>CAJZBX010000230.1:0-2638369 GCA_914767735.1 Anoplius nigerrimus
TATTGTTGTTTATATCTGTGAGGCCATGAATCACCATTGACGGCCGGATTCCCTACCACTCGAAACGATCTACGTTTGACGACACCATGCAAGTTCGTCGCAGATCGGCACAAGGTGGGTCGATGTGACGTGTTTTAAGCTACAAATTGCTATCTCGCAGATTTGCATTCGACGAATAGAAGCGAAGTTATAGTTGTTTATATCTGTCAGGCCATGAATCACCATTGACGGCCGGATTGCTTTCCACTCAAAACGATCGATGTTTGACAAAACTATGCAAGTTCGTCGCAGATCGGTATAAGGTGATTCGTTGGGGCGTGTTTTAAGCTACAAATTGCTATGTCGCAGATTCGCATGCGACGAATAGAAGCGGAGTTATTGTGGTTTATATCTGTGAGGCCATGAAACACCATTGACGGCCGGATTCCCTACCACTCGAAACGATCGACGTTTGACGAAACCATGCAAGTTCGTCGCAGATCGGCACAAGGTGGGTCCATGTGACGTGTTTTAAGCTACAAATTGCTATGTCGCAGATTTGCATACGACGAATAGAAGCGGAGTTATTGTTGTTTATATCTGTGAGGCAATGAATCGCCATTGACGGCCGGATTGCCTACCACTCGAAACGATCGATGTTTGACGAAACTATGCAAGTTCGTCGCAGATCGGTAAAAGGTGGGTCGTTGGGTCGTGTTTTTTGCTACAAATTGCTATGTCGCAGATTTGCATACGACGTATAGAAGCGGAGTTATTGTTGTTTATATCTGTGAGGCCACGAATCACCATTGACGGCCGTATTGCTTTCCACTCCAAACGATCGATGTTTGACGAAACTATGCAAGTTCGTCCCAGATCGGCACAAGGTGGGTCGATGTGACGTGTTTTATGCTACAAATTGCTATGTCGCAGATTTGCATACGACGAATAGAAGCTGAGTTATTGTTGTTTGTATCTGTGAGGCCATGAATCGCCATTGACGGCCGGATTGCCTACCACTCGAAACGATCGATGTTTGACGAAACTATGCAAGATCGTCGCAGATCGGTAAAAGGTGGGTCGTTGGGTCGTGTTTTTTGCTACAAATTGCTATGTCGCAGATTTGCATACGACGTATAGAAGCGGAGTTATTGTTGTTTATATCTGTGAGGCCATGAATCACCATTGACGGCCGGATTGCTTTCCACTCCAAACGATCGATGTTTGACGAAACTATGCAAGTTCGTCCCAGATCGGAACAAGGTGGGTCGATGTGACGTGTTTTAAGCTACAAATTGCTATGTCGCAGATTTCCATACAACGAATAGAAGCGGAGTTATTGTTGTTTATATCTGTGAGGCCATGAATCACCATTGACGGCCGGATTGCCTACCACTCGAAACGATCGATGTTTGACGAAAGTATGCAAGTTCGTTGCAGATCGGTATAAGGTGGGTCGTTGGGCCGTGTTTTAAGCTACAAATGGCTATGCCGCAGATTCGCATACGACGAATAGAAGCGGAGTTATCGATGTTTATATCTGTGAGGCCATTAATCACCATTGACGACAGGATTGCCTACCACTCGAAACGATCGATGTTTGACGAAACTATGCAAGTTCGTCGCAGATCGGTAAAAGGTGGGTGGTTGGGCCGTGTTTTATGCTACAAATTGCTATGTGGCAGATTTGCATACGACGTATAGAAGCGGAGTTATTGTTGTTTATATCTGTGAGGCCATGAATCACCATTGACGGCCGGATTGCCTACAACTCGAAACGATCGATGTTTGACGAAACTATGCAAGTTCGTCGCAGATCGGTATAAGGTGGGTGGTTGGGCCGTGTTTTATGCTACAAATTGCTACGTCGCATATTCGCATACGACGAATAGAAGCGGAGTTTTTGTTGTTTGTATCTGTGAGGCCATGAATCACCATTGACGGCCGGATTGCCTACCACTCGAAACGATCGATGTTTGACGAAACTATGCAAGTTCGTCGCAGATCGGTAAAAGGTGGGTCGTTTGGTCGTGTTTTTTGCTACAAATTGCTATGTCGCAGATTTGCATACGACGTATAGAAGCGGAGTTATTGTTGTTTATATCTGTGAGGCCATGAATCACCATTGACGGCCGGATTGCTTTCCACTCCAAACGATCGATGTTTGACGAAACTATGCAAGTTTGTCGCAGATCGGCACAAGGTGGGTCGATGTGACGTGTTTTAAGCTACAAATTGCTATCTCGCAGATTTGCATTCGACGAATAGAAGCGAAGTTATAGTTGTTTATATCTGTCAGGCCATGAATCACCATTGACGGCCGGATTGCTTTCCACTCAAAACGATCGATGTTTGACAAAACTATGCAAGTTCGTCGCAGATCGGTATAAGGTGTTTCGTTGGGGCGTGTTTTAAGCTACAAATTGCTATGTCGCAGATTCGCATGCGACGAATAGAAGCGGAGTTATTGTGGTTTATATCCGTGAGGCCATGAAACACCATTGACGGCCGGATTCCCTACCACTCGAAACGATCGACGTTTGACGAAACCATGCAAGTTCGTCGCAGATCGGCACAAGGTGGGTCGATGTGACGTGTTTTAAGCTACAAATTGCTATGTCGCAGATTTGCATACGACGAATAGAAGCGGAGTTATTGTTGTTTATATCTGTGAGGCAATGAATCGCCATTGACGGCCGGATTGCCTACCACTCGAAACGATCGATGTTTGACGAAACTATGCAAGTTCGTCGCAGATCGGTAAAAGGTGGGTCGTTGGGTCGTGTTTTTTGCTACAAATTGCTATGTCGCAGATTTGCATACGACGTATAGAAGCGGAGTTATTGTTGTTTATATCTGTGAGGCCATGAATCACCATTGACGGCCGGATAGCTTTCCACTCCAAACGATCGATGTTTGACGAAACTATGCAAGTTCGTCCCAGATCGGCACAAGGTGGGTCGATGTGACGTGTTTTAAGCTACAAATTGCTATGTCGCAGATTTGCATACGACGAATAGAAGCGGAGTTATTGTTGTTTATATCTGTGAGGCCATGAATCACCATTGACGGCCGGATTGCCTACCACTCGAAACGATCGATGTTTGACGAAACTATGCAAGTTTGTCGCAGATCGGCACAAGGTGCGTCGATGTGACGTGTTTTAAGCTACAAATTGCTATGTCGCAGATTTGCATACGACGAATAGAAGCGGAGTTATTGTTGTTTATATCTGTCAGGCAATGAATCGCCATTGACGGCCGGATTGCCTACCACTCGAAACGATCGATGTTTGACGAAACTATGCAAGTTCGTCGCAGATCGGTAAAAGGTGGGTCGTTGGGTCGTGTATTTTGCTACAAATTGCTATGTCGCAGATTTGCATACGACGTATAGAAGCGGAGTTATTGTTGTTTATATCTGTGAGGCCACGAATCACCATTGACGGCCGGATTGCTTTCCACTCCAAACGATCGATGTTTGACGAAACTATGCAAGTTCGTCCCAGATCGGCACAAGGTGGGTCGATGTGACGTGTTTTATGCTACAAATTGCTATGTTGCAGATTTGCATACGACGAATAGAAGCGGAGTTATTGTTGTTTATATCAGTGAGGCCATGAATCACCATTGACGGCAGGATTGCCTACCACTCGAAACGATCGATGTTTGACGAAACTATGCCAGTTTGTCGCAGATCGGCACAAGGTGGGTCGATGTGACGTGTTTTAAGCTACAAATTGATATGTCGCAGATTTGCATACGACGAATAGAAGCTGAGTTATTGTTGTTTGTATCTGTGAGGCCATGAATCGCCATTGACGGCCGGATTGCCTACCACTCGAAACGATCGATGTTTGACGAAACTATGCAAGTTCGTCGCAGATCGGTAAAAGGTGGGTCGTTGGGTCGTGTTTTTTGCTACAAATTGCTATGTCGCAGATTTGCATACGACGTATAGAAGCGGAGTAATTGTTGTTTGTATCTGTGAGGCCATGAATCACCATTGACGGCCGGATTGCTTTCCACTCCAAACGATCGATGTTTGACGAAACTATGCAAGTTCGTCCCAGATCGGCACAAGGTGGGTCGATGTGACGTGTTTTAAGCTACAAATTGCTATGTCGCAGATTTGCATACGACGAATAGAAGCGGAGTTATTGTTGTTTATATCTGTGAGGCCATGAATCACCATTGACGGCCGGATTGGCTACCACTCGAAACGATCGATGTTTGACGAAACTATGCAAGTTTGTCGCAGATCGGCACAAGGTGGGTCGATGTGGCGTGTTTTAAGCTACAAATTGCTATGTCGCAGATTTCCATACGACGAATAGAAGCGGAGTTATTGTTGTTTATATCTGTGAGGCCATGAATCACCATTGACGGCCGGATTGCCTACCACTCGAAACGATCGATGTTTGACGAAAGTATGCATGTTCGTTGCAGATCGGTATAAGGTGGGTCGTTGGGCCGTGTTTTAAGCTACAAATGGCTATGCCGCAGATTCGCATACGACGAATAGAAGCGGAGTTATCGATGTTTATATCTGTGAGGCCATTAATCACCATTGACGACAGGATTGCCTACCACTCGAAACGATCGATGTTTGACGAAACTATGCAAGTTCGTCGCAGATCGGTAAAAGGTGGGTGGTTGGGCCGTGTTTTATGCTACAAATTGCTATGTGGCAGATTTGCATACGACGTATAGAAGCGGAGTTATTGTTGTTTATATCTGTGAGGCCATGAATCACCATTGACGGCCGGATTCCCTACCACTCGAAACGATCGACGTTTGACGACACCATGCAAGTTCGTCGCAGATCGGCACAAGGTGGGTCGATGTGACGTGTTTTAAGCTACAAATTGCTATCTCGCAGATTTGCATTCGACGAATAGAAGCGAAGTTATAGTTGTTTATATCTGTCAGGCCATGAATCACCATTGACGGCCGGATTGCTTTCCACTCAAAACGATCGATGTTTGACAAAACTATGCAAGTTCGTCGCAGATCGGTATAAGGTGATTCGTTGGGGCGTGTTTTAAGCTACAAATTGCTATGTCGCAGATTCGCATGCGACGAATAGAAGCGGAGTTATTGTGGTTTATATCTGTGAGGCCATGAAACACCATTGACGGCCGGAGTCCCTACCACTCGAAACGATCGACGTTTGACGAAACCATGCAAGTTCGTCGCAGATCGGCACAAGGTGGGTCGATGTGACGTGTTTTAAGCTACAAATTGCTATGTCGCAGATTTGCATACGACGAATAGAAGCGGAGTTATTGTTGTTTATATCTGTGAGGCAATGAATCGCCATTGACGGCCGGATTGCCTACCACTCGAAACGATCGATGTTTGACGAAACTATGCAAGTTCGTCGCAGATCGGTAAAAGGTGGGTCGTTGGGTCGTGTTTTTTGCTACAAATTGCTATGTCGCAGATTTGCATACGACGTATAGAAGCGGAGTTATTGTTGTTTATATCTGTGAGGCCACGAATCACCATTGACGGCCGTATTGCTTTCCACTCCAAACGATCGATGTTTGACGAAACTATGCAAGTTCGTCCCAGATCGGCACAAGGTGGGTCGATGTGACGTGTTTTATGCTACAAATTGCTATGTCGCAGATTTGCATACGACGAATAGAAGCTGAGTTATTGTTGTTTGTATCTGTGAGGCCATGAATCGCCATTGACGGCCGGATTGCCTACCACTCGAAACGATCGATGTTTGACGAAACTATGCAAGATCGTCGCAGATCGGTAAAAGGTGGGTCGTTGGGTCGTGTTTTTTGCTACAAATTGCTATGTCGCAGATTTGCATACGACGTATAGAAGCGGAGTTATTGTTGTTTATATCTGTGAGGCCATGAATCACCATTGACGGCCGGATTGCTTTCCACTCCAAACGATCGATGTTTGACGAAACTATGCAAGTTCGTCCCAGATCGGAAAAAGGTGGGTCGATGTGACGTGTTTTAAGCTACAAATTGCTATGTCGCAGATTTCCATACAACGAATAGAAGCGGAGTTATTGTTGTTTATATCTGTGAGGCCATGAATCACCATTGACGGCCGGATTGCCTACCACTCGAAACGATCGATGTTTGACGAAAGTATGCAAGTTCGTTGCAGATCGGTATAAGGTGGGTCGTTGGGCCGTGTTTTAAGCTACAAATGGCTATGCCGCAGATTCGCATACGACGAATAGAAGCGGAGTTATCGATGTTTATATCTGTGAGGCCATTAATCACCATTGACGACAGGATTGCCTACCACTCGAAACGATCGATGTTTGACGAAACTATGCAAGTTCGTCGCAGATCGGTAAAAGGTGGGTGGTTGGGCCGTGTTTTATGCTACAAATTGCTATGTGGCAGATTTGCATACGACGTATAGAAGCGGAGTTATTGTTGTTTATATCTGTGAGGCCATGAATCACCATTGACGGCCGGATTGCCTACAACTCGAAACGATCGATGTTTGACGAAACTATGCAAGTTCGTCGCAGATCGGTATAAGGTGGGTGGTTGGGCCGTGTTTTATGCTACAAATTGCTACGTCGCATATTCGCATACGACGAATAGAAGTGGAGTTTTTGTTGTTTGTATCTGTGAGGCCATGAATCACCATTGACGGCCGGATTGCCTACCACACGAAACGATCGATGTTTGACGAAACTATGCAAGTTCGTCGCAGATCGGTAAAAGGTGGGTCGTTTGGTCGTGTTTTTTTGCTACAAATTGCTATGTCGCAGATTTGCATACGACGTATAGAAGCGGAGTTATTGTTGTTTATATCTGTGAGGCCATGAATCACCATTGACGGCCGGATTGCTTTCCACTCCAAACGATCGATGTTTGACGAAACTATGCAAGTTCGTCCCAGATCGGCACAAGGTGGGTCGATGTTACGTGTTTTAAGCTACAAATTGCTATGTCGCAGATTTGCATACGACGAATAGAAGCGGAGTTATTGTTGTTTATATCTGTGAGGCCATGAATCACCATTGACGGCCGGATTGCCTACCACTCGAAACGATCGATGTTTGACGAAACTATGCAAGTTTGTCGCAGATCGGCACAAGGTGGGTCGATGTGACGTGTTTTAAGCTACAAATTGATATGTCGCAGATTTGCATACGACGAATAGAAGCGGAGTTATTGTTGTTTATATCTGTGAGGCCATGAATCACCATTGACGGCCGGATTGCCTACCACTCGAAACGATCGATGTTTGACGAAACCATGCAAGTTCGTCGCAGATCGGCACAAGGTGGGTCGATGTGACGTGTTTTAAGCTACAAATTGCTATCTCGCAGATTTGCATTCGACGAATAGAAGCGAAGTTATAGTTGTTTATATCTGTCAGGCCATGAATCACCATTGACGGCCGGATTGCTTTCCACTCAAAACGATCGATGTTTGACAAAACTATGCAAGTTCGTCGCAGATCGGTATAAGGTGTTTCGTTGGGGCGTGTTTTAAGCTACAAATTGCTATGTCGCAGATTCGCATGCGACGAATAGAAGCGGAGTTATTGTGGTTTATATCTGTGAGGCCATGAAACACCATTGACGGCCGGATTCCCTACCACTCGAACCGATCGACGTTTGACGAAACCATGCAAGTTCGTCGCAGATCGGCACAAGGTGGGTCGATGTGACGTGTTTTAAGCTACAAATTGCTATGTCGCAGATTTGCATACGACGAATAGAAGCGGAGTTATTGTTGTTTATATCTGTGAGGCAATGAATCGCCATTGACGGCCGGATTGCCTACCACTCGAAACGATCGATGTTTGACGAAACTATGCAAGTTCGTCGCAGATCGGTAAAAGGTGGGTCGTTGGGTCGTGTTTTTTGCTACAAATTGCTATGTCGCAGATTTGCATACGACGTATAGAAGCGGAGTTATTGTTGTTTATATCTGTGAGGCCATGAATCACCATTGACGGCCGGATTGCTTTCCACTCCAAACGATCGATGTTTGACGAAACTATGCAAGTTCGTCCCAGATCGGCACAAGGTGGGTCGATGTGACGTGTTTTAAGCTACAAATTGCTATGTCGCAGATTTGCATACGACGAATAGAAGCGGAGTTATTGTTGTTTATATCTGTGAGGCCATGAATCACCATTGACGGCCGGATTGCCTACCACTCGAAACGATCGATGTTTGACGAAACTATGCAAGTTCGTCCCAGATCGGCACAAGGTTGGTCGATGTGACGTGTTTTAAGCTACAAATTGCTATGTCGCAGATTTGCATACGACGAATAGTAGCGGAGTTATTGTTGTTTATATCTGTGAGGCCATGAATCACCATTGACGGCCGGATTGCCTACCACTCGAAACGATCGATGTTTGACGAAACTATGCAAGTTTGTCGCAGATCGGCACAAGGTGGGTCGATGTGACGTGTTTTAAGCTACAAATTGATATGTCGCAGATTTGCATACGACGAATAGAAGCGGAGTTATTGTTGTTTATATCTGTGAGGCCATGAATCACCATTGACGGCCGGATTGCCTACCACTCGAAACGATCGATGTTTGACGAAACTATGCAAGTTCGTCGCAGATCGGTATAAGGTGGGTGGTTGGGCCGTATTTTATGCTACAAATTGCTACGTCGCATATTCGCATACGACGAATAGAAGCGGAGTTTTTGTTGTTTGTATCTGTGAGGCCATGAATCACCATTGACGGCCGGATTGCTTTCCACTCGAAACGATCGATGTTTGACGAAACTATGCAAGTTCGTCGCAGATCGGTATAAGGTGGTTCATTGGGCCGTGTTTTATGCTACAAATTGCTATGTTGCAGATTTGCATACGACGAATAGAAGCGGAGTTATTGTTGTTTATATCTGTGAGGCCATGAATCACCATTGACGGCCGGATTGCCTACCACTCGAAACGATCGATGTTTGACGAAACTATGCAAGTTCGTCGCAGATCGGTAAAAGGTGGGTCGTTTGGTCGTGTTTTTTGCTACAAATTGCTATGTCGCAGATTTGCATACGACGTATAGAAGCGGAGTTATTGTTGTTTATATCTGTGAGGCCATGAATCACCATTGACGGCCGGATTCCCTACCACTCGAAACGGTCGACGTTTGACGAAACCATGCAAGTTCGTCGCAGATCGGCACAAGGTGGGTCTATGTGACGTGTCTTAAGCTACAAACTGCTTTGTCGCAGATTCGCATACGATGAATAGGAGCGGAGTTATTGTTGTTTATATCTGTCAGGCCATGAATCACCATTGACGGCCGGATTGCTTTCCACTCGAAACGATCGATGTTTGACGAAACTATGCAAGTTCGTCGCAGATCGACACAAGGTGGGTCGATGTGACTTGTTTTAAGCTACAAATTGCTATGTCGCAAATTTGCATTCGACGAATAGAAGCGGAGTTATAGTTGTTTATATCTGTGAGGCCATGAATCACCATTGACGGCCGGATTCCCTACCACTCGAAACGATCGACGTTTGACGAAACCATGCAAGTTCGTCGCAGATCGGCACAAGGTGGGTCTATGTGACGTGTCTTAAGCTACAAACTGCTTTGTCGCAGATTCGCATACGATGAATAGGAGCGGAGTTATTGTTGTTTATATCTGTCAGGCCATGAATCACCATTGACGGCCGGATTGCTTTCCACTCGAAACGATCGATGTTTGACGAAACTATGCAAGTTCGTCGCAGATCGGTATAAGGTGGTTCATTGGGCCGTGTTTTATGCTACAAATTGCTATGTTGCAGATTTGCATACGACGAATAGAAGCGGAGTTATTGTTGTTTATATCTGTGAGGCCATGAATCACCATTGACGGCCGCATTGCCTACCACTCGAAACGATCGATGTTTGACGAAACTATGCAAGTTCGTCGCAGATCGGCACAAGGTGGGTCGATTTGACGTGTTTTAAGCTACAAATCGCTATGTCGCAGATTTGCATTCGACGGATAGAAGCGGAGCTATAGTTGTTTATATCTGTCAGGCCATGCATCACCATTGACTGCCGGATTGCTTTCCACTCGAAACGATCGATGTTTGACAAAACTATGCAAGTTCGTCGCAGATCGGTGAAAGGTGGGTCGTTGGGCCGTGTTTTATGCTACAAATTGCTATGTCGCAGATTTGCATACGACGAATAGAAGCGGAATTATTGTTGTTTATATCTGTGAGGCCATGAATCACCATTGACGGCCGGATTGCCTACCACTCGAAACGATCGACGTTTGACGAAACCATGCAAGTTCGTCGCAGATCGGCACAAGGTGGGTCGATGTGACGTGTTTTGTGCTACAAATTGCTATGTCGCAGATTTGCGTTCGACGAATAGAAGCGGAGTTATAGTTGTTTATATCTGTCTGGCCATGAATCACCATTGACGGCCGGATTGCTTTCCACTAGAATCGATCGATGTTTGACGACATTATGCAAGTTCGTCGCAGATCGGTATAAGGTGGTTCATTGGGGCGTGTTTTAAGCTACAAATTGCTAGGTCGCAGATTCGCATACGACGAATAGAAGCGGAGTTATAGTTGTTTATATCTGTGAAGCCATGAATCGCCATTGACTACCGGATTGCCTACCACTCGAAACGATCAAAGTTTGACGAAACTATACAAGTACGTCGCAGATCGGCATGAGGTTGGTCGATGTGTCGTGTTTTAAGCTACAAATCGCTATGTCGCAAATTTGAATTTGACGAATAGAAGCTGAGTTATAGTTGTTTATATCTGTCAGGCCATGAATCACCATTGACGGCCGGATTGCCTACCACTCGAAACGATCGACGTTTGACGAAACTATATAAGTACGTCGCAGATCGGCATGAGGTGGGTCGATGTGTCGTATTTTAAGCTACAAATTGCTATGTCGCAGATTCGCATACGACGAATAGAAGCGGAGTTATTGTTGTTTATATCTGTGAGGCCATGAATCACCATTGACGGCCGGATTCCCTACCACTCGAAACGATCGACGTTTGACGACACCATGCAAGTTCGTCGCAGATCGGCACAAGGTGGGTCGATGTGACGTGTTTTAAGCTACAAATTGCTATCTCGCAGATTTGCATTCGACGAATAGAAGCGAAGTTATAGTTGTTTATATCTGTCAGGCCATGAATCACCATTGACGGCCGGATTGCTTTCCACTCAAAACGATCGATGTTTGACAAAACTATGCAAGTTCGTCGCAGATCGGTATAAAGTGATTCGTTGGGGCGTGTTTTAAGCTACAAATTGCTATGTCGCAGATTCGCATGCGACGAATAGAAGCGGAGTTATTGTGGTTTATATCTGTGAGGCCATGAAACACCATTGACGGCCGGATTCCCTACCACTCGAAACGATCGACGTTTGACGAAACCATGCAAGTTCGTCGCAGATCGGCACAAGGTGGGTCGATGTGACGTGTTTTAAGCTACAAATTGCTATGTCGCAGATTTGCATACGACGAATAGAAGCGGAGTTATTGTTGTTTATATCTGTGAGGCAATGAATCGCCATTGACGGCCGGATTGCCTACCACTCGAAACGATCGATGTTTGACGAAACTATGCAAGTTCGTCGCAGATCGGTAAAAGGTGGGTCTTGGGTCGTGTTTTTTGCTACAAATTGCTATGTCGCAGATTTGCACACGACGTATAGAAGCGGAGTTATTGTTGTTTATATCTGTGAGGCCACGAATCACCATTGACGGCCGTATTGCTTTCCACTCCAAACGATCGATGTTTGACGAAACTATGCAAGTTCGTCCCAGATCGGCACAAGGTGGGTCGATGTGACGTGTTTTATGCTACAAATTGCTATGTCGCAGATTTGCATACGACGAATAGAAGCTGAGTTATTGTTGTTTGTATCTGTGAGGCCATGAATCGCCATTGACGGCCGGATTGCCTACCACTCGAAACGATCGATGTTTGACGAAACTATGCAAGATCGTCGCAGATCGGTAAAAGGTGGGTCGTTGGGTCGTGTTTTTTGCTACAAATTGCTATGTCGCAGATTTGCATACGACGTATAGAAGCGGAGTTATTGTTGTTTATATCTGTGAGGCCATGAATCACCATTGACGGCCGGATTGCTTTCCACTCCAAACGATCGATGTTTGACGAAACTATGCAAGTTCGTCCCAGATCGGAACAAGGTGGGTCGATGTGACGTGTTTTAAGCTACAAATTGCTATGTCGCAGATTTCGATACAACGAATAGAAGCGGAGTTATTGTTGTTTATATCTGTGAGGCCATGAATCACCATTGACGGCCGGATTGCCTACCACTCGAAACGATCGATGTTTGACGAAAGTATGCAAGTTCGTTGCAGATCGGTATAAGGTGGGTCGTTGGGCCGTGTTTTAAGCTACAAATGGCTATGCCGCAGATTCGCATACGACGAATAGAAGCGGAGTTATCGATGTTTATATCTGTGAGGCCATTAATCACCATTGACGACAGGATTGCCTACCACTCGAAACGATCGATGTTTGACGAAACTATGCAAGTTCGTCGCAGATCGGTAAAAGGTGGGTGGTTGGGCCGTGTTTTATGCTACAAATTGCTATGTGGCAGATTTGCATACGACGTATAGAAGCGGAGTTATTGTTGTTTATATCTGTGAGGCCATGAATCACCATTGACGGCCGGATTGCCTACAACTCGAAACGATCGATGTTTGACGAAACTATGCAAGTTCGTCGCAGATCGGTATAAGGTGGGTGGTTGGGCCGTGTTTTATGCTACAAATTGCTACGTCGCATATTCGCATACGACGAATAGAAGCGGAGTTTTTGTTGTTTGTATCTGTGAGGCCATGAATCACCATTGACGGCCGGATTGCCTACCACTCGAAACGATCGATGTTTGACGAAACTATGCAAGTTCGTCGCAGATCGGTAAAAGGTGGGTCGTTTGGTCGTGTTTTTTGCTACAAATTGCTATGTCGCAGATTTGCATACGACGTATAGAAGCGGAGTTATTGTTGTTTATATCTGTGAGGCCATGAATCACCATTGACGGCCGGATTGCTTTCCACTCCAAACGATCGATGTTTGACGAAACTATGCAAGTTCGTCCCAGATCGGCACAAGGTGGGTCGATGTGACGTGTTTTAAGCTACAAATTGCTATGTCGCAGATTTGCATACGACGAATAGAAGCGGAGTTATTGTTGTTTATATCTGTGAGGCCATGAATCACCATTGACGGCCGGATTGCCTACCACTCGAAACGATCGATGTTTGACGAAACTATGCAAGTTTGTCGCAGATCGGCACAAGGTGGGTCGATGTGACGTGTTTGAAGCTACAAATTGATATGTCGCAGATTTGCATACGACGAATAGAAGCGGAGTTATTGTTGTTTATATCTGTGAGGCCATGAATCACCATTGACGGCCGGATTGCCTACCACTCGAAACGATCGATGTTTGACGAAACCATGCAAGTTCGTCGCAGATCGGCACAAGGTGGGTCGATGTGACGTGTTTTAAGCTACAAATTGCTATCTCGCAGATTTGCATTCGACGAATAGAAGCGAAGTTATAGTTGTTTATATCTGTCAGGCCATGAATCACCATTGACGGCCGGATTGCTTTCCACTCAAAACGATCGATGTTTGACAAAACTATGCAAGTTCGTCGCAGATCGGTATAAGGTGTTTCGTTGGGGCGTGTTTTAAGCTACAAATTGCTATGTCGCAGATTCGCATGCGACGAATAGAAGCGGAGTTATTGTGGTTTATATCCGTGAGGCCATGAAACACCATTGACGGCCGGATTCCCTACCACTCGAAACGATCGACGTTTGACGAAACCATGCAAGTTCGTCGCAGATCGGCACAAGGTGGGTCGATGTGACGTGTTTTAAGCTACAAATTGCTATGTCGCAGATTTGCATACGACGAATAGAAGCGGAGTTATTGTTGTTTATATCTGTGAGGCAATGAATCGCCATTGACGGCCGGATTGCCTACCACTCGAAACGATCGATGTTTGACGAAACTATGCAAGTTCGTCGCAGATCGGTAAAAGGTGGGTCGTTGGGTCGTGTTTTTTGCTACAAATTGCTATGTCGTAGATTTGCATACGACGTATAGAAGCGGAGTTATTGTTGTTTATATCTGTGAGGCCATGAATCACCATTGACGGCCGGATTGCTTTCCACTCCAAACGATCGATGTTTGACGAAACTATGCAAGTTCGTCCCAGATCGGCACAAGGTGGGTCGATGTGACGTGTTTTAAGCTACAAATTGCTATGTCGCAGATTTGCATACGACGAATAGAAGCGGCGTTATTGTTGTTTATATCTGTGAGGCCATGAATCACCATTGACGGCCGGATTGCCTACCACTCGAAACGATCGATGTTTGACGAAACTATGCAAGTTTGTCGCAGATCGGCACAAGGTGCGTCGATGTGACGTGTTTTAAGCTACAAATTGCTATGTCGCAGATTTGCATACGACGAATAGAAGCGGAGTTATTGTTGTTTATATCTGTGAGGCAATGAATCGCCATTGACGGCCGGATTGCCTACCACTCGAAACGATCGATGTTTGACGAAACTATGCAAGTTCGTCGCAGATCGGTAAAAGGTGGGTCGTTGGGTCGTGTATTTTGCTACAAATTGCTATGTCGCAGATTTGCATACGACGTATAGAAGCGGAGTTATTGTTGTTTATATCTGTGAGGCCATGAATCACCATTGACGGCCGGATTGCTTTCCACTCCAAACGATCGATGTTTGACGAAACTATGCAAGTTCGTCCCAGATCGGCACAAGGTGGGTCGATGTGACGTGTTTTATGCTACAAATTGCTATGTTGCAGATTTGCATACGACGAATAGAAGCGGAGTTATTGTTGTTTATATCTGTGAGGCCATGAATCACCATTGACGGCCGGATTGCCTACCACTCGAAACGATCGATGTTTGACGAAACTATGCAAGTTTGTCGCAGATCGGCACAAGGTGGGTCGATGTGACGTGTTTTAAGCTACAAATTGATATGTCGCAGATTTGCATACGACGAATAGAAGCTGAGTTATTGTTGTTTGTATCTGTGAGGCCATGAATCGCCATTGACGGCCGGATTGCCTACCACTCGAAACGATCGATGTTTGACGAAACTATGCAAGTTCGTCGCAGATCGGTAAAAGGTGGGTCGTTGGGTCGTGTTTTTTGCTACAAATTGCTATGTCGCAGATTTGCATACGACGTATAGAAGCGGAGTAATTGTTGTTTGTATCTGTGAGGCCATGAATCACCATTGACGGCCGGATTGCTTTCCACTCCAAACGATCGATGTTTGACGAAACTATGCAAGTTCGTCCCAGATCGGCACAAGGTGGGTCGATGTGACGTGTTTTAAGCTACAAATTGCTATGTCGCAGATTTGCATACGACGAATAGAAGCGGAGTTATTGTTGTTTATATCTGTGAGGCCATGAATCACCATTGACGGCCGGATTGGCTACCACTCGAAACGATCGATGTTTGACGAAACTATGCAAGTTTGTCGCAGATCGGCACAAGGTGGGTCGATGTGGCGTGTTTTAAGCTACAAATTGCTATGTCGCAGATTTCCATACGACGAATAGAAGCGGAGTTATTGTTGTTTATATCTGTGAGGCCATGAATCACCATTGACGGCCGGATTGCCTACCACTCGAAACGATCGATGTTTGACGAAAGTATGCAAGTTCGTTGCAGATCGGTATAAGGTGGGTCGTTGGGCCGTGTTTTAAGCTACAAATGGCTATGCCGCAGATTCGCATACGACGAATAGAAGCGGAGTTATCGATGTTTATATCTGTGAGGCCATTAATCACCATTGACGACAGGATTGCCTACCACTCGAAACGATCGATGTTTGACGAAACTATGCAAGTTCGTCGCAGATCGGTAAAAGGTGGGTGGTTGGGCCGTGTTTTATGCTACAAATTGCTATGTGGCAGATTTGCATACGACGTATAGAAGCGGAGTTATTGTTGTTTATATCTGTGAGGCCATGAATCACCATTGACGGCCGGATTGCCTACAACTCGAAACGATCGATGTTTGACGAAACTATGCAAGTTCGTCGCAGATCGGTATAAGGTGGGTGGTTCGGCCGTGTTTTATGCTACAAATTGCTACGTCGCATATTCGCATACGACGAATAGAAGCGGAGTTTTTGTTGTTTGTATCTGTGAGGCCATGAATCACCATTGACGGCCGGATTGCCTACCACTCGAAACGATCGATGTTTGACGAAACTATGCAAGTTCGTCGCAGATCGGTAAAAGGTGGGTCGTTTGGTCGTGTTTTTTGCTACAAATTGCTATGTCGCAGATTTGCATACGACGTATAGAAGCGGAGTTATTGTTGTTTATATCTGTGAGGCCATGAATCACCATTGACGGCCGGATTGCTTTCCACTCCAAACGATCGATGTTTGACGAAACTATGCAAGTTCGTCCCAGATCGGCACAAGGTGGGTCGATGTGACGTGTTTTAAGCTACAAATTGCTATGTCGCAGATTTGCATACGACGAATAGAAGCGGAGTTATTGTTGTTTATATCTGTGAGGCCATGAATCACCATTGACGGCCGGATTGCCTACCACTCGAAACGATCGATGTTTGACGAAACTATGCAAGTTTGTCGCAGATCGGCACAAGGTGGGTCGATGTGACGTGTTTTAAGCTACAAATTGATATGTCGCAGATTTGCATACGACGAATAGAAGCGGAGTTATTGTTGTTTATATCTGTGAGGCCATGAATCACCATTGACGGCCGGATTGCCTACCACTCGAAACGATCGATGTTTGACGAAACCATGCAAGTTCGTCGCAGATCGGCACAAGGTGGGTCGATGTGACGTGTTTTAAGCTACAAATTGCTATCTCGCAGATTTGCATTCGACGAATAGAAGCGAAGTTATAGTTGTTTATATCTGTCAGGCCATGAATCACCATTGACGGCCGGATTGCTTTCCACTCAAAACGATCGATGTTTGACAAAACTATGCAAGTTCGTCGCAGATCGGTATAAGGTGTTTCGTTGGGGCGTGTTTTAAGCTACAAATTGCTATGTCGCAGATTCGCATGCGACGAATAGAAGCGGAGTTATTGTGGTTTATATCTGTGAGGCCATGAAACACCATTGACGGCCGGATTCCCTACCACTCGAAACGATCGACGTTTGACGAAACCATGCAAGTTCGTCGCAGATCGGCACAAGGTGAGTCGATGTGACGTGTTTTAAGCTACAAATTGCTATGTCGCAGATTTGCATACGACGAATAGAAGCGGAGTTATTGTTGTTTATATCTGTGAGGCAATGAATCGCCATTGACGGCCGGATTGCCTACCACTCGAAACGATCGATGTTTGACGAAACTATGCAAGTTCGTCGCAGATCGGTAAAAGGTGGGTCGTTGGGTCGTGTTTTTTGCTACAAATTGCTATGTCGCAGATTTGCATACGACGTATAGAAGCGGAGTTATTGTTGTTTATATCTGTGAGGCCATGAATCACCATTGACGGCCGGATTGCTTTCCACTCCAAACGATCGATGTTTGACGAAACTATGCAAGTTCGTCCCAGATCGGCACAAGGTGGGTCGATGTGACGTGTTTTAAGCTACAAATTGCTATGTCGCAGATTTGCATACGACGAATAGAAACGGAGTTATTGTTGTTTATATCTGTGAGGCCATGAATCACCATTGACGGCCGGATTGCCTACCACTCGAAACGATCGATGTTTGACGAAACTATGCAAGTTTGTCGCAGATCGGCACAAGGTGGGTCGATGTGACGTGTTTTAAGCTACAAATTGATATGTCGCAGATTTGCATACGACGAATAGAAGCGGAATTATTGTTGTTTGTATCTGTGAGGCCATGAATCGCCATTGACGGCCGGATTGCCTACCACTCGAAACGATCGATGTTTGACGAAACTATGCAAGTTCGTCGCAGATCGGTAAAAGGTGGGTCGTTGGGTCGTGTTTTTTGCTACAAATTGCTATGTCGCAGATTTGCATACGACGTATAGAAGCGGAGTTATTGTTGTTTATATCTGTGAGGCCATGAATCACCATTGACGGCCGGATTGCTTTCCACTCCAAACGATCGATGTTTGACGAAACTATGCAAGTTCGTCCCAGATCGGCACAAGGTTGGTCGATGTGACGTGTTTTAAGCTACAAATTGCTATGTCGCAGATTTGCATACGACGAATAGTAGCGGAGTTATTGTTGTTTATATCTGTGAGGCCATGAATCACCATTGACGGCCGGATTGCCTACCACTCGAAACGATCTATGTTTGACGAAACTATGCAAGTTAGTCGCAGATCGGCACAAGGTGCGTCGATGTGACGTGTTTTAAGCTACAAATTGCTATGTCGCAGATTTGCATACGACGAATAGAAGCGGAGTTATTGTTGTTTATATCTGTGAGGCCATGAATCACCATTGACGGCCGGATTGCCTACCACTCGAAACGATCGATGTTTGACGAAACTATGCAAGTTCGTCGCAGATCGGCACAAGGTGGGTCGATGTGACGTGTTTTTTGCTACAAATTGCTATGTCGCAGATTTGCATACGACGTATAGAAGCGGAGTTATTGTTGTTTATATCTGTGAGGCCATGAATCACCATTGACGGCCGGATTGCTTTCCACTCCAAACGATCGATGTTTGACGAAACTATGCAAGTTCGTCCCAGATCGGCACAAGGTGGGTCGATGTGACGTGTTTTAAGCTACAAATTGCTATGTCGCAGATTTGCATACGACGAATAGAAGCGGAGTTATTGTTGTTTATATCTGTGAGGCCATGAATCACCATTGACGGCCGGATTGCCTACCACTCGAAACGATCGATGTTTGACGAAACTATGCAAGTTCGTCGCAGATCGGTAAAAGGTGGGTCGTTGGGTCGTGTTTTTTGCTACAAATTGCTATGTCGCAGATTTGCATACGACGTATAGAAGCGGAGTTATTGTTGTTTATATCTGTGAGGCCATGAATCACCATTGACGGCCGGATTGCTTTCCACTCCAAACGATCGATGTTTGACGAAACTATGCAAGTTCGTCCCAGATCGGCACAAGGTTGGTCGATGTGACGTGTTTTAAGCTACAAATTGCTATGTCGCAGATTTGCATACGACGAATAGTAGCGGAGTTATTGTTGTTTATATCTGTGAGGCCATGAATCACCATTGACGGCTGGATTGCCTACCACTCGAAACGATCTATGTTTGACGAAACTATGCAAGTTTGTCGCAGATCGGCACAAGGTGCGTCGATGTGACGTGTTTTAAGCTACAAATTGCTATGTCGCAGATTTGCATACGACGAATAGAAGCGGAGTTATTGTTGTTTATATCTGTGAGGCCATGAATCACCATTGACGGCCGGATTGCCTACCACTCGAAACGATCGATGTTTGACGAAACTATGCAAGTTCGTCGCAGATCGGCACAAGGTGGGTCGATGTGACGTGTTTTTTGCTACAAATTGCTATGTCGCAGATTTGCATACGACGTATAGAAGCGGAGTTATTGTTGTTTATATCTGTGAGGCCATGAATCACCATTGACGGCCGGATTGCTTTCCACTCCAAACGATCGATGTTTGACGAAACTATGCAAGTTCGTCCCAGATCGGCACAAGGTGGGTCGATGTGACGTGTTTTAAGCTACAAATTGCTATGTCGCAGATTTGCATACGACGAATAGAAGCGGAGTTATTGTTGTTTATATCTGTGAGGCCATGAATCACCATTGACGGCCGGATTGCCTACCACTCGAAACGATCGATGTTTGACGAAACTATGCAAGTTTGTCGCAGATCGGCACAAGGTGGGTCGATGTGACGTGTTTTAAGCTACAAATTGATATGTCGCAGATTTGCATACGACGAATAGAAGCGGAATTATTGTTGTTTGTATCTGTGAGGCCATGAATCGCCATTGACGGCCGGATTGCCTACCACTCGAAACGATCGATGTTTGACGAAACTATGCAAGTTCGTCGCAGATCGGTAAAAGGTGGGTCGTTGGGTCGTGTTTTTTGCTACAAATTGCTATGTCGCAGATTTGCATACGACGTATAGAAGCGGAGTTATTGTTGTTTATATCTGTGAGGCCATGAATCACCATTGACGGCCGGATTGCTTTCCACTCCAAACGATCGATGTTTGACGAAACTATGCAAGTTCGTCCCAGATCGGCACAAGGTTGGTCGATGTGACGTGTTTTAAGCTACAAATTGCTATGTCGCAGATTTGCATACGACGAATAGTAGCGGAGTTATTGTTGTTTATATCTGTGAGGCCATGAATCACCATTGACGGCCGGATTGCCTACCACTCGAAACGATCTATGTTTGACGAAACTATGCAAGTTTGTCGCAGATCGGCACAAGGTGCGTCGATGTGACGTGTTTTAAGCTACAAATTGCTATGTCGCAGATTTGCATACGACGAATAGAAGCGGAGTTATTGTTGTTTATATCTGTGAGGCCATGAATCACCATTGACGGCCGGATTGCCTACCACTCGAAACGATCGATGTTTGACGAAACTATGCAAGTTCGTCGCAGATCGGCACAAGGTGGGTCGATGTGACGTGTTTTAAGCTACAAATTGATATGTCGCAGATTTGCATACGACGAATAGAAGCGGAGTTATTGTTGTTTATATCTGTGAGGCCATGAATCACCATTGACGGCCGGATTGCCTACCACTCGAAACGATCGATGTTTGACGAAACTATGCAAGTTCGTCGCAGATCGGTATAAGGTGGTTCATTGGGCCGTGTTTTATGCTACAAATTGCTATGTTGCAGATTTGCATACGACGAATAGAAGCGGAGTTATTGTTGTTTATATCTGTGAGGCCATGAATCACCATTGACGGCCGGATTGCCTACCACTCGAAACGATCGATGTTTGACGAAACTATGCAAGTTCGTCGCAGATCGGCACAAGGTGGGTCGATTTGACGTGTTTTAAGCTACAAATCGCTATGTCGCAGATTTGCATTCGACGGATAGAAGCGGAGCTATAGTTGTTTATATCTGTCAGGCCATGCATCACCATTGACTGCCGGATTGCTTTCCACTCGAAACGATCGATGTTTGACAAAACTATGCAAGTTCGTCGCAGATCGGTGAAAGGTGGGTCGTTGGGCCGTGTTTTATGCTACAAATTGCTATGTCGCAGATTTGCATACGACGAATAGAAGCGGAATTATTGTTGTTTATATCTGTGAGGCCATGAATCACCATTGACGGCCGGATTGCTTTCCACTCCAAACGATCGATGTTTGACGAAACTATGCAAGTTCGTCCCAGATCGGCACAAGGTGGGTCGATGTGACGTGTTTTAAGCTACAAATTGCTATGTCGCAGATTTGCATACGACGAATAGTAGCGGAGTTATTGTTGTTTATATCTGTGAGGCCATGAATCACCATTGACGGCCGGATTGCCTACCACTCGAAACGATCGATGTTTGACGAAACTATGCAAGTTTGTCGCAGATCGGCACAAGGTGGGTCGATGTGACGTGTTTTATGCTACAAATTGCTATGTTGCAGATTTGCATACGACGAATAGAAGCGGAGTTATTGTTGTTTATATCAGTGAGGCCATGAATCACCATTGACGGCAGGATTGCCTACCACTCGAAACGATCGATGTTTGACGAAACTATGCAAGTTTGTCGCTGATCGGCACAAGGTGGGTCGATGTGACGTGTTTTAAGCTACAAATTGATATGTCGCAGATTTGCATACGACGAATAGAAGCTGAGTTATTGTTGTTTGTATCTGTGAGGCCATGAATCGCCATTGACGGCCGGATTGCCTACCACTCGAAACGATCGATGTTTGACGAAACTATGCAAGTTCGTCGCAGATCGGTAAAAGGTGGGTCGTTGGGTCGTGTTTTTTGCTACAAATTGCTATGTCGCAGATTTGCATACGACGTATAGAAGCGGAGTAATTGTTGTTTGTATCTGTGAGGCCATGAATCACCATTGACGGCCGGATTGCTTTCCACTCCAAACGATCGATGTTTGACGAAACTATGCAAGTTCGTCCCAGATCGGCACAAGGTGGGTCGATGTGACGTGTTTTAAGCTACAAATTGCTATGTCGCAGATTTGCATACGACGAATAGAAGCGGAGTTATTGTTGTTTATATCTGTGAGGCCATGAATCACCATTGACGGCCGGATTGGCTACCACTCGAAACGATCGATGTTTGACGAAACTATGCAAGTTTGTCGCAGATCGGCACAAGGTGGGTCGATGTGGCGTGTTTTAAGCTACAAATTGCTATGTCGCAGATTTCCATACGACGAATAGAAGCGGAGTTATTGTTGTTTATATCTGTGAGGCCATGAATCACCATTGACGGCCGGATTGCCTACCACTCGAAACGATCGATGTTTGACGAAAGTATGCAAGTTCGTTGCAGATCGGTATAAGGTGGGTCGTTGGGCCGTGTTTTAAGCTACAAATGGCTATGCCGCAGATTCGCATACGACGAATAGAAGCGGAGTTATCGATGTTTATATCTGTGAGGCCATTAATCACCATTGACGACAGGATTGCCTACCACTCGAAACGATCGATGTTTGACGAAACTATGCAAGTTCGTCGCAGATCGGTAAAAGGTGGGTGGTTGGGCCGTGTTTTATGCTACAAATTGCTATGTGGCAGATTTGCATACGACGTATAGAAGCGGAGTTATTGTTGTTTATATCTGTGAGGCCATGAATCACCATTGACGGCCGGATTGCCTACAACTCGAAACGATCGATGTTTGACGAAACTATGCAAGTTCGTCGCAGATCGGTATAAGGTGGGTGGTTGGGCCGTGTTTTATGCTACAAATTGCTACGTCGCATATTCGCATACGACGAATAGAAGCGGAGTTTTTGTTGTTTGTATCTGTGAGGCCATGAATCACCATTGACGGCCGGATTGCCTACCACTCGAAACGATCGATGTTTGACGAAACTATGCAAGTTCGTCGCAGATCGGTAAAAGGTGGGTCGTTTGGTCGTGTTTTTTGCTACAAATTGCTATGTCGCAGATTTGCATACGACGTATAGAAGCGGAGTTATTGTTGTTTATATCTGTGAGGCCATGAATCACCATTGACGGCCGGATTGCTTTCCACTCCAAACGATCGATGTTTGACGAAACTATGCAAGTTCGTCCCAGATCGGCACAAGGTGGGTCGATGTGACGTGTTTTAAGCTACAAATTGCTATGTCGCAGATTTGCATACGACGAATAGAAGCGGAGTTATTGTTGTTTATATCTGTGAGGCCATGAATCACCATTGACGGCCGGATTGCCTACCACTCGAAACGATCGATGTTTGACGAAACTATGCAAGTTTGTCGCAGATCGGCACAAGGTGGGTCGATGTGACGTGTTTTAAGCTACAAATTGATATGTCGCAGATTTGCATACGACGAATAGAAGCGGAGTTATTGTTGTTTATATCTGTGAGGCCATGAATCACCATTGACGGCCGGATTGCCTACCACTCGAAACGATCGATGTTTGACGAAACCATGCAAGTTCGTCGCAGATCGGCACAAGGTGGGTCGATGTGACGTGTTTTAAGCTACAAATTGCTATCTCGCAGATTTGCATTCGACGAATAGAAGCGAAGTTATAGTTGTTTATATCTGTCAGGCCATGAATCACCATTGACGGCCGGATTGCTTTCCACTCAAAACGATCGATGTTTGACAAAACTATGCAAGTTCGTCGCAGATCGGTATAAGGTGTTTCGTTGGGGCGTGTTTTAAGCTACAAATTGCTATGTCGCAGATTCGCATGCGACGAATAGAAGCGGAGTTATTGTGGTTTATATCTGTGAGGCCATGAAACACCATTGACGGCCGGATTCCCTACCACTCGAAACGATCGACGTTTGACGAAACCATGCAAGTTCGTCGCAGATCGGCACAAGGTGGGTCGATGTGACGTGTTTTAAGCTACAAATTGCTATGTCGCAGATTTGCATACGACGAATAGAAGCGGAGTTATTGTTGTTTATATCTGTGAGGCAATGAATCGCCATTGACGGCCGGATTGCCTACCACTCGAAACGATCGATGTTTGACGAAACTATGCAAGTTCGTCGCAGATCGGTAAAAGGTGGGTCGTTGGGTCGTGTTTTTTGCTACAAATTGCTATGTCGCAGATTTGCATACGACGTATAGAAGCGGAGTTATTGTTGTTTATATCTGTGAGGCCATGAATCACCATTGACGGCCGGATTGCTTTCCACTCCAAACGATCGATGTTTGACGAAACTATGCAAGTTCGTCCCAGATCGGCACAAGGTGGGTCGATGTGACGTGTTTTAAGCTACAAATTGCTATGTCGCAGATTTGCATACGACGAATAGAAGCGGAGTTATTGTTGTTTATATCTGTGAGGCCATGAATCACCATTGACGGCCGGATTGCCTACCACTCGAAACGATCGATGTTTGACGAAACTATGCAAGTTTGTCGCAGATCGGCACAAGGTGGGTCGATGTGACGTGTTTTAAGCTACAAATTGATATGTCGCAGATTTGCATACGACGAATAGAAGCGGAATTATTGTTGTTTGTATCTGTGAGGCCATGAATCGCCATTGACGGCCGGATTGCCTACCACTCGAAACGATCGATGTTTGACGAAACTATGCAAGTTCGTCGCAGATCGGTAAAAGGTGGGTCGTTGGGTCGTGTTTTTTGCTACAAATTGCTATGTCGCAGATTTGCATACGACGTATAGAAGCGGAGTTATTGTTGTTTATATCTGTGAGGCCATGAATCACCATTGACGGCCGGATTGCTTTCCACTCCAAACGATCGATGTTTGACGAAACTATGCAAGTTCGTCCCAGATCGGCACAAGGTTGGTCGATGTGTCGTGTTTTAAGCTACAAATTGCTATGTCGCAGATTTGCATACGACGAATAGTAGCGGAGTTATTGTTGTTTATATCTGTGAGGCCATGAATCACCATTGACGGCCGGATTGCCTACCACTCGAAACGATCTATGTTTGACGAAACTATGCAAGTTTGTCGCAGATCGGCACAAGGTGCGTCGATGTGACGTGTTTTAAGCTACAAATTGCTATGTCGCAGATTTGCATACGACGAATAGAAGCGGAGTTATTGTTGTTTATATCTGTGAGGCCATGAATCACCATTGACGGCCGGATTGCCTACCACTCGAAACGATCGATGTTTGACGAAACTATGCAAGTTCGTCGCAGATCGGCACAAGGTGGGTCGATGTGACGTGTTTTTTGCTACAAATTGCTATGTCGCAGATTTGCATACGACGTATAGAAGCGGAGTTATTGTTGTTTATATCTGTGAGGCCATGAATCACCATTGACGGCCGGATTGCTTTCCACTCCAAACGATCGATGTTTGACGAAACTATGCAAGTTCGTCCCAGATCGGCACAAGGTGGGTCGATGTGACGTGTTTTAAGCTACAAATTGCTATGTCGCAGATTTGCATACGACGAATAGAAGCGGAGTTATTGTTGTTTATATCTGTGAGGCCATGAATCACCATTGACGGCCGGATTGCCTACCACTCGAAACGATCGATGTTTGACGAAACTATGCAAGTTTGTCGCAGATCGGCACAAGGTGGGTCGATGTGACGTGTTTTAAGCTACAAATTGATATGTCGCAGATTTGCATACGACGAATAGAAGCGGAATTATTGTTGTTTGTATCTGTGAGGCCATGAATCGCCATTGACGGCCGGATTGCCTACCACTCGAAACGATCGATGTTTGACGAAACTATGCAAGTTCGTCGCAGATCGGTAAAAGGTGGGTCGTTGGGTCGTGTTTTTTGCTACAAATTGCTATGTCGCAGATTTGCATACGACGTATAGAAGCGGAGTTATTGTTGTTTATATCTGTGAGGCCATGAATCACCATTGACGGCCGGATTGCTTTCCACTCCAAACGATCGATGTTTGACGAAACTATGCAAGTTCGTCCCAGATCGGCACAAGGTTGGTCGATGTGACGTGTTTTAAGCTACAAATTGCTATGTCGCAGATTTGCATACGACGAATAGTAGCGGAGTTATTGTTGTTTATATCTGTGAGGCCATGAATCACCATTGACGGCCGGATTGCCTACCACTCGAAACGATCTATGTTTGACGAAACTATGCAAGTTTGTCGCAGATCGGCACAAGGTGCGTCGATGTGACGTGTTTTAATCAACAAATTGCTATGTCGCAGATTTGCATACGACGAATAGAAGCGGAGTTATTGTTGTTTATATCTGTGAGGCCATGAATCACCATTGACGGCCGGATTGCCTACCACTCGAAACGATCGATGTTTGACGAAACTATGCAAGTTCGTCGCAGATCGGCACAAGGTGGGTCGATGTGACGTGTTTTAAGCTACAAATTGATATGTCGCAGATTTGCATACGACGAATAGAAGCGGAGTTATTGTTGTTTATATCTGTGAGGCCATGAATCACCATTGACGGCCGGATTGCCTACCACTCGAAACGATCGATGTTTGACGAAACTATGCAAGTTCGTCGCAGATCGGTATAAGGTGGTTCATTGGGCCGTGTTTTATGCTACAAATTGCTATGTTGCAGATTTGCATACGACGAATAGAAGCGGAGTTATTGTTGTTTATATCTGTGAGGCCATGAATCACCATTGACGGCCGGATTGCCTACCACTCGAAACGATCGATGTTTGACGAAACTATGCAAGTTCGTCGCAGATCGGCACAAGGTGGGTCGATTTGACGTGTTTTAAGCTACAAATCGCTATGTCGCAGATTTGCATTCGACGGATAGAAGCGGAGCTATAGTTGTTTATATCTGTCAGGCCATGCATCACCATTGACTGCCGGATTGCTTTCCACTCGAAACGATCGATGTTTGACAAAACTATGCAAGTTCGTCGCAGATCGGTGAAAGGTGGGTCGTTGGGCCGTGTTTTATGCTACAAATTGCTATGTCGCAGATTTGCATACGACGAATAGAAGCGGATTTATTGTTGTTTATATCTGTGAGGCCATGAATCACCATTGACGGCCGGATTGCTTTCCACTCCAAACGATCGATGTTTGACGAAACTATGCAAGTTCGTCGCAGATCGGCACAAGGTGGGTCGATGTGACGTGTTTTAAGCTACAAATTGCTATGTCGCAGATTTGCATACGACGAATAGTAGCGGAGTTATTGTTGTTTATATCTGTGAGGCCATGAATCACCATTGACGGCCGGATTGCCTACCACTCGAAACGATCGATGTTTGACGAAACTATGCAAGTTTGTCGCAGATCGGCACAAGGTGCGTCGATGTGACGTGTTTTAAGCTACAAATTGCTATGTCGCAGATTTGCATACGACGAATAGAAGCGGAGTTATTGTTGTTTATATCTGTGAGGCCATGAATCACCATTGACGGCCGGATTGCCTACCACTCGAAACGATCGATGTTTGACGAAACTATGCAAGTTTGTCGCAGATCGGCACAAGGTGGGTCGATGTGACGTGTTTTAAGCTACAAATTGATATGTCGCAGATTTGCATACGACGAATAGAAGCGGAGTTATTGTTGTTTATATCTGTGAGGCCATGAATCACCATTGACGGCCGGATTGCCTACCACTCGAAACGATCGATGTTTGACGAAACTATGTAAGTTCGTCGCAGATCGGTAAAAGGTGGGTGGTTGGGCCGTGTTTTAAGCTACAAATTGCTATGTCGCAGATTTGCATACGACGAATAGAAGCGGAGTTATTGTTGTTTATATCTGTGAGGCCATGAATCACCATTGACGGCCGGATTGCCTACCACTCGAAACGATCGATGTTTGACGAAACTATGCAAGTTTGTCGCAGATCGGCACAAGGTGCGTCGATGTGACGTGTTTTAAGCTACAAATTGCTATGTCGCAGATTTGCATACGACGAATAGAAGCGGAGTTATTGTTGTTTATATCTGTGAGGCCATGAATCACCATTGACGGCCGGATTGCCTACCACTCGAAACGATCGATGTTTGACGAAACTATGCAAGTTTGTCGCAGATCGGCACAAGGTGGGTCGATGTGACGTGTTTTAAGCTACAAATTGATATGTCGCAGATTTGCATACGACGAATAGAAGCGGAGTTATTGTTGTTTATATCTGTGAGGCCATGAATCACCATTGACGGCCGGATTGCCTACCACTCGAAACGATCGATGTTTGACGAAACTATGCAAGTTCGTCGCAGATCGGTAAAAGGTGGGTGGTTGGGCCGTGTTTTATGCTACAAATTGCTATGTGGCAGATTTGCATACGACGTATAGAAGCGGAGTTATTGTTGTTTATATCTGTGAGGCCATGAATCACCATTGACGGCCGGATTGCCTACAACTCGAAACGATCGATGTTTGACGAAACTATGCAAGTTCGTCGCAGATCGGTATAAGGTTGGGCCGTGTTTTATGCTACAAATTGCTACGTCGCATATTCGCATACGACGAATAGAAGCGGAGTTTTTGTTGTTTGTATCTGTGAGGCCATGAATCACCATTGACGGCCGGATTGCCTACCACTCGAAACGATCGATGTTTGACGAAACTATGCAAGTTCGTCGCAGATCGGTAAAAGGTGGGTCGTTTGGTCGTGTTTTTTGCTACAAATTGCTATGTCGCAGATTTGCATACGACGTATAGAAGCGGAGTTATTGTTGTTTATATCTGTGAGGCCATGAATCACCATTGGCGGCCGGATTGCCTACCACTCGAAACGATCGACGTTTGACGAAACTATGCAGGTTCGTCGCAGATCGACACAAGGTGGGTCGATGTGACTTGTTTTAAGCTACAAATTGCTATGTCGCAAATTTGCATTCGACGAATAGAAGCGGAGTTATAGTTGTTTATATCTGTGAGGCCATGAATCACCATTGACGGCCGGATTCCCTACCACTCGAAACGATCGACGTTTGACGAAACCATGCAAGTTCGTCGCAGATCGGCACAAGGTGGGTCTATGTGACGTGTCTTAAGCTACAAACTGCTTTGTCGCAGATTCGCATACGATGAATAGGAGCGGAGTTATTGTTGTTTATATCTGTCAGGCCATGAATCACCATTGACGGCCGGATTGCTTTCCACTCGAAACGATCGATGTTTGACGAGACTATGCAAGTTCGTCGCAGATCGGTATAAGGTGGTTCATTGGGCCGTGTTTTATGCTACAAATTGCTATGTTGCAGATTTGAATACGACGAATAGAAGCGGAGTTATTGTTGTTTATATCTGTGAGGCCATGAATCACCATTGACAGCCGGATTGCCTACCACTCGAAACGATCGATGTTTGACGAAACTATGCAAGTTCGTCGCAGATCGGCACAAGGTGGGTCGATTTGACGTGTTTTAAGCTACAAATCGCTATGTCGCAGATTTGCATTCGACGGATAGAAGCGGAGCTATAGTTGTTTATATCTGTCAGGCCATGCATCACCATTGACTGCCGGATTGCTTTCCACTCGAAACGATCGATGTTTGACAAAACTATGCAAGTTCGTCGCAGATCGGTGAAAGGTGGGTCGTTGGGCCGTGTTTTATGCTACAAATTGCTATGTCGCAGATTTGCATACGACGAATAGAAGCGGAATTATTGTTGTTTATATCTGTGAGGCCATGAATCACCATTGACGGCCGGATTGCCTACCACTCGAAACGATCGATGTTTGACGAAACTATGCAAGTTCGTCCCAGATCGGCACAAGGTGGGTCGATGTGACGTGTTCTAAGCTACAAATTGCTATGTCGCAGATTTGCATTCAACGAATAGAAGCGGAGTTATTGTTGTTTATATCTGTGAGGCCATGAATCACCATTGACGGCCGGATTGCCTACCACTCGAAACGATCGATGTTTGTCTAAACTATAAAAGTACGTCGCAGATCGGTATAAGGTGGTTCGTTGGGGAGTGTTTTATGCTACAAATTGCTATGTCGCAGATTCGCATACGACGAATAGAAGCGGAGTTATAGTTGTTTATATCTGTCTGGCCATGAATCACCATTGACGGCCGGATTGCTTTCCACTAGAATCGATCGATGTTTGACGAAATTATGCAAATTCGTCGCAGATCGGTAAAAGGTGGTTCATTGGTGCGTGTTTCAAGCTACAAATTGCTAGGTCGCAGATTCGCATACGACGAATAGAAGCGGAGTTATAGTTGTTTAAATTTGTGAGGCCATGAATCGCCATTGACTACCGGTTTGCCTACCACTCGAAACGATCAAAGTTTGACGAAACTATACAAGTACGTCGCAGATCGGCATGAGGTTGGTCGATGTGTCGTGTTTTAAGCTACAAAACGCTATGTCGCAAATTTGAATTCGACGAATAGAAGCTGAGTTATAGTTGTTTATATCTGTCAGGCCATGAATCACCATTGACGGCCAGATTGCCTACCACTCGAAACGATCGACGTTTGACGAAACTATGCAAGTTCGTCGCAGATCGGCACAAGGTGGTTCGATGTGACGTGTTTTAAGCTACAAATTGCTATGTCGCAGATTTGCATTCGACGAATAGAAGCGGAGTTATAGTTGTTTATATCTGTCTGGCCATGAATCACCATTGACGGCCGGATTGCCTACCACTCGAAACGATCGATGTTTGACGAAACTATGCAAATTCGTCGCAGATCGGTAAAAGGTGGGTCGTTGGGTCGTGTTTTATGCTACAAATTGCTATGTCGCAGATTTGCGTACGACGTATAGAAGCGGAGTTATTGTTGTTTATATCTGTGAGGCCATGAACGACCATTGACGGCCGGATTGCTTTCCACTCCAAACGATCGACGTTTGACGAAACCATGCAAGTTCGTCGCAGATCGGCACAAGGTGGGTCGATGTGACGTGTTTTATGCTACAAATTGCTATGTCGCAGATTTGCATTCGATGAATAGAAGCGGAGTTATAGTTGTTTATATCTGTCTGGCCATGAATCACCATTGACGGCCGGATTGCTTTCCACTAGAATCGATCGATGTTTGACGAAACTATGCAAGTTCGTCGCAGATCGGTATAAGGTGGTTCATTGGGGCGTGTTTCAAGCTACAAATTGCTAGGTCGCAGATTCGCATACGACGAATAGAAGCGGAGTTATAGTTGTTTCTATCTGTGAGGCCATGAATCGCCATTGACTACCGGATTGCCTACCACTCGAAACGATCGATGTTTGACGAAACTATGCAAGTTCGTCGCAGATCGGTAAAAGGTGGGTCGTTGGGTCGTGTTTTATGCTACAAATTGCTATGTCGCAGATATGCATACGACGTATAGAAGCGGAGTTATTGTTGTTTATATCTGTGAGGCCATGAATCACCATTGACGGCCGGATTGCTTTCCACTCGAAACGATCGATGTTTGACAAAACTATGCAAGTTCGTCGCAGATCGGAATAAGGTGGTTCGTTGGGGCGTGTTTTAAGCTAAAAATTGCTATGTCGCAGATTCGCATACGACGAATAGAAGCTGAGTTATAGTTGTTTATATCTGTGAGGCCATGAATCACCATTGACGGCCGGATTCCCTACCACTCGAAACGATCGACGTTTGACGAAACCATGCAAGTTCGTCGCAGATCGGCACAAGGTGGGTCGATGTGACGTGTTTTAAGCTACAAATTGCTTTGTCGCAGATTCGCATACGATGAATAGAAGCGGAGTTATAGTTGTTTATATCTGTCAGGCCATGAATCACCATTGACGGCCGGATTGCTTTCCACTCGAAACGATCGATGTTTGACGAAACTATGCAAGTTCGTCGCAGATCGGTATAAAGTGGTTCATTGGGCCGTGTTTTATGCTACAAATTGCTATGTTGCAGATTCGCATACGACGAATAGAAGCGGAGTTATAGTTGTTTATATCTGTGAGGCCATGAATCGCCATTGACTACCGGATTGCCTACCACTCGAAACGGTCGACCTTTGACGAAACTATACAAGTACGTCGCAGATCGGCATGAGGTGGGTCGATGTGTCATGTTTTTAGCTACAAATCGCTATGTCGCAGATTTGCATACGACGAATAGAAGCCAAGTTTTAGGTGCTTATATCTGTGAGACCATGAATCACCATTGACGGCCGGATTGCTTACCACTCGAAACGATCGACGTTTGACGAAACTATGCAAGTTCGTCGCAGATCGGTGAAAGGTGGGTCGTTGGGCCGTGTTTTATGCTACAAATTGCTATGTTGCAGATTTGAATACGACGAATAGAAGCGGAGTTATTGTTGTTTATATCTGTGAGGCCATGAATCACCATTGACAGCCGGATTGCCTACCACTCGAAACGATCGATGTTTGACGAAACTATGCAAGTTCGTCGCAGATCGGCACAAGGTGGGTCGATTTGACGTGTTTTAAGCTACAAATCGCTATGTCGCAGATTTGCATTCGACGGATAGAAGCGGAGCTATAGTTGTTTATATCTGTCAGGCCATGCATCACCATTGACTGCCGGATTGCTTTCCACTCGAAACGATCGATGTTTGACAAAACTATGCAAGTTCGTCGCAGATCGGTGAAAGGTGGGTCGTTGGGCCGTGTTTTATGCTACAAATTGCTATGTCGCAGATTTGCATACGACGAATAGAAGCGGAATTATTGTTGTTTATATCTGTGAGGCCATGAATCACCATTGACGGCCGGATTGCCTACCACTCGAAACGATCGATGTTTGACGAAACTATGCAAGTTCGTCCCAGATCGGCACAAGGTGGGTCGATGTGACGTGTTCTAAGCTACAAATTGCTATGTCGCAGATTTGCATTCAACGAATAGAAGCGGAGTTATTGTTGTTTATATCTGTGAGGCCATGAATCACCATTGACGGCCGGATTGCCTACCACTCGAAACGATCGATGTTTGTCTAAACTATAAAAGTACGTCGCAGATCGGTATAAGGTGGTTCGTTGGGGAGTGTTTTATGCTACAAATTGCTATGTCGCAGATTCGCATACGACGAATAGAAGCGGAGTTATAGTTGTTTATATCTGTCTGGCCATGAATCACCATTGACGGCCGGATTGCTTTCCACTAGAATCGATCGATGTTTGACGAAATTATGCAAATTCGTCGCAGATCGGTAAAAGGTGGTTCATTGGGGCGTGTTTCAAGCTACAAATTGCTAGGTCGCAGATTCGCATACGACGAATAGAAGCGGAGTTATAGTTGTTTAAATTTGTGAGGCCATGAATCGCCATTGACTACCGGTTTGCCTACCACTCGAAACGATCAAAGTTTGACGAAACTATACAAGTACGTCGCAGATCGGCATGAGGTTGGTCGATGTGTCGTGTTTTAAGCTACAAAACGCTATGTCGCAAATTTGAATTCGACGAATAGAAGCTGAGTTATAGTTGTTTATATCTGTCAGGCCATGAATCACCATTGACGGCCAGATTGCCTACCACTCGAAACGATCGACGTTTGACGAAACTATGCAAGTTCGTCGCAGATCGGCACAAGGTGGTTCGATGTGACGTGTTTTAAGCTACAAATTGCTATGTCGCAGATTTGCATTCGACGAATAGAAGCGGAGTTATAGTTGTTTATATCTGTCTGGCCATGAATCACCATTGACGGCCGGATTGCCTACCACTCGAAACGATCGATGTTTGACGAAACTATGCAAATTCGTCGCAGATCGGTAAAAGGTGGGTCGTTGGGTCGTGTTTTATGCTACAAATTGCTATGTCGCAGATTTGCGTACGACGTATAGAAGCGGAGTTATTGTTGTTTATATCTGTGAGGCCATGAACGACCATTGACGGCCGGATTGCTTTCCACTCCAAACGATCGACGTTTGACGAAACCATGCAAGTTCGTCGCAGATCGGCACAAGGTGGGTCGATGTGACGTGTTTTATGCTACAAATTGCTATGTCGCAGATTTGCATTCGATGAATAGAAGCGGAGTTATAGTTGTTTATATCTGTCTGGCCATGAATCACCATTGACGGCCGGATTGCTTTCCACTAGAATCGATCGATGTTTGACGAAACTATGAAAGTTCGTCGCAGATCGGTATAAGGTGGTTCATTGGGGCGTGTTTCAAGCTACAAATTGCTAGGTCGCAGATTCGCATACGACGAATAGAAGCGGAGTTATAGTTGTTTCTATCTGTGAGGCCATGAATCGCCATTGACTACCGGATTGCCTACCACTCGAAACGATCGATGTTTGACGAAACTATGCAAGTTCGTCGCAGATCGGTAAAAGGTGGGTCGTTGGGTCGTGTTTTATGCTACAAATTGCTATGTCGCAGATATGCATACGACGTATAGAAGCGGAGTTATTGTTGTTTATATCTGTGAGGCCATGAATCACCATTGACGGCCGGATTGCTTTCCACTCGAAACGATCGATGTTTGACAAAACTATGCAAGTTCGTCGCAGATCGGAATAAGGTGGTTCGTTGGGGCGTGTTTTAAGCTAAAAATTGCTATGTCGCAGATTCGCATACGACGAATAGAAGCTGAGTTATAGTTGTTTATATCTGTGAGGCCATGAATCACCATTGACGGCCGGATTCCCTACCACTCGAAACGATCGACGTTTGACGAAACCATGCAAGTTCGTCGCAGATCGGCACAAGGTGGGTCGATGTGACGTGTTTTAAGCTACAAATTGCTTTGTCGCAGATTCGCATACGATGAATAGAAGCGGAGTTATAGTTGTTTATATCTGTCAGGCCATGAATCACCATTGACGGCCGGATTGCTTTCCACTCGAAACGATCGATGTTTGACGAAACTATGCAAGTTCGTCGCAGATCGGTATAAAGTGGTTCATTGGGCCGTGTTTTATGCTACAAATTGCTATGTTGCAGATTCGCATACGACGAATAGAAGCGGAGTTATAGTTGTTTATATCTGTGAGGCCATGAATCGCCATTGACTACCGGATTGCCTACCACTCGAAACGGTCGACCTTTGACGAAACTATACAAGTACGTCGCAGATCGGCATGAGGTGGGTCGATGTGTCATGTTTTTAGCTACAAATCGCTATGTCGCAGATTTGCATACGACGAATAGAAGCCAAGTTTTAGGTGCTTATATCTGTGAGACCATGAATCACCATTGACGGCCGGATTGCTTACCACTCGAAACGATCGACGTTTGACGAAACTATGCAAGTTCGTCGCAGATCGGTGAAAGGTGGGTCGTTGGGCCGTGTTTTATGCTACAAATTGCTATGTCGCAGATTTGCATACGACGAATAGAAGCGGAATTATTGTTGTTTATATCTGTGAGGCCATGAATCACCATTGACGGCCGGATTGCCTACCACTCGAAACGATCGACGTTTGACGAAACCATGCAAGTTCGTCGCAGATCGGCACAAGGTGGGTCGATGTGACGTGTTTTGTGCTACAAATTGCTATGTCGCAGATTTGCGTTCGACGAATAGAAGCGGAGTTATAGTTGTTTATATCTGTCTGGCCATGAATCACCATTGACGGCCGGATTGCCTACCACTCGAAACGATCGACGTTTGACGAAACTATATAAGTACGTCGCAGATCGGCATGAGGTGGGTCGATGTGTCGTGTTTTAAGCTACAAATTGCTATGTCGCAGATTCGCATACGACGAATAGAAGCGGAGTTATTGTTGTTTATATCTGTGAGGCCATGAATCACCATTGACGGCCGGATTCCCTACCACTCGAAACGATCGACGTTTGACGAAACCATGCAAGTTCGTCGCAGATCGGCACAAGGTGGGTCGATGTGACGTGTTTTAAGCTACAAATTGCTATCTCGCAGATTTGCATTCGACGAATAGAAGCGAAGTTATAGTTGTTTATATCTGTCAGGCCATGAATCACCATTGACGGCCGGATTGCTTTCCACTCAAAACGATCGATGTTTGACAAAACTATGCAAGTTCGTCGCAGATCGGTATAAGGTGATTCGTTGGGGCGTGTTTTAAGCTACAAATTGCTATGTCGCAGATTCGCATGCGACGAATAGAAGCGGAGTTATTGTGGTTTATATCTGTGAGGCCATGAAACACCATTGACGGCCGGATTCCCTACCACTCGAAACGATCGACGTTTGACGAAACCATGCAAGTTCGTCGCAGATCGGCACAAGGTGGGTCGATGTGACGTGTTTTAAGCTACAAATTGCTATGTCGCAGATTTGCATTCGACGAATAGAAGCGAAGTTATAGTTGTTTATATCTGTCAGGCCATGAATCACCATTGACGGCCGGATTGCTTTCCACTCAAAACGATCGATGTTTGACAAAACTATGCAAGTTCGTCGCAGATCGGTATAAGGTGATTCGTTGGGGCGTGTTTTAAGCTACAAATTGCTATGTCGCAGATTCGCATGCGACGAATAGAAGCGAAGTTATTGTTGTTTATATCTGTGAGGCAATGAATCGCCATTGACGGCCGGATTGCCTACCACTCGAAACGATCGATGTTTGACGAAACTATGCAAGTTCGTCGCAGTTCGGTAAAAGGTGGGTCGTTGGGTCGTGTTTTTTACTACAAATTGCTATGTCGCAGATTTGCATACGACGTATAGAAGCGGAGTTATTGTTGTTTATATCTGTGAGGCCATGAATCACCATTGACGGCCGGATTGCTTTCCACTCCAAACGATCGATGTTTGACGAAACTATGCAAGTTCGTCCCAGATCGGCACAAGGTGGGTCGATGTGACGTGTTTTAAGCTACAAATTGCTATGTCGCAGATTTTGTATACGACGAATAGAAGCGGAGTTATTGTTGTTTATATCTGTGAGGCCATGAATCACCATTGACGGCCGGATTGCCTACCACTCGAAACGATCGATGTTTGACGAAACTATGCAAGTTTGTCGCAGATCGGCACAAGGTGGGTCGATGTGACGTGTTTTAAGCTACAAATTGCTATGTCGCAGATTTGCATACGACGAATAGAAGCGGAGTTATTGTTGTTTATATCTGTGAGGCCATGAATCACCATTGACGGCCGGATTGCCTACCACTCGAAACGATCGATGTTTGACGAAACTATGCAAGTTTGTCGCAGATCGGCACAAGGTGGGTCGATGTGACGTGTTTTAAGCTACAAATTGATATGTCGCAGATTTGCATACGACGAATAGAAGCGGAGTTATTGTTGTTTATATCTGTGAGGCCATGAATCACCATTGACGGCCGGATTGCCTACCACTCGAAACGATCGATGTTTGACGAAACTATGCAAGTTCGTCGCAGATCGGTAAAAGGTGGGTGGGTGGGCCGTGTTTTATGCTACAAATTGCTATGTGGCAGATTTGCATACGACGTATAGAAGCGGAGTTATTGTTGTTTATATCTGTGAGGCCATGAATCACCATTGACGGCCGGATTGCCTACAACTCGAAACGATCGATGTTTGACGAAACTATGCAAGTTCGTCGCAGATCGGTATAAGGTGGGTGGTTGGGCCGTGTTTTATGCTACAAATTGCTACGTCGCATATTCGCATACGACGAATAGAAGCGGAGTTTTTGTTGTTTGTATCTGTGAGGCCATGAATCACCATTGACGGCCGGATTGCCTACCACTCGAAACGATCGATGTTTGACGAAACTATGCAAGTTCGTCGCAGATCGGTAAAAGGTGGGTCGTTTGGTCGTGTTTTTTGCTACAAATTGCTATGTCGCAGATTTGCATACGACGTATAGAAGCGGAGTTATTGTTGTTTATATCTGTGAGGCCATGAATCACCATTGACGGCCGGATTGCTTTCCACTCCAAACGATCGATGTTTGACGAAACTATGCAAGTTCGTCCCAGATCGGCACAAGGTGGGTCGATGTGACGTGTTTTAAGCTACAAATTGCTATGTCGGAGATTTGCATACGACGAATAGAAGCGGAGTTATTGTTGTTTATATCTGTGAGGCCATGAATCACCATTGACGGCCGGATTGCCTACCACTCGAAACGATCGATGTTTGACGAAACTATGCAAGTTTGTCGCAGATCGGCACAAGGTGGGTCGATGTGACGTGTTTTAAGCTACAAATTGATATGTCGCAGATTTGCATACGACGAATAGAAGCGGAGTTATTGTTGTTTATATCTGTGAGGCCATGAATCACCATTGACGGCCGGATTGCCTACCACTCGAAACGATCGATGTTTGACGAAACCATGCAAGTTCGTCGCAGATCGGCACAAGGTGGGTCGATGTGACGTGTTTTAAGCTACAAATTGCTATGTCGCAGATTTGCATACGACGAATAGAAGCGGAGTTATTGTTGTTTATATCTGTGAGGCCATGAATCACCATTGACGGCCGGATTGCCTACCACTCGAAACGATCGATGTTTGACGAAACTATGCAAGTTTGTCGCAGATCGGCACAAGGTGGGTCGATGTGACGTGTTTTAAGCTACAAATTGATATGTCGCAGATTTGCATACGACGAATAGAAGCGGAGTTATTGTTGTTTATATCTGTGAGGCCATGAATCACCATTGACGGCCGGATTGCCTACCACTCGAAACGATCGATGTTTGACGAAACTATGCAAGTTCGTCGCAGATCGGTAAAAGGTGGGTGGTTGGGCCGTGTTTTATGCTACAAATTGCTATGTGGCAGATTTGCATACGACGTATAGAAGCGGAGTTATTGTTGTTTATATCTGTGAGGCCATGAATCACCATTGACGGCCGGATTGCCTACAACTCGAAACGATCGATGTTTGACGAAACTATGCAAGTTCGTCGCAGATCGGTATAAGGTGGGTGGTTGGGCCGTGTTTTATGCTACAAATTGCTACGTCGCATATTCGCATACGACGAATAGAAGCGGAGTTTTTGTTGTTTGTATCTGTGAGGCCATGAATCACCATTGACGGCCGGATTGCCTACCACTCGAAACGATCGATGTTTGACGAAACTATGCAAGTTCGTCGCAGATCGGTAAAAGGTGGGTCGTTTGGTCGTGTTTTTTGCTACAAATTGCTATGTCGCAGATTTGCATACGACGTATAGAAGCGGAGTTATTGTTGTTTATATCTGTGAGGCCATGAATCACCATTGACGGCCGGATTGCTTTCCACTCCAAACGATCGATGTTTGACGAAACTATGTAAGTTCGTCCCAGATCGGCACAAGGTGGGTCGATGTGACGTGTTTTAAGCTACAAATTGCTATGTCGGAGATTTGCATACGACGAATAGAAGCGGAGTTATTGTTGTTTATATCTGTGAGGCCATGAATCACCATTGACGGCCGGATTGCCTACCACTCGAAACGATCGATGTTTGACGAAACTATGCAAGTTTGTCGCAGATCGGCACAAGGTGGGTCGATGTGACGTGTTTTAAGCTACAAATTGATATGTCGCAGATTTGCATACGACGAATAGAAGCGGAGTTATTGTTGTTTATATCTGTGAGGCCATGAATCACCATTGACGGCCGGATTGCCTACCACTCGAAACGATCGATGTTTGACGAAACCATGCAAGTTCGTCGCAGATCGGCACAAGGTGGGTCGATGTGACGTGTTTTAAGCTACAAATTGCTATCTCGCAGATTTGCATTCGACGAATAGAAGCGAAGTTATAGTTGTTTATATCTGTCAGGCCATGAATCACCATTGACGGCCGGATTGCTTTCCACTCAAAACGATCGATGTTTGACAAAACTATGCAAGTTCGTCGCAGATCGGTATAAGGTGATTGGTTGGGGCGTGTTTTAAGCTACAAATTGCTATGTCGCAGATTCGCATGCGACGAATAGAAGCGGAGTTATTGTGGTTTATATCTGTGAGGCCATGAAACACCATTGACGGCCGGATTCCCTACCACTCGAAACGATCGACGTTTGACGAAACCATGCAAGTTCGTCCCAGATCGGCACAAGGTGGGTCGATGTGACGTGTTTTAAGCTACAAATTGCTATCTCGCAGATTTGCATTCGACGAATAGAAGCGAAGTTATAGTTGTTTATATCTGTCAGGCCATGAATCACCATTGACGGCCGGATTGCTTTCCACTCAAAACGATCGATGTTTGACAAAACTATGCAAGTTCGTCGCAGATCGGTATAAGGTGATTCGTTGGGGCGTGTTTTAAGCTACAAATTGCTATGTCGCAGATTCGCATGCGACGAATAGAAGCGGAGTTATTGTGGTTTATATCTGTGAGGCCATGAAACACCATTGACGGCCGGATTCCCTACCACTCGAAACGATCGACGTTTGACGAAACCATGCTAGTTCGTCGCAGATCGGCACAAGGTGGGTCGATGTGACGTGTTTTAAGCTACAAATTGCTATGTCGCAGATTTGCATACGACGAATAGAAGCGGAGTTATTGTTGTTTATATCTGTGAGGCAATGAATCGCCATTGACGGCCGGATTGCCTACCACTCGAAACGATCGATGTTTGACGAAACTATGCAAGTTCGTCGCAGATCGGTAAAAGGTGGGTCGTTGGGTCGTGTTTTTTGCTACAAATTGCTATGTCGCAGATTTGCACACGACGTATAGAAGCGGAGTTATTGTTGTTTATATCTGTGAGGCCATGAATCACCATTGACGGCCGTATTGCTTTCCACTCCAAACGATCGATGTTTGACGAAACTATGCAAGTTCGTCCCAGATCGGCACAAGGTGGGTCGATGTGACGTGTTTTATGCTACAAATTGCTATGTCGCAGATTTGCATACGACGAATAGAAGCTGAGTTATTGTTGTTTGTATCTGTGAGGCCATGAATCGCCATTGACGGCCGGATTGCCTACCACTCGAAACGATCGATGTTTGACGAAACTATGCAAGATCGTCGCAGATCGGTAAAAGGTGGGTCGTTGGGTCGTGTTTTTTGCTACAAATTGCTATGTCGCAGATTTGCATACGACGTATAGAAGCGGAGTTATTGTTGTTTATATCTGTGAGGCCATGAATCACCATTGACGGCCGGATTGCTTTCCACTCCAAACGATCGATGTTTGACGAAACTATGCAAGTTCGTCCCAGATCGGAACAAGGTGGGTCGATGTGACGTGTTTTAAGCTACAAATTGCTATGTCGCAGATTTCCATACAACGAATAGAAGCGGAGTTATTGTTGTTTATATCTGTGAGGCCATGAATCACCATTGACGGCCGGATTGCCTACCACTCGAAACGATCGATGTTTGACGAAAGTATGCAAGTTCGTTGCAGATCGGTATAAGGTGGGTCGTTGGGCCGTGTTTTAAGCTACAAATGGCTATGCCGCAGATTCGCATACGACGAATAGAAGCGGAGTTATCGATGTTTATATCTGTGAGGCCATTAATCACCATTGACGACAGGATTGCCTACCACTCGAAACGATCGATGTTTGACGAAACTATGCAAGTTCGTCGCAGATCGGTAAAAGGTGGGTGGTTGGGCCGTGTTTTATGCTACAAATTGCTATGTGGCAGATTTGCATACGACGTATAGAAGCGGAGTTATTGTTGTTTATATCTGTGAGGCCATGAATCACCATTGACGGCCGGATTGCCTACAACTCGAAACGATCGATGTTTGACGAAACTATGCAAGTTCGTCGCAGATCGGTATAAGGTGGGTGGTTGGGCCGTGTTTTATGCTACAAATTGCTACGTCGCATATTCGCATACGACGAATAGAAGCGGAGTTTTTGTTGTTTGTATCTGTGAGGCCATGAATCACCATTGACGGCCGGATTGCCTACCACTCGAAACGATCGATGTTTGACGAAACTATGCAAGTTCGTCGCAGATCGGTAAAAGGTGGGTCGTTTGGTCGTGTTTTTTGCTACAAATTGCTATGTCGCAGATTTGCATACGACGTATAGAAGCGGAGTTATTGTTGTTTATATCTGTGAGGCCATGAATCACCATTGACGGCCGGATTGCTTTCCACTCCAAACGATCGATGTTTGACGAAACTATGCAAGTTCGTCCCAGATCGGCACAAGGTGGGTCGATGTGACGTGTTTTAAGCTACAAATTGCTATGTCGCAGATTTGCATACGACGAATAGAAGCGGAGTTATTGTTGTTTATATCTGTGAGGCCATGAATCACCATTGACGGCCGGATTGCCTACCACTCGAAACGATCGATGTTTGACGAAACTATGCAAGTTTGTCGCAGATCGGCACAAGGTGGGTCGATGTGACGTGTTTTAAGCTACAAATTGCTATGTCGCAGATTTGCATACGACGAATAGAAGCGGCGTTATTGTTGTTTATATCTGTGAGGCCATGAATCACCATTGACGGCCGGATTGCCTACCACTCGAAACGATCGATGTTTGACGAAACTATGCAAGTTTGTCGCAGATCGGCACAAGGTGCGTCGATGTGACGTGTTTTAAGCTACAAATCGCTATCTCGCAGATTTGCATTCGACGAATAGAAGCGAAGTTATAGTTGTTTATATCTGTCAGGCCATGAATCACCATTGACGGCCGGATTGCTTTCCACTCAAAACGATCGATGTTTGACAAAACTATGCAAGTTCGTCGCAGATCGGTATAAGGTGTTTCGTTGGGGCGTGTTTTAAGCTACAAATTGCTATGTCGCAGATTCGCATGCGACGAATAGAAGCGGAGTTATTGTGGTTTATATCCGTGAGGCCATGAAACACCATTGACGGCCGGATTCCCTACCACTCGAAACGATCGACGTTTGACGAAACCATGCAAGTTCGTCGCAGATCGGCACAAGGTGGGTCGATGTGACGTGTTTTAAGCTACAAATTGCTATGTCGCAGATTTGCATACGACGAATAGAAGCGGAGTTATTGTTGTTTATATCTGTGAGGCAATGAATCGCCATTGACGGCCGGATTGCCTACCACTCGAAACGATCGATGTTTGACGAAACTATGCAAGTTCGTCGCAGATCGGTAAAAGGTGGGTCGTTGGGTCGTGTTTTTTGCTACAAATTGCTATGTCGTAGATTTGCATACGACGTATAGAAGCGGAGTTATTGTTGTTTATATCTGTGAGGCCATGAATCACCATTGACGGCCGGATTGCTTTCCACTCCAAACGATCGATGTTTGACGAAACTATGCAAGTTCGTCCCAGATCGGCACAAGGTGGGTCGATGTGACGTGTTTTAAGCTACAAATTGCTATGTCGCAGATTTGCATACGACGAATAGAAGCGGCGTTATTGTTGTTTATATCTGTGAGGCCATGAATCACCATTGACGGCCGGATTGCCTACCACTCGAAACGATCGATGTTTGACGAAACTATGCAAGTTTGTCGCAGATCGGCACAAGGTGCGTCGATGTGACGTGTTTTAAGCTACAAATTGCTATGTCGCAGATTTGCATACGACGAATAGAAGCGGAGTTATTGTTGTTTATATCTGTGAGGCCATGAATCACCATTGACGGCCGGATTGCCTACCACTCGAAACGATCGATGTTTGACGAAACTATGCAAGTTCGTCGCAGATCGGTAAAAGGTGGGTCGTTGGGTCGTGTATTTTGCTACAAATTGCTATGTCGCAGATTTGCATACGACGTATAGAAGCGGAGTTATTGTTGTTTATATCTGTGAGGCCACGAATCACCATTGACGGCCGGATTGCTTTCCACTCCAAACGATCGATGTTTGACGAAACTATGCAAGTTCGTCGCAGATCGGCACAAGGTGGGTCGATGTGACGTGTTTTATGCTACAAATTGCTATGTTGCAGATTTGCATACGACGAATAGAAGCGGAGTTATTGTTGTTTATATCAGTGAGGCCATGAATCACCATTGACGGCAGGATTGCCTACCACTCGAAACGATCGATGTTTGACGAAACTATGCAAGTTTGTCGCAGATCGGCACAAGGTGGGTCGATGTGACGTGTTTTAAGCTACAAATTGATATGTCGCAGATTTGCATACGACGAATAGAAGCTGAGTTATTGTTGTTTGTATCTGTGAGGCCATGAATCGCCATTGACGGCCGGATTGCCTACCACTCGAAACGATCGATGTTTGACGAAACTATGCAAGTTCGTCGCAGATCGGTAAAAGGTGGGTCGTTGGGTCGTGTTTTTTGCTACAAATTGCTATGTCGCAGATTTGCATACGACGTATAGAAGCGGAGTAATTGTTGTTTGTATCTGTGAGGCCATGAATCACCATTGACGGCCGGATTGCTTTCCACTCCAAACGATCGATGTTTGACGAAACTATGCAAGTTCGTCCCAGATCGGCACAAGGTGGGTCGATGTGACGTGTTTTAAGCTACAAATTGCTATGTCGCAGATTTGCATACGACGAATAGAAGCGGAGTTATTGTTGTTTATATCTGTGAGGCCATGAATCACCATTGACGGCCGGATTGGCTACCACTCGAAACGATCGATGTTTGACGAAACTATGCAAGTTCGTCGCAGATCGGCACAAGGTGGGTCGATGTGGCGTGTTTTAAGCTACAAATTGCTATGTCGCAGATTTCCATACGACGAATAGAAGCGGAGTTATTGTTGTTTATATCTGTGAGGCCATGAATCACCATTGACGGCCGGATTGCCTACCACTCGAAACGATCGATGTTTGACGAAAGTATGCAAGTTCGTTGCAGATCGGTATAAGGTGGGTCGTTGGGCCGTGTTTTAAGCTACAAATGGCTATGCCGCAGATTCGCATACGACGAATAGAAGCGGAGTTATCGATGTTTATATCTGTGAGGCCATTAATCACCATTGACGACAGGATTGCCTACCACTCGAAACGATCGATGTTTGACGAAACTATGCAAGTTCGTCGCAGATCGGTAAAAGGTGGGTGGTTGGGCCGTGTTTTATGCTACAAATTGCTATGTGGCAGATTTGCATACGACGTATAGAAGCGGAGTTATTGTTGTTTGTATCTGTGAGGCCATGAATCACCATTGACGGCCGGATTGCCTACCACTCGAAACGATCGATGTTTGACGAAACTATGCAAGTTCGTCGCAGATCGGTAAAAGGTGGGTCGTTTGGTCGTGTTTTTTGCTACAAATTGCTATGTCGCAGATTTGCATACGACGTATAGAAGCGGAGTTATTGTTGTTTATATCTGTGAGGCCATGAATCACCATTGACGGCCGGATTGCTTTCCACATCAAACGATCGATGTTTGACGAAACTATGCAAGTTCGTCCCAGATCGGCACAAGGTGGGTCGATGTGACGTGTTTTAAGCTACAAATTGCTATGTCGCAGATTTGCATACGACGAATAGAAGCGGAGTTATTGTTGTTTATATCTGTGAGGCCATGAATCACCATTGACGGCCGGATTGCCTACCACTCGAAACGATCGATGTTTGACGAAACTATGCAAGTTTGTCGCAGATCGGCACAAGGTGGGTCGATGTGACGTGTTTTAAGCTACAAATTGATATGTCGCAGATTTGCATACGACGAATAGAAGCGGAGTTATTGTTGTTTATATCTGTGAGGCCATGAATCACCATTGACGGCCGGATTGCCTACCACTCGAAACGATCGATGTTTGACGAAACCATGCAAGTTCGTCGCAGATCGGCACAAGGTGGGTCGATGTGACGTGTTTTAAGCTACAAATTGCTATCTCGCAGATTTGCATTCGACGAATAGAAGCGAAGTTATAGTTGTTTATATCTGTCAGGCCATGAATCACCATTGACGGCCGGATTGCTTTCCACTCAAAACGATCGATGTTTGACAAAACTATGCAAGTTCGTCGCAGATCGGTATAAGGTGTTTCGTTGGGGCGTGTTTTAAGCTACAAATTGCTATGTCGCAGATTCGCATGCGACGAATAGAAGCGGAGTTATTGTGGTTTATATCTGTGAGGCCATGAAACACCATTGACGGCCGGATTCCCTACCACTCGAAACGATCGACGTTTGACGAAACCATGCAAGTTCGTCGCAGATCGGCACAAGGTGGGTCGATGTGACGTGTTTTAAGCTACAAATTGCTATGTCGCAGATTTGCATACGACGAATAGAAGCGGAGTTATTGTTGTTTATATCTGTGAGGCAATGAATCGCCATTGACGGCCGGATTGCCTACCACTCGAAACGATCGATGTTTGACGAAACTATGCAAGTTCGTCGCAGATCGGTAAAAGGTGGGTCGTTGGGTCGTGTTTTTTGCTACAAATTGCTATGTCGCAGATTTGCATACGACGTATAGAAGCGGAGTTATTGTTGTTTATATCTGTGAGGCCATGAATCACCATTGACGGCCGGATTGCTTTCCACTCCAAACGATCGATGTTTGACGAAACTATGCAAGTTCGTCCCAGATCGGCACAAGGTGGGTCGATGTGACGTGTTTTAAGCTACAAATTGCTATGTCGCAGATTTGCATACGACGAATAGAAGCGGAGTTATTGTTGTTTATATCTGTGAGGCCATGAATCACCATTGACGGCCGGATTGCCTACCACTCGAAACGATCGATGTTTGACGAAACTATGCAAGTTTGTCGCAGATCGGCACAAGGTGGGTCGATGTGACGTGTTTTAAGCTACAAATTGATATGTCGCAGATTTGCATACGACGAATAGAAGCGGAATTATTGTTGTTTGTATCTGTGAGGCCATGAATCGCCATTGACGGCCGGATTGCCTACCACTCGAAACGATCGATGTTTGACGAAACTATGCAAGTTCGTCGCAGATCGGTAAAAGGTGGGTCGTTGGGTCGTGTTTTTTGCTACAAATTGCTATGTCGCAGATTTGCATACGACGTATAGAAGCGGAGTTATTGTTGTTTATATCTGTGAGGCCATGAATCACCATTGACGGCCGGATTGCTTTCCACTCCAAACGATCGATGTTTGACGAAACTATGCAAGTTCGTCCCAGATCGGCACAAGGTTGGTCGATGTGACGTGTTTTAAGCTACAAATTGCTATGTCGCAGATTTGCATACGACGAATAGTAGCGGAGTTATTGTTGTTTATATCTGTGAGGCCATGAATCACCATTGACGGCCGGATTGCCTACCACTCGAAACGATCTATGTTTGACGAAACTATGCAAGTTTGTCGCAGATCGGCACAAGGTGCGTCGATGTGACGTGTTTTAAGCTACAAATTGCTATGTCGCAGATTTGCATACGACGAATAGAAGCGGAGTTATTGTTGTTTATATCTGTGAGGCCATGAATCACCATTGACGGCCGGATTGCCTACCACTCGAAACGATCGATGTTTGACGAAACTATGCAAGTTCGTCGCAGATCGGCACAAGGTGGGTCGATGTGACGTGTTTTTTGCTACAAATTGCTATGTCGCAGATTTGCATACGACGTATAGAAGCGGAGTTATTGTTGTTTATATCTGTGAGGCCATGAATCACCATTGACGGCCGGATTGCTTTCCACTCCAAACGATCGATGTTTGACGAAACTATGCAAGTTCGTCCCAGATCGGCACAAGGTGGGTCGATGTGACGTGTTTTAAGCTACAAATTGCTATGTCGCAGATTTGCATACGACGAATAGAAGCGGAGTTATTGTTGTTTATATCTGTGAGGCCATGAATCACCATTGACGGCCGGATTGCCTACCACTCGAAACGATCGATGTTTGACGAAACTATGCAAGTTTGTCGCAGATCGGCACAAGGTGGGTCGATGTGACGTGTTTTAAGCTACAAATTGATATGTCGCAGATTTGCATACGACGAATAGAAGCGGAATTATTGTTGTTTGTATCTGTGAGGCCATGAATCGCCATTGACGGCCGGATTGCCTACCACTCGAAACGATCGATGTTTGACGAAACTATGCAAGTTCGTCGCAGATCGGTAAAAGGTGGGTCGTTGGGTCGTGTTTTTTGCTACAAATTGCTATGTCGCAGATTTGCATACGACGTATAGAAGCGGAGTTATAGTTGTTTATATCTGTGAGGCCATGAATCACCATTGACGGCCGGATTGCTTTCCACTCCAAACGATCGATGTTTGACGAAACTATGCAAGTTCGTCCCAGATCGGCACAAGGTTGGTCGATGTGACGTGTTTTAAGCTACAAATTGCTATGTCGCAGATTTGCATACGACGAATAGTAGCGGAGTTATTGTTGTTTATATCTGTGAGGCCATGAATCACCATTGACGGCCGGATTGCCTACCACTCGAAACGATCTATGTTTGACGAAACTATGCAAGTTCGTCGCAGATCGGCACAAGGTGCGTCGATGTGACGTGTTTTAAGCTACAAATTGCTATGTCGCAGATTTGCATACGACGAATAGAAGCGGAGTTATTGTTGTTTATATCTGTGAGGCCATGAATCACCATTGACGGCCGGATTGCCTACCACTCGAAACGATCGATGTTTGACGAAACTATGCAAGTTCGTCGCAGATCGGCACAAGGTGGGTCGATGTGACGTGTTTTAAGCTACAAATTGATATGTCGCAGATTTGCATACGACGAATAGAAGCGGAGTTATTGTTGTTTATATCTGTGAGGCCATGAATCACCATTGACGGCCGGATTGCCTACCACTCGAAACGATCGATGTTTGACGAAACTATGCAAGTTCGTCGCAGATCGGTATAAGGTGGTTCATTGGGCCGTGTTTTATGCTACAAATTGCTATGTTGCAGATTTGCATACGACGAATAGAAGCGGAGTTATTGTTGTTTATATCTGTGAGGCCATGAATCACCATTGACGGCCGGATTGCCTACCACTCGAAACGATCGATGTTTGACGAAACTATGCAAGTTCGTCGCAGATCGGCACAAGGTGGGTCGATTTGACGTGTTTTAAGCTACAAATCGCTATGTCGCAGATTTGCATTCGACGGATAGAAGCGGAGCTATAGTTGTTTATATCTGTCAGGCCATGCATCACCATTGACTGCCGGATTGCTTTCCACTCGAAACGATCGATGTTTGACAAAACTATGCAAGTTCGTCGCAGATCGGTGAAAGGTGGGTCGTTGGGCCGTGTTTTATGCTACAAATTGCTATGTCGCAGATTTGCATACGACGAATAGAAGCGGAATTATTGTTGTTTATATCTGTGAGGCCATGAATCACCATTGACGGCCGGATTGCTTTCCACTCCAAACGATCGATGTTTGACGAAACTATGCAAGTTCGTCCCAGATCGGCACAAGGTGGGTCGATGTGACGTGTTTTAAGCTACAAATTGCTATGTCGCAGATTTGCATACGACGAATAGTAGCGGAGTTATTGTTGTTTATATCTGTGAGGCCATGAATCACCATTGACGGCCGGATTGCCTACCACTCGAAACGATCGATGTTTGACGAAACTATGCAAGTTTGTCGCAGATCGGCACAAGGTGCGTCGATGTGACGTGTTTTAAGCTACAAATTGCTATGTCGCAGATTTGCATACGACGAATAGAAGCGGAGTTATTGTTGTTTATATCTGTGAGGCCATGAATCACCATTGACGGCCGGATTGCCTACCACTCGAAACGATCGATGTTTGACGAAACTATGCAAGTTTGTCGCAGATCGGCACAAGGTGGGTCGATGTGACGTGTTTTAAGCTACAAATTGATATGTCGCAGATTTGCATACGACGAATAGAAGCGGAGTTATTGTTGTTTATATCTGTGAGGCCATGAATCACCATTGACGGCCGGATTGCCTACCACTCGAAACGATCGATGTTTGACGAAACTATGCAAGTTCGTCGCAGATCGGTAAAAGGTGGGTGGTTGGGCCGTGTTTTAAGCTACAAATTGCTATGTCGCAGATTTGCATACGACGAATAGAAGCGGAGTTATTGTTGTTTATATCTGTGAGGCCATGAATCACCATTGACGGCCGGATTGCCTACCACTCGAAACGATCGATGTTTGACGAAACTATGCAAGTTTGTCGCAGATCGGCACAAGGTGCGTCGATGTGACGTGTTTTAAGCTACAAATTGCTATGTCGCAGATTTGCATACGACGAATAGAAGCGGAGTTATTGTTGTTTATATCTGTGAGGCCATGAATCACCATTGACGGCCGGATTGCCTACCACTCGAAACGATCGATGTTTGACGAAACTATGCAAGTTTGTCGCAGATCGGCACAAGGTGGGTCGATGTGACGTGTTTTAAGCTACAAATTGATATGTCGCAGATTTGCATACGACGAATAGAAGCGGAGTTATTGTTGTTTATATCTGTGAGGCCATGAATCACCATTGACGGCCGGATTGCCTACCACTCGAAACGATCGATGTTTGACGAAACTATGCAAGTTCGTCGCAGATCGGTAAAAGGTGGGTGGTTGGGCCGTGTTTTATGCTACAAATTGCTATGTGGCAGATTTGCATACGACGTATAGAAGCGGAGTTATTGTTGTTTATATCTGTGAGGCCATGAATCACCATTGACGGCCGGATTGCCTACAACTCGAAACGATCGATGTTTGACGAAACTATGCAAGTTCGTCGCAGATCGGTATAAGGTTGGGCCGTGTTTTATGCTACAAATTGCTACGTCGCATATTCGCATACGACGAATAGAAGCGGAGTTTTTGTTGTTTGTATCTGTGAGGCCATGAATCACCATTGACGGCCGGATTGCCTACCACTCGAAACGATCGATGTTTGACGAAACTATGCAAGTTCGTCGCAGATCGGTAAAAGGTGGGTCGTTTGGTCGTGTTTTTTGCTACAAATTGCTATGTCGCAGATTTGCATACGACGTATAGAAGCGGAGTTATTGTTGTTTATATCTGTGAGGCCATGAATCACCATTGGCGGCCGGATTGCCTACCACTCGAAACGATCGACGTTTGACGAAACTATGCAGGTTCGTCGCAGATCGACACAAGGTGGGTCGATGTGACTTGTTTTAAGCTACAAATTGCTATGTCGCAAATTTGCATTCGACGAATAGAAGCGGAGTTATAGTTGTTTATATCTGTGAGGCCATGAATCACCATTGACGGCCGGATTCCCTACCACTCGAAACGATCGACGTTTGACGAAACCATGCAAGTTCGTCGCAGATCGGCACAAGGTGGGTCTATGTGACGTGTCTTAAGCTACAAACTGCTTTGTCGCAGATTCGCATACGATGAATAGGAGCGGAGTTATTGTTGTTTATATCTGTCAGGCCATGAATCACCATTGACGGCCGGATTGCTTTCCACTCGAAACGATCGATGTTTGACGAGACTATGCAAGTTCGTCGCAGATCGGTATAAGGTGGTTCATTGGGCCGTGTTTTATGCTACAAATTGCTATGTTGCAGATTTGAATACGACGAATAGAAGCGGAGTTATTGTTGTTTATATCTGTGAGGCCATGAATCACCATTGACAGCCGGATTGCCTACCACTCGAAACGATCGATGTTTGACGAAACTATGCAAGTTCGTCGCAGATCGGCACAAGGTGGGTCGATTTGACGTGTTTTAAGCTACAAATCGCTATGTCGCAGATTTGCATTCGACGGATAGAAGCGGAGTTATAGTTGTTTATATCTGTCAGGCCATTAATCACCATTGACTGCCGGATTGCTTTCCACTCGAAACGATCGATGTTTGACAAAACTATGCAAGTTCGTCGCAGATCGGTGAAAGGTGGGTCGTTGGGCCGTGTTTTATGCTACAAATTGCTATGTCGCAGATTTGCATACGACGAATAGAAGCGGAGTTATTGTTGTTTATATCTGTGAGGCCATGAATCACCATTGACGGCCGGATTGCCTACCACTCGAAACGATCGATGTTTGACGAAACTATGCAAGTTCGTCCCAGATCGGCACAAGGTGGGTCGATGTGACGTGTTCTAAGCTACAAATTGCTATGTCGCAGATTTGCATTCAACGAATAGAAGCGGAGTTATTGTTGTTTATATCTGTGAGGCCATGAATCACCATTGACGGCCGGATTGCCTACCACTCGAAACGATCGATGTTTGTCTAAACTATAAAAGTACGTCGCAGATCGGTATAAGGTGGTTCGTTGGGGAGTGTTTTATGCTACAAATTGCTATGTCGCAGATTCGCATACGACGAATAGAAGCGGAGTTATAGTTGTTTATATCTGTCTGGCCATGAATCACCATTGACGGCCGGATTGCTTTCCACTAGAATCGATCGATGTTTGACGAAATTATGCAAATTCGTCGCAGATCGGTAAAAGGTGGTTCATTGGGGCGTGTTTCAAGCTACAAATTGCTAGGTCGCAGATTCGCATACGACGAATAGAAGCGGAGTTATAGTTGTTTAAATTTGTGAGGCCATGAATCGCCATTGACTACCGGTTTGCCTACCACTCGAAACGATCAAAGTTTGACGAAACTATACAAGTACGTCGCAGATCGGCATGAGGTTGGTCGATGTGTCGTGTTTTAAGCTACAAAACGCTATGTCGCAAATTTGAATTCGACGAATAGAAGCTGAGTTATAGTTGTTTATATCTGTCAGGCCATGAATCACCATTGACGGCCAGATTGCCTACCACTCGAAACGATCGACGTTTGACGAAACTATGCAAGTTCGTCGCAGATCGGCACAAGGTGGGTCGATGTGACGTGTTTTAAGCTACAAATTGCTATGTCGCAGATTTGCATTCGACGAATAGAAGCGGAGTTATAGTTGTTTATATCTGTCTGGCCATGAATCACCATTGACGGCCGGATTGCCTACCACTCGAAACGATCGATGTTTGACGAAACTATGCAAATTCGTCGCAGATCGGTAAAAGGTGGGTCGTTGGGTCGTGTTTTATGCTACAAATTGCTATGTCGCAGATTTGCGTACGACGTATAGAAGCGGAGTTATTGTTGTTTATATCTGTGAGGCCATGAATCACCATTGACGGCCGGATTGCTTTCCACTCCAAACGATCGACGTTTGACGAAACCATGCAAGTTCGTCGCAGATCGGCACAAGGTGGGTCGATGTGACGTGTTTTATGCTACAAATTGCTATGTCGCAGATTTACATTCGATGAATAAAAGCGGAGTTATAGTTGTTTATATCTGTCTGGCCATGAATCACCATTGACGGCCGGATTGCTTTCCACTAGAATCGATCGATGTTTGACGAAACTATGCAAGTTCGTCGCAGATCGGTATAAGGTGGTTCATTGGGGCGTGTTTCAAGCTACAAATTGCTAGGTCGCAGATTCGCATACGACGAATAGAAGCGGAGTTATAGTTGTTTCTATCTGTGAGGCCATGAATCGCCATTGACTACCGGATTGCCTACCACTCGAAACGATCGATGTTTGACGAAACTATGCAAGTTCGTCGCAGATCGGTAAAAGGTGGGTCGTTGGGTCGTGTTTTATGCTACAAATTGCTATGTCGCAGATATGCATACGACGTATAGAAGCGGAGTTATTGTTGTTTATATCTGTGAGGCCATGAATCACCATTGACGGCCGGATTGCTTTCCACTCGAAACGATCGATGTTTGACAAAACTATGCAAGTTCGTCGCAGATCGGCACAAGGTGGGTCGATGTGACGTGTTTTGTGCTACAAATTGCTATGTCGCAGATTTGCGTTCGACGAATAGAAGCGGAGTTATAGTTGTTTATATCTGTCTGGCCATGAATCACCATTGACGGCCGGATTGCCTACCACTCGAAACGATCGACGTTTGACGAAACTATATAAGTACGTCGCAGATCGGCATGAGGTGGGTCGATGTGTCGTGTTTTAAGCTACAAATTGCTATGTCGCAGATTCGCATACGACGAATAGAAGCGGAGTTATTGTTGTTTATATCTGTGAGGCCATGAATCACCATTGACGGCCGGATTCCCTACCACTCGAAACGATCGACGTTTGACGAAACCATGCAAGTTCGTCGCAGATCGGCACAAGGTGGGTCGATGTGACGTGTTTTAAGCTACAAATTGCTATCTCGCAGATTTGCATTCGACGAATAGAAGCGAAGTTATAGTTGTTTATATCTGTCAGGCCATGAATCACCATTGACGGCCGGATTGCTTTCCACTCAAAACGATCGATGTTTGACAAAACTATGCAAGTTCGTCGCAGATCGGTATAAGGTGATTCGTTGGGGCGTGTTTTAAGCTACAAATTGCTATGTCGCAGATTCGCATGCGACGAATAGAAGCGGAGTTATTGTGGTTTATATCTGTGAGGCCATGAAACACCATTGACGGCCGGATTCCCTACCACTCGAAACGATCGACGTTTGACGAAACCATGCAAGTTCGTCGCAGATCGGCACAAGGTGGGTCGATGTGACGTGTTTTAAGCTACAAATTGCTATGTCGCAGATTTGCATACGACGAATAGAAGCGGAGTTATTGTTGTTTATATCTGTGAGGCAATGAATCGCCATTGACGGCCGGATTGCCTACCACTCGAAACGATCGATGTTTGACGAAACTATGCAAGTTCGTCGCAGTTCGGTAAAAGGTGGGTCGTTGGGTCGTGTTTTTTACTACAAATTGCTATGTCGCAGATTTGCATACGACGTATAGAAGCGGAGTTATTGTTGTTTATATCTGTGAGGCCATGAATCACCATTGACGGCCGGATTGCTTTCCACTCCAAACGATCGATGTTTGACGAAACTATGCAAGTTCGTCCCAGATCGGCACAAGGTGGGTCGATGTGACGTGTTTTAAGCTACAAATTGCTATGTCGCAGATTTTGTATACGACGAATAGAAGCGGAGTTATTGTTGTTTATATCTGTGAGGCCATGAATCACCATTGACGGCCGGATTGCCTACCACTCGAAACGATCGATGTTTGACGAAACTATGCAAGTTTGTCGCAGATCGGCACAAGGTGGGTCGATGTGACGTGTTTTAAGCTACAAATTGCTATGTCGCAGATTTGCATACGACGAATAGAAGCGGAGTTATTGTTGTTTATATCTGTGAGGCCATGAATCACCATTGACGGCCGGATTGCCTACCACTCGAAACGATCGATGTTAGACGAAACTATGCAAGTTTGTCGCAGATCGGCACAAGGTGGGTCGATGTGACGTGTTTTAAGCTACAAATTGATATGTCGCAGATTTGCATACGACGAATAGAAGCGGAGTTATTGTTGTTTATATCTGTGAGGCCATGAATCACCATTGACGGCCGGATTGCCTACCACTCGAAACGATCGATGTTTGACGAAACTATGCAAGTTCGTCGCAGATCGGTAAAAGGTGGGTGGTTGGGCCGTGTTTTATGCTACAAATTGCTATGTGGCAGATTTGCATACGACGTATAGAAGCGGAGTTATTGTTGTTTATATCTGTGAGGCCATGAATCACCATTGACGGCCGGATTGCCTACAACTCGAAACGATCGATGTTTGACGAAACTATGCAAGTTCGTCGCAGATCGGTATAAGGTGGGTGGTTGGGCCGTGTTTTATGCTACAAATTGCTACGTCGCATATTCGCATACGACGAATAGAAGCGGAGTTTTTGTTGTTTGTATCTGTGAGGCCATGAATCACCATTGACGGCCGGATTGCCTACCACTCGAAACGATCGATGTTTGACGAAACTATGCAAGTTCGTCGCAGATCGGTAAAAGGTGGGTCGTTTGGTCGTGTTTTTTGCTACAAATTGCTATGTCGCAGATTTGCATACGACGTATAGAAGCGGAGTTATTGTTGTTTATATCTGTGAGGCCATGAATCACCATTGACGGCCGGATTGCTTTCCACTCCAAACGATCGATGTTTGACGAAACTATGTAAGTTCGTCCCAGATCGGCACAAGGTGGGTCGATGTGACGTGTTTTAAGCTACAAATTGCTATGTCGGAGATTTGCATACGACGAATAGAAGCGGAGTTATTGTTGTTTATATCTGTGAGGCCATGAATCACCATTGACGGCCGGATTGCCTACCACTCGAAACGATCGATGTTTGACGAAACTATGCAAGTTTGTCGCAAATCGGCACAAGGTGGGTCGATGTGACGTGTTTTAAGCTACAAATTGATATGTCGCAGATTTGCATACGACGAATAGAAGCGGAGTTATTGTTGTTTATATCTGTGAGGCCATGAATCACCATTGACGGCCGGATTGCCTACCACTCGAAACGATCGATGTTTGACGAAACCATGCAAGTTCGTCGCAGATCGGCACAAGGTGGGTCGATGTGACGTGTTTTAAGCTACAAATTGCTATCTCGCAGATTTGCATTCGACGAATAGAAGCGAAGTTATAGTTGTTTATATCTGTCAGGCCATGAATCACCATTGACGGCCGGATTGCTTTCCACTCAAAACGATCGATGTTTGACAAAACTATGCAAGTTCGTCGCAGATCGGTATAAGGTGATTGGTTGGGGCGTGTTTTAAGCTACAAATTGCTATGTCGCAGATTCGCATGCGACGAATAGAAGCGGAGTTATTGTGGTTTATATCTGTGAGGCCATGAAACACCATTGACGGCCGGATTCCCTACCACTCGAAACGATCGACGTTTGACGAAACCATGCAAGTTCGTCCCAGATCGGCACAAGGTGGGTCGATGTGACGTGTTTTAAGCTACAAATTGCTATGTCGCAGATTTGCATACGACGAATAGAAGCGGAGTTATTGTTGTTTATATCTGTGAGGCCATGAATCACCATTGACGGCCGGATTGCCTACCACTCGAAACGATCGATGTTTGACGAAACTATGCAAGTTTATCGCAGATCGGCACAAGGTGGGTCGATGTGACGTGTTTTAAGCTACAAATTGATATGTCGCAGATTTGCATACGACGAATAGAAGCGGAGTTATTGTTGTTTGTATCTGTGAGGCCATGAATCGCCATTGACGGCCGGATTGCCTACCACTCGAAACGGTCGATGTTTGACGAAACTATGCAAGTTCGTCGCAGATCGGTAAAAGGTGGGTCGTTGGGTCGTGTTTTTTGCTACAAATTGCTATGTCGCAGATTTGCATACGACGTATAGAAGCGGAGTTATTGTTGTTTATATCTGTGAGGCCATGAATCACCATTGACGGCCGGATTGCCTACCACTCGAAACGATCGATGTTTGACGAAACTATGCAAGTTTGTCGCAGATCGGCACAAGGTGGGTCGATGTGACGTGTTTTAAGCTACAAATTGCTATGTCGCAGATTTGCATACGACGAATAGAAGCGGAGTTATTGTTGTTTATATCTGTGAGGCCATGAATCACCATTGACGGCCGGATTGCCTACCACTCGAAACGATCGATGTTTGACGAAACTATGCAAGTTTGTCGCAGATCGGCACAAGGTGGGTCGATGTGACGTGTTTTAAGCTACAAATTGATATGTCGCAGATTTGCATACGACGAATAGAAGCGGAGTTTTTGTTGTTTATATCTGTGAGACCATGAATCACCATTGACGGCCGGATTGCCTACCACTCGAAACGATCGATGTTTGACGAAACTATGCAAGTTCGTCGCAGATCGGTAAAATGTGGGTGGTTGGGCCGTGTTTTATGCTACAAATTGCTATGTGGCAGATTTGCATACGACGTATAGAAGCGGAGTTATTGTTGTTTATATCTGTGAGGCCATGAATCACCATTGACGGCCGGATTGCCTACAACTCGAAACGATCGATGTTTGACGAAACTATGCAAGTTCGTCGCAGATCGGTATAAGGTGGGTGGTTGGGCCGTGTTTTATGCTACAAATTGCTACGTCGCATATTCGCATACGACGAATAGAAGCGGAGTTATTGTTGTTTATATCTGTGAGGCCATGAATCACCATTGACGGCCGGATTGCTTTCCACTCCAAACGATCGATGTTTGACGAAACTATGCAAGTTCGTCCCAGATCGGCACAAGGTGGGTCGATGTGACGTGTTTTAAGCTACAAATTGCTATGTCGCAGATTTGCATACGACGAATAGAAGCGGAGTTATTTTTGTTTATATCTGTGAGGCCATGCATCACCATTCATGGCCGGATTGCCTACCACTCGAAACGATCGATGTTTGACGAAACTATGCAAGTTCGTCGCAGATCGGTAAAAGGTGGGTCGTTTGGTCGTGTTTTATGCTACAAATTGCTATGTCGCAGATTTGCATACGACGTATAGAAGCGGAGTTATTGTTGTTTATATCTGTGAGGCCATGAATCACCATTGACCGCCGGATTGCTTTCCACTCGAAACGATCGATGTTTGACAAAACTATGCAAGTTCGTCGCAGATCGGTATAAGGTGGTTCGTTGGGACGTGTTTTATGCTACAAATTGCTATGTCGCAGATTTGCATACGACGAATAGAAGCGGAGTTATTGTTGTTTATATCTGTGAGGCCATGAATCACCATTGACGGCCGGATTGCCTACAACTCGAAACGATCGATGTTTGACGAAACTATGCAAGTTCGTCGCAGATCGGTATAAGGTGGGTGGTTGGGCCGTGTTTTTTGCTACAAATTGCTACGTCGCATATTCGCATACGACGAATAGAAGCGGAGTTTTTGTTGTTTGTATCTGTGAGGCCATGAATCACCATTGACGGCTGGATTGCCTACCACTCGAAACGATCGATGTTTGACGAAACTATGCGAGTTCGTCGCAGATCGGTAAAAGGTGGGTCGTTTGGTCGTGTTTTTTGCTACAAATTGCTATGTCGCAGATTTGCATACGACGTATAGAAGCGGAGTTATTGTTGTTTATATCTGTGAGACCATGAATCACCATTGACGGCCGGATTGCTTTCCACTCCAAACGATCGATGTTTGACGAAACTATGCAAGTTCGTCCCAGATCGGCACAAGGTGGGTCGATGTGACGTGTTTTAAGCTACAAATTGCTATGTCGCAGATTTGCATACGACGAATAGAAGCGGAGTTATTGTTGTTTATATCTGTGAGGCCATGAATCACCATTCACGGCCGGATTGCCTACCACTCGAAACGATCGATGTTTGACGAAACTATGCAAGTTCTTCGCAGATCGGTATAAGGTGGGACGATGTGTCGTGTTTTAACCTACAAATTGCTATGTCGCAGATTCGCATACGACGAATAGAAGCGGAGTTATAGTTGTTTATATGTGTCAGGCCATGAATCACCATTGACGCCTGGATTGCTTTCCACTCGAAACGACCGATGTTTGACGAAACTATGCAAGTTCGTCGCAGATCGGTATAAGGTGGCTCGATGTGTCGTGTTTTAGGCTACAAATTGCTATGTCGCAGATTTGCGTACGACGAATAGAAGCGGAGTTATAGTTGTTTATATCTGTCAGGCCATGAATCACCATTGACGGCCGGATTGCCTACCACTCGGAACGATCGACGTTTGCCGAAACTCTACAAGTTCTTCGCAGATCTGTATAAGGTGGGTCGATGTGCCGTGTTTTAAGCTACAAATTGCTATGTCGCAGATTTGCATACGACGAATAGAAGCGGAGTTATAGTTGTTTATATCTGTCAGGCCGTGAATCACCATTGACGGCCGGATTGCCTACCACTCGGAACGATCGACGTTTGCCGAAACTATGCAAGTTCTTCGCAGATCGGTATAAGGTGGGTCGATGTGTCGTGTTTTAAGCTACAAATTGCTATGTCGCAGATTTGCATACGACGAATAGAGTTATAGTTGTTTATATCTGTGAGGCCATGAATCACCATTGACGGCAGGATTGCCTACCACTCGGAACGATCGACGGTTGACGAAACTATGCTAGTTCGACGCAGGTCGGCACAAGGTGGGTCGATGTGACGTGTTTTAAGCTACAAATTGATATGTCGCAGATTTGCATACGATGAATAGAAGCGGAGTTATTGTTGTTTGTATCTGTGAGGCCATGAATCGCCATTGACGGCCGGATTGCCTACCACTCGAAACGATCGATGTTTGACGAAACTATGCAAGTTCGTCGCAGATCGGTAAAAGGTGGGTCGTTGGGTCGTGTTTTTTGCTACAAATTGCTATGTCGTAGATTTGCATACGACGTATAGAAGCGGAGTTATTGTTGTTTATATCTGTGAGGCCATGAATCACCATTGACGGCCGGATTGCTTTCCACTCCAAACGATCGATGTTTGACGAAACTATGCAAGTTCGTCCCAGATCGGCACAAGGTGGGTCGATGTGACGTGTTTTAAGCTACAAATTGCTATGTCGCAGATTTGCATATGACGAATAGAAGCGGAGTTATTGTTGTTTATGTCTGTGAGGCCATGAATCACCATTCACGGCCGGATTGCCTACCACTCGAAACGATCGATGTTTGACGAAACTATGCAAGTTTGTCGCAGATCGGCACAAGGTGGGTCGATGTGACGTGTTTTAAGCTACAAATTGCTATGTCGCAGATTTGCATACGACGAATAGAAGCGGAGTTATTGTTGTTTATATCTGTGAGGCCATGAATCACCATTGACGGCCCGATTGCCTACCACTCGAAACGATCGATGTTTGACGAAACTATGCAAGTTTGTCGCAGATCGGCACAAGGTGGGTCGATGTGACGTGTTTTAAGCTACAAATTGATATGTCGCAGATTTGCATACGACGAATAGAAGCGGAGTTATTGTTGTTTATATCTGTGAGGCCATGAATCACCATTGACGGCCGGATTGCCTACCACTCGAAACGATCGATGTTTGACGAAACTATGCAAGTTCGTCGCAGATCGGTAAAAGGTGGGTGGTTGGGCCGTGTTTTATGCTACAAATTGCTATGTGGCAGATTTGCATACGACGTATAGAAGCGGAGTTATTGTTGTTTATATCTGTGAGGCCATGAATCACCATTGACGGCCGGATTGCCTACAACTCGAAACGATCGATGTTTGACGAAACTATGCAAGTTCGTCGCAGATCGGTATAAGGTGGGTGGTTGGGCCGTGTTTTATGCTACAAATTGCTACGTCGCATATTCGCATACGACGAATAGAAGCGGAGTTTTTGTAGTTTGTATCTGTGAGGCCATGAATCACCATTGACGGCCGGATTGCCTACCACTCGAAACGATCGATGTTTGACGAAACTATGCAAGTTCGTCGCAGATCGGTAAAAGGTGGGTCGTTTGGTCGTGTTTTTTGCTACAAATTGCTATGTCGCAGATTTGCATACGACGTATAGAAGCGGAGTTATTGTTGTTTATATCTGTGAGGCCATGAATCACCATTGACGGCCGGATTGCTTTCCACTCCAAACGATCGATGTTTGACGAAACTATGCAAGTTCGTCCCAGATCGGCACAAGGTGGGTCGATGTGACGTGTTTTAAGCTACAAATTGCTATGTCGCAGATTTGCATACGACGAATAGAAGCGGAGTTATTGTTGTTTATATCTGTGAGGCCATGAATCACCATTGACGGCCGGATTGCCTACCACTCGATACGATCGATGTTTGACGAAACTATGCAAGTTTGTCGCAGATCGGCACAAGGTGGGTCGATGAGACGTGTTTTAAGCTACAAATTGATATGTCGCAGATTTGCATACGACGAATAGAAGCGGAGTTATTGTTGTTTATATCTGTGAGGCCGTGAATCACCATTGACGGCCGGATTGCCTACCACTCGAAACGATCGATGTTTGACGAAACTATGCAAGTTCGTCGCAGATCGGTAAAAGGTGGGTGGTTGGGCCGTGTTTTATGCTACAAATTGCTATGTCGCAGATTTGCATACGACGTATAGAAGCGGAGTTATTGTTGTTTATATCTGTGAGGCCATGAATCACCATTGACGGCCGGATTGCTTTCCACTCCAAACGATCGATGTTTGACGAAACTATGCAAGTTCGTCCCAGATCGGCACAAGGTGGGTCGATGTGACGTGTTTTAAGCTACAAATTGCTATGTCGCAGATTTGCATACGACGAATAGAAGCGGAGTTATTGTTGTTTATATCTGTGAGGCCATGAATCACCATTGACGGCCGGATTGCCTACCACTCGAAACGATCGATGTTTGACGAAACTATGCAAGTTTGTCGCAGATCGGCACAAGGTGGGTCGATGTGACGTGTTTTAAGCTACAAATTGATATGTCGCAGATTTGCATACGACGAATAGAAGCGGAGTTATTGTTGTTTATATCTGTGAGGCCATGAATCACCATTGACGGCCGGATTGCCTACCACTCGAAACGATCGATGTTTGACGAAACCATGCAAGTTCGTCGCAGATCGGCACAAGGTGGGTCGATGTGACGTGTTTTAAGCTACAAATTGCTATCTCGCAGATTTGCATTCGACGAATAGAAGCGAAGTTATAGTTGTTTATATCTGTCAGGCCATGAATCACCATTGACGGCCGGATTGCTTTCCACTCAAAACGATCGATGTTTGACAAAACTATGCAAGTTTGTCGCAGATCGGTATAAGGTGATTCGTTGGGGCGTGTTTTAAGCTACAAATTGCTATGTCGCAGATTCGCATGCGACGAATAGAAGCGGAGTTATTGTGGTTTATATCTGTGAGGCCATGAAACACCATTGACGGCCGGATTCTCTACCACTCGAAACGATCGATGTTTGACGAAACTATGCAAGTTCGTCGCAGATCGGTATAAGGTGGGTGGTTGGGCCGTGTTTTATGCTACAAATTGCTACGTCGCATATTCGCATACGACGAATAGAAGCGGAGTTTTTGTTGTTTGTATCTGTGAGGCCATGAATCACCATTGACGGCCGGATTCCCTACCACTCGAAACGATCGACGTTTGACGAAACCATGCAAGTTCGTCGCAGATCGGCACAAGGTGGGTCTATGTGACGTGTCTTAAGCTACAAACTGCTTTGTCGCAGATTCGCATACGATGAATAGGAGCGGAGTTATTGTTGTTTATATCTGTCAGGCCATGAATCACCATTGACTGCCGGATTGCTTTCCACTCGAAACGATCGATGTTTGACGAAACTATGCAAGTTCGTCGCAGATCGGTATAAGGTGGTTCATTGGGCCGTGTTTTATGCTACAAATTGCTATGTTGCAGATTTGCATACGACGAATAGAAGCGGAGTTATTGTTGTTTATATCTGTGAGGCCATGAATCACCATTGACGGCCGGATTGCTTTCCACTCCAAACGATCGATGTTTGACGAAACTATGCAAGTTCGTCCCAGATCGGCACAAGGTGGGTCGATGTGACGTGTTTTAAGCTACAAATTGCTATGTCGCAGATTTGCATACGACGAATAGAAGCGGAGTTATTGTTGTTTATATCTGTGAGGCCATGAATCACCATTCACGGCCGGATTGCCTACCACTCGAAACGATCGATGTTTGACGAAACTATGCAAGTTTGTCGCAGATCGGCATAAGGTGGGTCGATGTGACGTGTTTTAAGCTACAAATTGATATGTCGCAGATTTGCATACGATGAATAGAAGCGGAGTTATTGTTGTTTATATCTGTGAGGCCATGAATCACCATTGACGGCCGGATTGCCTACCACTCGAAACGATCGATGTTTGACGAAACTATGCAAGTTCGTCACAGATCGGTAAAAGGTGGGTGGTTGGGCCGTGTTTTATGCTACAAATTGCTATGTGGCAGATTTGCATACGACGTATAGAAGCGGAGTTATTGTTGTTTATATCTGTGAGGCCATGAATCACCATTGACGGCCGGATTGCCTACAACTCGAAACGATCGATGTTTGACGAAACTATGCAAGTTCGTCGCAGATCGGTATAAGGTGGGTGGTTGGGCCGTGTTTTATGCTACAAATTGCTACGTCGCATATTCGCATACGACGAATAGAAGCGGAGTTTTTGTTGTTTGTATCTGTGAGGCCATGAATCACCATTGACTGCCGGATTGCTTTCCACTCGAAACGATCGATGTTTGACGAAACTATGCAAGTTCGTCGCAGATCGGTATAAGGTGGTTCATTGGGCCGTGTTTTATGCTACAAATTGCTATGTTGCAGATTTGCATACGACGAATAGAAGCGGAGTTATTGTTGTTTATATCTGTGAGGCCATGAATCACCATTGACGGCCGGATTGCCTACCACTCGAAACGATCGATGTTTGACGAAACTATGCAAGTTCGTCGCAGATCGGCACAAGGTGGGTCGATTTGACGTGTTTTAAGCTTCAAATCGCTATGTCGCAGATTTGCATTCGACGGATAGAAGCGGAGCTATAGTTGTTTATATCTGTCAGGCCATGCATCACCATTGACTGCCGGATTGCTTTCCACTCGAAACAATCGATGTTTGACAAAACTATGCAAGTTCGTCGCAGATCGGTGAAAGGTGGGTGGTTGGGCCGTGTTTTATGCTACAAATTGCTACGTCGCATATTCGCATACGACGAATAGAAGCGGAGTTTTTGTTGTTTGTATCTGTGAGGCCATGAATCACCATTGACGGCCGGATTGCCTACCACTCGAAACGATCGATGTTTGACGAAACTATGCAAGTTCGTCGCAGATCGGTAAAAGGTGGGTCGTTTGGTCGTGTTTTTTGCTACAAATTGCTATGTCGCAGATTTGCATACGACGTATAGAAGCGGAGTTATTGTTGTTTATATCTGTGAGGCCATGAATCACCATTGACGGCCGGATTGCTTTCCACTCCAAACGATCGATGTTTGACGAAACTATGCAAGTTCGTCCCAGATCGACACAAGGTGGGTCGATGTGACGTGTTTTAAGCTACAAATTGCTATGTCGCAGATTTGCATACGACGAATAGAAGCGAAGTTATTGTTGTTTATATCTGTGAGGCCATGAATCACCATTGACGGCCGGATTGCCTACCACTCGAAACGATCGATGTTTGACGAAACTATGCAAGTTTGTCGCAGATCGGCACAAGGTGGGTCGATGTGACGTGTTTTAAGCTACAAATTGTTATGTCGCAGATTTGCATACGACGAATAGAAGCGGAGTTATTGTTGTTTATATCTGTGAGGCCATGAATCACCATTGACGGCCGGATTGCCTACCACTCGAAACGATCGATGTTTGACGAAACTATGCAAGTTTGTCGCAGATCGGCACAAGGTGGGTCGATGTGACGTGTTTTAAGCTACAAATTGATATGTCGCAGATTTGCATACGACGAATAGAAGCGGAGTTATTGTTGTTTATATCTGTGAGGCCATGAATCACCATTGACGGCCGGATTGCCTACCACTCGAAACGATCGATGTTTGACGAAACTATGCAAGTTTGTCGCAGATCGGCACAAGGTGGGTCGATGTGACGTGTTTTAAGCTACAAATTGATATGTCGCAGATTTGCATACGACGAATAGAAGCGGAGTTATTGTTGTTTATATCTGTGAGGCCATGAATCACCATTGACGGCCGGATTGCCTACCACTCGAAACGATCGATGTTTGACGAAACCATGCAAGTTCGTCGCAGATCGGCACAAGGTGGGTCGATGTGACGTGTTTTAAGCTACAAATTGCTATGTCGCAGATTTGCATACGACGAATAGAAGCGGAGTTATTGTTGTTTATATCTGTGAGGCAATGAATCGCCATTGACGGCCGGATTGCCTACCACTCGAAACGATCGATGTTTGACGAAACTATGCAAGTTCGTCGCAGATCGGTAAAAGGTGGGTCGTTGGGTCGTGTTTTTTGCTACAAATTGCTATGTCGCAGATTTGCATACGACGTATAGAAGCGGAGTTATTGTTGTTTATATCTGTGAGGCCATGAATCACCATTGACGGCCGGATTGCCTACCACTCGACACGATCGATGTTTGACGAAACTATGCAAGTTTGTCGCAGATCGGCACAAGGTGGGTCGATGTGACGTGTTTTAAGCTACAAATTGATATGTCGCAGATTTGCATACGACGAATAGAAGCGGAGTTATTGTTGTTTATATCCGTGAGGCCATGAATCACCATTGACGGCCGGATTGCCTACCACTCGACACGATCGATGTTTGACGAAACTATGCAAGTTTGTCGCAGATCGGCACAAGGTGGGTCGATGTGACGTGTTTTAAGCTACAAATTGATATGTCGCAGATTTGCATACGACGAATAGAAGCGGAGTTATTGTTGTTTGTATCTGTGAGGCCATGAATCGCCATTGACGGCCGGATTGCCTACCACTCGAAACGATCGATGTTTGACGAAACTATGCAAGTTCGTCGCAGATCGGTAAAAGGTGGGTCGTTGGGTCGTGTTTTTTGCTACAAATTGCTATGTCGCAGATTTGCATACGACGTATAGAAGCGGAGTTATTGTTGTTTATATCTGTGAGGCCATGAATCACCATTGACGGCCGGATTGCTTTCCACTCCAAACGATCGATGTTTGACGAAACTATGCAAGTTCGTCCCAGATCGGCACAAGGTGGGTCGATGTGACGTGTTTTAAGCTACAAATTGATATGTCGCAGATTTGCATACGATGAATAGAAGCGGAGTTATTGTTGTTTATATCTGTGAGGCCATGAATCACCATTGACGGCCGGATTGCCTACCACTCGAAACGATCGATGTTTGACGAAACTATGCAAGTTCGTGGCAGATCGGTAAAAGGTGGGTGGTTGGGCCGTGTTTTATGCTACAAATTGCTATGTGGCAGATTTGCATACGACGTATAGAAGCGGAGTTATTGTTGTTTATATCTGTGAGGCCATGAATCACCATTGACGGCCGGATTGCCTACAACTCGAAACGTTCGATGTTTGACGAAACTATGCAAGTTCGTCGCAGATCGGTATAAGGTGGGTGGTTGGGCCGTGTTTTATGCTACAAATTGCTACGTCGCATATTCGCATACGACGAATAGAAGCGGAGTTTTTGTTGTTTGTATCTGTGAGGCCATGAATCACCATTGACGGCCGGATTCCCTACCACTCGAAACGATCGACGTTTGACGAAACCATGCAAGTTCGTCGCAGATCGGCACAAGCTGGGTCTATGTGACGTGTCTTAAGCTACACACTGCTTTGTCGCAGATTCGCATACGATGAATAGGAGCGGAGTTATTGTTGTTTATATCTGTCAGGCCATGAATCACCATTGACTGCCGGATTGCTTTCCACTCGAAACGATCGATGTTTGACGAAACTATGCAGGTTCGTCGCAGATCGGTATAAGGTGGTTCATTGGGCCGTGTTTTATGCTACAAATTGCTATGTTGCAGATTTGCATACGACGAATAGAAGCGGAGTTATTGTTGTTTATATCTGTGAGGCCATGAATCACCATTGACGGCCGGATTGCTTTCCACTCCAAACGATCGATGTTTGACGAAACTATGCAAGTTCGTCCCAGATCGGCACAAGGTGGGTCGATGTGACGTGTTTTAAGCTACAAATTGCTATGTCGCAGATTTGCATACGACGAATAGAAGCGGAGTTATTGTTGTTTATATCTGTGAGGCCATGAATCACCATTCACGGCCGGATTGCCTACCACTCGAAACGATCGATGTTTGACGAAACTATGCAAGTTTGTCGCAGATCGGCACAAGGTGGGTCGATGTGACGTGTTTTAAGCTACAAATTGATATGTCGCAGATTTGCATACGATGAATAGAAGCGGAGTTATTGTTGTTTATATCTGTGAGGCCATGAATCACCATTGACGGCCGGATTGCCTACCACTCGAAACGATCGATGTTTGACGAAACTATGCAAGTTCGTCGCAGATCGGTAAAAGGTGGGTGGTTGGGCCGTGTTTTATGCTACAAATTGCTATGTGGCAGATTTGCATACGACGTATAGAAGCGGAGTTATTGTTGTTTATATCTGTGAGGCCATGAATCACCATTGACGGCCGGATTGCCTACAACTCGAAACGATCGATGTTTGACGAAACTATGCAAGTTCGTCGCAGATCGGTATAAGGTGGGTGGTTGGGCCGTGTTTTATGCTACAAATTGCTACGTCGCATATTCGCATACGACGAATAGATGCGGAGTTTTTGTTGTTTATATCTGTGAGGCCATGAATCACCATTGACGGCCGGATTGCCTACCACTCGAAACGATCGATGTTTGACGAAACTATGCAAGTTCGTCGCAGATCGGTAAAAGGTGGGTCGTTTGGTCGTGTTTTTTGCTACAAATTGCTATGTCGCAGATTTGCATACGACGTATAGAAGCGGAGTTATTGTTGTTTATATCTGTGAGGCCATGAATCACCATTGGCGGCCGGATTGCCTACCACTCGAAACGATCGACGTTTGACGAAACTATGCAAGTTCGTCGCAGATCGACACAAGGTGGGTCGATGTGACTTGTTTTAAGCTACAAATTGCTATGTCGCAAATTTGCATTCGACGAATAGAAGCTGAGTTATAGTTGTTTATATCTGTGAGGCCATGAATCACCATTGACAGCCGGATTCCCTACCACTCGAAACGATCGACGTTTGACGAAACCATGCAAGTTCGTCGCAGATCGGCACAAGGTGGGTCTATGTGACGTGTCTTAAGCTACAAACTGCTTTGTCGCAGATTCGCATACGATGAATAGGAGCGGAGTTATTGTTGTTTATATCTGTCAGGCCATGAATCACCATTGACTGCCGGATTGCTTTCCACTCGAAACGATCGATGTTTGACGAAACTATGCAAGTTCGTCGCAGATCGGTATAAGGTGGTTCATTGGGCCGTGTTTTATGCTACAAATTGCTATGTTGCAGATTTGCATACGACGAATAGAAGCGGAGTTATTGTTGTTTATATCTGTGAGGCCATGAATCACCATTGACGGCCGGATTGCCTACCACTCGAAACGAACGATGTTTGACGAAACTATGCAAGTTCGTCGCAGATCGGCACAAGGTGGGTCGATTTGACGTGTTTTAAGCTTCAAATCGCTATGTCGCAGATTTGCATTCGACGGATAGAAGCGGAGCTATAGTTGTTTATATCTGTCAGGCCATGCATCACCATTGACTGCCGGATTGCTTTCCACTCGAAACAATCGATGTTTGACAAAACTATGCAAGTTCGTCGCAGATCGGTGAAAGGTGGGTGGTTGGGCCGTGTTTTATGCTACAAATTGCTACGTCGCATATTCGCATACGACGAATAGAAGCGGAGTTTTTGTTGTTTGTATCTGTGAGGCCATGAATCACCATTGACGGCCGGATTGCCTACCACTCGAAACGATCGATGTTTGACGAAACTATGCAAGTTCGTCGCAGATCGGTAAAAGGTGGGTCGTTTGGTCGTGTTTTTTGCTACAAATTGCTATGTCGCAGATTTGCATACGACGTATAGAAGCGGAGTTATTGTTGTTTATATCTGTGAGGCCATGAATCACCATTGACGGCCGGATTGCTTTCCACTCCAAACGATCGATGTTTGACGAAACTATGCAAGTTCGTCCCAGATCGGCACAAGGTGGGTCGATGTGACGTGTTTTAAGCTACAAATTGTTATGTCGCAGATTTGCATACGACGAATAGAAGCGGAGTTATTGTTGTTTATATCTGTGAGGCCATGAATCACCATTGACGGCCGGATTGCCTACCACTCGAAACGATCGACGTTTGACGAAACCATGCAAGTTCGTCGCAGATCGGCACAAGGTGGGTCTATGTGACGTGTCTTAAGCTACAAACTGCTTTGTCGCAGATTCGCATACGATGAATAGGAGCGGAGTTATTGTTGTTTATATCTGTGAGGCCATGAATCACCATTGACGGCCGGATTGCCTACCACTCGAAACGATCGATGTTTGACGAAACCATGCAAGTTCGTCGCAGATCGGCACAAGGTGGGTCGATGTGACGTGTTTTAAGCTACAAATTGCTATCTCGCAGATTTGCATTCGACGAATAGAAGCGAAGTTATAGTTGTTTATATCTGTCAGGCCATGAATCACCATTGACGGCCGGATTGCTTTCCACTCAAAACGATCGATGTTTGACAAAACTATGCAAGTTTGTCGCAGATCGGTATAAGGTGATTCGTTGGGGCGTGTTTTAAGCTACAAATTGCTATGTCGCAGATTCGCATGCGACGAATAGAAGCGGAGTTATTGTGGTTTATATCTGTGAGGCCATGAAACACCATTGACGGCCGGATTCTCTACCACTCGAAACGATCGATGTTTGACGAAACTATGCAAGTTCGTCGCAGATCGGTATAAGGTGGGTGGTTGGGCCGTGTTTTATGCTACAAATTGCTACGTCGCATATTCGCATACGACGAATAGAAGCGGAGTTTTTGTTGTTTGTATCTGTGAGGCCATGAATCACCATTGACGGCCGGATTCCCTACCACTCGAAACGATCGACGTTTGACGAAACCATGCAAGTTCGTCGCAGATCGGCACAAGGTGGGTCTATGTGACGTGTCTTAAGCTACAAACTGCTTTGTCGCAGATTCGCATACGATGAATAGGAGCGGAGTTATTGTTGTTTATATCTGTCAGGCCATGAATCACTATTGACTGCCGGATTGCTTTCCACTCGAAACGATCGATGTTTGACGAAACTATGCAAGTTCGTCGCAGATCGGTATAAGGTGGTTCATTGGGCCGTGTTTTATGCTACAAATTGCTATGTTGCAGATTTGCATACGACGAATAGAAGCGGAGTTATTGTTGTTTATATCTGTGAGGCCATGAATCACCATTGACGGCCGGATTGCTTTCCACTCCAAACGATCGATGTTTGACGAAACTATGCAAGTTCGTCCCAGATCGGCACAAGGTGGGTCGATGTGACGTGTTTTAAGCTACAAATTGCTATGTCGCAGATTTGCATACGACGAATAGAAGCGGAGTTATTGTTGTTTATATCTGTGAGGCCATGAATCACCATTCACGGCCGGATTGCCTACCACTCGAAACGATCGATGTTTGACGAAACTATGCAAGTTTGTCGCAGATCGGCATAAGGTGGGTCGATGTGACGTGTTTTAAGCTACAAATTGATATGTCGCAGATTTGCATACGATGAATAGAAGCGGAGTTATTGTTGTTTATATCTGTGAGGCCATGAATCACCATTGACGGCCGGATTGCCTACCACTCGAAACGATCGATGTTTGACGAAACTATGCAAGTTCGTCACAGATCGGTAAAAGGTGGGTGGTTGGGCCGTGTTTTATGCTACAAATTGCTATGTGGCAGATTTGCATACGACGTATAGAAGCGGAGTTATTGTTGTTTATATCTGTGAGGCCATGAATCACCATTGACGGCCGGATTTCCTACAACTCGAAACGATCGATGTTTGACGAAACTATGCAAGTTCGTCGCAGATCGGTATAAGGTGGGTGGTTGGGCCGTGTTTTATGCTACAAATTGCTACGTCGCATATTCGCATACGACGAATAGAAGCGGAGTTTTTGTTGTTTGTATCTGTGAGGCCATGAATCACCATTGACTGCCGGATTGCTTTCCACTCGAAACGATCGATGTTTGACGAAACTATGCAAGTTCGTCGCAGATCGGTATAAGGTGGTTCATTGGGCCGTGTTTTATGCTACAAATTGCTATGTTGCAGATTTGCATACGACGAATAGAAGCGGAGTTATTGTTGTTTATATCTGTGAGGCCATGAATCACCATTGACGGCCGGATTGCCTACCACTCGAAACGATCGATGTTTGACGAAACTATGCAAGTTCGTCGCAGATCGGCACAAGGTGGGTCGATTTGACGTGTTTTAAGCTTCAAATCGCTATGTCGCAGATTTGCATTCGACGGATAGAAGCGGAGCTATAGTTGTTTATATCTGTCAGGCCATGCATCACCATTGACTGCCGGATTGCTTTCCACTCGAAACAATCGATGTTTGACAAAACTATGCAAGTTCGTCGCAGATCGGTGAAAGGTGGGTGGTTGGGCCGTGTTTTATGCTACAAATTGCTACGTCGCATATTCGCATACGACGAATAGAAGCGGAGTTTTTGTTGTTTGTATCTGTGAGGCCATGAATCACCATTGACGGCCGGATTGCCTACCACTCGAAACGATCGATGTTTGACGAAACTATGCAAGTTCGTCGCAGATCGGTAAAAGGTGGGTCGTTTGGTCGTGTTTTTTGCTACAAATTGCTATGTCGCAGATTTGCATACGACGTATAGAAGCGGAGTTATTGTTGTTTATATCTGTGAGGCCATGAATCACCATTGACGGCCGGATTGCTTTCCACTCCAAACGATCGATGTTTGACGAAACTATGCAAGTTCGTCCCAGATCGGCACAAGGTGGGTCGATGTGACGTGTTTTAAGCTACAAATTTCTATGTCGCAGATTTGCATACGACGAATAGAAGCGAAGTTATTGTTGTTTATATCTGTGAGGCCATGAATCACCATTGACGGCCGGATTGCCTACCACTCGAAACGATCGATGTTTGACGAAACTATGCAAGTTTGTCGCAGATCGGCACAAGGTGGGTCGATGTGACGTGTTTTAAGCTACAAATTGTTATGTCGCAGATTTGCATACGACGAATAGAAGCGGAGTTATTGTTGTTTATATCTGTGAGGCCATGAATCACCATTGACGGCCGGATTGCCTACCACTCGAAACGATCGATGTTTGACGAAACTATGCAAGTTTGTCGCAGATCGGCACAAGGTGGGTCGATGTGACGTGTTTTAAGCTACAAATTGATATGTCGCAGATTTGCATACGACGAATAGAAGCGGAGTTATTGTTGTTTATATCTGTGAGGCCATGAATCACCATTGACGGCCGGATTGCCTACCACTCGAAACGATCGATGTTTGACGAAACTATGCAAGTTTGTCGCAGATCGGCACAAGGTGGGTCGATGTGACGTGTTTTAAGCTACAAATTGGTATGTCGCAGATTTGCATACGACGAATAGAAGCGGAGTTATTGTTGTTTATATCTGTGAGGCCATGAATCACCATTGACGGCCGGATTGCCTACCACTCGAAACGATCGATGTTTGACGAAACCATGCAAGTTCGTCGCAGATCGGCACAAGGTGGGTCGATGTGACGTGTTTTAAGCTACAAATTGCTATGTCGCAGATTTGCATACGACGAATAGAAGCGGAGTTATTGTTGTTTATATCTGTGAGGCAATGAATCGCCATTGACGGCCGGATTGCCTACCACTCGAAACGATCGATGTTTGACGAAACTATGCAAGTTCGTCGCAGATCGGTAAAAGGTGGGTCGTTGGGTCGTGTTTTTTGCTACAAATTGCTATGTCGCAGATTTGCATACGACGTATAGAAGCGGAGTTATTGTTGTTTATATCTGTGAGGCCATGAATCACCATTGACGGCCGGATTGCCTACCACTCGACACGATCGATGTTTGACGAAACTATGCAAGTTTGTCGCAGATCGGCACAAGGTGGGTCGATGTGACGTGTTTTAAGCTACAAATTGATATGTCGCAGATTTGCATACGACGAATAGAAGCGGAGTTATTGTTGTTTATATCTGTGAGGCCATGAATCACCATTGACGGCCGGATTGCCTACCACTCGACACGATCGATGTTTGACGAAACTATGCAAGTTTGTCGCAGATCGGCACAAGGTGGGTCGATGTGACGTGTTTTAAGCTACAAATTGATATGTCGCAGATTTGCATACGACGAATAGAAGCGGAGTTATTGTTGTTTGTATCTGTGAGGCCATGAATCGCCATTGACGGCCGGATTGCCTACCACTCGAAACGATCGATGTTTGACGAAACTATGCAAGTTCGTCGCAGATCGGTAAAAGGTGGGTCGTTGGGTCGTGTTTTTTGCTACAAATTGCTATGTCGCAGATTTGCATACGACGTATAGAAGCGGAGTTATTGTTGTTTATATCTGTGAGGCCATGAATCACCATTGACGGCCGGATTGCTTTCCACTCCAAACGATCGATGTTTGACGAAACTATGCAAGTTCGTCCCAGATCGGCACAAGGTGGGTCGATGTGACGTGTTTTAAGCTACAAATTGCTATGTCGCAGATTTGCATACGACGAATAGAAGCGGAGTTATTGTTGTTTATATCTGTGAGGCCATGAATCACCATTCACGGCCGGATTGCCTACCACTCGAAACGATCGATGTTTGACGAAACTATGCAAGTTTGTCGCAGATCGGCACAAGGTGGGTCGATGTGACGTGTTTTAAGCTACAAATTGCTATGTCGCAGATTTGCATGCGACGAATAGAAGCGGAGTTATTGTTGTTTATATCTGTGAGGCCATGAATCACCATTGACGGCCGGATTGCCTACCACTCGAAACGATCGATGTTTGACGAAACTATGCAAGTTAGTCGCAGATCGGCACAAGGTGGGTCGATGTGACGTGTTTTAAGCTACAAATTGATATGTCGCAGATTTGCATACGATGAATAGAAGCGGAGTTATTGTTGTTTATATCTGTGAGGCCATGAATCACCATTGACGGCCGGATTGCCTACCACTCGAAACGATCGATGTTTGACGAAACTATGCAAGTTCGTCGCAGGTCGGTAAAAGGTGGGTGGTTGGGCCGTGTTTTATGCTACAAATTGCTATGTGGCAGATTTGCATACGACGTATAGAAGCGGAGTTATTGTTGTTTATATCTGTGAGGCCATGAATCACCATTGACGGCCGGATTGCCTACAACTCGAAACGTTCGATGTTTGACGAAACTATGCAAGTTCGTCGCAGATCGGTATAAGGTGGGTGGTTGGGCCGTGTTTTATGCTACAAATTGCTACGTCGCATATTCGCATACGACGAATAGATGCGGAGTTTTTGTTGTTTGTATCTGTGAGGCCATGAATCACCATTGACGGCCGGATTGCCTACCACTCGAAACGATCGATGTTTGACGAAACTATGCAAGTTCGTCGCAGATCGGTAAAAGGTGGGTCGTTTGGTCGTGTTTTTTGCTACAAATTGCTATGTCGCAGATTTGCATACGACGTATAGAAGCGGAGTTATTGTTGTTTATATCTGTGAGGCCATGAATCACCATTGGCGGCCGGATTGCCTACCACTCGAAACGATCGACGTTTGACGAAACTATGCAAGTTCGTCGCAGATCGACACAAGGTGGGTCGATGTGACTTGTTTTAAGCTACAAATTGCTATGTCGCAAATTTGCATTCGACGAATAGAAGCTGAGTTATAGTTGTTTATATCTGTGAGGCCATGAATCACCATTGACGGCCGGATTCCCTACCACTCGAAACGATCGACGTTTGACGAAACCATGCAAGTTCGTCGCAGATCGGCACAAGGTGGGTCTATGTGACGTGTCTTAAGCTACAAACTGCTTTGTCGCAGATTCGCATACGATGAATAGGAGCGGAGTTATTGTTGTTTATATCTGTCAGGCCATGAATCACCATTGACTGCCGGATTGCTTTCCACTCGAAACGATCGATGTTTGACGAAACTATGCAAGTTCGTCGCAGATCGGTATAAGGTGGTTCATTGGGCCGTGTTTTATGCTACAAATTGCTATGTTGCAGATTTGCATACGACGAATAGAAGCGGAGTTATTGTTGTTTATATCTGTGAGGCCATGAATCACCATTGACGGCCGGATTGCCTACCACTCGAAACGATCGATGTTTGACGAAACTATGCAAGTTCGTCGCAGATCGGCACAAGGTGGGTCGATTTGACGTGTTTTAAGCTTCAAATCGCTATGTCGCAGATTTGCATTCGACGGATAGAAGCGGAGCTATAGTTGTTTATATCTGTCAGGCCATGCATCACCATTGACTGCCGGATTGCTTTCCACTCGAAACAATCGATGTTTGACAAAACTATGCAAGTTCGTCGCAGATCGGTGAAAGGTGGGTGGTTGGGCCGTGTTTTATGCTACAAATTGCTACGTCGCATATTCGCATACGACGAATAGAAGCGGAGTTTTTGTTGTTTGTATCTGTGAGGCCATGAATCACCATTGACGGCCGGATTGCCTACCACTCGAAACGATCGATGTTTGACGAAACTATGCAAGTTCGTCGCAGATCGGTAAAAGGTGGGTCGTTTGGTCGTGTTTTTTGCTACAAATTGCTATGTCGCAGATTTGCATACGACGTATAGAAGCGGAGTTATTGTTGTTTATATCTGTGAGGCCATGAATCACCATTGACGGCCGGATTGCTTTCCACTCCAAACGATCGATGTTTGACGAAACTATGCAAGTTCGTCCCAGATCGGCACAAGGTGGGTCGATGTGACGTGTTTTAAGCTACAAATTGCTATGTCGCAGATTTGCATACGACGAATAGAAGCGAAGTTATTGTTGTTTATATCTGTGAGGCCATGAATCACCATTGACGGCCGGATTGCCTACCACTCGAAACGATCGATGTTTGACGAAACTATGCAAGTTTGTCGCAGATCGGCACAAGGTGGGTCGATGTGACGTGTTTTAAGCTACAAATTGTTATGTCGCAGATTTGCATACGACGAATAGAAGCGGAGTCATTGTTGTTTATATCTGTGAGGCCATGAATCACCATTGACGGCCGGATTGCCTACCACTCGAAACGATCGATGTTTGACGAAACTATGCAAGTTTGTCGCAGATCGGCACAAGGTGGGTCGATGTGACGTGTTTTAAGCTACAAATTGATATGTCGCAGATTTGCATACGACGAATAGAAGCGGAGTTATTGTTGTTTATATCTGTGAGGCCATGAATCACCATTGACGGCCGGATTGCCTACCACTCGAAACGATCGATGTTTGACGAAACTATGCAAGTTAGTCGCAGATCGGCACAAGGTGGGTCGATGTGACGTGTTTTAAGCTACAAATTGATATGTCGCAGATTTGCATACGACGAATAGAAGCGGAGTTATTGTTGTTTATATCTGTGAGGCCATGAATCACCATTGACGGCCGGATTGCCTACCACTCGAAACGATCGATGTTTGACGAAACCATGCAAGTTCGTCGCAGATCGGCACAAGGTGGGTCGATGTGACGTGTTTTAAGCTACAAATTGCTATGTCGCAGATTTGCATACAACGAATAGAAGCGGAGTTATTGTTGTTTATATCTGTGAGGCAATGAATCGCCATTGACGGCCGGATTGCCTACCACTCGAAACGATCGATGTTTGACGAAACTATGCAAGTTCGTCGCAGATCGGTAAAAGGTGGGTCGTTGGGTCGTGTTTTTTGCTACAAATTGCTATGTCGCAGATTTGCATACGACGTATAGAAGCGGAGTTATTGTTGTTTATATCTGTGAGGCCATGAATCACCATTGACGGCCGGATTGCCTACCACTCGACACGATCGATGTTTGACGAAACTATGCAAGTTTGTCGCAGATCGGCACAAGGTGGGTCGATGTGACGTGTTTTAAGCTACAAATTGATATGTCGCAGATTTGCATACGACGAATAGAAGCGGAGTTATTGTTGTTTATATCCGTGAGGCCATGAATCACCATTGACGGCCGGATTGCCTACCACTCGACACGATCGATGTTTGACGAAACTATGCAAGTTTGTCGCAGATCGGCACAAGGTGGGTCGATGTGACGTGTTTTAAGCTACAAATTGCTATGTCGCAGATTTGCATACGACGAATAGAAGCGGAGTTATTGTTGTTTGTATCTGTGAGGCCATGAATCGCCATTGACGGCCGGATTGCCTACCACTCGAAACGATCGATGTTTGACGAAACTATGCAAGTTCGTCGCAGATCGGTAAAAGGTGGGTCGTTGGGTCGTGTTTTTTGCTACAAATTGCTATGTCGCAGATTTGCATACGACGTATAGAAGCGGAGTTATTGTTGTTTATATCTGTGAGGCCATGAATCACCATTGACGGCCGGATTGCTTTCCACTCCAAACGATCGATGTTTGACGAAACTATGCAAGTTCGTCCCAGATCGGCACAAGGTGGGTCGATGTGACGTGTTTTAAGATACAAATTGCTATGTCGCAGATTTGCATACGACGAATAGAAGCGGAGTTATTGTTGTTTATATCTGTGAGGCCATGAATCACCATTGACGGCCGGATTGCCTACCACTCGAAACGATCGATGTTTGACGAAACTATGCAAGTTTGTCGCAGATCGGCACAAGGTGGGTCGATGTGACGTGTTTTAAGCTACAAATTGATATGTCGCAGATTTGCATACGATGAATAGAAGCGGAGTTATTGTTGTTTATATCTGTGAGGCCATGAATCACCATTGACGGCCGGATTGCCTACCACTCGAAACGATCGATGTTTGACGAAACTATGCAAGTTCGTCGCAGATCGGTAAAAGGTGGGTGGTTGGGCCGTGTTTTATGCTACAAATTGCTATGTGGCAGATTTGCATACGACGTATAGAAGCGGAGTTATTGTTGTTTATATCTGTGAGGCCATGAATCACCATTGACGGCCGGATTGCCTACAACTCGAAACGTTCGATGTTTGACGAAACTATGCAAGTTCGTCGCAGATCGGTATAAGGTGGGTGGTTGGGCCGTGTTTTATGCTACAAATTGCTACGTCGCATATTCGCATACGACGAATAGAAGCGGAGTTTTTGTTGTTTGTATCTGTGAGGCCATGAATCACCATTGACGGCCGGATTCCCTACCACTCGAAACGATCGACGTTTGACGAAACCATGCAAGTTCGTCGCAGATCGGCACAAGCTGGGTCTATGTGACGTGTCTTAAGCTACACACTGCTTTGTCGCAGATTCGCATACGATGAATAGGAGCGGAGTTATTGTTGTTTATATCTGTCAGGCCATGAATCACCATTGACTGCCGGATTGCTTTCCACTCGAAACGATCGATGTTTGACGAAACTATGCAGGTTCGTCGCAGATCGGTATAAGGTGGTTCATTGGGCCGTGTTTTATGCTACAAATTGCTATGTTGCAGATTTGCATACGACGAATAGAAGCGGAGTTATTGTTGTTTATATCTGTGAGGCCATGAATCACCATTGACGGCCGGATTGCTTTCCACTCCAAACGATCGATGTTTGACGAAACTATGCAAGTTCGTCCCAGATCGGCACAAGGTGGGTCGATGTGACGTGTTTTAAGCTACAAATTGCTATGTCGCAGATTTGCATACGACGAATAGAAGCGGAGTTATTGTTGTTTATATCTGTGAGGCCATGAATCACCATTCACGGCCGGATTGCCTACCACTCGAAACGATCGATGTTTGACGAAACTATGCAAGTTTGTCGCAGATCGGCACAAGGTGGGTCGATGTGACGTGTTTTAAGCTACAAATTGATATGTCGCAGATTTGCATACGATGAATAGAAGCGGAGTTATTGTTGTTTATATCTGTGAGGCCATGAATCACCATTGACGGCCGGATTGCCTACCACTCGAAACGATCGATGTTTGACGAAACTATGTAAGTTCGTCGCAGATCGGTAAAAGGTGGGTGGTTGGGCCGTGTTTTATGCTACAAATTGCTATGTGGCAGATTTGCATACGACGTATAGAAGCGGAGTTATTGTTGTTTATATCTGTGAGGCCATGAATCACCATTGACGGCCGGATTGCCTACAACTCGAAACGATCGATGTTTGACGAAACTATGCAAGTTCGTCGCAGATCGGTATAAGGTGGGTGGTTGGGCCGTGTTTTATGCTACAAATTGCTACGTCGCATATTCGCATACGACGAATAGATGCGGAGTTTTTGTTGTTTGTATCTGTGAGGCCATGAATCACCATTGACGGCCGGATTGCCTACCACTCGAAACGATCGATGTTTGACGAAACTATGCAAGTTCGTCGCAGATCGGTAAAAGGTGGGTCGTTTGGTCGTGTTTTTTGCTACAAATTGCTATGTCGCAGATTTGCATACGACGTATAGAAGCGGAGTTATTGTTGTTTATATCTGTGAGGCCATGAATCACCATTGGCGGCCGGATTGCCTACCACTCGAAACGATCGACGTTTGACGAAACTATGCAAGTTCGTCGCAGATCGACACAAGGTGGGTCGATGTGACTTGTTTTAAGCTACAAATTGCTATGTCGCAAATTTGCATTCGACGAATAGAAGCTGAGTTATAGTTGTTTATATCTGTGAGGCCATGAATCACCATTGACGGCCGGATTCCCTACCACTCGAAACGATCGACGTTTGACGAAACCATGCAAGTTCGTCGCAGATCGGCACAAGGTGGGTCTATGTGACGTGTCTTAAGCTACAAACTGTTTTGTCGCAGATTCGCATACGATGAATAGGAGCGGAGTTATTGTTGTTTATATCTGTCAGGCCATGAATCACCATTGACTGCCGGATTGCTTTCCACTCGAAACGATCGATGTTTGACGAAACTATGCAAGTTCGTCGCAGATCGGTATAAGGTGGTTCATTGGGCCGTGTTTTATGCTACAACTTGCTATGTTGCAGATTTGCATACGACGAATAGAAGCGGAGTTATTGTTGTTTATATCTGTGAGGCCATGAATCACCATTGACGGCCGGATTGCCTACCACTCGAAACGATCGATGTTTGACGAAACTATGCAAGTTCGTCGCAGATCGGCACAAGGTGGGTCGATTTGACGTGTTTTAAGCTTCAAATCGCTATGTCGCAGATTTGCATTCGACGGATAGAAGCTGAGTTATAGTTGTTTATATCTGTGAGGCCATGAATCACCATTGACGGCCGGATTCCCTACCACTCGAAACGATCGACGTTTGACGAAACCATGCAAGTTCGTCGCAGATCGGCACAAGGTGGGTCTATGTGACGTGTCTTAAGCTACAAACTGCTTTGTCGCAGATTCGCATACGATGAATAGGAGCGGAGTTATTGTTGTTTATATCTGTCAGGCCATGAATCACCATTGACTGCCGGATTGCTTTCCACTCGAAACGATCGATGTTTGACGAAACTATGCAAGTTCGTCGCAGATCGGTATAAGGTGGTTCATTGGGCCGTGTTTTATGCTACAAATTGCTATGTTGCAGATTTGCATACGACGAATAGAAGCGGAGTTATTGTTGTTTATATCTGTGAGGCCATGAATCACCATTGACGGCCGGATTGCCTACCACTCGAAACGATCGATGTTTGACGAAACTATGGAAGTTCGTCGCAGATCGGTAAAAGGTGGGTCGTTGGGTCGTGTTTTTTGCTACAAATTGCTATGTCGCAGATTTGCATACGACGTATAGAAGCGGAGTTATTGTTGTTTATATCTGTGAGGCCATGAATCACCATTGACGGCCGGATTGCTTTCCACTCCAAACGATCGATGTTTGACGAAACTATGCAAGTTCGTCCCAGATCGGCACAAGGTGGGTCGATGTGACGTGTTTTAAGCTACAAATTGCTATGTCGCAGATTTGCATACGACGAATAGAAGCGGAGTTATTGTTGTTTATATCTGTGAGGCCATGAATCACCATTCACGGCCGGATTGCCTACCACTCGAAACGATCGATGTTTGACGAAACTATGCAAATTTGTCGCAGATCGGCACAAGGTGGGTCGATGTGACGTGTCTTAAGCTACAAATTGCTATGTCGCAGATTTGCATACGACGAATAGAAGCGGAGTTATTGTTGTTTATATCTGTGAGGCCATGAATCACCATTGACGGCCGGATTGCCTACCACTCGAAACGATCGATGTTTGACGAAACTATGCAAGTTTGTCGCAGATCGGCACAAGGTGGGTCGATGTGACGTGTTTTAAGCTACAAATTGATATGTCGCAGATTTGCATACGATGAATAGAAGCGGAGTTATTGTTGTTTATATCTGTGAGGCCATGAATCACCATTGACGGCCGGATTGCCTACCACTCGAAACGATCGATGTTTGACGAAACTATGCAAGTTCGTCGCAGATCGGTAAAAGGTGGGTGGTTGGGCCGTGTTTTATGCTACAAATTGCTATGTGGCAGATTTGCATACGACGTATAGAAGCGGAGTTATTGTTGTTTATATCTGTGAGGCCATGAATCACCATTGACGACCGGATTGCCTACAACTCGAAACGTTCGATGTTTGACGAAACTATGCAAGTTCGTCGCAGATCGGTATAAGGTGGGTGGTTGGGCCGTGTTTTATGCTACAAATTGCTACGTCGCATATTCGCATACGACGAATAGAAGCGGAGTTTTTGTTGTTTGTATCTGTGAGGCCATGAATCACCATTGACGGCCGGATTCCCTACCACTCGAAACGATCGACGTTTGACGAAACCATGCAAGTTCGTCGCAGATCGGCACAAGCTGGGTCTATGTGACGTGTCTTAAGCTACAAACTGCTTTGTCGCAGATTCGCATACGATGAATAGGAGCGGAGTTATTGTTGTTTATATCTGTCAGGCCATGAATCACCATTGACTGCCGGATTGCTTTCCACTCGAAACGATCGATGTTTGACGAAACTATGCAGGTTCGTCGCAGATCGGTATAAGGTGGTTCATTGGGCCGTGTTTTATGCTACAAATTGCTATGTTGCAGATTTGCATACGACGAATAGAAGCGGAGTTATTGTTGTTTATATCTGTGAGGCCATGAATCACCATTGACGGCCGGATTGCTTTCCACTCCAAACGATCGATGTTTGACGAAACTATGCAAGTTCGTCCCAGATCGGCACAAGGTGGGTCGATGTGACGTGTTTTAAGCTACAAATTGCTATGTCGCAGATTTGCATACGACGAATAGAAGCGGAGTTATTGTTGTTTATATCTGTGAGGCCATGAATCACCATTCACGGCCGGATTGCCTACCACTCGAAACGATCGATGTTTGACGAAACTATGCAAGTTTGTCGCAGATCGGCACAAGATGGGTCGATGTGACGTGTTTTAAGCTACAAATTGATATGTCGCAGATTTGCATACGATGAATAGAAGCGGAGTTATTGTTGTTTATATCTGTGAGGCCATGAATCACCATTGACGGCCGGATTGCCTACCACTCGAAACGATCGATGTTTGACGAAACTATGCAAGTTCGTCGCAGATCGACACAAGGTGGGTCGATGTGACTTGTTTTAAGCTACAAATTGCTATGTCGCAAATTTGCATTCGACGAATAGAAGCTGAGTTATAGTTGTTTATATCTGTGAGGCCATGAATCACCATTGACGGCCGGATTGCCTACCACTCGAAACGATCGACGTTTGACGAAACTATGCAAGTTCGTCGCAGATCGACACAAGGTGGGTCGATGTGACTTGTTTTAAGCTACAAATTGCTATGTCGCAAATTTGCATTCGACGAATAGAAGCTGAGTTATAGTTGTTTATATCTGTGAGGCCATGAATCACCATTGACGGCCGGATTCCCTACCACTCGAAACGATCGACGTTTGACGAAACCATGCAAGTTCGTCGCAGATCGGCACAAGGTGGGTCTATGTGACGTGTCTTAAGCTACAAACTGCTTTGTCGCAGATTCGCATACGATGAATAGGAGCGGAGTTATTGTTGTTTATATCTGTCAGGCCATGAATCACCATTGACGGCCGGATTGCTTTCCACTCAAAACGATCGATGTTTGACAAAACTATGCAAGTTCGTCGCAGATCGGTATAAGGCGATTCGTTGGGGCGTGTTTTAAGCTACAAATTGCTATGTCGCAGATTCGCATGCGACGAATAGAAGCGGAGTTATTGTGGTTTATATCTGTGAGGCCATGAATCACCATTGACGGCCGGATTGCCTACCACTCGAAACGATCGATGTTTGACGAAACTATACAAGTACGTCGCAGATCGGCATGAGGTTGGTCGATGTGTCGTGTTTTAAGCTACAAAACGCTATGTCGCAAATTTGAATTCGACGAATAGAAGCTGAGTTATAGTTGTTTATATCTGTCAGGCCATGAATCACCATTGACGGCCAGATTGCCTATCACTCGAAACGATCGACGTTTGACGAAACTATGCAAGTTCGTCGCAGATCGGCACAAGGTGGTTCGATGTGACGTGTTTTAAGCTACAAATTGCTATGTCGCAGATTTGCATTCGACGAATAGAAGCGGAGTTATAGTTGTTTATATCTGTCTGGCCATGAATCACCATTGACGGCCGGATTGCTTTTCACTCCAAACGATCGATGTTTGACGAAACTATGCAAGTTCGTCCCAGATCGGCACAAGGTGGGTCGATGTGACGTGTTTTAAGCTACAAATTGCAATGTCGCAGATTCGCATACGACGAATAGAAGCGGAGTTATAGTTGTTTATATGTGTCAGGCCATGAATCACCATTGACGCCTGGATTGCTTTCCACTCGAAACGACCGATGTTTGACGAAACTATGCAAGTTCGTCGCAGATCTGTGTAAGGTGGCTCGATGTGTCGTGTTTTAGGCTACAAATTGCTATGTCGCAGATTTGCGTACGACGAATAGAAGCGGAGTTATAGTTGTTTATATCTGTCAGGCCATGAATCACCATTGACGGCCGGATTGCCTACCACTCGGAACGATCGACGTTTGCCGAAACTCTGCAAGTTCTTCGCAGATCGGTATAAGGTGGGTCGATGTGCCGTGTTTTAAGCTACAAATTGCTATGTCGCAGATTTGCATACGACGAATAGAAGTGGAGTTATATTTGTTTATATCTGTCAGGCCGTGAATCACCATTGACGGCCGGATTGCCTACCACTCGGAACGATCGACGTTTGCCGAAACTATGCAAGTTCTTCGCAGATCGGTATAAGCTGGGTCGATGTGTCGTGCTTTAAGTTACAAATTGCTATGTCGCAGATTTGCATACGACGAATAGAAGCGGAGTTATAGTTATTTATATCTGTGAGGCCATGAATCACCATCGACGGCCGGATTGCCTACCACTCGGAACGATCGACGTTTGTCGAAACTATGCAAGTTCTTCGCAGATCGGTATAAGGTGGGTCGATGTGTCGTGTTTTAAGCTACAAATTGCTATGTCGCAGATTTGCATACGACGAATAGAAGCGGAGTTATAGTTGTTTATATTTGTCAGTCCATGAATCACCATTGACGACCGGATTGCCTTCCAATCGAAACGATCGATGTTTGACGAAACTATGCAAGTTCGTCGCAGATCGGTATAAGGTGTGTCGATGTGTCGTGCTTTAAGCTACAAATGGCTATGTCGCAGATTTGCATACGACGAATAGAAGCGGAGTTATAGTTGTTTATATCTGTCAGGCCGTGAATCACCATTGACGGCCGGATTGCCTACCACTCGGAACGATCGACGTTTGACGAAACTATGCAAGTTCTTCGCAGATCGGTATAAGGTGGGACGATGTGTCGTGTTTTAACCTACAAATTGCTACGTCGCAGATTCGCATACGACGAATAGAAGCGGAGTTATAGTTGTTTATATGTGTCTGGCCATGAATCACCATTGACGCCTGGATTGCTTTCCACTCGAAACGACCGATGTTTGACGAAACTATGCAAGTTCGTCGCAGATCGGTATAAGGTGGCTCGATTTGTCGTGTTTTAGGCTACAAATTGCTATGTCGCAGATTTGCGTACGACGAACAGAAGCGGAGTTATAGTTGTTTATATCTGTCAGGCCATGAATCACCATTTACGGCCGGATTGCCTACCACTCGGAACGATCGACGTTTGCCGAAACTCTGCAAGTTCTTCGCAGATCGGTATAAGGTGGGTCGATGTGCCGTGTTTTAAGCTACAAATTGCTATGTCGCAGATTTGCATACGACGAATAGAAGCGGAGTTATAGTTGTTTATATCTGTCAGGCCGTGAATCACCATTGACGGCCGGATTGCCTACCACTCGGAACGATCGACGTTTGACGAAACTATGCAAGTTCTTCGCAGATCGGTATAAGGTGGGACGATGTGTCGTGTTTTAACCTACAAATTGCTATGTCGCAGATTCGCATACGACGAATAGAAGCGGAGTTATAGTTGTTTATATGTGTCAGGCCATGAATCACCATTGACGCCTGGATTGCTTTCCACTCGAAACGACCGATGTTTGACGAAACTATGCAAGTTCGTCGCAGATCGGTATAAGGTGGCTCGATTTGTCGTGTTTTAGGCTACAAATTGCTATGTCGCAGATTTGCGTACGACGAACAGAAGCGGAGTTATAGTTGTTTATATCTGTCAGGCCATGAATCACCATTTACGGCCGGATTGCCTACCACTCGGAACGATCGACGTTTGCCGAAACTCTGCAAGTTCATCGCAGATCGGTATAAGGTGGGTCGATGTGCCGTGTTTTAAGCTACAAATTGCTATGTCGCAGATTTGCATACGACGAATAGAAGCGGAGTTATAGTTGTTTATATCTGTCAGGCCGTGAATCACCATTGACGGCCGGATTGCCTACCACTCGGAACGATCGACGTTTGACGAAACTATGCAAGTTCTTCGCAGATCGGTATAAGGTGGGACGATGTGTCGTGTTTTAAGCTACAAATTGATATGTCGCAGATTTGCATACGACGAATAGAAGCGGAGTTATTGTTGTTTGTATCTGTGAGGCCATGAATCGCCATTGACGGCCGGATTGCCTACCACTCGAAACGATCGATGTTTGACGAAACTATGCAAGTTCGTCGCAGATCGGTAAAAGGTGGGTCGTTGGGTCGTGTTTTTTGCTACAAATTGCTATGTCGCAGATTTGCATACGACGTATAGAAGCGGAGTTATTGTTGTTTATATCTGTGAGGCCATGAATCACCATTGACGGCCGGATTGCTTTCCACTCCGAACGATCGATGTTTGACGAAACTATGCAAGTTCGTCCCAGATCGGCACAAGGTGGGTCGATGTGACGTGTTTTAAGCTACAAATTGCTATGTCGCAGATTTGCATACGACGAATAGAAGCGGAGTTATTGTTGTTTATATCTGTGAGGCCATGAATCACCATTGACGGCCGGATTGCCTACCACTCGAAACGATCGATGTTTGACGAAACTATGCAAGTTTGTCGCAGATCGGCACAAGGTGGGTCGATGTGACGTGTTTTAAGCTACAAATTGATATGTCGCAGATTTGCATACGATGAATAGAAGCGGAGTTATTGTTGTTTATATCTGTGAGGCCATGAATCACCATTGACGGCCGGATTGCCTACCACTCGAAACGATCGATGTTTGACGAAACTATGCAAGTTCGTCGCAGATCGGTAAAAGGTGGGTGGTTGGGCCGTGTTTTATGCTACAAATTGCTATGTGGCAGATTTGCATACGACGTATAGAAGCGGAGTTATTGTTGTTTATATCTGTGAGGCCATGAATCACCATTGACGGCCGGATTGCCTACAACTCGAAACGTTCGATGTTTGACGAAACTATGCAAGTTCGTCGCAGATCGGTATAAGGTGGGTGGTTGGGCCGTGTTTTATGCTACAAATTGCTACGTCGCATATTCGCATACGACGAATAGAAGCGGAGTTTTTGTTGTTTGTATCTGTGAGGCCATGAATCACCATTGACGGCCGGATTCCCTACCACTCGAAACGATCGACGTTTGACGAAACCATGCAAGTTCGTCGCAGATCGGCACAAGCTGGGTCTATGTGACGTGTCTTAAGCTACACACTGCTTTGTCGCAGATTCGCATACGATGAATAGGAGCGGAGTTATTGTTGTTTATATCTGTCAGGCCATGAATCACCATTGACTGCCGGATTGCTTTCCACTCGAAACGATCGATGTTTGACGAAACTATGCAGGTTCGTCGCAGATCGGTATAAGGTGGTTCATTGGGCCGTGTTTTATGCTACAAATTGCTATGTTGCAGATTTGCATACGACGAATAGAAGCGGAGTTATTGTTGTTTATATCTGTGAGGCCATGAATCACCATTGACGGCCGGATTGCTTTCCACTCCAAACGATCGATGTTTGACGAAACTATGCAAGTTCGTCCCAGATCGGCACAAGGTGGGTCGATGTGACGTGTTTTAAGCTACAAATTGCTATGTCGCAAATTTGCATACGACGAATAGAAGCGGAGTTATTGTTGTTTATATCTGTGAGGCCATGAATCACCATTCACGGCCGGATTGCCTACCACTCGAAACGATCGATGTTTGACGAAACTATGCAAGTTTGTCGCAGATCGGCACAAGGTGGGTCGATGTGACGTGTTTTAAGCTACAAATTGATATGTCGCAGATTTGCATACGACGAATAGAAGCGGAGTTATTGTTGTTTGTATCTGTGAGGCCATGAATCGCCATTGACGGCCGGATTGCCTACCACTCGAAACGATCGATGTTTGACGAAACTATGCAAGTTCGTCGCAGATCGGTAAAAGGTGGGTCGTTGGGTCGTGTTTTTTGCTACAAATTGCTATGTCGCAGATTTGCATACGACGTATAGAAGCGGAGTTATTGTTGTTTATATCTGTGAGGCCATGAATCACCATTGACGGCCGGATTGCTTTCCACTCCAAACGATCGATGTTTGACGAAACTATGCAAGTTCGTCCCAGATCGGCACAAGGTGGGTCGATGTGACGTGTTTTAAGCTACAAATTGCTATGTCGCAGATTTGCATACGACGAATAGAAGCGGAGTTATTGTTGTTTATATCTGTGAGGCCATGAATCACCATTGACGGCCGGATTGCCTACCACTCGAAACGATCGATGTTTGACGAAACTATGCAAGTTTGTCGCAGATCGGCACAAGGTGGGTCGATGTGACGTGTTTTAAGCTACAAATTGATATGTCGCAGATTTGCATACGATGAATAGAAGCGGAGTTATTGTTGTTTATATCTGTGAGGCCATGAATCACCATTGACGGCCGGATTGCCTACCACTCGAAACGATCGATGTTTGACGAAACTATGCAAGTTCGTCGCAGATCGGTAAAAGGTGGGTGGTTGGGCCGTGTTTTATGCTACAAATTGCTATGTGGCAGATTTGCATACGACGTATAGAAGCGGAGTTATTGTTGTTTATATCTGTGAGGCCATGAATCACCATTGACGGCCGGATTGCCTACAACTCGAAACGTTCGATGTTTGACGAAACTATGCAAGTTCGTCGCAGATCGGTATAAGGTGGGTGGTTGGGCCGTGTTTTATGCTACAAATTGCTACGTCGCATATTCGCATACGACGAATAGAAGCGGAGTTTTTGTTGTTTGTATCTGTGAGGCCATGAATCACCATTGACGGCCGGATTCCCTACCACTCGAAACGATCGACGTTTGACGAAACCATGCAAGTTCGTCGCAGATCGGCACAAGCTGGGTCTATGTGACGTGTCTTAAGCTACACACTGCTTTGTCGCAGATTCGCATACGATGAATAGGAGCGGAGTTATTGTTGTTTATATCTGTCAGGCCATGAATCACCATTGACTGCCGGATTGCTTTCCACTCGAAACGATCGATGTTTGACGAAACTATGCAGGTTCGTCGCAGATCGGTATAAGGTGGTTCATTGGGCCGTGTTTTATGCTACAAATTGCTATGTTGCAGATTTGCATACGACGAATAGAAGCGGAGTTATTGTTGTTTATATCTGTGAGGCCATGAATCACCATTGACGGCCGGATTGCTTTCCACTCCAAACGATCGATGTTTGACGAAACTATGCAAGTTCGTCCCAGATCGGCACAAGGTGGGTCGATGTGACGTGTTTTAAGCTACAAATTGCTATGTCGCAGATTTGCATACGACGAATAGAAGCGGAGTTATTGTTGTTTATATCTGTGAGGCCATGAATCACCATTCACGGCCGGATTGCCTACCACTCGAAACGATCGATGTTTGACGAAACTATGCAAGTTTGTCGCAGATCGGCACAAGGTGGGTCGATGTGACGTGTTTTAAGCTACAAATTGATATGTCGCAGATTTGCATACGACGAATAGAAGCGGAGTTATTGTTGTTTGTATCTGTGAGGCCATGAATCGCCATTGACGGCCGGATTGCCTACCACTCGAAACGATCGATGTTTGACGAAACTATGCAAGTTCGTCGCAGATCGGTAAAAGGTGGGTCGTTGGGTCGTGTTTTTTGCTACAAATTGCTATGTCGCAGATTTGCATACGACGTATAGAAGCGGAGTTATTGTTGTTTATATCTGTGAGGCCATGAATCACCATTGACGGCCGGATTGCTTTCCACTCCAAACGATCGATGTTTGACGAAACTATGCAAGTTCGTCCCAGATCGGCACAAGGTGGGTCGATGTGACGTGTTTTAAGCTACAAATTGCTATGTCGCAGATTTGCATACGACGAATAGAAGCGGAGTTATTGTTGTTTATATCTGTGAGGCCATGAATCACCATTGACGGCCGGATTGCCTACCACTCGAAACGATCGATGTTTGACGAAACTATGCAAGTTTGTCGCAGATCGGCACAAGGTGGGTCGATGTGACGTGTTTTAAGCTACAAATTGATATGTCGCAGATTTGCATACGATGAATAGAAGCGGAGTTATTGTTGTTTATATCTGTGAGGCCATGAATCACCATTGACGGCCGGATTGCCTACCACTCGAAACGATCGATGTTTGACGAAACTATGCAAGTTCGTCGCAGATCGGTAAAAGGTGGGTGGTTGGGCCGTGTTTTATGCTACAAATTGCTATGTGGCAGATTTGCATACGACGTATAGAAGCGGAGTTATTGTTGTTTATATCTGTGAGGCCATGAATCACCATTGACGGCCGGATTGCCTACAACTCGAAACGTTCGATGTTTGACGAAACTATGCAAGTTCGTCGCAGATCGGTATAAGGTGGGTGGTTGGGCCGTGTTTTATGCTACAAATTGCTACGTCGCATATTCGCATACGACGAATAGAAGCGGAGTTTTTGTTGTTTGTATCTGTGAGGCCATGAATCACCATTGACGGCCGGATTCCCTACCACTCGAAACGATCGACGTTTGACGAAACCATGCAAGTTCGTCGCAGATCGGCACAAGCTGGGTCTATGTGACGTGTCTTAAGCTACACACTGCTTTGTCGCAGATTCGCATACGATGAATAGGAGCGGAGTTATTGTTGTTTATATCTGTCAGGCCATGAATCACCATTGACTGCCGGATTGCTTTCCACTCGAAACGATCGATGTTTGACGAAACTATGCAGGTTCGTCGCAGATCGGTATAAGGTGGTTCATTGGGCCGTGTTTTATGCTACAAATTGCTATGTTGCAGATTTGCATACGACGAATAGAAGCGGAGTTATTGTTGTTTATATCTGTGAGGCCATGAATCACCATTGACGGCCGGATTGCTTTCCACTCCAAACGATCGATGTTTGACGAAACTATGCAAGTTCGTCCCAGATCGGCACAAGGTGGGTCGATGTGACGTGTTTTAAGCTACAAATTGCTATGTCGCAGATTTGCATACGACGAATAGAAGCGGAGTTATTGTTGTTTATATCTGTGAGGCCATGAATCACCATTCACGGCCGGATTGCCTACCACTCGAAACGATCGATGTTTGACGAAACTATGCAAGTTTGTCGCAGATCGGCACAAGGTGGGTCGATGTGACGTGTTTTAAGCTACAAATTGATATGTCGCAGATTTGCATACGACGAATAGAAGCGGAGTTATTGTTGTTTGTATCTGTGAGGCCATGAATCGCCATTGACGGCCGGATTGCCTACCACTCGAAACGATCGATGTTTGACGAAACTATGCAAGTTCGTCGCAGATCGGTAAAAGGTGGGTCGTTGTGTCGTGTTTTTTGCTACAAATTGCTATGTCGCAGATTTGCATACGACGTATAGAAGCGGAGTTATTGTTGTTTATATCTGTGAGGCCATGAATCACCATTGACGGCCGGATTGCTTTCCACTCCAAACGATCGATGTTTGACGAAACTATGCAAGTTCGTCCCAGATCGGCACAAGGTGGGTCGATGTGACGTGTTTTAAGCTACAAATTGCTATGTCGCAGATTTGCATACGACGAATAGAAGCGGAGTTATTGTTGTTTATATCTGTGAGGCCATGAATCACCATTGACGGCCGGATTGCCTACCACTCGAAACGATCGATGTTTGACGAAACTATGCAAGTTTGTCGCAGATCGGCACAAGGTGGGTCGATGTGACGTGTTTTAAGCTACAAATTGATATGTCGCAGATTTGCATACGATGAATAGAAGCGGAGTTATTGTTGTTTATATCTGTGAGGCCATGAATCACCATTGACGGCCGGATTGCCTACCACTCGAAACGATCGATGTTTGACGAAACTATGCAAGTTCGTCGCAGATCGGTAAAAGGTGGGTGGTTGGGCCGTGTTTTATGCTACAAATTGCTATGTGGCAGATTTGCATACGACGTATAGAAGCGGAGTTATTGTTGTTTATATCTGTGAGGCCATGAATCACCATTGACGGCCGGATTGCCTACAACTCGAAACGTTCGATGTTTGACGAAACTATGCAAGTTCGTCGCAGATCGGTATAAGGTGGGTGGTTGGGCCGTGTTTTATGCTACAAATTGCTACGTCGCATATTCGCATACGACGAATAGAAGCGGAGTTTTTGTTGTTTGTATCTGTGAGGCCATGAATCACCATTGACGGCCGGATTCCCTACCACTCGAAACGATCGACGTTTGACGAAACCATGCAAGTTCGTCGCAGATCGGCACAAGCTGGGTCTATGTGACGTGTCTTAAGCTACACACTGCTTTGTCGCAGATTCGCATACGATGAATAGGAGCGGAGTTATTGTTGTTTATATCTGTCAGGCCATGAATCACCATTGACTGCCGGATTGCTTTCCACTCGAAACGATCGATGTTTGACGAAACTATGCAGGTTCGTCGCAGATCGGTATAAGGTGGTTCATTGGGCCGTGTTTTATGCTACAAATTGCTATGTTGCAGATTTGCATACGACGAATAGAAGCGGAGTTATTGTTGTTTATATCTGTGAGGCCATGAATCACCATTGACGGCCGGATTGCTTTCCACTCCAAACGATCGATGTTTGACGAAACTATGCAAGTTCGTCCCAGATCGGCACAAGGTGGGTCGATGTGACGTGTTTTAAGCTACAAATTGCTATGTCGCAGATTTGCATACGACGAATAGAAGCGGAGTTATTGTTGTTTATATCTGTGAGGCCATGAATCACCATTCACGGCCGGATTGCCTACCACTCGAAACGATCGATGTTTGACGAAACTATGCAAGTTTGTCGCAGATCGGCACAAGGTGGGTCGATGTGACGTGTTTTAAGCTACAAATTGATATGTCGCAGATTTGCATACGATGAATAGAAGCGGAGTTATTGTTGTTTATATCTGTGAGGCCATGAATCACCATTGACGGCCGGATTGCCTACCACTCGAAACGATCGATGTTTGACGAAACTATGCAAGTTCGTCGCAGATCGGTAAAAGGTGGGTGGTTGGGCCGTGTTTTATGCTACAAATTGCTATGTGGCAGATTTGCATACGACGTATAGAAGCGGAGTTATTGTTGTTTATATCTGTGAGGCCATGAATCACCATTGACGGCCGGATTGCCTACAACTCGAAACGATCGATGTTTGACGAAACTATGCAAGTTCGTCGCAGATCGGTATAAGGTGGGTGGTTGGGCCGTGTTTTATGCTACAAATTGCTACGTCGCATATTCGCATACGACGAATAGATGCGGAGTTTTTGTTGTTTGTATCTGTGAGGCCATGAATCACCATTGACGGCCGGATTGCCTACCACTCGAAACGATCGATGTTTGACGAAACTATGCAAGTTCGTCGCAGATCGGTATAAGGTGGGTCGTTTGGTCGTGTTTTTTGCTACAAATTGCTATGTCGCAGATTTGCATACGACGTATAGAAGCGGAGTTATTGTTGTTTATATCTGTGAGGCCATGAATCACCATTGGCGGCCGGATTGCCTACCACTCGAAACGATCGACGTTTGACGAAACTATGCAAGTTCGTCGCAGATCGACACAAGGTGGGTCGATGTGACTTGTTTTAAGCTACAAATTGCTATGTCGCAAATTTGCATTCGACGAATAGAAGCTGAGTTATAGTTGTTTATATCTGTGAGGCCATGAATCACCATTGACGGCCGGATTCCCTACCACTCGAAACGATCGACGTTTGACGAAACCATGCAAGTTCGTCGCAGATCGGCACAAGGTGGGTCTATGTGACGTGTCTTAAGCTACAAACTGCTTTGTCGCAGATTCGCATACGATGAATAGGAGCGGAGTTATTGTTGTTTATATCTGTCAGGCCATGAATCACCATTGACTGCCGGATTGCTTTCCACTCGAAACGATCGATGTTTGACGAAACTATGCAAGTTCGTCGCAGATCGGTATAAGGTGGTTCATTGGGCCGTGTTTTATGCTACAACTTGCTATGTTGCAGATTTGCATACGACGAATAGAAGCGGAGTTATTGTTGTTTATATCTGTGAGGCCATGAATCACCATTGACGGCCGGATTGCCTACCACTCGAAACGATCGATGTTTGACGAAACTATGCAAGTTCGTCGCAGATCGGCACAAGGTGGGTCGATTTGACGTGTTTTAAGCTTCAAATCGCTATGTCGCAGATTTGCATTCGACGGATAGAAGCTGAGTTATAGTTGTTTATATCTGTGAGGCCATGAATCACCATTGACGGCCGGATTCCCTACCACTCGAAACGATCGACGTTTGACGAAACCATGCAAGTTCGTCGCAGATCGGCACAAGGTGGGTCTATGTGACGTGTCTTAAGCTACAAACTGCTTTGTCGCAGATTCGCATACGATGAATAGGAGCGGAGTTATTGTTGTTTATATCTGTCAGGCCATGAATCACCATTGACTGCCGGATTGCTTTCCACTCGAAACGATCGATGTTTGACGAAACTATGCAAGTTCGTCGCAGATCGGTATAAGGTGGTTCATTGGGCCGTGTTTTATGCTACAAATTGCTATGTTGCAGATTTGCATACGACGAATAGAAGCGGAGTTATTGTTGTTTATATCTGTGAGGCCATGAATCACCATTGACGGCCGGATTGCCTACCACTCGAAACGATCGATGTTTGACGAAACTATGCAAGTTCGTCGCAGATCGGTAAAAGGTGGGTCGTTGGGTCGTGTTTTTTGCTACAAATTGCTATGTCGCAGATTTGCATACGACGTATAGAAGCGGAGTTATTGTTGTTTATATCTGTGAGGCCATGAATCACCATTGACGGCCGGATTGCTTTCCACTCCAAACGATCGATGTTTGACGAAACTATGCAAGTTCGTCCCAGATCGGCACAAGGTGGGTCGATGTGACGTGTTTTAAGCTACAAATTGCTATGTCGCAGATTTGCATACGACGAATAGAAGCGGAGTTATTGTTGTTTATATCTGTGAGGCCATGAATCACCATTCACGGCCGGATTGCCTACCACTCGAAACGATCGATGTTTGACGAAACTATGCAAATTTGTCGCAGATCGGCACAAGGTGGGTCGATGTGACGTGTTTTAAGCTACAAATTGCTATGTCGCAGATTTGCATACGACGAATAGAAGCGGAGTTATTGTTGTTTATATCTGTGAGGCCATGAATCACCATTGACGGCCGGATTGCCTACCACTCGAAACGATCGATGTTTGACGAAACTATGCAAGTTTGTCGCAGATCGGCACAAGGTGGGTCGATGTGACGTGTTTTAAGCTACAAATTGATATGTCGCAGATTTGCATACGATGAATAGAAGCGGAGTTATTGTTGTTTATATCTGTGAGGCCATGAATCACCATTGACGGCCGGATTGCCTACCACTCGAAACGATCGATGTTTGACGAAACTATGCAAGTTCGTCGCAGATCGGTAAAAGGTGGGTGGTTGGGCCGTGTTTTATGCTACAAATTGCTATGTGGCAGATTTGCATACGACGTATAGAAGCGGAGTTATTGTTGTTTATATCTGTGAGGCCATGAATCACCATTGACGACCGGATTGCCTACAACTCGAAACGTTCGATGTTTGACGAAACTATGCAAGTTCGTCGCAGATCGGTATAAGGTGGGTGGTTGGGCCGTGTTTTATGCTACAAATTGCTACGTCGCATATTCGCATACGACGAATAGAAGCGGAGTTTTTGTTGTTTGTATCTGTGAGGCCATGAATCACCATTGACGGCCGGATTCCCTACCACTCGAAACGATCGACGTTTGACGAAACCATGCAAGTTCGTCGCAGATCGGCACAAGCTGGGTCTATGTGACGTGTCTTAAGCTACAAACTGCTTTGTCGCAGATTCGCATACGATGAATAGGAGCGGAGTTATTGTTGTTTATATCTGTCAGGCCATGAATCACCATTGACTGCCGGATTGCTTTCCACTCGAAACGATCGATGTTTGACGAAACTATGCAGGTTCGTCGCAGATCGGTATAAGGTGGTTCATTGGGCCGTGTTTTATGCTACAAATTGCTATGTTGCAGATTTGCATACGACGAATAGAAGCGGAGTTATTGTTGTTTATATCTGTGAGGCCATGAATCACCATTGACGGCCGGATTGCTTTCCACTCCAAACGATCGATGTTTGACGAAACTATGCAAGTTCGTCCCAGATCGGCACAAGGTGGGTCGATGTGACGTGTTTTAAGCTACAAATTGCTATGTCGCAGATTTGCATACGACGAATAGAAGCGGAGTTATTGTTGTTTATATCTGTGAGGCCATGAATCACCATTCACGGCCGGATTGCCTACCACTCGAAACGATCGATGTTTGACGAAACTATGCAAGTTTGTCGCAGATCGGCACAAGATGGGTCGATGTGACGTGTTTTAAGCTACAAATTGATATGTCGCAGATTTGCATACGATGAATAGAAGCGGAGTTATTGTTGTTTATATCTGTGAGGCCATGAATCACCATTGACGGCCGGATTGCCTACCACTCGAAACGATCGATGTTTGACGAAACTATGCAAGTTCGTCGCAGATCGGTAAAAGGTGGGTGGTTGGGCCGTGTTTTATGCTACAAATTGCTATGTGACAGATTTGCATACGACGTATAGAAGCGGAGTTATTGTTGTTTATATCTGTGAGGCCATGAATCACCATTGACGGCCGGATTGCCTACAACTCGAAACGATCGATGTTTGACGAAACTATGCAAGTTCGTCGCAGATCGGTATAAGGTGGGTGGTTGGGCCGTGTTTTATGCTACAAATTGCTACGTCGCATATTCGCATACGACGAATAGAAACGGAGGTTTTGTTGTTTGTATCTGTGAGGCCATGAATCACCATTGACGGCCGGATTGCCTACCACTCGAAACGATCGATGTTTGACGAAACTATGCAAGTTCGTCGCAGATCGGTAAAAGGTGGGTCGTTTGGTCGTGTTTTTTGCTACAAATTGCTATGTCGCAGATTTGCATACGACGTATAGAAGCGGAGTTATTGTTGTTTATATCTGTGAGGCCATGAATCACCATTGGCGGCCGGATTGCCTACCACTCGAAACGATCGACGTTTGACGAAACTATGCAAGTTCGTCGCAGATCGACACAAGGTGGGTCGATGTGACTTGTTTTAAGCTACAAATTGCTATGTCGCAAATTTGCATTCGACGAATAGAAGCTGAGTTATAGTTGTTTATATCTGTGAGGCCATGAATCACCATTGACGGCCGGATTCCCTACCACTCGAAACGATCGACGTTTGACGAAACCATGCAAGTTCGTCGCAGATCGGCACAAGGTGGGTCTATGTGACGTGTCTTAAGCTACAAACTGCTTTGTCGCAGATTCGCATACGATGAATAGGAGCGGAGTTATTGTTGTTTATATCTGTCAGGCCATGAATCACCATTGACGGCCGGATTGCTTTCCACTCAAAACGATCGATGTTTGACAAAACTATGCAAGTTCGTCGCAGATCGGTATAAGGCGATTCGTTGGGGCGTGTTTTAAGCTACAAATTGCTATGTCGCAGATTCGCATGCGACGAATAGAAGCGGAGTTATTGTGGTTTATATCTGTGAGGCCATGAATCACCATTGACGGCCGGATTGCCTACCACTCGAAACGATCGATGTTTGACGAAACTATACAAGTACGTCGCAGATCGGCATGAGGTTGGTCGATGTGTCGTGTTTTAAGCTACAAAACGCTATGTCGCAAATTTGAATTCGACGAATAGAAGCTGAGTTATAGTTGTTTATATCTGTCAGGCCATGAATCACCATTGACGGCCAGATTGCCTATCACTCGAAACGATCGACGTTTGACGAAACTATGCAAGTTCGTCGCAGATCGGCACAAGGTGGTTCGATGTGACGTGTTTTAAGCTACAAATTGCTATGTCGCAGATTTGCATTCGACGAATAGAAGCGGAGTTATAGTTGTTTATATCTGTCTGGCCATGAATCACCATTGACGGCCGGATTGCTTTTCACTCCAAACGATCGATGTTTGACGAAACTATGCAAGTTCGTCCCAGATCGGCACAAGGTGGGTCGATGTGACGTGTTTTAAGCTACAAATTGCAATGTCGCAGATTCGCATACGACGAATAGAAGCGGAGTTATAGTTGTTTATATGTGTCAGGCCATGAATCACCATTGACGCCTGGATTGCTTTCCACTCGAAACGACCGATGTTTGACGAAACTATGCAAGTTCGTCGCAGATCTGTGTAAGGTGGCTCGATGTGTCGTGTTTTAGGCTACAAATTGCTATGTCGCAGATTTGCGTACGACGAATAGAAGCGGAGTTATAGTTGTTTATATCTGTCAGGCCATGAATCACCATTGACGGCCGGATTGCCTACCACTCGGAACGATCGACGTTTGCCGAAACTCTGCAAGTTCTTCGCAGATCGGTATAAGGTGGGTCGATGTGCCGTGTTTTAAGCTACAAATTGCTATGTCGCAGATTTGCATACGACGAATAGAAGTGGAGTTATATTTGTTTATATCTGTCAGGCCGTGAATCACCATTGACGGCCGGATTGCCTACCACTCGGAACGATCGACGTTTGCCGAAACTATGCAAGTTCTTCGCAGATCGGTATAAGCTGGGTCGATGTGTCGTGCTTTAAGCTACAAATTGCTATGTCGCAGATTTGCATACGACGAATAGAAGCGGAGTTATAGTTATTTATATCTGTGAGGCCATGAATCACCATCGACGGCCGGATTGCCTACCACTCGGAACGATCGACGTTTGTCGAAACTATGCAAGTTCTTCGCAGATCGGTATAAGGTGGGTCGATGTGTCGTGTTTTAAGCTACAAATTGCTATGTCGCAGATTTGCATACGACGAATAGAAGCGGAGTTATAGTTGTTTATATTTGTCAGTCCATGAATCACCATTGACGACCGGATTGCCTTCCAATCGAAACGATCGATGTTTGACGAAACTATGCAAGTTCGTCGCAGATCGGTATAAGGTGTGTCGATGTGTCGTGCTTTAAGCTACAAATGGCTATGTCGCAGATTTGCATACGACGAATAGAAGCGGAGTTATAGTTGTTTATATCTGTCAGGCCGTGAATCACCATTGACGGCCGGATTGCCTACCACTCGGAACGATCGACGTTTGACGAAACTATGCAAGTTCTTCGCAGATCGGTATAAGGTGGGACGATGTGTCGTGTTTTAACCTACAAATTGCTATGTCGCAGATTCGCATACGACGAATAGAAGCGGAGTTATAGTTGTTTATATGTGTCTGGCCATGAATCACCATTGACGCCTGGATTGCTTTCCACTCGAAACGACCGATGTTTGACGAAACTATGCAAGTTCGTCGCAGATCGGTATAAGGTGGCTCGATTTGTCGTGTTTTAGGCTACAAATTGCTATGTCGCAGATTTGCGTACAACGAACAGAAGCGGAGTTATAGTTGTTTATATCTGTCAGGCCATGAATCACCATTTACGGCCGGATTGCCTACCACTCGGAACGATCGACGTTTGCCGAAACTCTGCAAGTTCTTCGCAGATCGGTATAAGGTGGGTCGATGTGCCGTGTTTTAAGCTACAAATTGCTATGTCGCAGATTTGCATACGACGAATAGAAGCGGAGTTATAGTTGTTTATATCTGTCAGGCCGTGAATCACCATTGACGGCCGGATTGCCTACCACTCGGAACGATCGACGTTTGACGAAACTATGCAAGTTCTTCGCAGATCGGTATAAGGTGGGACGATGTGTCGTGTTTTAACCTACAAATTGCTATGTCGCAGATTCGCATACGACGAATAGAAGCGGAGTTATAGTTGTTTATATGTGTCAGGCCATGAATCACCATTGACGCCTGGATTGCTTTCCACTCGAAACGACCGATGTTTGACGAAACTATGCAAGTTCGTCGCAGATCGGTATAAGGTGGCTCGATTTGTCGTGTTTTAGGCTACAAATTGCTATGTCGCAGATTTGCGTACGACGAATAGAAGCGGAGTTATAGTTGTTTATATCTGTCAGGCCATGAATCACCATTTACGGCCGGATTGCCTACCACTCGGAACGATCGACGTTTGCCGAAACTCTGCAAGTTCATCGCAGATCGGTATAAGGTGGGTCGATGTGCCGTGTTTTAAGCTACAAATTGCTATGTCGCAGATTTGCATACGACGAATAGAAGCGGAGTTATAGTTGTTTATATCTGTCAGGCCGTGAATCACCATTGACGGCCGGATTGCCTACCACTCGGAACGATCGACGTTTGACGAAACTATGCAAGTTCTTCGCAGATCGGTATAAGGTGGGACGATGTGTCGTGTTTTAACCTACAAATTGCTATGTCGCAGATTCGCATACGACGAATAGAAGCGGAGTTATAGTTGTTTATATGTGTCAGGCCATGAATCACCATTGACGGCCGGATTGCCTACCACTCGGAACGATCGACGTTTGCCGAAACTCTGCAAGTTCTTCGCAGATCGGTATAAGGTTTGTCGATGTGCCGTGTTTTAAGCTACAAATTGCTATGTCGCAGATTTGCATACGACGAATAGAAGCGGAGTTATAGTTGTTTATATCTGTCAGGCCGTGAATCACCATTGACGGCTGGATTGCCTACCACTCGGAACGATCGACGTTTGCCGAAACTATGCAAGTTCTTCGCAGATCGGTATAAGGTGGGTCGATGTGTCGTGTTTTAAGCTACAAATTGCTATGTCGCAGATTTGCATACGACGAATAGAAGCGGAGTTATAGTTGTTTATATTTGTCAGTCCATGAATCACCATTGACGCTGGATTGCCTTCCAATCGAAACGATCGATGTTTCACGAAACTATGCAAGTTCGTCGCAGATCGGTATAAGGTGTGTCGATGTGTCTTGCTTTAAGCTACAAATGGCTATGTCGCAGATTTGCATACGACGAATAGAGTTATAGTTGTTTATATCTGTGAGGCCATGAATCACCATTGACGGCAGGATTGCCTACCACTCGGAACGATCGACGGTTGACGAAACTATGCAAGTTCGTCGCAGATCGGTATAAGGTGGGTCGATGTGTCGTGTTTTAACCTACAAATTGCCATGTCGCAGATTCGCATACGACGAATAGAAGCGGAGTTATAGTTGTTTATATGTGTAAGGTCATGAATCACCATTGACGACCGGATTGCTTTCCACTCGAAACGACCGATGTTTGACAAAACTATGCAAGTTCGTCGCAGATCGGTATAAGGTGGCTCGATGTGTCGTGTTTTAGGCTACAAATTTCTATGTCGCAGATTTGCATACGACGAATAGAAGCGGAGTTGTAGTTGTTTATATCTGTGAGGTCATGAATCACCATCGACGGCCGGATTGCCTACCACTCGGAACGATCGACGTTTGACGAAACTATGCAAGTTCTTCGCAGATCGGTATAAGGTGGGTCGATGTGTCGTGTTTTAAGCTACAAATTGCTATGTCGCAGATTTGCATACGACGAATAGAAGCGGAGTTATAGTTGTTTATATTTGTCAGTCCATGAATCACCATTGCGCTGGATTGCCTTCCAATCGAAACGATCGATGTTTGACGAAACTATGCAAGTTCGTCGCAGATCGGTATAAGGTGTGTCGATGTGTCGTGCTTTAAGCTACAAATGGCTATGTCGCAGATTTGCATACGACGAATAGAAGCGGAGTTATAGTTGTTTATATCTGTCAGGCCGTGAATCACCATTGACGGCCGGATTGCCTACCACTCGAAACGATCGACGTTTGACGAAACTATGCAAGTACGTCGCAGATCGGCATGAGGTGGGTCGATGTGTCGTGTTTTAAGCTACAAATCGCTATGTCGCAAATTTGCATACGACGAATAGAAGCCAAGTTTTAGGTGCTTATATCTGTGAGACCATGAATCACCATTGACGGCCGGATTGCTTACCACTCGAAACGATCGACGTTTGACGAAACTATGCAAGTTCGTCGCAGATCGGTGAAAGGTGGGTCGTTGGGCCGTGTTTTATGCTACAAATTGCTATGTCGCAGATTTGCATACGACGAATAGAAGCGGAATTATTGTTGTTTATATCTGTGAGGCCATGAATCACCATTGACGGCCGGATTGCCTACCACTCGAAACGATCGACGTTTGACGAAACCATGCAAGTTCGTCGCAGATCGGCACAAGGTGGGTCGATGTGACGTGTTTTGTGCTACAAATTGCTATGTCGCAGATTTGCGTTCGACGAATAGAAGCGGAGTTATAGTTGTTTATATCTGTCTGGCCATGAATCACCATTGACGGCCGGATTGCTTTCCACTAGAATCGATCGATGTTTGACGACATTATGCAAGTTCGTCGCAGATCGGTATAAGGTGGTTCATTGGGGCGTGTTTTAAGCTACAAATTGCTAGGTCGCAGATTTGCATTCGACGAATAGAAGCGAAGTTATAGTTGTTTATATCTGTCAGGCCATGAATCACCATTGACGGCCGGATTGCTTTCCACTCAAAACGATCGATGTTTGACAAAACTATGCAAGTTCGTCGCAGATCGGTATAAGGTGATTCGTTGGGGCGTGTTTTAAGCTACAAATTGCTATGTCGCAGATTCGCATGCGACGAATAGAAGCGGAGTTATTGTGGTTTATATCTGTGAGGCCATGAAACACCATTGACGGCCGGATTCCCTACCACTCGAAACGATCGACGTTTGACGAAACCATGCAAGTTCGTCGCAGATCGGCACAAGGTGGGTCGATGTGACGTGTTTTAAGCTACAAATTGCTATGTCGCAGATTTGCATACGACGTATAGAAGCGGAGTTATTGTTGTTTATATCTGTGAGGCCATGAATCACCATTGACGGCCGGATTGCTTTCCACTCCAAACGATCGATGTTTGACGAAACTATGCAAGTTCGTCCCAGATCGGCACAAGGTGGGTCGATGTGACGTGTTTTAAGCTACAAATTGCTATGTCGCAGATTTGCATACGACGAATAGAAGCGGAGTTATTGTTGTTTATATCTGTGAGGCCATGAATCACCATTGACGGCCGGATTGCCTACCACTCGAAACGATCGATGTTTGACGAAACTATGCAAGTTTGTCGCAGATCGGCACAAGGTGGGTCGATGTGACGTGTTTTAAGCTACAAATTGCTATGTCGCAGATTTGCATACGACGAATAGAAGCGGAGTTATTGTTGTTTATATCTGTGAGGCCATGAATCACCATTGACGGCCGGATTGCCTACCACTCGAAACGATCGATGTTTGACGAAACTATGCAAGTTTGTCGCAGATCGGCACAAGGTGGGTCGATGTGACGTGTTTTAAGCTACAAATTGATATGTCGCAGATTTGCATACGACGAATAGAAGCGGAGTTATTGTTGTTTATATCTGTGAGGCCATGAATCACCATTGACGGCCGGATTGCCTACTACTCGAAACGATCGATGTTTGACGAAACTATGCAAGTTCGTCGCAGATCGGTAAAAGGTGGGTCGGTGGGGTTTTTTTTTTTTGCTACAAATTGCTATGTCGCAGATTTGCATACGACGTATAGAAGCGGAGTTATTGTTGTTTATATCTGTGAGGCCATGAATCACCATTGACGGCCGGATTGCCTACCACTCGAAACGATCGATGTTTGACGAAACTATGCAAGTTTGTCGCAGATCGGCACAAGGTGGGTCGATGTGACGTGTTTTAAGCTACAAATTGATATGTCGCAGATTTGCATACGACGAATAGAAGCGGAGTTATTGTTGTTTGTATCTGTGAGGCCATGAATCGCCATTGACGGCCGGATTGCTTACCACTCGAAACGATCGTTGTTTGACGAAACTATGCAAGTTCGTCGCAGATCGGTAAAAGGTGGGTCGTTGGGTCGTGTTTTTTGCTACTAATTGCTATGTCGCAGATTTGCATACGACGTATAGAAGCGGAGTTATTGTTGTTTATATCTGTGAGGCCATGAATCACCATTGACGGCCGGATTGCTTTCCACTCCAAACGATCGATGTTTGACGAAACTATGCAAGTTCGTCCCAGATCGGCACAAGGTGGGTCGATGTGACGTGTTTTAAGCTACAAATTGCTATGTCGCAGATTTGCATACGACGAATAGAAGCGGAGTTATTGTTGTTTATATCTGTGAGGCCATGAATCACCATTGACGGCCGGATTGCCTACCACTCGAAACGATCGATGTTTGACGAAACTATGCAAGTTTGTCGCAGATCGGCACAAGGTGGGTCGATGTGACGTGTTTTAAGCTACAAATTGCTATGTCGCAGATTTGCATACGACGAATAGAAGCGGAGTTATTGTTGTTTATATCTGTGAGGCCATGAATCACCATTGACGGCCGGATTGCCTACCACTCGAAACGATCGATGTTTGACGAAACTATGCAAGTTTGTCGCAGATCGGCACAAGGTGGGTCGATGTGACGTGTTTTAAGCTACAAATTGATATGTCGCAGATTTGCATACGACGAATAGAAGCGGAGTTATTGTTGTTTATATCTGTGAGGCCATGAATCACCATTGACGGCCGGATTGCCTACCACTCGAAACGATCGATGTTTGACGAAACTATGCAAGTTCGTCGCAGATCGGTAAAAGGTGGGTGGTTGGGCCGTGTTTTATGCTACAAATTGCTATGTGGCAGATTTGCATACGACGTATAGAAGCGGAGTTATTGTTGTTTATATCTGTGAGCCCATGAATCACCATTGACGGCCGGATTGCCTACAACTCGAAACGATCGATGTTTGACGAAACTATGCAAGTTCGTCGCAGATCGGTATAAGGTGGGTGGTTGGGCCGTGTTTTATGCTACAAATTGCTACGTCGCATATTCGCATACGACGAATAGAAGCGGAGTTTTTGTTGTTTGTATCTGTGAGGCCATGAATCACCATTGACGGCCGGATTGCCTACCACTCGAAACGATCGATGTTTGACGAAACTATGCAAGTTCGTCGCAGATCGGTAAAAGGTGGGTCGTTTGGTCGTGTTTTTTGCTACAAATTGCTATGTCGCAGATTTGCATACGACGTATAGAAGCGGAGTTATTGTTGTTTATATCTGTGAGGCCATGAATCACCATTGACGGCCGGATTGCCTACCACTCGAAACGATCGATGTTTGACGAAACTATGCAAGTTCGTCGCAGATCGGCACAAGGTGGGTCGATGTGACGTGTTTTAAGCTACAAATTGCTATGTCGCAGATTTGCATACGACGAATAGAAGCGGAGTTATTGTTGTTTATATCTGTGAGGCAATGAATCGCCATTGACGGCCGGATTGCCTACCACTCGAAACGATCGATGTTTGACGAAACTATGCAAGTTCGTCGCAGATCGGTAAAAGGTGGGTCGTTGGGTCGTGTTTTTTGCTACAAATTGCTATGTCGCAGATTTGCATACGACGTATAGAAGTGGAGTTATTGTTGTTTATATCTGTGAGGCCATGAATCACCATTGACGGCCGGATTGCTTTCCACTCCAAACGATCGATGTTTGACGAAACTATGCAAGTTCGTCCCAGATCGGCACAAGGTGGGTCGATGTGACGTGTTTTAAGCTACAAATTGCTATGTCGCAGATTTGCATACGACGAATAGAAGCGGAGTTATTGTTGTTTATATCTGTGAGGCCATGAATCACCATTGACGGCCGGATTGCCTACCACTCGAAACGATCGATGTTTGACGAAACTATGCAAGTTTGTCGCAGATCGGCACAAGGTGGGTCGATGTGACGTGTTTTAAGCTAGAAATTGATATGTCGCAGATTTGCATACGACGAATAGAAGCGGAGTTATTGTTGTTTGTATCTGTGAGGCCATGAATCGCCATTGACGGCCGGATTGCTTACCACTCGAAACGATCGTTGTTTGACGAAACTATGCAAGTTCGTCGCAGATCGGTAAAAGGTGGGTCGTTGGGTCGTGTTTTTTGCTACTAATTGCTATGTCGCAGATTTGCATACGACGTATAGAAGCGGAGTCATTGTTGTTTATATCTGTGAGGCCATGAATCACCATTGACGGCCGGATTGCTTTCCACTCCAAACGATCGATGTTTGACGAAACTATGCAAGTTCGTCCCAGATCGGCACAAGGTGGGTCGATGTGACGTGTTTTAAGCTACAAATTGCTATGTCGCAGATTTGCATACGACGAATAGAAGCGGAGTTATTGTTGTTTATATCTGTGAGGCCATGAATCACCATTGACGGCCGGATTGCCTACCACTCGAAACGATCGATGTTTGACGAAACTATGCAAGTTTGTCGCAGATCGGCACAAGGTGGGTCGATGTGACGTGTTTTAAGCTACAAATTGCTATGTCGCAGATTTGCATACGACGAATAGAAGCGGAGTTATTGTTGTTTATATCTGTGAGGCCATGAATCACCATTGACGGCCGGATTGCCTACCACTCGAAACGATCGATGTTTGACGAAACTATGCAAGTTCGTCGCAGATCGGTAAAAGGTGGGTGGTTGGGCCGTGTTTTATGCTACAAATTGCTATGTGGCAGATTTGCATACGACGTATAGAAGCGGAGTTATTGTTGTTTATATCTGTGAGGCCATGAATCACCATTGACGGCCGGATTGCTTTCCACTCCAAACGATCGATGTTTGACGAAACTATGCAAGTTCGTCGCAGATCGGTAAAAGGTGGGTGGTTGGGCCGTGTTTTATGCTACAAATTGCTATGTGGCAGATTTGCATACGACGTATAGAAGCGGAGTTATTGTTGTTTATATCTGTGAGGCCATGAATCACCATTGACGGCCGGATTGCCTACCACTCGAAACGATCGATGTTTGACGAAACTATGCAAGTTTGTCGCAGATCGGCACAAGGTGGGTCGATGTGACGTGTTTTAAGCTACAAATTGCTATGTCGCAGATTTGCATACGACGAATAGAAGCGGAGTTATTGTTGTTTATATCTGTGAGGCCATGAATCACCATTGACGGCCGGATTGCCTACCACTCGAAACGATCGATGTTTGACGAAACTATGCAAGTTTGTCGCAGATCGGCACAAGGTGGGTCGATGTGACGTGTTTTTAGCTACAAATTGATATGTCGCAGATTTGCATACGACGAATAGAAGCGGAGTTATTGTTGTTTATATCTGTGAGGCCATGAATCACCATTGACGGCCGGATTGCCTACCACTCGAAACGATCGACGTTTGCCGAAACTCTGCAAGTTCTTCGAAGATCGGTATAAGGTGGGTCGATGTGCCGTGTTTTAAGCTACAAATTGCTATGTCGCAGATTTGCATACGACGAATAGAAGTGGAGTTATATTTGTTTATATCTGTCAGGCCGTGAATCACCATTGACGGCCGGATTGCCTACCACTCGGAACGATCGACGTTTGCCGAAACTATGCAAGTTCTTCGCAGATCGGTATAAGCTGGGTCGATGTGTCGTGCTTTAAGTTACAAATTGCTATGTCGCAGATTTGCATACGACGAATAGAAGCGGAGTTATAGTTATTTATATCTGTGAGGCCATGAATCACCATCGACGGCCGGATTGCCTACCACTCGGAACGATCGACGTTTGACGAAACTATGCAAGTTCTTCGCAGATCGGTATAAGGTGGGTCGATGTGTCGTGTTTTAAGCTACAAATTGCTATGTCGCAGATTTGCATACGACGAATAGAAGCGGAGTTATAGTTGTTTATATTTGTCAGTCCATGAATCACCATTGACGACCGGATTGCCTTCCAATCGAAACGATCGATGTTTGACGAAACTATGCAAGTTCGTCGCAGATCGGTATAAGGTGTGTCGATGTGTCGTGCTTTAAGCTACAAATGGCTATGTCGCAGATTTGCATACGACGAATAGAAGCGGAGTTATAGTTGTTTATATCTGTCAGGCCGTGAATCACCATTGACGGCCGGATTGCCTACCACTCGGAACGATCGACGTTTGACGAAACTATGCAAGTTCTTCGCAGATCGGTATAAGGTGGGACGATGTGTCGTGTTTTAACCTACAAATTGCTATGTCGCAGATTCGCATACGACGAATAGAAGCGGAGTTATAGGTGTTTATATGTGTCTGGCCATGAATCACCATTGACGCCTGGATTGCTTTCCACTCGAAACGACCGATGTTTGACGAAACTATGCAAGTTCGTCGCAGATCGGTATAAGGTGGCTCGATTTGTCGTGTTTTAGGCTACAAATTGCTATGTCGCAGATTTGCGTACGACGAACAGAAGCGGAGTTATAGTTGTTTATATCTGTCAGGCCATGAATCACCATTTACGGCCGGATTGCCTACCACTCGGAACGATCGACGTTTGCCGAAACTATGCAAGTTCGTCGCAGATCGGTATAAGGTGGCTCGATGTGTCGTGTTTTAGGCTACAAATTGCTATGTCGCAGATTTGCGTACGACGAATAGAAGCGGAGTTATAGTTGTTTATATCTGTCAGGCCATGAATCACCATTGACGGCCGGATTGCCTACCACTCGGAACGATCGACGTTTGCCGAAACTCTACAAGTTCTTCGCAGATCGGTATAAGGTGGGTCGATGTGCCGTGTTTTAAGCTACAAATTGCTATGTCGCAGATTTGCATACGACGAATAGAAGCGGAGTTATAGTTGTTTATATCTGTCAGGCCGTGAATCACCATTGACGGCCGGATTGCCTACCACTCGGAACGATCGACGTTTGCCGAAACTATGCAAGTTCTTCGCAGATCGGTATAAGGTGGGTCGATGTGTCGTGTTTTAAGCTACAAATTGCTATGTCGCAGATTTGCATACGACGAATAGAAGCGGAGTTATAGTTGTTTATATTTGTCAGTCCATGAATCACCATTGACGCTGGATTGCCTTCCAATCGAAACGATCGATGTTTCACGAAACTATGCAAGTTCGTCGCAGGTCGGTATAAGGTGTGTCGATGTGTCTTGCTTTAAGCTACAAATGGCTATGTCGCAGATTTGCATACGACGAATAGAGTTATAGTTGTTTATATCTGTGAGGCCATGAATCACCATTGACGGCAGGATTGCCTACCACTCGGAACGATCGACGGTTGACGAAACTATGCAAGTTCGTCGCAGATCGGTATAAGGTGGGTCGATGTGTCGTGTTTTAACCTACAAATTGCTATGTCGCAGATTCGCATACGACGAATAGAAGCGGAGTTATAGTTGTTTATATGTGTAAGGTCATGAATCACCATTGACGACCGGATTGCTTTCCACTCGAAACGACCGATGTTTGACAAAACTATGCAAGTTCGTCGCAGATCGGTATAAGGTGGCTCGATGTGTCGTGTTTTAGGCTACAAATTTCTATGTCGCAGATTTGCATACGACGAATAGAAGCGGAGTTGTAGTTGTTTATATCTGTGAGGTCATGAATCACCATCGACGGCCGGATTGCCTACCACTCGGAACGATCGACGTTTGACGAAACTATGCAAGTTCTTCGCAGATCGGTATAAGGTGGGTCGATGTGTCGTGTTTTAAGCTACAAATTGCTATGTCGCAGATTTGCATACGACGAATAGAAGCGGAGTTATAGTTGTTTATATTTGTCAGTCCATGAATCACCATTGCGCTGGATTGCCTTCCAATCGAAACGATCGATGTTTGACGAAACTATGCAAGTTCGTCGCAGATCGGTATAAGGTGTGTCGATGTGTCGTGCTTTAAGCTACAAATGGCTATGTCGCAGATTTGCATACGACGAATAGAAGCGGAGTTATAGTTGTTTATATCTGTCAGGCCGTGAATCACCATTGACGGCCGGATTGCCTACCACTCGGAACGATCGACGTTTGACGAAACTATGCAAGTTCTTCGCAGATCGGTATAAGGTGGGACGATGTGTCGTGTTTTAACCTACAAATTGCTATGTCGCAGATACGCATACGACGAATAGAAGCGGAGTTATAGTTGTTTATATGTGTCAGGCCATGAATCACCATTGACGCCTGGATTGCTTTCCACTCGAAACGACCGATGTTTGACGAAACTATGCAAGTTCGTCGCAGATCGGTATAAGGTGGCTCGATGTGTCGTGTTTTAGGCTACAAATTGCTATGTCGCAGATCTGCGTACGACGAATAGAAGCGGAGTTATAGTTGTTTATATCTGTCAGGCCATGAATCACCATTGACGGCCGGATTGCCTACCACTCGGAACGATCGACGTTTGCCGAAACTCTGCAAGTTCTTCGCAGATCGGTATAAGGTGGGTCGATGTGTCGTGTTTTAAGCTACAAATTGCTATGTCGCAGATTTGCATACGACGAATAGAGGCGGAGTTATAGTTGTTTATATCTGTGAGGCCATGAATCACCATTGACGGCAGGATTGCCTACCACTCGGAACGATCGACGGTTGACGAAACTATGCAAGTTCGTCGCAGATCGGTATAAGGTGGGTCGATGTGTCGTGTTTTAAGCTACAAATTGCTATGTCGCAGATTTGCATACGACGAATAGAAGCGGAGTTATAGTTGTTTATATTTGTCAGGCCATGAATCACCATTGACGGCCGGATTGCCTTCCCCTCGAAACGATCGATGTTTGACGAAACTATGCAAGTTCGTCGCATATCGGTATAAGGTGGGTCGATGTGTCGTGCTTTAAGCTTCAAATTGCTATGTCGCAGAATTGCATACGACGAATAGAAGCGGAGTTATAGTTGTTTATATCTGTGAGGCCATGAATCACCATCGACGGCCGGATTGCCTACCACTCGGAACGATCGACGATTGACGAAACTATGAAAGATCTTTTCAGTTCGGTATAAGGTGGGTCGATGTGTCGTAGTTTAAGCTACAACTTGCTATGTCGCAGATTTGCATACAACAAATAGAAACGGAGTTACAGGTGTTAATGTCTGTGAGGCCATGAATCACCATTGACGACCGGATTGCCTTCCACTCGAAACGATCGATGTTTGACGAAACTATGCAAGTTCTTCGCAGATCGGTATAAGGTGGCTCGATGTGTCGTGTTTTAGGCTACAAATTGCTATGTCGCAGATTTGCATACGATGAATAGAAGCGGAGTTATAGTTGTTTATATCTGTGAGGTCATGAATCATCATTGACGGCCGGAATGCCTACCACTCGAAACGATCGATGTTTGACGAAACTATGCAAGTTTGTCGCAGATCGGTATAAGGTGGGTCGATGTGTCGTGTTTTAAGCTACAAATTGCTATGTCGCAGATTCGCATACGACGAATAGAAGCGGAGTTATAGTTGTTTATATGTGTCAGGCCATGAATCACCATTGACGACCGGATTGCTTTCCACTCGAAACGACCGATGTTTGACGAAACTATGCAAGTTCGTCGCAGATCGGTATAAGGTGGCTCGATGTGTCGTGTTTTAGGCTACAAATTGCTATGTCGCAGATTTGCATACGACGAATAGAAGCGGAGTTGTAGTTGTTTATATCTGTGAGGTCATGAATCATCATTGACGGCCCGAATGCCTACCACTCGAAACGATCGATGTTTGACGAAACTATGCAAGTTCGTCGCAGATCGGTATAAGGTGGGTCGATGTGTCGTGCTTTAAGCTACAAATTGCTATGCCGCAGATTCGCATACGACGAATAGAAGCGGAGTTATCGATGTTTATATCTGTGAGGCCATGAATCACCATTGACGACAGGATTGCCTACCACTCGGAACGATCGACGTTTGACGAAACTATGCAAGTTCTTCGCAGATCGGTATAAGGTGGGTCGATGTGTCGTGTTTTAACCTACAAATTGCTATGCCGCAGATTCGCATACGACGAATAGAAGCGGAGTTATAGTTGTTTATATGTGTCAGGCCATGAATCACCATTGACGACCGGATTGCTTTCCACTCGAAACGACCGATGTTTGACGAAACTATGCAAGTTCGTCGCAGATCGGTATAAGGTGGCTCGATGTGTCGTGTTTTAGGCTACAAATTGCTATGTCGCAGATTTGCATACGACGAATAGAGGCGGAGTTATAGTTGTTTATATCTGTGAGGCCATGAATCACCATTGACGGCAGGATTGCCTACCACTCGGAACGATCGACGGTTGACGAAACTATGCAAGTTCTTCGCAGATCGGTATAAGATGGGTCGATGTGTCGTGTTTTAAGCTACAAATTGCTATGTCGCAGATTCGCATACGACGAATAGAAGTGGAGTTATAGTTGTTTATATCTGTCAGGCCATGAATCACCATTGACGGCCGGATTGCCTACCACTCGGAACGATCGACGTTTGACGAAACTATGCAAGTTCTTCGCAGATCGGTATAAGCTGGGTCGATGTGTCGTGTTTTAAGCTACAAATTGCTATGTCGCAGATTCGCGTACTACGAATAGAAGTGGAGTTATAGTTGTTTATATCTGTGAGGCCATTAATCACCATTGACGACCGGATTGCCTACCACTCGAAACGATCGATGTTTGACGAAACTATGCAAGTTCGTTGCAGATCGGTATAAGGTGCGTCGTTGGGCCGTGTTTTAAGCTACAAATTGCTATGTCGCAGATTTGCATACGACGAATAGAAGCGGAGTTGTAGTTGTTTATATCTGTGAGGTCATGAATCATCATTGACGGCCAGAATGCCTACCACTCGAAACGATCGATGTTTGACGAAACTATGCAAGTTCGTCGCAGATCGGTATAAGGTGGGTCGATGTATCGTGCTTTAAGCTACAAATTGCTATGTCGCAGATTTGCATTCGACGAATAGAGGCGGAGTTATAGTTGTTTCTATCTGTGAGGCCATGAATCACCATTGACGGCAGGATTGCCTACCACTCGAAACGATCGATGTTTGACGAAACTATGCAAGTTCTTCGCAGATCGGTATAAGGTGGGTCGATGTGTCGTGTTTTAAGCTACAAATTGCTATGTCGCAGATTTGCATACAACGAATAGAGGCGGAGTTATAGTTGTTTATATCTGTGAGGCCATGAATCACCATTGACGGCAGGATTGCCTACCACTCGGAACGATCGACGTTTGACGAAACTATGCAAGTTCTTCGCAGATCGGTATAAGATGGGTCGATGTGTCGTGTTTTAAGCTACAAATTGCTATATCGCAGATTTGCATACGACGAATAGAGGCGGAGTTATAATTGTTTATATCTGTGAGGCCATGAATCAACATTGACGGCCGGATTGCCTACCACTCGGAACGACCGACGTTTGCCGAAACTATGCAAGTTCGTTGCAGATCGGTATAAGGTGGGTCGTTGGGCCGTGGTTTAAGCTACAAATTACTATGCCGCAGATTCGCATACGAGGAATAGAAGCGGAGTTATCGATGTTTATATCTGTGAGGCCATGAATCACCATCGACAGCCGGATTGCCTACCACTCGGAATGATCGACGTTTGACGAAACTATGCAAGTTCTTCGCAGATCGGTATAAGGTGGCTCGATGTGTCGTGTTTTAGGCTACAAATTGCTATGTCGCAGATTTGCATACAACGAATAGAGGCGGAGTTATAGTTGTTTATATCTGTGAGGCCATGAATCACCATTGACGGCAGGATTGCCTACCACTCGGAACGATCGACGTTTGACGAAACTATGCAAGTTCTTCGCAGATCGGTATAAGATGGGTCGATGTGTCGTGTTTTAAGCTACAAATTGCTATGTCGCAGATTCGCATACGACGAATAGAAGTGGAGTTATAGTTGTTTATATCTGTCAGGCCATGAATCACCATTGACGGCCGGATTGCCTACCACTCGGAACGACCGACGTTTGCCGAAACTATGCAAGTTCGTTGCAGATCGGTATAAGGTGGGTCGTTGGGCCGTGGTTTAAGCTACAAATTGCTATGCCGCAGATTCGCATACGAGGAATAGAAGCGGAGTTATCGACGTTTATATCTGTGAGGCCATGAATCACCATCGACAGCCGGATTGCCTACCACTCGGAACGATCGACGTTTGCCGAAACTATGCAAGTTCTTCGCAGATCGGTATAAGGTAGGTCGATGTGTCGTGCTTTAAGCTACAAATTGCTATGTCACAGATTTGCATACGACGAATAGATGCGGAGTTATAGTTGTTTTTATCTGTGAGGTCATGAATCATCATTGACGGCCGGAATGCCTACCACTCGAAACGACCGATGTTTGACGAAACTATGCAAGTTCGTCGCAGATCGGTATAAGGTGGGTCGATGTGTCGTGCTTTAAGCTACAAATTGCTATGCGGCAGATTCGCATACGACGATTAGAAGCGGAGTTATCGATGTTTATATCTGTGAGGCCATGAATCACCATCGACGGCCGGATTGCCTACCACTCGGAACGATCGACGGTTGACGAAACTATGCAAGTTCTTCGCAGATCGGTATAAGATGGGTCGATGTGTCGTGTTTTAAGCAAAAATTGCTATCTCGCAGATTCGCATACGAGGAATAGAAGTGGAGTTATAGTTGTTTATATCTGTCAGGCCATGAATCACCATTGACGGCCGGATTGCCTACCACTCGGAACGATCGACGTTTGACGAAACTATGCAAGTTCTTCGCAGATCGGTATAAGGTGCATCGATGTGTCGTGTTTTAACCTACAAATTGCTGTGTCGCAGATTCGCATACGACGAATAGAAGCGGAGTTATAGTTGTTTATATGTGTCAGGACATGAATCACCATTGACGCCTGGATTGCTTTCCACTCGAAACGACCGATGTTTGACGAAACTATGCAAGTTCGTCGCAGATCGGTATAAGGTGGCTCGATGTGTCGTGTTTTAGGCTACAAATTGCTATGTCGCAGATTTGCATACGACGAATAGAAGCGGAGTTGTAGTTGTTTATATCTGTGAGGTCATGAATCATCATTGACGGCCCGAATGCCTACCACTCGAAACGATCGATTTTTTGACGAAACTATGCAAGTTCGTCGCAGATCGGTATAAGGTGGGTCGATGTGTCGTGCTTTAAGCTACAAATTGCTATGCCGCAGATTCGCATACGACGAATAGAAGCGGAGTTATCGATGTTTATATCTGTGAGGCCATGAATCACCATTGACGACAGGATTGCCTACCACTCGGAACGATCGACGTTTGACGAAACTATGCAAGTTCTTCGCAGATCGGTATAAGGTGGGTCGATGTGTCGTGTTTTAACCTACAAATTGCTATGCCGCAGATTCGCATACGACGAATAGAAGCGGAGTTATAGTTGTTTATATATGTCAGGCCATGAATCACCATTGACGACCGGATTGCTTTCCACTCGAAACGACCGATGTTTGACGAAACTATGCAAGTTCGTCGCAGATCGGTATAAGGTGGCTCGATGTGTCGTGTTTTAGGCTACAAATTGCTATGTCGCAGATTTGCATACGACGAATAGAGGCGGAGTTATAGTTGTTTATATCTGTGAGGCCATGAATCACCATTGACGGCAGGATTGCCTACCACTCGGAACGATCGACGGTTGACGAAACTATGCAAGTTCTTCGCAGATCGGTATAAGATGGGTCGATGTGTCGTGTTTTAAGCTACAAATTGCTATGTCGCAGATTCGCATACGACGAATAGAAGTGGAGTTATAGTTGTTTATATCTGTCAGGCCATGAATCACCATTGACGGCCGGATTGCCTACCACTCGGAACGATCGACGTTTGACGAAACTATGCAAGTTCTTCGCAGATCGGTATAAGCTGGGTCGATGTGTCGTGTTTTAAGCTACAAATTGCTATGTCGCAGATTCGCGTACTACGAATAGAAGTGGAGTTATAGTTGTTTATATCTGTGAGGCCATTAATCACCATTGACGACCGGATTGCCTACCACTCGAAACGATCGATGTTTGACGAAACTATGCAAGTTCGTTGCAGATCGGTATATGGTGCGTCGTTGGGCCGTGTTTTAAGCTACAAATTGCTATGTCGCAGATTTGCATACGACGAATAGAAGCGGAGTTGTAGTTGTTTATATCTGTGAGGTCATGAATCATCATTGACGGCCAGAATGCCTACCACTCGAAACGATCGATGTTTGACGAAACTATGCAAGTTCGTCGCAGATCGGTATAAGGTGGGTCGATGTATCGTGCATTAAGCTACAAATTGCTATGCCGCAGATTCGCATACGACGAATAGAAGCGGAGTAATCGATGTTTATATCTGTGAGGCCATGAATCACCATCGACGGCCGGATTGCCTACCACTCGGAACGATCGACGTGTGACGAAACTATGCAAGTTCTTCGCAGATCGGTATAAGGTGGCCCGATGTGTCGTGTTTTAGGCTACAAATTGCTATGTCGCAGATTTGCGTACGACGAATAGAAGTGGAGTTATAGTTGTTTATATCTGTCAGGCCATGAATCACCATTGACGGCCGGATTGCCTTCCACTCGAAACGATCGATGTTTGACGAAACTATGCAAGTTCTTCGCAGATCGGTATAAGGTGGGTCGATGTGTCGTGTTTTAAGCTACAAATTGCTATGTCGCAGATTTGCATACGACGAATAGAGGCGGAGTTATAGTTGTTTATATCTGTGAGGCCATGAATCACCATTGACGGCAGGATTGCCTACCACTCGGAACGATCGACGTTTGACGAAACTATGCAAGTTCTTCGCAGATCGGTATAAGGTGGGTCGATGTGTCGTGCTTTAAGCTACAAATTGCTATGCCGCAGAATCGCATACGACGAATAGAAGCGGAGTTATCGATGTTTATATCTGTGAGGCCATGAATCACCATTGACGACAGGATTGCCTACCACTCGGAACGATCGACGTTTGACGAAACTATGCAAGTTCTTCGCAGATCGGTATAAGGTGGGTCGATGTGTCGTGTTTTAACCTACAAATTGCTATGTCGCAGATTCGCATACGACGAATAGAAGCGGAGTTATAGTTGTTTATATGTGTCAGGCCATGAATCACCATTGACGACCGGATTGCTTTCCACTCGAAACGACCGATGTTTGACGAAACTATGCAAGTTCGTCGCAGATCGGTATAAGGTGGCTCGATGTGTCGTGTTTTAGGCTACAAATTGCTATGTCGCAGATTTGCATACGACGAATAGAAGCGGAGTTGTAGTTGTTTATATCTGTGAGGTCATGAATCATCATTGACGGCCCGAATGCCTACCACTCGAAACGATCGATGTTTGACGAAACTATGCAAGTTCGTCGCAGATCGGTATAAGGTGGGTCGATTTGTCGTGCTTTAAGCTACAAATTGCTATGCCGCAGATTCGCATACGACGAATAGAAGCGGAGTTATCGATGTTTATATCTGTGAGGCCATGAATCACCATTGACGACAGGATTGCCTACCACTCGGAACGATCGACGTTTGACGAAACTATGCAAGTTCTTCGCAGATCGGTATAAGGTGGCTCGATGTGTCGTGTTTTAGGCTACAAATTGCTATGTCGCAGATTTGCATACAACGAATAGAGGCGGAGTTATAGTTGTTTATATCTGTGAGGCCATGAATCACCATTGACGGCAGGATTGCCTACCACTCGGAACGATCGACGTTTGACGAAACTATGCAAGTTCTTCGCAGATCGGTATAAGATGGGTCGATGTGTCGTGTTTTAAGCTACAAATTGCTATGTCGCAGATTCGCATACGACGAATAGAAGTGGAGTTATAGTTGTTTATATCTGTCAGGCCATGAATCACCATTGACGGCCGGATTGCCTACCACTCGGAACGACCGACGTTTGCCGAAACTATGCAAGTTCGTTGCAGATCGGTATAAGGTGGGTCGTTGGGCCGTGGTTTAAGCTACAAATTGCTATGCCGCAGATTCGCATACGAGGAATAGAAGCGGAGTTATCGACGTTTATATCTGTGAGGCCATGAATCACCATCGACAGCCGGATTGCCTACCACTCGGAACGATCGACGTTTGACGAAACTATGCAAGTTCTTCGCAGATCGGTATAAGGTGGCTCGATGTGTCGTGTTTTAGGCTACAAATTGCTATGTCGCAGATTTGCGTACGACGAATAGAAGTGGAGTTATAGTTGTTTATATCTGTCAGGCCATTAATCACCATTGACGGCCGGATTGCCTTCCACTCGAAACGATCGATGTTTGACGAAACTATGCAAGTTCTTCGCAGATCGGTATAAGGTGGGTCGATGTGTCGTGTTTTAAGCTACAAATTGCTATGTCGCAGATTCGCATACGACGAATAGAAGTGGAGTTATGGTTGTTTATATCTGTCAGGCCATTAATCACCATTGACGGCCGGATTGCCTACCACTCGGAACGATCGACGTTTGACGAAACTATGCAAGTTCTTCGCAGATCGGTATAAGATGGGTCGATGTGTCGTGTTTTAAGCTACAAATTGCTATATCGCAGATTTGCATACGACGAATAGAGGCGGAGTTATAATTGTTTATATCTGTGAGGCCATGAATCACCATTGACGGCAGGATTGCCTACCACTCGGAACGATCGACGTTTGACGAAACTATGCAAGTTCTTCGCAGATCGGTATAAGATGGGTCGATGTGTCGTGTTTTAAGCTACAAATTGCTATGTCGCAGATTCGCATACTACGAATAGAAGTGGAGTTATAGTTGTTTATATCTGTCAGGCCATGAATCACCATTGACGGCCGGATTGCCTTCCACTCGAAACAATCGATGTTTGACGAAACTATGCAAGTTCGTCGCAGATCGGTATAAGGTGGGTCGTTGGGCCGTGTTTTAAGCTACAAGTTGCTGTGTCGCAGATTCGCATACGACGAATAGAAGCGGAGTTATCGATGTTTATATCTGTGAGGCCATTAATCACCATTGACGACAGGATTGCCTACCACTCGGAATGATCGACGTTTGACGAAACTAGGCAAGTTCGTCGCAGATCGGTATAAGGTGGCTCGATGTGTCGTGTTTTAGGCTACAAATTGCTATGTCGCAGATTTGCGTACGACGAATAGAAGCGGAGTTATAGTTGTTTATATCTGTCAGTCCATGAATCACCATTGACGGCCGGATTGCCTACCACTCGGAACGACCGACGTTTGCCGAAACTATGCAAGTTCGTCGCAGATCGGTATAAGGTGAGTCGTTGGGCCGTGTTTTAAGCTACAACTTGCTATGTCGTAGATTCGCATACGACGAATAGAAGCGGAGTTATCGATGTTTATATCTGTGAGGCCATGAATCACCATTGACGACCGGATTGCCTACCACTCGGAACGATCGACATTTGCCGAAACTATGCAAGTTCGTCGCAGATCGCTATAAGGTGGCTCGATGTGTCGTGTTTTAGGCTACAAATTGCTATGTCGCAGATTTGCGTACGACGAATAGAAGCGGAGTTATAGTTGTTTATATCTGTCAGGCCGTGAATCACCATTGACGGCCGGATTGCCTACCACTCGGAACGATCGACGTTTGCCGAAACTATGCAAGTTCTTCGCAGATCGGTATAAGGTAGGTCGATGTGTCGTGCTTTAAGCTACAAATTGCTATGTCACAGATTTGCATACGACGAATAGATGCGGAGTTATAGTTGTTTTTATCTGTGAGGTCATGAATCATCATTGACGGCCGGAATGCCTACCACTCGAAACGACCGATGTTTGACGAAACTATGCAAGTTCGTCGCAGATCGGTATAAGGTGGGTCGATGTGTCGTGCTTTAAGCTACAAATTGCTATGCGGCAGATTCGCATACGACGATTAGAAGCGGAGTTATCGATGTTTATATCTGTGAGGCCATGAATCACCATCGACGGCCGGATTGCCTACCACTCGGAACGATCGACGGTTGACGAAACTATGCAAGTTCTTCGCAGATCGGTATAAGATGGGTCGATGTGTCGTGTTTTAAGCTACAAATTGCTATCTCGCAGATTCGCATACGAGGAATAGAAGTGGAGTTATAGTTGTTTATATCTGTCAGGCCATGAATCACCATTGACGGCCGGATTGCCTACCACTCGGAACGATCGACGTTTGACGAAACTATGCAAGTTCTTCGCAGATCGGTATAAGGTGCATCGATGTGTCGTGTTTTAACCTACAAATTGCTGTGTCGCAGATTCGCATACGACGAATAGAAGCGGAGTTATAGTTGTTTATATATGTCAGGACATGAATCACCATTGACGCCTGGATTGCTTTCCACTCGAAACGATCGATGTTTGACGAAACTATGCAAGTTCTTCGCAGATCGGTATAAGGTGGGTCGATGTGTCGTGTTTTAAGCTACAAATTGCTATGTCGCAGATTCGCATACGACGAATAGAAGTGGAGTTATGGTTGTTTATATCTGTCAGGCCATTAATCACCATTGACGGCCGGATTGCCTACCACTCGGAACGATCGACGTTTGACGAAACTATGCAAGTTCTTCGCAGATCGGTATAAGATGGGTCGATGTGTCGTGTTTTAAGCTACAAATTGCTATATCGCAGATTTGCATACGACGAATAGAGGCGGAGTTATAATTGTTTATATCTGTGAGGCCATGAATCACCATTGACGGCAGGATTGCCTACCACTCGGAACGATCGACGTTTGACGAAACTATGCAAGTTCTTCGCAGATCGGTATAAGATGGGTCGATGTGTCGTGTTTTAAGCTACAAATTGCTATGTCGCAGATTCGCATACTACGAATAGAAGTGGAGTTATAGTTGTTTATATCTGTCAGGCCATGAATCACCATTGACGGCCGGATTGCCTTCCACTCGAAACAATCGATGTTTGACGAAACTATGCAAGTTCGTCGCAGATCGGTATAAGGTGGGTCGTTGGGCCGTGTTTTAAGCTACAAGTTGCTGTGTCGCAGATTCGCATACGACGAATAGAAGCGGAGTTATCGATGTTTATATCTGTGAGGCCATTAATCACCATTGACGACAGGATTGCCTACCACTCGGAATGATCGACGTTTGACGAAACTAGGCAAGTTCGTCGCAGATCGGTATAAGGTGGCTCGATGTGTCGTGTTTTAGGCTACAAATTGCTATGTCGCAGATTTGCGTACGACGAATAGAAGCGGAGTTATAGTTGTTTATATCTGTCAGTCCATGAATCACCATTGACGGCCGGATTGCCTACCACTCGGAACGACCGACGTTTGCCGAAACTATGCAAGTTCGTCGCAGATCGGTATAAGGTGAGTCGTTGGGCCGTGTTTTAAGCTACAACTTGCTATGTCGTAGATTCGCATACGACGAATAGAAGCGGAGTTATCGATGTTTATATCTGTGAGGCCATGAATCACCATTGACGACCGGATTGCCTACCACTCGGAACGATCGACATTTGCCGAAACTATGCAAGTTCGTCGCAGATCGCTATAAGGTGGCTCGATGTGTCGTGTTTTAGGCTACAAATTGCTATGTCGCAGATTTGCGTACGACGAATAGAAGCGGAGTTATAGTTGTTTATATCTGTCAGGCCGTGAATCACCATTGACGGCCGGATTGCCTACCACTCGGAACGATCGACGTTTGCCGAAACTATGCAAGTTCTTCGCAGATCGGTATAAGGTAGGTCGATGTGTCGTGCTTTAAGCTACAAATTGCTATGTCACAGATTTGCATACGACGAATAGATGCGGAGTTATAGTTGTTTTTATCTGTGAGGTCATGAATCATCATTGACGGCCGGAATGCCTACCACTCGAAACGACCGATGTTTGACGAAACTATGCAAGTTCGTCGCAGATCGGTATAAGGTGGGTCGATGTGTCGTGCTTTAAGCTACAAATTGCTATGCGGCAGATTCGCATACGACGATTAGAAGCGGAGTTATCGATGTTTATATCTGTGAGGCCATGAATCACCATCGACGGCCGGATTGCCTACCACTCGGAACGATCGACGGTTGACGAAACTATGCAAGTTCTTCGCAGATCGGTATAAGATGGGTCGATGTGTCGTGTTTTAAGCTACAAATTGCTATCTCGCAGATTCGCATACGAGGAATAGAAGTGGAGTTATAGTTGTTTATATCTGTCAGGCCATGAATCACCATTGACGGCCGGATTGCCTACCACTCGGAACGATCGACGTTTGACGAAACTATGCAAGTTCTTCGCAGATCGGTATAAGGTGCATCGATGTGTCGTGTTTTAACCTACAAATTGCTGTGTCGCAGATTCGCATACGACGAATAGAAGCGGAGTTATAGTTGTTTATATATGTCAGGACATGAATCACCATTGACGCCTGGATTGCTTTCCACTCGAAACGACCGATGTTTGACGAAACTATGCAAGTTCGTCGCAGATCGGTATAAGGTGGCTCGATGTGTCGTGTTTTAGGCTACAAATTGCTATGTCGCAGATTTGCATACGACGAATAGAAGCGGAGTTGTAGTTGTTTATATCTGTGAGGTCATGAATCATCATTGACGGCCCGAATGCCTACCACTCGAAACGATCGATGTTTGACGAAACTATGCAAGTTCGTCGCAGATCGGTATAAGGTGGGTCGATGTGTCGTGCTTTAAGCTACAAATTGCTATGCCGCAGATTCGCATACGACGAATAGAAGCGGAGTTATCGATGTTTATATCTGTGAGGCCATGAATCACCATTGACGACAGGATTGCCTACCACTCGGAACGATCGACGTTTGACGAAACTATGCAAGTTCTTCGCAGATCGGTATAAGGTGGGTCGATGTGTCGTGTTTTAACCTACAAATTGCTATGCCGCAGATTCGCATACGACGAATAGAAGCGGAGTTATAGTTGTTTATATATGTCAGGCCATGAATCACCATTGACGACCGGATTGCTTTCCACTCGAAACGACCGATGTTTGACGAAACTATGCAAGTTCGTCGCAGATCGGTATAAGGTGGCTCGATGTGTCGTGTTTTAGGCTACAAATTGCTATGTCGCAGATTTGCATACGACGAATAGAGGCGGAGTTATAGTTGTTTATATCTGTGAGGCCATGAATCACCATTGACGGCAGGATTGCCTACCACTCGGAACGATCGACGGTTGACGAAACTATGCAAGTTCTTCGCAGATCGGTATAAGATGGGTCGATGTGTCGTGTTTTAAGCTACAAATTGCTATGTCGCAGATTCGCATACGACGAATAGAAGTGGAGTTATAGTTGTTTATATCTGTCAGGCCATGAATCACCATTGACGGCCGGATTGCCTACCACTCGGAACGATCGACGTTTGACGAAACTATGCAAGTTCTTCGCAGATCGGTATAAGCTGGGTCGATGTGTCGTGTTTTAAGCTACAAATTGCTATGTCGCAGATTCGCGTACTACGAATAGAAGTGGAGTTATAGTTGTTTATATCTGTCAGGCCATGAATCACCATTGACGGCCGGATTGCCTTCCACTCGAAACGATCGATGTTTGACGAAACTATGCAAGTTCTTCGCAGATCGGTATAAGGTGGGTCGATGTGTCGTGTTTTAAGCTACAAATTGCTATGTCGCAGATTTGCATACGACGAATAGAGGCGGAGTTATAGTTGTTTATATCTGTGAGGCCATGAATCACCATTGACGGCAGGATTGCCTACCACTCGGAACGATCGACGTTTGACGAAACTATGCAAGTTCTTCGCAGATCGGTATAAGGTGGGTCGATGTGTCGTGCTTTAAGCTACAAATTGCTATGCCGCAGAATCGCATACGACGAATAGAAGCGGAGTTATCGATGTTTATATCTGTGAGGCCATGAATCACCATTGACGACAGGATTGCCTACCACTCGGAACGATCGACGTTTGACGAAACTATGCAAGTTCTTCGCAGATCGGTATAAGGTGGGTCGATGTGTCGTGTTTTAACCTACAAATTGCTATGTCGCAGATTCGCATACGACGAATAGAAGCGGAGTTATAGTTGTTTATATGTGTCAGGCCATGAATCACCATTGACGACCGGATTGCTTTCCACTCGAAACGACCGATGTTTGACGAAACTATGCAAGTTCGTCGCAGATCGGTATAAGGTGGCTCGATGTGTCGTGTTTTAGGCTACAAATTGCTATGTCGCAGATTTGCATACGACGAATAGAAGCGGAGTTGTAGTTGTTTATATCTGTGAGGTCATGAATCATCATTGACGGCCCGAATGCCTACCACTCGAAACGATCGATGTTTGACGAAACTATGCAAGTTCGTCGCAGATCGGTATAAGGTGGGTCGATGTGTCGTGCTTTAAGCTACAAATTGCTATGCCGCAGATTCGCATACGACGAATAGAAGCGGAGTTATAGTTGTTTATATCTGTGAGGCCATGAATCACCATTGACGGCAGGATTGCCTACCACTCGGAACGATCGACGGTTGACGAAACTATGCAAGTTCTTCGCAGATCGGTATAAGATGGGTCGATGTGTCGTGTTTTAAGCTACAAATTGCTATGTCGCAGATTCGCATACGACGAATAGAAGTGGAGTTATAGTTGTTTATATCTGTCAGGCCATGAATCACCATTGACGGCCGGATTGCCTACCACCCGGAACGATCGACGTTTGACGAAACTATGCAAGTTCTTCGCAGATCGGTATAAGCTGGGTCGATGTGTCGTGTTTTAAGCTACAAATTGCTATGTCGCAGATTCGCGTACTACGAATAGAAGTGGAGTTATAGTTGTTTATATCTGTGAGGCCATTAATCACCATTGACGACCGGATTGCCTACCACTCGAAACGATCGATGTTTGACGAAACTATGCAAGTTCGTTGCAGATCGGTATAAGGTGCGTCGTTGGGCCGTGTTTTAAGCTACAAATTGCTATGTCGCAGATTTGCATACGACGAATAGAAGCGGAGTTGTAGTTGTTTATATCTGTGAGGTCATGAATCATCATTGACGGCCAGAATGCCTACCACTCGAAACGATCGATGTTTGACGAAACTATGCAAGTTCGTCGCAGATCGGTATAAGGTGGGTCGATGTATCGTGCATTAAGCTACAAATTGCTATGCCGCAGATTCGCATACGACGAATAGAAGCGGAGTAATCGATGTTTATATCTGTGAGGCCATGAATCACCATCGACGGCCGGATTGCCTACCACTCGGAACGATCGACGTGTGACGAAACTATGCAAGTTCTTCGCAGATCGGTATAAGGTGGCCCGATGTGTCGTGTTTTAGGCTACAAATTGCTATGTCGCAGATTTGCGTACGACGAATAGAAGTGGAGTTATAGTTGTTTATATCTGTCAGGCCATGAATCACCATTGACGGCCGGATTGCCTTCCACTCGAAACGATCGATGTTTGACGAAACTATGCAAGTTCTTCGCAGATCGGTATAAGGTGGGTCGATGTATCGTGCATTAAGCTACAAATTGCTATGCCGCAGATTCGCATACGACGAATAGAAGCGGAGTAATCGATGTTTATATCTGTGAGGCCATGAATCACCATCGACGGCCGGATTGCCTACCACTCGGAACGATCGACGTGTGACGAAACTATGCAAGTTCTTCGCAGATCGGTATAAGATGGGTCGATGTGTCGTGTTTTAACCTACAAATTGCTATGCCGCAGATTCGCATACGACGAATAGAAGCGGAGTTATAGTTGTTTATATATGTCAGGACATGAATCACCATTGACGCCTGGATTGCTTTCCACTCGAAACGACCGATGTTTGACGAAACTATGCAAGTTCGTCGCAGATCGGTATAAGGTGGCTCGATGTGTCGTGTTTTAGGCTACAAATTGCTATGTCGCAGATTTGCATACGACGAATAGAAGCGGAGTTGTAGTTGTTTATATCTGTGAGGTCATGAATCATCATTGACGGCCCGAATGCCTACCACTCGAAACGATCGATGTTTGACGAAACTATGCAAGTTCGTCGCAGATCGGTATAAGGTGGGTCGATGTGTCGTGCTTTAAGCTACAAATTGCTATGCCGCAGATTCGCATACGACGAATAGAAGCGGAGTTATCGATGTTTATATCTGTGAGGCCATGAATCACCATTGACGACAGGATTGCCTACCACTCGGAACGATCGACGTTTGACGAAACTATGCAAGTTCTTCGCAGATCGGTATAAGGTGGGTCGATGTGTCGTGTTTTAACCTACAAATTGCTATGCCGCAGATTCGCATACGACGAATAGAAGCGGAGTTATAGTTGTTTATATATGTCAGGCCATGAATCACCATTGACGACCGGATTGCTTTCCACTCGAAACGACCGATGTTTGACGAAACTATGCAAGTTCGTCGCAGATCGGTATAAGGTGGCTCGATGTGTCGTGTTTTAGGCTACAAATTGCTATGTCGCAGATTTGCATACGACGAATAGAGGCGGAGTTATAGTTGTTTATATCTGTGAGGCCATGAATCACCATTGACGGCAGGATTGCCTACCACTCGGAACGATCGACGGTTGACGAAACTATGCAAGTTCTTCGCAGATCGGTATAAGATGGGTCGATGTGTCGTGTTTTAAGCTACAAATTGCTATGTCGCAGATTCGCATACGACGAATAGAAGTGGAGTTATAGTTGTTTATATCTGTCAGGCCATGAATCACCATTGACGGCCGGATTGCCTACCACTCGGAACGATCGACGTTTGACGAAACTATGCAAGTTCTTCGCAGATCGGTATAAGCTGGGTCGATGTGTCGTGTTTTAAGCTACAAATTGCTATGTCGCAGATTCGCGTACTACGAATAGAAGTGGAGTTATAGTTGTTTATATCTGTCAGGCCATGAATCACCATTGACGGCCGGATTGCCTTCCACTCGAAACGATCGATGTTTGACGAAACTATGCAAGTTCTTCGCAGATCGGTATAAGGTGGGTCGATGTGTCGTGTTTTAAGCTACAAATTGCTATGTCGCAGATTTGCATACGACGAATAGAGGCGGAGTTATAGTTGTTTATATCTGTGAGGCCATGAATCACCATTGACGGCAGGATTGCCTACCACTCGGAACGATCGACGTTTGACGAAACTATGCAAGTTCTTCGCAGATCGGTATAAGGTGGGTCGATGTGTCGTGCTTTAAGCTACAAATTGCTATGCCGCAGAATCGCATACGACGAATAGAAGCGGAGTTATCGATGTTTATATCTGTGAGGCCATGAATCACCATTGACGACAGGATTGCCTACCACTCGGAACGATCGACGTTTGACGAAACTATGCAAGTTCTTCGCAGATCGGTATAAGGTGGGTCGATGTGTCGTGTTTTAACCTACAAATTGCTATGTCGCAGATTCGCATACGACGAATAGAAGCGGAGTTATAGTTGTTTATATGTGTCAGGCCATGAATCACCATTGACGACCGGATTGCTTTCCACTCGAAACGACCGATGTTTGACGAAACTATGCAAGTTCGTCGCAGATCGGTATAAGGTGGCTCGATGTGTCGTGTTTTAGGCTACAAATTGCTATGTCGCAGATTTGCATACGACGAATAGAAGCGGAGTTGTAGTTGTTTATATCTGTGAGGTCATGAATCATCATTGACGGCCCGAATGCCTACCACTCGAAACGATCGATGTTTGACGAAACTATGCAAGTTCGTCGCAGATCGGTATAAGGTGGGTCGATGTGTCGTGCTTTAAGCTACAAATTGCTATGCCGCAGATTCGCATACGACGAATAGAAGCGGAGTTATAGTTGTTTATATCTGTGAGGCCATGAATCACCATTGACGGCAGGATTGCCTACCACTCGGAACGATCGACGGTTGACGAAACTATGCAAGTTCTTCGCAGATCGGTATAAGATGGGTCGATGTGTCGTGTTTTAAGCTACAAATTGCTATGTCGCAGATTCGCATACGACGAATAGAAGTGGAGTTATAGTTGTTTATATCTGTCAGGCCATGAATCACCATTGACGGCCGGATTGCCTACCACCCGGAACGATCGACGTTTGACGAAACTATGCAAGTTCTTCGCAGATCGGTATAAGCTGGGTCGATGTGTCGTGTTTTAAGCTACAAATTGCTATGTCGCAGATTCGCGTACTACGAATAGAAGTGGAGTTATAGTTGTTTATATCTGTGAGGCCATTAATCACCATTGACGACCGGATTGCCTACCACTCGAAACGATCGATGTTTGACGAAACTATGCAAGTTCGTTGCAGATCGGTATAAGGTGCGTCGTTGGGCCGTGTTTTAAGCTACAAATTGCTATGTCGCAGATTTGCATACGACGAATAGAAGCGGAGTTGTAGTTGTTTATATCTGTGAGGTCATGAATCATCATTGACGGCCAGAATGCCTACCACTCGAAACGATCGATGTTTGACGAAACTATGCAAGTTCGTCGCAGATCGGTATAAGGTGGGTCGATGTATCGTGCATTAAGCTACAAATTGCTATGCCGCAGATTCGCATACGACGAATAGAAGCGGAGTAATCGATGTTTATATCTGTGAGGCCATGAATCACCATCGACGGCCGGATTGCCTACCACTCGGAACGATCGACGTGTGACGAAACTATGCAAGTTCTTCGCAGATCGGTATAAGGTGGCCCGATGTGTCGTGTTTTAGGCTACAAATTGCTATGTCGCAGATTTGCGTACGACGAATAGAAGTGGAGTTATAGTTGTTTATATCTGTCAGGCCATGAATCACCATTGACGGCCGGATTGCCTTCCACTCGAAACGATCGATGTTTGACGAAACTATGCAAGTTCTTCGCAGATCGGTATAAGGTGGGTCGATGTATCGTGCATTAAGCTACAAATTGCTATGCCGCAGATTCGCATACGACGAATAGAAGCGGAGTAATCGATGTTTATATCTGTGAGGCCATGAATCACCATCGACGGCCGGATTGCCTACCACTCGGAACGATCGACGTGTGACGAAACTATGCAAGTTCTTCGCAGATCGGTATAAGATGGGTCGATGTGTCGTGTTTTAACCTACAAATTGCTATGCCGCAGATTCGCATACGACGAATAGAAGCGGAGTTATAGTTGTTTATATGTGTCAGGCCATGAATCACCATTGACGGCCGGATTGCCTTCCACTCGAAACAATCGATGTTTGACGAAACTATCCGCCACGGGCCAGAAAGGTATGTCCTGCTGGTATGGGCCTGACGACCCCAGCGTACCCGAGTTGGAAGACGATATTAGCGCATCGTCTTCACACAAACCGTAGCTTAATCAGCTCTGGCAGTGACCGGTGTGTGCGCCATATCGGTAGCTGGAGTTGTGTAGGCGGTGATCCGGAGGAAGCGACGGATCGCGAGGTCGCTTCGCCTCTATAAAAAGGACAGTTGTGCGGAAGACTATAAACCGCCGCCACGGTGCCAGAAAGGTACGCCCTGCTGGTGTGGGAACTGACGATCCCGGCGTACCGGAGTTGGAAGCCGATATTAGCGCATCGCCTTCACTAAAACCGAAGCCTGACCAGCTGCAACGATGAACGATCTGTGCGCCATTTCGAGAGTTGCAGCTGCAATGGGCGGTGGTCTGATGGATGCATCGACCGCGAGGCTGCTTCGCCTCTATAATAAAAGTACAGTTCTGCGGAAGACTATAAACCGCCGCCACGGGCCAGAAAGGTACGTCCTGCTGGTATGGGCCTGACGACCCTGGCGTACCCGAGTTGGAAGACGATATTAGCGCATCGTCTTCACACAAACCGTAGCTTAATCAGCTCTGGCAGTGACCGGTGTGTGCGCCATATCGGTAGCTGGAGTTGTGTAGGCGGTGATCCGGAGGAAGCGACGGATCGCGAGGTCGCTTCGCCTCTATAAAAAGGACAGTTGTGCGGAAGACTATAAACCGCCGCCACGGTGCCAGAAAGGTACGCCCTGCTGGTATGGGAACTGACGATCCCGGCGTACCGGAGTTGGAAGTCGATATCAGCGCATCGACTTCACTAAAACCGAAGCCTGACCAGCTGTGACGATGAACGATATGTGCGCCATTTCGCGAGTCGCAACTGCAATGAGCGGTGGTCTGGTGGATGCACCGACCGCGAGGCTGTTGCCTCTATAAACTGAAAAGTTTTGCGGAGACTATAAGCCGCCTCGCAAAGTAATGCCGCGTAGTGTCCGCGTGCACTGCCGGCATTGCGGAGGGAGAGCTTGGGAATCCGATCGGATTGCAGGACGATGCTTCGCATTATCGTGCAAGACGTGAGGACGGGCCCAGCCGTTGGAGAAGTCGGAAGCTGTGTGCGGGTTTTAAAAGAAGTCCCATCCTCCTAACCACAGACCTGTCTCAAGGAGGAGACGGTGCCTGCGGACCACGGCTGGCTGTGCGGTGGCGACTCTAGCCTGACCGCCTTGTGCGGGAAGGTTACTCGGATTCCGTATCGGCTGGGTGGCGACTTGTATCCGTTGGCGCTCCACACTATCGTCGGGAGGGAGTATAATCGGGGGAGGGGTGACGCGATGAGGCCTTCTTCGGCCACTTGCTCGCGACTTCTTCGACCAGTCTATCTTCCAAAGGTAACTCCGTGCCTCTCTGACGGAATCTTTCTCTCTTCTACTCTGGCAGGTCGGCCTGGAAACGTCCATGATCTCTCTCCGGAGAGCATGATCGAGAGAAGGGATCCGCAGACCAAAACCGGAGGACTTACAGGTGTCCTTCCCATCCATTGGCAATAAAGTCACTCCTAATTCCTTCGGCAGTAGTTTACTCTCTCTTTGGCGAAGATGTACCGGCATCGACGCAACGGGGGGAGGGTTAGCTTTGAACATGGGTAAAACTCACTCGGGAGGGGGGCAAGATCCGGATGTAGCCGGCTCTAGGGCGGGGAATAGTATCGTTAGGGGGTTGAACTAGGGCACACAGCTGATGATGACCAACCGACGGTCCAGGTTAAAGGGCGGGGGTGAGGGGGGTAGCGGGCTGGTACCGCAGCCCCGGAGGGAGTGCCGCTACGTCAAAAACTCCAATTTAGCAGTGGGCAAGGCGGGCCCTAAAAGGGCTAGGTAGGGAACCAAACGGCACATTCCCATCGTCCGGGGCAAACCCTCTAGTAAGTGTAAGCGCGACGATGCCCGGGCTTTTGAGTCGATAGCGCACCGAACGAGCGGTCATACATGCATTAGGCAACCTCCCGTCACACCGCAGCCCCGAAGGGAAGTATCTCCTCCTGCCTTAGCGGTGCTAGTTCCGCGAGTAGGAGGAGGTAGTGGTGGCGAAGCAGAAGGGATAATGTGGTCCGAGTTGCCGACGAGGGGCCGTCGCTGCCGTGGCGAAGGGGCATAGGCCGTCAGCCCTGGGAGGAATACCCGATCAAGCCTATCGGGGTTTATACTACTACTACTACTACTTGACGAAACTATGCAAGTTCGTTGCAGATCGGTATAAGGTGGGTCGTTGGGCCGTGTTTTAAGCTACAAATTGCTATGCCGCAGATTCGCATACGAGGAATAGAAGCGGAGTTATCGATGTTTATATCTGTGAGGCCATGAATCACCATCGACAGCCGGATTGCCTACCACTCGGAACGATCGACGTTTGACGAAACTATGCAAGTTCTTCGCAGATCGGTATAAGGTGGCTCGATGTGTCGTGTTTTAGGCTACAAATTGCTATGTCGCAGATTTGCGTACGACGAATAGAAGTGGAGTTATAGTTGTTTATATCTGTCAGGCCATTAATCACCATTGACGGCCGGATTGCCTTCCACTCGAAACGATCGATGTTTGACGAAACTATGCAAGTTCTTCGCAGATCGGTATAAGGTGGGTCGATGTGTCGTGTTTTAACCCTTTCGGTCACGAATTATTGTCCTTTGATCTTAAAATCTTATTTCTTGTTTATTAAATATTTAGCCCTTTTTTAACCATTTGGCATCATCGGCATAATTCTACTCTCCCCCCATCACGTGTAATCACATGTCGAAAAATGACGACACGAGATTTCGAAAAATCCTCAGAACGTTGCTATTGAAAAATTCGATAATTTTATACGTTGAACGTATACAGCGGACCCTTATTTATAACTGTGATAAGTTACAGCATTTGGTATGGATTATTTATTCACCAATTGAAAATCGAAAAATCGATCAACTTGGCCGTGTTTCGCACGTTACTGAAATTGCCGAGAACGATCAACTATTTGAGGATATATTTTTGTTTACGTGCGTCAAATAACAATGTTGCCAATGAAAATACCCTTAGAAATGTTCAACAATTAGACCCAGACAATTTAATTGCGGTATTTTTTCAAAACTTAGGAACGGCAGGGGGTAAAATGTCATGTCGTCAATTGACGACACTATGACCGAAAGGGTTAAGCTACAAATTGCTATGTCGCAGATTCGCATACGACGAATAGAAGCGGAGTTATAGTTGTTTATATCTGTGAGGCCATGAATCACCATTGACGGCAGGATTGCCTACCACTCGGAACGATCGACGGTTGACGAAACTATGCAAGTTCTTCGCAGATCGGTATAAGATGGGTCGATGTGTCGTGTTTTAAGCTACAAATTGCTATGTCGCAGATTCGCATACGACGAATAGAAGTGGAGTTATAGTTGTTTATATCTGTCAGGCCATGAATCACCATTGACGGCCGGATTGCCTACCACCCGGAACGATCGACGTTTGACGAAACTATGCAAGTTCTTCGCAGATCGGTATAAGCTGGGTCGATGTGTCGTGTTTTAAGCTACAAATTGCTATGTCGCAGATTCGCGTACTACGAATAGAAGTGGAGTTATAGTTGTTTATATCTGTGAGGCCATTAATCACCATTGACGACCGGATTGCCTACCACTCGAAACGATCGATGTTTGACGAAACTATGCAAGTTCGTTGCAGATCGGTATAAGGTGCGTCGTTGGGCCGTGTTTTAAGCTACAAATTGCTATGTCGCAGATTTGCATACGACGAATAGAAGCGGAGTTGTAGTTGTTTATATCTGTGAGGCCATGAATCATCATTGACGGCCAGAATGCCTACCACTCGAAACGATCGATGTTTGACGAAACTATGCAAGTTCGTCGCAGATCGGTATAAGGTGGGTCGATGTATCGTGCATTAAGCTACAAATTGCTATGCCGCAGATTCGCATACGACGAATAGAAGCGGAGTAATCGATGTTTATATCTGTGAGGCCATGAATCACCATCGACGGCCGGATTGCCTACCACTCGGAACGATCGACGTGTGACGAAACTATGCAAGTTCTTCGCAGATCGGTATAAGGTGGCCCGATGTGTCGTGTTTTAGGCTACAAATTGCTATGTCGCAGATTTGCGTACGACGAATAGAAGTGGAGTTATAGTTGTTTATATCTGTCAGGCCATGAATCACCATTGACGGCCGGATTGCCTTCCACTCGAAACGATCGATGTTTGACGAAACTATGCAAGTTCTTCGCAGATCGGTATAAGGTGGGTCGATGTGTCGTGTTTTAAGCTACAAATTGCTATGTCGCAGATTTGCATACGACGAATAGAGGCGGAGTTATAGTTGTTTATATCTGTGAGGCCATGAATCACCATTGACGGCAGGATTGCCTACCACTCGGAACGATCGACGTTTGACGAAACTATGCAAGTTCTTCGCAGGTCGGTATAAGATGGGTCGATGTGTCGTGTTTTAAGCTACAAATTGCTATGTCGCAGGTTTGCATACGACGAATAGAAGCGGAGTTATCGATGTTTATATCTGTGAGGCCATGAATCACCATTGACGACAGGATTGCCTACCACTCGGAACGATCGACGTTTGACGAAACTATGCAAGTTCTTCGCAGATCGGTATAAGGTGGGTCGATGTGTCGTGTTTTAACCTACAAATTGCTATGTCGCAGATTCGCATACGACGAATAGAAGCGGAGTTATAGTTGTTTATATGTGTCAGGCCATGAATCACCATTGACGACCGGATTGCTTTCCACTCGAAACGACCGATGTTTGACGAAACTATGCAAGTTCGTCGCAGATCGGTATAAGGTGGCTCGATGTGTCGTGTTTTAGGCTACAAATTGCTATGTCGCAGATTTGCATACGACGAATAGAAGCGGAGTTGTAGTTGTTTATATCTGTGAGGTCATGAATCATCATTGACGGCCCGAATGCCTACCACTCGAAACGATCGATGTTTGACGAAACTATGCAAGTTCGTCGCAGATCGGTATAAGGTGGGTCGATGTGTCGTGCTTTAAGCTACAAATTGCTATGCCGCAGATTCGCATACGACGAATAGAAGCGGAGTTATAGTTGTTTATATCTGTGAGGCCATGAATCACCATTGACGGCAGGATTGCCTACCACTCGGAACGATCGACGGTTGACGAAACTATGCAAGTTCTTCGCAGATCGGTATAAGATGGGTCGATGTGTCGTGTTTTAAGCTACAAATTGCTATGTCGCAGATTCGCATACGACGAATAGAAGTGGAGTTATAGTTGTTTATATCTGTCAGGCCATGAATCACCATTGACGGCCGGATTGCCTACCACCCGGAACGATCGACGTTTGACGAAACTATGCAAGTTCTTCGCAGATCGGTATAAGCTGGGTCGATGTGTCGTGTTTTAAGCTACAAATTGCTATGTCGCAGATTCGCGTACTACGAATAGAAGTGGAGTTATAGTTGTTTATATCTGTGAGGCCATTAATCACCATTGACGACCGGATTGCCTACCACTCGAAACGATCGATGTTTGACGAAACTATGCAAGTTCGTTGCAGATCGGTATAAGGTGCGTCGTTGGGCCGTGTTTTAAGCTACAAATTGCTATGTCGCAGATTTGCATACGACGAATAGAAGCGGAGTTGTAGTTGTTTATATCTGTGAGGTCATGAATCATCATTGACGGCCAGAATGCCTACCACTCGAAACGATCGATGTTTGACGAAACTATGCAAGTTCGTCGCAGATCGGTATAAGGTGGGTCGATGTATCGTGCATTAAGCTACAAATTGCTATGCCGCAGATTCGCATACGACGAATAGAAGCGGAGTAATCGATGTTTATATCTGTGAGGCCATGAATCACCATCGACGGCCGGATTGCCTACCACTCGGAACGATCGACGTGTGACGAAACTATGCAAGTTCTTCGCAGATCGGTATAAGGTGGCCCGATGTGTCGTGTTTTAGGCTACAAATTGCTATGTCGCAGATTTGCGTACGACGAATAGAAGTGGAGTTATAGTTGTTTATATCTGTCAGGCCATGAATCACCATTGACGGCCGGATTGCCTTCCACTCGAAACGATCGATGTTTGACGAAACTATGCAAGTTCTTCGCAGATCGGTATAAGGTGGGTCGATGTGTCGTGTTTTAAGCTACAAATTGCTATGTCGCAGATTTGCATACGACGAATAGAGGCGGAGTTATAGTTGTTTATATCGGTCAGGCCATGAATCACCATTGAAGGCAGGATTGCCTACCACTCGGAACGATCGACGTTTGACGAAACTATGCAAGTTCTTCGCAGATCGGTATAAGATGGTTCGATGTGTCGTGTTTTAAGCTACAAATTGCTATGTCGCAGATTCGCATACGACGAATAGAAGTGGAGTTATAGTTGTTTATATCTGTCAGGCCATGAATCACCATTGACGGCCGGATTGCCTACCACTCGGAACGACCGACGTTTGCAGAAACTATGCAAGTTCGTTGCAGATCGGTATAAGGTGGGTCGTTGGGCCGTGTTTTAAGCTACAAATTGCTATGCCGCAGATTCGCATACGAGGAATAGAAGCGGAGTTATCGATGTTTATATCTGTGAGGCCATGAATCACCATCGACAGCCGGATTGCCTACCACTCGGAACGATCGACGTTTGACGAAACTATGCAAGTTCTTCGCAGATCGGTATAAGGTGGCTCGATGTGTCGTGTTTTAGGCCACAAATTGCTATGTCGCAGATTTGCGTACGACGAATAGAAGTGGAGTTATAGTTGTTTATATCTGTCAGGCCATTAATCACCATTGACGGCCGGATTGCCTTCCACTCGAAACGATCGATGTTTGACGAAACTATGCAAGTTCTTCGCAGATCGGTATAAGGTGGGTCGATGTGTCGTGTTTTAAGCTACAAATTGCTATGTCGCAGATTCGCATACGACGAATAGAAGTGGAGTTATAGTTGTTTATATCTGTCAGGCCATTAATCACCATTGACGGCCGGATTGCCTTCCACTCGAAACGATCGATGTTTGACGAAACTATGCAAGTTCTTCGCAGATCAGTATAAGGTGGGTCGATGTGTCGTGTTTTAAGCTACAAATTGCTATGTCGCAGATTTGCATACGACGAATAGAGGCGGAGTTATAGTTGTTTATATCTGTGAGGCCATGAATCACCATTGACGGCAGGATTGCCTACCACTCGGAACGATCGACGTTTGACGAAACTATGCAAGTTCTTCGCAGATCGGTATAAGATGGGTCGATGTGTCGTGTTTTAAGCTACAAATTGCTATGTCGCAGATTTGCGTACGACGAATAGAAGCGGAGATATAGTTGTTTATATCTGTCAGGCCATGAATCACCATTGACGGCCGAATTGCCTACCACTCGGAACGACCGACGTTTGCCGAAACTATGCAAGTTCGTCGCAGATCCGTATAAGGTGGCTCGATGTGTCGTGTTTTAGGCTACAAATTGCTATGTCGCAGATTTGCGTACGACGAATAGAAGCGCAGTTATAGTTGTTTATATCGGTCAGGCCATGAATCACCATTGAAGGCAGGATTGCCTACCACTCGGAACGATCGACGTTTGACGAAACTATGCAAGTTCTTCGCAGATCGGTATAAGATGGTTCGATGTGTCGTGTTTTAAGCTACAAATTGCTATGTCGCAGATTCGCATACGACGAATAGAAGTGGAGTTATAGTTGTTTATATCTGTCAGGCCATGAATCACCATTGACGGCCGGATTGCCTACCACTCGGAACGACCGACGTTTGCAGAAACTATGCAAGTTCGTTGCAGATCGGTATAAGGTGGGTCGTTGGGCCGTGTTTTAAGCTACAAATTGCTATGCCGCAGATTCGCATACGAGGAATAGAAGCGGAGTTATCGATGTTTATATCTGTGAGGACATGAATCACCATCGACAGCCGGATTGCCTACCACTCGGAACGATCGACGTTTGACGAAACTATGCAAGTTCTTCGCAGATCGGTATAAGGTGGCTCGATGTGTCGTGTTTTAGGCTACAAATTGCTATGTCGCAGATTTGCGTACGACGAATAGAAGTGGAGTTATAGTTGTTTATATCTGTCAGGCCATTAATCACCATTGACGGCCGGATTGCCTTCCACTCGAAAAGATCGATGTTTGACGAAACTATGCAAGTTCTTCGCAGATCGGTATAAGGTGGGTCGATGTGTCGTGTTTTAAGCTACAAATTGCTATGTCGCAGATTCGCATACGACGAATAGAAGTGGAGTAATCGATGTTTATATCTGTGAGGCCATGAATCACCATCGACGGCCGGATTGCCTACCACTCGGAACGATCGACGTGTGACGAAACTATGCAAGTTCTTCGCAGATCGGTATAAGGTGGCCCGATGTGTCGTGTTTTAGGCTACAAATTGCTATGTCGCAGATTTGCGTACGACGAATAGAAGTGGAGTTATAGTTGTTTATATCTGTCAGGCCATGAATCACCATTGACGGCCGGATTGCCTTCCACTCGAAACGATCGATGTTTGACGAAACTATGCAAGTTCTTCGCAGATCGGTATAAGGTGGGTCGATGTGTCGTGTTTTAAGCTACAAATTGCTATGTCGCAGATTTGCATACGACGAATAGAAGCGGAGTTATCGATGTTTATATCTGTGAGGCCATTAATCACCATTGACGACAGGATTGCCTACCACTCGGAACGATCGACGTTTGACGAAACTATGCAAGTTCTTCGCAGATCGGTATAAGGTGGGTCGATGTGTCGTGTTTTAAGCTACAAATTGCTATGTCGCAGATTTGCATACGACGAATAGAGGCGGAGTTATAGTTGTTTATATCGGTCAGGCCATGAATCACCATTGAAGGCAGGATTGCCTACCACTCGGAACGATCGACGTTTGACGAAACTATGCAAGTTCTTCGCAGATCGGTATAAGATGGTTCGATGTGTCGTGTTTTAAGCTACAAATTGCTATGTCGCAGATTCGCATACGACGAATAGAAGTGGAGTTATAGTTGTTTATATCTGTCAGGCCATGAATCACCATTGACGGCCGGATTGCCTACCACTCGGAACGACCGACGTTTGCAGAAACTATGCAAGTTCGTTGCAGATCGGTATAAGGTGGGTCGTTGGGCCGTGTTTTAAGCTACAAATTGCTATGCCGCAGATTCGCATACGAGGAATAGAAGCGGAGTTATCGATGTTTATATCTGTGAGGCCATGAATCACCATCGACAGCCGGATTGCCTACCACTCGGAACGATCGACGTTTGACGAAACTATGCAAGTTCTTCGCAGATCGGTATAAGGTGGCTCGATGTGTCGTGTTTTAGGCCACAAATTGCTATGTCGCAGATTTGCGTACGACGAATAGAAGTGGAGTTATAGTTGTTTATATCTGTCAGGCCATTAATCACCATTGACGGCCGGATTGCCTTCCACTCGAAACGATCGATGTTTGACGAAACTATGCAAGTTCTTCGCAGATCGGTATAAGGTGGGTCGATGTGTCGTGTTTTAAGCTACAAATTGCTATGTCGCAGATTCGCATACGACGAATAGAAGTGGAGTTATAGTTGTTTATATCTGTCAGGCCATTAATCACCATTGACGGCCGGATTGCCTTCCACTCGAAACGATCGATGTTTGACGAAACTATGCAAGTTCTTCGCAGATCAGTATAAGGTGGGTCGATGTGTCGTGTTTTAAGCTACAAATTGCTATGTCGCAGATTTGCATACGACGAATAGAGGCGGAGTTATAGTTGTTTATATCTGTGAGGCCATGAATCACCATTGACGGCAGGATTGCCTACCACTCGGAACGATCGACGTTTGACGAAACTATGCAAGTTCTTCGCAGATCGGTATAAGATGGGTCGATGTGTCGTGTTTTAAGCTACAAATTGCTATGTCGCAGATTTGCGTACGACGAATAGAAGCGGAGATATAGTTGTTTATATCTGTCAGGCCATGAATCACCATTGACGGCCGAATTGCCTACCACTCGGAACGACCGACGTTTGCCGAAACTATGCAAGTTCGTCGCAGATCCGTATAAGGTGGCTCGATGTGTCGTGTTTTAGGCTACAAATTGCTATGTCGCAGATTTGCGTACGACGAATAGAAGCGCAGTTATAGTTGTTTATATCGGTCAGGCCATGAATCACCATTGAAGGCAGGATTGCCTACCACTCGGAACGATCGACGTTTGACGAAACTATGCAAGTTCTTCGCAGATCGGTATAAGATGGTTCGATGTGTCGTGTTTTAAGCTACAAATTGCTATGTCGCAGATTCGCATACGACGAATAGAAGTGGAGTTATAGTTGTTTATATCTGTCAGGCCATGAATCACCATTGACGGCCGGATTGCCTACCACTCGGAACGACCGACGTTTGCAGAAACTATGCAAGTTCGTTGCAGATCGGTATAAGGTGGGTCGTTGGGCCGTGTTTTAAGCTACAAATTGCTATGCCGCAGATTCGCATACGAGGAATAGAAGCGGAGTTATCGATGTTTATATCTGTGAGGACATGAATCACCATCGACAGCCGGATTGCCTACCACTCGGAACGATCGACGTTTGACGAAACTATGCAAGTTCTTCGCAGATCGGTATAAGGTGGCTCGATGTGTCGTGTTTTAGGCTACAAATTGCTATGTCGCAGATTTGCGTACGACGAATAGAAGTGGAGTTATAGTTGTTTATATCTGTCAGGCCATTAATCACCATTGACGGCCGGATTGCCTTCCACTCGAAAAGATCGATGTTTGACGAAACTATGCAAGTTCTTCGCAGATCGGTATAAGGTGGGTCGATGTGTCGTGTTTTAAGCTACAAATTGCTATGTCGCAGATTCGCATACGACGAATAGAAGTGGAGTAATCGATGTTTATATCTGTGAGGCCATGAATCACCATCGACGGCCGGATTGCCTACCACTCGGAACGATCGACGTGTGACGAAACTATGCAAGTTCTTCGCAGATCGGTATAAGGTGGCCCGATGTGTCGTGTTTTAGGCTACAAATTGCTATGTCGCAGATTTGCGTACGACGAATAGAAGTGGAGTTATAGTTGTTTATATCTGTCAGGCCATGAATCACCATTGACGGCCGGATTGCCTTCCACTCGAAACGATCGATGTTTGACGAAACTATGCAAGTTCTTCGCAGATCGGTATAAGGTGGGTCGATGTGTCGTGTTTTAAGCTACAAATTGCTATGTCGCAGATTTGCATACGACGAATAGAAGCGGAGTTATCGATGTTTATATCTGTGAGGCCATTAATCACCATTGACGACAGGATTGCCTACCACTCGGAACGATCGACGTTTGACGAAACTATGCAAGTTCGTCGCAGATCGGTATAAGGTGGCTCGATGTGTCGTGTTTTAGGCTACAAATTGCTATGTCGCAGATTTGCGTACGACGAATAGAAGCGGAGATATAGTTGTTTATATCTGTCAGGCCATGAATCACCATTGACGGCCGAATTGCCTACCACTCGGAACGACCGACGTTTGCCGAAACTATGCAAGTTCGTCGCAGATCGGTATAAGGTGGCTCGATGTGTCGTGTTTTAGGCTACAAATTGCTATGTCGCAGATTTGCGTACGACGAATAGAAGCGCAGTTATAGTTGTTTATATCGGTCAGGCCATGAATCACCATTGAAGGCAGGATTGCCTACCACTCGGAACGATCGACGTTTGACGAAACTATGCAAGTTCTTCGCAGATCGGTATAAGATGGTTCGATGTGTCGTGTTTTAAGCTACAAATTGCTATGTCGCAGATTCGCATACGACGAATAGAAGTGGAGTTATAGTTGTTTATATCTGTCAGGCCATGAATCACCATTGACGGCCGGATTGCCTACCACTCGGAACGACCGACGTTTGCAGAAACTATGCAAGTTCGTTGCAGATCGGTATAAGGTGGGTCGTTGGGCCGTGTTTTAAGCTACAAGTTGCTGTGTCGCAGATTCGCATACGAGGAATAGAAGCGGAGTTATCGATGTTTATATCTGTGAGGCCATGAATCACCATCGACAGCCGGATTGCCTACCACTCGGAACGATCGACGTTTGACGAAACTATGCAAGTTCTTCGCAGATCGGTATAAGGTGGCTCGATGTGTCGTGTTTTAGGCTACAAATTGCTATGTCGCAGATTTGCGTACGACGAATAGAAGTGGAGTTATAGTTGTTTATATCTGTCAGGCCATTAATCACCATTGACGGCCGGATTGCCTTCCACTCGAAACGATCGATGTTTGCCGAAACTATGCAAGTTCGTCGCAGATCGGTATAAGGTGGGTCGATGTGTCGTGTTTTAAGCTACAAATTGCTATGTCGCAGATTCGCATACGACGAATAGAAGCGGAGTTATAGTTGTTTATATCTGTCAGGCCGTGAATCACCATTGACGGCCGGATTGCCTACCACTCGGAACGATCGACGTTTGCCGAAACTATGCAAGTTCTTCGCAGATCGGTATAAGGTGGGTCGATGTGTCGTGTTTTAAGCTACAAATTGCTATGTCGCAGATTTGCATACGACGAATAGAGGCGGAGTTATAGTTGTTTATATCTGTGAGGCCATGAATCACCATTGACGGCAGGATTGCCTACCACTCGGAACGACCGACGTTTGCCGAAACTATGCAAGTTCGTCGCAGATCGGTATAAGGTGGGTCGTTGGGCCGTGTTTTGAGCTACAAGTTGCTGTGTCGCAAATTCGCATACGACGAATAGAATCGGAGTTATCGATGTTTATATCTGTGAGGCCATGAATCACCATTGACGACCGGATTGCCTACCACTCGGAACGATCGACATTTGCCGAAACTATGCAAGTTCGTCGCAGATCGGTATAAGGTGGCTCGATGTGTCGTGTTTTAAGCTACAAATTGCTATGTCGCAGATTCGCATACGACGAATAGAAGCGGAGTTATCGATGTTTATATATGTGAGGCCATTAATCACCATTGACGACAGGATTGCCTACCACTCGGAACGAACGACGTTTGACGAAACTATGCAAGTTCGTCGCAGATCGGTATAAGGTGGGTCGATGTGTCGTGTTTTAAACTACAAATTGCTATGTCGCAGATTTGCATACGACGAATAGAGGCGGAGTTATAGTTGTTTATATCTGTGAGGCCATGAATCACCATTGACGGCAGGATTGCCTACCACTCGGAACGATCGACGTTTGACGAATCTATGCAAGTTCTTCGCAGATCGGTATAAGATGGGTCGATGTGTCGTGTTTTAAGCTACAAATTGCTATGTCGCAGATTTGCATACGACGAATAGAAGTGGAGTTATAGTTGTTTATATCTGTCAGGCCATGAATCACCATTGACGGCCGGATTGCCTTCCACTCGAAACGATCGATGTTTGACGAAACTATGCAAGTTCGTCGCAGATCGGTATAAGGTGGGTCGTTGGGCCGTTTTTTAAGCTACAAGTTGCTGTGTCGCAGATTCGCATACGACGAATAGAAGCGGAGTTATCGATGTTTATATCTGTGAGGCCATTAATCACCATTGACGACAGGATTGCCTACCACTCGGAACGATCGACGTTTGACGAAACTATGCAAGTTCGCCGCAGATCGGTATAAGGTGGCTCGATGTGTCGTGTTTTAGGCTACAAGTTGCTATGTCGCAGATTTGCGTACGACGAATAGAAGCGGAGATATAGTTGTTTATATCTGTCAGGCCATGAATCACCATTGACGGCCGAATTGCCTACCACTCGGAACGACTGACGTTTGCCGAAACTATGCAAGTTCGTCGCAGATCGGTATAAGGTGGCTCGATGTGTTGTGTTTTAGGCTACAAATTGCTACGTCGCAGATTTGCGTACGACGAATAGAAGCGCAGTTATAGTTGTTTATATCGGTCAGGCCATGAATCACCATTGACGGCCAGAATGCCTACCACTCGAAACGATCGATGTTTGACGAAACTATGCAAGTTCGTCGCAGATCGGTATAAGGTGGGTCGATGTGTGGTGCTTTAATCTACAAATTGCTACGTCGCAGATTTGCATACGACGAATAGAAGCGGAGTTATAGTTGTCTATATCTGTGAGGCCATGAATCACCATTGACGGCAGGATTGCCTACCACTCGGAACGATCGACGTTTGACGAAACAATGCAAGTTCTTCGCAGATCGGTATAAGATGGGTCGATGTGTCGTGTTTTAAGCTACAAATTGCTATGTCGCAGATTCGCATACGACGAATAGAAGTGGAGTTATAGTTGTTTATATCTGTCAGGCCATGAATCGCCATTGACGGCCGGATTGCCTTCCACTCGAAACGATCGATGTTTGACGAAACTATGCAAGTTCTTCGCAGATCGGTATAAGGTGGGTCGATGTGTCGTGTTTTAAGCTACAAATTGCTATGTCGCAGATTTGCATACGACGAATAGAGGCGGAGTTATAGTTGTTTATATCTGTGAGGCCATGAATCACCATTGACGGCAGGATTGCCTACCACTCGGAACGATCGACGTTTGACGAAACTATGCAAGTTCTTCGCAGATCGATATAAGATGGGACGATGTGTCGTGTTTTAAGCTACAAATTGCTATGTCGCAGATTTGCATACGACGAATAGAGGCGGAGTTATAGTTGTTTATATCTGTCAGGCCATGAATCACCATTGACGGCCGAATTGCCTACCACTCGGAACGACCGACGTTTGCCGAAACTATGCAAGTTCGTCGCAGATCGGTATAAGGTGGGTCGATGTGTCGTGTTTTAAGCTACAAATTGCTATGTCGCAGATTTGCATACGACGAATAGAGGCGGAGTTATAGTTGTTTATATCTGTGAGGCCATGAATCACCATTGACGGCAGGATTGCCTACCACTCGGAACGATCGACGTTTGACGAAACTATGCAAGTTCTTCGCAGATCGGTATAAGATGGGTCGATGTGTCGTGTTTTAAGCTACAAATTGCTATGTCGCAGATTTGCATACGACGAATAGAAGTGGAGTTATAGTTGTTTATATCTGTCAGGCCATGAATCACCATTGACGGCCGGATTGCCTTCCACTTGAAACGATCGACGTTTGCCGAAACTATGCAAGTTCGTCGCAGATCGGTATAAGGTGGGTCGTTGGGCCGTGTTTTAAGCTACAAGTTGCTGTGTCGCAGATTCGCATACGACGAATGGAAGCGGAGTTATCGATGTTTATATCTGTGAGGCCATTAATCACCATTGACGACAGGATTGCCTACCACTCGGAACGATCGACGTTTGCCGAAACTATGCAAGTTCGTCGCAGATCGGTATAAGGTGGCTCGATGTGTCGTGTTTTAGGCTACAAATTGCTATGTTGCAGATTTGCGTACGACGAATAGAAGCGGAGTTATCGATGTTTATAATTGTGAGGCCATTAATCACCATTGACGACAGGATTGCCTACCACTCGGAACGATCGACGTTTGACGAAACTATGCAAGTTCGTCGCAGATCGGTATAAGGTGGCTCGATGTGTCGTGTTTTATGCTACAAATTGCTATGTCGCAGATTTGCGTACGACGAATAGAAGCGGAGTTATAGTTGTTTATATCTGTCAGGCCATGAATCACCATTGACGGCCGGATTGCCTACCACTCGGAACGACCGACGTTTGCCGAAACTATGCAAGTTCGTCGCAGATCGGTATAAGGTGGGTCGTTGGGCCGTGTTTTAAGCTACAACTTGCTATGTCGTAGATTCGCATACGACGAATAGAAGCGGAGTTATCGATGTTTATATCTGTGAGGCCATGAATCACCATTGACGACCGAATTGCCTACCACTCGGAACGACCGACGTTTGCCGAAACTATGCAAGTTCGTCGCAGATCGGTATAAGGTGGCTCGATGTGTCGTGTTTTAGGCTACAAATTGCTACGTCGCAGATTTGCGTACGACGAATAGAAGCGCAGTTATAGTTGTTTATATCGGTCAGGCCATGAATCTCCATTGACGGCCAGAATGCCTACCACTCGAAACGATCGATGTTTGACGAAACTATGCAAGATCGTCGCAGATCGGTATAAGGTGGGTCGATGTGTGGTGCTTTAAGCTACAAATTGCTATGTCGCAGATTTGCATACGACGAATAGAAGCGGAGTTATAGTTGTCTATATCTGTGAGGCCATGAATCACCATTGACGGCAGGATTGCCTACCACTCGGAACGATCGACGTTTGACGAAACAATGCAAGTTCTTCGCAGATCGGTATAAGGTGGGTCGATGTGCCGTGTTTTAAGCTACAAATTGCTATGTCGCAGATTTGCATACGACGAATAGAAGCGGAGTTATAGTTGTTTATATCTGTCAGGCCGTGAATCACCATTGACGGCCGGATTGCCTACCACTCGGAACGACCGACGTTTGCCGAAACTATGCAAGTTCGTTGCAGATCGGTATAAGGTGTGTCGTTGGGCCGTGTTTTAAGCTACAAATTGCTATGCCACAGATTTGCGTACGACGAATAGAAGCGGAGTTATAGTTGTTTATATTTGTCAGGCCATGAATCACCATTGACGGCCGGATTGCCTACCACTCGGAACGATCGACGTTTGCCGAAACTCTGCAAGTTCTTCGCAGATCGGTATAAGGTGGCTCGATGTGCCGTGTTTTAAGCTACAAATTGCTATGTCGCAGATTTGCATACGACGATTAGAAGCGGAGTTATAGTTGTTTATATCTGTCAGGCCTTGAATCACCATTGACGGCCGGATTGCCTGCCACTCGGAACGATCGACGTTTGCCGAAACTATGCAAGTTCTTCGCAGATCGGTATAAGGTGGGTCTATGTGTCGTGTTTTAAGCTACAAATTGCTATGTCGCAGATTTGCATACGACGAATAGAGGCGGAGTTATAGTTGTTTATATCTGTGAGGCCATGAATCACCATTGACGGCAGGATTGCCTACCACTCGGAACGACCGACGTTTGACGAAACTATGAAAGCTCTTCGCAGATCGGTATAAGATGGGTCGATGTGCCGTGTTTTAAGCTACAAATTGCTATGTCGCAGATTCGCATACGACGAATAGAAGTGGAGTTATAGTTGTTTATATCTGTCAGGCCATTAATCACCATTGACGGCCGGATTGCCTACCACTCGAAACGATCGATGTTTGACGAAACTATGCAAGTTCTTCGCAGATCGGTATAAGGTGGGTCGATGTGTCGTGTTTTAAGCTACAAATTGCTATGTCGCAGATTTGCATACGACGAATAGAGGCGGAGTTATAGTTGTTTATATCTGTGAGACCATGAATCACCATTGACGGCAGGATTGCCTACCACTCGGAACGATCGACGTTTGACGAATCTATGCAAGTTCTTCGCAGATCGGTATAAGATGGGTCGATGTGTCGTGTTTTAAGCTACAAATTGCTGTGTCGCAGATTCGCATACGACGAATAGAAGCGGAGTTATCGATGTTTATATCTGTGAGGCCATTAATCACCATTGACGACAGGATTGCCTACCACTCGGAACGATCGACGTTTGACGAAACTATGCAAGTTCGTCGCAGATCGGTATAAGGTGGCTCGATGTGTCGTGTTTTATGCTACAAATTGCTATGTCGCAGATTTGCGTACGACGAATAGAAGCGGAGTTATAGTTGTTTATATCTGTCAGGCCATGAATCACCATTGACGGCCGGATTGCCTACCACTCGGAACGACCGACGTTTGCCGAAACTATGCAAGTTCGTCGCAGATCGGTATAAGGTGGGTCGTTGGGCCGTGTTTTAAGCTACAACTTGCTATGTCGTAGATTCGCATACGACGAATAGAAGCGGAGTTATCGATGTTTATATCTGTGAGGCCATGAATCACCATTGACGACCGAATTGCCTACCACTCGGAACGACCGACGTTTGCCGAAACTATGCAAGTTCGTCGCAGATCGGTATAAGGTGGCTCGATGTGTCGTGTTTTAGGCTACAAATTGCTACGTCGCAGATTTGCGTACGACGAATAGAAGCGCAGTTATAGTTGTTTATATCGGTCAGGCCATGAATCTCCATTGACGGCCAGAATGCCTACCACTCGAAACGATCGATGTTTGACGAAACTATGCAAGATCGTCGCAGATCGGTATAAGGTGGGTCGATGTGTGGTGCTTTAAGCTACAAATTGCTATGTCGCAGATTTGCATACGACGAATAGAAGCGGAGTTATAGTTGTCTATATCTGTGAGGCCATGAATCACCATTGACGGCAGGATTGCCTACCACTCGGAACGATCGACGTTTGACGAAACAATGCAAGTTCTTCGCAGATCGGTATAAGGTGGGTCGATGTGCCGTGTTTTAAGCTACACATTGCTATGTCGCAGATTTGCATACGACGAATAGAAGCGGAGTTATAGTTGTTTATATCTGTCAGGCCGTGAATCACCATTGACGGCCGGATTGCCTACCACTCGGAACGACCGACGTTTGCCGAAACTATGCAAGTTCGTTGCAGATCGGTATAAGGTGTGTCGTTGGGCCGTGTTTTAAGCTACAAATTGCTATGCCACAGATTTGCGTACGACGAATAGAAGCGGAGTTATAGTTGTTTATATTTGTCAGGCCATGAATCACCATTGACGGCCGGATTGCCTACCACTCGGAACGATCGACGTTTGCCGAAACTCTGCAAGTTCTTCGCAGATCGGTATAAGGTGGCTCGATGTGCCGTGTTTTAAGCTACAAATTGCTATGTCGCAGATTTGCATACGACGATTAGAAGCGGAGTTATAGTTGTTTATATCTGTCAGGCCGTGAATCACCATTGACGGCCGGATTGCCTGCCACTCGGAACGATCGACGTTTGCCGAAACTATGCAAGTTCTTCGCAGATCGGTATAAGGTGGGTCTATGTGTCGTGTTTTAAGCTACAAATTGCTATGTCGCAGATTTGCATACGACGAATAGAGGCGGAGTTATAGTTGTTTATATCTGTGAGGCCATGAATCACCATTGACGGCAGGATTGCCTACCACTCGGAACGACCGACGTTTGACGAAACTATGAAAGCTCTTCGCAGATCGGTATAAGATGGGTCGATGTGCCGTGTTTTAAGCTACAAATTGCTATGTCGCAGATTCGCATACGACGAATAGAAGTGGAGTTATAGTTGTTTATATCTGTCAGGCCATTAATCACCATTGACGGCCGGATTGCCTTCCACTCGAAACGATCGATGTTTGACGAAACTATGCAAGTTCTTCGCAGATCGGTATAAGGTGGGTCGATGTGTCGTGTTTTAAGCTACAAATTGCTATGTCGCAGATTTGCATACGACGAATAGAGGCGGAGTTATAGTTGTTTATATCTGTGAGACCATGAATCACCATTGACGGCAGGATTGCCTACCACTCGGAACGATCGACGTTTGACGAATCTATGCAAGTTCTTCGCAGATCGGTATAAGATGGGTCGATGTGTCGTGTTTTAAGCTACAAATTGCTGTGTCGCAGATTCGCATACGACGAATAGAAGCGGAGTTATCGATGTTTATATCTGTGAGGCCATTAATCACCATTGACGACAGGATTGCCTACCACTCGGAACGATCGACGTTTGACGAAACTATGCAAGTTCGTCGCAGGTCGGTATAAGGTGGCTCGATGTGTCGTGTTTTAGGCTACAAATTGCTATGTCGCAGATTTGCGTACGACGAATAGAAGCGGAGATATAGTTGTTTATATCTGTCAGGCCATGAATCACCATTGGCGGCCGAATTGCCTACCACTCGGAACGACCGACGTATGCCGAAACTATGCAAGTTCGTCGCAGATCGGTATAAGGTGGCTCGATGTGTCGTGTTTTAGGCTACAAATTGCTACGTCGCAGATTTGCGTACGACGAATAGAAGCGCAGTTATAGTTGTTTATATCGGTCAGGCCATGAATCACCATTGACGGCCAGAATGCCTACCACTCGAAACGATCGATGTTTGACGAAACTATGCAAGTTCGTCGCAGATTGGTATAAGGTGGGTCGATGTGTGGTGCTTTAAGCTACAAATTGCTATGTCGCAGATTTGCATACGACGAATAGAAGCGGAGTTATAGTTGTTTATATCTGTCAGGCCATGAATCACCATTGACGGCAGGATTGCCTACCACTCGCAACGATCGACGTTTGACGAAACAATGCAAGTTCTTCGCAGATCGGTATAAGGTGGGTCGATGTGCCGTGTTTTAAGCTACACATTGCTATGTCGCAGATTTGCATACGACGAATAGAAGCGGAGTTATAGTTGTTTATATCTGTCAGGCCATGAATCACCATTGACGGCCGAATTGCCTACCACTCGGAACGACCGACGTTTGCCGAAACTATGCAAGTTCTTCGCAGATCGGTATAAGGTGGCTCGATGTGCCGTGTTTTAAGCTACAAATTGCTATGTCGCAGATTTGCATACGACGAATAGAAGCGGAGTTATAGTTGTTTATATCTGTCAGGCCGTGAATCACCATTGACGGCCGGATTGCCTACCACTCGGAACGATCGACGTTTGCCGAAACTATGCAAGTTCTTCGCAGATCGGTATAAGGTGGGTCTATGTGTCGTGTTTTAAGCTACAAATTGCTATGTCGCAGATTTGCATACGACGAATAGAGGCGGAGTTATAGTTGTTTATATCTGTGAGGCCATGAATCACCATTGACGGCAGGATTGCCTACCACTCGGAACGACCGACGTTTGACGAAACTATGCAAGTTCTTCGCAGATCGGTATAAGATGGGTCGATGTGTCGTGTTTTAAGCTACAAATTGCTATGTCGCAGATTCGCATACGACGAATAGAAGTGGAGTTATAGTTGTTTATATCTGTCAGGCCATTAATCACCATTGACGGCAGGATTGCCTTCCACTCGAAACGATCGATGTTTGACGAAACTATGCAAGTTCTTCGCAGATCGGTATAAGGTGGGTCGATGTGTCGTGTTTTAAGCTACAAATTGCTATGTCGCAGATTTGCATACGACGAATAGAGGCGGAGTTATAGTTGTTTATATCTGTGAGGCCATGAATCACCATTGACGGCAGGATTGCCTACCACTCGGAACGATCGACGGTTGACGAAACTATGCAAGTTCTTCGCAGATCGGTATAAGATGGGTCGATGTGTCGTGTTTTAAGCTACAAATTGCTATGTCGCAGATTTGCACGCGACGAATAGAAGTGGAGTTATAGTTGTTTATATCTGTCAGGCCATGAATCACCATTGACGGCCGGATTGCCTTCCACTTGAAACGATCGATGTTTGACGAAACTATGCAAGTTCGTCGCAGATCGGTATAAGGTGGCTCAATGTGTCGTGTTTTAGGCTACAAATTGCTATGTCGCAGATTTGCGTACGACGAATAGAAGCGGAGTTATAGTTGTTTATATCGGTCAGGCCATGAATCACCATTGACGGCCAGAATGCCTACCACTCGAAACGATCGATGTTTGACGAAACTATGCAAGTTCGTCGCAGATCGGTATAAGGTGGGTCGATGTGTCGTGCTTTAAGCTACAAATTGCTATGTCGCAGATTTGCATACGACGAATAGAGGCGGAGTTATAGTTATTTATATCTGTCAGGCCATGAATCACCATTGACGGCCGAATTGCCTACCACTCGGAACGACCGACGTTTGCCGAAACTATGCAAGTTCGTCGCAGATCGGTATAAGGTGGCTCGATGTGTCGTGTTTTAGGCTACAAATTGCTATGTCGCAGATTTGCGTACGACGAATAGAAGCGCAGTTATAGTTGTTTATATCGGTCAGGCCATGAATCACCATTGACGGCCAAATTGTCTACCACTCGAAACGATCGATGTTTGACGAAACTATGCAAGTTCGTCGCAGATCGGTATAAGGTGGCTCAATGTGTCGTGTTTTAGGCTACAAATTGCTATGTCGCAGATTTGCGTACGACGAATAGAAGCGCAGTTATAGTTGTTTATATCGGTCAGGCCATGAATCACCATTGACGGCCAGAATGCCTACCACTCGAAACGATCGATGTTTGACGAAACTATGCAAGTTCGTCGCAGATCGGTATAAGGTGGGTCGATGTGTCGTGTTTTAAGCTACAAATTGCTATGTCGCAGATTTGCATACGACGAATAGAGGCGGAGTTATAGTTATTTATATCTGTCAGGCCATGAATCACCATTGACGGCCGAATTGCCTACCACTCGGAACGACCGACGTTTGCCGAAACTATGCAAGTTCGTCGCAGATCGGTATAAGGTGGCTCGATGTGTCGTGTTTTAGGCTACAAATTGCTATGACGCAGATTTGCGTACGACGAATAGAAGCGCAGTTATAGTTGTTTATATCGGTCAGGCCATGAATCACCATTGACGGCCAAATTGTCTACCACTCGAAACGATCGATGTTTGACGAAACTATGCAAGTTCGTCGCAGATCGGTATAAGGTGGGTCGATGTGTGGTGCTTTAAGCTACAAATTGCTATGTCGCAGATTTGCATACGACGAATAGAAGCGGAGTTATAGTTGTTTATATCTGTCAGGCCATGAATCACCATTGACGGCCGGATTGCCTACCACTCGGAACGACCGACGTTTGCCGAAACTATGCAAGTTCGTTGCAAATCGGTATAAGGTGGGTCGTTGGGCCGTGTTTTAAGCTACAAATTGCTATGCCGCAGATTCGCATACGAGGAATAGAAACGGAGTTATCGATGTTTATATCTGTGAGGCCATGAATCACCATCGACAGCCGGATTGCCTACCACTCGGAACGACCGACGTTTGACGAAACTATGCAAGTTCTTCGCAGATCGGTATAAGGTGGCTCGATGTGTCGTGTTTTAGGCTACAAATTGCTATGTCGCAGATTTGCGTACGACGAATAGAAGCGGAGTTATCGATGTTTATAATTGTGAGGCCATTAATCACCATTGACGACAGGATTGCCTACCACTCGGAACGATCGACGTTTGACGAAACTATGCAAGTTCGTCGCAGATCGGTATAAGGTGGCTCGACGTGTCGTGTTTTAGGCTACAAATTGCTATGTCGCAGATTTGCGTACGACGAATAGAAGCGGAGATATAGTTGTTTATATCTGTCAGGCCATGAATCACCATTGACGGCCGAATTGCCTACCACTCGGAACGACCGACGTTTGCCGAAACTATGCGAGTTCGTCGCAGATCGGTATAAGGTGGGTCGATGTGTCGTGTTTTAAGCTACAAATTGCTATGTCGCAGATTCGCATACGACGAATAGAAGTGGAGTTATAGTTGTTTATATCTGTCAGGCCATGAATCACCATTGACGGCCGGAATGCCTACCACTCGGAACGATCGACGTTTGACGAAACTATGCAAGTTCTTCGCAGATCGGTATAAGATGGGTCGATGTGTCGTGTTTTAAGCTACAAATTGCTATGTCGCAGATTCGCATTCGACGAATAGAAGCGGAGTTATAGTTGTTTATATCTGTCAGGCCATGAATCACCATTGACGGCCGGATTGCCTTCCACTCGAAACGATCGATGTTTGACGAAACTATGCAAGTTCTTCGCAGATCGGTATAAGGTGGGTCGATGTGTCGTGTTTTAAGCTACAAATTGCTATGTCGCAGATTCGCATACGACGAATAGAAGTGGAGTTATAGTTGTTTATATCTGTCAGGCCATTAATCACCATTGACGGCCGGATTGCCTTCCACTCGAAACGATCGATGTTTGACGAAACTATGCAAGTTCTTCGCAGATCGGTATAAGGTGGGTCGATGTGTCGTGTTTTAAGCTACAAATTGCTATGTCGCAGATTTGCATACGACGAATAGAGGCGGAGTTATAGTTGTTTATATCTGTGAGGCCATGAATCACCATTGACGGCAGGATTGCCTACCACTCGGAACGATCGACGTTTGACGAAACTATGCAAGTTCTTCGCAGATCGGTATAAGATGGGTCGATGTGTCGTGTTTTAAGCTACAAATTGCTATGTCGCAGATTTGCATACGACGAATAGAAGTGGAGTTATAGTTGTTTATATCTGTCAGGCCATGAATCACCATTGACGGCCGGATTGCCTTCCACTTGAAACGATCGACGTTTGCCGAAACTATGCAAGTTCGTCGCAGATCGGTATAAGGTGGGTCGTTGGGCCGTGTTTTAAGCTACAAGTTGCTGTGTCGCAGATTCGCATACGACGAATGGAAGTGGAGTTATCGATGTTTATATCTGTCAGGCCATGAATCACCATTGACGGCCGGATTGCCTTCCACTCGAAACGATCGATGTTTGAAGAAACTATGCAAGTTCGTCGCAGATCGGTATAAGGTGGCTCGATGTGTCGTGTTTTAGGCTACAAATTGCTATGTCGCAGATTTGCGTACGACGAATAGAAGCGCAGTTATAGTTGTTTATATCTGTCAGGCCATGAATCACCATTGACGGCCGGATTGCCTTCCACTCGAAACGATCGATGTTTGAAGAAACTATGCAAGTTCGTCGCAGATCGGTATAAGGTGGCTCAATGTGTCGTGTTTTAGGCTACAAATTGCTATGTCGCAGATTTGCGTACGACGAATAGAAGCGCAGTTATAGTTGTTTATATCGGTCAGGCCATGAATCACCATTGACGGCCAGAATGCCTACCACTCGAAACGATCGATGTTTGACGAAACTATGCAAGTTCGTCGCAGATCGGTATAAGGTGGCTCGATGTGTCGTGTTTTAGGCTACAAATTGCTATGTCGCAGATTTGCGTACGACGAATAGAAGCGGAGATATAGTTGTTTATATCTGTCAGGCCATGAATCACCATTGACGGCCGAATTGCCTTCCACTCGAAACGATCGATGTTTGACGAAACTATGCAAGTTCTTCGCAGATCGGTATAAGGTGGGACGATGTGTCGTGTTTTAAGCTACAAATTGCTATGTCGCAGATTTGCATACGACGAATAGAAGTGGAGTTATTGTTGTTTATATCTGTTAGGACATGAATCACCATTGACGGCCGGATTGCCTACCACTCGGAACGATCGACGTTTGACGAAACTATGCAAGTTCTTCGCAGATCGGTATAAGGTGGGTCGATGTGTCGTGTTTTAACCTACAAATTGCTGTGTCGCAGATTCGCATACGACGAATAGAAGCGGAGTTATAGTTGTTTATATCTGTGAGGTCATGAATCATCATTGACGGCCAGAATGCCTACCACTCGAAACGATCGATGTTTGACGAAACTATGCAAGTTCGTCGCAGATCGGTATAAGGTGGGTCGATGTGTCGTGTTTTAAGCTACAAATTGCTATGTCGCAGATTTGCATACGACGAATAGAAGCGGAGTTATATTTGTCTATATCTGTGAGGCCATGAATCACCATTGACGGCAGGATTGCCTACCACTCGGAACGATCGACGTTTCACGAAACAATGCAAGTTCTTCGCAGATCGGTATAAGGTGGGTCGATGTGCCGTGTTTTAAGCTACACATTGCTATGTCGCAGATTTGCATACATCGAATAGAACCGGAGTTATAGTTGTTTATATCTGTCAGGCCGTGAATCACCATTGACGGCCGGATTGCCTACCACTCGGAACGACCGACGTTTGCCGAAACTATGCAAGTTCGTTGCAGATCGGTATAAGGTGTGTCGTTGGGCCGTGTTTTAAGCTACAAATTGCTATGCCACAGATTTGCGTACGACGAATAGAAGCGGAGTTATAGTTGTTTATATTTGTCAGGCCATGAATCACCATTGACGGCCGGATTGCCTACCACTCGGAACGATCGACGTTTGCCGAAACTCTGCAAGTTCTTCGCAGATCGGTATAAGGTGGCTCGATGTGCCGTGTTTTAAGCTACAAATTGCTATGTCGCAGATTTGCATACGACGATTAGAAGCGGAGTTATAGTTGTTTATATCTGTGAGGCCTTGAATCACCATTGACGGCCGGATTGCCTACCACTCGGAACGATCGACGTTTGCCGAAACTATGCAAGTTCTTCGCAGATCGGTATAAGGTGGGTCTATGTGTCGTGTTTTAGGCTACAAATTGCTATGTCGCAGATTTGCATACGACGAATAGAGGCGGAGTTATAGTTGTTTATATCTGTGAGGCCATGAATCACCATTGACGGCAGGATTGCCTACCACTCGGAACGACCGACGTTTGACGAAACTATGAAAGCTCTTCGCAGATCGGTATAAGATGGGTCGATGTGCCGTGTTTTAAGCTACAAATTGCTATGTCGCAGATTCGCATACGACGAATAGAAGTGGAGTTATAGTTGTTTATATCTGTCAGGCCATTAATCACCATTGACGGCCGGATTGCCTTCCACTCGAAACGATCGATGTTTGACGAAACTATGCAAGTTCTTCGCAGATCGGTATAAGGTGGGTCGATGTGTCGTGTTTTAAGCTACAAATTGCTATGTCGCAGATTTGCATACGACGAATAGAGGCGGAGTTATAGTTGTTTATATCTGTGAGACCATGAATCACCATTGACGGCAGGATTGCCTACCACTCGGAACGATCGACGTTTGACGAAACTATGCAAGTTCTTCGCAGATCGGTATAAGATGGGTCGATGTGTCGTGTTTTAAGCTACAAATTGCTGTGTCGCAGATTCGCATACGACGAATAGAAGCGGAGTTATCGATGTTTATATCTGTGAGGCCATTAATCACCATTGACGACAGGATTGCCTACCACTCGGAACGATCGACGTTTGACGAAACTATGCAAGTTCGTCGCAGGTCGGTATAAGGTGGCTCGATGTGTCGTGTTTTAGGCTACAAATTGCTATGTCGCAGATTTGCGTACGACGAATAGAAGCGGAGATATAGTTGTTTATATCTGTCAGGCCATGAATCACCATTGGCGGCCGAATTGCCTACCACTCGGAACGACCGACGTATGCCGAAACTATGCAAGTTCGTCGCAGATCGGTATAAGGTGGCTCGATGTGTCGTGTTTTAGGCTACAAATTGCTACGTCGCAGATTTGCGTACGACGAATAGAAGCGCAGTTATAGTTGTTTATATCGGTCAGGCCATGAATCACCATTGACGGCCAGAATGCCTACCACTCGAAACGATCGATGTTTGACGAAACTATGCAAGTTCGTCGCAGATTGGTATAAGGTGGGTCGATGTGTGGTGCTTTAAGCTACAAATTGCTATGTCGCAGATTTGCATACGACGAATAGAAGCGGAGTTATAGTTGTCTATATCTGTGAGGCCATGAATCACCATTGACGGCAGGATTGCCTACCACTTGCAACGATCGACGTTTGACGAAACAATGCAAGTTCTTCGCAGATCGGTATAAGGTGGGTCGATGTGCCGTGTTTTAAGCTACACATTGCTATGTCGCAGATTTGCATACGACGAATAGAAGCGGAGTTATAGTTGTTTATATCTGTCAGGCCATGAATCACCATTGACGGCCGAATTGCCTACCACTCGGAACGACCGACGTTTGCCGAAACTATGCAAGTTCTTCGCAGATCGGTATAAGGTGGCTCGATGTGCCGTGTTTTAAGCTACAAATTGCTATGTCGCAGATTTGCATACGACGAATAGAAGCGGAGTTATAGTTGTTTATATCTGTCAGGCCGTGAATCACCATTGACGGCCGGATTGCCTACCACTCGGAACGATCGACGTTTGCCGAAACTATGCAAGTTCTTCGCAGATCGGTATAAGGTGGGTCTATGTGTCGTGTTTTAAGCTACAAATTGCTATGTCGCAGATTTGCATACGACGAATAGAGGCGGAGTTATAGTTGTTTATATCTGTGAGGCCATGAATCACCATTGACGGCAGGATTGCCTACCACTCGGAACGACCGACGTTTGACGAAACTATGCAAGTTCTTCGCAGATCGGTATAAGATGGGTCGATGTGTCGTGTTTTAAGCTACAAATTGCTATGTCGCAGATTCGCATACGACGAATAGAAGTGGAGTTATAGTTGTTTATATCTGTCAGGCCATTAATCACCATTGACGGCCGGATTGCCTTCCACTCGAAACGATCGATGTTTGAAGAAACTATGCAAGTTCGTCGCAGATCGGTATAAGGTGGCTCAATGTGTCGTGTTTTAGGCTACAAATTGCTATGTCGCAGATTTGCGTACGACGAATAGAAGCGCAGTTATAGTTGTTTATATCGGTCAGGCCATGAATCACCATTGACGGCCAGAATGCCTACCACTCGAAACGATCGACGTTTGACGAAACTATGCAAGTTCGTCGCAGATCGGTATAAGGTGGCTCGATGTGTCGTGTTTTAGGCTACAAATTGCTATGTCGCAGATTTGCGTACGACGAATAGAAGCGGAGATATAGTTGTTTATATCTGTCAGGCCATGAATCACCATTGACGGCCGAATTGCCTTCCACTCGAAACGATCGATGTTTGACGAAACTATGCAAGTTCTTCGCAGATCGGTATAAGGTGGGACGATGTGTCGTGTTTTAAGCTACAAATTGCTATGTCGCAGATTTGCATACGACGAATAGAAGTGGAGTTATTGTTGTTTATATCTGTCAGGACATGAATCACCATTGACGGCCGGATTGCCTACCACTCGGAACGATCGACGTTTGACGAAACTATGCAAGTTCTTCGCAGATCGGTATAAGGTGGGTCGATGTGTCGTGTTTTAACCTACAAATTGCTGTGTCGCAGATTCGCATACGACGAATAGAAGTGGAGTTATAGTCATCATTGACGGCCAGAATGCCTACCACTCGAAACGATCGATGTTTGACGAAACTATGCAAGTTCGTCGCAGATCGGTATAAGGTGGGTCGATGTGTCGTGTTTTAAGCTACAAATTGCTATGTCGCAGATTTGCATACGACGAATAGAAGCGGAGTTATATTTGTCTATATCTGTGAGGCCATGAATCACCATTGACGGCAGGATTGCCTACCACTCGGAACGATCGACGTTTCACGAAACAATGCAAGTTCTTCGCAGATCGGTATAAGGTGGGTCGATGTGCCGTGTTTTAAGCTACACATTGCTATGTCGCAGATTTGCATACATCGAAAAGAACCGGAGTTATAGTTGTTTATATCTGTCAGGCCGTGAATCACCATTGACGGCCGGATTGCCTACCACTCGGAACGACCGACGTTTGCCGAAACTATGCAAGTTCTTCGCAGATCGGTATAAGGTGGCTCGATGTGCCGTGTTTTAAGCTACAAATTGCTATGTCGCAGATTTGCATACGACGAATAGAAGCGGAGTTATAGTTGTTTATATCTGTCAGGCCGTGAATCACCATTGACGGCCGGATTGCCTACCACTCGGAACGATCGACGTTTGCCGAAACTATGCAAGTTCTTCGCAGATCGGTATAAGGTGGGTCTATGTGTCGTGTCTTAAGCTACAAATTGCTATGTCGCAGATTTGCATACGACGAATAGAGGCGGAGTTATAGTTGTTTATATCTGTGAGGCCATGAATCACCATTGACGGCAGGATTGCCTACCACTCGGAACGACCGACGTTTGACGAAACTATGCAAGTTCTTCGCAGATCGGTATAAGATGGGTCGATGTGTCGTGTTTTAAGCTACAAATTGCTATGTCGCAGATTCGCATACGACGAATAGAAGTGGAGTTATAGTTGTTTATATCTGTCAGGCCATTAATCACCATTGACGGCCGGATTGCCTTCCACTCGAAACGATCGATGTTTGACGAAACTATGCAAGTTCTTCGCAGATCGGTATAAGGTGGGTCGATGTGTCGTGTTTTAAGCTACAAATTGCTATGTCGCAGATTTGCATACGACGAATAGAGGCGGAGTTATAGTTGTTTATATCTGTGAGGCCATGAATCACCATTGACGGCAGGATTGCCTACCACTCGGAACGATCGACGTTTGACGAAACTATGCAAGTTCTTCGCAGATCGGTATAAGATGGGTCGATGTGTCGTGTTTTAAGCTACACATTGCTATGTCGCAGATTTGCATACGACGAATAGAAGCGGAGTTATAGTTGTTTATATCTGTCAGGCCGTGAATCACCATTGACGGCCGGATTGCCTACCACTCGGAACGACCGACGTTTGCCGAAACTATGCAAGTTCGTTGCAGATCGGTATAAGGTGTGTCGTTGGGCCGTGTTTTAAGCTACAAATTGCTATGCCACAGATTTGCGTACGACGAATAGAAGCGGAGTTATAGTTGTTTATATTTGTCAGGCCATGAATCACCATTGACGGCCGGATTGCCTACCACTCGGAACGATCGACGTTTGCCGAAACTCTGCAAGTTCTTCGCAGATCGGTATAAGGTGGCTCGATGTGCCGTGTTTTAAGCTACAAATTGCTATGTCGCAGATTTGCATACGACGATTAGAAGCGGAGTTATAGTTGTTTATATCTGTCAGGCCGTGAATCACCATTGACGGCCGGATTGCCTGCCACTCGGAACGATCGACGTTTGCCGAAACTATGCAAGTTCTTCGCAGATCGGTATAAGGTGGGTCTATGTGTCGTGTTTTAAGCTACAAATTGCTATGTCGCAGATTTGCATACGACGAATAGAGGCGGAGTTATAGTTGTTTATATCTGTGAGGCCATGAATCACCATTGACGGCAGGATTGCCTACCACTCGGAACGAACGACGTTTGACGAAACTATGAAAGCTCTTCGCAGATCGGTATAAGATGGGTCGATGTGCCGTGTTTTAAGCTACAAATTGCTATGTCGCAGATTCGCATACGACGAATAGAAGTGGAGTTATAGTTGTTTATATCTGTCAGGCCATTAATCACCATTGACGGCCGGATTGCCTTCCACTCGAAACGATCGATGTTTGACGAAACTATGCAAGTTCTTCGCAGATCGGTATAAGGTGGGTCGATGTGTCGTGTTTTAAGCTACAAATTGCTATGTCGCAGATTTGCATACGACGAATAGAGGCGGAGTTATAGTTGTTTATATCTGTGAGACCATGAATCACCATTGACGGCAGGATTGCCTACCACTCGGAACGATCGACGTTTGACGAATCTATGCAAGTTCTTCGCAGATCGGTATAAGATGGGTCGATGTGTCGTGTTTTAAGCTACAAATTGCTGTGTCGCAGATTCGCATACGACGAATAGAAGCGGAGTTATCGATGTTTATATCTGTGAGGCCATTAATCACCATTGACGACAGGATTGCCTACCACTCGGAACGATCGACGTTTGACGAAACTATGCAAGTTCGTCGCAGGTCGGTATAAGGTGGCTCGATGTGTCGTGTTTTAGGCTACAAATTGCTATGTCGCAGATTTGCGTACGACGAATAGAAGCGGAGATATAGTTGTTTATATCTGTCAGGCCATGAATCACCATTGGCGGCCGAATTGCCTACCACTCGGAACGACCGACGTATGCCGAAACTATGCAAGTTCGTCGCAGATCGGTATAAGGTGGCTCGATGTGTCGTGTTTTAGGCTACAAATTGCTACGTCGCAGATTTGCGTACGACGAATAGAAGCGCAGTTATAGTTGTTTATATCGGTCAGGCCATGAATCACCATTGACGGCCAGAATGCCTACCACTCGAAACGATCGATGTTTGACGAAACTATGCAAGTTCGTCGCAGATTGGTATAAGGTGGGTCGATGTGTGGTGCTTTAAGCTACAAATTGCTATGTCGCAGATTTGCATACGACGAATAGAAGCGGAGTTATAGTTGTCTATATCTGTGAGGCCATGAATCACCATTGACGGCAGGATTGCCTACCACTCGCAACGATCGACGTTTGACGAAACAATGCAAGTTCTTCGCAGATCGGTATAAGGTGGGTCGATGTGCCGTGTTTTAAGCTACACATTGCTATGTCGCAGATTTGCATACGACGAATAGAAGCGGAGTTATAGTTGTTTATATCTGTCAGGCCATGAATCACCATTGACGGCCGAATTGCCTACCACTCGGAACGACCGACGTTTGCCGAAACTATGCAAGTTCTTCGCAGATCGGTATAAGGTGGCTCGATGTGCCGTGTTTTAAGCTACACATTGCTATGTCGCAGATTTGCATACGACGAATAGAAGCGGAGTTATAGTTGTTTATATCTGTCAGGCCGTGAATCACCATTGACGGCCGGATTGCCTACCACTCGGAACGATCGACGTTTGCCGAAACTATGCAAGTTCTTCGCAGATCGGTATAAGGTGGGTCTATGTGTCGTGTTTTAAGCTACAAATTGCTATGTCGCAGATTTGCATACGACGAATAGAGGCGGAGTTATAGTTGTTTATATCTGTGAGGCCATGAATCACCATTGACGGCAGGATTGCCTACCACTCGGAACGACCGACGTTTGACGAAACTATGCAAGTTCTTCGCAGATCGGTATAAGATGGGTCGATGTGTCGTGTTTTAAGCTACAAATTGCTATGTCGCAGATTCGCATACGACGAATAGAAGTGGAGTTATAGTTGTTTATATCTGTCAGGCCATTAATCACCATTGACGGCCGGATTGCCTTCCACTCGAAACGATCGATGTTTGACGAAACTATGCAAGTTCTTCGCAGATCGGTATAAGGTGGGTCGATGTGTCGTGTTTTAAGCTACAAATTGCTATGTCGCAGATTTGCATACGACGAATAGAGGCGGAGTTATAGTTGTTTATATCTGTGAGGCCATGAATCACCATTGACGGCAGGATTGCCTACCACTCGGAACGATCGACGTTTGACGAAACTATGCAAGTTCTTCGCAGATCGGTATAAGATGGGTCGATGTGTCGTGTTTTAAGCTACAAATTGCTATGTCGCAGATTTGCACACGACGAATAGAAGTGGAGTTATAGTTGTTTATATCTGTCAGGCCATGAATCACCATTGACGGCCGGATTGCCTTCCACTTGAAACGATCGATGTTTGACGAAACTATGCAAGTTCGTCGCAGATCGGTATAAGGTGGCTCAATGTGTCGTGTTTTAGGCTACAAATTGCTATGTCGCAGATTTGCGTACGACGAATAGAAGCGCAGTTATAGTTGTTTATATCGGTCAGGCCATGAATCACCATTGACGGCCAGAATGCCTACCACTCGAAACGATCGATGTTTGACGAAACTATGCAAGTTCGTCGCAGATCGGTATAAGGTGGGTCGATGTGTCGTGCTTTAAGCTACAAATTGCTATGTCGCAGATTTGCATACGACGAATAGAGGCGGAGTTATAGTTATTTATATCTGTCAGGCCATGAATCACCATTGACGGCCGAATTGCCTACCACTCGGAACGACCGACGTTTGCCGAAACTATGCAAGTTCGTCGCAGATCGGTATAAGGTGGCTCGATGTGTCGTGTTTTAGGCTACAAATTGCTATGTCGCAGATTTGCGTACGACGAATAGAAGCGCAGTTATAGTTGTTTATATCGGTCAGGCCATGAATCACCATTGACGGCCAAATTGTCTACCACTCGAAACGATCGATGTTTGACGAAACTATGCAAGTTCGTCGCAGATCGGTATAAGGTGGCTCAATGTGTCGTGTTTTAGGCTACAAATTGCTATGTCGCAGATTTGCGTACGACGAATAGAAGCGCAGTTATAGTTGTTTATATCGGTCAGGCCATGAATCACCATTGACGGCCAGAATGCCTACCACTCGAAACGATCGATGTTTGACGAAACTATGCAAGTTCGTCGCAGATCGGTATAAGGTGGGTCGATGTGTCGTGCTTTAAGCTACAAATTGCTATGTCGCAGATTTGCATACGACGAATAGAGGCGGAGTTATAGTTATTTATATCTGTCAGGCCATGAATCACCATTGACGGCCGAATTGCCTACCACTCGGAACGACCGACGTTTGCCGAAACTATGCAAGTTCGTCGCAGATCGGTATAAGGTGGCTCGATGTGTCGTGTTTTAGGCTACAAATTGCTATGACGCAGATTTGCGTACGACGAATAGAAGCGCAGTTATAGTTGTTTATATCGGTCAGGCCATGAATCACCATTGACGGCCAAATTGTCTACCACTCGAAACGATCGATGTTTGACGAAACTATGCAAGTTCGTCGCAGATCGGTATAAGGTGGGTCGATGTGTGGTGCTTTAAGCTACAAATTGCTATGTCGCAGATTTGCATACGACGAATAGAAGCGGAGTTATAGTTGTTTATATCTGTCAGGCCATGAATCACCATTGACGGCCGGATTGCCTACCACTCGGAACGACCGACGTTTGCCGAAACTATGCAAGTTCGTTGCAAATCGGTATAAGGTGGGTCGTTGGGCCGTGTTTTAAGCTACAAATTGCTATGCCGCAGATTCGCATACGAGGAATAGAAACGGAGTTATCGATGTTTATATCTGTGAGGCCATGAATCACCATCGACAGCCGGATTGCCTACCACTCGGAACGACCGACGTTTGACGAAACTATGCAAGTTCTTCGCAGATCGGTATAAGGTGGCTCGATGTGTCGTGTTTTAGGCTACAAATTGCTATGTCGCAGATTTGCGTACGACGAATAGAAGCGGAGTTATCGATGTTTATAATTGTGAGGCCATTAATCACCATTGACGACAGGATTGCCTACCACTCGGAACGATCGACGTTTGACGAAACTATGCAAGTTCGTCGCAGATCGGTATAAGGTGGCTCGATGTGTCGTGTTTTAGGCTACAAATTGCTATGTCGCAGATTTGCGTACGACGAATAGAAGCGGAGATATAGTTGTTTATATCTGTCAGGCCATGAATCACCATTGACGGCCGAATTGCCTACCACTCGGAACGACCGACGTTTGCCGAAACTATGCGAGTTCGTCGCAGATCGGTATAAGGTGGGTCGATGTGTCGTGTTTTAAGCTACAAATTGCTATGTCGCAGATTCGCATACGACGAATAGAAGTGGAGTTATAGTTGTTTATATCTGTCAGGCCATGAATCGCCATTGACGGCCGGAATGCCTACCACTCGGAACGATCGACGTTTGACGAAACTATGCAAGTTCTTCGCAGATCGGTATAAGATGGGTCGATGTGTCGTGTTTTAAGCTACAAATTGCTATGTCGCAGATTCGCATTCGACGAATAGAAGCGGAGTTATAGTTGTTTATATCTGTCAGGCCATGAATCACCATTGACGGCCGGATTGCCTTCCACTCGAAACGATCGATGTTTGACGAAACTATGCAAGTTCTTCGCAGATCGGTATAAGGTGGGTCGATGTGTCGTGTTTTAAGCTACAAATTGCTATGTCGCAGATTCGCATACGACGAATAGAAGTGGAGTTATAGTTGTTTATATCTGTCAGGCCATTAATCACCATTGACGGCCGGATTGCCTTCCACTCGAAACGATCGAGGTTTGACGAAACTATGCAAGTTCTTCGCAGATCGGTATAAGGTGGGTCGATGTGTCGTGTTTTAAGCTACAAATTGCTATGTCGCAGATTTGCATACGACGAATAGAGGCGGAGTTATAGTTGTTTATATCTGTGAGGCCATGAATCACCATTGACGGCAGGATTGCCTACCACTCGGAACGATCGACGTTTGACGAAACTATGCAAGTTCTTCGCAGATCGGTATAAGATGGGTCGATGTGTCGTGTTTTAAGCTACAAATTGCTATGTCGCAGATTTGCATACGACGAATAGAAGTGGAGTTATAGTTGTTTATATCTGTCAGGCCATGAATCACCATTGACGGCCGGATTGCCTTCCACTTGAAACGATCGACGTTTGCCGAAACTATGCAAGTTCGTCGCAGATCGGTATAAGGTGGGTCGTTGGGCCGTGTTTTAAGCTACAAGTTGCTGTGTCGCAGATTCGCATACGACGAATGGAAGTGGAGTTATCGATGTTTATATCTGTCAGGCCATGAATCACCATTGACGGCCGGATTGCCTTCCACTCGAAACGATCGATGTTTGAAGAAACTATGCAAGTTCGTCGCAGATCGGTATAAGGTGGCTCGATGTGTCGTGTTTTAGGCTACAAATTGCTATGTCGCAGATTTGCGTACGACGAATAGAAGCGCAGTTATAGTTGTTTATATCTGTCAGGCCATGAATCACCATTGACGGCCGGATTGCCTTCCACTCGAAACGATCGATGTTTGACGAAACTATGCAAGTTCGTCGCAGATCGGTATAAGGTGGCTCAATGTGTCGTGTTTTAGGCTACAAATTGCTATGTCGCAGATTTGCGTACGACGAATAGAAGCGCAGTTATAGTTGTTTATATCGGTCAGGCCATGAATCACCATTGACGGCCAGAATGCCCATCACTCGAAACGATCGATGTTTGACGAAACTATGCAAGTTCGTCGCAGATCGGTATAAGGTGGCTCGATGTGTCGTGTTTTAGGCTACAAATTGCTATGTCGCAGATTTGCGTACGACGAATAGAAGCGGAGATATAGTTGTTTATATCTGTCAGGCCATGAATCACCATTGACGGCCGAATTGCTTTCCACTCGAAACGACCGATGTTTGACGAAACTATGCAAGTTCGTCGCAGATCGGTATAAGGTGGGACGATGTGTCGTGTTTTATGCTACAAATTGCTATGTCGCAGATTTGCATACGACGAATAGAAGTGGAGTTATTGTTGTTTATATCTGTCAGGACATGAATCACCATTGACGGCCGGATTGCCTACCACTCGGAACGATCGACGTTTGACGAAACTATGCAAGTTCTTCGCAGATCGGTATAAGGTGGGTCGATGTGTCGTGTTTTAACCTACAAATTGCTGTGTCGCAGATTCGCATACGACGAATAGAAGCGGAGTTATAGTTGTTTATATCTGTGAGGTCATGAATCATCATTGACGGCCAGAATGCCTACCACTCGAAACGATCGATGTTTGACGAAACTATGCAAGTTCGTCGCAGATCGGTATAAGGTGGGTCGATGTGTCGTGTTTTAAGCTACAAATTGCTATGTCGCAGATTTGCATACGACGAATAGAGGCGGAGTTATAGTTGTTTATATCTGTGAGGCCATGAATCACAATTGACAGCAGGATTGCCTACCACTCGGAACGATCGACGGTTGACGAAACTATGCAAGTTCTTCGCAGATCGGTATAAGATGGGTCGATGTGTCGTGTTTTAAGCTACAAATTGCTATGTCGCAGATTCGCATACGACGAATAGAAGTGGAGGTATAGTTGTTTATATCTGTCAGGCCATGAATCACCATTGACGGCCTGATTGCCTTCCACTCGAACCGATCGATGTTTGACGAAACTATGCAAGTTCGTCGCAGATCGGTATAAGGTGGGTCGATGTGTCGTGTTTTAACCTACAAATTGCTGTGTCGCAGATTCGCATACGACGAATAGAAGTGGAGTTATAGTTGTTTATATCTGTGAGGCCATTAATCACCATTGACGACAGGATTGCCTACCACTCGGAACGATCGACGGTTGACGAAACTATGCAAGTTCTTCGCAGATCGGTATAAGATGGGTCGATGTGTCGTGTTTTAAGCTACAAATTGCTATGTCGGAGATTCGCATACGACGAATAGAAGTGGAGTTATAGTTGTTTATATCTGTCAGGCCATGAATCACCATTGACCGCCGGATTGCCTTCCACTCGAAACGATCGATGTTTGACGAAACTATGCAAGTTCGTCGCAGATCGGTATAAGGTGGGTCGTTGGGCCGTGTTTTAACCTACAAATTGCTGTGTCGCAGATTTGCATACGACGAATAGAAGCGGAGTTGTAGTTGTTTATATCTGTGAGGTCATGAATCATCATTGACGGCCAGAATGCCTACCACTCGAAACGATCGATGTTTGACGAAACTATGCAAGTTCGTCGCAGATCGGTATAAGGTGGGTCGATGTGTCGTGCTTTAAGCTACAAATTGCTATGTCGCAGATTTGCATACGACGAATAGAAGCGGAGTTATAGTTGTTTATATCTGTGAGGTCATGAATCATCATTGACGGCCGGAATGCCTACCACTCGAAACGATCGATGTTTGACGAAACTATGCAAGTTCGTCGCATATCGGTATAAGGTAGGTCGATGTGTCGTGCTTTAAGCTACAAATTGCTATGTCGCAGATTTGCATACGACGAATAGAAGCGGAGTTATAGTTGTTTATATCTGTGAGGTCATGAATCACCATTGACGGCCGAATTGCCTACCACTCGGAACGACCGACGTTTGCCGAAACTATGCGAGTTCGTCGCAGATCGGTATAAGGTGGGTCGATGTGTCGTGTTTTAAGCTACAAATTGCTATGTCGCAGATTCGCATACGACGAATAGAAGTGGAGTTATAGTTGTTTATATCTGTCAGGCCATGAATCGCCATTGACGGCCGGAATGCCTACCACTCGGAACGATCGACGTTTGACGAAACTATGCAAGTTCTTCGCAGATCGGTATAAGATGGGTCGATGTGTCGTGTTTTAAGCTACAAATTGCTATGTCGCAGATTCGCATTCGACGAATAGAAGCGGAGTTATAGTTGTTTATATCTGTCAGGCCATGAATCACCATTGACGGCCGGATTGCCTTCCACTCGAAACGATCGATGTTTGACGAAACTATGCAAGTTCTTCGCAGATCGGTATAAGGTGGGTCGATGTGTCGTGTTTTAAGCTACAAATTGCTATGTCGCAGATTCGCATACGACGAATAGAAGTGGAGTTATAGTTGTTTATATCTGTCAGGCCATTAATCACCATTGACGGCCGGATTGCCTTCCACTCGAAACGATCGATGTTTGACGAAACTATGCAAGTTCTTCGCAGATCGGTATAAGGTGGGTCGATGTGTCGTGTTTTAAGCTACAAATTGCTATGTCGCAGATTTGCATACGACGAATAGAGGCGGAGTTATAGTTGTTTATATCTGTGAGGCCATGAATCACCATTGACGGCAGGATTGCCTACCACTCGGAACGATCGACGTTTGACGAAACTATGCAAGTTCTTCGCAGATCGGTATAAGATGGGTCGATGTGTCGTGTTTTAAGCTACAAATTGCTATGTCGCAGATTTGCATACGACGAATAGAAGTGGAGTTATAGTTGTTTATATCTGTCAGGCCATGAATCACCATTGACGGCCGGATTGCCTTCCACTTGAAACGATCGACGTTTGCCGAAACTATGCAAGTTCGTCGCAGATCGGTATAAGGTGGGTCGTTGGGCCGTGTTTTAAGCTACAAGTTGCTGTGTCGCAGATTCGCATACGACGAATGGAAGTGGAGTTATCGATGTTTATATCTGTCAGGCCATGAATCACCATTGACGGCCGGATTGCCTTCCACTCGAAACGATCGATGTTTGAAGAAACTATGCAAGTTCGTCGCAGATCGGTATAAGGTGGCTCGATGTGTCGTGTTTTAGGCTACAAATTGCTATGTCGCAGATTTGCGTACGACGAATAGAAGCGCAGTTATAGTTGTTTATATCTGTCAGGCCATGAATCACCATTGACGGCCGGATTGCCTTCCACTCGAAACGATCGATGTTTGACGAAACTATGCAAGTTCGTCGCAGATCGGTATAAGGTGGCTCAATGTGTCGTGTTTTAGGCTACAAATTGCTATGTCGCAGATTTGCGTACGACGAATAGAAGCGCAGTTATAGTTGTTTATATCGGTCAGGCCATGAATCACCATTGACGGCCAGAATGCCTACCACTCGAAACGATCGATGTTTGACGAAACTATGCAAGTTCGTCGCAGATCGGTATAAGGTGGCTCGATGTGTCGTGTTTTAGGCTACAAATTGCTATGTCGCAGATTTGCGTACGACGAATAGAAGCGGAGATATAGTTGTTTATATCTGTCAGGCCATGAATCACCATTGACGGCCGAATTGCCTTCCACTCGAAACGATCGATGTTTGACGAAACTATGCAAGTTCGTCGCAGATCGGTATAAGGTGGGTCGATGTGTCGTGTTTTAAGCTACAAATTGCTATGTCGCAGATTTGCATACGACGAATAGAAGTGGAGTTATTGTTGTTTATATCTGTCAGGACATGAATCACCATTGACGGCCGGATTGCCTACCACTCGGAACGATCGACGTTTGACGAAACTATGCAAGTTCTTCGCAGATCGGTATAAGGTGGGTCGATGTGTCGTGTTTTAACCTACAAATTGCTGTGTCGCAGATTCGCATACGACGAATAGAAGCGGAGTTATAGTTGTTTATATCTGTGAGGTCATGAATCATCATTGACGGCCAGAATGCCTACCACTCGAAACGATCGATGTTTGACGAAACTATGCAAGTTCGTCGCAGATCGGTATAAGGTGGGTCGATGTGTCGTGTTTTAAGCTACAAATTGCTATGTCGCAGATTTGCATACGACGAATAGAAGCGGAGTTATATTTGTCTATATCTGTGAGGCCATGAATCACCATTGACGGCAGGATTGCCTACCACTCGGAACGATCGACGTTTCACGAAACAATGCAAGTTCTTCGCAGATCGGTATAAGGTGGGTCGATGTGCCGTGTTTTAAGCTACACATTGCTATGTCGCAGATTTGCATACATCGAATAGAACCGGAGTTATAGTTGTTTATATCTGTCAGGCCGTGAATCACCATTGACGGCCGGATTGCCTACCACTCGGAACGACCGACGTTTGCCGAAACTATGCAAGTTCTTAGCAGATCGGTATAAGGTGTGTCGTTGGGCCGTGTTTTAAGCTACAAATTGCTATGCCACAGATTTGCGTACGACGAATAGAAGCGGAGTTATAGTTGTTTATATTTGTCAGGCCATGAATCACCATTGACGGCCGGATTGCCTACCACTCGGAACGATCGACGTTTGCCGAAACTCTGCAAGTTCTTCGCAGATCGGTATAAGGTGGCTCGATGTGCCGTGTTTTAAGCTACAAATTGCTATGTCGCAGATTTGCATACGACGATTAGAAGCGGAGTTATAGTTGTTTATATCTGTCAGGCCGTGAATCACCATTGACGGCCGGATTGCCTGCCACTCGGAACGATCGACGTTTGCCGAAACTATGCAAGTTCTTCGCAGATCGGTATAAGGTGGGTCTATGTGTCGTGTTTTAAGCTACAAATTGCTATGTCGCAGATTTGCATACGACGAATAGAGGCGGAGTTATAGTTGTTTATATCTGTGAGGCCATGAATCACCATTGACGGCAGGATTGCCTACCACTCGGAACGACCGACGTTTGACGAAACTATGAAAGCTCTTCGCAGATCGGTATAAGATGGGTCGATGTGCCGTGTTTTAAGCTACAAATTGCTATGTCGCAGATTCGCATACGACGAATAGAAGTGGAGTTATAGTTGTTTATATCTGTCAGGCCATTCATCACCATTGACGGCCGGATTGCCTTCCACTCGAAACGATCGATGTTTGACGAAACTATGCAAGTTCTTCGCAGATCGGTATAAGGTGGGTCGATGTGTCGTGTTTTAAGCTACAAATTGCTATGTCGCAGATTTGCATACGACGAATAGAGGCGGAGTTATAGTTGTTTATATCTGTGACACCATGAATCACCATTGACGGCAGGATTGCCTACCACTCGGAACGATCGACGTTTGACGAATCTATGCAAGTTCTTCGCAGATCGGTATAAGATGGGTCGATGTGTCGTGTTTTAAGCTACAAATTGCTGTGTCGCAGATTCGCATACGACGAATAGAAGCGGAGTTATCGATGTTTATATCTGTGAGGCCATTAATCACCATTGACGACAGGATTGCCTACCACTCGGAACGATCGACGTTTGACGAAACTATGCAAGTTCGTCGCAGGTCGGTATAAGGTGGCTCGATGTGTCGTGTTTTAGGCTACAAATTGCTATGTCGCAGATTTGCGTACGACGAATAGAAGCGGAGATATAGTTGTTTATATCTGTCAGGCCATGAATCACCATTGGCGGCCGAATTGCCTACCACTCGGAACGACCGACGTATGCCGAAACTATGCAAGTTCGTCGCAGATCGGTATAAGGTGGCTCGATGTGTCGTGTTTTAGGCTACAAATTGCTACGTCGCAGATTTGCGTACGACGAATAGAAGCGCAGTTATAGTTGTTTATATCGGTCAGGCCATGAATCACCATTGACGGCCAGAATGCCTACCACTCGAAACGATCGATGTTTGACGAAACTATGCAAGTTCGTCGCAGATTGGTATAAGGTGGGTCGATGTGTGGTGCTTTAAGCTACAAATTGCTATGTCGCAGATTTGCATACGACGAATAGAAGCGGAGTTATAGTTGTTTATATCTGTGAGGCCATGAATCACCATTGACGGCAGGATTGCCTACCACTCGCAACGATCGACGTTTGACGAAACAATGCAAGTTCTTCGCAGATCGGTATAAGGTGGGTCGATGTGCCGTGTTTTAAGCTACACATTGCTATGTCGCAGATTTGCATACGACGAATAGAAGCGGAGTTATAGTTGTTTATATCTGTCAGGCCATGAATCACCATTGACGGCCGAATTGCCTACCACTCGGAACGACCGACGTTTGCCGAAACTATGCAAGTTCTTCGCAGATCGGTATAAGGTGGCTCGATGTGCCGTGTTTTAAGCTACAAATTGCTATGTCGCAGATTTGCATACGACGAATAGAAGCGGAGTTATAGTTGTTTATATCTGTCAGGCCGTGAATCACCATTGACGGCCGGATTGCCTACCACTCGGAACGATCGACGTTTGCCGAAACTATGCAAGTTCTTCGCAGATCGGTATAAGGTGGGTCTATGTGTCGTGTTTTAAGCTACAAATTGCTATGTCGCAGATTTGCATACGACGAATAGAGGCGGAGTTATAGTTGTTTATATCTGTGAGGCCATGAATCACCATTGACGGCAGGATTGCCTACCACTCGGAACGACCGACGTTTGACGAAACTATGCAAGTTCTTCGCAGATCGGTATAAGATGGGTCGATGTGTCGTGTTTTAAGCTACAAATTGCTATGTCGCAGATTCGCATACGACGAATAGAAGTGGAGTTATAGTTGTTTATATCTGTCAGGCCATTAATCACCATTGACGGCCGGATTGCCTTCCACTCGAAACGATCGATGTTTGAAGAAACTATGCAAGTTCGTCGCAGATCGGTATAAGGTGGCTCAATGTGTCGTGTTTTAGGCTACAAATTGCTATGTCGCAGATTTGCGTACGACGAATAGAAGCGCAGTTATAGTTGTTTATATCGGTCAGGCCATGAATCACCATTGACGGCCAGAATGCCTACCACTCGAAACGATCGATGTTTGACGAAACTATGCAAGTTCGTCGCAGATCGGTATAAGGTGGCTCGATGTGTCGTGTTTTAGGCTACAAATTGCTATGTCGCAGATTTGCGTACGACGAATAGAAGCGGAGATATAGTTGTTTATATCTGTCAGGCCATGAATCACCATTGACGGCCGAATTGCCTTCCACTCGAAACGATCGATGTTTGACGAAACTATGCAAGTTCTTCGCAGATCGGTATAAGGTGGGACAATGTGTCGTGTTTTAAGCTACAAATTGCTATGTCGCAGATTTGCATACGACGAATAGAAGTGGAGTTATTGTTGTTTATATCTGTCAGGACATGAATCACCATTGACGGCCGGATTGCCTACCACTCGGAACGATCGACGTTTGACGAAACTATGCAAGTTCTTCGCAGATCGGTATAAGGTGGGTCGATGTGTCGTGTTTTAACCTACAAATTGCTGTGTCGCAGATTCGCATACGACGAATAGAAGCGGAGTTATAGTTGTTTATATCTGTGAGGTCATGAATCATCATTGACGGCCAGAATGCCTACCACTCGAAACGATCGATGTTTGACGAAACTATGCAAGTTCGTCGCAGATCGGTATAAGGTGGGTCGATGTGTCGTGTTTTAAGCTACAAATTGCTATGTCGCAGATTTGCATACGACGAATAGAAGCGGAGTTATATTTGTCTATATCTGTGAGGCCATGAATCACCATTGACGGCAGGATTGCCTACCACTCGGAACGATCGACGTTTCACGAAACAATGCAAGTTCTTCGCAGATCGGTATAAGGTGGGTCGATGTGCCGTGTTTTAAGCTACACATTGCTATGTCGCAGATTTGCATACATCGAATAGAACCGGAGTTATAGTTGTTTATATCTGTCAGGCCGTGAATCACCATTGACGGCCGGATTGCCTACCACTCGGAACGACCGACGTTTGCCGAAACTATGCAAGTTCTTCGCAGATCGGTATAAGGTGGCTCGATGTGCCGTGTTTTAAGCTACAAATTGCTATGTCGCAGATTTGCATACGACGAATAGAAGCGGAGTTATAGTTGTTTATATCTGTCAGGCCGTGAATCACCATTGACGGCCGGATTGCCTACCACTCGGAACGATCGACGTTTGCCGAAACTATGCAAGTTCTTCGCAGATCGGTATAAGGTGGGTCTATGTGTCGTGTCTTAAGCTACAAATTGCTATGTCGCAGATTTGCATACGACGAATAGAGGCGAAGTTATAGTTGTTTATATCTGTGAGGCCATGAATCACCATTGACGGCAGGATTGCCTACCACTCGGAACGACCGACGTTTGACGAAACTATGCAAGTTCTTCGCAGATCGGTATAAGATGGGTCGATGTGTCGTGTTTTAAGCTACAAATTGCTATGTCGCAGATTCGCATACGACGAATAGAAGTGGAGTTATAGTTGTTTATATCTGTCAGGCCATTAATCACCATTGACGGCCGGATTGCCTTCCACTCGAAACGATCGATGTTTGACGAAACTATGCAAGTTCTTCGCAGATCGGTATAAGGTGGGTCGATGTGTCGTGTTTTAAGCTACAAATTGCTATGTCGCAGATTTGCATACGACGAATAGAGGCGGAGTTATAGTTGTTTATATCTGTGAGGCCATGAATCACCATTGACGGCAGGATTGCCTACCACTCGGAACGATCGACGTTTGACGAAACTATGCAAGTTCTTCGCAGATCGGTATAAGATGGGTCGATGTGTCGTGTTTTAAGCTACAAATTGCTATGTCGCAGATTTGCATACGACGAATAGAAGTGGAGTTATAGTTGTTTATATCTGTCAGGCCATGAATCACCATTGACGGCCGGATTGCCTTCCACTTGAAACGATCGACGTTTGCCGAAACTATGCAAGTTCGTCGCAGATCGGTATAAGGTGGGTCGTTGGGCCGTGTTTTAAGCTACAAGTTGCTGTGTCGCAGATTCGCATACGACGAATGGAAGCGGAGTTATCGATGTTTATATCTGTGAGGCCATTAATCACCATTGACGACAGGATTGCCTACCACTCGGAACGATCGACGTTTGCCGAAACTATGCAAGTTCGTCGCAGATCGGTATAAGGTGGCTCGATGTGTCGTGTTTTAGGCTACAAATTGCTATGTTGCAGATTTGCGTACGACGAATAGAAGCGGAGTTATCGATGTTTATAATTGTGAGGCCATTAATCACCATTGACGACAGGATTGCCTACCACTCGGAACGATCGACGTTTGACGAAACTATGCAAGTTCGTCGCAGATCGGTATAAGGTGGCTCGATGTGTCGTGTTTTATGCTACAAATTGCTATGTCGCAGATTTGCGTACGACGAATAGAAGCGGAGTTATAGTTGTTTATATCTGTCAGGCCATGAATCACCATTGACGGCCGGATTGCCTACCACTCGGAACGACCGACGTTTGCCGAAACTATGCAAGTTCGTCGCAGATCGGTATAAGGTGGGTCGTTGGGCCGTGTTTTAAGCTACAACTTGCTATGTCGTAGATTCGCATACGACGAATAGAAGCGGAGTTATCGATGTTTATATCTGTGAGGCCATGAATCACCATTGACGACCGAATTGCCTACCACTCGGAACGACCGACGTTTGCCGAAACTATGCAAGTTCGTCGCAGATCGGTATAAGGTGGCTCGATGTGTCGTGTTTTAGGCTACAAATTGCTACGTCGCAGATTTGCGTACGACGAATAGAAGCGCAGTTATAGTTGTTTATATCGGTCAGGCCATGAATCTCCATTGACGGCCAGAATGCCTACCACTCGAAACGATCGATGTTTGACGAAACTATGCAAGTTCGTCGCAGATCGGTATAAGGTGGGTCGATGTGTGGTGCTTTAAGCTACAAATTGCTATGTCGCAGATTTGCATACGACGAATAGAAGCGGAGTTATAGTTGTCTATATCTGTGAGGCCATGAATCACCATTGACGGCAGGATTGCCTACCACTCGGAACGATCGACGTTTGACGAAACAATGCAAGTTCTTCGCAGATCGGTATAAGGTGGGTCGATGTGCCGTGTTTTAAGCTACACATTGCTATGTCGCAGATTTGCATACGACGAATAGAAGCGGAGTTATAGTTGTTTATATCTGTCAGGCCGTGAATCACCATTGACGGCCGGATTGCCTACCACTCGGAACGACCGACGTTTGCCGAAACTATGCAAGTTCGTTGCAGATCGGTATAAGGTGTGTCGTTGGGCCGTGTTTTAAGCTACAAATTGCTATGCCACAGATTTGCGTACGACGAATAGAAGCGGAGTTATAGTTGTTTATATTTGTCAGGCCATGAATCACCATTGACGGCCGGATTGCCTACCACTCGGAACGATCGACGTTTGCCGAAACTCTGCAAGTTCTTCGCAGATCGGTATAAGGTGGCTCGATGTGCCGTGTTTTAAGCTACAAATTGCTATGTCGCAGATTTGCATACGACGATTAGAAGCGGAGTTTTAGTTGTTTATATCTGTCAGGCCGTGAATCACCATTGACGGCCGGATTGCCTGCCACTCGGAACGATCGACGTTTGCCGAAACTATGCAAGTTCTTCGCAGATCGGTATAAGGTGGGTCTATGTGTCGTGTTTTAAGCTACAAATTGCTATGTCGCAGATTTGCATACGACGAATAGAGGCGGAGTTATAGTTGTTTATATCTGTGAGGCCATGAATCACCATTGACGGCAGGATTGCCTACCACTCGGAACGACCGACGTTTGACGAAACTATGAAAGCTCTTCGCAGATCGGTATAAGATGGGTCGATGTGCCGTGTTTTAAGCTACAAATTGCTATGTCGCAGATTCGCATACGACGAATAGAAGTGGAGTTATAGTTGTTTATATCTGTCAGGCCATTAATCACCATTGACGGCCGGATTGCCTTCCACTCGAAACGATCGATGTTTGACGAAACTATGCAAGTTCTTCGCAGATCGGTATAAGGTGGGTCGATGTGTCGTGTTTTAAGCTACAAATTGCTATGTCGCAGATTTGCATACGACGAATAGAGGCGGAGTTATAGTTGTTTATATCTGTGAGACCATGAATCACCATTGACGGCAGGATTGCCTACCACTCGGAACGATCGACGTTTGACGAATCTATGCAAGTTCTTCGCAGATCGGTATAAGATGGGTCGATGTGTCGTGTTTTAAGCTACAAATTGCTGTGTCGCAGATTCGCATACGACGAATAGAAGCGGAGTTATCGATGTTTATATCTGTGAGGCCATTAATCACCATTGACGACAGGATTGCCTACCACTCGGAACGATCGACGTTTGACGAAACTATGCAAGTTCGTCGCAGGTCGGTATAAGGTGGCTCGATGTGTCGTGTTTTAGGCTACAAATTGCTATGTCGCAGATTTGCGTACGACGAATAGAAGCGGAGATATAGTTGTTTATATCTGTCAGGCCATGAATCACCATTGGCGGCCGAATTGCCTACCACTCGGAACGACCGACGTATGCCGAAACTATGCAAGTTCGTCGCAGATCGGTATAAGGTGGCTCGATGTGTCGTGTTTTAGGCTACAAATTGCTACGTCGCAGATTTGCGTACGACGAATAGAAGCGCAGTTATAGTTGTTTATATCGGTCAGGCCATGAATCACCATTGACGGCCAGAATGCCTACCACTCGAAACGATCGATGTTTGACGAAACTATGCAAGTTCGTCGCAGATTGGTATAAGGTGGGTCGATGTGTGGTGCTTTAAGCTACAAATTGCTATGTCGCAGATTTGCATACGACGAATAGAAGCGGAGTTATAGTTGTCTATATCTGTGAGGCCATGAATCACCATTGACGGCAGGATTGCCTACCACTCGCAACGATCGACGTTTGACGAAACAATGCAAGTTCTTCGCAGATCGGTATAAGGTGGGTCGATGTGCCGTGTTTTAAGCTACAAATTGCTATGTCGCAGATTTGCATACGACGAATAGAAGCGGAGTTATAGTTGTTTATATCTGTCAGGCCATGAATCACCATTGACGGCCGAATTGCCTACCACTCGGAACGACCGACGTTTGCCGAAACTATGCAAGTTCTTCGCAGATCGGTATAAGGTGGGTCGATGTGGCGTGTTTTAAGCTACAAATTGCTATGTCGCAGATTTGCATACGACGAATAGAAGCGGAGTTATAGTTGTTTATATCTGTCAGGCCGTGAATCACCATTGACGGCCGGATTGCCTACCACTCGGAACGATCGACGTTTGCCGAAACTATGCAAGTTCTTCGCAGATCGGTATAAGGTGGGTCTATGTGTCGTGTTTTAAGCTACAAATTGCTATGTCGCAGATTTGCATACGACGAATAGAGGCGGAGTTATAGTTGTTTATATCTGTGAGGCCATGAATCACCATTGACGGCAGGATTGCCTACCACTCGGAACGACCGACGTTTGACGAAACTATGCAAGTTCTTCGCAGATCGGTATAAGATGGGTCGATGTGTCGTGTTTTAAGCTACAAATTGCTATGTCGCAGATTCGCATACGACGAATAGAAGCGGAGTTATAGTTGTTTATATCTGTCAGGCCATTAATCACCATTGACGGCCGGATTGCCTTCCACTCGAAACGATCGATGTTTGACGAAACTATGCAAGTTCTTCGCAGATCGGTATAAGGTGGGTCGATGTGTCGTGTTTTAAGCTACAAATTGCTATGTCGCAGATTTGCATACGACGAATAGAGGCGGAGTTATAGTTGTTTATATCTGTGAGGCCATGAATCACCATTGACGGCAGGATTGCCTACCACTCGGAACGATCGACGTTTGACGAAACTATGCAAGTTCTTCGCAGATCGGTATAAGATGGGTCGATGTGTCGTGTTTTAAGCTACAAATTGCTATGTCGCAGATTTGCACACGACGAATAGAAGTGGAGTTATAGTTGTTTATATCTGTCAGGCCATGAATCACCATTGACGGCCGGATTGCCTTCCACTTGAAACGATCGATGTTTGACGAAACTATGCAAGTTCGTCGCAGATCGGTATAAGGTGGCTCGATGTGTCGTGTTTTAGGCTACAAATTGCTATGTCGCAGATTTGCGTACGACGAATAGAAGCGCAGTTATAGTTGTTTATATCGGTCAGGCCATGAATCACCATTGACGGCCAGAATGCCTACCACTCGAAACGATCGATGTTTGACGAAACTATGCAAGTTCGTCGCAGATCGGTATAAGGTGGGTCGATGTGTCGTGTTTTAAGCTACAAATTGCTATGTCGCAGATTTGCATACGACGAATAGAGGCGGAGTTATAGTTGTTTATATCTGTCAGGCCATGAATCACCATTGACGGCCGAATTGCCTACCACTCGGAACGACCGACGTTTGCCGAAACTATGCAAGTTCGTCGCAGATCGGTATAAGGTGGCTCGATGTGTCGTGTTTTAGGCTACAAATTGCTATGTCGCAGATTTGCGTACGACGAATAGAAGCGCAGTTATAGTTGTTTATATCGGTCAGGCCATGAATCACCATTGACGGCCAGAATGCCTACCACTCGAAACGATCGATGTTTGACGAAACTATGCAAGTTCGTCGCAGATCGGTATAAGGTGGGTCGATGTGTCGTGCTTTAAGCTACAAATTGCTATGTCGCAGATTTGCATACGACGAATAGAGGCGGAGTTATAGTTATTTATATCTGTCAGGCCATGAATCACCATTGACGGCCGAATTGCCTACCACTCGGAACGACCGACGTTTGCCGAAACTATGCAAGTTCGTCGCAGATCGGTATAAGGTGGCTCGATGTGTCGTGTTTTAGGCTACAAATTGCTATGACGCAGATTTGCGTACGACGAATAGAAGCGCAGTTATAGTTGTTTATATCGGTCAGGCCATGAATCACCATTGACGGCCAAATTGTCTACCACTCGAAACGATCGATGTTTGACGAAACTATGCAAGTTCGTCGCAGATCGGTATAAGGTGGGTCGATGTGTGGTGCTTTAAGCTACAAATTGCTATGTCGCAGATTTGCATACGACGAATAGAAGCGGAGTTATAGTTGTTTATATCTGTCAGGCCATGAATCACCATTGACGGCCGGATTGCCTACCACTCGGAACGACCGACGTTTGCCGAAACTATGCAAGTTCGTTGCAAATCGGTATAAGGTGGGTCGTTGGGCCGTGTTTTAAGCTACAAATTGCTATGCCGCAGATTCGCATACGAGGAATAGAAACGGAGTTATCGATGTTTATATCTGTGAGGCCATGAATCACCATCGACAGCCGGATTGCCTACCACTCGGAACGACCGACGTTTGACGAAACTATGCAAGTTCTTCGCAGATCGGTATAAGGTGGCTCGATGTGTCGTGTTTTAGGCTACAAATTGCTATGTCGCAGATTTGCGTACGACGAATAGAAGCGGAGTTATCGATGTTTATAATTGTGAGGCCATTAATCACCATTGACGACAGGATTGCCTACCACTCGGAACGATCGACGTTTGACGAAACTATGCAAGTTCGTCGCAGATCGGTATAAGGTGGCTCGATGTGTCGTGTTTTAGGCTACAAATTGCTATGTCGCAGATTTGCGTACGACGAATAGAAGCGGAGATATAGTTGTTTATATCTGTCAGGCCATGAATCACCATTGACGGCCGTATTGCCTACCACTCGGAACGACCGACGTTTGCCGAAACTATGCGAGTTCGTCGCAGATCGGTATAAGGTGGGTCGATGTGTCGTGTTTTAAGCTACAAATTGCTATGTCGCAGATTCGCATACGACGAATAGAAGTGGAGTTATAGTTGTTTATATCTGTCAGGCCATGAATCACCATTGACGGCCGGAATGCCTACCACTCGGAACGATCGACGTTTGACGAAACTATGCAAGTTCTTCGCAGATCGGTATAAGATGGGTCGATGTGTCGTGTTTTAAGCTACAAATTGCTATGTCGCAGATTCGCATTCGACGAATAGAAGCGGAGTTATAGTTGTTTATATCTGTCAGGCCATGAATCACCATTGACGGCCGGATTGCCTTCCACTCGAAACGATCGATGTTTGACGAAACTATGCAAGTTCTTCGCAGATCGGTATAAGGTGGGTCGATGTGTCGTGTTTTAAGCTACAAATTGCTATGTCGCAGATTCGCATACGACGAATAGAAGTGGAGTTATAGTTGTTTATATCTGTCAGGCCATTAATCACCATTGACGGCCGGATTGCCTTCCACTCGAAACGATCGATGTTTGACGAAACTATGCAAGTTCTTCGCAGATCGGTATAAGGTGGGTCGATGTGTCGTGTTTTAAGCTACAAATTGCTATGTCGCAGATTTGCATACGACGAATAGAGGCGGAGTTATAGTTGTTTATATCTGTGAGGCCATGAATCACCATTGACGGCAGGATTGCCTACCACTCGGAACGATCGACGTTTGACGAAACTATGCAAGTTCTTCGCAGATCGGTATAAGATGGGTCGATGTGTCGTGTTTTAAGCTACAAATTGCTATGTCGCAGATTTGCATACGACGAATAGAAGTGGAGTTATAGTTGTTTATATCTGTCAGGCCATGAATCACCATTGACGGCCGGATTGCCTTCCACTTGAAACGATCGACGTTTGCCGAAACTATGCAAGTTCGTCGCAGATCGGTATAAGGTGGGTCGTTGGGCCGTGTTTTAAGCTACAAGTTGCTGTGTCGCAGATTCGCATACGACGAATGGAAGTGGAGTTATCGATGTTTATATCTGTCAGGCCATGAATCACCATTGACGGCCGGATTGCCTTCCACTCGAAACGATCGATGTTTGAAGAAACTATGCAAGTTCGTCGCAGATCGGTATAAGGTGGCTCAATGTGTCGTGTTTTAGGCTACAAATTGCTATGTCGCAGATTTGCGTACGACGAATAGAAGCGCAGTTATAGTTGTGTATATCTGTCAGGCCATGAATCACCATTGACGGCCGGATTGCCTTCCACTCGAAACGATCGATGTTTGAAGAAACTATGCAAGTTCGTCGCAGATCGGTATAAGGTGGCTCAATGTGTCGTGTTTTAGGCTACAAATTGCTATGTCGCAGATTTGCGTACGACGAATAGAAGCGCAGTTATAGTTGTTTATATCGGTCAGGCCATGAATCACCATTGACGGCCAGAATGCCTACCACTCGAAACGATCGATGTTTGACGAAACTATGCAAGTTCGTCGCAGATCGGTATAAGGTGGCTCGATGTGTCGTGTTTTAGGCTACAAATTGCTATGTCGCAGATTTGCGTACGACGAATAGAAGCGGAGATATAGTTGTTTATATCTGTCAGGCCATGAATCACCATTGACGGCCGAATTGCCTTCCACTCGAAACGATCGATGTTTGACGAAACTATGCAAGTTCTTCGCAGATCGGTATAAGGTGGGACGATGTGTCGTGTTTTAAGCTACAAATTGCTATGTCGCAGATTTGCATACGACGAATAGAAGTGGAGTTATTGTTGTTTATATCTGTCAGGACATGAATCACCATTGACGGCCGGATTGCCTACCACTCGGAACGATCGACGTTTGACGAAACTATGCAAGTTCTTCGCAGATCGGTATAAGGTGGGTCGATGTGTCGTGTTTTAACCTACAAATTGCTGTGTCGCAGATTCGCATACGACGAATAGAAGCGGAGTTATAGTTGTTTATATCTGTGAGGTCATGAATCATCATTGACGGCCAGAATGCCTACCACTCGAAACGATCGATGTTTGACGAAACTATGCAAGTTCGTCGCAGATCGGTATAAGGTGGGTCGATGTGTCGTGTTTTAAGCTACAAATTGCTATGTCGCAGATTTGCATACGACGAATAGAGGCGGAGTTATAGTTGTTTATATCTGTGAGGCCATGAATCACAATTGACAGCAGGATTGCCTACCACTCGGAACGATCGACGGTTGACGAAACTATGCAAGTTCTTCGCAGATCGGTATAAGATGGGTCGATGTGTCGTGTTTTAAGCTACAAATTGCTATGTCGCAGATTCGCATACGACGAATAGAAGTGGAGGTATAGTTGTTTATATCTGTCAGGCCATGAATCACCATTGACGGCCTGATTGCCTTCCACTCGAAACGATCGATGTTTGACGAAACTATGCAAGTTCGTCGCAGATCGGTATAAGGTGGGTCGATGTGTCGTGTTTTAACCTACAAATTGCTGTGTCGCAGATTCGCATACGACGAATAGAAGTGGAGTTATAGTTGTTTATATCTGTGAGGCCATTAATCACCATTGACGACAGGATTGCCTACCACTCGGAACGATCGACGGTTGACGAAACTATGCAAGTTCTTCGCAGATCGGTATAAGATGGGTCGATGTGTCGTGTTTTAAGCTACAAATTGCTATGTCGGAGATTCGCATACGACGAATAGAAGTGGAGTTATAGTTGTTTATATCTGTCAGGCCATGAATCACCATTGACCGCCGGATTGCCTTCCACTCGAAACGATCGATGTTTGACGAAACTATGCAAGTTCGTCGCAGATCGGTATAAGGTGGGTCGTTGGGCCGTGTTTTAACCTACAAATTGCTGTGTCGCAGATTTGCATACGACGAATAGAAGCGGAGTTGTAGTTGTTTATATCTGTGAGGTCATGAATCATCATTGACGGCCAGAATGCCTACCACTCGAAACGATCGATGTTTGACGAAACTATGCAAGTTCGTCGCAGATCGGTATAAGGTGGGTCGATGTGTCGTGCTTTAAGCTACAAATTGCTATGTCGCAGATTTGCATACGACGAATAGAAGCGGAGTTATAGTTGTTTATATCTGTGAGGTCATGAATCATCATTGACGGCCGGAATGCCTACCACTCGAAACGATCGATGTTTGACGAAACTATGCAAGTTCGTCGCATATCGGTATAAGGTAGGTCGATGTGTCGTGCTTTAAGCTACAAATTGCTATGTCGCAGATTTGCATACGACGAATAGAAGCGGAGTTATAGTTGTTTATATCTGTGAGGTCATGAATCATCATTGACGGCCAGAATGCCTACCACTCGAAACGATCGATGTTTGACGAAACTATGCAAGTTTGTCGCAGATCGGTATAAGGTAGGTCGATGTGTCGTGCTTTAAGCAACAAATTGCTATGTCACAGATTTGCATACGACGAATAGAAGCGGAGTTATAGTTGCTTATCTGTGAGGTCATGAATCATCATTGACGGCCAGAATGCCTACCACTCGAAACGATCGACGTTTGCCGAAACTATGCAAGTTCTTCGCAGATCGGTATAAGGTGGGTCGATGTGTCGTGTTTTAAGCTACAAAAAGCTATGTCGCAGATTTTCATACGACGAATAGAGGCGGAGTTATAGTTGTTTATATCTGTGAGGCCATGAATCACAATTGACGGCAGGATTGCCTACCACTCGGAACGATCGACGGTTGACGAAACTATGCAAGTTCTTCGCAGATCGGTATAAGATCGGTCGATGTGTCGTGTTTTAAGCTACAAATTGCTATGTCGCAGATTCGCATACGACGAATAGAAGTGGAGGTATAGTTGTTTATATCTGTCAGGCCATGAATCACCATTGACGGCCTGATTGCCTTCCACTCGAAAGATCGATGTTTGACGAAACTATGCAAGTTCGTCGCAGATCGGTATAAGGTGGGTCGATGTGTCGTGCTTTAAGCTACAAATTGCTATGTCGCAGATTTGCATACGACGAATAGAAGCGGAGTTATAGTTGTTTATATCTGTGAGGTCATGAATCATCATTGACGGCCGGAATGCCTACCACTCGAACCGATCGAAGTTTGACGAAACTATGCAAGTTCGTCGCATATCGGTATAAGGTGGGTCGATGTGTCGTGCTTTAAGCTACAAATTGCTATGCCGCAGATTCGCATACGACGAATAGAAGCGGAGTTATCGATGTTTATATCTGTGAGGCCATGAATCACCATTGACGACAGGATTGCCTACCACTCGGAACGATCGACTTTTGACGAAACTATGCAAGTTCTTCGCAGATCGGTATAAGGTGGGTCGATGTGTCGTGTTTTAACCTACAAATTGCTATGTCGCAGATTCGCATACGACGAATAGAAGCGGAGTTATAGTTGTTTATATGTGTCAGGCCATGAATCACCATTGACGACCGGATTGCTTTCCACTCGAAACGACCGATGTTTGACGAAACTATGCAAGCTCATCGCAGATCGGTATAAGCTGGGTCGATGTGTCGTGTTTTAAGCTACAAATTGCTATGTCGCAGATTCGCGTACTACGAATAGAAGTGGAGTTATAGTTGTTTATATCTGTGGGGCCATTAATCACCATTGACGACCGGATTGCCTACCACACGAAACGATCGATGTTTGACGAAACTATGCAAGTTCGTTGCAGATCGGTATAAGGTGCGTCGTTGGGCCGTGTTTTAAGCTACAAATTGCTATGTCGCAGATTTGCATACGACGAATAGAAGCGGAGTTGTAGTTGTTTATATCTGTGAGGTCATGAATCATCATTGACGGCCAGAATGCCTACCACTCGAAACGATCGATGTTTGACGAAACTATGCAAGTTCGTCGCAGATCGGTATAAGGTGGGTCGATGTATCGTGCTTTAAGCTACAAATTGCTATGTCGCAGATTTGCAATCGACGAATAGAGGCGGAGTTATAGTTGTTTCTATCTGTGAGGCCATGAATCACCATTGACGGCAGGATTGCCTACCACTCGAAACGATCGATGTTTGACGAAACTATGCAAGTTCTTCGCAGATCGGTATAAGGTGGGTCGATGTGTCGTGTTTTAAGCTACAAATTGCTATGTCGCAGATTTGCATACAACGAATAGAGGCGGAGTTATAGTTGTTTATATCTGTGAGGCCATGAATCACCATTGACGGCAGGATTGCCTACCACTCGGAACGATCGACGTTTGACGAAACTATGCAAGTTCTTCGCAGATCGGTATAAGATGGGTCGATGTGTCGTGTTTTAAGCTACAAATTGCTATGTCGCAGATTCGCATACGACGAATAGAAGTGGAGTTATAGTTGTTTATATCTGTCAGGCCATGAATCACCATTGACGGCCGGATTGCCTACCACTCGGAACGACCGACGTTTGCCGAAACTATGCAAGTTCGTTGCAGATCGGTATAAGGTGGGTCGTTGGGCCGTGTTTTAAGCTACAAATTGCTATGCCGCAGATTCGCATACGAGGAATAGAAGCGGAGTTGTCGATGTTTATATCTGTGAGGCCATGAATCACCATCGACAGCCGGATTGCCTACCACTCGGAACGATCGACGTTTGACGAAACTATGCAAGTTCTTCGCAGATCGGTATAAGGTGGCTCGATGTGTCGTGTTTTAGGCTACAAATTGCTATGTCGCAGATTTGCGTACGACGAATAGAAGCGGAGTTATAGTTGTTTATATCTGTCAGGCCATTAATCACCATTGACGGCCGGATTGCCTTCCACTCGAAACGATCGATGTTTGACGAAACTATGCAAGTTCTTCGCAGATCGGTATAAGGTGGGACGATGTGTCGTGTTTTTAGCTACAAATTGCTATGTCGCAGATTCGCATACGACGAATAGAAGTGGAGTTATGGTTGTTTATATCTGTCAGGCCATTAATCACCATTGACGGCCGGATTGCCTTCCACTCGAAACGATCGATGTTTGACGAAACTATGCAAGTTCTTCGCAGATCGGTATAAGGTGGGTCGATGTGTCGTGTTTTAAGCTACAAATTGCTATGTCGCAGATTTGCATACGACGAATAGAGGCGGAGTTATAGTTGTTTATATCTGTGAGGCCATGAATCACCATTGACGGCCGGATTGCCTACCACTCGGAACGATCGACGTTTGACGAAACTATGCAAGTTCTTCGCAGATCGGTATAAGGTGGGTCGATGTGTCGTGTTTTAACCTACAAATTGCTGTGTCGCAGATTCGCATACGACGAATAGAAGCGGAGTTATAGTTGTTTATATCTGTGAGGTCATGAATCATCATTGACGGCCAGAATGCCTACCACTCGAAACGATCGATGTTTGACGAAACTATGCAAGTTCGTCGCAGATCGGTATAAGGTGGGTCGATGTGTCGTGTTTTAAGCTACAAATTGCTATGTCGCAGATTTGCATACGACGAATAGAGGCGGAGTTATAGTTGTTTATATCTGTGAGGCCATGAATCACAATTGACAGCAGGATTGCCTACCACTCGGAACGATCGACGGTTGACGAAACTATGCAAGTTCTTCGCAGATCGGTATAAGATGGGTCGATGTGTCGTGTTTTAAGCTACAAATTGCTATGTCGCAGATTCGCATACGACGAATAGAAGTGGAGGTATAGTTGTTTATATCTGTCAGGCCATGAATCACCATTGACGGCCTGATTGCCTTCCACTCGAAACGATCGATGTTTGACGAAACTATGCAAGTTCGTCGCAGATCGGTATAAGGTGGGTCGATGTGTCGTGTTTTAACCTACAAATTGCTGTGTCGCAGATTCGCATACGACGAATAGAAGTGGAGTTATAGTTGTTTATATCTGTGAGGCCATTAATCACCATTGACGACAGGATTGCCTACCACTCGGAACGATCGACGGTTGACGAAACTATGCAAGTTCTTCGCAGATCGGTATAAGATGGGTCGATGTGTCGTGTTTTAAGCTACAAATTGCTATGTCGGAGATTCGCATACGACGAATAGAAGTGGAGTTATAGTTGTTTATATCTGTCAGGCCATGAATCACCATTGACCGCCGGATTGCCTTCCACTCGAAACGATCGATGTTTGACGAAACTATGCAAGTTCGTCGCAGATCGGTATAAGGTGGGTCGTTGGGCCGTGTTTTAACCTACAAATTGCTGTGTCGCAGATTTGCATACGACGAATAGAAGCGGAGTTGTAGTTGTTTATATCTGTGAGGTCATGAATCATCATTGACGGCCAGAATGCCTACCACTCGAAACGATCGATGTTTGACGAAACTATGCAAGTTCGTCGCAGATCGGTATAAGGTGGGTCGATGTGTCGTGCTTTAAGCTACAAATTGCTATGTCGCAGATTTGCATACGACGAATAGAAGCGGAGTTATAGTTGTTTATATCTGTGAGGTCATGAATCATCATTGATGGCCGGAATGCCTACCACTCGAAACGATCGATGTTTGACGAAACTATGCAAGTTCGTCGCATATCGGTATAAGGTAGGTCGATGTGTCGTGCTTTAAGCTACAAATTGCTATGTCGCAGATTTGCATACGACGAATAGAAGCGGAGTTATAGTTGTTTATATCTGTGAGGTCATGAATCATCATTGACGGCCAGAATGCCTACCACTCGAAACGATCGATGTTTGACGAAACTATGCAAGTTTGTCGCAGATCGGTATAAGGTAGGTCGATGTGTCGTGCTTTAAGCTACAAATTGCTATGTCACAGATTTGCATACGACGAATAGAAGCGGAGTTATAGTTGCTTATCTGTGAGGTCATGAATCATCATTGACGGCCAGAATGCCTACCACTCGAAACGATCGACGTTTGCCGAAACTATGCAAGTTCTTCGCAGATCGGTATAAGGTGGGTCGATGTGTCGTGTTTTAAGCTACAAAAAGCTATGTCGCAGATTTTCATACGACGAATAGAGGCGGAGTTATAGTTGTTTATATCTGTGAGGCCATGAATCACAATTGACGGCAGGATTGCCTACCACTCGGAACGATCGACGGTTGACGAAACTATGCAAGTTCTTCGCAGATCGGTATAAGATCGGTCGATGTGTCGTGTTTTAAGCTACAAATTGCTATGTCGCAGATTCGCATACGACGAATAGAAGTGGAGGTATAGTTGTTTATATCTGTCAGGCCATGAATCACCATTGACGGCCTGATTGCCTTCCACTCGAAAGATCGATGTTTGACGAAACTATGCAAGTTCGTCGCAGATCGGTATAAGGTGGGTCGATGTGTCGTGCTTTAAGCTACAAATTGCTATGTCGCAGATTTGCATACGACGAATAGAAGCGGAGTTATAGTTGTTTATATCTGTGAGGTCATGAATCATCATTGACGGCCGGAATGCCTACCACTCGAACCGATCGATGTTTGACGAAACTATGCAAGTTCGTCGCATATCGGTATAAGGTGGGTCGATGTGTCGTGCTTTAAGCTACAAATTGCTATGCCGCAGATTCGCATACGACGAATAGAAGCGGAGTTATCGATGTTTATATCTGTGAGGCCATGAATCACCATTGACGACAGGATTGCCTACCACTCGGAACGATCGACTTTTGACGAAACTATGCAAGTTCTTCGCAGATCGGTATAAGGTGGGTCGATGTGTCGTGTTTTAACCTACAAATTGCTATGTCGCAGATTCGCATACGACGAATAGAAGCGGAGTTATAGTTGTTTATATGTGTCAGGCCATGAATCACCATTGACGACCGGATTGCTTTCCACTCGAAACGACCGATGTTTGACGAAACTATGCAAGCTCATCGCAGATCGGTATAAGCTGGGTCGATGTGTCGTGTTTTAAGCTACAAATTGCTATGTCGCAGATTCGCGTACTACGAATAGAAGTGGAGTTATAGTTGTTTATATCTGTGGGGCCATTAATCACCATTGACGACCGGATTGCCTACCACACGAAACGATCGATGTTTGACGAAACTATGCAAGTTCGTTGCAGATCGGTATAAGGTGCGTCGTTGGGCCGTGTTTTAAGCTACAAATTGCTATGTCGCAGATCTGCATACGACGAATAGAAGCGGAGTTGTAGTTGTTTATATCTGTGAGGTCATGAATCATCATTGACGGCCAGAATGCCTACCACTCGAAACGATCGATGTTTGACGAAACTATGCAAGTTCGTCGCAGATCGGTATAAGGTGGGTCGATGTATCGTGCTTTAAGCTACAAATTGCTATGTCGCAGATTTGCAATCGACGAATAGAGGCGGAGTTATAGTTGTTTCTATCTGTGAGGCCATGAATCACCATTGACGGCAGGATTGCCTACCACTCGAAACGATCGATGTTTGACGAAACTATGCAAGTTCTTCGCAGATCGGTATAAGGTGGGTCGATGTGTCGTGTTTTAAGCTACAAATTGCTATGTCGCAGATTTGCATACAACGAATAGAGGCGGAGTTATAGTTGTTTATATCTGTGAGGCCATGAATCACCATTGACGGCAGGATTGCCTACCACTCGGAACGATCGACGTTTGACGAAACTATGCAAGTTCTTCGCAGATCGGTATAAGATGGGTCGATGTGTCGTGTTTTAAGCTACAAATTGCTATGTCGCAGATTCGCATACGACGAATAGAAGTGGAGTTATAGTTGTTTATATCTGTCAGGCCATGAATCACCATTGACGGCCGGATTGCCTACCACTCGGAACGACCGACGTTTGCCGAAACTATGCAAGTTCGTTGCAGATCGGTATAAGGTGGGTCGTTGGGCCGTGTTTTAAGCTACAAATTGCTATGCCGCAGATTCGCATACGAGGAATAGAAGCGGAGTTGTCGATGTTTATATCTGTGAGGCCATGAATCACCATCGACAGCCGGATTGCCTTCCACTCGGAACGATCGACGTTTGACGAAACTATGCAAGTTCTTCGCAGATCGGTATAAGGTGGCTCGATGTGTCGTGTTTTAGGCTACAAATTGCTATGTCGCAGATTTGCGTACGACGAATAGAAGTGGAGTTATAGTTGTTTATATCTGTCAGGCCATTAATCACCATTGACGGCCGGATTGCCTTCCACTCGAAACGAACGATGTTTGACGAAACTATGCAAGTTCTTCGCAGATCGGTATAAGGTGGGACGATGTGTCGTGTTTTTAGCTACAAATTGCTATGTCGCAGATTCGCATACGACGAATAGAAGTGGAGTTATGGTTGTTTATATCTGTCAGGCCATTAATCACCATTGACGGCCGGATTGCCTTCCACTCGAAACGATCGATGTTTGACGAAACTATGCAAGTTCTTCGCAGATCGGTATAAGGTGGGTCGATGTGTCGTGTTTTAAGCTACAAATTGCTATGTCGCAGATTTGCATACGACGAATAGAGGCGGAGTTATAGTTGTTTATATCTGTGAGGCCATGAATCACCATTGACGGCAGGATTGCCTACCACTCGGAACGACCGACGTTTGCCGAAACTATGCGAGTTCGTCGCAGATCGGTATAAGGTGGGTCGATGTGTCGTGTTTTAAGCTACAAATTGCTATGTCGCAGATTCGCATACGACGAATAGAAGTGGAGTTATAGTTGTTTATATCTGTCAGGCCATGAATCGCCATTGACGGCCGGATTGCCTTCCACTCGAAACGATCGATGTTTGACGAAACTATGCAAGTTCTTCGCAGATCGGTATAAGGTGGGACGATGTGTCGTGTTTTAAGCTACAAATTGCTATGTCGCAGATTTGCATACGACGAATAGAAGTGGAGTTATTGTTGTTTATATCTGTCAGGACATGAATCACCATTGACGGCCGGATTGCCTTCCACTCGAAACGATCGATGTTTGACGAAACTATGCAAGTTCTTCGCAGATCGGTATAAGGTGGGTCGATGTGTCGTGTTTTAAGCTACAAATTGCTATGTCGCAGATTTGCATACGACGAATAGAGGCGGAGTTATAGTTGTTTATATCTGTGAGGCCATGAATCACCATTGACGGCAGGATTGCCTACCACTCGGAACGACCGACGTTTGCCGAAACTATGCGAGTTCGTCGCAGATCGGTATAAGGTGGGTCGATGTGTCGTGTTTTAAGCTACAAATTGCTATGTCGCAGATTCGCATACGACGAATAGAAGTGGAGTTATAGTTGTTTATATCTGTCAGGCCATGAATCGCCATTGACGGCCGGATTGCCTTCCACTCGAAACGATCGATGTTTGACGAAACTATGCAAGTTCTTCGCAGATCGGTATAAGGTGGGTCGATGTGTCGTGTTTTAACCTACAAATTGCTGTGTCGCAGATTCGCATACGACGAATAGAAGCGGAGTTATAGTTGTTTATATGTGTCAGGCCATGAATCACCATTGACGCCTGGATTGCTTTCCACTCGAAACGACCGATGTTTGACGAAACTATGCAAGTTCGTCGCAGATCGGTATAAGGTGGCTCGATGTGTCGTGTTCTAGGCTACAAATTGCTATGTCGCAGATTTGCATACGACGAATAGAAGCGGAGTTGTAGTTGTTTATATCTGTGAGGTCATGAATCATCATTGACGGCCAGAATGCCTACCACTCGGAACGATCGACGTTAGCCGAAACTCTGCATGTCCTTCGCAGATCGGTATAAGGTGGGTCGATGTGCCGTGTTTTAAGCTACAAATTGCTATGTCGCAGATTTGCATACGACGAATAGAAGCGGAGTTATAGTTGTTTATATCTGTCAGGTCGTGAATCACCATTGACGGCCGGATTGCCTACCACTCGGAACGATCGACGTTTACCGAAACTATGCAAGTTCTTCGCAGATCGGTATAAAATGGGTCGATGTGTCGTGTTTTAAGCTACAAATTCCTATGTCGCAGATTTGCATACGACGAATAGAGGCGGAGTTATAGTTGTTTATATCTGTGAGGCCATGAATCACAATTGACGGCAGGATTGCCTACCACTCGGAACGATCGACGGTTGACGAAACTATGCAAGTTCTTCGCAGATCGGTATAAGATGGGTCGATGTGTCGTGTTTTAAGCTACAAATTGCTATGCCGCAGATTTGCATACGACGAATAGAAGTGGAGTTATAGTTGTTTATATCTGTCAGGCCATGAATCACCATTGACGGCCGGATTGCCTTACACTCGACACGATCGATGTTTGACGAAACTATGCAAGTTCGTCGCAGATCGGTATAAGGTCGGTCGATGTGTCGTGTTTTAACCTACAAATTGCTGTGTCGCAGATTCGCATACGACGAATAGAAGTGGAGTTGTAGTTGTTTATATCTGTGATGCCATTAATCACCATTGACGACAGGATTGCCTACCACTCGGAACGAACGACGGTTGACGAAACTATGCAAGTTCTTCGCAGATCGGTATAAGATGGGTCGATGTGTCGTGTTTTAAGCTACAAATTGCTATGTCGGAGATTCGCATACGGCGAATAGAAGTGGAGTTATAGTTGTTTATATCTGTCAGGCCATGAATCACCATTGACGGCCGGATTGCCTTCCACTCGAAACGATCGATGTTTGACGAAACTATGCAAGTTCGTCGCAGATCGGTATAAGGTGGGTCGTTGGGCCGTGTTTTAGGCTACAAGTTGCTGTGTCGCAGATTCGCATACGACGAATAGAAGCGGAGTTATAGTTGTTTATATGTTTCAGGCCATGAATCACCATTGACGCCTGGATTGCTTTCCACTCGAAACGACCGATGTTTGACGAAACTATGCAAGTTCGTCGCAGATCGGTATAAGATGGGTCGATGTGTCGTGTTTTAAGCTACAAATTGCTATGTCGCAGATTCGCATACGACGAATAGAAGTGGAGGTATAGTTGTTTATATCTGTCAGGCCATGAATCACCATTGACGGCCTGATTGCCTTCCACTCGAAACGATCGATGTTTGACGAAACTATGCAAGTTCGTCGCAGATCGGTATAAGGTGGGTCGATGTGTCGTGTTTTAACCTACAAATTGCTGTGTCGCAGATTCGCATACGACGAATAGAAGTGGAGTTATAGTTGTTTATATCTGTGAGGCCATTAATCACCATTGACGACAGGATTGCCTACCACTCGGAACGATCGACGGTTGACGAAACTATGCAAGTTCTTCGCAGATCGGTATAAGATGGGACGATGTGTCGTGTTTTAAGCTACAAATTGCTATGTCGCAGATTTGCATACGACGAATAGAAGTGGAGTTATAGTTGTTTATATCTGTCAGGCCATGAATCACCATTGACGGCCGGATTGCCTTCCACTCGAAACGATCGATGTTTGACGAAACTATGCAAGTTCGTCGCAGATCGGTATAAGGTGGCTCAATGTGTCGTGTTTTAGGCTACAAATTGCTATGTCGCAGATTTGCGTACGACGAATAGAAGCGCAGTTATAGTTGTTTATATCGGTCAGGCCATGAATCACCATTGACGGCCAGAATGCCTACCACTCGAAACGATCGATGTTTGACGAAACTATGCAAGTTCGTCGCAGATCGGTATAAGGTGGGTCGATGTGTCGTGCTTTAAGCTACAAATTGCTATGTCGCAGATTTGCATACGACGAATAGAGGCGGAGTTATAGTTATTTATATCTGTCAGGCCATGAATCACCATTGACGGCCGAATTGCCTACCACTCGGAACGACCGACGTTTGCCGAAACTATGCAAGTTCGTCGCAGATCGGTATAAGGTGGCTCGATGTGTCGTGTTTTAGGCTACAAATTGCTATGACGCAGATTTGCGTACGACGAATAGAAGCGCAGTTATAGTTGTTTATATCGGTCAGGCCATGAATCACCATTGACGGCCAAATTGTCTACCACTCGAAACGATCGATGTTTGACGAAACTATGCAAGTTCGTCGCAGATCGGTATAAGGTGGGTCGATGTGTGGTGCTTTAAGCTACAAATTGCTATGTCGCAGATTTGCATACGACGAATAGAAGCGGAGTTATAATTGTTTATATCTGTCAGGCCATGAATCACCATTGACGGCCGGATTGCCTACCACTCGGAACGACCGACGTTTGCCGAAACTATGCAAGTTCGTTGCAAATCGGTATAAGGTGGGTCGTTGGGCCGTGTTTTAAGCTACAAATTGCTATGCCGCAGATTCGCATACGAGGAATAGAAGCGGAGTTATCGATGTTTATATCTGTGAGGCCATGAATCACCATCGACAGCCGGATTGCCTACCACTCGGAACGACCGACGTTTGACGAAACTATGCAAGTTCTTCGCAGATCGGTATAAGGTGGCTCGATGTGTCGTGTTTTAGGCTACAAATTGCTATGTCGCAGATTTGCGTACGACGAATAGAAGCGGAGTTATCGATGTTTATAATTGTGAGGCCATTAATCACCATTGACGACAGGATTGCCTACCACTCGGAACGATCGACGTTTGACGAAACTATGCAAGTTCGTCGCAGATCGGTATAAGGTGGCTCGATGTGTCGTGTTTTAGGCTACAAATTGCTATGTCGCAGATTTGCGTACGACGAATAGAAGCGGAGATATAGTTGTTTATATCTGTCAGGCCATGAATCACCATTGACGGCCGAATTGCCTACCACTCGGAACGACCGACGTTTGCCGAAACTATGCGAGTTCGTCGCAGATCGGTATAAGGTGGGTCGATGTGTCGTGTTTTAAGCTACAAATTGCTATGTCGCAGATTCGCATACGACGAATAGAAGTGGAGTTATAGTTGTTTATATCTGTCAGGCCATGAATCGCCATTGACGGCCGGAATGCCTACCACTCGGAACGATCGACGTTTGACGAAACTATGCAAGTTCTTCGCAGATCGGTATAAGATGGGTCGATGTGTCGTGTTTTAAGCTACAAATTGCTATGTCGCAGATTCGCATACGACGAATAGAAGCGGAGTTATAGTTGTTTATATCTGTCAGGCCATTAATCACCATTGACGGCCGGATTGCCTTCCACTCGAAACGATCGATGTTTGACGAAACTATGCAAGTTCTTCGCAGATCGGTATAAGGTGGGTCGATGTGTCGTGTTTTAAGCTACAAATTGCTATGTCGCAGATTTGCATACGACGAATAGAGGCGGAGTTATAGTTGTTTATATCTGTGAGGCCATGAATCACCATTGACGGCAGGATTGCCTACCACTCGGAACGATCGACGTTTGACGAAACTATGCAAGTTCTTCGCAGATCGGTATAAGATGGGTCGATGTGTCGTGTTTTAAGCTACAAATTGCTATGTCGCAGATTTGCATACGACGAATAGAAGTGGAGTTATAGTTGTTTATATCTGTCAGGCCATGAATCACCATTGACGGCCGGATTGCCTTCCACTTGAAACGATCGACGTTTGCCGAAACTATGCAAGTTCGTCGCAGATCGGTATAAGGTGGGTCGTTGGGCCGTGTTTTAAGCTACAAGTTGCTGTGTCGCAGATTCGCATACGACGAATGGAAGCGGAGTTATCGATGTTTATATCTGTGAGGCCATTAATCACCATTGACGACAGGATTGCCTACCACTCGGAACGATCGACGTTTGACGAAACTATGCAAGTTCGTCGCAGATCGGTATAAGGTGGCTCGATGTGTCGTGTTTTAGGCTACAAATTGCTATGTCGCAGATTTGCGTACGACGAATAGAAGCGGAGATATAGTTGTTTATATCTGTCAGGCCATGAATCACCATTGACGGCCGAATTGCCTACCACTCGGAACGACCGACGTTTGCCGAAACTATGCGAGTTCGTCGCAGATCGGTATAAGGTGGGTCGATGTGTCGTGTTTTAAGCTACAAATTGCTATGTCGCAGATTCGCATACGACGAATAGAAGTGGAGTTATAGTTGTTTATATCTGTCAGGCCATGAATCGCCATTGACGGCCGGATTGCCTACCACTCGGAACGATCGACGTTTGACGAAACTATGCAAGTTCTTCGCAGATCGGTATAAGATGGGTCGATGTGTCGTGTTTTAAGCTACAAATTGCTATGTCGCAGATTCGCATACGACGAATAGAAGTGGAGTTATAGTTGTTTATATCTGTCAGGCCATGAATCACCATTGACGGCCGGATTGCCTTCCACTCGAAACGATCGATGTTTGACGAAACTATGCAAGTTCTTCGCAGATCGGTATAAGGTGGGACGATGTGTCGCGTTTTTAGCTACAAATTGCTATGTCGCAGATTCGCATACGACGAATAGAAGTGGAGTTATGGTTGTTTATATCTGTCAGGCCATTAATCACCATCGACAGCCGGATTGCCTACCACTCGGAACGATCGACGTTTGACGAAACTATGCAAGTTCTTCGCAGATCGGTATAAGGTGGCTCGATGTGTCGTGTTTTAGGCTACAAATTGCTATGTCGCAGATTTGCATACGACGAATAGAGGCGGAGTTATAGTTGTTTATATCTGTGAGGCCATGAATCACCATTGACGGCCGGATTGCCTACCACTCGGAACGATCGACGTTTGACGAAACTATGCAAGTTCTTCGCAGATCGGTATAAGGTGGGTCGATGTGTCGTGTTTTAACCTACAAATTGCTGTGTCGCAGATTCGCATACGACGAATAGAAGCGGAGTTATAGTTGTTTATATCTGTGAGGTCATGAATCATCATTGACGGCCAGAATGCCTACCACTCGAAACGATCGATGTTTGACGAAACTATGCAAGTTCGTCGCAGATCGGTATAAGGTGGGTCGATGTGTCGTGTTTTAAGCTACAAATTGCTATGTCGCAGATTTGCATACGACGAATAGAGGCGGAGTTATAGTTGTTTATATCTGTGAGGCCATGAATCACAATTGACAGCAGGATTGCCTACCACTCGGAACGATCGACGGTTGACGAAACTATGCAAGTTCTTCGCAGATCGGTATAAGATGGGTCGATGTGTCGTGTTTTAAGCTACAAATTGCTATGTCGCAGATTCGCATACGACGAATAGAAGTGGAGGTATAGTTGTTTATATCTGTCAGGCCATGAATCACCATTGACGGCCTGATTGCCTTCCACTCGAAACGATCGATGTTTGACGAAACTATGCAAGTTCGTCGCAGATCGGTATAAGGTGGGTCGATGTGTCGTGTTTTAACCTACAAATTGCTGTGTCGCAGATTCGCATACGACGAATAGAAGTGGAGTTATAGTTGTTTATATCTGTGAGGCCATTAATCACCATTGACGACAGGATTGCCTACCACTCGGAACGATCGACGGTTGACGAAACTATGCAAGTTCTTCGCAGATCGGTATAAGATGGGTCGATGTGTCGTGTTTTAAGCTACAAATTGCTATGTCGGAGATTCGCATACGACGAATAGAAGTGGAGTTATAGTTGTTTATATCTGTCAGGCCATGAATCACCATTGACCGCCGGATTGCCTTCCACTCGAAACGATCGATGTTTGACGAAACTATGCAAGTTCGTCGCAGATCGGTATAAGGTGGGTCGTTGGGCCGTGTTTTAACCTACAAATTGCTGTGTCGCAGATTTGCATACGACGAATAGAAGCGGAGTTGTAGTTGTTTATATCTGTGAGGTCATGAATCATCATTGACGGCCAGAATGCCTACCACTCGAAACGATCGATGTTTGACGAAACTATGCAAGTTCGTCGCAGATCGGTATAAGGTGGGTCGATGTGTCGTGCTTTAAGCTACAAATTGCTATGTCGCAGATTTGCATACGACGAATAGAAGCGGAGTTATAGTTGTTTATATCTGTGAGGTCATGAATCATCATTGACGGCCGGAATGCCTACCACTCGAAACGATCGATGTTTGACGAAACTATGCAAGTTCGTCGCATATCGGTATAAGGTAGGTCGATGTGTCGTGCTTTAAGCTACAAATTGCTATGTCGCAGATTTGCATACGACGAATAGAAGCGGAGTTATAGTTGTTTATATCTGTGAGGTCATGAATCATCATTGACGGCCAGAATGCCTACCACTCGAAACGATCGATGTTTGACGAAACTATGCAAGTTTGTCGCAGATCGGTATAAGGTAGGTCGATGTGTCGTGCTTTAAGCTACAAATTGCTATGTCACAGATTTGCATACGACGAATAGAAGCGGAGTTATAGTTGCTTATCTGTGAGGTCATGAATCATCATTGACGGCCAGAATGCCTACCACTCGAAACGATCGACGTTTGCCGAAACTATGCAAGTTCTTCGCAGATCGGTATAAGGTGGGTCGATGTGTCGTGTTTTAAGCTACAAAAAGCTATGTCGCAGATTTTCATACGACGAATAGAGGCGGAGTTATAGTTGTTTATATCTGTGAGGCCATGAATCACAATTGACGGCAGGATTGCCTACCACTCGGAACGATCGACGGTTGACGAAACTATGCAAGTTCTTCGCAGATCGGTATAAGATCGGTCGATGTGTCGTGTTTTAAGCTACAAATTGCTATGTCGCAGATTCGCATACGACGAATAGAAGTGGAGGTATAGTTGTTTATATCTGTCAGGCCATGAATCACCATTGACGGCCTGATTGCCTTCCACTCGAAAGATCGATGTTTGACGAAACTATGCAAGTTCGTCGCAGATCGGTATAAGGTGGGTCGATGTGTCGTGCTTTAAGCTACAAATTGCTATGTCGCAGATTTGCATACGACGAATAGAAGCGGAGTTATAGTTGTTTATATCTGTGAGGTCATGAATCATCATTGACGGCCGGAATGCCTACCACTCGAACCGATCGATGTTTGACGAAACTATGCAAGTTCGTCGCATATCGGTATAAGGTGGGTCGATGTGTCGTGCTTTAAGCTACAAATTGCTATGCCGCAGATTCGCATACGACGAATAGAAGCGGAGTTATCGATGTTTATATCTGTGAGGCCATGAATCACCATTGACGACAGGATTGCCTACCACTCGGAACGATCGACTTTTGACGAAACTATGCAAGTTCTTCGCAGATCGGTATAAGGTGGGTCGATGTGTCGTGTTTTAACCTACAAATTGCTATGTCGCAGATTCGCATACGACGAATAGAAGCGGAGTTATAGTTGTTTATATGTGTCAGGCCATGAATCACCATTGACGACCGGATTGCTTTCCACTCGAAACGACCGATGTTTGACGAAACTATGCAAGCTCATCGCAGATCGGTATAAGCTGGGTCGATGTGTCGTGTTTTAAGCTACAAATTGCTATGTCGCAGATTCGCGTACTACGAATAGAAGTGGAGTTATAGTTGTTTATATCTGTGGGGCCATTAATCACCATTGACGACCGGATTGCCTACCACACGAAACGATCGATGTTTGACGAAACTATGCAAGTTCGTTGCAGATCGGTATAAGGTGCGTCGTTGGGCCGTGTTTTAAGCTACAAATTGCTATGTCGCAGATTTGCATACGACGAATAGAAGCGGAGTTGTAGTTGTTTATATCTGTGAGGTCATGAATCATCATTGACGGCCAGAATGCCTACCACTCGAAACGATCGATGTTTGACGAAACTATGCAAGTTCGTCGCAGATCGGTATAAGGTGGGTCGATGTATCGTGCTTTAAGCTACAAATTGCTATGTCGCAGATTTGCAATCGACGAATAGAGGCGGAGTTATAGTTGTTTCTATCTGTGAGGCCATGAATCACCATTGACGGCAGGATTGCCTACCACTCGAAACGATCGATGTTTGACGAAACTATGCAAGTTCTTCGCAGATCGGTATAAGGTGGGTCGATGTGTCGTGTTTTAAGCTACAAATTGCTATGTCGCAGATTTGCATACAACGAATAGAGGCGGAGTTATAGTTGTTTATATCTGTGAGGCCATGAATCACCATTGACGGCAGGATTGCCTACCACTCGGAACGATCGACGTTTGACGAAACTATGCAAGTTCTTCGCAGATCGGTATAAGATGGGTCGATGTGTCGTGTTTTAAGCTACAAATTGCTATGTCGCAGATTCGCATACGACGAATAGAAGTGGAGTTATAGTTGTTTATATCTGTCAGGCCATGAATCACCATTGACGGCCGGATTGCCTACCACTCGGAACGACCGACGTTTGCCGAAACTATGCAAGTTCGTTGCAGATCGGTATAAGGTGGGTCGTTGGGCCGTGTTTTAAGCTACAAATTGCTATGCCGCAGATTCGCATACGAGGAATAGAAGCGGAGTTGTCGATGTTTATATCTGTGAGGCCATGAATCACCATCGACAGCCGGATTGCCTACCACTCGGAACGATCGACGTTTGACGAAACTATGCAAGTTCTTCGCAGATCGGTATAAGGTGGCTCGATGTGTCGTGTTTTAGGCTACAAATTGCTATGTCGCAGATTTGCGTACGACGAATAGAAGTGGAGTTATAGTTGTTTATATCTGTCAGGCCATTAATCACCATTGACGGCCGGATTGCCTTCCACTCGAAACGATCGATGTTTGACGAAACTATGCAAGTTCTTCGCAGATCGGTATAAGGTGGGACGATGTGTCGTGTTTTTAGCTACAAATTGCTATGTCGCAGATTCGCATACGACGAATAGAAGTGGAGTTATGGTTGTTTATATCTGTCAGGCCATTAATCACCATTGACGGCCGGATTGCCTTCCACTCGAAACGATCGATGTTTGACGAAACTATGCAAGTTCTTCGCAGATCGGTATAAGGTGGGTCGATGTGTCGTGTTTTAAGCTACAAATTGCTATGTCGCAGATTTGCATACGACGAATAGAGGCGGAGTTATAGTTGTTTATATCTGTGAGGCCATGAATCACCATTGACGGCAGGATTGCCTACCACTCGGAACGACCGACGTTTGCCGAAACTATGCGAGTTCGTCGCAGATCGGTATAAGGTGGGTCGATGTGTCGTGTTTTAAGCTACAAATTGCTATGTCGCAGATTCGCATACGACGAATAGAAGTGGAGTTATAGTTGTTTATATCTGTCAGGCCATGAATCACCATTGACGGCCGGATTGCCTACCACTCGAAACGATCGATGTTTGACGAAACTATGCAAGTTCTTCGCAGATCGGTATAAGGTGGGACGATGTGTCGTGTTTTAAGCTACAAATTGCTATGTCGCAGATTTGCATACGACGAATAGAAGTGGAGTTATTGTTGTTTATATCTGTCAGGACATGAATCACCATTGACGGCCGGATTGCCTTCCACTCGAAACGATCGATGTTTGACGAAACTATGCAAGTTCTTCGCAGATCGGTATAAGGTGGGTCGATGTGTCGTGTTTTAAGCTACAAATTGCTATGTCGCAGATTTGCATACGACGAATAGAGGCGGAGTTATAGTTGTTTATATCTGTGAGGCCATGAATCACCATTGACGGCAGGATTGCCTACCACTCGGAACGACCGACGTTTGCCGAAACTATGCGAGTTCGTCGCAGATCGGTATAAGGTGGGTCGATGTGTCGTGTTTTAAGCTACAAATTGCTATGTCGCAGATTCGCATACGACGAATAGAAGTGGAGTTATAGTTGTTTATATCTGTCAGGCCATGAATCGCCATTGACGGCCGGATTGCCTTCCACTCGAAACGATCGATGTTTGACGAAACTATGCAAGTTCTTCGCAGATCGGTATAAGGTGGGTCGATGTGTCGTGTTTTAACCTACAAATTGCTGTGTCGCAGATTCGCATACGACGAATAGAAGCGGAGTTATAGTTGTTTATATGTGTCAGGCCATGAATCACCATTGACGCCTGGATTGCTTTCCACTCGAAACGACCGATGTTTGACGAAACTATGCAAGTTCGTCGCAGATCGGTATAAGGTGGCTCGATGTGTCGTGTTCTAGGCTACAAATTGCTATGTCGCAGATTTGCATACGACGAATAGAAGCGGAGTTGTAGTTGTTTATATCTGTGAGGTCATGAATCATCATTGACGGCCAGAATGCCTACCACTCGGAACGATCGACGTTTGCCGAAACTCTGCATGTCCTTCGCAGATCGGTATAAGGTGGGTCGATGTGCCGTGTTTTAAGCTACAAATTGCTATGTCGCAGATTTGCATACGACGAATAGAAGCGGAGTTATAGTTGTTTATATCTGTCAGGTCGTGAATCACCATTGACGGCCGGATTGCCTACCACTCGGAACGATCGACGTTTACCGAAACTATGCAAGTTCTTCGCAGATCGGTATAAAATGGGTCGATGTGTCGTGTTTTAAGCTACAAATTCCTATGTCGCAGATTTGCATACGACGAATAGAGGCGGAGTTATAGTTGTTTATATCTGTGAGGCCATGAATCACAATTGACGGCAGGATTGCCTACCACTCGGAACGATCGACGGTTGACGAAACTATGCAAGTTCTTCGCAGATCGGTATAAGATGGGTCGATGTGTCGTGTTTTAAGCTACAAATTGCTATGCCGCAGATTTGCATACGACGAATAGAAGTGGAGTTATAGTTGTTTATATCTGTCAGGCCATGAATCACCATTGACGGCCGGATTGCCTTACACTCGACACGATCGATGTTTGACGAAACTATGCAAGTTCGTCGCAGATCGGTATAAGGTCGGTCGATGTGTCGTGTTTTAACCTACAAATTGCTGTGTCGCAGATTCGCATACGACGAATAGAAGTGGAGTTGTAGTTGTTTATATCTGTGATGCCATTAATCACCATTGACGACAGGATTGCCTACCACTCGGAACGAACGACGGTTGACGAAACTATGCAAGTTCTTCGCAGATCGGTATAAGATGGGTCGATGTGTCGTGTTTTAAGCTACAAATTGCTATGTCGGAGATTCGCATACGGCGAATAGAAGTGGAGTTATAGTTGTTTATATCTGTCAGGCCATGAATGACCATTGACGGCCGGATTGCCTTCCACTCGAAACGATCGATGTTTGACGAAACTATGCAAGTTCGTCGCAGATCGGTATAAGGTGGGTCGTTGGGCCGTGTTTTAGGCTACAAGTTGCTGTGTCGCAGATTCGCATACGACGAATAGAAGCGGAGTTATAGTTGTTTATATGTTTCAGGCCATGAATCACCATTGACGCCTGGATTGCTTTCCACTCGAAACGACCGATGTTTGACGAAACTATGCAAGTTCGTCGCAGATCGGTATAAGATGGGTCGATGTGTCGTGTTTTAAGCTACAAATTGCTATGTCGCAGATTCGCATACGACGAATAGAAGTGGAGGTATAGTTGTTTATATCTGTCAGGCCATGAATCACCATTGACGGCCTGATTGCCTTCCACTCGAAACGATCGATGTTTGACGAAACTATGCAAGTTCGTCGCAGATCGGTATAAGGTGGGTCGATGTGTCGTGTTTTAACCTACAAATTGCTGTGTCGCAGATTCGCATACGACGAATAGAAGTGGAGTTATAGTTGTTTATATCTGTGAGGCCATTAATCACCATTGACGACAGGATTGCCTACCACTCGGAACGATCGACGGTTGACGAAACTATGCAAGTTCTTCGCAGATCGGTATAAGATGGGACGATGTGTCGTGTTTTAAGCTACAAATTGCTATGTCGCAGATTTGCATACGACGAATAGAAGTGGAGTTATAGTTGTTTATATCTGTCAGGCCATGAATCACCATTGACGGCCGGATTGCCTTCCACTCGAAACGATCGATGTTTGACGAAACTATGCAAGTTCGTCGCAGATCGGTATAAGGTGGGTCGATGTGTCGTGTTTTAGGCTACAAATTGCTATGTCGCAGATTTGCGTACGACGAATAGAAGCGCAGTTATAGTTGTTTATATCGGTCAGGCCATGAATCACCATTGACGGCCAGAATGCCTACCACTCGAAACGATCGATGTTTGACGAAACTATGCAAGTTCGTCGCAGATCGGTATAAGGTGGGTCGATGTGTCGTGCTTTAAGCTACAAATTGCTATGTCGCAGATTTGCATACGACGAATAGAGGCGGAGTTATAGTTATTTATATCTGTCAGGCCATGAATCACCATTGACGGCCGAATTGCCTACCACTCGGAACGACCGACGTTTGCCGAAACTATGCAAGTTCGTCGCAGATCGGTATAAGGTGGCTCGATGTGTCGTGTTTTAGGCTACAAATTGCTATGACGCAGATTTGCGTACGACGAATAGAAGCGCAGTTATAGTTGTTTATATCGGTCAGGCCATGAATCACCATTGACGGCCAAATTGTCTACCACTCGAAACGATCGATGTTTGACGAAACTATGCAAGTTCGTCGCAGATCGGTATAAGGTGGGTCGATGTGTGGTGCTTTAAGCTACAAATTGCTATGTCGCAGATTCGCATACGACGAATAGAAGTGGAGTTATAGTTGTTTATATCTGTCAGGCCATGAATCACCATTGACGGCCGGATTGCCTACCACTCGGAACGACCGACGTTTGCCGAAACTATGCAAGTTCGTTGCAGATCGGTATAAGGTGGGTCGTTGGGCCGTGTTTTAAGCTACAAATTGCTATGCCGCAGATTCGCATACGAGGAATAGAAGCGGAGTTGTCGATGTTTATATCTGTGAGGCCATGAATCACCATCGACAGCCGGATTGCCTACCACTCGGAACGATCGACGTTTGACGAAACTATGCAAGTTCTTCGCAGATCGGTATAAGGTGGCTCGATGTGTCGTGTTTTAGGCTACAAATTGCTATGTCGCAGATTTGCGTACGACGAATAGAAGTGGAGTTATAGTTGTTTATATCTGTCAGGCCATTAATCACCATTGACGGCCGGATTGCCTTCCACTCGAAACGATCGATGTTTGACGAAACTATGCAAGTTCTTCGCAGATCGGTATAAGGTGGGACGATGTGTCGTGTTTTAAGCTACAAATTGCTATGTCGCAGATTCGCATACGACGAATAGAAGTGGAGTTATGGTTGTTTATATCTGTCAGGCCATTAATCACCATTGACGGCCGGATTGCCTTCCACTCGAAACGATCGATGTTTGACGAAACTATGCAAGTTCTTCGCAGATCGGTATAAGGTGGGTCGATGTGTCGTGTTTTAAGCTACAAATTGCTATGTCGCAGATTTGCATACGACGAATAGAGGCGGAGTTATAGTTGTTTATATCTGTGAGGCCATGAATCACCATTGACGGCAGGATTGCCTACCACTCGGAACGACCGACGTTTGCCGAAACTATGCGAGTTCGTCGCAGATCGGTATAAGGTGGGTCGATGTGTCGTGTTTTAAGCTACAAATTGCTATGTCGCAGATTCGCATACGACGAATAGAAGTGGAGTTATAGTTGTTTATATCTGTCAGGCCATGAATCACCATTGACGGCCGGATTGCTTTCCACTCGAAACGATCGATGTTTGACGAAACTATGCAAGTTCTTCGCAGATCGGTATAAGGTGGGACGATGTGTCGTGTTTTAAGCTACAAATTGCTATGTCGCAGATTTGCATACGACGAATAGAAGTGGAGTTATAGTTGTTTATATCTGTCAGGACATGAATCACCATTGACGGCCGGATTGCCTTCCACTCGAAACGATCGATGTTTGACGAAACTATGCAAGTTCTTCGCAGATCGGTATAAGGTGGGTCGATGTGTCGTGTTTTAAGCTACAAATTGCTATGTCGCAGATTTGCATACGACGAATAGAGGCGGAGTTATAGTTGTTTATATCTGTGAGGCCATGAATCACCATTGACGGCAGGATTGCCTACCACTCGGAACGACCGACGTTTGCCGAAACTATGCGAGTTCGTCGCAGATCGGTATAAGGTGGGTCGATGTGTCGTGTTTTAAGCTACAAATTGCTATGTCGCAGATTCGCATACGACGAATAGAAGTGGAGTTATAGTTGTTTATATCTGTCAGGCCATGAATCACCATTGACGGCCGGATTGCCTTCCACTCGAAACGATCGATGTTTGACGAAACTATGCAAGTTCTTCGCAGATCGGTATAAGGTGGGTCGATGTGTCGTGTTTTAACCTACAAATTGCTGTGTCGCAGATTCGCATACGACGAATAGAAGCGGAGTTATAGTTGTTTATATGTGTCAGGCCATGAATCACCATTGACGCCTGGATTGCTTTCCACTCGAAACGACCGATGTTTGACGAAACTATGCAAGTTCGTCGCAGATCGGTATAAGGTGGCTCGATGTGTCGTGTTCTAGGCTACAAATTGCTATGTCGCAGATTTGCATACGACGAATAGAAGCGGAGTTGTAGTTGTTTATATCTGTGAGGTCATGAATCATCATTGACGGCCAGAATGCCTACCACTCGGAACGATCGACGTTTGCCGAAACTCTGCATGTCCTTCGCAGATCGGTATAAGGTGGGTCGATGTGCCGTGTTTTAAGCTACAAATTGCTATGTCGCAGATTTGCATACGACGAATAGAAGCGGAGTTATAGTTGTTTATATCTGTCAGGTCGTGAATCACCATTGACGGCCGGATTGCCTACCACTCGGAACGATCGACCCATCTTATACCGAAACTATGCAAGTTCTTCGCAGATCGGTATAAAATGGGTCGATGTGTCGTGTTTTAAGCTACAAATTCCTATGTCGCAGATTTGCATACGACGAATAGAGGCGGAGTTATAGTTGTTTATATCTGTGAGGCCATGAATCACAATTGACGGCAGGATTGCCTACCACTCGGAACGATCGACGGTTGACGAAACTATGCAAGTTCTTCGCAGATCGGTATAAGATGGGTCGATGTGTCGTGTTTTAAGCTACAAATTGCTATGCCGCAGATTTGCATACGACGAATAGAAGTGGAGTTATAGTTGTTTATATCTGTCAGGCCATGAATCACCATTGACGGCCGGATTGCCTTACACTCGACACGATCGATGTTTGACGAAACTATGCAAGTTCGTCGCAGATCGGTATAAGGTCGGTCGATGTGTCGTGTTTTAACCTACAAATTGCTGTGTCGCAGATTCGCATACGACGAATAGAAGTGGAGTTGTAGTTGTTTATATCTGTGATGCCATTAATCACCATTGACGACAGGATTGCCTACCACTCGGAACGAACGACGGTTGACGAAACTATGCAAGTTCTTCGCAGATCGGTATAAGATGGGTCGATGTGTCGTGTTTTAAGCTACAAATTGCTATGTCGGAGATTCGCATACGGCGAATAGAAGTGGAGTTATAGTTGTTTATATCTGTCAGGCCATGAATGACCATTGACGGCCGGATTGCCTTCCACTCGAAACGATCGATGTTTGACGAAACTATGCAAGTTCGTCGCAGATCGGTATAAGGTGGGTCGTTGGGCCGTGTTTTAGGCTACAAGTTGCTGTGTCGCAGATTCGCATACGACGAATAGAAGCGGAGTTATAGTTGTTTATATGTTTCAGGCCATGAATCACCATTGACGCCTGGATTGCTTTCCACTCGAAACGACCGATGTTTGACGAAACTATGCAAGTTCGTCGCAGATCGGTATAAGATGGGTCGATGTGTCGTGTTTTAAGCTACAAATTGCTATGTCGCAGATTCGCATACGACGAATAGAAGTGGAGGTATAGTTGTTTATATCTGTCAGGCCATGAATCACCATTGACGGCCTGATTGCCTTCCACTCGAAACGATCGATGTTTGACGAAACTATGCAAGTTCGTCGCAGATCGGTATAAGGTGGGTCGATGTGTCGTGTTTTAACCTACAAATTGCTGTGTCGCAGATTCGCATACGACGAATAGAAGTGGAGTTATAGTTGTTTATATCTGTGAGGCCATTAATCACCATTGACGACAGGATTGCCTACCACTCGGAACGATCGACGGTTGACGAAACTATGCAAGTTCTTCGCAGATCGGTATAAGATGGGACGATGTGTCGTGTTTTAAGCTACAAATTGCTATGTCGCAGATTTGCATACGACGAATAGAAGTGGAGTTATAGTTGTTTATATCTGTCAGGCCATGAATCACCATTGACGGCCGGATTGCCTTCCACTCGAAACGATCGATGTTTGACGAAACTATGCAAGTTCGTCGCAGAGCTATGTCGCAGATTTGCGTACGACGAATAGAAGCGCAGTTATAGTTGTTTATATCGGTCAGGCCATGAATCACCATTGACGGCCAGAATGCCTACCACTCGAAACGATCGATGTTTGACGAAACTATGCAAGTTCGTCGCAGATCGGTATAAGGTGGGTCGATGTGTCGTGCTTTAAGCTACAAATTGCTATGTCGCAGATTTGCATACGACGAATAGAGGCGGAGTTATAGTTATTTATATCTGTCAGGCCATGAATCACCATTGACGGCCGAATTGCCTACCACTCGGAACGACCGACGTTTGCCGAAACTATGCAAGTTCGTCGCAGATCGGTATAAGGTGGCTCGATGTGTCGTGTTTTAGGCTACAAATTGCTATGACGCAGATTTGCGTACGACGAATAGAAGCGCAGTTATAGTTGTTTATATCGGTCAGGCCATGAATCACCATTGACGGCCAAATTGTCTACCACTCGAAACGATCGATGTTTGACGAAACTATGCAAGTTCGTCGCAGATCGGTATAAGGTGGGTCGATGTGTGGTGCTTTAAGCTACAAATTGCTATGTCGCAGATTTGCATACGACGAATAGAAGCGGAGTTATAGTTGTTTATATCTGTCAGGCCATGAATCACCATTGACGGCCGGATTGCCTACCACTCGGAACGACCGACGTTTGCCGAAACTATGCAAGTTCGTTGCAAATCGGTATAAGGTGGGTCGTTGGGCCGTGTTTTAAGCTACAAATTGCTATGCCGCAGATTCGCATACGAGGAATAGAAGCGGAGTTATCGATGTTTATATCTGTGAGGCCATGAATCACCATCGACAGCCGGATTGCCTACCACTCGGAACGACCGACGTTTGACGAAACTATGCAAGTTCTTCGCAGATCGGTATAAGGTGGCTCGATGTGTCGTGTTTTAGGCTACAAATTGCTATGTCGCAGATTTGCGTACGACGAATAGAAGCGGAGTTATCGATGTTTATAATTGTGAGGCCATTAATCACCATTGACGACAGGATTGCCTACCACTCGGAACGATCGACGTTTGACGAAACTATGCAAGTTCGTCGCAGATCGGTATAAGGTGGCTCGATGTGTCGTGTTTTAAGCTACAAATTGCTATGTCGCAGATTTGCATACGACGAATAGAGGCGGAGTTATAGTTGTTTATATCTGTGAGGCCATGAATCACCATTGACGGCAGGATTGCCTACCACTCGGAACGATCGACGTTTGACGAAACTATGCAAGTTCTTCGCAGATCGGTATAAGATGGGTCGATGTGTCGTGTTTTAAGCTACAAATTGCTATGTCGCAGATTTGCATACGACGAATAGAAGTGGAGTTATAGTTGTTTATATCTGTCAGGCCATGAATCACCATTGACGGCCGGATTGCCTTCCACTTGAAACGATCGACGTTTGCCGAAACTATGCAAGTTCGTCGCAGATCGGTATAAGGTGGGTCGTTGGGCCGTGTTTTAAGCTACAAGTTGCTGTGTCGCAGATTCGCATACGACGAATGGAAGCGGAGTTATCGATGTTTATATCTGTGAGGCCATTAATCACCATTGACGACAGGATTGCCTACCACTCGGAACGATCGACGTTTGACGAAACTATGCAAGTTCGTTGCAAATCGGTATAAGGTGGGTCGTTGGGCCGTGTTTTAAGCTACAAATTGCTATGCCGCAGATTCGCATACGAGGAATAGAAGCGGAGTTATCGATGTTTATATCTGTGAGGCCATGAATCACCATCGACAGCCGGATTGCCTACCACTCGGAACGACCGACGTTTGACGAAACTATGCAAGTTCTTCGCAGATCGGTATAAGGTGGCTCGATGTGTCGTGTTTTAGGCTACAAATTGCTATGTCGCAGATTTGCGTACGACGAATAGAAGCGGAGTTATCGATGTTTATAATTGTGAGGCCATTAATCACCATTGACGACAGGATTGCCTACCACTCGGAACGATCGATGTTTGACGAAACTATGCAAGTTCGTCGCAGATCGGTATAAGGTGGCTCGATGTGTCGTGTTTTAGGCTACAAATTGCTATGTCGCAGATTTGCGTACGACGAATAGAAGCGGAGATATAGTTGTTTATATCTGTCAGGCCATGAATCACCATTGACGGCCGAATTGCCTACCACTCGGAACGACCGACGTTTGCCGAAACTATGCGAGTTCGTCGCAGATCGGTATAAGGTGGGTCGATGTGTCGTGTTTTAAGCTACAAATTGCTATGTCGCAGATTCGCATACGACGAATAGAAGTGGAGTTATAGTTGTTTATATCTGTCAGGCCATGAATCGCCATTGACGGCCGGATTGCCTTCCACTCGAAACGATCGATGTTTGACGAAACTATGCAAGTTCTTCGCAGATCGGTATAAGGTGGGACGATGTGTCGTGTTTTAAGCTACAAATTGCTATGTCGCAGATTTGCATACGACGAATAGAAGTGGAGTTTTTGTTGTTTATATCTGTCAGGACATGAATCACCATTGACGGCCGGATTGCCTACCACTCGGAACGATCGACGTTTGACGAAACTATGCAAGTTCTTCGCAGATCGGTATAAGGTGGGTCGATGTGTCGTGTTTTAACCTACAAATTGCTGTGTCGCAGATTCGCATACGACGAATAGAGGCGGAGTTATAGTTGTTTATATCTGTGAGGCCATGAATCACAATTGACAGCAGGATTGCCTACCACTCGGAACGATCGACGGTTGACGAAACTATGCAAGTTCTTCGCAGATCGGTATAAGATGGGTCGATGTGTCGTGTTTTAAGCTACAAATTGCTATGTCGCAGATTCGCATACGACGAATAGAAGTGGAGGTATAGTTGTTTATATCTGTCAGGCCATGAATCACCATTGACGGCCTGATTGCCTTCCACTCGAAACGATCGATGTTTGACGAAACTATGCAAGTTCGTCGCAGATCGGTATAAGGTGGGTCGATGTGTCGTGTTTTAACCTACAAATTGCTGTGTCGCAGATTCGCATACGACGAATAGAAGTGGAGTTATAGTTGTTTATATCTGTGAGGCCATTAATCACCATTGACGACAGGATTGCCTACCACTCGGAACGATCGACGGTTGACGAAACTATGCAAGTTCTTCGCAGATCGGTATAAGATGGGTCGATGTGTCGTGTTTTAAGCTACAAATTGCTATGTCGGAGATTCGCATACGACGAATAGAAGTGGAGTTATAGTTGTTTATATCTGTCAGGCCATGAATCACCATTGACCGCCGGATTGCCTTCCACTCGAAACGATCGATGTTTGACGAAACTATGCAAGTTCGTCGCAGATCGGTATAAGGTGGGTCGTTGGGCCGTGTTTTAACCTACAAATTGCTGTGTCGCAGATTTGCATACGACGAATAGAAGCGGAGTTGTAGTTGTTTATATCTGTGAGGTCATGAATCATCATTGACGGCCAGAATGCCTACCACTCGAAACGATCGATGTTTGACGAAACTATGCAAGTTCGTCGCAGATCGGTATAAGGTGGGTCGATGTGTCGTGCTTTAAGCTACAAATTGCTATGTCGCAGATTTGCATACGACGAATAGAAGCGGAGTTATAGTTGTTTATATCTGTGAGGTCATGAATCATCATTGACGGCCGGAATGCCTACCACTCGAAACGATCGATGTTTGACGAAACTATGCAAGTTCGTCGCATATCGGTATAAGGTAGGTCGATGTGTCGTGCTTTAAGCTACAAATTGCTATGTCGCAGATTTTCATACGACGAATAGAAGCGGAGTTATAGTTGTTTATATCTGTGAGGTCATGAATCATCATTGACGGCCAGAATGCCTACCACTCGAAACGATCGATGTTTGACGAAACTATGCAAGTTTGTCGCAGATCGGTATAAGGTAGGTCGATGTGTCGTGCTTTAAGCTACAAATTGCTATGTCACAGATTTGCATACGACGAATAGAAGCGGAGTTATAGTTGCTTATCTGTGAGGTCATGAATCATCATTGACGGCCAGAATGCCTACCACTCGAAACGATCGACGTTTGCCGAAACTATGCAAGTTCTTCGCAGATCGGTATAAGGTGGGTCGATGTGTCGTGTTTTAAGCTACAAAAAGCTATGTCGCAGATTTTCATACGACGAATAGAGGCGGAGTTATAGTTGTTTATATCTGTGAGGCCATGAATCACAATTGACGGCAGGATTGCCTACCACTCGGAACGATCGACGGTTGACGAAACTATGCAAGTTCTTCGCAGATCGGTATAAGATCGGTCGATGTGTCGTGTTTTAAGCTACAAATTGCTATGTCGCAGATTCGCATACGACGAATAGAAGTGGAGGTATAGTTGTTTATATCTGTCAGGCCATGAATCACCATTGACGGCCTGATTGCCTTCCACTCGAAAGATCGATGTTTGACGAAACTATGCAAGTTCGTCGCAGGTCGGTATAAGGTGGGTCGATGTGTCGTGCTTTAAGCTACAAATTGCTATGTCGCAGATTTGCATACGTCGAATAGAAGCGGAGTTATAGTTGTTTATATCTGTGAGGTCATGAATCATCATTGACGGCCGGAATGCCTACCACTCGAACCGATCGATGTTTGACGAAACTATGCAAGTTCGTCGCATATCGGTATAAGGTGGGTCGATGTGTCGTGCTTTAAGCTACAAATTGCTATGCCGCAGATTCGCATACGACGAATAGAAGCGGAGTTATCGATGTTTATATCTGTGAGGCCATGAATCACCATTGACGACAGGATTGCCTACCACTCGGAACGATCGACTTTTGACGAAACTATGCAAGTTCTTCGCAGATCGGTATAAGGTGGGTCGATGTGTCGTGTTTTAACCTACAAATTGCTATGTCGCAGATTCGCATACGACGAATATAAGCGGAGTTATAGTTGTTTATATGTGTCAGGCCATGAATCACCATTGACGACCGGATTGCTTTCCACTCGAAACGACCGATGTTTGACGAAACTATGCAAGCTCATCGCAGATCGGTATAAGCTGGGTCGATGTGTCGTGTTTTAAGCTACAAATTGCTATGTCGCAGATTCGCGTACTACGAATAGAAGTGGAGTTATAGTTGTTTATATCTGTGGGGCCATTAATCACCATTGACGACCGGATTGCCTACCACACGAAACGATCGATGTTTGACGAAACTATGCAAGTTCGTTGCAGATCGGTATAAGGTGCGACGTTGGGCCGTGTTTTAAGCTACAAATTGCTATGTCGCAGATTTGCATACGACGAATAGAAGCGGAGTTGTAGTTGTTTATATCTGTGAGGTCATGAATCATCATTGACGGCCAGAATGCCTACCACTCGAAACGATCGATGTTTGACGAAACTATGCAAGTTCGTCGCAGATCGGTATAAGGTGGGTCGATGTATCGTGCTTTAAGCTACAAATTGCTATGTCGCAGATTTGCAATCGACGAATAGAGGCGGAGTTATAGTTGTTTCTATCTGTGAGGCCATGAATCACCATTGACGGCAGGATTGCCTACCACTCGAAACGATCGATGTTTGACGAAACTATGCAAGTTCTTCGCAGATCGGTATAAGGTGGGTCGATGTGTCGTGTTTTAAGCTACAAATTGCTATGTCGCAGATTTGCATACAACGAATAGAGGCGGAGTTATAGTTGTTTATATCTGTGAGGCCATGAATCACCATTGACGGCAGGATTGCCTACCACTCGGAACGATCGACGTTTGACGAAACTATGCAAGTTCTTCGCAGATCGGTATAAGATGGGTCGATGTGTCCTGTTTTAAGCTACAAATTGCTATGTCGCAGATTCGCATACGACGAATAGAAGTGGAGTTATAGTTGTTTATATCTGTCAGGCCATGAATCACCATTGACGGCCGGATTGCCTACCACTCGGAACGACCGACGTTTGCCGAAACTATGCAAGTTCGTTGCAGATCGGTATAAGGTGGGTCGTTGGGCCGTGTTTTAAACTACAAATTGCTATGCCGCAGATTCGCATACGAGGAATAGAAGCGGAGTTGTCGATGTTTATATCTGTGAGGCCATGAATCACCATCGACAGCCGGATTGCCTACCACTCGGAACGATCGACGTTTGACGAAACTATGCAAGTTCTTCGCAGATCGGTATAAGGTGGCTCGATGTGTCGTGTTTTAGGCTACAAATTGCTATGTCGCAGATTTGCGTACGACGAATAGAAGTGGAGTTATAGTTGTTTATATCTGTCAGGCCATTAATCACCATTGACGGCCGGATTGCCTTCCACTCGAAACGATCGATGTTTGACGAAACTATGCAAGTTCTTCGCAGATCGGTATAAGGTGGGACGATGTGTCGTGTTTTTAGCTACAAATTGCTATGTCGCAGATTCGCATACGACGAATAGAAGTGGAGTTATGGTTGTTTATATCTGTCAGGCCATTAATCACCATTGACGGCCGGATTGCCTTCCACTCGAAACGATCGATGTTTGACGAAACTATGCAAGTTCTTCGCAGATCGGTATAAGGTGGGTCGATGTGTCGTGTTTTAAGCTACAAATTTCTATGTCGCAGATTTGCATACGACGAATAGAGGCGGAGTTATAGTTGTTTATATCTGTGAGGCCATGAATCACCATTGACGGCAGGATTGCCTACCACTCGGAACGACCGACGTTTGCCGAAACTATGCGAGTTCGTCGCAGATCGGTATAAGGTGGGTCGATGTGTCGTGTTTTAAGCTACAAATTGCTATGTCGCAGATTCGCATACGACGAATAGAAGTGGAGTTATAGTTGTTTATATCTGTCAGGCCATGAATCGCCATTGACGGCCGGATTGCCTTCCACTCGAAACGATCGATGTTTGACGAAACTATGCAAGTTCTTCGCAGATCGGTATAAGGTGGGACGATGTGTCGTGTTTTAAGCTACAAATTGCTATGTCGCAGATTTGCATACGACGAATAGAAGTGGAGTTATTGTTGTTTATATCTGTCAGGACATGAATCACCATTGACGGCCGGATTGCCTACCACTCGGAACGATCGACGTTTGACGAAACTATGCAAGTTCTTCGCAGATCGGTATAAGGTGGGTCGATGTGTCGTGTTTTAACCTACAAATTGCTGTGTCGCAGATTCGCATACGACGAATAGAAGCGGAGTTATAGTTGTTTATATGTGTCAGGCCATGAATCACCATTGACGCCTGGATTGCTTTCCACTCGAAACGACCGATGTTTGACGAAACTATGCAAGTTCGTCGCAGATCGGTATAAGGTGGCTCGATGTGTCGTGTTCTAGGCTACAAATTGCTATGTCGCAGATTTGCATACGACGTATAGAAGCGGAGTTGTAGTTGTTTATATCTGTGAGGTCATGAATCATCATTGACGGCCAGAATGCCTACCACTCGGAACGATCGACGTTTGCCGAAACTCTGCATGTCCTTCGCAGATCGGTATAAGGTGGGTCGATGTGCCGTGTTTTAAGCTACAAATTGCTATGTCGCAGATTTGCATACGACGAATAGAAGCGGAGTTATAGTTGTTTATATCTGTGAGGCCATGAATCACCATTGACGACAGGATTGCCTACCACTCGGAACGATCGACGTTTGACGAAACTATGCAAGTTCTTCGCAGATCGGTATAAGGTGGGTCGATGTGTCGTGTTTTAAGCTACAAATTGCTATGTCGCGGATTTTCATACGACGAATAGAGGCGGAGTTATAGTTGTTTATATCTGTCAGGCCATGAATCACCATTGACGGCCGGATTGCCTTCCACTCGAAACGATCGATGTTTGACAAAACTATGCAAGTTCGTCGCAGATCGGTATAAGGTAGGTCGATGTGTCGTGCTTTAAGCTACAAATTGCTATGTCGCAGATTTGCATACGACGAATAGAAGCGGAGTTAAAGTTGTTTATATCTGTGAGGTCATGAATCATCATTGACGGCCGGAATGCCTACCACTCGAAACGATCGATGTTTGACGGAACTATGCAAGTTCGTCGCAGATCGGTATAAGGTGGGTCGAGGTGTCGTGCTTTAAGCTACAAATTGCTATGTCGCAGATTTGCATACGACGAATAGAAGCGGAGTTGTAGTTGTTTATATCTGTGAGGTCATGAATCATCATTGACGGCCAGAATGCCTACCACTCGAAACGATCGATGTTTGACGAAACTATGCAAGTTCGTCGCAGATCGGTATAAGGTAGGTCGATGTGTCGTGCTTTAAGCTACAAATTGCTATGTCACAGATTTGCATACGACGAATAGAAGCGGAGTTATAGTTGTTTATATCTGTGAGGTCATGAATCATCATTGACGGCCAGAATGCCTACCACTCGAAACGATCGACGTTTGCCGAAACTATGCAAGTTCTTCGCAGATCGGTATAAGGTGGGTCGATGTGTCGTGTTTTAAGCTACAAATTGCTATGTCGCGGATTTTCATACGACGAATAGAGGCGGAGTTATAGTTGTTTATATCTGTGAGGCCATGAATCACAATTGACGGCAGGATTGCCTACCACTCGGAACGATCGACGGTTGACGAAACTATGCAAGTTCTTCGCAGATCGGTATAAGATCGGTCGATGTGTCGTGTTTTAAGCTACAAATTGCTATGTCGCAGATTCGCATACGACGAATAGAAGTGGAGGTATAGTTGTTTATATCTGTCAGGCCATGAATCACCATTGACGGCCTGATTGCCTTCCACTCGAAAGATCGATGTTTGACGAAACTATGCAAGTTCGTCGCAGATCGGTATAAGGTGGGTCGATGTGTCGTGCTTTAAGCTACAAATTGCTATGTCGCAGATTTGCATACGACGAATAGAAGCGGAGTTATAGTTGTTTATATCTGTGAGGTCATGAATCATCATTGACGGCCGGAATGCCTACCACTCGAACCGATCGATGTTTGACGAAACTATGCAAGTTCGTCGCATATCGGTATAAGGTGGGTCGATGTGTCGTGCTTTAAGCTACAAATTGCTATGCCGCAGATTCGCATACGACGAATAGAAGCGGAGTTATCGATGTTTATATCTGTGAGGCCATGAATCACCATTGACGACAGGATTGCCTACCACTCGGAACGATCGACTTTTGACGAAACTATGCAAGTTCTTCGCAGATCGGTATAAGGTGGGTCGATGTGTCGTGTTTTAACCTACAAATTGCTATGTCGCAGATTCGCATACGACGAATAGAAGCGGAGTTATAGTTGTTTATATGTGTCAGGCCATGAATCACCATTGACGACCGGATTGCTTTCCACTCGAAACGACCGATGTTTGACGAAACTATGCAAGCTCATCGCAGATCGGTATAAGCTGGGTCGATGTGTCGTGTTTTAAGCTACAAATTGCTATGTCGCAGATTCGCGTACTACGAATAGAAGTGGAGTTATAGTTGTTTATATCTGTGGGGCCATTAATCACCATTGACGACCGGATTGCCTACCACTCGAAACGATCGATGTTTGACGAAACTATGCAAGTTCGTTGCAGATCGGTATAAGGTGCGTCGTTGGGCCGTGTTTTAAGCTACAAATTGCTATGTCGCAGATTTGCATACGACGAATAGAAGCGGAGTTGTAGTTGTTTATATCTGTGAGGTCATGAATCATCATTGACGGCCAGAATGCCTACCACTCGAAACGATCGATGTTTGACGAAACTATGCAAGTTCGTCGCAGATCGGTATAAGGTGGGTCGATGTGTCGTGCTTTAAGCTACAAATTGCTATGTCGCAGATTTGCATACGACGAATAGAAGCGGAGTTATAGTTGTTTATATCTGTGAGGTCATGAATCATCATTGACGGCCGGAATGCCTACCACTCGAAACGATCGATGTTTGACGGAACTATGCAAGTTCGTCGCAGATCGGTATAAGGTGGTTCGATGTGTCGTGCTTTAAGCTACAAATTGCTATGTCGCAGATTTGCATACGACGAATAGAAGCGGAGTTGTAGTTGTTTATATCTGTGAGGTCATGAATCATCATTGACGGCCAGAATGCCTACCACTCGAAACGATCGATGTTTGACGAAACTATGCAAGTTCGTCGCAGATCGGTATAAGGTAGGTCGATGTGTCGTGCTTTAAGCTACAAATTGCTATGTCACAGATTTGCATACGACGAATAGAAGCGGAGTTATAGTTGTTTATATCTGTGAGGTCATGAATCATCATTGACGGCCAGAATGCCTACCACTCGAAACGATCGACGTTTGCCGAAACTATGCAAGTTCTTCGCAGATCGGTATAAGGTGGGTCGATGTGTCGTGTTTTAAGCTACAAATTGCTATGTCGCAGATTTTCATACGACGAATAGAGGCGGAGTTATAGTTGTTTATATCTGTGAGGCCATGAATCACAATTGACGGCAGGATTGCCTACCACTCGGAACGATCGACGGTTGACGAAACTATGCAAGTTCTTCGCAGATCGGTATAAGATCGGTCGATGTGTCGTGTTTTAACCTACAAATTGCTATGTCGCAGATTCGCATACGACGAATAGAAGTGGAGTTATAGTTGTTTATATCTGTGAGGCCATTAATCACCATTGACGACAGGATTGCCTACCACTCGGAACGATCGACGGTTGACGAAACTATGCAAGTTCTTCGCAGATCGGTATAAGATGGGTCGATGTGTCGTGTTTTAAGCTACAAATTGCTATGTCGGAGATTCGCATACGACGAATAGAAGTGGAGTTATAGTTGTTTATATCTGTCAGGCCATGAATCACCATTGACCGCCGGATTGCCTTCCACTCGAAACGATCGATGTTTGACGATACTATGCAAGTTCGTCGCAGATCGGTATAAGGTGGGTCGTTGGGCCGTGTTTTAACCTACAAATTGCTGTGTCGCAGATTTGCATACGACGAATAGAAGCGGAGTTGTAGTTGTTTATATCTGTGAGGTCATGAATCATCATTGACGGCCAGAATGCCTACCACTCGAAACGATCGATGTTTGACGAAACTATGCAAGTTCGTCGCAGATCGGTATAAGGTGGGTCGATGTGTCGTGCTTTAAGCTACAAATTGCTATGTCGCAGATTTGCATACGACGAATAGAAGCGGAGTTATAGTTGTTTATATCTGTGAGGTCATGAATCATCATTGACGGCCGGAATGCCTACCACTCGAAACGATCGATGTTTTACGAAACTATGCAAGTTCTTCGCAGATCGGTATAAGGTGGGTCGATGTGTCGTGTTTTAACCTACAAATTGCTATGTCGCAGATTCGCATACGACGAATAGAAGTGGAGTTATAGTTGTTTATATCTGTCAGGCCATGAATCACCATCGACGGCCGGATTGCCTTCCACTCGAAACGATCGATGTTTGACAAAACTATGCAAGTTCGTCGCAGATCGGTATAAGGTAGGTCGATGTGTCGTGCTTTAAGCTACAAATTGCTATGTCGCAGATTTGCATACGACGAATAGAAGCGGAGTTATAGTTGTTTATATCTGTGAGGTCATGAATCATCATTGACGGCCGGAATGCCTACCACTCGAAACGATCGATGTTTGACGGAACTATGCAAGTTCGTCGCAGATCGGTATAAGGTGGGTCGATGTGTCGTGCTTTAAGCTACAAATTGCTATGTCGCAGATTTGCATACGACGAATAGAAGCGGAGTTGTAGTTGTTTATATCTGTGAGGTCATGAATCATCATTGACGGCCAGAATGCCTACCACTCGAAACGATCGATGTTTGACGAAACTATGCAAGTTCGTCGCAGATCGGTATAAGGTAGGTCGATGTGTCGTGCTTTAAGCTACAAATTGCTATGTCACAGATTTGCATACGACGAATAGAAGCGGAGTTATAGTTGTTTATATCTGTGAGGTCATGAATCATCATTGACGGCCAGAATGCCTACCACTCGAAACGACCGACGTTTGCCGAAACTATGCAAGTTCGTTGCAGATCGGTATAAGGTGGGTCGTTGGGCCGTGTTTTAAGCTACAAATTGCTATGCCGCAGATTCGCATACGAGGAATAGAAGCGGAGTTGTCGATGTTTATATCTGTGAGGCCATGAATCACCATCGACAGCCGGATTGCCTACCACTCGGAACGATCGACGTTTGACGAAACTATGCAAGTTCTTCGCAGATCGGTATAAGGTGGCTCGATGTGTCGTGTTTTAGGCTACAAATTGCTATGTCGCAGATTTGCGTACGACGAATAGAAGTGGAGTTATAGTTGTTTATATCTGTCAGGCCATTAATCACCATTGACGGCCGGATTGCCTTCCACTCGAAACGATCGATGTTTGACGAAACTATGCAAGTTCTTCGCAGATCGGTATAAGGTGGGACGATGTGTCGTGTTTTTAGCTACAAATTGCTATGTCGCAGATTCGCATACGACGAATAGAAGTGGAGTTATGGTTGTTTATATCTGTCAGGCCATTAATCACCATTGACGGCCGGATTGCCTTCCACTCGAAACGATCGATGTTTGACGAAACTATGCAAGTTCTTCGCAGATCGGTATAAGGTGGGTCGATGTGTCGTGTTTTAAGCTACAAATTTCTATGTCGCAGATTTGCATACGACGAATAGAGGCGGAGTTATAGTTGTTTATATCTGTGAGGCCATGAATCACCATTGACGGCAGGATTGCCTACCACTCGGAACGACCGACGTTTGCCGAAACTATGCGAGTTCGTCGCAGATCGGTATAAGGTGGGTCGATGTGTCGTGTTTTAAGCTACAAATTGCTATGTCGCAGATTCGCATACGACGAATAGAAGTGGAGTTATAGTTGTTTATATCTGTCAGGCCATGAATCGCCATTGACGGCCGGATTGCCTTCCACTCGAAACGATCGATGTTTGACGAAACTATGCAAGTTCTTCGCAGATCGGTATAAGGTGGGACGATGTGTCGTGTTTTAAGCTACAAATTGCTATGTCGCAGATTTGCATACGACGAATAGAAGTGGAGTTATTGTTGTTTATATCTGTCAGGACATGAATCACCATTGACGGCCGGATTGCCTACCACTCGGAACGATCGACGTTTGACGAAACTATGCAAGTTCTTCGCAGATCGGTATAAGGTGGGTCGATGTGTCGTGTTTTAACCTACAAATTGCTGTGTCGCAGATTCGCATACGACGAATAGAAGCGGAGTTATAGTTGTTTATATGTGTCAGGCCATGAATCACCATTGACGCCTGGATTGCTTTCCACTCGAAACGACCGATGTTTGACGAAACTATGCAAGTTCGTCGCAGATCGGTATAAGGTGGCTCGATGTGTCGTGTTCTAGGCTACAAATTGCTATGTCGCAGATTTGCATACGACGAATAGAAGCGGAGTTGTAGTTGTTTATATCTGTGAGGTCATGAATCATCATTGACGGCCAGAATGCCTACCACTCGGAACGATCGACGTTTGCCGAAACTCTGCATGTCCTTCGCAGATCGGTATAAGGTGGGTCGATGTGTCGTGTTTTAAGCTACAAATTTCTATGTCGCAGATTTGCATACGACGAATAGAGGCGGAGTTATAGTTGTTTATATCTGTGAGGCCATGAATCACCATTGACGGCAGGATTGCCTACCACTCGGAACGACCGACGTTTGCCGAAACTATGCGAGTTCGTCGCAGATCGGTATAAGGTGGGTCGATGTGTCGTGTTTTAAGCTACAAATTGCTATGTCGCAGATTCGCATACGACGAATAGAAGTGGAGTTATAGTTGTTTATATCTGTCAGGCCATGAATCGCCATTGACGGCCGGATTGCCTTCCACTCGAAACGATCGATGTTTGACGAAACTATGCAAGTTCTTCGCAGATCGGTATAAGGTGGGACGATGTGTCGTGTTTTAAGCTACAAATTGCTATGTCGCAGATTTGCATACGACGAATAGAAGTGGAGTTATTGTTGTTTATATCTGTCAGGACATGAATCACCATTGACGGCCGGATTGCCTACCACTCGGAACGATCGACGTTTGACGAAACTATGCAAGTTCTTCGCAGATCGGTATAAGGTGGGTCGATGTGTCGTGTTTTAACCTACAAATTGCTGTGTCGCAGATTCGCATACGACGAATAGAAGCGGAGTTATAGTTGTTTATATGTGTCAGGCCATGAATCACCATTGACGCCTGGATTGCTTTCCACTCGAAACGACCGATGTTTGACGAAACTATGCAAGTTCGTCGCAGATCGGTATAAGGTGGCTCGATGTGTCGTGTTCTAGGCTACAAATTGCTATGTCGCAGATTTGCATACGACGAATAGAAGCGGAGTTGTAGTTGTTTATATCTGTGAGGTCATGAATCATCATTGACGGCCAGAATGCCTACCACTCGGAACGATCGACGTTTGCCGAAACTCTGCATGTCCTTCGCAGATCGGTATAAGGTGGGTCGATGTGCCGTGTTTTAAGCTACAAATTGCTATGTCGCAGATTTGCATACGACGAATAGAAGCGGAGTTATAGTTGTTTATATCTGTGAGGCCATGAATCACCATTGACGACAGGATTGCCTACCACTCGGAACGATCGACGTTTGACGAAACTATGCAAGTTCTTCGCAGATCGGTATAAGGTGGGTCGATGTGTCGTGTTTTAAGCTACAAATTGCTATGTCGCGGATTTTCATACGACGAATAGAGGCGGAGTTATAGTTGTTTATATCTGTCAGGCCATGAATCACCATTGACGGCCGGATTGCCTTCCACTCGAAACGATCGATGTTTGACAAAACTATGCAAGTTCGTCGCAGATCGGTATAAGGTAGGTCGATGTGTCGTGCTTTAAGCTACAAATTGCTATGTCGCAGATTTGCATACGACGAATAGAAGCGGAGTTAAAGTTGTTTATATCTGTGAGGTCATGAATCATCATTGACGGCCGGAATGCCTACCACTCGAAACGATCGATGTTTGACGGAACTATGCAAGTTCGTCGCAGATCGGTATAAGGTGGGTCGATGTGTCGTGCTTTAAGCTACAAATTGCTATGTCGCAGATTTGCATACGACGAATAGAAGCGGAGTTGTAGTTGTTTATATCTGTGAGGTCATGAATCATCATTGACGGCCAGAATGCCTACCACTCGAAACGATCGATGTTTGACGAAACTATGCAAGTTCGTCGCAGATCGGTATAAGGTAGGTCGATGTGTCGTGCTTTAAGCTACAAATTGCTATGTCACAGATTTGCATACGACGAATAGAAGCGGAGTTATCGATGTTTATATCTGTGAGGCCATGAATCACCATTGACGGCCAGAATGCCTACCACTCGAAACGATCGACGTTTGCCGAAACTATGCAAGTTCTTCGCAGATCGGTATAAGGTGGGTCGATGTGTCGTGTTTTAACCTACAAATTGCTATGTCGCAGATTCGCATACGACGAATAGAAGTGGAGTTATAGTTGTTTATATCTGTCAGGCCATGAATCACCATCGACGGCCGGATTGCCTTCCACTCGAAACGATCGATGTTTGACAAAACTATGCAAGTTCGTCGCAGATCGGTATAAGGTAGGTCGATGTGTCGTGCTTTAAGCTACAAATTGCTATGTCGCAGATTTGCATACGACGAATAGAAGCGGAGTTATAGTTGTTTATATCTGTGAGGTCATGAATCATCATTGACGGCCGGAATGCCTACCACTCGAAACGATCGATGTTTGACGGAACTATGCAAGTTCGTCGCAGATCGGTATAAGGTGGGTCGATGTGTCGTGCTTTAAGCTACAAATTGCTATGTCGCAGATTTGCATACGACGAATAGAAGCGGAGTTGTAGTTGTTTATATCTGTGAGGTCATGAATCATCATTGACGGCCAGAATGCCTACCACTCGAAACGATCGATGTTTGACGAAACTATGCAAGTTCGTCGCAGATCGGTATAAGGTAGGTCGATGTGTCGTGCTTTAAGCTACAAATTGCTATGTCACAGATTTGCATACGACGAATAGAAGCGGAGTTATAGTTGTTTATATCTGTGAGGTCATGAATCATCATTGACGGCCAGAATGCCTACCACTCGAAACGACCGACGTTTGCCGAAACTATGCAAGTTCGTTGCAGATCGGTATAAGGTGGGTCGTTGGGCCGTGTTTTAAGCTACAAATTGCTATGCCGCAGATTCGCATACGAGGAATAGAAGCGGAGTTGTCGATGTTTATATCTGTGAGGCCATGAATCACCATCGACAGCCGGATTGCCTACCACTCGGAACGATCGACGTTTGACGAAACTATGCAAGTTCTTCGCAGATCGGTATAAGGTGGCTCGATGTGTCGTGTTTTAGGCTACAAATTGCTATGTCGCAGATTTGCGTACGACGAATAGAAGTGGAGTTATAGTTGTTTATATCTGTCAGGCCATTAATCACCATTGACGGCCGGATTGCCTACCACTCGAAACGATCGATGTTTGACGAAACTATGCAAGTTCTTCGCAGATCGGTATAAGGTGGGACGATGTGTCGTGTTTTTAGCTACAAATTGCTATGTCGCAGATTCGCATACGACGAATAGAAGTGGAGTTATGGTTGTTTATATCTGTCAGGCCATTAATCACCATTGACGGCCGGATTGCCTTCCACTCGAAACGATCGATGTTTGACGAAACTATGCAAGTTCTTCGCAGATCGGTATAAGGTGGGTCGATGTGTCGTGTTTTAAGCTACAAATTTCTATGTCGCAGATTTGCATACGACGAATAGAGGCGGAGTTATAGTTGTTTATATCTGTGAGGCCATGAATCACCATTGACGGCAGGATTGCCTACCACTCGGAACGACCGACGTTTGCCGAAACTATGCGAGTTCGTCGCAGATCGGTATAAGGTGGGTCGATGTGTCGTGTTTTAAGCTACAAATTGCTATGTCGCAGATTCGCATACGACGAATAGAAGTGGAGTTATAGTTGTTTATATCTGTCAGGCCATGAATCACCATTGACGGCCGGATTGCCTTCCACTCGAAACGATCGATGTTTGACGAAACTATGCAAGTTCTTCGCAGATCGGTATAAGGTGGGACGATGTGTCGTGTTTTAAGCTACAAATTGCTATGTCGCAGATTTGCATACGACGAATAGAAGTGGAGTTATAGTTGTTTATATCTGTCAGGACATGAATCACCATTGACGGCCGGATTGCCTACCACTCGGAACGATCGACGTTTGACGAAACTATGCAAGTTCTTCGCAGATCGGTATAAGGTGGGTCGATGTGTCGTGTTTTAACCTACAAATTGCTGTGTCGCAGATTCGCATACGACGAATAGAAGCGGAGTTATAGTTGTTTATATGTGTCAGGCCATGAATCACCATTGACGCCTGGATTGCTTTCCACTCGAAACGACCGATGTTTGACGAAACTATGCAAGTTCGTCGCAGATCGGTATAAGGTGGCTCGATGTGTCGTGTTCTAGGCTACAAATTGCTATGTCGCAGATTTGCATACGACGAATAGAAGCGGAGTTGTAGTTGTTTATATCTGTGAGGTCATGAATCATCATTGACGGCCAGAATGCCTACCACTCGGAACGATCGACGTTTGCCGAAACTCTGCATGTCCTTCGCAGATCGGTATAAGGTGGGTCGATGTGCCGTGTTTTAAGCTACAAATTGCTATGTCGCAGATTTGCATACGACGAATAGAAGCGGAGTTATAGTTGTTTATATCTGTGAGGCCATGAATCACCATTGACGACAGGATTGCCTACCACTCGGAACGATCGACGTTTGACGAAACTATGCAAGTTCTTCGCAGATCGGTATAAGGTGGGTCGATGTGTCGTGTTTTAAGCTACAAATTGCTATGTCGCGGATTTTCATACGACGAATAGAGGCGGAGTTATAGTTGTTTATATCTGTCAGGCCATGAATCACCATTGACGGCCGGATTGCCTTCCACTCGAAACGATCGATGTTTGACAAAACTATGCAAGTTCGTCGCAGATCGGTATAAGGTAGGTCGATGTGTCGTGCTTTAAGCTACAAATTGCTATGTCGCAGATTTGCATACGACGAATAGAAGCGGAGTTAAAGTTGTTTATATCTGTGAGGTCATGAATCATCATTGACGGCCGGAATGCCTACCACTCGAAACGATCGATGTTTGACGGAACTATGCAAGTTCGTCGCAGATCGGTATAAGGTGGGTCGATGTGTCGTGCTTTAAGCTACAAATTGCTATGTCGCAGATTTGCATACGACGAATAGAAGCGGAGTTGTAGTTGTTTATATCTGTGAGGTCATGAATCATCATTGACGGCCAGAATGCCTACCACTCGAAACGATCGATGTTTGACGAAACTATGCAAGTTCGTCGCAGATCGGTATAAGGTAGGTCGATGTGTCGTGCTTTAAGCTACAAATTGCTATGTCACAGATTTGCATACGACGAATAGAAGCGGAGTTATCGATGTTTATATCTGTGAGGCCATGAATCACCATTGACGGCCAGAATGCCTACCACTCGAAACGATCGACGTTTGCCGAAACTATGCAAGTTCTTCGCAGATCGGTATAAGGTGGGTCGATGTGTCGTGTTTTAACCTACAAATTGCTATGTCGCAGATTCGCATACGACGAATAGAAGCGGAGTTATAGTTGTTTATATGTGTCAGGCCATGAATCACCATTGACGACCGGATTGCTTTCCACTCGAAACGACCGATGTTTGACGAAACTATGCAAGCTCATCGCAGATCGGTATAAGCTGGGTCGATGTGTCGTGTTTTAAGCTACAAATTGCTATGTCGCAGATTCGCGTACTACGAATAGAAGTGGAGTTATAGTTGTTTATATCTGTGGGGCCATTAATCACCATTGACGACCGGATTGCCTACCACTCGAAACGATCGATGTTTGACGAAACTATGCAAGTTCGTTGCAGATCGGTATAAGGTGCGTCGTTGGGCCGTGTTTTAAGCTACAAATTGCTATGTCGCAGATTTGCATACGACGAATAGAAGCGGAGTTGTAGTTGTTTATATCTGTGAGGTCATGAATCATCATTGACGGCCAGAATGCCTACCACTCGAAACGATCGATGTTTGACGAAACTATGCAAGTTCGTCGCAGATCGGTATAAGGTGGGTCGATGTGTCGTGCTTTAAGCTACAAATTGCTATGTCGCAGATTTGCATACGACGAATAGAAGCGGAGTTATAGTTGTTTATATCTGTGAGGTCATGAATCATCATTGACGGCCGGAATGCCTACCACTCGAAACGATCGATGTTTGACGGAACTATGCAAGTTCGTCGCAGATCGGTATAAGGTGGTTCGATGTGTCGTGCTTTAAGCTACAAATTGCTATGTCGCAGATTTGCATACGACGAATAGAAGCGGAGTTGTAGTTGTTTATATCTGTGAGGTCATGAATCATCATTGACGGCCAGAATGCCTACCACTCGAAACGATCGATGTTTGACGAAACTATGCAAGTTCGTCGCAGATCGGTATAAGGTAGGTCGATGTGTCGTGCTTTAAGCTACAAATTGCTATGTCACAGATTTGCATACGACGAATAGAAGCGGAGTTATAGTTGTTTATATCTGTGAGGTCATGAATCATCATTGACGGCCAGAATGCCTACCACTCGAAACGATCGACGTTTGCCGAAACTATGCAAGTTCTTCGCAGATCGGTATAAGGTGGGTCGATGTGTCGTGTTTTAAGCTACAAATTGCTATGTCGCAGATTTTCATACGACGAATAGAGGCGGAGTTATAGTTGTTTATATCTGTGAGGCCATGAATCACAATTGACGGCAGGATTGCCTACCACTCGGAACGATCGACGGTTGACGAAACTATGCAAGTTCTTCGCAGATCGGTATAAGATCGGTCGATGTGTCGTGTTTTAACCTACAAATTGCTATGTCGCAGATTCGCATACGACGAATAGAAGTGGAGTTATAGTTGTTTATATCTGTGAGGCCATTAATCACCATTGACGACAGGATTGCCTACCACTCGGAACGATCGACGGTTGACGAAACTATGCAAGTTCTTCGCAGATCGGTATAAGATGGGTCGATGTGTCGTGTTTTAAGCTACAAATTGCTATGTCGGAGATTCGCATACGACGAATAGAAGTGGAGTTATAGTTGTTTATATCTGTCAGGCCATGAATCACCATTGACCGCCGGATTGCCTTCCACTCGAAACGATCGATGTTTGACGATACTATGCAAGTTCGTCGCAGATCGGTATAAGGTGGGTCGTTGGGCCGTGTTTTAACCTACAAATTGCTGTGTCGCAGATTTGCATACGACGAATAGAAGCGGAGTTGTAGTTGTTTATATCTGTGAGGTCATGAATCATCATTGACGGCCAGAATGCCTACCACTCGAAACGATCGATGTTTGACGAAACTATGCAAGTTCGTCGCAGATCGGTATAAGGTGGGTCGATGTGTCGTGCTTTAAGCTACAAATTGCTATGTCGCAGATTTGCATACGACGAATAGAAGCGGAGTTATAGTTGTTTATATCTGTGAGGTCATGAATCATCATTGACGGCCGGAATGCCTACCACTCGAAACGATCGATGTTTTACGAAACTATGCAAGTTCTTCGCAGATCGGTATAAGGTGGGTCGATGTGTCGTGTTTTAACCTACAAATTGCTATGTCGCAGATTCGCATACGACGAATAGAAGTGGAGTTATAGTTGTTTATATCTGTCAGGCCATGAATCACCATCGACGGCCGGATTGCCTTCCACTCGAAACGATCGATGTTTGACAAAACTATGCAAGTTCGTCGCAGATCGGTATAAGGTAGGTCGATGTGTCGTGCTTTAAGCTACAAATTGCTATGTCGCAGATTTGCATACGACGAATAGAAGCGGAGTTATAGTTGTTTATATCTGTGAGGTCATGAATCATCATTGACGGCCGGAATGCCTACCACTCGAAACGATCGATGTTTGACGGAACTATGCAAGTTCGTCGCAGATCGGTATAAGGTGGGTCGATGTGTCGTGCTTTAAGCTACAAATTGCTATGTCGCAGATTTGCATACGACGAATAGAAGCGGAGTTGTAGTTGTTTATATCTGTGAGGTCATGAATCATCATTGACGGCCAGAATGCCTACCACTCGAAACGATCGATGTTTGACGAAACTATGCAAGTTCGTCGCAGATCGGTATAAGGTAGGTCGATGTGTCGTGCTTTAAGCTACAAATTGCTATGTCACAGATTTGCATACGACGAATAGAAGCGGAGTTATAGTTGTTTATATCTGTGAGGTCATGAATCATCATTGACGGCCAGAATGCCTACCACTCGAAACGATCGACGTTTGCCGAAACTATGCAAGTTCTTCGCAGATCGGTATAAGGTGGGTCGATGTGTCGTGTTTTAAGCTACAAATTGCTATGTCGCAGATTTGCATACGACGAATAGAAGCGGAGTTGTAGTTGTTTATATCTGTCAGGCCATGAATCACCATTGACGGCCTGATTGCCTTCCACTCGAAAGATCGATGTTTGACGAAACTATGCAAGTTCGTCGCAGATCGGTATAAGGTGGGTCGTTGGGCCGTTTTTTAAGCTACAAGTTGCTGTGTCGCAGATTCGCATACGACGAATAGAAGCGGAGTTATCGATGTTTATATCTGTGAGGCCATTAATCACCATTGACGACAGGATTGCCTACCACTCGGAACGATCGACGTTTGACGAAACTATGCAAGTTCGTCGCAGATCGGTATAAGGTGGCTCGATGTGTCGTGTTTTAGGCTACAAGTTGCTATGTCGCAGATTTGCGTACGACGAATAGAAGCGGAGATATAGTTGTTTATATCTGTCAGGCCATGAATCACCATTGACGGCCGAATTGCCTACCACTCGGAACGACCGACGTATGCCGAAACTATGCAAGTTCGTCGCAGATCGGTATAAGGTGGCTCGATGTGTCGTGTTTTAGGCTACAAATTGCTACGTCGCAGATTTGCGTACGACGAATAGAAGCGCAGTTATAGTTGTTTATATCGGTCAGGCCATGAATCACCATTGACGGCCAGAATGCCTACCACTCGAAACGATCGATGTTTGACGAAACTATGCAAGTTCGTCGCAGATTTGTATAAGGTGGGTCGATGTGTGGTGCTTTAAGCTACAAATTGCTATGTCGCAGATTTGCATACGACGAATAGAAGCGGAGTTATAGTTGTCTATATCTGTGAGGCCATGAATCACCATTGACGGCAGGATTGCCTACCACTCGCAACGATCGACGTTTGACGAAACAATGCAAGTTCTTCGCAGATCGGTATAAGGTGGGTCGATGTGCCGTGTTTTAAGCTACACATTGCTATGTCGCAGATTTGCATACGACGAATAGAAGCGGAGTTATAGTTGTTTATATCTGTCAGGCCGTGAATCACCATTGACGGCCGGATTGCCTACCACTCGGAACGACCGACGTTTGCCGAAACTATGCAAGTTCGTTGCAGATCGGTATAAGGTGTGTCGTTGGGCCGTGTTTTAAGCTACAAATTGCTATGCCGCAGATTTGCGTACGACGAATAGAAGCGGAGTTATAGTTGTTTATATCTGTCAGGCCATGAATCACCATTGACGGCCGAATTGCCTACCACTCGGAACGACCGACGTTTGCCGAAACTATGCGAGTTCGTCGCAGATCGGTATAAGGTGGGTCGATGTGTCGTGTTTTAAGCTACAAATTGCTATGTCGCAGATTCGCATACGACGAATAGAAGTGGAGTTATAGTTGTTTATATCTGTCAGGCCATGAATCACCATTGACGGCCGGATTGCCTTCCACTCGAAACGATCGATGTTTGACGAAACTATGCAAGTTCTTCGCAGATCGGTATAAGGTGGGTCGATGTGTCGTGTTTTAAGCTACAAATTGCTATGTCGCAGATTTGCATACGACGAATAGAGGCGGAGTTATAGTTGTTTATATCTGTGAGGCCATGAATCACCATTGACGGCAGGATTGCCTACCACTCGGAACGATCGACGTTTGACGAAACTATGCAAGTTCTTCGCAGATCGGTATAAGATGGGACGATGTGTCGTGTTTTAAGCTACAAATTGCTATGTCGCAGATTTGCATACGACGAATAGAAGTGGAGTTATAGTTGTTTATATCTGTCAGGCCATGAATCACCATTGACGGCCGGATTGCCTTCCACTCGAAACGATCGATGTTTGACGAAACTATGCAAGTTCGTCGCAGATCGGTATAAGGTGGCTCAATGTGTCGTGTTTTAGGCTACAAATTGCTATGTCGCAGATTTGCATACGACGAATAGAAGCGGAGTTATAGTTGTCTATATCTGTGAGGCCATGAATCACCATTGACGGCAGGATTGCCTACCACTCGCAACGATCGACGTTTGCCGAAACTATGCAAGTTCGTCGCAGATCGGTATAAGGTGGGTCGTTGGGCCGTGTTTTAAGCTACAACTTGCTATGTCGTAGATTCGCATACGACGAATAGAAGCGGAGTTATCGATGTTTATATCTGTGAGGCCATGAATCACCATTGACGACCGAATTGCCTACCACTCGGAACGACCGACGTTTGCCGAAACTATGCAAGTTCGTCGCAGATCGGTATAAGGTGGCTCGATGTGTCGTGTTTTAGGCTACAAATTGCTACGTCGCAGATTTGCGTACGACGAATAGAAGCGCAGTTATAGTTGTTTATATCGGTCAGGCCATGAATCTCCATTGACGGGCAGAATGCCTACCACTCGAAACGATCGATGTTTGACGAAACTATGCAAGTTCGTCGCAGATCGGTATAAGGTGGGTCGATGTGTGGTGCTTTGAGCTACAAATTGCTATGTCGCAGATTTGCATACGACGAATAGAAGCGGAGTTATAGTTGTCTATATCTGTGAGGCCATGAATCACCATTGACGGCAGGATTGCCTACCACTCGGAACGATCGACGTTTGACGAAACAATGCAAGTTCTTCGCAGATCGGTATAAGGTGGGTCGATGTGCCGTGTTTTAAGCTACACATTGCTATGTCGCAGATTTGCATACGACGAATAGAAGCGGAGTTATAGTTGTTTATATCTGTCAGGCCGTGAATCACCATTGACGGCCGGATTGCCTACCACTCGGAACGACCGACGTTTGCCGAAACTATGCAAGTTCGTTGCAGATCGGTATAAGGTGTGTCGTTGGGCCGTGTTTTAAGCTACAAATTGCTATGCCACAGATTTGCGTACGACGAATAGAAGCGGAGTTATAGTTGTTTATATTTGTCAGGCCATGAATCACCATTGACGGCCGGATTGCCTACCACTCGGAACGATCGACGTTTGCCGAAACTCTGCAAGTTCTTCGCAGATCGGTATAAGGTGGCTCGATGTGCCGTGTTTTAAGCTACAAATTGCTATGTCGCAGATTTGCATACGACGAATAGAAGCGGAGTTATAGTTGTTTATATCTGTCAGGCCGTGAATCACCATTGACGGCCGGATTGCCTACCACTCGGAACGATCGACGTTTGCCGAAACTATGCAAGTTCTTCGCAGATCGGTATAAGGTGGGTCTGTGTGTCGTGTTTTAAGCTACAAATTGCTATGTCGCAGATTTGCATACGACGAATAGAGGCGGAGTTATAGTTGTTTATATCTGTCAGGCCATGAATCACCATTGACGGCCGAATTGCCTACCACTCGGAACGACCGACGTTTGCCGAAACTATGCAAGTTCGTCGCAGATCGGTATAAGGTGGCTCGATGTGTCGTGTTTTAGGCTACAAATTGCTATGTCGCAGATTTGCGTACGACGAATAGAAGCGCAGTTATAGTTGTTTATATCGGTCAGGCCATGAATCACCATTGACGGCCAAATTGTCTACCACTCGAAACGATCGATGTTTGACGAAACTATGCAAGTTCGTTGCAAATCGGTATAAGGTGGGTCGATGTGTCGTGTTTTAAGCTACAAATTGCTATGTCGCAGATTTGCATACGACGAATAGAGGCGGAGTTATAGTTGTTTATATCTGTGAGGCCATGAATCACCATTGACGGCAGGATTGCCTACCACTCGGAACGATCGACGTTTGACGAATCTATGCAAGTTCTTCGCAGATCGGTATAAGATGGGTCGATGTGTCGTGTTTTAAGCTACAAATTGCTATGTCGCAGATTTGCATACGACGAATAGAAGTGGAGTTATAGTTGTTTATATCTGTCAGGCCATGAATCACCATTGACGGCCGGATTGCCTTCCACTCGAAACGATCGATGTTTGACGAAACTATGCAAGTTCGTCGCAGATCGGTATAAGGTGGGTCGTTGGGCCGTTTTTTAAGCTACAAGTTGCTGTGTCGCAGATTCGCATACGACGAATAGAAGCGGAGTTATCGATGTTTATATCTGTGAGGCCATTAATCACCATTGACGACAGGATTGCCTACCACTCGGAACGATCGACGTTTGACGAAACTATGCAAGTTCGTCGCAGATCGGTATAAGGTGGCTCGATGTGTCGTGTTTTAGGCTACAAGTTGCTATGTCGCAGATTTGCGTACGACGAATAGAAGCGGAGATATAGTTGTTTATATCTGTCAGGCCATGAATCACCATTGACGGCCGAATTGCCTACCACTCGGAACGACCGACGTATGCCGAAACTATGCAAGTTCGTCGCAGATCGGTATAAGGTGGCTCGATGTGTCGTGTTTTAGGCTACAAATTGCTACGTCGCAGATTTGCGTACGACGAATAGAAGCGCAGTTATAGTTGTTTATATCGGTCAGGCCATGAATCACCATTGACGGCCAGAATGCCTACCACTCGAAACGATCGATGTTTGACGAAACTATGCAAGTTCGTCGCAGATTTGTATAAGGTGGGTCGATGTGTGGTGCTTTAAGCTACAAATTGCTATGTCGCAGATTTGCATACGACGAATAGAAGCAGAGTTATAGTTGTTTATATCTGTGAGGCCATGAATCACCATTGACGGCAGGATTGCCTACCACTCGGACCGATCGACGTTTGACGAAACTATGCAAGTTCTTCGCAGATCGGTATAAGATGGGTCGATGTGTCGTGTTTTAAGCTACAAATTGCTATGTCGCAGATTCGCATACGACGAATAGAAGTGGAGGTATAGTTGTTTATATCTGTCAGGCCATGAATCACCATTGACGGCCGGATTGCTTTCCACTCGAAACGATCGATGTTTGACGAAACTATGCAAGTTCGTCGCAGATCGGTATATGGTGGCTCGATGTGTCGTGTTTTAGGCTACAAATTGCTATGTCGCAGATTTGCGTGCGACGAATAGAAGCGGAGTTATAGTTGTTTATATCTGTCAGGCCATGAATCACCATTGACGGCCGGATTGCCTACCACTCGGAACGACCGACGTTTGCCGAAACTATGCAAGTTCGTCGCAGATCGGTATAAGGTGGGTCGATGTGCCGTGTTTTAAGCTACAAATTGCTATGTCGCAGATTCGCATACTACGAATAGAAGTGGAGTTATAGTTGTTTATATCTGTCAGGCCATGAATCACCATTGACGGAAGGATGGCCTTCCACTCGAAACGATCGATGTTTGACGAAACTATGCAAGTTCGTCGCAGATCGGTATAAGGTGGGTCGATGTGTGGTGTTTTAAGCTACAAATTGCTATGTCGCAGATTCGCATACGACGAATAGTAGTGGAGTTATAGTTGTTTATATCTGTCAGGCCATGAATCACCATTGACGGCCGGATTGCCTACCACTCGAAACGATCGATGTTTGACGAAACTATGCAAGTTCGTCGCAGATCGGTATAAGGTAGGTCGATGTGTCGTGCTTTAAGCTACAAGTTGCTGTGTCGCAGATTCGCATACGACGAATAGAAGCGGAGTTATCGATGTTTATATCTGTGAGGCCATTAATCACCATTGACGACAGGATTGCCTACCACTCGGAATGATCGACGTTTGACGAAACTAGGCAAGTTCGTCGCAGATCGGTATAAGGTGGGTCGTTGGGCCGTGTTTTAAGATACAAATTGCTATGTCGCAGATTCGCATACGACCAATAGAAGCGGAGTTATCGATGTTTATATCTGTGAGGCCATTAATCACCATTGACGACAGGATTGCCTACCACTCGGAACGATCGACGTTTGCCGAAACTATGCAAGTTCATCGCAGATCGGTATAAGGTGGGTCGATGTGCCGTGTTTTAAGCTAAAAATTGCTATGTCGCAGATTCGCATACTACGAATAGAAGTGGAGTTATAGTTGTTTATATCTGTCAGGCCATGAATCACCATTGACGGCCGGATTGCCTACCACTCGGAACGACCGACGTTTGCCGAAACTATGCAAGTTCGTCGCAGATCGGTATAAGGTGGGTCGATGTGCCGTGTTTTAAGCTACAAATTGCTATGTCGCAGATTCGCATACTACGAATAGAAGTGGAGTTATAGTTGTTTATATCTGTCAGGCCATGAATCACCATTGACGGAAGGATGGCCTTCCACTCGAAACGATCGATGTTTGACGAAACTATGCAAGTTCGTCGCAGATCGGTATAAGGTGGGTCGTTGGGCCGTGTCTTAAGCTACAAGTTGCTGTGTCGCAAATTCGCATACGACGAATAGAAGCGGAGTTATCGATGTTTATATCTGTGAGGCCATTAATCACCATTGACGACAGGATTGCCTACCACTCGGAACGATCGACGTTTGACGAAACTATGCAAGTTCGTCGCAGATCGGTATAAGGTGGGTCGTTGGGACGTGTTTTAAGCTACAACTTGCTATGTCGCAGATTCGCATACGACGAATAGAAGCGAAGTTATCGATGTTTATATCTGTGAGGCCATGAGTCACCATTGACGACCGGATTGCCTACCACTCGGAACGATCGACGCTTGATGAAACTATGCAAGTTCGTCGCAGATCGGTATAAGGTGGGTCGATGTGTCGTGCATCAAGCTACAAATTGCTATGTCGCAGATTTTTCATACGACGAATGGAAGCGGAGTTATAGTTGTTTATATGTGTGAGGTCATGAATCATCATTGACGGCCGGAATGCCTACCACTCGAAACGATCGATGTTTGACGAAACTATGCAAGTTCGTCGCAGATCGGTATAAGGTGGGTCGTTGGGCCGTGTTTTAAGCTACAACTTGCTATGTCGCAGATTCGCATACGACGAATAGAAGCGAAGTTATCGATGTTTATATCTGTGAGGCCATGAGTCACCATTGACGACCGGATTGCCTACCACTCGGAACGATCGACGCTTGACGAAACTATGCAAGTTCGTCGCAGATCGGTATAAGGTGGGTCGATGTGTCGTGCATCAAGCTACAAATTGCTATGTCGCAGATTCGCATACGACGAATAGAAGTGGAGTTATAGTTGTTTATATCTGTCAGGCCATGAATCACCATTGACGGCCGGATTGCCTACCACTCGAAACGATCGATGTTTGACGAAACTATGCAAGTTCGTCGCAGATCGGTATAAGGTAGGTCGATGTGTCGTGCTTTAAGCTACAAGTTGCTGTGTCGCAGATTCGCATACGACGAATAGAAGCGGAGTTATCGATGTTTATATCTGTGAGGCCATTAATCACCATTGACGACAGGATTGCCTACCACTCGGAATGATCGACGTTTGACGAAACTAGGCAAGTTCGTCGCAGATCGGTATAAGGTGGGTCGTTGGGCCGTGTTTTAAGATACAAATTGCTATGTCGCAGATTCGCATACGACCAATAGAAGCGGAGTTATCGATGTTTATATCTGTGAGGCCATTAATCACCATTGACGACAGGATTGCCTACCACTCGGAACGATCGACGTTTGCCGAAACTATGCAAGTTCTTCGCAGATCGGTATAAGGTGGGTCGATGTGCCGTGTTTTAAGCTAAAAATTGCTATGTCGCAGATTCGCATACTACGAATAGAAGTGGAGTTATAGTTGTTTATATCTGTCAGGCCATGAATCACCATTGACGGCCGGATTGCCTACCACTCGGACCGACCGACGTTTGCCGAAACTATGCAAGTTTCGTCGCAGATCGGTATAAGGTGGGTCGATGTGCCGTGTTTTAAGCTACAAATTGCTATGTCGCAGATTCGCATACTACGAATAGAAGTGGAGTTATAGTTGTTTATATCTGTCAGGCCATGAATCACCATTGACGGAAGGATGGCCTTCCACTCGAAACGATCGATGTTTGACGAAACTATGCAAGTTCGTCGCAGATCGGTATAAGGTGGGTCGTTGGGCCGTGTTTTAAGCTACAAGTTGCTGTGTCGCAAATTCGCATACGACGAATAGAAGCGGAGTTATCGATGTTTATATCTGTGAGGCCATTAATCACCATTGACGACAGGATTGCCTACCACTCGGAACGATCGACGTTTGACGAAACTATGCAAGTTCGTCGCAGATCGGTATAAGGTGGGTCGATGTGTCGTGTTTTAAGCTACAAATTGCTATGTCGCAGATTTGCATACGACGAATAGAGGCGGAGTTATAGTTGTTTATATCTGTGAGGCCATGAATCACCATTGACGGCAGGATTGCCTACCACTCGGAACGATCGACGTTTGCCGAAACTATGCAAGTTCGTCGCAGATCGGTATAAGGTGGGTCGACGTGTCGTGCTTCAAGCTACAAATTGCTATGTCGCAGATTTGCATACGACGAATAGAAGCGGAGTTATAGTTGTTTATATCTGTGAGGTCATGAATCATCATTGACGGCCGGAATGCCTACCACTCGAAACGATCGATGATTGACGAAACTATGCAAGTTCGTCGCAGATCGGTATAAGGTGGGTCGATGTGTCGTGTTTTAAGCTACAAATTGCTATGTCGCAGATTTGCATACGACGAATAGAGGCGGAGTTATAGTTGTTTATATCTGTGAGGCCATGAATCACCATTGACGGCAGGATTGCCTACCACTCGGAACGATCGACGTTTGCCGAAACTATGCAAGTTCGTCGCAGATCGGTATAAGGTGGGTCGACGTGTCGTGCTTCAAGCTACAAATTGCTATGTCGCAGATTTGCATACGACGAATAGAAGCGGAGTTATAGTTGTTTATATCTGTGAGGTCATGAATCCTCATTGACGGCCGGAATGCCTACCACTCGAAACGATCGATGATTGACGAAACTATGCAAGTTCGTCGCAGATCGGTATAAGGTGCGTCGATGTGTCGTGCTTTAAGCTACAAATTGCTATGTCGCAGATTTGCATACGACGAATAGAAGCGGAGTTATAGTTGTTTATATCTGTCAGGCCATGAATCACCATTGACGGCCGGATTGCCTTCCACTCGAAACGATCGATGTTTGACGAAACTATGCAAGTTCGTCGCAGATCGGTATAAGGTGGGTCGTTGGGCCGTTTTTTAAGCTACAAGTTGCTGTGTCGCAGATTCGCATACGACGAATAGAAGCGGAGTTATCGATGTTTATATCTGTGAGGCCATTAATCACCATTGACGACAGGATTGCCTACCACTCGGAACGATCGACGTTTGACGAAACTATGCAAGTTCGTCGCAGATCGGTATAAGGTGGCTCGATGTGTCGTGTTTTAGGCTACAAGTTGCTATGTCGCAGATTTGCGTACGACGAATAGAAGCGGAGATATAGTTGTTTATATCTGTCAGGCCATGAATCACCATTGACGGCCGAATTGCCTACCACTCGGAACGACCGACGTATGCCGAAACTATGCAAGTTCGTCGCAGATCGGTATAAGGTGGCTCGATGTGTCGTGTTTTAGGCTACAAATTGCTACGTCGCAGATTTGCGTACGACGAATAGAAGCGCAGTTATAGTTGTTTATATCGGTCAGGCCATGAATCACCATTGACGGCCAGAATGCCTACCACTCGAAACGATCGATGTTTGACGAAACTATGCAAGTTCGTCGCAGATTTGTATAAGGTGGGTCGATGTGTGGTGCTTTAAGCTACAAATTGCTATGTCGCAGATTTGCATACGACGAATAGAAGCAGAGTTATAGTTGTTTATATCTGTGAGGCCATGAATCACCATTGACGGCAGGATTGCCTACCACTCGGAACGATCGACGTTTGACGAAACTATGCAAGTTCTTCGCAGATCGGTATAAGATGGGTCGATGTGTCGTGTTTTAAGCTACAAATTGCTATGTCGCAGATTCGCATACGACGAATAGAAGTGGAGGTATAGTTGTTTATATCTGTCAGGCCATGAATCACCATTGACGGCCGGATTGCTTTCCACTCGAAACGATCGATGTTTGACGAAACTATGCAAGTTCGTCGCAGATCGGTATATGGTGGCTCGATGTGTCGTGTTTTAGGCTACAAATTGCTATGTCGCAGATTTGCGTGCGACGAATAGAAGCGGAGTTATAGTTGTTTATATCTGTCAGGCCATGAATCACCATTGACGGCCGGATTGCCTACCACTCGGAACGACCGACGTTTGCCGAAACTATGCAAGTTCATCGCAGATCGGTATAAGGTGGGTCGATGTGCCGTGTTTTAAGCTACAAATTGCTATGTCGCAGATTCGCATACTACGAATAGAAGTGGAGTTATAGTTGTTTATATCTGTCAGGCCATGAATCACCATTGACGGAAGGATGGCCTTCCACTCGAAACGATCGATGTTTGACGAAACTATGCAAGTTCGTCGCAGATCGGTATAAGGTGGGTCGTTGGGCCGTGTTTTAAGCTACAAGTTGCTGTGTCGCAAATTCGCATACGACGAATAGAAGCGGAGTTATCGATGTTTATATCTGTGAGGCCATTAATCACCATTGACGACAGGATTGCCTACCACTCGGAACGATCGACGTTTGACGAAACTATGCAAGTTCGTCGCAGATCGGTATAAGGTGGGTCGATGTGTGGTGTTTTAAGCTACAAATTGCTATGTCGCAGATTCGCATACGACGAATAGTAGTGGAGTTATAGTTGTTTATATCTGTCAGGCCATGAATCACCATTGACGGCCGGATTGCCTACCACTCGAAACGATCGATGTTTGACGAAACTATGCAAGTTCGTCGCAGATCGGTATAAGGTAGGTCGATGTGTCGTGCTTTAAGCTACAAGTTGCTGTGTCGCAGATTCGCATACGACGAATAGAAGCGGAGTTATCGATGTTTATATCTGTGAGGCCATTAATCACCATTGACGACAGGATTGCCTACCACTCGGAATGATCGACGTTTGACGAAACTAGGCAAGTTCGTCGCAGATCGGTATAAGGTGGGTCGTTGGGCCGTGTTTTAAGATACAAATTGCTATGTCGCAGATTCGCATACGACCAATAGAAGCGGAGTTATCGATGTTTATATCTGTGAGGCCATTAATCACCATTGACGACAGGATTGCCTACCACTCGGAACGATCGACGTTTGCCGAAACTATGCAAGTTCTTCGCAGATCGGTATAAGGTGGGTCGATGTGCCGTGTTTTAAGCTAAAAATTGCTATGTCGCAGATTCGCATACTACGAATAGAAGTGGAGTTATAGTTGTTTATATCTGTCAGGCCATGAATCACCATTGACGGCCGGATTGCCTACCACTCGGAACGAGCGACGTTTGCCGAAACTATGCAAGTTCGTCGCAGATCGGTATAAGGTGGGTCGATGTGCCGTGTTTTAAGCTACAAATTGCTATGTCGCAGATTCGCATACTACGAATAGAAGTGGAGTTATAGTTGTTTATATCTGTCAGGCCATGAATCACCATTGACGGCCGGATTGCCTACCACTCGGAACGATCGACGTTTGCCGAAACTATGCAAGTTCTTCGCAGATCGGTATAAGGTGGGTCGATGTGCCGTGTTTTAAGCTAAAAATTGCTATGTCGCAGATTCGCATACTACGAATAGAAGTGGAGTTATAGTTGTTTATATCTGTCAGGCCATGAATCACCATTGACGGCCGGATTGCCTACCACTCGGAACGACCGACGTTTGCCGAAACTATGCAAGTTCTTCGCAGATCGGTATAAGGTGGGTCGATGTGCCGTGTTTTAAGCTACAAATTGCTATGTCGCAGATTCGCATACTACGAATAGAAGTGGAGTTATAGTTGTTTATATCTGTCAGGCCATGAATCACCATTGACGGAAGGATGGCCTTCCACTCGAAACGATCGATGTTTGACGAAACTATGCAAGTTCGTCGCAGATCGGTATAAGGTGGGTCGTTGGGCCGTGTCTTAAGCTACAAGTTGCTGTGTCGCAAATTCGCATACGACGAATAGAAGCGGAGTTATCGATGTTTATATCTGTGAGGCCATTAATCACCATTGACGACAGGATTGCCTACCACTCGGAACGATCGACGTTTGACGAAACTATGCAAGTTCGTCGCAGATCGGTATAAGGTGGGTCGTTGGGACGTGTTTTAAGCTACAACTTGCTATGTCGCAGATTCGCATACGACGAATAGAAGCGAAGTTATCGATGTTTATATCTGTGAGGCCATGAGTCACCATTGACGACCGGATTGCCTACCACTCGGAACGATCGACGCTTGATGAAACTATGCAAGTTCGTCGCAGATCGGTATAAGGTGGGTCGATGTGTCGTGCATCAAGCTACAAATTGCTATGTCGCAGATTTTTCATACGACGAATGGAAGCGGAGTTATAGTTGTTTATATGTGTGAGGTCATGAATCATCATTGACGGCCGGAATGCCTACCACTCGAAACGATCGATGTTTGACGAAACTATGCAAGTTCGTCGCAGATCGGTATAAGGTGGGTCGTTGGGCCGTGTTTTAAGCTACAACTTGCTATGTCGCAGATTCGCATACGACGAATAGAAGCGAAGTTATCGATGTTTATATCTGTGAGGCCATGAGTCACCATTGACGACCGGATTGCCTACCACTCGGAACGATCGACGCTTGACGAAACTATGCAAGTTCGTCGCAGATCGGTATAAGGTGGGTCGATGTGTCGTGCATCAAGCTACAAATTGCTATGTCGCAGATTTGCATACGACGAATAGAAGCGGAGTTATAGTTGTTTATATGTGTGAGGTCATGAATCATCATTGACGGCCGGAATGCCTACCACTCGAAACGATCGATGTTTGACGAAACTATGCAAGTTCGTCGCAGATCGGTATAAGGTGGGTCGATGTGTCGTGCTTTAAGCTACAAATTGCTATGTCGCAGATTTGCATACGACGAATAGAAGCGGAGTTATAGTTGTTTATATCTGTCAGACCATGAATCACCATTGACGGCCGGATTGCCTTCCACTCGAAACGATCGATGTTTGACGAAACTATGCAAGTTCGTCGCAGATCGGTATAAGGTGGGTCGATGTGTCGTGTTTTAAGATACAAATTGCTATGTCGCAGATTCGCATACGACCAATAGAAGCGGAGTTATCGATGTTTATATCTGTGAGGCCATTAATCACCATTGACGACAGGATTGCCTACCACTCGGAACGATCGACGTTTGCCGAAACTATGCAAGTTCATCGCAGATCGGTATAAGGTGGGTCGATGTGCCGTGTTTTAAGCTAAAAATTGCTATGTCGCAGATTCGCATACTACGAATAGAAGTGGAGTTATAGTTGTTTATATCTGTCAGGCCATGAATCACCATTGACGGCCGGATTGCCTACCACTCGGAACGACCGACGTTTGCCGAAACTATGCAAGTTCGTCGCAGATCGGTATAAGGTGGGTCGATGTGCCGTGTTTTAAGCTACAAATTGCTATGTCGCAGATTCGCATACTACGAATAGAAGTGGAGTTATAGTTGTTTATATCTGTCAGGCCATGAATCACCATTGACGGAAGGATGGCCTTCCACTCGAAACGATCGATGTTTGACGAAACTATGCAAGTTCGTCGCAGATCGGTATAAGGTGGGTCGTTGGGCCGTGTCTTAAGCTACAAGTTGCTGTGTCGCAAATTCGCATACGACGAATAGAAGCGGAGTTATCGATGTTTATATCTGTGAGGCCATTAATCACCATTGACGACAGGATTGCCTACCACTCGGAACGATCGACGTTTGACGAAACTATGCAAGTTCGTCGCAGATCGGTATAAGGTGGGTCGTTGGGACGTGTTTTAAGCTACAAATTGCTATGTCGCAGATTCGCATACGACGAATAGAAGCGAAGTTATCGATGTTTATATCTGTGAGGCCATGAGTCACCATTGACGACCGGATTGCCTACCACTCGGAACGATCGACGCTTGATGAAACTATGCAAGTTCGTCGCAGATCGGTATAAGGTGGGTCGATGTGTCGTGCATCAAGCTACAAATTGCTATGTCGCAGATTTTTCATACGACGAATGGAAGCGGAGTTATAGTTGTTTATATGTGTGAGGTCATGAATCATCATTGACGGCCGGAATGCCTACCACTCGAAACGATCGATGTTTGACGAAACTATGCAAGTTCGTCGCAGATCGGTATAAGGTGGGTCGTTGGGCCGTGTTTTAAGCTACAACTTGCTATGTCGCAGATTCGCATACGACGAATAGAAGCGAAGTTATCGATGTTTATATCTGTGAGGCCATGAGTCACCATTGACGACCGGATTGCCTACCACTCGGAACGATCGACGCTTGACGAAACTATGCAAGTTCGTCGCAGATCGGTATAAGGTGGGTCGATGTGTCGTGCATCAAGCTACAAATTGCTATGTCGCAGATTCGCATACGACGAATAGAAGTGGAGTTATAGTTGTTTATATCTGTCAGGCCATGAATCACCATTGACGGCCGGATTGCCTACCACTCGAAACGATCGATGTTTGACGAAACTATGCAAGTTCGTCGCAGATCGGTATAAGGTAGGTCGATGTGTCGTGCTTTAAGCTACAAGTTGCTGTGTCGCAGATTCGCATACGACGAATAGAAGCGGAGTTATCGATGTTTATATCTGTGAGGCCATTAATCACCATTGACGACAGGATTGCCTACCACTCGGAATGATCGACGTTTGACGAAACTAGGCAAGTTCGTCGCAGATCGGTATAAGGTGGGTCGTTGGGCCGTGTTTTAAGATACAAATTGCTATGTCGCAGATTCGCATACGACCAATAGAAGCGGAGTTATCGATGTTTATATCTGTGAGGCCATTAATCACCATTGACGACAGGATTGCCTACCACTCGGAACGATCGACGTTTGCCGAAACTATGCAAGTTCATCGCAGATCGGTATAAGGTGGGTCGATGTGTCGTGTTTTAAGCTAAAAATTGCTATGTCGCAGATTCGCATACTACGAATAGAAGTGGAGTTATAGTTGTTTATATCTGTCAGGCCATGAATCACCATTGACGGCCGGATTGCCTACCACTCGGACCGACCGACGTTTGCCGAAACTATGCAAGTTTCGTCGCAGATCGGTATAAGGTGGGTCGATGTGCCGTGTTTTAAGCTACAAATTGCTATGTCGCAGATTCGCATACTACGAATAGAAGTGGAGTTATAGTTGTTTATATCTGTCAGGCCATGAATCACCATTGACGGAAGGATGGCCTTCCACTCGAAACGATCGATGTTTGACGAAACTATGCAAGTTCGTCGCAGATCGGTATAAGGTGGGTCGTTGGGCCGTGTTTTAAGCTACAAGTTGCTGTGTCGCAAATTCGCATACGACGAATAGAAGCGGAGTTATCGATGTTTATATCTGTGAGGCCATTAATCACCATTGACGACAGGATTGCCTACCACTCGGAACGATCGACGTTTGACGAAACTATGCAAGTTCGTCGCAGATCGGTATAAGGTGGGTCGATGTGTCGTGTTTTAAGCTACAAATTGCTATGTCGCAGATTTGCATACGACGAATAGAGGCGGAGTTATAGTTGTTTATATCTGTGAGGCCATGAATCACCATTGACGGCAGGATTGCCTACCACTCGGAACGATCGACGTTTGCCGAAACTATGCAAGTTCGTCGCAGATCGGTATAAGGTGGGTCGACGTGTCGTGCTTCAAGCTACAAATTGCTATGTCGCAGATTTGCATACGACGAATAGAAGCGGAGTTATAGTTGTTTATATCTGTGAGGTCATGAATCCTCATTGACGGCCGGAATGCCTACCACTCGAAACGATCGATGATTGACGAAACTATGCAAGTTCGTCGCAGATCGGTATAAGGTGGGTCGATGTGTCGTGTTTTAAGCTACAAATTGCTATGTCGCAGATTTGCATACGACGAATAGAGGCGGAGTTATAGTTGTTTATATCTGTGAGGCCATGAATCACCATTGACGGCAGGATTGCCTACCACTCGGAACGATCGACGTTTGCCGAAACTATGCAAGTTCGTCGCAGATCGGTATAAGGTGGGTCGACGTGTCGTGCTTCAAGCTACAAATTGCTATGTCGCAGATTTGCATACGACGAATAGAAGCGGAGTTATAGTTGTTTATATCTGTGAGGTCATGAATCCTCATTGACGGCCGGAATGCCTACCACTCGAAACGATCGATGATTGACGAAACTATGCAAGTTCGTCGCAGATCGGTATAAGGTGCGTCGATGTGTCGTGCTTTAAGCTACAAATTGCTATGTCGCAGATTTGCATACGACGAATAGAAGCGGAGTTATAGTTGTTTATATCTGTCAGGCCATGAATCACCATTGACGGCCGGATTGCCTTCCACTCGAAACGATCGATGTTTGACGAAACTATGCAAGTTCGTCGCAGATCGGTATAAGGTGGGTCGTTGGGCCGTTTTTTAAGCTACAAGTTGCTGTGTCGCAGATTCGCATACGACGAATAGAAGCGGAGTTATCGATGTTTATATCTGTGAGGCCATTAATCACCATTGACGACAGGATTGCCTACCACTCGGAACGATCGACGTTTGACGAAACTATGCAAGTTCGTCGCAGATCGGTATAAGGTGGCTCGATGTGTCGTGTTTTAGGCTACAAGTTGCTATGTCGCAGATTTGCGTACGACGAATAGAAGCGGAGATATAGTTGTTTATATCTGTCAGGCCATGAATCACCATTGACGGCCGAATTGCCTACCACTCGGAACGACCGACGTATGCCGAAACTATGCAAGTTCGTCGCAGATCGGTATAAGGTGGCTCGATGTGTCGTGTTTTAGGCTACAAATTGCTACGTCGCAGATTTGCGTACGACGAATAGAAGCGCAGTTATAGTTGTTTATATCGGTCAGGCCATGAATCACCATTGACGGCCAGAATGCCTACCACTCGAAACGATCGATGTTTGACGAAACTATGCAAGTTCGTCGCAGATTTGTATAAGGTGGGTCGATGTGTGGTGCTTTAAGCTACAAATTGCTATGTCGCAGATTTGCATACGACGAATAGAAGCAGAGTTATAGTTGTTTATATCTGTGAGGCCATGAATCACCATTGACGGCAGGATTGCCTACCACTCGGAACGATCGACGTTTGACGAAACTATGCAAGTTCTTCGCAGATCGGTATAAGATGGGTCGATGTGTCGTGTTTTAAGCTACAAATTGCTATGTCGCAGATTCGCATACGACGAATAGAAGTGGAGGTATAGTTGTTTATATCTGTCAGGCCATGAATCACCATTGACGGCCGGATTGCTTTCCACTCGAAACGACCGATGTTTGACGAAACTATGCAAGTTCGTCGCAGATCGGTATAAGGTGGCTCGATGTGTCGTGTTTTAGGCTACAAATTGCTATGTCGCAGATTTGCGTGCGACGAATAGAAGCGGAGTTATAGTTGTTTATATCTGTCAGGCCATGAATCACCATTGACGGCCGGATTGCCTACCACTCGGAACGACCGACGTTTGCCGAAACTATGCAAGTTCGTCGCAGATCGGTATAAGGTGGGTCGATGTGCCGTGTTTTAAGCTACAAATTGCTATGTCGCAGATTCGCATACTACGAATAGAAGTGGAGTTATAGTTGTTTATATCTGTCAGGCCATGAATCACCATTGACGGAAGGATGGCCTTCCACTCGAAACGATCGATGTTTGACGAAACTATGCAAGTTCGTCGCAGATCGGTATAAGGTGGGTCGTTGGGCCGTGTTTTAAGCTACAAGTTGCTGTGTCGCAAATTCGCATACGACGAATAGAAGCGGAGTTATCGATGTTTATATCTGTGAGGCCATTAATCACCATTGACGACAGGATTGCCTACCACTCGGAACGATCGACGTTTGACGAAACTATGCAAGTTCGTCGCAGATCGGTATAAGGTGGGTCGATGTGTGGTGTTTTAAGCTACAAATTGCTATGTCGCAGATTCGCATACGACGAATAGTAGTGGAGTTATAGTTGTTTATATCTGTCAGGCCATGAATCACCATTGACGGCCGGATTGCCTACCACTCGAAACGATCGATGTTTGACGAAACTATGCAAGTTCGTCGCAGATCGGTATAAGGTGGGTCGATGTGTCGTGCTTTAAGCTACAAGTTGCTGTGTCGCAGATTCGCATACGACGAATAGAAGCGGAGTTATCGATGTTTATATCTGTGAGGCCATTAATCACCATTGACGACAGGATTGCCTACCACTCGGAATGATCGACGTTTGACGAAACTAGGCAAGTTCGTCGCAGATCGGTATAAGGTGGGTCGTTGGGCCGTGTTTTAAGATACAAATTGCTATGTCGCAGATTCGCATACGACCAATAGAAGCGGAGTTATCGATGTTTATATCTGTGAGGCCATTAATCACCATTGACGACAGGATTGCCTACCACTCGGAACGATCGACGTTTGCCGAAACTATGCAAGTTCATCGCAGATCGGTATAAGGTGGGTCGATGTGCCGTGTTTTAAGCTAAAAATTGCTATGTCGCAGATTCGCATACTACGAATAGAAGTGGAGTTATAGTTGTTTATATCTGTCAGGCCATGAATCACCATTGACGGCCGGATTGCCTACCACTCGGAACGACCGACGTTTGCCGAAACTATGCAAGTTCGTCGCAGATCGGTATAAGGTGGGTCGATGTGTCGTGTTTTAAGCTACAAATTGCTATGTCGCAGATTCGCATACTACGAATAGAAGTGGAGTTATAGTTGTTTATATCTGTCAGGCCATGAATCACCATTGACGGCCGGATTGCCTACCACTCGGAACGATCGACGTTTGCCGAAACTATGCAAGTTCTTCGCAGATCGGTATAAGGTGGGTCGATGTGCCGTGTTTTAAGCTAAAAATTGCTATGTCGCAGATTCGCATACTACGAATAGAAGTGGAGTTATAGTTGTTTATATCTGTCAGGCCATGAATCACCATTGACGGCCGGATTGCCTACCACTCGGAACGACCGACGTTTGCCGAAACTATGCAAGTTCGTCGCAGATCGGTATAAGGTGGGTCGATGTGCCGTGTTTTAAGCTACAAATTGCTATGTCGCAGATTCGCATACTACGAATAGAAGTGGAGTTATAGTTGTTTATATCTGTCAGGCCATGAATCACCATTGACGGAAGGATGGCCTTCCACTCGAAACGATCGATGTTTGACGAAACTATGCAAGTTCGTCGCAGATCGGTATAAGGTGGGTCGTTGGGCCGTGTCTTAAGCTACAAGTTGCTGTGTCGCAAATTCGCATACGACGAATAGAAGCGGAGTTATCGATGTTTATATCTGTGAGGCCATTAATCACCATTGACGACAGGATTGCCTACCACTCGGAACGATCGACGTTTGACGAAACTATGCAAGTTCGTCGCAGATCGGTATAAGGTGGGTCGTTGGGACGTGTTTTAAGCTACAACTTGCTATGTCGCAGATTCGCATACGACGAATAGAAGCGAAGTTATCGATGTTTATATCTGTGAGGCCATGAGTCACCATTGACGACCGGATTGCCTACCACTCGGAACGATCGACGCTTGATGAAACTATGCAAGTTCGTCGCAGATCGGTATAAGGTGGGTCGATGTGTCGTGCATCAAGCTACAAATTGCTATGTCGCAGATTTTTCATACGACGAATGGAAGCGGAGTTATAGTTGTTTATATGTGTGAGGTCATGAATCATCATTGACGGCCGGAATGCCTACCACTCGAAACGATCGATGTTTGACGAAACTATGCAAGTTCGTCGCAGATCGGTATAAGGTGGGTCGTTGGGCCGTGTTTTAAGCTACAACTTGCTATGTCGCAGATTCGCATACGACGAATAGAAGCGAAGTTATCGATGTTTATATCTGTGAGGCCATGAGTCACCATTGACGACCGGATTGCCTACCACTCGGAACGATCGACGCTTGACGAAACTATGCAAGTTCGTCGCAGATCGGTATAAGGTGGGTCGATGTGTCGTGCATCAAGCTACAAATTGCTATGTCGCAGATTTGCATACGACGAATAGAAGCGGAGTTATAGTTGTTTATATGTGTGAGGTCATGAATCATCATTGACGGCCGGAATGCCTACCACTCGAAACGATCGATGTTTGACGAAACTATGCAAGTTCGTCGCAGATCGGTATAAGGTGGGTCGATGTGTCGTGCTTTAAGCTACAAATTGCTATGTCGCAGATTTGCATACGACGAATAGAAGCGGAGTTATAGTTGTTTATATCTGTCAGACCATGAATCACCATTGACGGCCGGATTGCCTTCCACTCGAAACGATCGATGTTTGACGAAACTATGCAAGTTCGTCGCAGATCGGTATAAGGTGGGTCGATGTGTCGTGTTTTAAGCTACAAATTGCTATGTCGCAGATTTGCATACGACGAATAGAAGCAGAGTTATAGTTGTTTATATCTGTGAGGCCATGAATCACCATTGACGGCAGGATTGCCTACCACTCGGAACGATCGACGTTTGACGAAACTATGCAAGTTCTTCGCAGATCGGTATAAGATGGGTCGATGTGTGGTGTTTTAAGCTACAAATTGCTATGTCGCAGATTCGCATACGACGAATAGAAGTGGAGTTATAGTTGTTTATATCTGTCAGGCCATGAATCACCATTGACGGCCGGATTGCCTACCACTCGAAACGATCGATGTTTGACGAAACTATGCAAGTTCGTCGCAGATCGGTATAAGGTAGGTCGATGTGTCGTGCTTTAAGCTACAAGTTGCTGTGTCGCAGATTCGCATACGACGAATAGAAGCGGAGTTATCGATGTTTATATCTGTGAGGCCATTAATCACCATTGACGACAGGATTGCCTACCACTCGGAATGATCGACGTTTGACGAAACTAGGCAAGTTCGTCGCAGATCGGTATAAGGTGGGTCGTTGGGCCGTGTTTTAAGATACAAATTGCTATGTCGCAGATTCGCATACGACCAATAGAAGCGGAGTTATCGATGTTTATATCTGTGAGGCCATTATTCACCATTGACGACAGGATTGCCTACCACTCGGAACGATCGACGTTTGCCGAAACTATGCAAGTTCATCGCAGATCGGTATAAGGTGGGTCGATGTGCCGTGTTTTAAGCTAAAAATTGCTATGTCGCAGATTCGCATACGACGAATAGAAGCGGAGTTATAGTTGTTTATATGTGTGAGGTCATGAATCATCATTGACGGCCGGAATGCCTACCACTCGAAACGATCGATGTTTGACGAAACTATGCAAGTTCGTCGCAGATCGGTATAAGGTGGGTCGATGTGTCGTGCTTTAAGCTACAAATTGCTATGTCGCAGATTTGCATACGACGAATAGAAGCGGAGTTATAGTTGTTTATATCTGTCAGACCATGAATCACCATTGACGGCCGGATTGCCTTCCACTCGAAACGATCGATGTTTGACGAAACTATGCAAGTTCGTCGCAGATCGGTATAAGGTGGGTCGATGTGTCGTGTTTTAAGCTACAAATTGCTATGTCGCAGATTTGCATACGACGAATAGAAGCAGAGTTATAGTTGTTTATATCTGTGAGGCCATGAATCACCATTGACGGCAGGATTGCCTACCACTCGGAACGATCGACGTTTGACGAAACTATGCAAGTTCTTCGCAGATCGGTATAAGATGGGTCGATGTGTGGTGTTTTAAGCTACAAATTGCTATGTCGCAGATTCGCATACGACGAATAGAAGTGGAGTTATAGTTGTTTATATCTGTCAGGCCATGAATCACCATTGACGGCCGGATTGCCTACCACTCGAAACGATCGATGTTTGACGAAACTATGCAAGTTCGTCGCAGATCGGTATAAGGTAGGTCGATGTGTCGTGCTTTAAGCTACAAGTTGCTGTGTCGCAGATTCGCATACGACGAATAGAAGCGGAGTTATCGATGTTTATATCTGTGAGGCCATTAATCACCATTGACGACAGGATTGCCTACCACTCGGAATGATCGACGTTTGACGAAACTAGGCAAGTTCGTCGCAGATCGGTATAAGGTGGGTCGTTGGGCCGTGTTTTAAGATACAAATTGCTATGTCGCAGATTCGCATACGACCAATAGAAGCGGAGTTATCGATGTTTATATCTGTGAGGCCATTATTCACCATTGACGACAGGATTGCCTACCACTCGGAACGATCGACGTTTGCCGAAACTATGCAAGTTCATCGCAGATCGGTATAAGGTGGGTCGATGTGCCGTGTTTTAAGCTAAAAATTGCTATGTCGCAGATTCGCATACTACGAATAGAAGTGGAGTTATAGTTGTTTATATCTGTCAGGCCATGAATCACCATTGACGGCCGGATTGCCTACCACTCGGAACGACCGACGTTTGCCGAAACTATGCAAGTTTCGTCGCAGATCGGTATAAGGTGGGTCGATGTGCCGTGTTTTAAGCTACAAATTGCTATGTCGCAGATTCGCATACTACGAATAGAAGTGGAGTTATAGTTGTTTATATCTGTCAGGCCATGAATCACCATTGACGGAAGGATGGCCTTCCACTCGAAACGATCGATGTTTGACGAAACTATGCAAGTTCGTCGCAGATCGGTATAAGGTGGGTCGTTGGGCCGTGTTTTAAGCTACAAGTTGCTGTGTCGCAAATTCGCATACGACGAATAGAAGCGGAGTTATCGATGTTTATATCTGTGAGGCCATTAATCACCATTGACGACAGGATTGCCTACCACTCGGAACGATCGACGTTTGACGAAACTATGCAAGTTCGTCGCAGATCGGTATAAGGTGGGTCGATGTGTCGTGTTTTAAGCTACAAATTGCTATGTCGCAGATTTGCATACGACGAATAGAGGCGGAGTTATAGTTGTTTATATCTGTGTGGCCATGAATCACCATTGACGGCAGGATTGCCTACCACTCGGAACGATCGACGTTTGCCGAAACTATGCAAGTTCGTCGCAGATCGGTATAAGGTGGGTCGACGTGTCGTGCTTCAAGCTACAAATTGCTATGTCGCAGATTTGCATACGACGAATAGAAGCGGAGTTATAGTTGTTTATATCTGTGAGGTCATGAATCCTCATTGACGGCCGGAATGCCTACCACTCGAAACGATCGATGATTGACGAAACTATGCAAGTTCGTCGCAGATCGGTATAAGGTGCGTCGATGTGTCGTGCTTTAAGCTACAAATTGCTATGTCGCAGATTTGCATACGACGAATAGAAGCGGAGTTATAGTTGTTTATATCTGTCAGGCCATGAATCACCATTGACGGCCGGATTGCCTTCCACTCGAAACGATCGATGTTTGACGAAACTATGCAAGTTCGTCGCAGATCGGTATAAGGTGGGTCCATGTGTCGTGATTTAAGCTACAAATTGCTATGTCGCAGATTTGCATACGACGAATAGAGGCGGAGTTATAGTTGTTTATATCTGTGAGGCCATGAATCACCATTGACGGCAGGATTGCCTACCACTCGGAACGATCGACGTTTGCCGAAACTATGCAAGTTCTTCGCAGATCGGTATAAAGTGGGTCGATGTGCCGTGTTTTAAGCTACAAATTGCTATGTCGCAGATTTGCATACGACGAATAGAAGCAGAGTTATAGTTGTTTATATCTGTGAGGCCATGAATCACCATTGACGGCAGGATTGCCTACCACTCGGAACGATCGACGTTTGACGAAACTATGCAAGTTCTTCGCAGATCGGTATAAGATGGGTCGATGTGTCGTGTTTTAAGCTACAAATTGCTATGTCGCAGATTCGCATACGACGAATAGAAGTGGAGTTATAGTTGATTATATCTATGAGGCCATGAATCACCATTGACGGCAGGATTCCCTACCACTCGGAACGATCGACGTTTGACGAAACTATGCAAGTTCTTCGCAGATCGGTATAAAGTGGGTCGATGTGCCGTGTTTTAAGCTACAAGTTGCTGTGTCGCAGATTCGCATACGACGAATAGAGGCGGAGTTATCGATGTTTATATCTGTGAGGCCATTAATCACCATTGACGACAGGATTGCCTGCCACTCGGAACGATCGACGTTTGACGAAACTATGCAAGTTCGTCGCAGATCGGTATATGGTGGTTCGATGTGTCGTGTTTTAGGCTACAAATTGCTATGTCGCAGATTGGCGTACGACGAATAGAAGCGGAGTTATAGTTGTTTATATCTGTCAGGCCATGAATCACCATTGACGGCCGGATTGCCTACCACACGGAACGACCGACGTTTGCCGAAACTATGCAAGTTTGTCGCAGATCGGTATAAGGTGGGTCGTTGGGCCGTGTTTTAAGCTACAACTTACTATGTCGCAGATTCGCATACGACGAATAGAAGCGAAGGTATCGATGTTTATATCTGTGAGGCCATGAATCATCATTGACGACCGGATTGCCTACCACTCGGAACGATCGACGCTTGACGAAACTATGCAAGTTCGTCGCAGATCGGTATAAGGTGGGTCGATGTGTCGTGCTGTAAGCTACAAATTGCTATGTCGCAGATTCGCATACGACCAATAGAAGCGGAGTTATAGTTGTTTATATCTGTGAGGTCATGAATCATCATTGACGGCCGGAATGCCTACCACTCGAAACGATCGACGTTTGACGAAACTATGCAAGTTCGTCGCAGATCGGTACAAGGTGGGTCGTTGGGCCGTGTTTTAAGCTACAAGTTGCTGTGTCGCAGATTCGCATACGACGAATAGAGGCGGAGTTATCAATGTTTATAGCTGTGAGGCCATTAATCACCATTGACGACAGGATTGCCTACCACTCGGAACGATCGACGTTTGACGAAACTATGCAAGTTCGTCGCAGATCGGTATAAGGTGGCTCGATGTGTCGTGTTTTAGGCTACAAATTGCTATGTCGCATATTTGCGTGCGACGAATAGAGGCGGAGTTATAGTTGTTTATATCTGTCAGGCCATGAATCACCATTGACGGCCAGATTGCCTACCACTCGGAACGATCGACGTCTGCCGAAACTATGCAAGATCTTCGCAGATCGGTATAAAGGGGGTCGATGTGCCGTGTTTTAAGCTACAAATTGCTATGTCGCAGATTTGCATACGACGAATAGAAGCAGAGTTATAGTTGTGTATATCTGTGAGGCCATGAATCACCATTGACGGCAGGATTGCCTACCACTCGGAACGATCGACGTTTGACGAAACTATGCAAGTTCTTCGCAGATCGGTATAAGATGGGTCGATGTGTCGTGTTTTAAGCTACAAAGTGCTATGTCGCAGATTCGCATACGACCAATAGAAGCGGAGTTATAGTTGTTTATATCTGTGAGGTCATGAATCATCATTGACGGCCGGAATGCCTACCACTCGAAACGATCGACGTTTGACGAAACTATGCAAGTTCGTCGCAGATTGGTATAAGGTGGGTCGTTGGGCCGTGTTTTAAGCTACAAGTTGCTGTGTCGCAGATTCGCATACGACGAATAGAGGCGGAGTTATCGATGTTTATATCTGTGAGGCCATTAATGACCATTGACGACAGGATTGCCTACCACACGGAACGACCGACGTTTGCCGAAACTATGCAAGTTTGTCGCAGATCGGTATAAGGTGGGTCGTTGGGCCGTGTTTTAAGCTACAACTTACTATGTCGCAGATTCGCATACGACGAATAGAAGCGAAGTTATCGATGTTTATATCTGTGAGGCCATTAATCACCATTGACGACAGGATTGCCTACCACTCGGAACGATCGACGTTTGACGAAACTATGCAAGTTCTTCGCAGATCGGTATAAGATGGGTCGATGTGTCGTGTTTTAAGCTACAAATTGCTATGTCGCAGATTCGCATACTACGAATAGAAGTGGAGTTATAGTTGTTTATATCTGTCAGGCCATGAATCACCATTGACGGAAGGATTACCTTCCACTCGAAACGATCGACGTTTGACGAAACTATGCAAGTTCGTCGCAGTTCGGTATAAGGTGGGTCGTTGTGCCGCGTTTTAAGCTACAAGTTGCTGTGTCGCAAATTCGCATACGACGAATAGAAGCGGAGTTATCGATGTTTATAGCTGTGAGGCCATTAATCACCATTGACGACAGGATTGCCTACCACTCGGAACGATCGACGTTTGACGAAACTATGCAAGTTCGTCGCGGATCGGTATAAGGTGGGTCGTTGGGCCGTGTTTTAAGCTACAACTTACTATGTCGCAGATTCGCATACGACGAATAGAAGCGAAGTTATCGATGTTTATATCTGTGAGGTCATGAATCACCATTGACGGCCGGATTGCCCACCACTCGGAACGACCGACGTTTGCCGAAACTATGCAAGTTCTTCGCAGATCGGTATAAGATGGGTCGATGTGTCGTGTTTTAAGCTACAAATTGCTATGTCGCAGATTCGCATACTACGAATAGAAGTGGAGTTATAGTTGTTTATATCTGTGAGGTCATGAATCATCATTGACGGCCGGAATGCCTACCACTCGAAACGATCGACGTTTGACGAAACTATGCAAGTTCGTCGCAGATCGGTATAAGGTGGGTCGATGTGTCGTGCTTTAAGCTACAAATTGCTATTTCGCAGATTTGCATACGACGAATAGAAGCGGAGTTATAGTTGTTTATATCTGTCAGGCCATGAATCACCATTGACGGCAGGATTGCCTACCACTCGGAACGATCGACGTTTGACGAAACTATGCAAGTTCTTCGCAGATCGGTATAAGATGGGTCGATGTGTCGTGTTTTAAGCTACAAATTGCTATGTCCCAGATTTGCATACGACGAATAGAGGCGGAGTTATAGTTGTTTATATCTGTGAGGCCATGAATCACCATTGACGGCAGGATTGCCTACCACTCGAAACGATCGATATTTGACGAAACTATGCAAGTTCGTCGCAGATCGGTATAAGGTGGCTCGATGTGTCGTGTTTTAGGCTACAAATTGCTATGTCGTATATTTGCGTGCGACGAATAGAAGCGGAGTTATAGTTGTTTATATCTGTCAGGCCATGAATCACCATTGACGGCCGGATTGCCTACCACTCGGAACGATCGACGTTTGCCGAAACTATGCAAGTTCTTCGCAGATCGGTATAAGGTGGGTCGATGTGCCGTGTTTTAAGCTACAAATTGCTATGTCACAGATTTGCATACGACGAATAGAAGCAGAGTTATAGTTGTTTATATCTGTGAGGCCATGAATCACCATTGACGGCAGGATTGCCTACCACTCGGAACGATCGACGTTTGACGAAACTATGCAAGTTCTTCGCAGATCGGTATAAGATGGGTCGATGTGTCGTGTTTTAAGCTACAAATTGCTACGTCGCAGATTCGCATACGACGAATAGAAGTGGAGGTATAGTTGTTTATATCCGTCAGGCCATGAATCACCATTGACGGCCGGATTGCTTTCCACTCGAAACGATCGATGTTTGACGAAACTATGCAAGTTCGTCGCAGATCGGTATAAGGTGGGTCGTTGGGCCGTGTTTTAAGCTACAAGTTGCTGTGTCGCAGATTCGCATACGACGAATAGAAGCGGAGTTATCGATGTTTATATCTGTGAGGCCATTAATCACCATTGACGACAGGATTGCCTACCACTCGGAACGATCGACGTTTGACGAAACTATGCAAGTTCGTCGCAGATCGGTATATGGTGGCTCGATGTGTCGTGTTTTAGGCTACAAATTGCTATGTCGCAGATTTGCGTACGACGAATAGAAGCGGAGTTATAGTTGTTTATATCTGTCAGGCCATGAATCACCATTGACGGCCGGATTGCCCACCACTCGGAACGACCGACGTTTGCCGAAACTATGCAAGTTTGTCGCAGATCGGTATAAGGTGGCTCGATGTGTCGTGTTTTAGGCTACAAATTGCTATGTCGCATATTTGCGTGCGACGAATAGAAGCGGAGTTATAGTTGTTTATATCTGTCAGGCCATGAATCACCATTGACGGCCGGATTGCCTACCACTCGGAACGATCGACGTTTGCCGAAACTATGCAAGTTCTTCGCAGATCGGTATAAGGTGGGTCGATGTGCCGTGTTTTAAGCTACAAACTGCTATGTCGCAGATTTGCATACGACGAATAGAAGCAGAGTTATAGTTGTTTATATCTGTGAGGCCATGAATCACCATTGACGGCAGGATTGCCTACCACTCGGAACGATCGACGTTTGACGAAACTATGCAAGTTCTTCGCAGATCGGTATAAGATGGGTCGATGTGTCGTGTTTTAAGCTACAAATTGCTATGTCGCAGATTCGCATACGACGAATAGAAGTGGAGGTATAGTTGTTTATATCTGTCAGGCCATGAATCACCATTGACGGCCGGATTGCTTTCCACTCGAAACGATCGATGTTTGACGAAACTATGCAAGTTCGTCGCAGATCGGTATAAGGTGGGTCGTTGGGCCGTGTTTTAAGCTAAAAATTGCTATGTCGCAGATTCGCATACGACCAATAGAAGCGGAGTTATCGATGTTTATATCTGTGAGGCCATTAATCACCATTGACGACAGGATTGCCTACCACTCGGAACGATCGACGTTTGACGAAACTATGCAAGTTCGTCGCAGATCAGTATAAGGTGGGTCGTTGGGCCGTGTTTTAAGCTACAACTTGCTATGTCGCAGATTCGCATACGACGAATAGAAGCGAAGTTATCGATGTTTATATCTGTGAGGCCATGAGTCACCATTGACGACCGGATTGCCTACCACTCGGAACGATCGACGCTTGACGAAACTATGCAAGTTCGTCGCAGATCGGTAAAAGGTGGGTCGATGTGTCGTGCTTCAAGCTACAAATTGCTATGTCGCAGATTTGCATACGACGAATTGAAGCGGAATTATAGTTGTTTATATGTGTGAGGTCATGAATCATCATTGACGGCCGGATTGCTTTCCACTCGAAACGATCGATGTTTGACGAAACTATGCAAGTTCGTCGCAGATCGGTATAAGGTGGGTCGTTGGGTCGTGTTTTAAGCTACAAGTTGCTGTGTCGCAGATTCGCATACGACGAATAGAAGCGGAGTTATCGATGTTTATATCTGTGAGGCCATTAATCACCATTGACGACAGGATTGCCTACCACTCGGAACGATCGACGTTTGACGAAACTATGCAAGTTCGTCGCAGATCGGTATATGGTGGCTCGATGTGTCGTGTTTTAGGCTACAAATTGCTATGTCGCAGATTTGCGTACGACGAATAGAAGCGGAGTTATAGTTGTTTATATCTGTCAGGCCATGAATCACCATTGACGGCCGGATTGCCCACCACTCGGAACGACCGACGTTTGCCGAAACTATGCAAGTTAGTCGCAGATCGCTATAAGGTGGCTCGATGTGTCGTGTTTTAGGCTACAAATTGCTATGTCGCATATTTGCGTGCGACGAATAGAAGCGGAGTTATAGTTGTTTATATCTGTCAGGCCATGAATCACCATTGACGGCCGGATTGCCTACCACTCGGAACGATCGACGTTTGCCGAAACTATGCAAGTTCATAGCAGATCGGTATAAGGTGGGTCGATGTGCCGTGTTTTAAGCTAAAAATTGCTATGTCGCAGATTCGCATACGACCAATAGAAGCGGAGTTATCGATGTTTATATCTGTGAGGCCATTAATCACCATTGACGACAGGATTGCCTACCACTCGGAACGATCGACGTTTGACGAAACTATGCAAGTTCGTCGCAGATCGGTATAAGGTGGGTCGTTGGGCCGTGTTTTAAGCTACAACTTGCTATGTCGCAGATTCGCATACGACGAATAGAAGCGAGGTTATCGATGTTTATATCTGTGAGGCCATGAGTCACCATTGACGACCGGATTGCCTACCACTCGGAACGATCGACGCTTGACGAAACTATGCAAGTTCGTCGCAGATCGGTATAAGGTGGGTCGATGTGTCGTGCTTCAAGCTACAAATTGCTATGTCGCAGATTTGCATACGACGAATAGAAGCGGAATTATAGTTGTTTATATGTGTGAGGTCATGAATCATCATTGACGGCCGGAATGCCTACCACTCGAAACGACCGATGTTTGACGAAACTATGCAAGTTCGTCGCAGATCGGTATAAGGTGGGTCGATGTGTCGTGCTTTAAGCTACAAATTGCTATGTCGCAGATTCGCATTCGACGAATAGAAGCGGAGTTATCGATGTTTATATCTGTGAGGCCATTAATCACCATTGACGACAGGATTGCCTACCACTCGGAACGATCGACGTTTGACGAAACTATGCAAGTTCGTCGCAGATCGGTATATGGTGGCTCGATGTGTCGTGTTTTAGGCTACAAATTGCTATGTCGCAGATTTGCGTACGACGAATAGAAGCGGAGTTATAGTTGTTTATATCTGTCAGGCCATGAATCACCATTGACGGCCGGATTGCCCACCACTCGGAACGACCGACGTTTGCCGAAACTATGCAAGTTTGTCGCAGATCGGTATAAGGTGGCTCGATGTGCCGTGTTTTAGGCTACAAATTGCTATGTCGCAGATTTGCATACGACGAATAGAAGCAGAGTTATAGTTGTTTATATCTGTGAGGCCATGAATCACCATTGACGGCAGGATTGCCTACCACTCGGAACGATCGACGTTTGACGAAACTATGCAAGTTCTTCGCAGATCGGTATAAGATGGGTCGATGTGTCGTGTTTTAAGCTACAAATTGCTATGTCGCAGATTCGCATACGACGAATAGAAGTGGAGGCATAGTTGTTTATATCTGTCAGGCCATGAATCACCATTGACGGCCGGATTGCTTTCCACTCGAAACGATCGATGTTTGACGAAACTATGCAAGTTCGTCGCAGATCGGTATATGGTGGCTTGATGTGTCGTGTTTTAGGCTACACATTGCTATGTCGCAGATTTGCGTACGACGAATAGAAGCGGAGTTATAGTTGTTTATATCTGTCAGGCCATGAATCACCATTGACGGCCGGATTGCCCACCACTCGGAACGACCGACGTTTGCCGAAACTATGCAAGTTCGTCGCAGATCGGTATAAGGTGGGTCGTTGGGCCGTGTTTTAAGCTACAAGTTGCTGTGTCGCAGATTCGCATACGACGAATAGAAGCGGAGTTATCGATGTTTATATCTGTGAGGCCATTAATCACCATTGACGACAGGATTGCCTACCACTCGGAACGATCGACGTTTGACGAAACTATGCAAGTTCGTCGCAGATCGGTATATGGTGGCTCGATGTGTCGTGTTTTAGGCTACAAATTGCTATGTCGCAGATTTGCGTACGACGAATAGAAGCGGAGTTATAGTTGTTTATATCTGTCAGGCCATGAATCACCATTGACGGCCGGATTGCCCACCACTCGGAACGACCGACGTTTGCCGAAACTATGCAAGTTCATCGCAGATCGGTATAAGGTGGGTCGATGTGCCGTGTTTTAAGCTAAAAATTGCTATGTCGCAGATTCGCATACGACCAATAGAAGCGGAGTTATCGATGTTTATATCTGTGAGGCCATTAATCACCATTGACGACAGGATTGCCTACCACTCGGAACGATCGACGTTTGACGAAACTATGCAAGTTCGTCGCAGATCGGTATAAGGTGGGTCGTTGGGCCGTGTTTTAAGCTACAACTTGCTATGTCGCAGATTCGCATACGACGAATAGAAGCGAAGTTATCGATGTTTATATCTGTGAGGCCATGAGTCACCATTGACGACCGGATTGCCTACCACTCGGAACGATCGACGCTTGACGAAACTATGCAAGTTCGTCGCAGATCGGTATAAGGTGGGTCGATGTGTCGTGCTTCAAGCTACAAATTGCTATGTCGCAGATTTGCATACGACGAATAGAAGCGGAATTATAGTTGTTTATATCTGTGAGGCCATGAATCACCATTGACGGCAGGATTGCCTACCACTCGGAACGATCGACGTTTGACGAAACTATGCAAGTTCTTCGCAGATCGGTATAAGATGGGTCGATGTGTCGTGTTTTAAGCTACAAATTGCTATGTCGCAGATTCGCATACGACGAATAGAAGTGGAGTTATAGTTGTTTATATCTGTCAGGCCATGAATCACCATTGACGGCCGGATTGCCTACCACTCGAAACGATCGATGTTTGACGAAACTATGCAAGTTCGTCGCAGATCGGTATAAGGTGGGTCGATGTGTCGTGCTTTAAGCTACATATTGCTATGTCGCAGATTTGCATACGATGAATAGAAGCGGAGTTATAGTTCTTTATATCTGTGAGGTCATGAATCATCATTGACGGCCGGAATGCCTACCACTCGAAACGATCGATGTTTGACGAAACTATGCAAGTTCGTCGCAGATCGGTATAAGGTGGGTCGATGTGTAGTGCTTTAAGCTACAAATTGCTATGTCGCAGATTTGCATACGACGAATAGAAGCGGAGTTATAGTTGTCTATATCTGTGAGGCCATTAATCACCATTGACGACAGGATTGCCTACCACTCGGAATGATCGACGTTTAACGAAACTAGGCAAGTTCGTCGCAGATCGGTATAAGGTGGGTCGTTGGGCCGTGTTTTAAGATACAAATTGCTATGTCGCAGATTCGCATACGACCAATAGAAGCGGAGTTATCGATGTTTATATCTGTGAGGCCATGAGTCACCATTGACGACCGGATTGCCTACCACTCGGAACGATCGACGCTTGACGAAACTATGCAAGTTCGTCGCAGATCGGTAAAAGGTGGGTCGATGTGTCGTGCTTCGAGCTACAAATTGCTATGTCGCAGATTTGCATACGACGAATAGAAGCGGAATTATAGTTGTTTATATGTGTGAGGTCATGAATCATCATTGACGGCCGGATTGCTTTCCACTCGAAACGATCGATGTTTGACGAAACTATGCAAGTTCGTCGCAGATCGGTATAAGGTGGGTCGATGTGTCGTGCTTTAAGCTACATATTGCTATGTCGCAGATTTGCATACGACGAATAGAAGTGGAGGTATAGTTGTTTATATCTGTCAGGCCATGAATCACCATTGACGGCCGGATTGCTTTCCACTCGAAACGATCGATGTTTGACGAAACTATGCAAGTTCGTCGCAGATCGGTATAAGGTGGGTCGTTGGGCCGTGTTTTAAGCTAAAAATTGCTATGTCGCAGATTCGCATACGACCAATAGAAGCGGAGTTATCGATGTTTATATCTGTGAGGCCATTAATCACCATTGACGACAGGATTGCCTACCACTCGGAACGATCGACGTTTGACGAAACTATGCAAGTTCGTCGCAGATCAGTATAAGGTGGGTCGTTGGGCCGTGTTTTAAGCTACAACTTGCTATGTCGCAGATTCGCATACGACGAATAGAAGCGAAGTTATCGATGTTTATATCTGTGAGGCCATGAGTCACCATTGACGACCGGATTGCCTACCACTCGGAACGATCGACGCTTGACGAAACTATGCAAGTTCGTCGCAGATCGGTAAAAGGTGGGTCGATGTGTCGTGCTTCGAGCTACAAATTGCTATGTCGCAGATTTGCATACGACGAATAGAAGCGGAATTATAGTTGTTTATATGTGTGAGGTCATGAATCATCATTGACGGCCGGATTGCTTTCCACTCGAAACGATCGATGTTTGACGAAACTATGCAAGTTCGTCGCAGATCGGTATAAGGTGGGTCGTTGGGTCGTGTTTTAAGCTACAAGTTGCTGTGTCGCAGATTCGCATACGACGAATAGAAGCGGAGTTATCGATGTTTATATCTGTGAGGCCATTAATCACCATTGACGACAGGATTGCCTACCACTCGGAACGATCGACGTTTGACGAAACTATGCAAGTTCGTCGCAGATCGGTATATGGTGGCTCGATGTGTCGTGTTTTAGGCTACAAATTGCTATGTCGCAGATTTGCGTACGACGAATAGAAGCGGAGTTATAGTTGTTTATATCTGTCAGGCCATGAATCACCATTGACGGCCGGATTGCCCACCACTCGGAACGACCGACGTTTGCCGAAACTATGCAAGTTTGTCGCAGATCGCTATAAGGTGGCTCGATGTGTCGTGTTTTAGGCTACAAATTGCTATGTCGCATATTTGCGTGCGACGAATAGAAGCGGAGTTATAGTTGTTTATATCTGTCAGGCCATGAATCACCATTGACGGCCGGATTGCCTACCACTCGGAACGATCGACGTTTGCCGAAACTATGCAAGTTCATAGCAGATCGGTATAAGGTGGGTCGATGTGCCGTGTTTTAAGCTAAAAATTGCTATGTCGCAGATTCGCATACGACCAATAGAAGCGGAGTTATCGATGTTTATATCTGTGAGGCCATTAATCACCATTGACGACAGGATTGCCTACCACTCGGAACGATCGACGTTTGACGAAACTATGCAAGTTCGTCGCAGATCGGTATAAGGTGGGTCGTTGGGCCGTGTTTTAAGCTACAACTTGCTATGTCGCAGATTCGCATACGACGAATAGAAGCGAGGTTATCGATGTTTATATCTGTGAGGCCATGAGTCACCATTGACGACCGGATTGCCTACCACTCGGAACGATCGACGTTTGCCGAAACTATGCAAGTTCATAGCAGATCGGTATAAGGTGGGTCGATGTGCCGTGTTTTAAGCTAAAAATTGCTATGTCGCAGATTCGCATACGACCAATAGAAGCGGAGTTATCGATGTTTATATCTGTGAGGCCATTAATCACCATTGACGACAGGATTACCTACCAATCGGAACGATCGACGTTTGACGAAACTATGCAAGTTCGTCGCAGATCGGTATATGGTGGCTCGATGTGTCGTGTTTTAGGCTACAATTTGCTATGTCGCAGATTTGCGTACGACGAATAGAAGCGGAGTTATAGTTGTTTATATCTGTCAGGCCATGAATCACCATTGACGGCCGGATTGCCTACCACTCGAAACGATCGTTGTTTGGCGAAACTATGAAAGTTCATCGCAGATCGGTATAAGGTGGGTCGATGTGCCGTGTTTTAAGCTACAAATTGCTATGTCGCAGATTTGCATACGACTAATAGAAGCAGAGTTATAGTTGTTTATATCTGTGAGGCCATGAATCACCATTGACGGCAGGATTGCCTACCACTCGGAACGATCGACGTTTGACGAAACTATGCAAGTTCGTCGCAGATCGGTATAAGGTGGCTCGATGTGTCGTGTTTTAGGCTACAAATTGCTATGTCGCATATTTGCGTGCGACGAATAGAAGCGGAGTTATAGTTGTTTATATCTGTCAGGCCATGAATCACCATTGACGGCCGGATTGCTTTCCACTCGTAACGATCGATGTTTGACGATACTATGCAAGTTCGTCGCAGATCGGTATAAGGTGGGTCGATGTGTCGTGTTTTAAGCTACAAATTGCTATGTCGCAGATTTGCATACGACGAATAGAAGCAGAGTTATAGTTGTGTATATCTGTGAGGCCATGAATCACCATTGACGGCAGGATTGCCTACCACTCGGAACGATCGACGTTTGACGAAACTATGCAAGTTCTTCGCAGATCGGTATAAGATGGGTCGATGTGTCGTGTTTTAAGCTACAAAGTGCTATGTCGCAGATTCGCATACGACCAATAGAAGCGGAGTTATAGTTGTTTATATCTGTGAGGTCATGAATCATCATTGACGGCCGGAATGCCTACCACTCGAAACGATCGACGTTTGACGAAACTATGCAAGTTCGTCGCAGATTGGTATAAGGTTGGTCGTTGGGCCGTGTTTTAAGCTACAAGTTGCTGTGTCGCAGATTCGCATACGACGAATAGAGGCGGAGTTATCGATGTTTATATCTGTGAGGCCATTAATGACCATTGACGACAGGATTGCCTACCACACGGAACGACCGACGTTTGCCGAAACTATGCAAGTTTGTCGCAGATCGGTATAAGGTGGGTCGTTGGGCCGTGTTTTAAGCTACAACTTACTATGTCGCAGATTCGCATACGACGAATAGAAGCGAAGTTATCGATGTTTATATCTGTGAGGCCATTAATCACCATTGACGACAGGATTGCCTACCACTCGGAACGATCGACGTTTGACGAAACTATGCAAGTTCTTCGCAGATCGGTATAAGATGGGTCGATGTGTCGTGTTTTAAGCTACAAATTGCTATGTCGCAGATTCGCATACTACGAATAGAAGTGGAGTTATAGTTGTTTATATCTGTCAGGCCATGAATCACCATTGACGGAAGGATTGCCTTCCACTCGAAACGATCGACGTTTGACGAAACTATGCAAGTTCGTCGCAGTTCGGTATAAGGTGGGTCGTTGGGCCGCGTTTTAAGCTACAAGTTGCTGTGTCGCAAATTCGCATACGACGAATAGAAGCGGAGTTATCGATGTTTATAGCTGTGAGGCCATTAATCACCATTGACGACAGGATTGCCTACCACTCGGAACGATCGACGTTTGACGAAACTATGCAAGTTCGTCGCGGATCGGTATAAGGTGTGTCGTTGGGCCGTGTTTTAAGCTACAACTTACTATGTCGCAGATTCGCATACGACGAATAGAAGCGAAGTTATCGATGTTTATATCTGTGAGGTCATGAATCACCATTGACGGCCGGATTGCCCACCACTCGGAACGACCGACGTTTGCCGAAACTATGCAAGTTCTTCGCAGATCGGTATAAGATGGGTCGATGTGTCGTGTTTTAAGCTACAAATTGCTATGTCGCAGATTCGCATACTACGAATAGAAGTGGAGTTATAGTTGTTTATATCTGTGAGGTCATGAATCATCATTGACGGCCGGAATGCCTACCACTCGAAACGATCGACGTTTGACGAAACTATGCAAGTTCGTCGCAGATCGGTATAAGGTGGGTCGATGTGTCGTGCTTTAAGCTACAAATTGCTATGTCGCAGATTTGCATACGACGAATAGAAGCGGAGTTATAGTTGTTTATATCTGTCAGGCCATGAATCACCATTGACGGCCGGATTGCCTTCCACTCGAAACGATCGATGTTTGACGAAACTATGCAAGTTCGTCGCAGATCGGTATAAGGTGGGTCGATGTGTCGTGTTTTAAGCTACAAATTGCTATGTCGCAGATTTGCATACGACGAATAGAAGCAGAGTTATCGATGTTTATATCTGTGAGGCCATTAATCACCATTGACGACAGGATTGCCTACCACTCGGAATGATCGACGTTTGACGAAACTAGGCAAGTTCGTCGCAGATCGGTATAAGGTGGGTCGTTGGGCCGTGTTTTAAGATACAAATTGCTATGTCGCAGATTCGCATACGACAAATAGAAGCGGAGTTATCGATGTTTATATCTGTGAGGCCATTAATCACCATTGACGACAGGATTGCCTACCACCCGGAACGATCGACGTTTGACGAAACTATGCAAGTTCGTCGCAGATCGGTATAAGGTGGCTCGATGTGTCGTGTTTTAGGCTACAAATTGCTATGTCGCAGATTTGCGTGCGACGAATAGAAGCGGTGTTATAGTTGTTTATATCTGTGAGGCCATGAATCACCATTGACGGCAGGATTGCCTACCACTCGGAACGATCGACGTTTGACGAAACTATGCAAGTTCTTCGCAGATCGGTATAAGATGGGTCGATGTGTCGTGTTTTAAGCTACAAATTGCTATGTCGCAGATTCGCATACGACGAATAGAAGTGGAGTTATAGTTGTTTATATCTGTCAGGCCATGAATCACCATTGACGGCCGGATTGCCTACCACTCGAAACGATCGATGTTTGACGAAACTATGCAAGTTCGTCGCAGATCGGTATAAGGTGGGTCGATGTGTCGTGCTTTAAGCTACATATTGCTATGTCGCAGATTTGCATACGATGAATAGAAGCGGAGTTATAGTTCTTTATATCTGTGAGGTCATGAATCATCATTGACGGCCGGAATGCCTACCACTCGAAACGATCGATGTTTGACGAAACTATGCAAGTTCGTCGCAGATCGGTATAAGGTGGGTCGATGTGTAGTGCTTTAAGCTACAAATTGCTATGTCGCAGATTTGCATACGACGAATAGAAGCGGAGTTATAGTTGTCTATATCTGTGAGGCCATTAATCACCATTGACGACAGGATTGCCTACCACTCGGAATGATCGACGTTTAACGAAACTAGGCAAGTTCGTCGCAGATCGGTATAAGGTGGGTCGTTGGGCCGTGTTTTAAGATACAAATTGCTATGTCGCAGATTCGCATACGACCAATAGAAGCGGAGTTATAGTTGTTTATATCTGTCAGGCCATGAATCACCATTGACGGCCGGATTGCCTACCACTCGGAACGATCGACGTTTGCCGTAACTATGTAAGTTCTTCGCAGATCGGTATAAGGTGGGTCGATGTGCCGTGTTTTAAGCTACAAATTGCTATGTCGCAGATTTGCATACGACGAATAGAAGCAGAGTTATAGTTGTTTATATCTGTGAGGCCATGAATCACCATTGACGGCAGGATTGCCTACCACTCGGAACGATCGACGTTTGACGAAACTATGCAAGTTCTTCGCAGATCGGTATAAGATGGGTCGATGTGTCGTGTTTTAAGCTACAAATTGCTATGTCGCAGATTCGCATACGACGAATAGAAGTGGAGGTATAGTTGTTTATATCTGTCAGGCCATGAATCACCATTGACGGCCGGATTGCCTACCACTCGGAACGATCGACGTTTGACGAAACTATGCAAGTTCGTCGCAGATCGGTATAAGGTGGGTCGTTGGGCCGTGTTTTAAGCTACAACTTGCTATGTCGCAGATTCGCATACGACGAATAGAAGCGAAGTTATCGATGTTTATATCTGTGAGGCCATGAGTCACCATTGACGACCGGATTCCCTACCACTCGGAACGATCGACGCTTGACGAAACTATGCAAGTTCGTCGCAGATCGGTATAAGGTGGGTCGATGTGTCGTGCTTCAAGCTACAAATTGCTATGTCGCAGATTTGCATACGACGAATAGAAGCGGAATTATAGTTGTTTATATGTGTGAGGTCATGAATCATCATTGACGGCCGGAATGCCTACCACTCGAAACGACCGATGTTTGACGAAACTATGCAAGTTCGTCGCAGATCGGTATAAGGTGGGTCGATGTGTCGTGCTTTAAGCTACAAATTGCTATGTCGCAGATTTGCATACGACGAATAGAAGCGGAGTTATAGTTGTTTATATCTGTCAGGCCATGAATCACCATTGACGGCCGGATTGCCTTCCACTCGAAACGATCGATGTTTGACGAAACTATGCAAGTTCGTCGCAGATCGGTATAAGGTGGGTCGTTGGGCCGTGTTTTAAGCTACAACTTGCTATGTCGCAGATTCGCATACGACGAATAGAAGCGAGGTTATCGATGTTTATATCTGTGAGGCCATGAGTCACCATTGACGACCGGATTGCCTACCACTCGGAACGATCGACGCTTGACGAAACTATGCAAGTTCGTCGCAGATCGGTATAAGGTGGGTCGATGTGTCGTGCTTCAAGCTACAAATTGCTATGTCGCAGATTTGCATACGACGAATAGAAGCGGAATTATAGTTGTTTATATGTGTGAGGTCATGAATCATCATTGACGGCCGGAATGCCTACCACTCGAAACGACCGATGTTTGACGAAACTATGCAAGTTCGTCGCAGATCGGTATAAGGTGGGTCGATGTGTCGTGCTTTAAGCTACAAATTGCTATGTCGCAGATTTGCATTCGACGAATAGAAGCGGAGTTATCGATGTTTATATCTGTGAGGCCATTAATCACCATTGACGACAGGATTGCCTACCACTCGGAACGATCGACGTTTGACGAAACTATGCAAGTTCGTCGCAGATCGGTATATGGTGGCTCGATGTGTCGTGTTTTAGGCTACAAATTGCTATGTCGCAGATTTGCGTACGACGAATAGAAGCGGAGTTATAGTTGTTTATATCTGTCAGGCCATGAATCACCATTGACGGCCGGATTGCCCACCACTCGGAACGACCGACGTTTGCCGAAACTATGCAAGTTCATCGCAGATCGGTATAAGGTGGGTCGATGTGCCGTGTTTTAAGCTAAAAATTGCTATGTCGCAGATTCGCATACGACCAATAGAAGCGGAGTTATCGATGTTTATATCTGTGAGGCCATTAATCACCATTGACGACAGGATTGCCTACCACTCGGAACGATCGACGTTTGACGAAACTATGCAAGTTCGTCGCAGATCGGTATAAGGTGGGTCGTTGGGCCGTGTTTTAAGCTACAACTTGCTATGCCGCAGATTCGCATACGACGAATAGAAGCGAAGTTATCGATGTTTATATCTGTGAGGCCATGAGTCACCATTGACGACCGGATTGCCTACCACTCGGAACGATCGACGCTTGACGAAACTATGCAAGTTCGTCGCAGATCGGTATAAGGTGGGTCGATGTGTCGTGCTTCAAGCTACAAATTGCTATGTCGCAGATTTGCATACGACGAATAGAAGCGGAATTATAGTTGTTTATATGTGTGAGGTCATGAATCATCATTGACGGCCGGAATTCCTACCACTCGAAACGACCGATGTTTGACGAAACTATGCAAGTTCGTCGCAGATCGGTATAAGGTGGGTCGATGTGTCGTGCTTTAAGCTACAAATTGCTATGTCGCAGATTTGCATACGACGAATAGAAGCGGAGTTATAGTTGTTTATATCTGTCAGGCCATGAATCACCATTGACGGCCGGATTGCCTTCCACTCGAAACGATCGATGTTTGACGAAACTATGCAAGTTCGTCGCAGATCGGTATAAGGTGGGTCGATGTGTCGTGTTTTAAGCTACAAATTGCTATGTCGCAGATTTGCATACGACGAATAGAAGCAGAGTTATCGATGTTTATATCTGTGAGGCCATTAATCACCATTGACGACAGGATTGCCTACCACTCGGAATGATCGACGTTTGACGAAACTAGGCAAGTTCGTCGCAGATCGGTATAAGGTGGGTCGTTGGGCCGTGTTTTAAGATACAAATTGCTATGTCGCAGATTCGCATACGACAAATAGAAGCGGAGTTATCGATGTTTATATCTGTGAGGCCATTAATCACCATTGACGACAGGATTGCCTACCACCCGGAACGATCGACGTTTGACGAAACTATGCAAGTTCGTCGCAGATCGGTATAAGGTGGCTCGATGTGTCGTGTTTTAGGCTACAAATTGCTATGTCGCATATTTGCGTGCGACGAATAGAAGCTGTGTTATAGTTGTTTATATCTGTGAGGCCATGAATCACCATTGACGGCAGGATTGCCTACCACTCGGAACGATCGACGTTTGACGAAACTATGCAAGTTCTTCGCAGATCGGTATAAGATGGGTCGATGTGTCGTGTTTTAAGCTACAAATTGCTATGTCGCAGATTCGCATACGACGAATAGAAGTGGAGTTATAGTTGTTTATATCTGTCAGGCCATGAATCACCATTGACGGCCGGATTGCCTACCACTCGAAACGATCGATGTTTGACGAAACTATGCAAGTTCGTCGCAGATCGGTATAAGGTGGGTCGATGTGTCGTGCTTTAAGCTACATATTGCTATGTCGCAGATTTGCATACGATGAATAGAAGCGGAGTTATAGTTCTTTATATCTGTGAGGTCATGAATCATCATTGACGGCCGGAATGCCTACCACTCGAAACGATCGATGTTTGACGAAACTATGCAAGTTCGTCGCAGATCGGTATAAGGTGGGTCGATGTGTAGTGCTTTAAGCTACAAATTGCTATGTCGCAGATTTGCATACGACGAATAGAAGCGGAGTTATAGTTGTCTATATCTGTGAGGCCATTAATCACCATTGACGACAGGATTGCCTACCACTCGGAATGATCGACGTTTAACGAAACTAGGCAAGTTCTTCGCAGATCGGTATAAGGTGGGTCGTTGGGCCGTGTTTTAAGATACAAATTGCTATGTCGCAGATTCGCATACGACCAATAGAAGCGGAGTTATAGTTGTTTATATCTGTCAGGCCATGAATCACCATTGACGGCCGGATTGCCTACCACTCGGAACGATCGACGTTTGCCGTAACTATGTAAGTTCTTCGCAGATCGGTATAAGGTGGGTCGATGTGCCGTGTTTTAAGCTACAAATTGCTATGTCGCAGATTTGCATACGACGAATAGAAGCAGAGTTATAGTTGTTTATATCTGTGAGGCCATGAATCACCATTGACGGCAGGATTGCCTACCACTCGGAACGATCGACGTTTGACGAAACTATGCAAGTTCTTCGCAGATCGGTATAAGATGGGTCGATGTGTCGTGTTTTAAGCTACAAATTGCTATGTCGCAGATTCGCATACGACGAATAGAAGTGGAGGTATAGTTGTTTATATCTGTCAGGCCATGAATCACCATTGACGGCCGGATTGCCTACCACTCGGAACGATCGACGTTTGACGAAACTATGCAAGTTCGTCGCAGATCGGTATAAGGTGGGTCGTTGGGCCGTGTTTTAAGCTACAACTTGCTATGTCGCAGATTCGCATACGACGAATAGAAGCGAAGTTATCGATGTTTATATCTGTGAGGCCATGAGTCACCATTGACGACCGGATTCCCTACCACTCGGAACGATCGACGCTTGACGAAACTATGCAAGTTCGTCGCAGATCGGTATAAGGTGGGTCGATGTGTCGTGCTTCAAGCTACAAATTGCTATGTCGCAGATTTGCATACGACGAATAGAAGCGGAATTATAGTTGTTTATATGTGTGAGGTCATGAATCATCATTGACGGCCGGAATGCCTACCACTCGAAACGACCGATGTTTGACGAAACTATGCAAGTTCGTCGCAGATCGGTATAAGGTGGGTCGATGTGTCGTGCTTTAAGCTACAAATTGCTATGTCGCAGATTTGCATACGACGAATAGAAGCGGAGTTATAGTTGTTTATATCTGTCAGGCCATGAATCACCATTGACGGCCGGATTGCCTTCCACTCGAAACGATCGATGTTTGACGAAACTATGCAAGTTCGTCGCAGATCGGTATAAGGTGGGTCGATGTGTCGTGTTTTAAGCTACAAATTGCTATGTCGCAGATTTGCATACGACGAATAGAAGCAGAGTTATCGATGTTTATATCTGTGAGGCCATTAATCACCATTGACGACAGGATTGCCTACCACTCGGAATGATCGACGTTTGACGAAACTAGGCAAGTTCGTCGCAGATCGGTATAAGGTGGGTCGTTGGGCCGTGTTTTAAGATACAAATTGCTATGTCGCAGATTCGCATACGACAAATAGAAGCGGAGTTATCGATGTTTATATCTGTGAGGCCATTAATCACCATTGACGACAGGATTGCCTACCACTCGGAACGATCGACGTTTGACGAAACTATGCAAGTTCGTCGCAGATCGGTATAAGGTGGCTCGATGTGTCGTGTTTTAGGCTACAAATTGCTATGTCGCATATTTGCGTGCGACGAATAGAAGCGGTGTTATAGTTGTTTATATCTGTGAGGCCATGAATCACCATTGACGGCAGGATTGCCTACCACTCGGAACGATCGACGTTTGACGAAACTATGCAAGTTCTTCGCAGATCGGTATAAGATGGGTCGATGTGTCGTGTTTTAAGCTACAAATTGCTATGTCGCAGATTCGCATACGACGAATAGAAGTGGAGTTATAGTTGTTTATATCTGTCAGGCCATGAATCACCATTGACGGCCGGATTGCCTACCACTCGAAACGATCGATGTTTGACGAAACTATGCAAGTTCGTCGCAGATCGGTATAAGGTGGGTCGATGTGTCGTGCTTTAAGCTACATATTGCTATGTCGCAGATTTGCATACGATGAATAGAAGCGGAGTTATAGTTCTTTATATCTGTGAGGTCATGAATCATCATTGACGGCCGGAATGCCTACCACTCGAAACGATCGATGTTTGACGAAACTATGCAAGTTCGTCGCAGATCGGTATAAGGTGGGTCGATGTGTAGTGCTTTAAGCTACAAATTGCTATGTCGCAGATTTGCATACGACGAATAGAAGCGGAGTTATAGTTGTCTATATCTGTGAGGCCATTAATCACCATTGACGACAGGATTGCCTACCACTCGGAATGATCGACGTTTAACGAAACTAGGCAAGTTCGTCGCAGATCGGTATAAGGTGGGTCGTTGGGCCGTGTTTTAAGATACAAATTGCTATGTCGCAGATTCGCATACGACCAATAGAAGCGGAGTTATAGTTGTTTATATCTGTCAGGCCATGAATCACCATTGACGGCCGGATTGCCTACCACTCGGAACGATCGACGTTTGACGAAACTATGCAAGTTCGTCGCAGATCGGTATAAGGTGGGTCGTTGGGCCGTGTTTTAAGCTACAACTTGCTATGTCGCAGATTCGCATACGACGAATAGAAGTGGAGGTATAGTTGTTTATATCTGTCAGGCCATGAATCACCATTGACGGCCGGATTGCTTTCCACTCGAAACGATCGATGTTTGACGAAACTATGCAAGTTCGTCGCAGATCGGTATAAGGTGGGTCGTTGGGCCGTGTTTTAAGCTAAAAATTGCTATGTCGCAGATTCGCATACGACCAATAGAAGCGGAGTTATCGATGTTTATATCTGTGAGGCCATTAATCACCATTGACGACAGGATTGCCTACCACTCGGAACGATCGACGTTTGACGAAACTATGCAAGTTCGTCGCAGATCAGTATAAGGTGGGTCGTTGGGCCGTGTTTTAAGCTACAACTTGCTATGTCGCAGATTCGCATACGACGAATAGAAGCGAAGTTATCGATGTTTATATCTGTGAGGCCATGAGTCACCATTGACGACCGGATTGCCTACCACTCGGAACGATCGACGCTTGACGAAACTATGCAAGTTCGTCGCAGATCGGTAAAAGGTGGGTCGATGTGTCGTGCTTCAAGCTACAAATTGCTATGTCGCAGATTTGCATACGACGAATAGAAGCGGAATTATAGTTGTTTATATGTGTGAGGTCATGAATCATCATTGACGGCCGGATTGCTTTCCACTCGAAACGATCGATGTTTGACGAAACTATGCAAGTTCGTCGCAGATCGGTATAAGGTGGGTCGTTGGGTCGTGTTTTAAGCTACAAGTTGCTGTGTCGCAGATTCGCATACGACGAATAGAAGCGGAGTTATAGTTGTTTATATCTGTCAGGCCATGAATCACCATTGACGGCCGGATTGCCTACCACTCGGAACGATCGACGTTTGCCGAAACTATGCAAGTTCATAGCAGATCGGTATAAGGTGGGTCGATGTGCCGTGTTTTAAGCTAAAAATTGCTATGTCGCAGATTCGCATACGACCAATAGAAGCGGAGTTATCGATGTTTATATCTGTGAGGCCATTAATCACCATTGACGACAGGATTACCTACCAATCGGAACGATCGACGTTTGACGAAACTATGCAAGTTCGTCGCAGATCGGTATATGGTGGCTCGATGTGTCGTGTTTTAGGCTACAATTTGCTATGTCGCAGATTTGCGTACGACGAATAGAAGCGGAGTTATAGTTGTTTATATCTGTCAGGCCATGAATCACCATTGACGGCCGGATTGCCTACCACTCGAAACGATCGATGTTTGGCGAAACTATGAAAGTTCATCGCAGATTGGTATAAGGTGGGTCGATGTGCCGTGTTTTAAGCTACAAATTGCTATGTCGCAGATTTGCATACGACTAATAGAAGCAGAGTTATAGTTGTTTATATCTGTGAGGCCATGAATCACCATTGACGGCAGGATTGCCTACCACTCGGAATGATCGACGTTTGACGAAACTAGGCAAGTTCGTCGCAGATCGGTATAAGGTGGGTCGTTGGGCCGTGTTTTAAGCTACAAATTGCTATGTGGCAGATTCGCATACTACGAATAGAAGTGGAGTTATAGTTGTTTATATCTGTCAGGCCATGAATCACCATTGACGGCCGGATTGCCTTCCACTCGAAACGATCGATGTTTAACGAAACTATGCAAGTTCGTCGCAGATCGGTATAAGGTGGGTCGTTGGGCCGTGTTTTAAGCTACAAGTTGCTGTGTCGCAGATTCGCACACGACGAATAGAAGCGGAGTTATCGATGTTTATATCTGTGAGGCCATTAATCACCATTGACGACAGGATTGCCTACCACTCGGAACGATCGGCGTTTGACGAAACTATGCAAGTTCGTCGCAGATCGGTATAAGGTGGCTCGATGTGTCGTGTTTTAGGCTACAAATTGCTATGTCGCATATTTGCGTGCGACGAATAGAAGCGGAGTTATAGTTGTTTATATCTGTCAGGCCATGAATCACCATTGACGGCCGGATTGCCTACCACTCGGAACGATCGACGTTTGCCGTAACTATGTAAGTTCTTCGCAGATCGGTATAAGGTGGGTCGATGTGCCGTGTTTTAAGCTACAAATTGCTATGTCGCAGATTTGCATACGACGAATAGAAGCAGAGTTATAGTTGTTTATATCTGTGAGGCCATGAATCACCATTGACGGCAGGATTGCCTACCACTCGGAACGATCGACGTTTGACGAAACTATGCAAGTTCTTCGCAGATCGGTATAAGATGGGTCGATGTGTCGTGTTTTAAGCTACAAATTGCTATGTCGCAGATTCGCATACAACGATTAGAAGTGGAGTTATAGTTGTTTATATCTGTCAGGCCATGAATCACCATTGACGGCCGGATTGCCTACCACTCGAAACGATCGATGTTTGACGAAACTATGCAAGTTCGTCGCAGATCCGTATAAGGTGGGTCGATGTGTCGTGCTTTAAGCTACATATTGCTATGTCGCAGATTTGCATACGATGAATAGAAGCGGAGTTATAGTTCTTTATATCTGTGAGGTCATGAATCATCATTGACGGCCGGAATGCCTACCACTCGAAACGATCGATGTTTGACGAAACTATGCAAGTTCGTCGCAGATCGGTATAAGGTGGGTCGATGTGTAGTGCTTTAAGCTACAAATTGCTATGTCGCAGATTTGCATACGACGAATAGAATCGGAGTTATAGTTGTCTATATCTGTGAGGCCATGAATCACCATCGACGGCCGGATTGCCTACCACTCGAAACGATCGATGTTTGACGAAACTATGCAAGTTCGTCGCAGATCGGTATAAGGTGGGTCGTTGGGCCGTGTTTTAAGATACAAGTTGCTATGTCGCAGATTCGCATACGACCAATAGAAGCGGAGTTATCGATGTTTATATCTGTGAGGCCATTAATCTCCATTGACGACAGGATTGCCTACCACTCGGAACGATCGGCGTTTGACGAAACTATGCAAGTTCGTCGCAGATCGGTATAAGGTGGCTCGATGTGTCGTGTTTTAGGCTACAAATTGCTATGTCGCATATTTGCGTGCGACGAATAGAAGCGGAGTTATAGTTGTTTATATCTGTCAGGCCATGAATCACCATTGACGGCAGGATTGCCTACCACTCGGAACGATCGACGTTTGACGAAACTATGCAAGTTCTTCGCAGATCGGTATAAGATGGGTCGATGTGTCGTGTTTTAAGCTACAAATTGCTATGTCGCAGATTCGCATACGACGAATAGAAGTGGAGTTATAGTTGATTATATCTATGAGGCCATGAATCACCATTGACGGCAGGATTGCCTACCACTCGGAACGATCGACGTTTGACGAAACTATGCAAGTTCTTCGCAGATCGGTATAAAGTGGGTCGATGTGCCGTGTTTTAAGCTACAAGTTGCTGTGTCGCAGATTCGCATACGACGAATAGAGGCGGAGTTATCGATGTTTATATCTGTGAGGCCATTAATCACCATTGACGACAGGATTGCCTACCACTCGGAACGATCGACGTTTGACGAAACTATGCAAGTTCGTCGCAGATCGGTATATGGTGGCTCGATGTGTCGTGTTTTAGGCTACAAATTGCTATGTCGCAGATTTGGGTACGACGAATAGAAGCGGAGTTATAGTTGTTTATATCTGTCAGGCCATGAATCACCATTGACGGCCGGATTGCCTACCACACGGAACGACCGACGTTTGCCGAAACTATGCAAGTTTGTCGCAGATCGGTATAAGGTGGGTCGTTGGGCCGTGTTTTAAGCTACAACTTACTATGTCGCAGATTCGCATACGCCGAATAGAAGCGAAGTTATCGATGTTTATATCTGTGAGGCCATGAATCATCATTGACGACCGGATTGCCTACCACTCGGAACGATCGACGCTTGACGAAACTATGCAAGTTCGTCGCAGATCGGTATAAGGTGGGTCGTTGGGCCGTGTTTTAAGCTACAAGTTGCTGTGTCGCAGATTCGCATACGACGAATAGAAGCGGAGTTATCGATGTTTATATCTGTGAGGCCATTAATCACCATTGACGACAGGATTACCTACCAATCGGAACGATCGACGTTTGACGAAACTATGCAAGTTCATCGCAGATCGGTATAAGGTGGGTCGATGTGCCGTGTTTTAAGCTACAAATTGCTATGTCGCAGATTTGCATACGACGAATAGAAGCAGATTTATAGTTGTTTATATCTGTGAGGCCATGAATTACCATTGACGGCAGGATTGCCTACCACTCGGAACGATCGACGTTTGACGAAACTATGCAAGTTCGTCGCAGATCGGTATTAGGTGGGTCGTTGGGCCGTGTTTTAAGCTACAAATTGCTATGTCGCAGATTTGCATACGACGAATAGAAGCGAAGTTATCGATGTTTATATCTGTGAGGCCATAAATCACCATTGACGACCGGATTGCCTACCACTCGAAACGATCGACGTTTGACGAAACTATGCAAGTTCGTCGCAGATCGCTATAAGGTGGGTCGATGTGTCGTGCTTCAAGCTACAAATTGCTATGTCGCAGATTCGCATACGACGAATAGAAGCGAAGTTATCGATGTTTATATCTGTGAGGCCATAAATCACCATTGACGACTGGATTGCCTACCACTCGAAACGATCGACGTTTGACGAAACTATGCAAGTTCGTCGCAGATCGGTATAAGGTGGGTCGATGTGTCGTGCTTCAAGCTACAAATTGCTATGTCGCAGATTCGCATACGACGAATAGAAGCGAAGTTATCGATGTTTATATCTGTGAGGCCATGAATCACCATTGACGACCGGATTGCCTACCACTCGGAACGATCGACGCTTGACGAAACTATGCAAGTTCGTCGCAGATCGGTATAAGGTGGGTCGATGTGTCGTGTTGTAAGCTACAAATTGCTATGTCGCAGATTTGCATACGACGAATAGAAGCGGAGTTATAGTTGTTTATATCTGTGAGGTCATGAATCATCATTGACGGCCGGAATGCCTACCACTCGAAAGGATCGACGTTTGACGAAACTATGCAAGTTCGTCGCAGATCGGTATTAGGTGGGTCGTTGGGCCGTGTTTTAAACTACAAGTTGCTGTGTCGCAGATTCGCATACGACGAATAGAGGCGGAGTTATCGATGTTTATATCTGTCAGGCCATGAATCACCATTGACGGCCGGATTGCCTACCACACGGAACGACCGACGTTTGCCGAAACTATGCAAGTTTGTCGCAGATCGGTATAAGGTGGGTCGTTGGGCCGTGTTTTAAGCTACAACTTACAATGTCGCAGATTCGCATACGACGAATAGAAGCGAAGTTATCGATGTTTATATCTGTGAGGCCATTAATCACCATTGACGACAGGATTGCCTACCACTCGGAACGATCGACGTTTGACGAAACTATGCAAGTTCGTCGCAGATCGGTATAAGATGGGTCGATGTGTCGTGTTTTAATCTACAAATTGCTATGTCGCAGATTCGCATACGACGAATAGAAGCGAAGTTATCGATGTTTATATCTGTGAGGCCATAAATCACCATTGACGACCGGATTGCCTACCACTCGAAACGATCGACGTTTGACGAAACTATGCAAGTTCGTCGCAGATCGGTATAAGGTGGGTCGGTGTGTCGTGCTTCAAGCTACAAATTGCTATGTCGCAGATTCGCATACGACGAATAGAAGCGAAGTTATCGATGTTTATATCTGTGAGGCCATGAATCACCATTGACGACCGGATTGCCTACCACTTGGAACGATCGACGCTTGACGAAACTATGCAAGTTCGTCGCAGATCGGTATAAGGTGGGTCGACGTGTCGTGCTTCAAGCTACAAATTGCTATGTCGCAGATTCGCATACGACGAATAGAAGCGAAGTTATCGATGTTTATATCTGTGAGGCCATAAATCACCATTGACGACCGGATTGCCTACCACTCGGAACGATCGACGCTTGACGAAACTATGCAAGTTCGTCGCAGATCGGTATAAGGTGGGTCGATGTGTCGTGCTTCAAGCTACAAATTGCTATGTCGCAGATTCGCATACGACGAATAGAAGTGGAGTTATATTATAGTTGATTATATCTATGAGGCCATGAATCACCATTGACGGCAGGATTGCCTACCACTCGGAACGATCGACGTTTGACGAAACTATGCAAGTTCTTCGCAGATCGGTATAAAGTGGGTCGATGTGCCGTGTTTTAAGCTACAAGTTGCTGTGTCGCAGATTCGCATACGACGAATAGAGGCGGAGTTATCGATGTTTATATCTGTGAGGCCATTAATCACCATTGACGACAGGATTGCCTACCACTCGGAACGATCGACGTTTGACGAAACTATGCAAGTTCGTCGCAGATCGGTATATGGTGGTTCGATGTGTCGTGTTTTAGGCTACAAATTGCTATGTCGCAGATTTGCGTACGACGAATAGAAGCGGAGTTATAGTTGTTTATATCTGTCAGGCCATGAATCACCATTGACGGCCGGATTGCCTACCACACGGAACGACCGACGTTTGACGAAACTATGCAAGTTCGTCGCAGATCGGTATAAGGTGGGTCGATGTGTCGTGCTGTAAGCTACAAATTGCTATGTCGCAGATTCGCATACGACCAATAGAAGCGGAGTTATAGTTGTTTATATCTGTGAGGTCATGAATCATCATTGACGGAAGGATTGCCTTCCACTCGAAACGATCGATGTTTGACGAAACTATGCAAGTTTGTCGCAGTTCGGTATAAGGTGGGTCGTTGGGCCGTGTTTTAAGCTACAAGTTGCTGTGTCGCAAATTCGCATACGACGAATAGAAGCGGAGTTATCGATGTTTATAGCTGTGAGGCCATTAATCACCATTGACGACAGGATTGCCTACCACTCGGAACGATCGACGTTTGACGAAACTATGCAAGTTCGTCGCAGATCGGTATAAGGTGGGTCGTTGGGCCGTGTTTTAAGATACAAGTTGCTATGTCGCAGATTTGCATACGACCAATAGAAGCGGAGTTATCGATGTTTATATCTGTGAGGCCATTAATCACCATTGACGACAGGATTGCCTACCACTCGGAACGATCGACGTTTGACGAAACTATGCAAGTTCGTCGCAGATCGGTATATGGTGGCTCGATGTGTCGTGTTTTAGGCTACAAATTGCTATGTCGCATATTTGCGTGCGACGAATAGAAGCGGAGTTATAGTTGTTTATATCTGTCAGGCCATGAATCACCATTGACGGCCGGATTGCCTACCACTCGGAACGATCGACGTTTGCCGAAACTATGCAAGTTCTTCGCAGATCGGTATAAGGTGGGTCGATGTGCCGTGTTTTAAGCTACAAACTGCTATGTCGCAGATTTGCATACGACGAATAGAAGCAGAGTTATAGTTGTTTATATCTGTGAGGCCATGAATCACCATTGACGGCAGGATTGCCTACCACTCGGAACGATCGACGTTTGACGAAACTATGCAAGTTCTTCGCAGATCGGTATAAGATGGGTCGATGTGTCGTGTTTTAAGCTACAAATTGCTATGTCGCAGATTCGCATACGACGAATAGAAGTGGAGGTATAGTTGTTTATATCTGTCAGGCCATGAATCACCATTGACGGCCGGATTGCTTTCCACTCGAAACGATCGATGTTTGACGAAACTATGCAAGTTCGTCGCAGATCGGTATAAGGTGGGTCGTTGGACCGTGTTTTAAGCTAAAAATTGCTATGTCGCAGATTCGCATACGACCAATAGAAGCGGAGTTATCGATGTTTATATCTGTGAGGCCATTAATCACCATTGACGACAGGATTGCCTACCACTCGGAACGATCGACGTTTGACGAAACTATGCAAGTTCGTCGCAGATCAGTATAAGGTGGGTCGTTGGGCCGTGTTTTAAGCTACAACTTGCTATGTCGCAGATTCGCATACGACGAATAGAAGCGAAGTTATCGATGTTTATATCTGTGAGGCCATGAGTCACCATTGACGACCGGATTGCCTACCACTCGGAACGATCGACGCTTGACGAAACTATGCAAGTTCGTCGCAGATCGGTAAAAGGTGGGTCGATGTGTCGTGCTTCAAGCTACAAATTGCTATGTCGCAGATTTGCATACGACGAATAGAAGCGGAATTATAGTTGTTTATATGTGTGAGGTCATGAATCATCATTGACGGCCGGATTGCTTTCCACTCGAAACGATCGATGTTTGACGAAACTATGCAAGTTCGTCGCAGATCGGTATAAGGTGGGTCGTTGGGTCGTGTTTTAAGCTACAAGTTGCTGTGTCGCAGATTCGCATACGACGAATAGAAGCGGAGTTATCGATGTTTATATCTGTGAGGCCATTAATCACCATTGACGACAGGATTGCCTACCACTCGGAACGATCGACGTTTGACGAAACTATGCAAGTTCGTCGCAGATCGGTATATGGTGGCTCGATGTGTCGTGTTTTAGGCTACAAATTGCTATGTCGCAGATTTGCGTACGACGAATAGAAGCGGAGTTATAGTTGTTTATATCTGTCAGGCCATGAATCACCATTGACGGCCGGATTGCCCACCACTCGGAACGACCGACGTTTGCCGAAACTATGCAAGTTCATAGCAGATCGGTATAAGGTGGGTCGATGTGCCGTGTTTTAAGCTAAAAATTGCTATGTCGCAGATTCGCATACGACCAATAGAAGCGGAGTTATCGATGTTTATATCTGTGAGGCCATTAATCACCATTGACGACAGGATTGCCTACCACTCGGAACGATCGACGTTTGACGAAACTATGCAAGTTCGTCGCAGATCGGTATAAGGTGGGTCGTTGGGCCGTGTTTTAAGCTACAACTTGCTATGTCGCAGATTCGCATACGACGAATAGAAGCGAGGTTATCGATGTTTATATCTGTGAGGCCATGAGTCACCATTGACGACCGGATTGCCTACCACTCGGAACGATCGACGCTTGACGAAACTATGCAAGTTCGTCGCAGATCGGTATAAGGTGGGTCGATGTGTCGTGCTTCAAGCTACAAATTGCTATGTCGCAGATTTGCATACGACGAATAGAAGCGGAATTATAGTTGTTTATATGTGTGAGGTCATGAATCATCATTGACGGCCGGAATGCCTACCACTCGAAACGACCGATGTTTGACGAAACTATGCAAGTTCGTCGCAGATCGGTATAAGGTGGGTCGATGTGTCGTGCTTTAAGCTACAAATTGCTATGTCGCAGATTCGCTTTCGACGAATAGAAGCGGAGTTATCGATGTTTATATCTGTGAGGCCATTAATCACCATTGACGACAGGATTGCCTACCACTCGGAACGATCGACGTTTGACGAAACTATGCAAGTTCGTCGCAGATCGGTATATGGTGGCTCGATGTGTCGTGTTTTAGGCTACAAATTGCTATGTCGCAGATTTGCGTACGACGAATAGAAGCGGAGTTATAGTTGTTTATATCTGTCAGGCCATGAATCACCATTGACGGCCGGATTGCCCACCACTCGGAACGACCGACGTTTGCCGAAACTATGCAAGTTCATCGCAGATCGGTATAAGGTGGGTCGATGTGCCGTGTTTTAAGCTACAAATTGCTATGTCGCAGATTCGCATACGACCAATAGAAGCGGAGTTATCGATGTTTATATCTGTGAGGCCATTAATCACCATTGACGACAGGATTGCCTACCACTCGGAACGATCGACGTTTGACGAAACTATGCAAGTTCGTCGCAGATCGGTATAAGGTGGGTCGTTGGGCCGTGTTTTAAGCTACAACTTGCTATGCCGCAGATTCGCATACGACGAATAGAAGCGAAGTTATCGATGTTTATATCTGTGAGGCCATGAGTCACCATTGACGACCGGATTGCCTACCACTCGGAACGATCGACGCTTGACGAAACTATGCAAGTTCGTCGCAGATCGGTATAAGGTGGGTCGATGTGTCGTGCTTCAAGCTACAAATTGCTATGTCGCAGATTTGCATACGACGAATAGAAGCGGAATTATAGTTGTTTATATGTGTGAGGTCATGAATCATCATTGACGGCCGGAATTCCTACCACTCGAAACGACCGATGTTTGACGAAACTATGCAAGTTCGTCGCAGATCGGTATAAGGTGGGTCGATGTGTCGTGCTTTAAGCTACAAATTGCTATGTCGCAGATTTGCATACGACGAATAGAAGCGGAGTTATAGTTGTTTATATCTGTCAGGCCATGAATCACCATTGACGGCCGGATTGCCTTCCACTCGAAACGATCGATGTTTGACGAAACTATGCAAGTTCGTCGCAGATCGGTATAATGTGGGTCGATGTGTCGTGTTTTAAGCTACAAATTGCTATGTCGCAGATTTGCATACGACGAATAGAAGCAGAGTTATCGATGTTTATATCTGTGAGGCCATTAATCACCATTGACGACAGGATTGCCTACCACTCGGAATGATCGACGTTTGACGAAACTATGCAAGTTCGTCGCAGATCGGTATAAGGTGGGTCGTTGGGCCGTGTTTTAAGATACAAATTGCTATGTCGCAGATTCGCATACGACAAATAGAAGCGGAGTTATCGATGTTTATATCTGTGAGGCCATTAATCACCATTGACGACAGGATTGCCTACCACCCGGAACGATCGACGTTTGACGAAACTATGCAAGTTCGTCGCAGATCGGTATAAGGTGGCTCGATGTGTCGTGTTTTAGGCTACAAATTGCTATGTCGCATATTTGCGTGCGACGAATAGAAGCGGTGTTATAGTTGTTTATATCTGTGAGGCCATGAATCACCATTGACGGCAGGATTGCCTACCACTCGGAACGATCGACGTTTGACGAAACTATGCAAGTTCTTCGCAGATCGGTATAAGATGGGTCGATGTGTCGTGTTTTAAGCTACAAATTGCTATGTCGCAGATTCGCATACGACGAATAGAAGTGGAGTTATAGTTGTTTATATCTGTCAGGCCATGAATCACCATTGACGGCCGGATTGCCTACCACTCGAAACGATCGATGTTTGACGAAACTATGCAAGTTCGTCGCAGATCGGTATAAGGTGGGTCGATGTGTCGTGCTTTAAGCTACATATTGCTATGTCGCAGATTTGCATACGATGAATAGAAGCGGAGTTATAGTTCTTTATATCTGTGAGGTCATGAATCATCATTGACGGCCGGAATGCCTACTACTCGAAACGATCGATGTTTGACGAAACTATGCAAGTTCGTCGCAGATCGGTATAAGGTGGGTCGATGTGTAGTGCTTTAAGCTACAAATTGCTATGTCGCAGATTTGCATACGACGAATAGAAGCGGAGTTATAGTTGTCTATATCTGTGAGGCCATTAATCACCATTGACGACAGGATTGCCTACCACTCGGAATGATCGACGTTTAACGAAACTAGGCAAGTTCGTCGCAGATCGGTATAAGGTGGGTCGTTGGGCCGTGTTTTAAGATACAAATTGCTATGTCGCAGATTCGCATACGACCAATAGAAGCGGAGTTATAGTTGTTTATATCTGTCAGGCCATGAATCACCATTGACGGCCGGATTGCCTACCACTCGGAACGATCGACGTTTGCCGTAACTATGTAAGTTCTTCGCAGATCGGTATAAGGTGGGTCGATGTGCCGTGTTTTAAGCTACAAATTGCTATGTCGCAGATTTGCATACGACGAATAGAAGCAGAGTTATAGTTGTTTATATCTGTGAGGCCATGAATCACCATTGACGGCAGGATTGCCTACCACTCGGTACGATCGACGTTTGACGAAACTATGCAAGTTCTTCGCAGATCGGTATAAGATGGGTCGATGTGTCGTGTTTTAAGCTACAAATTGCTATGTCGCAGATTCGCATACGACGAATAGAAGTGGAGGTATAGTTGTTTATATCTGTCAGGCCATGAATCACCATTGACGGCCGGATTGCCTACCACTCGGAACGATCGACGTTTGACGAAACTATGCAAGTTCGTCGCAGATCGGTATAAGGTGGGTCGTTGGGCCGTGTTTTAAGCTACAACTTGCTATGTCGCAGATTCGCATACGACGAATAGAAGCGAAGTTATCGATGTTTATATCTGTGAGGCCATGAGTCACCATTGACGACCGGATTCCCTACCACTCGGAACGATCGACGCTTGACGAAACTATGCAAGTTCGTCGCAGATCGGTATAAGGTGGGTCGATGTGTCGTGTTTTAAGCTACAAATTGCTATGTCGCAGATTTGCATACGACGAATAGAAGCGGAATTATAGTTGTTTATATGTGTGAGGTCATGAATCATCATTGACGGCCGGAATGCCTACCACTCGAAACGACCGATGTTTGACGAAACTATGCAAGTTCGTCGCAGATCGGTATAAGGTGGGTCGATGTGTCGTGCTTTAAGCTACAAATTGCTATGTCGCAGATTTGCATACGACGAATAGAAGCGGAGTTATAGTTGTTTATATCTGTCAGGCCATGAATCACCATTGACGGCCGGATTGCCTTCCACTCGAAACGATCGATGTTTGACGAAACTATGCAAGTTCGTCGCAGATCGGTATAAGGTGGGTCGATGTGTCGTGTTTTAAGCTACAAATTGCTATGTCGCAGATTTGCATACGACGAATAGAAGCGGAGTTATAGTTCTTTATATCTGTGAGGTCATGAATCATCATTGACGGCCGGAATGCCTACCACTCGAAACGATCGATGTTTGACGAAACTATGCAAGTTCGTCGCAGATCGGTATAAGGTGGGTCGATGTGTAGTGCTTTAAGCTACAAATTGCTATGTCGCAGATTTGCATACGACGAATAGAAGCGGAGTTATAGTTGTCTATATCTGTGAGGCCATTAATCACCATTGACGACAGGATTGCCTACCACTCGGAATGATCGACGTTTAACGAAACTAGGCAAGTTCGTCGCAGATCGGTATAAGGTGGGTCGTTGGGCCGTGTTTTAAGATACAAATTGCTATGTCGCAGATTCGCATACGACCAATAGAAGCGGAGTTATAGTTGTTTATATCTGTCAGGCCATGAATCACCATTGACGGCCGGATTGCCTACCACTCGGAACGATCGACGTTTGACGAAACTATGCAAGTTCGTCGCAGATCGGTATAAGGTGGGTCGTTGGGCCGTGTTTTAAGCTACAACTTGCTATGTCGCAGATTCGCATACGACGAATAGAAGTGGAGGTATAGTTGTTTATATCTGTCAGGCCATGAATCACCATTGACGGCCGGATTGCTTTCCACTCGAAACGATCGATGTTTGACGAAACTATGCAAGTTCGTCGCAGATCGGTATAAGGTGGGTCGTTGGGCCGTGTTTTAAGCTAAAAATTGCTATGTCGCAGATTCGCATACGACCAATAGAAGCGGAGTTATCGATGTTTATATCTGTGAGGCCATTAATCACCATTGACGACAGGATTGCCTACCACTCGGAACGATCGACGTTTGACGAAACTATGCAAGTTCGTCGCAGATCAGTATAAGGTGGGTCGTTGGGCCGTGTTTTAAGCTACAACTTGCTATGTCGCAGATTCGCATACGACGAATAGAAGCGAAGTTATCGATGTTTATATCTGTGAGGCCATGAGTCACCATTGACGACAGGATTGCCTACCACTCGGAACGATCGACGCTTGACGAAACTATGCAAGTTCGTCGCAGATCGGTAAAAGGTGGGTCGATGTGTCGTGCTTCAAGCTACAAATTGCTATGTCGCAGATTTGCATACGACGAATAGAAGCGGAATTATAGTTGTTTATATGTGTGAGGTCATGAATCATCATTGACGGCCGGATTGCTTTCCACTCGAAACGATCGATGTTTGACGAAACTATGCAAGTTCGTCGCAGATCGGTATAAGGTGGGTCGTTGGGTCGTGTTTTAAGCTACAAGTTGCTGTGTCGCAGATTCGCATACGACGAATAGAAGCGGAGTTATCGATGTTTATATCTGTGAGGCCATTAATCACCATTGACGACAGGATTGCCTACCACTCGGAACGATCGACGTTTGACGAAACTATGCAAGTTCGTCGCAGATCGGTATATGGTGGCTCGATGTGTCGTGTTTTAGGCTACAAATTGCTATGTCGCAGATTTGCGTACGACGAATAGAAGCGGAGTTATAGTTGTTTATATCTGTCAGGCCATGAATCACCATTGACGGCCGGATTGCCCACCACTCGGAACGACCGACGTTTGCCGAAACTATGCAAGTTTGTCGCAGATCGCTATAACGTGGCTCGATGTGTCGTGTTTTAGGCTACAAATTGCTATGTCGCATATTTGCGTGCGACGAATAGAAGCGGAGTTATAGTTGTTTATATCTGTCAGGCCATGAATCACCATTGACGGCCGGATTGCCTACCACTCGGAACGATCGACGTTTGCCGAAACTATGCAAGTTCATAGCAGATCGGTATAAGGTGGGTCGATGTGCCGTGTTTTAAGCTAAAAATTGCTATGTCGCAGATTCGCATACGACCAATAGAAGCGGAGTTATCGATGTTTATATCTGTGAGGCCATTAATCACCATTGACGACAGGATTGCCTACCACTCGGAACGATCGACGTTTGACGAAACTATGCAAGTTCGTCGCAGATCGGTATAAGGTGGGTCGTTGGGCCGTGTTTTAAGCTACAACTTGCTATGTCGCAGATTCGCATACGACGAATAGAAGCGAGGTTATCGATGTTTATATCTGTGAGGCCATGAGTCACCATTGACGACCGGATTGCCTATCACTCGGAACGATCGACGTTTGACGAAACTATGCAAGTTCATAGCAGATCGGTATAAGGTGGGTCGATGTGCCGTGTTTTAAGCTAAAAATTGCTATGTCGCAGATTCGCATACGACCAATAGAAGCGGAGTTATCGATGTTTATATCTGTGAGGCCATTAATCACCATTGACGACAGGATTACCTACCAATCGGAACGATCGACGTTTGACGAAACTATGCAAGTTCGTCGCAGATCGGTATATGGTGGCTCGATGTGTCGTGTTTTAGGCTACAATTTGCTATGTCGCAGGTTTGCGTACGACGAATAGAAGCGGAGTTATAGTTGTTTATATCTGTCAGGCCATGAATCACCATTGACGGCCGGATTGCCTACCACTCGAAACGATCGATGTTTGGCGAAACTATGAAAGTTCATCGCAGATTGGTATAAGGTGGGTCGATGTGCCGTGTTTTAAGCAACAAATTGCTATGCCGCAGATTTGCATACGACTAATAGAAGCAGAGTTATAGTTGTTTATATCTGTGAGGCCATGAATCACCATTGACGGCAGGATTGCCTACCACTCGGAATGATCGACGTTTGACGAAACTAGGCAAGTTCGTCGCAGATCGGTATAAGGTGGGTCGTTGGGCCGTGTTTTAAGCTACAAATTGCTATGTGGCAGATTCGCATACTACGAATAGAAGTGGAGTTATAGTTGTTTATATCTGTCAGGCCATGAATCACCATTGACGGCCGGATTGCCTTCCACTCGAAACGATCGATGTTTAACGAAACTATGCAAGTTCGTCGCAGATCGGTATAAGGTGGGTCGTTGGGCCGTGTTTTAAGCTACAAGTTGCTGTGTCGCAGATTCGCACACGACGAATAGAAGCGGAGTTATCGATGTTTATATCTGTGAGGCCATTAATCACCATTGACGACAGGATTGCCTACCACTCGGAACGATCGGCGTTTGACGAAACTATGCAAGTTCGTCGCAGATCGGTATAAGGTGGCTCGATGTGTCGTGTTTTAGGCTACAAATTGCTATGTCGCATATTTGCGTGCGACGAATAGAAGCGGAGATATAGTTGTTTATATCTGTCAGGCCATGAATCACCATTGACGGCCGGATTGCCTACCACTCGGAACGATCGACGTTTGCCGTAACTATGTAAGTTCTTCGCAGATCGGTATAAGGTGGGTCGATGTGCCGTGTTTTAAGCTACAAATTGCTATGTCGCAGATTTGCATACGACGAATAGAAGCAGAGTTATAGTTGTTTATATCTGTGAGGCCATGAATCACCATTGACGGCAGGATTGCCTACCACTCGGAACGATCGACGTTTGACGAAACTATGCAAGTTCTTCGCAGATCGGTATAAGATGGGTCGATGTGTCGTGTTTTAAGCTACAAATTGCTATGTCGCAGATTCGCATACAACGATTAGAAGTGGAGTTATAGTTGTTTATATCTGTCAGGCCATGAATCACCATTGACGGCCGGATTGCCTACCACTCGAAACGATCGATGTTTGACGAAACTATGCAAGTTCGTCGCAGATCCGTATAAGGTGGGTCGATGTGTCGTGCTTTAAGCTACATATTGCTATGTCGCAGATTTGCATACGATGAATAGAAGCGGAGTTATAGTTCTTTATATCTGTGAGGTCATGAATCATCATTGACGGCCGGAATGCCTACCACTCGAAACGATCGATGTTTGACGAAACTATGCAAGTTCGTCGCAGATCGGTATAAGGTGGGTCGATGTGTAGTGCTTTAAGCTACAAATTGCTATGTCGCAGATTTGCATACGACGAATAGAATCGGAGTTATAGTTGTCTATATCTGTCAGGCCATGAATCACCATTGACGGCCGGATTGCCTACCACACGGAACGACCGACGTTTGCCGAAACTATGCAAGTTTGTCGCAGATCGGTATAAGGTGGGTCGTTGGGCCGTGTTTTAAGCTACAACTTACTATGTCGCAGATTCGCATACGCCGAATAGAAGCGAAGTTATCGATGTTTATATCTGTGAGGCCATGAATCATCATTGACGACCGGATTGCCTACCACTCGGAACGATCGACGCTTGACGAAACTATGCAAGTTCGTCGCAGATCGGTATAAGGTGGGTCGTTGGGCCGTGTTTTAAGCTACAAGTTGCTGTGTCGCAGATTCGCATACGACGAATAGAAGCGGAGTTATCGATGTTTATATCTGTGAGGCCATTAATCACCATTGACGACAGGATTACCTACCAATCGGAACGATCGACGTTTGACGAAACTATGCAAGTTCGTCGCAGATCGGTATATGGTGGCTCGATGTGTCGTGTTTTAGGCTACAATTTGCTATGTCGCAGATTTGCGTACGACGAATAGAAGCGGAGTTATAGTTGTTTATATCTGTCAGGCCATGAATCACCATTGACGGCCGGATTGCCTACCACTCGAAACGATCGATGTTTGGCGAAACTATGCAAGTTCATCGCAGATCGGTATAAGGTGGGTCGATGTGCCGTGTTTTAAGCTACAAATTGCTATGTCGCAGATTCGCATACGACGAATAGAAGCGAAGTTATCGATGTTTATATCTGTGAGGCCATAAATCACCATTGACGACTGGATTGCCTACCACTCGAAACGATCGACGTTTGACGAAACTATGCAAGTTCGTCGCAGATCGGTATAAGGTGGGTCGATGTGTCGTGCTTCAAGCTACAAATTGCTATGTCGCAGATTCGCATACGACGAATAGAAGCGAAGTTATCGATGTTTATATCTGTGAGGCCATGAATCACCATTGACGACCGGATTGCCTACCACTCGGAACGATCGACGCTTGACGAAACTATGCAAGTTCGTCGCAGATCGGTATAAGGTGGGTCGATGTGTCGTGTTGTAAGCTACAAATTGCTATGTCGCAGATTTGCATACGACGAATAGAAGCGGAGTTATAGTTGTTTATATCTGTGAGGTCATGAATCATCATTGACGGCCGGAATGCCTACCACTCGAAAGGATCGACGTTTGACGAAACTATGCAAGTTCGTCGCAGATCGGTATTAGGTGGGTCGTTGGGCCGTGTTTTAAACTACAAGTTGCTGTGTCGCAGATTCGCATACGACGAATAGAGGCGGAGTTATCGATGTTTATATCTGTCAGGCCATGAATCACCATTGACGGCCGGATTGCCTACCACACGGAACGACCGACGTTTGCCGAAACTATGCAAGTTTGTCGCAGATCGGTATAAGGTGGGTCGTTGGGCCGTGTTTTAAGCTACAACTTACAATGTCGCAGATTCGCATACGACGAATAGAAGCGAAGTTATCGATGTTTATATCTGTGAGGCCATTAATCACCATTGACGACAGGATTGCCTACCACTCGGAACGATCGACGTTTGACGAAACTATGCAAGTTCGTCGCAGATCGGTATAAGATGGGTCGATGTGTCGTGTTTTAATCTACAAATTGCTATGTCGCAGATTCGCATACGACGAATAGAAGCGAAGTTATCGATGTTTATATCTGTGAGGCCATAAATCACCATTGACGACCGGATTGCCTACCACTCGAAACGATCGACGTTTGACGAAACTATGCAAGTTCGTCGCAGATCGGTATAAGGTGGGTCGATGTGTCGTGCTTCAAGCTACAAATTGCTATGTCGCAGATTCGCATACGACGAATAGAAGCGAAGTTATCGATGTTTATATCTGTGAGGCCATGAATCACCATTGACGACCGGATTGCCTACCACTTGGAACGATCGACGCTTGACGAAACTATGCAAGTTCGTCGCAGATCGGTATAAGGTGGGTCGACGTGTCGTGCTTCAAGCTACAAATTGCTATGTCGCAGATTTGCATACGACGAATAGAAGCGAAGGTATCGATGTTTATATCTGTGAGGCCATAAATCACCATTGACGACCGGATTGCCTACCACTCGGAACGATCGACGCTTGACGAAACTATGCAAGTTCGTCGCAGATCGGTATAAGGTGGGTCGATGTGTCGTGCTTCAAGCTACAAATTGCTATGTCGCAGATTCGCATACGACGAATAGAAGTGGAGTTATATTATAGTTGATTATATCTATGAGGCCATGAATCACCATTGACGGCAGGATTGCCTACCACTCGGAACGATCGACGTTTGACGAAACTATGCAAGTTCTTCGCAGATCGGTATAAAGTGGGTCGATGTGCCGTGTTTTAAGCTACAAGTTGCTGTGTCGCAGATTCGCATACGACGAATAGAGGCGGAGTTATCGATGTTTATATCTGTGAGGCCATTAATCACCATTGACGACAGGATTGCCTACCACTCGGAACGATCGACGTTTGACGAAACTATGCAAGTTCGTCGCAGATCGGTATATGGTGGTTCGATGTGTCGTGTTTTAGGCTACAAATTGCTATGTCGCAGATTTGCGTACGACGAATAGAAGCGGAGTTATAGTTGTTTATATCTGTCAGGCCATGAATCACCATTGACGGCCGGATTGCCTACCACACGGAACGACCGACGTTTGACGAAACTATGCAAGTTCGTCGCAGATCGGTATAAGGTGGGTCGATGTGTCGTGCTGTAAGCTACAAATTGCTATGTCGCAGATTCGCATACGACCAATAGAAGCGGAGTTATAGTTGTTTATATCTGTGAGGTCATGAATCATCATTGACGGAAGGATTGCCTTCCACTCGAAACGATCGATGTTTGACGAAACTATGCAAGTTTGTCGCAGTTCGGTATAAGGTGGGTCGTTGGGCCGTGTTTTAAGCTACAAGTTGCTGTGTCGCAAATTCGCATACGACGAATAGAAGCGGAGTTATCGATGTTTATAGCTGTGAGGCCATTAATCACCATTGACGACAGGATTGCCTACCACTCGGAACGATCGACGTTTGACGAAACTATGCAAGTTCGTCGCAGATCGGTATAAGGTGGGTCGTTGGGCCGTGTTTTAAGATACAAGTTGCTATGTCGCAGATTTGCATACGACCAATAGAAGCGGAGTTATCGATGTTTATATCTGTGAGGCCATTAATCACCATTGACGACAGGATTGCCTACCACTCGGAACGATCGACGTTTGACGAAACTATGCAAGTTCGTCGCAGATCGGTATAAGGTGGCTCGATGTGTCGTGTTTTAGGCTACAAATTGCTATGTCGCATATTTGCGTGCGACGAATAGAGGCGGAGTTATAGTTGTTTATATCTGTCAGGCCATGAATCACCATTGACGGCCAGATTGCCTACCACTCGGAACGATCGACGTCTGCCGAAACTATGCAAGTTCTTCGCAGATCGGTATAAAGTGGGTCGATGTGCCGTGTATTAAGCTACAAATTGCTATGTCGCAGATTTGCATACGACGAATAGAAGCAGAGTTATAGTTGTGTATATCTGTGAGGCCATGAATCACCATTGACGGCAGGATTGCCTACCACTCGGAACGATCGACGCTTGACGAAACTATGCAAGTTCGTCGCAGATCGGTATAAGGTGGGTCGATGTGTCGTGCTGTAAGCTACAAATTGCTATGTCGCAGATTTGCATACGACGAATATAAGCGGAGTTATAGTTGTTTATATCTGTGAGGTCATGAATCATCATTGACGGCCGGAATGCCTACCACTCGAAAGGATCGACGTTTGACGAAACTATGCAAGTTCGTCGCAGATCGGTATTAGGTGGGTCGTTGGGCCGTGTTTTAAGCTACAAGTTGCTGTGTCGCAGATTCGCATACGACGAATAGAGGCGGAGTTATCGATGTTTATATCTGTGAGGCCATTAATCACCATTGACGACAGGATTGCCTACCACTCGGAACGATCGACGTTTGACGAAACTATGCAAGTTCGTCGCAGATCGGTATATGGTGGCTCGATGTGTCGTGTTTTAGGCTACAAATTGCTATGTCGCAGATTTGCGTACGACGAATAGAAGCGGAGTCATAGTTGTTTATATCTGTCAGGCCATGAATCACCATTGACGGCCGGATTGCCTACCACACGGAACGACCGACGTTTGCCGAAACTATGCAAGTTTGTCGCAGATCGGTATAAGGTGGGTCGTTGGGCCGTGTTTTAAGCTACAACTTACAATGTCGCAGATTCGCATACGACGAATAGAAGCGAAGTTATCGATGTTTATATCTGTGAGGCCATTAATCACCATTGACGACAGGATTGCCTACCACTCGAAACGATCGATGTTTGACGAAACTATGCAAGTTCGTCGCAGATCGGTATAAGGTGGGTCGATGTGTCGTGCTTTAAGCTACAAATTGCTATGTCGCAGATTTGCATACGACGAATAGAAGCGGAGTTATAGTTGTTTATATCTGTCAGGCCATGAATCACCATTGACGGCCGGATTGCCTTCCACTCGAAACGATCGATGTTTGACGAAACTATGCAAGTTCGTCGCAGATCGGTATAAGGTGGGTCGATGTGTCGTGTTTTAAGCTACAAATTGCTATGTCGCAGATTTGCATACGACGAATAGAGGCGGAGTTATAGTTGTTTATATCTGTGAGGCCATGAATCACCATTGACGGCAGGATTGCCTACCACTCGGAACGATCGACGTTTGCCGAAACTATGCAAGTTCGTCGCAGATCGGTATAAGGTGGGTCGACGTGTCGTGCTTCAAGCTACAAATTGCTATGTCGCAGATTCGCATACGACGAATAGAAGTGGAGTTATAGTTGATTATATCTATGAGGCCATGAATCACCATTGACGGCAGGATTGCCTACCACTCGGAACGATCGACGTTTGACGAAACTATGCAAGTTCTTCGCAGATCGGTATAAAGTGGGTCGATGTGCCGTGTTTTAAGCTACAAGTTGCTGTGTCGCAGATTCGCATACGACGAATAGAGGCGGAGTTATCGATGTTTATATCTGTGAGGCCATTAATCACCATTGACGACAGGATTGCCTGCCACTCGGAACGATCGACGTTTGACGAAACTATGCAAGTTCGTCGCAGATCGGTATATGGTGGTTCGATGTGTCGTGTTTTAGGCTACAAATTGCTATGTCGCAGATTTGCGTACGACGAATAGAAGCGGAGTTATAGTTGTTTATATCTGTCAGGCCATGAATCACCATTGACGGCCGGATTGCCTACCACACGGAACGACCGACGTTTGCCGAAACTATGCAAGTTTGTCGCAGATCGGTATAAGGTGGGTCGTTGGGCCGTGTTTTAAGCTACAACTTACTATGTCGCAGATTCGCATACGACGAATAGAAGCGAAGGTATCGATGTTTATATCTGTGAGGCCATGAATCATCATTGACGACCGGATTGCCTACCACTCGGAACGATCGACGCTTGACGAAACTATGCAAGTTCGTCGCAGATCGGTATAAGGTGGGTCGATGTGTCGTGCTGTAAGCTACAAATTGCTATGTCGCAGATTCGCATACGACCAATAGAAGCGGAGTTATAGTTGTTTATATCTGTGAGGTCATGAATCATCATTGACGGCCGGAATGCCTACCACTCGAAACGATCGACGTTTGACGAAACTATGCAAGTTCGTCGCAGATCGGTATAAGGTGGGTCGTTGGGCCGTGTTTTAAGCTACAACTTACAATGTCGCAGATTCGCATACGACGAATAGAAGCGAAGTTATCGATGTTTATATCTGTGAGGCCATTAATCACCATTGACGACAGGATTGCCTACCACTCGGAACGATCGACGTTTGACGAAACATGCAAGTTCGTCGCAGATCGGTATAAGGTGGCTCGATGTGTCGTGTTTTAGGCTACAAATTGCTATGTCGCATATTTGCGTGCGACGAATAGAGGCGGAGTTATAGTTGTTTATATCTGTCAGGCCATGAATCACCATTGACGGCCAGATTGCCTACCACTCGGAACGATCGACGTCTGCCGAAACTATGCAAGATCTTCGCAGATCGGTATAAAGTGGGTCGATGTGCCGTGTTTTAAGCTACAAATTGCTATGTCGCAGATTTGCATACGACGAATAGAAGCAGAGTTATAGTTGTGTATATCTGTGAGGCCATGAATCACCATTGACGGCAGGATTGCCTACCACTCGGAACGATCGACGTTTGACGAAACTATGCAAGTTCTTCGCAGATCGGTATAAGATGGGTCGATGTGTCGTGTTTTAAGCTACAAATTGCTATGTCGCAGATTCGCATACGACCAATAGAAGCGGAGTCATAGTTGTTTATATCTGTGAGGTCATGAATCATCATTGACGGCCGGAATGCCTACCACGCGAAACGATCGACGTTTGACGAAACTATGCAAGTTCGTCGCAGATTGGTATAAGGTGGGTCGTTGGGCCGTGTTTTAAGCTACAAGTTGCTGTGTCGCAGATTCGCATACGACGAATAGAGGCGGAGTTATCGATGTTTATATCTGTGAGGCCATTAATGACCATTGACGACAGGATTGCCTACCACACGGAACGACCGACGTTTGCCGAAACTATGCAAGTTTGTCGCAGATCGGTATAAGGTGGGTCGTTGGGCCGTGTTTTAAGCTACAACTTACTATGTCGCAGATTCGCATACGACGAATAGAAGCGAAGTTATCGATGTTTATATCTGTGAGGCCATTAATCACCATTGGCGACAGGATTGCCTACCACTCGGAACGATCGACGTTTGACGAAACTATGCAAGTTCTTCGCAGATCGGTATAAGATGGGTCGATGTGTCGTGTTTTAAGCTACAAATTGCTATGTCGCAGATTCGCATACTACGAATAGAAGTGGAGTTATAGTTGTTTATATCTGTCAGGCCATGAATCACCATTGACGGAAGGATTGCCTTCCACTCGAAACGATCGACGTTTGACGAAACTATGCAAGTTCGTCGCAGTTCGGTATAAGGTGGGTCGTTGGGCCGCGTTTTAAGCTACAAGTTGCTGTGTCGCAAATTCGCATACGACGAATAGAAGCGGAGTTATCGATGTTTATAGCTGTGAGGCCATTAATCACCATTGACGACAGGATTGCCTACCACTCGGAACGATCGACGTTTGACGAAACTATGCAAGTTCTTCGCAGATCGGTATAAGATGGGTCGATGTGTCGTGTTTTAAGCTACAAATTGCTATGTCGCAGATTCGCATACGACGAATAGAAGTGGAGTTATAGTTGATTATATCTATGAGGCCATGAATCACCATTGACGGCAGGATTGCCTACCACTCGGAACGATCGACGTTTGACGAAACTATGCAAGTTCTTCGCAGATCGGTATAAAGTGGGTCGATGTGCCGTATTTTAAGCTACAAGTTGCTGTGTCGCAGATTCGCATACGACGAATAGAGGCGGAGTTATCGATGTTTATATCTGTGAGGCCATTAATCACCATTGACGGCCGGATTGCCTTCCACTCGAAACGATCGATGTTTGACGAAACTATGCAAGTTCGTCGCAGATCGGTATAAGGTGGGTCGATGTGTCGTGTTTTAAGCTACAAATTGCTATGTCGCAGATTTGCATACGACGAATAGAGGCGGAGTTATAGTTGTTTATATCTGTGAGGCCATGAATCACCATTGACGGCAGGATTGCCTACCACTCGGAACGATCGACGTTTGCCGAAACTATGCAAGTTCGTCGCAGATCGGTATAAGGTGGGTCGACGTGTCGTGCTTCAAGCTACAAATTGCTATGTCGCAGATTTGCATACGACGAATAGAAGCGGAGTTATAGTTGTTTATATCTGTGAGGTCATGAATCCTCATTGACGGCCGGAATGCCTACCACTCGAAACGATCGATGTTTGACGAAACTATGCAAGTTCGTCGCAGATCGGTATAAGGTGGGTCGATGTGTCGTGCTTTAAGCTACAAATTGCTATGTCGCAGATTTGCATACGACGAATAGAAGCGGAGTTATAGTTGTTTATATCTGTCAGGCCATGAATCACCATTGACGGCCGGATTGCCTTCCACTCGAAACGATCGATGTTTGACGAAACTATGCAAGTTCGTCGCAGATCGGTATAAGGTGGGTCGATGTGTCGTGTTTTAAGCTACAAATTACTATGTCGCAGATTTGCATACGACGAATAGAGGCGGAGTTATAGTTGTTTATATCTGTGAGGCCATGAATCACCATTGACGGCAGGATTGCCTACCACTCGGAACGATCGACGTTTGCCGAAACTATGCAAGTTCTTCGCAGATCGGTATAAAGTGGGTCGATGTGCCGTGTTTTAAGCTACAAATTGCTATGTCGCAGATTTGCATACGACGAATAGAAGCAGAGTTATAGTTGTTTATATCTGTGAGGCCATGAATCACCATTGACGGCAGGATTGCCTACCACTCGGAACGATCGACGTTTGACGAAACTATGCAAGTTCTTCGCAGATCGGTATAAGATGGGTCGATGTGTCGTGTTTTAAGCTACAAATTGCTATGTCGCAGATTCGCATACTACGAATAGAAGTGGAGTTATAGTTGTTTATATCTGTCAGGCCATGAATCACCACTGACGGAAGGATTGCCTTCCACTCGAAACGATCGACGTTTGACGAAACTATGCAAGTTCGTCGCAGTTCGGTATAAGGTGGGTCGTTGGGCCGCGTTTTAAGCTACAAGTTGCTGTGTCGCAAATTCGCATACGACGAATAGAAGCGGAGTTATCGATGTTTATAGCTGTGAGGCCATTAATCACCATTGACGACAGGATTGCCTACCACTCGGAACGATCGACGTTTGACGAAACTATGCAAGTTCTTCGCAGATCGGTATAAAGTGGGTCGATGTGCCGTGTTTTAAGCTACAAGTTGCTGTGTCGCAGATTCGCATACGACGAATAGAGGCGGAGTTATCGATGTTTATATCTGTGAGGCCATTAATCACCATTGACGACAGGATTGCCTGCCACTCGGAACGATCGACGTTTGACGAAACTATGCAAGTTCGTCGCAGATCGGTATATGGTGGTTCGATGTGTCGTGTTTTAGGCTACAAATTGCTATGTCGCAGATTTGCGTACGACGAATAGAAGCGGAGTTATAGTTGTTTATATCTGTCAGGCCATGAATCACCATTGACGGCCGGATTGCCTACCACACGGAACGACCGACGTTTGCCGAAACTATGCAAGTTTGTCGCAGATCGGTATAAGGTGGGTCGTTGGGCCGTGTTTTAAGCTACAACTTACTATGTCGCAGATTCGCATACGACGAATAGAAGCGAAGGTATCGATGTTTATATCTGTGAGGCCATGAATCATCATTGACGACCGGATTGCCTACCACTCGGAACGATCGACGCTTGACGAAACTATGCAAGTTCGTCGCAGATCGGTATAAGGTGGGTCGATGTGTCGTGCTGTAAGCTACAAATTGCTATGTGGCAGATTTGCATACGACGAATAGAAGCGGAGTTATAGTTGTTTATATCTGTGAGGTCATGAATCATCATTGACGGCCGGAATGCCTACCACTCGAAACGATCGACGTTTGACGAAACTATGCAAGTTCGTCGCAGATCGGTATAAGGTGGGTCGATGTGTCGTGCTTTAAGCTACAAATTGCTATTTCGCAGATTTGCATACGACGAATAGAAGCGGAGTTATAGTTGTTTATATCTGTCAGGCCATGAATCACCATTGACGGCCGGATTGCCTTCCACTCGAAACGATCGATGTTTGACGAAACTATGCAAGTTCGTCGCAGATCGGTATAAGGTGGGTCGATGTGTCGTGTTTTAACCTACAAATTGCTATGTCCCAGATTTGCATACGACGAATAGAGGCGGAGTTATAGTTGTTTATATCTGTGAGGCCATGAATCACCATTGACGGCAGGATTGCCTACCACTCGGAACGATCGATATTTGACGAAACTATGCAAGTTCGTCGCAGATCGGTATAAGGTGGCTCGATGTGTCGTGTTTTAGGCTACAAATTGCTATGTCGCATATTTGCGTGCGACGAATAGAAGCGGAGTTATAGTTGTTTATATCTGTCAGGCCATGAATCACCATTGACGGCCGGATTGCCTACCACTCGGAACGATCGACGTTTGCCGAAACTATGCAAGTTCTTCGCAGATCGGTATAAGGTGGGTCGATGTGCCGTGTTTTAAGCTACAAATTGCTATGTCGCAGATTTGCATACGACGAATAGAAGCAGAGTTATAGTTGTTTATATCTGTGAGGCCATGAATCACCATTGACGGCAGGATTGCCTACCACTCGGAACGATCGACGTTTGACGAAACTATGCAAGTTCTTCGCAGATCGGTATAAGATGGGTCGATGTGTCGTGTTTTAAGCTACAAATTGATATGTCGCAGATTCGCATACGACGAATAGAAGTGGAGTAATAGTTGTTTATATCCGTCAGGCCATGAATCACCATTGACGGCCGGATTGCTTTCCACTCGAAACGATCGATGTTTGACGAAACTATGCAAGTTCGTCGCAGATCGGTATAAGGTGGGTCGTTGGGCCGTGTTTTAAGCTACAAGTTGCTGTGTCGCAGATTCGCATACGACGAATAGAAGCGGAGTTATCGATGTTTATATCTGTGAGGCCATTAATCACCATTGACGACAGGATTGCCTACCACTCGGAACGATCGACGTTTGACGAAACTATGCAAGTTCGTCGCAGATCGGTATATGGTGGCTCGATGTGCCGTGTTTTAGGCTACAAATTGCTATGTCGCAGATTTGCGTACGATGAATAGAAGCGGAGTTATAGTTGTTTATATCTGTCAGGCCATGAATCACCATTGACGGCCGGATTGCCCACCACTCGGAACGACCGACGTTTGCCGAAACTATGCATGTTTGTCGCAGATCGGTATAAGGTGGCTCGATGTGTCGTGTTTTAGGCTACAAATTGCTATGTCGCATATATGCGTGCGACGAATAGAAGCGGAGTTATAGTTGTTTATATCTGTCAGGCCATGAATCACCATTGACGGCCGGATTGCCTACCACTCGGAACGATCGACGTTTGCCGAAACTATGCAAGTTCTTCGCAGATCGGTATAAGGTGGGTCGATGTGCCGTGTTTTAAGCTACAAATTGCTATGTCGCAGATTTGCATACGACGAATAGAAGCAGAGTTATAGTTGTTTATATCTGTGAGGCCATGAATCACCATTGACGGCAGGATTGCCTACCACTCGGAACGATCGACGTTTGACGAAACTATGCAAGTTCTTCGCAGATCGGTATAAGATGGGTCGATGTGTCGTGTTTTAAGCTACAAATTGCTATGTCGCAGATTCGCATACGACGAATAGAAGTGGAGGTATAGTGGTTTATATCTGTCAGGCCATGAATCACCATTGACGGCCGGATTGCTTTCCACTCGAAACGATCGATGTTTGACGAAACTATGCAAGTTCGTCGCAGATCGGTATAAGGTGGGTCGTTGGGCCGTGTTTTAAGCTACAAGTTGCTGTGTCGCAGATTCGCATACGACGAATAGAAGCGGAGTTATCGATGTTTATATCTGTGAGGCCATTAATCACCATTGACGACAGGATTGCCTACCACTCGGAACGATCGACGTTTGACGAAACTATGCAAGTTCGTCGCAGATCGGTATATGGTGGCTCGATGTGTCGTGTTTTAGGCTACAAATTGCTATGTCGCAGATTTGCGTACGACGAATAGAAGCGAAATTATAGTTGTTTATATCTGTCAGGCCATGAATCACCATTGACGGCCGGATTGCCCACCACTCGGAACGACCGACGTTTGCCGAAACTATGCAAGTTTGTCGCAGATCGGTATAAGGTGGCTCGATGTGTCGTGTTTTAGGCTACAAATTGCTATGTCGCATATTTGCGTGCGACGAATAGAAGCGAAGGTATCGATGTTTATATCTGTGAGGCCATGAATCATCATTGACGACCGGATTGCCTACCACTCGGAACGATCGACGCTTGACGAAACTATGCAAGTTCGTCGCAGATCGGTATAAGGTGGGTCGATGTGTCGTGCTGTAAGCTACAAATTGCTATGTGGCAGGTTTGCATACGACGAATAGAAGCGGAGTTATAGTTGTTTATATCTGTGAGGTCATGAATCATCATTGACGGCCGGAATGCCTACCACTCGAAACGATCGACGTTTGACGAAACTATGCAAGTTCGTCGCAGATCGGTATAAGGTGGGTCGATGTGTCGTGCTTTAAGCTACAAATTGCTATTTCGCAGATTTGCATACGACGAATAGAAGCGGAGTTATAGTTGTTTATATCTGTCAGGCCATGAATCACCATTGACGGCCGGATTGCCTTCCACTCGAAACGATCGATGTTTGACGAAACTATGCAAGTTCGTCGCAGATCGGTATAAGGTGGGTCGATGTGTCGTGTTTTAACCTACAAATTGCTATGTCCCAGATTTGCATACGACGAATAGAGGCGGAGTTATAGTTGTTTATATCTGTGAGGCCATGAATCACCATTGACGGCAGGATTGCCTACCACTCGGAACGATCGATATTTGACGAAACTATGCAAGTTCGTCGCAGATCGGTATAAGGTGGCTCGATGTGTCGTGTTTTAGGCTACAAATTGCTATGTCGCATATTTGCGTGCGACGAATAGAAGCGGAGTTATAGTTGTTTATATCTGTCAGGCCATGAATCACCATTGACGGCCGGATTGCCTACCACTCGGAACGATCGACGTTTGCCGAAACTATGCAAGTTCTTCGCAGATCGGTATAAGGTGGGTCGATGTGCCGTGTTTTAAGCTACAAATTGCTATGTCGCAGATTTGCATACGACGAATAGAAGCAGAGTTATAGTTGTTTATATCTGTGAGGCCATGAATCACCATTGACGGCAGGATTGCCTACCACTCGGAACGATCGACGTTTGACGAAACTATGCAAGTTCTTCGCAGATCGGTATAAGATGGGTCGATGTGTCGTGTTTTAAGCTACAAATTGATATGTCGCAGATTCGCATACGACGAATAGAAGTGGAGTAATAGTTGTTTATATCCGTCAGGCCATGAATCACCATTGACGGCCGGATTGCTTTCCACTCGAAACGATCGATGTTTGACGAAACTATGCAAGTTCGTCGCAGATCGGTATAAGGTGGGTCGTTGGGCCGTGTTTTAAGCTACAAGTTGCTGTGTCGCAGATTCGCATACGACGAATAGAAGCGGAGTTATCGATGTTTATATCTGTGAGGCCATTAATCACCATTGACGACAGGATTGCCTACCACTCGGAACGATCGACGTTTGACGAAACTATGCAAGTTCGTCGCAGATCGGTATATGGTGGCTCGATGTGTCGTGTTTTAGGCTACAAATTGCTATGTCGCAGATTTGCGTACGATGAATAGAAGCGAAATTATAGTTGTTTATATCTGTCAGGCCATGAATCACCATTGACGGCCGGATTGCCCACCACTCGGAACGACCGACGTTTGCCGAAACTATGCAAGTTTGTCGCAGATCGGTATAAGGTGGCTCGATGTGTCGTGTTTTAGGCTACAAATTGCTATGTCGCATATTTGCGTGCGACGAATAGAAGCGGAGTTATAGTTGTTTATATCTGTCAGGCCATGAATCACCATTGACGGCCGGATTGCCTACCACTCGGAACGATCGACGTTTGCCGAAACTATGCAAGTTCTTCGCAGATCGGTATAAGGTGGGTCGATGTGCCGTGTTTTAAGCTACAAATTGCTACGTCGCAGATTTGCATACGACGAATAGAAGCAGAGTTATAGTTGTTTATATCTGTGAGGCCATGAATCACCATTGACGGCAGGATTGCCTACCACTCGGAACGATCGACGTTTGACGAAACTATGCAAGTTCTTCGCAGATCGGTATAAGATGGGTCGATGTGTCGTGTTTTAAGCTACAAATTGCTATGTCGCAGATTCGCATACGACGAATAGAAGTGGAGGTATAGTTGTTTATATCTGTCAGGCCATGAATCACCATTGACGGCCGGATTGCTTTCCACTCGAAACGATCGATGTTTGACGAAACTATGCAAGTTCGTCGCAGATCGGTATAAGGTGGGTCGTTGGGCCGTGTTTTAAGCTACAAGTTGCTGTGTCGCAGATTCGCATACGACGAATAGAAGCGGAGTTATCGATGTTTATATCTGTGAGGCCATTAATCACCATTGACGACAGGATTGCCTACCACTCGGAACGATCGACGTTTGACGAAACTATGCAAGTTCGTCGCAGATCGGTATATGGTGGCTCGATGTGTCGTGTTTTAGGCTACAAATTGCTATGTCGCAGATTTGCGTAAGACGAATAGAAGCGGAGTTATAGTTGTTTATATCTGTCAGGCCATGAATCACCATTGACGGCCGGATTGCCCACCACACGGAACGACCGACGTTTGCCGAAACTATGCAAGTTTGTCGCAGATCGCTATAATGTGGCTCGATGTGTCGTGTTTTAGGCTACAAATTGCTATGTCGCATATTTGCGTGCGACGAATAGAAGCGGAGTTATAGTTGTTTACATCTGTCAGGCCATGAATCACCATTGACGGCCGGATTGCCTACCACTCGGAACGATCGACGTTTGCCGAAACTATGCAAGTTCATAGCAGATCGGTATAAGGTGGGTCGATGTGCCGTGTTTTAAGCTAAAAATTGCTATGTCGCAGATTCGCATACGACCAATAGAAGCGGAGTTATCGATGTTTATATCTGTGAGGCCATTAATCACCATTGACGACAGGATTGCCTACCACTCGGAACGATCGACGTTTGACGAAACTATGCAAGTTCGTCGCAGATCGGTATAAGGTGGGTCGTTGGGCCGTGTTTTAAGCTACAACTTGCTATGTCGCAGATTCGCATACGACGAATAGAAGCGAGGTTATCGATGTTTATATCTGTGAGGCCATGAGTCACCATTGACGACCGGATTGCCTACCACTCGGAACGATCGACGCTTGACGAAACTATGCAAGTTCGTCGCAGATCGGTATAAGGTGGGTCGATGTGTCGTGCTTCAAGCTACAAATTGCTATGTCGCAGATTTGCATACGACGAATAGAAGCGGAATTATAGTTGTTTATATGTGTAAAGTCATGAATCATCATTGACGGCCGGAATGCCTACCACTCGAAACGACCGATGTTTGACGAAACTATGCAAGTTCGTCGCAGATCGGTATAAGGTGGGTCGATGTGTCGTGCTTTAAGCTACAAATTGCTATGTCGCAGATTCGCATACGACGAATAGAAGCGGAGTTATCGATGTTTATATCTGTGAGGCCATTAATCACCATTGACGACAGGATTGCCTACCACTCGGAACGATCGACGTTTGACGAAACTATGCAAGTTCGTCGCAGATCGGTATATGGTGGCTCGATGTGTCGTGTTTTAGGCTACAAATTGCTATGTCGCAGATTTGCGTACGACGAATAGAAGCGGATTTATAGTTGTTTATATCTGTCAGGCCATGAATCACCATTGACGGCCGGATTGCCCACCACTCGGAACGACCGACGTTTGCCGAAACTATGCAAGTTTGTCGCAGATCGGTATAAGGTGGCTCGATGTGTCGTGTTTTAGGCTACAAATTGCTATGTCGCATATTTGCGTGCGACGAATAGAAGCGGAGTTATAGTTGTTTATATCTGTCAGGCCATGAATCACCATTGACGGCCGGATTGCCTACCACTCGGAACGATCGACGTTTGCCGAAACTATGCAAGTTCTTCGCAGATCGGTATAAGGTGGGTCGATGTGCCGTGTTTTAAGCTACAAATTGCTACGTCGCAGATTTGCATACGACGAATAGAAGCAGAGTTATAGTTGTTTATATCTGTGAGGCCATGAATCACCATTGACGGCAGGATTGCCTACCACTCGGAACGATCGACGTTTGACGAAACTATGCAAGTTCTTCGCAGATCGGTATAAGATGGGTCGATGTGTCGTGTTTTAAGCTACAAATTGCTATGTCGCAGATTCGCATACGACGAATAGAAGTGGAGGTATAGTTGTTTATATCTGTCAGGCCATGAATCACCATTGACGGCCGGATTGCTTTCCACTCGAAACGATCGATGTTTGACGAAACTATGCAAGTTCGTCGCAGATCGGTATAAGGTGGGTCGTTGGGCCGTGTTTTAAGCTACAAGTTGCTGTGCCGCAGATTCGCATACGACGAATAGAAGCGGAGTTATCGATGTTTATATCTGTGAGGCCATTAATCACCATTGACGACAGGATTGCCTACCACTCGGAACGATCGACGTTTGACGAAACTATGCAAGTTCGTCGCAGATCGGTATATGGTGGCTCGATGTGTCGTGTTTTAGGCTACAAATTGCTATGTCGCAGATTTGCGTACGACGAATAGAAGCGGAGTTATAGTTGTTTATATCTGTCAGGCCATGAATCACCATTGACGGCCGGATTGCCCACCACACGGAACGACCGACGTTTGCCGAAACTATGCAAGTTTGTCGCAGATCGCTATAAGGTGGCTCGATGTGTCGTGTTTTAGGCTACAAATTGCTATGTCGCATATTTGCGTGCGACGAATAGAAGCGGAGTTATAGTTGTTTATATCTGTCAGGCCATGAATCACCATTGACGGCCGGATTGCCTACCACTCGGAACGATCGACGTTTGCCGAAACTATGCAAGTTCATAGCAGATCGGTATAAGGTGGGTCGATGTGCCGTGTTTTAAGCTAAAAATTGCTATGTCGCAGATTCGCATACGACCAATAGAAGCGGAGTTATCGATGTTTATATCTGTGAGGCCATTAATCACCATTGACGACAGGATTGCCTACCACTCGGAACGATCGACGTTTGACGAAACTATGCAAGTTCGTCGCAGATCGGTATAAGGTGGGTCGTTGGGCCGTGTTTTAAGCTACAACTTGCTATGTCGCAGATTCGCATACGACGAATAGAAGCGAGGTTATCGATGTTTATATCTGTGAGGCCATGAGTCACCATTGACGACCGGATTGCCTACCACTCGGAACGATCGACGCTTGACGAAACTATGCAAGTTCGTCGCAGATCGGTATAAGGTGGGTCGATGTGTCGTGCTTCAAGCTACAAATTGCTATGTCGCAGATTTGCATACGACGAATAGAAGCGGAATTATAGTTGTTTATATGTGTGAGGTCATGAATCATCATTGACGGCCGGAATGCCTACCACTCGAAACGACCGATGTTTGACGAAACTATGCAAGTTCGTCGCAGATCGGTATAAGGTGGGTCGATGTGTCGTGCTTTAAGCTACAAATTGCTATGTCGCAGATTCGCATACGACGAATAGAAGCGGAGTTATCGATGTTTATATCTGTGAGGCCATTAATCACCATTGACGACAGGATTGCCTACCACTCGGAACGATCGACGTTTGACGAAACTATGCAAGTTCGTCGCAGATCGGTATAAGGTGGCTCGATGTGTCGTGTTTTAGGCTACAAATTGCTATGTCGCAGATTTGCGTACGACGAATAGAAGCGGAGTTATAGTTGTTTATATCTGTCAGGCCATGAATCACCATTGACGGCCGGATTGCCCACCACTCGGAACGACCGACGTTTGCCGAAACTATGCAAGTTTGTCGCAGATCGGTATAAGGTGGCTCGATGTGTCGTGTTTTAGGCTACAAATTGCTATGTCGCATATTTGCGTGCGACGAATAGAAGCGGAGTTATAGTTGTTTATATCTGTCAGGCCATGAATCACCATTGACGGCCGGATTGCCTACCACTCGGAACGATCGACGTTTGCCGAAACTATGCAAGTTCTTCGCAGATCGGTATAAGGTGGGTCGATGTGCCGTGTTTTAAGCTACAAATTGCTATGTCGCAGATTTGCATACGACGAATAGAAGCAGAGTTATAGTTGTTTATATCTGTGAGGCCATGAATCACCATTGACGGCAGGATTGCCTACCACTCGGAACGATCGACGTTTGACGAAACTATGCAAGTTCTTCGCAGATCGGTATAAGATGGGTCGATGTGTCGTGTTTTAAGCTACAAATTGCTATGTCGCAGATTCGCATACGACGAATAGAAGTGGAGGTATAGTTGTTTATATCTGTCAGGCCATGAATCACCATTGACGGCCGGATTGCTTTCCACTCGAAACGATCGATGTTTGACGAAACTATGCAAGTTCGTCGCAGATCGGTATAAGGTGGGTCGTTGGGCCGTGTTTTAAGCTACAAGTTGCTGTGTCGCAGATTCGCATACGACGAATAGAAGCGGAGTTATCGATGTTTATATCTGTGAGGCCATTAATCACCATTGACGACAGGATTGCCTACCACTCGGAACGATCGACGTTTGACGAAACTATGCAAGTTCGTCGCAGATCGGTATATGGTGGCTCGATGTGTCGTGTTTTAGGCTACAAATTGCTATGTCGCAGATTTGCGTACGACGAATAGAAGCGAAGTTATCGATGTTTATATCTGTGAGGCCATGAATCATCATTGACGACCGGATTGCCTACCACTCGGAACGATCGACGCTTGACGAAACTATGCAAGTTCGTCGCAGATCGGTATAAGGTGGGTCGTTGGGCCGTGTTTTAAGCTACAAGTTGCTGTGTCGCAGATTCGCATACGACGAATAGAAGCGGAGTTATCGATGTTTATATCTGTGAGGCCATTAATCACCATTGACGACAGGATTACCTACCAATCGGAACGATCGACGTTTGACGAAACTATGCAAGTTCGTCGCAGATCGGTATATGGTGGCTCGATGTGTCGTGTTTTAGGCTACAATTTGCTATGTCGCAGATTTGCGTACGACGAATAGAAGCGGAGTTATAGTTGTTTATATCTGTCAGGCCATGAATCACCATTGACGGCCGGATTGCCTACCACTCGAAACGATCGATGTTTGGCGAAACTATGCAAGTTCATCGCAGATCGGTATAAGGTGGGTCGATGTGCCGTGTTTTAAGCTACAAATTGCTATGTCGCAGATTTGCATACGACGAATAGAAGCAGATTTATAGTTGTTTATATCTGTGAGGCCATGAATTACCATTGACGGCAGGATTGCCTACCACTCGGAACGATCGACGTTTGACGAAACTATGCAAGTTCGTCGCAGATCGGTATTAGGTGGGTCGTTGGGCCGTGTTTTAAGCTACAAATTGCTATGTCGCAGATTTGCATACGACGAATAGAAGCAGAGTTATAGTTGTTTATATCTGTGAGGCCATGAATCACCATTGACGGCAGGATTGCCTACCACTCGGAACGATCGACGTTTGACGAAACTATGCAAGTTCTTCGCAGATCGGTATAAGATGGGTCGATGTGTCGTGTTTTAAGCTACAAATTGCTATGTCGCAGATTCGCATACGACGAATAGAAGTGGAGTTATAGTTGATTATATCTATGAGGCCATGAATCACCATTGACGGCAGGATTGCCTACCACTCTGAACGATCGACGTTTGACGAAACTATGCAAGTTCTTCGCAGATCGGTATAAAGTGGGTCGATGTGCCGTGTTTTAAGCTACAAGTTGCTGTGTCGCAGATTCGCATACGACGAATAGAGGCGGAGTTATCGATGTTTATATCTGTGAGGCCATTAATCACCATTGACGACAGGATTGCCTACCACTCGGAACGATCGACGTTTGACGAAACTATGCAAGTTCGTCGCAGATCGGTATATGGTGGCTCGATGTGTCGTGTTTTAGGCTACAAATTGCTATGTCGCAGATTTGCGTACGACGAATAGAAGCGGAGTTATAGTTGTTTATATCTGTCAGGCCATGAATCACCATTGACGGCCGGATTGCCTACCACACGGAACGACCGACGTTTGCCGAAACTATGCAAGTTTGTCGCAGATCGGTATAAGGTGGGTCGTTGGGCCGTGTTTTAAGCTACAACTTACAATGTCGCAGATTCGCATACGACGAATAGAAGCGAAGTTATCGATGTTTATATCTGTGTGGCCATTAATCACCATTGACGACAGGATTGCCTACCACTCGGAACGATCGACGTTTGACGAAACTATGCAAGTTCGTCGCAGATCGGTATAAGATGGGTCGATGTGTCGTGTTTTAATCTACAAATTGCTATGTCGCAGATTCGCATACGACGAATAGAAGCGAAGTTATCGATGTTTATATCTGTGAGGCCATAAATCACCATTGACGACCGGATTGCCTACCACTCGAAACGATCGACGTTTGACGAAACTATGCAAGTTCGTCGCAGATCGGTATAAGGTGGGTCGATGTGTCGTGCTTCAAGCTACAAATTGCTATGTCGCAGATTCGCATACGACGAATAGAAGCGAAGTTATCGATGTTTATATCTGTGAGGCCATAAATCACCATTGACGACTGGATTGCCTACCACTCGAAACGATCGACGTTTGACGAAACTATGCAAGTTCGTCGCAGATCGGTATAAGGTGGGTCGATGTGTCGTGCTTCAAGCTACAAATTGCTATGTCGCAGATTCGCATACGACGAATAGAAGCGAAGTTATCGATGTTTATATCTGTGAGGCCATGAATCACCATTGACGACCGGATTGCCTACCACTCGGAACGATCGACGCTTGACGAAACTATGCAAGTTCGTCGCAGATCGGTATAAGGTGGGTCGATGTGTCGTGTTGTAAGCTACAAATTGCTATGTCGCAGATTTGCATACGACGAATAGAAGCGGAGTTATAGTTGTTTATATCTGTGAGGTCATGAATCATCATTGACGGCCGGAATGCCTACCACTCGAAAGGATCGACGTTTGACGAAACTATGCAAGTTCGTCGCAGATCGGTATTAGGTGGGTCGTTGGGCCGTGTTTTAAACTACAAGTTGCTGTGTCGCAGATTCGCATACGACGAATAGAGGCGGAGTTATCGATGTTTATATCTGTCAGGCCATGAATCACCATTGACGGCCGGATTGCCTACCACACGGAACGACCGACGTTTGCCGAAACTATGCAAGTTTGTCGCAGATCGGTATAAGGTGGGTCGTTGGGCCGTGTTTTAAGCTACAACTTACAATGTCGCAGATTCGCATACGACGAATAGAAGCGAAGTTATCGATGTTTATATCTGTGAGGCCATTAATCACCATTGACGACAGGATTGCCTACCACTCGGAACGATCGACGTTTGACGAAACTATGCAAGTTCTTCGCAGATCGGTATAAAGTGGGTCGATGTGCCGTGTTTTAAGCTACAAGTTGCTGTGTCGCAGATTCGCATACGACGAATAGAGGCGGAGTTATCGATGTTTATATCTGTGAGGCCATTAATCACCATTGACGACAGGATTGCCTACCACTCGGAACGATCGACGTTTGACGAAACTATGCAAGTTCGTCGCAGATCGGTATAAGGTGGGTCGATGTGTCGTGCTTCAAGCTACAAATTGCTATGTCGCAGATTCGCATACGACGAATAGAAGCGAAGTTATCGATGTTTATATCTGTGAGGCCATGAATCACCATTGACGACCGGATTGCCTACCACTCGGAACGATCGACGCTTGACGAAACTATGCAAGTTCGTCGCAGATCGGTATAAGGTGGGTCGATGTGTCGTGTTGTAAGCTACAAATTGCTATGTCGCAGATTTGCATACGACGAATAGAAGCGGAGTTATAGTTGTTTATATCTGTGAGGTCATGAATCATCATTGACGGCCGGAATGCCTACCACTCGAAAGGATCGACGTTTGACGAAACTATGCAAGTTCGTCGCAGATCGGTATTAGGTGGGTCGTTGGGCCGTGTTTTAAACTACAAGTTGCTGTGTCGCAGATTCGCATACGACGAATAGAGGCGGAGTTATCGATGTTTATATCTGTCAGGCCATGAATCACCATTGACGGCCGGATTGCCTACCACACGGAACGACCGACGTTTGCCGAAACTATGCAAGTTTGTCGCAGATCGGTATAAGGTGGGTCGTTGGGCCGTGTTTTAAGCTACAACTTACAATGTCGCAGATTCGCATACGACGAATAGAAGCGAAGTTATCGATGTTTATATCTGTGAGGCCATTAATCACCATTGACGACAGGATTGCCTACCACTCGGAACGATCGACGTTTGACGAAACTATGCAAGTTCTTCGCAGATCGGTATAAAGTGGGTCGATGTGCCGTGTTTTAAGCTACAAGTTGCTGTGTCGCAGATTCGCATACGACGAATAGAGGCGGAGTTATCGATGTTTATATCTGTGAGGCCATTAATCACCATTGACGACAGGATTGCCTACCACTCGGAACGATCGACGTTTGACGAAACTATGCAAGTTCGTCGCAGATCGGTATATGGTGGTTCGATGTGTCGTGTTTTAGGCTACAAATTGCTATGTCGCAGATTTGCGTACGACGAATAGAAGCGGAGTTATAGTTGTTTATATCTGTCAGGCCATGAATCACCATTGACGGCCGGATTGCCTACCACACGGAACGACCGACGTTTGACGAAACTATGCAAGTTCGTCGCAGATCGGTATAAGATGGGTCGATGTGTCGTGTTTTAAGCTACAAATTGCTATGTCGCAGATTCGCATACGACGAATAGAAGTGGAGTTATAGTTGATTATATCTATGAGGCCATGAATCACCATTGACGGCAGGAATGCCTACCACTCGAAAGGATCGACGTTTGACGAAACTATGCAAGTTCGTCGCAGATCGGTATTAGGTGGGTCGTTGGGCCGTGTTTTAAGCTACAAGTTGATGTGTCGCAGATTCGCATACGACGAATAGAGGCGGAGTTATCGATGTTTATATCTGTGAGGCCATTAATCACCATTGACGACAGGATTGCCTACCACTCGGAACGATCGACGTTTGACGAAACTATGCAATTTCGTCGCAGATCGGTATATGGTGGCTCGATGTGTCGTGTTTTAGGCTACAAATTGCTATGTCGCAGATTTGCGTACGACGAATAGAAGCGGAGTCATAGTTGTTTATATCTGTCAGGCCATGAATCACCATTGACGACCGGATTGCCTACCACACGGAACGACCGACGTTTGCCGAAACTATGCAAGTTTGTCGCAGATCGGTATAAGGTGGGTCGTTGGGCCGTGTTTTAAGCTACAACTTACAATGTCGCAGATTCGCATACGACGAATAGAAGCGATGTTATCGATGATTATATCTGTGAGGCCATTAATCACCATTGACGACAGGATTGCCTACCACTCGGAACGATCGACGTTTGACGAAACTATGCAAGTTCGTCGCAGATCGGTATAAGATGGGTCGATGTGTCGTGTTTTAATCTACAAATTGCTATGTCGCAGATTCGCATACGACGAATAGAAGCGAAGTTATCGATGTTTATATCTGTGAGGCCATAAATCACCATTGACGACCGGATTGCCTACCACTCGAAACGATCGACGTTTGACGAAACTATGCAAGTGCGTCGCAGATCGGTATAAGGTGGGTCGATGTGTCGTGCTTCAAGCTACAAATTGCTATGTCGCAGATTCGCATACGACGAATAGAAGCGAAGTTATCGATGTTTATATCTGTGAGGCCATGAATCACCATTGACGACCGGATTGCCTACCACTTGGAACGATCGACGCTTGACGAAACTATGCAAGTTCGTCGCAGATCGGTATAAGGTGGGTCGACGTGTCGTGCTGTAAGCTACAAATTGCTATGTCGCAGATTTGCATACGACGAATATAAGCGGAGTTATAGTTGTTTATATCTGTGAGGTCATGAATCATCATTGACGGCCGGAATGCCTACCACTCGAAAGGATCGACGTTTGACGAAACTATGCAAGTTCGTCGCAGATCGGTATAAGGTGGGTCGATGTGCCGTGTTTTAAGCTACAAATTGCTATGTCGCAGATTTGCATACGACGAATAGAAGCAGAGTTATAGTTGTGTATATCTGTGAGGCCATGAATCACCATTGACGGCAGGATTGCCTACCACTCGGAACGATCGACGCTTGACGAAACTATGCAAGTTCGTCGCAGATCGGTATAAGGTGGGTCGATGTGTCGTGCTGTAAGCTACAAATTGCTATGTCGCAGATTTGCATACGACGAATATAAGCGGAGTTATAGTTGTTTATATCTGTGAGGTCATGAATCATCATTGACGGCCGGAATGCCTACCACTCGAAAGGATCGACGTTTGACGAAACTATGCAAGTTCGTCGCAGATCGGTATTAGGTGGGTCGTTGGGCCGTGTTTTAAGCTACAAGTTGCTGTGTCGCAGATTCGCATACGACGAATAGAGGCGGAGTTATCGATGTTTATATCTGTGAGGCCATTAATCACCATTGACGACAGGATTGCCTACCACTCGGAACGATCGACGTTTGACGAAACTATGCAAGTTCGTCGCAGATCGGTATATGGTGGCTCGATGTGTCGTGTTTTAGGCTACAAATTGCTATGTCGCAGATTTGCGTACGACGAATAGAAGCGGAGTCATAGTTGTTTATATCTGTCAGGCCATGAATCACCATTGACGGCCGGATTGCCTACCACTCGGAACGATCGACGTTTGCCGAAACTATGCAAGTTCTTCGCAGATCGGTATAAAGTGGGTCGATGTGCCGTGTTTTAAGCTACAAATTGCTATGTCGCAGATTTGCATACGACGAATAGAAGCAGAGTTATAGTTGTTTATATCTGTGAGGCCATGAATCACCATTGACGGCAGGATTGCCTACCACTCGGAACGATCGACGTTTGACGAAACTATGCAAGTTCTTCGCAGATCGGTATAAGATGGGTCGATGTGTCGTGTTTTAAGCTACAAATTGCTATGTCGCAGATTCGCATACGACGAATAGAAGCGGAGTTATAGTTGTTTATATCTGTCAGGCCATGAATCACCATTGACGGCCGGATTGCCTACCACACGGAACGACCGACGTTTGCCGAAACTATGCAAGTTTGTCGCAGATCGGTATAAGGTGGGTCGTTGGGCCGTGTTTTAAGCTACAAGTTGCTGTGTCGCAGATTCGCATACGACGAATCGAGGCGGAGTTATCAATGTTTATAGCTGTGAGGCCATTAATCACCATTGACGACAGGATTGCCTACCACTCGGAACGATCGACGTTTGACGAAACTATGCAAGTTCGTCGCAGATCGGTATAAGGTGGCTCGATGTGTCGTGTTTTAGGCTACAAATTGCTATGTCGCATATTTGCGTGCGACGAATAGAGGCGGAGTTATAGTTGTTTATATCTGTCAGGCCATGAATCACCATTGACGGCCAGATTGCCTACCACTCGGAACGATCGACGTCTGCCGAAACTATGCAAGATCTTCGCAGATCGGTATAAAGTGGGTCGATGTGCCGTGTTTTAAGCTACAAATTGCTATGTCGCAGATTTGCATACGACGAATAGAAGCAGAGTTATAGTTGTGTATATCTGTGAGGCCATGAATCACCATTGACGGCAGGATTGCCTACCACTCGGAACGATCGACGTTTGACGAAACTATGCAAGTTCTTCGCAGATCGGTATAAGATGGGTCGATGTGTCGTGTTTTAAGCTACAAATTGCTATGTCGCAGATTCGCATACGACCAATAGAACCGGAGTCATAGTTGTTTATATCTGTGAGGTCATGAATCATCATTGACGGCCGGAATGCCTACCACTCGAAACGATCGACGTTTGACGAAACTATGCAAGTTCGTCGCAGATTGGTATAAGGTGGGTCGTTGGGCCGTGTTTTAAGCTACAAGTTGCTGTGTCGCAGATTCGCATACGACGAATAGAGGCGGAGTTATCGATGTTTATATCTGTGAGGCCATTAATGACCATTGACGACAGGATTGCCTACCACACGGAACGACCGACGTTTGCCGAAACTATGCAAGTTTGTCGCAGATCGGTATAAGGTGGGTCGTTGGGCCGTGTTTTAAGCTACAACTTACTATGTCGCAGATTCGCATACGACGAATAGAAGCGAAGTTATCGATGTTTATATCTGTGAGGCCATTAATCACCATTGGCGACAGGATTGCCTACCACTCGGAACGATCGACGTTTGACGAAACTATGCAAGTTCTTCGCAGATCGGTATAAGATGGGTCGATGTGTCGTGTTTTAAGCTACAAATTGCTATGTCGCAGATTCGCATACTACGAATAGAAGTGGAGTTATAGTTGTTTATATCTGTCAGGCCATGAATCACCATTGACGGAAGGATTGCCTTCCACTCGAAACGATCGACGTTTGACGAAACTATGCAAGTTCGTCGCAGTTCGGTATAAGGTGGGTCGTTGGGCCGCGTTTTAAGCTACAAGTTGCTGTGTCGCAGATTCGCATACGACGAATAGAAGCGAAGGTATCGATGTTTATATCTGTGAGGCCATGAATCATCATTGACGACCGGATTGCCTACCACTCGGAACGATCGACGCTTGACGAAACTATGCAAGTTCGTCGCAGATCGGTATAAGGTGGGTCGATGTGTCGTGCTGTAAGCTACAAATTGCTATGTGGCAGATTTGCATACGACGAATAGAAGCGGAGTTATAGTTGTTTATATCTGTGAGGTCATGAATCATCATTGACGGCCGGAATGCCTACCACTCGAAACGATCGACGTTTGACGAAACTATGCAAGTTCGTCGCAGATCGGTATAAGGTGGGTCGATGTGTCGTGCTTTAAGCTACAAATTGCTATTTCGCAGATTTGCATACGACGAATAGAAGCGGAGTTATAGTTGTTTATATCTGTCAGGCCATGAATCACCATTGACGGCCGGATTGCCTTCCACTCGAAACGATCGATGTTTGACGAAACTATGCAAGTTCGTCGCAGATCGGTATAAGGTGGGTCGATGTGTCGTGTTTTAACCTACAAATTGCTATGTCCCAGATTTGCATACGACGAATAGAGGCGGAGTTATAGTTGTTTATATCTGTGAGGCCATGAATCACCATTGACGGCCGGATTGCCCACCACTCGGAACGACCGACGTTTGCCGAAACTATGCAAGTTTGTCGCAGATCGGTATAAGGTGGCTCGATGTGTCGTGTTTTAGGCTACAAATTGCTATGTCGCATATTTGCGTGCGACGAATAGAAGCGGAGTTATAGTTGTTTATATCTGTCAGGCCATGAATCACCATTGACGGCCGGATTGCCTACCACTCGGAACGATCGACGTTTGCCGAAACTATGCAAGTTCTTCGCAGATCGGTATAAGGTGGGTCGATGTGCCGTGTTTTAAGCTACAAATTGCTACGTCGCAGATTTGCATACGACGAATAGAAGCAGAGTTATAGTTGTTTATATCTGTGAGGCCATGAATCACCATTGACGGCAGGATTGCCTACCACTCGGAACGATCGACGTTTGACGAAACTATGCAAGTTCTTCGCAGATCGGTATAAGATGGGTCGATGTGTCGTGTTTTAAGCTACAAATTGCTATGTCGCAGATTCGCATACGACGAATAGAAGTGGAGGTATAGTTGTTTATATCTGTCAGGCCATGAATCACCATTGACGGCCGGATTGCTTTCCACTCGAAACGATCGATGTTTGACGAAACTATGCAAGTTCGTCGCAGATCGGTATAAGGTGGGTCGTTGAGCCGTGTTTTAAGCTACAAGTTGCTGTGTCGCAGATTCGCATACGACGAATAGAAGCGGAGTTATCGATGTTTATATCTGTGAGGCCATTAATCACCATTGACGACAGGATTGCCTACCACTCGGAACGATCGACGTTTGACGAAACTATGCAAGTTCGTCGCAGATCGGTATATGGTGGCTCGATGTGTCGTGTTTTAGGCTACAAATTGCTATGTCGCAGATTTGCGTACGACGAATAGAAGCGGAGTTATAGTTGTTTATATCTGTCAGGCCATGAATCACCATTGACGGCCGGATTGCCCACCACACGGAACGACCGACGTTTGCCGAAACTATGCAAGTTTGTCGCAGATCGCTATAAGGTGGCTCGATGTGTCGTATTTTAGGCTACAAATTGCTATGTCGCATATTTGCGTGCGACGAATAGAAGCGGAGTTATAGTTGTTTATATCTGTCAGGCCATGAATCACCATTGACGGCCGGATTGCCTACCACTCGGAACGATCGACGTTTGCCGAAACTATGCAAGTTCATAGCAGATCGGTATAAGGTGGGTCGATGTGCCGTGTTTTAAGCTAAAAATTGCTATGTCGCAGATTCGCATACGACCAATAGAAGCGGAGTTATCGATGTTTATATCTGTGAGGCCATTAATCACCATTGACGACAGGATTGCCTACCACTCGGAACGATCGACGTTTGACGAAACTACGCAAGTTCGTCGCAGATCGGTATAAGGTGGGTCGTTGGGCCGTGTTTTAAGCTACAACTTGCTATGTCGCAGATTCGCATACGACGAATAGAAGCGAGGTTATCGATGTTTATATCTGTGAGGCCATGAGTCACCATTGACGACCGGATTGCCTACCACTCGGAACGATCGACGCTTGACGAAACTATGCAAGTTCGTCGCAGATCGGTATAAGATGGGTCGATGTGTCGTGTTTTAATCTACAAATTGCTATGTCGCAGATTCGCATACGACGAATAGAAGCGAAGTTATCGATGTTTATATCTGTGAGGCCATAAATCACCATTGACGACCGGATTGCCTACCACTCGAAACGATCGACGTTTGACGAAACTATGCAAGTGCGTCGCAGATCGGTATAAGGTGGGTCGATGTGTCGTGCTTCAAGCTACAAATTGCTATGTCGCAGATTCGCATACGACGAATAGAAGCGAAGTTATCGATGTTTATATCTGTGAGGCCATGAATCACCATTGACGACCGGATTGCCTACCACTTGGAACGATCGACGCTTGACGAAACTATGCAAGTTCGTCGCAGATCGGTATAAGGTGGGTCGACGTGTCGTGCTGTAAGCTACAAATTGCTATGTCGCAGATTTGCATACGACGAATATAAGCGGAGTTATAGTTGTTTATATCTGTGAGGTCATGAATCATCATTGACGGCCGGAATGCCTACCACTCGAAAGGATCGACGTTTGACGAAACTATGCAAGTTCGTCGCAGATCGGTATTAGGTGGGACGATGTGTCGTGCTTTAAGCTACAAATTGCTATGTCGCAGATTTGCATACGACGAATAGAAGCAGAGTTATAGTTGTGTATATCTGTGAGGCCATGAATCACCATTGACGGCAGGATTGCCTACCACTCGGAACGATCGACGCTTGACGAAACTATGCAAGTTCGTCGCAGATCGGTATAAGGTGGGTCGATGTGTCGTGCTGTAAGCTACAAATTGCTATGTCGCAGATTTGCATACGACGAATATAAGCGGAGTTATAGTTGTTTATATCTGTGAGGTCATGAATCATCATTGACGGCCGGAATGCCTACCACTCGAAAGGATCGACGTTTGACGAAACTATGCAAGTTCGTCGCAGATCGGTATTAGGTGGGTCGTTGGGCCGTGTTTTAAGCTACAAGTTGCTGTGTCGCAGATTCGCATACGACGAATAGAAGCGGAGTTATCGATGTTTATATCTGTGAGGCCATTAATCACCATTGACGACAGGATTGCCTACCACTCGGAACGATCGACGTTTGACGAAACTATGCAAGTTCGTCGCAGATCGGTATATGGTGGCTCGATGTGTCGTGTTTTAGGCTACAAATTGCTATGTCGCAGATTTGCGTACGACGAATAGAAGCGGAGTCATAGTTGTTTATATCTGTCAGGCCATGAATCACCATTGACGGCCGGATTGCCTACCACTCGGAACGATCGACGTTTGCCGAAACTATGCAAGTTCTTCGCAGATCGGTATAAAGTGGGTCGATGTGCCGTGTTTTAAGCTACAAATTGCTATGTCGCAGATTTGCATACGACGAATAGAAGCAGAGTTATAGTTGTTTATATCTGTGAGGCCATGAATCACCATTGACGGCAGGATTGCCTACCACTCGGAACGATCGACGTTTGACGAAACTATGCAAGTTCTTCGCAGATCGGTATAAGATGGGTCGATGTGTCGTGTTTTAAGCTACAAATTGCTATGTCGCAGATTCGCATACGACGAATAGAAGCGGAGTTATAGTTGTTTATATCTGTCAGGCCATGAATCACCATTGACGGCCGGATTGCCTACCACACGGAACGACCGACGTTTGCCGAAACTATGCAAGTTTGTCGCAGATCGGTATAAGGTGGGTCGTTGGGCCGTGTTTTAAGCTACAAGTTGCTGTGTCGCAGATTCGCATACGACGAATCGAGGCGGAGTTATCAATGTTTATAGCTGTGAGGCCATTAATCACCATTGACGACAGGATTGCCTACCACTCGGAACGATCGACGTTTGACGAAACTATGCAAGTTCGTCGCAGATCGGTATAAGGTGGCTCGATGTGTCGTGTTTTAGGCTACAAATTGCTATGTCGCATATTTGCGTGCGACGAATAGAGGCGGAGTTATAGTTGTTTATATCTGTCAGGCCATGAATCACCATTGACGGCCAGATTGCCTACCACTCGGAACGATCGACGTCTGCCGAAACTATGCAAGATCTTCGCAGATCGGTATAAAGTGGGTCGATGTGCCGTGTTTTAAGCTACAAATTGCTATGTCGCAGATTTGCATACGACGAATAGAAGCAGAGTTATAGTTGTGTATATCTGTGAGGCCATGAATCACCATTGACGGCAGGATTGCCTACCACTCGGAACGATCGACGTTTGACGAAACTATGCAAGTTCTTCGCAGATCGGTATAAGATGGGTCGATGTGTCGTGTTTTAAGCTACAAATTGCTATGTCGCAGATTCGCATACGACCAATAGAACCGGAGTCATAGTTGTTTATATCTGTGAGGTCATGAATCATCATTGACGGCCGGAATGCCTACCACTCGAAACGATCGACGTTTGACGAAACTATGCAAGTTCGTCGCAGATTGGTATAAGGTGGGTCGTTGGGCCGTGTTTTAAGCTACAAGTTGCTGTGTCGCAGATTCGCATACGACGAATAGAGGCGGAGTTATCGATGTTTATATCTGTGAGGCCATTAATGACCATTGACGACAGGATTGCCTACCACACGGAACGACCGACGTTTGCCGAAACTATGCAAGTTTGTCGCAGATCGGTATAAGGTGGGTCGTTGGGCCGTGTTTTAAGCTACAACTTACTATGTCGCAGATTCGCATACGACGAATAGAAGCGAAGTTATCGATGTTTATATCTGTGAGGCCATTAATCACCATTGGCGACAGGATTGCCTACCACTCGGAACGATCGACGTTTGACGAAACTATGCAAGTTCTTCGCAGATCGGTATAAGATGGGTCGATGTGTCGTGTTTTAAGCTACAAATTGCTATGTCGCAGATTCGCATACTACGAATAGAAGTGGAGTTATAGTTGTTTATATCTGTCAGGCCATGAATCACCATTGACGGAAGGATTGCCTTCCACTCGAAACGATCGACGTTTGACGAAACTATGCAAGTTCGTCGCAGTTCGGTATAAGGTGGGTCGTTGGGCCGCGTTTTAAGCTACAAGTTGCTGTGTCGCAGATTCGCATACGACGAATAGAAGCGAAGGTATCGATGTTTATATCTGTGAGGCCATGAATCATCATTGACGACCGGATTGCCTACCACTCGGAACGATCGACGCTTGACGAAACTATGCAAGTTCGTCGCAGATCGGTATAAGGTGGGTCGATGTGTCGTGCTGTAAGCTACAAATTGCTATGTGGCAGATTTGCATACGACGAATAGAAGCGGAGTTATAGTTGTTTATATCTGTGAGGTCATGAATCATCATTGACGGCCGGAATGCCTACCACTCGAAACGATCGACGTTTGACGAAACTATGCAAGTTCGTCGCAGATCGGTATAAGGTGGGTCGATGTGTCGTGCTTTAAGCTACAAATTGCTATTTCGCAGATTTGCATACGACGAATAGAAGCGGAGTTATAGTTGTTTATATCTGTCAGGCCATGAATCACCATTGACGGCCGGATTGCCTTCCACTCGAAACGATCGATGTTTGACGAAACTATGCAAGTTCGTCGCAGATCGGTATAAGGTGGGTCGATGTGTCGTGTTTTAACCTACAAATTGCTATGTCCCAGATTTGCATACGACGAATAGAGGCGGAGTTATAGTTGTTTATATCTGTGAGGCCATGAATCACCATTGACGGCCGGATTGCCCACCACTCGGAACGACCGACGTTTGCCGAAACTATGCAAGTTTGTCGCAGATCGGTATAAGGTGGCTCGATGTGTCGTGTTTTAGGCTACAAATTGCTATGTCGCATATTTGCGTGCGACGAATAGAAGCGGAGTTATAGTTGTTTATATCTGTCAGGCCATGAATCACCATTGACGGCCGGATTGCCTACCACTCGGAACGATCGACGTTTGCCGAAACTATGCAAGTTCTTCGCAGATCGGTATAAGGTGGGTCGATGTGCCGTGTTTTAAGCTACAAATTGCTACGTCGCAGATTTGCATACGACGAATAGAAGCAGAGTTATAGTTGTTTATATCTGTGAGGCCATGAATCACCATTGACGGCAGGATTGCCTACCACTCGGAACGATCGACGTTTGACGAAACTATGCAAGTTCTTCGCAGATCGGTATAAGATGGGTCGATGTGTCGTGTTTTAAGCTACAAATTGCTATGTCGCAGATTCGCATACGACGAATAGAAGTGGAGGTATAGTTGTTTATATCTGTCAGGCCATGAATCACCATTGACGGCCGGATTGCTTTCCACTCGAAACGATCGATGTTTGACGAAACTATGCAAGTTCGTCGCAGATCGGTATAAGGTGGGTCGTTGAGCCGTGTTTTAAGCTACAAGTTGCTGTGTCGCAGATTCGCATACGACGAATAGAAGCGGAGTTATCGATGTTTATATCTGTGAGGCCATTAATCACCATTGACGACAGGATTGCCTACCACTCGGAACGATCGACGTTTGACGAAACTATGCAAGTTCGTCGCAGATCGGTATATGGTGGCTCGATGTGTCGTGTTTTAGGCTACAAATTGCTATGTCGCAGATTTGCGTACGACGAATAGAAGCGGAGTTATAGTTGTTTATATCTGTCAGGCCATGAATCACCATTGACGGCCGGATTGCCCACCACACGGAACGACCGACGTTTGCCGAAACTATGCAAGTTTGTCGCAGATCGCTATAAGGTGGCTCGATGTGTCGTATTTTAGGCTACAAATTGCTATGTCGCATATTTGCGTGCGACGAATAGAAGCGGAGTTATAGTTGTTTATATCTGTCAGGCCATGAATCACCATTGACGGCCGGATTGCCTACCACTCGGAACGATCGACGTTTGCCGAAACTATGCAAGTTCATAGCAGATCGGTATAAGGTGGGTCGATGTGCCGTGTTTTAAGCTAAAAATTGCTATGTCGCAGATTCGCATACGACGAATAGAAGCGGAGTTATCGATGTTTATATCTGTGAGGCCATTAATCACCATTGACGACAGGATTGCCTACCACTCGGAACGATCGACGTTTGACGAAACTACGCAAGTTCGTCGCAGATCGGTATAAGGTGGGTCGTTGGGCCGTGTTTTAAGCTACAACTTGCTATGTCGCAGATTCGCATACGACGAATAGAAGCGAGGTTATCGATGTTTATATCTGTGAGGCCATGAGTCACCATTGACGACCGGATTGCCTACCACTCGGAACGATCGACGCTTGACGAAACTATGCAAGTTCGTCGCAGATCGGTATAAGGTGGGTCGATGTGTCGTGCTTCAAGCTACAAATTGCTATGTCGCAGATTTGCATACGACGAATAGAAGCGGAATTATAGTTGTTTATATGTGTGAGGTCATGAATCATCATTGACGGCCGGAATGCCTACCACTCGAAACGACCGATGTTTGACGAAACTATGCAAGTTCGTCGCAGATCGGTATAAGGTGGGTCGATGTGTCGTGCTTTAAGCTACAAATTGCTATGTCGCAGATTCGCATACGACGAATAGAAGCGGAGTTATCGATGTTTATATCTGTGAGGCCATTAATCACCATTGACGACAGGATTGCCTACCACTCGGAACGATCGACGTTTGACGAAACTATGCAAGTTCGTCGCAGATCGGTATATGGTGGCTCGATGTGTCGTGTTTTAGGCTACAAATTGCTATGTCGCAGATTTGCGTACGACGAATAGAAGCGGAGTTATAGTTGTTTATATCTGTCAGGCCATGAATCACCATTGACGGCCGGATTGCCCACCACTCGGAACGACCGACGTTTGCCGAAACTATGCAAGTTTGTCGCAGATCGGTATAAGGTGGCTCGATGTGTCGTGTTTTAGGCTACAAATTGCTATGTCGCATATTTGCGTGCGACGAATAGAAGCGGAGTTATAGTTGTTTATATCTGTCAGGCCATGAATCACCATTGACGGCCGGATTGCCTACCACTCGGAACGATCGACGTTTGCCGAAACTATGCAAGTTCTTCGCGGATCGGTATAAGGTGGGTCGATGTGCCGTGTTTTAAGCTACAAATTGCTACGTCGCAGATTTGCATACGACGAATAGAAGCAGAGTTATAGTTGTTTATATCTGTGAGGCCATGAATCACCATTGACGGCAGGATTGCCTACCACTCGGAACGATCGACGTTTGACGAAACTATGCAAGTTCTTCGCAGATCGGTATAAGATGGGTCGATGTGTCGTGTTTTAAACTACAAATTGCTATGTCGCAGATTCGCATACGACGAATAGAAGTGGAGGTATAGTTGTTTATATCTGTCAGGCCATGAATCACCATTGACGGCCGGATTGCTTTCCACTCGAAACGATCGATGTTTGACGAAACTATGCAAGTTCGTCGCAGATCGGTATAAGGTGGGTCGTTGGGCCGTGTTTTAAGCTACAAGTTGCTGTGCCGCAGATTCGCATACGACGAATAGAAGCGGAGTTATCGATGTTTATATCTGTGAGGCCATTAATCACCATTGACGACAGGATTGCCTACCACTCGGAACGATCGACGTTTGACGAAACTATGCAAGTTCGTCGCAGATCGGTATATGGTGGCTCGATGTGTCGTGTTTTAGGCTACAAATTGCTATGTCGCAGATTTGCGTACGACGAATAGAAGCGGAGTTATAGTTGTTTATATCTGTCAGGCCATGAATCACCATTGACGGCCGGATTGCCCACCACACGGAACGACCGACGTTTGCCGAAACTATGCAAGTTTGTCGCAGATCGCTATAAGGTGGCTCGATGTGTCGTGTTTTAGGCTACAAATTGCTATGTCGCATATTTGCGTGCGACGAATAGAAGCGGAGTTATAGTTGTTTATATCTGTCAGGCCATGAATCACCATTGACGGCCGGATTGCCTACCACTCGGAACGATCGACGTTTGCCGAAACTATGCAAGTTCATAGCAGATCGGTATAAGGTGGGTCGATGTGCCGTGTTTTAAGCTAAAAATTGCTATGTCGCAGATTCGCATACGACCAATAGAAGCGGAGTTATCGATGTTTATATCTGTGAGGCCATTAATCACCATTGACGACAGGATTGCCTACCACTCGGAACGATCGACGTTTGACGAAACTATGCAAGTTCGTCGCAGATCGGTATAAGGTGGGTCGTTGGGCCGTGTTTTAAGCTACAACTTGCTATGTCGCAGATTCGCATACGACGAATAGAAGCGAGGTTATCGATGTTTATATCTGTGAGGCCATGAGTCACCATTGACGACCGGATTGCCTACCACTCGGAACGATCGACGCTTGACGAAACTATGCAAGTTCGTCGCAGATCGGTATAAGGTGGGTCGATGTGTCGTGCTTCAAGCTACAAATTGCTATGTCGCAGATTTGCATACGACGAATAGAAGCGGAATTATAGTTGTTTATATGTGTGAGGTCATGAATCATCATTGACGGCCGGAATGCCTACCACTCGAAACGACCGATGTTTGACGAAACTATGCAAGTTCGTCGCAGATCGGTATAAGGTGGGTCGATGTGTCGTGCTTTAAGCTACAAATTGCTATGTCGCAGATTCGCATACGACGAATAGAAGCGGAGTTATCGATGTTTATATCTGTGAGGCCATTAATCACCATTGACGACAGGATTGCCTACCACTCGGAACGATCGACGTTTGACGAAACTATGCAAGTTCGTCGCAGATCGGTATATGGTGGCTCGATGTGTCGTGTTTTAGGCTACAAATTGCTATGTCGCATATTTGCGTGCGACGAATAGAAGCGGAGTTATAGTTGTTTATATCTGTCAGGCCATGAATCACCATTGACGGCCGGATTGCCTACCACTCGGAACGATCGACGTTTGCCGAAACTATGCAAGTTCTTCGCAGATCGGTATAAGGTGGGTCGATGTGCCGTGTTTTAAGCTACAAATTGCTATGTCGCAGATTTGCATACGACGAATAGAAGCGGAGTTATCGATGTTTATATCTGTGAGGCCATTAATCACCATTGACGACAGGATTGCCTACCACTCGGAACGATCGACGTTTGACGAAACTATGCAAGTTCGTCGCAGATCAGTATAAGGTGGGTCGTTGGGCCGTGTTTTAAGATACAAGTTGCTATGTCGCAGATTCGCATACGACCAATAGAAGCGGAGTTATCGATGTTTATATCTGTGAGGCCATTAATCACCATTGACGACAGGATTGCCTACCACTCGGAACGATCGACGTTTGACGAAACTATGCAAGTTCGTCGCAGATCGGTATATGGTGGCTCGATGTGTCGTGTTTTAGGCTACAAATTGCTATGTCGCAGATTTGCGTGCGACGAATAGAAGCGGAGTTATAGTTGTTTATATCTGTCAGGCCATGAATCACCATTGACAGCCGGATTGCCTACCACTCGGAACGACCGACGTTTGCCGAAACTATGCAAGTTCGTCGCAGATCGGTATAAGGTGGGTCGATGTGCCGTGTTTTAAGCTACAAATTGCTATGTCGCAGATTCGCATACTACGAATAGAAGTGGAGTTATAGTTGTTTATATCTGTCAGGCCATGAATCACCATTGACGGCCGGATTGCCTACCACTCGGAACGATCGACGCTTGACGAAACTATGCAAGTTCGTCGCAGATCGGTATAAGGTGGGTCGATGTGTCGTGCTTCAAGCTACAAATTGCTATGTCGCAGATTTGCATACGACGAATAGAAGCGGAGTTATAGTTGTTTATATCTGTGAGGTCATGAATCATCATTGACGGCCGGAATGCCTACCACTCGAAACGATCGATGTTTGACGAAACTATGCAAGTTCGTCGCAGATCGGTATAAGGTGGGTCGATGTGTCGTGCTTTAAGCTACAAATTGCTATGTCGCATATTTGCGTGCGACGAATAGAAGCGGAGTTATAGTTGTTTATATCTGTCAGGCCATGAATCACCATTGACGGCCGGATTGCCTACCACTCGGAACGATCGACGTTTGCCGAAACTATGCAAGTTCATCGCAGATCGGTATAAGGTGGGTCGATGTGCCGTGTTTTAAGCTAAAAATTGCTATGTCGCAGATTCGCATACTACGAATAGAAGTGGAGTTATAGTTGTTTATATCTGTCAGGCCATGAATCACCATTGACGGCCGGATTGCCTACCACTCGGAACGACCGACGTTTGCCGAAACTATGCAAGTTCGTCGCAGATCGGTATAAGGTGGGTCGATGTGCCGTGTTTTAAGCTACAAATTGCTATGTCGCAGATTCGCATACTACGAATAGAAGTGGAGTTATAGTTGTTTATATCTGTCAGGCCATGAATCACCATTGACGGAAGGATGGCCTTCCACTCGAAACGATCGATGTTTGACGAAACTATGCAAGTTCGTCGCAGATCGGTATAAGGTGGGTCGTTGGGCCGTGTTTTAAGCTACAAGTTGCTGTGTCGCAAATTCGCATACGACGAATAGAAGCGGAGTTATCGATGTTTATATCTGTGAGGCCATTAATCACCATTGACGACAGGATTGCCTACCACTCGGAACGATCGACGTTTGACGAAACTATGCAAGTTCGTCGCAGATCGGTATAAGGTGGGTCGTTGGGACGTGTTTTAAGCTACAACTTGCTATGTCGCAGATTCGCATACGACGAATAGAAGCGAAGTTATCGATGTTTATATCTGTCAGGCCATGAATCACCATTGACGGCCGGATTGCTTTCCACTCGAAACGATCGATGTTTGACGAAACTATGCAAGTTCGTCGCAGATCGGTATAAGGTGGGTCGTTGGGCCGTGTTTTAAGCTACAAGTTGCTGTGTCGCAAATTCGCATACGACGAATAGAAGCGGAGTTATCGATGTTTATATCTGTGAGGCCATTAATCACCATTGACGACAGGATTGCCTACCACTCGGAACGATCGACGTTTGACGAAACTATGCAAGTTCGTCGCAGATCAGTATAAGGTGGGTCGTTGGGCCGTGTTTTAAGATACAAGTTGCTATGTCGCAGATTCGCATACGACCAATAGAAGCGGAGTTATCGATGTTTATATCTGTGAGGCCATTAATCACCATTGACGACAGGATTGCCTACCACTCGGAACGATCGACGTTTGACGAAACTATGCAAGTTCGTCGCAGATCGGTATATGGTGGCTCGATGTGTCGTGTTTTAGGCTACAAATTGCTATGTCGCAGATTTGCGTGCGACGAATAGAAGCGGAGTTATAGTTGTTTATATCTGTCAGGCCATGAATCACCATTGACGGCCGGATTGCCTACCACTCGGAACGACCGACGTTTGCCGAAACTATGCAAGTTCGTCGCAGATCGGTATAAGGTGGGTCGATGTGCCGTGTTTTAAGCTACAAATTGCTATGTCGCAGATTCGCATACTACGAATAGAAGTGGAGTTATAGTTGTTTATATCTGTCAGGCCATGAATCACCATTGACGGCCGGATTGCCTACCACTCGGAACGATCGACGCTTGACGAAACTATGCAAGTTCGTCGCAGATCGGTATAAGGTGGGTCGATGTGTCGTGCTTCAAGCTACAAATTGCTATGTCGCAGATTTGCATACGACGAATAGAAGCGGAGTTATAGTTGTTTATATCTGTGAGGTCATGAATCATCATTGACGGCCGGAATGCCTACCACTCGAAACGATCGATGTTTGACGAAACTATGCAAGTTCGTCGCAGATCGGTATAAGGTGGGTCGATGTGTCGTGCTTTAAGCTACAAATTGCTATGTCGCATATTTGCGTGCGACGAATAGAAGCGGAGTTATAGTTGTTTATATCTGTCAGGCCATGAATCACCATTGACGGCCGGATTGCCTACCACTCGGAACGATCGACGTTTGCCGAAACTATGCAAGTTCATCGCAGATCGGTATAAGGTGGGTCGATGTGCCGTGTTTTAAGCTAAAAATTGCTATGTCGCAGATTCGCATACTACGAATAGAAGTGGAGTTATAGTTGTTTATATCTGTCAGGCCATGAATCACCATTGACGGCCGGATTGCCTACCACTCGGAACGACCGACGTTTGCCGAAACTATGCAAGTTCGTCGCAGATCGGTATAAGGTGGGTCGATGTGCCGTGTTTTAAGCTACAAATTGCTATGTCGCAGATTCGCATACTACGAATAGAAGTGGAGTTATAGTTGTTTATATCTGTCAGGCCATGAATCACCATTGACGGAAGGATGGCCTTCCACTCGAAACGATCGATGTTTGACGAAACTATGCAAGTTCGTCGCAGATCGGTATAAGGTGGGTCGTTGGGCCGTGTTTTAAGCTACAAGTTGCTGTGTCGCAAATTCGCATACGACGAATAGAAGCGGAGTTATCGATGTTTATATCTGTGAGGCCATTAATCACCATTGACGACAGGATTGCCTACCACTCGGAACGATCGACGTTTGACGAAACTATGCAAGTTCGTCGCAGATCGGTATAAGGTGGGTCGTTGGGACGTGTTTTAAGCTACAACTTGCTATGTCGCAGATTCGCATACGACGAATAGAAGCGAAGTTATCGATGTTTATATCTGTGAGGCCATGAGTCACCATTGACGACCGGATTGCCTACCACTCGGAACGATCGACGCTTGATGAAACTATGCAAGTTCGTCGCAGATCGGTATAAGGTGGGTCGATGTGTCGTGCATCAAGCTACAAATTGCTATGTCGCAGATTTTTCATACGACGAATGGAAGCGGAGTTATAGTTGTTTATATGTGTGAGGTCATGAATCATCATTGACGGCCGGAATGCCTACCACTCGAAACGATCGATGTTTGACGAAACTATGCAAGTTCGTCGCAGATCGGTATAAGGTGGGTCGTTGGGCCGTGTTTTAAGCTACAACTTGCTATGTCGCAGATTCGCATACGACGAATAGAAGCGAAGTTATCGATGTTTATATCTGTGAGGCCATGAGTCACCATTGACGACCGGATTGCCAACCACTCGGAACGATCGACGCTTGACGAAACTATGCAAGTTCGTCGCAGATCGGTATAAGGTGGGTCGATGTGTCGTGCATCAAGCTACAAATTGCTATGTCGCAGATTTGCATACGACGAATAGAAGCGGAGTTATAGTTGTTTATATGTGTGAGGTCATGAATCATCATTGACGGCCGGAATGCCTACCACTCGAAACGATCGATGTTTGACGAAACTATGCAAGTTCGTCGCAGATCGGTATAAGGTGGGTCGATGTGTCGTGTTTTAAGCTACAAATTGCTATGTCGCAGATTTGCATACGACGAATAGAAGCGGAGTTATAGTTGTTTATATCTGTCAGACCATGAATCACCATTGACGGCCGGATTGCCTTCCACTCGAAACGATCGATGTTTGACGAAACTATGCAAGTTCGTCGCAGATCGGTATAAGGTGGGTCGATGTGTCGTGTTTTAAGCTACAAATTGCTATGTCGCAGATTTGCATACGACGAATAGAAGCAGAGTTATAGTTGTTTATATCTGTGAGGCCATGAATCACCATTGACGGCAGGATTGCCTACCACTCGGAACGATCGACGTTTGACGAAACTATGCAAGTTCTTCGCAGATCGGTATAAGATGGGTCGATGTGTGGTGTTTTAAGCTACAAACTGCTATGTCGCAGATTCGCATACGACGAATAGAAGTGGAGTTATAGTTGTTTATATCTGTCAGGCCATGAATCACCATTGACGGCCGGATTGCCTACCACTCGAAACGATCGATGTTTGACGAAACTATGCAAGTTCGTCGCAGATCGGTATAAGGTAGGTCGATGTGTCGTGCTTTAAGCTACAAGTTGCTGTGTCGCAGATTCGCATACGACGAATAGAAGCGGAGTTATCGATGTTTATATCTGTGAGGCCATTAATCACCATTGACGACAGGATTGCCTACCACTCGGAATGATCGACGTTTGACGAAACTAGGCAAGTTCGTCGCAGATCGGTATAAGGTGGGTCGTTGGGCCGTGTTTTAAGATACAAATTGCTATGTCGCAGATTCGCATACGACCAATAGAAGCGGAGTTATCGATGTTTATATCTGTGAGGCCATTAATCACCATTGACGACAGGATTGCCTACCACTCGGAACGATCGACGTTTGCCGAAACTATGCAAGTTCATCGCAGATCGGTATAAGGTGGGTCGATGTGCCGTGTTTTAAGCTAAAAATTGCTATGTCGCAGATTCGCATACTACGAATAGAAGTGGAGTTATAGTTGTTTATATCTGTCAGGCCATGAATCACCATTGACGGCCGGATTGCCTACCACTCGGAACGACCGACGTTTGCCGAAACTATGCAAGTTCGTCGCAGATCGGTATAAGGTGGGTCGATGTGCCGTGTTTTAAGCTACAAATTGCTATGTCGCAGATTCGCATACTACGAATAGAAGTGGAGTTATAGTTGTTTATATCTGTCAGGCCATGAATCACCATTGACGGAAGGATGGCCTTCCACTCGAAACGATCGATGTTTGACGAAACTATGCAAGTTCGTCGCAGATCGGTATAAGGTGGGTCGTTGGGCCGTGTTTTAAGCTACAAGTTGCTGTGTCGCAAATTCGCATACGACGAATAGAAGCGGAGTTATCGATGTTTATATCTGTGAGGCCATTAATCACCATTGACGACAGGATTGCCTACCACTCGGAACGATCGACGTTTGACGAAACTATGCAAGTTCGTCGCAGATCGGTATAAGGTGGGTCGATGTGTCGTGTTTTAAGCTACAAATTGCTATGTCGCAGATTTGCATACGACGAATAGAGGCGGAGTTATAGTTGTTTATATCTGTGAGGCCATGAATCACCATTGACGGCAGGATTGCCTACCACTCGGAACGATCGACGTTTGCCGAAACTATGCAAGTTCGTCGCAGATCGGTATAAGGTGGGTCGACGTGTCGTGCTTCAAGCTACAAATTGCTATGTCGCAGATTTGCATACGACGAATAGAAGCGGAGTTATAGTTGTTTATATCTGTGAGGTCATGAATCCTCATTGACGGCCGGAATGCCTACCACTCGAAACGATCGATGATTGACGAAACTATGCAAGTTCGTCGCAGATCGGTATAAGGTGCGTCGATGTGTCGTGCTTTAAGCTACAAATTGCTATGTCGCAGATTTGCGTACGACGAATATAAGCGGAGTTATAGTTGTTTATATCTGTCAGGCCATGAATCACCACTGACGGCCGGATTGCCCACCACTCGGAACGACCGACGTTTGCCGAAACTATGCAAGTTTGTCGCAGATCGGTAGAAGGTGGCTCGATGTGTCGTGTTTTAGGCTACAAATTGCTATGTCGCATATTTGCGTGCGACGAATAGAAGCGGAGTTATAGTTGTTTATATCTGTCAGGCCATGAATCACCATTGACGGCCGGATTGCCTACCACTCGGAACGATCGACGTTTGCCGAAACTATGCAAGTTCTTCGCAGATCGGTATAAGGTGGGTCGATGTGCCGTGTTTTAAGCTACAAATTGCTATGTCGCAGATTTGCATACGACGAATAGAAGCAGAGTTATAGTTGTTTATATCTGTGAGGCCATGAATCACCATTGACGGCAGTATTGCCTACCACTCGGAACGATCGACGTTTGACGAAACTATGCAAGTTCGTCGCAGATCGGTATATGGTGGCTCGATGTGTCGTGTTTTAGGCTACAAATTGCTATGTCGCAGATTTGCGTACGACGAATAGAAGCGGAGTTATAGTTGTTTATATCTGTCAGGCCATGAATCACCATTGACGGCCGGATTGCCCACCACTCGGAACGACCGACGTTTGCCGAAACTATGCAAGTTCATCGCAGATCGGTATAAGGTGGGTCGATGTGCCGTGTTTTAAGCTAAAAATTGCTATGTCGCAGATTCGCATACGACCAATAGAAGCGGAGTTATCGATGTTTATATCTGTGAGGCCATTAATCACCATTGACGACAGGATTGCCTACCACTCGGAACGATCGACGTTTGACGAAACTATGCAAGTTCGTCGCAGATCGGTATAAGGTGGGTCGATGTGTCGTGTTTTAGGCTACAAATTGCTATGTCGCATATTTGCGTGCGACGAATAGAAGCGGTGTTATAGTTGTTAATATCTGTGAGGCCATGAATCACCATTGACGGCAGGATTGCCTACCACTCGGAACGATCGACGTTTGACGAAACTATGCAAGTTCTTCGCAGATCGGTATAAGATGGGTCGATGTGTCGTGTTTTAAGCTACAAATTGCTATGTCGCAGATTCGCATACGACGAATAGAAGTGGAGTTATAGTTGTTTATATCTGTCAGGCCATGAATCACCATTGACGGCCGGATTGCCTACCACTCGAAACGATCGATGTTTGACGAAACTATGCAAGTTCGTCGCAGATCGGTATAAGGTGGGTCGATGTGTCGTGCTCTAAGCTACATATTGCTATGTCGCAGATTTGCATACGATGAATAGAAGCGGAGTTATAGTTCTTTATATCTGTGAGGTCATGAATCATCATTGACGGCCGGAATGCCTACCACTCGAAACGATCGATGTTTGACGAAACTATGCAAGTTCGTCGCAGATCGGTATAAGGTGGGTCGATGTGTAGTGCTTTAAGCTACAAATTGCTATGTCGCAGATTTGCATACGACGAATAGAAGCGGAGTTATAGTTGTCTATATCTGTGAGGCCATTAATCACCATTGACGACAGGATTGCCTACCACTCGGAATGATCGACGTTTAACGAAACTAGGCAAGTTCGTCGCAGATCGGTATAAGGTGGGTCGTTGGGCCGTGTTTTAAGATACAAATTGCTATGTCGCAGATTCGCATACGACCAATAGAAGCGGAGTTATAGTTGTTTATATCTGTCAGGCCATGAATCACCATTGACGGCCGGATTGCCTACCACTCGGAACGATCGACGTTTGCCGTAACTATGTAAGTTCTTCGCAGATCGGTATAAGATGGGTCGATGTGTCGTGTTTTAAGCTACAAATTGCTATGTCGCAGATTCGCATACGACGAATAGAAGTGGAGTTATAGTTGTTTATATCTGTCAGGCCATGAATCACCATTGACGGCCGGATTGCCTACCACTCGAAACGATCGATGTTTGACGAAACTATGCAAGTTCTTCGCAGATCGGTATAAGATGGGTCGATGTGTCGTGTTTTAAGCTACAAATTGCTATGTCGCAGATTCGCATACGACGAATAGAAGTGGAGTTATAGTTGTTTATATCTGTCAGGCCATGAATCACCATTGACGGCCGGATTGCCTACCACTCGAAACGATCGACGTTTGCCGAAACTATGCAAGTTCTTCGCAGATCGGTATAAGGTGGGTCGATATGCCGTGTTTTAAGCTACAAATTGCTATGTCGCAGATTTGCATACGACGAATAGAAGCGGAGTTATCGATGTTTATATCTGTGAGGCCATTAATCACCATTGACGACAGGATTGCCTACCACTCGGAACGATCGACGTTTGACGAAACTATGCAAGTTCGTCGCAGATCGGTATATGGTGGCTCGATGTGTCGTGTTTTAGGCTACAAATTGCTATGTCGCAGATTTGCGTACGACGAATAGAAGCGGAGTTATAGTTGTTTATATCTGTCAGGCCATGAATCACCATTGACGGCCGGATTGCCCACCACTCGGAACGACCGACGTTTGCCGAAACTATGCAAGTTTGTCGCAGATCGGTATAAGGTGGCTCGATGTGTCGTGTTTTAGGCTACAAATTGCTATGTCGCATATTTGCGTGCGACGAATAGAAGCAGAGTTATAGTTGTTTATATCTGTGAGGCCATGAATCACCATTGACGGCAGGATTGCCTACCACTCGGAACGATCGACGTTTGACGAAACTATGCAAGTTCTTCGCAGATCGGTATAAGATGGGTCGATGTGTCGTGTTTTAAGCTACAAATTGCTATGTCGCAGATTCGCATACGACGAATAGAAGTGGAGGTATAGTTGTTTATATCTGTCAGGCCATGAATCACCATTGACGGCCGGATTGCTTTCCACTCGAAACGATCGATGTTTGACGAAACTATGCAAGTTCGTCGCAGATCGGTATATGGTGGCTCGATGTGTCGTGTTTTAGGCTACAAATTGCTATGTCGCAGATTTGCGTGCGACGAATAGAAGCGGAGTTATAGTTGTTTATATCTGTCAGGCCATGAATCACCATTGACGGCCGGATTGCCTACCACTCGGAACGACCGACGTTTGCCGAAACTATGCAAGTTCGTCGCAGATCGGTATAAGGTGGGTCGATGTGCCGTGTTTTAAGCTACAAATTGCTATGTCGCAGATTCGCATACTACGAATAGAAGTGGAGTTATAGTTGTTTATATCTGTCAGGCCATGAATCACCATTGACGGAAGGATGGCCTTCCACTCGAAACGATCGATGTTTGACGAAACTATGCAAGTTCGTCGCAGATCGGTATAAGGTGGGTCGTTGGGCCGTGTTTTAAGCTACAAGTTGCTGTGTCGCAAATTCGCATACGACGAATAGAAGCGGAGTTATCGATGTTTATATCTGTGAGGCCATTAATCACCATTGACGACAGGATTGCCTACCACTCGGAACGATCGACGTTTGACGAAACTATGCAAGTTCGTCGCAGATCAGTATAAGGTGGGTCGTTGGGCCGTGTTTTAAGATACAAGTTGCTATGTCGCAGATTCGCATACGACCAATAGAAGCGGAGTTATCGATGTTTATATCTGTGAGGCCATTAATCACCATTGACGGCAGGATTGCCTACCACTCGGAACAATCGACGTTTGACGAAACTATGCAAGTTCGTCGCAGATCGGTATAAGGTGGGTCGTTGGGCCGTGTTTTAAGCTACAACTTGCTATGTCGCAGATTCGCATACGACGAATAGAAGCGAACTTATCGATGTTTATATCTGTGAGGCCATGAGTCACCATTGACGACCGGATTGCCTACCACTCGGAACGATCGACGCTTGACGAAACTATGCAAGTTCGTCGCAGATCGGTATAAGGTGGGTCGATGTGTCGTGCATCAAGCTACAAATTGCTATGTCGCAGATTTGCATACGACGAATAGAAGCGGAGTTATAGTTGTTTATATGTGTGAGGTCATGAATCATCATTGACGGCCGGAATGCCTACCACTCGAAACGATCGATGTTTGACGAAACTATGCAAGTTCGTCGCAGATCGGTATAAGGTGGGTCGATGTGTCGTGCTTTAAGCTACAAATTGCTATGTCGCAGATTTGCATACGACGAATAGAAGCGGAGTTATAGTTGTTTATATCTGTCAGACCATGAATCACCATTGACGGCCGGATTGCCTTCCACTCGAAACGATCGATGTTTGACGAAACTATGCAAGTTCGTCGCAGATCGGTATAAGGTGGGTCGATGTGTCGTGTTTTAAGCTACAAATTGCTATGTCGCAGATTTGCATACGACGAATAGAAGCAGAGTTATAGTTGTTTATATCTGTGAGGCCATGAATCACCATTGACGGCAGGATTGCCTTCCACTCGAAACGATCGATGTTTGACGAAACTATGCAAGTTCGTCGCAGATCGGTATAAGGTGGGTCGATGTGTCGTGCTTTAAGCTACAAATTGCTATGTCGCAGATTCGCATACGACGATTAGAAGTGGAGTTATAGTTGTTTATATCTGTCAGGCCATGAATCACCATTGACGGCCGGATTGCCTACCACTCGAAACGATCGATGTTTGACGAAACTATGCAAGTTCGTCGCAGATCGGTATAAGGTAGGTCGATGTGTCGTGCTTTAAGCTACAAATTGCTATGTCGCAGATTCGCATACGACGAATAGAAGTGGAGTTATAGTTGTTTATATCTGTCAGGCCATGAATCACCATTGACGGCCGGATTGCCTACCACTCGAAACGATCGATGTTTGACGAAACTATGCAAGTTCTTCGCAGATCGGTATAAGATGGGTCGATGTGTCGTGTTTTAAGCTACAAATTGCTATATCGCAGATTCGCATACGACGAATAGAAGTGGAGTTATAGTTGTTTATATCTGTCAGGCCATGAATCACCATTGACGGCCGGATTGCCTACCACTCGAAACGATCGACGTTTGCCGAAACTATGCAAGTTCTTCGCAGATCGGTATAAGCTGGGTCGATATGCCGTGTTTTAAGCTACAAATTGCTATGTCGCAGATTTGCATACGACGAATAGAAGCGGAGTTATCGATGTTTATATCTGTGAGGCCATTAATCACCATTGACGACAGGATTGCCTACCACTCGGAACGATCGACGTTTGACGAAACTATGCAAGTTCGTCGCAGATCGGTATATGGTGGCTCGATGTGTCGTGTTTTAGGCTACAAATTGCTATGTCGCAGATTTGCGTACGACGAATAGAAGCGGAGTTATAGTTGTTTATATCTGTCAGGCCATGAATCACCATTGACGGCCGGATTGCCCACCACTCGGAACGACCGACGTTTGCCGAAACTATGCAAGTTCGTCGCAGATCGGTATATGGTGGCTCGATGTGTCGTGTTTTAGGCTACAAATTGCTATGTCGCAGATTTGCGTGCGACGAATAGAAGCGGAGTTATAGTTGTTTATATCTGTCAGGCCATGAATCACTATTGACGGCCGGATTGCCTACCACTCGGAACGACCGACGTTTGCCGAAACTATGCAAGTTCGTCGCAGATCGGTATAAGGTGGGTCGATGTGCCGTGTTTTAAGCTACAAATTGCTATGTCGCAGATTCGCATACTACGAATAGAAGCGGAGTTATAGTTGTTTATATCTGTCAGGCCATGAATCACCACTGACGGCCGGATTGCCCACCACTCGGAACGACCGACGTTTGCCGAAACTATGCAAGTTTGTCGCAGATCGGTAGAAGGTGGCTCGATGTGTCGTGTTTTAGGCTACAAATTGCTATGTCGCATATTTGCGTGCGACGAATAGAAGCGGAGTTATAGTTGTTTATATCTGTCAGGCCATGAATCACCATTGACGGCCGGATTGCCTACCACTCGGAACGATCGACGTTTGCCGAAACTATGCAAGTTCTTCGCAGATCGGTATAAGGTGGGTCGATGTGCCGTGTTTTAAGCTACAAATTGCTATGTCGCAGATTTGCATACGACGAATAGAAGCAGAGTTATAGTTGTTTATATCTGTGAGGCCATGAATCACCATTGACGGCAGTATTGCCTACCACTCGGAACGATCGACGTTTGACGAAACTATGCAAGTTCGTCGCAGATCGGTATATGGTGGCTCGATGTGTCGTGTTTTAGGCTACAAATTGCTATGTCGCAGATTTGCGTACGACGAATAGAAGCGGAGTTATAGTTGTTTATATCTGTCAGGCCATGAATCACCATTGACGGCCGGATTGCCCACCACTCGGAACGACCGACGTTTGCCGAAACTATGCAAGTTCATCGCAGATCGGTATAAGGTGGGTCGATGTGCCGTGTTTTAAGCTAAAAATTGCTATGTCGCAGATTCGCATACGACCAATAGAAGCGGAGTTATCGATGTTTATATCTGTGAGGCCATTAATCACCATTGACGACAGGATTGCCTACCACTCGGAACGATCGACGTTTGACGAAACTATGCAAGTTCGTCGCAGATCGGTATAAGGTGGGTCGATGTGTCGTGTTTTAGGCTACAAATTGCTATGTCGCATATTTGCGTGCGACGAATAGAAGCGGTGTTATAGTTGTTAATATCTGTGAGGCCATGAATCACCATTGACGGCAGGATTGCCTACCACTCGGAACGATCGACGTTTGACGAAACTATGCAAGTTCTTCGCAGATCGGTATAAGATGGGTCGATGTGTCGTGTTTTAAGCTACAAATTGCTATGTCGCAGATTCGCATACGACGAATAGAAGTGGAGTTATAGTTGTTTATATCTGTCAGGCCATGAATCACCATTGACGGCCGGATTGCCTACCACTCGAAACGATCGATGTTTGACGAAACTATGCAAGTTCGTCGCAGATCGGTATAAGGTGGGTCGATGTGTCGTGCTCTAAGCTACATATTGCTATGTCGCAGATTTGCATACGATGAATAGAAGCGGAGTTATAGTTCTTTATATCTGTGAGGTCATGAATCATCATTGACGGCCGGAATGCCTACCACTCGAAACGATCGATGTTTGACGAAACTATGCAAGTTCGTCGCAGATCGGTATAAGGTGGGTCGATGTGTAGTGCTTTAAGCTACAAATTGCTATGTCGCAGATTTGCATACGACGAATAGAAGCGGAGTTATAGTTGTCTATATCTGTGAGGCCATTAATCACCATTGACGACAGGATTGCCTACCACTCGGAATGATCGACGTTTAACGAAACTAGGCAAGTTCGTCGCAGATCGGTATAAGGTGGGTCGTTGGGCCGTGTTTTAAGATACAAATTGCTATGTCGCAGATTCGCATACGACCAATAGAAGCGGAGTTATAGTTGTTTATATCTGTCAGGCCATGAATCACCATTGACGGCCGGATTGCCTACCACTCGGAACGATCGACGTTTGCCGTAACTATGTAAGTTCTTCGCAGATCGGTATAAGATGGGTCGATGTGTCGTGTTTTAAGCTACAAATTGCTATGTCGCAGATTCGCATACGACGAATAGAAGTGGAGTTATAGTTGTTTATATCTGTCAGGCCATGAATCACCATTGACGGCCGGATTGCCTACCACTCGAAACGATCGATGTTTGACGAAACTATGCAAGTTCTTCGCAGATCGGTATAAGATGGGTCGATGTGTCGTGTTTTAAGCTACAAATTGCTATATCGCAGATTCGCATACGACGAATAGAAGTGGAGTTATAGTTGTTTATATCTGTCAGGCCATGAATCACCATTGACGGCCGGATTGCCTACCACTCGAAACGATCGACGTTTGCCGAAACTATGCAAGTTCTTCGCAGATCGGTATAAGGTGGGTCGATATGCCGTGTTTTAAGCTACAAATTGCTATGTCGCAGATTTGCATACGACGAATAGAAGCGGAGTTATCGATGTTTATATCTGTGAGGCCATTAATCACCATTGACGACAGGATTGCCTACCACTCGGAACGATCGACGTTTGACGAAACTATGCAAGTTCGTCGCAGATCGGTATATGGTGGCTCGATGTGTCGTGTTTTAGGCTACAAATTGCTATGTCGCAGATTTGCGTACGACGAATAGAAGCGGAGTTATAGTTGTTTATATCTGTCAGGCCATGAATCACCATTGACGGCCGGATTGCCCACCACTCGGAACGACCGACGTTTGCCGAAACTATGCAAGTTTGTCGCAGATCGGTATAAGGTGGCTCGATGTGTCGTGTTTTAGGCTACAAATTGCTATGTCGCATATTTGCGTGCGACGAATAGAAGCAGAGTTATAGTTGTTTATATCTGTGAGGCCATGAATCACCATTGACGGCAGGATTGCCTACCACTCGGAACGATCGACGTTTGACGAAACTATGCAAGTTCTTCGCAGATCGGTATAAGATGGGTCGATGTGTCGTGTTTTAAGCTACAAATTGCTATGTCGCAGATTCGCATACGACGAATAGAAGTGGAGGTATAGTTGTTTATATCTGTCAGGCCATGAATCACCATTGACGGCCGGATTGCTTTCCACTCGAAACGATCGATGTTTGACGAAACTATGCAAGTTCGTCGCAGATCGGTATATGGTGGCTCGATGTGTCGTGTTTTAGGCTACAAATTGCTATGTCGCAGATTTGCGTGCGACGAATAGAAGCGGAGTTATAGTTGTTTATATCTGTCAGGCCATGAATCACCATTGACGGCCGGATTGCCTACCACTCGGAACGACCGACGTTTGCCGAAACTATGCAAGTTCGTCGCAGATCGGTATAAGGTGGGTCGATGTGCCGTGTTTAAGCTACAAATTGCTATGTCGCAGATTCGCATACTACGAATAGAAGTGGAGTTATAGTTGTTTATATCTGTCAGGCCATGAATCACCATTGACGGAAGGATGGCCTTCCACTCGAAACGATCGATGTTTGACGAAACTATGCAAGTTCGTCGCAGATCGGTATAAGGTGGGTCGTTGGGCCGTGTTTTAAGCTACAAGTTGCTGTGTCGCAAATTCGCATACGACGAATAGAAGCGGAGTTATCGATGTTTATATCTGTGAGGCCATTAATCACCATTGACGACAGGATTGCCTACCACTCGGAACGATCGACGTTTGACGAAACTATGCAAGTTCGTCGCAGATCAGTATAAGGTGGGTCGTTGGGCCGTGTTTTAAGATACAAGTTGCTATGTCGCAGATTCGCATACGACCAATAGAAGCGGAGTTATCGATGTTTATATCTGTGAGGCCATTAATCACCATTGACGGCAGGATTGCCTACCACTCGGAACAATCGACGTTTGACGAAACTATGCAAGTTCGTCGCAGATCGGTATAAGGTGGGTCGTTGGGCCGTGTTTTAAGCTACAACTTGCTATGTCGCAGATTCGCATACGACGAATAGAAGCGAACTTATCGATGTTTATATCTGTGAGGCCATGAGTCACCATTGACGACCGGATTGCCTACCACTCGGAACGATCGACGCTTGACGAAACTATGCAAGTTCGTCGCAGATCGGTATAAGGTGGGTCGATGTGTCGTGCATCAAGCTACAAATTGCTATGTCGCAGATTTGCATACGACGAATAGAAGCGGAGTTATAGTTGTTTATATGTGTGAGGTCATGAATCATCATTGACGGCCGGAATGCCTACCACTCGAAACGATCGATGTTTGACGAAACTATGCAAGTTCGTCGCAGATCGGTATAAGGTGGGTCGATGTGTCGTGCTTTAAGCTACAAATTGCTATGTCGCAGATTTGCATACGACGAATAGAAGCGGAGTTATAGTTGTTTATATCTGTCAGACCATGAATCACCATTGACGGCCGGATTGCCTTCCACTCGAAACGATCGATGTTTGACGAAACTATGCAAGTTCGTCGCAGATCGGTATAAGGTGGGTCGATGTGTCGTGTTTTAAGCTACAAATTGCTGTGTCGCAGATTTGCATACGACGAATAGAAGCAGAGTTATAGTTGTTTATATCTGTGAGGCCATGAATCACCATTGACGGCAGGATTGCCTTCCACTCGAAACGATCGATGTTTGACGAAACTATGCAAGTTCGTCGCAGATCGGTATAAGGTGGGTCGATGTGCCGTGTTTTAAGCTACAAATTGCTATGTCGCAGATTCGCATACTACGAATAGAAGTGGAGTTATAGTTGTTTATATCTGTCAGGCCATGAATCACCATTGACGGAAGGATGGCCTTCCACTCGAAACGATCGATGTTTGACGAAACTATGCAAGTTCGTCGCAGATCGGTATAAGGTGGGTCGTTGGGCCGTGTTTTAAGCTACAAGTTGCTGTGTCGCAAATTCGCATACGACGAATAGAAGCGGAGTTATCGATGTTTATATCTGTGAGGCCATTAATCACCATTGACGACAGGATTGCCTACCACTCGGAACGATCGACGTTTGACGAAACTATGCAAGTTCGTCGCAGATCAGTATAAGGTGGGTCGTTGGGCCGTGTTTTAAGATACAAGTTGCTATGTCGCAGATTCGCATACGACCAATAGAAGCGGAGTTATCGATGTTTATATCTGTGAGGCCATTAATCACCATTGACGGCAGGATTGCCTACCACTCGGAACAATCGACGTTTGACGAAACTATGCAAGTTCGTCGCAGATCGGTATAAGGTGGGTCGTTGGGCCGTGTTTTAAGCTACAACTTGCTATGTCGCAGATTCGCATACGACGAATAGAAGCGAACTTATCGATGTTTATATCTGTGAGGCCATGAGTCACCATTGACGACCGGATTGCCTACCACTCGGAACGATCGACGCTTGACGAAACTATGCAAGTTCGTCGCAGATCGGTATAAGGTGGGTCGATGTGTCGTGCATCAAGCTACAAATTGCTATGTCGCAGATTTGCATACGACGAATAGAAGCGGAGTTATAGTTGTTTATATGTGTGAGGTCATGAATCATCATTGACGGCCGGAATGCCTACCACTCGAAACGATCGATGTTTGACGAAACTATGCAAGTTCGTCGCAGATCGGTATAAGGTGGGTCGATGTGTCGTGCTTTAAGCTACAAATTGCTATGTCGCAGATTTGCATACGACGAATAGAAGCGGAGTTATAGTTGTTTATATCTGTCAGACCATGAATCACCATTGACGGCCGGATTGCCTTCCACTCGAAACGATCGATGTTTGACGAAACTATGCAAGTTCGTCGCAGATCGGTATAAGGTGGGTCGATGTGTCGTGTTTTAAGCTACAAATTGCTGTGTCGCAGATTTGCATACGACGAATAGAAGCAGAGTTATAGTTGTTTATATCTGTGAGGCCATGAATCACCATTGACGGCAGGATTGCCTTCCACTCGAAACGATCGATGTTTGACGAAACTATGCAAGTTCGTCGCAGATCGGTATAAGGTGGGTCGATGTGTCGTGCTTTAAGCTACAAATTGCTATGTCGCAGATTCGCATACGACGATTAGAAGTGGAGTTATAGTTGTTTATATCTGTCAGGCCATGAATCACCATTGACGGCCGGATTGCCTACCACTCGAAACGATCGATGTTTGACGAAACTATGCAAGTTCGTCGCAGATCGGTATAAGGTAGGTCGATGTGTCGTGCTTTAAGCTACAAATTGCTATGTCGCAGATTCGCATACGACGAATAGAAGTGGAGTTATAGTTGTTTATATCTGTCAGGCCATGAATCACCATTGACGGCCGGATTGCCTACCACTCGAAACGATCGATGTTTGACGAAACTATGCAAGTTCTTCGCAGATCGGTATAAGATGGGTCGATGTGTCGTGTTTTAAGCTACAAATTGCTATATCGCAGATTCGCATACGACGAATAGAAGTGGAGTTATAGTTGTTTATATCTGTCAGGCCATGAATCACCATTGACGGCCGGATTGCCTACCACTCGAAACGATCGACGTTTGCCGAAACTATGCAAGTTCTTCGCAGATCGGTATAAGCTGGGTCGATATGCCGTGTTTTAAGCGACAAATTGCTATGTCGCAGATTTGCATACGACGAATAGAAGCGGAGTTATCGATGTTTATATCTGTGAGGCCATTAATCACCATTGACGACAGGATTGCCTACCACTCGGAACGATCGACGTTTGACGAAACTATGCAAGTTCGTCGCAGATCGGTATATGGTGGCTCGATGTGTCGTGTTTTAGGCTACAAATTGCTATGTCGCAGATTTGCGTACGACGAATAGAAGCGGAGTTATAGTTGTTTATATCTGTCAGGCCATGAATCACCATTGACGGCCGGATTGCCCACCACTCGGAACGACCGACGTTTGCCGAAACTATGCAAGTTCGTCGCAGATCGGTATATGGTGGCTCGATGTGTCGTGTTTTAGGCTACAAATTGCTATGTCGCAGATTTGCGTGCGACGAATAGAAGCGGAGTTATAGTTGTTTATATCTGTCAGGCCATGAATCACCATTGACGGCCGGATTGCCTACCACTCGGAACGACCGACGTTTGCCGAAACTATGCAAGTTCGTCGCAGATCGGTATAAGGTGGGTCGATGTGCCGTGTTTTAAGCTACAAATTGCTATGTCGCAGATTCGCATACTACGAATAGAAGTGGAGTTATAGTTGTTTATATCTGTCAGGCCATGAATCACCATTGACGGAAGGATGGCCTTCCACTCGAAACGATCGATGTTTGACGAAACTATGCAAGTTCGTCGCAGATCGGTATAAGGTGGGTCGTTGGGCCGTGTTTTAAGCTACAAGTTGCTGTGTCGCAAATTCGCATACGACGAATAGAAGCGGAGTTATCGATGTTTATATCTGTGAGGCCATTAATCACCATTGACGACAGGATTGCCTACCACTCGGAACGATCGACGTTTGACGAAACTATGCAAGTTCGTCGCAGATCAGTATAAGGTGGGTCGTTGGGCCGTGTTTTAAGATACAAGTTGCTATGTCGCAGATTCGCATACGACCAATAGAAGCGGAGTTATCGATGTATATATCTGTGAGGCCATTAATCACCATTGACGGCAGGATTGCCTACCACTCGGAACAATCGACGTTTGACGAAACTATGCAAGTTCGTCGCAGATCGGTATAAGGTGGGTCGTTGGGCCGTGTTTTAAGCTACAACTTGCTATGTCGCAGATTCGCATACGACGAATAGAAGCGAACTTATCGATGTTTATATCTGTGAGGCCATGAGTCACCATTGACGACCGGATTGCCTACCACTCGGAACGATCGACGCTTGACGAAACTATGCAAGTTCGTCGCAGATCGGTATAAGGTGGGTCGATGTGTCGTGCAGCAAGCTACAAATTGCTATGTCGCAGATTTGCATACGACGAATAGAAGCGGAGTTATAGTTGTTTATATGTGTGAGGTCATGAATCATCATTGACGGCCGGAATGCCTACCACTCGAAACGATCGATGTTTGACGAAACTATGCAAGTTCGTCGCAGATCGGTATAAGGTGGGTCGATGTGTCGTGCTTTAAGCTACAAATTGCTATGTCGCAGATTTGCATACGACGAATAGAAGCGGAGTTATAGTTGTTTATATCTGTCAGACCATGAATCACCATTGACGGCCGGATTGCCTTCCACTCGAAACGATCGATGTTTGACGAAACTATGCAAGTTCGTCGCAGATCGGTATAAGGTGGGTCGATGTGTCGTGTTTTAAGCTACAAATTGCTATGTCGCAGATTTGCATACGACGAATAGAAGCAGAGTTATAGTTGTTTATATCTGTGAGGCCATGAATCACCATTGACGGCAGGATTGCCTACCACTCGGAACGATCGACGTTTGACGAAACTATGCAAGTTCTTCGCAGATCGGTATAAGATGGGTCGATGTGTCGTGTTTTAAGCTACAAATTGCTATGTCGCAGATTCGCATACGACGATTAGAAGTGGAGTTATAGTTGTTTATATCTGTCAGGCCATGAATCACCATTGACGGCCGGATTGCCTACCACTCGAAACGATCGATGTTTGACGAAACTATGCAAGTTCGTCGCAGATCGGTATAAGGTAGGTCGATGTGTCGTGCTTTAAGCTACAAGTTGCTGTGTCGCAGATTCGCATACGACGAATAGAAGCGGAGTTATCGATGTTTATATCTGTGAGGCCATTAATCACCATTGACGACAGGATTGCCTACCACTCGGAATGATCGACGTTTGACGAAACTAGGCAAGTTCGTCGCAGATCGGTGTAAGGTGGGTCGATGTGTCGTGCTTCAAGCTACAAATTGCTATGTCGCAGATTTGCATACGACGAATAGAAGCGGAGTTATAGTTGTTTATATCTGTGAGGTCATGAATCATCATTGACGGCCGGAATGCCTACCACTCGAAACGATCGATGTTTGACGAAACTATGCAAGTTCGTCGCAGATCGGTATAAGATGGGTCGATGTGTCGTGTTTTAAGCTACAAATTGCTATGTCGCAGATTCGCATACGACGAATAGAAGTGGAGTTATAGTTGTTTATATCTGTCAGGCCATGAATCACCATTGACGGCCGGATTGCTTTCCACACGAAACGATCGATGTTTGACGAAACTATGCAAGTTTGTCGCAGATCGGTATAAGGTGGGTCGTTGGGCCGTGTTTTAAGCTACAAGTTGCTGTGTCGCAGATTCGCATACGACGAATAGAAGCGGAGTTATCGATGTTTATATCTGTGAGGCCATTAATCACCATTGACGACAGGATTGCCTACCACTCGGAACGATCGACGTTTGACGAAACTATGCAAGTTCTTCGCAGATCGGTATAAGATGGGTCGATGTGTCGTGTTTTAAGCTACAAATTGCTATGTCGCAGATTCGCATACGACGAATAGAAGTGGAGTTATAGTTGTTTATATCTGTCAGGCCATGAATCACCATTGACGGCCGGATTGCCTACCACTCGAAACGATCGATGTTTGACGAAACTATGCAAGTTCTTCGCAGATCGGTATAAGATGGGTCGATGTGTCGTGTTTTAAGCTACAAATTGCTATATCGCAGATTCGCATACGACGAATAGAAGTGGAGTTATAGTTGTTTATATCTGTCAGGCCATGAATCACCATTGACGGCCGGATTGCCTACCACTCGAAACGATCGACGTTTGCCGAAACTATGCAAGTTCTTCGCAGATCGGTATAAGGTGGGTCGATATGCCGTGTTTTAAGCTACAAATTGCTATGTCGCAGATTTGCATACGACGAATAGAAGCGGAGTTATCGATGTTTATATCTGTGAGGCCATTAATCACCATTGACGACAGGATTGCCTACCACTCGGAACGATCGACGTTTGACGAAACTATGCAAGTTCGTCGCAGATCGGTATATGGTGGCTCGATGTGTCGTGTTTTAGGCTACAAATTGCTATGTCGCAGATTTGCGTACGACGAATAGAAGCGGAGTTATAGTTGTTTATATCTGTCAGGCCATGAATCACCATTGACGGCCGGATTGCCCACCACTCGGAACGACCGACGTTTGCCGAAACTATGCAAGTTTGTCGCAGATCGGTATAAGGTGGCTCGATGTGTCGTGTTTTAGGCTACAAATTGCTATGTCGCATATTTGCGTGCGACGAATAGAAGCAGAGTTATAGTTGTTTATATCTGTGAGGCCATGAATCACCATTGACGGCAGGATTGCCTACCACTCGGAACGATCGACGTTTGACGAAACTATGCAAGTTCTTCGCAGATCGGTATAAGATGGGTCGATGTGTCGTGTTTTAAGCTACAAATTGCTATGTCGCAGATTCGCATACGACGAATAGAAGTGGAGGTATAGTTGTTTATATCTGTCAGGCCATGAATCACCATTGACGGCCGGATTGCCTTCCACTCGAAACGATCGATGTTTGACGAAACTATGCAAGTTCGTCGCAGATCGGTATATGGTGGCTCGATGTGTCGTGTTTTAGGCTACAAATTGCTATGTCGCAGATTTGCGTGCGACGAATAGAAGCGGAGTTATAGTTGTTTATATCTGTCAGGCCATGAATCACCATTGACGGCCGGATTGCCTACCACTCGGAACGACCGACGTTTGCCGAAACTATGCAAGTTCGTCGCAGATCGGTATAAGGTGGGTCGATGTGCCGTGTTTTAAGCTACAAATTGCTATGTCGCAGATTCGCATACTACGAATAGAAGTGGAGTTATAGTTGTTTATATCTGTCAGGCCATGAATCACCATTGACGGAAGGATGGCCTTCCACTCGAAACGATCGATGTTTGACGAAACTATGCAAGTTCGTCGCAGATCGGTATAAGGTGGGTCGTTGGGCCGTGTTTTAAGCTACAAGTTGCTGTGTCGCAAATTCGCATACGACGAATAGAAGCGGAGTTATCGATGTTTATATCTGTGAGGCCATTAATCACCATTGACGTCAGGATTGCCTACCACTCGGAACGATCGACGTTTGACGAAACTATGCAAGTTCGTCGCAGATCAGTATAAGGTGGGTCGTTGGGCCGTGTTTTAAGATACAAGTTGCTATGTCGCAGATTCGCATACGACCAATAGAAGCGGAGTTATCGATGTTTATATCTGTGAGGCCATTAATCACCATTGACGGCAGGATTGCCTACCACTCGGAACAATCGACGTTTGACGAAACTATGCAAGTTCGTCGCAGATCGGTATAAGGTGGGTCGTTGGGCCGTGTTTTAAGCTACAACTTGCTATGTCGCAGATTCGCATACGACGAATAGAAGCGAACTTATCGATGTTTATATCTGTGAGGCCATGAGTCACCATTGACGACCGGATTGCCTACCACTCGGAACGATCGACGCTTGACGAAACTATGCAAGTTCGTCGCAGATCGGTATAAGGTGGGTCGATGTGTCGTGCATCAAGCTACAAATTGCTATGTCGCAGATTTGCATACGACGAATAGAAGCGGAGTTATAGTTGTTTATATGTGTGAGGTCATGAATCATCATTGACGGCCGGAATGCCTACCACTCGAAACGATCGATGTTTGACGAAACTATGCAAGTTCGTCGCAGATCGGTATAAGGTGGGTCGATGTGTCGTGCTTTAAGCTACAAATTGCTATGTCGCAGATTTGCATACGACGAATAGAAGCGGAGTTATAGTTGTTTATATCTGTCAGACCATGAATCACCATTGACGGCCGGATTGCCTTCCACTCGAAACGATCGATGTTTGACGAAACTATGCAAGTTCGTCGCAGATCGGTATAAGGTGGGTCGATGTGTCGTGTTTTAAGCTACAAATTGCTATGTCGCAGATTTGCATACGACGAATAGAAGCAGAGTTATAGTTGTTTATATCTGTGAGGCCATGAATCACCATTGACGGCAGGATTGCCTACCACTCGGAACGATCGACGTTTGACGAAACTATGCAAGTTCTTCGCAGATCGGTATAAGATGGGTCGATGTGTCGTGTTTTAAGCTACAAATTGCTATGTCGCAGATTCGCATACGACGATTAGAAGTGGAGTTATAGTTGTTTATATCTGTCAGGCCATGAATCACCATTGACGGCCGGATTGCTTACCACTCGAAACGATCGATGTTTGACGAAACTATGCAAGTTCGTCGCAGATCGGTATAAGGTAGGTCGATGTGTCGTGCTTTAAGCTACAAGTTGCTGTGTCGCAGATTCGCATACGACGAATAGAAGCGGAGTTATCGATGTTTATATGTATGTATAATCTTTATTGTTCCCTTACGGGTTACAATCCTTCTTACTTCTACCTTATCCTAATCCTACTTAACCTACTTATTCTTCTAATCTTAACCTATATTCGCCCGCTCGCTCGCTCGCTCTCTCCCCCTCCGCACGCCTCTCTCGCCTCCCGCCCTCCTCTCCCCCCTCTCTCTCTCTCTCCCGCACTCACCACACTCTCTCTCTCTCTCTCTCTCTCTCTCTCATTCTCGACCTCCGTTTCCTTTGCATCCATTCTCCTCCTCCCATCTTCCTCCCCGCTATTATCCTTTTCCTGTCCTTTCCCCGTCCGTTCCCTTTTCTTTTCTGCTTTCCTCCTCCCTTCCTCTAGCTCTCTTAACCATCTCTCTCCCTCTCCATTCCCTCCTAGTACCTTCTCTACCATCTTTTTCCACTCCCCTCTTGCTCCTGGCTCCCCCTCCCCCCACTCCTTACACCTTTCCCACACGTGCTCCCATGACTCCTCCTCCTCCCCGCACATCCTACATATCGATGTTTATATCTGTGAGGCCATTAATCACCATTGACGACAGGATTGCCTACCACTCGGAATGATCGACGTTTGACGAAACTAGGCAAGTTCGTCGCAGATCGGTGTAAGGTGGGTCGATGTGTCGTGCTTCAAGCTACAAATTGCTATGTCGCAGATTTGCATACGACGAATAGAAGCGGAGTTATAGTTGTTTATATCTGTGAGGTCATGAATCATCATTGACGGCCGGAATGCCTACCACTCGAAACGATCGATGTTTGACGAAACTATGCAAGTTCGTCGCAGATCGGTATAAGATGGGTCGATGTGTCGTGTTTTAAGCTACAAATTGCTATGTCGCAGATTCGCATACGACGAATAGAAGTGGAGTTATAGTTGTTTATATCTGTCAGGCCATGAATCACCATTGACGGCCGGATTGCTTTCCACACGAAACGATCGATGTTTGACGAAACTATGCAAGTTTGTCGCAGATCGGTATAAGGTGGGTCGTTGGGCCGTGTTTTAAGCTACAAGTTGCTGTGTCGCAGATTCGCATACGACGAATAGAAGCGGAGTTATCGATGTTTATATCTGTGAGGCCATTAATCACCATTGACGACAGGATTGCCTACCACTCGGAACGATCGACGTTTGACGAAGCTATGCAAGTTCGTCGCAGATCGGTATATGGTGGCTCGGTGTGTCGTGTTTTAGGCTACAAATTGCTATGTCGCAGATTTGCGTACGACGAATAGAAGCGGAGTTATAGTTGTTTATATCTGTCAGGCCATGAATCACCATTGACGGCCGGATTGCCTACCACTCGGAACGACCGACGTTTGCCGAAACTATGCAAGTTTGTCGCAGATCGGTATAAGGTGGCTGGATGTGTCGTGTTTTAGGCTACAAATTGCTATGTCGCATATTTGCGTGCGACGAATAGAAGCGGAGTTATAGTTGTTTATATCTGTCAGGCCATGAATCACCATTGACGGCCGGATTGCCTACCACTCGGAACGATCGACGCTTGACGAAACTATGCAAGTTCGTCGCAGATCTGTATAAGGTGGGTCGATGTGTCGTGCTTCAAGCTACAAATTGCTATGTCGCAGATTTGCATACGACGAATAGAAGCGGAGTTATAGTTGTTTATATCTGTGAGGTCATGAATCATCATTGACGGCCGGAATGCCTACCACTCGAAACGATCGATGTTTGACGAAACTATGCAAGTTCGTCGCAGATCGGTATAAGGTGGGTCGATGTGTCGTGCTTTAAGCTACAAATTGCTATGTCGCATATTTGCGTGCGACGAATAGAAGCGGAGTTATAGTTGTTTATATCTGTCAGGCCATGAATCACCATTGACGGCCGGATTGCCTACCACTCGGAACGATCGACGTTTGCCGAAACTATGCAAGTTCATCGCAGATCGGTATAAGGTGGGTCGATGTGCCGTGTTTTAAGCTAAAAATTGCTATGTCGCAGATTCGCATACTACGAATAGAAGTGGAGTTATAGTTGTTTATATCTGTCAGGCCATGAATCACCATTGACGGCCGGATTGCCTACCACTCGGAACGACCGACGTTTGCCGAAACTATGCAAGTTCGTCGCAGATCGGTATAAGGTGGGTCGATGTGCCGTGTTTTAAGATACAAATTGCTATGTCGCAGATTCGCATACGACCAATAGAAGCGGAGTTATCGATGTTTATATCTGTGAGGCCATTAATCACCATTGACGACAGGATTGCCTACCACTCGGAACGATCGACGTTTGCCGAAACTATGCAAGTTCATCGCAGATCGGTATAAGGTGGGTCGATGTGCCGTGTTTTAAGCTAAAAATTGCTATGTCGCAGATTCGCATACTACGAATAGAAGTGGAGTTATAGTTGTTTATATCTGTCAGGCCATGAATCACCATTGACGGCCGGATTGCCTACCACTCGGAACGACCGACGTTTGCCGAAACTATGCAAGTTCGTCGCAGATCGGTATAAGGTGGGTCGATGTGCCGTGTTTTAAGCTACAAATTGCTATGTCGCAGATTCGCATACTACGAATAGAAGTGGAGTTATAGTTGTTTATATCTGTCAGGCCATGAATCACCATTGACGGAAGGATGGCCTTCCACTCGAAACGATCGATGTTTGACGAAACTATGCAAGTTCGTCGCAGATCGGTATAAGGTGGGTCGTTGGGCCGTGTCTTAAGCTACAAGTTGCTGTGTCGCAAATTCGCATACGACGAATAGAAGCGGAGTTATCGATGTTTATATCTGTGAGGCCATTAATCACCATTGACGACAGGATTGCCTACCACTCGGAACGATCGACGTTTGACGAAACTATGCAAGTTCGTCGCAGATCGGTATAAGGTGGGTCGATGTGTCGTGCATCAAGCTACAAATTGCTATGTCGCAGATTTTTCAAACGACGAATGGAAGCGGAGTTATAGTTGTTTATATGTGTGAGGTCATGAATCATCATTGACGGCCGGAATGCCTACCACTCGAAACGATCGATGTTTGACGAAACTATGCAAGTTCGTCGCAGATCGGTATAAGGTGGGTCGTTGGGCCGTGTTTTAAGCAACAACTTGCTATGTCGCAGATTCGCATACGACGAATAGAAGCGAAGTTATCGATGTTTATATCTGTGAGGCCATGAGTCACCATTGACGACCGGATTGCCTACCACTCGGAACGATCGACGCTTGACGAAACTATGCAAGTTCGTCGCAGATCGGTATAAGGTGGGTCGATGTGTCGTGCATCAAGCTACAAATTGCTATGTCGCAGATTTGCATACGACGAATAGAAGCGGAGTTATAGTTGTTTATATGTGTGAGGTCATGAATCATCATTGACGGCCGGAATGCCTACCACTCGAAACGATCGATGTTTGACGAAACTATGCAAGTTCGTCGCAGATCGGTGTAAGGTGGGTCGATGTGTCGTGCTTTAAGCTACAAATTGCTATGTCGCAGATTTGCATACGACGAATAGAAGCGGAGTTATAGTTGTTTATATCTGTCAGACCATGAATCACCATTGACGGCCGGATTGCCTTCCACTCGAAACGATCGATGTTTGACGAAACTATGCAAGTTCGTCGCAGATCGGTATAAGGTGGGTCGATGTGTCGTGTTTTAAGCTACAAATTGCTATGTCGCAGATTTGCATACCACGAATAGAAGCAGAGTTATAGTTGTTTATATCTGTGAGGCCATGAATCACCATTGACGGAAGGATGGCCTTCCACTCGAAACGATCGATGTTTGACGAAACTATGCAAGTTCGTCGCAGATCGGTATAAGGTGGGTCGTTGGGCCGTGTCTTAAGCTACAAGTTGCTGTGTCGCAAATTCGCATACGACGAATAGAAGCGGAGTTATCGATGTTTATATCTGTGAGGCCATTAATCACCATTGACGACAGGATTGCCTACCACTCGGAACGATCGACGTTTGACGAAACTATGCAAGTTCGTCGCAGATCGGTATAAGGTGGGTCGATGTGTCGTGCATCAAGCTACAAATTGCTATGTCGCAGATTTTTCAAACGACGAATGGAAGCGGAGTTATAGTTGTTTATATGTGTGAGGTCATGAATCATCATTGACGGCCGGAATGCCTACCACTCGAAACGATCGATGTTTGACGAAACTATGCAAGTTCGTCGCAGATCGGTATAAGGTGGGTCGTTGGGCCGTGTTTTAAGCAACAACTTGCTATGTCGCAGATTCGCATACGACGAATAGAAGCGAAGTTATCGATGTTTATATCTGTGAGGCCATGAGTCACCATTGACGACCGGATTGCCTACCACTCGGAACGATCGACGCTTGACGAAACTATGCAAGTTCGTCGCAGATCGGTATAAGGTGGGTCGATGTGTCGTGCATCAAGCTACAAATTGCTATGTCGCAGATTTGCATACGACGAATAGAAGCGGAGTTATAGTTGTTTATATGTGTGAGGTCATGAATCATCATTGACGGCCGGAATGCCTACCACTCGAAACGATCGATGTTTGACGAAACTATGCAAGTTCGTCGCAGATCGGTGTAAGGTGGGTCGATGTGTCGTGCTTTAAGCTACAAATTGCTATGTCGCAGATTTGCATACGACGAATAGAAGCGGAGTTATAGTTGTTTATATCTGTCAGACCATGAATCACCATTGACGGCCGGATTGCCTTCCACTCGAAACGATCGATGTTTGACGAAACTATGCAAGTTCGTCGCAGATCGGTATAAGGTGGGTCGATGTGTCGTGTTTTAAGCTACAAATTGCTATGTCGCAGATTTGCATACCACGAATAGAAGCAGAGTTATAGTTGTTTATATCTGTGAGGCCATGAATCACCATTGACGGCAGGATTGCCTACCACTCGGAACGATCGACGTTTGACGAAACTATGCAAGTTCTTCGCAGATCGGTATAAGATGGGTCGATGTGTGGTGTTTTAAGCTACAAATTGCTATGTCGCAGATTCGCATACGACGAATAGAAGTGGAGTTATAGTTGTTTATATCTGTCAGGCCATGAATCACCATTGACGGCCGGATTGCCTACCACTCGAAACGATCGATGTTTGACGAAACTATGCAAGTTCGTCGCAGATCGGTATAAGGTAGGTCGATGTGTCGTGCTTTAAGCTACAAGTTGCTGTGTCGCAGATTCGCATACGACGAATAGAAGCGGAGTTATCGATGTTTATATCTGTGAGGCCATTAATCACCATTGACGACAGGATTGCCTACCACTCGGAATGATCGACGTTTGACGAAACTAGGCAAGTTCGTCGCGGATCGGTATAAGGTGGGTCGTTGGGCCGCGTTTTAAGATACAAATTGCTATGTCGCAGATTCGCATACGACCAATAGAAGCGGAGTTATCAATGTTTATATCTGTGAGGCCATTAATCACCATTGACGACAGGATTGCCTACCACTCGGAACGATCGACGTTTGCCGAAACTATGCAAGTTCATCGCAGATCGGTATAAGGTGGGTCGATGTGCCGTGTTTTAAGCTAAAAATTGCTATGTCGCAGATTCGCATACTACGAATAGAAGTGGAGTTATAGTTGTTTATATCTGTCAGGCCATGAATCACCATTGACGGCCGGATTGCCTACCACTCGGAACGACCGACGTTTGCCGAAACTATGCAAGTTCGTCGCAGATCGGTATAAGGTGGGTCGATGTGCCGTGTTTTAAGCTACAAATTGCTATGTCGCAGATTCGCATACTACGAATAGAAGTGGAGTTATAGTTGTTTATATCTGTCAGGCCATGAATCACCATTGACGGAAGGATGGCCTTCCACTCGAAACGATCGATGTTTGACGAAACTATGCAAGTTCGTCGCAGATCGGTATAAGGTGGGTCGTTGGGCCGTGTCTTAAGCTACAAGTTGCTGTGTCGCAAATTCGCATACGACGAATAGAAGCGGAGTTATCGATGTTTATATCTGTGAGGCCATTAATCACCATTGACGACAGGATTGCCTACCACTCGGAACGATCGACGTTTGACGAAACTATGCAAGTTCGTCGCAGATCGGTATAAGGTGGGTCGTTGGGACGTGTTTTAAGCTACAACTTGCTATGTCGCAGATTCGCATACGACGAATAGAAGCGAAGTTATCGATGTTTATATCTGTGAGGCCATGAGTCACCATTGACGACCGGATTGCCTACCACTCGGAACGATCGACGCTTGACGAAACTATGCAAGTTCGTCGCAGATCGGTATAAGGTGGGTCGATGTGTCGTGCATTAAGCTACAAATTGCTATGTCGCAGATTTGCATACGACGAATAGAAGCGGAGTTATAGTTGTTTATATGTGTGAGGTCATGAATCATCATTGACGGCCGGAATGCCTACCACTCGAAACGATCGATGTTTGACGAAACTATGCAAGTTCGTCGCAGATCGGTATAAGGTGGGTCGATGTGTCGTGCTTTAAGCTACAAATTGCTATGTCGCAGATTTGCATACGACGAATAGAAGCGGAGTTATAGTTGTTTATATCTGTCAGACCATGAATCACCATTGACGGCCGGATTGCCTTCCACTCGAAACGATCGATGTTTGACGAAACTATGCAAGTTCGTCGCAGATCGGTATAAGGTGGGTCGATGTGTCGTGTTTTAAGCTACAAATTGCTATGTCGCAGATTTGCATACGACGAATAGAAGCAGAGTTATAGTTGTTTATATCTGTGAGGCCATGAATCACCATTGTCGGCAGGATTGCCTACCACTCGGAACGATCGACGTTTGACGAAACTATGCAAGTTCTTCGCAGATCGGTATAAGATGGGTCGATGTGTGGTGTTTTAAGCTACAAATTGCTATGTCGCAGATTCGCATACGACGAATAGAAGTGGAGTTATAGTTGTTTATATCTGTCAGGCCATGAATCACCATTGACGGCCGGATTGCCTACCACTCGAAACGATCGATGTTTGACGAAACTATGCAAGTTCGTCGCAGATCGGTATAAGGTAGGTCGATGTGTCGTGCTTTAAGCTACAAGTTGCTGTGTCGCAGATTCGCATACGACGAATAGAAGCGGAGTTATCGATGTTTATATCTGTGAGGCCATTTATCACCATTGACGACAGGATTGCCTACCACTCGGAATGATCGACGTTTGACGAAACTAGGCAAGTTCGTCGCAGATCGGTATAAGGTGGGTCGTTGGGCCGTGTTTTAAGATACAAATTGCTATGTCGCAGATTCGCATACGACCAATAGAAGCGGAGTTATCGATGTTTATATCTGTGAGGCCATTAATCACCATTGACGACAGGATTGCCTACCACTCGGAACGATCGACGTTTGCCGAAACTATGCAAGTTCATCGCAGATCGGTATAAGGTGGGTCGATGTGCCGTGTTTTAAGCTAAAAATTGCTATGTCGCAGATTCGCATACTACGAATAGAAGTGGAGTTATAGTTGTTTATATCTGTCAGGCCATGAATCACCATTGACGGCCGGATTGCCTACCACTCGGAACGACCGACGTTTGCCGAAACTATGCAAGTTTCGTCGCAGATCGGTATAAGGTGGGTCGATGTGCCGTGTTTTAAGCTACAAATTGCTATGTCGCAGATTCGCATACTACGAATAGAAGTGGAGTTATAGTTGTTTATATCTGTCAGGCCATGAATCACCATTGACGGAAGGATGGCCTTCCACTCGAAACGATCGATGTTTGACGAAACTATGCAAGTTCGTCGCAGATCGGTATAAGGTGGGTCGTTGGGCCGTGTTTTAAGCTACAAGTTGCTGTGTCGCAAATTCGCATACGACGAATAGAAGCGGAGTTATCGATGTTTATATCTGTGAGGCCATTAATCACCATTGACGACAGGATTGCCTACCACTCGGAACGATCGACGTTTGACGAAACTATGCAAGTTCGTCGCAGATCGGTATAAGGTGGGTCGATGTGTCGTGTTTTAAGCTACAAATTGCTATGTCGCAGATTTGCATACGACGAATAGAGGCGGAGTTATAGTTGTTTATATCTGTGAGGCCATGAATCACCATTGACGGCAGGATTGCCTACCACTCGGAACGATCGACGTTTGCCGAAACTATGCAAGTTCGTCGCAGATCGGTATAAGGTGGGTCGACGTGTCGTGCTTCAAGCTACAAATTGCTATGTCGCAGATTTGCATACGACGAATAGAAGCGGAGTTATAGTTGTTTATATCTGTGAGGTCATGAATCATCATTGACGGCCGGAATGCCTACCACTCGAAACGATCGATGATTGACGAAACTATGCAAGTTCGTCGCAGATCGGTATAAGGTGGGTCGATGTGTCGTGTTTTAAGCTACAAATTGCTATGTCGCAGATTTGCATACGACGAATAGAGGCGGAGTTATAGTTGTTTATATCTGTGAGGCCATGAATCACCATTGACGGCAGGATTGCCTACCACTCGGAACGATCGACGTTTGCCGAAACTATGCAAGTTCGTCGCAGATCGGTATAAGGTGGGTCGACGTGTCGTGTTTTAAGCTACAAATTGCTATGTCGCAGATTTGCATACGACGAATAGAAGCGGAGTTATAGTTGTTTATATCTGTGAGGTCATGAATCCTCATTGACGGCCGGAATGCCTACCACTCGAAACGATCGATGATTGACGAAACTATGCAAGTTCGTCGCAGATCGGTATAAGGTGCGTCGATGTGTCGTGCTTTAAGCTACAAATTGCTATGTCGCAGATTTGCATACGACGAATAGAAGCGGAGTTATAGTTGTTTATATCTGTCAGGCCATGAATCACCATTGACGGCCGGATTGCCTTCCACTCGAAACGATCGATGTTTGACGAAACTATGCAAGTTCGTCGCAGATCGGTATAAGGTGGGTCGATGTGTCGTGTTTTAAGCTACAAATTGCGATGTCGCAGATTTGCATACGACGAATAGAGGCGGAGTTATAGTTGTTTATATCTGTGAGGCCATGAATCACCATTGACGGCAGGATTGCCTACCACTCGGAACGATCGACGTTTGCCGAAACTATGCAAGTTCTTCGCAGATCGGTATAAAGTGGGTCGATGTGCCGTGTTTTAAGCTACAAATTGCTATGTCGCAGATTTGCATACGACGAATAGAAGCAGAGTTATAGTTGTTTATATCTGTGAGGCCATGAATCACCATTGACGGCAGGATTGCCTACCACTCGGAACGATCGACGTTTGACGAAACTATGCAAGTTCTTCGCAGATCGGTATAAAGTGGGTCGATGTGCCGTGTTTTAAGCTACAAGTTGCTGTGTCGCAGATTCGCATACGACGAATAGAGGCGGAGTTATCGATGTTTATATCTGTGAGGCCATTAATCACCATTGACGACAGGATTGCCTGCCACTCGGAACGATCGACGTTTGACGAAACTATGCAAGTTCTTCGCAGATCGGTATAAGATGGGTCGATGTGCCGTGTTTTAAGCTAAAAATTGCTATGTCGCAGATTCGCATACTACGAATATAAGTGGAGTTATAGTTGTTTATATCTGTCAGGCCATGAATCACCATTGACGGCCGGATTGCCTACCACTCGGAACGACCGACGTTTGCCGAAACTATGCAAGTTCGTCGCAGATCGGTATAAGGTGGGTCGATGTGCCGTGTTTTAAGCTACAAATTGCTATGTCGCAGATTCGCATACTACGAATAGAAGTGGAGTTATAGTTGTTTATATCTGTCAGGCCATGAATCACCATTGACGGAAGAATGGCCTTCCACTCGAAACGATCGATGTTTGACGAAACTATGCAAGTTCGTCGCAGATCGGTATAAGGTGGGTCGTTGGGCCGTGTCTTAAGCTACAAGTTGCTGTGTCGCAAATTCGCATACGACGAATAGAAGCGGAGTTATCGATGTTTATATCTGTGAGGCCATTAATCACCATTGACGACAGGATTGCCTACCACTCGGAACGATCGACGTTTGACGAAACTATGCAAGTTCGTCGCAGATCGGTATAAGGTGGGTCGTTGGGACGTGTTTTAAGCTACAACTTGCTATGTCGCAGATTCGCATACGACGAATAGAAGCGAAGTTATCGATGTTTATATCTGTGAGGCCATGAGTCACCATTGACGACCGGATTGCCTACCACTCGGAACGATCGACGCTTGATGAAACTATGCAAGTTCGTCGCAGATCGGTATAAGGTGGGTCGATGTGTCGTGCATCAAGCTACAAATTGCTATGTCGCAGATTTTTCAAACGACGAATGGAAGCGGAGTTATAGTTGTTTATATGTGTGAGGTCATGAATCATCATTGACGGCCGGAATGCCTACCACTCGAAACGATCGATGTTTGACGAAACTATGCAAGTTCGTCGCAGATCGGTATAAGGTGGGTCGTTGGGCCGTGTTTTAAGCTACAACTTGCTATGTCGCAGATTCGCATACGACGAATAGAAGCGAAGTTATCGATGTTTATATCTGTGAGGCCATGAGTCACCATTGACGACCGGATTGCCTACCACTCGGAACGATCGACGCTTGACGAAACTATGCAAGTTCGTCGCAGATCGGTATAAGGTGGGTCGATGTGTCGTGCATCAAGCTACAAATTGCTATGTCGCAGATTTGCATACGACGAATAGAAGCGGAGTTATAGTTGTTTATATGTGTGAGGTCATGAATCATCATTGACGGCCGGAATGCCTACCACTCGAAACGATCGATGTTTGACGAAACTATGCAAGTTCGTCGCAGATCGGTATACGGTGGGTCGATGTGTCGTGCTTTAAGCTACAAATTGCTATGTCGCAGATTTGCATACGACGAATAGAAGCGGAGTTATAGTTGTTTATATCTGTCAGACCATGAATCACCATTGACGGCCGGATTGCCTTCCACTCGAAACGATCGATGTTTGACGAAACTATGCAAGTTCGTCGCAGATCGGTATAAGGTGGGTCGATGTGTCGTGTTTTAAGCTACAAATTGCTATGTCGCAGATTTGCATACGACGAATAGAAGCAGAGTTATAGTTGTTTATATCTGTGAGGCCATGAATCACCATTGACGGCAGGATTGCCTACCACTCGGAACGATCGACGTTTGACGAAACTATGCAAGTTCTTCGCAGATCGGTATAAGATGGGTCGATGTGTGGTGTTTTAAGCTACAAATTGCTATGTCGCAGATTCGCATACGACGAATAGGATTGGAGTTATAGTTGTTTATATCTGTCAGGCCATGAATCACCATTGACGGCCGGATTGCCTACCACTCGAAACGATCGATGTTTGACGAAACTATGCAAGTTCGTCGCAGATCGGTATAAGGTAGGTCGATGTGTCGTGCTTTAAGCTACAAGTTGCTGTGTCGCAGATTCGCATACGACGAATAGAAGCGGAGTTATCGATGTTTATATCTGTGAGGCCATTAATCACCATTGACGACAGGATTGCCTACCACTCGGAATGATCGACGTTTGACGAAACTAGGCAAGTTCGTCGCAGATCGGTATAAGGTGGGTCGTTGGGCCGTGTTTTAAGATACAAATTGCTATGTCGCAGATTCGCATACGACCAATAGAAGCGGAGTTATCGATGTTTATATCTGTGAGGCCATTAATCACCATTGACGACAGGATTGCCTACCACTCGGAACGATCGACGTTTGCCGAAACTATGCAAGTTCATCGCAGATCGGTATAAGGTGGGTCGATGTGCCGTGTTTTAAGCTAAAAATTGCTATGTCGCAGATTCGCATACTACGAATAGAAGTGGAGTTATAGTTGTTTATATCTGTCAGGCCATGAATCACCATTGACGGCCGGATTGCCTACCACTCGGAACGACCGACGTTTGCCGAAACTATGCAAGTTTCGTCGCAGATCGGTATAAGGTGGGTCGATGTGCCGTGTTTTAAGCTACAAATTGCTATGTCGCAGATTCGCATACTACGAATAGAAGTGGAGTTATAGTTGTTTATATCTGTCAGGCCATGAATCACCATTGACGGAAGGATGGCCTTCCACTCGAAACGATCGATGTTTGACGAAACTATGCAAGTTCGTCGCAGATCGGTATAAGGTGGGTCGTTGGGCCGTGTTTTAAGCTACAAGTTGCTGTGTCGCAAATTCGCATACGACGAATAGAAGCGGAGTTATCGATGTTTATATCTGTGAGGCCATTAATCACCATTGACGACAGGATTGCCTACCACTCGGAACGATCGACGTTTGACGAAACTATGCAAGTTCGTCGCAGATCGGTATAAGGTGGGTCGATGTGTCGTGTTTTAAGCTACAAATTGCTATGTCGCAGATTTGCATACGACGAATAGAGGCGGAGTTATAGTTGTTTATATCTGTGTGGCCATGAATCACCATTGACGGCAGGATTGCCTACCACTCGGAACGATCGACGTTTGCCGAAACTATGCAAGTTCGTCGCAGATCGGTATAAGGTGGGTCGACGTGTCGTGCTTCAAGCTACAAATTGCTATGTCGCAGATTTGCATACGACGAATAGAAGCCGAGTTATAGTTGTTTATATCTGTGAGGTCATGAATCCTCATTGACGGCCGGAATGCCTACCACTCGAAACGATCGATGATTGACGAAACTATGCAAGTTCGTCGCAGATCGGTATAAGGTGCGTCGATGTGTCGTGCTTTAAGCTACAAATTGCTATGTCGCAGATTTGCATACGACGAATAGAAGCGGAGTTATAGTTGTTTATATCTGTCAGGCCATGAATCACCATTGACGGCCGGATTGCCTTCCACTCGAAACGATCGATGTTTGACGAAACTATGCAAGTTCGTCGCAGATCGGTATAAGGTGTGTCGATGTGTCGTGTTTTAAGCTACAAATTGCTATGTCGCAGATTTGCATACGACGAATAGAGGCGGAGTTATAGTTGTTTATATCTGTGAGGCCATGAATCACCATTGACGGCAGGATTGCCTACCACTCGGAACGATCGACGTTTGCCGAAACTATGCAAGTTCTTCGCAGATCGGTATAAAGTGGGTCGATGTGCCGTGTTTTAAGCTACAAATTGCTATGTCGCAGATTTGCATACGACGAATAGAAGCAGAGTTATAGTTGTTTATATCTGTGAGGCCATGAATCACCATTGACGGCAGGATTGCCTACCACTCGGAACGATCGACGTTTGCCGAAACTATGCAAGTTCGTCGCAGATCGGTATAAGGTGGGTCGACGTGTCGTGCTTCAAGCTACAAATTGCTATGTCGCAGATTTGCATACGACGAATAGAAGCGGAGTTATAGTTGTTTATATCTGTGAGGTCATGAATCCTCATTGACGGCCGGAATGCCTACCACTCGAAACGATCGATGATTGACGAAACTATGCAAGTTCGTCGCAGATCGGTATAAGGTGCGTCGATGTGTCGTGCTTTAAGCTACAAATTGCTATGTCGCAGATTTGCATACGACGAATAGAAGCGGAGTTATAGTTGTTTATATCTGTCAGGCCATGAATCACCATTGACGGCCGGATTGCCTTCCACTCGAAACGATCGATGTTTGACGAAACTATGCAAGTTCGTCGCAGATCGGTATAAGGTGGGTCGATGTGTCGTGTTTTAAGCTACAAATTGCTATGTCGCAGATTTGCATACGACGAATAGAGGCGGAGTTATAGTTGTTTATATCTGTGAGGCCATGAATCACCATTGACGGCAGGATTGCCTACCACTCGGAACGATCGACGTTTGCCGAAACTATGCAAGTTCTTCGCAGATCGGTATAAAGTGGGTCGATGTGCCGTGTTTTAAGCTACAAATTGCTATGTCGCAGATTTGCATACGACGAATAGAAGCAGAGTTATAGTTGTTTATATCTGTGAGGCCATGAATCACCATTGACGGCAGGATTGCCTACCACTCGGAACGATCGACGTTTGACGAAACTATGCAAGTTCTTCGCAGATCGGTATAAAGTGGGTCGATGTGCCGTGTTTTAAGCTACAAGTTGCTGTGTCGCAGATTCGCATACGACGAATAGAGGCGGAGTTATCGATGTTTATATCTGTGAGGCCATTAATCACCATTGACGACAGGATTGCCTGCCACTCGGAACGATCGACGTTTGACGAAACTATGCAAGTTCTTCGCAGATCGGTATAAGATGGGTCGATGTGCCGTGTTTTAAGCTAAAAATTGCTATGTCGCAGATTCGCATACTACGAATATAAGTGGAGTTATAGTTGTTTATATCTGTCAGGCCATGAATCACCATTGACGGCCGGATTGCCTACCACTCGGAACGACCGACGTTTGCCGAAACTATGCAAGTTCGTCGCAGATCGGTATAAGGTGGGTCGATGTGCCGTGTTTTAAGCTACAAATTGCTATGTCGCAGATTCGCATACTACGAATAGAAGTGGAGTTATAGTTGTTTATATCTGTCAGGCCATGAATCACCATTGACGGAAGGATGGCCTTCCACTCGAAACGATCGATGTTTGACGAAACTATGCAAGTTCGTCGCAGATCGGTATAAGGTGGGTCGTTGGGCCGTGTCTTAAGCTACAAGTTGCTGTGTCGCAAATTCGCATACGACGAATAGAAGCGGAGTTATCGATGTTTATATCTGTGAGGCCATTAATCACCATTGACGACAGGATTGCCTACCACTCGGAACGATCGACGTTTGACGAAACTATGCAAGTTCGTCGCAGATCGGTATAAGGTGGGTCGTTGGGACGTGTTTTAAGCTACAACTTGCTATGTCGCAGATTCGCATACGACGAATAGAAGCGAAGTTATCGATGTTTATATCTGTGAGGCCATTAATCACCATTGACGACAGGATTGCCTACCACTCGGAACGATCGACGTTTGACGAAACTATGCAAGTTCGTCGCAGATCGGTATAAGGTGGGTCGATGTGTCGTGTTTTAAGCTACAAATTGCTATGTCGCAGATTTGCATACGACGAATAGAGGCGGAGTTATAGTTGTTTATATCTGTGTGGCCATGAATCACCATTGACGGCAGGATTGCCTACCACTCGGAACGATCGACGTTTGCCGAAACTATGCAAGTTCGTCGCAGATCGGTATAAGGTGGGTCGACGTGTCGTGCTTCAAGCTACAAATTGCTATGTCGCAGATTTGCATACGACGAATAGAAGCGGAGTTATAGTTGTTTATATCTGTGAGGTCATGAATCCTCATTGACGGCCGGAATGCCTACCACTCGAAACGATCGATGATTGACGAAACTATGCAAGTTCGTCGCAGATCGGTATAAGGTGCGTCGATGTGGCGTGCTTTAAGCTACAAATTGCTATGTCGCAGATTTGCATACGACGAATAGAAGCGGAGTTATAGTTGTTTATATCTGTCAGGCCATGAATCACCATTGACGGCAGGATTGCCTACCACTCGGAACGATCGACGTTTGCCGAAACTATGCAAGTTCTTCGCAGATCGGTATAAAGTGGGTCGATGTGCCGTGTTTTAAGCTACAAATTGCTATGTCGCAGATTTGCATACGACGAATAGAAGCAGAGTTATAGTTGTTTATATCTGTGAGGCCATGAATCACCATTGACGGCAGGATTGCCTACCACTCGGAACGATCGACGTTTGACGAAACTATGCAAGTTCTTCGCAGATCGGTATAAAGTGGGTCGATGTGCCGTGTTTTAAGCTACAAGTTGCTGTGTCGCAGATTCGCATACGACGAATAGAGGCGGAGTTATCGATGTTTATATCTGTGAGGCCATTAATCACCATTGACGACAGGATTGCCTGCCACTCGGAACGATCGACGTTTGACGAAACTATGCAAGTTCTTCGCAGATCGGTATAAGATGGGTCGATGTGCCGTGTTTTAAGCTAAAAATTGCTATGTCGCAGATTCGCATACTACGAATATAAGTGGAGTTATAGTTGTTTATATCTGTCAGGCCATGAATCACCATTGACGGCCGGATTGCCTACCACTCGGAACGACCGACGTTTGCCGAAACTATGCAAGTTCGTCGCAGATCGGTATAAGGTGGGTCGATGTGCCGTGTTTTAAGCTACAAATTGCTATGTCGCAGATTCGCATACTACGAATAGAAGTGGAGTTATAGTTGTTTATATCTGTCAGGCCATGAATCACCATTGACGGAAGGATGGCCTTCCACTCGAAACGATCGATGTTTGACGAAACTATGCAAGTTCGTCGCAGATCGGTATAAGGTGGGTCGTTGGGCCGTGTCTTAAGCTACAAGTTGCTGTGTCGCAAATTCGCATACGACGAATAGAAGCGGAGTTATCGATGTTTATATCTGTGAGGCCATTAATCACCATTGACGACAGGATTGCCTACCACTCGGAACGATCGACGTTTGACGAAACTATGCAAGTTCGTCGCAGATCGGTATAAGGTGGGTCGTTGGGACGTGTTTTAAGCTACAACTTGCTATGTCGCAGATTCGCATACGACGAATAGAAGCGAAGTTATCGATGTTTATATCTGTGAGGCCATGAGTCACCATTGACGACCGGATTGCCTACCACTCGGAACGATCGACGCTTGATGAAACTATGCAAGTTCGTCGCAGATCGGTATAAGGTGGGTCGATGTGTCGTGCATCAAGCTACAAATTGCTATGTCGCAGATTTTTCATACGACGAATGGAAGCGGAGTTATAGTTGTTTATATGTGTGAGGTCATGAATCATCATTGACGTCCGGAATGCCTACCACTCGAAACGATCGATGTTTGACGAAACTATGCAAGTTCGTCGCAGATCGGTATAAGGTGGGTCGTTGGGCCGTGTTTTAAGCTACAACTTGCTATGTCGCAGATTCGCATACGACGAATAGAAGCGAAGTTATCGATGTTTATATCTGTGAGGCCATGAGTCACCATTGACGACCGGATTGCCTACCACTCGGAACGATCGACGCTTGACGAAACTATGCAAGTTCGTCGCAGATCGGTATAAGGTGGGTCGATGTGTCGTGCATCAAGCTACAAATTGCTATGTCGCAGATTTGCATACGACGAATAGAAGCGGAGTTATAGTTGTTTATATGTGTGAGGTCATGAATCATCATTGACGGCCGGAATGCCTACCACTCGAAACGATCGATGTTTGACGAAACTATGCAAGTTCGTCGCAGATCGGTATAAGGTGGGTCGATGTGTCGTGCTTTAAGCTACAAATTGCTATGTCGCAGATTTGCATACGACGAATAGAAGCGGAGTTATAGTTGTTTATATCTGTCAGACCATGAATCACCATTGACGGCCGGATTGCCTTCCACTCGAAACGATCGATGTTTGACGAAACTATCCAAGTTCGTCGCAGATCGGTATAAGGTGGGTCGATGTGTCGTGTTTTAAGCTACAAATTGCTATGTCGCAGATTTGCATACGACGAATAGAAGCAGAGTTATAGTTGTTTATATCTGTGAGGCCATGAATCACCATTGACGGCAGGATTGCCTACCACTCGGAACGATCGACGTTTGACGAATCTATGCAAGTTCTTCGCAGATCGGTATAAGATGGGTCGATGTGTGGTGTTTTAAGCTACAAATTGCTATGTCGCAGATTCGCATACGGCGAATAGAAGTGGAGTTATAGTTGTTTATATCTGTCAGGCCATGAATCACCATTGACGGCCGGATTGCCTACCACTCGAAACGATCGATGTTTGACGAAACTATGCAAGTTTCGTCGCAGATCGGTATAAGGTGGGTCGATGTGCCGTGTTTTAAGCTACAAATTGCTATGTCGCAGATTCGCATACTACGAATAGAAGTGGAGTTATAGTTGTTTATATCTGTCAGGCCATGAATCACCATTGACGGAAGGATGGCCTTCCACTCGAAACGATCGATGTTTGACGAAACTATGCAAGTTCGTCGCAGATCGGTATAAGGTGGGTCGTTGGGCCGTGTTTTAAGCTACAAGTTGCTGTGTCGCAAATTCGCATACGACGAATAGAAGCGGAGTTATCGATGTTTATATCTGTGAGGCCATTAATCACCATTGACGACAGGATTGCCTACCACTCGGAACGATCGACGTTTGACGAAACTATGCAAGATCGTCGCAGATCGGTATAAGGTGGGTCGATGTGTCGTGTTTTAAGCTACAAATTGCTATGTCGCAGATTTGCATACGACGAATAGAGGCGGAGTTATAGTTGTTTATATCTGTGTGGCCATGAATCACCATTGACGGCAGGATTGCCTACCACTCGGAACGATCGACGTTTGCCGAAACTATGCAAGTTCGTCGCAGATCGGTATAAGGTGGGTCGACGTGTCGTGTTTTAAGCTACAAATTGCTATGTCGCAGATTTGCATACGACGAATAGAAGCGGAGTTATAGTTGTTTATATCTGTGAGGTCATGAATCCTCATTGACGGCCGGAATGCCTACCACTCGAAACGATCGATGATTGACGAAACTATGCAAGTTCGTCGCAGATCGGTATAAGGTGCGTCGATGTGTCGTGCTTTAAGCTACAAATTGCTATGTCGCAGATTTGCATACGACGAATAGAAGCGGAGTTATAGTTGTTTATATCTGTCAGGCCATGAATCACCATTGACGGCCGGATTGCCTTCCACTCGAAACGATCGATGTTTGACGAAACTATGCAAGTTCGTCGCAGATCGGTATAAGGTGTGTCGATGTGTCGTGTTTTAAGCTACAAATTGCTATGTCGCAGATTTGCATACGACGAATAGAGGCGGAGTTATAGTTGTTTATATCTGTGAGGCCATGAATCACCATTGACGGCAGGATTGCCTACCACTCGGAACGATCGACGTTTGCCGAAACTATGCAAGTTCTTCGCAGATCGGTATAAAGTGGGTCGATGTGCCGTGTTTTAAGCTACAAATTGCTATGTCGCAGATTTGCATACGACGAATAGAAGCAGAGTTATAGTTGTTTATATCTGTGAGGCCATGAATCACCATTGACGGCAGGATTGCCTACCACTCGGAACGATCGACGTTTGACGAAACTATGCAAGTTCTTCGCAGATCGGTATAAGATGGGTCGATGTGTCGTGTTTTAAGCTACAAATTGCTATGTCGCAGATTCGCATACGACGAATAGAAGTGGAGTTATAGTTGATTATATCTATGAGGCCATGAATCACCATTGACGGCAGGATTGCCTACCACTCGGAACGATCGACGTTTGACGAAACTATGCAAGTTCTTCGCAGATCGGTATAAAGTGGGTCGATGTGCCGTGTTTTAAGCTACAAGTTGCTGTGTCGCAGATTCGCATACGACGAATAGAGGCGGAGTTATCGATGTTTATATCTGTGAGGCCATTAATCACCATTGACGACAGGATTGCCTACCACTCGGAACGATCGACGTTTGACGAAACTATGCAAGTTCGTCGCAGATCGGTATATGGTGGTTCGATGTGTCGTGTTTTAGGCTACAAATTGCTATGTCGCAGATTGGCGTACGACGAATAGAAGCGGAGTTATAGTTGTTTATATCTGTCAGGCCATGAATCACCATTGACGGCCGGATTGCCTACCACACGGAACGACCGACGTTTGCCGAAACTATGCAAGTTTGTCGCAGATCGGTATAAGGTGGGTCGTTGGGCCGTGTTTTAAGCTACAACTTACTATGTCGCAGATTCGCATACGACGAATAGAAGCGAAGGTATCGATGTTTATATCTGTGAGGCCATGAATCATCATTGACGACCGGATTGCCTACCACTCGGAACGATCGACGCTTGACGAAACTATGCAAGTTCGTCGCAGATCGGTATAAGGTGGGTCGATGTGTCGTGTTTTAAGCTACAAATTGCTATGTCGCAGATTCGCATACGACGAATAGAAGTGGAGTTATAGTTGATTATATCTATGAGGCCATGAATCACCATTGACGGCAGGATTGCCTACCACTCGGAACGATCGACGTTTGACGAAACTATGCAAGTTCTTCGCAGATCGGTATAAAGTGGGTCGATGTGCCGTGTTTTAAGCTACAAGTTGCTGTGTCGCAGATTCGCATACGACGAATAGAGGCGGAGTTATCGATGTTTATATCTGTGAGGCCATTAATCACCATTGACGACAGGATTGCCTGCCACTCGGAACGATCGACGTTTGACGAAACTATGCAAGTTCGTCGCAGATCGGTATATGGTGGTTCGATGTGTCGTGTTTTAGGCTACAAATTGCTATGTCGCAGATTGGCGTACGACGAATAGAAGCGGAGTTATAGTTGTTTATATCTGTCAGGCCATGAATCACCATTGACGGCCGGATTGCCTACCACACGGAACGACCGACGTTTGCCGAAACTATGCAAGTTTGTCGCAGATCGGTATAAGGTGGGTCGTTGGGCCGTGTTTTAAGCTACAACTTACTATGTCGCAGATTCGCATACGACGAATAGAAGCGAAGGTATCGATGTTTATATCTGTGAGGCCATGAATCATCATTGACGACCGGATTGCCTACCACTCGGAACGATCGACGCTTGACGAAACTATGCAAGTTCGTCGCAGATCGGTATAAGGTGGGTCGATGTGTCGTGCTGTAAGCTACAAATTGCTATGTCGCAGATTCGCATACGACCAATAGAAGCGGAGTTATAGTTGTTTATATCTGTGAGGTCATGAATCATCATTGACGGCCGGAATGCCTACCACTCGGAACGATCGACGTCTGCCGAAACTATGCAAGATCTTCGCAGATCGGTATAAAGGGGGTCGATGTGCCGTGTTTTAAGCTACAAATTGCTATGTCGCAGATTTGCATACGACGAATAGAAGCAGAGTTATAGTTGTGTATATCTGTGAGGCCATGAATCACCATTGACGGCAGGATTGCCTACCACTCGGAACGATCGACGTTTGACGAAACTATGCAAGTTCTTCGCAGATCGGTATAAGATGGGTCGATGTGTCGTGTTTTAAGCTACAAAGTGCTATGTCGCAGATTCGCATACGACCAATAGAAGCGGAGTTATAGTTGTTTATATCTGTGAGGTCATGAATCATCATTGACGGCCGGAATGCCTACCACTCGAAACGATCGACGTTTGACGAAACTATGCAAGTTCGTCGCAGATTGGTATAAGGTGGGTCGTTGGGCCGTGTTTTAAGCTACAAGTTGCTGTGTCGCAGATTCGCATACGACGAATAGAGGCGGAGTTATCGATGTTTATATCTGTGAGGCCATTAATGACCATTGACGACAGGATTGCCTACCACACGGAACGACCGACGTTTGCCGAAACTATGCAAGTTTGTCGCAGATCGGTATAAGGTGGGTCGTTGGGCCGTGTTTTAAGCTACAACTTACTATGTCGCAGATTCGCATACGACGAATAGAAGCGAAGTTATCGATGTTTATATCTGTGAGGCCATTAATCACCATTGACGACAGGATTGCCTACCACTCGGAACGATCGACGTTTGACGAAACTATGCAAGTTCTTCGCAGATCGGTATAAGATGGGTCGATGTGTCGTGTTTTAAGCTACAAATTGCTATGTCGCAGATTCGCATACTACGAATAGAAGTGGAGTTATAGTTGTTTATATCTGTCAGGCCATGAATCACCATTGACGGAAGGATTGCCTTCCACTCGAAACGATCGACGTTTGACGAAACTATGCAAGTTCGTCGCAGTTCGGTATAAGGTGGGTCGTTGGGCCGCGTTTTAAGCTACAAGTTGCTGTGTCGCAAATTCGCATACGACGAATAGAAGCGGAGTTATCGATGTTTATAGCTGTGAGGCCATTAATCACCATTGACGACAGGATTGCCTACCACTCGGAACGATCGACGTTTGACGAAACTATGCAAGTTCGTCGCGGATCGGTATAAGGTGGGTCGTTGGGCCGTGTTTTGAGCTACAACTTACTATGTCGCAGATTCGCATACGACGAATAGAAGCGAAGTTATCGATGTTTATATCTGTGAGGTCATGAATCACCATTGACGGCCGGATTGCCCACCACTCGGAACGACCGACGTTTGCCGAAACTATGCAAGTTCTTCGCAGATCGGTATAAGATGGGTCGATGTGTCGTGTTTTAAGCTACAAATTGCTATGTCGCAGATTCGCATACTACGAATAGAAGTGGAGTTATAGTTGTTTATATCTGTGAGGTCATGAATCATCATTGACGGCCGGAATGCCTACCACTCGAAACGATCGACGTTTGACGAAACTATGCAAGTTCGTCGCAGATCGGTATAAGGTGGGTCGATGTGTCGTGCTTTAAGCTACAAATTGCTATTTCGCAGATTTGCATACGACGAATAGAAGCGGAGTTATAGTTGTTTATATCTGTCAGGCCATGAATCACCATTGACGGCCGGATTGCCTTCCACTCGAAACGATCGATGTTTGACGAAACTATGCAAGTTCGTCGCAGATCGGTATAAGGTGGGTCGATGTGTCGTGTTTTAAGCTACAAATTGCTATGTCCCAGATTTGCATACGACGAATAGAGGCGGAGTTATAGTTGTTTATATCTGTGAGGCCATGAATCACCATTGACGGCAGGATTGCCTACCACTCGGAACGATCGATATTTGACGAAACTATGCAAGTTCGTCGCAGATCGGTATAAGGTGGCTCGATGTGTCGTGTTTTAGGCTACAAATTGCTATGTCGTATATTTGCGTGCGACGAATAGAAGCGGAGTTATAGTTGTTTATATCTGTCAGGCCATGAATCACCATTGACGGCCGGATTGCCTACCACTCGGAACGATCGACGTTTGCCGAAACTATGCAAGTTCTTCGCAGATCGGTATAAGGTGGGTCGATGTGCCGTGTTTTAAGCTACAAATTGCTATGTCGCAGATTTGCATACGACGAATAGAAGCAGAGTTATAGTTGTTTATATCTGTGAGGCCATGAATCACCATTGACGGCAGGATTGCCTACCACTCGGAACGATCGACGTTTGACGAAACTATGCAAGTTCTTCGCAGATCGGTATAAGATGGGTCGATGTGTCGTGTTTTAAGCTACAAATTGCTATGTCGCAGATTCGCATACGACGAATAGAAGTGGAGGTATAGTTGTTTATATCCGTCAGGCCATGAATCACCATTGACGGCCGGATTGCTTTCCACTCGAAACGATCGATGTTTGACGAAACTATGCAAGTTCGTCGCAGATCGGTATAAGGTGGGTCGTTGGGCCGTGTTTTAAGCTACAAGTTGCTGTGTCGCAGATTCGCATACGACGAATAGAAGCGGAGTTATCGATGTTTATATCTGTGAGGCCATTAATCACCATTGACGACAGGATTGCCTACCACTCGGAACGATCGACGTTTGACGAAACTATGCAAGTTCGTCGCAGATCGGTATATGGTGGCTCGATGTGTCGTGTTTTAGGCTACAAATTGCTATGTCGCAGATTTGCGTACGACGAATAGAAGCGGAGTTATAGTTGTTTATATCTGTCAGGCCATGAATCACCATTGACGGCCGGATTGCCCACCACTCGGAACGACCGACGTTTGCCGAAACTATGCAAGTTTGTCGCAGATCGGTATAAGGTGGCTCGATGTGTCGTGTTTTAGGCTACAAATTGCTATGTCGCATATATGCGTGCGACGAATAGAAGCGGAGTTATAGTTGTTTATATCTGTCAGGCCATGAATCACCATTGACGGCCGGATTGCCTACCACTCGGAACGATCGACGTTTGACGAAACTATGCAAGTTCTTCGCAGATCGGTATAAGGTGGGTCGATGTGCCGTGTTTTAAGCTACAAATTGCTATGTCGCAGATTTGCATACGACGAATAGAAGCAGAGTTATAGTTGTTTATATCTGTGAGGCCATGAATCACCATTGACGGCAGGATTGCCTACCACTCGGAACGATCGACGTTTGACGAAACTATGCAAGTTCTTCGCAGATCGGTATAAGATGGGTCGATGTGTCGTGTTTTAAGCTACAAATTGCTATGTCGCAGATTCGCATACGACGAATAGAAGTGGAGGTATAGTTGTTTATATCTGTCAGGCCATGAATCACCATTGACGGCCGGATTGCTTTCCACTCGAAACGATCGATGTTTGACGAAACTATGCAAGTTCGTCGCAGATCGGTATAAGGTGGGTCGTTGGGCCGTGTTTTAAGCTACAAGTTGCTGTGTCGCAGATTCGCATACGACGAATAGAAGCGGAGTTATCGATGTTTATATCTGTGAGGCCATTAATCACCATTGACGACAGGATTGCCTACCACTCGGAACGATCGACGTTTGACGAAACTATGCAAGTTCGTCGCAGATCGGTATATGGTGGCTCGATGTGTCGTGTTTTAGGCTACAAATTGCTATGTCGCAGATTTGCGTACGACGAATAGAAGCGGAGTTATAGTTGTTTATATCTGTCAGGCCATGAATCACCATTGACGGCCGGATTGCCCACCACTCGGAACGACCGACGTTTGCCGAAACTATGCAAGTTTGTCGCAGATCGCTATAAGGTGGCTCGATGTGTCGTGTTTTAGGCTACAAATTGCTATGTCGCATATTTGCGTGCGACGAATAGAAGCGGAGTTATAGTTGTTTATATCTGTCAGGCCATGAATCACCATTGACGGCCGGATTGCCTACCACTCGGAACGATCGACGTTTGCCGAAACTATGCAAGTTCATAGCAGATCGGTATAAGGTGGGTCGATGTGCCGTGTTTTAAGCTAAAAATTGCTATGTCGCAGATTCGCATACGACCAATAGAAGCGGAGTTATCGATGTTTATATCTGTGAGGCCATTAATCACCATTGACGACAGGATTGCCTACCACTCGGAACGATCGACGTTTGACGAAACTATGCAAGTTCGTCGCAGATCGGTATAAGGTGGGTCGTTGGGCCGTGTTTTAAGCTACAACTTGCTATGTCGCAGATTCGCATACGACGAATAGAAGCGAGGTTATCGATGTTTATATCTGTGAGGCCATGAGTCACCATTGACGACCGGATTGCCTACCACTCGGAACGATCGACGCTTGACGAAACTATGCAAGTTCGTCGCAGATCGGTATAAGGTGGGTCGATGTGTCGTGCTTCAAGCTACAAATTGCTATGTCGCAGATTTGCATACGACGAATAGAAGCGGAGTTATAGTTGTTTATATGTGTGAGGTCATGAATCATCATTGACGGCCGGAATGCCTACCACTCGAAACGACCGATGTTTGACGAAACTATGCAAGTTCGTCGCAGATCGGTATAAGGTGGGTCGATGTGTCGTGCTTTAAGCTACAAATTGCTATGTCGCAGATTCGCATACGACGAATAGAAGCGGAGTTATCGATGTTTATATCTGTGAGGCCATTAATCACCATTGACGACAGGATTGCCTACCACTCGGAACGATCGACGTTTGACGAAACTATGCAAGTTCGTCGCAGATCGGTATATGGTGGCTCGATGTGTCGTGTTTTAGGCTACAAATTGCTATGTCGCAGATTTGCGTACGACGAATAGAAGCGGAGTTATAGTTGTTTATATCTGTCAGGCCATGAATCACCATTGACGGCCGGATTGCCCACCACTCGGAACGACCGACGTTTGCCGAAACTATGCAAGTTTGTCGCAGATCGGTATAAGGTGGCTCGATGTGTCGTGTTTTAGGCTACAAATTGCTATGTCGCATATTTGCGTGCGACGAATAGAAGCGGAGTTATAGTTGTTTATATCTGTCAGGCCATGAATCACCATTGACGGCCGGATTGCCTACCACTCGGAACGATCGACGTTTGCCGAAACTATGCAAGTTCTTCGCAGATCGGTATAAGGTGGGTCGATGTGCCGTGTTTTAAGCTACAAATTGCTATGTCGCAGATTTGCATACGACGAATAGAAGCAGAGTTATAGTTGTTTATATCTGTGAGGCCATGAATCACCATTGACGGCAGGATTGCCTACCACTCGGAACGATCGACGTTTGACGAAACTATGCAAGTTCTTCGCAGATCGGTATAAGATGGGTCGATGTGTCGTGTTTTAAGCTACAAATTGCTATGTCGCAGATTCGCATACGACGAATAGAAGTGGAGGTATAGTTGTTTATATGTGTCAGGCCATGAATCACCATTGACGGCCGGATTGCTTTCCACTCGAAACGATCGATGTTTGACGAAACTATGCAAGTTCGTCGCAGATCGGTATAAGGTGGGTCGTTGGGCCGTGTTTTAAGCTACAAGTTGCTGTGTCGCAGATTCGCATACGACGAATAGAAGCGGAGTTATCGATGTTTATATCTGTGAGGCCATTAATCACCATTGACGACAGGATTGCCTACCACTCGGAACGATCGACGTTTGACGAAACTATGCAAGTTCGTCGCAGATCGGTATATGGTGGCTCGATGTGTCGTGTTTTAGGCTACAAATTGCTATGTCGCAGATTTGCGTACGACGAATAGAAGCGGAGTTATAGTTGTTTATATCTGTCAGGCCATGAATCACCATTGACGGCCGGATTGCCCACCACTCGGAACGACCGACGTTTGCCGAAACTATGCAAGTTTGTCGCAGATCGCTATAAGGTGGCTCGATGTGTCGTGTTTTGGGCTACAAATTGCTATGTCGCATATTTGCGTGCGACGAATAGAAGCGGAGTTATAGTTGTTTATATCTGTCAGGCCATGAATCACCATTGACGGCCGGATTGCCTACCACTTGGAACGATCGACGTTTGCCGAAACTATGCAAGTTAATAGCAGATCGGTATAAGGTGGGTCGATGTGCCGTGTTTTAAGCTAAAAATTGCTATGTCGCAGATTCGCATACGACCAATAGAAGCGGAGTTATCGATGTTTATATCTGTGAGGCCATTAATCACCATTGACGACAGGATTGCCTACCACTCGGAACGATCGACGTTTGACGAAACTATGCAAGTTCGTCGCAGATCGGTATAAGGTGGGTCGTTGGGCCGTGTTTTAAGCTACAACTTGCTATGTCGCAGATTCGCATACGACGAATAGAAGCGAGGTTATCGATGTTTATATCTGTGAGGCCATGAGTCACCATTGACGACCGGATTGCCTACCACTCGGAACGATCGACGCTTGACGAAACTATGCAAGTTCGTCGCAGATCGGTATAAGGTGGGTCGATGTGTCGTGCTTCAAGCTACAAATTGCTATGTCGCAGATTTGCATACGACGAATAGAAGCGGAATTATAGTTGTTTATATGTGTGAGGTCATGAATCATCATTGACGGCCGGAATGCCTACCACTCGAAACGACCGATGTTTGACGAAACTATGCAAGTTCGTCGCAGATCGGTATATGGTGGCTCGATGTGTCGTGTTTTAGGCTACAAATTGCTATGTCGCAGATTTGCGTACGACGAATAGAAGCGGAGTTATAGTTGTTTATATCTGTCAGGCCATGAATCACCATTGACGGCCGGATTGCCCACCACTCGGAACGACCGACGTTTGCCGAAACTATGCAAGTTTGTCGCAGATCGGTATAAGGTGGCTCGATGTGCCGTGTTTTAGGCTACAAATTGCTATGTCGCAGATTTGCATACGACGAATAGAAGCAGAGTTATAGTTGTTTATATCTGTGAGGCCATGAATCACCATTGACGGCAGGATTGCCTACCACTCGGAACGATCGACGTTTGACGAAACTATGCAAGTTCTTCGCAGATCGGTATTAAGATGGGTCGATGTGTCGTGTTTTAAGCTACAAATTGCTATGTCGCAGATTCGCATACGACGAATAGAAGTGGAGGCATAGTTGTTTATATCTGTCAGGCCATGAATCACCATTGACGGCCGGATTGCTTTCCACTCGAAACGATCGATGTTTGACGAAACTATGCAAGTTCGTCGCAGATCGGTATAAGGTGGGTCGTTGGGCCGTGTTTTAAGCTACAAGTTGCTGTGTCGCAGATTCGCATACGACGAATAGAAGCGGAGTTATCGATGTTTATATCTGTGAGGCCATTAATCACCATTGACGACAGGATTGCCTACCACTCGGAACGATCGACGTTTGACGAAACTATGCAAATTCGTCGCAGATCGGTATATGGTGGCTCGATGTGTCGTGTTTTAGGCTACAAATTGCTATGTCGCAGATTTGCGTACGACGAATAGAAGCGGAGTTATAGTTGTTTATATCTGTCAGGCCATGAATCACCATTGACGGCCGGATTGCCCACCACTCGGAACGACCGACGTTTGCCGAAACTATGCAAGTTCATCGCAGATCGGTATAAGGTGGGTCGTTGGGCCGTGTTTTAAGCTACAACTTGCTATGTCGCAGATTCGCATACGACGAATAGAAGCGAAGTTATCGATGTTTATATCTGTGAGGCCATGAGTCACCATTGACGACCGGATTGCCTACCACTCGGAACGATCGACGCTTGACGAAACTATGCAAGTTCGTCGCAGATCGGTAAAAGGTGGGTCGATGTGTCGTGCTTCAAGCTACAAATTGCTATGTCGCAGATTTGCATACGACGAATAGAAGCGGAATTATAGTTGTTTATATGTGTGAGGTCATGAATCATCATTGACGGCCGGATTGCTTTCCACTCGAAACGATCGATGTTTGACGAAACTATGCAAGTTCGTCGCAGATCGGTATAAGGTGGGTCGTTGGGTCGTGTTTTAAGCTACAAGTTGCTGTGTCGCAGATTCGCATACGACGAATAGAAGCGGAGTTATCGATGTTTATATCTGTGAGGCCATTAATCACCATTGACGACAGGATTGCCTACCACTCGGAACGATCGACGTTTGACGAAACTATGCAAGTTCGTCGCAGATCGGTATATGGTGGCTCGATGTGTCGTGTTTTAGGCTACAAATTGCTATGTCGCAGATTTGCGTACGACGAATAGAAGCGGAGTTATAGTTGTTTATATCTGTCAGGCCATGAATCACCATTGACGGCCGGATTGCCCACCACTCGGAACGACCGACGTTTGCCGAAACTATGCAAGTTTGTCGCAGATCGCTATAAGGTGGCTCGATGTGTCGTGTTTTAGGCTACAAATTGCTATGTCGCACATTTGCGTGCGACGAATAGAAGCGGAGTTATAGTTGTTTATATCTGTCAGGCCATGAATCACCATTGACGGCCGGATTGCCTACCACTCGGAACGATCGACGTTTGCCGAAACTATGCAAGTTCATAGCAGATCGGTATAAGGTGGGTCGATGTTCCGTGTTTTAAGCTAAAAATTGCTATGTCGCAGATTCGCATACGACCAATAGAAGCGGAGTTATCGATGTTTATATCTGTGAGGCCATTAATCACCATTGACGACAGGATTGCCTACCACTCGGAACGATCGACGTTTGACGAAACTATGCAAGTTCGTCGCAGATCGGTATAAGGTGGGTCGTTGGGCCGTGTTTTAAGCTACAACTTGCTATGTCGAAGATTCGCATACGACGAATAGAAGCGAGGTTATCGATGTTTATATCTGTGAGGCCATGAGTCACCATTGACGACCGGATTGCCTACCACTCGGAACGATCGACGCTTGACGAAACTATGCAAGTTCGTCGCAGATCGGTATAAGGTGGGTCGATGTGTCGTGCTTCAAGCTACAAATTGCTATGTCGCAGATTTGCATACGACGAATAGAAGCGGAATTATAGTTGTTTATATGTGTGAGGTCATGAATCATCATTGACGGCCGGAATGCCTACCACTCGAAACGACCGATGTTTGACGAAACTATGCAAGTTCGTCGCAGATCGGTATAAGGTGGGTCGATGTGTCGTGCTTTAAGCTACAAATTGCTATGTCGCAGATTCGCATTCGACGAATAGAAGCGGAGTTATCGATGTTTATATCTGTGAGGCCATTAATCACCATTGACGACAGGATTGCCTACCACTCGGAACGATCGACGTTTGACGAAACTATGCAAGTTCGTCGCAGATCGGTATATGGTGGCTCGATGTGTCGTGTTTTAGGCTACAAATTGCTATGTCGCAGATTTGCGTACGACGAATAGAAGCGGAGTTATAGTTGTTTATATCTGTCAGGCCATGAATCACCATTGACGGCCGGATTGCCCACCACTCGGAACGACCGACGTTTGCCGAAACTATGCAAGTTTGTCGCAGATCGGTATAAGGTGGCTCGATGTGCCGTGTTTTAGGCTACAAATTGCTATGTCGCAGATTTGCATACGACGAATAGAAGCAGAGTTATAGTTGTTTATATCTGTGAGGCCATGAATCACCATTGACGGCAGGATTGCCTACCACTCGGAACGATCGACGTTTGACGAAACTATGCAAGTTCTTCGCAGATCGGTATAAGATGGGTCGATGTGTCGTGTTTTAAGCTACAAATTGCTATGTCGCAGATTCGCATACGACGAATAGAAGTGGAGGCATAGTTGTTTATATCTGTCAGGCCATGAATCACCATTGACGGCCGGATTGCTTTCCACTCGAAACGATCGATGTTTGACGAAACTATGCAAGTTCGTCGCAGATCGGTATAAGGTGGGTCGTTGGGCCGTGTTTTAAGCTACAAGTTGCTGTGTCGCAGATTCGCATACGACGAATAGAAGCGGAGTTATCGATGTTTATATCTGTGAGGCCATTAATCACCATTGACGACAGGATTGCCTACCACTCGGAACGATCGACGTTTGACGAAACTATGCAAATTCGTCGCAGATCGGTATATGGTGGCTCGATGTGTCGTGTTTTAGGCTACAAATTGCTATGTCGCAGATTTGCGTACGACGAATAGAAGCGGAGTTATAGTTGTTTATATCTGTCAGGCCATGAATCACCATTGACGGCCGGATTGCCCACCACTCGGAACGACCGACGTTTGCCGAAACTATGCAAGTTCATCGCAGATCGGTATAAGGTGGGTCGATGTGCCGTGTTTTAAGCTAAAAATTGCTATGTCGCAGATTCGCATACGACCAATAGAAGCGGAGTTATCGATGTTTATATCTGTGAGGCCATTAATCACCATTGACGACAGGATTGCCTACCACTCGGAACGATCGACGTTTGACGAAACTATGCAAGTTCGTCGCAGATCGGTATAAGGTGGGTCGTTGGGCCGTGTTTTAAGCTACAACTTACTATGTCGCAGATTCGCATACGACGAATAGAAGCGAAGTTATCGATGTTTATATCTGTGAGGCCATTAATCACCATTGACGACAGGATTGCCTACCACTCGGAACGATCGACGTTTGACGAAACTATGCAAGTTCTTCGCAGATCGGTATAAGATGGGTCGATGTGTCGTGTTTTAAGCTACAAATTGCTATGTCGCAGATTCGCATACTACGAATAGAAGTGGAGTTATAGTTGTTTATATCTGTCAGGCCATGAATCACCATTGACGGAAGGATTGCCTTCCACTCGAAACGATCGACGTTTGACGAAACTATGCAAGTTCGTCGCAGTTCGGTATAAGGTGGGTCGTTGGGCCGCGTTTTAAGCTACAAGTTGCTGTGTCGCAAATTCGCATACGACGAATAGAAGCGGAGTTATCGATGTTTATAGCTGTGAGGCCATTAATCACCATTGACGACAGGATTGCCTACCACTCGGAACGATCGACGTTTGACGAAACTATGCAAGTTCGTCGCGGATCGGTATAAGGTGGGTCGTTGGGCCGTGTTTTGAGCTACAACTTACTATGTCGCAGATTCGCATACGACGAATAGAAGCGAAGTTATCGATGTTTATATCTGTGAGGTCATGAATCACCATTGACGGCCGGATTGCCCACCACTCGGAACGACCGACGTTTGCCGAAACTATGCAAGTTCTTCGCAGATCGGTATAAGATGGGTCGATGTGTCGTGTTTTAAGCTACAAATTGCTATGTCGCAGATTCGCGTACTACGAATAGAAGTGGAGTTATAGTTGTTTATATCTGTGAGGTCATGAATCATCATTGACGGCCGGAATGCCTACCACTCGAAACGATCGACGTTTGACGAAACTATGCAAGTTCGTCGCAGATCGGTATAAGGTGGGTCGATGTGTCGTGCTTTAAGCTACAAATTGCTATTTCGCAGATTTGCATACGACGAATAGAAGCGGAGTTATAGTTGTTTATATCTGTCAGGCCATGAATCACCATTGACGGCCGGATTGCCTTCCACTCGAAACGATCGATGTTTGACGAAACTATGCAAGTTCGTCGCAGATCGGTATAAGGTGGGTCGATGTGTCGTGTTTTAAGCTACAAATTGCTATGTCCCAGATTTGCATACGACGAATAGAGGCGGAGTTATAGTTGTTTATATCTGTGAGGCCATGAATCACCATTGACGGCAGGATTGCCTACCACTCGGAACGATCGATATTTGACGAAACTATGCAAGTTCGTCGCAGATCGGTATAAGGTGGCTCGATGTGTCGTGTTTTAGGCTACAAATTGCTATGTCGTATATTTGCGTGCGACGAATAGAAGCGGAGTTATAGTTGTTTATATCTGTCAGGCCATGAATCACCATTGACGGCCGGATTGCCTACCACTCGGAACGATCGACGTTTGCCGAAACTATGCAAGTTCTTCGCAGATCGGTATAAGGTGGGTCGATGTGCCGTGTTTTAAGCTACAAATTGCTATGTCGCAGATTTGCATACGACGAATAGAAGCAGAGTTATAGTTGTTTATATCTGTGAGGCCATGAATCACCATTGACGGCAGGATTGCCTACCACTCGGAACGATCGACGTTTGACGAAACTATGCAAGTTCTTCGCAGATCGGTATAAGATGGGTCGATGTGTCGTGTTTTAAGCTACAAATTGCTATGTCGCAGATTCGCATACGACGAATAGAAGTGGAGGTATAGTTGTTTATATCCGTCAGGCCATGAATCACCATTGACGGCCGGATTGCTTTCCACTCGAAACGATCGATGTTTGACGAAACTATGCAAGTTCGTCGCAGATCGGTATAAGGTGGGTCGTTGGGCCGTGTTTTAAGCTACAAGTTGCTGTGTCGCAGATTCGCATACGACGAATAGAAGCGGAGTTATCGATGTTTATATCTGTGAGGCCATTAATCACCATTGACGACAGGATTGCCTACCACTCGGAACGATCGACGTTTGACGAAACTATGCAAGTTCGTCGCAGATCGGTATATGGTGGCTCGATGTGTCGTGTTTTAGGCTACAAATTGCTATGTCGCAGATTTGCGTACGACGAATAGAAGCGGAGTTATAGTTGTTTATATCTGTCAGGCCATGAATCACCATTGACGGCCGGATTGCCCACCACTCGGAACGACCGACGTTTGCCGAAACTATGCAAGTTTGTCGCAGATCGGTATAAGGTGGCTCGATGTGTCGTGTTTTAGGCTACAAATTGCTATGTCGCATATATGCGTGCGACGAATAGAAGCGGAGTTATAGTTGTTTATATCTGTCAGGCCATGAATCACCATTGACGGCCGGATTGCCTACCACTCGGAACGATCGACGTTTGCCGAAACTATGCAAGTTCTTCGCAGATCGGTATAAGGTGGGTCGATGTGCCGTGTTTTAAGCTACAAATTGCTATGTCGCAGATTTGCATACGACGAATAGAAGCAGAGTTATAGTTGTTTATATCTGTGAGGCCATGAATCACCATTGACGGCAGGATTGCCTACCACTCGGAACGATCGACGTTTGACGAAACTATGCAAGTTCTTCGCAGATCGGTATAAGATGGGTCGATGTGTCGTGTTTTAAGCTACAAATTGCTATGTCGCAGATTCGCATACGACGAATAGAAGTGGAGGTATAGTTGTTTATATCTGTCAGGCCATGAATCACCATTGACGGCCGGATTGCTTTCCACTCGAAACGATCGATGTTTGACGAAACTATGCAAGTTCGTCGCAGATCGGTATAAGGTGGGTCGTTGGGCCGTGTTTTAAGCTACAAGTTGCTGTGTCGCAGATTCGCATACGACGAATAGAAGCGGAGTTATCGATGTTTATATCTGTGAGGCCATTAATCACCATTGACGACAGGATTGCCTACCACTCGGAACGATCGACGTTTGACGAAACTATGCAAGTTCGTCGCAGATCGGTATATGGTGGCTCGATGTGTCGTGTTTTAGGCTACAAATTGCTATGTCGCAGATTTGCGTACGACGAATAGAAGCGGAGTTATAGTTGTTTATATCTGTCAGGCCATGAATCACCATTGACGGCCGGATTGCCCACCACTCGGAACGACCGACGTTTGCCGAAACTATGCAAGTTTGTCGCAGATCGCTATAAGGTGGCTCGATGTGTCGTGTTTTAGGCTACAAATTGCTATGTCGCATATTTGCGTGCGACGAATAGAAGCGGAGTTATAGTTGTTTATATCTGTCAGGCCATGAATCACCATTGACGGCCGGATTGCCTACCACTCGGAACGATCGACGTTTGCCGAAACTATGCAAGTTCATAGCAGATCGGTATAAGGTGGGTCGATGTGCCGTGTTTTAAGCTAAAAATTGCTATGTCGCAGATTCGCATACGACCAATAGAAGCGGAGTTATCGATGTTTATATCTGTGAGGCCATTAATCACCATTGACGACAGGATTGCCTACCACTCGGAACGATCGACGTTTGACGAAACTATGCAAGTTCGTCGCAGATCGGTATAAGGTGGGTCGTTGGGCCGTGTTTTAAGCTACAACTTGCTATGTCGCAGATTCGCATACGACGAATAGAAGCGAGGTTATCGATGTTTATATCTGTGAGGCCATGAGTCACCATTGACGACCGGATTGCCTACCACTCGGAACGATCGACGCTTGACGAAACTATGCAAGTTCGTCGCAGATCGGTATAAGGTGGGTCGATGTGTCGTGCTTCAAGCTACAAATTGCTATGTCGCAGATTTGCATACGACGAATAGAAGCGGAATTATAGTTGTTTATATGTGTGAGGTCATGAATCATCATTGACGGCCGGAATGCCTACCACTCGAAACGACCGATGTTTGACGAAACTATGCAAGTTCGTCGCAGATCGGTATAAGGTGGGTCGATGTGTCGTGCTTTAAGCTACAAATTGCTATGTCGCAGATTCGCATACGACGAATAGAAGCGGAGTTATCGATGTTTATATCTGTGAGGCCATTAATCACCATTGACGACAGGATTGCCTACCACTCGGAACGATCGACGTTTGACGAAACTATGCAAGTTCGTCGCAGATCGGTATATGGTGGCTCGATGTGTCGTGTTTTAGGCTACAAATTGCTATGTCGCAGATTTGCGTACGACGAATAGAAGCGGAGTTATAGTTGTTTATATCTGTCAGGCCATGAATCACCATTGACGGCCGGATTGCCCACCACTCGGAACGACCGACGTTTGCCGAAACTATGCAAGTTTGTCGCAGATCGGTATAAGGTGGCTCGATGTGTCGTGTTTTAGGCTACAAATTGCTATGTCGCATATTTGCGTGCGACGAATAGAAGCGGAGTTATAGTTGTTTATATCTGTCAGGCCATGAATCACCATTGACGGCCGGATTGCCTACCACTCGGAACGATCGACGTTTGCCGAAACTATGCAAGTTCTTCGCAGATCGGTATAAGGTGGGTCGATGTGCCGTGTTTTAAGCTACAAATTGCTATGTCGCAGATTTGCATACGACGAATAGAAGCAGAGTTATAGTTGTTTATATCTGTGAGGCCATGAATCACCATTGACGGCAGGATTGCCTACCACTCGGAACGATCGACGTTTGACGAAACTATGCAAGTTCTTCGCAGATCGGTATAAGATGGGTCGATGTGTCGTGTTTTAAGCTACAAATTGCTATGTCGCAGATTCGCATACGACGAATAGAAGTGGAGGTATAGTTGTTTATATGTGTCAGGCCATGAATCACCATTGACGGCCGGATTGCTTTCCACTCGAAACGATCGATGTTTGACGAAACTATGCAAGTTCGTCGCAGATCGGTATAAGGTGGGTCGTTGGGCCGTGTTTTAAGCTACAAGTTGCTGTGTCGCAGATTCGCATACGACGAATAGAAGCGGAGTTATCGATGTTTATATCTGTGAGGCCATTAATCACCATTGACGACAGGATTGCCTACCACTCGGAACGATCGACGTTTGACGAAACTATGCAAGTTCGTCGCAGATCGGTATATGGTGGCTCGATGTGTCGTGTTTTAGGCTACAAATTGCTATGTCGCAGATTTGCGTACGACGAATAGAAGCGGAGTTATAGTTGTTTATATCTGTCAGGCCATGAATCACCATTGACGGCCGGATTGCCCACCACTCGGAACGACCGACGTTTGCCGAAACTATGCAAGTTTGTCGCAGATCGCTATAAGGTGGCTCGATGTGTCGTGTTTTGGGCTACAAATTGCTATGTCGCATATTTGCGTGCGACGAATAGAAGCGGAGTTATAGTTGTTTATATCTGTCAGGCCATGAATCACCATTGACGGCCGGATTGCCTACCACTCGGAACGATCGACGTTTGCCGAAACTATGCAAGTTAATAGCAGATCGGTATAAGGTGGGTCGATGTGCCGTGTTTTAAGCTAAAAATTGCTATGTCGCAGATTCGCATACGACCAATAGAAGCGGAGTTATCGATGTTTATATCTGTGAGGCCATTAATCACCATTGACGACAGGATTGCCTACCACTCGGAACGATCGACGTTTGACGAAACTATGCAAGTTCGTCGCAGATCGGTATAAGGTGGGTCGTTGGGCCGTGTTTTAAGCTACAACTTGCTATGTCGCAGATTCGCATACGACGAATAGAAGCGAGGTTATCGATGTTTATATCTGTGAGGCCATGAGTCACCATTGACGACCGGATTGCCTACCACTCGGAACGATCGACGCTTGACGAAACTATGCAAGTTCGTCGCAGATCGGTATAAGGTGGGTCGATGTGTCGTGCTTCAAGCTACAAATTGCTATGTCGCAGATTTGCATACGACGAATAGAAGCGGAGTTATAGTTGTTTATATGTGTGAGGTCATGAATCATCATTGACGTCCTGATTGCCTACCACTCGAAACGACCGATGTTTGACGAAACTATGCAAGTTCGTCGCAGATCGGTATATGGTGGCTCGATGTGTCGTGTTTTAGGCTACAAATTGCTATGTCGCAGATTTGCGTACGACGAATAGAAGCGGAGTTATAGTTGTTTATATCTGTCAGGCCATGAATCACCATTGACGGCCGGATTGCCCACCACTCGGAACGACCGACGTTTGCCGAAACTATGCAAGTTTGTCGCAGATCGGTATAAGGTGGCTCGATGTGCCGTGTTTTAGGCTACAAATTGCTATGTCGCAGATTTGCATACGACGAATAGAAGCAGAGTTATAGTTGTTTATATCTGTGAGGCCATGAATCACCATTGACGGCAGGATTGCCTACCACTCGGAACGATCGACGTTTGACGAAACTATGCAAGTTCTTCGCAGATCGGTATAAGATGGGTCGATGTGTCGTGTTTTAAGCTACAAATTGCTATGTCGCAGATTCGCATACGACGAATAGAAGTGGAGGCATAGTTGTTTATATCTGTCAGGCCATGAATCACCATTGACGGCCGGATTGCTTTCCACTCGAAACGATCGATGTTTGACGAAACTATGCAAGTTCGTCGCAGATCGGTATAAGGTGGGTCGTTGGGCCGTGTTTTAAGCTACAAGTTGCTGTGTCGCAGATTCGCATACGACGAATAGAAGCGGAGTTATCGATGTTTATATCTGTGAGGCCATTAATCACCATTGACGACAGGATTGCCTACCACTCGGAACGATCGACGTTTGACGAAACTATGCAAATTCGTCGCAGATCGGTATATGGTGGCTCGATGTGTCGTGTTTTAGGCTACAAATTGCTATGTCGCAGATTTGCGTACGACGAATAGAAGCGGAGTTATAGTTGTTTATATCTGTCAGGCCATGAATCACCATTGACGGCCGGATTGCCTACCACTCGGAACGACCGACGTTTGCCGAAACTATGCAAGTTCATCGCAGATCGGTATAAGGTGGGTCGTTGGGCCGTGTTTTAAGCTACAACTTGCTATGTCGCAGATTCGCATACGACGAATAGAAGCGAAGTTATCGATGTTTATATCTGTGAGGCCATGAGTCACCATTGACGACCGGATTGCCTACCACTCGGAACGATCGACGCTTGACGAAACTATGCAAGTTCGTCGCAGATCGGTAAAAGGTGGGTCGATGTGTCGTGCTTCAAGCTACAAATTGCTATGTCGCAGATTTGCATACGACGAATAGAAGCGGAATTATAGTTGTTTATATGTGTGAGGTCATGAATCATCATTGACGGCCGGATTGCTTTCCACTCGAAACGATCGATGTTTGACGAAACTATGCAAGTTCGTCGCAGATCGGTATAAGGTGGGTCGTTGGGTCGTGTTTTAAGCTACAAGTTGCTGTGTCGCAGATTCGCATACGACGAATAGAAGCGGAGTTATCGATGTTTATATCTGTGAGGCCATTAATCACCATTGACGACAGGATTGCCTACCACTCGGAACGATCGACGTTTGACGAAACTATGCAAGTTCGTCGCAGATCGGTATATGGTGGCTCGATGTGTCGTGTTTTAGGCTACAAATTGCTATGTCGCAGATTTGCGTACGACGAATAGAAGCGGAGTTATAGTTGTTTATATCTGTCAGGCCATGAATCACCATTGACGGCCGGATTGCCCACCACTCGGAACGACCGACGTTTGCCGAAACTATGCAAGTTTGTCGCAGATCGCTATAAGGTGGCTCGATGTGTCGTGTTTTAGGCTACAAATTGCTATGTCGCACATTTGCGTGCGACGAATAGAAGCGGAGTTATAGTTGTTTATATCTGTCAGGCCATGAATCACCATTGACGGCCGGATTGCCTACCACTCGGAACGATCGACGTTTGCCGAAACTATGCAAGTTCATAGCAGATCGGTATAAGGTGGGTCGATGTTCCGTGTTTTAAGCTAAAAATTGCTATGTCGCAGATTCGCATACGACCAATAGAAGCGGAGTTATCGATGTTTATATCTGTGAGGCCATTAATCACCATTGACGACAGGATTGCCTACCACTCGGAACGATCGACGTTTGACGAAACTATGCAAGTTCGTCGCAGATCGGTATAAGGTGGGTCGTTGGGCCGTGTTTTAAGCTACAACTTGCTATGTCGAAGATTCGCATACGACGAATAGAAGCGAGGTTATCGATGTTTATATCTGTGAGGCCATGAGTCACCATTGACGACCGGATTGCCTACCACTCGGAACGATCGACGCTTGACGAAACTATGCAAGTTCGTCGCAGATCGGTATAAGGTGGGTCGATGTGTCGTGCTTCAAGCTACAAATTGCTATGTCGCAGATTTGCATACGACGAATAGAAGCGGAATTATAGTTGTTTATATGTGTGAGGTCATGAATCATCATTGACGGCCGGAATGCCTACCACTCGAAACGACCGATGTTTGACGAAACTATGCAAGTTCGTCGCAGATCGGTATAAGGTGGGTCGATGTGTCGTGCTTTAAGCTACAAATTGCTATGTCGCAGATTCGCATTCGACGAATAGAAGCGGAGTTATCGATGTTTATATCTGTGAGGCCATTAATCACCATTGACGACAGGATTGCCTACCACTCGGAACGATCGACGTTTGACGAAACTATGCAAGTTCGTCGCAGATCGGTATATGGTGGCTCGATGTGTCGTGTTTTAGGCTACAAATTGCTATGTCGCAGATTTGCGTACGACGAATAGAAGCGGAGTTATAGTTGTTTATATCTGTCAGGCCATGAATCACCATTGACGGCCGGATTGCCCACCACTCGGAACGACCGACGTTTGCCGAAACTATGCAAGTTTGTCGCAGATCGGTATAAGGTGGCTCGATGTGCCGTGTTTTAAGCTACAAATTGCTATGTCGCAGATTTGCATACGACGAATAGAAGCAGAGTTATAGTTGTTTATATCTGTGAGGCCATGAATCACCATTGACGGCAGGATTGCCTACCACTCGGAACGATCGACGTTTGACGAAACTATGCAAGTTCTTCGCAGATCGGTATAAGATGGGTCGATGTGTCGTGTTTTAAGCTACAAATTGCTATGTCGCAGATTCGCATACGACGAATAGAAGTGGAGGCATAGTTGTTTATATCTGTCAGGCCATGAATCACCATTGACGGCCGGATTGCTTTCCACTCGAAACGATCGATGTTTGACGAAACTATGCAAGTTCGTCGCAGATCGGTATAAGGTGGGTCGTTGGGCCGTGTTTTAAGCTACAAGTTGCTGTGTCGCAGATTCGCATACGACGAATAGAAGCGGAGTTATCGATGTTTATATCTGTGAGGCCATTAATCACCATTGACGACAGGATTGCCTACCACTCGGAACGATCGACGTTTGACGAAACTATGCAAATTCGTCGCAGATCGGTATATGGTGGCTCGATGTGTCGTGTTTTAGGCTACAAATTGCTATGTCGCAGATTTGCGTACGACGAATAGAAGCGGAGTTATAGTTGTTTATATCTGTCAGGCCATGAATCACCATTGACGGCCGGATTGCCCACCACTCGGAACGACCGACGTTTGCCGAAACTATGCAAGTTCGGCACAGATCGGTATAAGGTGGGTCGATGTGCCGTGTTTTAAGCTACAAAATGCTATGTCGCAGATTCGCATACGACCAATAGAAGCGGAGTTATCGATGTTTATATCTGTGAGGCCATTAATCACCATTGACGACAGGATTGCCTACCACTCGGAACGATCGACGTTTGACGAAACTATGCAAGTTCGTCGCAGATCGGTATAAGGTGGGTCGTTGGGCCGTGTTTTAAGCTACAACTTGCTATGTCGCAGATTCGCATACGACGAATAGAAGCGAAGTTATCGATGTTTATATCTGTGAGGCCATGAGTCACCATTGACGACCGGATTGCCTACCACTCGGAACGATCGACGCTTGACGAAACTATGCAAGTTCGTCGCAGATCGGTATAAGGTGGGTCGATGTGTCGTGCTTCAAGCTACAAATTGCTATGTCGCAGATTTGCATACGACGAATAGAAGCGGAATTATAGTTGTTTATATGTGTGAGGTCATGAATCATCATTGACGGCCGGAATGCCTACCACTCGAAACGACCGATGTTTGACGAAACTATGCAAGTTCGTCGCAGATCGGTATAAGGTGGGTCGATGTGTCGTGCTTTAAGCTACAAATTGCTATGTCGCAGATTTGCATACGACGAATAGAAGCGGAGTTATAGTTGTTTATATCTGTCAGGCCATGAATCACCATTGACGGCCGGATTGCCTTCCACTCAAAACGATCGATGTTTGACGAAACTATGCAAGTTCGTCGCAGATCGGTATAAGGTGGGTCGATGTGTCGTGTTTTAAGCTACAAATTGCTATGTCGCAGATTTGCATACGACGAATAGAAGCAGAGTTATCGATGTTTATATCTGTGAGGCCATTAATCACCATTGACGACAGGATTGCCTACCACTCGGAATGATCGACGTTTGACGAAACTAGGCAAGTTCGTCGCAGATCGGTATAAGGTGGGTCGTTGGGCCGTGTTTTAAGATACAAATTGCTATGTCGCAGATTCGCATACGACCAATAGAAGCGGAGTTATAGTTGTTTATATCTGTCAGGCCATGAATCACCATTGACGGCCGGATTGCCTACCACTCGGAACGATCGACGTTTGCCGTAACTATGTAAGTTCTTCGCAGATCGGTATAAGGTGGGTCGATGTGCCGTGTTTTAAGCTACAAATTGCTATGTCGCAGATTTGCATACGACGAATAGAAGCAGAGTTATAGTTGTTTATATCTGTGAGGCCATGAATCACCATTGACGGCAGGATTGCCTACCACTCGGAACGATCGACGTTTGACGAAACTATGCAAGTTCTTCGCAGATCGGTATAAGATGGGTCGATGTGTCGTGTTTTAAGCTACAAATTGCTATGTCGCAGATTCGCATACGACGAATAGAAGGGGAGGTATAGTTGTTTATATCTGTCAGGCCATGAATCACCATTGACGGCCGGATTGCTTTCCACTCGAAACGATCGATGTTTGACGAAACTATGCAAGTTCGTCGCAGATCGGTATAAGGTGGGTCGTTGGGCCGTGTTTTAAGCTAAAAATTGCTATGTCGCAGATTCGCATACGACCAATAGAAGCGGAGTTATCGATGTTTATATCTGTGAGGCCATTAATCACCATTGACGACCGGATTGCCTACCACTCGGAACGATCGACGTTTGACGAAACTATGCAAGTTCGTCGCAGATCAGTATAAGGTGGGTCGTTGGGCCGTGTTTTAAGCTACAACTTGCTATGTCGCAGATTCGCATACGACGAATAGAAGCGAAGTTATCGATGTTTATATCTGTGAGGCCATGAGTCACCATTGACGACCGGATTGCCTACCACTCGGAACGATCGACGCTTGACGAAACTATGCAAGTTCGTCGCAGATCGGTAAAAGGTGGGTCGATGTGTCGTGCTTCAAGCTACAAATTGCTATGTCGCAGATTTGCATACGACGAATAGAAGCGGAATTATAGTTGTTTATATGTGTGAGGTCATGAATCATCATTGACGGCCGGATTGCTTTCCACTCGAAACGATCGATGTTTGACGAAACTATGCAAGTTCGTCGCAGATCGGTATAAGGTGGGTCGTTGGGTCGTGTTTTAAGCTACAAGTTGCTGTGACGCAGATTCGCATACGACGAATAGAAGCGGAGTTATCGATGTTTATATCTGTGAGGCCATTAATCACCATTGACGACAGGATTGCCTACCACTCGGAACGATCGACGTTTGACGAAACTATGCAAGTTCGTCGCAGATCGGTATATGGTGGCTCGATGTGTCGTGCTTTAGGCTACAAATTGCTATGTCGCAGATTTGCGTACGACGAATAGAAGCGGAGTTATAGTTGTTTATATCTGTCAGGCCATGAATCACCATTGACGGCCGGATTGCCCACCACTCGGAACGACCGACGTTTGCCGAAACTATGCAAGTTTGTCGCAGATCGCTATAAGGTGGCTCGATGTGTCGTGTTTTAGGCTACAAATTGCTATGTCGCATATTTGCGTGCGACGAATAGAAGCGGAGATATAGTTGTTTATATCTGTCAGGCCATGAATCACCATTGACGGCCGGATTGCCTACCACTCGGAACGATCGACGTTTGCCGAAACTATGCAAGTTCATAGCAGATCGGTATAAGGTGGGTCGATGTGCCGTGTTTTAAGCTAAAAATTGCTATGTCGCAGATTCGCATACGACCAATAGAAGCGGAGTTATCGATGTTTATATCTGTGAGGCCATTAATCACCATTGACGACAGGATTGCCTACCACTCGGAACGATCGACGTTTGACGAAACTATGCAAGTTCGTCGCAGATCGGTATAAGGTGGGTCGTTGGGCCGTGTTTTAAGCTACAACTTGCTATGTCGCAGATTCGCATACGACGAATAGAAGCGAGGTTATCGATGTTTATATCTGTGAGGCCATGAGTCACCATTGACGACCGGATTGCCTACCACTCGGAACGATCGACGCTTGACGAAACTATGCAAGTTCGTCGCAGATCGGTATAAGGTGGGTCGATGTGTCGTTCTTCAAGCTACAAATTGCTATGTCGCAGATTTGCATACGACGAATAGAAGCGGAATTATAGTTGTTTATATGTGTGAGGTCATGAATCATCATTGACGGCCGGAATGCCTACCACTCGAAACGACCGATGTTTGACGAAACTATGCAAGTTCGTCGCAGATCGGTATAAGGTGGGTCGTTGGGCCGTGTTTTAAGATACAAATTGCTATGTCGCAGATTCGCATACGACCAATAGAAGCGGAGTTATAGTTGTTTATATCTGTCAGGCCATGAATCACGATTGACGGCCGGATTGCCTACCACTCGGAACGATCGACGTTTGCCGTAACTATGTAAGTTCTTCGCAGATCGGTATAAGGTGGGTCGATGTGCCGTGTTTTAAGCTACAAATTGCTATGTCGCAGATTTGCATACGACGAATAGAAGCAGAGTTATAGTTGTTTATATCTGTGAGGCCATGAATCACCATTGACGGCAGGATTGCCTACCACTCGGAACGATCGACGTTTGACGAAACTATGCAAGTTCTTCGCAGATCGGTATAAGATGGGTCGATGTGTCGTGTTTTAAGCTACAAATTGCTATGTCGCAGATTCGCATACGACGAATAGAAGTTGAGGTATAGTTGTTTATATCTGTCAGGCCATGAATCACCATTGACGGCCGGATTGCTTTCCACTCGAAACGATCGATGTTTGACGAAACTATGCAAGTTCGTCGCAGATCGGTATAAGGTGGGTCGTTGGGCCGTGTTTTAAGCTAAAAATTGCTATGTCGCAGATTCGCATACGACCAATAGAAGCGGAGTTATCGATGTTTATATCTGTGAGGCCATTAATCACCATTGACGACAGGATTGCCTACCACTCGGAACGATCGACGTTTGACGAAACTATGCAAGTTCGTCGCAGATCAGTATAAGGTGGGTCGTTGGGCCGTGTTTTAAGCTACAACTTGCTATGTCGCAGATTCGCATACGACGAATAGAAGCGAAGTTATCGATGTTTATATCTGTGAGGCCATGAGTCACCATTGACGACCGGATTGCCTACCACTCGGAACGATCGACGCTTGACGAAACTATGCAAGTTCGTCGCAGATCGGTAAAAGGTGGGTCGATGTGTCGTGCTTCAAGCTACAAATTGCTATGTCGCAGATTTGCATACGACGAATAGAAGCGGAATTATAGTTGTTTATATGTGTGAGGTCATGAATCATCATTGACGGCCGGATTGCTTTCCACTCGAAACGATCGATGTTTGACGAAACTATGCAAGTTCGACGCAGATCGGTATAAGGTGGGTCGTTGGGTCGTGTTTTAAGCTACAAGTTGCTGTGTCGCAGATTCGCATACGACGAATAGAAGCGGAGTTATCGATGTTTATATCTGTGAGGCCATTAATCACCATTGACGACAGGATTGCCTACCACTCGGAACGATCGACGTTTGACGAAACTATGCAAGTTTGTCGCAGATCGCTATAAGGTGGCTCGATGTGTCGTGTTTTAGGCTACAAATTGCTATGTCGCATATTTGCGTGCGACGAATAGAAGCGGAGTTATAGTTGTTTATATCTGTCAGGCCATGAATCACCATTGACGGCCGGATTGCCTACCACTCGGAACGATCGACGTTTGCCGAAACTATGCAAGTTCATAGCAGATCGGTATAAGGTGGGTCGATGTGCCGTGTTTTAAGCTAAAAATTGCTATGTCGCAGATTCGCATACGACCAATAGAAGCGGAGTTATCGATGTTTATATCTGTGAGGCCATTAATCACCATTGACGACAGGATTGCCTACCACTCGGAACGATCGACGTTTGACGAAACTATGCAAGTTCGTCGCAGATCGGTATAAGGTGGGTCGTTGGGCTGTGTTTTAAGCTACAACTTGCTATGTCGCAGATTCGCATACGACGAATAGAAGCGAGGTTATCGATGTTTATATCTGTGAGGCCATGAGTCACCATTGACGACCGGATTGCCTACCACTCGGAACGATCGACGCTTGACGAAACTATGCAAGTTCGTCGCAGATCGGTATAAGGTGGGTCGATGTGTCGTGCTTCAAGCTACAAATTGCTATGTCGCAGATTTGCATACGACAAATAGAAGCGGAATTATAGTTGTTTATATGTGTGAGGTCATGAATCATCATTGACGGCCGGAATGCCTACCACTCGAAACGACCGATGTTTGACGAAACTATGCAAGTTCGTCGCAGATCGGTATAAGGTGGGTCGATGTGTCGTGCTTTAAGCTACAAATTGCTATGTCGCAGATTCGCATTCGACGAATAGAAGCGGAGTTATCGATGTTTATATCTGTGAGGCCATTAATCACCATTGACGACAGGATTGCCTACCACTCGGAACGATCGACGTTTGACGAAACTATGCAAGCTCGTCGCAGATCGGTATATGGTGGCTCGATGTGTCGTGTTTTAGGCTACAAATTGCTATGTCGCAGATTTGCGTACGACGAATAGAAGCGGAGTTATAGTTGTTTATATCTGTCAGGCCATGAATCACCATTGACGGCAGGATTGCCCACCACTCGGAACGACCGACGTTTGCCGAAACTATGCAAGTTTGTCGCAGATCGGTATAAGGTGGCTCGATGTGCCGTGTTTTAGGCTACAAATTGCTATGTCGCAGATTTGCATACGACGAATAGAAGCAGAGTTATAGTTGTTTATATCTGTGAGGCCATGAATCACCATTGACGGCAGGATTGCCTACCACTCGGAACGATCGACGTTTGACGAAACTATGCAAGTTCTTCGCAGATCGGTATAAGATGGGTCGATGTGTCGTGTTTTAAGCTACAAATTGCTATGTCGCAGATTCGCATACGACGAATAGAAGTGGAGGCATAGTTGTTTATATCTGTCAGGCCATGAATCACCATTGACGGCCGGATTGCTTTCCACTCGAAACGATCGATGTTTGACGAAACTATGCAAGTTCGTCGCAGATCGGTATAAGGTGGGTCGTTGGGCCGTGTTTTAAGCTACAAGTTGCTGTGTCGCAGATTCGCATACGACGAATAGAAGCGGAGTTATCGATGTTTATATCTGTGAGGCCATTAATCACCATTGACGACAGGATTGCCTACCACTCGGAACGATCGACGTTTGACGAAACTATGCAAGTTCGTCGCAGATCGGTATATGGTGGCTCGATGTGGCGTGTTTTAGGCTACAAATTGCTATGTCGCAGATTTGCGTACGACGAATAGAAGCGGAGTTATAGTTGTTTATATCTGTCAGGCCATGAATCACCATTGACGGCCGGATTGCCCACCACTCGGAACGACCGACGTTTGCCGAAACTATGCAAGTTCATCGCAGATCGGTATAAGGTGGGTCGATGTGCCGTGTTTTAAGCTAAAAATTGCTATGTCGCAGATTCGCATACGACCAATAGAAGCGGAGTTATCGATGTTTATATCTGTGAGGCCATTAATCACCATTGACGACAGGATTGCCTACCACTCGGAACGATCGACGTTTGACGAAACTATGCAAGTTCGTCGCAGATCGGTATAAGGTGGGTCGTTGGGCCGTGTTTTAAGCTACAACTTGCTATGTCGCAGATTCGCATACGACGAATAGAAGCGAAGTTATCGATGTTTATATCTGTGAGGCCATGAGTCACCATTGACGACCGGATTGCCTACCACTCGGAACGATCGACGCTTGACGAAACTATGCAAGTTCGTCGCAGATCGGTATAAGGTGGGTCGATGTGTCGTGCTTCAAGCTACAAATTGCTATGTCGCAGATTTGCATACGACGAATAGAAGCGGAATTATAGTTGTTTATATGTGTGAGGTCATGAATCATCATTGACGGCCGGAATGCCTACCACTCGAAACGACCGATGTTTGACGAAACTATGCAAGTTCGTCGCAGATCGGTATAAGGTGGGTCGATGTGTCGTGCTTTAAGCTACAAATTGCTATGTCGCAGATTTGCATACGACGAATAGAAGCGGAGTTATAGTTGTTTATATCTGTCAGGCCATGAATCACCATTGACGGCCGGATTGCCTTCCACTCGAAACGATCGATGTTTGACGAAACTATGCAAGTTCGTCGCAGATCGGTATAAGGTGGGTCGATGTGTCGTGTTTTAAGCTACAAATTGCTATGTCGCAGATTTGCATACGACGAATAGAAGCAGAGTTATCGATGTTTATATCTGTGAGGCCATTCATCACCATTGACGACAGGATTGCCTACCACTCGGAATGATCGACGTTTGACGAAACTAGGCAAGTTCGTCGCAGATCGGTATAAGGTGGGTCGTTGGGCCGTGTTTTAAGATACAAATTGCTATGTCGCAGATTCGCATACGACAAATAGAAGCGGAGTTATCGATGTTTATATCTGTGAGGCCATTAATCACCATTGACGACAGGATTGCCTACCACTCGGAACGTTCGACGTTTGACGAAACTATGCATGTTCGTCGCAGATCGGTATAAGGTGGCTCGATGTGTCGTGTTTTAGGCTACAAATTGCTATGTCGCATATTTGCGTGCGACGAATAGAAGCGGTGTTATAGTTGTTTATATCTGTGAGGCCATTAATCACCATTGACGACAGGATTGCCTACCACTCGGAACGATCGACGTTTGACGAAACTATGCAAGTTCGTCGCAGATCAGTATAAGGTGGGTCGTTGGGCCGTGTTTTAAGATACAAGTTGCTATGTCGCAGATTCGCATACGACCAATAGAAGCGGAGTTATCGATGTTTATATCTGTGAGGCCATTAATCACCATTGACGACAGGATTGCCTACCACTCGGAACGATCGACGTTTGACGAAACTATGCAAGTTCGTCGCAGATCGGCATAAGGTGGGTCGTTGGGCCGTGTTTTAAGCTACAACTTGCTATGTCGCAGATTCCCATACGACGAATAGAAGCGAACTTATCGATGTTTATATCTGTGAGGCCATGAGTCACCATTGACGACCGGATTGCCTACCACTCGGAACGATCGACGCTTGACGAAACTATGCAAGTTCGTCGCAGATCGGTATAAGGTGGGTCGATGTGTCGTGCATCAAGCTACAAATTGCTATGTCGCAGATTTGCATACGACGAATAGAAGCGGAGTTATAGTTGTTTATATGTGTGAGGTCATGAATCATCATTGACGGCCGGAATGCCTACCACTCGAAACGATCGATGTTTGACGAAACTATGCAAGTTCGTCGCAGATCGGTATAAGGTGGGTCGATGTGTCGTGCTTTAAGCTACAAACTGCTATGTCGCAGATTTGCATACGACGAATAGAAGCGGAGTTATAGTTGTTTATATCTGTCAGACCATGAATCACCATTGACGGCCGGATTGCCTTCCACTCGAAACGATCGATGTTTGACGAAACTATGCAAGTTCGTCGCAGATCGGTATAAGGTGGGTCGATGTGTCGTGTTTTAAGCTACAAATTGCTATGTCGCAGATTTGCATACGACGAATAGAAGCAGAGTTATAGTTGTTTATATCTGTGAGGCCATGAATCACCATTGACGGCAGGATTGCCTACCACTCGGAACGATCGACGTTTGACGAAACTATGCAAGTTCTTCGCAGATCGGTATAAGATGGGTCGATGTGTCGTGTTTTAAGCTACAAATTGCTATGTCGCAGATTCGCATACGACGATTAGAAGTGGAGTTATAGTTGTTTATATCTGCCAGGCCATGAATCACCATTGACGGCCGGATTGCCTACCACTCGAAACGATCGATGTTTGACGAAACTATGCAAGTTCGTCGCAGATCGGTATAAGGTAGGTCGATGTGTCGTGCTTTAAGCTACAAGTTGCTGTGTCGCAGATTCGCATACGACGAATAGAAGCGGAGTTATCGATGTTTATATCTGTGAGGCCATTAATCACCATTGACGACAGGATTGCCTAACACTCGGAATGATCGACGTTTGACGAAACTAGGCAAGTTCGTCGCAGATCGGTGTAAGGTGGGTCGATGTGTCGTGCTTCAAGCTACAAATTGCTATGTCGCAGATTTGCATACGACGAATAGAAGCGGAGTTATAGTTGTTTATATCTGTGAGGTCATGAATCATCATTGACGGCCGGAATGCCTACCACTCGAAACGATCGATGTTTGACGAAACTATGCAAGTTCGTCGCAGATCGGTATAAGATGGGTCGATGTGTTGTGTTTTAAGCTACAAATTGCTATGTCGCAGATTCGCATACGACGAATAGAAGTGGAGTTATAGTTGTTTATATCTGTCAGGCCATGAATCACCATTGACGGCCGGATTGCCTACCACTCGGAACGACCGACGTTTGCCGAAACTATGCAAGTTTGTCGCAGATCGGTATAAGGTGGCTGGATGTGTCGTGTTTTAGGCTACAAATTGCTATGTCGCATATTTGCGTGCGACGAATAGAAGCGGAGTTATAGTTGTTTATATCTGTCAGGCCATGAATCACCATTGACGGCCGGATTGCCTACCACTCGGAACGATCGACGCTTGACGAAACTATGCAAGTTCGTCGCAGATCGGTATAAGGTGGGTCGATGTGTCGTGCTTCAAGCTACAAATTGCTATGTCGCAGATTTGCATACGACGAATATAAGCGGAGTTATAGTTGTTTATATCTGTGAGGTCATGAATCATCATTGACGGCCGGAATGCCTACCACTCGAAACGATCGATGTTTGACGAAACTATGCAAGTTCGTCGCAGATCGGTATAAGGTGGGTCGATGTGTCGTGCTTTAAGCTACAAATTGCTATGTCGCATATTTGCGTGCGACGAATAGAAGCGGAGTTATAGTTGTTTATATCTGTCAGGCCATGAATCACCATTGACGGCCGGATTGCCTACCACTCGGAACGATCGACGTTTGCCGAAACTATGCAAGTTCATCGCAGATCGGTATAAGGTGGGTCGATGTGCCGTGTTTTAAGCTAAAAATTGCTATGTCGCAGATTCGCATACTACGAATAGAAGTGGAGTTATAGTTGTTTATATCTGTCAGGCCATGAATCACCATTGACGGCCGGATTGCCTACCACTCGGAACGACCGACGTTTGCCGAAACTATGCAAGTTCGTCGCAGATCGGTATAAGGTGGGTCGATGTGCCGTGTTTTAAGCTACAAATTGCTATGTCGCAGATTCGCATACTACGAATAGAAGTGGAGTTATAGTTGTTTATATCTGTCAGGCCATGAATCACCATTGACGGCCGGATTGCCTACCACTCGAAACGATCGATGTTTGACGAAACTATGCAAGTTCGTCGCAGATCGGTATAAGGTAGGTCGATGTGTCGTGCTTTAAGCTACAAGTTGCTGTGTCGCAGATTCGCATACGACGAATAGAAGCGGAGTTATCGATGTTTATATCTGTGAGGCCATTAATCACCATTGACGACAGGATTGCCTACCACTCGGAATGATCGACGTTTGACGAAACTAGGCAAGTTCGTCGCAGATCGGTATAAGGTGGGTCGTTGGGCCGTGTTTTAAGATACAAATTGCTATGTCGCAGATTCGCATACGACCAATAGAAGCGGAGTTATCGATGTTTATATCTGTGAGGCCATTAATCACCATTGACGACAGGATTGCCTACCACTCGGAACGATCGACGTTTGACGAAACTATGCAAGTTCGTCGCAGATCGGTATAAGGTGGGTCGTTGGGCCGTGTTTTAAGCTACAACTTGCTATGTCGCAGATTCGCATACGACGAATAGAAGCGAAGTTATCGATGTTTATATCTGTGAGGCCATGAGTCACCATTGACGACCGGATTGCCTACCACTCGGAACGATCGACGCTTGACGAAACTATGCAAGTTCGTCGCAGATCGGTATAAGGTGGGTCGATGTGTCGTGCTTCAAGCTACAAATTGCTATGTCGCAGATTTGCATACGACGAATAGAAGCGGAATTATAGTTGTTTATATGTGTGAGGTCATGAATCATCATTGACGGCCGGAATGCCTACCACTCGAAACGACCGATGTTTGACGAAACTATGCAAGTTCGTCGCAGATCGGTATAAGGTGGGTCGATGTGTCGTGCTTTAAGCTACAAATTGCTATGTCGCAGATTTGCATACGACGAATAGAAGCGGAGTTATAGTTGTTTATATCTGTCAGGCCATGAATCACCATTGACGGCCGGATTGCCTTCCACTCGAAACGATCGATGTTTGACGAAACTATGCAAGTTCGTCGCAGATCGGTATAAGGTGGGTCGATGTGTCGTGTTTTAAGCTACAAATTGCTATGTCGCAGATTTGCATACGACGAATAGAAGCAGAGTTATCGATGTTTATATCTGTGAGGCCATTAATCACCATTGACGACAGGATTGCCTACCACTCGGAATGATCGACGTTTGACGAAACTAGGCAAGTTCGTCGCAGATCGGTATAAGGTGGGTCGTTGGGCCGTGTTTTAAGATACAAATTGCTATGTCGCAGATTCGCATACGACAAATAGAAGCGGAGTTATCGATGTTTATATCTGTGAGGCCATTAATCACCATTGACGACAGGATTGCCTACCACTCGGAACGATCGACGTTTGACGAAACTATGCAAGTTCGTCGCAGATCGGTATAAGGTGGCTCGATGTGTCGTGTTTTAGGCTACAAATTGCTATGTCGCATATTTGCGTGCGACGAATAGAAGCGGTGTTATAGTTGTTTATATCTGTGAGGCCATGAATCACCATTGACGGCAGGATTGCCTACCACTCGGAACGATCGACGTTTGACGAAACTATGCAAGTTCTTCGCAGATCGGTATAAGATGGGTCGATGTGTCGTGTTTTAAGCTACAAATTGCTATGTCGCAGATTCGCATACGACGAATAGAAGTGGAGTTATAGTTGTTTATATCTGTCAGGCCATGAATCACCATTGACGGCCGGATTGCCTACCACTCGAAACGATCGATGTTTGACGAAACTATGCAAGTTCGTCGCAGATCGGTATAAGGTGGGTCGATGTGTCGTGCTTTAAGCTACAAATTGCTATGTCGCATATTTGCGTGCGACGAATAGAAGCGGAGTTATAGTTGTTTATATCTGTCAGGCCATGAATCACCATTGACGGCCGGATTGCCTACCACTCGGAACGATCGACGTTTGCCGAAACTATGCAAGTTCTTCGCAGATCGGTATAAGGTGGGTCGATGTGCCGTGTTTTAAGCTACAAATTGCTATGTCGCAGATTTGCGTACGACGAATAGAAGCGGAGTTATAGTTGTTTATATCTGTCAGGCCATGAATCACCATTGACGGCCGGATTGCCCACCACTCGGAACGACCGACGTTTGCCGAAACTATGCAAGTTTGTCGCAGATCGGTATAAGGTGGCTCGATGTGTCGTGTTTTAGGCTACAAATTGCTATGTCGCATATATGCGTGCGACGAATAGAAGCGGAGTTATAGTTGTTTATATCTGTCAGGCCATGAATCACCATTGACGGCCGGATTGCCTACCACTCGGAACGATCGACGTTTGCCGTAACTATGTAAGTTCTTCGCAGATCGGTATAAGGTGGGTCGATGTGCCGTGTTTTAAGCTACAAATTGCTATGTCGCAGATTTGCATACGACGAATAGAAGCAGAGTTATAGTTGTTTATATCTGTGAGGCCATGAATCACCATTGACGGCAGGATTGCCTACCACTCGGAACGATCGACGTTTGACGAAACTATGCAAGTTCTTCGCAGATCGGTATAAGATGGGTCAATGTGTCGTGTTTTAAGCTACAAATTGCTATGTCGCAGATTCGCATACGACGAATAGAAGTGGAGTTATAGTTGTTTATATCTGTCAGGCCATGAATCACCATTGACGGCCGGATTGCCTACCACTCGAAACGATCGATGTTTGACGAAACTATGCAAGTTCGTCGCAGATCGGTATAAGGTGGGTCGATGTGTCGTGCTTTAAGCTACATATTGCTATGTCGCAGATTTGCATAAGATGAACAGAAGCGGAGTTATAGTTCTTTATATCTGTGAGGTCATGAATCATCATTGACGGCCGGAATGCCTACCACTCGGAACGATCGACGTTTGACGAAACTATGCAAGTTCTTCGCAGATCGGTATAAGATGGGTCGATGTGCCGTGTTTTAAGCTACAAATTGCTATGTCGCAGATTTGCATACGACGAATAGAAGCAGAGTTATAGTTGTTTATATCTGTGAGGCCATGAATCACCATTGACGGCAGGATTGCCTACCACTCGAAACGATTGACGTTTGACGAAACTATGCAAGTTCTTCGCAGATCGGTATAAGATGGGTCGATGTGTCGTGTTTTAAGCTACAAATTGCTATGTCGCAGATTCGCATACGACGAATAGAAGTGGAGTTATAGTTGTTTATATCTGTCAGGCCATGACTCACCATTGACGGCCGGATTGCCTACCACTCGAAACGATCGATGTTTGACGAAACTATGCAAGTTCATCGCAGATCGGTATAAGGTGGGTCGATGTGTCGTGCTTTAAGCTACATATTGCTATGTCGCAGATTTGCATACGATGAATAGAAGCGGAGTTATAGTTCTTTATATCTGTGAGGTCATGAATCACCATTGACGACAGCATTGCCTACCACTCGGAACGATCGACATTTGACGAAACTATGCAAGTCCGCGCAGATCGGTAAAGGTGGCTCGATGTGTCGTGTTTTAGGCTACAAATTGCTACGTCGCATATTTGCGTGCGACGAATAGAAGCGGAGTTATAGTTGTTTATATCTGTCAGGCCATGAATCACCATTGACGGCCGGATTGCCTACCACTCGGAACGATCGACGTTTGCCGAAACTATGCAAGTTCTTCGCAGATCGGTATAAGGTGGGTCGATGTGCCGTGTTTTAAGCTACAAATTGCTATGTCGCAGATTTGCATACGACGAATAGAAGCAGAGTTATAGTTGTTTATATCTGTGAGGCCATGAATCACCATTGACGTCAGGATTGCCTACCACTCGGAACGATCGACGTTTGACGAAACTATGCAAGTTCTTCGCAGATCGGTATAAGATGGGTCGATGTGTCGTGTTTTAAGCTACAAATTGCTATGTCGCAGATTCGCATACGACGAATAGAAGTGGAGGTATAGTTGTTTATATCTGTCAGGCCATGAATCACCATTGACGGCCGGATTGCTTTCCACTCGAAACGATCGATGTTTGACGAAACTATGCAAGTTCGTCGCAGATCGGTATAAGGTGGGTCGTTGGGCCGTGTTTTAAGCTACAAGTTGCTGTGTCGCAGATTCGCATACGACGAATAGAAGCGGAGTTATCGATGTTTATATCTGTGAGGCCATTAATCACCATTGACGACAGGATTGCCTACCACTCGGAACGATCGACGTTTGACGAAACTATGCAAGTTCGTCGCAGATCGGTATATGGTGGCTCGATGTGTCGTGTTTTAGGCTACAAATTGCTATGTCGCAGATTTGCGTACGACGAATAGAAGCGGAGTTATAGTTGTTTATATCTGTCAGGCCATGAATCACCATTGACGGCCGGATTGCCTACCACTCGGAACGATCGACGTTTGCCGAAACTATGCAAGTTATTCGCAGATCGGTATAAGGTGGGTCGATGTGCCGTGTTTTAAGCTACAAATTGCTATGTCGCAGATTTGCATACGACGAATAGAAGCAGAGTTATAGTTGTTTATATCTGTGAGGCCATGAATCACCATTGACGGCAGGATTGCCTACCACTCGGAACGATCGACGTTTGACGAAACTATGCAAGTTCTTCGCAGATCGGTATAAGATGGGTCGATGTGTCGTGTTTTAAGCTACAAATTGCTATGTCGCAGATTCGCATACGACGAATAGAAGTGGAGGTATAGTTGTTTATATCTGTCAGGCCATGAATCACCATTGACGGCCGGATTGCTTTCCACTCGAAACGATCGATGTTTGACGAAACGATGCAAGTTCGTCGCAGATCGGTATAAGGTGGGTCGTTGGGCCGTGTTTTAAGCTACAAGTTGCTGTGTCGCAGATTCGCATACGACGAATAGAAGCGGAGTTATCGATGTTTATATCTGTGAGGCCATTAATCACCATTGACGACAGGATTGCCTACCACTCGGAACGATCGACGTTTGACGAAACTATGCAAGTTCGTCGCAGATCGGTATATGGTGGCTCGATGTGTCGTGTTTGAGGCTACAAATTGCTATGTCGCAGATTCGCATACTACGAATAGAAGTGGAGTTATAGTTGTTTATATCTGTCAGGCCATGAATCACCATTGACGGAAGGATGGCCTTCCACTCGAAACGATCGATGTTTGACGAAACTATGCAAGTTCGTCGCAGATCGGTATAAGGTGGGTCGTTGGGCCGTGTTTTAAGCTACAAGTTGCTGTGTCGCAAATTCGCATACGACGAATAGAAGCGGAGTTATCGATGTTTATATCTGTGAGGCCATTAATCACCATTGACGACAGGATTGCCTACCACTCGGAACGATCGACGTTTGACGAAACTATGCAAGTTCGTCGCAGATCGGTATAAGGTGGGTCGTTGGGCCGTGTTTTAAGCTACAACTTGCTCTGTCGCAGATTCGCATACGACGAATAGAAGCGAAGTTATCGATGTTTATATCTGTGAGGCCATGAGTCACCATTGACGACCGGATTGCCTACCACTCGGAACGATCGACGCTTGATGAAACTATGCAAGTTCGTCGCAGATCGGTATAAGGTGGGTCGATGTGTCGTGCATCAAGCTACAAATTGCTATGTCGCAGATTTGCATACGACGAATAGAAGCGGAGTTATAGTTGTTTATATGTGTGAGGTCATGAATCATCATTGACGGCCGGAATGCCTACCACTCGAAACGATCGATGTTTGACGAAACTATGCAAGTTCGTCGCAGATCGGTATAAGGTGGGTCGTTGGGCCGTGTTTTAAGCTACAACTTGCTATGTCGCAGATTTGCATACGACGAATAGAAGCGAAGTTATCGATGTTTATATCTGTGAGGCCATGAGTCACCATTGACGACCGGATTGCATACCACTCGGAACGATCGACGCTTGACGAAACTATGCAAGTTCGTCGCAGATCGGTATAAGGTGGGTCGATGTGTCGTGCATCAAGCTACAAATTGCTATGTCGCAGATTTGCATACGACGAATAGAAGCGGAGTTATAGTTGTTTATATGTGTGAGGTCATGAATCATCATTGACGGCCGGAATGCCTACCACTCGAAACGATCGATGTTTGACGAAACTATGCAAGTTCGTCGCAGATCGGTATAAGGTGGGTCGATGTGTCGTGCTTTAAGCTACAAATTGCTATGTCGCAGATTTGCATACGACGAATAGAAGCGGAGTTATAGTTGTTTATATCTGTCAGACCATGAATCACCATTGACGGCCGGATTGCCTTCCACTCGAAACGATCGATGTTTGACGAAACTATGCAAGTTCGTCGCAGATCGGTATAAGGTGGGTCGATGTGTCGTGTTTTAAGCTACAAATTGCTATGTCGCAGATTTGCATACGACGAATAGAAGCAGAGTTATAGTTGTTTATATCTGTGAGGCCATGAATCACCATTGACGGCAGGATTGCCTACCACTCGGAACGATCGACGTTTGACGAAACTATGCAAGTTCTTCGCAGATCGGTATAAGATGGGTCGATGTGTCGTGTTTTAAGCTACAAATTGCTATGTCGCAGATTCGCATACGACGAATAGAAGTGGAGTTATAGTTGTTTATATCTGTCAGGCCATGAATCACCATTGACGGCCGGATTGCCTACCACTCGAAACGATCGATGTTTGACGAAACTATGCAAGTTCGTCGCAGATCGGTATAAGGTGGGTCGATGTGTCGTGCTTTAAGCTACATATTGCTATGTAGCAGATTTGCATACGATGAATAGAAGCGGAGTTATAGTTCTTTATATCTGTGAGGTCATGAATCATCATTGACGGCCGGAATGCCTACCACTCGAACGATCGATGTTTGACGAAACTATGCAAGTTCGTCGCAGATCGGTATAAGGTGGCTCGATGTGTAGTGCTTTAAGCTACAAATTGCTATGTCGCAGATTTGCATACGACGAATAGAAGCGGAGTTATAGTTGTCTATACCTGTGAGGCCATTAATCACCATTGACGATAGGATTGCCTACCACTCGGAATGATCGACGTTTAACGAAACTAGGCAAGGTCGTCGCAGATCGGTATAAGGTGGGTCGTTGGGCCGTGTTTTAAGATACAAATTGCTATGTCGCAGATTCGCATACGACTAATAGAAGCGGAGTTATAGTTGTTTATATCTGTCAGGCCATGAATCACCATTGACGGCCGGATTGCCTACCACTCGGAACGATCGACGTTTGCCGAAACTATGCAAGTTATTCGCAGATCGGTATAAGGTGGGTCGATGTGCCGTGTTTTAAGCGACAAATTGCTATGTCGCAGATTTGCATACGACGAATAGAAGCAAAGTTATAGTTGTTTATATCTGTGAGGCCATGAATCACCATTGACGGCAGGATTGCCTACCACTCGGAACGATCGACGTTTGACGAAACTATGCAAGTTCTTCGCAGATCGGTATAAGATGGGTCGATGTGTCGTGTTTTAAGCTACAAATTGCTATGTCGCAGATTCGCATACGACGAATAGAAGTGGAGTTACAGTTGTTTATATCTGTCAGGCCATGAATCACCATTGACGGCCGGATTGCCTACCACTCGGAACGATCGACGCTTGACGAAACTATGCAAGTTCGTCGCAGATCGGTATAAGGTGGGTCGATGTGTCGTGCTTCAAGCTACAAATTGCTATGTCGCAGATTTGCATACGACGAATAGAAGCGGAGTTATAGTTGTTTATATCTGTGAGGTCATGAATCACCATTGACGGCCGGATTGCCTTCCACTCGAAACGATCGATGTTTGACGAAACTATGCAAGTTCGTCGCAGATCGGTATAAGGTGGGTCGTTGGGCCGTGTTTTAAGCTACAACTTGCTATGTCGCAGATTCGCATACGACGAATAGAAGCGGAGTTATCGATGTTTATATCTGTGAGGCCATGAACCACCATTGACGACCGGATTGCCTACCACTCGGAACGATCGACGCTTGACGAAACTATGCAAGTTCGTCGCAGATCGGTATAAGGTGGGTCGATGTGTCGTGCTTTAAGCTACAAATTGCTATGTCGCAGATTTGCATACGACGAATAGATGCGGAGTTATAGTTGTTTATATCTGTCAGGCCATTAATCACCATTGACGGCCGGATTGCCTACCACTCGAAACGATCGATGTTTGACGAAACTATACAAGTTTGTCGCAGATCGGTATAAGGTGGGTCGTTGGGCCGTGTCTTAAGCTACAAATTGCTATGTCGCAGATTCGCATACGACGAATAGAAGCGGAGTGATCGATGTTTATATCTGTGAGGCCATTAATCACCATTGACGACCGGATTGCCTACCACTCGGAACGATCGACGTTTGACGAAACTATGCAAGTTCGTCGCAGATCGGTATAAGGTGGCTCGATGTGTCGTGTTTTAGGCTACAAATTGCTATGTCGCAGATTCGCATACGACGAATAGAAGCGGAGTTATCGATGTTTATATCTGTGAGGCCATTAATCACCATTGACGACCGGATTGCCTACCACTCGGAACGATCGACGTTTGACGAAACTATGCAAGTTCGTCGCAGATCGGTATAAGGTGGCTCGATGTGTCGTGTTTTAGGCTACAAATTGCTATGTCGCAGATTTGCATACGACGAATAGAAGCGGAGGTACAGTTGTTTATATCTGTCAGGCCATGAATCACCATTGACGACCGGATTGCCTACCACTCGGAACGATCGACGTTTGACGAAACTATGCAAGTTCTTCGCAGATCGGTATAAGGTGGGTCGATGTGTTGTGTTTTAACCTTCAAATTGCTATGTCGCAGATTCGCATACGACGAATAGAAGCGGAGTTATAGTTGTTTATATGTGTCATTCCATGAATCACCATTGACGACCGGATTGCTTTCCACTCGAAACGACCGATGTTTGACGAAACTATGCAAGTTCGTCGCGGATCGGTATAAGGTGACTCGATGTGTCGTGTTTTAGGTTACAAATTGCTATGTCGCAGATTTGCAAATGATGAATAGAAGCGGAGTTGTAGTTGTTTATATCTGTGAGGTCATGAATCATCATTGACGGCCGGAATGCCTACCACTCGAAACGATCGATGTTTGACGAAACTATGCAAGTTCGTCGCAGATCGGTATAAGGTGGGTCGATGTGTCGTGCTTTAAGCTACAAATTGCTATGTCGCAGATTTGCATACGACGAATAGAAGCGGAGTTATTGTTGCTTATATCTGTCAGGCCATGAATCACCATTGACGGCCGGATTGCCTACCACTCGGAACGATGGACGTTTGACGAAACTATGCAAGTTCTTCGCAGATCGGTATAAGGTGGGTCGATGTGTCGTGTTTTAACCTACAAATTGCTATGTAGCAGATTCGCATACAACAAATAGAAGCGGTGTCACAGTTGTTAATGTCTGTGAGGCCATGAATCACCATTGACGGCCGGATTGCCTTCCACTCGAAACGATCGATGTTTGACGAAACTATGCAAGTTCGTCGCAGGTCGGTATAAGGTGGGTCGTTGGGCCGTGTTTTAAGCTACAACTTGCTATGTCGCAGATTCGCATACGACGAATAGAAGCGGAGTTGTAGTTGTTTATATCTGTGAGGTCATGAATCATCATTGACGGCCGGAATGCCTACCACTCGAAACGATCGATGTTTGACGAAACTATGCAAGTTCGTCGCAGATCGGTATAAGGTGGGTCGATGTGTCGTGCTTTAAGCTACAAATTGCTATGTCGCAGATTTGCATACGACGAATAGAAGCGGAGTTATTGTTGCTTATATCTGTCAGGCCATGAATCACCATCGACGGCCGGATTGCCTACCACTCGGAACGATCGACGTTTGACGAAACTATGCAAGTTCGTCGCAGATCGGTATAAGGTGGCTCGATGTGTCGTGTTTTAGGCTACAAATTGCTATGTCGCAGATTTGCATACGACGAATAGAAGCGGAGTTATAGTTGTTTATATCTGTCAGGCCATTAATCACCATTGACGGCCGGATTGCCTACCACTCGAAACGATCGATGTTTGACGAAACTATACAAGTTTGTCGCAGATCGGTATAAGGTGGGTCGTTGGGCCGTGTCTTAAGCTACAAATTGCTATGTCGCAGATTCGCATACGACGAATAGAAGCGGAGTGATCGATGTTTATATCCGTGAGGCCATTAATCACCATTGACGACCGGATTGCCTACCACTCGGAACGATCGACGTTTGACGAAACTATGCAAGTTCCTCGCAGATCGGTATAAGGTGGGTCGATGTGTCGTGTTTTAACCTACAAATTGCTATGTCGCAGATTTGCATACGACGAATAGATGCGGAGTTACAGTTGTCAATGTCTGTGAGGCCATGAATCACCATTGACGGCCGGATTGCCTTCCACTCGAAACGATCGATGTTTGACGAAACTATGCAAGTTCGTCGCAGATCGGTATAAGGTGGGTCGTTGGGCCGTGTTTTAAGCTACAAATTGCTATGTCGCAGATTTGCAAACGACGAATAGAAGCGGAGTTGTAGTTGTTTATATCTGTGAGGTCATGAATCATCATTGACGGCCGGAATGCCTACCACTCGAAACGATCGATGTTTGACGAAACTATGCAAGTTCGTCGCAGATCGGTATAAGGTGGGTCGATGTGTCGTGCTTTAAGCTACAAATTGCTATGTCGCAGATTTGCATACGACGAATAGAAGCGGAGTTATAGTTGTTTATATCTGTCAGACCATGAATCACCATTGACGGCCGGATTGCCTTCCACTCGAAACGATCGATGTTTGACGAAACTATGCAAGTTCGTCGCAGATCGGTATAAGGTGGGTCGATGTGTCGTGTTTTAAGCTACAAATTGCTATGTCGCAGATTTGCATACGACGAATAGAAGCAGAGTTATAGTTGTTTATATCTGTGAGGCCATGAATCACCATTGACGGCAGGATTGCCTACCACTCGGAATGATCGACGTTTGACGAAACTAGGCAAGTTCGTCGCAGATCGGTATAAGGTGGGTCGTTGGGCCGTGTTTTAAGATACAAATTGCTATGTCGCAGATTCGCATACGACCAATAGAAGCGGAGTTATAGTTGTTTATATCTGTCAGGCCATGAATCACCATTGACTGCCGGATTGCCTACCACTCGGACCGATCGACGTTTGCCGAAACTATGCAAGTTCGTCGCAGATCGATATAAGGTGGGACGATGTGTCGTGCTTTAAGCTACATATTGCTATGTCGCAGATTTGCATACGATGAATAGAAGCGGAGTTATAGTTCTTTATATCTGTGAGGTCATGAATCATCATTGACGGCCGGAATGCCTACCACTCGGAACGATCGACGTTTGACGAAACTATGCAAGTTCTTCGCAGATCGGTATAAGGTGGGTCGATATGTCGTGTTTTAACCTACAAATTGCTATGTCGCAGATTCGCATACGACAAATAGAAGCGGAGTTATAGTTGTTTATATGTGTCAGGCCATGAATCACCATTGACGACCGGATTGCTTTCCACTCGAAACGACCGATGTTTGACGAAACTATGCAAGTTCGTCGCAGATCGGTATAAGGTGACTCGATGTGTCGTATTTTAGGCTACAAATTGCTATGTCGCAGATTTGCAAACGACGAATAGAAGCGGAGTTGTAGTTGTTTATATCTGTGAGGTCATGAATCATCATTGACGGCCGGAATGCCTACCACTCGAAACGATCGATGTTTGACGAAACTATGCAAGTTCGTCGCAGATCGGTATAAGGTGGGTCGATGTGTCGTGCTTTAAGCTACAAATTGCTATGTCGCAGATTTGCATACGACGAATAGAAGCGGAGTTATTGTTGCTTATATCTGTCAGGCCATGAATCACCATTGACGGCCGGATTGCCTACCACTCGGAACGATGGACGTTTGACGAAACTATGCAAGTTCTTCGCAGATCGGTATAAGGTGGGTCGTTGGGCCGTGTTTTAAGCTACAACTTGCTATGTCGCAGATTCGCATACGACGAATAGAAGCGGAGTTATCGATGTTTATATCTGTGAGGCCATTAACCACCATTGACGACGGGATTGCCTACCACTCGGAACGATCGACGCTTGACGAAACTATGCAAGTTCGTTGCAGATCGGTATAAGGTGGGTCGTTGGTCCGTGTTTTAAGCTACAAATTGCTATGCCGCAGATTCGCATACGACGAATAGAAGCGGAGTTATCGATGTTTATATCTGTGAGGCCATGAATCACCATCGACGGCCGGATTGCCTACCACTCGGCACGATCGACGTTTGACGAAACTATGCAAGTTCTCCGCAGATCGGTATAAGGTGGCTCGATGTTTCGTGTTTTAGGCTACAAATTCCTATGTCGCAGATTCGCATACGACGAATAGAAGCGGAGTTATCGATGTTTATATCTGTGAGGCCATGAATCACCATTGACGACCGGATTGCCTACCACTCGGAACGATCGACGCTTGACGAAACTATGCAAGTTCGTCGCAGATCGGTATAAGGTGGGTCGATGTGTCGTGCTTTAAGCTACAAATTGCTATGTCGCAGATTTGCATACGACGAATAGAAGCGGAGTAATAGTTGTTTATATCTGTGAGGCCATGAATCACCATTGACGACCGGATTGCCTACCACTCGAAACGATCGATGTTTGACGAAACTATGCAAGTTCGTTGCAGATCGGTATAAGGTGGGTCGTTGGTCCGTGTTTTAAGCTACAAATTGCTATGCCGCAGATTCGCATACGACGAACAGAAGCGGAGTTATCGATGTTTATATCTGTGAGGCCATGAATCACCATCGACGGCCGGATTGCCCACCACTCGGAACGATCGACGTTTGACGAAACTATGCAAGTTATCCGCAGATCGGTATAAGGTGGCTCGATGTGTCGTGTTTTAGGCTACAAATTGATATGTCGCAGTTTTGCGTACGACGAATAGAAGCGGAGTTATAGTTGTTTATATCTGTCATGCCATGAATCACCATTGACGGCCGGATTGCCTACCACTCGGAACGATCGACGTTTGCCGAAACTCTGCAATTTCTACGCAGATCGGTATAAGGTGGGTCGATGTGTCGTGTTTTAAGCTACAAATTGCTATGTCGCAGATTTGCATACGACGAATAGAGGCGGAGTCATCGATGTTTATATCTGTGAGGCCATTAATCACCATTGACGACCGGATTGCCTACCACTCGGAACGATCGACGTTTGACGAAACTATGCAAGTTCGTCGCAGATCGGTATAAGGTGGCTCGATGTGTCGTGTTTTAGGCTACAAATTGCTATATCGCAGATTCGCATACGACGAATAGAAGCGGAGTTATCGATGTTTATATCTGTGAGGCCATTAATCACCATTGACGACCGGATTGCCTACCACTCGGAACGATCGACGTTTGACGAAACTATGCAAGTTCGTCGCAGATCGGTATAAGGTGGCTCGATGTGTCGTGTTTTAGGCTACAAATTGCTATATCGCAGATTCGCATACGACGAATAGAAGCGGAGTTATCGATGTTTATATCTGTGAGGCCATTAATCACCATTGACGACCGGATTGCCTACCACTCGGAACGATCGACGTTTGACGAAACTATGCAAGTTCGTCGCAGATCGGTATAAGGTGGCTCGATGTGTCGTGTTTTAGGCTACAAATTGCTATGTCGCAGATTTGCATACGACGAATAGAAGCGGAGTTACAGTTGTTTATATCTGTCAGGCCATGAATCACCATTGCCGACCGGATTGCCTACCACTCGGAACGATCGACGTTTGACGAAACTATGCAAGTTCTTCGCAGATCGGTATAAGGTGGGTCGATGTGTCGTGTTTTAACCTTCAAATTGCTATGTCGCAGATTCGCATACGACGAATAGAAGCGGAGTTATAGTTGTTTATATGTGTCAGGCCATGAATCACCATTGACGACCGTTTTGCTTTCCACTCGAAACGACCGATGTTTGACGAAACTATGCAAGTTCGTCGCAGATCGGTATAAGGTGACTCGATGTGTCGTGTTTTAGGCTACAAATTGCTATGTCGCAGATTTGCAAACGATGAATAGAAGCGGAGTTGTAGTTGTTTATATCTGTGAGGGCATGAATCATCATTGACGGCCGGAATGCCTACCACTCGAAACGATCGATGTTTGACGAAACTATGCAAGTTCTTCGCAGATCGGTATAAGGTGGCTGGATGTGTCGTGTTTTAGGCTACAAATTGCTATGTCGCATATTTGCGTGCGACGAATAGAAGCGGAGTTATAGTTGTTTATATCTGTCAGGCCATGAATCACCATTGACGGCCGGATTGCCTACCACTCGGAACGATCGACGCTTGACGAAACTATGCAAGTTCGTCGCAGATCGGTATAAGGTGGGTCGATGTGTCGTGCTTCAAGCTACAAATTGCTATGTCGCAGATTTGCATACGATGAATAGAAGCGGAGTTATAGTTCTTTATATCTGTGAGGTCATGAATCATCATTGACGGCCGGAATGCCTACCACTCGAACGATCGATGTTTGACGAAACTATGCAAGTTCGTCGCAGATCGGTATAAGGTGGCTCGATGTGTAGTGCTTTAAGCTACAAATTGCTATGTCGCAGATTTGCATACGACGAATAGAAGCGGAGTTATAGTTGTCTATACCTGTGAGGCCATTAATCACCATTGACGATAGGATTGCCTACCACTCGGAATGATCGACGTTTAACGAAACTAGGCAAGGTCGTCGCAGATCGGTATAAGGTGGGTCGTTGGGCCGTGTTTTAAGATACAAATTGCTATGTCGCAGATTCGCATACGACTAATAGAAGCGGAGTTATAGTTGTTTATATCTGTCAGGCCATGAATCACCATTGACGGCCGGATTGCCTACCACTCGGAACGATCGACGTTTGCCGAAACTATGCAAGTTATTCGCAGATCGGTATAAGGTGGGTCGATGTGCCGTGTTTTAAGCGACAAATTGCTATGTCGCAGATTTGCATACGACGAATAGAAGCAAAGTTATAGTTGTTTATATCTGTGAGGCCATGAATCACCATTGACGGCAGGATTGCCTACCACTCGGAACGATCGACGTTTGACGAAACTATGCAAGTTCTTCGCAGATCGGTATAAGATGGGTCGATGTGTCGTGTTTTAAGCTACAAATTGCTATGTCGCAGATTCGCATACGACGAATAGAAGTGGAGTTACAGTTGTTTATATCTGTCAGGCCATGAATCACCATTGACGGCCGGATTGCCTACCACTCGGAACGATCGACGCTTGACGAAACTATGCAAGTTCGTCGCAGATCGGTATAAGGTGGGTCGATGTGTCGTGCTTCAAGCTACAAATTGCTATGTCGCAGATTTGCATACGACGAATAGAAGCGGAGTTATAGTTGTTTATATCTGTGAGGTCATGAATCACCATTGACGGCCGGATTGCCTTCCACTCGAAACGATCGATGTTTGACGAAACTATGCAAGTTCGTCGCAGATCGGTATAAGGTGGGTCGTTGGGCCGTGTTTTAAGCTACAACTTGCTATGTCGCAGATTCGCATACGACGAATAGAAGCGGAGTTATCGATGTTTATATCTGTGAGGCCATTAACCACCATTGACGACCGGATTGCCTACCACTCGGAACGATCGACGCTTGACGAAACTATGCAAGTTCGTCGCAGATCGGTATAAGGTGGGTCGATGTGTCGTGCTTTAAGCTACAAATTGCTATGTCGCAGATTTGCATACGACGAATAGATGCGGAGTTATAGTTGTTTATATCTGTCAGGCCATTAATCACCATTGACGGCCGGATTGCCTACCACTCGAAACGATCGATGTTTGACGAAACTATACAAGTTCGTCGCAGATCGGTATAAGGTGGGTCGTTGGGCCGTGTCTTAAGCTACAAATTGCTATGTCGCAGATTCGCATACGACGAATAGAAGCGGAGTGATCGATGTTTATATCTGTGAGGCCATTAATCACCATTGACGACCGGATTGCCTACCACTCGGAACGATCGACGTTTGACGAAACTATGCAAGTTCGTCGCAGATCGGTATAAGGTGGCTCGATGTGTCGTGTTTTAGGCTACAAATTGCTATGTCGCAGATTCGCATACGACGAATAGAAGCGGAGTTATCGATGTTTATATCTGTGAGGCCATTAATCACCATTGACGACCGGATTGCCTACCACTCGGAACGATCGACGTTTGACGAAACTATGCAAGTTCGTCGCAGATCGGTATAAGGTGGCTCGATGTGTCGTGTTTTAGGCTACAAATTGCTATGTCGCAGATTTGCATACGACGAATAGAAGCGGAGGTACAGTTGTTTATATCTGTCAGGCCATGAATCACCATTGACGACCGGATTGCCTACCACTCGGAACGATCGACGTTTGACGAAACTATGCAAGTTCTTCGCAGATCGGTATAAGGTGGGTCGATGTGTTGTGTTTTAACCTTCAAATTGCTATGTCGCAGATTCGCATACGACGAATAGAAGCGGAGTTATAGTTGTTTATATGTGTCATTCCATGAATCACCATTGACGACCGGATTGCTTTCCACTCGAAACGACCGATGTTTGACGAAACTATGCAAGTTCGTCGCGGATCGGTATAAGGTGACTCGATGTGTCGTGTTTTAGGTTACAAATTGCTATGTCGCAGATTTGCAAATGATGAATAGAAGCGGAGTTGTAGTTGTTTATATCTGTGAGGTCATGAATCATCATTGACGGCCGGAATGCCTACCACTCGAAACGATCGATGTTTGACGAAACTATGCAAGTTCGTCGCAGATCGGTATAAGGTGGGTCGATGTGTCGTGCTTTAAGCTACAAATTGCTATGTCGCAGATTTGCATACGACGAATAGAAGCGGAGTTATTGTTGCTTATATCTGTCAGGCCATGAATCACCATTGACGGCCGGATTGCCTACCACTCGGAACGATGGACGTTTGACGAAACTATGCAAGTTCTTCGCAGATCGGTATAAGGTGGGTCGATGTGTCGTGTTTTAACCTACAAATTGCTATGTAGCAGATTCGCATACAACAAATAGAAGCGGTGTCACAGTTGTTAATGTCTGTGAGGCCATGAATCACCATTGACGGCCGGATTGCCTTCCACTCGAAACGATCGATGTTTGACGAAACTATGCAAGTTCGTCGCAGGTCGGTATAAGGTGGGTCGTTGGGCCGTGTTTTAAGCTACAACTTGCTATGTCGCAGATTCGCATACGACGAATAGAAGCGGAGTTGTAGTTGTTTATATCTGTGAGGTCATGAATCATCATTGACGGCCGGAATGCCTACCACTCGAAACGATCGATGTTTGACGAAACTATGCAAGTTCGTCGCAGATCGGTATAAGGTGGGTCGATGTGTCGTGCTTTAAGCTACAAATTGCTATGTCGCAGATTTGCATACGACGAATAGAAGCGGAGTTATTGTTGCTTATATCTGTCAGGCCATGAATCACCATCGACGGCCGGATTGCCTACCACTCGGAACGATCGACGTTTGACGAAACTATGCAAGTTCGTCGCAGATCGGTATAAGGTGGCTCGATGTGTCGTGTTTTAGGCTACAAATTGCTATGTCGCAGATTTGCATACGACGAATAGAAGCGGAGTTATAGTTGTTTATATCTGTCAGGCCATTAATCACCATTGACGGCCGGATTGCCTACCACTCGAAACGATCGATGTTTGACGAAACTATACAAGTTTGTCGCAGATCGGTATAAGGTGGGTCGTTGGGCCGTGTCTTAAGCTACAAATTGCTATGTCGCAGATTCGCATACGACGAATAGAAGCGGAGTGATCGATGTTTATATCCGTGAGGCCATTAATCACCATTGACGACCGGATTGCCTACCACTCGGAACGATCGACGTTTGACGAAACTATGCAAGTTCCTCGCAGATCGGTATAAGGTGGGTCGATGTGTCGTGTTTTAACCTACAAATTGCTATGTCGCAGATTTGCATACGACGAATAGATGCGGAGTTACAGTTGTCAATGTCTGTGAGGCCATGAATCACCATTGACGGCCGGATTGCCTTCCACTCGAAACGATCGATGTTTGACGAAACTATGCAAGTTCGTCTTAGATCGGTATAAGGTGGGTCGTTGGGCCGTGTTTTAAGCTACAAATTGCTATGTCGCAGATTTGCAAACGACGAATAGAAGCGGAGTTGTAGTTGTTTATATCTGTGAGGTCATGAATCATCATTGACGGCCGGAATGCCTACCACTCGAAACGATCGATGTTTGACGAAACTATGCAAGTTCGTCGCAGATCGGTATAAGGTGGGTCGATGTGTCGTGCTTTAAGCTACAAATTGCTATGTCGCAGATTTGCATACGACGAATAGAAGCGGAGTTATAGTTGTTTATATCTGTCAGACCATGAATCACCATTGACGGCCGGATTGCCTTCCACTCGAAACGATCGATGTTTGACGAAACTATGCAAGTTCGTCGCAGATCGGTATAAGGTGGGTCGATGTGTCGTGTTTTAAGCTACAAATTGCTATGTCGCAGATTTGCATACGACGAATAGAAGCAGAGTTATAGTTGTTTATATCTGTGAGGCCATGAATCACCATTGACGGCAGGATTGCCTACCACTCGGAATGATCGACGTTTGACGAAACTAGGCAAGTTCGTCGCAGATCGGTATAAGGTGGGTCGTTGGGCCGTGTTTTAAGATACAAATTGCTATGTCGCAGATTCGCATACGACCAATAGAAGCGGAGTTATAGTTGTTTATATCTGTCAGGCCATGAATCACCATTGACTGCCGGATTGCCTACCACTCGGACCGATCGACGTTTGCCGAAACTATGCAAGTTCGTCGCAGATCGATATAAGGTGGGACGATGTGTCGTGCTTTAAGCTACATATTGCTATGTCGCAGATTTGCATACGATGAATAGAAGCGGAGTTATAGTTCTTTATATCTGTGAGGTCATGAATCATCATTGACGGCCGGAATGCCTACCACTCGGAACGATCGACGTTTGACGAAACTATGCAAGTTCTTCGCAGATCGGTATAAGGTGGGTCGATATGTCGTGTTTTAACCTACAAATTGCTATGTCGCAGATTCGCATACGACAAATAGAAGCGGAGTTATAGTTGTTTATATGTGTCAGGCCATGAATCACCATTGACGACCGGATTGCTTTCCACTCGAAACGACCGATGTTTGACGAAACTATGCAAGTTCGTCGCAGATCGGTATAAGGTGACTCGATGTGTCGTATTTTAGGCTACAAATTGCTATGTCGCAGATTTGCAAACGACGAATAGAAGCGGAGTTGTAGTTGTTTATATCTGTGAGGTCATGAATCATCATTGACGGCCGGAATGCCTACCACTCGAAACGATCGATGTTTGACGAAACTATGCAAGTTCGTCGCAGATCGGTATAAGGTGGGTCGATGTGTCGTGCTTTAAGCTACAAATTGCTATGTCGCAGATTTGCATACGACGAATAGAAGCGGAGTTATTGTTGCTTATATCTGTCAGGCCATGAATCACCATTGACGGCCGGATTGCCTACCACTCGGAACGATGGACGTTTGACGAAACTATGCAAGTTCTTCGCAGATCGGTATAAGGTGGGTCGTTGGGCCGTGTTTTAAGCTACAACTTGCTATGTCGCAGATTCGCATACGACGAATAGAAGCGGAGTTATCGATGTTTATATCTGTGAGGCCATTAACCACCATTGACGACGGGATTGCCTACCACTCGGAACGATCGACGCTTGACGAAACTATGCAAGTTCGTTGCAGATCGGTATAAGGTGGGTCGTTGGTCCGTGTTTTAAGCTACAAATTGCTATGCCGCAGATTCGCATACGACGAATAGAAGCGGAGTTATCGATGTTTATATCTGTGAGGCCATGAATCACCATCGACGGCCGGATTGCCTACCACTCGGCACGATCGACGTTTGACGAAACTATGCAAGTTCTCCGCAGATCGGTATAAGGTGGCTCGATGTTTCGTGTTTTAGGCTACAAATTCCTATGTCGCAGATTCGCATACGACGAATAGAAGCGGAGTTATCGATGTTTATATCTGTGAGGCCATGAATCACCATTGACGACCGGATTGCCTACCACTCGGAACGATCGACGTTTGACGAAACTATGCAAGTTCGTCGCAGATCGGTATAAGGTGGGTCGATGTGTCGTGCTTTAAGCTACAAATTGCTATGTCGCAGATTTGCATACGACGAATAGAAGCGGAGTAATAGTTGTTTATATCTGTGAGGCCATGAATCACCATTGACGACCGGATTGCCTACCACTCGAAACGATCGATGTTTGACGAAACTATGCAAGTTCGTTGCAGATCGGTATAAGGTGGGTCGTTGGTCCGTGTTTTAAGCTACAAATTGCTATGCCGCAGATTCGCATACGACGAACAGAAGCGGAGTTATCGATGTTTATATCTGTGAGGCCATGAATCACCATCGACGGCCGGATTGCCCACCACTCGGAACGATCGACGTTTGACGAAACTATGCAAGTTATCCGCAGATCGGTATAAGGTGGCTCGATGTGTCGTGTTTTAGGCTACAAATTGATATGTCGCAGTTTTGCGTACGACGAATAGAAGCGGAGTTATAGTTGTTTATATCTGTCATGCCATGAATCACCATTGACGGCCGGATTGCCTACCACTCGGAACGATCGACGTTTGCCGAAACTCTGCAATTTCTACGCAGATCGGTATAAGGTGGGTCGATGTGTCGTGTTTTAAGCTACAAATTGCTATGTCGCAGATTTGCATACGACGAATAGAGGCGGAGTCATCGATGTTTATATCTGTGAGGCCATTAATCACCATTGACGACCGGATTGCCTACCACTCGGAACGATCGACGTTTGACGAAACTATGCAAGTTCGTCGCAGATCGGTATAAGGTGGCTCGATGTGTCGTGTTTTAGGCTACAAATTGCTATATCGCAGATTCGCATACGACGAATAGAAGCGGAGTTATCGATGTTTATATCTGTGAGGCCATTAATCACCATTGACGACCGGATTGCCTACCACTCGGAACGATCGACGTTTGACGAAACTATGCAAGTTCGTCGCAGATCGGTATAAGGTGGCTCGATGTGTCGTGTTTTAGGCTACAAATTGCTATGTCGCAGATTTGCATACGACGAATAGAAGCGGAGTTACAGTTGTTTATATCTGTCAGGCCATGAATCACCATTGCCGACCGGATTGCCTACCACTCGGAACGATCGACGTTTGACGAAACTATGCAAGTTCTTCGCAGATCGGTATAAGGTGGGTCGATGTGTCGTGTTTTAACCTTCAAATTGCTATGTCGCAGATTCGCATACGACGAATAGAAGCGGAGTTATAGTTGTTTATATGTGTCAGGCCATGAATCACCATTGACGACCGTTTTGCTTTCCACTCGAAACGACCGATGTTTGACGAAACTATGCAAGTTCGTCGCAGATCGGTATAAGGTGACTCGATGTGTCGTGTTTTAGGCTACAAATTGCTATGTCGCAGATTTGCAAACGATGAATAGAAGCGGAGTTGTAGTTGTTTATATCTGTGAGGGCATGAATCATCATTGACGGCCGGAATGCCTACCACTCGAAACGATCGATGTTTGACGAAACTATGCAAGTTCTTCGCAGATCGGTATAAGGTGGCTGGATGTGTCGTGTTTTAGGCTACAAATTGCTATGTCGCATATTTGCGTGCGACGAATAGAAGCGGAGTTATAGTTGTTTATATCTGTCAGGCCATGAATCACCATTGACGGCCGGATTGCCTACCACTCGGAACGATCGACGCTTGACGAAACTATGCAAGTTCGTCGCAGATCGGTATAAGGTGGGTCGATGTGTCGTGCTTCAAGCTACAAATTGCTATGTCGCAGATTTGCATACGACGAATAGAAGCGGAGTTATAGTTGTTTATATCTGTGAGGTCATGAATCATCATTGACGGCCGGAATGCCTACCACTCGAAACGATCGATGTTTGACGAAACTATGCAAGTTCGTCGCAGATCGGTATAAGGTGGGTCGATGTGTCGTGCTTTAAGCTACAAATTGCTATGTCGCAGATTTGCATACGACGAAAAGAAGCGGAGTTATAGTTGTTTATATCTGTCAGGCCATGAATCACCATTGACGGCCGGATTGCCTTCCACTCGAAACGATCGATGTTTGACGAAACTATGCAAGTTCGTCGCAGATCGGTATAAGGTGGGTCGATGTGTCGTGTTTTAAGCTACAAATTGCTATGTCGCAGATATGCATACGACGAATAGAGGCGGAGTTATAGTTGTTTATATCTGTGAGGCCATGAATCACCATTGACGGCAGGATTGCCTACCACTCGGAACGATCGACGTTTGACGAAACTATGCAAGTTCTTCGCAGATCGGTATAAGGTGGGTCGATATGTCGTGTTTTAACCTACAAATTGCTATGTCGCAGATTCGCATACGACAAATAGAAGCGGAGTCATAGTTGTTTATATGTGTCAGGCCATGAATCACCATTGACGACCGGATTGCTTTCCACTCGAAACGACCGATGTTTGACGAAACTATGCAAGTTCGTCGCAGATCGGCATAAGGTGACTCGATGTGTCGTGTTTTAGGCTACAAATTGCTATGTCGCAGATTTGCGTACGACGAATAGAAGCGGAGTTGTTGTTGTTTATATCTGTCAGGCCATGAATCTACATTGACGGCCGGATTGCCTATAACTCGAAACGATCGATGTTTGACGAAACTATGCAAGTTCGTCGCAGATCGGTATAAGGTGGGTCGTTGGCCGTGTTTTAAGCTACAACTTGCTATGTCCCAGATTCGCATACGACGAATAGAAGCGGAGTTATCGATGTTTATATCTGTGAGGCCATGAATCACCATTGACGACCGGATTGCCTACCACTCGGAACGATCGACGCTTGACGAAACTATGCAAGTTCGTCGCAGATCGGTATAAGGTGGGTCGATGTGTCGTGCTTTAAGCTACAAATTGCTATGTCGCAGATTTGCATACGACGAATAGAAGCAGAGTAATAGTTGTTTATATCTGTGAGGCCATGAATCACCATTGACGACCGGATTGCCTACCACTCGAAACGATCGATGTTTGACGAAACTATGCAAGTTCGTTGCAGATCGGTATAAGGTGGGTCGTTGGTCCGTGTTTTAAGCTACAAATTGCTATGCCGCAGATTCGCATACGACGAACAGAAGCGGAGTTATCGATGTTTATATCTGTGAGGCCATGAATCACCATCGACGGCCGGATTGCCTACCACTCGGAACGATCGACGTTTGACGAAACTATGCAAGTTATCCGCAGATCGGTATAAGGTAGCTCGATGTGTCGTGTTTTAGGCTACAAATTGATATGTCGCAGTTTTGCGTACGACGAATAGAAGCGGAGTTATAGTTGTTTATATCTGTCATGCCATGAATCACCATTGACGGCCGGATTGCCTACCACTCGGAACGATCGACGTTTGCCGAAACTCTGCAATTTCTACGCAGATCGGTATAAGGTGGGTCGATGTGTCGTGTTTTAAGCTACAAATTGCTATGTCGCAGATTTGCATACGACGATAGAGGCGGAGTTATCGACGTTTATATCTGTGAGGACATTAATCACCATTGACGACCGGATTGCTTTCCACTCGAAACGACCGATGTTTGTCGAAACTATGCAAGTTCGTCGCAGATCGGTATAAGGTGACTCGATGTGTCGTGTTTTAGGCTACAAATTGCTATGTCGCAGATTTGCAAACGATGAATAGAAGCGGAGTTGTAGTTGTTTATATCTGTGAGGTCATGAATCATCATTGACGGCCGGAATGCCTACCACTCGAAACGATCGATGTTTGACGAAACTATGCAAGTTCGTCGCAGATCGGTATAAGGTGGGTCGATGTGTCGTGCTTTAAGCTACAAATTGCTATGTCGCAGATTTGCATACGACGAATAGAAGCGGAGTTATTGTTGCTTATATCTGTCAGGCCATGAATCACCATTGACGGCCGGATTGCCTACCACTCGGAACGATGGACGTTTGACGAAACTATGCAAGTTCGTCGCAGATCGGTATAAGGTGGGTCGATGTGTCGTGCTTTAAGCTACAAATTGCTATGTCGCAGATTTGCATACGACGAATAGAAGCGGAGTTATTGTTGCTTATATCTGTCAGGCCATGAATCACCATTGACGGCCGGATTGCCTACCACTCGGAACGATCGACGTTTGACGAAACTATGCAAGTTCTTCGCAGATCGGTATAAGGTGGGTCGATGTGTCGTGTTTTAACCTTCAAATTGCTATGTCGCAGATTCGCATACGACGAATAGAAGCGGAGTTATAGTTGTTTATATGTGTCAGGCCATGAATCACCATTGACGACCGGATTGCTTTCCACTCGGAACGATCGACGCTTGACGACACTATGCAAGTTCGTCGCAAATCAGTATAAGGTGGCTCGATGTGTCGTGTTTTAGGCTACAAACTGCTATGTCGCAGATTTGCGTACGACGAATAGAAGCGGAGTTATAGTTGTTTATATCTGTGAGGTCATGAATCATCATTGACGGCCGGAATGCCTACCACTCGAAACGATCGATGTTTGACGAAACTATGCAAGTTCGACGCAGATCGGTATAAGGTGGGTCGATGTGTCATGCTATAAGCTACAAATTGCTATGTCGCAGATTTGCATACGACGACTAGAAGCGGAGTTATTGTTGTTTATATCTGTCAGGCCATGAATCACCATTGACGGCCGGATTGCCTACCACTCGGAACGATGGACGTTTGACGAAACTATGCAAGTTCTTCGCAGATCGGTATAAGGTGGGTCGATGTGTCGTGTTTTAACCTACAAATTGCTATGTAGCAGATTCGCATACAACAAATAGAAGCGGAGTTATAGTTGTTTATATCTGTCAGGCCATGAATCACCATTGACGGCCGGATTGCCTTCCACTCGAAACGATCGATGTTTGACGAAACTATGCAAGTTCTTCGCAGATCGGTATAAGGTGGCTGGATGTGTCGTGTTTTAGGCTACAAATTGCTATGTCGCATATTTGCGTGCGACGAATAGAAGCGGAGTTATAGTTGTTTATATCTGTCAGGCCATGAATCACCATTGACGGCCGGATTGCCTACCACTCGGAACGATCGACGCTTGACGAAACTATGCAAGTTCGTCGCAGATCGGTATAAGGTGGGTCGATGTGTCGTGCTTCAAGCTACAAATTGCTATGTCGCAGATTTGCATACGACGAATAGAAGCGGAGTTATAGTTGTTTATATCTGTGAGGTCATGAATCATCATTGACGGCCGGAATGCCTACCACTCGAAACGATCGATGTTTGACGAAACTATGCAAGTTCGTCGCAGATCGGTATAAGGTGGGTCGATGTGTCGTGCTTTAAGCTACAAATTGCTATGTCGCAGATTTGCATACGACGAAAAGAAGCGGAGTTATAGTTGTTTATATCTGTCAGGCCATGAATCACCATTGACGGCCGGATTGCCTTCCACTCGAAACGATCGATGTTTGACGAAACTATGCAAGTTCGTCGCAGATCGGTATAAGGTGGGTCGATGTGTCGTGTTTTAAGCTACAAATTGCTATGTCGCAGATATGCATACGACGAATAGAGGCGGAGTTATAGTTGTTTATATCTGTGAGGCCATGAATCACCATTGACGGCAGGATTGCCTACCACTCGAACCGATCGACGTTTGCCGAAACTATGCAAGTTCTTCGCAGATCGGTATAAAGTGGGTCGATGTGCCGTGTTCTAAGCTACAAATTGCTATGTCGCAAATTTGCATACGACGAATAGAAGCAGAGTTATAGTTGTTTATATCTGTGAGGCCATGAATCACCATTGACGGCAGGATTGCCTACCACTCGGAACGATCGACGTTTGACGAAACTATGCAAGTTCTTCGCAGATCGGTATAAGATGGGTCGATCTGTCGTGTTTTAAGCTACAAATTGCTATGTCGCAGATCCGCATACGACGAATAGAAGCGGAGTTATAGTTGTTTATATCTGTCAGGCCATGAATCACCATTGACGGCCGGATTGCCTACCACTCGAAACAATCGATGTTTGACGAAACTATGCAAGTTCGTCGCAGATCGATATAAGGTGGGACGATGTGTCGTGCTTTAAGCTACATATTGCTATGTCGCAGATTTGCATACGATGAATAGAAGCGGAGTTATAGTTCTTTATATCTGTGAGGTCATGAATCATCATTGACGGCCGGAATGCCTACCACTCGGAACGATCGACGTTTGACGAAACTATGCAAGTTCTTCGCAGATCGGTATAAGATGGGTCGATGTGTCGTGTTTTAAGCTACAAATTGCTATGTCGCAGATTCGCATACGACGAATAGAAGTGGAGTTATAGTTGTTTATATCTGTCAGGCCATGAATCACCATTGACGGCCGGATTGCCTACCACTCGAAACGATCGATGTTTGACGAAACTATGCAAGTTCGTCGCAGATCGGTATAAGTTGGGTCGATGTGTCGTGCTTTAAGCTACAAGTTGCTGTGTCGCAGATTCGCATACGACGAATCGAAGCGGAGTTATCGATGTTTATATCTGTGAGGCCATTAATCACCATTGACGACAGGATTGCCTACCACTCGGAATGATCGACGTTTGACGAAACTAGGCAAGTTCGTCGCAGATTGGTATAAGGTGGGTCGTTGGGCCGTGTTTTAAGATACAAATTGCTATGTCGCAGATTCGCATACGACCAATAGAAGCGGAGTTATCGATGTTTATATCTGTGAGGCCATTAATCACCATTGACGACCGGATTGCCTACCACTCGGAACGATCGACGTTTGACGAAACTATGCAAGTTCGTCGCAGATCGGTATAAGGTGGCTCGATGTGTCGTGTTTTAGGCTACAAATTGCTATATCGCAGATTCGCATACGACGAATAGAAGCGGAGTTATCGATGTTTATATCTGTGAGGCCATTAATCACCATTGACGACCGGATTGCCTACCACTCGGAACGATCGACGTTTGACGAAACTATGCAAGTTCGTCGCAGATCGGTATAAGGTGGCTCGATGTGTCGTGTTTTAGGCTACAAATTGCTATGTCGCAGATTTGCATACGATGAATAGAAGCGGAGTTATAGTTCTTTATATCTGTGAGGTCATGATTCATCATTGACGGCCGGAATGCCTACCACTCGGAACGATCGACGTTTGACGAAACTATGCAAGTTCGTCGCAGATCGGTATAAGGTGGCTCGATGTGTCGTGTTTTAGGCTACAAATTGCTATGTCGCAGATTTGCATACGACGAATAGAAGCGGAGTTACAGTTGTTTATATCTGCCAGGCCATGAATCACCATTGACGACCGGATTGCCTACCACTCGGAACGATCGACGTTTGACGAAACTATGCAAGTTCTTCGCAGATCGGTATAAGGTGGGTCGATATGTCGTGTTTTAGGCTACAGATTGTTATCTCGCAGATTTGCGTACGACGAATAGAAGCGGAGTTATAGTTGTTTATATCTGTCAGGCCATTAATCACCATTGACGGCCGGATTGCCTACCACTCGAAACGATCGATGTTTGACGAAACTATACAAGTTGGTCGCAGATCGGTATAAGGTGGGTCGTTGGGTCGTGTCTTAAGCTACAAGTTGCTATGTCGCAGATTCGCATATGACGAATAGAAGCGGAGTTATCGATATTTATATCTGTGAGGCCATTAATCACCATTGACGACCGGATTGCCTACCACTCGGAACGATCGACGTTTGACGAAACTATGCAAGTTCGTCGCAGATCGGTATAAGGTGGCTCGATGTGTCGTGTTTTAGGCTACAAATTGCTATGTCGCAGATTTGCATACGACGAATAGATGCGGAGTTACAGTTGTTAATGTCTGTGAGGCCATGAATCACCATTGACGGCCGGATTGCCTTCCACTCGAAACGATCGATGTTTGACGAAACTATGCAAGTTCGTCGCAGATCGGTATAAGGTGGCTCGATGTGTCGTGTTTTAGGCTACAAATTGCTATGTCGCAGATTTGCATACGACGAATAGAAGCGGAGTTATAGTTGTTTATATCTGTCAGGCCATTAATCACCATTGACGGCCGGATTGCCTACCACTCGAAACGATCGATGTTTGACGAAACTATACAAGTTGGTCGCAGATCGGTATAAGGTGGCTCGTTGGGTCGTGTCTTAAGCTACAAGTTGCTATGTCGCAAATTCGCATATGACGAATAGAAGCGGAGTTATCGATATTTATATCTGTGAGGCCATTAATCACCATTGACGACCGGATTGCCTACCACTCGGAACGATCGACGTTTGACGAAACTATGCAAGTTCGTCGCAGATCGGTATAAGGTGGCTCGATGTGTCGTGTTTTAGGCTACAAATTGCTATGTCGCAGATTTGAATACGACGAATAGATGCGGAGTTACAGTTGTTAATGTCTGTGAGGCCATGAATCACCATTGACGGCCGGATTGCCTTCCACTCGAAACGATCGATGTTTGACGAAACTATGCAAGTTCGTCGCAGATCGGTATAAGGTGGGTCGTTGGGCCGTGTTTTAAGCTACAACTTGCTATGTCGCAGATTCGCATACGACGAATAGAAGCGGAGTTATCGATGTTTATATCTGTGAGGCCATTAACCACCATTGACGACCGGATTGCCTACCACTCGGAACGATCGACGCTTGACGAAATTATGCAAGTTCGTCGCAGATCGGTATAAGGTGGGTCGATGTGTCGTGCTTTAAGCTACAAATTGCTATGCCGCAGATTTGCATACGCGAATAGATGCGGAGTTATAGTTGTTTATATCTGTCAGGCCATTAATCACCATTGACGGCCGGATTGCCTACCACTCGAAACGATCGATGTTTGACGAAACTATACAAGTTTGTCGCAGATCGGTATAAGGTGGGTCGATGTGTCGTGTTTTAACCTACAAATTGCTATGTCGCAGATTTGCATACGACGAATAGATGCGGAGTTACAGTTGTTAATGTCTGTGAGGCCATGAATCACCATTGACGGCCGGATTGCCTTCCACTCGAAACGATCGATGTTTGACGAAACTATGCCAGTTCGTCGCAGATCGGTATAAGGTGGGTCGTTGGGCCGTGTTTTAAGCTACAAATTGCTATGTCGCAGATTTGCAAACGACGAATAGAAGCGGAGTTGTAGTTGTTTATATCTGTGAGGTCATGAATCATCATTGACGGCCGGAATGCCTACCACTCGAAACGATCGATGTTTGACGAAACTATGCAAGTTCGTCGCAGATCGGTATAAGGTGGGTCGATGTGTCGTGCTTTAAGCTACAAATTGCTATGTCGCAGATTTGCATACGACGAATAGATGCGGAGTTACAGTTGTTAATGTCTGTGAGGCCATGAATCACCATTGACGGCCGGATTGCCTTCCACTCGAAACGATCGATGTTTGACGAAACTATGCAAGTTCGTCGCAGATCGGTATAAGGTGGGTCGTTGGGCCGTGTTTTAAGCTACAACTTGCTATGTCGCAGATTCGCATACGACGAATAGAAGCGGAGTTATCGATGTTTATATCTGTGAGGCCATTAACCACCATTGACGACCGGATTGCCTACCACTCGGAACGATCGACGCTTGACGAAACTATGCAAGTTCGTCGCAGATCGGTATAAGGTGGGTCGATGTGTCGTGCTTTAAGCTACAAATTGCTATGTCGCAGATTTGCATACGACGAATAGATGCGGAGTTATAGTTGTTTATATCTGTCAGGCCATTAATCACCATTGACGGCTGGATTGCCTACCACTCGAAACGATCGACGTTTGACGAAACTATACAAGTTTGTCGCAGATCGGTATAAGGTGGGTCGTTGGGCCGTGTCTTAAGCTACAAATTGCTATGTCGCAGATTCGCATACGACGAATAGAAGCGGAGTGATCGATGTTTATATCTGTGAGGCCATTAATCACCATTGACGACCGGATTGCCTACCACTCGGAACGATCGACGTTTGACGAAACTATGCAAGTTCGTCGCAGATCGGTATAAGGTGGCTCGATGTGTCGTGTTTTAGGCTACAAATTGCTATGTCGCAGATTCGCATACGACGAATAGAAGCGGAGTTATCGATGTTTATATCTGTGAGGCCATTAATCACCATTGACGACCGGATTGCCTACCACTCGGAACGATCGACGTTTGACGAAACTATGCAAGTTCGTCGCAGATCGGTATAAGGTGGCTCGATGTGTCGTGTTTTAGGCTACAAATTGCTATATCGCAGATTCGCATACGACGAATAGAAGCGGAGTTATCGATGTTTATATCTGTGAGGCCATTAATCACCATTGACGACCGGATTGCCTACCACTCGGAACGATCGACGTTTGACGAAACTATGCAAGTTCGTCGCAGATCGGTATAAGGTGACTCGATGTGTCGTGTTTTAGGCTACAAATTGCTATGTCGCAGATTTGCATACGACGAATAGAAGCGGAGGTACAGTTGTTTATATCTGTCAGGCCATGAATCACCATTGACGACCGGATTGCCTACCACTCGGAACGATCGACGTTTGACGAAACTATGCAAGTTCTTCGCAGATCGGTATAAGGTGGGTCGATGTGTCGTGTTTTAACCTACAAATTGCTATGTCGCAGATTCGCATACGACGAATAGAAGCGGAGTTATAGTTGTTTATATGTGTCAGGCCATGAATCACCATTGACGACCGGATTGCTTTCCACTCGAAACGACCGATGTTTGACGAAACTATGCAAGTTCGTCGCAGATCGGTGTAAGGTGACTCGATGTGTCGTGTTTTAGGCTACAAATTGCTATGTCGCAGATTCGCATACGACGAATAGAAGCGGAGTTATAGTTGTTTATATGTGTCAGGCCATTAATCACCATTGACGGCCGGATTGCCTACCACTCGAAACGATCGATGTTTGACGAAACTATACAAGTTTGTCGCAGATCGGTATAAGGCGGGTCGTTGGGCCGTGTCTTAAGCTACAAATTGCTATGTCGCAGATTCGCATACGACGAATAGAAGCGGAGTGATCGATGTTTATATCTGTGAGGCCATTAATCACCATTGACGACCGGATTGCCTACCACTCGGAACGATCGACGTTTGACGAAACTATGCAAGTTCCTCGCAGATCGGTATAAGGTGGGTCGATGTGTCGTGTTTTAACCTACAAATTGCTATGTCGCAGATTTGCATACGACGAATAGATGCGGAGTTACAGTTGTCAATGTCTGTGAGGCCATGAATCACCATTGACGGCCGGATTGCCTTCCACTCGAAACGATCGATGTTTGACGAAACTATGCAAGTTCGTCGCAGATCGGTATAAGGTGGGTCGTTGGGCCGTGTTTTAAGCTACAAATTGCTATGTCGCAGATTTGCAAACGACGAATAGAAGCGGAGTTTTAGTTGTTTATATCTGTGAGGTCATGAATCATCATTGACGGCCGGAATGCCTACCACTCGAAACGATCGATGTTTGACGAAACTATGCAAGTTCGTCGCAGATCGGTATAAGGTGGGTCGATGTGTCGTGCTTTAAGCTACAAATTGCTATGTCGCAGATTTGCATACGACGAATAGAAGCGGAGTTATTGTTGTTTATATCTGTGAGGCCATGAATCACCATTGACGGCCGGATTGCCTTCCTCTCGAAACGATCGATGTTTGACGAAACTATGCAAGTTCGTCGCAGATCGGTATAAGGTGGCTCGATGTGTCGTGTTTTAGGCTACAAATTGCTATGTCGCAGATTTGCATACGACGAATAGATGCGGAGTTACAGTTGTTAATGTCTGTGAGGCCATGAATCACCATTGACGGCCGGATTGCCTTCCACTCGAAACGATCGATGTTTGACGAAACTATGCAAGTTCGTCGCAGATCGGTATAAGGTGGGTCGTTGGGCCGTGTTTTAAGCTACAACGTGCTATGTCGCAGATTCGCATACGACGAATAGAAGCGGAGTTATCGATGTTTATATCTGTGAGGCCATTAACCACCATTGACGACCGGATTGCCTACCACTCGGAACGATCGACGCTTGACGAAACTATGCAAGTTCGTCGCAGATCGGTATAAGGTGGGTCGATGTGTCGTGCTTTAAGCTACAAATTGCTATGTCGCAGATTTGCATACGACGAATAGATGCGGAGTTATAGTTGTTTATATCTGTCAGGCCATTAATCACCATTGACGGCCGGATTGCCTACCACTCGAAACGATCGATGTTTGACGAAACTATACAAGTTTGTCGCAGATCGGCATAAGGTGGGTCGTTGGGCCGTGTCTTAAGCTACAAATTGCTATGTCGCAGATTCGCATACGACGAATAGAAGCGGAGTGATCGATGTTTATATCTGTGAGGCCATTAATCACCATTGACGACCGGATTGCCTACCACTCGGAACGATCGACGTTTGACGAAACTATGCAAGTTCCTCGCAGATCGGTATAAGGTGGGTCGATGTGTCGTGTTTTAACCTACAAATTGCTATGTCGCAGATTTGCATACGACGAATAGATGCGGAGTTACAGTTGTCAATGTCTGTGAGGCCATGAATCACCATTGACGGCCGGATTGCCTTCCACTCGAAACGATCGATGTTTGACGAAACTATGCAAGTTCGTCGCAGATCGGTATAAGGTGGGTCGTTGGGCCGTGTTTTAAGCTACAAATTGCTATGTCGCAGATTTGCAAACGACGAATAGAAGCGGAGTTGTAGTTGTTTATATCTGTGAGGTCATGAATCATCATTGACGGCCGGAATGCCTACCACTCGAAACGATCGATGTTTGACGAAACTATGCAAGTTCGTCGCAGATCGGTATAAGGTGGGTCGATGTGTCGTGCTTTAAGCTACAAATTGCTATGTCGCAGATTTGCATACGACGAATAGAAGCGGAGTTATTGTTGTTTATATCTGTGAGGCCATGAATCACCATTGACGGCCGGATTGCCTTCCTCTCGAAACGATCGATGTTTGACGAAACTATGCAAGTTCGTCGCAGATCGGTATAAGGTGGCTCGATGTGTCGTGTTTTAGGCTACAAATTGCTATGTCGCAGATTTGCATACGACGAATAGATGCGGAGTTACAGTTGTTAATGTCTGTGAGGCCATGAATCACCATTGACGGCCGGATTGCCTTCCACTCGAAACGATCGATGTTTGACGAAACTATGCAAGTTCGTCGCAGATCGGTATAAGGTGGGTCGTTGGGCCGTGTTTTAAGCTACAACGTGCTATGTCGCAGATTCGCATACGACGAATAGAAGCGGAGTTATCGATGTTTATATCTGTGAGGCCATTAACCACCATTGACGACCGGATTGCCTACCACTCGGAACGATCGACGCTTGACGAAACTATGCAAGTTCGTCGCAGATCGGTATAAGGTGGGTCGATGTGTCGTGCTTTAAGCTACAAATTGCTATGTCGCAGATTTGCATACGACGAATAGATGCGGAGTTATAGTTGTTTATATCTGTCAGGCCATTAATCACCATTGACGGCCGGATTGCCTACCACTCGAAACGATCGATGTTTGACGAAACTATACAAGTTTGTCGCAGATCGGCATAAGGTGGGTCGTTGGGCCGTGTCTTAAGCTACAAATTGCTATGTCGCAGATTCGCATACGACGAATAGAAGCGGAGTGATCGATGTTTATATCTGTGAGGCCATTAATCACCATTGACGACCGGATTGCCTACCACTCGGAACGATCGACGTTTGACGAAACTATGCAAGTTCGTCGCAGATCGGTATAAGGAGGCTCGATGTGTCGTGTTTTAGGCTACAAATTGCTATGTCGCAGATTCGCATACGACGAATAGAAGCGGAGTTATCGATGTTTATATCTGTGAGGCCATTAATCACCATTGACGACCGGATTGCCTACCACTCGGAACGATCGACGTTTGACGAAACTATGCAAGTTCGTCGCAGATCGGTATAAGGTGGCTCGATGTGTCGTGTTTTAGGCTACAAATTGCTATATCGCAGATTCGCATACGACGAATAGAAGCGGAGTTATCGATGTTTATATCTGTGAGGCCATTAATCACCATTGACGACCGGATTGCCTACCACTCGGAACGATCGACGTTTGACGAAACTATGCAAGTTCGTCGCAGATCGGTATAAGGTGGCTCGATGTGTCGTGTTTTAGGCTACAAATTGCTATGTCGCAGATTTGCATACGACGAATAGAAGCGGAGTTACAGTTGTTTATATCTGTGAGGTCATGAATCACCATTGACGACCGGATTGCCTACCACTCGAAACGATCGATGTTTGACGAAACTATGCAAGTTCGTCGCAGATCGGTATAAGGTGGGTCGATGTGTCGTGCTTTAAGCTACAAATTGCTATGTCGCAGATTTGCATACGACGAATAGAAGCGGAGTTATTGTTGCTTATATCTGTCAGGCCATGAATCACCATTGACGGCCGGATTGCCTACCACTCGGAACGATGGACGTTTGACGAAACTATGCAAGTTCTTCGCAGATCGGTATAAGGTGGGTCGATGTGTCGTGTTTTAACCTACAAATTGCTTTGTAGCAGATTCGCATACAACAAATAGAAGCGGTGTCACAGTTGTTAATGTCTGTGAGGCCATGAATCACCATTGACGGCCGGATTGCCTTCCACTCGAAACGATCGATGTTTGACGAAACTATGCAAGTTCGTCGCAGGTCGGTATAAGGTGGGTCGTTGGGCCGTGTTTTAAGCTACAACTTGCTATGTCGCAGATTCGCATACGACGAATAGAAGCGGAGTTATCGATGTTTATATCTGTGAGGCCATGAATCACCATCGACGGCCGGATTGCCTACCACTCGGAACGATCGACGTTTGACGAAACTATGCAAGTTCGTCGCAGATCGGTATAAGGTGGCTCGATGTGTCGTGTTTTAGGCTACAAATTGCTATATCGCAGATTCGCATACGACGAATAGAAGCGGAGTTATCGATGTTTATATCTGTGAGGCCATTAATCACCATTGACGACCGGATTGCCTACCACTCGGAACGATCGACGTTTGACGAAACTATGCAAGTTCGTCGCAGATCGGTATAAGGTGACTCGATGTGTCGTGTTTTAGGCTACAAATTGCTATGTCGCAGATTTGCATACGAAGAATAGAAGCGGAGGTACAGTTGTTTATATCTGTCAGGCCATGAATCACCATTGACGACCGGATTGCCTACCACTCGGAACGATCGACGTTTGACGAAACTATGCAAGTTCTTCGCAGATCGGTATAAGGTGGGTCGATGTGTCGTGTTTTAACCTACAAATTGCTATGTCGCAGATTCGCATACGACGAATAGAAGCGGAGTTATAGTTGTTTATATGTGTCAGGCCATGAATCACCATTGACGACCGGATTGCTTTCCACTCGAAACGACCGATGTTTGACGAAACTATGCAAGTTCGTCGCAGATCGGTATAAGGTGACTCGATGTGTCGTGTTTTAGGCTACAAATTGCTATGTCGCAGATTTGCAAACGATGAATAGAAGCGGAGTTGTAGTTGTTTATATCTGTGAGGTCATGAATCATCATTGACGGCCGGAATGCCTACCACTCGAAACGATCGATGTTTGACGAAACTATGCAAGTTCGTCGCAGATCGGTATAAGGTGGGTCGATGTGTCGTGCTTTAAGCTACAAATTGCTATGTCGCAGATTTGCATACGACGAATAGAAGCGGAGTTATCGATGTTTATATCTGTCAGGCCATGAATCACCATTGACGGCCGGATTGCCTACCACTCGGAACGATGGACGTTTGACGAAACTATGCAAGTTCTTCGCAGATCGGTATAAGGTGGGTCGATGTGTCGTGTTTTAACCTACAAATTGCTATGTAGCAGATTCGCATACAACAAATAGAAGCGGTGTCACAGTTGTTAATGTCTGTGAGGCCATGAATCACCATTGACGGCCGGATTGCCTTCCACTCGAAACGATCGATGTTTGACGAAACTATGCAAGTTCGTCGCAGGTCGGTATAAGGTGGGTCGTTGGGCCGTGTTTTAAGCTACAACTTGCTATGTCGCAGATTCGCATACGACGAATAGAAGCGGAGTTATCGATGTTTATATCTGTGAGGCCATGAATCACCATCGACGGCCGGATTGCCTACCACTCGGAACGATCGACGTTTGACGAAACTATGCAAGTTCGTCGCAGATCGGTATAAGGTGGCTCGATGTGTCGTGTTTTAGGCTACAAATTGCTATGTCGCAGATTTGCATACGACGAATAGAAGCGGAGTTATAGTTGTTTATATCTGTCAGGCCATTAATCACCATTGACGGCCGGATTGCCTACCACTCGAAACGATCGATGTTTGACGAAACTATACAAGTTTGTCGCAGATCGGTATAAGGCGGGTCGTTGGGCCGTGTCTTAAGCTACAAATTGCTATGTCGCAGATTCGCATACGACGAATAGAAGCGGAGTGATCGATGTTTATATCTGTGAGGCCATTAATCACCATTGACGACCGGATTGCCTACCACTCGGAACGATCGACGTTTGACGAAACTATGCAAGTTCCTCGCAGATCGGTATAAGGTGGGTCGATGTGTCGTGTTTTAACCTACAAATTGCTATGTCGCAGATTTGCATACGACGAATAGATGCGGAGTTACAGTTGTCAATGTCTGTGAGGCCATGAATCACCATTGACGGCCGGATTGCCTTCCACTCGAAACGATCGATGTTTGACGAAACTATGCAAGTTCGTCGCAGATCGGTATAAGGTGGGTCGTTGGGCCGTGTTTTAAGCTACAAATTGCTATGTCGCAGATTTGCAAACGACGAATAGAAGCGGAGTTGTAGTTGTTTATATCTGTGAGGTCATGAATCATCATTGACGGCCGGAATGCCTACCACTCGAAACGATCGATGTTTGACGAAACTATGCAAGTTCGTCGCAGATCGGTATAAGGTGGATCGATGTGTCGTGCTTTAAGCTACAAATTGCTATGTCGCAGATTTGCATTCGACGAATAGAAGCGGAGTTATTGTTGTTTATATCTGTGAGGCCATGAATCACCATTGACGGCCGGATTGCCTTCCTCTCGAAACGATTGATGTTTGACGAAACTATGCAAGTTCGTCGCAGATCGGTATAAGGTGGCTCGATGTGTCGTGTTTTAGGCTACAAATTGCTATGTCGCAGATTTGCATACGACGAATAGATGCGGAGTTACAGTTGTTAATGTCTGTGAGGCCATGAATCACCATTGACGGCCGGATTGCCTTCCACTCGAAACGATCGATGTTTGACGAAACTATGCAAGTTCGTCGCAGATCGGTATAAGGTGGGTCGTTGGGCCGTGTTTTAAGCTACAACGTGCTATGTCGCAGATTCGCATACGACGAATAGAAGCGGAGTTATCGATGTTTATATCTGTGAGGCCATTAACCACCATTGACGACCGGATTGCCTACCACTCGGAACGATCGACGCTTGACGAAACTATGCAAGTTCGTCGCAGATCGGTATAAGGTGGGTCGATGTGTCGTGCTTTAAGCTACAAATTGCTATGTCGCAGATTTGCATACGACGAATAGATGCGGAGTTATAGTTGTTTATATCTGTCAGGCCATTAATCACCATTGACGGCCGGATTGCCTACCACTCGAAACGATCGATGTTTGACGAAACTATACAAGTTTGTCGCAGATCGGCATAAGGTGGGTCGTTGGGCCGTGTCTTAAGCTACAAATTGCTATGTCGCAGATTCGCATACGACGAATAGAAGCGGAGTGATCGATGTTTATATCTGTGAGGCCATTAATCACCATTGACGACCGGATTGCCTACCACTCGGAACGATCGACGTTTGACGAAACTATGCAAGTTCGCCGCAGATCGGTATAAGGAGGCTCGATGTGTCGTGTTTTAGGCTACAAATTGCTATGTCGCAGATTCGCATACGACGAATAGAAGCGGAGTTATCGATGTTTATATCTGTGAGGCCATTAATCACCATTGACGACCGGATTGCCTACCACTCGGAACGATCGACGTTTGACGAAACTATGCAAGTTCGTCGCAGATCGGTATAAGGTGGCTCGATGTGTCGTGTTTTAGGCTACAAATTGCTATATCGCAGATTCGCATACGACGAATAGAAGCGGAGTTATCGATGTTTATATCTGTGAGGCCATTAATCACCATTGACGACCGGATTGCCTACCACTCGGAACGATCGACGTTTGACGAAACTATGCAAGTTCGTCGCAGATCGGTATAAGGTGGCTCGATGTGTCGTGTTTTAGGCTACAAATTGCTATGTCGCAGATTTGCATACGACGAATAGAAGCGGAGTTACAGTTGTTTATATCTGTGAGGCCATGAATCACCATCGACGGCCGGATTGCCTACCACTCGGAACGATCGACGTTTGACGAAACTATGCAAGTTCGTCGCAGATCGGTATAAGGTAGCTCGATGTGTCGTGTTTTAGGCTACAAATTGCTATATCGCAGATTCGCATACGACGAATAGAAGCGGAGTTATCGATGTTTATATCTGTGAGGCCATTAATCACCATTGACGACCGGATTGCCTACCACTCGGAACGATCGACGTTTGACGAAACTATGCAAGTTCGTCGCAGATCGGTATAAGGTGACTCGATGTGTCGTGTTTTAGGCTACAAATTGCTATGTCGCAGATTTGCATACGACGAATAGAAGCGGAGGTACAGTTGTTTATATCTGTCAGGCCATGAATCACCATTGACGACCGGATTGCCTACCACTCGGAACGATCGACGTTTGACGAAACTATGCAAGTTCTTCGCAGATCGGTATAAGGTGGGTCGATGTGTCGTGTTTTAACCTACAAATTGCTATGTCGCAGATTCGCATACGACGAATAGAAGCGGAGTTATAGTTGTTTATATGTGTCAGGCCATGAATCACCATTGACGACCGGATTGCTTTCCACTCGAAACGACCGATGTTTGACGAAACTATGCAAGTTCGTCGCAGATCGGTATAAGGTGACTCGATGTGTCGTGTTTTAGGCTACAAATTGCTATGTCGCAGATTTGCAAACGATGAATAGAAGCGGAGTTGTAGTTGTTTATATCTGTGAGGTCATGAATCATCATTGACGGCCGGAATGCCTACCACTCGAAACGATCGATGTTTGACGAAACTATGCAAGTTCGTCGCAGATCGGTATAAGGTGGGTCGATGTGTCGTGCTTTAAGCTACAAATTGCTATGTCGCAGATTTGCATACGACGAATAGAAGCGGAGTTATCGATGTTTATATCTGTCAGGCCATGAATCACCATTGACGGCCGGATTGCCTACCACTCGGAACGATGGACGTTTGACGAAACTATGCAAGTTCTTCGCAGATCGGTATAAGGTGGGTCGATGTGTCGTGTTTTAACCTACAAATTGCTATGTAGCAGATTCGCATACAACAAATAGAAGCGGTGTCACAGTTGTTAATGTCTGTGAGGCCATGAATCACCATTGACGGCCGGATTGCCTTCCACTCGAAACGATCGATGTTTGACGAAACTATGCAAGTTCGTCGCAGGTCGGTATAAGGTGGGTCGTTGGGCCGTGTTTTAAGCTACAACTTGCTATGTCGCAGATTCGCATACGACGAATAGAAGCGGAGTTATCGATGTTTATATCTGTGAGGCCATGAATCACCATCGACGGCCGGATTGCCTACCACTCGGAACGATCGACGTTTGACGAAACTATGCAAGTTCGTCGCAGATCGGTATAAGGTGGCTCGATGTGTCGTGTTTTAGGCTACAAATTGCTATGTCGCAGATTTGCATACGACGAATAGAAGCGGAGTTATAGTTGTTTATATCTGTCAGGCCATTAATCACCATTGACGGCCGGATTGCCTACCACTCGAAACGATCGATGTTTGACGAAACTATACAAGTTTGTCGCAGATCGGTATAAGGCGGGTCGTTGGGCCGTGTCTTAAGCTACAAATTGCTATGTCGCAGATTCGCATACGACGAATAGAAGCGGAGTGATCGATGTTTATATCTGTGAGGCCATTAATCACCATTGACGACCGGATTGCCTACCACTCGGAACGATCGACGTTTGACGAAACTATGCAAGTTCCTCGCAGATCGGTATAAGGTGGGTCGATGTGTCGTGTTTTAACCTACAAATTGCTATGTCGCAGATTTGCATACGACGAATAGATGCGGAGTTACAGTTGTCAATGTCTGTGAGGCCATGAATCACCATTGACGGCCGGATTGCCTTCCACTCGAAACGATCGATGTTTGACGAAACTATGCAAGTTCGTCGCAGATCGGTATAAGGTGGGTCGTTGGGCCGTGTTTTAAGCTACAAATTGCTATGTCGCAGATTTGCAAACGACGAATAGAAGCGGAGTTGTAGTTGTTTATATCTGTGAGGTCATGAATCATCATTGACGGCCGGAATGCCTACCACTCGAAACGATCGATGTTTGACGAAACTATGCAAGTTCGTCGCAGATCGGTATAAGGTGGGTCGATGTGTCGTGCTTTAAGCTACAAATTGCTATGTCGCAGATTTGCATACGACGAATAGAAGCGGAGTTATTGTTGTTTATATCTGTGAGGCCATGAATCACCATTAACGGCCGGATTGCCTTCCTCTCGAAACGATCGATGTTTGACGAAACTATGCAAGTTCGTCGCAGATCGGTATAAGGTGGCTCGATGTGTCGTGTTTTAGGCTACAAATTGCTATGTCGCAGATTTGCATACGACGAATAGATGCGGAGTTACAGTTGTTAATGTCTGTGAGGCCATGAATCACCATTGACGGCCGGATTGCCTTCCACTCGAAACGATCGATGTTTGACGAAACTATGCAAGTTCGTCGCAGGTCGGTATAAGGTGGGTCGTTGGGCCGTGTTTTAAGCTACAACTTGCTATGTCGCAGATTCGCATACGACGAATAGAAGCGGAGTTATCGATGTTTATATCTGTGAGGCCATGAATCACCATCGACGGCCGGATTGCCTACCACTCGGAACGATCGACGTTTGACGAAACTATGCAAGTTCGTCGCAGATCGGTATAAGGTGGCTCGATGTGTCGTGTTTTAGGCTACAAATTGCTATGTCGCAGATTTGCATACGACGAATAGAAGCGGAGTTATAGTTGTTTATATCTGTCAGGCCATTAATCACCATTGACGGCCGGATTGCCTACCACTCGAAACGATCGATGTTTGACGAAACTATACAAGTTTGTCGCAGATCGGTATAAGGCGGGTCGTTGGGCCGTGTCTTAAGCTACAAATTGCTATGTCGCAGATTCGCATACGACGAATAGAAGCGGAGTGATCGATGTTTATATCTGTGAGGCCATTAATCACCATTGACGACCGGATTGCCTACCACTCGGAACGATCGACGTTTGACGAAACTATGCAAGTTCCTCGCAGATCGGTATAAGGTGGCTCGATGTGTCGTGTTTTAGGCTACAAATTGCTATGTCGCAGATTTGCATACGACGAATAGATGCGGAGTTACAGTTGTTAATGTCTGTGAGGCCATGAATCACCATTGACGGCCGGATTGCCTTCCACTCGAAACGATCGATGTTTGACGAAACTATGCAAGTTCGTCGCAGATCGGTATAAGGTGGGTCGTTGGGCCGTGTTTTAAGCTACAACGTGCTATGTCGCAGATTCGCATACGACGAATAGAAGCGGAGTTATCGATGTTTATATCTGTGAGGCCATTAACCACCATTGACGACCGGATTGCCTACCACTCGGAACGATCGACGCTTGACGAAACTATGCAAGTTCGTCGCAGATCGGTATAAGGTGGGTCGATGTGTCGTGCTTTAAGCTACAAATTGCTATGTCGCAGATTTGCATACGACGAATAGATGCGGAGTTATAGTTGTTTATATCTGTCAGGCCATTAATCACCATTGACGGCCGGATTGCCTACCACTCGAAACGATCGATGTTTGACGAAACTATACAAGTTTGTCGCAGATCGGCATAAGGTGGGTCGTTGGGCCGTGTCTTAAGCTACAAATTGCTATGTCGCAGATTCGCATACGACGAATAGAAGCGGAGTGATCGATGTTTATATCTGTGAGGCCATTAATCACCATTGACGACCGGATTGCCTACCACTCGGAACGATCGACGTTTGACGAAACTATGCAAGTTCGTCGCAGATCGGTATAAGGAGGCTCGATGTGTCGTGTTTTAGGCTACAAATTGCTATGTCGCAGATTCGCATACGACGAATAGAAGCGGAGTTATCGATGTTTATATCTGTGAGGCCATTAATCACCATTGACGACCGGATTGCCTACCACTCGGAACGATCGACGTTTGACGAAACTATGCAAGTTCGTCGCAGATCGGTATAAGGTGGCTCGATGTGTCGTGTTTTAGGCTACAAATTGCTATATCGCAGATTCGCATACGACGAATAGAAGCGGAGTTATCGATGTTTATATCTGTGAGGCCATTAATCACCATTGACGACCGGATTGCCTACCACTCGGAACGATCGACGTTTGACGAAACTATGCAAGTTCGTCGCAGATCGGTATAAGGTGGCTCGATGTGTCGTGTTTTAGGCTACAAATTGCTATGTCGCAGATTTGCATACGACGAATAGAAGCGGAGTTACAGTTGTTTATATCTGTGAGGTCATGAATCACCATTGACGACCGGATTGCCTACCACTCGAAACGATCGATGTTTGACGAAACTATGCAAGTTCGTCGCAGATCGGTATAAGGTGGGTCGATGTGTCGTGCTTTAAGCTACAAATTGCTATGTCGCAGATTTGCATACGACGAATAGAAGCGGAGTTATTGTTGCTTATATCTGTCAGGCCATGAATCACCATTGACGGCCGGATTGCCTACCACTCGGAACGATGGACGTTTGACGAAACTATGCAAGTTCTTCGCAGATCGGTATAAGGTGGGTCGATGTGTCGTGTTTTAACCTACAAATTGCTATGTAGCAGATTCGCATACAACAAATAGAAGCGGTGTCACAGTTGTTAATGTCTGTGAGGCCATGAATCACCATTGACGGCCGGATTGCCTACCACTCGAAACGATCGATGTTTGACGAAACTATACAAGTTTGTCGCAGATCGGTATAAGGCGGGTCGTTGGGCCGTGTCTTAAGCTACAAATTGCTATGTCGCAGATTCGCATACGACGAATAGAAGCGGAGTGATCGATGTTTATATCTGTGAGGCCATTAATCACCATTGACGACCGGATTGCCTACCACTCGGAACGATCGACGTTTGACGAAACTATGCAAGTTCCTCGCAGATCGGTATAAGGTGGGTCGATGTGTCGTGTTTTAACCTACAAATTGCTATGTCGCAGATTTGCATACGACGAATAGATGCGGAGTTACAGTTGTCAATGTCTGTGAGGCCATGAATCACCATTGACGGCCGGATTGCCTTCCACTCGAAACGATCGATGTTTGACGAAACTATGCAAGTTCGTCGCAGATCGGTATAAGGTGGGTCGTTGGGCCGTGTTTTAAGCTACAAATTGCGATGTCGCAGATTTGCAAACGACGAATAGAAGCGGAGTTGTAGTTGTTTATATCTGTGAGGTCATGAATCATCATTGACGGCCGGAATGCCTACCACTCGAAACGATCGATGTTTGACGAAACTATGCAAGTTCGTCGCAGATCGGTATAAGGTGGGTCGATGTGTCGTGCTTTAAGCTACAAATTGCTATGTCGCAGATTTGCATACGACGAATAGAAGCGGAGTTATTGTTGTTTATATCTGTGAGGCCATGAATCACCATTGACGGCCGGATTGCCTTCCTCTCGAAACGATCGATGTTTGACGAAACTATGCAAGTTCGTCGCAGATCGGTATAAGGTGGCTCGATGTGTCGTGTGTTAGGCTACAAATTGCTATGTCGCAGATTTGCATACGACGAATAGATGCGGAGTTACAGTTGTTAATGTCTGTGAGGCCATGAATCACCATTGACGGCCGGATTGCCTTCCACTCGAAACGATCGATGTTTGACGAAACTATGCAAGTTCGTCGCAGATCGGTATAAGGTGGGTCGTTGGGCCGTGTTTTAAGCTACAACGTGCTATGTCGCAGATTCGCATACGACGAATAGAAGCGGAGTTATCGATGTTTATATCTGTGAGGCCATTAACCACCATTGACGACCGGATTGCCTACCACTCGGAACGATCGACGCTTGACGAAACTATGCAAGTTCGTCGCAGATCGGTATAAGGTGGGTCGATGTGTCGTGCTTTAAGCTACAAATTGCTATGTCGCAGATTTGCATACGGCGAATAGATGCGGAGTTATAGTTGTTTATATCTGTCAGGCCATTAATCACCATTGACGGCCGGATTGCCTACCACTCGAAACGATCGATGTTTGACGAAACTATACAAGTTTGTCGCAGATCGGCATAAGGTGGGTCGTTGGGCCGTGTCTTAAGCTACAAATTGCTATGTCGCAGATTCGCATACGACGAATAGAAGCGGAGTGATCGATGTTTATATCTGTGAGGCCATTAATCACCATTGACGACCGGATTGCCTACCACTCGGAACGATCGACGTTTGACGAAACTATGCAAGTTCGTCGCAGATCGGTATAAGGAGGCTCGATGTGTCGTGTTTTAGGCTACAAATTGCTATGTCGCAGATTCGCATACGACGAATAGAAGCGGAGTTATCGATGTTTATATCTGTGAGGCCATTAATCACCATTGACGACCGGATTGCCTACCACTCGGAACGATCGACGTTTGACGAAACTATGCAAGTTCGTCGCAGATCGGTATAAGGTGGCTCGATGTGTCGTGTTTTAGGCTACAAATTGCTATATCGCAGATTCGCATACGACGAATAGAAGCGGAGTTATCGATGTTTATATCTGTGAGGCCATTAATCACCATTCACGACCGGATTGCCTACCACTCGGAACGATCGACGTTTGACGAAACTATGCAAGTTCGTCGCAGATCGGTATAAGGTGGCTCGATGTGTCGTGTTTTAGGCTACAAATTGCTATGTCGCAGATTTGCATACGACGAATAGAAGCGGAGTTATCGATGTTTATATCTGTGAGGCCATTAACCACCATTGACGACCGGATTGCCTACCACTCGGAACGATCGATGTTTGACGAAACTATGCAAGTTCGTCGCAGATCGGTATAAGGTGGGTCGATGTGTCGTGCTTTAAGCTACAAATTGCTATGTCGCAGATTTGCATACGACGAATAGAAGCGGAGTTATTGTTGCTTATATCTGTCAGGCCATGAATCACCATTGACGGCCGGATTGCCTACCACTCGGAACGATGGACGTTTGACGAAACTATGCAAGTTCTTCGCAGATCGGTATAAGGTGGGTCGATGTGTCGTGTTTTAACCTACAAATTGCTATGTAGCAGATTCGCATACAACAAATAGAAGCGGAGTTACAGTTGTTAATGTCTGTGAGGCCATGAATCACCATTGACGGCCGGATTGCCTTCCACTCGAAACGATCGATGTTTGACGAAACTATGCAAGTTCGTCGCAGGTCGGTATAAGGTGGGTCGTTGGGCCGTGTTTTAAGCTACAACTTGCTATGTCGCAGATTCGCATACGACGAATAGAAGCGGAGTTATCGATGTTTATATCTGTGAGGCCATTAACCACCATTGACGACCGGATTGCCTACCACTCGGAACGATCGACGCTTGACGACACTATGCAAGTTCGTCGCAAATCAATATAAGGTGGCTCGATGTGTCGTGTTTTAGGCTACAAACTGCTATGTCGCAGATTTGCGTACGACGAATAGAAGCGGAGTTATTGTTGTTTATATCTGTCAGGCCATGAATCACCATTGACGGCCGGATTGCCTACCACTCGGAACGATGGACGTTTGACGAAACTATGCAAGTTCTTCGCAGATCGGTATAAGGTGGGTCGATGTGTCGTGTTTTAACCTACAAATTGCTATGTAGCAGATTCGCATACAACAAATAGAAGCGGAGTTACAGTTGTTAATGTCTGTGAGGCCATGAATCACCATTGACGGCCGGATTGCCTTCCACTCGAAACGATCGATGTTTGACGAAACTATGCAAGTTCGTCGCAGATCGGTATAAGGTGGGTCGTTGGGCCGTGTTTTAAGCTACAAGTTGCTATGCCGCAGATTCGCATACGACGAATAGAGGCGGAGTTATAGTTGTTTATATCTGTGAGGTCATGAATCATCATTGACGGCCGGAATGCCTACCACTCGAAACGATCGATGTTTGACGAAACTATGCAAGTTCTTCGCAGATCGGTGTAAGGTCGGTCGATGTGTCGTGTTTTAACCTACAAATTGCTATGTCGCTGATTGGCATACAACAAATAGAAGCGGAGTTACAGTTGTTAATGTCTTTGAGGCCATGAATCGCCATTGACGGCCGGATTGCCTTCCACTCGAAACGATCGATGTTTGACGAAACTATGCAAGTTCGTCGCAGATCGGTATAAGGTGGGTCGTTGGCCGTGTTTTAAGCTACAACTTGCTATGTCGCAGATTCGCATACGACGAATAGAAGCGGAGTTATCGATGTTTATATCTGTGAGGCCATGAATCACCATTGACGACCGGATTGCCTACCACTCGGGACGATCGACGTTTGACGAAACTATGCAAGTTCGTCGCAGATCGATATAAGGTGGGTCGATGTGTCGTGTTTTAGGCTACAAATTGCTATGTCGCAGATTTGCAAACGACGAATAGAAGCGGAGTTGTTGTTGTTTATATCTGTGAGGTCATGAATCATCATTGACGGCCGGAATGCCTACCACTCGGAACGATCGACGTTTGACGAAACTATGCAAGTTCGTCGCAGATCGGTATAAGGTGGCTCGATGTGTCGTGTTTTAGGCTACAAATTGCTATGTCGCAGATTCGCATACGACGAATAGAAGCGGAGTTATCGATGTTTATATCTGTGAGGCCATTAATCACCATTGACGACCGGATTGCCTACCACTCGGAACGATCGACGTTTGACGAAACTATGCAAGTTCGTCGCAGATCGGTATAAGGTGGCTCGATGTGTCGTGTTTTAGGCTACAAATTGCTATGTCCCAGATTTGCATACGACGAATAGAGGCGGAGTTTCAGTTGTTTATATCTGTCAGGCCATGAATCACCATTGACGACCGGATTGCCTACCACTCGGAACGATCGACGTTTGACGAAACTATGCAAGTTCTTCGCAGATCGGTATAAGGTGGGTCGATGTGTCGTGTTTTAACCTACAAATTGCTATGTCGCAGATTCGCATACGACGAATAGAAGCGGAGTTATAGTTGTTTATATGTGTCAGGCCATGAATCACCATTGACGACCGGATTGCTTTCCACTCGAAACGACCGATGTTTGACGAAACTATGCAAGTTCGTCGCAGATCGGTATAAGGTGACTCGATGTGTCGTGTTTTAGGCTACAAATTGCTATGTCGCAGATTTGCAAACGACGAATAGAAGCGGAGTTGTAGTTGTTTATATCTGTGAGGTCATGAATCATCATTGACGGCCGGAATGCCTACCACTCGAAACGATCGATGTTTGACGAAACTATGCAAGTTCGTCGCAGATCGGTATAAGGTGGGTCGATGTGTCGTGCTTTAAGCTACAAATTGCTATGTCGCAGATTTGCATACGACGAATAGAAGCGGAGTTATTGTTGTTTATATCTGTCAGGCCATGAATCACCATTGACGGCCGGATTGCCTACCACTCGGAACGATGGACGTTTGACGAAACTATGCAAGTTCCTCGCAGATCGGTATAAGGTGGGTCGATGTGTCGTGTTTTATGCTACAAATTGCTATGTCGCAGATTTGCATACGACGAATAGAAGCGGAGTTATTGTTTTTTATATCTGGTGAGGTTATGAATCACCATTGACAGCCGGATTGCCTACCACTCGGAACGATCGACGTTTGACGAAACTATGCAAGTTCGTCGCAGATCGGTATAAGTTAGCTCGATGTGTCGTGTTTTAGGCTACAGATTGCTATGTCGCAGATTTGCGTACGACGAATAGAAGCGGAGTTATAGATGTTTATATCTGACAGGCCATGAATCACCATCGACGGCCGGATTGCCTACCACTCGGAACGATCGACGTTTGCCGAAACTATGCAAGTTCTTCGCAGATCGGTATAAGGTGGGTCGATGTGCCGTGTTTTAGGCTACAGATTGTTATCTCGCAGATTTGCGTACGACGAATAGAAGCGGAGTTATAGTTGTTTATGTCTGTCAGGCCATTAATCACCATTGACGGCCGGATTGCCTACCACTCGAAACGATCGATGTTTGACGAAACTATACAAGTTTGTCGCAGATCGGTATAAGGTGGGTCGTTGGGTCGTGTCTTAAGCTACAAGTTGCTATGTCGCAGATTCGCATATGACGAATAGAAGCGGAGTTATCGATATTTATATCTGTGAGGCCATTAATCACCATTGACGACCGGATTGCCTACCACTCGGAACGATCGACGTTTGACGAAACTATGCAAGTTCGTCGCAGATCGGTATAAGGTGGGTCGATGTGTCGTGTTTTAACCTTCAAATTGCTATGGCGCAGATTCGCATACGACGAATAGAAGCGGAGTTATAGTTGTTTATATGTGTCAGGCCATGAATCACCATTGACGACCGGATTGCTTTCCACTCGAAACGACCGATGTTTGACGAAACTATGCAAGTTCTTCGCAGATCGGTATAAGGTGGGTCGATGTGCCGTGTTTTAGGCTACAGATTGTTATCTCGCAGATTTGCGTACGACGAATAGAAGCGGAGTTATAGTTGTTTATATCTGTCAGGCCATTAATCACCATTGACGGCCGGATTGCCTACCACTCGAAACGATCGATGTTTGACGAAACTATACAAGTTTGTCGCAGATCGGTATAAGGTGGGTCGTTGGGTCGTGTCTTAAGCTACAAGTTGCTATGTCGCAGATTCGCATATGACGAATAGAAGCGGAGTTATCGATATTTATATCTGTGAGGCCATTAATCACCATTGACGACCGGATTGCCTACCACTCGGAACGATCGACGTTTGACGAAACTATGCAAGTTCGTCGCAGATCGGTATAAGGTGGCTCGATGTGTCGTGTTTTAGGCTACAAATGGCTATGTCGCAGATTTGCATACGACGAATAAGCGGAGTTACAGTTGTTAATGTCTGTGGGGCCATGAATCACCATTGACGGCCGGATTGCCTTCCACTCGAAACGATCGATGTTTGACGAAACTATGCAAGTTCGTCGCAGATAGGTATAAGGTGGGTCGTTGGGCCGTGTTTTAAGCTACAACTTGCTATGTCGCAGATTCGCATACGACGAATAGAAGCGGAGTTATCGATGTTTATATCTGTGAGGCCATTAACCACCATTGACGACCGGATTGCCTACCACTCGGAACGATCGACGCTTGACGAAACTATGCAAGTTCGTCGCAGATCGGTATAAGGTGGGTCGATGTGTCGTGCTTTAAGCTACAAATTGCTATGTCGCAGATTTGCATACGACGAATAGATGCGGAGTTATAGTTGTTTATATCTGTCAGGCCATTAATCACCATTGACGGCCGGATTGCCTACCACTCGAAACGATCGATGTTTGACGAAACTATACAAGTTTGTCGCAGATCGGTATAAGGTGGGTCGTTGGGCCGTGTCTTAAGCTACAAATTGCTATGCCGCAGATTCGCATACGACGAATAGAAGCGGAGTGATCGATGTTTATATCTGTGAGGCCATTAATCACCATTGACGACGGATTGCCTACCACTCGGAACGATCGACGTTTGACGAAACTATGCAAGTTCCTCGCAGATCGGTATAAGGTGGGTCGATGTGTCGTGCTTTAAGCTACAAATTGCTATGTCGCAGATTTGCATACGACGAATAGAAGCGGAGTTATTGTTGTTTATATCTGTGAGGCCATGAATCACCATTGACGGCCGGATTGCCTTCCTCTCGAAACGATCGATGTTTGACGAAACTATGCAAGTTCGTCGCAGATCGGTATAAGGTGGCTCGATGTGTCGTGTTTTAGGCTACAAATTGCTATGTCGCAGATTTGCATACGACGAATAGATGCGGAGTTACAGTTGTTAATGTCTGTGAGGCCATGAATCACCATTGACGGCCGGATTGCCTTCCACTCGAAACGATCGATGTTTGACGAAACTATGCAAGTTCGTCGCAGATCGGTATAAGGTGGGTCGTTGGGCCGTGTTTTAAGCTACAACTTGCTATGTCGCAGATTCGCATACGACGAATAGAAGCGGAGTTATCGATGTTTATATCTGTGAGGCCATTAACCACCATTGACGACCGGATTGCCTACCACTCGGAACGATCGACGCTTGACGAAACTATGCAAGTTCGTCGCAGATCGGTATAAGGTGGGTCGATGTGTCGTGCTTTAAGCTACAAATTGCTATGTCGCAGATTTGCATACGACGAATAGATGCGGAGTTATAGTTGTTTATATCTGTCAGGCCATTAATCACCATTGACGGCCGGATTGCCTACCACTCGAAACGATCGATGTTTGACGAAACTATACAAGTTTGTCGCAGATCGGTATAAGGTGGGTCGTTGGGCCGTGTCTTAAGCTACAAATTGCTATGTCGCAGATTCGCATACGACGAATAGAAGCGGAGTGATCGATGTTTATATCTGTGAGGCCATTAATCACCATTGACGACCGGATTGCCTACCACTCGGAACGATCGACGTTTGACGAAACTATGCAAGTTCGTCGCAGATCGGTATAAGGTGGCTCGATGTGTCGTGTTTTAGGCTACAAATTGCTATGTCGCAGATTCGCATACGACGAATAGAAGCGGAGTTATCGATGTTTATATCTGTGAGGCCATTAATCACCATTGACGACCGGATTGCCTACCACTCGGAACGATCGACGTTTGACGAAACTATGCAAGTTCGTCGCAGATCGGTATAAGGTGGCTCGATGTGTCGTGTTTTAGGCTACAAATTGCTATGTCGCAGATTTGCATACGACGAATAGAAGCGGAGTTACAGTTGTTTATATCTGTCAGGCCATGAATCACCATTGACGACCGGATTGCCTACCACTCGGAACGATCGACGTTTGACGAAACTATGCAAGTTCTTCGCAGATCGGTATAAGGTGGGTCGATGTGTCGTGTTTTAACCTTCAAATTGCTATGGCGCAGATTCGCATACGACGAATAGAAGCGGAGTTATAGTTGTTTATATGTGTCAGGCCATGAATCACCATTGACGACCGGATTGCTTTCCACTCGAAACGACCGATGTTTGACGAAACTATGCAAGTTCCTCGCAGATCGGTATAAGGTGGGTCGATGTGTCGTGTTTTAACCTACAAATTGCTATGTCGCAGATTTGCATACGACGAATAGAAGCGGAGTTACAGTTGTTTATATCTGTGAGGTCATGAATCACCATTGACGACCGGATTGCCTACCACTCGAAACGATCGATGTTTGACGAAACTATGCAAGTTCGTCGCAGATCGGTATAAGGTGGGTCGATGTGTCGTGCTTTAAGCTACAAATTGCTATGTCGCAGATTTGCATACGACGAATAGAAGCGGAGTTATTGTTGCTTATATCTGTCAGGCCATGAATCACCATTGACGGCCGGATTGCCTACCACTCGGAACGATGGACGTTTGACGAAACTATGCAAGTTCTTCGCAGATCGGTATAAGGTGGGTCGATGTGTCGTGTTTTAACCTACAAATTGCTATGTAGCAGATTCGCATACAACAAATAGAAGCGGAGTTACAGTTGTTAATGTCTGTGAGGCCATGAATCACCATTGACGGCCGGATTGCCTTCCACTCGAAACGATCGATGTTTGACGAAACTATGCAAGTTCGTCGCAGGTCGGTATAAGGTGGGTCGTTGGGCCGTGTTTTAAGCTACAACTTGCTATGTCGCAGATTCGCATACGACGAATAGAAGCGGAGTTATCGATGTTTATATCTGTGAGGCCATTAACCACCATTGACGACCGGATTGCCTACCACTCGGAACGATCGACGCTTGACGACACTATGCAAGTTCGTCGCAAATCAGTATAAGGTGGCTCGATGTGTCGTGTTTTAGGCTACAAACTGCTATGTCGCAGATTTGCGTACGACGAATAGAAGCGGAGTTATTGTTGTTTATATCTGTCAGGCCATGAATCACCATTGACGGCCGGATTGCCTACCACTCGGAACGATGGACGTTTGACGAAACTATGCAAGTTCTTCGCAGATCGGTATAAGGTGGGTCGATGTGTCGTGTTTTAACCTACAAATTGCTATGTAGCAGATTCGCATACAACAAATAGAAGCGGAGTTACTGTTGTTAATGTCTGTGAGGCCATGAATCACCATTGACGGCCGGATTGCCTCCCACTCGAAACGATCGATGTTTGACGAAACTATGCAAGTTCGTCGCAGATCGGTATAAGGTGGGTCGTTGGGCCGTGTTTTAAGCTACAAGTTGCTCTGTCGCAGATTCGCATACGACGAATAGAGGCGGAGTTATAGTTGTTTATATCTGTGAGGTCATGAATCATCATTGACGGCCGGAATGCCTACCACTCGAAACGATCGATGTTTGACGAAACTATGCAAGTTCTTCGCAGATCGGTGTAAGGTGGGTCGATGTGTCGTGTTTTAACCTACAAATTGCTATGTCGCTGATTGGCATACAACAAATAGAAGCGGAGTTACAGTTGTTAATGTCTTTGAGGCCATGAATCGCCATTGACGGCCGGATTGCCTTCCACTCGAAACGATCGATGTTTGACGAAACTATGCAAGTTCGTCGCAGATCGGTATAAGGTGGGTCGTTGGCCGTGTTTTAAGCTACAACTTGCTATGTCGCAGATTCGCATACGACGAATAGAAGCGGAGTTATCGATGTTTATATCTGTGAGGCCATGAATCACCATTGACGGCCGGATTGCCTACCACTCGGAACGATCGACGTTTGACGAAACTATGCAAGTTCGTCGCAGATCGATATAAGGTGGGTCGATGTGTCGTGCTTTAAGCTACAAATTGCTATGTCGCAGATTTGCACACGACGAATAGAAGCGGAGTTATTGTTGTTTATATCTGTCAGGCCATGAATCACCATTGACGGCCGGATTGCCTACCACTCGAAACGATCGATGTTTGACGAAACTATGCAAGTTCGTCGCAGATCGGTATAAGGTGGGTCGATGTGTCGTGTTTTATGCTACAAATTGCTATGTCGCAGATTTGCATACGACGAATAGAAGCGGAGTTATTGTTTTTTATATCTGGTGAGGCTATGAATCACCATTGACAACCGGATTGCCTACCACTCGGAACGATCGACGTTTGACGAAACTATGCAAGTTCGTCGCAGATCGGTATAAGTTGGCTCGATGTGTCGTGTTTTAGGCTACAGATTGCTATGTCGCAGATTTGCGTACGACGAATAGAAGCGGAGTTATAGATGTTTATATCTGACAGGCCATGAATCACCATCGACGGCCGGATTGCCTACCACTCGGAACGATCGACGTTTGCCGAAACTATGCAAGTTCTTCGCAGATCGGTATAAGGTGGGTCGATGTGCCGTGTTTTAGGCTACAGATTGTTATCTCGCAGATTTGCGTACGACGAATAGAAGCGGAGTTATAGTTGTTTATATCTGTGAGGCCATGAATCACCATTGACGGCCGGATTGCCTACCACTCGAAACGATCGATGTTTGACGAAACTATACAAGTTTGTCGCAGATCGGTATAAGGTGGGTCGTTGGGCCGTGTCTTAAGCTACAAATTGCTATGTCGCAGATTCGCATACGACGAATAGAAGCGGAGTGATCGATGTTTATATCTGTGAGGCCATTAATCACCATTGACGACCGGATTGCCTACCACTCGGAACGATCGACGTTTGACGAAACTATGCAAGTTCGTCGCAGATCGGTATAAGGTGGCTCGATGTGTCGTGTTTTAGGCTACAAATTGCTATGTCGCAGATTCGCATACGACGAATAGAAGCGGAGTTATCGATGTTTATATCTGTGAGGCCATTAATCACCATTGACGACCGGATTGCCTACCACTCGGAACGATCGACGTTTGACGAAACTATGCAAGTTCGTCGCAGATCGGTATAAGGTGGCTCGATGTGTCGTGTTTTAGGCTACAAATTGCTATGTCGCAGATTTGCATACGACGAATAGAAGCGGAGTTACAGTTGTTTATATCTGTCAGGCCATGAATCACCATTGACGACCGGATTGCCTACCACTCGGAACGATCGACGTTTGACGAAACTATGCAAGTTCTTCGCAGATCGGTATAAGGTGGGTCGATGTGTCGTGTTTTAACCTTCAAATTGCTATGGCGCAGATTCGCATACGACGAATAGAAGCGGAGTTATAGTTGTTTATATGTGTCAGGCCATGAATCACCATTGACGACCGGATTGCTTTCCACTCGAAACGACCGATGTTTGACGAAACTATGCAAGTTCCTCGCAGATCGGTATAAGGTGGGTCGATGTGTCGTGTTTTAACCTACAAATTGCTATGTCGCAGATTTGCATACGACGAATAGATGCGGAGTTACAGTTGTTAATGTCTGTGAGGCCATGAATCACCATTGACGGCCGGATTGCCTTCCACTCGAAACGATCGATGTTTGACGAAACTATGCAAGTTCGTCGCAGATCGGTATAAGGTGGGTCGTTGGGCCGTGTTTTAAGCTACAAATTGCTATGTCGCAGATTTGCAAACGACGAATAGAAGCGGAGTTGTAGTTGTTTATATCTGTGAGGTCATGAATCATCATTGACGGCCGGAATGCCTACCACTCGAAACGATCGATGTTTGACGAAACTATGCAAGTTCGTCGCAGATCGGTATAAGGTGGCTCGATGTGTCGTGTTTTAGGCTACAAATTGCTATGTCGCAGATTTGCATACGACGAATAGATGCGGAGTTACAGTTGTTAATGTCTGTGAGGCCATGAATCACCATTGACGGCCGGATTGCCTTCCACTCGAAACGATCGATGTTTGACGAAACTATGCAAGTTCGTCGCAGATCGGTATAAGGTGGGTCGTTGGCCGTGTTTTAAGCTACAACTTGCTATGTCGCAGATTCGCATACGACGAATAGAAGCGGAGTTATCGATGTTTATATCTGTGAGGCCATGAATCACCATTGACGACCGGATTGCCTACCACTCGGGACGATCGACGTTTGACGAAACTATGCAAGTTCGTCGCAGATCGATATAAGGTGGGTCGATGTGTCGTGCTTTAAGCTACAAATTGCTATGTCGCAGATTTGCACACGACGAATAGAAGCGGAGTTATTGTTGTTTATATCTGTCAGGCCATGAATCACCATTGACGGCCGGATTGCCTACCACTCGAAACGATCGATGTTTGACGAAACTATGCAAGTTCGTCGCAGATCGGTATAAGGTGGGTCGATGTGTCGTGTTTTATGCTACAAATTGCTATGTCGCAGATTTGCATACGACGAATAGAAGCGGAGTTATTGTTTTTTATATCTGGTGAGGCTATGAATCACCATTGACAGCCGGATTGCCTACCACTCGGAACGATCGACGTTTGACGAAACTATGCAAGTTCGTCGCAGATCGGTATAAGTTAGCTCGATGTGTCGTGTTTTAGGCTACAGATTGCTATGTCGCAGATTTGCGTACGACGAATAGAAGCGGAGTTATAGATGTTTATATCTGACAGGCCATGAATCACCATCGACGGCCGGATTGCCTACCACTCGGAACGATCGACGTTTGCCGAAACTATGCAAGTTCTTCGCAGATCGGTATAAGGTGGGTCGATGTGCCGTGTTTTAGGCTACAGATTGTTATCTCGCAGATTTGCGTACGACGAATAGAAGCGGAGTTATAGTTGTTTATGTCTGTCAGGCCATTAATCACCATTGACGGCCGGATTGCCTACCACTCCAAACGATCGATGTTTGACGAAACTATACAAGTTTGTCGCAGATCGGTATAAGGTGGGTCGTTGGGTCGTGTCTTAAGCTACAAGTTGCTATGTCGCAGATTCGCATATGACGAATAGAAGCGGAGTTATCGATATTTATATCTGTGAGGCCATTAATCACCATTGACGACCGGATTGCCTACCACTCGGAACGATCGACGTTTGACGAAACTATGCAAGTTCGTCGCAGATCGGTATAAGGTGGGTCGATGTGTCGTGTTTTAACCTTCAAATTGCTATGGCGCAGATTCGCATACGACGAATAGAAGCGGAGTTATAGTTGTTTATATGTGTCAGGCCATGAATCACCATTGACGACCGGATTGCTTTCCACTCGAAACGACCGATGTTTGACGAAACTATGCAAGTTCCTCGCAGATCGGTATAAGGTGGGTCGATGTGTCGTGTTTTAACCGACAAATTGCTATGTCGCAGATTCGCATACGACGAATAGAAGCGGAGTTATAGTTGTTTATATCTGTCAGGCCATTAATCACCATTGACGGCCGGATTGCCTACCACTCGAAACGATCGATGTTTGACGAAACTATACAAGTTTGTCGCAGATCGGTATAAGGTGGGTCGTTGGGTCGTGTCTTAAGCTACAAGTTGCTATGTCGCAGATTCGCATATGACGAATAGAAGCGGAGTTATCGATATTTATATCTGTGAGGCCATTAATCACCATTGACGACCGGATTGCCTACCACTCGGAACGATCGACGTTTGACGAAACTATGCAAGTTCGTCGCAGATCGGTATAAGGTGGCTCGATGTGTCGTGTTTTAGGCTACAAATGGCTATGTCGCAGATTTGCATACGACGAATAAGCGGAGTTACAGTTGTTAATGTCTGTGAGGCCATGAATCACCATTGACGGCCGGATTGCCTTCCACTCGAAACGATCGATGTTTGACGAAACTATGCAAGTTCGTCGCAGATCGGTATAAGGTGGCTCGATGTGTCGTGTTTTAGGCTACAAATTGCTATGTCGCAGATTTGCATACGACGAATAGATGCGGAGTTACAGTTGTTAATGTCTGTGAGGCCATGAATCACCATTGACGGCCGGATTGCCTTCCACTCGAAACGATCGATGTTTGACGAAACTATGCAAGTTCGTCGCAGATCGGTATAAGGTGGGTCGTTGGGCCGTGTTTTAAGCTACAACTTGCTATGTCGCAGATTCGCATACGACGAATAGAAGCGGAGTTATCGATGTTTATATCTGTGAGGCCATTAACCACCATTGACGACCGGATTGCCTACCACTCGGAACGATCGACGCTTGACGAAACTATGCAAGTTCGTCGCAGATCGGTATAAGGTGGGTCGATGTGTCGTGCTTTAAGCTACAAATTGCTATGTCGCAGATTTGCATACGACGAATAGATGCGGAGTTATAGTTGTTTATATCTGTCAGGCCATTAATCACCATTGACGGCCGGATTGCCTACCACTCGAAACGATCGATGTTTGACGAAACTATACAAGTTTGTCGCAGATCGGTATAAGGTGGGTCGTTGGGCCGTGTCTTAAGCTACAAATTGCTATGTCGCAGATTTGCATACGACGAATAGAAGCGGAGTTATTGTTGTTTATATCTGTGAGGCCATTAATCACCATTGACGACCGGATTGCCTACCACTCGGAACGATCGACGTTTGACGAAACTATGCAAGTTCGTCGCAGATCGGTATAAGGTGGCTCGATGTGTCGTGTTTTAGGCTACAAATTGCTATGTCGCAGATTCGCATACGACGAATAGATGCGGAGTTACAGTTGTTAATGTCTGTGAGGCCATGAATCACCATTGACGGCCGGATTGCCTTCCACTCGAAACGATCGATGTTTGACGAAACTATGCAAGTTCGTCGCAGATCGGTATAAGGTGGGTCGTTGGCCGTGTTTTAGGCTACAAATTGCTATGTCGCAGATTTGCATACGACGAATAGATGCGGAGTTATAGTTGTTTATATCTGTCAGGCCATTAATCACCATTGACGGCCGGATTGCCTACCACTCGAAACGATCGATGTTTGACGAAACTATACAAGTTTGTCGCAGATCGGTATAAGGTGGGTCGTTGGGCCGTGTCTTAAGCTACAAATTGCTATGCCGCAGATTCGCATACGACGAATAGAAGCGGAGTGATCGATGTTTATATCTGTGAGGCCATTAATCACCATTGACGACGGATTGCCTACCACTCGGAACGATCGACGTTTGACGAAACTATGCAAGTTCCTCGCAGATCGGTATAAGGTGGGTCGATGTGTCGTGCTTTAAGCTACAAATTGCTATGTCGCAGATTTGCATACGACGAATAGAAGCGGAGTTATTGTTGTTTATATCTGTGAGGCCATGAATCACCATTGACGGCCGGATTGCCTTCCTCTCGAAACGATCGATGTTTGACGAAACTATGCAAGTTCGTCGCAGATCGGTATAAGGTGGCTCGATGTGTCGTGTTTTAGGCTACAAATTGCTATGTCGCAGATTTGCATACGACGAATAGATGCGGAGTTACAGTTGTTAATGTCTGTGAGGCCATGAATCACCATTGACGGCCGGATTGCCTTCCACTCGAAACGATCGATGTTTGACGAAACTATGCAAGTTCGTCGCAGATCGGTATAAGGTGGGTCGTTGGGCCGTGTTTTAAGCTACAACTTGCTATGTCGCAGATTCGCATACGACGAATAGAAGCGGAGTTATCGATGTTTATATCTGTGAGGCCATTAACCACCATTGACGACCGGATTGCCTACCACTCGGAACGATCGACGCTTGACGAAACTATGCAAGTTCGTCGCAGATCGGTATAAGGTGGGTCGATGTGTCGTGCTTTAAGCTACAAATTGCTATGTCGCAGATTTGCATACGACGAATAGATGCGGAGTTATAGTTGTTTATATCTGTCAGGCCATTAATCACCATTGACGGCCGGATTGCCTACCACTCGAAACGATCGATGTTTGACGAAACTATACAAGTTTGTCGCAGATCGGTATAAGGTGGGTCGTTGGGCCGTGTCTTAAGCTACAAATTGCTATGTCGCAGATTCGCATACGACGAATAGAAGCGGAGTGATCGATGTTTATATCTGTGAGGCCATTAATCACCATTGACGACCGGATTGCCTACCACTCGGAACGATCGACGTTTGACGAAACTATGCAAGTTCGTCGCAGATCGGTATAAGGTGGCTCGATGTGTCGTGTTTTAGGCTACAAATTGCTATGTCGCAGATTCGCATACGACGAATAGAAGCGGAGTTATCGATGTTTATATCTGTGAGGCCATTAATCACCATTGACGACCGGATTGCCTACCACTCGGAACGATCGACGTTTGACGAAACTATGCAAGTTCGTCGCAGATCGGTATAAGGTGGCTCGATGTGTCGTGTTTTAGGCTACAAATTGCTATGTCGCAGATTTGCATACGACGAATAGAAGCGGAGTTACAGTTGTTTATATCTGTCAGGCCATGAATCACCATTGACGACCGGATTGCCTACCACTCGGAACGATCGACGTTTGATGAATCTATGCAAGTTCTTCGCAGATCGGTATAAGGTGGGTCGATGTGTCGTGTTTTAACCTTCAAATTGCTATGGCGCAGATTCGCATACGACGAATAGAAGCGGAGATATAGTTGTTTATATGTGTCAGGCCATGAATCACCATTGACGACCGGATTGCTTTCCACTCGAAACGACCGATGTTTGACGAAACTATGCAAGTTCCTCGCAGATCGGTATAAGGTGGGTCGATGTGTCGTGTTTTAACCTACAAATTGCTATGTCGCAGATTTGCATACGACGAATAGAAGCGGAGTTACAGTTGTTTATATCTGTGAGGTCATGAATCACCATTGACGACCGGATTGCCTACCACTCGAAACGATCGATGTTTGACGAAACTATGCAAGTTCGTCGCAGATCGGTATAAGGTGGGTCGATGTGTCGTGCTTTAAGCTACAAATTGCTATGTCGCAGATTTGCATACGACGAATAGAAGCGGAGTTATTGTTGCTTATATCTGTCAGGCCATGAATCACCATTGACGGCCGGATTGCCTACCACTCGGAACGATGGACGTTTGACGAAACTATGCAAGTTCTTCGCAGATCGGTATAAGGTGGGTCGATGTGTCGTGTTTTAACCTACAAATTGCTATGTAGCAGATTCGCATACAACAAATAGAAGCGGAGTTACAGTTGTTAATATCTGTGAGGCCATGAATCACCATTGACGGCCGGATTGCCTTCCACTCGAAACGATCGATGTTTGCCGAAACTATGCAAGTTCGTCGCAGATCGGTATAAGGTGGGTCGATGTGTCGTGCTTTAAGCTACAAATTGCTATGTCGCAGATTTGCATACGACGAATAGAAGCGGAGTTATTGTTGCTTATATCTGTCAGGCCATGAATCACCATTGACGGCCGGATTGCCTACCACTCGGAACGATGGACGTTTGACGAAACTATGCAAGTTCTTCGCAGATCGGTATAAGGTGGGTCGATGTGTCGTGTTTTAACCTACAAATTGCTATGTAGCAGATTCGCATACAACAAATAGAAGCGGAGTTACAGTTGTTAATGTCTGTGAGGCCATGAATCACCATTGACGGCCGGATTGCCTTCCACTCGAAACGATCGATGTTTGACGAAACTATGCAAGTTCGTCGCAGGTCGGTATAAGGTGGGTCGTTGGGCCGTGTTTTAAGCTACAACTTGCTGTGTCGCAGATTCGCATACGACGAATAGAAGCGGAGTTATCGATGTTTATATCTGTGAGGCCATTAACCACCATTGACGACCGGATTGCCTACCACTCGGAACGATCGACGCTTGACGACACTATGCAAGTTCGTCGCAAATCAGTATAAGGTGGCTCGATGTGTCGTGTTTTAGGCTACAAACTGCTATGTCGCAGATTTGCGTACGACGAATAGAAGCGGAGTTATTGTTGTTTATATCTGTCAGGCCATGAATCACCATTGACGGCCGGATTGCCTACCACTCGGAACGATGGACGTTTGACGAAACTATGCAAGTTCTTCGCAGATCGGTATAAGGTGGGTCGATGTGTCGTGTTTTAACCTACAAATTGCTATGTAGCAGATTCGCATACAACAAATAGAAGCGGAGTTACTGTTGTTAATGTCTGTGAGGCCATGAATCACCATTGACGGCCGGATTGCCTCCCACTCGAAACGATCGATGTTTGACGAAACTATGCAAGTTCGTCGCAGATCGGTATAAGGTGGGTCGTTGGGCCGTGTTTTAAGCTACAAGTTGCTATGTCGCAGATTCGCATACGACGAATAGAGGCGGAGTTATAGTTGTTTATATCTGTGAGGTCATGAATCATCATTGACGGCCGGAATGCCTACCACTCGAAACGATCGATGTTTGACGAAACTATGCAAGTTCTTCGCAGATCGGTGTAAGGTGGGTCGATGTGTCGTGTTTTAACCTACAAATTGCTATGTCGCTGATTGGCATACAACAAATAGAAGCGGAGTTACAGTTGTTAATGTCTTTGAGGCCATGAATCGCCATTGACGGCCGGATTGCCTTCCACTCGAAACGATCGATGTTTGACGAAACTATGCAAGTTCGTCGCAGATCGGTATAAGGTGGGTCGTTGGCCGTGTTTTAAGCTACAACTTGCTATGTCGCAGATTCGCATACGACGAATAGAAGCGGAGTTATCGATGTTTATATCTGTGAGGCCATGAATCACCATTGACGACCGGATTGCCTACCACTCGGAACGATCGACGTTTGACGAAACTATGCAAGTTCGTCGCAGATCGATATAAGGTGGGTCGATGTGTCGTGCTTTAAGCTACAAATTGCTATGTCGCAGATTTGCACACGACGAATAGAAGCGGAGTTATTGTTGTTTATATCTGTCAGGCCATGAATCACCATTGACGGCCGGATTGCCTACCACTCGAAACGATCGATGTTTGACGAAACTATGCAAGTTCGTCGCAGATCGGTATAAGGTGGGTCGATGTGTCGTGTTTTATGCTACAAATTGCTATGTCGCAGATTTGCATACGACGAATAGAAGCGGAGTTATTGTTTTTTATATCTGGTGAGGCTATGAATCACCATTGACAGCCGGATTGCCTACCACTCGGAACGATCGACGTTTGACGAAACTATGCAAGTTCGTCGCAGATCGGTATAAGTTTGCTCGATGTGTCGTGTTTTAGGCTACACATTGCTATGTCGCAGATTTGCGTACGACGAATAGAAGCGGAGTTATAGATGTTTATATCTGACAGGCCATGAATCACCATCGACGGCCGGATTGCCTACCACTCGGAACGATCGACGTTTGCCGAAACTATGCAAGTTCTTCGCAGATCGGTATAAGGTGGGTCGATGTGCCGTGTTTTAGGCTACAGATTGTTATCTCGCAGATTTGCGTACGACGAATAGAAGCGGAGTTATAGTTGTTTATATCTGTGAGGCCATGAATCACCATTGACGGCCGGATTGCCTACCACTCGAAACGATCGATGTTTGACGAAACTATACAAGTTTGTCGCAGATCGGTATAAGGTGGGTCGTTGGGCCGTGTCTTAAGCTACAAATTGCTATGTCGCAGATTCGCATACGACGAATAGAAGCGGAGTGATCGATGTTTATATCTGTGAGGCCATTAATCACCATTGACGACCGGATTGCCTACCACTCGGAACGATCGACGTTTGACGAAACTATGCAAGTTCGTCGCAGATCGGTATAAGGTGGCTCGATGTGTCGTGTTTTAGGCTACAAATTGCTATGTCGCAGATTCGCATACGACGAATAGAAGCGGAGTTATCGATGTTTATATCTGTGAGGCCATTAATCACCATTGACGACCGGATTGCCTACCACTCGGAACGATCGACGTTTGACGAAACTATGCAAGTTCGTCGCAGATCGGTATAAGGTGGCTCGATGTGTCGTGTTTTAGGCTACAAATTGCTATGTCGCAGATTTGCATACGACGAATAGAAGCGGAGTTACAGTTGTTTATATCTGTCAGGCCATGAATCACCATTGACGACCGGATTGCCTACCACTCGGAACGATCGACGTTTGACGAAACTATGCAAGTTCTTCGCAGATCGGTATAAGGTGGGTCGATGTGTCGTGTTTTAACCTTCAAATTGCTATGGCGCAGATTCGCATACGACGAATAGAAGCGGAGTTATAGTTGTTTATATGTGTCAGGCCATGAATCACCATTGACGACCGGATTGCTTTCCACTCGAAACGACCGATGTTTGACGAAACTATGCAAGTTCCTCGAAGATCGGTATAAGGTGGGTCGATGTGTCGTGTTTTAACCTACAAATTGCTATGTCGCAGATTTGCATACGACGAATAGATGCGGAGTTACAGTTGTTGATGTCTGTGAGGCCATGAATCACCATTGACGGCCGGATTGCCTTCCACTCGAAACGATTGATGTTTGACGAAACTATGCAAGTTCGTCGCAGATCGGTATAAGGTGGGTCGTTGGGCCGTGTTTTAAGCTACAAATTGCTATGTCGCAGATTTGCAAACGACGAATAGAAGCGGAGTTGTAGTTGTTTATATCTGTGAGGTCATGAATCATCATTGACGGCCGGAATGCCTACCACTCGAAACGATCGATGTTTGACGAAACTATGCAAGTTCGTCGCAGATCGGTATAAGGTGGCTCGATGTGTCGTGTTTTAGGCTACAAATTGCTATGTCGCAGATTTGCATACGACGAATAGATGCGGAGTTACAGTTGTTAATGTCTGTGAGGCCATGAATCACCATTGACGGCCGGATTGCCTTCCACTCGAAACGATCGATGTTTGACGAAACTATGCAAGTTCGTCGCAGATCGGTATAAGGTGGGTCGTTGGGCCGTGTTTTAAGCTACAACGTGCTATGTCGCAGATTCGCATACGACGAATAGAAGCGGAGTTATCGATGTTTATATCTGTGAGGCCATTAATCACCATTGACGACCGGATTGCCTACCACTCGGAACGATCGACGTTTGACGAAACTATGCAAGTTCGTCGCAGATCGGTATAAGGTGGCTCGATGTGTCGTGTTTTATGCTACAAATTGCTATGTCGCAGATTTGCATACGACGAATAGAAGCGGAGTTATTGTTTTTTATATCTGGTGAGGCTATGAATCACCATTGACAGCCGGATTGCCTACCACTCGGAACGATCGACGTTTGACGAAACTATGCAAGTTCTTCGCAGATCGGTGTAAGGTGGGTCGATGTGTCGTGTTTTAACCTACAAATTGCTATGTCGCTGATTGGCATACAACAAATAGAAGCGGAGTTACAGTTGTTAATGTCTTTGAGGCCATGAATCGCCATTGACGGCCGGATTGCCTTCCACTCGAAACGATCGATGTTTGACGAAACTATGCAAGTTCGTCGCAGATCGGTATAAGGTGGGTCGTTGGCCGTGTTTTAAGCTACAACTTGCTATGTCGCAGATTCGCATACGACGAATAGAAGCGGAGTTATCGATGTTTATATCTGTGAGGCCATGAATCACCATTGACGACCGGATTGCCTACCACTCGGAACGATCGACGTTTGACGAAACTATGCAAGTTCGTCGCAGATCGATATAAGGTGGGTCGATGTGTCGTGCTTTAAGCTACAAATTGCTATGTCGCAGATTTGCACACGACGAATAGAAGCGGAGTTATTGTTGTTTATATCTGTCAGGCCATGAATCACCATTGACGGCCGGATTGCCTACCACTCGAAACGATCGATGTTTGACGAAACTATGCAAGTTCGTCGCAGATCGGTATAAGGTGGGTCGATGTGTCGTGTTTTATGCTACGAATTGCTATGTCGCAGATTTGCATACGACGAATAGAAGCGGAGTTATTGTTTTTTATATCTGGTGAGGCTATGAATCACCATTGACAGCCGGATTGCCTACCACTCGGAACGATCGACGTTTGACGAAACTATGCAAGTTCGTCGCAGATCGGTATAAGTTAGCTCGATGTGTCGTGTTTTAGGCTACAGATTGCTATGTCGCAGATTTGCGTACGACGAATAGAAGCGGAGTTATAGATGTTTATATCTGACAGGCCATGAATCACCATCGACGGCCGGATTGCCTACCACTCGGAACGATCGACGTTTGCCGAAACTATGCAAGTTCTTCGCAGATCGGTATAAGGTGGGTCGATGTGCCGTGTTTTAGGCTACAGATTGTTATCTCGCAGATTTGCGTACGACGAATAGAAGCGGAGTTATTGTTGTTTATATCTGTGAGGCCATGAATCACCATTGACGGCCGGATTGCCTACCACTCGAAACGATCGATGTTTGACGAAACTATACAAGTTTGTCGCAGATCGGTATAAGGTGGGTCGTTGGGCCGTGTCTTAAGCTACAAATTGCTATGTCGCAGATTCGCATACGACGAATAGAAGCGGAGTGATCGATGTTTATATCTGTGAGGCCATTAATCACCATTGACGACCGGATTGCCTACCACTCGGAACGATCGACGTTTGACGAAACTATGCAAGTTCGTCGCAGATCGGTATAAGGTGGGTCGATGTGTCGTGTTTTAGGCTACAAATTGCTATGTCGCAGATTCGCATACGACGAATAGAAGCGGAGTTATCGATGTTTATATCTGTGAGGCCATTAATCACCATTGACGACCGGATTGCCTACCACTCGGAACGATCGACGTTTGACGAAACTATGCAAGTTCGTCGCAGATCGGTATAAGGTGGCTCGATGTGTCGTGTTTTAGGCTACAAATTGCTATGTCGCAGATTTGCATACGACGAATAGAAGCGGAGTTACAGTTGTTTATATCTGTCAGGCCATGAATCACCATTGACGACCGGATTGCCTACCACTCGGAACGATCGACGTTTGACGAAACTATGCAAGTTCTTCGCAGATCGGTATAAGGTGGGTCGATGTGTCGTGTTTTAACCTTCAAATTGCTATGGCGCAGATTCGCATACGACGAATAGAAGCGGAGTTATAGTTGTTTATATGTGTCAGGCCATGAATCACCATTGACGACCGGATTGCTTTCCACTCGAAACGACCGATGTTTGACGAAACTATGCAAGTTCCTCGCAGATCGGTATAAGGTGGGTCGATGTGTCGTGTTTTAACCTACAAATTGCTATGTCGCAGATTTGCATACGACGAATAGATGCGGAGTTACAGTTGTTAATGTCTGTGAGGCCATGAATCACCATTGACGGCCGGATTGCCTTCCACTCGAAACGATTGATGTTTGACGAAACTATGCAAGTTCGTCGCAGATCGGTATAAGGTGGGTCGTTGGGCCGTGTTTTAAGCTACAAATTGCTATGTCGCAGATTTGCAAACGACGAATAGAAGCGGAGTTGTAGTTGTTTATATCTGTGAGGTCATGAATCATCATTGACGGCCGGAATGCCTACCACTCGAAACGATCGATGTTTGACGAAACTATGCAAGTTCGTCGCAGATCGGTATAAGGTGGCTCGATGTGTCGTGTTTTAGGCTACAAATTGCTATGTCGCTGATTGGCATACAACAAATAGAAGCGGAGTTACAGTTGTTAATGTCTTTGAGGCCATGAATCGCCATTGACGGCCGGATTGCCTTCCACTCGAAACGATCGATGTTTGATGAAACTATGCAAGTTCGTCGCAGATCGGTATAAGGTGGGTCGTTGGCCGTGTTTTAAGCTACAACTTGCTATGTCGCAGATTCGCATACGACGAATAGAAGCGGAGTTATCGATGTTTATATCTGTGAGGCCATGAATCACCATTGACGACCGGATTGCCTACCACTCGGAACGATCGACGTTTGACGAAACTATGCAAGTTCGTCGCAGATCGATATAAGGTGGGTCGATGTGTCGTGCTTTAAGCTACAAATTGCTATGTCGCAGATTTGCACACGACGAATAGAAGCGGAGTTATTGTTGTTTATATCTGTCAGGCCATGAATCACCATTGACGGCCGGATTGCCTACCACTCGAAACGATCGATGTTTGACGAAACTATGCAAGTTCGTCGCAGATCGGTATAAGGTGGGTCGATGTGTCGTGTTTTATGCTACAAATTGCTATGTCGCAGATTTGCATACGACGAATAGAAGCGGAGTTATTGTTTTTTATATCTGGTGAGGCTATGAATCACCATTGACAGCCGGATTGCCTACCACTCGGAACGATCGACGTTTGACGAAACTATGCAAGTTCGTCGCAGATCGGTATAAGTTAGCTCGATGTGTCGTGTTTTAGGCTACAGATTGCTATGTCGCAGATTTGCGTACGACGAATAGAAGCGGAGTTATAGATGTTTATATCTGACAGGCCATGAATCACCATCGACGGCCGGATTGCCTACCACTCGGAACGATCGACGTTTGCCGAAACTATGCAAGTTCTTCGCAGATCGGTATAAGGTGGGTCGATGTGCCGTGTTTTAGGCTACAGATTGTTATCTCGCAGATTTGCGTACGACGAATAGAAGCGGAGTTATAGTTGTTTATATCTGTCAGGCCATTAATCACCATTGACGGCCGGATTGCCTACCACTCGAAACGATCGATGTTTGACGAAACTATACAAGTTTGTCGCAGATCGGTATAAGGAGGGTCGTTGGGCCGTGTTTTAAGCTACAAGTTGCTATGTCGCAGATTCGCATACGACGAATAGAGGCGGAGTTATAGTTGTTTATATCTGTGAGATCATGAATCATCATTGACGGCCGGAATGCCTACCACTCGAAACGATCGATGTTTGACGAAACTATGCAAGTTCTTCGCAGATCGGTGTAAGGTGGGTCGATGTGTCGTGTTTTAACCTACAAATTGCTATGTCGCTGATTGGCATACAACAAATAGAAGCGGAGTTACAGTTGTTAATGTCTTTGAGGCCATGAATCGCCATTGACGGCCGGATTGCTTTCCACTCGAAACGATCGATGTTTGACGAAACTATGCAAGTTCGTCGCAGATCGGTATAAGGTGGGTCGTTGGCCGTGTTTTAAGCTACAACTTGCTATGTCGCAGATTCGCATACGACGAATAGAATCGGAGTTATCGATGTTTATATCTGTGAGGCCATGAATCACCATTGACGACCGGATTGCCTACCACTCGGAACGATCGACGTTTGACGAAACTATGCAAGTTCGTCGCAGATCGATATAAGGTGGGTCGATGTGTCGTGCTTTAAGCTACAAATTGCTATGTCGCAGATTTGCACACGACGAATAGAAGCGGAGTTATTGTTGTTTATATCTGTCAGGCCATGAATCACCATTGACGGCCGGATTGCCTACCACTCGAAACGATCGATGTTTGACGAAACTATGCAAGTTCGTCGCAGATCGGTATAAGGTGGGTCGATGTGTCGTGTTTTATGCTACAAATTGCTATGTCGCAGATTTGCATACGACGAATAGAAGCGGAGTTATTGTTTTTTATATCTGGTGAGGCTATGAATCACCATTGACAGCCGGATTGCCTACCACTCGGAACGATCGACGTTTGACGAAACTATGCAAGTTCGTCGCAGATCGGTATAAGTTAGCTCGATGTGTCGTGTTTTAGGCTACAGATTGCTATGTCGCAGATTTGCGTACGACGAATAGAAGCGGAGTTATAGATGTTTATATCTGACAGGCCATGAATCACCATCGACGGCCGGATTGCCTACCACTCGGAACGATCGACGTTTGCCGAAACTATGCAAGTTCTTCGCAGATCGGTATAAGGTGGGTCGATGTGCCGTGTTTTAGGCTACAGATTGTTATCTCGCAGATTTGCGTACGACGAATAGAAGCGGAGTTATAGTTGTTTATATCTGTCAGGCCATTAATCACCATTGACGGCCGGATTGCCTACCACTCGAAACGATCGATGTTTGACGAAACTATACAAGTTTGTCGCAGATCGGTATAAGGAGGGTCGTTGGGCCGTGTTTTAAGCTACAAGTTGCTATGTCGCAGATTCGCATACGACGAATAGAGGCGGAGTTATAGTTGTTTATATCTGTGAGGTCATGAATCATCATTGACGGCCGGAATGCCTACCACTCGAAACGATCGATGTTTGACGAAACTATGCAAGTTCTTCGCAGATCGGTGTAAGGTGGGTCGATGTGTCGTGTTTTAACCTACAAATTGCTATGTCGCTGATTGGCATACAACAAATAGAAGCGGAGTTACAGTTGTTAATGTCTTTGAGGCCATGAATCGCCATTGACGGCCGGATTGCCTTCCACTCGAAACGATCGATGTTTGACGAAACTATGCAAGTTCGTCGCAGATCGGTATAAGGTGGGTCGTTGGCCGTGTTTTAAGCTACAACTTGCTATGTCGCAGATTCGCATACGACGAATAGAAGCGGAGTTATCGATGTTTATATCTGTGAGGCCATGAATCACCATTGACGACCGGATTGCCTACCACTCGGAACGATCGACGTTTGACGAAACTATGCAAGTTCGTCGCAGATCGGTATAAGGTGGGTCGATGTGTCGTGCTTTAAGCTACAAATTGCTATGTCGCAGATTTGCACACGACGAATAGAAGCGGAGTTATTGTTGTTTATATCTGTCAGGCCATGAATCACCATTGACGGCCGGATTGCCTACCACTCGAAACGATCGATGTTTGACGAAACTATGCAAGTTCGTCGCAGATCGGTATAAGGTGGGTCGATGTGTCGTGTTTTATGCTACAAATTGCTATGTCGCAGATTTGCATACGACGAATAGAAGCGGAGTTATTGTTTTTTATATCTGGTGAGGCTATGAATCACCATTGACAGCCGGATTGCCTACCACTCGGAACGATCGACGTTTGACGAAACTATGCAAGTTCGTCGCAGATCGGTATAAGTTAGCTCGATGTGTCGTGTTTTAGGCTACAGATTGCTATGTCGCAGATTTGCGTACGACGAATAGAAGCGGAGTTATAGATGTTTATATCTGACAGGCCATGAATCACCATTGACGGCCGGATTGCCTACCACTCGGAACGATCGACGTTTGCCGAAACTATGCAAGTTCTTCGCAGATCGGTATAAGGTGGGTCGATGTGCCGTGTTTTAGGCTACAGATTGTTATCTCGCAGATTTGCGTACGACGAATAGAAGCGGAGTTATAGTTGTTTATATCTGTCAGGCCATTAATCACCATTGACGGCCGGATTGCCTACCACTCGAAACGATCGATGTTTGACGAAACTATACAAGTTTGTCGCAGATCGGTATAAGGTGGGTCGTTGGGTCGTGTCTTAAGCTACAAGTTGCTATGTCGCAGATTCGCATATGACGAATAGAAGCGGAGTTATCGATATTTATATCTGTGAGGCCATTAATCACCATTGACGACCGGATTGCCTACCACTCGGAACGATCGACGTTTGACGAAACTATGCAAGTTCGTCGCAGATCGGTATAAGGTGGCTCGATGTGTCGTGTTTTAGGCTACAAATGGCTATGTCGCAGATTTGCATACGACGAATAAGCGGAGTTACAGTTGTTAATGTCTGTGAGGCCATGAATCACCATTGACGGCCGGATTGCCTTCCACTCGAAACGATCGATGTTTGACGAAACTATGCAAGTTCGTCGCAGATAGGTATAAGGTGGGTCGTTGGGCCGTGTTTTAAGCTACAACTTGCTATGTCGCAGATTCGCATACGACGAATAGAAGCGGAGTTATCGATGTTTATATCTGTGAGGCCATTAACCACCATTGACGACCGGATTGCCTACCACTCGGAACGATCGACGCTTGACGAAACTATGCAAGTTCGTCGCAGATCGGTATAAGGTGGGTCGATGTGTCGTGCTTTAAGCTACAAATTGCTATGTCGCAGATTTGCATACGACGAATAGATGCGGAGTTATAGTTGTTTATATCTGTCAGGCCATTAATCACCATTGACGGCCGGATTGCCTACCACTCGAAACGATCGATGTTTGACGAAACTATACAAGTTTGTCGCAGATCGGTATAAGGTGGGTCGTTGGGCCGTGTCTTAAGCTACAAATTGCTATGTCGCAGATTCGCATACGACGAATAGAAGCGGAGTGATCGATGTTTATATCTGTGAGGCCATTAATCACCATTGACGACGGATTGCCTACCACTCGGAACGATTGACGTTTGACGAAACTATGCAAGTTCCTCGCAGATCGGTATAAGGTGGGTCGATGTGTCGTGCTTTAAGCTACAAATTGCTATGTCGCAGATTTGCATACGACGAATAGAAGCGGAGTTATTGTTGTTTATATCTGTGAGGCCATGAATCACCATTGACGGCCGGATTGCCTTCCTCTCGAAACGATCGATGTTTGACGAAACTATGCAAGTTCGTCGCAGATCGGTATAAGGTGGCTCGATGTGTCGTGTTTTAGGCTACAAATTGCTATGTCGCAGATTTGCATACGACGAATAGATGCGGAGTTACAGTTGTTAATGTCTGTGAGGCCATGAATCACCATTGACGGCCGGATTGCCTTCCACTCGAAACGATCGATGTTTGACGAAACTATGCAAGTTCGTCGCAGATCGGTATAAGGTGGGTCGTTGGGCCGTGTTTTAAGCTACAACTTGCTATGTCGCAGATTCGCATACGACGAATAGAAGCGGAGTTATCGATGTTTATATCTGTGAGGCCATTAACCACCATTGACGACCGGATTGCCTACCACTCGGAACGATCGACGCTTGACGAAACTATGCAAGTTCGTCGCAGATCGGTATAAGGTGGGTCGATGTGTCGTGCTTTAAGCTACAAATTGCTATGTCGCAGATTTGCATACGACGAATAGATGCGGAGTTATAGTTGTTTATATCTGTCAGGCCATTAATCACCATTGACGGCCGGATTGCCTACCACTCGAAACGATCGATGTTTGACGAAACTATACAAGTTTGTCGCAGATCGGTATAAGGTGGGTCGTTGGGCCGTGTCTTAAGCTACAAATTGCTATGTCGCAGATTCGCATACGACGAATAGAAGCGGAGTGATCGATGTTTATATCTGTGAGGCCATTAATCACCATTGACGACCGGATTGCCTACCACTCGGAACGATCGACGTTTGACGAAACTATGCAAGTTCGTCGCAGATCGGTATAAGGTGGCTCGATGTGTCGTGTTTTAGGCTACAAATTGCTATGTCGCAGATTCGCATACGACGAATAGAAGCGGAGTTATCGATGTTTATATCTGTGAGGCCATTAATCACCATTGACGACCGGATTGCCTACCACTCGGAACGATCGACGTTTGACGAAACTATGCAAGTTCGTCGCAGATCGGTATAAGGTGGCTCGATGTGTCGTGTTTTAGGCTACAAATTGCTATGTCGCAGATTTGCATACGACGAATAGAAGCGGAGTTACAGTTGTTTATATCTGTCAGGCCATGAATCACCATTGACGACCGGATTGCCTACCACTCGGAACGATCGACGTTTGACGAAACTATGCAAGTTCTTCGCAGATCGGTATAAGGCGGGTCGATGTGTCGTGTTTTAACCTTCAAATTGCTATGGCGCAGATTCGCATACGACGAATAGAAGCGGAGTTATAGTTGTTTATATGTGTCAGGCCATGAATCACCATTGACGACCGGATTGCTTTCCACTCGAAACGACCGATGTTTGACGAAACTATGCAAGTTCGTCGCAGATCGGTATAAGGTGACTCGATGTGTCGTGTTTTAGGCTACAAATTGCTATGTCGCAGATTTGCAAACGATGAATAGAAGCGGAGTTGTAGTTGTTTATATCTGTGAGGTCATGAATCATCATTGACGGCCGGAATGCCTACCACTCGAAACGATCGATGTTTGACGAAACTATGCAAGTTCGTCGCAGATCGGTATAAGGTGGGTCGATGTGTCGTTCTTTAAGCTACAAATTGCTATGTCGCAGATTTGCATACGACGAATAGAAGCGGAGTTATTGTTGCTTATATCTGTCAGGCCATGAATCACCATTGACGGCCGGATTGCCTACCACTCGCAACGATGGACGTTTGACGAAACTATGCAAGTTCTTCGCAGATCCGTATAAGGTGGGTCGATGTGTCGTGTTTTAACCTACAAATTGCTATGTAGCAGATTCGCATACAACAAATAGAAGCGGAGTTACAGTTGTTAATGTCTGTGAGGCCATGAATCACCATTGACGGCCGGATTGCCTTCCACTCGAAACGATCAATGTTTGACGAAACTATGCAAGTTCGTCGCAGGTCGGTATAAGGTGGGTCGTTGGGCCGTGTTTTAAGCTACAACTTGCTATGTCGCAGATTCGCATACGACGAATAGAAGCGGAGTTATCGATGTTTATATCTGTGAGGCCATTAACCACCATTGACGACCGGATTGCCTACCACTCGGAACGATCGACGCTTGACGACACTATGCAAGTTCGTCGCAAATCAGTATAAGGTGGCTCGATGTGTCGTGTTTTAGGCTACAAATTGCTATGTCGCAGATTTGCGTACGACGAATAGAAGCGGAGTTATTGTTGTTTATATCTGTCAGGCCATGAATCACCATTGACGGCCGGATTGCCTACCACTCGAAACGATCGATGTTTGACGAAACTATGCAAGTTCGTCGCAGATCGGTATAAGGTGGGTCGTTGGGCCGTGTTTTAAGCTACAAGTTGCTATGTCGCAGATTCGCATACGACGAATAGAGGCGGAGTTATAGTTGTTTATATCTGTGAGGTCATGAATCATCATTGACGGCCGGAATGCCTACCACTCGAAACGATCGATGTTTGACGAAACTATGCAAGTTCGTCGCAGATCGGTATAAGGTGGGTCGTTGGTCCGTGTTTTAAGCTACAAATTGCTATGCCGCAGATTCGCATACGACGAATAGAAGCGGAGTTATCGATGTTTATATCTGTGATGCCATGAATCACCATCGACGGCCGGATTGCCTACCACTCGGAACGATCGACGTTTGACGAAACTATGCAAGTTCTCCGCAGATCGGTATAAGGTGGCTCGATGTGTCGTGTTTTAGGCCACAAATTCCTATGTCGCAGATTTGCAAACGTCGAATAGAAGCGGAGTTGTAGTTGTTTATATCTGTGAGGTCATGAATCATCATTGACGGCCGGAATGCCTACCACTCGAAACGATCGATGTTTGACGAAACTATGCAAGTTCGACGCAGATCGGTATAAGGTGGGTCGATGTGTCATGCTATAAGCTACAAATTGCTATGTCGCAGATTTGCATACGACGACTAGAAGCGGAGTTATTGTTGTTTATATCTGTCAGGCCATGAATCACCATTGATGGCCGGAATGCCTACCACTCGGAACGATGGACGTTTGACGAAACTATGCAAGTTCTTCGCAGATCGGTGTAAGGTGGGTCGATGTGTCGTGTTTTAACCTACAAATTGCTATGTCGCAGATTAGCGTACGACGAATAGAAGCGGAGTTATAGTTGTTTATATCTGTCAGGCCATTAATCACCATTGACGGCCGGATTGCCTACCACTCGAAACGATCGATGTTTGACGAAACTATACAAGTTTGTCGCAGATCGGTATAAGGTGGGTCGTTGGGTCGTGTCTTAAGCTACAAGTTGCTATTTCGCAGATTCGCATATGACGAATAGAAGCGGAGTTATCGATATTTATATCTGTGAGGCCATTAATCACCATTGACGACCGGATTGCCTACCACTCGGAACGATCGACGTTTGACGAAACTATGCAAGTTCGTCGCAGCTCGGTATAAGGTGGCTCGATGTGTCGTGTTTTAGGCTACAAATTGCTATGTCGCAGATTTGCATACGACGAATAGATGCGGAGTTACAGTTGTTAATGTCTGTGAGGCCATGAATCACCATTGACGGCCGGATTGCCTACCACTCGGAACGATGGACGTTTGACGAAACTATGCAAGTTCTTCGCAGATCGGTATAAGGTGGGTCGATGTGTCGTGTTTTAACCTACAAATGGCTATGTAGCAGATTCGCATACAACAAATAGAAGCGGAGTTACAGTTGTTAATGTCTGTGAGGCCATGAATCACCATTGACGGCCGGAATGCCTACCACTCGAAACGATCGATGTTTGACGAAACTATGCAAGTTCGTCGTAGATCGGTATAAGGTGGGTCGATGTGTCGTGCTTTAAGCTACAAATTGCTATGTCGCAGATTTGCATACGACGAATAGAAGCGGAGTAATAGTTGTTTATATCTGTGAGGCCATGAATCACCATTGACGGCCGGATTGCCTACCACTCGAAACGATCGATGTTTGACGAAACTATGCAAGTTTGTCGCAGATCGGTATAAGGTGGGTCGTTGGCCGTGTTTTAAGCTACAACTTGCTATGTCGCAGATTCGCATACGACGAATAGAAGCGGAGTGATCGATATTTATATCTGTGAGGCCATGAATCACCATTGACGGCCGGATTGCCTTCCACTCGAAACGATCGATGTTTGACGAAACTATGCAAGTTCGTCGCAGATCGGTATAAGGTGGGTCGTTGGGCCGTGTTTTAAGCTACAAATTGCTATGCCGCAGATTTGCATACGACGAATAGATGCGGAGTTATAGTTGTTTATATCTGTCAGGCCATTAATCACCATTGACGGCCGGATTGCCTACCACTCGAAACGATCGATGTTTGACGAAACTATACAAGTTTGTCGCAGATCGGTATAAGGTGGGTCGTTGTGCCGTGTCTTAAGCTACAAATTGCTATGTCGCAGATTCGCATACGACGAATAGAAGCGGAGTGATCGATATTTATATCTGTGAGGCCATGAATCACCATTGACGGCCGGATTGCCTACCACTCGAAACGATCGATGTTTGACGAAACTATGCAAGTTCGTCGCAGATCGGTATAAGGTGGGTCGTTGGGCCGTGTTTTAAGCTACAACTTGCTATGTCGCAGATTCGCATACGACGAATAGAAGCGGAGTTATCGATGTTTATATCTGTGAGGCCATTAACCACCATTGACGACCGGATTGCCTACCACTCGGAACGATCGACGCTTGACGAAACTATGCAAGTTCGTCGCAGATCGGTATAAGGTGGGTCGATGTGTCGTGCTTTAAGCTACAAATTGCTATGTCGCAGATTTGCATACGACGAATAGATGCGGAGTTATAGTTGTTTATATCTGTCAGGCCATTAATCACCATTGACGGCCGGATTGCCTACCACTCGAAACGATCGATGTTTGACGAAACTATGCAAGTTTGTCGCAGATCGGTATAAGGTGGGTCGTTGGCCGTGTTTTAAGCTACAACTTGCTATGTCGCAGATTCGCATACGACGAATAGAAGCGGAGTTATCGATGTTTATATCTGTGAGGCCATGAATCACCATTGACGACCGGATTGCCCACCACTCGGAACGATCGACGCTTGAAGAAACTATGCAAGTTCGTCGCAGATCGGTATAAGGTGGGTCGATGTGTCGTGCTTTAAGCTACAAATTGCTATGTCGCAGATTTGCACACGACGAATAGAAGCGGAGTTATTGTTGTTTATATCTGTCAGGCCATGAATCACCATTGACGGCCGGATTGCCTACCACTCGGAACGATGGACGTTTGACGAAACTATGCAAGTTCTTCGCAGATCGGTATAAGGTGGGTCGATGTGTCGTGTTTTAACCTACAAATTGCTATGTAGCAGATTCGCATACAACAAAAGAAGCGGAGTTACAGTTGTTAATGTCTGTGAGGCCATGAATCACCATTGACGGCCGGAATGCCTACCACTCGAAACGATCGATGTTTGACGAAACTATGCAAGTTCGTCGCAGATCGGTATAAGGTGGGTCGATGTGTCGTGCTTTAAGCTACAAATTGCTATGTCGCAGATTTGCATACGACGAATAGAAGCGGAGTAATAGTTGTTTATATCTGTGAGGCCATGAATCACCATTGACGACCGGATTGCCTACCACTCGAAACGATCGATGTTTGACGAAACTATGCAAGTTCGTTGCAGATCGGTATAAGGTGGGTCGTTGGTCCGTGTTTTAAGCTACAAATTGCTATGCCGCAGATTCGCATACGACGAATAGAAGCGGAGTTATCGATGTTTATATCTGTGAGGCCATGAATCACCATCGACGGCCGGATTGCCTACCACTCGGAACGATCGACGTTTGACGAAACTATGCAAGTTCTCCGCAGATCGGTATAAGGTGGCTCGATGTGTCGTGTTTTAGGCTACAAATTGCTATGTCGCAGTTTTGCAAACGACGAATAGAAGCGGAGTTATTGTTTTTTATATCTGGTGAGGCTATGAATCACCATTGACAGCCGGATTGCCTACCACTCGGAACGATCGACGTTTGACGAAACTATGCAAGTTCGTCGCAGATCGGTATAAGTTAGCTCGATGTGTCGTGTTTTAGGCTACAGATTGCTATGTCGCAGATTTGCGTACGACGAATAGAAGCGGAGTTATCGATGTTTATATCTGTGAGGCCATTAACCACCATTGACGACCGGATTGCCTACCACTCGGAACGATCGACGCTTGACGAAACTATGCAAGTTCGTCGCATATCGGTATAAGGTGGGTCGATGTGTCGTGCTTTAAGCTACAAATTGCTATGTCGCAGATTTGCATACGACGAATAGATGCGGAGTTATAGTTGTTTATATCTGTCAGGCCATTAATCACCATTGACGGCCGGATTGCCTACCACTCGAAACGATCGATGTTTGACGAAACTATACAAGTTTGTCGCAGATCGGTATAAGGTGGGTCGTTGGGCCGCGTCTTAAGCTACAAATTGCTATGTCGCAGATTCGCATACGACGAATAGAAGCGGAGTGATCGATGTTTATATCTGTGAGGCCATTAATCACCATTGACGACCGGATTGCCTACCACTCGGAACGATCGACGTTTGACGAAACTATGCAAGTTCCTCGCAGATCGGTATAAGGTGGGTCGATGTGTCGTGTTTTAACCTACAAATTGCTATGTCGCAGATTTGCATACGACGAATAGATGCGGAGTTACAGTTGTTAATGTCTGTGAGGCCATGAATCACCATTGACGGCCGGATTGCCTTCCACTCGAAACGATCGATGTTTGACGAAACTATGCAAGTTCGTCGCAGATCGGTATAAGGTGGGTCGTTGGGCCGTGTTTTAAGCTACAAATTGCTATGTCGCAGATTTGCAAACGACGAATAGAAGCGGAGTTATTGTTGTTTATATCTGTGAGGCCATGAATCACCATTGACGGCCGGATTGCCTTCCTCTCGAAACCATCGATGTTTGACGAAACTATGCAAGTTCGTCGCAGATCGGTATAAGGTCGCTCGATGTGTCGTGTCTTAGGCTACAAATTGCTATGTCGCAGATTTGCATACGACGAATAGATGAGGAGTTACAGTTATTAATGTCTGTGAGGCCATGAATCACCATTGACGGCCGGATTGCCTTCCACTCGAAACGATCGATGTTTGACGAAACTATGCAAGTTCGTCGCAGATCGGTATAAGGTGGGTCGTTGGGCCGTTTTTTAAGCTACAACTTGCTATGTCGCAGATTCGCATACGACGAATAGAAGCGGAGTTGTCGATGTTTATATCTGTGAGGCCATTAACCACCATTGACGACCGGATTGCCTACCACTCGGAACGATCGACGCTTGACGAAACTATGCAAGTTCGTCGCAGATCGGTATAAGGTGGGTCGATGTGTCGTGCTTCAAGCTACAAATTGCTATGTCGCAGATTTGCATACGACGAATAGATGCGGAGTTATAGTTGTTTATATCTGTCAGGCCATTAATCACCATTGACGGCCGGATTGCCTACCACTCGAAACGATCGATGTTTGACGAAACTATACAAGTTTGTCGCAGATCGGTATAAGGTGGGTCGTTGGGCCGTGTCTTAAGCTACAAATTGCTATGTCGCAGATTCGCATACGACGAATAGAAGCGGAGTGATCGATGTTTATATCTGTGAGGCCATTAATCACCATTGACGACCGGATTGCCTACCACTCGGAACGATCGACGTTTGACGAAACTATGCAAGTTCGTCGCAGATCGGTATAAGGTGGCTCGATGTGTCGTGTTTTAGGCTACAAATTGCTATGTCGCAGATTCGCATACGACGAATAGAAGCGGAGTTATCGATGTTTATATCTGTGAGGCCATTAATCACCATTGACGACCGGATTGCCTACCACTCGGAACGATCGACGTTTGACGAAACTATGCAAGTTCGTCGCAGATCGGTATAAGGGGGCTCGATGTGTCGTGTTTTAGGCTACAAATTGCTATGTCGCAGATTTGCATACGACGAATAGAGGCGGAGTTACAGTTGTTTAAATCTGTCAGGCCATGAATCACCATTGACGACCGGATTGCCTACCACTCGGAACGATCGACGTTTGACGAAACTATGCAAGTTCTTCGCAGATCGGTATAAGGTGGGTCGATGTGTCGTGTTTTAACCTACAAATTGCTATGTCGCAGGTTCGCATACGACGAATAGAAGCGGAGTTATAGTTGTTTATATGTGTCAGGCCATGAATCACCATTGACGACCGGATTGCTTTCCACTCGAAACGACCGCTGTTTGACGAAACTATGCAAGTTCGTCGCAGATCGGTATAAGGTGACTCGATGTGTCGTGTTTTAGGCTACAAATTGCTATGTCGCAGATTTGCAAACGACGAATAGAAGCGGAGTTGTAGTTGTTTATATCTGTGAGGTCATGAATCATCATTGACGGCCGGAATGCCTACCACTCGAAACGATCGATGTTTGACGAAACTATGCAAGTTCGTCGCAGATCGGTATAAGGTGGGTCGATGTGTCGTGCTTTAAGCTACAAATTGCTATGTCGCAGATTTGCATACGACGAATAGAAGCGGAGTTATTGTTGTTTATATCTGTCAGGCCATTAACCACCACTGACGACCGGATTGCCTACCACTCGGAACGATCGACGCTTGACGAAACTATGCAAGTTCGTCGCAGATCGGTATAAGGTGGGTCGATGTGTCGTGCTTTAAGCTACAAATTGCTATGTCGCAGATTTGCATACGACGAATAGATGCGGAGTTATAGTTGTTTATATCTGTCAGGCCATTAATCACCATTGACGGCCGGATTGCCTACCACTCGAAACGATCGATGTTTGACGAAACTATACAAGTTTGTCGCAGATCGGTATAAGGTGGGTCGTTGGGCCGTGTCTTAAGCTACAAATTGCTATGTCGCAGATTAGCATACGACGAATAGAAGCGGAGTGATCGATGTTTATATCTGTGAGGCCATTAATCACCATTGACGACCGGATTGCCTACCACTCGGAACGATCTACGTTTGACGACACTATGCAAGTTCGTCGCAGATCGGTATAAGGTGGCTCGATGTGTCGTGTTTTAGGCTACAAATTGCTATGTCGCAGATTCGCATACGACGAATAAAAGCGGAGTTATTGATGTTTATATCTGTGAGGCCATTAATCACCAGTGACGACCGGATTGCCTACCACTCGGAACGATCTACGTTTGACGAAACTATGCAAGTTCCTCGCAGATCGGTATAAGGTGGGTCGATGTGTCGTGTTTTAACCTACAAATTGCTATGTCGCAGATTTGCATACGACGAATAGATGCGGAGTTACAGTTGTTAATGTCTGTGAGGCCATGAATCACCATTGACGGCCGGATTGCCTTCCACTCGAAACGATCGATGTTTGACGAAACTATGCAAGTTCGTCGCAGATCGGTATAAGGTGGGTCGTTGGGCCGTGTTTTAAGCTACAAATTGCTATGTCGCAGATTTGCAAACGACGAATAGAAGCGGAGTTGTAGTTGTTTATATCTGTGAGGTCATGAATCATCATTGACGGCCGGAATGCCTACCACTCGAAACGATGGATGTTTGACGAAACTATGCAAGTTCGTCGCAGATCGGTATAAGGTGGGTCGATGTGTCGTGCTTTAAGCTACAAATTGCTATGTCGCAGATTTGCATACGACGAATAGAAGCGGAGTTATTGTTGTTTATATCTGTGAGGCCATGAATCACCATTGACGGCCGGATTGCCTTCCTCTCGAAACCATCGATGTTTGACGAAACTATGCAAGTTCGTCGCAGATCGGTATAAGGTCGCTCGATGTGTCGTGTCTTAGGCTACAAATTGCTATGTCGCAGATTTGCATACGACGAATAGATGAGGAGTTACAGTTATTAATGTCTGTGAGGCCATGAATCACCATTGACGGCCGGATTGCCTTCCACTCGAAACGATCGATGTTTGACGAAACTATGCAAGTTCGTCGCAGATCGGTATAAGGTGGGTCGTTGGGCCGTTTTTTAAGCTACAACTTGCTATGTCGCAGATTCGCATACGACGAATAGAAGCGGAGTTGTCGATGTTTATATCTGTGAGGCCATTAACCACCATTGACGACCGGATTGCCTACCACTCGGAACGATCGACGCTTGACGAAACTATGCAAGTTCGTCGCAGATCGGTATAAGGTGGGTCGATGTGTCGTGCTTTAAGCTACAAATTGCTATGTCGCAGATTTGCATACGACGAATAGATGCGGAGTTATAGTTGTTTATATCTGTCAGGCCATTAATCACCATTGACGGCCGGATTGCCTACCACTCGAAACGATCGATGTTTGACGAAACTATACAAGTTTGTCGCAGATCGGTATAAGGTGGGTCGTTGGGCCGTGTCTTAAGCTACAAATTGCTATGTCGCAGATTCGCATACGACGAATAGAAGCGGAGTGATCGATGTTTATATCTGTGAGGCCATTAATCACCATTGACGACCGGATTGCCTACCACTCGGAACGATCGACGTTTGACGAAACTATGCAAGTTCGTCGCAGATCGGTATAAGGTGGCTCGATGTGTCGTGTTTTAGGCTACAAATTGCTATGTCGCAGATTCGCATACGACGAATAGAAGCGGAGTTATCGATGTTTATATCTGTGAGGCCATTAATCACCATTGACGACCGGATTGCCTACCACTCGGAACGATCGACGTTTGACGAAACTATGCAAGTTCGTCGCAGATCGGTATAAGGTGGCTCGATGTGTCGTGTTTTAGGCTACAAATTGCTATGTCGCAGATTTGCATACGACGAATAGAGGCGGAGTTACAGTTGTTTATATCTGTCAGGCCATGAATCACCATTGACGACCGGAATGCCTACCACTCGGAACGATCGACGGTTGACGAAACTATGCAAGTTCTTCGCAGATCGGTATAAGGTGGGTCGATGTGTCGTGTTTTAACCTACAAATTGCTATGTCGCAGATTCGCATACGACGAATAGAAGCGGAGTTATAGTTGTTTATATGTGTCAGGCCATGAATCACCATTGACGACCGGATTGCTTTCCACTCGAAACGACCGCTGTTTGACGAAACTATGCAAGTTCGTCGCAGATCGGTATAAGGTGACTCGATGTGTCGTGTTTTAGGCTACAAATTGCTATGTCGCAGATTTGCAAACGACGAATAGAAGCGGAGTTGTAGTTGTTTATATCTGTGAGGTCATGAATCATCATTGACGGCCGGAATGCCTACCACTCGAAACGATCGATGTTTGACGAAACTATGCAACTTCGTCGCAGATCGGTATAAGGTGGGTCGATGTGTCGTGCTTTAAGCTACAAATTGCTATGTCGCAGATTTGCATACGACGAATAGAAGCGGAGTTATTGTTGTTTATATCTGTCAGGCCATTAACCACCATTGACGACCGGATTGCCTACAACTCGGAACGATCGACGCTTGACGAAACTATGCAAGTTCGTCGCAGATCGGTATAAGGTGGGTCGATGTGTCGTGCTTTAAGCTACAAATTGCTATGTCGCAGATTTGCATACGACGAATAGATGCGGAGTTATAGTTGTTTATATCTGTCAGGCCATTAATCACCATTGACGGCCGGATTGCCTACCACTCGAAACGATCGATGTTTGACGAAACTATACAAGTTTGTCGCAGATCGGTATAAGGTGGGTCGTTGGGCCGTGTCTTAAGCTACAAATTGCTATGTCGCAGATTAGCATACGACGAATAGAAGCGGAGTGATCGATGTTTATATCTGTGAGGCCATTAATCACCATTGACGACCGGATTGCCTACCACTCGGAACGATCTACGTTTGACGAAACTATGCAAGTTCGTCGCAGATCGGTATAAGGTGGCTCGATGTGTCGTGTTTTAGGCTACAAATTGCTATGTCGCAGATTCGCATACGACGAATAAAAGCGGAGTTATTGATGTTTATATCTGTGAGGCCATTAATCACCATTGACGACCGGATTGCCTACCACTCGGAACGATCGACGTTTGACGAAACTATGCAAGTTCGTCGCAGATCGGTATAAGGTGGCTCGATGTGTCGTGTTTTAGGCTACAAATTGCTATGTCGCAGATTTGCATACGACGAATAGAGGCGGAGTTACAGTTGTTTATATCTGTCAGGCCATGAATCACCATTGACGACCGGATTGCCTACCACTCGGAACGATCGACGTTTGACGAAACTATGCAAGTTCTTCGCAGATCGGTATAAGGTGGGTCGATGTGCCGTGTTTTAACCTACAAATTGCTATGTCGCAGATTCGCATACGACGAATAGAAGCGGAGGTGTAGTTGTTTATATCTGTGAGGTCATGAATCATCATTGACGGCCGGAATGCCTACCACTCGAAACGATCGATGTTTGACGAAACTATGCAAGTTCGTCGCAGATCGGTATAAGGTGGGTCGATGTGTCGTGCTTTAAGCTACAAATTGCTATGTCGCAGATTTGCATACGACGAATAGAAGCGGAGTTATTGTTGTTTATATCTGTCAGGCCATGAATCACCATTGACGGCCGGATTGCCTACCACTCGGAACGATGGAGGTTTGACGAAACTATGCAAGTTCCTCGCAGATCGGTATAAGGTGGGTCGATGTGTCGTGTTTTAACCTACAAATTGCTATGTAGCAGATTCGCATACAACAAATAGAAGCGGAGTTACAGTTGTTACTGTCTGTGAGGCCATGAATCACCATTGACGGCCGGATTGCCTTCCACTCGAAACGATCGATGTTTGACGAAACTATGCAAGTTCGTCGCAGATCGGTATAAGGTGGGTCGATGTGTCGTGTTTTATGCTACAAATTGCTATGTCGCAGATTTGCATACGACGAATAGAAGCGGAGTTATTGTTTTTTATATCTGGTGAGGCTATGAATCACCATTGACAGCCGGATTGCCTACCACTCGGAACGATCGACGTTTGACGAAACTATGCAAGTTCGTCGCAGATCGGTATAAGTTAGCTCGATGTGTCGTGTTTTAGGCTACAGATTGCTATGTCGCAGATTTGCGTACGACGAATAGAAGCGGAGTTATAGTTGTTTATATCTGACAGGCCATGAATCACCATCGACGGCCGGATTGCCTACCACTCGGAACGATCGACGTTTGCCGAAACTATGCAAGTTCTTCGCAGATCGGTATAAGGTGGGTCGATGTGCCGTGTTTTAGGCTACAGATTTTTATCTCGCAGATTAGCGTACGACGAATAGAAGCGGAGTTATAGTTGTTTATATCTGTCAGGCCATTAATTACCATTGACGGCCGGATTGCCTACCACTCGAAACGATCGATGTTTGACGAAACTATACAAGTTTGTCGCAGATCGGTATAAGGTGGGTCGTTGGGTCGTGTCTTAAGCTACAAGTTGCTATTTCGCAGATTCGCATATGACGAATAGAAGCGGAGTTATCGATATTTATATCTGTGAGGCCATTAATCACCATTGACGACCGGATTGCCTACCACTCGGAACGATCGACGTTTGACGAAACTATGCAAGTTCGTCGCAGCTCGGTATAAGGTGGCTCGATGTGTCGTGTTTTAGGCTACAAATTGCTATGTCGCAGATTTGCATACGACGAATAGATGCGGAGTTACAGTTGTTAATGTCTGTGAGGCCATGAATCACCATTGACGGCCGGATTGCCTACCACTCGGAACGATGGACGTTTGACGAAACTATGCAAGTTCTTCGCAGATCGGTATAAGGTGGGTCGATGTGTCGTGTTTTAACCTACAAATTGCTATGTAGCAGATTCGCATACAACAAATAGAAGCGGAGTTACAGTTGTTAATGTCTGTGAGGCCATGAATCACCATTGACGGCCGGAATGCCTACCACTCGAAACGATCGATGTTTGACGAAACTATGCAAGTTCGTCGTAGATCGGTATAAGGTGGGTCGATGTGTCGTGCTTTAAGCCACAAATTGCTATGTCGCAGATTTGCATACGACGAATAGAAGCGGAGTAATAGTTGTTTATATCTGTGAGGCCATGAATCACCATTGACGGCCGGATTGCCTACCACTCGAAACGATCGATGTTTGACGAAACTATGCAAGTTTGTCGCAGATCGGTATAAGGTGGGTCGTTGGCCGTGTTTTAAGCTACAACCTGCTATGTCGCAGATTCGCATACGACGAATAGAAGCGGAGTGATCGATATTTATATCTGTGAGGCCATGAATCACCATTGACGGCCGGATTGCCTTCCACTCGAAACGATCGATGTTTGACGAAACTATGCAAGTTCGTCGCAGATCGGTATAAGGTGGGTCGTTGGGCCGTGTTTTAAGCTACAAATTGCTATGCCGCAGATTTGCATACGACGAATAGATGCGGAGTTATAGTTGTTTATATCTGTCAGGCCATTAATCACCATTGACGGCCGGATTGCCTACCACTCGAAACGATCGATGTTTGACGAAACTATGCAAGTTCGTCGTAGATCGGTATAAGGTGGGTCGATGTGTCGTGCTTTAAGCTACAAATTGCTATGTCGCAGATTTGCATACGACGAATAGAAGCGGAGTAATAGTTGTTTATATCTGTGAGGCCATGAATCACCATTGACGGCCGGATTGCCTACCACTCGAAACGATCGATGTTTGACGAAACTATGCAAGTTTGTCGCAGATCGGTATAAGGTGGGTCGTTGGCCGTGTTTTAAGCTACAACTTGCTATGTCGCAGATTCGCATACGACGAATAGAAGCGGAGTTATCGTGTTTATATCTGTGAGGCCATGAATCACCATTGACGACCGGATTGCCTACCACTCGGAACAATCGACGCTTGACGAAACTATGCAAGTTCGTCGCAGATCGGTATAAGGTGGGTCGATGTGTCGTGTTTTAACCTACAAATTGCTATGTAGCAGATTCGCATACAACAAATAGAAGCGGAGTTACAGTTGTTAATGTCTGTGAGGCCATGAATCACCATTGACGGCCGGAATGCCTACCACTCGAAACGATCGATGTTTGACGAAACTATGCAAGTTCGTCGTAGATCGGTATAAGGTGGGTCGATGTGTCGTGCTTTAAGCTACAAATTGCTATGTCGCAGATTTGCATACGACGAATAGAAGCGGAGTAATAGTTGTTTATATCTGTGAGGCCATGAATCACCATTGACGACCGGATTGCCTACCACTTGAAACGATCGATGTTTGACGAAACTATGCAAGTTCGTTGCAGATCGGTATAAGGTGGGTCGTTGGTCCGTGTTTTAAGCTACAAATTGCTATGCCGCAGATTCGCATACGACGAATAGAAGCGGCGTTATCGATGTTTATATTTGTGAGGCCATTAATCACCATTGACGACCGGATTGCCTACCACTCGGAACGATCGACGTTTGACGAAACTATGCAAGTTCGTCGCAGATCGGTATAAGGTGGCTCGATGTGTCGTGTTTTAGGCTACAAATTGCTATGTCGCAGATTTGCATACGACGAATAGAGGCGGAGTTACAGTTGTTTATATCTGTCAGGCCATGAATCACCATTGACGACCGGATTGCCTACCACTCGGAACGATCGACGTTTGACGAAACTATGCAAGTTCTTCGCAGATCGGTATAAGGTGGGTCGATGTGCCGTGTTTTAACCTACAAATTGCTATGTCGCAGATTCGCATACGACGAATAGAAGCGGAGTTATAGTTGTTTATATGTGTCAGGCCATGAATCACCATTGACGACCGGATTGCTTTCCACTCGAAACGACCGATGTTTGACGAAACTATGCAAGTTCGTCGCAGATCGGTATAAGGTGACTCGATGTGTCGTGTTTTAGGCTACAAATTGCTATGTCGCAGATTTGCAAACGACGAATAGAAGCGGAGGTGTAGGTGTTTATATCTGTGAGGTCATGAATCATCATTGACGGCCGGAATGCCTACCACTCGAAACGATCGATGTTTGACGAAACTATGCAAGTTCGTCGCAGATCGGTATAAGGTGGGTCGATGTGTCGTGCTTTAAGCTACAAATTGCTATGTCGCAGATTTGCATACGACGAATAGAAGCGGAGTTATTGTTGTTTATATCTGTCAGGCCATGAATCACCATTGACGGCCGGATTGCCTACCACTCGGAACGATGGAGGTTTGACGAAACTATGCAAGTTCCTCGCAGATCGGTATAAGGTGGGTCGATGTGTCGTGTTTTAACCTACAAATTGCTATGTAGCAGATTCGCATACAACAAATAGAAGCGGAGTTACAGTTGTTACTGTCTGTGAGGCCATGAATCACCATTGACGGCCGGATTGCCTTCCACTCGAAACGATCGATGTTTGACGAAACTATGCAAGTTCGTCGCAGATTGGTATAAGGTGGGTCGTTGGGCCGTATTTTAAGCTACAACTTGCTATGTCGCAGATTCGCATACGACGAATAGAAGCGGAGTTATCGATGTTTATATCTGTGAGGCCATTAACCACCATTGACGACCGGATTGCCTACCACTCGGAACGATAGACGCTTGACGAAACTATGCAAGTTCGTCGCAGATCAGTATAAGGTGGCTCTATGTGTCGTGTTTTAGGCTACAAATTGCTATGTCGCAGATTTGCGTACGACGAATAGAAGCGGAGTTATTGTTGTATATATCTGTCAGGCCATGAATCACCATTGACGGCCGGATTGCCTTCCACTCGAAACGATCGATGTTTGACGAAACTATGCAAGTTCGTCGCAGATCGGTATAAGGTGGGTCGTTGGGCCGTATTTTAAGCTACAACTTGCTATGTCGCAGATTCGCATACGACGAATAGAAGCGGAGTTATCGATGTTTATATCTGTGAGGCCATTAACCACCATTGACGACCGGATTGCCTACCACTCGGAACGATAGACGCTTGACGAAACTATGCAAGTTCGTCGCAGATCAGTATAAGGTGGCTCTATGTGTCGTGTTTTAGGCTACAAATTGCTATGTCGCAGATTTGCGTACGACGAATAGAAGCGGAGTTATTGTTGTATATATCTGTCAGGCCATGAATCACCATTGACGGCCGGATTGCCTACCACTCGAAACGATCGATGTTTGACGAAACTATGCAAGTTCGTCGCAGATCGGTATAAGGTGGGTCGTTGGGCCGTGTTTTAAGCTACAAGTTGCTATGTCGCAGATTCGCATACGACGAAAAGAGGCGGAGTTATAGTTGTTTATATCTGTGAGGTCATGAATCATCATTGACGGCCGTAATGCCTACCACTCGAAACGATCGATGTTTGACGAAACTATGCAAGTTCGTCGCAGATCGGTTTAAGGTGGGTCGATGTGTCGTGCTTTAAGCTACAAATTGCTATGTGGCAGATTTGCATACGACGAATAGAAGCGGAGTAATAGTTGTTTATATCTGTGAGGCCATGAATCACCATTGACGACCGGATTGCCTACCACTCGAAACGATCGATGTTTGACGAAACTATGCAAGTTCGTTGCAGATCGGTATAAGGTGGGTCGTTGGTCCGTGTTTTAAGCTACAAATTGCTATGCCGCAGATTCGCATACGACGAATAGAAGCGGAGTTATCGATGTTTATATCTGTGAGGCCATGAATCACCATCGACGGCCGGATTGCCTACCACTCGGAACGATGGACGTTTGACGAAACTATGCAAGTTCTTCGCAGATCGGTATAAGGTGGGTCGATGTGTCGTGTTTTAACCTACAAATTGCTATGTAGCAGATTCGCATACAACAAATAGAAGCGGAGTTACAGTTGTTAATGTCTGTAAGGCCATGAATCACCATTGACGGCCGGAATGCCTACCACTCGAAACGATCGATGTTTGACGAAACTATGCAAGTTCGTCGTAGATCGGTATAAGGTGGGTCGATGTGTCGTGCTTTAAGCCACAAATTGCTATGTCGCAGATTTGCATACGACGAATAGAAGCGGAGTAATAGTTGTTTATATCTGTGAGGCCATGAATCACCATTGACGGCCGGATTGCCTACCACTCGAAACGATCGATGTTTGACGAAACTATGCAAGTTTGTCGCAGATCGGTATAAGGTGGGTCGTTGGCCGTGTTTTAAGCTACAACCTGCTATGTCGCAGATTCGCATACGACGAATAGAAGCGGCGTTATCGATGTTTATATTTGTGAGGCCATTAATCACCATTGACGACCGGATTGCCTACCACTCGGAACGATCGACGTTTGACGAAACTATGCAAGTTCGTCGCAGATCGGTATAAGGTGGCTCGATGTGTCGTGTTTTAGGCTACAAATTGCTATGTCGCAGATTTGCATACGACGAATAGAGGCGGAGTTACAGTTGTTTATATCTGTCAGGCCATGAATCACCATTGACGACCGGATTGCCTACCACTCGGAACGATCGACGTTTGACGAAACTATGCAAGTTCTTCGCAGATCGGTATAAGGTGGGTCGATGTGCCGTGTTTTAACCTACAAATTGCTATGTCGCAGATTCGCATACGACGAATAGAAGCGGAGTTATAGTTGTTTATATGTGTCAGGCAATGAATCACCATTGACGACCGGATTGCTTTCCACTCGAAACGACCGATGTTTGACGAAACTATGCAAGTTCGTCGCAGATCGGTATAAGGTGACTCGATGTGTCGTGTTTTAGGCTACAAATTGCTATGTCGCAGATTTGCAAACGACGAATAGAAGCGGAGGTGTAGGTGTTTATATCTGTGAGGTCATGAATCATCATTGACGGCCGGAATGCCTACCACTCGAAACGATCGATGTTTGACGAAACTATGCAAGTTCGTCGCAGATCGGTATAAGGTGGGTCGATGTGTCGTGCTTTAAGCTACAAATTGCTATGTCGCAGATTTGCATACGACGAATAGAAGCGGAGTTATTGTTGTTTATATCTGTCAGGCCATGAATCACCATTGACGGCCGGATTGCCTACCACTCGGAACGATGGAGGTTTGACGAAACTATGCAAGTTCCTCGCAGATCGGTATAAGGTGGGTCGATGTGTCGTGTTTTAACCTACAAATTGCTATGTAGCAGATTCGCATACAACAAATAGAAGCGGAGTTACAGTTGTTACTGTCTGTGAGGCCATGAATCACCATTGACGGCCGGATTGCCTTCCACTCGAAACGATCGATGTTTGACGAAACTATGCAAGTTCGTCGCAGATCGGTATAAGGTGGGTCGTTGGGCCGTATTTTAAGCTACAACTTGCTATGTCGCAGATTCGCATACGACGAATAGAAGCGGAGTTATCGATGTTTATATCTGTGAGGCCATTAACCACCATTGACGACCGGATTGCCTACCACTCGGAACGATAGACGCTTGACGAAACTATGCAAGTTCGTCGCAGATCAGTATAAGGTGGCTCTATGTGTCGTGTTTTAGGCTACAAATTGCTATGTCGCAGATTTGCGTACGACGAATAGAAGCGGAGTTATTGTTGTATATATCTGTCAGGCCATGAATCACCATTGACGGCCGGATTGCCTTCCACTCGAAACGATCGATGTTTGACGAAACTATGCAAGTTCGTCGCAGATCGGTATAAGGTGGGTCGTTGGGCCGTATTTTAAGCTACAACTTGCTATGTCGCAGATTCGCATACGACGAATAGAAGCGGAGTTATCGATGTTTATATCTGTGAGGCCATTAACCACCATTGACGACCGGATTGCCTACCACTCGGAACGATAGACGCTTGACGAAACTATGCAAGTTCGTCGCAGATCAGTATAAGGTGGCTCTATGTGTCGTGTTTTAGGCTACAAATTGCTATGTCGCAGATTTGCGTACGACGAATAGAAGCGGAGTTATTGTTGTATATATCTGTCAGGCCATGAATCACCATTGACGGCCGGATTGCCTACCACTCGAAACGATCGATGTTTGACGAAACTATGCAAGTTCGTCGCAGATCGGTATAAGGTGGGTCGTTGGGCCGTGTTTTAAGCTACAAGTTGCTATGTCGCAGATTCGCATACGACGAAAAGAGGCGGAGTTATAGTTGTTTATATCTGTGAGGTCATGAATCATCATTGACGGCCGTAATGCCTACCACTCGAAACGATCGATGTTTGACGAAACTATGCAAGTTCGTCGCAGATCGGTTTAAGGTGGGTCGATGTGTCGTGCTTTAAGCTACAAATTGCTATGTGGCAGATTTGCATACGACGAATAGAAGCGGAGTAATAGTTGTTTATATCTGTGAGGCCATGAATCACCATTGACGACCGGATTGCCTACCACTCGAAACGATCGATGTTTGACGAAACTATGCAAGTTCGTTGCAGATCGGTATAAGGTGGGTCGTTGGTCCGTGTTTTAAGCTACAAATTGCTATGCCGCAGATTCGCATACGACGAATAGAAGCGGAGTTATCGATGTTTATATCTGTGAGGCCATGAATCACCATCGACGGCCGGATTGCCTACCACTCGGATCGATCGACGTTTGACGAAACTATGCAAGTTCTCCGCAGATCGGTATAAGGTGGCTCGATGTGTCGTGTTTTAGGCTACAAATTGCTATGTCGCAGATTTGCAAACGACGAATAGAAGCGGAGTTGTGGTTGTTTATATCTGTGAGGTCATGAATCATCATTGACGGCCGGAATGCCTACCACTCGGAACGATCGACGTTTGACGAAACTATGCAAGTTCGTCGCAGATCGGTATAAGGTGGCTCGATGTGTCGTGTTTTAGGCTACAAATTGCTATGTCGCAGATTCGCATACGACGAATAGAAGCGGAGTTATCGATGTTTATATCTGTGAGGCCATTAATCACCATTGACGACCGGATTGCCAACCACTCGGAACGATCGACGTTTGACGAAACTATGCAAGTTCGTCGCAGATCGGTATAAGGTGGCTCGATGTGTCGTGTTTTAGGCTACAAATTGCTATGTCCCAGATTTGCATACGACGAATAGAAGCGGAGTTTCAGTTGTTTATATCTGTCAGGCCATGAATCACCATTGACGACCGGATTGCCTACCACTCGGAACGATCGACGTTTGACGAAACTATGCAAGTTCTTCGCAGATCGGTATAAGGTGGGTCGATGTGTCGTGTTTTAACCTACAAATTGCTATGTCGCAGATTCGCATACGACGAATAGAAGCGGAGTTATAGTTGTTTATATGTGTCAGGCCATGAATCACCATTGACGGCCGGATTGCCTACCACTCGAAACGATCGATGTTTGACGAAACTATGCAAGTTTGTCGCAGATCGGTATAAGGTGGGTCGTTGGCCGTGTTTTAAGCTACAACTTGCTATGTCGCAGATTCGCATACGACGAATAGAAGCGGAGTTATCGATGTTTATATCTGTGAGGCCATGAATCACCATTGACGACCGGATTGCCTACCACTCGGAACGATCGACGCTTGACGAAACTATGCAAGTTCGTCGCAGATCGGTATAAGGTGGGTCGATGTGTCGTGTTTTAACCTACAAATTGCTATGTAGCAGATTCGCATACAACAAATAGAAGCGGAGTTACAGTTGTTAATGTCTGTGAGGCCATGAATCACCATTGACGGCCGGATTGCCTACCACTCGAAACGATCGATGTTTGACGAAACTATGCAAGTTCGTCGTAGATCGGTATAAGGTGGGTCGATGTGTCGTGCTTTAAGCTACAAATTGCTATGTCGCAGATTTGCATACGACGAATAGAAGCGGAGTAATAGTTGTTTATATCTGTGAGGCCATGAATCACCATTGACGACCGGATTGCCTACCACTTGAAACGATCGATGTTTGACGAAACTATGCAAGTTCGTTGCAGATCGGTATAAGGTGGGTCGTTGGTCCGTGTTTTAAGCTACAAATTGCTATGCCGCAGATTCGCATACGACGAATAGAAGCGGCGTTATCGATGTTTATATTTGTGAGGCCATGAATCACCATCGACGGCCGGATTGCCTACCACTCGGAACGATCGACGTTTGACGAAACTATGCAAGTTCTCCGCAGATCGGTATAAGGTGGCTCGATGTGTCGTGTTTTAGGCTACAAATTGCTATGTCGCAGATTTGCAAACGACGAATAGAAGCGGAGTTGTAGTTGTTTATATCTGTGAGGTCATGAATCATCATTGACGGCCGGAATGCTTACCACTCGAAACGATCGATGTTTGACGAAACTATGCAAGTTCGTCGCAGATCGGTATAAGGTGGGTCGATGTGTCGTGTTTTATGCTACAAATTGCTATGTCGCAGATTTGCATACGACGAATAGAAGCGGAGTTATTGTTTTTTTATATCTGGTGAGGCTATGAATCACCATTGACAGCCGGATTGCCTACCACTCGGAACGATCGACGTTTGACGAAACTATGCAAGTTCGTCGCAGATCGGTATAAGGTGGGTCGATGTGTCGTGCTTTAAGCTACAAATTGCTATGTCGCAGATTTGCATACGACGAATAGAAGCGGAGTAATAGTTGTTTATATCTGTGAGGCCATGAATCACCATCGACGGCCGGATTGCCTACCACTCGGAACGATCGACGTTTGCCGAAACTATGCAAGTTCTTCGCAGATCGGTATAAGGTGGGTCGATGTGCCGTGTTTTAGGCTACAGATTGTTATCTCGCAGATTTGCGTACGACGAATAGAAGCGGAGTTATAGTTGTTTATATCTGTCAGGCCATTAATCACCATTGACGGCCGGATTGCCTACCACTCGAAACGATCGATGTTTGACGAAACTATACAAGTTTGTCGCAGATCGGTATAAGGTGGGTCGTTGGGTCGTGTCTTAAGCTACAAGTTGCTATTTCGCAGATTCGCATATGACGAATAGAAGCGGAGTTATCGATATTTATATCTGTGAGGCCATTAATCACCATTGACGACCGGATTGCCTACCACTCGGAACGATCGACGTTTGACGAAACTATGCAAGTTCGTCGCAGATCGGTATAAGGTGGTTCGATGTGTCGTGTTTTAGGCTACAAATTGCTATGTCGCAGATTTGCATACGACGAATAGATGCGGAGTTACAGTTGTTAATGTCTGTGAGGGCATGAATCACCATTGACGGCCGGATTCCCTTCCACTCGAAACGATCGATGTTTGACGAAACTATGCAAGTTCGTCGCAGATCGGTATAAGGTGGGTCGTTGGGCCGTGTTTTAAGCTACAACTTGCTATGTCGCAGATTCGCATACGACGAATAGAAGCGGAGTTATCGATGTTTATATCTGTGAGGCCATTAACCACCATTGACGACCGGATTGCCTACCACTCGGAACGATCGACGCTTGACGAAACTTTGCAAGTTCGTCGCATATCGGTATAAGGTGGGTCGATGTGTCGTGCTTTAAGCTACAAATTGCTATGTCGCAGATTTGCATACGACGAATAGATGCGGAGTTATAGTTGTTTATATCTGTCAGGCCATTAATCACCATTGACGGCCGGATTGCCTACCACTCGAAACGATCGATGTTTGACGAAACTATACAAGTTTGTCGCAGATCGGTATAAGGTGGGTCGTTGGGCCGCGTCTTAAGCTACAAATTGCTATGTCGCAGATTCGCATACGACGAATAGAAGCGGAGTGATCGATGTTTATATCTGTGAGGCCATTAATCACCATTGACGACCGGATTGCCTACCACTCGGAACGATCGACGTTTGACGAAACTATGCAAGTTCCTCGCAGATCGGTATAAGGTGGGTCGATGTGTCGTGTTTTAACCTACAAATTGCTATGTCGCAGATTTGCATACGACGAATAGATGCGGAGTTACAGTTGTTAATGTCTGTGAGGCCATGAATCACCATTGACGGCCGGATTGCCTTCCACTCGAAACGATCGATGTTTGACGAAACTATGCAAGTTCGTCGCAGATCGGTATAAGGTGGGTCGTTGGGCCGTGTTTTAAGCTACAAATTGCTATGTCGCAGATTTGCAAACGACGAATAGAAGCGGAGTTGTAGTTGTTTATATCTGTGAGGTCATGAATCATCATTGACGGCCGGAATGCCTACCACTCGAAACGATCGATGTTTGACGAAACTATGCAAGTTCGTCGCAGATCGGTATAAGGTGGGTCGATGTGTCGTGCTTTAAGCTACAAATTGCTATGTCGCAGATTTGCATACGACGAATAGAAGCGGAGTTATTGTTGTTTATATCTGTCAGGCCATGAATCACCATTGACGGCCGGATTGCCTACCACTCGGAACGATGGAGGTTTGACGAAACTATGCAAGTTCCTCGCAGATCGGTATAAGGTGGGTCGATGTGTCGTGTTTTAACCTACAAATTGCTATGTAGCAGATTCGCATACAACAAATAGAAGCGGAGTTACAGTTGTTACTGTCTGTGAGGCCATGAATCACCATTGACGGCCGGATTGCCTTCCACTCGAAACGATCGATGTTTGACGAAACTATGCAAGTTCGTCGCAGATCGGTATAAGGTGGGTCGTTGGGCCGTATTTTAAGCTACAACTTGCTATGTCGCAGATTCGCATACGACGAATAGAAGCGGAGTTATCGATGTTTATATCTGTGAGGCCATTAACCACCATTGACGACCGGATTGCCTACCACTCGGAACGATAGACGCTTGACGAAACTATGCAAGTTCGTCGCAGATCAGTATAAGGTGGCTCTATGTGTCGTGTTTTAGGCTACAAATTGCTATGTCGCAGATTTGCGTACGACGAATAGAAGCGGAGTTATTGTTGTATATATCTGTCAGGCCATGAATCACCATTGACGGCCGGATTGCCTTCCACTCGAAACGATCGATGTTTGACGAAACTATGCAAGTTCGTCGCAGTTCGGTATAAGGTGGGTCGTTGGGCCGTATTTTAAGCTACAACTTGCTATGTCGCAGATTCGCATACGACGAATAGAAGCGGAGTTATCGATGTTTATATCTGTGAGGCCATTAACCACCATTGACGACCGGATTGCCTACCACTCGGAACGATAGACGCTTGACGAAACTATGCAAGTTCGTCGCAGATCAGTATAAGGTGGCTCTATGTGTCGTGTTTTAGGCTACAAATTGCTATGTCGCAGATTTGCGTACGACGAATAGAAGCGGAGTTATTGTTGTATATATCTGTCAGGCCATGAATCACCATTGACGGCCGGATTGCCTACCACTCGAAACGATCGATGTTTGACGAAACTATGCAAGTTCGTTGCAGATCGGTATAAGGTGGGTCGTTCGTCCGTGTTTTAAGCTACAAATTGCTATGCCGCAGATTCGCATACGACGAATAGAAGCGGAGTTATCGATGTTTATATCTGTGAGGCCATGAATCACCATCGACGGCCGGATTGCCTACCACTCGGATCGATCGACGTTTGACGAAACTATGCAAGTTCTCCGCAGATCGGTATAAGGTGGCTCGATGTGTCGTGTTTTAGGCTACAAATTGCTATGTCGCAGATTTGCAAACGACGAATAGAAGCGGAGTTGTAGTTGTTTATATCTGTGAGGTCATGAATCATCATTGACGGCCGGAATGCCTACCACTCGGAACGATCGACGTTTGACGAAACTATGCAAGTTCGTCGCAGATCGGTATAAGGTGGCTCGATGTGTCGTGTTTTAGGCTACAAATTGCTATGTCCCAGATTTGCATACGACGAATAGAGGCGGAGTTTCAGTTGTTTATATCTGTCAGGCCATGAATCACCATTGACGACCGGATTGCCTACCACTCGGAACGATCGACGTTTGACGAAACTATGCAAGTTCTTCGCAGATCGGTATAAGGTGGGTCGATGTGTCGTGTTTTAACCTACAAATTGCTATGTCGCAGATTCGCATACGACGAATAGAAGCGGAGTTATAGTTGTTTATATGTGTCAGGCCATGAATCACCATTGACGGCCGGATTGCCTACCACTCGAAACGATCGATGTTTGACGAAACTATGCAAGTTTGTCGCAGATCGGTATAAGGTGGGTCGTTGGCCGTGTTTTAAGCTACAACTTGCTATGTCGCAGATTCGCATACGACGAATAGAAGCGGAGTTATCGATGTTTATATCTGTGAGGCCATGAATCACCATTGACGACCGGATTGCCTACCACTCGGAACGATCGACGTTTGACGAAACTATGCAAGTTCGTCGCAGATCGGTATAAGGTGGGTCGATGTGTCGTGTTTTAACCTACAAATTGCTATGTAGCAGATTCGCATACAACAAATAGAAGCGGAGTTACAGTTGTTAATGTCTGTGAGGCCATGAATCACCATTGACGGCCGGAATGCCTACCACTCGAAACGATCGATGTTTGACGAAACTATGCAAGTTCGTCGTAGATCGGTATAAGGTGGGTCGATGTGTCGTGCTTTAAGCTACAAATTGCTATGTCGCAGATTTGCATACGACGAATAGAAGCGGAGTAATAGCTGTTTATATCTGTGAGGCCATGAATCACCATTGACGACCGGATTGCCTACCACTTGAAACGACCGATGTTTGACGAAACTATGCAAGTTCGTTGCAGATCGGTATAAGGTGGGTCGTTGGTCCGTGTTTTAAGCTACAAATTGCTATGCCGCAGATTCGCATACGACGAATAGAAGCGGCGTTATCGATGTTTATATTTGTGAGGCCATGAATCACCATCGACGGCCGGATTGCCTACCACTCGGAACGATCGACGTTTGACGAAACTATGCAAGTTCTCCGCAGATCGGTATAAGGTGGCTCGATGTGTCGTGTTTTAGGCTACAAATTGCTATGTCGCAGATTTGCAAACGACGAATAGAAGCGGAGTTGTAGTTGTTTATATCTGTGAGGTCATGAATCATCATTGACGGCCGGAATGCTTACCACTCGAAACGATCGATGTTTGACGAAACTATGCAAGTTCGTCGCAGATCGGTATAAGGTGGGTCGATGTGTCGTGTTTTATGCTACAAATTGCTATGTCGCAGATTTGCATACGACGAATAGAAGCGGAGTTATTGTTTTTTTATATCTGGTGAGGCTATGAATCACCATTGACAGCCGGATTGCCTACCACTCGGAACGATCGACGTTTGACGAAACTATGCAAGTTCGTCGCAGATCGGTATAAGGTGGGTCGATGTGTCGTGCTTTAAGCTACAAATTGCTATGTCGCAGATTTGCATACGACGAATAGAAGCGGAGTAATAGTTGTTTATATCTGTGAGGCCATGAATCACCATCGACGGCCGGATTGCCTACCACTCGGAACGATCGACGTTTGCCGAAACTATGCAAGTTCTTCGCAGATCGGTATAAGGTGGGTCGATGTGCCGTGTTTTAGGCTACAGATTGTTATCTCGCAGATTTGCGTACGACGAATAGAAGCGGAGTTATAGTTGTTTATATCTGTCAGGCCATTAATCACCATTGACGGCCGGATTGCCTACCACTCGAAACGATCGATGTTTGACGAAACTATACAAGTTTGTCGCAGATCGGTATAAGGTGGGTCGTTGGGCCGCGTCTTAAGCTACAAATTGCTATGTCGCAGATTCGCATACGACGAATAGAAGCGGAGTGATCGATGTTTATATCTGTGAGGCCATTAATCACCATTGACGACCGGATTGCCTACCACTCGGAACGATCGACGTTTGACGAAACTATGCAAGTTCCTCGCAGATCGGTATAAGGTGGGTCGATGTGTCGTGTTTTAACCTACAAATTGCTATGTCGCAGATTTGCATACGACGAATAGATGCGGAGTTACAGTTGTTAATGTCTGTGAGGCCATGAATCACCATTGACGGCCGGATTGCCTTCCACTCGAAACGATCGATGTTTGACGAAACTATGCAAGTTCGTCGCAGATCGGTATAAGGTGGGTCGTTGGGCCGTGTTTTAAGCTACAAATTGCTATGTCGCAGATTTGCAAACGACGAATAGAAGCGGAGTTGTAGTTGTTTATATCTGTGAGGTCATGAATCATCATTGACGGCCGGAATGCCTACCACTCGAAACGATCGATGTTTGACGAAACTATGCAAGTTCGTCGCAGATCGGTATAAGGTGGGTCGATGTGTCGTGCTTTAAGCTACAAATTGCTATGTCGCAGATTTGCATACGACGAATAGATGAGGAGTTACAGTTATTAATGTCTGTGAGGCCATGAATCACCATTGACGGCCGGATTGCCTTCCACTCGAAGCGATCGATGTTTGACGAAACTATGCAAGTTCGTCGCAGATCGGTATAAGGTGGGTCGTTGGGCCGTTTTTTAAGCTACAACTTGCTATGTCGCAGATTCGCATACGACGAATAGAAGCGGAGTTGTCGATGTTTATATCTGTGAGGCCATTAACCACCATTGACGACCGGATTGCCTACCACTCGGAACGATCGACGCTTGACGAAACTATGCAAGTTCGTCGCAGATCGGTATAAGGTGGGTCGATGTGTCGTGCTTTAAGCTACAAATTGCTATGTCGCAGATTTGCATACGACGAATAGATGCGGAGTTATAGTTGTTTATATCTGTCAGGCCATTAATCACCATTGACGGCCGGATTGCCTACCACTCGAAACGATCGATGTTTGACGAAACTATACAAGTTTGTCGCAGATCGGTATAAGGTGGGTCGTTGGGCCGTGTCTTAAGCTACAAATTGCTATGTCGCAGATTCGCATACGACGAATAGAAGCGGAGTGATCGATGTTTACATCTGTGAGGCCATTAATCACCATTGACGACCGGATTGCCTACCACTCGGAACGATCGACGTTTGACGAAACTATGCAAGTTCGTCGCAGATCGGTATAAGGTGGCTCGATGTGTCGTGTTTTAGGCTACAAATTGCTATGTCGCAGATTCGCATACGACGAATAGAAGCGGAGTAATCGATGTTTATATCTGTGAGGCCATTAATCACCATTGACGACCGGATTGCCTACCACTCGGAACGATCGACGTTTGACGAAACTATGCAAGTTCGTCGCAGATCGGTATAAGGTGGCTCGATGTGTCGTGTTTTAGGCTACAAATTGCTATGTCGCAGATTTGCATACGACGAATAGAAGCGGAGTTATTGTTTTTTTATATCTGGTGAGGCTATGAATCACCATTGACAGCCGGATTGCCTACCACTCGGAACGATCGACGTTTGACGAAACTATGCAAGTTCGTCGCAGATCGGTATAAGGTGGTTCGATGTGTCGTGCTTTAAGCTACAAATTGCTATGTCGCAGATTTGCATACGACGAATAGAAGCGGAGTAATAGTTGTTTATATCTGTGAGGCCATGAATCACCATCGACGGCCGGATTGCCTACCACTCGGAACGATCGACGTTTGCCGAAACTATGCAAGTTCTTCGCAGATCGGTATAAGGTGGGTCGATGTGCCGTGTTTTAGGCTACAGATTGTTATCTCGCAGATTTGCGTACGACGAATAGAAGCGGAGTTATAGTTGTTTATATCTGTCAGGCCATTAATCACCATTGACGGCCGGATTGCCTACCACTCGAAACGATCGATGTTTGACGAAACTATACAAGTTTGTCGCAGATCGGTATAAGGTGGGTCGTTGGGCCGCGTCTTAAGCTACAAATTGCTATGTCGCAGATTCGCATACGACGAATAGAAGCGGAGTGATCGATGTTTATATCTGTGAGGCCATTAATCACCATTGACGACCGGATTGCCTACCACTCGGAACGATCGACGTTTGACGAAACTATGCAAGTTCCTCGCAGATCGGTATAAGGTGGCTCGATGTGTCGTGTTTTAGGCTACAAATTGCTATGTCGCAGATTCGCATACGACGAATAGAAGCGGAGTAATCGATGTTTATATCTGTGAGGCCATTAATCACCATTGACGACCGGATTGCCTACCACTCGGAACGATCGACGTTTGACGAAACTATGCAAGTTCGTCGCAGATCGGTATAAGGTGGCTCGATGTGTCGTGTTTTAGGCTACAAATTGCTATGTCGCAGATTTGCATACGACGAATAGAGGCGGAGTTACAGTTGTTTATATCTGTCAGGCCATGAATCACCATTGACGACCGGATTGCCTACCACTCGGAACGATCGACGTTTGACGAAACTATGCAAGTTCTTCGCAGATCGGTATAAGGTGGGTCGATGTGTCGTGTTTTAACCTACAAATTGCTATGTCGCAGATTCGCATACGACGAATAGAAGCGGAGTTATAGTTGTTTATATGTGTCAGGCCATGAATCACCATTGACGACCGGATTGCTTTCCACTCGAAACGACCGCTGTTTGACGAAACTATGCAAGTTCGTCGCAGATCGGTATAAGGTGACTCGATGTGTCGTGTTTTAGGCTACAAATTGCTATGTCGCAGATTTGCAAACGACGAATAGAAGCGGAGTTGTAGTTGTTTATATCTGTGAGGTCATGAATCATCATTGACGGCCGGAATGCCTACCACTCGAAACGATCGATGTTTGACGAAACTATGCAAGTTCGTCGCAGATCGGTATAAGGTGGGTCGATGTGTCGTGCATTAAGCTACAAATTGCTATGTCGCAGATTTGCATACGACGAATAGAAGCGGAGTTATTGTTGTTTATATCTGTCAGGCCATTAACCACCATTGACGACCGGATTGCCTACCACTCGGAACGATCGACGCTTGACGAAACTATTCAAGTTCGTCGCAGATCGGTATAAGGTGGGTCGATGTGTCGTGCTTTAAGCTACAAATTGCTATGTCGCAGATTTGCATACGACGAATAGATGCGGAGTTATAGTTGTTTATATCTGTCAGGCCATTAATCACCATTGACGGCCGGATTGCCTACCACTCGAAACGATCGATGTTTGACGAAACTATACAAGTTTGTCGCAGATCGGTATAAGGTGGGTCGTTGGGCCGTGTCTTAAGCTACAAATTGCTATGTCGCAGATTCGCATACGACGAATAGAAGCGGAGTGATCGATGTTTATATCTGTGAGGCCATTAATCACCATTGACGACCGGATTGCCTACCACTCGGAACGATCTACGTTTGACGAAACTATGCAAGTTCGTCGCAGATCGGTATAAGGTTGCTCGATGTGTCGTGTTTTAGGCTACAAATTGCTATGTCGCAGATTCGCATACGACGAATAAAAGCGGAGTTATTGATGTTTATATCTGTGAGGCCATTAATCACCATTGACGACCGGATTGCCTACCACTCAGAACGATCGACGTTTGACGAAACTATGCAAGTTCGTCGCAGATCGGTATAAGGTGGCTCGATGTGTCGTGTTTTAGGCTACAAATTGCTATGTCGCAGATTTGCATACGACGAATAGAGGCGGAGTTACAGTTGTTTATATCTGTCAGGCCATGAATCACCATTGACGACCGGATTGCCTACCACTCGGAACGATCGACGTTTGACGAAACTATGCAAGTTCTTCGCAGATCGGTATAAGGTGGGTCGATGTGCCGTGTTTTAACCTACAAATTGCTATGTCGCAGATTCGCATACGACGAATAGAAGCGGAGTTATAGTTGTTTATATGTGTCAGGCCATGAATCACCATTGACGACCGGATTGCTTTCCACTCGAAACGACCGATGTTTGACGAAACTATGCAAGTTCGTCGCAGATCGGTATAAGGTGGCTCGATGTGTCGTGTTTTAGGCTACAAATTGCTATGTCGCAGATTTGCAAACGACGAATAGAAGCGGAGGTGTAGTTGTTTATATCTGTGAGGTCATGAATCATCATTGACGGCCGGAATGCCTACCACTCGAAACGATCGATGTTTGACGAAACTATGCAAGTTCGTCGCAGATCGGTATAAGGTGGGTCGATGTGTCGTGCTTTAAGCTACAAATTGCTATGTCGCAGATTTGCATACGACGAATAGAAGCGGAGTTATTGTTGTTTATATCTGTCAGGCCATGAATCACCATTGACGGCCGGATTGCCTACCACTCGGAACGATGGAGGTTTGACGAAACTATGCAAGTTCCTCGCAGATCGGTATAAGGTGGGTCGATGTGTCGTGTTTTAACCTACAAATTGCTATGTAGCAGATTCGCATACAACAAATAGAAGCGGAGTTACAGTTGTTACTGTCTGTGAGGCCATGAATCACCATTGACGGCCGGATTGCCTTCCACTCGAAACGATCGATGTTTGACGAAACTATGCAAGTTCGTCGCAGATCGGTATAAGGTGGGTCGTTGGGCCGTATTTTAAGCTACAACTTGCTATGTCGCAGATTCGCATACGACGAATAGAAGCGGAGTTATCGATGTTTATATCTGTGAGGCCATTAACCACCATTGACGACCGGATTGCCTACCACTCGGAACGATAGACGCTTGACGAAACTATGCAAGTTCGTCGCAGATCAGTATAAGGTGGCTCTATGTGTCGTGCTTTAGGCTACAAATTGCTATGTCGCAGATTTGCGTACGACGAATAGAAGCGGAGTTATTGTTGTATATATCTGTCAGGCCATGAATCACCATTGACGGCCGGATTAGCTTCCACTCGAAACGATCGATGTTTGACGAAACTATGCAAGTTCGTCGCAGATCGGTATAAGGTGGGTCGTTGGGCCGTATTTTAAGCTACAACTTGCTATGTCGCAGATTCGCATACGACGAATAGAAGCGGAGTTATCGATGTTTATATCTGTGAGGCCATTAACCACCATTGACGACCGGATTGCCTACCACTCGGAACGATAGACGCTTGACGAAACTATGCAAGTTCGTCGCAGATCAGTATAAGGTGGCTCTATGTGTCGTGCTTTAGGCTACAAATTGCTATGTCGCAGATTTGCGTACGACGAATAGAAGCGGAGTTATTGTTGTATATATCTGTCAGGCCATGAATCACCATTGACGGCCGGATTGCCTACCACTCGAAACGATCGATGTTTGACGAAACTATGCAAGTTCGTCGCAGATCGGTATAAGGTGGGTCGTTGGGCCGTGTTTTAAGCTACAAGTTGCTATGTCGCAGATTCGCATACGACGAAAAGAGGCGGAGTTATAGTTGTTTATATCTGTGAGGTCATGAATCATCATTGACGGCCGTAATGCCTACCACTCGAAACGATCGATGTTTGACGAAACTATGCAAGTTCGTCGCAGATCGGTTTAAGGTGGGTCGATGTGTCGTGCTTTAAGCTACAAATTGCTATGTGGCAGATTTGCATACGACGAATAGAAGCGGAGTAATAGTTGTTTATATCTGTGAGGCCATGAATCACCATTGACGACCGGATTGCCTACCACTCGAAACGATCGATGTTTGACGAAACTATGCAAGTTCGTTGCAGATCGGTATAAGGTGGGTCGTTGGTCCGTGTTTTAAGCTACAAATTGCTATGCCGCAGATTCGCATACGACGAATAGAAGCGGAGTTATCGATGTTTATATCTGTGAGGCCATGAATCACCATCGACGGCCGGATTGCCTACCACTCGGATCGATCGACGTTTGACGAAACTATGCAAGTTCTCCGCAGATCGGTATAAGGTGGCTCGATGTGTCGTGTTTTAGGCTACAAATTGCTATGTCGCAGATTTGCAAACGACGAATAGAAGCGGAGTTGTAGTTGTTTATATCTGTGAGGTCATGAATCATCATTGACGGCCGGAATGCCTACCACTCGGAACGATCGACGTTTGACGAAACTATGCAAGTTCGTCGCAGATCGGTATAAGGTGGCTCGATGTGTCGTGTTTTAGGCTACAAATTGCTATGTCGCAGATTCGCATACGACGAATAGAAGCGGAGTTATCGATGTTTATATCTGTGAGGCCATTAATCACCATTGACGACCGGATTGCCTACCACTCGGAACGATCGACGTTTGACGAAACTATGCAAGTTCGTCGCAGATCGGTATAAGGTGGCTCGATGTGTCGTGTTTTAGGCTACAAATTGCTATGTCCCAGATTTGCATACGACGAATAGAGGCGGAGTTTCAGTTGTTTATATCTGTCAGGCCATGAATCACCATTGACGACCGGATTGCCTACCACTCGGAACGATCGACGTTTGACGAAACTATGCAAGTTCTTCGCAGATCGGTATAAGGTGGGTCGATGTGTCGTGTTTTAACCTACAAATTGCTATGTCGCAGATTCGCATACGACGAATAGAAGCGGAGTTATAGTTGTTTATATGTGTCAGGCCATGAATCACCATTGACGACCGGATTGCTTTCCACTCGAAACGACCGATGTTTGACGAAACTATGCAAGTTCGTCGCAGATCGGTATAAGGTGACTCGATGTGTCGTGTTTTAGGCTACAAATTGCTATGTCGCAGATTTGCAAACGACGAATAGAAGCGGAGTTGTAGTTGTTTATATCTGTGAGGTCATGAATCATCATTGACGGCCGGAATGCCTACCACTCGAAACGATCGATGTTTGACGAAACTATGCAAGTTCGTCGCAGATCGGTTTAAGGTGGGTCGATGTGTCGTGCTTTAAGCTACAAATTGCTATGTGGCAGATTTGCATACGACGAATAGAAGCGGAGTAATAGTTGTTTATATCTGTGAGGCCATGAATCACCATTGACGACCGGATTGCCTACCACTCGAAACGATCGATGTTTGACGAAACTATGCAAGTTCGTTGCAGATCGGTATAAGGTGGGTCGTTGGTCCGTGTTTTAATCTACAAATTGCTATGCCGCAGATTCGCATACGACGATTAGAAGCGGAGTTATCGATGTTTATATCTGTGAGGCCATGAATCACCATCGACGGCCGGATTGCCTACCACTCGGATCGATCGACGTTTGACGAAACTATGCAAGTTCTCCGCAGATCGGTATAAGGTGGCTCGATGTGTCGTGTTTTAAGCTACAAATTGCTATGTCGCAGATTTGCAAACGACGAATAGAAGCGGAGTTGTAGTTGTTTATATCTGTGAGGTCATGAATCATCATTGACGGCCGGAATGCCTACCACTCGGAACGATCGACGTTTGACGAAACTATGCAAGTTCGTCGCAGATCGGTATAAGGTGGCTCGATGTGTCGTGTTTTAGGCTACAAATTGCTATGTCGCAGATTCGCATACGACGAATAGAAGCGGAGTTATCGATGTTTATATCTGTGAGGCCATTAATCACCATTGACGACCGGATTGCCTACCACTCGGAACGATCGACGTTTGACGAAACTATGCAAGTTCGTCGCAGATCGGTATAAGGTGGCTCGATGTGTCGTGTATTAGGCTACAAATTGCTATGTCCCAGATTTGCATACGACGAATAGAGGCGGAGTTTCAGTTGTTTATATCTGTCAGGCCATGAATCACCATTGACGACCGGATTGCCTACCACTCGGAACGATCGACGTTTGACGAAACTATGCAAGTTCTTCGCAGATCGGTATAAGGTGGGTCGATGTGTCGTGTTTTAACCTACAAATTGCTATGTCGCAGATTCGCATACGACGAATAGAAGCGGAGTTACAGTTGTTTATATGTGTCAGGCCATGAATCACCATTGACGACCGGATTGCTTTCCACTCGAAACGACCGATGTTTGACGAAACTATGCAAGTTCGTCGCAGATCGGTATAAGGTGACTCGATGTGTCGTGTTTTAGGCTACAAATTGCTATGTCGCAGATTTGCAAACGACGAATAGAAGCGGAGTTGTAGTTGTTTATATCTGTGAGGTCATGAATCATCATTGACGGCCGGAATGCCTACCACTCGAAACGATCGATGTTTGACGAAACTATGCAAGTTCGTCGCAGATCGGTATAAGGTGGGTCGATGTGTCGTGCTTTAAGCTACTAATTGCTATGTCGCAGATTTGCATACGACGAATAGAAGCGGAGTTATTGTTGTTTATATCTGTCAGGCCATGAATCACCATTGACGGCCGGATTGCCTACCACTCGGAACGATGGACGTTTGACGAAACTATGCAAGTTCCTCGCAGATCGGTATAAGGTGGGTCGATGTGTCGTGTTTTAACCTACAAATTGCTATGTAGCAGATTCGCATACAACAAATAGAAGCGGATTTACAGTTGTTACTGTCTGTGAGGCCATGAATCACCATTGACGGCCGGATTGCCTTCCACTCGAAACGATCGATGTTTGACGAAACTATGCAAGTTCGTCGCAGATCGGTATAAGGTGGGTCGTTGGGCCGTGTTTTAAGCTACAACTTGCTATGTCGCAGATTCGCATACGACGAATAGAAGCGGAGTTATCGATGTTTATATCTGTGAGGCCATTAACCACCATTGACGACCGGATTGCCTACCACTCGGAACGATAGACGCTTGACGAAACTATGCAAGTTCGTCGCAGATCAGTATAAGGTGGGTCGTTGGGCCGTGTTTTAAGCTACAAGTTGCTATGTCGCAGATTCGCATACGACGAAAAGAGGCGGAGTTATAGTTGTTTATATCTGTGAGGTCATGAATCATCATTGACGGCCGGAATGCCTACCACTCGAAACGATGGATGTTTGACGAAACTATGCAAGTTCGTCGCAGATCGGTATAAGGTGGGTCGATGTGTCGTGCTTTAAGCTACAAATTGCTATGTGGCAGATTTGCATACGACGAATAGAAGCGGAGTAATAGTTGTTTATATCTGTGAGGCCATGAATCACCATTGACGACCGGATTGCCTACCACTCGAAACGATCGATGTTTGACGAAACTATGCAAGTTCGTTGCAGATCGGTATAAGGTGGGTCGTTGGTCCGTGTTTTAAGCTACAAATTGCTATGCCGCAGATTCGCATACGACGAATAGAAGCGGAGTTATCGATGTTTATATCTGTGAGGCCATGAATCACCATCGACGGCCGGATTGCCTACCACTCGGATCGATCGACGTTTGACGAAACTATGCAAGTTCTCCGCAGATCGGTATAAGGTGGCTCGATGTGTCGTGTTTTAGGCTACAAATTGCTATGTCGCAGATTTGCAAACGACGAATAGAAGCGGAGTTATAGTTGTTTATATCTGTGAGGTCATGAATCATCATTGACGGCCGGAATGCCTACCACTCGGAACGATCGACGTTTGACGAAACTATGCAAGTTCGTCGCAGATCGGTATAAGGTGGCTCGATGTGTCGTGTTTTAGGCTACAAATTGCTATGTCGCAGATTCGCATACGACGAATAGAAGCGGAGTTATCGATGTTTATATCTGTGAGGCCATTAATCACCATTGACGACCGGATTGCCTACCACTCGGAACGATCGACGTTTGACGAAACTATGCAAGTTCGTCGCAGATCGGTATAAGGTGGCTCGATGTGTCGTGTTTTAGGCTACAAATTGCTATGTCCCAGATTTGCATACGACGAATAGAGGCGGAGTTTCAGTTGTTTATATCTGTCAGGCCATGAATCACCATTGACGACCGGATTGCCTACCACTCGGAACGATCGACGTTTGACGAAACTATGCAAGTTCTTCGCAGATCGGTATAAGGTGGGTCGATGTGTCGTGTTTTAACCTACAAATTGCTATGTCGCAGATTCGCATACGACGAATAGAAGCGGAGTTATAGTTGTTTATATGTGTCAGGCCATGAATCACCATTGACGACCGGATTGCTTTCCACTCGAAACGACCGATGTTTGACGAAACTATGCAAGTTCGTCGCAGATCGGTATAAGGTGACTCGATGTGTCGTGTTTTAGGCTACAAATTGCTATGTCGCAGATTTGCATACGACGAATAGAAGCGGAGTTGTAGTTGTTTATATCTGTGAGGTCATGAATCATCATTGACGGCCGGAATGCCTACCACTCGAAACGATCGATGTTTGACGAAACTATGCAAGTTCGTCGCAGATCGGTTTAAGGTGGGTCGATGTGTCGTGCTTTAAGCTACAAATTGCTATGTGGCAGATTTGCATACGACGAATAGAAGCGGAGTAATAGTTGTTTATATCTGTGAGGCCATGAATCACCATTGACGACCGGATTGCCTACCACTCGAAACGATCGATGTTTGACGAAACTATGCAAGTTCGTTGCAGATCGGTATAAGGTGGGTCGTTGGTCCGTGTTTTAATCTACAAATTGCTATGCCGCAGATTCGCATACGACGATTAGAAGCGGAGTTATCGATGTTTATATCTGTGAGGCCATGAATCACCATCGACGGCCGGATTGCCTACCACTCGGATCGATCGACGTTTGACGAAACTATGCAAGTTCTCCGCAGATCGGTATAAGGTGGCTCGATGTGTCGTGTTTTAAGCTACAAATTGCTATGTCGCAGATTTGCAAACGACGAATAGAAGCGGAGTTGTAGTTGTTTATATCTGTGAGGTCATGAATCATCATTGACGGCCGGAATGCCTACCACTCGGAACGATCGACGTTTGACGAAACTATGCAAGTTCGTCGCAGATCGGTATAAGGTGGCTCGATGTGTCGTGTTTTAGGCTACAAATTGCTATGTCGCAGATTCGCATACGACGAATAGAAGCGGAGTTATCGATGTTTATATCTGTGAGGCCATTAATCACCATTGACGACCGGATTGCCTACCACTCGGAACGATCGACGTTTGACGAAACTATGCAAGTTCGTCGCAGATCGGTATAAGGTGGCTCGATGTGTCGTGTATTAGGCTACAAATTGCTATGTCCCAGATTTGCATACGACGAATAGAGGCGGAGTTTCAGTTGTTTATATCTGTCAGGCCATGAATCACCATTGACGACCGGATTGCCTACCACTCGGAACGATCGACGTTTGACGAAACTATGCAAGTTCTTCGCAGATCGGTATAAGGTGGGTCGATGTGTCGTGTTTTAACCTACAAATTGCTATGTCGCAGATTCGCATACGACGAATAGAAGCGGAGTTATAGTTGTTTATATGTGTCAGGCCATGAATCACCATTGACGACCGGATTGCTTTCCACTCGAAACGACCGATGTTTGACGAAACTATGCAAGTTCGTCGCAGATCGGTATAAGGTGACTCGATGTGTCGTGTTTTAGGCTACAAATTGCTATGTCGCAGATTTGCAAACGACGAATAGAAGCGGAGTTGTAGTTGTTTATATCTGTGAGGTCATGAATCATCATTGACGGCCGGAATGCCTACCACTCGAAACGATCGATGTTTGACGAAACTATGCAAGTTCGTCGCAGATCGGTATAAGGTGGGTCGATGTGTCGTGCTTTAAGCTACTAATTGCTATGTCGCAGATTTGCATACGACGAACAGAAGCGGAGTTATTGTTGTTTATATCTGTCAGGCCATGAATCACCATTGACGGCCGGATTGCCTACCACTCGGAACGATGGACGTTTGACGAAACTATGCAAGTTCCTCGCAGATCGGTATAAGGTGGGTCGATGTGTCGTGTTTTAACCTACAAATTGCTATGTAGCAGATTCGCATACAACAAATAGAAGCGGATTTACAGTTGTTACTGTCTGTGAGGCCATGAATCACCATTGACGGCCGGATTGCCTTCCACTCGAAACGATCGATGTTTGACGAAACTATGCAAGTTCGTCGCAGATCGGTATAAGGTGGGTCGTTGGGCCGTGTTTTAAGCTACAACTTGCTATGTCGCAGATTCGCATACGACGAATAGAAGCGGAGTTATCGATGTTTATATCTGTGAGGCCATTAACCACCATTGACGACCGGATTGCCTACCACTCGGACCGATAGACGCTTGACGAAACTATGCAAGTTCGTCGCAGATCAGTATAAGGTGGGTCGTTGGGCCGTGTTTTAAGCTACAAGTTGCTATGTCGCAGATTCGCATACGACGAAAAGAGGCGGAGTTATAGTTGTTTATATCTGTGAGGTCATGAATCATCATTGACGGCCGGAATGCCTACCACTCGAAACGATGGATGTTTGACGAAACTATGCAAGTTCGTCGCAGATCGGTATAAGGTGGGTCGATGTGTCGTGCTTTAAGCTACAAATTGCTATGTGGCAGATTTGCATACGACGAATAGAAGCGGAGTAATAGTTGTTTATATCTGTGAGGCCATGAATCACCATTGACGACCGGATTGCCTACCACTCGAAACGATCGATGTTTGACGAAACTATGCAAGTTCGTTGCAGATCGGTATAAGGTGGGTCGTTGGTCCGTGTTTTAAGCTACAAATTGCTATGCCGCAGATTCGCATACGACGAATAGAAGCGGAGTTATCGATGTTTATATCTGTGAGGTCATGAATCATCATTGACGGCCGGAATGCCTACCACTCGAAACGATCGATGTTTGACGAAACTATGCAAGTTCTCCGCAGATCGGTATAAGGTGGCTCGATGTGTCGTGTTTTAGGCTACAAATTGCTATGTCGCAGATTTGCAAACGACGAATAGAAGCGGAGTTGTAGTTGTTTATATCTGTGAGGTCATGAATCATCATTGACGGCCGGAATGCCTACCACTCGAAACGATCGATGTTTGACGAAACTATGCAAGTTCGTCGCAGATCGGTATAAGGTGGGTCGATGTGTCGTGTTTTATGCTACAAATTGCTATGTCGCAGATTTGCATACGACGAATAGAAGCGGAGTTATTGTTTTTTATATCTGGTGAGGCTATGAATCACCATTGACAGCCGGATTGCCTACCACTCGGAACGATCGACGTTTGACGAAACTATGCAAGTTCGTCGCAGATCGGTATAAGGTGGTTCGATGTGTCGTGCTTTAAGCTACAAATTGCTATGTCGCAGATTTGCATACGACGAATAGAAGCGGAGTAATAGTTGTTTATATCTGTGAGGCCATGAATCACCATCGACGGCCGGATTGCCTACCACTCGGAACGATCGACGTTTGCCGAAACTATGCAAGTTCTTCGCAGATCGGTATAAGGTGGGTCGATGTGCCGTGTTTTAGGCTACAGATTGTTATCTCGCAGATTTGCGTACGACGAATAGAAGCGGAGTTATAGTTGTTTATATCTGTCAGGCCATTAATCACCATTGACGGCCGGATTGCCTACCACTCGAAACGATCGATGTTTGACGAAACTATACAAGTTTGTCGCAGATCGGTATAAGGTGGGTCGTTGGGTCGTGTCTTAAGCTACAAGTTGCTATTTCGCAGATTCGCATATGACGAATAGAAGCGGAGTTATCGATGTTTATATCTGTGAGGCCATTAACCACCATTGACGACCGGATTGCCTACCACTCGGAACGATCGACGCTTGACGAAACTATGCAAGTTCGTCGCATATCGGTATAAGGTGGGTCGATGTGTCGTGCTTTAAGCTACAAATTGCTATGTCGCAGATTTGCATACGACGAATAGATGCGGAGTTATAGTTGTTTATATCTGTCAGGCCATTAATCACCATTGACGGCCGGATTGCCTACCACTCGAAACGATCGATGTTTGACGAAACTATGCAAGTTCGTCGCAGATCGGTATAAGGTGGCTCGATGTGTCGTGTTTTAGGCTACAAATTGCTATGTCGCAGATTTGCATACGACGAATAGAGGCGGAGTTACAGTTGTTTATATCTGTCAGGCCATGAATCACCATTGACGACCGGATTGCCTACCACTCGGAACGATCGACGTTTGACGAAACTATGCAAGTTCTTCGCAGATCGGTATAAGGTGGGTCGATGTGTCGTGTTTTAACCTACAAATTGCTATGTCGCAGATTCGCATACGACGAATAGAAGCGGAGTTATAGTTGTTTATATGTGTCAGGCCATGAATCACCATTGACGACCGGATTGCTTTCCACTCGAAACGACCGCTGTTTGACGAAACTATGCAAGTTCGTCGCAGATCGGTATAAGGTGACTCGATGTGTCGTGTTTTAGGCTACAAATTGCTATGTCGCAGATTTGCAAACGACGAATAGAAGCGGAGTTGTAGTTGTTTATATCTGTGAGGTCATGAATCATCATTGACGGCCGGAATGCCTACCACTCGAAACGATCGATGTTTGACGAAACTATGCAAGTTCGTCGCAGATCGGTATAAGGTGGGTCGATGTGTCGTGCTTTAAGCTACAAATTGCTATGTCGCAGATTTGCATACGACGAATAGAAGCGGAGTTATTGTTGTTTATATCTGTCAGGCCATTAACCACCATTGACGACCGGATTGCCTACCACTCGGAACGATCGACGCTTGACGAAACTATGCAAGTTCGTCGCAGATCGGTATAAGGTGGGTCGATGTGTCGTGCTTTAAGCTACAAATTGCTATGTCGCAGATTTGCATACGACGAATAGATGCGGAGTTATAGTTGTTTATATCTGTCAGGCCATTAATCACCATTGACGGCCGGATTGCCTACCACTCGAAACGATCGATGTTTGACGAAACTATACAAGTTTGTCGCAGATCGGTATAAGGTGGGTCGTTGGGCCGTGTCTTAAGCTACAAATTGCTATGTCGCAGATTCGCATACGACGAATAGAAGCGGAGTGATCGATGTTTATATCTGTGAGGCCATTAATCACCATTGACGACCGGATTGCCTACCACTCGGAACGATCTACGTTTGACGAAACTATGCAAGTTCGTCGCAGATCGGTATAAGGTGGCTCGATGTGTCGTGTTTTAGGCTACAAATTGCTATGTCGCAGATTCGCATACGACGAATAAAAGCGGAGTTATTGATGTTTATATCTGTGAGGCCATTAATCACCATTGACGACCGGATTGCCTACCACTCGGAACGATCGACGTTTGACGAAACTATGCAAGTTCGTCGCAGATCGGTATAAGGTGGCTCGATGTGTCGTGTTTTAGGCTACAAATTGCTATGTCGCAGATTTGCATACGACGAATAGAGGCGGAGTTACAGTTGTTTATATCTGTCAGGCCATGAATCACCATTGACGACCGGATTGCCTACCACTCGGAACGATCGACGTTTGACGAAACTATGCAAGTTCTTCGCAGATCGGTATAAGGTGGGTCGATGTGCCGTGTTTTAACCTACAAATTGCTATGTCGCAGATTCGCATACGACGAATAGAAGCGGAGTTATAGTTGTTTATATGTGTCAGGCCATGAATCACCATTGACGACCGGATTGCTTTCCACTCGAAACGACCGATGTTTGACGAAACTATGCAAGTTCGTCGCAGATCGGTATAAGGTGACTCGATGTGTCGTGTTTTAGGCTACAAATTGCTATGTCGCAGATTTGCAAACGACGAATAGAAGCGGAGGTGTAGTTGTTTATATCTGTGAGGTCATGAATCATCATTGACGGCCGGAATGCCTACCACTCGAAACGATCGATGTTTGACGAAACTATGCAAGTTCGTCGCAGATCGGTATAAGGTGGGTCGATGTGTCGTGCTTTAAGCTACAAATTGCTATGTCGCAGATTTGCATACGACGAATAGAAGCGGAGTTATTGTTGTTTATATCTGTCAGGCCATGAATCACCATTGACGGCCGGATTGCCTACCACTCGGAACGATGGAGGTTTGACGAAACTATGCAAGTTCCTCGCAGATCGGTATAAGGTGGGTCGATGTGTCGTGTTTTAACCTACAAATTGCTATGTAGCAGATTCGCATACAACAAATAGAAGCGGAGTTACAGTTGTTACTGTCTGTGAGGCCATGAATCACCATTGACGGCCGGATTGTCTTCCATTCGAAACGATCGATGTTTGACGAAACTATGCAAGTTCGTCGCAGATCGGTATAAGGTGGGTCGATGTGTCGTGCTTTAAGCTACAAATTGCTATGTCGCAGATTTGCGTACGACGAATAGAAGCGGAGTTATTGTTGTATATATCTGTCAGGCCATGAATCACCATTGACGGCCGGATTGCCTTCCACTCGAAACGATCGATGTTTGACGAAACTATGCAAGTTCGTCGCAGATCGGTATAAGGTGGGTCGTTGGGCCGTATTTTAAGTTACAACTTGCTATGTCGCAGATTCGCATACGACGAATAGAAGCGGAGTTATCGATGTTTATATCTGTGAGGCCATTAACCACCATTGACGACCGGATTGCCTACCACTCGGAACGATAGACGCTTGACGAAACTATGCAAGTTCGTCGCAGATCAGTATAAGGTGGCTCTATGTGTCGTGTTTTAGGCTACAAATTGCTATGTCGCAGATTTGCGTACGACGAATAGAAGCGGAGTTATTGTTGTATATATCTGTCAGGCCATGAATCACCATTGACGGCCGGATTGCCTACCACTCGAAACGATCGATGTTTGACGAAACTATGCAAGTTCGTCGCAGATCGGTATAAGGTGGGTCGTTGGGCCGTGTTTTAAGCTACAAGTTGCTATGTCGCAGATTCGCATACGACGAAAAGAGGCGGAGTTATAGTTGTTTATATCTGTGAGGTCATGAATCATCATTGACGGCCGTAATGCCTACCACTCGAAACGATCGATGTTTGACGAAACTATGCAAGTTCGTCGCAGATCGGTTTAAGGTGGGTCGATGTGTCGTGCTTTAAGCTACAAATTGCTATGTGGCAGATTTGCATACGACGAATAGAAGCGGAGTAATAGTTGTTTATATCTGTGAGGCCATGAATCACCATTGACGACCGGATTGCCTACCACTCGAAACGATCGATGTTTGACGAAACTATGCAAGTTCGTTGCAGATCGGTATAAGGTGGCTCGATGTGTCGTGTTTTAGGCTACAAATTGCTATGTCGCAGATTCGCATACGACGAATAGAAGCGGAGTTATCGATGTTTATATCTGTGAGGCCATTAATCACCATTGACGACCGGATTGCCTACCACTCGGAACGATCGACGTTTGACGAAACTATGCAAGTTCGTCGCAGATCGGTATAAGGTGGCTCGATGTGTCGTGTTTTAGGCTACAAATTGCTATGTCCCAGATTTGCATACGACGAATAGAGGCGGAGTTTCAGTTGTTTATATCTGTCAGGCCATGAATCACCATTGACGACCGGATTGCCTACCACTCGGAACGATCGACGTTTGACGAAACTATGCAAGTTCTTCGCAGATCGGTATAAGGTGGGTCGATGTGTCGTGTTTTAACCTACAAATTGCTATGTCGCAGATTCGCATACGACGAATAGAAGCGGAGTTATAGTTGTTTATATGTGTCAGGCCATGAATCACCATTGACGACCGGATTGCTTTCCACTCGAAACGACCGATGTTTGACGAAACTATGCAAGTTCGTCGCAGATCGGTATAAGGTGACTCGATGTGTCGTGTTTTAGGCTACAAATTGCTATGTCGCAGATTTGCAAACGACGAATAGAAGCGGAGTTGTAGTTGTTTATATCTGTGAGGTCATGAATCATCATTGACGGCCGGAATGCCTACCACTCGAAACGATCGATGTTTGACGAAACTATGCAAGTTCGTCGCAGATCGGTTTAAGGTGGGTCGATGTGTCGTGCTTTAAGCTACAAATTGCTATGTGGCAGATTTGCATACGACGAATAGAAGCGGAGTAATAGTTGTTTATATCTGTGAGGCCATGAATCACCATTGACGACCGGATTGCCTACCACTCGAAACGATCGATGTTTGACGAAACTATGCAAGTTCGTTGCAGATCGGTATAAGGTGGGTCGTTGGTCCGTGTTTTAATCTACAAATTGCTATGCCGCAGATTCGCATACGACGAATAGAAGCGGAGTTATCGATGTTTATATCTGTGAGGCCATGAATCACCATCGACGGCCGGATTGCCTACCACTCGGATCGATCGACGTTTGACGAAACTATGCAAGTTCTCCGCAGATCGGTATAAGGTGGCTCGATGTGTCGTGTTTTAAGCTACAAATTGCTATGTCGCAGATTTGCAAACGACGAATAGAAGCGGAGTTGTAGTTGTTTATATCTGTGAGGTCATGAATCATCATTGACGGCCGGAATGCCTACCACTCGGAACGATCGACGTTTGACGAAACTATGCAAGTTCGTCGCAGATCGGTATAAGGTGGCTCGATGTGTCGTGTTTTAGGCTACAAATTGCTATGTCGCAGATTCGCATACGACGAATAGAAGCGGAGTTATCGATGTTTATATCTGTGAGGCCATTAATCACCATTGACGACCGGATTGCCTACCACTCGGAACGATCGACGTTTGACGAAACTATGCAAGTTCGTCGCAGATCGGTATAAGGTGGCTCGATGTGTCGTGTATTAGGCTACAAATTGCTATATCCCAGATTTGCATACGACGAATAGAGGCGGAGTTTCAGTTGTTTATATCTGTCAGGCCATGAATCACCATTGACGACCGGATTGCCTACCACTCGGAACGATCGACGTTTGACGAAACTATGCAAGTTCTTCGCAGATCGGTATAAGGTGGGTCGATGTGTCGTGTTTTAACCTACAAATTGCTATGTCGCAGATTCGCATACGACGAATAGAAGCGGAGTTATTGTTGTTTATATGTGTCAGGCCATGAATCACCATTGACGACCGGATTGCTTTCCACTCGAAACGACCGATGTTTGACGAAACTATGCAAGTTCGTCGCAGATCGGTATAAGGTGACTCGATGTGTCGTGTTTTAGGCTACAAATTGCTATGTCGCAGATTTGCAAACGACGAATAGAAGCGGAGTTGTAGTTGTATATATCTGTGAGGTCATGAATCATCATTGACGGCCGGAATGCCTACCACTCGAAACGATCGATGTTTGACGAAACTATGCAAGTTCGTCGCAGATCGGTATAAGGTGGGTCGATGTGTCGTGCTTTAAGCTACTAATTGCTATGTCGCAGATTTGCATACGACGAATAGAAGCGGAGTTATTGTTGTTTATATCTGTCAGGCCATGAATCACCATTGACGGCCGGATTGCCTACCACTCGGAACGATGGACGTTTGACGAAACTATGCAAGTTCCTCGCAGATCGGTATAAGGTGGGTCGATGTGTCGTGTTTTAACCTACAAATTGCTATGTAGCAGATTCGCATACAACAAATAGAAGCGGAGTTACAGTTGTTACTGTCTGTGAGGCCATGAATCACCATTGACGGCCGGATTGCCTTCCACTCGAAACGATCGATGTTTGACGAAACTATGCAAGTTCGTCGCAGATCGGTATAAGGTGGGTCGTTGGGCCGTGTTTTAAGCTACAACTTGCTATGTCGCAGATTCGCATACGACGAATAGAAGCGGAGTTATCGATGTTTATATCTGTGAGGCCATTAACCACCATTGACGACCGGATTGCCTACCACTCGGACCGATAGACGCTTGACGAAACTATGCAAGTTCGTCGCAGATCAGTATAAGGTGGGTCGTTGGGCCGTGTTTTAAGCTACAAGTTGCTATGTCGCAGATTCGCATACGACGAAAAGAGGCGGAGTTATAGTTGTTTATATCTGTGAGGTCATGAATCATCATTGACGGCCGGAATGCCTACCACTCGAAACGATGGATGTTTGACGAAACTATGCAAGTTCGTCGCAGATCGGTATAAGGTGGGTCGATGTGTCGTGCTTTAAGCTACAAATTGCTATGTGGCAGATTTGCATACGACGAATAGAAGCGGAGTAATAGTTGTTTATATCTGTGAGGCCATGAATCACCATTGACGACCGGATTGCCTACCACTCGAAACGATCGATGTTTGACGAAACTATGCAAGTTCGTCGCAGATCGGTATAAGGTGACTCGATGTGTCGTGTTTTAGGCTACAAATTGCTATGTCGCAGATTTGCATACAACAAATAGAAGCGGAGTTACAGTTGTTAATGTCTGTGAGGCCATGAATCACCATTGACGGCCGGATTGCCTACCACTCGAAACGATCGACGTTTGACGAAACTATGCAAGTTCGTCGCAGATCGGTATAAGTTGGCTCGATGTGTCGTGTTTTAGGCTACAGATTGTTATGTCGCAGATTCGCATACGACGAATAAAGCGGAGTTATAGTTGTTTATATGTGTCAGGCCATGAATCACCATTGACGACCGGATTGCTTTCCACTCGAAACGACCGATGTTTGACGAAACTATGCAAGTTCGTCGCAGATCGGTATAAGGTGACTCGATGTGTCGTGTTTTAAGCTACAAATTGCTATGTCGCAGATTTGCAAACGACGAATAGAAGCGGAGTTGTAGTTGTTTATATCTGTGAGGTCATGAATCATCATTGACGGCCGGAATGCTTACCACTCGAAACGATCGATGTTTGACGAAACTATGCAAGTTCGTCGCAGATCGGTATAAGGTGGGTCGTTGGGCCGTGTTTTAAGCTACAAGTTGCTATGTCGCAGATTCGCATACGACGAAAAGAGGCGGAGTTATAGTTGTTTATATCTGTGAGGTCATGAATCATCATTGACGGCCGGAATGCCTACCACTCGAAACGATCGATGTTTGACGAAACTATGCAAGTTCGTCGCAGATCGGTATAAGGTGGGTCGATGTGTCGTGCTTTAAGCTACAAATTGCTATGTGGCAGATTTGCATACGACGAATAGAAGCGGAGTAATAGTTGTTTATATCTGTGAGGCCATGAATCACCATCGACGGCCGGATTGCCTACCACTCGGATCGATCGACGTTTGACGAAACTATGCAAGTTCTCCGCAGATCGGTATAAGGTGGCTCGATGTGTCGTGTTTTAGGCTACAAATTGCTATGTCGCAGATTTGCAAACGACGAATAGAAGCGGAGTTGTAGTTGTTTATATCTGTGAGGTCATGAATCATCATTGACGGCCGGAATGCCTACCACTCGGAACGATCGACGTTTGACGAAACTATGCAAGTTCGTCGCAGATCGGTATAAGGTGGCTCGATGTGTCGTGTTTTAGGCTACAAATTGCTATGTCGCAGATTCGCATACGACGAATAGAAGCGGAGTTATCGATGTTTATATCTGTGAGGCCATTAATCACCATTGACGACCGGATTGCCTACCACTCGGAACGATCGACGTTTGACGAAACTATGCAAGTTCTTCGCAGATCGGTATAAGGTGGGTCGATGTGTCGTGTTTTAACCTACAAATTGCTATGTCGCAGATTCGCATACGACGAATAGAAGCGGAGTTATAGTTGTTTATATGTGTCAGGCCATGAATCACCATTGACGACCGGATTGCTTTCCACTCGAAACGACCGATGTTTGACGAAACTATGCAAGTTCGTCGCAGATCGGTTTAAGGTGGGTCGATGTGTCGTGCTTTAAGCTACAAATTGCTATGTGGCAGATTTGCATACGACGAATAGAAGCGGAGTAATAGTTGTTTATATCTGTGAGGCCATGAATCACCATTGACGACCGGATTGCCTACCACTCGAAACGATCGATGTTTGACGAAACTATGCAAGTTCGTTGCAGATCGGTATAAGGTGGGTCGTTGGTCCGTGTTTTAATCTACAAATTGCTATGCCGCAGATTCGCATACGACGAATAGAAGCGGAGTTATCGATGTTTATATCTGTGAGGCCATGAATCACCATCGACGGCCGGATTGCCTACCACTCGGATCGATCGACGTTTGACGAAACTACGCAAGTTCTCCGCAGATCGGTATAAGGTGGCTCGATGTGTCGTGTTATAAGCTACAAATTGCTATGTCGCAGATTTGCAAACGACGAATAGAAGCGGAGTTGTAGTTGTTTATATCTGTGAGGTCATGAATCATCATTGACGGCCGGAATGCCTACCACTCGGAACGATCGACGTTTGACGAAACTATGCAAGTTCGTCGCAGATCGGTATAAGGTGGCTCGATGTGTCGTGTTTTAGGCTACAAATTGCTATGTCGCAGATTCGCATACGACGAATAGAAGCGGAGTTATCGATGTTTATATCTGTGAGGCCATTAATCACCATTGACGACCGGATTGCCTACCACTCGGAACGATCGACGTTTGACGAAACTATGCAAGTTCGTCGCAGATCGGTATAAGGTGGCTCGATGTGTCGTGTATTAGGCTACAAATTGCTATGTCCCAGATTTGCATACGACGAATAGAGGCGGAGTTTCAGTTGTTTATATCTGTCAGGCCATGAATCACCATTGACGACCGGATTGCCTACCACTCGGAACGATCGACGTTTGACGAAACTATGCAAGTTCTTCGCAGATCGGTATAAGGTGGGTCGATGTGTCGTGTTTTAACCTACAAATTGCTATGTCGCAGATTCGCATACGACGAATAGAAGCGGAGTTATTGTTGTTTATATGGGTCAGGCCATGAATCACCATTGACGACCGGATTGCTTTCCACTCGAAACGACCGATGTTTGACGAAACTATGCAAGTTCGTCGCAGATCGGTATAAGGTGACTCGATGTGTCGTGTTTTAGGCTACAAATTGCTATGTCGCAGATTTGCAAACGACGAATAGAAGCGGAGTTGTAGTTGTTTATATCTGTGAGGTCATGAATCATCATTGACGGCCGGAATGCCTACCACTCGAAACGATCGATGTTTGACAAAACTATGCAAGTTCGTCGCAGATCGGTATAAGGTGGGTCGATGTGTCGTGCTTTAAGCTACTAATTGCTATGTCGCAGATTTGCATACGACGAATAGAAGCGGAGTTATTGTTGTTTATATCTGTCAGGCCATGAATCACCATTGACGGCCGGATTGCCTACCACTCGGAACGATGGACGTTTGACGAAACTATGCAAGTTCCTCGCAGATCGGTATAAGGTGGGTCGATGTGTCGTGTTTTAACCTACAAATTGCTATGTAGCAGATTCGCATACAACAAATAGAAGCGGAGTTACAGTTGTTACTGTCTGTGAGGCCATGAATCACCATTGACGGCCGGATTGCCTTCCACTCGAAACGATCGATGTTTGACGAAACTATGCAAGTTCGTCGCAGATCGGTATAAGGTGGGTCGTTGGGCCGTGTTTTAAGCTACAACTTGCTATGTCGCAGATTCGCATACGACGAATAGAAGCGGAGTTATCGATGTTTATATCTGTGAGGCCATTAACCACCATTGACGACCGGATTGCCTACCACTCGGACCGATAGACGCTTGACGAAACTATGCAAGTTCGTCGCAGATCAGTATAAGGTGGGTCGTTGGGCCGTGTTTTAAGCTACAAGTTGCTATGTCGCAGATTCGCATACGACGAAAAGAGGCGGAGTTATAGTTGTTTATATCTGTGAGGTCATGAATCATCATTGACGGCCGGAATGCCTACCACTCGAAACGATCGATGTTTGACGAAACTATGCAAGTTCGTCGCAGATCGGTATAAGGTGGGTCGATGTGTCGTGCTTTAAGCTACAAATTGCTATGTGGCAGATTTGCATACGACGAATAGAAGCGGAGTAATAGTTGTTTATATCTGTGAGGCCATGAATCACCATTGACGACCGGATTGCCTACCACTCGAAACGATCGATGTTTGACGAAACTATGCAAGTTCGTTGCAGATCGGTATAAGGTGGGTCGTTGGTCCGTGTTTTAAGCTACAAATTGCTATGCCGCAGATTCGCATACGACGAATAGAAGCGGAGTTATCGATGTTTATATCTGTGAGGCCATGAATCACCATCGACGGCCGGATTGCCTACCACTCGGATCGATCGACGTTTGACGAAACTATGCAAGTTCTCCGCAGATCGGTATAAGGTGGCTCGATGTGTCGTGTTTTAGGCTACAAATTGCTATGTCGCAGATTTGCAAACGACGAATAGAAGCGGAGTTGTAGTTGTTTATATCTGTGAGGTCATGAATCATCATTGACGGCCGGAATGCCTACCACTCGAAACGATCGATGTTTGACGAAACTATGCAAGTTCGTCGCAGATCGGTATAAGGTGGGTCGATGTGTCGTGTATTATGCTACAAATTGCTATGTCGCAGATTTGCATACGACGAATAGAAGCGGAGTTATTGTTTTTTATTTCTGATGAGGCTATGAATCACCATTGACAGCCGGATTGCCTACCACTCGGAACGATCGACGTTTGACGAAACTATGCAAGTTCGTCGCAGATCGGTATAAGTTAGCTCGATGTGTCCTGTTTTAGGCTACAGATTGCTATGTCGCAGATTTGCGTACGACGAATAGAAGCGGAGTTATAGTTGTTTATATCTGACAGGTCATGAATCACCATCGACGGCCGGATTGCCTACCACTCGGAACGATCGACGTTTGCCGAAACTATGCAAGTTCTTCGCAGATCGGTATAAGGTGGGTCGATGTGTCGTGTTTTAACCTACAAATTGCTATGTCGCAGATTCGCATACGACGAATAGAAGCGGAGTTATAGTTGTTTATATGTGTCAGGCCATGAATCACCATTGACGACCGGATTGCTTTCCACTCGAAACGACCGATGTTTGACGAAACTATGCAAGTTCGTCGCAGATCGGTATAAGGTGACTCGATGTGTCGTGTTTTAGGCTACAAATTGCTATGTCGCAGATTTGCATACAACAAATAGAAGCGGAGTTACAGTTGTTAATGTCTGTGAGGCCATGAATCACCATTGACGGCCGGATTGCCTACCACTCGAAACGATCGACGTTTGACGAAACTATGCAAGTTCGTCGCAGATCGGTATAAGTTGGCTCGATGTGTCGTGTTTTAGGCTACAGATTGTTATGTCGCAGATTCGCATACGACGAATAAATCGGAGTTATAGTTGTTTATATGTGTCAGGCCATGAATCACCATTGACGACCGGATTGCTTTCCACTCGAAACGACCGATGTTTGACGAAACTATGCAAGTTCGTCGCAGATCGGTATAAGGTGACTCGATGTGTCGTGTTTTAAGCTACAAATTGCTATGTCGCAGATTTGCAAACGACGAATAGAAGCGGAGTTGTAGTTGTTTATATCTGTGAGGTCATGAATCATCATTGACGGCCGGAATGCTTACCACTCGAAACGATCGATGTTTGACGAAACTATGCAAGTTCGTCGCAGATCGGTATAAGGTGGGTCGTTGGGCCGTGTTTTAAGCTACAAGTTGCTATGTCGCAGATTCGCATACGACGAAAAGAGGCGGAGTTATAGTTGTTTATATCTGTGAGGTCATGAATCATCATTGACGGCCGGGATGCCTACCACTCGAAACGATCGATGTTTGACGAAACTATGCAAGTTCGTCGCAGATCGGTATAAGGTGGGTCGATGTGTCGTGCTTTAAGCTACAAATTGCTATGTGGCAGATTTGCATACGACGAATAGAAGCGGAGTAATAGTTGTTTATATCTGTGAGGCCATGAATCACCATTGACGACCGGATTGCCTACCACTCGAAACGATCGATGTTTGACGAAACTATGCAAGTTCGTTGCAGATCGGTATAAGGTGGGTCGTTGGTCCGTGTTTTAAGCTACAAATTGCTATGCCGCAGATTCGCATACGACGAATAGAAGCGGAGTTATCGATGTTTATATCTGTGAGGCCATGAATCACCATCGACGGCCGGATTGCCTACCACTCGGATCGATCGACGTTTGACGAAACTATGCAAGTTCTCCGCAGATCGGTATAAGGTGGCTCGATGTGTCGTGTTTTAGGCTACAAATTGCTATGTCGCAGATTTGCAAACGACGAATAGAAGCGGAGTTGTTGTTGTTTATATCTGTGAGGTCATGAATCATCATTGACGGCCGGAATGCCTACCACTCGGAACGATCGACGTTTGACGAAACTATGCAAGTTCGTCGCAGATCGGTATAAGGTGGCTCGATGTGTCGTGTTTTAGGCTACAAATTGCTATGTCGCAGATTCGCATACGACGAATAGAAGCGGAGTTATCGATGTTTATATCTGTGAGGCCATTAATCACCATTGACGACCGGATTGCCTACCACTCGGAACGATCGACGTTTGACGAAACTATGCAAGTTCGTCGCAGATCGGTATAAGGTGGCTCGATGTGTCGTGTTTTAGGCTACAAATTGCTATGTCCCAGATTTGCATACGACGAATAGAGGCGGAGTTTCAGTTGTTTATATCTGTCAGGCCATGAATCACCATTGACGACCGGATTGCCTACCACTCGGAACGATCGACGTTTGACGAAACTATGCAAGTTCTTCGCAGATCGGTATAAGGTGGGTCGATGTGTCGTGTTTTAACCTACAAATTGCTATGTCGCAGATTCGCATACGACGAATAGAAGCGGAGTTATAGTTGTTTATATGTGTCAGGCCATGAATCACCATTGACGACCGGATTGCTTTCCACTCGAAACGACCGATGTTTGACGAAACTATGCAAGTTCGTCGCAGATCGGTATAAGGTGACTCGATGTGTCGTGTTTTAGGCTACAAATTGCTATGTCGCAGATTTGCAAACGACGAATAGAAGCGGAGTTGTAGTTGTTTATATCTGTGAGGTCATGAATCATCATTGACGGCCGGAATGCCTACCACTCGAAACGATCGATGTTTGACGAAACTATGCAAGTTCGTCGCAGATCGGTATAAGGTGGGTCGATGTGTCGTGCTTTAAGCTACAAATTGCTATGTCGCAGATTTGCATACGACGAATAGAAGCGGAGTTATTGTTGTTTATATCTGTCAGGCCATGAATCACCATTGACGGCCGGATTGCCTACCACTCGGAACGATGGACGTTTGACGAAACTATGCAAGTTCCTCGCAGATCGGTATAAGGTGGGTCGATGTGTCGTGTTTTAACCTACAAATTGCTATGTAGCAGATTCGCATACAACAAATAGAAGCGGAGTTACAGTTGTTACTGTCTGTGAGGCCATGAATCACCATTGACGGCCGGATTGCCTTCCACTCGAAACGATCGATGTTTGACGAAACTATGCAAGTTCGTCGCAGATCGGTATAAGGTGGGTCGTTGGGCCGTGTTTTAAGCTACAACTTGCTATGTCGCAGATTCGCATACGACGAATAGAAGCGGAGTTATCGATGTTTATATCTGTGAGGCCATTAACCACCATTGACGACCGGATTGCCTACCACTCGGAACGATCGACGTTTGACGAAACTATGCAAGTTCGTCGCAGATCGGTATAAGGTGGCTCGATGTGTCGTGTTTTAGGCTACAAATTGCTATGTCGCAGATTCGCATACGACGAATAGAAGCGGAGTTATCGATGTTTATATCTGTGAGGCCATTAATCACCATTGACGACCGGATTGCCTACCACTCGGAACGATCGACGTTTGACGAAACTATGCAAGTTCGTCGCAGATCGGTATAAGGTGGCTCGATGTGTCGTGTTTTAGGCTACAAATTGCTATGTCGCAGATTTGCATACGACGAATAGAGGCGGAGTTACAGTTGTTTATATGTGTCAGGCCATGAATCACCATTGACGACCGGATTGCTTTCCACTCGAAACGACCGATGTTTGACGAAACTATGCAAGTTCGTCGCAGATCGGTATAAGGTGACTCGATGTGTCGTGTTTTAAGCTACAAATTGCTATGTCGCAGATTTGCAAACGACGAATAGAAGCGGAGTTGTAGTTGTTTATATCTGTGAGGTCATGAATCATCATTGACGGCCGGAATGCTTACCACTCGAAACGATCGATGTTTGACGAAACTATGCAAGTTCGTCGCAGATCGGTATAAGGTGGGTCGATGTGTCGTGCTTTAAGCTACAAATTGCTATGTCGCAGATTTGCATACGACGAATAGAAGCGGAGTTATTGTTGTTTATATCTGTCAGGCCATTAACCACCATTGACGACCGGATTGCCTACCACTCGGAACGATCGACGTTTGACGAAACTATGCAAGTTCGTCGCAGATCGGTATAAGGTGGCTCGATGTGTCGTGTTTTAGGCTACAAATTGCTATGTCGCAGATTTGCATACGACGAATAGAGGCGGAGTTACAGTTGTTTATATGTGTCAGGCCATGAATCACCATTGACGACCGGATTGCTTTCCACTCGAAACGACCGATGTTTGACGAAACTATGCAAGTTCGTCGCAGATCGGTATAAGGTGACTCGATGTGTCGTGTTTTAGGCTACAAATTGCTATGTCGCAGATTTGCAAACGACGAATAGAAGCGGAGTTGTAGTTGTTTATATCTGTGAGGTCATGAATCATCATTGACGGCCGGAATGCCTACCACTCGAAACGATCGATGTTTGACGAAACTATGCAAGTTCGTCGCAGATCGGTATAAGGTGGGTCGATGTGTCGTGCTTTAAGCTACAAATTGCTATGTCGCAGATTTGCATACGACGAATAGAAGCGGAGTTATTGTTGTTTATATCTGTCAGGCCATGAATCACCATTGACGGCCGGATTGCCTACCACTCGGAACGATGGACGTTTGACGAAACTATGCAAGTTCCTCGCAGATCGGTATAAGGTGGGTCGATGTGTCGTGTTTTAACCTACAAATTGCTATGTAGCAGATTCGCATACAACAAATAGAAGCGGAGTTACAGTTGTTACTGTCTGTGAGGCCATGAATCACCATTGACGGCCGGATTGCCTTCCACTCGAAACGATCGATGTTTGACGAAACTATGCAAGTTCGTCGCAGATCGGTATAAGGTGGGTCGTTGGGCCGTGTTTTAAGCTACAACTTGCTATGTCGCAGATTCGCATACGACGAATAGAAGCGGAGTTATCGATGTTTATATCTGTGAGGTCATGAATCATCATTGACGGCCGGAATGCTTACCACTCGAAACGATCGATGTTTGACGAAACTATGCAAGTTCGTCGCAGATCGGTATAAGGTGGGTCGTTGGGCCGTGTTTTAAGCTACAAGTTGCTATGTCGCAGATTCGCATACGACGAAAAGAGGCGGAGTTATAGTTGTTTATATCTGTGAGGTCATGAATCATCATTGACGGCCGGAATGCCTACCACTCGAAACGATCGATGTTTGACGAAACTATGCAAGTTCGTCGCAGATCGGTATAAGGTGGGTCGATGTGTCGTGCTTTAAGCTACAAATTGCTATGTGGCAGATTTGCATACGACGAATAGAAGCGGAGTAATAGTTGTTTATATCTGTGAGGCCATGAATCACCATTGACGACCGGATTGCCTACCACTCGAAACGATCGATGTTTGACGAAACTATGCAAGTTCGTTGCAGATCGGTATAAGGTGGGTCGTTGGTCCGTGTTTTAAGCTACAAATTGCTATGCCGCAGATTCGCATACGACGAATAGAAGCGGAGTTATCGATGTTTATATCTGTGAGGCCATGAATCACCATCGACGGCCGGATTGCCTACCACTCGGATCGATCGACGTTTGACGAAACTATGCAAGTTCTCCGCAGATCGGTATAAGGTGGCTCGATGTGTCGTGTTTTAGGCTACAAATTGCTATGTCGCAGATTTGCAAACGACGAAAAGAGGCGGAGTTATAGTTGTTTATATCTGTGAGGTCATGAATCATCATTGACGGCCGGAATGCCTACCACTCGAAACGATCGATGTTTGACGAAACTATGCAAGTTCGTCGCAGATCGGTATAAGGTGGGTCGTTGGGCCGTGTTTTAAGCTACAACTTGCTATGTCGCAGATTCGCATACGACGAATAGAAGCGGAGTTATCGATGTTTATATCTGTGAGGCCATGAATCACCATTGACGACCGGATTGCTTTCCACTCGAAACGACCGATGTTTGACGAAACTATGCAAGTTCGTCGCAGATCGGTATAAGGTGACTCGATGTGTCGTGTTTTAGGCTACAAATTGCTATGTCGCAGATTTGCAAACGACGAATAGAAGCGGAGTTGTAGTTGTTTATATCTGTGAGGTCATGAATCATCATTGACGGCCGGAATGCCTACCACTCGAAACGATCGATGTTTGACGAAACTATGCAAGTTCGTCGCAGATCGGTATAAGGTGGGTCGATGTGTCGTGCTTTAAGCTACAAATTGCTATGTCGCAGATTTGCATACGACGAATAGATGCGGAGTTATTGTTGTTTATATCTGTCAGGCCATGAATCACCATTGACGGCCGGATTGCCTACCACTCGGAACGATGGACGTTTGACGAAACTATGCAAGTTCCTCGCAGATCGGTATAAGGTGGGTCGATGTGTCGTGTTTTAACCTACAAATTGCTATGTAGCAGATTCGCATACAACAAATAGAAGCGGAGTTACAGTTGTTACTGTCTGTGAGGCCATGAATCACCATTGACGGCCGGATTGCCTTCCACTCGAAACGATCGATGTTTGACGAAACTATGCAAGTTCGTCGCAGATCGGTATAAGGTGGGTCGTTGGGCCGTGTTTTAAGCTACAACTTGCTATGTCGCAGATTCGCATACGACGAATAGAAGCGGAGTTATCGATGTTTATATCTGTGAGGTCATGAATCATCATTGACGGCCGGAATGCTTACCACTCGAAACGATCGATGTTTGACGAAACTATGCAAGTTCGTCGCAGATCGGTATAAGGTGGGTCGTTGGGCCGTGTTTTAAGCTACAAGTTGCTATGTCGCAGATTCGCATACGACGAAAAGAGGCGGAGTTATAGTTGTTTATATCTGTGAGGTCATGAATCATCATTGACGGCCGGAATGCCTACCACTCGAAACGATCGATGTTTGACGAAACTATGCAAGTTCGTCGCAGATCGGTATAAGGTGGGTCGATGTGTCGTGCTTTAAGCTACAAATTGCTTTGTGGCAGATTTGCATACGACGAATAGAAGCGGAGTAATAGTTGTTTATATCTGTGAGGCCATGAATCACCATTGACGACCGGATTGCCTACCACTCGAAACGATCGATGTTTGACGAAACTATGCAAGTTCGTTGCAGATCGGTATAAGGTGGGTCGTTGGTCCGTGTTTTAAGCTACATATTGCTATGCCGCAGATTCGCATACGACGAATAGAAGCGGAGTTATCGATGTTTATATCTGTGAGGCCATGAATCACCATCGACGGCCGGATTGCCTACCACTCGGATCGATCGACGTTTGACGAAACTATGCAAGCTCTCCGCAGATCGGTATAAGGTGGCTCGATGTGTCGTGTTTTAGGCTACAAATTGCTATGTCGCAGATTTGCAAACGACGAATAGAAGCGGAGTTGTTGTTGTTTATATCTGTGAGGTCATGAATCATCATTGACGGCCGGAATGCCTACCACTCGGAACGATCGACGTTTGACGAAACTATGCAAGTTCGTCGCAGATCGGTATAAGGTGGCTCGATGTGTCGTGTTTTAGGCTACAAATTTCTATGTCGCAGATTCGCATACGACGAATAGAAGCGGAGTTATCGATGTTTATATCTGTGAGGCCATTAATCACCATTGACGACCGGATTGCCTACCACTCGGAACGATCGACGTTTGACGAAACTATGCAAGTTCGTCGCAGATCGGTATAAGGTGGCTCGATGTGTCGTGTTTTAGGCTACAAATTGCTATGTCCCAGATTTGCATACGACGAATAGAGGCGGAGTTTCAGTTGTTTATATCTGTCAGGCCATGAATCACCATTGACGACCGGATTGCCTACCACTCGGAACGATCGACGTTTGACGAAACTATGCAAGTTCTTCGCAGATCGGTATAAGGTGGGTCGATGTGTCGTGTTTTAACCTACAAATTGCTATGTCGCAGATTCGCATACGACGAATAGAAGCGGAGTTATAGTTGTTTATATGTGTCAGGCCATGAATCACCATTGACGACCGGATTGCTTTCCACTCGAAACGACCGATGTTTGACGAAACTATGCAAGTTCGTCGCAGATCGGTATAAGGTGACTCGATGTGTCGTGTTTTAGGCTACAAATTGCTATGTCGCAGATTTGCAAACGACGAATAGAAGCGGAGTTGTAGTTGTTTATATCTGTGAGGTCATGAATCATCATTGACGGCCGGAATGCCTACCACTCGAAACGATCGATGTTTGACGAAACTATGCAAGTTCGTCGCAGATCGGTATAAGGTGGGTCGATGTGTCGTGCTTTAAGCTACAAATTGCTATGTCGCAGATTTGCATACGACGAATAGAAGCGGAGTTATTGTTGTTTATATCTGTCAGGCCATGAATCACCATTGACGGCCGGATTGCCTACCACTCGGAACGATGGACGTTTGACGAAACTATGCAAGTTCCTCGCAGATCGGTATAAGGTGGGTCGATGTGTCGTGTTTTAACCTACAAATTGCTATGTAGCAGATTCGCATACAACAAATAGAAGCGGAGTTACAGTTGTTACTGTCTGTGAGGCCATGAATCACCATTGACGGCCGGATTGCCTTCCACTCGAAACGATCGATGTTTGACGAAACTATGCAAGTTCGTCGCAGATCGGTATAAGGTGGGTCGTTGGGCCGTGTTTTAAGCTACAACTTGCTATGTCGCAGATTCGCATACGACGAATAGAAGCGGAGTTATCGATGTTTATATCTGTGAGGCCATTAACCACCATTGACGACCGGATTGCCTACCACTCGGAACGATAGACGCTTGACGAAACTATGCAAGTTCGTCGCAGATCAGTATAAGGTGGGTCGTTGGGCCGTGTTTTAAGCTACAAGTTGCTATGTCGCAGATTCGCATACGACGAAAAGAGGCGGAGTTATAGTTGTTTATATCTGTGAGGTCCTGAATCATCATTGACGGCCTGAATGCCTACCACTCGAAACGATCGATGTTTGACGAAACTATGCAAGTTCGTCGCAGATCGGTATAAGGTGGGTCGATGTGTCGTGCTTTAAGCTACAAATTGCTATGTGGCAGATTTGCATACGACGAATAGAAGCGGAGTAATAGTTGTTTATATCTGTGAGGCCATGAATCACCATTGACGACCGGATTGCCTACCACTCGAAACGATCGATGTTTGACGAAACTATGCAAGTTCGTTGCAGATCGGTATAAGGTGGGTCGTTGGTCCGTGTTTTAAGCTACAAATTGCTATGCCGCAGATTCGCATACAACAAATAGAAGCGCAGTTACAGTTGTTACTGTCTGTGAGGCCATGAATCACCATTGACGGCCGGATTGCCTTCCACTCGAAACGATCGATGTTTGACGAAACTATGCAAGTTCGTCGCAGATCGGTATAAGGTGGGTCGTTGGTCCGTGTTTTAAGCTACAAATTGCTATGCCGCAGATTCGCATACGACGAATAGAAGCGGAGTTATCGATGTTTATATCTGTGAGGCCATGAATCACCATCGACGGCCGGATTGCCTACCACTCGGATCGATCGACGTTTGACGAAACTATGCAAGTTCTCCGCAGATCGGTATAAGGTGGCTCGATGTGTCGTGTTTTAGGCTACAAATTGCTATGTCGCAGATTTGCAAACGACGAATAGAAGCGGAGTTTTAGTTGTTCATATCTGTGAGGTCATGAATCATCATTGACGGCCGGAATGCCTACCACTCGAAACGATCGATGTTTGACGAAACTATGCAAGTTCGTCGCAGATCGGTATAAGGTGGGTCGATGTGTCGTGTATTATGCTACAAATTGCTATGTCGCAGATTTGCATACGACGAATAGAAGCGGAGTTATGGTTTTTTATATCTGGTGAGGCTATGAATCACCATTGACAGCCGGATTGCCTACCACTCGGAACGATCGACGTTTGACGAAACTATGCAAGTTCGTCGCAGATCGGTATAAGTTAGCTCGACGTGTCCTGTTTTAGGCTACAGATTGCTATGTCGCAGATTTGGGTACGACGAATAGAAGCGGAGTTATAGTTGTTTATATCTGACAGGTCATGAATCACCATCGACGGCCGGATTGCCTACCACTCGGAACGATCGACGTTTGCCGAAACTATGCAAGTTCTTCGCAGATCGGTATAAGGTGGTTCGATGTGTCGTGTTTTAACCTACAAATTGCTATGTCGCAGATTCGCATACGACGAATAGAAGCGGAGTTATAGTTGTTTATATGTGTCAGGCCATGAATCACCATTGACGACCGGATTGCTTTCCACTCGAAACGACCGATGTTTGACGAAACTATGCAAGTTCGTCGCAGATCGGTATAAGGTGACTCGATGTGTCGTGTTTTAGGCTACAAATTGCTATGTCGCAGATTTGCATACAACAAATAGAAGCGGAGTTACAGTTGTTAATGTCTGTGAGGCCATGAATCACCATTGACGGCCGGATTGCCTACCACTCGAAACGATCGACGTTTGACGAAACTATGCAAGTTCGTCGCAGATCGGTATAAGTTGGCTCGATGTGTCGTGTTTTAGGCTACAGATTGTTATGTCGCAGATTCGCAGACGACGAATAGAAGCGGAGTTATAGTTGTTTATATGTGTCAGGCCATGAATCACCATTGACGACCGGATTGCTTTCCACTCGAAACGACCGATGTTTGACGAAACTATGCAAGTTCGTCGCAGATCGGTATAAGGTGACTCGATGTGTCGTGTTTTAAGCTACAAATTGCTATGTCGCAGATTTGCAAACGACGAATAGAAGCGGAGTTGTAGTTGTTTATATCTGTGAGGTCATGAATCATCATTGACGGCCGGAATGCTTACCACTCGAAACGATCGATGTTTGACGAAACTATGCAAGTTCGTCGCAGATCGGTATAAGGTGGGTCGATGTGTCGTGCTTTAAGCTACAAATTGCTATGTCGCAGATTTGCATACGACGAATAGAAGCGGAGTTATAGTTGTTTATATCTGTCAGGCCATTAACCACCATTGACGACCGGATTGCCTACCACTCGGAACGATCGACGCTTGACGAAACTATGCAAGTTCGTCGCAGATCGGTATAAGGTGGGTCGATGTGTCGTGCTTTAAGCTACAAATTGCTATGTCGCAGATTTGCATACGACGAATAGATGCGGAGTTATAGTTGTTTATATCTGTCAGGCCATTAATCACCATTGACGGCCGGATTGCCTACCACTCGAAACGATCGATGTTTGACGAAGCTATACAAGTTTGTCGCAGATCGGTATAAGGTGGGTCGTTGGGCCGTGTCTTAAGCTACAAATTGCTATGTCGCAGATTCGCATACGACGAATAGAAGCGGAGTGATCGATGTTTATATCTGTGAGGCCATTAATCACCATTGACGACCGGATTGCCTACCACTCGGAACGATCGACGTTTGACGAAACTATGCAAGTTCGTCGCAGATCGGTATAAGGTGGCTCGATGTGTCGTGTTTTAGGCTACAAATTGCTATGTCGCAGATTCGCATACGACGAATAGAAGCGGAGTTATCGATGTTTATATCTGTGAGGCCATTAATCACCATTGACGACCGGATTGCCTACCACTCGGAACGATCGACGTTTGACGAAACTATGCAAGTTCGTCGCAGATCGGTATAAGGTGGCTCGATGTGTCGTGTTTTAGGCTACAAATTGCTATGTCGCAGATTTGCATACGACGAATAGAGGCGGAGTTACAGTTGTTTATATCTGTCAGGCCATGAATCACCATTGACGACCGGATTGCCTACCACTCGGAACGATCGACGTTGGACGAAACTATGCAAGTTCTTCGCAGATCGGTATAAGGTGGGTCGATGTGTCGTGTTTTAACCTACAAATTGCTATGTCGCAGATTCGCATACGACGAATAGAAGCGGAGTTATAGTTGTTTATATGTGTCAGGCCATGAATCACCATTGACGACCGGATTGCTTTCCACTCGAAACGACCGATGTTTGACGAAACTATGCAAGTTCGTCGCAGATCGGTATAAGGTGACTCGATGTGTCGTGTTTTAGGCTACAAATTGCTATGTCGCAGATTTGCAAACGACGAATAGAAGCGGAGTTGTAGTTGTTTATATCTGTGAGGTCATGAATCATCATTGACGGCCGGAATGCCTACCACTCGAAACGATCGATGTTTGACGAAACTATGCAAGTTCGTCGCAGATCGGTATAAGGTGGGTCGATGTGTCGTGCTTTAAGCTACAAATTGCTATGTCGCAGATTTGCATACGACGAATAGAAGCGGAGTTATTGTTGTTTATATCTGTCAGGCCATGAATCACCATTGACGGCCGGATTGCCTACCACTCGGAACGATGGACGTTTGACGAAACTATGCAAGTTCCTCGCAGATCGGTATAAGGTGGGTCGATGTGTCGTGTTTTAACCTACAAATTGCTATGTAGCAGATTCGCATACAACAAATAGAAGCGGAGTTACAGTTGTTACTGTCTGTGAGGCCATGAATCACCATTGACGGCCGGATTGCCTTCCACTCGAAACGATCGATGTTTGACGAAACTATGCAAGTTCGTCGCAGATCGGTATAAGGTGGGTCGTTGGGCCGTGTTTTAAGCTACAACTTGCTATGTCGCAGATTCGCATACGACGAATAGAAGCGGAGTTATCGATGTTTATATCTGTGAGGTCATGAATCATCATTGACGGCCGGAATGCCTACCACTCGAAACGATCGATGTTTGACGAAACTATGCAAGTTCGTCGCAGATCGGTATAAGGTGGGTCGTTGGGCCGTGTTTTAAGCTACAAGTTGCTATGTCGCAGATTCGCATACGACGAAAAGAGGCGGAGTTATAGTTGTTTATATCTGTGAGGTCATGAATCATCATTGACGGCCGGAATGCCTACCACTCGAAACGATCGATGTTTGACGAAACTATGCAAGTTCGTCGCAGATCGGTATAAGGTGGGTCGATGTGTCGTGCTTTAAGCTACAAATTGCTATGTGGCAGATTTGCATACGACGAATAGAAGCGGAGTAATAGTTGTTTATATCTGTGAGGCCATGAATCACCATTGACGACCGGATTGCCTACCACTCGAAACGATCGATGTTTGACGAAACTATGCAAGTTCGTTGCAGATCGGTATAAGGTGGGTCGTTGGTCCGTGTTTTAAGCTACAAATTGCTATGCCGCAGATTCGCATACGACGAATAGAAGCGGAGTTATCGATGTTTATATCTGTGAGGCCATGAATCACCATCGACGGCCGGATTGCCTACCACTCGGATCGATCGACGTTTGACGAAACTATGCAAGTTCTCCGCAGATCGGTATAAGGTGGCTCGATGTGTCGTGTTTTAGGCTACAAATTGCTATGTCGCAGATTTGCAAACGACGAAAAGAGGCGGAGTTATAGTTGTTTATATCTGTGAGGTCATGAATCATCATTGACGGCCGGAATGCCTACCACTCGAAACGATCGATGTTTGACGAAACTATGCAAGTTCGTCGCAGATCGGTATAAGGTGGGTCGTTGGGCCGTGTTTTAAGCTACAACTTGCTATGTCGCAGATTCGCATACGACGAATAGAAGCGGAGTTATCGATGTTTATATCTGTGAGGCCATGAATCACCATTGACGACCGGATTGCTTTCCACTCGAAACGACCGATGTTTGACGAAACTATGCAAGTTCGTCGCAGATCGGTATAAGGTGACTCGATGTGTCGTGTTTTAGGCTACAAATTGCTATGTCGCAGATTTGCAAACGACGAATAGAAGCGGAGTTGTAGTTGTTTATATCTGTGAGGTCATGAATCATCATTGACGGCCGGAATGCCTACCACTCGAAACGATCGATGTTTGACGAAACTATGCAAGTTCGTCGCAGATCGGTATAAGGTGGGTCGATGTGTCGTGCTTTAAGCTACAAATTGCTATGTCGCAGATTTGCATACGACGAATAGATGCGGAGTTATTGTTGTTTATATCTGTCAGGCCATGAATCACCATTGACGGCCGGATTGCCTACCACTCGGAACGATGGACGTTTGACGAAACTATGCAAGTTCCTCGCAGATCGGTATAAGGTGGGTCGATGTGTCGTGTTTTAACCTACAAATTGCTATGTAGCAGATTCGCATACAACAAATAGAAGCGGAGTTACAGTTGTTACTGTCTGTGAGGCCATGAATCACCATTGACGGCCGGATTGCCTTCCACTCGAAACGATCGATGTTTGACGAAACTATGCAAGTTCGTCGCAGATCGGTATAAGGTGGGTCGTTGGGCCGTGTTTTAAGCTACAACTTGCTATGTCGCAGATTCGCATACGACGAATAGAAGCGGAGTTATCGATGTTTATATCTGTGAGGTCATGAATCATCATTGACGGCCGGAATGCTTACCACTCGAAACGATCGATGTTTGACGAAACTATGCAAGTTCGTCGCAGATCGGTATAAGGTGGGTCGTTGGGCCGTGTTTTAAGCTACAAGTTGCTATGTCGCAGATTCGCATACGACGAAAAGAGGCGGAGTTATAGTTGTTTATATCTGTGAGGTCATGAACCATCATTGACGGCCGGAATGCCTACCACTCGAAACGATCGATGTTTGACGAAACTATGCAAGTTCGTCGCAGATCGGTATAAGGTGGGTCGATGTGTCGTGCTTTAAGCTACAAATTGCTATGTGGCAGATTTGCATACGACGAATAGAAGCGGAGTAATAGTTGTTTATATCTGTGAGGCCATGAATCACCATTGACGACCGGATTGCCTACCACTCGAAACGATCGATGTTTGACGAAACTATGCAAGTTCGTTGCAGATCGGTATAAGGTGGGTCGTTGGTCCGTGTTTTAAGCTACAAATTGCTATGCCGCAGATTCGCATACGACGAATAGAAGCGGAGTTATCGATGTTTATATCTGTGAGGCCATGAATCACCATCGACGGCCGGATTGCCTACCACTCGGAACGATCGACGTTTGACGAAACTATGCAAGTTCTTCGCAGATCGGTATAAGGTGGCTCGATGTGTCGTGTTTTAGGCTACAAATTGCTATGTCGCAGATTTGCAAACGACGAATAGAAGCGGAGTTGTTGTTGTTTATATCTGTGAGGTCATGAATCATCATTGACGGCCGGAATGCCTACCACTCGGAACGATCGACGTTTGACGAAACTATGCAAGTTCGTCGCAGATCGGTATAAGGTGGCTCGATGTGTCGTGTTTTAGGCTACAAATTGCTATGTCGCAGATTTGCATACGACGAATAGAAGCGGAGTTATCGATGTTTATATCTGTGAGGCCATTAATCACCATTGACGACCGGATTGCCTACCACTCGGAACGATCGACGTTTGACGAAACTATGCAAGTTCGTCGCAGATCGGTATAAGGTGGCTCGATGTGTCGTGTTTTAGGCTACAAATTGCTATGTCCCAGATTTGCATACGACGAATAGAGGCGGAGTTTCAGTTGTTTATATCTGTCAGGCCATGAATCACCATTGACGACCGGATTGCCTACCACTCGGAACGATCGACGTTTGACGAAACTATGCAAGTTCTTCGCAGATCGGTATAAGGTGGGTCGATGTGTCGTGTTTTAACCTACAAATTGCTATGTCGCAGATTCGCATACGACGAATAGAAGCGGAGTTATAGTTGTTTATATGTGTCAGGCCATGAATCACCATTGACGACCGGATTGCTTTCCACTCGAAACGACCGATGTTTGACGAAACTATGCAAGTTCGTCGCAGATCGGTATAAGGTGACTCGATGTGTCGTGTTTTAGGCTACAAATTGCTATGTCGCAGATTTGCAAACGACGAATAGAAGCGGAGTTGTAGTTGTTTATATCTGTGAGGTCATGAATCATCATTGACGGCCGGAATGCCTACCACTCGAAACGATCGATGTTTGACGAAACTATGCAAGTTCGTCGCAGATCGGTATAAGGTGGGTCGATGTGTCGTGCATTAAGCTACAAATTGCTATGTCGCAGATTTGCATACGACGAATAGAAGCGGAGTTATTGTTGTTTATATCTGTCAGGCCATGAATCACCATTGACGGCCGGATTGCCTACCACTCGGAACGATGGACGTTTGACGAAACTATGCAAGTTCCTCGCAGATCGGTATAAGGTGGGTCGATGTGTCGTGTTTTAACCTACAAATTGCTATGTAGCAGATTCGCATACAACAAATAGAAGCGGAGTTACAGTTGTTACTGTCTGTGAGGCCATGAATCACCATTGACGGCCGGATTGCCTTCCACTCGAAACGATCGATGTTTGACGAAACTATGCAAGTTCGTCGCAGATCGGTATAAGGTGGGTCGTTGGGCCGTGTTTTAAGCTACAACTTGCTATGTCGCAGATTCGCATACGACGAATAGAAGCGGAGTTATCGATGTTTATATCTGTGAGGCCATTAACCACCATTGACGACCGGATTGCCTACCACTCGGAACGATAGACGCTTGACGAAACTATGCAAGTTCGTCGCAGATCAGTATAAGGTGGGTCGTTGGGCCGTGTTTTAAGCTACAAGTTGCTATGTCGCAGATTCGCATACGACGAAAAGAGGCGGAGTTATAGTTGTTTATATCTGTGAGGTCATGAATCATCATTGACGGCCGGAATGCCTACCACTCGAAACGATCGATGTTTGACGAAACTATGCAAGTTCGTCGCAGATCGGTATAAGGTGGGTCGATGTGTCGTGCTTTAAGCTACAAATTGCTATGTGGCAGATTTGCATACGACGAATAGAAGCGGAGTAATAGTTGTTTATATCTGTGAGGCCATGAATCACCATTGACGACCGGATTGCCTACCACTCGAAACGATCGATGTTTGACGAAACTATGCAAGTTCGTTGCAGATCGGTATAAGGTGGGTCGTTGGTCCGTGTTTTAAGCTACAAATTGCTATGCCGCAGATTCGCATACGACGAATAGAAGCGGAGTTATCGATGTTTATATCTGTGAGGCCATGAATCACCATCGACGGCCGGATTGCCTACCACTCGGATCGATCGACGTTTGACGAAACTATGCAAGTTCTCCGCAGATCGGTATAAGGTGGCTCGATGTGTCGTGTTTTAGGCTACAAATTGCTATGTCGCAGATTTGCAAACGACGAATAGAAGCGGAGTTTTAGTTGTTCATATCTGTGAGGTCATGAATCATCATTGACGGCCGGAATGCCTACCACTCGAAACGATCGATGTTTGACGAAACTATGCAAGTTCGGCGCCGATCGGTATAAGGTGGGTCGATGTGTCGTGTATTATGCTACAAATTGCTATGTCGCAGATTTGCATACGACGAATAGAAGCGGAGTTATGGTTTTTTATATCTGGTGAGGCTATGAATCACCATTGACAGCCGGATTGCCTACCACTCGGAACGATCGACGTTTGACGAAACTATGCAAGTTCGTCGCAGATCGGTATAAGTTAGCTCGACGTGTCCTGTTTTAGGCTACAGATTGCTATGTCGCAGATTTGCGTACGACGAATAGAAGCGGAGTTATAGTTGTTTATATCTGACAGGTCATGAATCACCATCGACGGCCGGATTGCCTACCACTCGGAACGATCGACGTTTGCCGAAACTATGCAAGTTCTTCGCAGATCGGTATAAGGTGGTTCGATGTGTCGTGTTTTAACCTACAAATTGCTATGTCGCAGATTCGCATACGACGAATAGAAGCGGAGTTATAGTTGTTTATATGTGTCAGGCCATGAATCACCATTGACGACCGGATTGCTTTCCACTCGAAACGACCGATGTTTGACGAAACTATGCAAGTTCGTCGCAGATCGGTATAAGGTGACTCGATGTGTCGTGTTTTAGGCTACAAATTGCTATGTCGCAGATTTGCATACAACAAATAGAAGCGGAGTTACAGTTGTTAATGTCTGTGAGGCCATGAATCACCATTGACGGCCGGATTGCCTACCACTCGAAACGATCGACGTTTGACGAAACTATGCAAGTTCGTCGCAGATCGGTATAAGTTGGCTCGATGTGTCGTGTTTTAGGCTACAGATTGTTATGTCGCAGATTCGCATACGACGAATAGAAGCGGAGTTATAGTTGTTTATATGTGTCAGGCCATGAATCACCATTGACGACCGGATTGCTTTCCACTCGAAACGACCGATGTTTGACGAAACTATGCAAGTTCGTCGCAGATCGGTATAAGGTGACTCGATGTGTCGTGTTTTAAGCTACAAATTGCTATGTCGCAGATTTGCAAACGACGAATAGAAGCGGAGTTGTAGTTGTTTATATCTGTGAGGTCATGAATCATCATTGACGGCCGGAATGCTTACCACTCGAAACGATCGATGTTTGACGAAACTATGCAAGTTCGTCGCAGATCGGTATAAGGTGGGTCGATGTGTCGTGTTTTAAGCTACAAATTGCTATGTCGCAGATTTGCATACGACGAATAGAAGCGGAGTTATTGTTGTTTATATCTGTCAGGCCATTAACCACCATTGACGACCGGATTGCCTACCACTCGGAACGATCGACGCTTGACGAAACTATGCAAGTTCGTCGCAGATCGGTATAAGGTGGGTCGATGTGTCGTGCTTTAAGCTACAAATTGCTATGTCGCAGATTTGCATACGACGAATAGATGCGGAGTTATAGTTGTTTATATCTGTCAGGCCATTAATCACCATTGACGGCCGGATTGCCTACCACTCGAAACGATCGATGTTTGACGAAGCTATACAAGTTTGTCGCAGATCGGTATAAGGTGGGTCGTTGGGCCGTGTCTTAAGCTACAAATTGCTATGTCGCAGATTCGCATACGACGAATAGAAGCGGAGTGATCGATGTTTATATCTGTGAGGCCATTAATCACCATTGACGACCGGATTGCCTACCACTCGGAACGATCGACGTTTGACGAAACTATGCAAGTTCGTCGCAGATCGGTATAAGGTGGCTCGATGTGTCGTGTTTTAGGCTACAAATTGCTATGTCGCAGATTCGCATACGACGAATAGAAGCGGAGTTATCGATGTTTATATCTGTGAGGCCATTAATCACCATTGACGACCGGATTGCCTACCACTCGGAACGATCGACGTTTGACGAAACTATGCAAGTTCGTCGCAGATCGATATAAGGTGGCTCGATGTGTCGTGTTTTAGGCTACAAATTGCTATGTCGCAGATTTGCATACGACGAATAGAGGCGGAGTTACAGTTGTTTATATCTGTCAGGCCATGAATCACCATTGACGACCGGATTGCCTACCACTCGGAACGATCGACGTTTGACGAAACTATGCAAGTTCTTCGCAGATCGGTATAAGGTGGGTCGATGTGTCGTGTTTTAACCTACAAATTGCTATGTCGCAGATTCGCATACGACGAATAGAAGCGGAGTTATAGTTGTTTATATGTGTCAGGCCATGAATCACCATTGACGACCGGATTGCTTTCCACTCGAAACGACCGATGTTTGACGAAACTATGCAAGTTCGTCGCAGATCGGTATAAGGTGACTCGATGTGTCGTGTTTTAGGCTACAAATTGCTATGTCGCAGATTTGCAAACGACGAATAGAAGCGGAGTTGTAGTTGTTTATATCTGTGAGGTCATGAATCATCATTGACGGCCGGAATGCCTACCACTCGAAACGATCGATGTTTGACGAAACTATGCAAGTTCGTCGCAGATCGGTATAAGGTGGGTCGATGTGTCGTGCTTTAAGCTACAAATTGCTATGTCGCAGATTTGCATACGACGAATAGAAGCGGAGTTATTGTTGTTTATATCTGTCAGGCCATGAATCACCATTGACGGCCGGATTGCCTACCACTCGGAACGATGGACGTTTGACGAAACTATGCAAGTTCCTCGCAGATCGGTATAAGGTGGGTCGATGTGTCGTGTTTTAACCTACAAATTGCTATGTAGCAGATTCGCATACAACAAATAGAAGCGGAGTTACAGTTGTTACTGTCTGTGAGGCCATGAATCACCATTGACGGCCGGATTGCCTTCCACTCGAAACGATCGATGTTTGACGAAACTATGCAAGTTCGTCGCAGATCGGTATAAGGTGGGTCGTTGGGCCGTGTTTTAAGCTACAACTTGCTATGTCGCAGATTCGCATACGACGAATAGAAGCGGAGTTATCGATGTTTATATCTGTGAGGCCATTAACCACCATTGACGACCGGATTGCCTACCACTCGGAACGATAGACGCTTGACGAAACTATGCAAGTTCGTCGCAGATCAGTATAAGGTGGGTCGTTGGGCCGTGTTTTAAGCTACAAATTGCTATGCCGCAGATTCGCATACGACGAATAGAAGCGGAGTTATCGATGTTTATATCTGTGAGGCCATGAATCACCATCGACGGCCGGATTGCCTACCACTCGGATCGATCGACGTTTGACGAAACTATGCAAGTTCTCCGCAGATCGGTATAAGGTGGCTCGATGTGTCGTGTTTTAGGCTACAAATTGCTATGTCGCAGATTTGCAAACGACGAATAGAAGCGGAGTTTTAGTTGTTCATATCTGTGAGGTCATGAATCATCATTGACGGCCGGAATGCCTACCACTCGAAACGATCGATGTTTGACGAAACTATGCAAGTTCGTCGCAGATCGGTATAAGGTGGGTCGATGTGTCGTGTATTATGCTACAAATTGCTATGTCGCAGATTTGCATACGACGAATAGAAGCGGAGTTATGGTTTTTTATATCTGGTGAGGCTATGAATCACCATTGACAGCCGGATTGCCTACCACTCGGAACGATCGACGTTTGACGAAACTATGCAAGTTCGTCGCAGATCGGTATAAGTTAGCTCGACGTGTCCTGTTTTAGGCTACAGATTGCTATGTCGCAGATTTGCGTACGACGAATAGAAGCGGAGTTATAGTTGTTTATATCTGACAGGTCATGAATCACCATCGACGGCCGGATTGCCTACCACTCGGAACGATCGACGTTTGCCGAAACTATGCAAGTTCTTCGCAGATCGGTATAAGGTGGTTCGATGTGTCGTGTTTTAACCTACAAATTGCTATGTCGCAGATTCGCATACGACGAATAGAAGCGGAGTTATAGTTTTTTATATGTGTCAGGCCATGAATTACCATTGACGACCGGATTGCTTTCCACTCGAAACGACCGATGTTTGACGAAACTATGCAAGTTCGTCGCAGATCGGTATAAGGTGACTCGATGTGTCGTGTTTTAGGCTACAAATTGCTATGTCGCAGATTTGCATACAACAAATAGAAGCGGAGTTACAGTTGTTAATGTCTGTGAGGCCATGAATCACCATTGACGGCCGGATTGCCTACCACTCGAAACGATCGACGTTTGACGAAACTATGCAAGTTCGTCGCAGATCGGTATAAGTTGGCTCGATGTGTCGTGTTTTAGGCTACAGATTGTTATGTCGCAGATTCGCATACGACGAATAGAAGCGGAGTTATAGTTGTTTATATGTGTCAGGCCATGAATCACCATTGACGACCGGATTGCTTTCCACTCGAAACGACCGATGTTTGACGAAACTATGCAAGTTCGTCGCAGATCGGTATAAGGTGACTCGATGTGTCGTGTTTTAAGCTACAAATTGCTATGTCGCAGATTTGCAAACGACGAATAGAAGCGGAGTTGTAGTTGTTTATATCTGTGAGGTCATGAATCATCATTGACGGCCGGAATGCTTACCACTCGAAACGATCGATGTTTGACGAAACTATGCAAGTTCGTCGCAGATCGGTATAAGGTGGGTCGATGTGTCGTGCTTTAAGCTACAAATTGCTATGTCGCAGATTTGCATACGACGAATAGAAGCGGAGTTATAGTTGTTTATATCTGTCAGGCCATTAACCACCATTGACGACCGGATTGCCTACCACTCGGAACGATCGACGCTTGACGAAACTATGCAAGTTCGTCGCAGATCGGTATAAGGTGGGTCGATGTGTCGTGCTTTAAGCTACAAATTGCTATGTCGCAGATTTGCATACGACGAATAGAAGCGGAGTTATAGTTGTTTATATCTGTCAGGCCATTAATCACCATTGACGGCCGGATTGCCTACCACTCGAAACGATCGATGTTTGACGAAGCTATACAAGTTTGTCGCAGATCGGTATAAGGTGGGTCGTTGGGCCGTGTCTTAAGCTACAAATTGCTTTGTCGCAGATTCGCATACGACGAATAGAAGCGGAGTGATCGATGTTTATATCTGTGAGGCCATTAATCACCATTGACGACCGGATTGCCTACCACTCGGAACGATCGACGTTTGACGAAACTATGCAAGTTCGTCGCAGATCGGTATAAGGTGGCTCGATGTGTCGTGTTTTAGGCTACAAATTGCTATGTCGCAGATTCGCATACGACGAATAGAAGCGGAGTTATCGATGTTTATATCTGTGAGGCCATTAATCACCATTGACGACCGGATTGCCTACCACTCGGAACGATCGACGTTTGACGAAACTATGCAAGTTCGTCGCAGATCGGTATAAGGTGGCTCGATGTGTCGTGTTTTAGGCTACAAATTGCTATGTCGCAGATTTGCATACGACGAATAGAGGCGGAGTTACAGTTGTTTATATCTGTCAGGCCATGAATCACCATTGACGACCGGATTGCCTACCGCTCGGAACGATGGACGTTTGACGAAACTATGCAAGTTCCTCGAAGATCGGTATAAGGTGGGTCGATGTGTCGTGTTTTAACCTACAAATTGCTATGTAGCAGATTTGCATACAACAAATAGAAGCGGAGTTACAGTTGTTACTGTCTGTGAGGCCATGAATCACCATTGACGGCCGGATTGCCTTCCACTCGAAACGATCGATGTTTGACGAAACTATGCAAGTTCGTCGCAGATCGGTATAAGGTGGCTCGATGTGTCGTGTTTTAGGCTACAAATTGCTATGTCGCAGATTTGCAAACGACGAATAGAAGCGGAGTTGTAGTTGTTTATATCTGTGAGGTCATGAATCATCATTGACGGCCGGAATGCCTACCACTCGAAACGATCGATGTTTGACGAAACTATGCAAGTTCGTCGCAGATCGGTATAAGGTGGGTCGATGTGTCGTGTATTATGCTACAAATTGCTATGTCGCAGATTTGCATACGACGAATAGAAGCGGAGTTATTGTTTTTTATATCTGGTGAGGCTATGAATCACCATTGACAGCCGGATTGCCTACCACTCGGAACGATCGACGTTTGACGAAACTATGCAAGTTCGTCGCAGATCGGTATAAGTTAGCTCGATGTGTCCTGTTTTAGGCTACAGATTGCTATGTCGCAGATTTGCGTACGACGAATAGAAGCGGAGTTATAGTTGTTTATATCTGACAGGTCATGAATCACTATCGACGGCCGGATTGCCTACCACTCGGAACGATCGACGTTTATCGAAACTATGCAAGTTCTTCGCAGATCGGTATAAGGTGGGTCGATGTGCCGTGTTTTACGCTACAAATTGCTATGTCGCAGATTCGCATACGACGAATAGAAGCGGAGTGATCGATGTTTATATCTGTGAGGCCATTAATCACCATTGACGACCGGATTGCCTACCACTCGGAACGATCGACGTTTCACGAAACTATGCAGTTCGTCGCAGATCGGTATAAGGTGGCTCGATGTGTCGTGTTTTAGGCTACAAATTGCTATGTCGCAGATTCGCATACGACGAATAGAAGCGGAGTTATCGATGTTTATATCTGTGAGGCCATTAATCACCATTGACGACCGGATTGCCTACCACTCGGAACGATCGAAGTTTGACGAAACTATGCAAGTTCGTCGCAGATCGGTATAAGGTGGCTCGATGTGTCGTGTTTTAGGCTACAAATTGCTATGTCGCAGATTTGCATACAACAAATAGAAGCGGAGTTACAGTTGTTAATGTCTGTGAGGCCATGAATCACCATTGACGGCCGGATTGCCTACCACTCGGAACGATCGACGTTTGACGAAACTATGCAAGTTCTTCGCAGATCGGTATAAGGTGACTCGACGTGTCGTGTTTTAGGCTACAAATTGCTATGTCGCAGATTTGCATACAACAAATAGAAGCGGAGTTACAGTTGTTAATGTCTGTGAGGCCATGAATCACCATTGACGGCCGGATTGCCTACCACTCGAAACGATCGACGTTTGACGAAACTATGCAAGTTCGTCGCAGATCGGTATAAGTTGGCTCGATGTGTCGTGTTTTAGGCTACAGATTGTTATGTCGCAGATTCGCATACGACGAATAGAAGCGGAGTAATAGTTGCTTATATCTGTGAGGCCATGAATCACCATTGACGACCGGATTGCCTACCACTCGAAACGATCGATGTTTGACGAAACTATGCAAGTTCGTTGCAGATCGGTATAAGGTGGGTCGTTGGTCCGTGTTTTAAGCTACAAATTGCTATGCCGCAGATTCGCATACGACGAACAGAAGCGGAGTTATCGATGTTTATATCTGTGGGGCCATGAATCACCATCGACGGCCGGATTGCCTACCACTCGGAACGATCGACGTTTGACGAAACTATGCAAGTTATCCGCAGATCGGTATAAGGTGGCTCGATGTGTCGTGTTTTAGGCTACAAATTCCTATGTCGGAGATTTGCAAACGACGAATAGAAGCCAAGTTGTAGTTGTTTATATCTGTGAGGTCATGAATCATCATTGACGGCCGGAATGCCTACCACTCGAAACGATCGATGTTTGACGAAACTATGCAAGTTCGACGCAGATCGGTATAAGGTGGGTCGATGTGTCGTGTTTTAGGCTACAAATTGCTATATCGCAGATTCGCATACGACGAATAGAAGCGGAGTTATCGATGTTTATATCTGTGAGGCCATTAATCACCATTGACGACCGGATTGCCTACCACTCGGAACGTTTGACGTTTGACGAAACTATGCAAGTTCGTCGCAGATCGGTATAAGGTGGCTCGATGTGTCGTGTTTTAGGCTACAAATTGCTATATCGCAGATTCGCATACGACGAATAGAAGCAAAGTTATCGATGTTTATATCTGTGAGGCCATTAATCACCATTGGCGACCGGATTGCCTACCACTCGGAACGATCGACGTTTGACGAAACTATGCAAGTTCGTCGCAGATCGGTATAAGGTGGGTCGATGTGTCGTGTTTTAGGCTACAAATTGCTATATCGCAGATTCGCATACGACGAATAGAAGCGGAGTTATAGTTGTTTATATGTGTCAGGCCATGAATCACCATTGACGACCGGATTGCTTTCCACTCGAAACGACCGATGTTTGACGAAACTATGCAAGTGCGTCGCAGATCGGTATAAGGTGACTCGACGTGTCGTGTTTTAGGCTACAAATTGCTATGTCGCAGATTTGCATACGACGAATAGAAGCGGAGTTATAGTTGTTTATATCTGTCAGGCCGTGAATCACCATTGATGGCCGGATTCCCTACTTCTCGGAACGATCGACGTTTGCCGAAACTATGCAAGTTCGTTGCAGATCGGTATAAGGTGGGTCGTTGGGCCGTGTTTTAAGCTACAAATTGCTATGCCGCAGATTCGCATACGACGAATAGAAGCGGAGTTATCGATGTTTATATCTGTGAGGCCATTAATCACCATTGACGACCGGATTGCCTACCACTCGGAACGATCGACGTTTGACGAAACTATGCAAGTTCGTCGCAGATCGGTATAAGGTGGCTCGATGTGTCGAGTTTTAGGCTACAAATTGCTATATCGCAGATTCGCATACGACGAATAGAAGCAAAGTTATCGATGTTTATATCTGTGAGGCCATTAATCACCATTGGCGACCGGATTGCCTACCACTCGGAACGATCGACGTTTGACGAAACTATGCAAGTTCGTCGCAGATCGGTATAAGGTGGCTCGATGTGTCGTGTTTTAGGCTACAAATTGCTATATCGCAGATTCGCATACGACGAATAGAAGCAAAGTTATCGATGTTTATATCTGTGAGGCCATTAATCACCATTGGCGACCGGATTGCCTACCACTCGAAACGATCGACGTTTGACGAAACTATGCAAGTTCGACGCAGATCGGTATAAGGTGGGTCGATGTGTCATGCTATAAGCTACAAATTGCTATGTCGCAGATTTGCATACGACGACTAGAAGCGGAGTTATTGTTGTTTATATCTGTCAGGCCATGAATCACCATTGACAGCCGGATTGCCTACCACTCGGAACGATGGACGTTTGACGAAACTATGCAAGTTCTTCGCAGATCGGTGTAAGGTGGGTCGATGTGTCGTGTTTTGACCTACAAATTGCTATGTCGCAGATTTGCATACGACGAATAGAAGCGGAGTAATAGTTGCTTATATCTGTGAGGCCATGAATCACCATTGACGACCGGATTGCCTACCACTCGAAACGATCGATGTTTGACGAAACTATGCAAGTTCGTTGCAGATCGGTATAAGGTGGGTCGTTGGTCCGTGTTTTAAGCTACAAATTGCTATGCCGCAGATGCGCATACGACGAACAGAAGCGGAGTTATCGATGTTTATATCTGTGGGGCCATGAATCACCATCGACGGCCGGATTGCCTACCACTCGGAACGATCGACGTTTGACGAAACTATGCAAGTCATCCGCAGATTGGTATAAGGTGGCTCGATGTGTCGTGTTTTAGGCTACAAATTGATATGTCGCAGTTTTGCGTACGACGAATAGAACCGGAGTTATAGTTGTTTATATCTGTCAGGCTATGAATCACCATTGACGGCCGGATTGCCTACCACTCGGAACGATCGACGTTTGCCGAAACTCTGCAAGTTCTACGCAGATCGGTATAAGGTGGGTCGATGTGCCGTGTTTTAAGCTACAAATTGCTATGTCGCAGATTTGCATACGACGAATAGAAGCGGAGTTATTGTTGCATATATCTGTCAGGCCATGAATCACCATTGACGGCCGGATTGCCTACCACTCGGAACGATGGACGTTTGACGAAACTATGCAAGTTCGTCGCAGATCGGTATAAGGTGGGTCGATGTGTCGTGCTTTAAGCTACAAATTGCTATGTCGCAGATTCGCATACGACGAATAGAAGCGGAGTAATAGTTGTTTACATCTGTGAGGCCATGAATCACCATTGACGGCCGGATTACCTACCACTCGAAACGATCGATGTTTGACGAAACTATGCAAGTTCGTTGCAGATCGGTATAAGGTGGGTCGTTGGGCCGTGTTTTAAGCTACAAATTGCTATGCCGCAGATTCGCATACGACGAATAGAAGCGGAGTTATCGATGTTTATATCTGTGAGGCCATTAATCACCATTGACGACCGGATTGCCTACCACTCGGCACGATCGACGTTTGACGAAACTATGCAAGTTCGTCGCAGATCGGTATAAGGTGGCTCGATGTGTCGTGTTTTAGGCTACAAATTGCTATATCGCAGATTCGCATACGACGAATAGAAGCGGAGTTATCGATGTTTATATCTGTGAGGCCATTAATCACCATTGACGACCGGATTGCCTACCACTCGGAACGATCGACGTTTGACGAAACTATGCAAGTTCCTCGCAGATCGGTATAAGGTGGGTCGATGTGTCGTGTTTTAACCTACAAATTGCTATGTAGCAGATTCGCATACAACAAATAGAAGCGGAGTTACAGTTGTTACTGTCTGTGAGGCCATGAATCACCATTGACGGCCGGATTGCCTTCCACTCGAAACGATCGATGTTTGACGAAACTATGCAAGTTCGTCGCAGATCGGTATAAGGTGGGTCGTTGGTCCGTGTTTTAAGCTACAAATTGCTATGCCGCAGATTCGCATACGACGAATAGAAGCGGAGTTATCGATGTTTATATCTGTGATGCCATGAATCACCATCGACGGCCGGATTGCCTACCACTCGGATCGATCGACGTTTGACGAAACTATGCAAGTTCTCCGCAGATCGGTATAAGGTGGCTCGATGTGTCGTGTTTTAGGCTACAAATTGCTATGTCGCAGATTTGCAAACGACGAATAGAAGCGGAGTTTTAGTTGTTCATATCTGTGAGGTCATGAATCATCATAGACGGCCGGAATGCCTACCACTCGAAACGATCGATGTTTGACGAAACTATGCAAGTTCGTCGCAGATCGGTATAAGGTGGGTCGATGTGTCGTGTATTATGCTACAAATTGCTATGTCGCAGATTTGCATACGACGAATAGAAGCGGAGTTATGGTTTTTTATATCTGGTGAGGCTATGAATCACCATTGACAGCCGGATTGCCTACCACTCGGAACGATCGACGTTTGACGAAACTATGCAAGTTCGTCGCAGATCGGTATAAGTTAGCTCGACGTGTCCTGTTTTAGGCTACAGATTGCTATGTCGCAGATTTGCGTACGACGAATAGAAGCGGAGTTATAGTTGTTTATATCTGACAGGTCATGAATCACCATCGACGGCCGGATTGCCTACCACTCGGAACGATCGACGTTTGCCGAAACTATGCAAGTTCTTCGCAGATCGGTATAAGGTGGTTCGATGTGTCGTGTTTTAACCTACAAATTGCTATGTCGCAGATTCGCATACGACGAATAGAAGCGGAGTTATAGTTGTTTATATGTGTCAGGCCATGAATCACCATTGACGGCCGGAATGCCTACCACTCGAAACGATCGATGTTTGACGAAACTATGCAAGTTCGACGCAGATCGGTATAAGGTGGGTCGATGTGTCATGCTATAAGCTACAAATTGCTATGTCGCAGATTTGCATACGACGACTAGAAGCGGAGTTATTGTTGTTTATATCTGTCAGGCCATGAATCGCCATTGACGGCCGGATTGCCTACCACTCGGAACGACCGACGTTTGCCGAAACTATGCAAGTTCGTCGCAGATCGGTATAAGGTGGGTCGTTGGGCCGCGTTTTAAGCTACAACTTGCTATGTCGCAGATTCGCATACGACGAATTGAAGCGGAGTTATCGATGTTTATATCTGTGAGGCCATGAATCACCATTGACGACCGGATTGCCTACCACTCGGAATGATCGACGCTTGATGAAACTATGCAAGTTCGTCGCAGATCGGTATAAGGTGGGTCGATGTGTCGTGCTTTAAGCTACAAATTGCTGTGTCGCAGATTTGCATACGACGAATAGAAGCGGAGTTATAGTTGTTTATATCCGTGAGGTCATGAATCATCATTGACGGCCGGAATGCCTACCACTCGAAACGATCGATGTTTGACGAAACTATGCAAGTTCGTCGCAGATCCGTATAAGGTGGGTCGATTTGTCGTGCTTTAAGCTACAAATTGCTATGTCGCAGATTTGCATACGACGAATAGAAGCGGAGTAATAGTTGTTTATATCTGTGAGGCCATGAATGACCATCGACGGCCGGATTGCCTACCACTCGGAACGATCGACGTTTGACGAAACTATGCAAGTTCTTCGCAGATCGGTATAAGGTGGCTCGATGTGTCGTGTTTTCGGCTACAAATTGCTATGTCGCAGATTTGCGTCCGACGTATAGAAGCGGAGTTATAGTAGTTTATATCTGTCAGGCCATGAATCACCATTGACGGCCGGATTTCCTACCACTCGGAACGATCGACGTTTGCCGAAACTCTGCAAGTTCTTCGCAGATCGGTATAAGGTGGCTCGATGTGCCGTGTTTTAAGCTACAAATTGCTATGTCGCAGATTTGCATACGACGAATAGAAGCGGAGTTATAGTTGTTTATATCTGTCAGGCCGTGAATCACCATTGACGGCCGGATTGCCTACCACTCGGAACGATCGACGTTTGCCGAAACTATGCAAGTTCTTCGCAGATCGGTATAAGGTGGGTCGATGTGTCGTGTTTTAAGCTACAAATTGCTATGTCGCAGATTTGCATACGACGAATAGAGGCGGAGTTATAGTTGTTTATATATGTGACGCCATGAATCACCATTGACGGCAGGATTGCCTACCACTCGGAACGATCGACGTTTGACGAAACTATGCAAGTTCTTCGCAGATCGGTATAAGATGGGTCGATGTGTCGTGTTTTAAGCTACAAATTGCTATGTCGCAGATTCGCATACGACGAATAGAAGTGGAGTTATAGTTGTTTATATCCGTGAGGTCATGAATCATCATTGACGGCCGGAATGCCTACCACTCGAAACGATCGATGTTTGACGAAACTATGCAAGTTCGTCGCAGATCGGTTTAAGGTGGGTCGATGTGTAGTGCTTTAAGCTACAAATTGCTATGTCGCAGATTTGCATACGACGAATAGAAGCGGAGTTATAGTTGTTTATATCTGTCAGGCCATTAATCACCATTGACGATAGGATTGCCTACCACTCGGAACGATCGACGTTTGACGAAACTATGCAAGTTCTTCTCAGATCGGTATAAGATGGGTCGATGTGTCGTGTTTTAAGCTACAAATTGCTATGTCGCAGATTCGCATACGACGAATAGAAGCGGAGTTATCGATGTTTATATCTGTGAGGCCATGAATCACCATTGACGACCGGATTGCCTACCACTCGGAACGATCGACGCTTGACGAAACTATGCAAGTTCGTCGCAGATCGGTATAAGGTGGGTCGATGTGCAGTGCTTTAAGCTACAAATTGCTATGTCGCAGATTTGCATACGACGAATAGAAGCGGAGTTATAGTTGTTTATATCTGTGAGGTCATGAATCATCATCGACGGCCGGAATGCCTACCACTCGAAACGATCGATGTTTGACGAAACTATGCAAGTTCGTCGCAGATCGGTATAAGGTGGGTCGATGTGTAGTGCTTTAAGCTACAAATTGCTATGTCGCAGATTTGCATACGACGAATGGAAGCGGAGTTATAGTTGTCTATATCTGTGAGGCCATGGATCACCATCGACGGCCGGATTGCCTACCACTCGGAACGATCGACGTTTGCCGAAACTATGCAAGTTCTTCGCAGATCGGTATAAGGTGGGTCGATGTGTCGTGTTTTAAGCTACAAATTGCTATGTCGCAGATTTGCATACGACGAATAGAGGCGGAGTTATAGTTGTTTATATATGTGACGCCATGAATCACCATTGACGGCAGGATTGCCTACCACTCGGAACGATCGACGTTTGACGAAACTATGCAAGTTCTTCGCAGATCGGTATAAGGTGGGTCGATGTGTCGTGTTTTAACCTACAAATTGCTATGTCGCAGATTCGCATACGACGAATAGAAGCGGAGTTATAGTTGTTTATATGTGTCAGGCCATGAATCACCATTGACGACCGGATTGCTTTCCACTCGAAACGACCGATGTTTGACGAAACTATGCAACTTCGTCGCAGATCGGTATAAGGTGGCTCGATGTGTCGTGTTTTAGGCTACAAATTGCTATGTCGCAGATTTGCGTACGACGAATAGAAGCGCAGTTATAGTTGTTTATATCTGTCAGGCCATGAATCACCATTGACGGCCAGAATGCCTACCGCTCGAAACGATCGATGTTTGACGAAACTATGCAAGTTCGTCGCAGATCGGTATAAGGTGGGTCGATGTGTCGTGCTTTAAGCTACAAATTGCTATGTCGCAGATTTGCATACGATGAATAGAAGCGGAGTAATAGTTGCTTATATCTGTGAGGCCATGAATCACCATTGACGACCTAATTGCCTACCACTCGAAACGATCGATGTTTGACGAAACTATGCAAGTTTGTTGCAGATCGGTATAAGGTGGGTCGTTGGTCCGTGTTTTAAGCTACAAATTGCTATGCCGCAGATTCGCATACGACGAATAGAAGCGGAGTTATAGTTGTTTATATGTGTCAGGCCATGAATCACCATTGACGACCGGATTGCATTCCACTCGAAACGACCGATGTTTGAAGAAACTATGCAAGTTCGTCGCAGATCGGTATAAGGTGATTCGATGTGTCGTGCTTTAAGCTACAAATTGCTATGTCGCAGATTTGCATACGACGAATAGAAGCGGAGTTATTGTTGCTTATATCTGTCAGTACATGAATCACCATTGACGGCCGGATTGCCTACCACTCGGAACGATGGACGTTTGACGAAACTATGCAAGTTCTTCGCAGATCGGTATAAGGTGGGTCGATGTGTCGTGTTTTAACCTACAAATTGCTATGTAGCAGATTCGCATACAACAAATAGAAGCGGAGTTACAGTTGTTAATGTCTGTGAGGCCATGAATCACCATTGACGGCCGGATTGCCTTCCACTCGAAACGATCGATGTTTGACGAAACTATGCAAGTTCATCGCAGGTCGGTATAAGGTGGGTCGTTGGGCCGTGTTTTAAGCTACAACTTGCTATGTCGCAGATTCGCATACGACGAATAGAAGCGGAGTTATTGTTGTTTATATCTGTCAGGCCATGAATCACCATTGACGGCCGGATTGCCTACCACTCGAAACGATCGATGTTTGACGAAACTATGCATGTTCGTCGCAGATCGGTATAAGGTGGGTCGTTGGGCCGTGTTTTAAGCTACAAGTTGCTATGTCGCAGATTCGCATACGACGAATAGAGGCGGAGTTATAGTTGTTTATATCTGTGAGGTCATGAATCATCATTGACGGCCGGAATGCCTACCACTCGAAACGATCGATGTTTTTTCGAAACTATGCAAGTTCGTCGCAGATCGGTATAAGGTGGGTCGATGTGTCGTGCTTTAAGCTACAAATTGCTATGTCGCAGATTTGCATACGATGAATAGAAGCGGAGTAATAGTTGTTTATATCTGTCAGGCCATGAATCACCATTGACGACCGGATTGCCTACCACTCGGAACGATCGACGTTTGACGAAACTATGCAAGTTTGTTGCAGATCGGTATAAGGTGGGTCGATGGTCCGTGTTTTAAGCTACAAATTGCTATGCCGCAGATTCGCATACGACGAATAGAAGCGGAGTTACAGTTGTTTATATCTGTCAGGCCATGAATCACCATTGACGACCGGATTGCCTACCACTCGGAACGATCGACGTTTGACGAAACTATGCAAGTTCTCCGCAGATCGGTATAAGGTGGCTCGATGTGTCGTGTTTTAGGCTACAAATTCCTATGTCGCAGATTTGCAAACGACGAATAGAAGCGGAGTTGTAGTTGTTTATATCTGTGAGGTCATGAATCATCATTGACGGCCGGAATGCCTACCACTCGAAACGATCGATGTTTGACGAAACTATGCAAGTTCGACGCAGATCGGTATAAGGTGGGTCGATGTGTCGTGCTTTAAGCTACAAATTGCTATGTCGCAGATTTGCATACGACGAATAGAAGCGGAGTTATGGTTTTTTATATCTGGTGAGGCTATGAATCACCATTGACAGCCGGATTGCCTACCACTCGGAACGATCGACGTTTGACGAAACTATGCAAGTTCGTCGCAGATCGGTATAAGTTAGCTCGACGTGTCCTGTTTTAGGCTACAGATTGCTATGTCGCAGATTTGCGTACGACGAATAGAAGCGGAGTTATAGTTGTTTATATCTGACAGGTCATGAATCACCATCGACGGCCGGATTGCCTACCACTCGGAACGATCGACGTTTGCCGAAACTATGCAAGTTCTTCGCAGATCGGTATAAGGTGGTTCGATGTGTCGTGTTTTAACCTACAAATTGCTATGTCGCAGATTCGCATACGACGAATAGAAGCGGAGTTATAGTTGTTTATATGTGTCAGGCCATGAATCACCATTGACGGCCGGAATGCCTACCACTCGAAACGATCGATGTTTGACGAAACTATGCAAGTTCGACGCAGATCGGTATAAGGTGGGTCGATGTGTCATGCTATAAGCTACAAATTGCTATGTCGCAGATTTGCATACGACGACTAGAAGCGGAGTTATTGTTGTTTATATCTGTCAGGCCATGAATCGCCATTGACGGCCGGATTGCCTACCACTCGGAACGACCGACGTTTGCCGAAACTATGGAAGTTCGTCGCAGATCGGTATAAGGTGGGTCGTTGGGCCGCGTTTTAAGCTACAACTTGCTATGTCGCAGATTCGCATACGACGAATTGAAGCGGAGTTATCGATGTTTATATCTGTGAGGCCATGAATCACCATTGACGACCGGATTGCCTACCACTCGGAATGATCGACGCTTGATGAAACTATGCAAGTTCGTCGCAGATCGGTATAAGGTGGGTCGATGTGTCGTGCTTTAAGCTACAAATTGCTGTGTCGCAGATTTGCATACGACGAATAGAAGCGGAGTTATAGTTGTTTATATCCGTGAGGTCATGAATCATCATTGACGGCCGGAATGCCTACCACTCGAAACGATCGATGTTTGACGAAACTATGCAAGTTCGTCGCAGATCCGTATAAGGTGGGTCGATTTGTCGTGCTTTAAGCTACAAATTGCTATGTCGCAGATTTGCATACGACGAATAGAAGCGGAGTAATAGTTGTTTATATCTGTGAGGCCATGAATGACCATCGACGGCCGGATTGCCTACCACTCGGAACGATCGACGTTTGACGAAACTATGCAAGTTCTTCGCAGATCGGTATAAGGTGGCTCGATGTGTCGTGTTTTCGGCTACAAATTGCTATGTCGCAGATTTGCGTCCGACGTATAGAAGCGGAGTTATAGTAGTTTATATCTGTCAGGCCATGAATCACCATTGACGGCCGGATTTCCTACCACTCGGAACGATCGACGTTTGCCGAAACTCTGCAAGTTCTTCGCAGATCGGTATAAGGTGGCTCGATGTGCCGTGTTTTAAGCTACAAATTGCTATGTCGCAGATTTGCATACGACGAATAGAAGCGGAGTTATAGTTGTTTATATCTGTCAGGCCGTGAATCACCATTGACGGCCGGATTGCCTACCACTCGGAACGATCGACGTTTGCCGAAACTATGCAAGTTCTTCGCAGATCGGTATAAGGTGGGTCGATGTGTCGTGTTTTAAGCTACAAATTGCTATGTCGCAGATTTGCATACGACGAATAGAGGCGGAGTTATAGTTGTTTATATATGTGACGCCATGAATCACCATTGACGGCAGGATTGCCTACCACTCGGAACGATCGACGTTTGACGAAACTATGCAAGTTCTTCGCAGATCGGTATAAGATGGGTCGATGTGTCGTGTTTTAAGCTACAAATTGCTATGTCGCAGATTCGCATACGACGAATAGAAGTGGAGTTATAGTTGTTTATATCCGTGAGGTCATGAATCATCATTGACGGCCGGAATGCCTACCACTCGAAACGATCGATGTTTGACGAAACTATGCAAGTTCGTCGCAGATCGGTATAAGGTGGGTCGATGTGTAGTGCTTTAAGCTACAAATTGCTATGTCGCAGATTTGCATACGACGAATAGAAGCGGAGTTATAGTTGTTTATATCTGTCAGGCCATTAATCACCATTGACGATAGGATTGCCTACCACTCGGAACGATCGACGTTTGACGAAACTATGCAAGTTCTTCTCAGATCGGTATAAGATGGGTCGATGTGTCGTGTTTTAAGCTACAAATTGCTATGTCGCAGATTCGCATACGACGAATAGAAGCGGAGTTATCGATGTTTATATCTGTGAGGCCATGAATCACCATTGACGACCGGATTGCCTACCACTCGGAACGATCGACGCTTGACGAAACTATGCAAGTTCGTCGCAGATCGGTATAAGGTGGGTCGATGTGCAGTGCTTTAAGCTACAAATTGCTATGTCGCAGATTTGCATACGACGAATAGAAGCGGAGTTATAGTTGTTTATATCTGTGAGGTCATGAATCATCATCGACGGCCGGAATGCCTACCACTCGAAACGATCGATGTTTGACGAAACTATGCAAGTTCGTCGCAGATCGGTATAAGGTGGGTCGATGTGTAGTGCTTTAAGCTACAAATTGCTATGTCGCAGATTTGCATACGACGAATGGAAGCGGAGTTATAGTTGTCTATATCTGTGAGGCCATGGATCACCATCGACGGCCGGATTGCCAACCACTCGGAACGATCGACGTTTGCCGAAACTATGCAAGTTCTTCGCAGATCGGTATAAGGTGGGTCGATGTGTCGTGTTTTAAGCTACAAATTGCTATGTCGCAGATTTGCATACGACGAATAGAGGCGGAGTTATAGTTGTTTATATATGTGACGCCATGAATCACCATTGACGGCAGGATTGCCTACCACTCGGAACGATCGACGTTTGACGAAACTATGCAAGTTCTTCGCAGATCGGTATAAGGTGGGTCGATGTGTCGTGTTTTAACCTACAAATTGCTATGTCGCAGATTCGCATACGACGAATAGAAGCGGAGTTATAGTTGTTTATATGTGTCAGGCCATGAATCACCATTGACGACCGGATTGCTTTCCACTCGAAACGACCGATGTTTGACGAAACTATGCAACTTCGTCGCAGATCGGTATAAGGTGGCTCGATGTGTCGTGTTTTAGGCTACAAATTGCTATGTCGCAGATTTGCGTACGACGAATAGAAGCGCAGTTATAGTTGTTTATATCTGTCAGGCCATGAATCACCATTGACGGCCAGATTGCCTACCGCTCGAAACGATCGATGTTTGACGAAACTATGCAAGTTCGTCGCAGATCGGTATAAGGTGGGTCGATGTGTCGTGCTTTAAGCTACAAATTGCTATGTCGCAGATTTGCATACGATGAATAGAAGCGGAGTAATAGTTGCTTATATCTGTGAGGCCATGAATCACCATTGACGACCTAATTGCCTACCACTCGAAACGATCGATGTTTGACGAAACTATGCAAGTTTGTTGCAGATCGGTATAAGGTGGGTCGTTGGTCCGTGTTTTAAGCTACAAATTGCTATGCCGCAGATTCGCATACGACGAATAGAAGCGGAGTTATAGTTGTTTATATGTGTCAGGCCATGAATCACCATTGACGACCGGATTGCATTCCACTCGAAACGACCGATGTTTGAAGAAACTATGCAAGTTCGTCGCAGATCGGTATAAGGTGATTCGATGTGTCGTGCTTTAAGCTACAAATTGCTATGTCGCAGATTTGCATACGACGAATAGAAGCGGAGTTATTGTTGCTTATATCTGTCAGTACATGAATCACCATTGACGGCCGGATTGCCTACCACTCGGAACGATGGACGTTTGACGAAACTATGCAAGTTCTTCGCAGATCGGTATAAGGTGGGTCGATGTGTCGTGTTTTAACCTACAAATTGCTATGTAGCAGATTCGCATACAACAAATAGAAGCGGAGTTACAGTTGTTAATGTCTGTGAGGCCATGAATCACCATTGACGGCCGGATTGCCTTCCACTCGAAACGATCGATGTTTGACGAAACTATGCAAGTTCATCGCAGGTCGGTATAAGGTGGGTCGTTGGGCCGTGTTTTAAGCTACAACTTGCTATGTCGCAGATTCGCATACGACGAATAGAAGCGGAGTTATTGTTGTTTATATCTGTCAGGCCATGAATCACCATTGACGGCCGGATTGCCTACCACTCGAAACGATCGATGTTTGACGAAACTATGCATGTTCGTCGCAGATCGGTATAAGGTGGGTCGTTGGGCCGTGTTTTAAGCTACAAGTTGCTATGTCGCAGATTCGCATACGACGAATAGAGGCGGAGTTATAGTTGTTTATATCTGTGAGGTCATGAATCATCATTGACGGCCGGAATGCCTACCACTCGAAACGATCGATGTTTTTTCGAAACTATGCAAGTTCGTCGCAGATCGGTATAAGGTGGGTCGATGTGTCGTGCTTTAAGCTACAAATTGCTATGTCGCAGATTTGCATACGATGAATAGAAGCGGAGTAATAGTTGTTTATATCTGTCAGGCCATGAATCACCATTGACGACCGGATTGCCTACCACTCGGAACGATCGACGTTTGACGAAACTATGCAAGTTTGTTGCAGATCGGTATAAGGTGGGTCGATGGTCCGTGTTTTAAGCTACAAATTGCTATGCCGCAGATTCGCATACGACGAATAGAAGCGGAGTTACAGTTGTTTATATCTGTCAGGCCATGAATCACCATTGACGACCGGATTGCCTACCACTCGGAACGATCGACGTTTGACGAAACTATGCAAGTTCGTCGCAGGTCGGTATAAGGTGGGTCGTTGGGCCGTGTTTTAAGCTACAACTTGCTATGTCGCAGATTCGCATACGACGAATAGAAGAGGAGTTATCGATGTTTATATCTGTGAGGCCATTAACCACCATTGACGACCGGATTGCCTACCACTCGGAACGATCGATGTTTGACGAAACTATGCAAGTTCGTCGCAGATCGGTATAAGGTGGGTCGATGTGTCGTGCTTTAAGCTACAAATTGCTATGTCGCAGATTTCCGTACGACGAATAGAAGCGGAGTTATTGTTGTTTATATCTGTCAGGCCATGAATCACCATTGACGGCCGGATTGCCTACCACTCGAAACGATCGATGTTTGACGAAACTATGCAAGTTCGTCGCAGATCGGTATAAGGTGTGTCGTTGGGCCGTGTTTTAAGCTACAAGTTGCTATGTCGCAGATTCGCATACGACGAATAGAGGCGGAGTTATAGTTGTTTATATCTGTGAGGTCATGAATCATCATTGACGGCCGGAATGCCTACCACTCGAAACGATCGATGTTTGACGAAACTATGCAAGTTCGTCGCAGATCGGTATAAAGTGGGTAGATGTGTCGTGCTTTAAGCTACAAATTGCTATGTCGCAGATTTGCATACGATGAATAGAAGCGGAGTAATAGTTGTTTATATCTGTGAGGCCATGAATCACCATTGACGACCTAATTGCCTACCACTCGAAACGATCGATGTTTGACGAAACTATGCAAGTTTGTTGCAGATCGGTATAAGGTGGGTCGTTGGTCCGTGTTTTAAGCTACAAATTGCTATGCCGCAGATTCGCATACGACGAATAGAAGCGGAGTTATCGATGTTTATATCTGTGAGGCCATGAATCACCATCGACGGCCGGATTGCCTACCACTCGGAACGATCGACGTTTGACGAAACTATGCAAGTTCTCCGCAGATCGGTATAAGGTGGCTCGATGTGTCGTGTTTTAGGCTACAAATTCCTATGTCGCAGATTTGCAAACGACGAATAGAAGCGGAGTTGTAGTTGTTTATATCTGTGAGGTCATGAATCATCATTGACGGCCGGAATGCCTACCACTCGAAACGATCGATGTTTGACGAAACTATGCAAGTTCGACGCAGATCGGTATAAGGTGGGTCGATGTGTCGTGCTTTAAGCTACAAATTGCTATGTCGCAGATTTGCATACGATGAATAGAAGCGGAGTAATAGTTGTTTATATCTGTCAGGCCATGAATCACCATTGACGGCCGGATTGCCTACCATTCGGAACGATGGACGTTTGACGAAACTATGCAAGTTCTTCGCAGATCGGTACAAGGTGGGTCGATGTGTCGTGTTTTAACCTACAAATTGCTATGTCGCAGATTTGCGTACGACGAATAGAAGCGGAGTTATAGTTGTTTATATCTGTCAGGCCATGAATCACCATTGACGGCCGGATTGCCTACCACTCGGAACGATCGACGTTTGCCGAAACTCTGCAAGTTCTTCCAAGATCGGTATAAGGTGGCTCGATGTGCCGTGTTTTAGGCTACAAATTGCTATATCGCAGATTTGCGTACGACGAATAGAGCGGAGTTATAGTTGTTTATATCTGTCAGGCCATGAATCACCATTGACGGCCGGATTGCCTACCACTCGGAACGACCGACGTTTGCCGAAACTATGCAAGTTCGTCGCAGATCGGTATAAGGTGGGTCGTTGGGCCGCGTTTTAAGCTACAACTTGCTATGTCGCAGATTCGCATACGACGAATTGAAGCGGAGTTATCGATGTTTATATCTGTGAGGCCATGAATCACCATTGACGACCGGATTGCCTACCACTCGAAACGATCGATGTTTGACGAAACTATGCAAGTTCGTTGCAGATCGGTATAAGGTGGGTCGTTGGGCCGTGTTTTAAGCTACAAATTGCTATGCCGCAGATTCGCATACGACGAATAGAAGCGGAGTTATCGATGTTTATATCTGTGAGGCCATGAATCACCATCGACGGCCGGATTGCCTACCACTCGGAACGATCGACGTTTGACGAAACTATGCAAGTTTTTCGCAGATCGGTATAAGGTGGCTCGATGTGCCGTGTTTTAGGCTACAAATTGCTATGTCGCAGATTTGGGTACGACGAATAGAGCGGAGTTATAGTTGTTTATATCTGTCAGGCCATGAATCACCATTGACGGCCGGATTGCCTACCACTCGGAACGACCGACGTTTGCCGAAACTATGCAAGTTCGTCGCAGATCGGTATAAGGTGGGTCGTTGGGCCGCGTTTTAAGCTACAACTTGCTATGTCGCAGATTCGCATACGACGAATTGAAGCGGAGTTATCGATGTTTATATCTGTGAGGCCATGAATCACCATTGACGACCGGATTGCCTACCACTCGGAAGGATCGACGCTTGACGAAACTATGCAAGTTCGTCGCAGATCGGTATAAGGTGGGTCGATGTGTCGTGTTTTAGGCTACAAATTGATATGTCGCAGATTTGCGTACGACGAATAGAAGCGGAGTTATAGTTGTTTATATCTGTCAGGCCATGAATCATCATTGACGGCCGGAATGCCTACCACTCGGAACGATCGATGTTTGACGAAACTATGCAAGTTCGTCGCAGATCGGTATAAGGTGGGTCGATTTGTCGTGCTTTAAGCTACAAATTGCTATGTCGCAGATTTGCGTACGACGAATAGAGCGGAGTTATAGTTGTTTATATCTGTCAGGCCGTGAATCACCATTGACGGCCGGATTGCCTACCACTCGAAACGATCGATGTTTGACGAAACTATGCAAGTTCGTTGCAGATCGGTATAAGGTGGGTCGTTGGGCCGTGTTTTAAGCTACAAATTGCTATGCCGCAGATTCGCATACGACGAATAGAAGCGGAGTTATAGTTGTTTATATATGTGACGCCATGAATCACCATTGACGGCAGGATTGCCTACCACTCGGAACGATCGACGTTTGACGAAACTATGCAAGTTCTTCGCAGATCGGTATAAGGTGGGTCGATGTGTCGTGTTTTAACCTACAAATTGCTATGTCGCAGATTCGCATACGACGAATAGAAGCGGAGTTATAGTTGTTTATACGTGTCAGGCCATGAATCACCATTGACGACCGGATTGCTTTCCACTCGAAACGACCGATGTTTGACGAAACTATGCAACTTCGTCGCAGATCGGTATAAGGTGGCTCGATGTGTCGTGTTTTAGGCTACAAATTGCTATGTCGCAGATTTGCGTACGACGAATAGAAGCGCAGTTATAGTTGTTTATATCTGTCAGGCCATGAATCACCATTGACGGCCAGAATGCCTACCGCTCGAAACGATCGATGTTTGACGAAACTATGCAAGTTCGTCGCAGATCGGTATATGGTGGGTCGATGTGTCGTGCTTTAAGCTACAAATTGCTGTGTCGCAGATTTGCATACGACGAATAGAAGCGGAGTTATAGTTGTTTATATCCGTGAGGTCATGAATCATCATTGACGGCCGGAATGCCTACCACTCGAAACGATCGATGTTTGACGAAACTATGCAAGTTCGTCGCAGATCCGTATAAGGTGGGTCGATTTGTCGTGCTTTAAGCTACAAATTGCTATGTCGCAGATTTGCATACGACGAATAGAAGCGGAGTAATAGTTGTTTATATCTGTGAGGCCATGAATGACCATCGACGGCCGGATTGCCTACCACTCGGAACGATCGACGTTTGACGAAACTATGCAAGTTCTTCGCAGATCGGTATAAGGTGGCTCGATGTGTCGTGTTTTCGGCTACAAATTGCTATGTCGCAGATTTGCGTCCGACGTATAGAAGCGGAGTTATAGTAGTTTATATCTGTCAGGCCATGAATCACCATTGACGGCCGGATTTCCTACCACTCGGAACGATCGACGTTTGCCGAAACTCTGCAAGTTCTTCGCAGATCGGTATAAGGTGGCTCGATGTGCCGTGTTTTAAGCTACAAATTGCTATGTCGCAGATTTGCATACGACGAATAGAAGCGGAGTTATAGTTGTTTATATCTGTCAGGCCGTGAATCACCATTGACGGCCGGATTGCCTACCACTCGGAACGATCGACGTTTGCCGAAACTATGCAAGTTCTTCGCAGATCGGTATAAGGTGGGTCGATGTGTCGTGTTTTAAGCTACAAATTGCTATGTCGCAGATTTGCATACGACGAATATAGGCGGAGTTATAGTTGTTTATATATGTGACGCCATGAATCACCATTGACGGCAGGATTGCCTACCACTCGGAACGATCGACGTTTGACGAAACTATGCAAGTTCTTCGCAGATCGGTATAAGATGGGTCGATGTGTCGTGTTTTAAGCTACAAATTGCTATGTCGCAGATTCGCATACGACGAATAGAAGTGGAGTTATAGTTGTTTATATCCGTGAGGTCATGAATCATCATTGACGGCCGGAATGCCTACCACTCGAAACGATCGATGTTTGACGAAACTATGCAAGTTCGTCGCAGATCGGTATAAGGTGGGTCGATGTGTAGTGCTTTAAGCTACAAATTGCTATGTCGCAGATTTGCATACGACGAATAGAAGCGGAGTTATAGTTGTTTATATCTGTCAGGCCATTAATCACCATTGACGATAGGATTGCCTACCACTCGGAACGATCGACGTTTGACGAAACTATGCAAGTTCTTCTCAGATCGGTATAAGGTGGGTCGATGTGTCGTGTTTTAAGCTACAAATTGCTATGTCGCAGATTCGCATACGACGAATAGAAGCGGAGTTATCGATGTTTATATCTGTGAGGCCATGAATCACCATTGACGACCGGATTGCCTACCACTCGGAACGATCGACGCTTGACGAAACTATGCAAGTTCGTCGCAGATCGGTATAAGGTGGGTCGATGTGCAGTGCTTTAAGCTACAAATTGCTATGTCGCAGATTTGCATACGACGAATAGAAGCGGAGTTATAGTTGTTTATATCTGTGAGGTCATGAATCATCATCGACGGCCGGAATGCCTACCACTCGAAACGATCGATGTTTGACGAAACTATGCAAGTTCGTCGCAGATCGGTATAAGGTGGGTCGATGTGTAGTGCTTTAAGCTACAAATTGCTATGTCGCAGATTTGCATACGACGAATGGAAGCGGAGTTATAGTTGTCTATATCTGTGAGGCCATGGATCACCATCGACGGCCGGATTGCCTACCACTCGGAACGATCGACGTTTGCCGAAACTATGCAAGTTCTTCGCAGATCGGTATAAGGTGGGTCGATGTGTCGTGTTTTAAGCTACAAATTGCTATGTCGCAGATTTGCATACGACGAATAGAGGCGGAGTTATAGTTGTTTATATATGTGACGCCATGAATCACCATTGACGGCAGGATTGCCTACCACTCGGAACGATCGACGTTTGACGAAACTATGCAAGTTCTTCGCAGATCGGTATAAGGTGGGTCGATGTGTCGTGTTTTAACCTACAAATTGCTATGTCGCAGATTCGCATACGACGAATAGAAGCGGAGTTATAGTTGTTTATATGTGTCAGGCCATGAATCACCATTGACGACCGGATTGCTTTCCACTCGAAACGACCGATGTTTGACGAAACTATGCAACTTCGTCGCAGATCGGTATAAGGTGGCTCGATGTGTCGTGTTTTAGGCTACAAATTGCTATGTCGCAGATTTGCGTACGACGAATAGAAGCGCAGTTATAGTTGTTTATATCTGTCAGGCCATGAATCACCATTGACGGCCAGAATGCCTACCGCTCGAAACGATCGATGTTTGACGAAACTATGCAAGTTCGTCGCAGATCGGTATAAGGTGGGTCGATGTGTCGTGCTTTAAGCTACAAATTGCTATGTCGCAGATTTGCATACGATGAATAGAAGCGGAGTAATAGTTGCTTATATCTGTGAGGCCATGAATCACCATTGACGACCTAATTGCCTACCACTCGAAACGATCGATGTTTGACGAAACTATGCAAGTTTGTTGCAGATCGGTATAAGGTGGGTCGTTGGTCCGTGTTTTAAGCTACAAATTGCTATGCCGCAGATTCGCATACGACGAATAGAAGCGGAGTTATAGTTGTTTATATGTGTCAGGCCATGAATCACCATTGACGACCGGATTGCATTCCACTCGAAACGACCGATGTTTGAAGAAACTATGCAAGTTCGTCGCAGATCGGTATAAGGTGATTCGATGTGTCGTGCTTTAAGCTACAAATTGCTATGTCGCAGATTTGCATACGACGAATAGAAGCGGAGTTATTGTTGCTTATATCTGTCAGTACATGAATCACCATTGACGGCCGGATTGCCTACCACTCGGAACGATGGACGTTTGACGAAACTATGCAAGTTCTTCGCAGATCGGTATAAGGTGGGTCGATGTGTCGTGTTTTAACCTACAAATTGCTATGTAGCAGATTCGCATACAACAAATAGAAGCGGAGTTACAGTTGTTAATGTCTGTGAGGCCATGAATCACCATTGACGGCCGGATTGCCTTCCACTCGAAACGATCGATGTTTGACGAAACTATGCAAGTTCATCGCAGGTCGGTATAAGGTGGGTCGTTGGGCCGTGTTTTAAGCTACAACTTGCTATGTCGCAGATTCGCATACGACGAATAGAAGCGGAGTTACAGTTGTTTATATCTGTCAGGCCATGAATCACCATTGACGACCGGATTGCCTACCACTCGGAACGATCGACGTTTGACGAAACTATGCAAGTTCGTCGCAGGTCGGTATAAGGTGGGTCGTTGGGCCGTGTTTTAAGCTACAACTTGCTATGTCGCAGATTCGCATACGACGAATAGAAGAGGAGTTATCGATGTTTATATCTGTGAGGCCATTAACCACCATTGACGACCGGATTGCCTACCACTCGAAACGATCGATGTTTGACGAAACTATGCAAGTTTGTTGCAGATCGGTATAAGGTGGGTCGTTGGTCCGTGTTTTAAGCTACAAATTGCTATGCCGCAGATTCGCATACGACGAATAGAAGCGGAGTTATCGATGTTTATATCTGTGAGGCCATGAATCACCATCGACGGCCGGATTGCCTACCACTCGGAACGATCGACGTTTGACGAAACTATGCAAGTTCTCCGCAGATCGGTATAAGGTGGCTCGATGTGTCGTGTTTTAGGCTACAAATTCCTATGTCGCAGATTTGCAAACGACGAATAGAAGCGGAGTTGTAGTTGTTTATATCTGTGAGGTCATGAATCATCATTGACGGCCGGAATGCCTACCACTCGAAACGATCGATGTTTGACGAAACTATGCAAGTTCGACGCAGATCGGTATAAGGTGGGTCGATGTGTCGTGCTTTAAGCTACAAATTGCTATGTCGCAGATTTGCATACGATGAATAGAAGCGGAGTAATAGTTGTTTATATCTGTCAGGCCATGAATCACCATTGACGGCCGGATTGCCTACCATTCGGAACGATGGACGTTTGACGAAACTATGCAAGTTCTTCGCAGATCGGTACAAGGTGGGTCGATGTGTCGTGTTTTAACCTACAAATTGCTATGTCGCAGATTTGCGTACGACGAATAGAAGCGGAGTTATAGTTGTTTATATCTGTCAGGCCATGAATCACCATTGACGGCCGGATTGCCTACCACTCGGAACGATCGACGTTTGCCGAAACTCTGCAAGTTCTTCGCAGATCGGTATAAGGTGGCTCGATGTGCCGTGTTTTAGGCTACAAATTGCTATATCGCAGATTTGCGTACGACGAATAGAGCGGAGTTATAGTTGTTTATATCTGTCAGGCCATGAATCACCATTGACGGCCGGATTGCCTACCACTCGGAACGACCGACGTTTGCCGAAACTATGCAAGTTCGTCGCAGATCGGTATAAGGTGGGTCGTTGGGCCGCGTTTTAAGCTACAACTTGCTATGTCGCAGATTCGCATACGACGAATTGAAGCGGAGTTATCGATGTTTATATCTGTGAGGCCATGAATCACCATTGACGACCGGATTGCCTACCACTCGAAACGATCGATGTTTGACGAAACTATGCAAGTTCGTTGCAGATCGGTATAAGGTGGGTCGTTGGGCCGTGTTTTAAGCTACAAATTGCTATGCCGCAGATTCGCATACGACGAATAGAAGCGGAGTTATCGATGTTGATATCTGTGAGGCCATGAATCACCATCGACGGCCGGATTGCCTACCACTCGGAACGATCGACGTTTGACGAAACTATGCAAGTTTTTCGCAGATCGGTATAAGGTGGCTCGATGTGCCGTGTTTTAGGCTACAAATTGCTATGTCGCAGATTTGGGTACGACGAATAGAGCGGAGTTATAGTTGTTTATATCTGTCAGGCCATGAATCACCATTGACGGCCGGATTGCCTACCACTCGGAACGACCGACGTTTGCCGAAACTATGCAAGTTCGTCGCAGATCGGTATAAGGTGGGTCGTTGGGCCGCGTTTTAAGCTACAACTTGCTATGTCGCAGATTCGCATACGACGAATTGAAGCGGAGTTATCGATGTTTATATCTGTGAGGCCATGAATCACCATTGACGACCGGATTGCCTACCACTCGGAAGGATCGACGCTTGACGAAACTATGCAAGTTCGTCGCAGATCGGTATAAGGTGGGTCGATGTGTCGTGTTTTAGGCTACAAATTGATATGTCGCAGATTTGCGTACGACGAATAGAAGCGGAGTTATAGTTGTTTATATCTGTCAGGCCATGAATCATCATTGACGGCCGGAATGCCTACCACTCGGAACGATCGATGTTTGACGAAACTATGCAAGTTCGTCGCAGATCGGTATAAGGTGGGTCGATTTGTCGTGCTTTAAGCTACAAATTGCTATGTCGCAGATTTGCGTACGACGAATAGAGCGGAGTTATAGTTGTTTATATCTGTCAGGCCGTGAATCACCATTGACGGCCGGATTGCCTACCACTCGAAACGATCGATGTTTGACGAAACTATGCAAGTTCGTTGCAGATCGGTATAAGGTGGGTCGTTGGGCCGTGTTTTAAGCTACAAATTGCTATGCCGCAGATTCGCATACGACGAATAGAAGCGGAGTTATAGTTGTTTATATATGTGACGCCATGAATCACCATTGACGGCAGGATTGCCTACCACTCGGAACGATCGACGTTTGACGAAACTATGCAAGTTCTTCGCAGATCGGTATAAGGTGGGTCGATGTGTCGTGTTTTAACCTACAAATTGCTATGTCGCAGATTCGCATACGACGAATAGAAGCGGAGTTATAGTTGTTTATACGTGTCAGGCCATGAATCACCATTGACGACCGGATTGCTTTCCACTCGAAACGACCGATGTTTGACGAAACTATGCAACTTCGTCGCAGATCGGTATAAGGTGGCTCGATGTGTCGTGTTTTAGGCTACAAATTGCTATGTCGCAGATTTGCGTACGACGAATAGAAGCGCAGTTATAGTTGTTTATATCTGTCAGGCCATGAATCACCATTGACGGCCAGAATGCCTACCGCTCGAAACGATCGATGTTTGACGAAACTATGCAAGTTCGTCGCAGATCGGTATAAGGTGGGTCGATGTGTCGTGCTTTAAGCTACAAATTGCTATGTCGCAGATTTGCATACGATGAATAGAAGCGGAGTAATAGTTGTTTATATCTGTGAGGCCATGAATCACCATTGACGACCTAATTGCCTACCACTCGAAACGATCGATGTTTGACGAAACTATGCAAGTTTGTTGCAGATCGGTATAAGGTGGGTCGTTGGTCCGTGTTTTAAGCTACAAATTGCTATGCCGCAGATTCGCATACGACGAATAGAAGCGGAGTTATCGATGTTTATATCTGTGAGGCCATGAATCACCATCGACGGCCGGATTGCCTACCACTCGGAACGATCGACGTTTGACGAAACTATGCAAGTTCTCCGCAGATCGGTATAAGGTGGCTCGATGTGTCGTGTTTTAGGCTACAAATTCCTATGTCGCAGATTTGCAAACGACGAATAGAAGCGGAGTTGTAGTTGTTTATATCTGTGAGGTCATGAATCATCATTGACGGCCGGAATGCCTACCACTCGAAACGATCGATGTTTGACGAAACTATGCAAGTTCGACGCAGATCGGTATGAGGTGGGTCGATGTGTCATGCTATAAGCTACAAATTGCTATGTCGCAGATTTGCATACGACGACTAGAAGCGGAGTTATTGTTGTTTATATCTGTCAGGCCATGAATCACCATTGACGGCCGGATTGCCTACCACTCGGAACGACCGACGTTTGCCGAAACTATGCAAGTTCGTCGCAGATCGGTATAAGGTGGGTCGTTGGGCCGCGTTTTAAGCTACAACTTGCTATGTCGCAGATTCGCATACGACGAATTGAAGCGGAGTTATCGATGTTTATATCTGTGAGGCCATGAATCACCATTGACGACCGGATTGCCTACCACTCGGAATGATCGACGCTTGATGAAACTATGCAAGTTCGTCGCAGATCGGTATAAGGTGGGTCGATGTGTCGTGCTTTAAGCTACAAATTGCTGTGTCGCAGATTTGCATACGACGAATAGAAGCGGAGTTATAGTTGTTTATATCCGTGAGGTCATGAATCATCTTTGCGGCCGGAATGCCTACCACTCGAAACGATCGATGTTTGACGAAACTATGCAAGTTCGTCGCAGATCCGTATAAGGTGGGTCGATTTGTCGTGCTTTAAGCTACAAATTGCTATGTCGCAGATTTGCATACGACGAATAGAAGCGGAGTAATAGTTGTTTATATCTGTGAGGCCATGAATGACCATCGACGGCCGGATTGCCTACCACTCGGAACGATCGACGTTTGACGAAACTATGCAAGTTCTTCGCAGATCGGTATAAGGTGGCTCGATGTGTCGTGTTTTCGGCTACAAATTGCTATGTCGCAGATTTGCGTCCGACGTATAGAAGCGGAGTTATAGTAGTTTATATCTGTCAGGCCATGAATCACCATTGACGGCCGGATTTCCTACCACTCGGAACGATCGACGTTTGCCGAAACTCTGCAAGTTCTTCGCAGATCGGTATAAGGTGGCTCGATGTGCCGTGTTTTAAGCTACAAATTGCTATGTCGCAGATTTGCATACGACGAATAGAAGCGGAGTTATAGTTGTTTATATCTGTCAGGCCGTGAATCACCATTGACGGCCGGATTGCCTACCACTCGGAACGATCGACGTTTGCCGAAACTATGCAAGTTCTTCGCAGATCGGTATAAGGTGGGTCGATGTGTCGTGTTTTAAGCTACAAATTGCTATGTCGCAGATTTGCATACGACGAATAGAGGCGGAGTTATAGTTGTTTATATATGTGACGCCATGAATCACCATTGACGGCAGGATTGCCTACCACTCGGAACGATCGACGTTTGACGAAACTATGCAAGTTCTTCGCAGATCGGTATAAGATGGGTCGATGTGTCGTGTTTTAAGCTACAAATTGCTATGTCGCAGATTCGCATACGACGAATAGAAGTGGAGTTATAGTTGTTTATATCCGTGAGGTCATGAATCATCATTGACGGCCGGAATGCCTACCACTCGAAACGATCGATGTTTGACGAAACTATGCAAGTTCGTCGCAGATCGGTATAAGGTGGGTCGATGTGTAGTGCTTTAAGCTACAAATTGCTATGTCGCAGATTTGCATACGACGAATAGAAGCGGAGTTATAGTTGTTTATATCTGTCAGGCCATTAATCACCATTGACGATAGGATTGCCTACCACTCGGAACGATCGACGTTTGACGAAACTATGCAAGTTCTTCGCAGATCGGTATAAGATGGGTCGATGTGTCGTGTTTTAAGCTACAAATTGCTATGTCGCAGATTCGCATACGACGAATAGAAGCGGAGTTATCGATGTTTATATCTGTGAGGCCATGAATCACCATTGACGACCGGATTGCCTACCACTCGGAACGATCGACGCTTGACGAAACTATGCAAGTTCGTCGCAGATCGGTATAAGGTGGGTCGATGTGTAGTGCTTTAAGCTACAAATTGCTATGTCGCAGATTTGCATACGACGAATAGAAGCGGAGTTATAGTTGTTTATATCTGTGAGGTCATGAATCATCATCGACGGCCGGAATGCCTACCACTCGAAACGATCGATGTTTGACGAAACTATGCAAGTTCGTCGCAGATCGGTATAAGGTGGGTCGATGTGTAGTGCTTTAAGCTACAAATTGCTATGTCGCAGATTTGCATACGACGAATGGAAGCGGAGTTATAGTTGTCTATATCTGTGAGGCCATGGATCACCATCGACGGCCGGATTGCCTACCACTCGGAACGATCGACGTTTGCCGAAACTATGCAAGTTCTTCGCAGATCGGTATAAGGTGGGTCGATGTGTCGTGTTTTAAGCTACAAATTGCTATGTCGCAGATTTGCATACGACGAATAGAGGCGGAGTTATAGTTGTTTATATATGTGACGCCATGAATCACCATTGACGGCAGGATTGCCTACCACTCGGAACGATCGACGTTTGACGAAACTATGCAAGTTCTTCGCAGATCGGTATAAGGTGGGTCGATGTGTCGTGTTTTAACCTACAAATTGCTATGTCGCAGATTCGCATACGACGAATAGAAGCGGAGTTATAGTTGTTTATATGTGTCAGGCCATGAATCACCATTGACGACCGGATTGCTTTCCACTCGAAACGACCGATGTTTGACGAAACTATGCAACTTCGTCGCAGATCGGTATAAGGTGGCTCGATGTGTCGTGTTTTAGGCTACAAATTGCTATGTCGCAGATTTGCGTACGACGAATAGAAGCGCAGTTATAGTTGTTTATATCTGTCAGGCCATGAATCACCATTGACGGCCAGAATGCCTACCACTCGAAACGATCGATGTTTGACGAAACTATGCAAGTTCGACGCAGATCGGTATAAGGTGGGTCGATGTGTCATGCTATAAGCTACAAATTGCTATGTCGCAGATTTGCATACGACGACTAGAAGCGGAGTTATTGTTGTTTATATCTGTCAGGCCATGAATCACCATTGACGGCCGGATTGCCTACCCTTCGGAACGATGGACGTTTGACGAAACTATGCAAGTTCTTCGCAGATCGGTACAAGGTGGGTCGATGTGTCGTGTTTTAACCTACAAATTGCTATGTCGCAGATTTGCATACGACGACTAGAAGCGGAGTTATTGTTGTTTATATCTGTCAGGCCATGAATCACCATTGACGGCCGGATTGCCTACCACTCGAAACGATCGATGTTTGACGAAACTATGCAAGTTCGTTGCAGATCGGTATAAGGTGGGTCGTTGGGCCGTGTTTTAAGCTACAAATTGCTATGCCGCAGATTCGCATACGACGAATAGAAGCGGAGTTATCGATGTTTATATCTGTGAGGCCATGAATGACCATCGACGGCCGGATTGCCTACCACTCGGAACGATCGACGTTTGACGAAACTATGCAAGTTCTTCGCAGATCGGTATAAGGTGGCTCGATGTGTCGTGTTTTCGGCTACAAATTGCTATGTCGCAGATTTGCGTCCGACGAATAGAAGCGGAGTTATAGTAGTTTATATCTGTCAGGCCATGAATCACCATTGACGGCCGGATTTCCTACCACTCGGAACGATCGACGTTTGCCGAAACTCTGCAAGTTCTTCGCAGATCGGTATAAGGTGCCTCGATGTGCCGTGTTTTAAGCTACAAATTGCTATGTCGCAGATTTGCATACGACGAATAGAAGCGGAGTTATAGTTGTTTATATCTGTCAGGCCGTGAATCACCATTGACGGCCGGATTGCCTACCACTCGGAACGATCGACGTTTGCCGAAGCTATGCAAGTTCTTCGCAGATCGGTATAAGGTGGCTCGATGTGCCGTGTTTTAAGCTACAAATTGCTATGTCGCAGATTTGCATACGACGAATAGAAGCGGAGTTATAGTTGTTTATATCTGTCAGGCCGTGAATCACCATTGACGGCCGGATTGCCTACCACTCGGAACGATCGACGTTTGCCGAAGCTATGCAAGTTCTTCGCAGATCGGTATAAGGTGGGTCGATGTGTCGTGTTTTAAGCTACAAATTGCTATGTCGCAGGTTTGCATACGACGAATAGAGGCGGAGTTATAGTTGTTTATATCTGTGAGGCCATGAATCACCATTGACGGCAGGATTGCCTACCACTCGGAACGATCGACGTTTGACGAAACTATGCAAGTTCTTCGCAGATCGGTATAAGATGTGTCGATGTGTCGTGTTTTAAGCTACAAATTGCTATGTCGCAGATTCGAATACGACGAATAGAAGTGGAGTTATAGTTGTTTATATCTGTCAGGCCGTGAATCACCATTGACGGCCGGATTGCCTACCACTCGGAACGATCGACGTTTGCCGAAACTATGCAAGTTCTTCGCAGATCGGTATAAGGTGGGTCGATGTGCCGTGTTTTAAGCTACAAATTGCTATGTCGCAGATTTGCATACGACGAACAGAAGCGGAGTTATCGATGTTTATATCTGTGAGGCCATTAATCACCATTGACGACAGGATTGCCTACCACTCGGAACGATCGACGTTTGACGAAACTCTGCAAGTTCGTCGCAGATCGGTATAAGGTGGCTCGATGTGTCGTGTTTTAGGCTACAAATTGCTATGTCGCAGATTTGCGTACGACGAATAGAAGCGGAGTTATAGTTGTTTATATCTGTCAGGCCATGAATCACCATTGACGGCCGGATTGCCTACCACTCGGAACGACCGACGTTTGCCGAAACTATGCAAGTTCGTCGCAGATCGGTATAAGGTGGCTCGATGTGTCGTGTTTTAAGATACAAGTTGCTATGTCGCAGATTCGCATACGACCAATAGAAGCGGAGTTATCGATGTTTATATCTGTGAGGCCATGAATCACCATTGACGGCCGGATTGCCTACCACTCGGAACGATCGACGTTTGACGAAACTATGCAAGTTTTTCGCAGGTCGGTATAAGGTGGGTCGATGTGTCGTGTTTTAACCTACAAATTGCTATGTCGCAGATTCGCATACGACGAATAGAAGCGGAGTTATAGTTGTTTATATGTGTCAGGCCATGAATCACCATTGACGACCGGATTGCTTTCCACTCGAAACGATCGACGTTTGACGAAACTATGCAAGTTCTTCGCAGATCGGTATAAGATGGGTCGATGTGTCGTGTTTTAAGCTACAAATTGCTATGTCGCAGATTCGCATACGACGAATAGGAGTGGAGTTATAGTTGTTTATATCCGTGAGGTCATGAATCATCATTGACGGCCGGAATGCCTACCACTCGAAACGATCGATGTTTGACGAAACTATGCAAGTTCGTCGCAGATCGGTATAAGGTGGGTCGATGTGTAGTGCTTTAAGCTACAAATTGCTATGTCGCAGATTTGCATACGACGAATAGAAGCGGAGTTATAGTTGTTTATATCTGTCAGGCCATTAATCACCATTGACGATAGGATTGCCTACCACTCGGAACGATCGACGTTTGACGAAACTATGCAAGTTCTTCGCAGATCGGTATAAGATGGGTCGATGTGTCGTGTTTTAAGCTACAAATTGCTATGTCGCAGATTCGCATACGACGAATAGAAGCGGAGTTATCGATGTTTATATGTGTGAGGCCATGAATCACCATTGACGACCGGATTGCCTACCACTCGGAACGATCGACGCTTGACGAAACTATGCAAGTTCGTCGCAGATCGGTATAAGGTGGGTCGATGTGTCGTGCTTTAAGCTACAAATTGCTATGTCGCAGATTTGCATACGACGAATAGAAGCGGAGTTATAGTTGTTTATATCTGTCAGGCCATGAATCACCATTGACGGCCAGAATGCCTACCACTCGAAACGATCGATGTTTGACGAAACTATGCAAGTTCGTCGCAGATCGGTATAAGGTGGGTCGATGTGTCGTGCTTTAAGCTACAAATTGCTATGTCGCAGATTTGCATACGATGAATAGAAGCGGAGTTATAGTTCTTTATATCTGTGAGGTCATGAATCATCATTGACGGCCGGATTGCCTACCACTCGGAACGATCGATGTTTGACGAAACTATGCAAGTTCGTCGCAGATCGCTATAAGGTGGGTCGATGTGTAGTGCTTTAAGCTACAAATTGCTATGTCGCAGATTTGCATACGACGAATAGAAGCAGAGTTATAGTTGTCTATATCTGTGAGGCCATGGATCACCATCGACGGCCGGATTGCCTACCACTCGGAACGATCGACGCTTGACGAAACTATGCAAGTTCGTCGCAGATCGCTATAAGGTGGGTCGATGTGTCGTGCTTTAAGCTACAAATTGCTATGTCGCAGATTTGCATACGACGAATAGAAGCGGAGTAATAGTTGTTTATATCTGTGAGGCCATGAATCACCATTGACGACCGGATTGCCTACCACTCGAAACGATCGATGTTTGACGAAACTGTGCAAGTTCGTTGCAGATCGGTATAAGGTGGGTCGTTGGGCCGTGTTTTAAGCTACAAATTGCTATGCCGCAGATTCGCATACGACGAATAGAAGCGGAGTTATCGATGTTTATATCTGTGAGGCCATGAATCACCATCGACGGCCGGATTGCCTACCACTCGGAACGATCGACGTTTGACGAAACTATGCAAGTTCTTCGCAGATCGGTATAAGGTGGCTCGATGTGTCGTGTTTTAGGCTACAAATTGCTATGTCGCAGATTTGCGTACGACGAATAGAAGCGGAGTTATAGTAGTTTATATCTGTCAGGCCATGAATCACCATTGACGGCCAGATTGCCTACCACTCGGAACGACCGACGTTTGCCGAAACTATGCAAGTTCGTCGCAGATCGGTATAAGGTGGGTCGTTGGGCCGTGTTTTAAGCTACAACTTGCTATGTCGCAGATTCGCATACGACGAATAGAAGCGGAGTTATCGATGTTTATATTTGTGAGGCCATGAATCACCATTGACGACCGGATTGCCTACCACTCGGAACGATCGACATTTGCCGAAACTATGCAAGTTCGTCGCAGATCGGTATAAGGTGGGTCGTTGGGCCGTGCTTTAAGACACAAGTTGCTATTTCGCAGATTCGCATACGACCAATAGAAGCGGAGTTATCGATGTTTATATCAGTGAGGCCATTAATCACCATTGACGACAGGATTGCCTACCACTCGGAACGATCGACGTTTGACGAAACTATGCAAGTTCTTCGCAGATCGGTATAAGATGGGTCGATGTGTCGTGTTTTAAGCTACAAATTGCTATGTCGCAGATTCGCATACGACGAATAGAAGCGGAGTTATCGATGTTTACATCTGTGAGGCCATGAATCACCATTGACGACCGGATTGCCTACCACTCGGAACGATCGACGCTTGACGAAACTATGCAAGTTCGTCGCAGATCGGTATCAGGTGGGTCGATGTGTCGTGCTTTAAGCTACAAATTGCTATGTCGCAGATTTGCATACGACGAATAGAAGCGGAGTTATAGTTGTTTATATCTGTGAGGTCATGAATCATCATTGACGGCCGGAATGCCTACCACTCGGAACGATCGACGCTTGACGAAACTATGCAAGTTCGTCGCAGATCGGTATAAGGTGGGTCGATGTGTAGTGCTTTAAGCTACAAATTGCTATGTCGCAGATTTGCATACAACGAATAGAAGCGGAGTTATAGTTGGCTATATCTGTGAGGCCATGAATCACCATCGACGGCCGGATTGCCTACCACTCGAAACGATCGATGTTTGACGAAACTATGCAAGTTCGTCGCAGATCGGTATAAGGTGGGTCGATGTGTCGTGCTTTATGCTACAAATTGCTATGTCGCAGATTTGCATACGATGAATAGAAGCGGAGTTATAGTTGTTTATATCTGTGAGGTCATGAATCATCATCGACGGCCGGAATGCCTACCACTCGAAACGATCGATGTTTGACGAAACTATGCAAGTTCGTCGCAGATCGGTATAAGGTCGGTCGTTGGGCCGTGCTTTAAGATACAAGTTGCTATTTCGTAGATTCGCATACGACCAATAGAAGCGGAGTTATCGATGTTTATATCAGTGAGGCCATTAATCACCATTGACGACAGGATTGCCTACCACTCGGAACGATCGACGTTTGACGAAACTATGCAAGTTCTTCGCAGATCGGTATAAGATGGGTCGATGTGTCGTGTTTTAAGCTACAAATTGCTATGTCGCAGATTCGCATACGACGAATAGAAGCGGAGTTATCGATGTTTATATCTGTGAGGCCATGAATCACCATTGACGACCGGATTGCCTACCACTCGGAACGATCGACGCTTGACGAAACTATGCAAGTTCGTCGCAGATCGGTATAAGGTGGGTCGATGTGTAGTGCTTTAAGCTACAAATTGCTATGTCGCAGATTTGCATACGACGAATAGAAGCGGAGTTATAGTTGTCTATATCTGTGATGCCATGAATCACCATCGACGGCCGGATTGCTTACCACTCGAAACGATCGATGTTTGACGAAACTATGCAAGTTCGTCGCAGATCGGTATAAGGTGGGTCGATGTGTCGTGCTTTATGCTACAAATTGCTATGTCGCAAATTTGCATACGATGAATAGAAGCGGAGTTATAGTTGTTTATATCTGTAAGGTCATGAATCATCATCGACGGCCGGAATGCCTACCACTCGAAACGATCGATGTTTGACGAAACTATGCAAGTTCGTCGCAGATCGGTATAAGGTGGGTCGATGTGTAGTGCTTTAAGCTACAAATTGCTATGTCGCAGATTTGCATACGACGAATAGAAGCGGAGTTATAGTTGTCTATATCTGTGAGGTCATGAATCATCATTGACGGCCGGATTGCCTTCCACTCGAAACGATCGATGTTTGACGAAACTATGCAAGTTCGTCGCAGATCGGTATAAGGTGGGTCGTTGGGCCGTGTTTTAAGCTACAAGTTGCTGTGTCGCAGATTCGCATACGATGAATAGAAGAAGAGTTATAGTAGTTTATATCTGTCAGGCCATGAATCACCATTGACGGCCGGATTGCCTACCACTCGAAACGATCGATGTTTGACGAAACTATGCAAGTTCGTCGCAGATCGGTATAAGGTGCTTCGATGTGTCGTGCCTTAAGCTACAAATTGCTATGTCGCAGATTTGCATACGATGAATAGAAGCGGAGTTATAGTTCTTTATATCTGTGAGGTCATGAATCATCATTGACGGCCGGAATGCCTACCACTCGAAACGATCGATGTTTGACGAAACTATGCAAGTTCGTCGCAGATCGGTATAAGGTGGGTCGATGTGTAGTGCTTTAAGCTACAAATTGCTATGTCGCAGATTTGCATACGACGAATAGAAGCGGAGTTATAGTTGGCTATATCTGTGAGGCCATGAATCACCATCGACGGCCGGATTGCCTACCACTCGGAACGATCGACGTTTGACGAAACTATGCAAGTTCTTCGCAGATCGGTATAAGGTGGCTCGATGTGTCGTGTTTTAGGCTACAAATTGCTATGTCGCAGATTTGCATACGACGAATAGAAGCGGAGTTATAGTTGTCTATATCTGTGAGGCCATGGATCACCATCGACGGCCGGACTGCCTACCACTCGGAACGATCGACGTTTGACGAAACTATGCAAGTTCTTCGCAGATCGGTATAAGATGGGTCGATGTGTCGTGTTTTAAGCTACAAATTGCTATGTCGCAGATTCGCATACGACGAATAAAAGCGGAGTTATCGATGTTTATATCTGTGAGGCCATGAATCACCATTGACGACCGGATTGCCTACCACTCGGAACGATCGACGCTTGACGAAACTATGCAAGTTCGTCGCAGATCGGTATAAGGTGGGTCGATGTGTCGTGCTTTAAGCTACAAATTGCTATGTCGCAGATTTGCATACGACGAATAGAAGCGGAGTTATAGTTGTTTATATCTGTGAGGTCATGAATCATCATTGACGGCCGGAATGCCTACCACTCGGAACGATCGACGCTTGACGAAACTATGCAAGTTCGTCGCAGATCGGTATAAGGTGGGTCGATGTGTCGTGCTTTAAGCTACAAATTGCTATGTCGCAGATTTGCATACGACGAATAGAAGCGGAGTTATAGTTGTTTATATCTGTGAGGTCATGAATCATCATTGACGGCCGGATTGCCTTCCACTCGAAACGATCGATGTTTGACGAAACTATGCAAGTTCGTCGCAGATCGGTATAAGGTGGGTCGATGTGTCGTGCTTTAAGCTACAAATTGCTATGTCGCAGATTTGCATACGACGAATAGAAGCGGAGTTATAGTTGTTTATATCTGTGAGGTCATGAATCATCATTGACGACAGGATTGCCTACCACTCGGAACGATCGACGTTTGACGAAACTATGCAAGTTCGTCGCAGATCGGTATAAGGTGGGTCGTTGGGCCGCGTTTTAAGCTACAACTTGCTATGTCGCAGATTCGCATACGACGAATTGAAGCGGAGTTATCGATGTTTATATCTGTGAGGCCATGAATCACCATTGACGACCGGATTGCCTACCACTCGGAAGGATCGACGCTTGACGAAACTATGCAAGTTCGTCGCAGATCGGTATAAGGTGGGTCGATGTGTCGTGTTTTAGGCTACAAATTGATATGTCGCAGATTTGCGTACGACGAATAGAAGCGGAGTTATAGTTGTTTATATCTGTCAGGCCATGAATCACCATTGACGGCCGGATTGCCTACCACTCGGAACGATCGACGTTTGCCGAAACTCTGCAAGTTCTTCGCAGATCGGTATAAGGTGGGTCGATGTGCCGTGTTTTAAGCTACAAATTGCTATGTCGCAGATTTGCGTACGACGAATAGAGCGGAGTTATAGTTGTTTATATCTGTCAGGCCATGAATCACCATTGACGGGCGGATTGCCTACCACTCGGAACGACCGACGTTTGCCGAAACTATGCAAGTTCGTCGCAGATCGGTATAAGGTGGGTCGTTGGGCCGTGTTTTAAGCTACAACTTGCTATGTCGCAGATTTGCATACGACGAATAGAAGCGGAGTTATAGTTGTTTATATCTGTGAGGTCATGAATCATCATTGACGGCCGGATTGCCTTCCACTCGAAACGATCGATGTTTGACGAAACTATGCAAGTTCGTCGCAGATCGGTATAAGGTGGGTCGTTGGGCCGTGTTTTAAGCTACAAGTTGCTGTGTCGCAGATTCGCATACGATGAATAGAAGAAGAGTTATAGTAGTTTATATCTGTCAGGCCATGAATCACCATTGACGGCCGGATTGCCTACCACTCGAAACGATCGATGTTTGACGAAACTATGCAAGTTCGTCGCAGATCGGTATAAGGTGCTTCGATGTGTCGTGCCTTAAGCTACAAATTGCTATGTCGCAGATTTGCATACGATGAATAGAAGCGGAGTTATAGTTCTTTATATCTGTGAGGTCATGAATCATCATTGACGGCCGGAATGCCTACCACTCGAAACGATCGATGTTTGACGAAACTATGCAAGTTCGTCGCAGATCGGTATAAGGTGGGTCGATGTGTAGTGCTTTAAGCTACAAATTGCTATGTCGCAGATTTGCATACGACGAATAGAAGCGGAGTTATAGTTGTCTATATCTGTGAGGCCATGGATCACCATCGACGGCCGGATTGCCTACCACTCGAAACGATCGATGTTTGACGAAACTATGCATGTTCGTCGCAGATCGGTATAAGGTGGGTCGTTGGGCCGTGCTTTAAGACACAAGTTGCTATTTCGCAGATTCGCATACGACCAATAGAAGCGGAGTTATCGATGTTTATATCAGTGAGGCCATTAATCACCATTGACGACAGGATTGCCTACCACTCGGAACGATCGACGTTTGACGAAACTATGCAAGTTCTTCGCAGATCGGTATAAGATGGGTCGATGTGTCGTGTTTTAAGCTACAAATTGCTATGTCGCAGATTCGCATACGACGAATAGAAGCGGAGTTATCGATGTTTATATCTGTGAGGCCATGAATCACCATTGACGACCGGATTGCCTACCACTCGGAACGATCGACGCTTGACGAAACTATGCAAGTTCGTCGCAGATCGGTATAAGGTGGGTCGATGTGTCGTGCTTTAAGCTACAAATTGCTATGTCGCAGATTTGCATACGATGAATAGAAGCGGAGTTATAGTTCTTTATATCTGTGAGGTCATGAATCATCATTGACGGCCGGAATGCCTACCACTCGAAACGATCGATGTTTGACGAAACTATGCAAGTTCGTCGCAGATCGGTATAAGGTGGGTCGATGTGTAGTGCTTTAAGCTACAAATTGCTATGTCTCAGATTTGCATACGACGAATAGAAGCGGAGTTATAGTTGTCTATATCTGTGAGGCCATGGATCACCATCGACGGCCGGATTGCCTACCACTCGAAACAATCGATGTTTGACGAAACTATGCAAGTTCGTCGCAGATCGGTATAAGGTGGGTCGTTGGGCCGTGCTTTAAGACACAAGTTGCTATTTCGCAGATTCGCATACGACCAATAGAAGCGGAGTTATCGATGTTTATATCAGTGAGGCCATTAATCACCATTGACGACAGGATTGCCTACCACTCGGAACGATCGACGTTTGACGAAACTATGCAAGTTCTTCGCAGATCGGTATAAGATGGGTCGATGTGTCGTGTTTTAAGCTACAAATTGCTATGTCGCAGATTCGCATACGACGAATAGAAGCGGAGTTATCGATGTTTATATCTGTGAGGCCATGAATCACCATTGACGACCGGATTGCCTACCACTCGGAACGATCGACGCTTGGCGAAACTGTGCAAGTTCGTCGCAGATCGGTATAAGGTGGGCCGATGTGTCGTGCTTTAAGCTACAAATTGCTATGTCGCAGATTTGCATACGACGAATAGAAGCGGAGTTATAGTTGTTTATATCTGTGAGGTCATGAATCATCATTGACGGCCGGAATGCCTACCACTCGGAACGATCGACGCTTGACGAAACTATGCAAGTTCGTCGCAGATCGGTATAAGGTGGGTCGATGTGTCGTGCTTTAAGCTACAAATTGCTATGTCGCAGATTTGCATACGACGAATAGAAGCGGAGTTATAGTTGTTTATATCTGTGAGGTCATGAATCATCATTGACGGCCGGATTGCCTTCCACTCGAAACGATCGATGTTTGACGAAACTATGCAAGTTCGTCGCAGATCGGTATAAGGTGGGTCGTTGGGCCGTGTTTTAAGCTACAAGTTGCTGTGTCGCAGATTCGCATACGATGAATAGAAGAAGAGTTATAGTAGTTTATATCTGTCAGGCCATGAATCACCATTGACGGCCGGATTGCCTACCACTCGAAACGATCGATGTTTGACGAAACTATGCAAGTTCGTCGCAGATCGGTATAAGGTGCTTCGATGTGTCGTGCCTTAAGCTACAAATTGCTATGTCGCAGATTTGCATACGATGAATAGAAGCGGAGTTATAGTTCTTTATATCTGTGAGGTCATGAATCATTATTGACGGCCGGAATGCCTACCACTCGAAACGATCGATGTTTGACGAAACTATGCAAGTTCGTCGCAGATCGGTATAAGGTGGGTCGATGTGTAGTGCTTTACGCTACAAATTGCTATGTCGCAGATTTGCATACGACGAATAGAAGCGGAGTTATAGTTGGCTATATCTGTGAGGCCATGAATCACCATCGACGGCCGGATTGCCTACCACTCGGAACGATCGACGTTTGACGAAACTATGCAAGTTCTTCGCAGATCGGTATAAGGTGGCTCGATGTGTCGTGTTTTAGGCTACAAATTGCTATGTCGCAGATTTGCGTACGACGAATAGAAGCGGAGTTATAGTTGTTTATATCTGTCAGGCCATGAATCACCATTGACGGCCGGATTGCCTACCACTCGGAACGATCGACGTTTGCCGAAACTTTGCAAGTTCTTCGCAGATCGGTATAAGATGGGTCGATGTGTCGTGTTTTAAGCTACAAATTTCTATGTCGCAGATTCGCATACTACGAATAGAAGTGGAGTTATAGTTGTTTATATCTGTCAGGCCATGAATCACCATTGACGGCCGGATTGCCCTCCACTCGAAACGATCGATGTTTGACGAAACTATGCAAGTTCGTCGCAGATCGGTATAAGGTGGGTCGATGTGCCGTGTTTTACGCTACAAATTGCTATGTCGCAGATTTGCATACGACGAATAGAAGCGGAGTTATAGTTGTATATATCTGTGAGGCCATTAATCACCATTGACGACAGGACTGCCTACCACTCGGAACGATCGACGTTTGACGAAACTATGCAAGTTCTTCGCAGATCGGTATAAGGTGGGTCGATGTGCCGTGTTTTACGCTACAAATTGCTATGTCGCAGCTTTGCATACGACGAATAGAAGCGGAGTTATAGTTGTTTATATCTGTCGGGCCATGAATCACCATTGACGGCCGGATTGCCGAGCACTCGTCACGATCGACGTTTGACGAAACTATGCAAGTTCTTCGCAGATCGGTATAAGGTGGGTCGTTGGGCCGATTTTTAAGCTACAAATTGCTATGTCGCAGATTCGCATACGACGAATAGAAGCGGAGTTATAGTTGTTTATATATGTCAGGCCATGAATCACGATTGACGACCGGATTGCTTTCCACTCGAAACGACCGATGTTTGACGAAACTATGCAAGTTCGTCGCAGATCGGTATAAGGTGGCTCGATGTGTCGTGCTTTAGGCTACAAATTGCTATGTCGCAGATTTGCATAGGACGAATAGAAGCGGAGTTATAGTTGTTTATATTTGTGAGGTCATGAATCATCATTGACGGCCGGAATGCCTACCACTCGACACGATCGATGTTTGACGAAACTATGCAAGTTCTTCGCAGATCGGTATAAGGTGGGTCGTTGGGCCGATTTTTAAGCTACAAATTGCTATGTCGCAGATTCGCATACGACGAATAGAAGCCAAGTTGTAGGTGTTATATCTGTGAGGCTATGAATCACCATTGACGGCCGAATTGCCTACCACGCGGAACGATCGACGATTGACGAAACTATGCAAGTTCGTCGCAGATCGGTATAAGGTGGGTCGATGTTTCGTGTTTTAAGCTACATATTGCTATGTCGCAGATTCGCATACGACGAATAGAAGCGGAGTTATAGTTGTTTATATATGTCAGGCCATGAATCACCATTGACGACCGGATTGCTTTCCACTCGAAACGACCGATGTTTGACGAAACTATGCAAGTTCGTCGCAGATCGGTATAAGGTGGGTCGATGTGTCGTGCTTTAAGCTACAAATTGCTATGTCGCAGATTTGCATACGACGAATAGAAGCGGAGTTATAGTTGTTTATATCTGTCAGGCCGTGAATCACCATTGACGGCCGGATTCCCTACTTCTCGGAACGATCGACGTTTGCCGAAACTATGCAAGTTCTTCGCAGATCGGTATAAGGTGGGTCGATGTGTCGTGTTTTAAGCTACAAATTGCTATGTCGCAGATTTGCATACGACGAATAGAGGCGGAGTTATAGTTGTTTATATCTGTGAGGCCATGAATCACCATTGACGGCAGGATTGCCTACCACTCGAAACGATCGATGTTTGACGAAACTATGCAAGTTCGTCGCAGATCGGTATAAGGTGGGTCGATGTGTCGTGCTTTAAGCTACAAATTGCTATGTCGCAGATTCGCATAGGACGAATAGAAGCGGAGTAATAATTGTTTATATCTGTGAGGCCATGAATCACCATTGACGACCGGATTGCCTACCACTCGAAACGATCGATGTTTGACGAAACTATGCAAGTTCGTTGCAGATCGGTATAAGGTGGGTCGTTGGGCCGTGTTTTAAGCTACAAATTGCTATGTCGCAGATTTGCGTACGACGAATAGAGCGGAGTTATAGTTGTTTATATCTGTCAGGCCATGAATCACCATTGACGGCCGGATTGCCGACCACTCGGAACGACCGACGTTTGCCGAAACTATGCAAGTTCGTCGCAGATCGGTATAAGGTGGGTCGTTGGGCCGCGTTTTAAGCTACAACTTGCTATGTCGCAGATTCGCATACGAAGAATTGAAGCGGAGTTATCGATGGTTATATCTGTCAGGCCATGAATCACCATTGACGGCCGGATTGCCTACCACTCGGAACGATCGACGTTTGACGAAACTATGCAAGTTCTTCGCAGATCGGTATAAGGTGGCTCGATGTGTCGTGTTTTCGGCTACAAATTGCTATGTCGCAGATTTGCGTCCGACGAATAGAAGCGGAGTTATAGTAGTTTATATCTGTCAGGCCATGAATCACCATTGACGGCCGGATTGCCTACCACTCGGAACGATCGACGTTTGCCGAAAATCTGCAAGTTCTTCGCAGATCGGTATAAGGTGGCTCGATGTGCCGTGTTTTAAGCTACAAATTGCTATGTCGCAGATTTGCATACGACGAATAGAAGCGGAGTTATAGTTGTTTATATCTGTCAGGCCGTGAATCACCATTGACGGCCGGATTGCCTACCACTCGGAACGATCGACGTTTGCCGAAACTATGCAAGTTCTTCGCAGATCGGTACAAGGTGGGTCGATGTGTCGTGTTTTAAGCTACAAATTGCTATGTCGCAGATTTGCATACGACGAATAGAGGCGGAGTTATAGTTGTTTATATATGTGAGGCCATGAATCACCATTGACGGCAGGATTGCCTACCACTCGGAACGATCGACGTTTGACGAAACTATGCAAGTTCTTCGCAGATCGGTATAAGATGGGTCGATGTGTCGTGTTTTAAGCTACAAATTGCTATGTCGCAGATTTGCATACGACGAATAGAAGCGGAGTTATTGTTGTTTATATCTGTGAGGTCATGAATCATCATTGACGGCCGGATTGCCTTCCACTCGAAACGATCGATGTTTGACGAAACTATGCAAGTTCGTCGCAGATCGGTATAAGGTGGGTCGTTGGGCCGTGTTTTAAGCTACAAGTTGCTGTGTCGCAGATTCGCATACGATGAATAGAAGAAGAGTTATAGTAGTTTATATCTGTCAGGCCATGAATCACCATTGACGGCCGGATTGCCTACCACTCGGAACGACCGACGTTTGCTGAAACTATGCAAGTTCGTCGCAGATCGGTATAAGGTGGGTCGTTGGGCCGTGTTTTAAGCTACAACTTGCTATGTCGCAGATTCGCATACGACGAATAGAAGCGGAGTTATAGTTGTATATATCTGTGAGGTCATGAATCATCATTGACGACAGGATTGCCTACCACTCGGAACGATCGACGTTTGCCGAAACTCTGCAAGTTCTTCGCAGATCGGTATAAGGTGGGTCGATGTGCCGTGTTTTTAGCTACAAATTGCTATGTCGCAGATTTGCGTACGACGAATAGAGCGGAGTTATAGTTGTTTATATCTGTCAGGCCATGAATCACCATTGACGGCCGGATTGCCTACCACTCGAAACGATCGATGTTTGACGAAACTATGCAAGTTCGTCGCAGATCGGTATAAGGTGGGTCGTTGGGCCGTGTTTTAAGCTACAAGTTGCTGTGTCGCAGATTCGCATACGATGAATAGAAGAAGAGTTATAGTAGTTTATATCTGTCAGGCCATGAATCACCATTGACGGCCGGATTGCCTACCACTCGGAACGACCGACGTTTGCTGAAACTATGCAAGTTCGTCGCAGATCGGTATAAGGTGGGTCGTTGGGCCGTGTTTTAAGCTACAACTTGCTATGTCGCAGATTCGCATACGACGAATAGAAGCGGAGTTATAGTTGTATATATCTGTGAGGTCATGAATCATCATTGACGACAGGATTGCCTACCACTCGGAACGATCGACGTTTGACGAAACTATGCAAGTTCGTCGCAGATCGGTATAAGGTGGGTCGTTGGGCCGCGTTTTAAGCTACAACTTGCTATGTCGCAGATTCGCATACGACGAATTGAAGCGGAGTTATCGATGTTTATATCTGTGAGGCCATGAATCACCATTGACGGCCGGATTGCCTACCACTCGGAACGATCGACGTTTGCCGAAACTCTGCAAATTCTTCGCAGATCGGTATAAGGTGGGTCGATGTGCCGTGTTTTAAGCTACAAATTGCTATGTCGCAGATTTGCGTACGACGAATAGAGCGGAGTTATAGTTGTTTATATCTGTCAGGCCATGAATCACCATTGACGGCCGGATTGCCTACCACTCGGAACGACCGACGTTTGCCGAAACTATGCAAGTTCGTCGCAGATCGGTATAAGGTGGGTCGTTGGGCCGTGTTTTAAGCTACAACTTGCTATGTCGCAGATTCGCATACGACGAATAGAAGCGGAGTTATCGATGTTTATATCTGTGAGGCCATGAATCACCATTGACGACCGGATTGCCTACCACTCGGAATGATCGATGTTTGACGAAACTATGCAAGTTCGTCGCAGATCGGTATAAGGTGGGTCGATTTGTCGTGCTTTAAGCTACAAATTGCTATGTCGCAGATTTGCATACGACGAATAGAAGCGGAGTAATAGTTGTTTATATCTGTGAGGCCATGAATCACCATTGACGACCGGATTGCCTACCACTCGAAACGATCGATGTTTGACGAAACTATGCAAGTTCGTTGCAGATCGGTATAAGGTGGGTCGTTGGGCCGTGTTTTAAGCTACAAATTGCTATGCCGCAGATTCGCATACGACGAAAAGAAGCGGAGTTATCGATGTTTATATCTGTGAGGCCATGAATGACCATCGACGGCCGGATTGCCTACCACTCGGAACGATCGACGTTTGACGAAACAATGCAAGTTCTTCGCAGATCGGTATAAGGTGGGTCGATGTGTCGTGTTTTAACCTACAAATTGCTATGTAGCAGATTCGCATACAACAAATAGAAGCGGAGTTACAGTTGTTAATGTCTGTGAGGCCATGAATCACCATTGGCGGCCGGATTGCCTTCCACTCGAAACGATCGATGTTTGACGAAACTATGCAAGTTCGTCGCAGGTCGGTATAAGGTGGGTCGTTGGGCCGTGTTTTAAGCTACAACTTGCTATGTTGCAGATTCGCATACGACGAATAGAAGCGGAGTTATCGATGTTTATATCTGTGAGGCCATTAACCACCATTGACGACCGGATTGCCTACCACTCGGAACGATCGACGCTTGACGAAACTATGCAAGTTCGTCGCAAATCAGTATAAGGTGGCTTGATGTGTCGTGTTTTAGGCTACAAATTGCTATGTCGCAGATTTGCGTACGACGAATAGAAGCGGAGTTATTGTTGTTTATATCTGTCAGGCCATGAATCACCATTGACGGCCGGATTGCCTACCACTCGAAACGATCGATGTTTGACGAAACTATGCAAGTTCGTCGCAGATCGGTATAAGGTGGGTCGTTGGGCCGTGTTTTAAGCTACAAGTTGCTATGTCGCAGATTCGCATACGACGAATAGAGGCGGAGTTATAGTTGTTTATATCTGTGAGGTCATGAATCATCATTGACGGCCGGAATGCCTACCACTCGAAATGATCGATGTTTGACGAAACTATGCAAGTTCGTCGCAGATCGGTATAAGGTGGGTCGATGTGTCGTGTTTTAGGCTACAAATTGCTATGTCGCACATTTGCATACGACGAATAGAAGCGGAGTAATAGTTGTTTATATCTGTGAGGCCATGAATCACCATTGACGACCTAATTGCCTACCACTCGAAACGATCGATGTTTGACGAAACTATGCAAGTTTGACGCAGATCGGTATAAGGTGGGTCGATGTGTCATGCTATAAGCTACAAATTGCTATGTCGCAGATTTGCATACGACGACTAGAAGCGGAGTTATTGTTGTTTATATCTGTCAGGCCATGAATCACCATTGACGGCCGGATTGCCTACCACTCGGAACGATGGACGTTTGACGAAACTATGCAAGTTCTTCGCAGATCGGTATAAGGTGGGTCGATGTGTCGTATTTTAACCTACAAATTGCTATGTCGCAGATTCGCATACAACAAATAGAAGCGGAGTTACAGTTGTTAATGTCTGTGAGGCCATGAATCACCATTGACGGCCGGATTGCCTTCCACTCGAAACGATCGATGTTTGACGAAACTATGCAAGTTCGTCGCAGATCGGTATAAGGTGGGTCGTTGGGTCGTGTTTTAAGCGACAACTTGCTATGTCGCAGATTCGCATACGACGAATAGAAGCGGAGTTATCGATGTTTATATCTGTGAGGCCTTAACCACCATTGACGACCGGATTGCCTACCACTCGGAACGATCGACGCTTGACGAAACTATGCAAGTTCGTCGCAGATCAGTATAAGGTGGCTCGATGTGTCGTGTTTTAGGCTACAAATTGATATGTCGCAGTTTTGCGTACGACGAATAGAAGAGGAGTTATAGTTGTTGATATCTGTCAGGCCATGAATCACCATTGACGGCCGGATTGCCTACCACTCGGAACGATCGACGTTTGCCGAAACTCTGCAAGTTCTACGCAGATCGGTATAAGGTGGGTCGATGTGCCGTGTTTTAAGCTACAAATTGCTATGTCGCAGATTTGCATACGACGAATAGAAGCGGAGTTATCGATGTTTATATCTGTGAGGCCATGAATCACCATCGACGGCCGGATTGCCTACCACTCGGAACGATCGACGTTTGACGAAACTATGCAAGTTCTTCGCAGATCGGTATAAGGTGGCTCGATGTGCCGTGGTTTAGGCTACAAATTGCTATGTCGCAGATTTGCGTACGACGAATAGAGCGGAGTTATAGTTGTTTATATCTGTCAGGCCATGAATCACCATTGACGGCCGGATTGCCTACCACTCGGAACGACCGACGTTTGCCGAAACTATGCAAGTTCGTCGCAGATCGGTATAAGGTGGGTCGTTGGGCCGCGTTTTAAGCTACAACTTGCTATGTCGCAGATTCGCATACGACGAATTGAAGCGGAGTTATCGATGTTTATATCTGTGAGGCCATGAATCACCATTGACGGCCGGATTGCCTACCACTCGGAACGATCGACGTTTGCCGAAACTCTGCAAGTTCTTCGCAGATCGGTATATGGTGGGTCGATGTGCCGTGTTTTAAGCTACAAATTGCTATGTCGCAGATTTGCGTACGACGAATAGAGCGGAGTTATAGTTGTTTATATCTGTCAGGCCATGAATCACCATTGACGGCCGGATTGCCTACCACTCGGAACGATCGACGTTTGACGAAACTATGCAAGTTCTTCGCAGATCGGTATAAGGTGGCTCGATGTGTCGTGTTTTCGGCTACAAATTGCTATGTCGCAGATTTGCGTCCGACGAATAGAAGCGGAGTTATAGTAGTTTATATCTGTCAGGCCATGAATCACCATTGACGGCCGGATTGCCTATCACTCGGAACGATCGACGTTTGCCGAAACTCTGCAAGTTCTTCGCAGATCGGTATAAGGTCGCTCGATGTGCCGTGTTTTAAGCTACAAATTGCTATGTCGCAGATTTGCATACGACGAATAGAAGCGGAGTTATAGTTGTTTATATCTGTCAGGCCGTGAATCACCATTGACGGCCGGATTGCCTACCACTCGGAACGATCGACGTTTGCTGAAACTATGCAAGTTCTTCGCAGATCGGTATAAGGTGGGTCGATGTGTCGTGTTTTAAGCTACAAATTGCTATGTCGCAGATTTGCATACGACGAATAGAGGCGGAGTTATAGTTGTTTATATATGTGAGGCCATGAATCACCATTGACGGCAGGATTGCCTACCACTCGGAACGATCGACGTTTGACGAAACTATGCAAGTTCGTCGCAGATCAGTATAAGGTGGCTCGATGTGTCGTGTTTTAGGCTACAAATTGATATGTCGCAGTTTTGCGTACGACGAATAGAAGAGGAGTTATAGTTGTTGATATCTGTCAGGCCATGAATCACCATTGACGGCCGGATTGCCTACCACTCGGAACGATCGACGTTTGCCGAAACTCTGCAAGTTCTACGCAGATCGGTATAAGGTGGGTCGATGTGCCGTGTTTTAAGCTACAAATTGCTATGTCGCAGATTCGCATACGACGAATGGAAACGGAGTTATCGATGTTTATATCTGTCAGGCCATGAATCACCATTGACGGCCGGATTGCCTACCACTCGAAACGATCGATGTTTGACGAAACTATGCAAGTTCGTTGCAGATCGGTATAAGGTGGGTCGTTGGTCCGTGTTTTAAGCTACAAATTGCTCTGCCGCAGATTCGCATACGACGAACAGAAGCGGAGTTATCGATGTTTATATCTGTGAGGCCATGAATCACCATCGACGGCCGGATTGCCTACCACTCGGAACGATCGACGTTTGACGAAACTATGCAAGTTATCCGCAGATCGGTATAAGGTGGCTCGATGTGTCGTGTTCTAGGCTACAAATTGATATGTCGCAGTTTTGCGTACGACGAATAGAAGAGGAGTTATAGTTGTTGATATCTGTCAGGCCATCAATCACCATCGACGGCCGGATTGCCTACCACTCGGAACGATCGACGTTTGACGAAACTATGCAAGTTCTTCGCAGATCGGTATAAGGTGGCTCGATGTGCCGTGTTTTAGGCTACAAATTGCTATGTCGCAGATTTGCGTACGACGAATAGAGCGGAGTTATAGTTGTTTATATCTGTCAGGCCATGAATCACCATTGACGGCCGGACTGCCTACCACTCGGAACGACCGACGTTTGCCGAAACTATGCAAGTTCGTCGCAGATCGGTATAAGGTGGGTCGTTGGGCCGCGTTTTAAGCTACAACTTGCTATGTCGCAGATTCGCATACGACGAATTGAAGCGGAGTTATCGATGTTTATATATGTGAGGCCATGAATCACCATTGACGGCCGGATTGCCTACCACTCGGAACGATCGACGTTTGCCGAAACTCTGCAAGTTCTTCGCAGATCGGTATAAGGTGGGTCGATGTGCCGTGTTTTAAGCTACAAATTGCTATGTCGCAGATTTGCGTACGACGAATAGAGCGGAGTTATAGTTGTTTATATCTGTCAGGCCATGAATCACCATTGACGGCCGGATTGCCTACCACTCGGAACGATCGACGTTTGACGAAACTATGCAAGTTCTTCGCAGATCGGTATAAGGTGGCTCGATGTGTCGTGTTTTCGGCTTCAAATTGCTATGTCGCAGATTTGCGTCCGACGAATAGAAGCGGAGTTATAGTAGTTTATATCTGTCAGGCCATGAATCACCATTGACGGCCGGATTGCCTACCACTCGGAACGATCGACGTTTGCCGAAACTCTGCAAGTTCTTCGCAGATCGGTATAAGGTGGCTCGATGTGCCGTGTTTTAAGCTACAAATTGATATGTCGCAGATTCGCATACGACGAATGGAAACGGAGTTATCGATGTTTATATCTGTCAGGCCATGAATCACCATTGACGGCCGGATTGCCTACCACTCGAAACGATCGATGTTTGACGAAACTATGCAAGTTCGTTGCAGATCGGTATAAGGTGGGTCGTTGGTCCGTGTTTTAAGCTACAAATTGCTATGCCGCAGATTCGCATACGACGAACAGAAGCGGAGTTATCGATGTTTATATCTGTGAGGCCATGAATCACCATCGACGGCCGGATTGCCTACCACTCGGAACGATCGACGTTTGACGAAACTATGCAAGTTATCCGCAGATCGGTATAAGGTGGCTCGATGTGTCGTGTTTTAGGCTACAAATTGATATGTCGCAGTTTTGCGTACGACGAATAGAAGAGGAGTTATAGTTGTTGATATCTGTCAGGCCATGAATCACCATTGATGGCCGGATTGCCTACCACTCGGAACGATCGACGTTTGCCGAAACTCTGCAAGTTCTACGCAGATCGGTATAAGGTGGGTCGATGTGCCGTGTTTTAAGCTACAAATTGCTATGTCGCAGATTTGCATACGACGAATAGAAGCGGAGTTATAGTTGTTTATATCTGTCAGGCCGTGAATCACCATTGACGGCCGGATTCCCTACTTCTCGGAACGATCGACGTTTGCCGAAACTATGCAAGTTCTTCGCAGATCGGTATAAGGTGGGTCGATGTGTCGTGTTTTAAGCTACAAATTGCTATGCCGCAGATTCGCATACGACGAATAGAAGCGGAGTTATCGATGTTTATATCTGTGAGGCCATCAATCACCATCGACGGCCGGATTGCCTACCACTCGGAACGATCGACGTTTGACGAAACTATGCAAGTTCTTCGCAGATCGGTATAAGATGGGTCGATGTGTCGTGTTTTAAGCTACATATTGCTACGTCGCAGATTCGCATACGACGATTAGAAGTGGAGTTATAGTTGTTTATATCTGTCAGGCCATGAATCACCATTGACGGCCGGATTGCCTACCACTCGGAACGACAGACGTTTGCCCAAACTATGCAAGTTCGTTGCAGATCGGTATAAGATGGGTCGATGTGTCGTGTTTTAAGCTACAAATTGCTATGCCGCAGATTCGCATACGACGAATAGAAGTGGAGTTATAGTTGTTTATATCTGTCAGGCCATGAATCACCATTGACGGCCGGATTGCCTTCCACTCGAAACGATCGATGTTTGACGAAACTATGCAAGTTCTTCGCAGATCGGTATAAGGTAGGTCGATGTGTCGTGTTTTAAGCTACAAATTGCTATGTCGCAGATTTGCATACGACGAATAGAGGCGGAGTTATAGTTGTTTATATCTGTGAGGCCATGAATCACCATTGACGGCCGGATTGCCTACCACTCGGAACGATCGACGTTTGCCGAAACTATGCAAGTTCTTCGCAGATCGGTATAAGGTGGGTCGATGTGCCGTGTTTTAAGCTACAAATTGCTATGTCGCAGATTTGCATACGACGAATAGAGGCGGAGTTATAGTTGTTTATATCTGTGAGGCCATGAATCACCATTGACGGCAGGATTGCCTACCACTCGGAACGATCGACGTTTGACGAAACTATGCAAGTTCTTCGCAGATCGGTATAAGATGGGTCGATGTGTCGTGTTTTAAGCTACATATTGCTACGTCGCAGATTCGCATACGACGAATAGAAGTGGAGTTATAGTTGTTTATATCTGTCAGGCCATGAATCACCATTGACGGCCGGATTGCCTACCACTCGGAACGACAGACGTTTGCCCAAACTATGCAAGTTCGTTGCAGATCGGTATAAGGTGGGTCGTTGGGCCGTGTTTTAAGCTACAAATTGCTATGCCGCAGATTCGCATACGACGAATAGAAGCGGAGTTATCGATGTTTATATCTGTGAGGCCATGAATCACCATCGACGGCCGGATTGCCTACCACTCGGAACGATCGACGTTTGACGAAACTATGCAAGTTCTTCGCAGATCGGTATAAGGTGGCTCGATGTGTCGTGTTTTAGGCTACAAATTGCTATGTCGCAGATTTGCGTACGACGAATAGAAGCGGAGTTATAGTTGTTTATATCTGTCAGGCCGTGAATCACCATTGACGGCCGGATTGCCTACCACTCGGAACGATCGACGTTTGCCGAAACTATGCAAGTTCTTCGCAGATCGGTATAAGGTGGGTCTATGTGTCGTGTTTTAAGCCACAAATTGCTATGTCGCAGATTTGCATACGACGAATAGAGGCGGAGATATAGTTGTTTATATCTGTGAGGCCATGAATCACCATTGACGGCAGGATTGCCTACCACTCGGAACGATCGACGTTTTACGAAACTATGCAAGTTCTTCGCAGATCGGTATAAGATGGGTCGATGTGTCGTGTTTTAAGCTACAAATTGCTATGTCGCAGATTCGCATACGACGAATAGAAGTGGAGTTATACTTGTTTATATCTGTCAGGCCATGAATCACCATTGACGGCCGGATTGCCTTCCACTCGAAACGATCGATGTTTGACGAAACTATGCAAGTTCTTCGCAGATCGGTATAAGATGGGTCGATGTGTCGTGTTTTAAGCTACAAATTGCAATGTCGCAGATTTGCATACGACGAATAGAAGTGGAGTTATAGTTGTTTATATCTGTCAGGCCATGAATCACCATTGACGGCCGGATTGCCTTCCACTCGAAACGATCGATGTTTGACGAAACTATGCAAGTTCGTCGCAGATCGGTATAAGGTGGGTCGTTGGGCCGTTTTTTAAGCTACAAGTTGCTGTGTCGCAGATTCGCATACGACGAATAGAAGCGGAGTTATCGATGTTTATTTCTGTGAGGCCATTAATCACCATTGACGACAGGATTGCCTACCACTCGGAACGATCGACGTTTGACGAAACTATGCAAGTTCGTCGCAGATCGGTATAAGGTGGCTCGATGTGTCGTGTTTTAGGCTACAAATTGCTATGTCGCAGATTTGCGTACGACGAATAGAAGCGGAGTTATAGTTGTTTATATCTGTCAGGCCATGAATCACCATTGACGGCCGGATTGCCTACCACTCAGAACGACCGACGTTTGCCGAAACTATGCAAGTTCGTCGCAGAGCGGTATAAGGTGGCTCGATGTGTCGTGTTTTAGGCTACAAATTGCTATGTCGCAGATTTGCGTACGACGAATAGAAGCGCAGTTATAGTTGTTTATATCGGTCAGGCCATGAATCACCATTGACGGCCAGAATGCATACCACTCGAAACGATCGATGTTTGACGAAACTATGCAAGTTCGTCGCAGATCGCTATAAGGTGGGTCGATGTGTCGTGCTTTAAGCTACAAATTGCTATGTCGCAGATTTGCATACGATGAATAGAAGCGGAGTTATAGTTCTTTATATCTGTGAGGCCATGAATCGTCATTGACGGCCGGAATGCCTACCACTCGAAACGATCGATGTTTGACGAAACTATGCAAGTTCGTCGCAGATCGGTATAAGGTGGCTCGATGTGCCGTGTTTTAAGCTACAAATTGCTATGTCGCAGATTTGCATACGACGAATAGAAGCGGAGTTATAGTTGTTTATATCTGTCAGGCCGTGAATCACCATTGACGGCCGGATTGCCTACCACTCGGAACGATCGACGTTTGCCGAAACTATGCAAGTTCGTCGCAGATCGGTATAAGGTGGCTCGATGTGTCGTGATTTAGGCTACAAATTGCTATGTCGCAGATTTGCGTACGACGAATAGAAGCGGAGTTATAGTTGTTTATATCTGTGAGGCCATGAATCACCATTGACGGCAGGATTGCCTACCACTCGGAACGATCGACGTTTGACGAAACTATGCAAGTTCTTCGCAGATCGGTATAAGATGGGTCGATGTGTCGTGTTTTAAGCTACAAATTGCTATGCCGCAGATTCGCATACGACGAATCGAAGTGGAGTTATAGTTGTTTATATCTGTCAGGCCATGAATCACCATTGACGGCCGGATTGCCTACCACTCGGAACGACAGACGTTTGCCCAAACTATGCAAGTTCGTTGCAGATCGATATAAGGAGGGTCGTTGGGCCGTGTTTTAAGCTACAAATTGCTATGCCGCAGATTCGCATACGACGAATAGAAGCGGAGTTATCGATGTTTACATCTGTGAGGCCATGAATCACCATTGACAGCCGGATTGCCTACCACTCGGAACGATCGACGTTTGCCGAAACTCTGCAAGTTCTTCGCAGATCGGTATAAGGTGGCTCGATGTGCCGTGTTCTAAGCTACAAATTGCTATGTCGCAGATTTGCATACGACGAATAGAAGCGGAGTTATAGTTGTTTATATCTGTCAGGCCATGAATCACCATTGACGGCCGGATTGCCTACCACTCGGAACGATCGACGTTTGCCGAAACTATGCATGTTCTTCGCAGATCGGTATAAGGTGGGTCTATGTGTCGTGTTTTAAGCTACAAATTGCTATGTCGCAGATTTGCATACGACGAATAGAGGCGGAGTTATAGTTGTTTATATCTGTGAGGCCATGAATCACCATTGACGGCAGGATTGCCTACCACTCGGAACGATCGACGTTTTACGAAACTATGCAAGTTCTTCGCAGATCGGTATAAGATGGGTCGATGTGTCGTGTTTTAAGCTACAAATTGCTATGTCGCGGATTCGCATACGACGAATAGAAGTGGAGTTATAGTTGTTTATATCTGTCAGGCCATGAATCACCATTGACGGCCGGATTGCCTTCCACACGAAACGGTCGATGTTTGTCGAAACTATGCAAGTTCTTCGCAGATCGGTATAAGGTGGGTCGATGTGTCGTGTTTTAAGCTACAAATTACTATGTCGCAGATTTGCATACGACGAATAGAGGCGGAGTTATAGTTGTTTATATCTGTGAGGCCATGAATCACCATTGACGGCAGGATTGCCTACCACTCGGAACGATCGACGTTTTACGAAACTATGCAAGTTCTTCGCAGATCGGTATAAGATGGGTCGATGTGTCGTGTTTTAAGCTACAAATTGCTATGTCGCGGATTCGCATACGACGAATAGAAGTGGAGTTATAGTTGTTTATATCTGTCAGGCCATGAATCACCATTGACGGCCGGATTGCCTTCCACACGAAACGGTCGATGTTTGTCGAAACTATGCAAGTTCTTCGCAGATCGGTATAAGGTGGGTCGATGTGTCGTGTTTTAAGCTACAAATTACTATGTCGCAGATTTGCATACGACGAATAGAGGCGGAGTTATAGTTGTTTATATCTGTGAGGCCATGAATCACCATTGACGGCAGGATTGCCTACCACTCGGAACGATCGACGTTTGACGAAACTATGCAAGTTCTTCGCAGATCGGTATAAGATGTGTCGATGTGTCGTGTTTTAAGCTACAAATTGCTATGTCGCAGATTCGCATACGACGAATAGAAGTGGAGTTATAGTTGTTTATATCTGTCAGGCCGTGAATCACCATTGACGGCCGGATTGCCTACCACTCGGAACGATCGACGTTTGCCGAAACTATGCAAGTTCTTCGCAGATCGGTATAAGGTGGGTCGATGTGCCGTGTTTTAAGCTACAAATTGCTATGTCGCAGATTTGCATACGACGAACAGAAGCGGAGTTATCGATGTTTATATCTGTGAGGCCATTAATCACCATTGACGACAGGATTGCCTACCACTCGGAACGATCGACGTTTGACGAAACTCTGCAAGTTCGTCGCAGATCGGTATAAGGTGGCTCGATGTGTCGTGTTTTAGGCTACAAATTGCTATGTCGCAGATTTGCGTACGACGAATAGAAGCGGAGTTATAGTTGTTTATATCTGTCAGGCCATGAATCACCATTGACGGCCGGATTGCCCACCACTCGGAACGACAGACGTTTGCCCAAACTATGCAAGTTCGTTGCAGATCGGTATAAGGTGGGTCGTTGGGCCGTGTTTTAAGCTACAAATTGCTATGCCGCAGATTCGCATACGACGAATAGAAGCGGAGTTATCGATGTTTACATCTGTGAGGCCATGAATCACCATCGACGGCCGGATTGCCTACCACTCGGAACGATCGACGTTTGACGAAACTATGCAAGTTCTTCGCAGATCGGTATAAGGTGGCTCGATGTGTCGTGTTTTAGGCTACAAATTGCTATGTCGCAGATTTGCGTATGACGAATAGAAGCGGAGTTATAGTTGTTTATATCTGTCAGGCCATGAATCACCATTGACAGCCGGATTGCCTACCACTCGGAACGATCGACGTTTGCCGAAACTCTGCAAGTTCTTCGCAGATCGGTATAAGGTTGCTCGATGTGCCGTGTTTTAAGCTACAAATTGCTATGTCGCAGATTTGCATACGACGAATAGAAGCGGAGTTATAGTTGTTTATATCTGTCAGGCCGTGAATCACCATTGACGGCCGGATTGCCTACCACTCGGAACGATCGACGTTTGCCGAAACTATGCAAGTTCTTCGCAGATCGGTATAAGGTGGGTCTATGTGTCTTGTTTTAAGCTACAAATTGCTATGTCGCAGATTTGCATACGACGAATAGATGCGGAGTTATAGTTGTTTATATCTGTGAGGCCATGAATCACCATTGACGGCAGGATTGCCTACCACTCGGAACGATCGACGTTTGACGAAACTATGCAAGTTCTTCGCAGATCGGTATAAGATGGGTCGATGTGTCGTGTTTTAAGCTACATATTGCTACGTCGCAGATTCGCATACGACGAATAGAAGTGGAGTTATAGTTGTTTATATCTGTCAGGCCATGAATCACCATTGACGGCCGGATTGCCTACCACTCGGAACGACAGACGTTTGCCCAAACTATGCAAGTTCGTTGCAGATCGGTATAAGATGGGTCGATGTGTCGTGTTTTAAGCTACAAATTGCTATGCCGCAGATTCGCATACGACGAATAGAAGTGGAGTTATAGTTGTTTATATCTGTCAGGCCATGAATCACCATTGACGGCCGGATTGCCTTCCACTAGAAACGATCGATGTTTGACGAAACTATGCAAGTTCTTCGCAGATCGGTATAAGGTAGGTCGATGTGTCGTGTTTTAAGCTACAAATTGCTATGTCGCAGATTTGCATACGACGAATAGAGGCGGAGTTATAGTTGTTTATATCTGTGAGGCCATGAATCACCATTGACGGCCGGATTGCCTACCACTCGGAACGATCGACGTTTGCCGAAACTATGCAAGTTCTTCGCAGATCGGTATAAGGTGGGTCGTTGGGCCGTTTTTTAAGCTACAAGTTGCTGTGTCGCAGATTTGCATACGACGAATAGAGGCGGAGTTATAGTTGTTTATATCTGTGAGGCCATGAATCACCATTGACGACAGGATTGCCTACCACTCGGAACGATCGATGTTTGACGAAACTATGCAAGTTCGTCGCAGATCGGTATAAGGTGGCTCGATGTGTCGTGTTTTAGGCTACAAATTGCTATGTCGCAGATTTGCGTACGACGAATAGAAGCGGAGTTATAGTTGTTTATATCTGTCAGGCCATGAATCACCATTGACGGCCGGATTGCCTACCACTCAGAACGACCGACGTTTGCCGAAACTATGCAAGTTCGTCGCAGAGCGGTATAAGGTGGCTCGATGTGTCGTGTTTTAGGCTACAAATTGCTATGTCGCAGATTTGCGTACGACGAATAGAAGCGCAGTTATAGTTGTTTATATCGGTCAGGCCATGAATCACCATTGACGGCCAGAATGCATACCACTCGAAACGATCGATGTTTGACGAAACTATGCAAGTTCGTCGCAGATCGCTATAAGGTGGGTCGATGTGTCGTGCTTTAAGCTACAAATTGCTATGTCGCAGATTCGCATACGACCAATAGAAGCGGAGTTATCGATGTTTATATCTGTGAGGCCATGAATCACCATTGACGGCAGGATTGCCTACCACTCGGAACGATCGACGTTTGACGAAACTCTGCAAGTTCGTCGCAGATCGGTATAAGGTGGCTCGATGTGTCGTGTTTTAGGCTACACATTGCTATGTCGCAGATTTGCGTACGACGAATAGAAGCGGAGTTATAGTTGTTTATATCTGTCAGGCCATGAATCACCATTGACGGCCGGATTGCCTACCACTCGGAACGACAGACGTTTGCCCAAACTATGCAAGTTCGTTGCAGATCGGTATAAGGTGGGTCGTTGGGCCGTGTTTTAAGCTACAAATTGCTATGCCGCAGATTCGCATACGACGAATAGAAGCGGAGTTATCGATGTTTACATCTGTGAGGCCATGAATCACCATCGACGGCCGGATTGCCTACCACTCGGAACGATCGACGTTTGACGAAACTATGCAAGTTCTTCGCAGATCGGTATAAGGTGGCTCGATGTGTCGTGTTTTAGGCTACAAATTGCTATGTCGCAGATTTGCGTATGACGAATAGAAGCGGAGTTATAGTTGTTTATATCTGTCAGGCCATGAATCACCATTGACAGCCGGATTGCCTACCACTCGGAACGATCGACGTTTGCCGAAACTCTGCAAGTTCTTCGCAGATCGGTATAAGGTTGCTCGATGTGCCGTGTTTTAAGCTACAAATTGCTATGTCGCAGATTTGCATACGACGAATAGAAGCGGAGTTATAGTTGTTTATATCTGTCAGGCCGTGAATCACCATTGACGGCCGGATTGCCTACCACTCGGAACGATCGACGTTTGCCGAAACTCTGCAAGTTCTTCGCAGATCGGTATAAGGTTGCTCGATGTGCCGTGTTTTAAGCTACAAATTGCTATGTCGCAGATTTGCATACGACGAATAGAAGCGGAGTTATAGTTGTTTATATCTGTCAGGCCGTGAATCACCATTGACGGCCGGATTGCCTACCACTCGGAACGATCGACGTTTGCCGAAACTATGCAAGTTCTTCGCAGATCGGTATAAGGTGGGTCTATGTGTCTTGTTTTAAGCTACAAATTGCTATGTCGCAGATTTGCATACGACGAATAGAGGCGGAGTTATAGTTGTTTATATCTGTGAGGCCATGAATCACCATTGACGGCAGGATTGCCTACCACTCGGAACGATCGACGTTTGACGAAACTATGCAAGTTCTTCGCAGATCGGTATAAGATGGGTCGATGTGTCGTGTTTTAAGCTACATATTGCTACGTCGCAGATTCGCATACGACGAATAGAAGTGGAGTTATAGTTGTTTATATCTGTCAGGCCATGAATCACCATTGACGGCCGGATTGCCTACCACTCGGAACGACAGACGTTTGCCCAAACTATGCAAGTTCGTTGCAGATCGGTATAAGATGGGTCGATGTGTCGTGTTTTAAGCTACAAATTGCTATGCCGCAGATTCGCATACGACGAATAGAAGTGGAGTTATAGTTGTTTATATCTGTCAGGCCATGAATCACCATTGACGGCCGGATTGCCTTCCACTAGAAACGATCGATGTTTGACGAAACTATGCAAGTTCTTCGCAGATCGGTATAAGGTGGGTCGATGTGTCGTGTTTTAAGCTACAAATTGCTATGTCGCAGATTTGCATACGACGAATAGAGGCGGAGTTATAGTTGTTTATATCTGTGAGGCCATGAATCACCATTGACGGCCGGATTGCCTACCACTCGGAACGATCGACGTTTGCCGAAACTATGCAAGTTCTTCGCAGATCGGTATAAGGTGGGTCGTTGGGCCGTTTTTTAAGCTACAAGTTGCTGTGTCGCAGATTTGCATACGACGAATAGAGGCGGAGTTATAGTTGTTTATATCTGTGAGGCCATGAATCACCATTGACGACAGGATTGCCTACCACTCGGAACGATCGATGTTTGACGAAACTATGCAAGTTCGTCGCAGATCGGTATAAGGTGGCTCGATGTGTCGTGTTTTAGGCTACAAATTGCTATGTCGCAGATTTGCGTACGACGAATAGAAGCGCAGTTATAGTTGTTTATATCTGTCAGGCCATGAATCACCATTGACGGCCGGATTGCCTACCACTCAGAACGACCGACGTTTGCCGAAACTATGCAAGTTCGTCGCAGAGCGGTATAAGGTGGCTCGATGTGTCGTGTTTTAGGCTACAAATTGCTATGTCGCAGATTTGCGTACGACGAATAGAAGCGCAGTTATAGTTGTTTATATCGGTCAGGCCATGAATCACCATTGACGGCCAGAATGCATACCACTCGAAACGATCGATGTTTGACGAAACTATGCAAGTTCGTCGCAGATCGCTATAAGGTGGGTCGATGTGTCGTGCTTTAAGCTACAAATTGCTATGTCGCAGATTTGCATACGATGAATAGAAGCGGAGTTATAGTTCTTTATATCTGTGAGGCCATGAATCGTCATTGACGGCCGGAATGCCTACCACTCGAAACGATCGATGTTTGACGAAACTATGCAAGTTCGTCGCAGATCGGTATAAGGTGGGTCGATGTGTAGTGCTTTAAGCTACAAATTGCTATGTCGCAGATTTGCATACGACGAATAGAAGCGGAGATATAGTTGTCTATATCTGTGAGGCCATGAATCACCGTCGACGGCCGGATTGCCTACCACTCGAAACGATCGATGTTTGACGAAACTATGCAAGTTCGTCGCAGATCGGTATAAGGTGGGTCGTTGGGCCGTGTTTTAAGATACAAGTTGCTATGTCGCAGATTCGCATACGACCAATAGAAGCGGAGTTATCGATGTTTATATCTGTGAGGCCATGAATCACCATTGACGGCAGGATTGCCTACCACTCGGAACGATCGACGTTTGACGAAACTCTGCAAGTTCTTCGCAGATCGGTATAAGGTTGCTCGATGTGCCGTGTTTTAAGCTACAAATTGCTATGTCGCAGATTTGCATACGACGAATAGAAGCGGAGTTATAGTTGTTTATATCTGTCAGGCCGTGAATCACCATTGACGGCCGGATTGCCTACCACTCGGAACGATCGACGTTTGCCGAAACTATGCAAGTTCTTCGCAGATCGGTATAAGGTGGGTCTATGTGTCTTGTTTTAAGCTACAAATTGCTATGTCGCAGATTTGCATACGACGAATAGAGGCGGAGTTATAGTTGTTTATATCTGTGAGGCCATGAATCACCATTGACGGCAGGATTGCCTACCACTCGGAACGATCGACGTTTGACGAAACTATGCAAGTTCTTCGCAGATCGGTATAAGATGGGTCGATGTGTCGTGTTTTAAGCTACATATTGCTACGTCGCAGATTCGCATACGACGAATAGAAGTGGAGTTATAGTTGTTTATATCTGTCAGGCCATGAATCACCATTGACGGCCGGATTGCCTACCACTCGGAACGACAGACGTTTGCCCAAACTATGCAAGTTCGTTGCAGATCGGTATAAGATGGGTCGATGTGTCGTGTTTTAAGCTACAAATTGCTATGCCGCAGATTCGCATACGACGAATAGAAGTGGAGTTATAGTTGTTTATATCTGTCAGGCCATGAATCACCATTGACGGCCGGATTGCCTTCCACTCGAAACGATCGATGTTTGACGAAACTATGCAAGTTCTTCGCAGATCGGTATAAGGTAGGTCGATGTGTCGTGTTTTAAGCTACAAATTGCTATGTCGCAGATTTGCATACGACGAATAGAGGCGGAGTTATAGTTGTTTATATCTGTGAGGCCATGAATCACCATTGACGGCCGGATTGCCTACCACTCGGAACGATCGACGTTTGCCGAAACTATGCAAGTTCTTCGCAGATCGGTATAAGGTGGGTCGTTGGGCCGTTTTTTAAGCTACAAGTTGCTGTGTCGCAGATTTGCATACGACGAATAGAGGCGGAGTTATAGTTGTTTATATCTGTGAGGCCATGAATCACCATTGACGACAGGATTGCCTACCACTCGGAACGATCGACGTTTGACGAAACTATGCAAGTTCGTCGCAGATCGGTATAAGGTGGCTCGATGTGTCGTGTTTTAGGCTACAAATTGCTATGTCGCAGATTTGCGTACGACGAATAGAAGCGGAGTTATAGTTGTTTATATCTGTCAGGCCATGAATCACCATTGACGGCCGGATTGCCTACCACTCAGAACGACCGACGTTTGCCGAAACTATGCAAGTTCGTCGCAGAGCGGTATAAGGTGGCTCGATGTGTCGTGTTTTAGGCTACAAATTGCTATGTCGCAGATTTGCGTACGACGAATAGAAGCGCAGTTATAGTTGTTTATATCGGTCAGGCCATGAATCACCATTGACGGCCAGAATGCATACCACTCGAAACGATCGATGTTTGACGAAACTATGCAAGTTCGTCGCAGATCGCTATAAGGTGGGTCGATGTGTCGTGCTTTAAGCTACAAATTGCTATGTCGCAGATTTGCATACGATGAATAGAAGCGGAGTTATAGTTCTTTATATCTGTGAGGCCATGAATCGTCATTGACGGCCGGAATGCCTACCACTCGAAACGATCGATGTTTGACGAAACTATGCAAGTTCGTCGCAGATCGGTATAAGGTGGGTCGATGTGTCGTGCTTTAAGCTACAAATTGCTATGTCGCAGATTTGCATACGACGAATAGAAGCGGAGATATAGTTGTCTATATCTGTGAGGCCATGAATCACCGTCGACGGCCGGATTGCCTACCACTCGAAACGATCGATGTTTGACGAAACTATGCAAGTTCGTCGCAGATCGGTATAAGGTGGGTCGTTGGGCCGTGTTTTAAGATACAAGTTGCTATGTCGCAGATTCGCATACGACCAATAGAAGCGGAGTTATCGATGTTTATATCTGTGAGGCCATGAATCACCATTGACGGCAGGATTGCCTACCACTCGGAACGATCGACGTTTGACGAAACTCTGCAAGTTCGTCGCAGATCGGTATAAGGTGGCTCGATGTGTCGTGTTTTAGGCTACACATTGCTATGTCGCAGATTTGCGTACGACGAATAGAAGCGGAGTTATAGTTGTTTATATCTGTCAGGCCATGAATCACCATTGACGGCCGGATTGCCTACCACTCGGAACGACAGACGTTTGCCCAAACTATGCAAGTTCGTTGCAGATCGGTATAAGGTGGGTCGTTGGGCCGTGTTTTAAGCTACAAATTGCTATGCCGCAGATTCGCATACGACGAATAGAAGCGGAGTTATCGATGTTTACATCTGTGAGGCCATGAATCACCATCGACGGCCGGATTGCCTACCACTCGGAACGATCGACGTTTGACGAAACTATGCAAGTTCTTCGCAGATCGGTATAAGGTGGCTCGATGTGTCGTGTTTTAGGCTACAAATTGCTATGTCGCAGATTTGCGTATGACGAATAGAAGCGGAGTTATAGTTGTTTATATCTGTCAGGCCATGAATCACCATTGACAGCCGGATTGCCTACCACTCGGAACGATCGACGTTTGCCGAAACTCTGCAAGTTCTTCGCAGATCGGTATAAGGTTGCTCGATGTGCCGTGTTTTAAGCTACAAATTGCTATGTCGCAGATTTGCATACGACGAATAGAAGCGGAGTTATAGTTGTTTATATCTGTCAGGCCGTGAATCACCATTGACGGCCGGATTGCCTACCACTCGGAACGATCGACGTTTGCCGAAACTATGCAAGTTCTTCGCAGATCGGTATAAGGTGGGTCTATGTGTTTTGTTTTAAGCTACAAATTGCTATGTCGCAGATTTGCATACGACGAATAGAGGCGGAGTTATAGTTGTTTATATCTGTGAGGCCATGAATCACCATTGACGGCAGGATTGCCTACCACTCGGAACGATCGACGTTTGACGAAACTATGCAAGTTCTTCGCAGATCGGTATAAGATGGGTCGATGTGTCGTGTTTTAAGCTACATATTGCTACGTCGCAGATTCGCATACGACGAATAGAAGTGGAGTTATAGTTGTTTATATCTGTCAGGCCATGAATCACCATTGACGGCCGGATTGCCTACCACTCGGAACGACAGACGTTTGCCCAAACTATGCAAGTTCGTTGCAGATCGGTATAAGATGGGTCGATGTGTCGTGTTTTAAGCTACAAATTGCTATGCCGCAGATTCGCATACGACGAATAGAAGTGGAGTTATAGTTGTTTATATCTGTCAGGCCATGAATCACCATTGACGGCCGGATTGCCTTCCACTCGAAACGATCGATGTTTGACGAAACTATGCAAGTTCTTCGCAGATCGGTATAAGGTAGGTCGATGTGTCGTGTTTTAAGCTACAAATTGCTATGTCGCAGATTTGCATACGACGAATAGAGGCGGAGTTATAGTTGTTTATATCTGTGAGGCCATGAATCACCATTGACGGCCGGATTGCCTACCACTCGGAACGATCGACGTTTGCCGAAACTATGCAAGTTCGTCGCAGATCGGTATAAGGTGGGTCGTTGGGCCGTTTTTGAAGCTACAAGTTGCTGTGTCGCAGATTTGCATACGACGAATAGAGGCGGAGTTATAGTTGTTTATATCTGTGAGGCCATGAATCACCATTGACGACAGGATTGCCTACCACTCGGAACGATCGATGTTTGACGAAACTATGCAAGTTCGTCGCAGATCGGTATAAGGTGGCTCGATGTGTCGTGTTTTAGGCTACAAATTGCTATGTCGCAGATTTGCGTACGACGAATAGAAGCGGAGTTATAGTTGTTTATATCTGTCAGGCCATGAATCACCATTGACGGCCGGATTGCCTACCACTAAGAACGACCGACGTTTGCCGAAACTATGCAAGTTCGTCGCAGAGCGGTATAAGGTGGCTCGATGTGTCGTGTTTTAGGCTACAAATTGCTATGTCGCAGATTTGCGTACGACGAATAGAAGCGCAGTTATAGTTGTTTATATCGGTCAGGCCATGAATCACCATTGACGGCCAGAATGCATACCACTCGAAACGATCGATGTTTGACGAAACTATGCAAGTTCGTCGCAGATCGCTATAAGGTGGGTCGATGTGTCGTGCTTTAAGCTACAAATTGCTATGTCGCAGATTTGCATACGATGAATAGAAGCGGAGTTATAGTTCTTTATATCTGTGAGGCCATGAATCGTCATTGACGGCCGGAATGCCTACCACTCGAAACGATCGATGTTTGACGAAACTATGCAAGTTCGTCGCAGATCGGTATAAGGTGGGTCGATGTGTAGTGCTTTAAGCTACAAATTGCTATGTCGCAGATTTGCATACGACGAATAGAAGCGGAGATATAGTTGTCTATATCTGTGAGGCCATGAATCACCGTCGACGGCCGGATTGCCTACCACTCGAAACGATCGATGTTTGACGAAACTATGCAAGTTCGTCGCAGATCGGTATAAGGTGGGTCGTTGGGCCGTGTTTTAAGATACAAATTGCTATGTCGCAGATTCGCATACGACCAATAGAAGCGGAGTTATCGATGTTTATATCTGTGAGGCCATGAATCACCATTGACGGCAGGATTGCCTACCACTCGGAACGATCGACGTTTGACGAAACTCTGCAAGTTCTTCGCAGATCGGTATAAGGTTGCTCGATGTGCCGTGTTTTAAGCTACAAATTGCTATGTCGCAGATTTGCATACGACGAATAGAAGCGGAGTTATAGTTGTTTATATCTGTCAGGCCGTGAATCACCATTGACGGCCGGATTGCCTACCACTCGGAACGATCGACGTTTGCCGAAACTATGCAAGTTCTTCGCAGATCGGTATAAGGTGGGTCTATGTGTCTTGTTTTAAGCTACAAATTGCTATGTCGCAGATTTGCATACGACGAATAGAGGCGGAGTTATAGTTGTTTATATCTGTGAGGCCATGAATCACCATTGACGGCAGGATTGCCTACCACTCGGAACGATCGACGTTTGACGAAACTATGCAAGTTCTTCGCAGATCGGTATAAGATGGGTCGATGTGTCGTGTTTTAAGCTACATATTGCTACGTCGCAGATTCGCATACGACGAATAGAAGTGGAGTTATAGTTGTTTATATCTGTCAGGCCATGAATCACCATTGACGGCCGGATTGCCTACCACTCGGAACGACAGACGTTTGCCCAAACTATGCAAGTTCGTCGCAGATCGGTATAAGGTGGGTCGATGTGTCGTGTTTTAAGCTACAAGTTGCTATGCCGCAGATTCGCATACGACGAATAGAAGTGGAGTTATAGTTGTTTATATCTGTCAGGCCATGAATCACCATTGACGGCCGGATTGCCTTCCACTCGAAACGATCGATGTTTGACGAAACTATGCAAGTTCTTCGCAGATCGGTATAAGGTAGGTCGATGTGTCGTGCTTTAAGCTACAAATTGCTATGTCGCAGATTTGCATACGACGAATAGAGGCGGAGTTATAGTTGTTTATATCTGTGAGGCCATGAATCACCATTGACGGCCGGATTGCCTACCACTCGGAACGATCGACGTTTGCCGAAACTATGCAAGTTCTTCGCAGATCGGTATAAGGTGGGTCGTTGGGCCGTTTTTTAAGCTACAAGTTGCTGTGTCGCAGATTTGCATACGACGAATAGAGGCGGAGTTATAGTTGTTTATATCTGTGAGGCCATGAATCACCATTGACGACAGGATTGCCTACCACTCGGAACGATCGACGTTTGACGAAACTATGCAAGTTCGTCGCAGATCGGTATAAGGTGGCTCGATGTGTCGTGTTTTAGGCTACAAATTGCTATGTCGCAGATTTGCGTACGACGAATAGAAGCGGAGTTATAGTTGTTTATATCTGTCAGGCCATGAATCACCATTGACGGCCGGATTGCCTACCACTCAGAACGACCGACGTTTGCCGAAACTATGCAAGTTCGTCGCAGAGCGGTATAAGGTGGCTCGATGTGTCGTGTTTTAGGCTACAAATTGCTATGTCGCAGATTTGCGTACGACGAATAGAAGCGCAGTTATAGTTGTTTATATCGGTCAGGCCATGAATCACCATTGACGGCCAGAATGCATACCACTCGAAACGATCGATGTTTGACGAAACTATGCAAGTTCGTCGCAGATCGCTATAAGGTGGGTCGATGTGTCGTGCTTTAAGCAACAAATTGCTATGTCGCAGATTTGCATACGATGAATAGAAGCGGAGTTATAGTTCTTTATATCTGTGAGGCCATGAATCGTCATTGACGGCCGGAATGCCTACCACTCGAAACGATCGATGTTTGACGAAACTATGCAAGTTCGTCGCAGATCGGTATAAGGTGGGTCGATGTGTAGTGCTTTAAGCTACAAATTGCTATGTCGCAGATTTGCATACGACGAATAGAAGCGGAGATATAGTTGTCTATATCTGTGAGGCCATGAATCACCGTCGACGGCCGGATTGCCTACCACTCGAAACGATCGATGTTTGACGAAACTATGCAAGTTCGTCGCAGATCGGTATAAGGTGGGTCGTTGGGCCGTGTTTTAAGATACAAGTTGCTATGTCGCAGATTCGCATACGACCAATAGAAGCGGAGTTATCGATGTTTATATCTGTGAGGCCATGAATCACCATTGACGGCAGGATTGCCTACCACTCGGAACGATCGACGTTTGACGAAACTCTGCAAGTTCGTCGCAGATCGGTATAAGGTGGCTCGATGTGTCGTGTTTTAGGCTACACATTGCTATGTCGCAGGTTTGCGTACGACGAATAGAAGCGGAGTTATAGTTGTTTATATCTGTCAGGCCATGAATCACCATTGACGGCCGGATTGCCTACCACTCGGAACGACAGACGTTTGCCCAAACTATGCAAGTTCGTTGCAGATCGGTATAAGGTGGGTCGTTGGGCCGTGTTTTAAGCTACAAATTGCTATGCCGCAGATTCGCATACGACGAATAGAAGCGGAGTTATCGATGTTTACATCTGTGAGGCCATGAATCACCATCGACGGCCGGATTGCCTACCACTCGGAACGATCGACGTTTGACGAAACTATGCAAGTTCTTCGCAGATCGGTATAAGGTGGCTCGATGTGTCGTGTTTTAGGCTACAAATTGCTATGTCGCAGATTTGCGTATGACGAATAGAAGCGGAGTTATAGTTGTTTATATCTGTCAGGCCATGAATCACCATTGACAGCCGGATTGCCTACCACTCGGAACGATCGACGTTTGCCGAAACTCTGCAAGTTCTTCGCAGATCGGTATAAGGTTGCTCGATGTGCCGTGTTTTAAGCTACAAATTGCTATGTCGCAGATTTGCATACGACGAATAGAAGCGGAGTTATAGTTGTTTATATCTGTCAGGCCGTGAATCACCATTGACGGCCGGATTGCCTACCACTCGGAACGATCGACGTTTGCCGAAACTATGCAAGTTCTTCGCAGATCGGTATAAGGTGGGTCGATGTGTCTTGTTTTAAGCTACAAATTGCTATGTCGCAGATTTGCATACGACGAATAGATGCGGAGTTATAGTTGTTTATATCTGTGAGGCCATGAATCACCATTGACGGCAGGATTGCCTACCACTCGGAACGATCGACGTTTGACGAAACTATGCAAGTTCTTCGCAGATCGGTATAAGATGGGTCGATGTGTCGTGTTTTAAGCTACATATTGCTACGTCGCAGATTCGCATACGACGAATAGAAGTGGAGTTATAGTTGTTTATATCTGTCAGGCCATGAATCACCATTGACGGCCGGATTGCCTACCACTCGGAACGACAGACGTTTGCCCAAACTATGCAAGTTCGTTGCAGATCGGTATAAGATGGGTCGATGTGTCGTGTTTTAAGCTACAAATTGCTATGCCGCAGATTCGCATACGACGAATAGAAGTGGAGTTATAGTTGTTTATATCTGTCAGGCCATGAATCACCATTGACGGCCGGATTGCCTACCACTCGGAACGATCGACGTTTGACGAAACTATGCAAGTTCTTCGCAGATCGGTATAAGGTGGGTCGATGTGCCGTGTTTTAAGCTACACATTGCTATGTCGCAGATTTGCATACGACGAATAGAAGCGGAGTTATAGTTGTTTATATCTGTCAGGCCGTGAATCACCATTGACGGCCGGATTGCCTACCACTCGGAACGATCGATGTTTGCCGAAACTATGCAAGTTCTTCGCAGATCGGTATAAGGTGGGTCGATGTGTCGTGTTTTAAGCTACAAATTGCTATGTCGCAGATTTGCATACGACGAATAGAGGCGGAGTTATAGTTGTTTATATCTGTGAGGCCATGAATCACCATTGACGGCAGGATTGCCTACCACTCGGAACGATCGACGTTTGACGAAACTATGCAAGTTCTTCGCAGATCGGTATAAGATGGGTCGATGTGTCGTGTTTTAAGCTACAAATTGCTATGTCGCAGATTCGCATACGACGAATAGAAGTGGAGTTATAGTTGTTTATATTTGTCAGGCCATGAATCACCATTGACGGCCGGATTGCCTTCCACTCGAAACGATCGATGTTTGACGAAACTATGCAAGTTCTTCGCAGATCGGTATAAGGTAGGTCGATGTGTCGTGTTTTAAGCTACAAATTGCTATGTCGCAGATTTGCATACGACGAATAGAGGCGGAGTTATAGTTGTTTATATCTGTGAGGCCATGAATCACCATTGACGGCCGGATTGCCTACCACTCGGAACGATCGACGTTTGCCGAAACTATGCAAGTTCTTCGCAGATCGGTATAAGGTGGGTCGTTGGGCCGTTTTTTAAGCTACAAGTTGCTGTGTCGCAGATTTGCATACGACGAATAGAGGCGGAGTTATAGTTGTTTATATCTGTGAGGCCATGAATCACCATTGACGGCCGGATTGCCTACCACTCAGAACGACCGACGTTTGCCGAAACTATGCAAGTTCGTCGCAGAGCGGTATAAGGTGGCTCGATGTGTCGTGTTTTAGGCTACAAATTGCTATGTCGCAGATTTGCGTACGACGAATAGAAGCGCAGTTATAGTTGTTTATATCGGTCAGGCCATGAATCACCATTGACGGCCAGAATGCATACCACTCGAAACGATCGGTGTTTGACGAAACTATGCAAGTTCGTCGCAGATCGCTATAAGGTGGGTCGATGTGTCGTGCTTTAAGCTACAAATTGCTATGTCGCAGATTTGCATACGATGAATAGAAGCGGAGTTATAGTTCTTTATATCTGTGAGGCCATGAATCGTCATTGACGGCCGGAATGCCTACCACTCGAAACGATCGATGTTTGACGAAACTATGCAAGTTCGTCGCAGATCGGTATAAGGTGGGTCGATGTGTAGTGCTTTAAGCTACAAATTGCTATGTCGCAGATTTGCATACGACGAATAGAAGCGGAGATATAGTTGTCTATATCTGTGAGGCCATGAATCACCGTCGACGGCCGGATTGCCTACCACTCGAAACGATCGATGTTTGACGAAACTATGCAAGTTCGTCGCAGATCGGTATAAGGTGGGTCGTTGGGCCGTGTTTTAAGATACAAGTTGCTATGTCGCAGATTCGCATACGACCAATAGAAGCGGAGTTATCGATGTTTATATCTGTGAGGCCATGAATCACCATTGACGGCAGGATTGCCTACCACTCGGAACGATCGACGTTTGACGAAACTCTGCAAGTTCGTCGCAGATCGGTATAAGGTGGCTCGATGTGTCGTGTTTTAGGCTACACATTGCTATGTCGCAGATTTGCGTACGACGAATAGAAGCGGAGTTATAGTTGTTTATATCTGTCAGGCCATGAATCACCATTGACGGCCGGATTGCCTACCACTCGGAACGACAGACGTTTGCCCAAACTATGCAAGTTCGTTGCAGATCGGTATAAGGTGGGTCGTTGGGCCGTGTTTTAAGCTACAAATTGCTATGCCGCAGATTCGCATACGACGAATAGAAGCGGAGTTATCGATGTTTACATCTGTGAGGCCATGAATCACCATCGACGGCCGGATTGCCTACCACTCGGAACGATCGACGTTTGACGAAACTATGCAAGTTCTTCGCAGATCGGTATAAGGTGGCTCGATGTGTCGTGTTTTAGGCTACAAATTGCTATGTCGCAGATTTGCGTATGACGAATAGAAGCGGAGTTATAGTTGTTTATATCTGTCAGGCCATGAATCACCATTGACAGCCGGATTGCCTACCACTCGGAACGATCGACGTTTGCCGAAACTCTGCAAGTTCTTCGCAGATCGGTATAAGGTTGCTCGATGTGCCGTGTTTTAAGCTACAAATTGCTATGTCGCAGATTTGCATACGACGAATAGAAGCGGAGTTATAGTTGTTTATATCTGTCAGGCCGTGAATCACCATTGACGGCCGGATTGCCTACCACTCGGAACGATCGACGTTTGCCGAAACTATGCAAGTTCTTCGCAGATCGGTATAAGGTGGGTCTATGTGTCTTGTTTTAAGCTACAAATTGCTATGTCGCAGATTTGCATACGACGAATAGAGGCGGAGTTATAGTTGTTTATATCTGTGAGGCCATGAATCACCATTGACGGCAGGATTGCCTACCACTCGGAACGATCGACGTTTGACGAAACTATGCAAGTTCTTCGCAGATCGGTATAAGATGGGTCGATGTGTCGTGTTTTAAGCTACCTATTGCTACGTCGCAGATTCGCATACGACGAATAGAAGTGGAGTTATAGTTGTTTATATCTGTCAGGCCATGAATCACCATTGACGGCCGGATTGCCTACCACTCGGAACGACAGACGTTTGCCCAAACTATGCAAGTTCGTTGCAGATCGGTATAAGATGGGTCGATGTGTCGTGTTTTAAGCTACAAATTGCTATGCCGCAGATTCGCATACGACGAATAGAAGTGGAGTTATAGTTGTTTATATCTGTCAGGCCATGAATCACCATTGACGGCCGGATTGCCTACCACTCGGAACGATCGACGTTTGACGAAACTATGCAAGTTCTTCGCAGATCGGTATAAGGTGGGTCGATGTGCCGTGTTTTAAGCTACACATTGCTATGTCGCAGATTTGCATACGACGAATAGAAGCGGAGTTATAGTTGTTTATATCTGTCAGGCCGTGAATCACCATTGACGGCCGGATTGCCTACCACTCGGAACGATCGATGTTTGCCGAAACTATGCAAGTTCTTCGCAGATCGGTATAAGGTGGGTCGATGTGTCGTGTTTTAAGCTACAAATTGCTATGTCGCAGATTTGCATACGACGAATAGAGGCGGAGTTATAGTTGTTTATATCTGTGAGGCCATGAATCACCATTGACGGCAGGATTGCCTACCACTCGGAACGATCGACGTTTGACGAAACTATGCAAGTTCTTCGCAGATCGGTATAAGATGGGTCGATGTGTCGTGTTTTAAGCTACAAATTGCTATGTCGCAGATTCGCATACGACGAATAGAAGTGGAGTTATAGTTGTTTATATCTGTCAGGCCATGAATCACCATTGACGGCCGGATTGCCTACCACTCGGAACGATCGACGTTTGACGAAACTATGCAAGTTCTTCGCAGATCGGTATAAGATGGGTCGATGTGTCGTGTTTTAAGCTACAAATTGCTATGTCGCAGATTTGCATACGACGAATAGAAGTGGAGTTATAGTTGTTTATATCTGTCAGGCCATGAATCACCATTGACGGCCGGATTGCCTTCCACTCGAAACGATCGATGTTTGACGAAACTATGCAAGTTCGTCGCAGATCGGTATAAGGTGGGTCGTTGGGCCGTTTTTTAAGCTACAAGATGCTGTGTCGCAGATTCGCATACGACGAATAGAAGCGGAGTTATCGATGTTTATATCTGTGAGGCCATTAATCACCATTGACGACAGGATTGCCTACCACTCGGAACGATCGACGTTTGACGAAACTATGCAAGTTCGTCGCAGATCGGTATAAGGTGGCTCGATGTGTCGTGTTTTAGGCTACAAATTGCTATGCCGCAGATTTGCGTACGACGAATAGAAGCGGAGTTATAGTTGTTTATATCTGTCAGGCCATGAATCACCATTGACGGCCGGATTGCCTACCACTCAGAACGACCGACGTTTGCCGAAACTATGCAAGTTCGTCGCAGATCGGTATAAGGTGGCTCGATGTGTCGTGTTTTAGGCTACAAATTGCTATGTCGCAGATTTGCGTACGACGAATAGAAGCGCAGTTATAGTTGTTTATATCGGTCAGGCCATGAATCACCATTGACGGCCAGAATGCATACCACTCGAAACGATCGATGTTTGACGAAACTATGCAAGTTCTTCGCAGATCGGTATAAGGTGGGTCGATGTGTCGTGCTTTAAGCTACAAATTGCTATGTCGCAGATTTGCATACGATGAATAGAAGCGGAGTTATAGTTCTTTATATCTGTGAGGCCATGAATCGTCATTGACGGCCGGAATGCCTACCACTCGAAACGATCGATGTTTGACGAAACTATGCAAGTTCGTCGCAGATCGGTATAAGGTGGGTCGATGTGTAGTGCTTTAAGCTACAAATTGCTATGTCGCAGATTTGCATACGACGAATAGAAGCGGAGATATAGTTGTCTATATCTGTGAGGCCATGAATCACCGTCGACGGCCGGATTGCCTACCACTCGAAACGATCGATGTTTGACGAAACTATGCAAGTTCGTCGCAGATCGGTATAAGGTGGGTCGTTGGGCCGTGTTTTAAGATACAAGTTGCTATGTCGCAGATTCGCATACGACCAATAGAAGCGGAGTTATCGATGTTTATATCTGTGAGGCCATGAATCACCATTGACGGCAGGATTGCCTACCACTCGGAACGATCGACGTTTGACGAAACTATGCAAGTTCTTCGCAGATCGGTATAAGATGGGTCGATGTGTCGTGTTTTAAGCTACAAATTGCTATGTCGCAGATTCGCATACGACGAATAGAAGTGGAGTTATAGTTGTTTATATCTGTCAGGCCATGAATCACCATTGACGGCCGGATTGCCTTCCACTCGAAACAATCGATGTTTGACGAAACTATGCAAGTTCGTCGCAGATCGGTATAAGGTGGCTCGATGTGTCGTGTTTTAGGCTACAAATTGCTATGTCGCATATTTGCGTGCGACGAATAGAAGCGGAGTTATAGTTGTTTATATCTGTCAGGCCATGAATCACCATTGACGGCCGGATTGCCTACCACTCGGAACGACCGACGTTTGCCGAAACTATGCAAGTTCGTCGCAGATCGGTATAAGGTGGGTCGTTGGGCCGTGTTTTAAGCTACAAATTGCTATGCCGCAGATTTGCATACGACGAATAGAAGCAGAGTTATAGTTGTTTATATCTGTGAGGCCATGAATCACCATTGAGGGCAGGATTGCCTACCACTCGGAACGATCGACGTTTGACGAAACTATGCAAGTTCTTCGCAGATCGGTATAAGATGGGTCGATGTGTCGTGTTTTAACCTACAAATTGCTATGTCGCAGATTTGCGTACGACGAATAGAAGCGGAGTTATAGTTGTTTATATCTGTCAGGCCGTGAATCACCATTGACGGCCGGATTGCCTACCACTCGGAACGATCGACGTTTGCCGAAACTATGCAAGTTCTTCGCAGATCGGTATAAGGTGGGTCTATGTGTCTTGTTTTAAGCTACAAATTGCTATGTCGCAGATTTGCATACGACGAATAGAGGCGGAGTTATAGTTGTTTATATCTGTGAGGCCATGAATCACCATTGACGGCAGGATTGCCTACCACTCGGAACGATCGACGTTTGACGAAACTATGCAAGTTCTTCGCAGATCGGTATAAGATGGGTCGATGTGTCGTGTTTTAAGCTACATATTGCTACGTCGCAGATTCGCATACGACGAATAGAAGTGGAGTTATAGTTGTTTATATCTGTCAGGCCATGAATCACCATTGACGGCCGGATTGCCTACCACTCGGAACGACAGACGTTTGCCCAAACTATGCATGTTCGTTGCAGATCGGTATAAGATGGGTCGATGTGTCGTGTTTTAAGCTACAAATTGCTATGCCGCAGATTCGCATACGACGAATAGAAGTGGAGTTATAGTTGTTTATATCTGTCAGGCCATGAATCACCATTGACGGCCGGATTGCCTACCACTCGGAACGATCGACGTTTGACGAAACTATGCAAGTTCTTCGCAGATCGGTATAAGGTGGGTCGATGTGCCGTGTTTTAAGCTACACATTGCTATGTCGCAGATTTGCATACGACGAATAGAAGCGGAGTTATAGTTGTTTATATCTGTCAGGCCGTGAATCACCATTGACGGCCGGATTGCCTACCACTCGGAACGATCGATGTTTGCCGAAACTATGCAAGTTCTTCGCAGATCGGTATAAGGTGGGTCGATGTGTCGTGTTTTAAGCTACAAATTGCTATGTCGCAGATTTGCATACGACGAATAGAGGCGGAGTTATAGTTGTTTATATCTGTGAGGCCATGAATCACCATTGACGGCAGGATTGCCTACCACTCGGAACGATCGACGTTTGACGAAACTATGCAAGTTCTTCGCAGATCGGTATAAGATGGGTCGATGTGTCGTGTTTTAAGCTACAAATTGCTATGTCGCAGATTCGCATACGACGAATAGAAGTGGAGTTATAGTTGTTTATATCTGTCAGGCCATGAATCACCATTGACGGCCGGATTGCCTACCACTCGGAACGATCGACGTTTGACGAAACTATGCAAGTTCTTCGCAGATCGGTATAAGATGGGTCGATGTGTCGTGTTTTAAGCTACAAATTGCTATGTCGCAGATTTGCATACGACGAATAGAAGTGGAGTTATAGTTGTTTATATCTGTCAGGCCATGAATCACCATTGACGGCCGGATTGCCTTCCACTCGAAACGATCGATGTTTGACGAAACTATGCAAGTTCGTCGCAGATCGGTATAAGGTGGGTCGTTGGGCCGTTTTTTAAGCTACAAGATGCTGTGTCGCAGATTCGCATACGACGAATAGAAGCGGAGTTATCGATGTTTATATCTGTGAGGCCATTAATCACCATTGACGACAGGATTGCCTACCACTCGGAACGATCGACGTTTGACGAAACTATGCAAGTTCGTCGCAGATCGGTATAAGGTGGCTCGATGTGTCGTGTTTTAGGCTACAAATTGCTATGCCGCAGATTTGCGTACGACGAATAGAAGCGGAGTTATAGTTGTTTATATCTGTCAGGCCATGAATCACCATTGACGGCCGGATTGCCTACCACTCAGAACGACCGACGTTTGCCGAAACTATGCAAGTTCGTCGCAGATCGGTATAAGGTGGCTCGATGTGTCGTGTTTTAGGCTACAAATTGCTATGTCGCAGATTTGCGTACGACGAATAGAAGCGCAGTTATAGTTGTTTATATCGGTCAGGCCATGAATCACCATTGACGGCCAGAATGCATACCACTCGAAACGATCGATGTTTGACGAAACTATGCAAGTTCTTCGCAGATCGGTATAAGGTGGGTCGATGTGTCGTGCTTTAAGCTACAAATTGCTATGACGCAGATTTGCATACGATGAATAGAAGCGGAGTTATAGTTCTTTATATCTGTGAGGCCATGAATCGTCATTGACGGCCGGAATGCCTACCACTCGAAACGATCGATGTTTGACGAAACTATGCAAGTTCGTCGCAGATCGGTATAAGGTGGGTCGATGTGTAGTGCTTTAAGCTACAAATTGCTATGTCGCAGATTTGCATACGACGAATAGAAGCGGAGATATAGTTGTCTATATCTGTGAGGCCATGAATCACCGTCGACGGCCGGATTGCCTACCACTCGAAACGATCGATGTTTGACGAAACTATGCAAGTTCGTCGCAAATCGGTATAAGGTGGGTCGTTGGGCCGTGTTTTAAGATACAAGTTGCTATGTCGCAGATTCGCATACGACCAATAGAAGCGGAGTTATCGATGTTTATATCTGTGAGGCCATGAATCACCATTGACGGCAGGATTGCCTACCACTCGGAACGATCGACGTTTGACGAAACTATGCAAGTTCTTCGCAGATCGGTATAAGATGGGTCGATGTGTCGTGTTTTAAGCTACAAATTGCTATGTCGCAGATTCGCATACGACGAATAGAAGTGGAGTTATAGTTGTTTATATCTGTCAGGCCATGAATCACCATTGACGGCCGGATTGCCTTCCACTCGAAACAATCGATGTTTGACGAAACTATGCAAGTTCGTCGCAGATCGGTATAAGGTGGCTCGATGTGTCGTGTTTTAGGCTACAAATTGCTATGTCGCATATTTGCGTGCGACGAATAGAAGCGGAGTTATAGTTGTTTATATCTGTCAGGCCATGAATCACCATTGACGGCCGGATTGCCTACCACTCGGAACGACCGACGTTTGCCGAAACTATGCAAGTTCGTCGCAGATCGGTATAAGGTGGGTCGTTGGGCCGTGTTTTAAGCTACAAATTGCTATGCCGCAGATTTGCATACGACGAATAGAAGCAGAGTTATAGTTGTTTATATCTGTGAGGCCATGAATCACCATTGAGGGCAGGATTGCCTACCACTCGGAACGATCGACGTTTGACGAAACTATGCAAGTTCTTCGCAGATCGGTATAAGATGGGTCGATGTGTCGTGTTTTAACCTACAAATTGCTATGTCGCAGATTTGCGTACGACGAATAGAAGCGGAGTTATAGTTGTTTGTATCTGTCGGGCCATGAATCACCATTGACGGCCGGATTGCCTACCGCTCGGAACGACCGACGTTTGCCGAAACTATGCAAGTTCGTCGCAGATCGGTATAAGGTGGGTCGATGTGTCGTGTTTTAAGCTACAAATTGCTATGTCGCAGATTTGCATACGACGAATAGAGGCGGAGTTATAGTTGTTTATATCTGTGAGGCCATGAATCACCATTGATGGCAGGATTGCCTACCACTCGGAACGATCGACGTTTGACGAAACTATGCAAGTTCTTCGCAGATCGGTATAAGATGGGTCGATGTGTCGTGTTTTAAGCTACAAATTGCTATGTCGCAGATTTGCATAGGTCGAATAGAGGCGGAGTTATAGTTGTTTATATCTGTGAGGCCATTAATCACCATTGACGACAGGATTGCCTACCACTCGGAACGATCGACGTTTCCGAAACTATGCAAGTTCGTCGCAGATCGGTATAAGGTGGGTCGTTGGGCCGTGTTTTAAGCTACAACTTGCTATGTCGCAGATTCGCATACGACGAATAGAAGCGAAGTTATCGATGTTTATATCTGTGAGGCCATGAATCACCATTGACGACCGGATTGCCTACCACTCGGAACGATCGACGCTTGGCGAAACTATGCAAGTTCGTCTCATATCGGTATAAGGTGGGTCGATGTGTCGTGCTTTAAGCTACAAATTGCTATGTCGCAGATTTGCATACGACGAATAAGCGGAGTTATAGTTGTTTATATCTGTGAGGTCATGAATCATCATTGACGGCCGGATTGCCTACCACTCGGAACGATCAACGTTTGCCGAAACTATGCATGTTCTTCGCAGATCGGTATAAGGTGGATCGATGTGTCGTGTTTTAAGCTACAAATTGCTATATCGCAGATTTGCATACGATGAATAGAGGCGGAGTTATAGTTGTTTATATCTGTCAGGCCATGAATCACCATTGACGGCCGGATTGCCTTCCACTCGAAACAATCGATGTTTGACGAAACTATGCAAGTTCGTCGCAGATCGGTATAAGGTGGGTCGTTGGGCCGTGTTTTAAGCTACAAATTGCTATGTCGCAGATTTGCATACGACGAATAGAAGCGGAGTTATAGTTGTTTATATCTGTGAGGTCATGAATCATCATTGACTTCCGGAATGCCTATCACTCGAAACGATCGATGTTTGACGAAACTATGCAAGTTCGTCGCAGATCGGTATAAGGTGGGTCGATGTGTCGTGCTTTAAGCTACAAATTGCTATGTCGCAGATTCGCATACGACCAATAGAAGCGGAGTTATCGATGTTTATATCAGTGAGGCCATTAATAACCATTGACGACAGGATTGCCTACCACTCGGAACGATCGACGTTTGACGAAACTATGCAAGTTCGTCGCAGATCGGTATAAGGTGGCTCGATGTGTCGTGTTTTAGGCTACAAATTGCTGTGTCGCATATTTGCGTGCGACGAATAGAAGCGGAGTTATAGTTGTTTATATCTGTCAGGCCATGAACCGCCATTGAGGGCCGGATTGCCTACCACTCGGAACGACCGACGTTTGCCGAAACTATGCAAGTTCGTCGCAGATCGGTATAAGGTGGGTCGTTGGGCCGTGTTTTAAGCTACAAATTGCTATGTCGCAGATTTGCATACGACGAATAGAAGCAGAGTTATAGTTGTTTATATCTGTGAGGCCATGAATCACCATTGACGGCAGGATTGCCTACCACTCGGAACGATCGACGTCTGACGAAACTATGCATGTTCTTCGCGGATCGGTATAAGGTGGGTCGTTGGGCCGTGTTTTAAGCTACAACTTGCTATGTCGCAGATTCGCATACGACGAATAGAAGCGGAGTTATAGTTGTGTATATCTGTCAGGCCGTGAATCACCATTCACGGCCGGATTGCCTACCACTCGGAACGATCGACGTTTGCCGAAACTATGCAAGTTCTTCGCAGATCGGTATAAGGTGGGTCGATGTGCCGTGTTTTAAGCTACAAATTGCTATGTCGCAGATTTGCATACGACGAATAGAAGCGGAGTTATAGTTGTTTATATCTGTCAGGCCGTGAATCACCATTGACGGCCGGATTGCCTACCACTCGGAACGATCAACGTTTGCCGAAACTATGCATGTTCTTCGCAGATCGGTATAAGGTGGGTCGATGTGTCGTGTTTTAAGCTACAAATTGCTATATCGCAGATTTGCATACGATGAATAGAGTCGGAGTTATAGTTGTTTATATCTGTGAGGCCATGAATCATCATTGACGGCAGGATTGCCTACCACTCGGAACGATCGACGTTTGACGAAACTATGCAAGTTCTTCGCAGATCGGTATAAGATGGGTCGATGTGTCGTGTTTTAAGCTACAAATTGCTATGTCGCAGATTCGCATACGACGAATAGAAGTGGAGTTATAGTTGTTTATATCTGTGACGCCATTAATCACCATTGACGACAGGATTGCCTACCACTCGGAACGATCGACGTTTGCCGAAACTATGCAAGTTCGTCTCATATCGGTATAAGGTGGGTCGATGTGTCGTGCTTTAAGCTACAAATTGCTATGTCGCAGATTTGCATACGACGAATAAGCGGAGTTATAGTTGTTTATATCTGTGAGGTCATGAATCATCATTGACGGCCGGATTGCCTACCACTCGGAACGATCAACGTTTGCCGAAACTATGCATGTTCTTCGCAGATCGGTATAAGGTGGATCGATGTGTCGTGTTTTAAGCTACAAATTGCTATATCGCAGATTTGCATACGATGAATAGAGGCGGAGTTATAGTTGTTTATATCTGTGAGGCCATGAATCATCATTGACGGCAGGATTGCCTACCACTCGGAACGATCGACGTTTGACGAAACTATGCAAGTTCTTCGCAGATCGGTATAAGATGGGTCGATGTGTCGTGTTTTAAGCTACAAATTGCTATGTCGCAGATTCGCATACGACGAATAGAAGTGGAGTTATAGTTGTTTATATCTGTGAGGTCATGAATCATCATTGACGGCCGGAATGCGTATCACTCGAAACGATCGATGTTTGACGAAACTATGCAAGTTCGTCGCAGATCGGTATAAGGTGGGTCGATGTGTCGTGTTTTAAGCTATATATTGCTATGTCGCAGATTTGCATACGACGAATAGAGGCGGAGTTATAGTTGTTTATATCTGTGAGGCCATGAATCACCATTGACGGCAGGATTGCCTACCACTCGGAACGATCGACGTTTGACGAAACTATGCAAGTTCTTAGCAGATCGGTATAAGGTGGGTCGATGTGCCGTGTTTTAAGCTACAAATTGCTATGTCGCAGATTTGCATACGACGAATAGAAGCGGAGTTATAGTTGTTTATATCCGTCAGGCCGTGAATCACCATTGACGGCCGGATTGCCTACCACTCGAAACGATCGATGTTTGACGAAACTATGCAAGTTCGTCGCAGATCGGTATAAGGTGGGTCGTTGGGCCGTGTTTTAAGATACAAGTTGCTATGTCGCAGATTCGCATACGACCAATAGAAGCGGAGTTATCGATGTTTATATCAGTGAGGCCATTAATAACCATTGACGACAGGATTGCCTACCACTCGGAACGATCGACGTTTTACGAAACTATGCAAGTTCGTCGCAGATCGGTATAAGGTGGCTCGATGTGTCGTGTTTTAGGCTACAAATTGCTGTGTCGCATATTTGCGTGCGACGAATAGAAGCGGAGTTATAGTTGTTTATATCTGTCAGGCCATGAACCACCATTGAGGGCCGGATTGCCTACCACTCGGAACGACCGACGTTTGACGAAACTATGCAAGTTCGTCGCAGATCGGTATAAGGTGGGTCGTTGGGCCGTGTTTTAAGCTACAAATTGCTATGTCGCAGATTTGCATACGACGAATAGAAGCAGAGTTATAGTTGTTTATATCTGTGAGGCCATGAATCACCATTGACGGCAGGATTGCCTACCCCTCGGAACGATCGACGTTTGACGAAACTATGCATGTTCTTCGCGGATCGGTATAAGGTGGGTCGTTGGGCCGTGTTTTAAGCTACAACTTGCTATGTCGCAGATTCGCATACGACGAATAGAAGCGAAGTTATCGATGTTTATATCTGTCAGGCCATGAATCACCATTGACGGCCGGATTGCCTTCCACTCGAAACGATCGATGTTTGACGAAACTATGCAAGTTCGTCGCAAAGCGGTATAAGGTGGGTCGATGTGTCGTGTTTTAAGCAATAAATTGCTATGTCGCAGATTTGCATACGACGAATAGAGGCGGAGTTATAGTTGTTTATATCTGTGAGGCCATGAATCACCATTGACGGCAGGATTGCCTACCACTCGGAACGATCGACGTTTGACGAAACTATGCAAGTTCTTCGCAGATCGGTATAAGATGGGTCGATGTGTCGTGTTTTAAGCTACAAATTGCTATGTCGCAGATTTGCATACTACGAATAGAAGTGGAGTTATAGTTGTTTATATCTGTCAGGCCATGAACCACCATTGAGGGCCGGATTGCCTACCACTCGGAACGACCGACGTTTGACGAAACTATGCAAGTTCGTCGCAGATCGGTATAAGGTGGGTCGTTGGGCCGTGTTTTAAGCTACAAATTGCTATGTCGCAGATTTGCATACGACGAATAGAAGCAGAGTTATAGTTGTTTATATCTGTGAGGCCATGAATCACCATTGACGGCAGGATTGCCTACCACTCGGAACGATCGACGTTTGACGAAACTATGCAAGTTCGTCGCAGATCGGTATAAGGTGGGTCGATGTGTAGTGCTTTAAGCTACAAATTGCTATGTCGCAGATTTGCATACGACGAATAGAAGCGGAGATATAGTTGTCTATATCTGTGAGGCCATGAATCACCGTCGACGGCCGGATTGCCTACCACTCGAAACGATCGATGTTTGACGAAACTATGCAAGTTCGTCGCAAATCGGTATAAGGTGGGTCGTTGGGCCGTGTTTTAAGATACAAGTTGCTATGTCGCAGATTCGCATACGACCAATAGAAGCGGAGTTATCGATGTTTATATCTGTGAGGCCATGAATCACCATTGACGGCAGGATTGCCTACCACTCGGAACGATCGACGTTTGACGAAACTATGCAAGTTCTTCGCAGATCGGTATAAGATGGGTCGATGTGTCGTGTTTTAAGCTACAAATTGCTATGTCGCAGATTCGCATACGACGAATAGAAGTGGAGTTATAGTTGTTTATATCTGTCAGGCCATGAATCACCATTGACGGCCGGATTGCCTTCCACTCGAAACAATCGATGTTTGACGAAACTATGCAAGTTCGTCGCAGATCGGTATAAGGTGGCTCGATGTGTCGTGTTTTAGGCTACAAATTGCTATGTCGCATATTTGCGTGCGACGAATAGAAGCGGAGTTATAGTTGTTTATATCTGTCAGGCCATGAATCACCATTGACGGCCGGATTGCCTACCACTCGGAACGACCGACGTTTGCCGAAACTATGCAAGTTCGTCGCAGATCGGTATAAGGTGGGTCGTTGGGCCGTGTTTTAAGCTACAAATTGCTATGCCGCAGATTTGCATACGACGAATAGAAGCAGAGTTATAGTTGTTTATATCTGTGAGGCCATGAATCACCATTGAGGGCAGGATTGCCTACCACTCGGAACGATCGACGTTTGACGAAACTATGCAAGTTCTTCGCAGATCGGTATAAGATGGGTCGATGTGTCGTGTTTTAACCTACAAATTGCTATGTCGCAGATTTGCGTACGACGAATAGAAGCGGAGTTATAGTTGTTTGTATCTGTCGGGCCATGAATCACCATTGACGGCCGGATTGCCTACCGCTCGGAACGACCGACGTTTGCCGAAACTATGCAAGTTCGTCGCAGATCGGTATAAGGTGGGTCGATGTGTCGTGTTTTAAGCTACAAATTGCTATGTCGCAGATTTGCATACGACGAATAGAGGCGGAGTTATAGTTGTTTATATCTGTGAGGCCATGAATCACCATTGATGGCAGGATTGCCTACCACTCGGAACGATCGACGTTTGACGAAACTATGCAAGTTCTTCGCAGATCGGTATAAGATGGGTCGATGTGTCGTGTTTTAAGCTACAAATTGCTATGTCGCAGATTTGCATAGGTCGAATAGAGGCGGAGTTATAGTTGTTTATATCTGTGAGGCCATTAATCACCATTGACGACAGGATTGCCTACCACTCGGAACGATCGACGTTTCCGAAACTATGCAAGTTCGTCGCAGATCGGTATAAGGTGGGTCGTTGGGCCGTGTTTTAAGCTACAACTTGCTATGTCGCAGATTCGCATACGACGAATAGAAGCGAAGTTATCGATGTTTATATCTGTGAGGCCATGAATCACCATTGACGACCGGATTGCCTACCACTCGGAACGATCGACGCTTGGCGAAACTATGCAAGTTCGTCTCATATCGGTATAAGGTGGGTCGATGTGTCGTGCTTTAAGCTACAAATTGCTATGTCGCAGATTTGCATACGACGAATAAGCGGAGTTATAGTTGTTTATATCTGTGAGGTCATGAATCATCATTGACGGCCGGATTGCCTACCACTCGGAACGATCAACGTTTGCCGAAACTATGCATGTTCTTCGCAGATCGGTATAAGGTGGATCGATGTGTCGTGTTTTAAGCTACAAATTGCTATATCGCAGATTTGCATACGATGAATAGAGGCGGAGTTATAGTTGTTTATATCTGTCAGGCCATGAATCACCATTGACGGCCGGATTGCCTTCCACTCGAAACAATCGATGTTTGACGAAACTATGCAAGTTCGTCGCAGATCGGTATAAGGTGGGTCGTTGGGCCGTGTTTTAAGCTACAAATTGCTATGTCGCAGATTTGCATACGACGAATAGAAGCGGAGTTATAGTTGTTTATATCTGTGAGGTCATGAATCATCATTGACTTCCGGAATGCCTATCACTCGAAACGATCGATGTTTGACGAAACTATGCAAGTTCGTCGCAGATCGGTATAAGGTGGGTCGATGTGTCGTGCTTTAAGCTACAAATTGCTATGTCGCAGATTCGCATACGACCAATAGAAGCGGAGTTATCGATGTTTATATCAGTGAGGCCATTAATAACCATTGACGACAGGATTGCCTACCACTCGGAACGATCGACGTTTGACGAAACTATGCAAGTTCGTCGCAGATCGGTATAAGGTGGCTCGATGTGTCGTGTTTTAGGCTACAAATTGCTGTGTCGCATATTTGCGTGCGACGAATAGAAGCGGAGTTATAGTTGTTTATATCTGTCAGGCCATGAACCGCCATTGAGGGCCGGATTGCCTACCACTCGGAACGACCGACGTTTGCCGAAACTATGCAAGTTCGTCGCAGATCGGTATAAGGTGGGTCGTTGGGCCGTGTTTTAAGCTACAAATTGCTATGTCGCAGATTTGCATACGACGAATAGAAGCAGAGTTATAGTTGTTTATATCTGTGAGGCCATGAATCACCATTGACGGCAGGATTGCCTACCACTCGGAACGATCGACGTCTGACGAAACTATGCATGTTCTTCGCGGATCGGTATAAGGTGGGTCGTTGGGCCGTGTTTTAAGCTACAACTTGCTATGTCGCAGATTCGCATACGACGAATAGAAGCGGAGTTATAGTTGTGTATATCTGTCAGGCCGTGAATCACCATTCACGGCCGGATTGCCTACCACTCGGAACGATCGACGTTTGCCGAAACTATGCAAGTTCTTCGCAGATCGGTATAAGGTGGGTCGATGTGCCGTGTTTTAAGCTACAAATTGCTATGTCGCAGATTTGCATACGACGAATAGAAGCGGAGTTATAGTTGTTTATATCTGTCAGGCCGTGAATCACCATTGACGGCCGGATTGCCTACCACTCGGAACGATCAACGTTTGCCGAAACTATGCATGTTCTTCGCAGATCGGTATAAGGTGGGTCGATGTGTCGTGTTTTAAGCTACAAATTGCTATATCGCAGATTTGCATACGATGAATAGAGTCGGAGTTATAGTTGTTTATATCTGTGAGGCCATGAATCATCATTGACGGCAGGATTGCCTACCACTCGGAACGATCGACGTTTGACGAAACTATGCAAGTTCTTCGCAGATCGGTATAAGATGGGTCGATGTGTCGTGTTTTAAGCTACAAATTGCTATGTCGCAGATTCGCATACGACGAATAGAAGTGGAGTTATAGTTGTTTATATCTGTGACGCCATTAATCACCATTGACGACAGGATTGCCTACCACTCGGAACGATCGACGTTTGCCGAAACTATGCAAGTTCGTCGCAGATCGGTATAAGGTGGGTCGTTGGGCCGTGTTTTAAGCTACAACTTGCTATGTCGCAGATTCGCATACGACGAATAGAAGCGAAGTTATCGATGTTTATATCTGTGAGGCCATGAATCACCATTGACGACCGGATTGCCTACCACTCGGAACGATCGACGCTTGGCGAAACTATGCAAGTTCGTCTCATATCGGTATAAGGTGGGTCGATGTGTCGTGCTTTAAGCTACAAATTGCTATGTCGCAGATTTGCATACGACGAATAAGCGGAGTTATAGTTGTTTATATCTGTGAGGTCATGAATCATCATTGACGGCCGGATTGCCTACCACTCGGAACGATCAACGTTTGCCGAAACTATGCATGTTCTTCGCAGATCGGTATAAGGTGGATCGATGTGTCGTGTTTTAAGCTACAAATTGCTATATCGCAGATTTGCATACGATGAATAGAGGCGGAGTTATAGTTGTTTATATCTGTGAGGCCATGAATCATCATTGACGGCAGGATTGCCTACCACTCGGAACGATCGACGTTTGACGAAACTATGCAAGTTCTTCGCAGATCGGTATAAGATGGGTCGATGTGTCGTGTTTTAAGCTACAAATTGCTATGTCGCAGATTCGCATACGACGAATAGAAGTGGAGTTATAGTTGTTTATATCTGTGAGGTCATGAATCATCATTGACGGCCGGAATGCGTATCACTCGAAACGATCGATGTTTGACGAAACTATGCAAGTTCGTCGCAGATCGGTATAAGGTGGGTCGATGTGTCGTGTTTTAAGCTATATATTGCTATGTCGCAGATTTGCATACGACGAATAGAGGCGGAGTTATAGTTGTTTATATCTGTGAGGCCATGAATCACCATTGACGGCAGGATTGCCTACCACTCGGAACGATCGACGTTTGACGAAACTATGCAAGTTCTTAGCAGATCGGTATAAGGTGGGTCGATGTGCCGTGTTTTAAGCTACAAATTGCTATGTCGCAGATTTGCATACGACGAATAGAAGCGGAGTTATAGTTGTTTATATCCGTCAGGCCGTGAATCACCATTGACGGCCGGATTGCCTACCACTCGAAACGATCGATGTTTGACGAAACTATGCAAGTTCGTCGCAGATCGGTATAAGGTGGGTCGTTGGGCCGTGTTTTAAGATACAAGTTGCTATGTCGCAGATTCGCATACGACCAATAGAAGCGGAGTTATCGATGTTTATATCAGTGAGGCCATTAATAACCATTGACGACAGGATTGCCTACCACTCGGAACGATCGACGTTTGACGAAACTATGCAAGTTCGTCGCAGATCGGTATAAGGTGGCTCGATGTGTCGTGTTTTAGGCTACAAATTGCTGTGTCGCATATTTGCGTGCGACGAATAGAAGCGGAGTTATAGTTGTTTATATCTGTCAGGCCATGAACCACCATTGAGGGCCGGATTGCCTACCACTCGGAACGACCGACGTTTGACGAAACTATGCAAGTTCGTCGCAGATCGGTATAAGGTGGGTCGTTGGGCCGTGTTTTAAGCTACAAATTGCTATGTCGCAGATTTGCATACGACGAATAGAAGCAGAGTTATAGTTGTTTATATCTGTGAGGCCATGAATCACCATTGACGGCAGGATTGCCTACCCCTCGGAACGATCGACGTTTGACGAAACTATGCATGTTCTTCGCGGATCGGTATAAGGTGGGTCGTTGGGCCGTGTTTTAAGCTACAACTTGCTATGTCGCAGATTCGCATACGACGAATAGAAGCGAAGTTATCGATGTTTATATCTGTCAGGCCATGAATCACCATTGACGGCCGGATTGCCTTCCACTCGAAACGATCGATGTTTGACGAAACTATGCAAGTTCGTCGCAAAGCGGTATAAGGTGGGTCGATGTGTCGTGTTTTAAGCAATAAATTGCTATGTCGCAGATTTGCATACGACGAATAGAGGCGGAGTTATAGTTGTTTATATCTGTGAGGCCATGAATCACCATTGACGGCAGGATTGCCTACCACTCGGAACGATCGACGTTTGACGAAACTATGCAAGTTCTTCGCAGATCGGTATAAGATGGGTCGATGTGTCGTGTTTTAAGCTACAAATTGCTATGTCGCAGATTTGCATACTACGAATAGAAGTGGAGTTATAGTTGTTTATATCTGTCAGGCCATGAACCACCATTGAGGGCCGGATTGCCTACCACTCGGAACGACCGACGTTTGACGAAACTATGCAAGTTCGTCGCAGATCGGTATAAGGTGGGTCGTTGGGCCGTGTTTTAAGCTACAAATTGCTATGTCGCAGATTTGCATACGACGAATAGAAGCAGAGTTATAGTTGTTTATATCTGTGAGGCCATGAATCACCATTGACGGCAGGATTGCCTACCACTCGGAACGATCGACGTTTGACGAAACTATGCATGTTCTTCGCGGATCGGTATAAGGTGGGTCGTTGGGCCGTGTTTTAAGCTACAACTTGCTATGTCGCAGATTCGCATACGACGAATAGAAGCGAAGTTATCGATGTTTATATCTGTCAGGCCATGAATCACCATTGACGGCCGGATTGCCTTCCACTCGAAACGATCGATGTTTGACGAAACTATACAAGTTCGTCGCAGATCGGTATAAGGTGGGTCGTTGGGCCGTGTTTTAAGCTACAAGTTGCTGTGTCGCAGATTCGCATACGACGAATAGAAGCGGAGTTATAGTTGTGTATATCTGTCAGGCCGTGAATCACCATTCACGGCCGGATTGCCTACCACTCGGAACGATCGACGCTTGGCGAAACTATGCAAGTTCGTCTCATATCGGTATAAGGTGGGTCGATGTGTCGTGCTTTAAGCTACAAATTGCTATGTCGCAGATTTGCATACGACGAATAAGCGGAGTTATAGTTGTTTATATCTGTGAGGTCATGAATCATCATTGACGGCCGGAATGCCTATCACTCGAAACGATCGATGTTTGACGAAACTATGCAAGTTCGTCGCAGATCGGTATAAGGTGGGTCGATGTGTCGTGCTTTAAGCTACAAATTGCTATGTCGCAGATTTGCATACGACGAATAGAAGCGGAGTTATCGATATTTATATCTGTCAGGCCGTGAATCACCATTGACGGCCGGATTGCCTACCACTCGGAACGATCGACGTTTGCCGAAACTATGCAAGTTCTTCGCAGATCGGTATAAGGTGGGTCGATGTGTCGTGTTTTAAGCTACAAATTGCTATATCGCAGATTTGCATACGACGAATAGAGGCGGAGTTATAGTTGTTTATATCTGCGAGGCCATGAATCACCATTGACGGCAGGATTGCCTACCACTCGGAACGATCGACGTTTGACGAAACTATGCAAGTTCTTCGCAGATCGGTATAAGATGGGTCGATGTGTCGTGTTTTAAGCTACAAATTGCTATGTCGCAGATTCGCATACGACGAATAGAAGTGGAGTTATAGTTGTTTATATCTGTGAGGCCATTAATCACCATTGACGACAGGATTGCCTACCACTCGGAACGATCGACGTTTGCCGAAACTATGCAAGTTCTTCGCAGATCGGTATATGGTGGCTCGATGTGTCGTGTTTTAAGCTACAAATTGCTATGTCGCAGATTTGCGTACGACGAATAGAAGCGGAGTTATAGTTGTTTGTATCTGTCAGGCCGTGAATCACCATTGACGGCCGGATTGCCTACCACTCGGAACGACCGATGTTTGCCGAAACTATGCAAGTTCGTCGCAGATCGGTATAAGGTGGGTCGTTGGGCCGTGTTTTAAGCTACAACTTGCTATGTCGCAGATTCGCATACGACCAATAGAAGCGGAGTTATCGATGTTTATATCAGTGAGGCCATTAATAACCATTGACGACAGGATTGCCTACCACTCGGAACGATCGACGTTTGACGAAACTATGCAAGTTCGTCGCAGATCGGTATAAGGTGGCTTGATGTGTCGTGTTTTAGGCTACAAATTGCTGTGTCGCATATTTGCGTGCGACGAATAGAAGCGGAGTTATAGTTGTTTATATCTGTGAGGCCATGAATCACCATTGACGGCAGGATTGCCTACCACTCGGAACGATCGACGTTTGACGAAACTATGCAAGTTCTTCGCAGATCGGTATAAGATGGGTCGATGTGTCGTGTTTTAAGCTACAAATTGCTATGTCGCAGATTTGCGTACGACGAATAGAAGCGGAGTTATAGTTGCTCGTATCTGTCAGGCCATGAATCACCATTGACGGCCGGATTGCCTACCACTCGGAACGACCGACGTTTGCCGAAACTATGCAAGTTCGTCGCAGATCGGTATAAGGTGGGTCGTTGGGCCGTGTTTTAAGATACAACTTGCTATGTCGCAGATTCGCATACGACGAATAGAAGCGAAGTTATCGATGTTTATATCTGTGAGGCCATGAATCACCATTGACGACCGGATTGCCTACCACTCGGAACGATCGACGCTTGGCGAAACTATGCAAGTTCGTCTCATATCGGTATAAGGTGGGTCGATGTGTCGTGCTTTAAGCTACAAATTGCTATGTCGCAGATTTGCATACGACGAATAGAAGCAGAGTTATAGTTGTTTATATCTGTGAGGCCATGAATCACCATTGACGGCAGGATTGCCTACCACTCGGAACGATCGACGTCTGACGAAACTATGCATGTTCTTCGCGGATCGGTATAAGGTGGGTCGTTGGGCCGTGTTTTAAGCTACAACTTGCTATGTCGCAGATTCGCATACGACGAATAGAAGCGGAGTTATAGTTGTGTATATCTGTCAGGCCGTGAATCACCATTCACGGCCGGATTGCCTACCACTCGGAACGATCGACGTTTGCCGAAACTATGCAAGTTCTTCGCAGATCGGTATAAGGTGGGTCGATGTGCCGTGTTTTAAGCTACAAATTGCTATGTCGCAGATTTGCATACGACGAATAGAAGCGGAGTTATAGTTGTTTATATCTGTCAGGCCGTGAATCACCATTGACGGCCGGATTGCCTACCACTCGGAACGATCAACGTTTGCCGAAACTATGCATGTTCTTCGCAGATCGGTATAAGGTGGGTCGATGTGTCGTGTTTTAAGCTACAAATTGCTATATCGCAGATTTGCATACGATGAATAGAGTCGGAGTTATAGTTGTTTATATCTGTGAGGCCATGAATCATCATTGACGGCAGGATTGCCTACCACTCGGAACGATCGACGTTTGACGAAACTATGCAAGTTCTTCGCAGATCGGTATAAGATGGGTCGATGTGTCGTGTTTTAAGCTACAAATTGCTATGTCGCAGATTCGCATACGACGAATAGAAGTGGAGTTATAGTTGTTTATATCTGTGAGGCCATTAATCACCATTGACGACAGGATTGCCTACCACTCGGAACGATCGACGTTTGCCGAAACTATGCAAGTTCGTCGCAGATCGGTATAAGGTGGGTCGTTGGGCCGTGTTTTAAGCTACAACTTGCTATGTCGCAGATTCGCATACGACGAATAGAAGCGAAGTTATCGATGTTTATATCTGTGAGGCCATGAATCACCATTGACGACCGGATTGCCTACCACTCGGAACGATCGACGCTTGGCGAAACTATGCAAGTTCGTCTCATATCGGTATAAGGTGGGTCGATGTGTCGTGCTTTAAGCTACAAATTGCTATGTCGCAGATTTGCATACGACGAATAAGCGGAGTTATAGTTGTTTATATCTGTGAGGTCATGAATCATCATTGACGGCCGGATTGCCTACCACTCGGAACGATCAACGTTTGCCGAAACTATGCATGTTCTTCGCAGATCGGTATAAGGTGGATCGATGTGTCGTGTTTTAAGCTACAAATTGCTATATCGCAGATTTGCATACGATGAATAGAGGCGGAGTTATAGTTGTTTATATCTGTGAGGCCATGAATCATCATTGACGGCAGGATTGCCTACCACTCGGAACGATCGACGTTTGACGAAACTATGCAAGTTCTTCGCAGATCGGTATAAGATGGGTCGATGTGTCGTGTTTTAAGCTACAAATTGCTATGTCGCAGATTCGCATACGACGAATAGAAGTGGAGTTATAGTTGTTTATATCTGTGAGGTCATGAATCATCATTGACGGCCGGAATGCGTATCACTCGAAACGATCGATGTTTGACGAAACTATGCAAGTTCGTCGCAGATCGGTATAAGGTGGGTCGATGTGTCGTGTTTTAAGCTATATATTGCTATGTCGCAGATTTGCATACGACGAATAGAGGCGGAGTTATAGTTGTTTATATCTGTGAGGCCATGAATCACCATTGACGGCAGGATTGCCTACCACTCGGAACGATCGACGTTTGACGAAACTATGCAAGTTCTTAGCAGATCGGTATAAGGTGGGTCGATGTGCCGTGTTTTAAGCTACAAATTGCTATGTCGCAGATTTGCATACGACGAATAGAAGCGGAGTTATAGTTGTTTATATCCGTCAGGCCGTGAATCACCATTGACGGCCGGATTGCCTACCACTCGAAACGATCGATGTTTGACGAAACTATGCAAGTTCGTCGCAGATCGGTATAAGGTGGGTCGTTGGGCCGTGTTTTAAGATACAAGTTGCTATGTCGCAGATTCGCATACGACCAATAGAAGCGGAGTTATCGATGTTTATATCAGTGAGGCCATTAATAACCATTGACGACAGGATTGCCTACCACTCGGAACGATCGACGTTTGACGAAACTATGCAAGTTCGTCGCAGATCGGTATAAGGTGGCTCGATGTGTCGTGTTTTAGGCTACAAATTGCTGTGTCGCATATTTGCGTGCGACGAATAGAAGCGGAGTTATAGTTGTTTATATCTGTCAGGCCATGAACCACCATTGAGGGCCGGATTGCCTACCACTCGGAACGACCGACGTTTGACGAAACTATGCAAGTTCGTCGCAGATCGGTATAAGGTGGGTCGTTGGGCCGTGTTTTAAGCTACAAATTGCTATGTCGCAGATTTGCATACGACGAATAGATGCGGAGTTATAGTTGTTTATATCTGTGAGGCCATGAATCACCATTGACGGCAGGATTGCCTACCCCTCGGAACGATCGACGTTTGACGAAACTATGCATGTTCTTCGCGGATCGGTATAAGGTGGGTCGTTGGGCCGTGTTTTAAGCTACAACTTGCTATGTCGCAGATTCGCATACGACGAATAGAAGCGAAGTTATCGATGTTTATATCTGTCAGGCCATGAATCACCATTGACGGCCGGATTGCCTTCCACTCGAAACGATCGATGTTTGACGAAACTATGCAAGTTCGTCGCAAAGCGGTATAAGGTGGGTCGATGTGTCGTGTTTTAAGCAATAAATTGCTATGTCGCAGATTTGCATACGACGAATAGAGGCGGAGTTATAGTTGTTTATATCTGTGAGGCCATGAATCACCATTGACGGCAGGATTGCCTACCACTCGGAACGATCGACGTTTGACGAAACTATGCAAGTTCTTCGCAGATCGGTATAAGATGGGTCGATGTGTCGTGTTTTAAGCTACAAATTGCTATGTCGCAGATTTGCATACTACGAATAGAAGTGGAGTTATAGTTGTTTATATCTGTCAGGCCATGAACCACCATTGAGGGCCGGATTGCCTACCACTCGGAACGACCGACGTTTGACGAAACTATGCAAGTTCGTCGCAGATCGGTATAAGGTGGGTCGTTGGGCCGTGTTTTAAGCTACAAATTGCTATGTCGCAGATTTGCATACGACGAATAGAAGCAGAGTTATAGTTGTTTATATCTGTGAGGCCATGAATCACCATTGACGGCAGGATTGCCTACCACTCGGAACGATCGACGTTTGACGAAACTATGCATGTTCTTCGCGGATCGGTATAAGGTGGGTCGTTGGGCCGTGTTTTAAGCTACAACTTGCTATGTCGCAGATTCGCATACGACGAATAGAAGCGAAGTTATCGATGTTTATATCTGTCAGGCCATGAATCACCATTGACGGCCGGATTGCCTTCCACTCGAAACGATCGATGTTTGACGAAACTATACAAGTTCGTCGCAGATCGGTATAAGGTGGGTCGTTGGGCCGTGTTTTAAGCTACAAGTTGCTGTGTCGCAGATTCGCATACGACGAATAGAAGCGGAGTTATAGTTGTGTATATCTGTCAGGCCGTGAATCACCATTGACGGCCGGATTGCCTACCACTCGGAACGATCGACGCTTGGCGAAACTATGCAAGTTCGTCTCATATCGGTATAAGGTGGGTCGATGTGTCGTGCTTTAAGCTACAAATTGCTATGTCGCAGATTTGCATACGACGAATAAGCGGAGTTATAGTTGTTTATATCTGTGAGGTCATGAATCATCATTGACGGCCGGAATGCCTATCACTCGAAACGATCGATGTTTGACGAAACTATGCAAGTTCGTCGCAGATCGGTATAAGGTGGGTCGATGTGTCGTGCTTTAAGCTACAAATTGCTATGTCGCAGATTTGCATACGACGAATAGAAGCGGAGTTATCGATATTTATATCTGTCAGGCCGTGAATCACCATTGACGGCCGGATTGCCTACCACTCGGAACGATCGACGTTTGCCGAAACTATGCAAGTTCTTCGCAGATCGGTATAAGGTGGGTCGATGTGTCGTGTTTTAAGCTACAAATTGCTATATCGCAGATTTGCATACGACGAATAGAGGCGGAGTTATAGTTGTTTATATCTGCGAGGCCATGAATCACCATTGACGGCAGGATTGCCTACCACTCGGAACGATCGACGTTTGACGAAACTATGCAAGTTCTTCGCAGATCGGTATAAGATGGGTCGATGTGTCGTGTTTTAAGCTACAAATTGCTATGTCGCAGATTCGCATACGACGAATAGAAGTGGAGTTATAGTTGTTTATATCTGTGAGGCCATTAATCACCATTGACGACAGGATTGCCTACCACTCGGAACGATCGACGTTTGCCGAAACTATGCAAGTTCTTCGCAGATCGGTATATGGTGGCTCGATGTGTCGTGTTTTAAGCTACAAATTGCTATGTCGCAGATTTGCGTACGACGAATAGAAGCGGAGTTATAGTTGTTTGTATCTGTCAGGCCGTGAATCACCATTGACGGCCGGATTGCCTACCACTCGGAACGACCGATGTTTGCCGAAACTATGCAAGTTCGTCGCAGATCGGTATAAGGTGGGTCGTTGGGCCGTGTTTTAAGCTACAACTTGCTATGTCGCAGATTCGCATACGACCAATAGAAGCGGAGTTATCGATGTTTATATCAGTGAGGCCATTAATAACCATTGACGACAGGATTGCCTACCACTCGGAACGATCGACGTTTGACGAAACTATGCAAGTTCGTCGCAGATCGGTATAAGGTGGCTTGATGTGTCGTGTTTTAGGCTACAAATTGCTGTGTCGCATATTTGCGTGCGACGAATAGAAGCGGAGTTATAGTTGTTTATATCTGTGAGGCCATGAATCACCATTGACGGCAGGATTGCCTACCACTCGGAACGATCGACGTTTGACGAAACTATGCAAGTTCTTCGCAGATCGGTATAAGATGGGTCGATGTGTCGTGTTTTAAGCTACAAATTGCTATGTCGCAGATTTGCGTACGACGAATAGAAGCGGAGTTATAGTTGCTCGTATCTGTCAGGCCATGAATCACCATTGACGGCCGGATTGCCTACCACTCGGAACGACCGACGTTTGCCGAAACTATGCAAGTTCGTCGCAGATCGGTATAAGGTGGGTCGTTGGGCCGTGTTTTAAGATACAACTTGCTATGTCGCAGATTCGCATACGACGAATAGAAGCGAAGTTATCGATGTTTATATCTGTGAGGCCATGAATCACCATTGACGACCGGATTGCCTACCACTCGGAACGATCGACGCTTGGCGAAACTATGCAAGTTCGTCTCATATCGGTATAAGGTGGGTCGATGTGTCGTGCTTTAAGCTACAAATTGCTATGTCGCAGATTTGCATACGACGAATAGAAGCGGAGTTATAGTTGTTTATATCTGTCAGGCCATGAATCACCATTGACGGCCGGATTGCCTTCCACTCGAAACGATCGACGTTTGACGAAACTATGCAAGTTCTTCGCAGATCGGTATAAGATGGGTCGATGTGTCGTGTTTTAAGCTACAAATTGCTATGTCGCAGATTCGCATACGACGAATAGAAGTGGAGTTATAGTTGTTTATATCTGTCAGGCCATGAATCACCATTGACGGCCGGATTGCCTACCACTCGGAACGATCGACGTTTGCCGAAACTATGCAAGTTCTTCGCAGATCGGTATAAGGTGGGTCGATGTGCCGTGTTTTAAGCTACAAATTGCTATGTCGCAGATTTGCATACGACGAATAGAAGCAGAGTTATAGTTGTTTATATCCGTGAGGCCATGAATCACCATTGACGGCAGGATTGCCTACCACTCGGAACGATCGACGTTTGACGAAACTATGCAAGTTCTTCGAAGATCGGTATAAGGTGGGTCGATGTGCCGTGTTTTAAGCTACAAATTGCTATGTCGCAGATTTGCATACGACGAATAGAAGCGGAGTTATAGTTGTTTATATCTGTCAGGCCGTGAATCACCATTGACGGCCGGATTGCCTACCACTCGAAACGATCGATGTTTGACGAAACTATGCAAGTTCGTCGCAGATCGGTATAAGGTGGGTCGTTGGGGCGTGTTTTAGGATACAAGTTGCTAAGTCGCAGATTCGCATACAACCAATAGAAGCGGAGTTATCGATGTTTATATCAGTGAGGCCATTAATAACCATTGACGACAGGATTGCCTACCACTCGGAACGATCGACGTTTGACGAAACTATGCAAGTTCGTCGCAGATCGGTATAAGGTGGCTCGATGTGTCGTGTTTAAGGCTACAAATTGCTGTGTCGCATATTTGCGTGCGACGAATAGAAGCGGAGTTATAGTTGTTTATATCTCTCAGGCCATGAACCACCATTGAGGGCCAGATTGCCTACCACTCGGAACGACCGACGTTTGCCGAAACTATGCAAGTTCGTTGCAGATCGGTATAAGGTGGGTTGTTGGGCCGTGTTTTAAGCTACAAATTGCTATGTCGCAGATTTGCATACGACGAATAGAAGCGGAGTTATAGTTGTTTATATCTGTCAGGCCGTGAATCACCATTGAAGGCCGGATTGCCTACCACTCGAAACGATCGATGTTTGACGAAACTATGCAAGTTCGTCGCAGATCGGTATAAGGTGGGTCGTTGGGCCGTGTTTTAAGATACAAGTTGCTATGTCGCAGATTCGCATACGACCAATAGAAGCGGAGTTATCGATGTTTATATCTGTGAGGCCATGAATCACCATTGACGGCAGGATTGCCTACCACTCGGAACGATCGACGTTTGACGAAACTATGCAAGTTCTTCGCAGATCGGTATAAGATGGGTCGATGTGTCGTGTTTTAAGCTACAAATTGCTATGTCGCAGATTTGCGTACGACGAATAGAAGCGGAGTTATAGTTGCTTGTATCTGTCAGGCCATGAATCACCATTGACGGCCGGATTGCCTACCACTCGGAACGACCGACGTTTGCCGAAACTATGCAAGTTCGTCGCAGATCGGTATAAGGTGGGTCGTTGGGCCGTCTTTTAAGCTACAACTTGCTATGTCGCAGATTCGCATACGACGAATAGAAGCGAAGTTATCGATGTTTATATCTGTCAGGCCATGAATCACCATTGACGGCCGGATTGCCTTCCACTCGAAACGATCGATGTTTGACGAAACTATGCAAGTTCGTCGCAGATCGGTATAAGGTGGGTCGATGTGTCGTGTTTTAAGCTACAAATTGCTATGTCGCAGATTCGCATACGACGAATAGAAGTGGAGTTCTAGTTGTTTATATCTCTCAGGCCATGAATCACCATTGACGGCCGGATTGCCTTCCACTCGAAACGATCGATGTTTGACGAAACTATGCAAGTTCGTCGCAGATCGGTATAAGGTGGGTCGTTGGGCCGTGTTTTAAGATACAAGTTGCTATGTCGCAGATTCGCATACGACCAATAGAAGCGGAGTTATCGATATTGATATCTGTCAGGCCGTGAATCACCATTGACGGCCGGATTGCCTACCACTCGGAACGATCGACGTTTGCCGAAACTATGCAAGTTCTTCGCAGATCGGTATAAGGTGGGTCGATGTGTCGTGTTTTAAGCTACAAATTGCTATGTCGCAGATTTGCATACGACGAATAGAAGCAGAGTTATAGTTGTTTATATCTGTCAGGCCATGAATCACCATTGACGGCCGGATTGCCTTCCACTCGAAACGATCGACGTTTGACGAAACTATGCAAGTTCTTCGCAGATCGGTATAAGATGGGTCGATGTGTCGTGTTTTAAGCTACAAATTGCTATGTCGCAGATTCGCATACGACGAATAGAAGTGGAGTTATAGTTGTTTATATCTGTCAGGCCATGAATCACCATTGACGGCCGGATTGCCTACCACTCGGAACGATCGACGTTTGCCGAAACTATGCAAGTTCTTCGCAGATCGGTATAAGGTGGGTCGATGTGCCGTGTTTTAAGCTACAAATTGCTATGTCGCAGATTTGCATACGACGAATAGAAGCAGAGTTATAGTTGTTTATATCCGTGAGGCCATGAATCACCATTGACGACAGGATTGCCTACCACTCGGAACGATCGACGTTTGACGAAACTATGCAAGTTCTTCGAAGATCGGTATAAGGTGGGTCGATGTGCCGTGTTTTAAGCTACAAATTGCTATGTCGCAGATTTGCATACGACGAATAGAAGCGGAGTTATAGTTGTTTATATCTGTCAGGCCGTGAATCACCATTGACGGCCGGATTGCCTACCACTCGAAACGATCGATGTTTGACGAAACTATGCAAGTTCGTCGCAGATCGGTATAAGGTGGGTCGTTGGGGCGTGTTTTAGGATACAAGTTACTAAGTCGCAGATTCGCATACAACCAATAGAAGCGGAGTTATCGATGTTTATATCAGTGAGGCCATTAATAACCATTGACGACAGGATTGCCTACCACTCGGAACGATCGACGTTTGACGAAACTATGCAAGTTCGTCGCAGATCGGTATAAGGTGGCTCGATGTGTCGTGTTTAAGGCTACAAATTGCTGTGTCGCATATTTGCGTGCGACGAATAGAAGCGGAGTTATAGTTGTTTATATCTCTCAGGCCATGAACCACCATTGAGGGCCACATTGCCTACCACTCGGAACGACCGACGTTTGCCGAAACTATGCAAGTTCGTCGCAGATCGGTATAAGGTGGGTTGTTGGGCCGTGTTTTAAGCTACAAATTGCTATGTCGCAGATTTGCATACGACGAATAGAAGCGGAGTTATAGTTGTTTATATCTGTCAGGCCGTGAATCACCATTGAAGGCCGGATTGCCTACCACTCGAAACGATCGATGTTTGACGAAACTATGCAAGATCGTCGCAGATCGGTATAAGGTGGGTCGTTGGGCCGTGTTTTAAGATACAAGTTGCTATGTCGCAGATTCGCATACGACCAATAGAAGCGGAGTTATCGATGTTTATATCAGTGAGGCCATTAATAACCATTGACGACAGGATTGCCTACCACTCGGAACGATCGACGTTTGACGAAACTATGCAAGTTCGTCGCAGATCGGTATAAGGTGGCTCGATGTGTCGTGTTTTAGGCTACAAATTGCTGTGTCGCATATTTGCGTGCGACGAATAGAAGCGGAGTTATAGTTGTTTATATCTGTGAGGCCATGAATCACCATTGACGGCAGGATTGCCTACCACTCGGAACGATCGACGTTTGACGAAACTATGCAAATTCTTCGCAGATCGGTATAAGATGGGTCGATGTGTCGTGTTTTAAGCTACAAATTGCTATGTCGCAGATTTGCGTACGACGAATAGAAGCGGAGTTATAGTTGCTCGTATCTGTCAGGCCATGAATCACCATTGACGGCCGGATTGCCTACCACTCGGAACGACCGACGTTTGCCGAAACTATGCAAGTTCGTCGCAGATCGGTATAAGGTGGGTCGTTGGGCCGTGTTTTAAGCTACAACTTGCTATGTCGCAGATTCGCATACGACGAATAGAAGCGAAGTTATCGATGTTTATATCTGTGAGGCCATGAATCACCATTGACGACCGGATTGCCTACCACTCGGAACGATCGACGCTTGGCGAAACTATGCAAGTTCGTCTCATATCGGTATAAGGTGGGTCGATGTGTCGTGCTTTAAGCTACAAATTGCTATGTCGCAGATTTGCATACGACGAATAGAAGCGGAGTTATAGTTGTTTATATCTGTCAGGCCATGAATCACCATTGACGGCCGGATTGCCTTCCACTCGAAACGATCGACGTTTGACGAAACTATGCAAGTTCTTCGAAGATCGGTATAAGGTGGGTCGATGTGCCGTGTTTTAAGCTACAAATTGCTATGTCGCAGATTTGCATACGACGAATAGAAGCGGAGTTATAGTTGTTTATATCTGTCAGGCCGTGAATCACCATTGACGGCCGGATTGCCTACCACTCGAAACGATCGATGTTTGACGAAACTATGCAAGTTCGTCGCAGATCGGTATAAGGTGGGTCGTTGGGGCGTGTTTTAGGATACAAGTTGCTAAGTCGCAGATTCGCATACAACCAATAGAAGCGGAGTTATCGATGTTTATATCAGTGAGGCCATTAATAACCATTGACGACAGGATTGCCTACCACTCGGAACGATCGACGTTTGACGAAACTATGCAAGTTCGTCGCAGATCGGTATAAGATGGCTCGATGTGTCGTGTTTAAGGCTACAAATTGATGTGTCGCATATTTGCGTGCGACGAATAGAAGCGGAGTTATAGTTGTTTATATCTCTCAGGCCATGAACCACCATTGAGGGCCAGATTGCCTACCACTCGGAACGACCGACGTTTGCCGAAACTATGCAAGTTCGTCGCAGATCGGTATAAGGTGGGTTGTTGGGCCGTGTTTTAAGCTACAAATTGCTATGTCGCAGATTTGCGCACGACGAATAGAAGCGGAGTTATAGTTGTTTATATCTGTCAGGCCGTGAATCACCATTGAAGGCCGGATTGCCTACCACTCGAAACGATCGATGTTTGACGAAACTATGCAAGTTCGTCGCAGATCGGTATAAGGTGGGTCGTTGGGCCGTGTTTTAAGATACAAGTTGCTATGTCGCAGATTCGCATACGACCAATAGAAGCGGAGTTATCGATGTTTATATCAGTGAGGCCATTAATAACCATTGACGACAGGATTGCCTACCACTCGGAACGATCGACGTTTGACGAAACTATGCAAGTTCGTCGCAGATCGGTATAAGGTGGCTCGATGTGTCGTGTTTTAGGCTACAAATTGCTGTGTCGCATATTTGCGTGCGACGAATAGAAGCGGAGTTATAGTTGTTTATATCTGTGAGGCCATGAATCACCATTGACGGCAGGATTGCCTACCACTCGGAACGATCGACGTTTGACGAAACTATGCAAGTTCTTCGCAGATCGGTATAAGATGGGTCGATGTGTCGTGTTTTAAGCTACAAATTGCTATGTCGCAGATTTGCGTACGACGAATAGAAGCGGAGTTATAGTTGCTCGTATCTGTCAGGCCATGAATCACCATTGACGGCCGGATTGCCTACCACTCGGAACGACCGACGTTTGCCGAAACTATGCAAGTTCGTCGCAGATCGGTATAAGGTGGGTCGTTGGGCCGTGTTTTAAGCTACAACTTGCTATGTCGCAGATTCGCATACGACGAATAGAAGCGAAGTTATCGATGTTTATATCTGTGAGGCCATGAATCACCATTGACGACCGGATTGCCTACCACTCGGAACGATCGACGCTTGGCGAAACTATGCAAGTTCGTCTCATATCGGTATAAGGTGGGTCGATGTGTCGTGCTTTAAGCTACAAATTGCTATGTCGCAGATTTGCATACGACGAATAGAAGCGGAGTTATAGTTGTTTATATCTGTCAGGCCATGAATCACCATTGACGGCCGGATTGCCTTCCACTCGAAACGATCGACGTTTGACGAAACTATGCAAGTTCTTCGCAGATCGGTATAAGATGGGTCGATGTGCCGTGTTTTAAGCTACAAATTGCTATGTCGCAGATTTGCATACGACGAATAGAAGCAGAGTTATAGTTGTTTATATCCGTGAGGCCATGAATCACCATTGACGACAGGATTGCCTACCACTCGGAACGATCGACGTTTGCCGAAACTATGCAAGTTCTTCGCAGATCGGTATATGGTGGCTCGATGTGTCGTGTTTTAAGCTACAAATTGCTATGTCGCAGATTTGCGTACGACGAATAGAAGCGGAGTTATAGTTGTTTGTATCTGTCAGGCCATGAATCACCATTGACGGCCGGATTGCCTACCACTCGGAACGACCGACGTTTGCCGAAACTATGCAAGTTCGTCGCAGATCGGTATAAGGTGGGTCGTTGGGCCGTGTTTTAAGCTACAACTTGCTATGTCGCAGATTCGCATACGACGAATAGTAGCGAAGTTATCGATGTTTATATCTGTGAGGCCATGAATCACCATTGACGACCGGACTGCCTACCACTCGGAACGATCGACGCTTGGCGAAACTATGCAAGTTCGTCTCATATCGGTATAAGGTGGGTCGATGTGTCGTGCTTTAAGCTACAAATTGCTATGTCGCAGATTTGCATACGACGAATAAGCGGAGTTATAGTTGTTTATATCTGTGAGGTCATGAATCATCATTGACGGCCGGAATGCCTATCACTCGAAACGATCGATGTTTGACGAAACTATGCAAGTTCGTCGCAGATCGGTATAAGGTGGGTCGTTGGGCCGTGTTTTAGGCTACAAGTTGCTGTGTCGCAGATTCGCATACGACGAATAGAAGCGGAGTTATAGTTGTTTATATCTGTGAGGCCATTAATCACCATTGACGACAGGATTGCCTACCACTCGGAACGATCGACGTTTGCCGAAACTATGCAAGTTTTTCGCAGATCGGTATAAGGTGGGTCGATGTGCCGTGTTTTAAGCTACAAATTGCTATGTCGCAGATTTGCATACGACGAATAGAAGCAGAGTTATAGTTGTTTATATCTGTGAGGCCATGAATCACCATTGACGGCAGGATTGCCTACCACGCGGAACGATCGACGTTTGACGAAACTATGCAAGTTCTTCGCAGATCGGTATAAGGTGGGTCGATGTGCCGTGTTTTAAGCTACAAATTTCTATGTCGCAGATTTGCATACGACGAATAGAAGCGGAGTTATAGTTGTTTATATCTGTCAGGCCGTGAATCACCATTGACGGCCGGATTGCCTACCACTCGGAACGATCGACGTTTGCCGAAACTATGCAAGTTCTTCGCAGATCGGTATAAGGTGGGTCGATGTGCCGTGTTTTAAGCTACAAATTGCTATGTCGCAGATTTGCATACGACGAATAGAAGCGGAGTTATAGTTGTTTATATCTGTCAGGCCGTGAATCACCATTGAAGGCCGGATTGCCTACCACTCGAAACGATCGATGTTTGACGAAACTATGCAAGTTCGTCGCAGATCGGTATAAGGTGGGTCGTTGGGCCGTGTTTTAAGATACAAGTTGCTATGTCGCAGATTCGCATACGACCAATAGAAGCGGAGTTATCGATGTTTATATCAGTGAGGCCATTAATAACCATTGACGACAGGATTGCCTACCACTCGGAACGATCGACGTTTGACGAAACTATGCAAGTTCGTCGCAGATCGGTATAAGGTGGCTCGATGTGTCGTGTTTTAGGCTACAAATTGCTGTGTCGCATATTTGCGTGCGACGAATAGAAGCGGAGTTATAGTTGTTTATATCTGTGAGGCCATGAATCACCATTGACGGCAGGATTGCCTACCACTCGGAACGATCGACGTTTGACGAAACTATGCAAGTTCTTCGCAGATCGGTATAAGATGGGTCGATGTGTCGTGTTTTAAGCTACAAATTGCTATGTCGCAGTTTTGCGTACGACGAATAGAAGCGGAGTTATAGTTGCTTGTATCTGTCAGGCCATGAATCACCATTGACGGCCGGATTGCCTACCACTCGGAACGACCGACGTTTGCCGAAACTATGCAAGTTCGTCGCAGATCGGTATAAGATGGGTCGTTGGGCCGTGTTTTAAGCTACAACTTGCTATGTCGCAGATTCGCATACGACGAATAGAAGCGAAGTTATCGATGTTTATATCTGTGAGGCCATGAATCACCATTGACGACCGGATTGCCTACCACTCGGAACGATCGACGCTTGGCGAAACTATGCAAGTTCGTCTCATATCGGTATAAGGTGGGTCGATGTGTCGTGCTTTAAGCTACAAATTGCTATGTCGCAGATTTGCATACGACGAATAGAAGCGGAGTTATAGTTGTTTATATCTGTCAGGCCATGAATCACCATTGACGGCCGGATTGCCTTCCACTCGAAACGATCGACGTTTGACGAAACTATGCAAGTTCTTCGCAGATCGGTATAAGATGGGTCGATGTGTCGTGTTTTAAGCTACAAATTGCTATGTCGCAGATTCGCATACGACGAATAGAAGTGGAGTTATAGTTGTTTATATCTGTCAGGCCATGAATCACCATTGACGGCCGGATTGCCTACCACTCGGAACGATCGACGTTTGCCGAAACTATGCAAGTTCTTCGCAGATCGGTATAAGGTGGGTCGATGTGCCGTGTTTTAAGCTACAAATTGCTATGTCGCAGATTTGCATACGACGAATAGAAGCAGAGTTATAGTTGTTTATATCCGTGAGGCCATGAATCACCATTGACGGCAGGATTGCCTACCACTCGGAACGATCGACGTTTGACGAAACTATGCAAGTTCTTCGCAGATCGGTATAAGGTGAGTCGATGTGCCGTGTTTTAAGCTACAAATTGCTATGTTGCAGATTTGCATACGACGAATAGAAGCGGAGTTATAGTTGTTTATATCTGTCAGGCCGTGAATCACCATTGACGGCCGGATTGCCTACCACTCGAAACGATCGATGTTTGACGAAACTATGCAACTTCGTCGCAGATCGGTATAAGGTGGGTCGTTGGGGCGTGGTTTAGGATACAAGTTGCTAAGTCGCAGATTCGCATACAACCAATAGAAGCGGAGTTATCGATGTTTATATCAGTGAGGCCATTAATAACCATTGACGACAGGATTGCCTACCACTCGGAACGATCGACGTTTGACGAAACTATGCAAGTTCGTCGCAGATCGGTATAAGGTGGCTCGATGTGTCGTGTTTAAGGCTACAAATTGCTGTGTCGCATATTTGCGTGCGACGAATAGAAGCGGAGTTATAGTTGTTTATATCTCTCAGGCCATGAACCACCATTGAGGGCCAGATTGCCTACCACTCGGAACGACCGACGTTTGCCGAAACTATGCAAGTTCGTCGCAGATCGGTATAAGGTGGGTCGTTGGGCCGTGTTTTAAGCTACAAATTGCTATGTCGCAGATTTGCATACGACGAATAGAAGCAGAGTTATAGTTGTTTATATCTGTGAGGCCATGAATCACCATTGACGGCAGGATTGCCTACCACTCGGAACGATCGACGTTTGACGAAACTATGCATGTTCTTCGCGGATCGGTATAAGGTGGCTCGATGTGTCGTGTTTTAGGCTACAAATTGCTATGTCGCAGATTTGCGTAGGACGAATAGAAGCGGAGTTATAGTTGTTTATATCTGTCAGGCCGTGAATCACCATTGACGGCCGGATTGCCTACCACTCGGAACGATCGACGTTTCCCGAAACTATGCAAGTTCTTCGCAGATCGGTATAAGATGGGTCGATGTGTCGTGTTTTAAGCTACAAATTGCTATGTCGCAGATTTGCGTACGACGAATAGAAGCGGAGTTATAGTTGCTTGTATCTGTCAGGCCATGAATCACCATTGACGGCCGGATTGCCTACCACTCGGAACGACCGACGTTTGCCGAAACTATGCAAGTTCGTCGCAGATCGGTATAAGGTGGGTCGTTGGGCCGTCTTTTAAGCTACAACTTGCTATGTCGCAGATTCGCATACGACGAATAGAAGCGAAGTTATCGATGTTTATATCTGTCAGGCCATGAATCACCATTGACGGCCGGATTGCCTTCCACTCGAAACGATCGATGTTTGACGAAACTATGCAAGTTCGTCGCAGATCGGTATAAGGTGGGTCGATGTGTCGTGTTTTAAGCTACAAATTGCTATGTCGCAGATTCGCATACGACGAATAGAAGTGGAGTTATAGTTGTTTATATCTGTCAGGCCATGAATCACCATTGACGGCCGGATTGCCTACCACTCGGAACGATCGATGTTTGACGAAACTATGCAAGTTCGTCGCAGATCGGTATAAGGTGGGTCGTTGGGGCGTGTTTTAGGATACAAGTTACTAAGTCGCAGATTCGCATACAACCAATAGAAGCGGAGTTATCGATGTTTATATCAGTGAGGCCATTAATAACCATTGACGACAGGATTGCCTACCACTCGGAACGATCGACGTTTGACGAAACTATGCAAGTTCGTCGCAGATCGGTATAAGGTGGGTTGTTGGGCCGTGTTTTAAGCTACAAATTGCTATGTCGCAGATTTGCATACGACGAATAGAAGCAGAGTTATAGTTGTTTATATCTGTGAGGCCATGAATCACCATTGACGGCAGGATTGCCTACCACTCGAAACGATCGACGTTTGACGAAACTATGCATGTTCTTCGCGGATCGGTATAAGGTGGCTCGATGTGTCGTGTTTTAGGCTACAAATTGCTATGTCGCAGATTTGCGTACGACCAATAGAAGCGGAGTTATCGATGTTTATATCTGTGAGGCCATGAATCACCATTGACGGCAGGATTGCCTACCACTCGGAACGATCGACGTTTGACGAAACTATGCAAGTTCTTCGCAGATCGGTATAAGATGGGTCGATGTGTCGTGTTTTAAGCTACAAATTGCTATGTCGCAGATTTGCGTACGACGAATAGAAGCGGAGTTATAGTTGCTTGTATCTGTCAGGCCATGAATCACCATTGACGGCCGGATTGCCTACCACTCGGAACGACCGACGTTTGCCGAAACTATGCAAGTTCGTCGCAGATCGGTATAAGGTGGGTCGTTGGGCCGTCTTTTAAGCTACAACTTGCTATGTCGCAGATTCGCATACGACGAATAGAAGCGAAGTTATCGATGTTTATATCTGTCAGGCCATGAATCACCATTGACGGCCGGATTGCCTTCCACTCGAAACGATCGATGTTTGACGAAACTATGCAAGTTCGTCGCAGATCGGTATAAGGTGGCTCGATGTGTCGTGTTTTAGGCTACAAATTGCTGTGTCGCATATTTGCGTGCGACGAATAGAAGCGGAGTTATAGTTGTTTATATCTGTGAGGCCATGAATCACCATTGACGGCAGGATTGCCTACCACTCGGAACGATCGACGTTTGACGAAACTATGCAAGTTCTTCGCAGATCGGTATAAGATGGGTCGATGTGTCGTGTTTTAAGCTACAAATTGCTATGTCGCAGATTTGCGTACGACGAATAGAAGCGGAGTTATAGTTGCTCGTATCTGTCAGGCCATGAATCACCATTGACGGCCGGATTGCCTACCACTCGGAACGACCGACGTTTGCCGAAACTATGCAAGTTCGTCGCAGATCGGTATAAGGTGGGTCGTTGGGCCGTGTTTTAAGCTACAACTTGCTATGTCGCAGATTCGCATACGACGAATAGAAGCGAAGTTATCGATGTTTATATCTGTGAGGCCATGAATCACCATTGACGACCGGATTGCCTACCACTCGGAACGATCGACGCTTGGCGAAACTATGCAAGTTCGTCTCATATCGGTATAAGGTGGGTCGATGTGTCGTGCTTTAAGCTACAAATTGCTATGTCGCAGATTTGCATACGACGAATAGAAGCGGAGTTATAGTTGTTTATATCTGTCAGGCCATGAATCACCATTGACGGCCGGATTGCCTTCCACTCGAAACGATCGACGTTTGACGAAACTATGCAAGTTCTTCGCAGATCGGTATAAGATGGGTCGATGTGCCGTGTTTTAAGCTACAAATTGCTATGTCGCAGATTTGCATACGACGAATAGAAGCAGAGTTATAGTTGTTTATATCCGTGAGGCCATGAATCACCATTGACGACAGGATTGCCTACCACTCGGAACGATCGACGTTTGCCGAAACTATGCAAGTTCTTCGCAGATCGGTATATGGTGGCTCGATGTGTCGTGTTTTAAGCTACAAATTGCTATGTCGCAGATTTGCGTACGACGAATAGAAGCGGAGTTATAGTTGTTTGTATCTGTCAGGCCATGAATCACCATTGACGGCCGGATTGCCTACCACTCGGAACGACCGACGTTTGCCGAAACTATGCAAGTTCGTCGCAGATCGGTATAAGGTGGGTCGTTGGGCCGTGTTTTAAGCTACAACTTGCTATGTCGCAGATTCGCATACGACGAATAGTAGCGAAGTTATCGATGTTTATATCTGTGAGGCCATGAATCACCATTGACGACCGGACTGCCTACCACTCGGAACGATCGACGCTTGGCGAAACTATGCAAGTTCGTCTCATATCGGTATAAGGTGGGTCGATGTGTCGTGCTTTAAGCTACAAATTGCTATGTCGCAGATTTGCATACGACGAATAAGCGGAGTTATAGTTGTTTATATCTGTGAGGTCATGAATCATCATTGACGGCCGGAATGCCTATCACTCGAAACGATCGATGTTTGACGAAACTATGCAAGTTCGTCGCAGATCGGTATAAGGTGGGTCGTTGGGCCGTGTTTTAGGCTACAAGTTGCTGTGTCGCAGATTCGCATACGACGAATAGAAGCGGAGTTATAGTTGTTTATATCTGTGAGGCCATTAATCACCATTGACGACAGGATTGCCTACCACTCGGAACGATCGACGTTTGCCGAAACTATGCAAGTTTTTCGCAGATCGGTATAAGGTGGGTCGATGTGCCGTGTTTTAAGCTACAAATTGCTATGTCGCAGATTTGCATACGACGAATAGAAGCGGAGTTATAGTTGTTTATATCTGTGAGGCCATGAATCACCATTGACGGCAGGATTGCCTACCACGCGGAACGATCGACGTTTGACGAAACTATGCAAGTTCTTCGCAGATCGGTATAAGGTGGGTCGATGTGCCGTGTTTTAAGCTACAAATTTCTATGTCGCAGATTTGCATACGACGAATAGAAGCGGAGTTATAGTTGTTTATATCTGTCAGGCCGTGAATCACCATTGACGGCCGGATTGCCTACCACTCGGAACGATCGACGTTTGCCGAAACTATGCAAGTTCTTCGCAGATCGGTATAAGGTGGGTCGATGTGCCGTGTTTTAAGCTACAAATTGCTATGTCGCAGATTTGCATACGACGAATAGAAGCGGAGTTATAGTTGTTTATATCTGTCAGGCCGTGAATCACCATTGAAGGCCGGATTGCCTACCACTCGAAACGATCGATGTTTGACGAAACTATGCAAGTTCGTCGCAGATCGGTATAAGGTGGGTCGTTGGGCCGTGTTTTAAGATACAAGTTGCTATGTCGCAGATTCGCATACGACCAATAGAAGCGGAGTTATCGATGTTTATATCAGTGAGGCCATTAATAACCATTGACGACAGGATTGCCTACCACTCGGAACGATCGACGTTTGACGAAACTATGCAAGTTCGTCGCAGATCGGTATAAGGTGGCTCGATGTGTCGTGTTTTAGGCTACAAATTGCTGTGTCGCATATTTGCGTGCGACGAATAGAAGCGGAGTTATAGTTGTTTATATCTGTGAGGCCATGAATCACCATTGACGGCAGGATTGCCTACCACTCGGAACGATCGACGTTTGACGAAACTATGCAAGTTCTTCGCAGATCGGTATAAGATGGGTCGATGTGTCGTGTTTTAAGCTACAAATTGCTATGTCGCAGTTTTGCGTACGACGAATAGAAGCGGAGTTATAGTTGCTTGTATCTGTCAGGCCATGAATCACCATTGACGGCCGGATTGCCTACCACTCGGAACGACCGACGTTTGCCGAAACTATGCAAGTTCGTCGCAGATCGGTATAAGATGGGTCGTTGGGCCGTGTTTTAAGCTACAACTTGCTATGTCGCAGATTCGCATACGACGAATAGAAGCGAAGTTATCGATGTTTATATCTGTGAGGCCATGAATCACCATTGACGACCGGATTGCCTACCACTCGGAACGATCGACGCTTGGCGAAACTATGCAAGTTCGTCTCATATCGGTATAAGGTGGGTCGATGTGTCGTGCTTTAAGCTACAAATTGCTATGTCGCAGATTTGCATACGACGAATAGAGACGGAGTTATAGTTGTTTATATCTGTCAGGCCATGAATCACCATTGACGGCCGGATTGCCTTCCACTCGAAACGATCGACGTTTGACGAAACTATGCAAGTTCTTCGCAGATCGGTATAAGATGGGTCGATGTGTCGTGTTTTAAGCTACAAATTGCTATGTCGCAGATTCGCATACGACGAATAGAAGTGGAGTTATAGTTGTTTATATCTGTCAGGCCATGAATCACCATTGACGGCCGGATTGCCTACCACTCGGAACGATCGACGTTTGCCGAAACTATGCAAGTTCTTCGCAGATCGGTATAAGGTGGGTCGATGTGCCGTGTTTTAAGCTACAAATTGCTATGTCGCAGATTTGCATACGACGAATAGAAGCAGAGTTATAGTTGTTTATATCCGTGAGGCCATGAATCACCATTGACGGCCGGATTGCCTACCACTCGGAACGATCGACGTTTGACGAAACTATGCAAGTTCTTCGCAGATCGGTATAAGGTGAGTCGATGTGCCGTGTTTTAAGCTACAAATTGCTATGTTGCAGATTTGCATACGACGAATAGAAGCGGAGTTATAGTTGTTTATATCTGTCAGGCCGTGAATCACCATTGACGGCCGGATTGCCTACCACTCGAAACGATCGATGTTTGACGAAACTATGCAACTTCGTCGCAGATCGGTATAAGGTGGGTCGTTGGGGCGTGGTTTAGGATACAAGTTGCTAAGTCGCAGATTCGCATACAACCAATAGAAGCGGAGTTATCGATGTTTATATCAGTGAGGCCATTAATAACCATTGACGACAGGATTGCCTACCACTCGGAACGATCGACGTTTGACGAAACTATGCAAGTTCGTCGCAGATCGGTATAAGGTGGCTCGATGTGTCGTGTTTAAGGCTACAAATTGCTGTGTCGCATATTTGCGTGCGACGAATAGAAGCGGAGTTATAGTTGTTTATATCTCTCAGGCCATGAACCACCATTGAGGGCCAGATTGCCTACCACTCGGAACGACCGACGTTTGCCGAAACTATGCAAGTTCGTCGCAGATCGGTATAAGGTGGGTCGTTGGGCCGTGTTTTAAGCTACAAATTGCTATGTCGCAGATTTGCATACGACGAATAGAAGCAGAGTTATAGTTGTTTATATCTGTGAGGCCATGAATCACCATTGACGGCAGGATTGCCTACCACTCGGAACGATCGACGTTTGACGAAACTATGCAAGTTCTTCGCGGATCGGTATAAGGTGGCTCGATGTGTCGTGTTTTAGGCTACAAATTGCTATGTCGCAGATTTGCGTAGGACGAATAGAAGCGGAGTTATAGTTGTTTATATCTGTCAGGCCGTGAATCACCATTGACGGCCGGATTGCCTACCACTCGGAACGATCGACGTTTCCCGAAACTATGCAAGTTCTTCGCAGATCGGTATAAGATGGGTCGATGTGTCGTGTTTTAAGCTACAAATTGCTATGTCGCAGATTTGCGTACGACGAATAGAAGCGGAGTTATAGTTGCTTGTATCTGTCAGGCCATGAATCACCATTGACGGCCGGATTGCCTACCACTCGGAACGACCGACGTTTGCCGAAACTATGCAAGTTCGTCGCAGATCGGTATAAGGTGGGTCGTTGGGCCGTCTTTTAAGCTACAACTTGCTATGTCGCAGATTCGCATACGACGAATAGAAGCGAAGTTATCGATGTTTATATCTGTCAGGCCATGAATCACCATTGACGGCCGGATTGCCTTCCACTCGAAACGATCGATGTTTGACGAAACTATGCAAGTTCGTCGCAGATCGGTATAAGGTGGGTCGATGTGTCGTGTTTTAAGCTACAAATTGCTATGTCGCAGATTCGCATACGACGAATAGAAGTGGAGTTATAGTTGTTTATATCTGTCAGGCCATGAATCACCATTGACGGCCGGATTGCCTACCACTCGGAACGATCGATGTTTGACGAAACTATGCAAGTTCGTCGCAGATCGGTATAAGGTGGGTCGTTGGGGCGTGTTTTAGGATACAAGTTACTAAGTCGCAGATTCGCATACAACCAATAGAAGCGGAGTTATCGATGTTTATATCAGTGAGGCCATTAATAACCATTGACGACAGGATTGCCTACCACTCGGAACGATCGACGTTTGACGAAACTATGCAAGTTCGTCGCAGATCGGTATAAGGTGGGTTGTTGGGCCGTGTTTTAAGCTACAAATTGCTATGTCGCAGATTTGCATACGACGAATAGAAGCAGAGTTATAGTTGTTTATATCTGTGAGGCCATGAATCACCATTGACGGCAGGATTGCCTACCACTCGGAACGATCGACGTTTGACGAAACTATGCATGTTCTTCGCGGATCGGTATAAGGTGGCTCGATGTGTCGTGTTTTAGGCTACAAATTGCTATGTCGCAGATTTGCGTACGACCAATAGAAGCGGAGTTATCGATGTTTATATCTGTGAGGCCATGAATCACCATTGACGGCAGGATTGCCTACCACTCGGAACGATCGACGTTTGACGAAACTATGCAAGTTCTTCGCAGATCGGTATAAGATGGGTCGATGTGTCGTGTTTTAAGCTACAAATTGCTATGTCGCAGATTTGCGTACGACGAATAGAAGCGGAGTTATAGTTGCTTGTATCTGTCAGGCCATGAATCACCATTGACGGCCGGATTGCCTACCACTCGGAACGACCGACGTTTGCCGAAACTATGCAAGTTCGTCGCAGATCGGTATAAGGTGGGTCGTTGGGCCGTCTTTTAAGCTACAACTTGCTATGTCGCAGATTCGCATACGACGAATAGAAGCGAAGTTATCGATGTTTATATCTGTCAGGCCATGAATCACCATTGACGGCCGGATTGCCTTCCACTCGAAACGATCGATGTTTGACGAAACTATGCAAGTTCGTCGCAGATCGGTATAAGGTGGGTCGATGTGTCGTGTTTTAAGCTACAAATTGCTATGTCGCAGATTCGCATACGACGAATAGAAGTGGAGTTCTAGTTGTTTATATCTCTCAGGCCATGAATCACCATTGACGGCCGGATTGCCTTCCACTCGAAACGATCGATGTTTGACGAAACTATGCAAGTTCGTCGCAGATCGGTATAAGGTGGGTCGTTGGGCCGTGTTTTAAGATACAAGTTGCTATGTCGCAGATTCGCATACGACCAATAGAAGCGGAGTTATCGATATTGATATCTGTCAGGCCGTGAATCACCATTGACGGCCGGATTGCCTACCACTCGGAACGATCGACGTTTGCCGAAACTATGCAAGTTCTTCGCAGATCGGTATAAGGTGGGTCGATGTGTCGTGTTTTAAGCTACAAATTGCTATGTCGCAGATTTGCATACGACGAATAGAAGCAGAGTTATAGTTGTTTATATCTGTCAGGCCATGAATCACCATTGACGGCCGGATTGCCTTCCACTCGAAACGATCGACGTTTGACGAAACTATGCAAGTTCTTCGCAGATCGGTATAAGATGGGTCGATGTGTCGTGTTTTAAGCTACAAATTGCTATGTCGCAGATTCGCATACGACGAATAGAAGTGGAGTTATAGTTGTTTATATCTGTCAGGCCATGAATCACCATTGACGGCCGGATTGCCTACCACTCGGAACGATCGACGTTTGCCGAAACTATGCAAGTTCTTCGCAGATCGGTATAAGGTGGGTCGATGTGCCGTGTTTTAAGCTACAAATTGCTATGTCGCAGATTTGCATACGACGAATAGAAGCAGAGTTATAGTTGTTTATATCCGTGAGGCCATGAATCACCATTGACGGCAGGATTGCCTACCACTCGGAACGAGCGACGTTTGACGAAACTATGCAAGTTCTTCGAAGATCGGTATAAGGTGGGTCGATGTGCCGTGTTTTAAGCTACAAATTGCTATGTCGCAGATTTGCATACGACGAATAGAAGCGGAGTTATAGTTGTTTATATCTGTCAGGCCGTGAATCACCATTGACGGCCGGATTGCCTACCACTCGAAACGATCGATGTTTGACGAAACTATGCAAGTTCGTCGCAGATCGGTATAAGGTGGGTCGTTGGGGCGTGTTTTAGGATACAAGTTACTAAGTCGCAGATTCGCATACAACCAATAGAAGCGGAGTTATCGATGTTTATATCAGTGAGGCCATTAATAACCATTGACGACAGGATTGCCTACCACTCGGAACGATCGACGTTTGACGAAACTATGCAAGTTCGTCGCAGATCGGTATAAGGTGGCTCGATGTGTCGTGTTTAAGGCTACAAATTGCTGTGTCGCATATTTGCGTGCGACGAATAGAAGCGGAGTTATAGTTGTTTATATCTCTCAGGCCATGAACCACCATTGAGGGCCACATTGCCTACCACTCGGAACGACCGACGTTTGCCGATACTATGCAAGTTCGTCGCAGATCGGTATAAGGTGGGTTGTTGGGCCGTGTTTTAAGCTACAAATTGCTATGTCGCAGATTTGCATACGACGAATAGAAGCGGAGTTATAGTTGTTTATATCTGTCAGGCCGGGAATCACCATTGAAGGCCGGATTGCCTACCACTCGAAACGATCGATGTTTGACGAAACTATGCAAGTTCGTCGCAGATCGGTATAAGGTGGGTCGTTGGGCCGTGTTTTAAGATACAAGTTGCTATGTCGCAGATTCGCATACGACCAATAGAAGCGGAGTTATCGATGTTTATATCAGTGAGGCCATTAATAACCATTGACGACAGGATTGCCTACCACTCGGAACGATCGACGTTTGACGAAACTATGCAAGTTCGTCGCAGATCGGTATAAGGTGGCTCGATGTGTCGTGTTTTAGGCTACAAATTGCTGTGTCGCATATTTGCATACGACGAATAGAAGCAGAGTTATAGTTGTTTATATCCGTGAGGCCATGAATCACCATTGACGGCAGGATTGCCTACCACTCGGAACGATCGACGTTTGACGAAACTATGCAAGTTCTTCGAAGATCGGTATAAGGTGGGTCGTTGGGCCGTGTTTTAAGCTACAACTTGCTATGTCGCAGATTCGCATACGACGAATAGAAGCGAAGTTATCGATGTTTATATCTGTGAGGCCATGAATCACCATTGACGACCGGATTGCCTACCACTCGGAACGATCGACGCTTGGCGAAACTATGCAAGTTCGTCTCATATCGGTATAAGGTGGGTCGATGTGTCGTGCTTTAAGCTACAAATTGCTATGTCGCAGATTTGCATACGACGAATAGAAGCGGAGTTATAGTTGTTTATATCTGTCAGGCCATGAATCACCATTGACGGCCGGATTGCCTTCCACTCGAAACGATCGACGTTTGACGAAACTATGCAAGTTCTTCGAAGATCGGTATAAGGTGGGTCGATGTGCCGTGTTTTAAGCTACAAATTGCTATGTCGCAGATTTGCATACGACGAATAGAAGCGGAGTTATAGTTGTTTATATCTGTCAGGCCGTGAATCACCATTGAAGGCCGGATTGCCTACCACTCGAAACGATCGATGTTTGACGAAACTATGCAAGTTCGTCGCAGATCGGTATAAGGTGGGTCGTTGGGCCGTGTTTTAAGATACAAGTTGCTATGTCGCAGATTCGCATACGACCAATAGAAGCGGAGTTATCGATGTTTATATCAGTGAGGCCATTAATAACCATTGACGACAGGATTGCCTACCACTCGGAACGATCGACGTTTGACGAAACTATGCAAGTTCGTCGCAGATCGGTATAAGGTGGCTCGATGTGTCGTGTTTTAGGCTACAAATTGCTGTGTCGCATATTTGCGTGCGACGAATAGAAGCGGAGTTATAGTTGTTTATATCTGTGAGGCCATGAATCACCATTGACGGCAGGATTGCCTACCACTCGGAACGATCGACGTTTGACGAAACTATGCAAGTTCTTCGCAGATCGGTATAAGATGGGTCGATGTGCCGTGTTTTAAGCTACAAATTGCTATGTCGCAGATTTGCATACGACGAATAGAAGCAGAGTTATAGTTGTTTATATCCGTGAGGCCATGAATCACCATTGACGGCAGGATTGCCTACCACTCGGAACGATCGACGTTTGACGAAACTATGCAAGTTCTTCGAAGATCGGTATAAGGTGGGTCGATGTGCCGTGTTTTAAGCTACAAATTGCTATGTCGCAGATTTGCATACGACGAATAGAAGCGGAGTTATAGTTGTTTATATCTGTCAGGCCGTGAATCACCATTGACGGCCGGATTGCCTACCACTCGAAACGATCGATGTTTGACGAAACTATGCAAGTTCGTCGCAGATCGGTATAAGGTGGGTCGTTGGGGCGTGTTTTAGGATACAAGTTGCTAAGTCGCAGATTCGCATACAACCAATAGAAGCGGAGTTATCGATGTTTATATCAGTGAGGCCATTAATAACCATTGACGACAGGATTGCCTACCACTCGGAACGATCGACGTTTGACGAAACTATGCAAGTTCGTCGCAGATCGGTATAAGGTGGCTCGATGTGTCGTGTTTAAGGCTACAAATTGCTGTGTCGCATATTTGCGTGCGACGAATAGAAGCGGAGTTATAGTTGTTTATATCTCTCAGGCCATGAACCACCATTGAGGGCCAGATTGCCTACCACTCGGAACGACCGACGTTTGCCGAAACTATGCAAGTTCGTCGCAGATCGGTATAAGGTGGGTTGTTGGGCCGTGTTTTAAGCTACAAATTTCTATGTCGCAGATTTGCATACGACGAATAGAAGCAGAGTTATAGTTGTTTATATCTGTGAGGCCATGAATCACCATTGACGGCAGGATTGCATACCACTCGGAACGATCGACGTTTGACAAAACTATGCATGTTCTTCGCGGATCGGTATAAGGTGGCTCGATGTGTCGTGTTTTAGGCTACAAATTGCTATGTCGCAGATTTGCGTACGACCAATAGAAGCGGAGTTATCGATGTTTATATCTGTGAGGCCATGAATCACCATTGACGGCAGGATTGCCTACCACTCGGAACGATCGACGTTTGACGAAACTATGCAAGTTCTTCGCAGATCGGTATAAGATGGGTCGATGTGTCGTGTTTTAAGCTACAAATTGCTATGTCGCAGATTTGCGTACGACGAATAGAAGCGGAGTTATAGTTGCTTGTATCTGTCAGGCCATGAATCACCATTGACGGCCGGATTGCCTACCACTCGGAACGACCGACGTTTGCCGAAACTATGCAAGTTCGTCGCAGATCGGTATAAGGTGGGTCGTTGGGCCGTGTTTTAAGCTACAACTTGCTATGTCGCAGATTCGCATACGACGAATAGAAGCGAAGTTATCGATGTTTATATCTGTCAGGCCATGAATCACCATTGACGGCCGGATTGCCTTCCACTCGAAACGATCGATGTTTGACGAAACTATGCAAATTCGTCGCAGATCGGTATAAGGTGGGTCGATGTGTCGTGTTTTAAGCTACAAATTGCTATGTCGCAGATTCGCATACGACGAATAGAAGTGGAGTTCTAGTTGTTTATATCTCTCAGGCCATGAATCACCATTGACGGCCGGATTGCCTTCCACTCGAAACGATCGATGTTTGACGAAACTATGCAAGTTCGTCGCAGATCGGTATAAGGTGGGTCGTTGGGCCGTGTTTTAAGATACAAGTTGCTATGTCGCAGATTCGCATACGACCAATAGAAGCGGAGTTATCGATATTTATATCTGTCAGGCCGTGAATCACCATTGACGGCCGGATTGCCTACCACTCGGAACGATCGACGTTTGCCGAAACTATGCAAGTTCTTCGCAGATCGGTATAAGGTGGGTCGATGTGTCGTGTTTTAAGCTACAAATTGCTATATCGCAGATTTGCATACGACGAATAGAGGCGGAGTTATAGTTGTTTATATCTGCGAGGCCATGAATCACCATTGACGGCAGGATTGCCTACCACTCGGAACGATCGACGTTTGACGAAACTATGCAAGTTCTTCGCAGATCGGTATAAGATGGGTCGATGTGTCGTGTTTTAAGCTACAAATTGCTATTTCGCAGATTCGCATACGACGAATAGAAGTGGAGTTATAGTTGTTTATATCTGTGAGGCCATTAATCACCATTGACGACAGGATTGCCTACCACTCGGAACGATCGACGTTTGCCGAAACTATGCAAGTTCTTCGCAGATCGGTATATGGTGGCTCGATGTGTCGTGTTTTAAGCTACAAATTGCTATGTCGCAGATTTGCGTACGACGAATAGAAGCGGAGTTATAGTTGTTTGTATCTGTCAGGCCATGAATCACCATTGACGGCCGGATTGCCTACCACTCGGAACGACCGACGTTTGCCGAAACTATGCAAGTTCGTCGCAGATCGGTATAAGGTGGGTCGTTGGGCCGTGTTTTAAGCTACAACTTGCTATGTCGCAGATTCGCATACGACGAATAGTAGCGAAGTTATCGATGTTTATATCTGTGAGGCCATGAATCACCATTGACGACCGGATTGCCTACCACTCGGAACGATCGACGCTTGGCGAAACTATGCAAGTTCGTCTCATATCGGTATAAGGTGGGTCGATGTGTCGTGCTTTAAGCTACAAATTGCTATGTCGCAGATTTGCATACGACGAATAAGCGGAGTTATAGTTGTTTATATCTGTGAGGTCATGAATCATCATTGACGGCCGGAATGCCTATCACTCGAAACGATCGATGTTTGACGAAACTATGCAAGTTCGTCGCAGATCGGTATAAGGTGGGTCGTTGGGCCGTGTTTTAGGCTACAAGTTGCTGTGTCGCAGATTCGCATACGACGAATAGAAGCGGAGTTATAGTTGTTTATATCTGTGAGGCCATTAATCACCATTGACGACAGGATTGCCTACCACTCGGAACGATCGACGTTTGCCGAAACTATGCAAGTTTTTCGCAGATCGGTATAAGGTGGGTCGATGTGCCGTGTTTTAAGCTACAAATTGCTATGTCGCAGATTTGCATACGACGAATAGAAGCAGAGTTATAGTTGTTTATATCTGTGAGGCCATGAATCACCATTGACGGCAGGATTGCCTACCACGCGGAACGATCGACGTTTGACGAAACTATGCAAGTTCTTCGCAGATCGGTATAAGGTGGGTCGATGTGCCGTGTTTTAAGCTACAAATTTCTATGTCGCAGATTTGCATACGACGAATAGAAGCGGAGTTATAGTTGTTTATATCTGTCAGGCCGTGAATCACCATTGACGGCCGGATTGCCTACCACTCGGAACGATCGACGTTTGCCGAAACTATGCAAGTTCTTCGCAGATCGGTATAAGGTGGGTCGATGTGCCGTGTTTTAAGCTACAAATTGCTATGTCGCAGATTTGCATACGACGAATAGAAGCGGAGTTATAGTTGTTTATATCTGTCAGGCCGTGAATCACCATTGAAGGCCGGATTGCCTACCACTCGAAACGATCGATGTTTGACGAAACTATGCAAGTTCGTCGCAGATCGGTATAAGGTGGGTCGTTGGGCCGTGTTTTAAGATACAAGTTGCTATGTCGCAGATTCGCATACGACCAATAGAAGCGGAGTTATCGATGTTTATATCAGTGAGGCCATTAATAACCATTGACGACAGGATTGCCTACCACTCGGAACGATCGACGTTTGACGAAACTATGCAAGTTCGTCGCAGATCGGTATAAGGTGGCTCGATGTGTCGTGTTTTAGGCTACAAATTGCTGTGTCGCATATTTGCGTGCGACGAATAGAAGCAGAGTTATAGTTGTTTATATCTGTCAGGCCGTGAATCACCATTGACGGCCGGATTGCCTACCACTCGAAACGATCGATGTTTGACGAAACTATGCAACTTCGTCGCAGATCGGTATAAGGTGAGTCGATGTGCCGTGTTTTAAGCTACAAATTGCTATGTCGCAGATTTGCATACGACGAATAGAAGCGGAGTTATAGTTGTTTATATCTGTCAGGCCGTGAATCACCATTGACGGCCGGATTGCCTACCACTCGAAACGATCGATGTTTGACGAAACTATGCAACTTCGTCGCAGATCGGTATAAGGTGGGTCGTTGGGGCGTGGTTTAGGATACAAGTTGCTAAGTCGCAGATTCGCATACAACCAATAGAAGCGGAGTTATCGATGTTTATATCAGTGAGGCCATTAATAACCATTGACGACAGGATTGCCTACCACTCGGAACGATCGACGTTTGACGAAACTATGCAAGTTCGTCGCAGATCGGTATAAGGTGGCTCGATGTGTCGTGTTTAAGGCTACAAATTGCTGTGTCGCATATTTGCGTGCGACGAATAGAAGCGGAGTTATAGTTGTTTATATCTCTCAGGCCATGAACCACCATTGAGGGCCAGATTGCCTACCACTCGGAACGACCGACGTTTGCCGAAACTATGCAAGTTCGTCGCAGATCGGTATAAGGTGGGTCGTTGGGCCGTGTTTTAAGCTACAAATTGCTATGTCGCAGATTTGCATACGACGAATAGAAGCAGAGTTATAGTTGTTTATATCTGTGAGGCCATGAATCACCATTGACGGCAGGATTGCCTACCACTCGGAACGATCGACGTTTGACGAAACTATGCATGTTCTTCGCGGATCGGTATAAGGTGGCTCGATGTGTCGTGTTTTAGGCTACAAATTGCTATGTCGCAGATTTGCGTACGACCAATAGAAGCGGAGTTATCGATGTTTATATCAGTGAGGCCATTAATAACCATTGACGACAGGATTGCCTACCACTCGGAACGATCGACGTTTGACGAAACTATGCAAGTTCGTCGCAGATCGGTATAAGGTGGCTCGATGTGTCGTGTTTTAGGCTACAAATTGCTATGTCGCAGATTTGCATACGACGAATAGAAGCGGAGTTATAGTTGTTTATATCTGTCAGGCCGTGAATCACCATTGACGGCCGGATTGCCTACCACTCGAAACGATCGATGTTTGACGAAACTATGCAAGTTCGTCGCAGATCGGTATAAGGTGGGTCGTTGGGCCGTGTTTTAAGATACAAGTTGCTATGTCGCAGATTCGCATACAACCAATAGAAGCGGAGTTATCGATGTTTATATCAGTGAGGCCATTAATAACCATTGACGACAGGATTGCCTACCACTCGGAACGATCGACGTTTGACGAAACTATGCAAGTTCGTCGCAGATCGGTATAAGGTGGCTCGATGTGTCGTGTTTTAGGCTACAAATTGCTGTGTCGCATATTTGCGTGCGACGAATAGAAGCGGAGTTATAGTTGTTTATATCTGTCAGGCCATGAACCACCATTGAGGGCCAGATTGCCTACCACTCGGAACGACCGACGTTTGCCGAAACTATGCAAGTTCGTCGCAGATCGGTATAAGGTGGGTCGTTGGGCCGCGTTTTAAGCTACAAATTGCTATGTCGCAGATTTGCAAACGACGAATAGAAGCAGAGTTATAGTTGTTTATATCTGTGAGGCCATGAATCACCATTGACGGCAGGATTGCCTACCACTCGGAACGATCGACGTTTGACGAAACTATGCATGTTCTTCGCGGATCGGTATAAGGTGGCTCGATGTGTCGTGTTTTAGGCTACAAATTGCTATGTCGCAGATTTGCGTAGGACGAATAGAAGCGGAGTTATAGTTGTTTATATCTGTCAGGCCGTGAATCACCATTGACGGCCGGATTGCCTACCACTCGGAACGATCGACGTTTCCCGAAACTATGCAAGTTCTTCGCAGATCGGTATAAGGTGGGTCTATGTGTCGTGTTTTAAGCTACAAATTGCTATGTCGCAGATTTGCATACGACGAATAGAGGCGGAGTTATAGTTGTTTATATCTGTGAGGCCATGAATCACCATTGACGGCAGGATTGCCTACCACTCGGAACGATCGACGTTTGACGAAACTATGCAAGTTCTTCGCAGATCGGTATAAGATGGGTCGATGTGTCGTGTTTTAAGCTACAAATTGCTATGTCGCAGATTCGCATACGACGAATAGAAGTGGAGTTATAGTTGTTTATATCTGTCAGGCCATGAATCACCATTGATGGCCGGATTGCCTTCCACTCGAAACGATCGATGTTTGACGAAACTATGCAAGTTCTTCGCAGATCGGTATAAGGTGGGTCGATGTGTCGTGTTTTAAGCTACAAATTGCTATGTCGCAGGTTTGCATACGACGAAAAGAGGCGGAGTTATAGTTGTTTATATCTGTGAGGCCATGAATCACCATTGACGGCAGGATTGCCTACCACTCGGAACGATCGACGTTTGACGAAACTATGCAAGTTCGTCGCAGATCGGTATAAGGTGGCTCGATGTGTCGTGTTTTAAGCTACAAATTGCTATGTCGCAGATTCGCATACGACGAATAGAAGTGGAGTTGTAGTTGTTTATATCTGTCAGGCCATGAATCACCATTGACGGCCGGATTGCCTTCCACTCGAAACGATCGATGTTTGACGAAACTATGCAAGTTCGTCGCAGATCGGTATAAGGTGGGTCGTTGGGCCGTGTTTTAAGCTACAAGTTGCTGTGTCGCAGATTCGCATACGACGAATAGAAGCGGAGTTATCGATGTTTATATCTGTGAGGCCATTAATCACCATTGACGACAGGATTGCCTACCACTCGGAACAATCGACGTTTGACGAAACTATGCAAGTTCGTCGCAGATCGGTATAAGGTGGCTCGATGTGTCGTGTTTTAGGCTACAAATTGCTATGTCGCAGATTTGCGTACGACGAATAGAAGCGGAGTTATAGTTGTTTATATCTGTGAGGCCATGAATCACCATTGACGGCAGGATTGCCTACCACTCGGAACGACCGACGTTTGCCGAATCTATGCAAGTTCGTCGCAGATCGGTATAAGGTGGGTCGTTGGGCCGTGTTTTAAGCTACAACTTGCTATGTCGCAGATTCGCATACGACGAATGGAAGCGGAGTTATCGATGTTTATATCTGTGAGGCCATGAATCACCATTGACGACCGGATTGCCTACCACTCGGAACGATCGACGCTTGACGAAACTATGCAAGTTCGTGGCAGATCGGTATAAGGTGGGTCGATGTGTCGTTCTTTAAGCTACAAATTGCTATGTCGCAGATTTGCATACGACGAATAGAAGCGGAGTTATAGTTGTTTATATCTGTGAGGTCATGAATCATCATTGACGGCCGGAATGCCTACCACTCGAAACGATCGATGTTTGACGAAACAATGCAAGTACGTCGCAGATCGGTATAAGGTGGCTCGATGTGCCGTGTTTTAAGCTACAAATTGCTATGTCGCAGATTTGCATACGACGAATAGAAGCGGAGTTATAGTTGTTTATATCTGTCAGGCCGTCAATCACCATTGACGGCCGGATTGCATACCACTCGGAACGATCGACGTTTGCCGAAACTATGCAAGTTCTTCGCAGATCGGTATAAGGTGGGTCTATGTGTCGTGTTTTAAGCTACAAATTGCTATGTCGCAGATTTGCATACGACGAATAGAGGCGGAGTTATAGTTGTTTACATCTGTGAGGCCATGAATCACCATTGACGGCAGGATTGCCTACCACTCGGAACGATCGACGTTTGACGAAACTATGCAAGTTCTTCGCAGATCGGTATAAGATGGGTCGATGTGTCGTGTTTCAAGCTACAAATTGCTATGTCGCAGATTCGCATACGACGAATAGAAGTGGAGTTATAGTTGTTTATATCTGTCAGGCCATGAATCACCATTGACGGCAGGATTGCCTACCACTCGGAACGATCGACGTTTGACGAAACTATGCAAGTTCTTCGCAGATCGGTATAAGATGGGTCGATGTGTCGTGTTTTAAGCTACAAATTGCTATGTCGCAGATTCGCATACGACGAATAGAAGTGGAGTTATAGTTGTTTATATCTGTCAGGCCATGAATCACCATTGATGGCCAGATTGCCTTCCACTCGAAACGATCGATGTTTGACGAAACTATGCAAGTTCTTCGCAGATCGGTATAAGGTGGGTCGATGTGTCGTGTTTTAAGCTACAAATTGCTATGTCGCAGATTTGCATACGACGAATAGAAGTGGAGTTATAGTTGTTTATATCTGTCAGGCCATGAATCACCATTGACGGCCGGATTGCCTTCCACTCGAAACGATCGATGTTTGACGAAACTATGCAAGTTCGTCGCAGATCGGTATAAGGTGGGTCGTTGGGCCGTGTTTTAAGCTACAAGTTGCTGTGTCGCAGATTCGCATACGACGAATAGAAGCGGAGTTATCGATGTTTATATCTGTGAGGCCATTAATCACCATTGACGACAGGATTGCCTACCACTCGGAACAATCGACGTTTGACGAAACTATGCAAGTTCGTCGCAGATCGGTATAAGGTGGCTCGATGTGTCGTGTTTTAGGCTACAAATTGCTATGTCGCAGATTTGCGTACGACGAATAGAAGCGGAGTTATAGTTGTTTATATCTGTGAGGCCATGAATCACCATTGACGGCAGGATTGCCTACCACTCGGAACGACCGACGTTTGCCGAATCTATGCAAGTTCGTCGCAGATCGGTATAAGGTGGGTCGTTGGGCCGTGTTTTAAGCTACAACTTGCTATGTCGCAGATTCGCATACGACGAATGGAAGCGGAGTTATCGATGTTTATATCTGTGAGGCCATGAATCACCATTGACGACCGGATTGCCTACCACTCGGAACGATCGACGCTTGACGAAACTATGCAAGTTCGTGGCAGATCGGTATAAGGTGGGTCGATGTGTCGTGCTTTAAGCTACAAATTGCTATGTCGCAGATTTGCATACGACGAATAGAAGCGGAGTTATAGTTGTTTATATCTGTGAGGTCATGAATCATCATTGACGGCCGGAATGCCTACCACTCGAAACGATCGATGTTTGACGAAACAATGCAAGTTCGTCGCAGATCGGTATAAGGTGGCTCGATGTGCCGTGTTTTAAGCTACAAATTGCTATGTCGCAGATTTGCATACGACGAATAGAAGCGGAGTTATAGTTGTTTATATCTGTCAGGCCGTGAATCACCATTGACGGCCGGATTGCATACCACTCGGAACGATCGACGTTTGCCGAAACTATGCAAGTTCTTCGCAGATCGGTATAAGGTGGGTCTATGTGTCGTATTTTAAGCTACAAATTGGTATGTCGCAGATTTGCATACGACGAATAGAGGCGGAGTTATAGTTGTTTACATCTGTGAGGCCATGAATCACCATTGACCGCAGGATTGCCTACCACTCGGAACGATCGACGTTTGACGAAACTATGCAAGTTCTTCGCAGATCGGTATAAGATGGGTCGATGTGTCGTGTTTTAAGCTACAAATTGCTATGTCGCAGATTCGCATACGACGAATAGAAGTGGAGTTATAGTTGTTTATATCTGTCAGGCCATGAATCACCATTGACGGCCGGATTGCCTTCCACTCGAGACGATCGATGTTTGACAAAACTATGCAAGTTCTTCGCAGATCGGTATAAGGTGGGTCGATGTGTCGTGTTTTAAGCTACAAATTGCTATGTCGCAGATTTGCATACGACGAATAGAGGCGGAGTTATAGTTGTTTATATCTGTGAGGCCATGAATCACCATTGACGACCGGATTGCCTACCACTCGGAACGATCGACGTTTGACGAAACTATGCAAGTTCTTCGCAGATCGGTATAAGGTGGGTCGATGTGCCGTGTTTTAAGCTACAAAATGCTATGTCGCAGATTTGCATACGACGAATAGAAGCGGAGTTATCGATGTTTATATCTGTGAGGCCATTAATCACCATTGACGACAGGATTGCCTACCACTCGGAACGATCGACGTTTGACGAAACTCTGCAAGTTCGTCGCAGATCGGTATAAGGTGGCTCGATGTGTCGTGTTTTAGGCTACAAATTGCTATGTCGCAGATTTGCGTACGACGAATAGAAGCGGAGTTATAGTTGTTTATATCTGTCAGGCCATGAATCACCATTGACGGCCGGATTGCCTACCACTCGGAACGACCGACGTTTGCCGAAACTATGCAAGTTCGTCGCAGATCGGTATAAGGTGGCTCGATGTGTCGTGTTTTAAGATACAAGTTGCTATGTCGCAGATTCGCATACGACCAATAGAAGCGGAGTTATCGATGTTTATATCTGTGAGGCCATGAATCACCATTGACGGCCGGATTGCCTACCACTCGGAACGATCGACGTTTGCCGAAACTATGCAAGTTCTTCGCAGATCGGTATAAGGTGGGTCGATGTGTCGTGTTTTAAGCTACAAATTGCTATGTCGCAGATTTGCATACGACGAATAGAGGCGGAGTTATAGTTGTTTATATCTGTGAGGCCATGAATCACCATTGACGGCAGGATTGCCTACCACTCGGAACGATCGACGTTTGACGAAACTATGCAAGTTCTTCGCAGATCGGTATAAGATGGGTCGATGTGTCGTGTTTTAAGCTACATATTGCTACGTCGCAGATTCGCATACGACGAATAGAAGTGGAGTTATAGTTGTTTATATCTGTCAGGCCATGAATCACTATTGACGGCCGGATTGCCTACCACTCGGAACGACAGACGTTTGCCCAAACTATGCAAGTTCGTTGCAGATCGGTATAAGGTGGGTCGTTGGGCCGTGTTTTAAGCTACAAATTGCTATGCCACAGATTCGCATACGACGAATAGAAGCGGAGTTATAGTTGTTTATATCTGTCAGGCCGTGAATCACCATTGACGGCCGGATTGCCTACCACTCGGAACGATCGACGTTTGCCGAAACTATGCAAGTTCTTCGCAGATCGGTATAAGGTGGGTCTATGTGTCGTGTTTTAAGCTACAAATTGCTATGTCGCAGATTTGCATACGACGAATAGAGGCGGAGTTATAGTTGTTTATATCTGTGAGGCCATGAATCACCATTGACGGCAGGATTGCCTACCACTCGGAACGATCGACGTTTGACGAAACTATGCAAGTTCTTCGCAGATCGGTATAAGATGGGTCGATGTGTCGTGTTTTAAGCTACAAATTGCTATGCCGCAGATTCGCATACGACGAATAGAAGTGGAGTTATAGTTGTTTATATCTGTCAGGCCATGAATCACCATTGACGGCCGGATTGCCTTCCACTCGAAACGATCGATGTTTGACGAAACTATGCAAGTTCTTCGCAGATCGGTATAAGGTGGGTCGATGTGTCGTGTTTTAAGCTACAAATTGCTATGTCGCAGATTTGCATACGACGAATAGAGGCGGAGTTATAGTTGTTTATATCTGTGAGGCCATGAATCACCATTGACGGCCGGATTGCCTACCACTCGGAACGATCGACGTTTGCCGAAACTATGCAAGTTCTACGCAGATCGGTATAAGGTGGGTCGATGTGCCGTGTTTTAAGCTACAAATTGCTATGTCGCAGATTTGCATACGACGAATAGAGGCGGAGTTATAGTTGTTTATATCTGTGAGGCCATGAATCACCATTGACGGCAGGATTGCCTACCACTCGGAACGATCGACGTTTGACGAAACTATGCAAGTTCTTCGCAGATCGGTATAAGATGGGTCGATGTGTCGTGTTTTAAGCTACCTATTGCTACGTCGCAGATTCGCATACGACGAATAGAAGTGGAGTTATAGTTGTTTATATCTGTCAGGCCATGAATCACCATTGACGGCCGGATTGCCTACCACTCGGAACGACAGACGTTTGCCCAAACTATGCAAGTTCGTTGCAGATCGGTATAAGGTGGGTCGTTGGGCCGTGTTTTAAGCTACAAATTGCTATGCCGCAGATTCGCATACGACGAATAGAAGCGGAGTTATCGATGTTTATATCTGTGAGGCCATGAATCACCATCGACGGCCGGATTGCCTACCACTCGGAACGATCGACGTTTGACGAAACTATGCAAGTTCTTCGCAGATCGGTATAAGGTGGCTCGATGTGTCGTGTTTTAGGCTACAAATTGCTATGTCGCAGATTTGCGTACGACGAATAGAAGCGGAGTTATAGTTGTTTATATCTGTCAGGCCATGAATCACCATTGACAGCCGGATTGCCTACCACTCGGAACGATCGACGTTTGCCGAAACTCTGCAAGTTCTTCGCAGATCGGTATAAGGTGGCTCGATGTGGCGTGTTTTAAGCTACAAATTGCTATGTCGCAGATTTGCATACGACGAATAGAAGCGGAGTTATAGTTGTTTATATCTGTCAGGCCATGAATCACCATTGACGGCCGGATTGCCTACCACTCGGAACGACCGACGTTTGCCGAAACTATGCAAGTTCGTCGCAGATCGGTATAAGGTGGCTCGATGTGTCGTGTTTTAAGATACAAGTTGCTATGTCGCAGATTCGCATACGACCAATAGAAGCGGAGTTATCGATGTTTATATCTGTGAGGCCATGAATCACCATTGACGGCCGGATTGCCTACCACTCGGAACGATCGACGTTTGCCGAAACTATGCAAGTTCTTCGCAGATCGTTATAAGGTGGGTCGATGTGTCGTGTTTTAAGCTACAAATTGCTATGTCGCAGATTTGCATACGACGAATAGAGGCGGAGTTATAGTTGTTTATATCTGTGAGGCCATGAATCACCATTGACGGCAGGATTGCCTACCACTCGGAACGATCGACGTTTGACGAAACTATGCAAGTTCTTCGCAGATCGGTATAAGATGGGTCGATGTGTCGTGTTTTAAGCTACAAATTGCTATGCCGCAGATTCGCATACGACGACTAGAAGTGGAGTTATAGTTGTTTATATCTGTCAGGCCATGAATCACCATTGATGGCCGGATTGCCTTCCACTCGAAACGATCGATGTTTGACGAAACTATGCAAGTTCTTCGCAGATCGGTATAAGGTGGGTCGATGTGTCGTGTTTTAAGCTACAAATTGCTATGTCGCAGATTTGCATACGACGAATAGAGGCGGAGTTATAGTTGTTTATATCTGTGAGGCCATGAATCACCATTGACGGCCGGATTGCCTACCACTCGGAACGATCGACGTTTGCCCAAACTATGCAAGTTCGTTGCAGATCGGTATAAGGTGGGTCGTTGGGCCGTGTTTTAAGCTACAAATTGCTATGCCGCAGATTCGCATACGACGAATAGAAGCGGAGTTATCGATGTTTATATCTGTGAGGCCATGAATCACCATCGACGGCCGGATTGCCTACCACTCGGAACGATCGACGTTTGACGAAACTATGCAAGTTCTTCGCAGATCGGTATAAGGTGGCTCGATGTGTCGTGTTTTAGGCTACAAATTGCTATGTCGCATATTTGCGTACGACGAATAGAAGCGGAGTTATAGTTGTTTATATCTGTCAGGCCATGGATCACCATTGACAGCCGGATTGCCTACCACTCGGAACGATCGACGTTTGCCGAAACTCTGCAAGTTCTTCGCAGATCGGTATAAGGTGGCTCGATGTGCCGTGTTTTAAGCTACAAATTGCTATGTCGCAGATTTGCATACGACGAATAGAAGCGGAGTTATAGTTGTTTATATCTGTCAGGCCGTGAATCACCATTGACGGCCGGATTGCCTACCACTCGGAACGATCGACGTTTGCCGAAACTATGCAGGTTCTTCGCAGATCGGTATAAGGTGGGTCTATGTGTCGTGTTTTAAGCTACAAATTGCTATGTCGCAGATTTGCATACGACGAATAGAGGCGGAGTTATAGTTGTTTATATCTGTGAGGCCATGAATCACCATTGACGGCAGGATTGCCTACCACTCGGAACGATCGACGTTTGACGAAACTATGCTAGTTCTTCGCAGATCGGTATAAGATGGGTCGATGTGTCGTGTTTTAAGCTACAAATTGCTATGTCGCAGATTCGCATACGACGAATAGAAGTGGAGTTATACTTGTTTATATCTGTCAGGCCATGAATCACCATTGACGGCCGGATTGCCTTCCACTCGAAACGATCGATGTTTGACGAAACTATGCAAGTTCTTCGCAGATCGGTATAAGGTGGGTCGATGTGTCGTGTTTTAAGCTACAAATTGCTATGTCGCAGATTTGCATACGACGAATAGAGGCGGAGTTATAGTTGTTTATATTTGTGAGGCCATGAATCACCATTGACGGCAGGATTGCCTACCACTCGGAACGATCGACGTTTGACGAAACTATGCAAGTTCTTCGCAGATCGGTATAAGATGGGTCGATGTGTCGTGTTTTAAGCTACAAATTGCTATGTCGCAGATTTGCATACGACGAATAGAAGTGGAGTTATAGTTGTTTATATCTGTCAGGCCATGAATCACCATTGACGGCCGGATTGCCTTCCACTCGAAACGATCGATGTTTGACGAAACTATGCAAGTTCGTCGCAGATCGGTATAAGGTGGGTCGTTGGGCCGTTTTTTAAGCTACAAGTTGCTGTGTCGCAGATTCGCATACGACGAATAGAAGCGGAGTTATCGATGTTTATATCTGTGAGGCCATTAATCACCATTGACGACAGGATTGCCTACCACTCGGAACGATCGACGTTTGACGAAACTATGCAAGTTCGTCGCAGATCGGTATAAGGTGGCTCGATGTGTCGTGTTTTAGGCTACAAATTGCTATGTCGCAGATTTGCGTACGACGAATAGAAGCGGAGTTATAGTTGTTTATATCTGTCAGGCCATGAATCACCATTGACGGCCGGATTGCCTACCACTCAGAACGACCGACGATTGCCGAAACTATGCAAGTTCGTCGCAGATCGGTATAAGGTGGCTCGATGTGTCGTGTTTTAAGATACAAGTTGCTATGTCGCAGATTCGCATACGACCAATAGAAGCGGAGTTATCGATGTTTATATCTGTGAGGCCATGAATCACCATTGACGGCCGGATTGCCTACCACTCGGAACGATCGACGTTTGCCGAAACTATGCAAGTTCTTCGCAGATCGTTATAAGGTGGGTCGATGTGTCGTGTTTTAAGCTACAAATTGCTATGTCGCAGATTTGCATACGACGAATAGAGGCGGAGTTATAGTTGTTTATATCTGTGAGGCCATGAATCACCATTGACGGCAGGATTGCCTACCACTCGGAACGATCGACGTTTGACGAAACTATGCAAGTTCTTCGCAGATCGGTATAAGATGGGTCGATGTGTCGTGTTTTAAGCTACAAATTGCTATGCCGCAGATTCGCATACGACGAATAGAAGTGGAGTTATAGTTGTTTATATCTGTCAGGCCATGAATCACCATTGATGGCCGGATTGCCTTCCACTCGAAACGATCGATGTTTGACGAAACTATGCAAGTTCTTCGCAGATCGGTATAAGGTGGGTCGATGTGTCGTGTTTTAAGCTACAAATTGCTATGTCGCAGATTTGCATACGACGAATAGAGGCGGAGTTATAGTTGTTTATATCTGTGAGGCCATGAATCACCATTGACGGCCGGATTGCCTACCACTCGGAACGATCGACGTTTGCCCAAACTATGCAAGTTCGTTGCAGATCGGTATAAGGTGGGTCGTTGGGCCGTGTTTTAAGCTACAAATTGCTATGCCGCAGATTCGCATACGACGAATAGAAGCGGAGTTATCGATGTTTATATCTGTGAGGCCATGAATCACCATCGACGGCCGGATTGCCTACCACTCGGAACGATCGACGTTTGACGAAACTATGCAAGTTCTTCGCAGATCGGTATAAGGTGGCTCGATGTGTCCTGTTTTAGGCTACAAATTGCTATGTCGCATATTTGCGTACGACGAATAGAAGCGGAGTTATAGTTGTTTATATCTGTCAGGCCATAGATCACCATTGACAGCCGGATTGCCTACCACTCGGAACGATCGACGTTTGCCGAAACTCTGCAAGTTCTTCGCAGATCGGTATAAGGTGGCTCGATGTGCCGTGTTTTAAGCTACAAATTGCTATGTCGCAGATTTGCATACGACGAATAGAAGCGGAGTTATAGTTGTTTATATCTGTCAGGCCGTGAATCACCATTGACGGCCGGATTGCCTACCACTCGGAACGATCGACGTTTGCCGAAACTATGCAGGTTCTTCGCAGATCGGTATAAGGTGGGTCGATGTGTCGTGTTTTAAGCTACAAATTGCTATGTCGCAGATTTGCATACGACGAATAGAGGCGGAGTTATAGTTGTTTATATCTGTGAGGCCATGAATCACCATTGACGGCAGGATTGCCTACCACTCGGAACGATCGACGTTTGACGAAACTATGCTAGTTCTTCGCAGATCGGTATAAGATGGGTCGATGTGTCGTGTTTTAAGCTACAAATTGCTATGTCGCAGATTCGCATACGACGAATAGAAGTGGAGTTATACTTGTTTATATCTGTCAGGCCATGAATCACCATTGACGGCCGGATTGCCTTCCACTCGAAACGATCGATGTTTGACGAAACTATGCAAGTTCTTCGCAGATCGGTATAAGGTGGGTCGATGTGTCGTGTTTTAAGCTACAAATTGCTATGTCGCAGATTTGCATACGACGAATAGAGGCGGAGTTATAGTTGTTTATATTTGTGAGGCCATGAATCACCATTGACGGCAGGATTGCCTACCACTCGGAACGATCGACGTTTGACGAAACTATGCAAGTTCTTCGCAGATCGGTATAAGATGGGTCGATGTGTCGTGTTTTAAGCTACAAATTGCTATGTCGCAGATTTGCATACGACGAATAGAAGTGGAGTTATAGTTGTTTATATCTGTCAGGCCATGAATCACCATTGACGGCCGGATTGCCTTCCACTCGAAACGATCGATGTTTGACGAAACTATGCAAGTTCGTCGCAGATCGGTATAAGGTGGGTCGTTGGGCCGTTTTTTAAGCTACAAGTTGCTGTGTCGCAGATTCGCATACGACGAATAGAAGCGGAGTTATCGATGTTTATATCTGTGAGGCCATTAATCACCATTGACGACAGGATTGCCTACCACTCGGAACGATCGACGTTTGACGAAACTATGCAAGTTCGTCGCAGATCGGTATAAGGTGGCTCGATGTGTCGTGTTTTAGGCTACAAATTGCTATGTCGCAGATTTGCGTACGACGAATAGAAGCGGAGTTATAGTTGTTTATATCTGTCAGGCCATGAATCACCATTGACGGCCGGATTGCCTACCACTCAGAACGACCGACGATTGCCGAAACTATGCAAGTTCGTCGCAGATCGGTATAAGGTGGCTCGATGTGTCGTGTTTTAGGCTACAAATTGCTATGTCGCAGATTTGCGTACGACGAATAGAAGCGCAGTTATAGTTGTTTATATCGGTCAGGCCATGAATCACCATTGACGGCCAGAATGCATACCACTCGAAACGATCGATGTTTGACGAAACTATGCAAGTTCGTCGCAGATCGGTATAAGGTGGGTCGATGTTTCGTGCTTTAAGCTACAAATTGCTATGTCGCAGATTTGCATACGATGAATAGAAGCGGAGTTATAGTTCTTTATATCTGTGAGGCCATGAATCGTCATTGACGGCCGGAATGCCTACCACTCGAAACGATCGATGTTTGACGAAACTATGCAAGTTCGTCGCAGATCGGTATAAGATGGGTCGATGTGCCGTGTTTTAAGCTACACATTGCTATGTCGCAGATTTGCATACGACGAATAGAAGCGGAGTTATAGTTGTTTATATCTGTCAGGCCGTGAATCACCATTGACGGCCGGATTGCCTACCACTCGGAACGATCGACGTTTGACGAAACTCTGCAAGTTCGTCGCAGATCGGTATAAGGTGGCTCGATGTGTCGTGTTTTAGGCTACAAATTGCTATGTCGCAGATTTGCGTACGACGAATAGAAGCGGAGTTATAGTTGTTTATATCTGTCAGGCCATGAATCACCATTGACGGCCGGATTGCCTACCACTCGGAACGACCGACGTTTGCCGAAACTATGCAAGTTCGTCGCAGATCGGTATAAGGTGGCTCGATGTGTCGTGTTTTAAGATACAAGTTGCTATGTCGCAGATTCGCATACGACCAATAGAAGCGGAGTTATCGATGTTTATATCTGTGAGGCCATGAATCACCATTGACGGCCGGATTGCCTACCACTCGGAACGATCGACGTTTGCCGAAACTATGCAAGTTCTTCGCAGATCGGTATAAGGTGGGTCGATGTGTCGTGTTTTAAGCTACAAATTGCTATGTCGCAGATTTGCATACGACGAATAGAGGCGGAGTTATAGTTGTTTATATCTGTGAGGCCATGAATCACCATTGACGGCAGGATTGCCTACCACTCGGAACGATCGACGTTTGACGAAACTATGCAAGTTCTTCGCAGATCGGTATAAGATGGGTCGATGTGTCGTGTTTTAAGCTACATATTGCTACGTCGCAGATTCGCATACGACGAATAGAAGTGGAGTTATAGTTGTTTATATCTGTCAGGCCATGAATCACTATTGACGGCCGGATTGCCTACCACTCGGAACGACAGACGTTTGCCCAAACTATGCAAGTTCGTTGCAGATCGGTATAAGGTGGGTCGTTGGGCCGTGTTTTAAGCTACAAATTGCTATGCCACAGATTCGCATACGACGAATAGAAGCGGAGTTATAGTTGTTTATATCTGTCAGGCCGTGAATCACCATTGACGGCCGGATTGCCTACCACTCGGAACGATCGACGTTTGCCGAAACTATGCAAGTTCTTCGCAGATCGGTATAAGGTGGGTCTATGTGTCGTGTTTTAAGCTACAAATTGCTATGTCGCAGATTTGCATACGACGAATAGAGGCGGAGTTATAGTTGTTTATATCTGTGAGGCCATGAATCACCATTGACGGCAGGATTGCCTACCACTCGGAACGATCGACGTTTGACGAAACTATGCAAGTTCTTCGCAGATCGGTATAAGATGGGTCGATGTGTCGTGTTTTAAGCTACAAATTGCTATGCCGCAGATTCGCATACGACGAATAGAAGTGGAGTTATAGTTGTTTATATCTGTCAGGCCATGAATCACCATTGACGGCCGGATTGCCTTCCACTCGAAACGATCGATGTTTGACGAAACTATGCAAGTTCTTCGCAGATCGGTATAAGGTGGGTCGATGTGTCGTGTTTTAAGCTACAAATTGCTATGTCGCAGATTTGCATACGACGAATAGAGGCGGAGTTATAGTTGTTTATATCTGTGAGGCCATGAATCACCATTGACGGCCGGATTGCCTACCACTCGGAACGATCGACGTTTGCCGAAACTATGCAAGTTCTTCGCAGATCGGTATAAGGTGGGTCGATGTGCCGTGTTTTAAGCTACAAATTGCTATGTCGCAGATTTGCATACGACGAATAGAGGCGGAGTTATAGTTGTTTATATCTGTGAGGCCATGAATCACCATTGACGGCAGGATTGCCTACCACTCGGAACGATCGACGTTTGACGAAACTATGCAAGTTCTTCGCAGATCGGTATAAGATGGGTCGATGTGTCGTGTTTTAAGCTACATATTGCTACGTCGCAGATTCGCATACGACGAATAGAAGTGGAGTTATAGTTGTTTATATCTGTCAGGCCATGAATCACCATTGACGGCCGGATTGCCTTCCACTCGAAACGATCGATGTTTGACGAAACTATGCAAGTTCTTCGCAGATCGGTATAAGGTGGGTCGATGTGTCGTGTTTTAAGCTACAAATTGCTATGTCGCAGATTTGCATACGACGAATAGAGGCGGAGTTATAGTTGTTTATATCTGTGAGGCCATGAATCACCATTGACGGCCGGATTGCCTACCACTCGGAACGATCGACGTTTGCCGAAACTATGCAAGTTCTTCGCAGATCGGTATAAGGTGGGTCGATGTGCCGTGTTTTAAGCTACAAATTGCTATGTCGCAGATTTGCATACGACGAATAGAGGCGGAGTTATAGTTGTTTATATCTGTCAGGCCATGAATCACCATTGACGGCCGGATTGCCTACCACTCGGAACGACAGACGTTTGCCCAAACTATGCAAGTTCGTTGCAGATCGGTATAAGGTGGGTCGTTGGGCCGTGTTTTAAGCTACAAATTGCTATGCCGCAGATTCGCATACGACGAATAGAAGCGGAGTTATCGATGTTTATATCTGTGAGGCCATGAATCACCATCGACGGCCGGATTGCCTACCACTCGGAACGATCGACGTTTGACGAAACTATGCAAATTCTTCGCAGATCGGTATAAGGTGGCTCGATGTGTCGTGTTTTAGGCTACAAATTGCTATGTCGCAGATTTGCGTACGACGAATAGAAGCGGAGTTATAGTTGTTTATATCTGTCAGGCCATGAATCACCATTGACAGCCGGATTGCCTACCACTCGGAACGATCGACGTTTGCCGAAACTCTGCAAGTTCTTCGCAGATCGGTATAAGGTGGCTCGATGTGGCGTGTTTTAAGCTACAAATTGCTATGTCGCAGATTTGCATACGACGAATAGAAGCGGAGTTATAGTTGTTTATATCTGTCAGGCCATGAATCACCATTGACGGCCGGATTGCCTACCACTCGGAACGACCGACGTTTGCCGAAACTATGCAAGTTCGTCGCAGATCGGTATAAGGTGGCTCGATGTGTCGTGTTTTAAGATACAAGTTGCTATGTCGCAGATTCGCATACGACCAATAGAAGCGGAGTTATCGATGTTTATATCTGTGAGGCCATGAATCACCATTGACGGCCGGATTGCCTACCACTCGGAACGATCGACGTTTGCCGAAACTATGCAAGTTCTTCGCAGATCGTTATAAGGTGGGTCGATGTGTCGTGTTTTAAGCTACAAATTGCTATGTCGCAGATTTGCATACGACGAATAGAGGCGGAGTTATAGTTGTTTATATCTGTGAGGCCATGAATCACCATTGACGGCAGGATTGCCTACCACTCGGAACGATCGACGTTTGACGAAACTATGCAAGTTCTTCGCAGATCGGTATAAGATGGGTCGATGTGTCGTGTTTTAAGCTACAAATTGCTATGCCGCAGATTCGCATACGACGAATAGAAGTGGAGTTATAGTTGTTTATATCTGTCAGGCCATGAATCACCATTGATGGCCGGATTGCCTTCCACTCGAAACGATCGATGTTTGACGAAACTATGCAAGTTCTTCGCAGATCGGTATAAGGTGGGTCGATGTGTCGTGTTTTAAGCTACAAATTGCTATGTCGCAGATTTGCATACGACGAATAGAGGCGGAGTTATAGTTGTTTATATCTGTGAGGCCATGAATCACCATTGACGGCCGGATTGCCTACCACTCGGAACGATCGACGTTTGCCCAAACTATGCAAGTTCGTTGCAGATCGGTATAAGGTGGGTCGTTGGGCCGTGTTTTAAGCTACAAATTGCTATGCCGCAGATTCGCATACGACGAATAGAAGCGGAGTTATCGATGTTTATATCTGTGAGGCCATGAATCACCATCGACGGCCGGATTGCCTACCACTCGGAACGATCGACGTTTGACGAAACTATGCAAGTTCTTCGCAGATCGGTATAAGGTGGCTCGATGTGTCGTGTTTTAGGCTACAAATTGCTATGTCGCAGATTTGCGTACGACGAATAGAAGCGGAGTTATAGTTGTTTATATCTGTCAGGCCATGGATCACCATTGACAGCCGGATTGCCTACCACTCGGAACGATCGACGTTTGCCGAAACTCTGCAAGTTCTTCGCAGATCGGTATAAGGTGGCTCGATGTGCCGTGTTTTAAGCTACAAATTGCTATGTCGCAGATTTGCATACGACGAATAGAAGCGGAGTTATAGTTGTTTATATCTGTCAGGCCGTGAATCACCATTGACGGCCGGATTGCCTACCACTCGGAACGATCGACGTTTGCCGAAACTATGCAGGTTCTTCGCAGATCGGTATAAGGTGGGTCTATGTGTCGTGTTTTAAGCTACAAATTGCTATGTCGCAGATTTGCATACGACGAATAGAGGCGGAGTTATAGTTGTTTATATCTGTGAGGCCATGAATCACCATTGACGGCAGGATTGCCTACCACTCGGAACGATCGACGTTTGACGAAACTATGCAAGTTCTTCGCAGATCGGTATAAGATGGGTCGATGTGTCGTGTTTTAAGCTACAAATTGCTATGTCGCAGATTCGCATACGACGAATAGAAGTGGAGTTATACTTGTTTATATCTGTCAGGCCATGAATCACCATTGACGGCCGGATTGCCTTCCACTCGAAACGATCGATGTTTGACGAAACTATGCAAGTTCTTCGCAGATCGGTATAAGGTGGATCGATGTGTCGTGTTTTAAGCTACAAATTGCTATGTCGCAGATTTGCATACGACGAATAGAGGCGGAGTTATAGTTGTTTATATTTGTGAGGCCATGAATCACCATTGACGGCAGGATTGCCTACCACTCGGAACGATCGACGTTTGACGAAACTATGCAAGTTCTTCGCAGATCGGTATAAGATGGGTCGATGTGTCGTGTTTTAAGCTACAAATTGCTATGTCGCAGATTTGCATACGACGAATAGAAGTGGAGTTATAGTTGTTTATATCTGTCAGGCCATGAATCACCATTGACGGCCGGATTGCCTTCCACTCGAAACGATCGATGTTTGACGAAACTATGCAAGTTCGTCGCAGATCGGTATAAGGTGGGTCGTTGGGCCGTTTTTTAAGCTACAAGTTGCTGTGTCGCAGATTCGCATACGACGAATAGAAGCGGAGTTATCGATGTTTATATCTGTGAGGCCATTAATCACCATTGACGACAGGATTGCCTACCACTCGGAACGATCGACGTTTGACGAAACTATGCAAGTTCGTCGCAGATCGGTATAAGGTGGCTCGATGTGTCGTGTTTTAGGCTACAAATTGCTATGTCGCAGATTTGCGTACGACGAATAGAAGCGGAGTTATAGTTGTTTATATCTGTCAGGCCATGAATCACCATTGACGGCCGGATTGCCTACCACTCAGAACGACCGACGATTGCCGAAACTATGCAAGTTCGTCGCAGATCGGTATAAGGTGGCTCGATGTGTCGTGTTTTAGGCTACAAATTGCTATGTCGCAGATTTGCGTACGACGAATAGAAGCGCAGTTATAGTTGTTTATATCGGTCAGGCCATGAATCACCATTGACGGCCAGAATGCATACCACTCGAAACGATCGATGTTTGACGAAACTATGCAAGTTCGTCGCAGATCGGTATAAGGTGGGTCGATGTTTCGTGCTTTAAGCTACAAATTGCTATGTCGCAGATTTGCATACGATGAATAGAAGCGGAGTTATAGTTCTTTATATCTGTGAGGCCATGAATCGTCATTGACGGCCGGAATGCCTACCACTCGAAACGATCGATGTTTGACGAAACTATGCAAGTTCGTCGCAGATCGGTATAAGATGGGTCGATGTGCCGTGTTTTAAGCTACACATTGCTATGTCGCAGATTTGCATACGACGAATAGAAGCGGAGTTATAGTTGTTTATATCTGTCAGGCCGTGAATCACCATTGACGGCCGGATTGCCTACCACTCGGAACGATCGATGTTTGCCGAAACTATGCAAGTTCTTCGCAGATCGGTATAAGGTGGGTCTATGTGCCGTGTTTTAAGCTACAAATTGCTATGTCGCAGATTTGCATACGACGAATAGAGGCGGAGTTATAGTTGTTTATATCTGTGAGGCCATGAATCACCATTGACGGCCGGATTGCCTACCACTCGGAACGATCGACGTTTGCCGAAACTATGCAAGTTCTTCGCAGATCGGTATAAGGTGGGTCGATGTGCCGTGTTTTAAGCTACAAATTGCTATGTCGCAGATTTGCATACGACGAATAGAGGCGGAGTTATAGTTGTTTATATCTGTGAGGCCATGAATCACCATTGACGGCAGGATCGCCTACCACTCGGAACGATCGACGTTTGACGAAACTATGCAAGTTCTTCGCAGATCGGTACAAGATGGGTCGATGTGTCGTGTTTTAAGCTACATATTGCTACGTCGCAGATTCGCATACGACGAATAGAAGTGGAGTTATAGTTGTTTATATCTGTCAGGCCATGAATCACCATTGACGGCCGGATTGCCTACCACTCGGAACGACAGACGTTTGCCCAAACTATGCAAGTTCGTTGCAGATCGGTATAAGGTGGGTCGTTGGGCCGTGTTTTAAGCTACAAATTGCTATGCCGCAGATTCGCATACGACGAATAGAAGCGGAGTTATCGATGTTTATATCTGTGAGGCCATGAATCACCATCGACGGCCGGATTGCCTACCACTCGGAACGATCGACGTTTGACGAAACTATGCAAGTTCTTCGCAGATCGGTATAAGGTGGCTCGATGTGTCGTGTTTTAGGCTACAAATTGCTATGTCGCAGATTTGCGTACGACGAATAGAAGCGGAGTTATAGTTGTTTATATCTGTCAGGCCGTGAATCACCATTGACGGCCGGATTGCCTACCACTCGGAACGATCGACGTTTGCCGAAACTATGCAAGTTCTTCGCAGATCGGTATAAGGTGGGTCTATGTGTCGTGTTTTAAGCTACAAATTGCTATGTCGCAGATTTGCATACGACGAATAGAGGCGGAGTTATAGTTGTTTATATCTGTGAGGCCATGAATCACCATTGACGGCAGGATTGCCTACCACTCGGAACGATCGACCTTTTACGAAACTATGCAAGTTCTTCGCAGATCGGTATAAGATGGGTCGATGTGTCGTGTTTTAAGCTACAAATTGCTATGTCGCAGATTCGCATACGACGAATAGAAGTGGAGTTATACTTGTTTATATCTGTCAGGCCATGAATCACCATTGACGGCCGGATTGCCTTCCACTCGAAACGATCGATGTTTGACGAAACTATGCAAGTTCTTCGCAGATCGGTATAAGGTGGGTCGATGTGTCGTGTTTTAAGCTACGAATTGCTATGTCGCAGATTTGCATACGACGAATAGAGGCGGAGTTATAGTTGTTTATATCTGTGAGGCCATGAATCACCATTGACGGCAGGATTGCCTACCACTCGGAACGATCGACGTTTGACGAAACTATGCAAGTTCTTCGCAGATCGGTATAAGATGGGTCGATGTGTCGTGTTTTAAGCTACAAATTGCTATGTCGCAGATTCGCATACGACGAATAGAAGTGGAGTTATACTTGTTTATATCTGTCAGGCCATGAATCACCATTGACGGCCGGATTGCCTTCCACTCGAAACGATCGATGTTTGACGAAACTATGCAAGTTCTTCGCAGATCGGTATAAGGTGGGTCGATGTGTCGTGTTTTAAGCTACGAATTGCTATGTCGCAGATTTGCATACGACGAATAGAGGCGGAGTTATAGTTGTTTATATCTGTGAGGCCATGAATCACCATTGACGGCAGGATTGCCTACCACTCGGAACGATCGACGTTTGACGAAACTATGCAAGTTCTTCGCAGATCGGTATAAGATGGGTCGATGTGTCGTGTTTTAAGCTACAAATTGCTATGTCGCAGATTTGCATACGACGAATAGAAGTGGAGTTATAGTTGTTTATATCTGTCAGGCCATGAATCACCATTGACGGCCGGATTGCCTTCCACTCGAAACGATCGATGTTTGACGAAACTATGCAAGTTCGTCGCAGATCGGTATAAGGTGGGTCGTTGGGCCGTTTTTTAAGCTACAAGTTGCTGTGTCGCAGATTCGCATACGACGAATAGAAGCGGAGTTATCGATGTTTATATCTGTGAGGCCATTAATCACCATTGACGACAGGATTGCCTACCACTCGGAACGATCGACGTTTGACGAAACTATGCAAGTTCGTCGCAGATCGGTATAAGGTGGCTCGATGTGTCGTGTTTTAGGCTACAAATTGCTATGTCGCAGATTTGCGTACGACGAATAGAAGCGGAGTTATAGTTGTTTATATCTGTCAGGCCATGAATCACCATTGACGGCCGGATTGCCTACCACTCAGAACGACCAACGATTGCCGAAACTATGCAAGTTCGTCGCAGATCGGTATAAGGTGGCTCGATGTGTCGTGTTTTAGGCTACAAATTGCTATGTCGCAGATTTGCGTACGACGAATAGAAGCGCAGTTATAGTTGTTTATATCGGTCAGGCCATGAATCACCATTGACGGCCAGAATGCATACCACTCGAAACGATCGATGTTTGACGAAACTATGCAAGTTCGTCGCAGATCGGTATAAGGTGGGTCGATGTGTCGTGTTTTAAGCTACAAATTGCTATGTCGCAGATTTGCATACGACGAATAGAGGCGGAGTTATAGTTGTTTATATCTGTCAGGCCATGAATCACCATTGACGGCCGGATTGCCTACCACTCGGAACGACCGACGTTTGCCGAAACTATGCAAGTTCGTCGCAGATCGGTATAAGGTGGCTCGATGTGTCGTGTTTTAAGATACAAGTTGCTATGTCGCAGATTCGCATACGACCAATAGAAGCGGAGTTATCGATGTTTATATCTGTGAGGCCATGAATCACCATTGACGGCCGGATTGCCTACCACTCGGAACGATCGACGTTTGCCGAAACTATGCAAGTTCTTCGCAGATCGGTATAAGGTGGGTCGATGTGTCGTGTTTTAAGCTACAAATTGCTATGTCGCAGATTTGCATACGACGAATAGAGGCGGAGTTATAGTTGTTTATATCTGTGAGGCCATGAATCACCATTGACGGCAGGATTGCCTACCACTCGGAACGATCGACGTTTGACGAAACTATGCAAGTTCTTCGCAGATCGGTATAAGATGGGTCGATGTGTCGTGTTTTAAGCTACATATTGCTACGTCGCAGATTCGCATACGACGAATAGAAGTGGAGTTATAGTTGTTTATATCTGTCAGGCCATGAATCACTATTGACGGCCGGATTGCCTACCACTCGGAACGACAGACGTTTGCCCAAACTATGCAAGTTCGTTGCAGATCGGTATAAGGTGGGTCGTTGGGCCGTGTTTTAAGCTACAAATTGCTATGCCACAGATTCGCATACGACGAATAGAAGCGGAGTTATAGTTGTTTATATCTGTCAGGCCGTGAATCACCATTGACGGCCGGATTGCCTACCACTCGGAACGATCGACGTTTGCCGAAACTATGCAAGTTCTTCGCAGATCGGTATAAGGTGGGTCTATGTGTCGTGTTTTAAGCTACAAATTGCTATGTCGCAGATTTGCATACGACGAATAGAGGCGGAGTTATAGTTGTTTATATCTGTGAGGCCATGAATCACCATTGACGGCAGGATTGCCTACCACTCGGAACGATCGACGTTTGACGAAACTATGCAAGTTCTTCGCAGATCGGTATAAGATGGGTCGATGTGTCGTGTTTTAAGCTACAAATTGCTATGCCGCAGATTCGCATACGACGAATAGAAGTGGAGTTATAGTTGTTTATATCTGTCAGGCCATGAATCACCATTGACGGCCGGATTGCCTTCCACTCGAAACGATCGATGTTTGACGAAACTATGCAAGTTCTTCGCAGATCGGTATAAGGTGGGTCGATGTGTCGTGTTTTAAGCTACAAATTGCTATGTCGCAGATTTGCATACGACGAATAGAGGCGGAGTTATAGTTGTTTATATCTGTGAGGCCATGAATCACCATTGACGGCCGGATTGCCTACCACTCGGAACGATCGACGTTTGCCGAAACTATGCAAGTTCTTCGCAGATCGGTATAAGGTGGGTCGATGTGCCGTGTTTTAAGCTACAAATTGCTATGTCGCAGATTTGCATACGACGAATAGAGGCGGAGTTATAGTTGTTTATATCTGTGAGGCCATGAATCACCATTGACGGCAGGATTGCCTACCACTCGGAACGATCGACGTTTGACGAAACTATGCAAGTTCTTCGCAGATCGGTATAAGATGGGTCGATGTGTCGTGTTTTAAGCTACATATTGCTACGTCGCAGATTCGCATACGACGAATAGAAGTGGAGTTATAGTTGTTTATATCTGTCAGGCCATGAATCACCATTGACGGCCGGATTGCCTTCCACTCGAAACGATCGATGTTTGACGAAACTATGCAAGTTCTTCGCAGATCGGTATAAGGTGGGTCGATGTGTCGTGTTTTAAGCTACAAATTGCTATGTCGCAGATTTGCATACGACGAATAGAGGCGGAGTTATAGTTGTTTATATCTGTGAGGCCATGAATCACCATTGACGGCCGGATTGCCTACCACTCGGAACGATCGACGTTTGCCGAAACTATGCAAGTTCTTCGCAGATCGGTATAAGGTGGGTCGATGTGCCGTGTTTTAAGCTACAAATTGCTATGTCGCAGATTTGCATACGACGAATAGAGGCGGAGTTATAGTTGTTTATATCTGTCAGGCCATGAATCACCATTGACGGCCGGATTGCCTACCACTCGGAACGACAGACGTTTGCCCAAACTATGCAAGTTCGTTGCAGATCGGTATAAGGTGGGTCGTTGGGCCGTGTTTTAAGCTACAAATTGCTATGCCGCAGATTCGCATACGACGAATAGAAGCGGAGTTATCGATGTTTATATCTGTGAGGCCATGAATCACCATCGACGGCCGGATTGCCTACCACTCGGAACGATCGACGTTTGACGAAACTATGCAAGTTCTTCGCAGATCGGTATAAGGTGGCTCGATGTGTCGTGTTTTAGGCTACAAATTGCTATGTCGCAGATTTGCGTACGACGAATAGAAGCGGAGTTATAGTTGTTTATATCTGTCAGGCCATGAATCACCATTGACAGCCGGATTGCCTACCACTCGGAACGATCGACGTTTGCCGAAACTCTGCAAGTTCTTCGCAGATCGGTATAAGGTGGCTCGATGTGGCGTGTTTTAAGCTACAAATTGCTATGTCGCAGATTTGCATACGACGAATAGAAGCGGAGTTATAGTTGTTTATATCTGTCAGGCCATGAATCACCATTGACGGCCGGATTGCCTACCACTCGGAACGACCGACGTTTGCCGAAACTATGCAAGTTCGTCGCAGATCGGTATAAGGTGGCTCGATGTGTCGTGTTTTAAGATACAAGTTGCTATGTCGCAGATTCGCATACGACCAATAGAAGCGGAGTTATCGATGTTTATATCTGTGAGGCCATGAATCACCATTGACGGCCGGATTGCCTACCACTCGGAACGATCGACGTTTGCCGAAACTATGCAAGTTCTTCGCAGATCGTTATAAGGTGGGTCGATGTGTCGTGTTTTAAGCTACAAATTGCTATGTCGCAGATTTGCATACGACGAATAGAGGCGGAGTTATAGTTGTTTATATCTGTGAGGCCATGAATCACCATTGACGGCAGGATTGCCTACCACTCGGAACGATCGACGTTTGACGAAACTATGCAAGTTCTTCGCAGATCGGTATAAGATGGGTCGATGTGTCGTGTTTTAAGCTACAAATTGCTATGCCGCAGATTCGCATACGACGAATAGAAGTGGAGTTATAGTTGTTTATATCTGTCAGGCCATGAATCACCATTGATGGCCGGATTGCCTTCCACTCGAAACGATCGATGTTTGACGAAACTATGCAAGTTCTTCGCAGATCGGTATAAGGTGGGTCGATGTGTCGTGTTTTAAGCTACAAATTGCTATGTCGCAGATTTGCATACGACGAATAGAGGCGGAGTTATAGTTGTTTATATCTGTGAGGCCATGAATCACCATTGACGGCCGGATTGCCTACCACTCGGAACGATCGACGTTTGCCCAAACTATGCAAGTTCGTTGCAGATCGGTATAAGGTGGGTCGTTGGGCCGTGTTTTAAGCTACAAATTGCTATGCCGCAGATTCGCATACGACGAATAGAAGCGGAGTTATCGATGTTTATATCTGTGAGGCCATGAATCACCATCGACGGCCGGATTGCCTACCACTCGGAACGATCGACGTTTGACGAAACTATGCAAGTTCTTCGCAGATCGGTATAAGGTGGCTCGATGTGTCGTGTTTTAGGCTACAAATTGCTATGTCGCATATTTGCGTACGACGAATAGAAGCGGAGTTATAGTTGTTTATATCTGTCAGGCCATGGATCACCATTGACAGCCGGATTGCCTACCACTCGGAACGATCGACGTTTGCCGAAACTCTGCAAGTTCTTCGCAGATCGGTATAAGGTGGCTCGATGTGCCGTGTTTTAAGCTACAAATTGCTATGTCGCAGATTTGCATACGACGAATAGAAGCGGAGTTATAGTTGTTTATATCTGTCAGGCCGTGAATCACCATTGACGGCCGGATTGCCTACCACTCGGAACGACCGACGATTGCCGAAACTATGCAAGTTCGTCGCAGATCGGTATAAGGTGGCTCGATGTGTCGTGTTTTAGGCTACAAATTGCTATGTCGCAGATTTGCGTACGACGAATAGAAGCGCAGTTATAGTTGTTTATATCGGTCAGGCCATGAATCACCATTGACGGCCAGAATGCATACCACTCGAAACGATCGATGTTTGACGAAACTATGCAAGTTCGTCGCAGATCGGTATAAGGTGGGTCGATGTTTCGTGCTTTAAGCTACAAATTGCTATGTCGCAGATTTGCATACGATGAATAGAAGCGGAGTTATAGTTCTTTATATCTGTGAGGCCATGAATCGTCATTGACGGCCGGAATGCCTACCACTCGAAACGATCGATGTTTGACGAAACTATGCAAGTTCGTCGCAGATCGGTATAAGATGGGTCGATGTGCCGTGTTTTAAGCTACACATTGCTATGTCGCAGATTTGCATACGACGAATAGAAGCGGAGTTATAGTTGTTTATATCTGTCAGGCCGTGAATCACCATTGACGGCCGGATTGCCTACCACTCGGAACGATCGATGTTTGCCGAAACTATGCAAGTTCTTCGCAGATCGGTATAAGGTGGGTCTATGTGCCGTGTTTTAAGCTACAAATTGCTATGTCGCAGATTTGCATACGACGAATAGAGGCGGAGTTATAGTTGTTTATATCTGTGAGGCCATGAATCACCATTGACGGCCGGATTGCCTACCACTCGGAACGATCGACGTTTGCCGAAACTATGCAAGTTCTTCGCAGATCGGTATAAGGTGGGTCGATGTGCCGTGTTTTAAGCTACAAATTGCTATGTCGCAGATTTGCATACGACGAATAGAGGCGGAGTTATAGTTGTTTATATCTGTGAGGCCATGAATCACCATTGACGGCAGGATCGCCTACCACTCGGAACGATCGACGTTTGACGAAACTATGCAAGTTCTTCGCAGATCGGTACAAGATGGGTCGATGTGTCGTGTTTTAAGCTACATATTGCTACGTCGCAGATTCGCATACGACGAATAGAAGTGGAGTTATAGTTGTTTATATCTGTCAGGCCATGAATCACCATTGACGGCCGGATTGCCTACCACTCGGAACGACAGACGTTTGCCCAAACTATGCAAGTTCGTTGCAGATCGGTATAAGGTGGGTCGTTGGGCCGTGTTTTAAGCTACAAATTGCTATGCCGCAGATTCGCATACGACGAATAGAAGCGGAGTTATCGATGTTTATATCTGTGAGGCCATGAATCACCATCGACGGCCGGATTGCCTACCACTCGGAACGATCGACGTTTGACGAAACTATGCAAGTTCTTCGCAGATCGGTATAAGGTGGCTCGATGTGTCGTGTTTTAGGCTACAAATTGCTATGTCGCAGATTTGCGTACGACGAATAGAAGCGGAGTTATAGTTGTTTATATCTGTCAGGCCGTGAATCACCATTGACGGCCGGATTGCCTACCACTCGGAACGATCGACGTTTGCCGAAACTATGCAAGTTCTTCGCAGATCGGTATAAGGTGGGTCTATGTGTCGTGTTTTAAGCTACAAATTGCTATGTCGCAGATTTGCATACGACGAATAGAGGCGGAGTTATAGTTGTTTATATCTGTGAGGCCATGAATCACCATTGACGGCAGGATTGCCTACCACTCGGAACGATCGACCTTTTACGAAACTATGCAAGTTCTTCGCAGATCGGTATAAGATGGGTCGATGTGTCGTGTTTTAAGCTACAAATTGCTATGTCGCAGATTCGCATACGACGAATAGAAGTGGAGTTATACTTGTTTATATCTGTCAGGCCATGAATCACCATTGACGGCCGGATTGCCTTCCACTCGAAACGATCGATGTTTGACGAAACTATGCAAGTTCTTCGCAGATCGGTATAAGGTGGGTCGATGTGTCGTGTTTTAAGCTACGAATTGCTATGTCGCAGATTTGCATACGACGAATAGAGGCGGAGTTATAGTTGTTTATATCTGTGAGGCCATGAATCACCATTGACGGCAGGATTGCCTACCACTCGGAACGATCGACGTTTGACGAAACTATGCAAGTTCTTCGCAGATCGGTATAAGATGGGTCGATGTGTCGTGTTTTAAGCTACAAATTGCTATGTCGCAGATTCGCATACGACGAATAGAAGTGGAGTTATACTTGTTTATATCTGTCAGGCCATGAATCACCATTGACGGCCGGATTGCCTTCCACTCGAAACGATCGATGTTTGACGAAACTATGCAAGTTCTTCGCAGATCGGTATAAGGTGGGTCGATGTGTCGTGTTTTAAGCTACGAATTGCTATGTCGCAGATTTGCATACGACGAATAGAGGCGGAGTTATAGTTGTTTATATCTGTGAGGCCATGAATCACCATTGACGGCAGGATTGCCTACCACTCGGAACGATCGACGTTTGACGAAACTATGCAAGTTCTTCGCAGATCGGTATAAGATGGGTCGATGTGTCGTGTTTTAAGCTACAAATTGCTATGTCGCAGATTTGCATACGACGAATAGAAGTGGAGTTATAGTTGTTTATATCTGTCAGGCCATGAATCACCATTGACGGCCGGATTGCCTTCCACTCGAAACGATCGATGTTTGACGAAACTATGCAAGTTCGTCGCAGATCGGTATAAGGTGGGTCGTTGGGCCGTTTTTTAAGCTACAAGTTGCTGTGTCGCAGATTCGCATACGACGAATAGAAGCGGAGTTATCGATGTTTATATCTGTGAGGCCATTAATCACCATTGACGACAGGATTGCCTACCACTCGGAACGATCGACGTTTGACGAAACTATGCAAGTTCGTCGCAGATCGGTATAAGGTGGCTCGATGTGTCGTGTTTTAGGCTACAAATTGCTATGTCGCAGATTTGCGTACGACGAATAGAAGCGGAGTTATAGTTGTTTATATCTGTCAGGCCATGAATCACCATTGACGGCCGGATTGCCTACCACTCAGAACGACCAACGATTGCCGAAACTATGCAAGTTCGTCGCAGATCGGTATAAGGTGGCTCGATGTGTCGTGTTTTAGGCTACAAATTGCTATGTCGCAGATTTGCGTACGACGAATAGAAGCGCAGTTATAGTTGTTTATATCGGTCAGGCCATGAATCACCATTGACGGCCAGAATGCATACCACTCGAAACGATCGATGTTTGACGAAACTATGCAAGTTCGTCGCAGATCGGTATAAGGTGGGTCGATGTGTCGTGTTTTAAGCTACAAATTGCTATGTCGCAGATTTGCATACGACGAATAGAGGCGGAGTTATAGTTGTTTATATCTGTGAGGCCATGAATCACCATTGACGGCAGGATTGCCTACCACTCGGAACGATCGACGTTTGACGAAACTATGCAAGTTCTTCGCAGATCGGTATAAGGTGGGTCTATGTGTCGTGTTTTAAGCTACAAATTGCTATGTCGCAGATTTGCATACGACGAATAGAGGCGGAGTTATAGTTGTTTATATCTGTGAGGCCATGAATCACCATTGACGGCCGGATTGCCTACCACTCGGAACGATCGACGTTTGCCGAAACTATGCAAGTTCTTCGCAGATCGGTATAAGGTGGGTCGATGTGCCGTGTTTTAAGCTACAAATTGCTATGTCGCAGATTTGCATACGACGAATAGAGGCGGAGTTATAGTTGTTTATATCTGTGAGGCCATGAATCACCATTGACGGCAGGATTGCCTACCACTCGGAACGATCGACGTTTGACGAATCTATGCAAGTTCTTCGCAGATCGGTATAAGATGGGTCGATGTGTCGTGTTTTAAGCTACATATTGCTACGTCGCAGATTCGCATACGACGAATAGAAGTGGAGTTATAGTTGTTTATATCTGTCAGGCCATGAATCACCATTGACGGCCGGATTGCCTACCACTCGGAACGACAGACGTTTGCCCAAACTATGCAAGTTCGTTGCAGATCGGTATAAGGTGGGTCGTTGGGCCGTGTTTTAAGCTACAAATTGCTATGCCGCAGATTCGCATACGACGAATAGAAGCGGAGTTATCGATGTTTTTATCTGTGAGGCCATGAATCACCATCGACGGCCGGATTGCCTACCACTCGGAACGATCGACGTTTGACGAAACTATGCAAGTTCTTCGCAGATCGGTATAAGGTGGCTCGATGTGTCGTGTTTTAGGCTACAAATTGCTATGTCGCAGATTTGCGTACGACGAATAGAAGCGGAGTTATAGTTGTTTATATCTGTCAGGCCATGAATCACCATTGACAGCCGGATTGCCTACCACTCGGAACGATCGACGTTTGCCGAAACTCTGCAAGTTCTTCGCAGATCGGTATAAGGTGGCTCGATATGCCGTGTTTTAAGCTACAAATTGCTATGTCGCAGATTTGCATACGACGAATAGAAGCGGAGTTATAGTTGTTTATATCTGTCAGGCCGTGAATCACCATTGACGGCCGGATTGCCTACCACTCGGAACGATCGACGTTTGCCGAAACTATGCAAGTTCTTCGCAGATCGGTATAAGGTGGGTCTATGTGTCGTGTTTTAAGCTACAAATTGCTATGTCGCAGATTTGCATACGACGAATAGAGGCGGAGTTATAGTTGTTTATATCTGTGAGGCCATGAATCACCATTGACGGCAGGATTGCCTACCACTCGGAACGATCGACGTTTGACGAAACTATGCAAGTTCTTCGCAGATCGGTATAAGATGGGTCGATGTGTCGTGTTTTAAGCTACAAATTGCTATGTCGCAGATTTGCATACGACGAATAGGAGTGGAGTTATAGTTGTTTATATCTGTCAGGCCATGAATCACCATTGACGGCCGGATTGCCTTCCACTCGAAACGATCGATGTTTGACGAAACTATGCAAGTTCGTCGCAGATCGGTATAAGGTGGGTCGTTGGGCCGTTTTTTAAGCTACAAGTTGCTGTGTCGCAGATTCGCATACGACGAATAGAAGCGGAGTTATCGATGTTTATATCTGTGAGGCCATTAATCACCATTGACGACAGGATTGCTTACCACTCGGAACGATCGACGTTTGACGAAACTATGCAAGTTCGTCGCAGATCGGTATAAGGTGGCTCGATGTGTCGTGTTTTAGGCTACAAATTGCTATGTCGCAGATTTGCGTACGACGAATAGAAGCGGAGTTATAGTTGTTTATATCTGTCAGGCCATGAATCACCATTGACGGCCGGATTGCCTACCACTCAGAACGACCGACGATTGCCGAAACTATGCAAGTTCGTCGCAGATCGGTATAAGGTGGCTCGATGTGTCGTGTTTTAGGCTACAAATTGCTATGTCGCAGATTTGCATACGACGAATAGAGGCGGAGTTATAGTTGTTTATATCTGTGAGGCCATGAATCACCATTGACGGCAGGATTGCCTACCACTCGGAACGATCGACGTTTGACGAAACTATGCAAGTTCTTCGCAGATCGGTATAAGATGGGTCGATGTGTCGTGTTTTAAGCTACAAATTGCTATGTCGCAGATTCGCATACGACGAATAGAAGTGGAGTTATAGTTGTTTATATCTGTCAGGCCATGAATCACCATTGATGGCCGGATTGCCTTCCACTCGAAACGATCGATGTTTGACGAAACTATGCAAGTTCTTCGCAGATCGGTATAAGGTGGGTCGATGTGTCGTGTTTTAAGCTACAAATTGCTATGTCGCAGATTTGCATACGACGAAAAGAGGCGGAGTTATAGTTGTTTATATCTGTGAGGCCATGAATCACCATTGACGGCAGGATTGCCTACCACTCGGAACGATCGACGTTTGACGAAACTATGCAAGTTCGTCGCAGATCGGTATAAGGTGGCTCGATGTGTCGTGTTTTAAGCTACAAATTGCTATGTCGCAGATTCGCATACGACGAATAGAAGTGGAGTTGTAGTTGTTTATATCTGTCAGGCCATGAATCACCATTGACGGCCGGATTGCCTTCCACTCGAAACGATCGATGTTTGACGAAACTATGCAAGTTCGTCGCAGATCGGTATAAGGTGGGTCGTTGGGCCGTGTTTTAAGCTACAAGTTGCTGTGTCGCAGATTCGCATACGACGAATAGAAGCGGAGTTATCGATGTTTATATCTGTGAGGCCATTAATCACCATTGACGACAGGATTGCCTACCACTCGGAACAATCGACGTTTGACGAAACTATGCAAGTTCGTCGCAGATCGGTATAAGGTGGCTCGATGTGTCGTGTTTTAGGCTACAAATTGCTATGTCGCAGATTTGCGTACGACGAATAGAAGCGGAGTTATAGTTGTTTATATCTGTGAGGCCATGAATCACCATTGACGGCAGGATTGCCTACCACTCGGAACGACCGACGTTTGCCGAATCTATGCAAGTTCGTCGCAGATCGGTATAAGGTGGGTCGTTGGGCCGTGTTTTAAGCTACAACTTGCTATGTCGCAGATTCGCATACGACGAATGGAAGCGGAGTTATCGATGTTTATATCTGTGAGGCCATGAATCACCATTGACGACCGGATTGCCTACCACTCGGAACGATCGACGCTTGACGAAACTATGCAAGTTCGTGGCAGATCGGTATAAGGTGGGTCGATGTGTCGTTCTTTAAGCTACAAATTGCTATGTCGCAGATTTGCATACGACGAATAGAAGCGGAGTTATAGTTGTTTATATCTGTGAGGTCATGAATCATCATTGACGGCCGGAATGCCTACCACTCGAAACGATCGATGTTTGACGAAACAATGCAAGTTCGTCGCAGATCGGTATAAGGTGGCTCGATGTGCCGTGTTTTAAGCTACAAATTGCTATGTCGCAGATTTGCATACGACGAATAGAAGCGGAGTTATAGTTGTTTATATCTGTCAGGCCGTCAATCACCATTGACGGCCGGATTGCATACCACTCGGAACGATCGACGTTTGCCGAAACTATGCAAGTTCTTCGCAGATCGGTATAAGGTGGGTCTATGTGTCGTGTTTTAAGCTACAAATTGCTATGTCGCAGATTTGCATACGACGAATAGAGGCGGAGTTATAGTTGTTTACATCTGTGAGGCCATGAATCACCATTGACGGCAGGATTGCCTACCACTCGGAACGATCGACGTTTGACGAAACTATGCAAGTTCTTCGCAGATCGGTATAAGATGGGTCGATGTGTCGTGTTTTAAGCTACAAATTGCTATGTCGCAGATTCGCATACGACGAATAGAAGTGGAGTTATAGTTGTTTATATCTGTCAGGCCATGAATCACCATTGACGGCAGGATTGCCTACCACTCGGAACGATCGACGTTTGACGAAACTATGCAAGTTCTTCGCAGATCGGTATAAGATGGGTCGATGTGTCGTGTTTTAAGCTACAAATTGCTATGTCGCAGATTCGCATACGACGAATAGAAGTGGAGTTATAGTTGTTTATATCTGTCAGGCCATGAATCACCATTGATGGCCGGATTGCCTTCCACTCGAAACGATCGATGTTTGACGAAACTATGCAAGTTCTTCGCAGATCGGTATAAGGTGGGTCGATGTGTCGTGTTTTAAGCTACAAATTGCTATGTCGCAGATTTGCATACGACGAATAGAAGTGGAGTTATAGTTGTTTATATCTGTCAGGCCATGAATCACCATTGACGGCCGGATTGCCTTCCACTCGAAACGATCGATGTTTGACGAAACTATGCAAGTTCGTCGCAGATCGGTATAAGGTGGGTCGTTGGGCCGTGTTTTAAGCTACAAGTTGCTGTGTCGCAGATTCGCATACGACGAATAGAAGCGGAGTTATCGATGTTTATATCTGTGAGGCCATTAATCACCATTGACGACAGGATTGCCTACCACTCGGAACAATCGACGTTTGACGAAACTATGCAAGTTCGTCGCAAATCGGTATAAGGTGGCTCGATGTGTCGTGTTTTAGGCTACAAATTGCTATGTCGCAGATTTGCGTACGACGAATAGAAGCGGAGTTATAGTTGTTTATATCTGTGAGGCCATGAATCACCATTGACGGCAGGATTGCCTACCACTCGGAACGACCGACGTTTGCCGAATCTATGCAAGTTCGTCGCAGATCGGTATAAGGTGGGTCGTTGGGCCGTGTTTTAAGCTACAACTTGCTATGTCGCAGATTCGCATACGACGAATGGAAGCGGAGTTATCGATGTTTATATCTGTGAGGCCATGAATCACCATTGACGACCGGATTGCCTACCACTCGGAACGATCGACGCTTGACGAAACTATGCAAGTTCGTGGCAGATCGGTATAAGGTGGGTCGATGTGTCGTGCTTTAAGCTACAAATTGCTATGTCGCAGATTTGCATACGACGAATAGAAGCGGAGTTATAGTTGTTTATATCTGTGAGGTCATGAATCATCATTGACGGCCGGAATGCCTACCACTCGAAACGATCGATGTTTGACGAAACAATGCAAGTTCGTCGCAGATCGGTATAAGGTGGCTCGATGTGCCGTGTTTTAAGCTACAAATTGCTATGTCGCAGATTTGCATACGACGAATAGAAGCGGAGTTATAGTTGTTTATATCTGTCAGGCCGTGAATCACCATTGACGGCCGGATTGCATACCACTCGGAACGATCGACGTTTGACGAAACTATGCAAGTTCTTCGCAGATCGGTATAAGGTGGGTCTATGTGTCGTATTTTAAGCTACAAATTGGTATGTCGCAGATTTGCATACGACGAATAGAGGCGGAGTTATAGTTGTTTACATCTGTGAGGCCATGAATCACCATTGACCGCAGGATTGCCTACCACTCGGAACGATCGACGTTTGACGAAACTATGCAAGTTCTTCGCAGATCGGTATAAGATGGGTCGATGTGTCGTGTTTTAAGCTACAAATTGCTATGTCGCAGATTCGCATACGACGAATAGAAGTGGAGTTATAGTTGTTTATATCTGTCAGGCCATGAATCACCATTGACGGCCGGATTGCCTTCCACTCGAGACGATCGATGTTTGACAAAACTATGCAAGTTCTTCGCAGATCGGTATAAGGTGGGTCGATGTGTCGTGTTTTAAGCTACAAATTGCTACGTCGCAGATTTGCATACGACGAATAGAGGCGGAGTTATAGTTGTTTATATCTGTGAGGCCATGAATCACCATTGACGACCGGATTGCCTACCACTCGGAACGATCGACGTTTGACGAAACTATGCAAGTTCTTCGCAGATCGGTATAAGGTGGGTCGATGTGCCGTGTTTTAAGCTACAAAATGCTATGTCGCAGATTTGCATACGACGAATAGAAGCGGAGTTATCGATGTTTATATCTGTGAGGCCATTAATCACCATTGACGACAGGATTGCCTACCACTCGGAACGATCGACGTTTGACGAAACTCTGCAAGTTCGTCGCAGATCGGTATAAGGTGGCTCGATGTGTCGTGTTTTAGGCTACAAATTGCTATGTCGCAGATTTGCGTACGACGAATAGAAGCGGAGTTATAGTTGTTTATATCTGTCAGGCCATGAATCACCATTGACGGCCGGATTGCCTACCACTCGGAACGACCGACGTTTGCCGAAACTATGCAAGTTCGTCGCAGATCGGTATAAGGTGGCTCGATGTGTCGTGTTTTAAGATACAAGTTGCTATGTCGCAGATTCGCATACGACCAATAGAAGCGGAGTTATCGATGTTTATATCTGTGAGGCCATGAATCACCATTGACGGCCGGATTGCCTACCACTCGGAACGATCGACGTTTGCCGAAACTATGCAAGTTCTTCGCAGATCGGTATAAGGTGGGTCGATGTGTCGTGTTTTAAGCTACAAATTGCTATGTCGCAGATTTGCATACGACGAATAGAGGCGGAGTTATAGTTGTTTATATCTGTGAGGCCATGAATCACCATTGACGGCAGGATTGCCTACCACTCGGAACGATCGACGTTTGACGAAACTATGCAAGTTCTTCGCAGATCGGTATAAGATGGGTCGATGTGTCGTGTTTTAAGCTACATATTGCTACGTCGCAGATTCGCATACGACGAATAGAAGTGGAGTTATAGTTGTTTATATCTGTCAGGCCATGAATCACTATTGACGGCCGGATTGCCTACCACTCGGAACGACAGACGTTTGCCCAAACTATGCAAGTTCGTTGCAGATCGGTATAAGGTGGGTCGTTGGGCCGTGTTTTAAGCTACAAATTGCTATGCCACAGATTCGCATACGACGAATAGAAGCGGAGTTATAGTTGTTTATATCTGTCAGGCCGTGAATCACCATTGACGGCCGGATTGCCTACCACTCGGAACGATCGACGTTTGCCGAAACTATGCAAGTTCTTCGCAGATCGGTATAAGGTGGGTCTATGTGTCGTGTTTTAAGCTACAAATTGCTATGTCGCAGATTTGCATACGACGAATAGAGGCGGAGTTATAGTTGTTTATATCTGTGAGGCCATGAATCACCATTGACGGCAGGATTGCCTACCACTCGGAACGATCGACGTTTGACGAAACTATGCAAGTTCTTCGCAGATCGGTATAAGATGGGTCGATGTGTCGTGTTTTAAGCTACAAATTGCTATGCCGCAGATTCGCATACGACGAATAGAAGTGGAGTTATAGTTGTTTATATCTGTCAGGCCATGAATCACCATTGACGGCCGGATTGCCTTCCACTCGAAACGATCGATGTTTGACGAAACTATGCAAGTTCTTCGCAGATCGGTATAAGGTGGGTCGATGTGTCGTGTTTTAAGCTACAAATTGCTATGTCGCAGATTTGCATACGACGAATAGAGGCGGAGTTATAGTTGTTTATATCTGTGAGGCCATGAATCACCATTGACGGCCGGATTGCCTACCACTCGGAACGATCGACGTTTGCCGAAACTATGCAAGTTCTTCGCAGATCGGTATAAGGTGGGTCGATGTGCCGTGTTTTAAGCTACAAATTGCTATGTCGCAGATTTGCATACGACGAATAGAGGCGGAGTTATAGTTGTTTATATCTGTGAGGCCATGAATCACCATTGACGGCAGGATTGCCTACCACTCGGAACGATCGACGTTTGACGAAACTATGCAAGTTCTTCGCAGATCGGTATAAGATGGGTCGATGTGTCGTGTTTTAAGCTACATATTGCTACGTCGCAGATTCGCATACGACGAATAGAAGTGGAGTTATAGTTGTTTATATCTGTCAGGCCATGAATCACCATTGACGGCCGGATTGCCTACCACTCGGAACGACAGACGTTTGCCCAAACTATGCAAGTTCGTTGCAGATCGGTATAAGGTGGGTCGTTGGGCCGTGTTTTAAGCTACAAATTGCTATGCCGCAGATTCGCATACGACGAATAGAAGCGGAGTTATCGATGTTTATATCTGTGAGGCCATGAATCACCATCGACGGCCGGATTGCCTACCACTCGGAACGATCGACGTTTGACGAAACTATGCAAGTTCTTCGCAGATCGGTATAAGGTGGCTCGATGTGTCGTGTTTTAGGCTACAAATTGCTATGTCGCAGATTTGCGTACGACGAATAGAAGCGGAGTTATAGTTGTTTATATCTGTCAGGCCATGAATCACCATTGACGGCCGGATTGCCTACCACTCGGAACGATCGACGTTTGCCGAAACTCTGCAAGTTCTTCGCAGATCGGTATAAGGTGGCTCGATGTGGCGTGTTTTAAGCTACAAATTGCTATGTCGCAGATTTGCATACGACGAATAGAAGCGGAGTTATAGTTGTTTATATCTGTCAGGCCATGAATCACCATTGACGGCCGGATTGCCTACCACTCGGAACGACCGACGTTTGCCGAAACTATGCAAGTTCGTCGCAGATCGGTATAAGGTGGCTCGATGTGTCGTGTTTTAAGATACAAGTTGCTATGTCGCAGATTCGCATACGACCAATAGAAGCGGAGTTATCGATGTTTATATCTGTGAGGCCATGAATCACCATTGACGGCCGGATTGCCTACCACTCGGAACGATCGACGTTTGCCGAAACTATGCAAGTTCTTCGCAGATCGTTATAAGGTGGGTCGATGTGTCGTGTTTTAAGCTACAAATTGCTATGTCGCAGATTTGCATACGACGAATAGAGGCGGAGTTATAGTTGTTTATATCTGTGAGGCCATGAATCACCATTGACGGCAGGATTGCCTACCACTCGGAACGATCGACGTTTGACGAAACTATGCAAGTTCTTCGCAGATCGGTATAAGATGGGTCGATGTGTCGTGTTTTAAGCTACAAATTGCTATGCCGCAGATTCGCATACGACGAATAGAAGTGGAGTTATAGTTGTTTATATCTGTCAGGCCATGAATCACCATTGATGGCCGGATTGCCTTCCACTCGAAACGATCGATGTTTGACGAAACTATGCAAGTTCTTCGCAGATCGGTATAAGGTGGGTCGATGTGTCGTGTTTTAAGCTACAAATTGCTATGTCGCAGATTTGCATACGACGAATAGAGGCGGTGTTATAGTTGTTTATATCTGTGAGGCCATGAATCACCATTGACGGCCGGATTGCCTACCACTCGGAACGATCGACGTTTGCCCAAACTATGCAAGTTCGTTGCAGATCGGTATAAGGTGGGTCGTTGGGCCGTGTTTTAAGCTACAAATTGCTATGCCGCAGATTCGCATACGACGAATAGAAGCGGAGTTATCGATGTTTATATCTGTGAGGCCATGAATCACCATCGACGGCCGGATTGCCTACCACTCGGAACGATCGACGTTTGACGAAACTATGCAAGTTCTTCGCAGATCGGTATAAGGTGGCTCGATGTGTCGTGTTTTAGGCTACAAATTGCTATGTCGCATATTTGCGTACGACGAATAGAAGCGGAGTTATAGTTGTTTATATCTGTCAGGCCATGGATCACCATTGACAGCCGGATTGCCTACCACTCGGAACGATCGACGTTTGCCGAAACTCTGCAAGTTCTTCGCAGATCGGTATAAGGTGGCTCGATGTGCCGTGTTTTAAGCTACAAATTGCTATGTCGCAGATTTGCATACGACGAATAGAAGCGGAGTTATAGTTGTTTATATCTGTCAGGCCGTGAATCACCATTGACGGCCGGATTGCCTACCACTCGGAACGATCGACGTTTGCCGAAACTATGCAGGTTCTTCGCAGATCGGTATAAGGTGGGTCTATGTGTCGTGTTTTAAGCTACAAATTGCTATGTCGCAGATTTGCATACGACGAATAGAGGCGGAGTTATAGTTGTTTATATCTGTGAGGCCATGAATCACCATTGACGGCAGGATTGCCTACCACTCGGAACGATCGACGTTTGACGAAACTATGCAAGTTCTTCGCAGATCGGTATAAGATGGGTCGATGTGTCGTGTTTTAAGCTACAAATTGCTATGTCGCAGATTCGCATACGACGAATAGAAGTGGAGTTATACTTGTTTATATCTGTCAGGCCATGAATCACCATTGACGGCCGGATTGCCTTCCACTCGAAACGACCGATGTTTGACGAAACTATGCAAGTTCTTCGCAGATCGGTATAAGGTGGGTCGATGTGTCGTGTTTTAAGCTACAAATTGCTACGTCGCAGATTTGCATACGACGAATAGAGGCGGAGTTATAGTTGTTTATATTTGTGAGGCCATGAATCACCATTGACGGCAGGATTGCCTACCACTCGGAACGATCGACGTTTGACGAAACTATGCAAGTTCTTCGCAGATCGGTATAAGATGGGTCGATGTGTCGTGTTTTAAGCTACAAATTGCTATGTCGCAGATTTGCATACGACGAATAGAAGTGGAGTTATAGTTGTTTATATCTGTCAGGCCATGAATCACCATTGACGGCCGGATTGCCTTCCACTCGAAACGATCGATGTTTGACGAAACTATGCAAGTTCGTCGCAGATCGGTATAAGGTGGGTCGTTGGGCCGTTTTTTAAGCTACAAGTTGCTGTGTCGCAGATTCGCATACGACGAATAGAAGCGGAGTTGTCGATGTTTATATCTGTGAGGCCATTAATCACCATTGACGACAGGATTGCCTACCACTCGGAACGATCGACGTTTGACGAAACTATGCAAGTTCGTCGCAGATCGGTATAAGGTGGCTCGATGTGTCGTGTTTTAGGCTACAAATTGCTATGTCGCAGATTTGCGTACGACGAATAGAAGCGGAGTTATAGTTGTTTATATCTGTCAGGCCATGAATCACCATTGACGGCCGGATTGCCTACCACTCAGAACGACCGACGATTGCCGAAACTATGCAAGTTCGTCGCAGATCGGTATAAGGTGGCTCGATGTGTCGTGTTTTAGGCTACAAATTGCTATGTCGCAGATTTGCGTACGACGAATAGAAGCGCAGTTATAGTTGTTTATATCGGTCAGGCCATGAATCACCATTGACGGCCAGAATGCATACCACTCGAAACGATCGATATTTGACGAAACTATGCAAGTTCGTCGCAGATCGGTATAAGGTGGGTCGATGTTTCGTGCTTTAAGCTACAAATTGCTATGTCGCAGATTTGCATACGATGAATAGAAGCGGAGTTATAGTTCTTTATATCTGTGAGGCCATGAATCGTCATTGACGGCCGGAATGCCTACCACTCGAAACGATCGATGTTTGACGAAACTATGCAAGTTCGTCGCAGATCGGTATAAGATGGGTCGATGTGCCGTGTTTTAAGCTACACATTGCTATGTCGCAGATTTGCATACGACGAATAGAAGCGGAGTTATAGTTGTTTATATCTGTCAGGCCGTGAATCACCATTGACGGCCGGATTGCCTACCACTCGGAACGATCGATGTTTGCCGAAACTATGCAAGTTCTTCGCAGATCGGTATAAGGTGGGTCTATGTGTCGTGTTTTAAGCTACAAATTGCTATGTCGCAGATTTGCATACGACGAATAGAGGCGGAGTTATAGTTGTTTATATCTGTGAGGCCATGAATCACCATTGACGGCCGGATTGCCTACCACTCGGAACGATCGACGTTTGCCGAAACTATGCAAGTTCTTCGCAGATCGGTATAAGGTGGGTCGATGTGCCGTGTTTTAAGCTACAAATTGCTATGTCGCAGATTTGCATACGACGAATAGAGGCGGAGTTATAGTTGTTTATATCTGTGAGGCCATGAATCACCATTGACGGCAGGATTGCCTACCACTCGGAACGATCGACGTTTGACGAAACTATGCAAGTTCTTCGCAGATCGGTATAAGATGGGTCGATGTGTCGTGTTTTAAGCTACATATTGCTACGTCGCAGATTCGCATACGACGAATAGAAGTGGAGTTATAGTTGTTTATATCTGTCAGGCCATGAATCACCATTGACGGCCGGATTGCCTACCACTCGGAACGACAGACGTTTGCCCAAACTATGCAAGTTCGTTGCAGATCGGTATAAGGTGGGTCGTTGGGCCGTGTTTTAAGCTACAAATTGCTATGCCGCAGATTCGCATACGACGAATAGAAGCGGAGTTATCGATGTTTATATCTGTGAGGCCATGAATCACCATCGACGGCCGGATTGCCTACCACTCGGAACGATCGACGTTTGACGAAACTATGCAAGTTCTTCGCAGATCGGTATAAGGTGGCTCGATGTGTCGTGTTTTAGGCTACAAATTGCTATGTCGCAGATTTGCGTACGACGAATAGAAGCGGAGTTATAGTTGTTTATATCTGTCAGGCCGTGAATCACCATTGACGGCCGGATTGCCTACCACTCGGAACGATCGACGTTTGCCGAAACTATGCAAGTTCTTCGCAGATCGGTATAAGGTGGGTCTATGTGTCGTGTTTTAAGCTACAAATTGCTATGTCGCAGATTTGCATACGACGAATAGAGGCGGAGTTATAGTTGTTTATATCTGTGAGGCCATGAATCACCATTGACGGCAGGATTGCCTACCACTCGGAACGATCGACGTTTTACGAAACTATGCAAGTTCTTCGCAGATCGGTATAAGATGGGTCGATGTGTCGTGTTTTAAGCTACAAATTGCTATGTCGCAGATTCGCATACGACGAATAGAAGTGGAGTTATACTTGTTTATATCTGTCAGGCCATGAATCACCATTGACGGCCGGATTGCCTTCCACTCGAAACGATCGATGTTTGACGAAACTATGCAAGTTCTTCGCAGATCGGTATAAGGTGGGTCGATGTGTCGTGTTTTAAGCTACGAATTGCTATGTCGCAGATTTGCATACGACGAATAGAGGCGGAGTTATAGTTGTTTATATCTGTGAGGCCATGAATCACCATTGACGGCAGGATTGCCTACCACTCGGAACGATCGACGTTTGACGAAACTATGCAAGTTCTTCGCAGATCGGTATAAGATGGGTCGATGTGTCGTGTTTTAAGCTACAAATTGCTATGTCGCAGATTCGCATACGACGAATAGAAGTGGAGTTATACTTGTTTATATCTGTCAGGCCATGAATCACCATTGACGGCCGGATTGCCTTCCACTCGAAACGATCGATGTTTGACGAAACTATGCAAGTTCTTCGCAGATCGGTATAAGGTGGGTCGATGTGTCGTGTTTTAAGCTACGAATTGCTATGTCGCACATTTGCATACGACGAATAGAGGCGGAGTTATAGTTGTTTATATCTGTGAGGCCATGAATCACCATTGACGGCAGGATTGCCTACCACTCGGAACGATCGACGTTTGACGAAACTATGCAAGTTCTTCGCAGATCGGTATAAGATGGGTCGATGTGTCGTGTTTTAAGCTACAAATTGCTATGTCGCAGATTTGCATACGACGAATAGAAGTGGAGTTATAGTTGTTTATATCTGTCAGGCCATGAATCACCATTGACGGCCGGATTGCCTTCCACTCGAAACGATCGATGTTTGACGAAACTATGCAAGTTCGTCGCAGATCGGTATAAGGTGGGTCGTTGGGCCGTTTTTTAAGCTACAAGTTGCTGTGTCGCAGATTCGCATACGACGAATAGAAGCGGAGTTATCGATGTTTATATCTGTGAGGCCATTAATCACCATTGACGACAGGATTGCCTACCACTCGGAACGATCGACGTTTGACGAAACTATGCAAGTTCGTCGCAGATCGGTATAAGGTGGCTCGATGTGTCGTGTTTTAGGCTACAAATTGCTATGTCGCAGATTTGCGTACGACGAATAGAAGCGGAGTTATAGTTGTTTATATCTGTCAGGCCATGAATCACCATTGACGGCCGGATTGCCTACCACTCAGAACGACCAACGATTGCCGAAACTATGCAAGTTCGTCGCAGATCGGTATAAGGTGGCTCGATGTGTCGTGTTTTAGGCTACAAATTGCTATGTCGCAGATTTGCGTACGACGAATAGAAGCGCAGTTATAGTTGTTTATATCGGTCAGGCCATGAATCACCATTGACGGCCAGAATGCATACCACTCGAAACGATCGATGTTTGACGAAACTATGCAAGTTCGTCGCAGATCGGTATAAGGTGGGTCGATGTGTCGTGTTTTAAGCTACAAATTGCTATGTCGCAGATTTGCATACGACGAATAGAGGCGGAGTTATAGTTGTTTATATCTGTGAGGCCATGAATCACCATTGACGGCAGGATTGCCTACCACTCGGAACGATCGACGTTTGACGAAACTATGCAAGTTCTTCGCAGATCGGTATAAGGTGGGTCTATGTGTCGTGTTTTAAGCTACAAATTGCTATGTCGCAGATTTGCATACGACGAATAGAGGCGGAGTTATAGTTGTTTATATCTGTGAGGCCATGAATCACCATTGACGGCCGGATTGCCTACCACTCGGAACGATCGACGTTTGCCGAAACTATGCAAGTTCTTCGCAGATCGGTATAAGGTGGGTCGATGTGCCGTGTTTTAAGCTACAAATTGCTATGTCGCAGATTTGCATACGACGAATAGAGGCGGAGTTATAGTTGTTTATATCTGTGAGGCCATGAATCACCATTGACGGCAGGATTGCCTACCACTCGGAACGATCGACGTTTGACGAATCTATGCAAGTTCTTCGCAGATCGGTATAAGATGGGTCGATGTGTCGTGTTTTAAGCTACATATTGCTACGTCGCAGATTCGCATACGACGAATAGAAGTGGAGTTATAGTTGTTTATATCTGTCAGGCCATGAATCACCATTGACGGCCGGATTGCCTACCACTCGGAACGACAGACGTTTGCCCAAACTATGCAAGTTCGTTGCAGATCGGTATAAGGTGGGTCGTTGGGCCGTGTTTTAAGCTACAAATTGCTATGCCGCAGATTCGCATACGACGAATAGAAGCGGAGTTATCGATGTTTTTATCTGTGAGGCCATGAATCACCATCGACGGCCGGATTGCCTACCACTCGGAACGATCGACGTTTGACGAAACTATGCAAGTTCTTCGCAGATCGGTATAAGGTGGCTCGATGTGTCGTGTTTTAGGCTACAAATTGCTATGTCGCAGATTTGCGTACGACGAATAGAAGCGGAGTTATAGTTGTTTATATCTGTCAGGCCATGAATCACCATTGACAGCCGGATTGCCTACCACTCGGAACGATCGACGTTTGCCGAAACTCTGCAAGTTCTTCGCAGATCGGTATAAGGTGGCTCGATATGCCGTGTTTTAAGCTACAAATTGCTATGTCGCAGATTTGCATACGACGAATAGAAGCGGAGTTATAGTTGTTTATATCTGTCAGGCCGTGAATCACCATTGACGGCCGGATTGCCTACCACTCGGAACGATCGACGTTTGCCGAAACTATGCAAGTTCTTCGCAGATCGGTATAAGGTGGGTCTATGTGTCGTGTTTTAAGCTACAAATTGCTATGTCGCAGATTTGCATACGACGAATAGAGGCGGAGTTATAGTTGTTTATATCTGTGAGGCCATGAATCACCATTGACGGCAGGATTGCCTACCACTCGGAACGATCGACGTTTGACGAAACTATGCAAGTTCTTCGCAGATCGGTATAAGGTGGGTCTATGTGTCGTGTTTTAAGCTACAAATTGCTATGTCGCAGATTTGCATACGACGAATAGAGGCGGAGTTATAGTTGTTTATATCTGTGAGGCCATGAATCACCATTGACGGCCGGATTGCCTACCACTCGGAACGATCGACGTTTGCCGAAACTATGCAAGTTCTTCGCAGATCGGTATAAGGTGGGTCGATGTGCCGTGTTTTAAGCTACAAATTGCTATGTCGCAGATTTGCATACGACGAATAGAGGCGGAGTTATAGTTGTTTATATCTGTGAGGCCATGAATCACCATTGACGGCAGGATTGCCTACCACTCGGAACGATCGACGTTTGACGAATCTATGCAAGTTCTTCGCAGATCGGTATAAGATGGGTCGATGTGTCGTGTTTTAAGCTACATATTGCTACGTCGCAGATTCGCATACGACGAATAGAAGTGGAGTTATAGTTGTTTATATCTGTCAGGCCATGAATCACCATTGACGGCCGGATTGCCTACCACTCGGAACGACAGACGTTTGCCCAAACTATGCAAGTTCGTTGCAGATCGGTATAAGGTGGGTCGTTGGGCCGTGTTTTAAGCTACAAATTGCTATGCCGCAGATTCGCATACGACGAATAGAAGCGGAGTTATCGATGTTTTTATCTGTGAGGCCATGAATCACCATCGACGGCCGGATTGCCTACCACTCGGAACGATCGACGTTTGACGAAACTATGCAAGTTCTTCGCAGATCGGTATAAGGTGGCTCGATGTGTCGTGTTTTAGGCTACAAATTGCTATGTCGCAGATTTGCGTACGACGAATAGAAGCGGAGTTATAGTTGTTTATATCTGTCAGGCCATGAATCACCATTGACAGCCGGATTGCCTACCACTCGGAACGATCGACGTTTGCCGAAACTCTGCAAGTTCTTCGCAGATCGGTATAAGGTGGCTCGATATGCCGTGTTTTAAGCTACAAATTGCTATGTCGCAGATTTGCATACGACGAATAGAAGCGGAGTTATAGTTGTTTATATCTGTCAGGCCGTGAATCACCATTGACGGCCGGATTGCCTACCACTCGGAACGATCGACGTTTGCCGAAACTATGCAAGTTCTTCGCAGATCGGTATAAGGTGGGTCTATGTGTCGTGTTTTAAGCTACAAATTGCTATCTCGCAGATTTGCATACGACGAATAGAGGCGGAGTTATAGTTGTTTATATCTGTGAGGCCATGAATCACCATTGACGGCAGGATTGCCTACCACTCGGAACGATCGACGTTTGACGAAACTATGCAAGTTCTTCGCAGATCGGTATAAGATGGGTCGATGTGTCGTGTTTTAAGCTACAAATTGCTATGTCGCAGATTTGCATACGACGAATAGGAGTGGAGTTATAGTTGTTTATATCTGTCAGGCCATGAATCACCATTGACGGCCGGATTGCCTTCCACTCGAAACGATCGATGTTTGACGAAACTATGCAAGTTCGTCGCAGATCGGTATAAGGTGGGTCGTTGGGCCGTTTTTTAAGCTACAAGTTGCTGTGTCGCAGATTCGCATACGACGAATAGAAGCGGAGTTATCGATGTTTATATCTGTGAGGCCATTAATCACCATTGACGACAGGATTGCCTACCACTCGGAACGATCGACGTTTGACGAAACTATGCAAGTTCGTCGCAGATCGGTATAAGGTGGCTCGATGTGTCGTGTTTTAGGCTACAAATTGCTATGTCGCAGATTTGCGTACGACGAATAGAAGCGGAGTTATAGTTGTTTATATCTGTCAGGCCATGAATCACCATTGACGGCCGGATTGCCTACCACTCAGAACGACCGACGATTGCCGAAACTATGCAAGTTCGTCGCAGATCGGTATAAGGTGGCTCGATGTGTCGTGTTTTAGGCTACAAATTGCTATGTCGCAGATTTGCGTACGACGAATAGAAGCGCAGTTATTGTTGTTTATATCGGTCAGGCCATGAATCACCATTGACGGCCAGAATGCATACCACTCGAAACGATCGATGTTTGACGAAACTATGCAAGTTCGTCGCAGATCGGTATAAGGTGGGTCGATGTGTCGTGTTTTAAGCTACAAATTGCTATGTCGCAGATTTGCATACGACGAATAGAGGCGGAGTTATAGTTGTTTATATCTGTGAGGCCATGAATCACCATTGACGGCAGGATTGCCTACCACTCGGAACGATCGACGTTTGACGAAACTATGCAAGTTCTTCGCAGATCGGTATAAGGTGGGTCTATGTGTCGTGTTTTAAGCTACAAATTGCTATGTCGCAGATTTGCATACGACGAATAGAGGCGGAGTTATAGTTGTTTATATCTGTGAGGCCATGAATCACCATTGACGGCCGGATTGCCTACCACTCGGAACGATCGACGTTTGCCGAAACTATGCAAGTTCTTCGCAGATCGGTATAAGGTGGGTCGATGTACCGTGTTTTAAGCTACAAATTGCTATGTCGCAGATTTGCATACGACGAATAGAGGCGGAGTTATAGTTGTTTATATCTGTGAGGCCATGAATCACCATTGACGGCAGGATTGCCTACCACTCGGAACGATCGACGTTTGACGAAACTATGCAAGTTCTTCGCAGATCGGTATAAGATGGGTCGATGTGTCGTGTTTTAAGCTACATATTGCTACGTCGCAGATTCGCATACGACGAATAGAAGTGGAGTTATAGTTGTTTATATCTGTCAGGCCATGAATCACCATTGACGGCCGGATTGCCTTCCACTCGAAACGATCGATGTTTGACGAAACTATGCAAGTTCTTCGCAGATCGGTATAAGGTGGGTCGATGTGTCGTGTTTTAAGCTACGAATTGCTATGTCGCAGATTTGCATACGACGAATAGAAGCGGAGTTATAGTTGTTTATATCTGTGAGGCCATGAATCACCATTGACGGCAGGATTGCCTACCACTCGGAACGACAGACGTTTGCCCAAACTATGCAAGTTCGTTGCAGATCGGTATAAGGTGGGTCGTTGGGCCGTGTTTTAAGCTACAAATTGCTATGCCGCAGATTCGCATACGACGAATAGAAGCGGAGTTATCGATGTTTTTATCTGTGAGGCCATGAATCACCATCGACGGCCGGATTGCCTACCACTCGGAACGATCGACGTTTGACGAAACTATGCAAGTTCTTCGCAGATCGGTATAAGGTGGCTCGATGTGTCGTGTTTTAGGCTACAAATTGCTATGTCGCAGATTTGCGTACGACGAATAGAAGCGGAGTTATAGTTGTTTATATCTGTCAGGCCATGAATCACCATTGACAGCCGGATTGCCTACCACTCGGAACGATCGACGTTTGCCGAAACTCTGCAAGTTCTTCGCAGATCGGTATAAGGTGGCTCGATATGCCGTGTTTTAAGCTACAAATTGCTATGTCGCAGATTTGCATACGACGAATAGAAGCGGAGTTATAGTTGTTTATATCTGTCAGGCCGTGAATCACCATTGACGGCCGGATTGCCTACCACTCGGAACGATCGACGTTTGCCGAAACTATGCAAGTTCTTCGCAGATCGGTATAAGGTGGGTCTATGTGTCGTGTTTTAAGCTACAAATTGCTATGTCGCAGATTTGCATACGACGAATAGAGGCGGAGTTATAGTTGTTTATATCTGTGAGGCCATGAATCACCATTGACGGCAGGATTGCCTACCACTCGGAACGATCGACGTTTGACGAAACTATGCAAGTTCTTCGCAGATCGGTATAAGATGGGTCGATGTGTCGTGTTTTAAGCTACAAATTGCTATGTCGCAGATTTGCATACGACGAATAGGAGTGGAGTTATAGTTGTTTATATCTGTCAGGCCATGAATCACCATTGACGGCCGGATTGCCTTCCACTCGAAACGATCGACGTTTGACGAAACTATGCAAGTTCGTCGCAGATCGGTATAAGGTGGGTCGTTGGGCCGTTTTTTAAGCTACAAGTTGCTGTGTCGCAGATTCGCATACGACGAATAGAAGCGGAGTTATCGATGTTTATATCTGTGAGGCCATTAATCACCATTGACGACAGGATTGCCTACCACTCGGAACGATCGACGTTTGACGAAACTATGCAAGTTCGTCGCAGATCGGTATAAGGTGGCTCGATGTGTCGTGTTTTAGGCTACAAATTGCTATGTCGCAGATTTGCGTACGACGAATAGAAGCGGAGTTATAGTTGTTTATATCTGTCAGGCCATGAATCACCATTGACGGCCGGATTGCCTACCACTCAGAACGACCGACGATTGCCGAAACTATGCAAGTTCGTCGCAGATCGGTATAAGGTGGCTCGATGTGTCGTGTTTTAGGCTACAAATTGCTATGTCGCAGATTTGCGTACGACGAATAGAAGCGCAGTTATTGTTGTTTATATCGGTCAGGCCATGAATCACCATTGACGGCCAGAATGCATACCACTCGAAACGATCGATGTTTGACGAAACTATGCAAGTTCGTCGCAGATCGGTATAAGGTGGGTCGATGTGTCGTGTTTTAAGCTACAAATTGCTATGTCGCAGATTTGCATACGACGAATAGAGGCGGAGTTATAGTTGTTTATATCTGTGAGGCCATGAATCACCATTGACGGCAGGATTGCCTACCACTCGGAACGATCGACGTTTGACGAAACTATGCAAGTTCTTCGCAGATCGGTATAAGGTGGGTCTATGTGTCGTGTTTTAAGCTACAAATTGCTATGTCGCAGATTTGCATACGACGAATAGAGGCGGAGTTATAGTTGTTTATATCTGTGAGGCCATGAATCACCATTGACGGCCGGATTGCCTACCACTCGGAACGATCGACGTTTGCCGAAACTATGCAAGTTCTTCGCAGATCGGTATAAGGTGGGTCGATGTACCGTGTTTTAAGCTACAAATTGCTATGTCGCAGATTTGCATACGACGAATAGAGGCGGAGTTATAGTTGTTTATATCTGTGAGGCCATGAATCACCATTGACGGCAGGATTGCCTACCACTCGGAACGATCGACGTTTGACGAAACTATGCAAGTTCTTCGCAGATCGGTATAAGATGGGTCGATGTGTCGTGTTTTAAGCTACATATTGCTACGTCGCAGATTCGCATACGACGAATAGAAGTGGAGTTATAGTTGTTTATATCTGTCAGGCCATGAATCACCATTGACGGCCGGATTGCCTTCCACTCGAAACGATCGATGTTTGACGAAACTATGCAAGTTCTTCGCAGATCGGTATAAGGTGGGTCGATGTGTCGTGTTTTAAGCTACGAATTGCTATGTCGCAGATTTGCATACGACGAATAGAAGCGGAGTTATAGTTGTTTATATCTGTGAGGCCATGAATCACCATTGACGGCAGGATTGCCTACCACTCGGAACGATCGACGTTTGACGAAACTATGCAAGTTCTTCGCAGATCGGTATAAGATGGGTCGATGTGTCGTGTTTTAAGCTACAAATTGCTATGTCGCAGATTTGCATACGACGAATAGAAGTGGAGTTATAGTTGTTTATATCTGTCAGGCCATGAATCACCATTGACGGCCGGATTGCCTTCCACTCGAAACGATCGATGTTTGACGAAACTATGCAAGTTCGTCGCAGATCGGTATAAGGTGGGTCGTTGGGCCGTTTTTTAAGCTACAAGTTGCTGTGTCGCAGATTCGCATACGACGAATAGAAGCGGAGTTATCGATGTTTATATCTGTGAGGCCATTAATCACCATTGACGACAGGATTGCCTACCACTCGGAACGATCGACGTTTGACGAAACTATGCAAGTTCGTCGCAGATCGGTATAAGGTGGCTCGATGTGTCGTGTTTTAGGCTACAAATTGCTATGTCGCAGATTTGCGTACGACGAATAGAAGCGGAGTTATAGTTGTTTATATCTGTCAGGCCATGAATCACCATTGACGGCCGGATTGCCTACCACTCGGAACGACAGACGTTTGCCCAAACTATGCAAGTTCGTTGCAGATCGGTATAAGGTGGGTCGTTGGGCCGTGTTTTAAGCTACAAATTGCTATGCCGCAGATTCGCATACGACGAATAGAAGCGGAGTTATCGATGTTTATATCTGTGAGGCCATGAATCACCATCGACGGCCGGATTGCCTACCACTCGGAACGATCGACGTTTGACGAAACTATGCAAGTTCTTCGCAGATCGGTATAAGGTGGGTCTATGTGTCGTGTTTTAAGCTACAAATTGCTATGTCGCAGATTTGCATACGACGAATAGAAGTGGAGTTATAGTTGTTTATATCTGTCAGGCCATGAATCACCATTGACGGCCGGATTGCCTTCCACTCGAAACGATCGATGTTTGACGAAACTATGCAAGTTCGTCGCAGATCGGTATAAGGTGGGTCGTTGGGCCGTTTTTTAAGCTACAAGTTGCTGTGTCGCAGATTCGCATACGACGAATAGAAGCGGAGTTATCGATGTTTATATCTGTGAGGCCATTAATCACCATTGACGACAGGATTGCCTACCACTCGGAACGATCGACGTTTGACGAAACTATGCAAGTTCGTCGCAGATCGGTATAAGGTGGCTCGATGTGTCGTGTTTTAGGCTACAAATTGCTATGTCGCAGATTTGCGTACGACGAATAGAAGCGGAGTTATAGTTGTTTATATCTGTCAGGCCATGAATCACCATTGACGGCCGGATTGCCTACCACTCAGAACGACCGACGATTGCCGAAACTATGCAAGTTCGTCGCAGATCGGTATAAGGTGGCTCGATGTGTCGTGTTTTAGGCTACAAATTGCTATGTCGCAGATTTGCATACGACGAATAGAAGCAGAGTTATAGTTGTTTATATCTGTGAGGCCATGAATCACCATTGAGGGCAGGATTGCCTACCACTCGGAACGATCGACGTTTGACGAAACTATGCAAGTTCTTCGCAGATCGGTATAAGATGGGTCGATGTGTCGTGTTTTAAGCTACAAATTGCTATGTCGCAGATTTGCGTACGACGAATAGAAGCGGAGTTATAGTTGTTTGTATCTGTCGGGCCATGAATCGCCATTGACGGCCGGATTGCCTACCGTTCGGAACGACCGACGTTTGCCGAAACTATGCAAGTTCGTCGCAGATCGGTATAAGGTGGGTCGTTGGGCCGTGTTTTAAGCTACAACTTGCTATGTCGCAGATTCGCATACGACGAATAGAAGTGGAGTTATAGTTGTTTATATCTGTCAGGCCATGAATCACCATTGACGGCCGGATTGCCTTCCACTCGAAACAATCGATGTTTGACGAAACTATGCAAGTTCGTCGCAGATCGGTATAAGGTGGGTCGTTGGGCCGTGTTTTAAGCTACAAATTGCTATGTCGCAGATTTGCATACGACGAATAGAAGCGGAGTTATAGTTGTTTATATCTGTGAGGTCATGAATCATCATTGACTTCCGGAATGCCTATCACTCGAAACGATCGATGTTTGACGAAACTATGCAAGTTCGTGGCAGATCGGTATAAGGTGGGTCGTTGGGCCGTTTTTTAAGCTACAAGTTGCTGTGTCGCAGATTCGCATACGACGAATAGAAGCGGAGTTATCGATGTTTATATCTGTGAGGCCATTAATCACCATTGACGACAGGATTGCCTACCACTCGGAACGATCGACGTTTGACGAAACTATGCAAGTTCGTCGCAGATCGGTATAAGGTGGCTCGATGTGTCGTGTTTTAGGCTACAAATTGCTATGTCGCAGATTTGCGTACGACGAATAGAAGCGGAGTTATAGTTGTTTATATCTGTCAGGCCATGAATCACCATTGACGGCCGGATTGCCTACCACTCAGAACGACCGACGATTGCCGAAACTATGCAAGTTCGTCGCAGATCGGTATAAGGTGGCTCGATGTGTCGTGTTTTAGGCTACAAATTGCTATGTCGCAGATTTGCATACGACGAATAGAAGCAGAGTTATAGTTGTTTATATCTGTGAGGCCATGAATCACCATTGAGGGCAGGATTGCCTACCACTCGGAACGATCGACGTTTGACGAAACTATGCAAGTTCTTCGCAGATCGGTATAAGATGGGTCGATGTGTCGTGTTTTAAGCTACAAATTGCTATGTCGCAGATTTGCGTACGACGAATAGAAGCGGAGTTATAGTTGTTTGTATCTGTCGGGCCATGAATCGCCATTGACGGCCGGATTGCCTACCGTTCGGAACGACCGACGTTTGCCGAAACTATGCAAGTTCTTCGCAGATCGGTATAAGGTGGGTCGATGTGCCGTGTTTTAAGCTACAAATTGCTATGTCGCAGATTTGCATACGACGAATAGAGGCGGAGTTATAGTTGTTTATATCTGTGAGGCCATGAATCACCAGTGACGGCAGGATTGCCTACCACTCGGAACGATCGACGTTTGACGAAACTATGCAAGTTCTTCGCAGATCGGTATAAGATGGGTCGATGTGTCGTGTTTTATGCTACATATTGCTACGTCGCAGATTCGCATACGACGAATAGAAGTGGATTTATAGTTGTTTATATCTGTCAGGCCATGAATCACCATTGACGGCCGGATTGCCTACCACTCGGAACGACAGACGTTTGCCCAAACTATGCAAGTTCGTTGCAGATCGGTATAAGGTGGGTCGTTCGGCCGTGTTTTAAGCTACAAATTGCTATGCCGCAGATTCGCATACGACGAATAGAAGCGGAGTTATCGATGTTTATATCTGTGAGGCCATGAATCACCATCGACGGCCGGATTGCCTACCACTCGGAACGATCGACGTTTGACGAAACTATGCAAGTTCTTCGCAGATCGGTATAAGGTGGCTCGATGTGTCGTGTTTTAGGCTACAAATTGCTATGTCGCAGATTTGCGTACGACGAATAGAAGCGGAGTTATAGTTGTTTATATCTGTCAGGCCATGAATCACCATTGACAGCCGGATTGCCTACCACTCGGAACGATCGACGTTTGCCGAAACTCTGCAAGTTCTTCGCAGATCGGTATAAGGTGGGTCTATGTGTCGTGTTTTAATCTACACATTGCTATGTCGCAGATTTGCATACGACGAATAGAAGTGGAGTTATAGTTGTTTATATCTGTCAGGCCATGAATCACCATTGACAGCCGGATTGCCTTCCACTCGAAACGATCGATGTTTGACGAAACTATGCAAGTTCGTCGCAGATCGGTATAAGGTGGGTCGTTGGGCCGTTTTTTAAGCTACAAGTTGCTGTGTCGCAGATTCGCATACGACGAATAGAAGCGGAGTTATCGATGTTTATATCTGTGAGTCCATTAATCACCATTGACGACAGGATTGCCTACCACTCGGAACGATCGACGTTTGACGAAACTATGCAAGTTCTTCGCAGATCGGTATAAGGTGGCTCGATGTGTCGTGTTTTAGGCTACAAATTGCTATGTCGCAGATTTGCGTACGACGAATAGAAGCGGAGTTATAGTTGTTTATATCTGTCAGGCCATGAATCACCATTGACAGCCGGATTGCCTACCACTCGGAACGATCGACGTTTGCCGAAACTCTGCAAGTTCTTCGCAGATCGGTATAAGGTGGATCGATGTGCCGTGTTTTAAGCTACAAATTGCTATGTCGCAGATTTGCATACGACGAATAGAAGCGGAGTTATAGTTGTTTATATCTGTCAGGCCGTGAATCACCATTGACGGCCGGATTGCCTACCACTCGGAACGATCGACGTTTGCCGAAACTATGCAAGTTCTTCGCAGATCGGTATAAGGTGGGTCTATGTGTCGTGTTTTAAGCTACAAATTGCTATGTCGCAGATTTGCATACGACGAATAGAGGCGGAGTTATAGTTGTTTATATCTGTGAGGCCATGAATCACCATTGACGGCAGGATTGCCTACCACTCGGAACGATCGACGTTTGACGAAACTATGCAAGTTCTTCGCAGATCGGTATAAGGTGGGTCTATGTGTCGTGTTTTAAGCTACAAATTGCTATGTCGCAGATTTGCATACGACGAATAGAAGTGGAGTTATAGTTGTTTATATCTGTCAGGCCATGAATCACCATTGACGGCCGGATTGCCTTCCACTCGAAACGATCGATGTTTGACGAAACTATGCAAGTTCGTCGCAGATCGGTATAAGGTGGGTCGTTGGGCCGTTTTTTAAGCTACAAGTTGCTGTGTCGCAGATTCGCATACGACGAATAGAAGCGGAGTTATCGATGTTTATATCTGTGAGGCCATTAATCACCATTGACGACAGGATTGCCTACCACTCGGAACGATCGACGTTTGACGAAACTATGCAAGTTCGTCGCAGATCGGTATAAGGTGGCTCGATGTGTCGTGTTTTAGGCTACAAATTGCTATGTCGCAGATTTGCGTACGACGAATAGAAGCGGAGTTATAGTTGTTTATATCTGTCAGGCCATGAATCACCATTGACGGCCGGATTGCCTACCACTCAGAACGACCGACGATTGCCGAAACTATGCAAGTTCGTCGCAGATCGGTATAAGGTGGCTCGATGTGTCGTGTTTTAGGCTACAAATTGCTATGTCGCAGATTTGCGTACGACGAATAGAAGCGCAGTTATAGTTGTTTATATCGGTCAGGCCATGAATCACCATTGACGGCCAGAATGCATACCACTCGAAACGATCGATGTTTGACGAAACTATGCAAGTTCGTCGCAGATCGGTATAAGGTGGGTCGATGTGTCGTGCTTTAAGCTACAAATTGCTATGTCGCAGATTTGCATACGATGAATAGAAGCGTAGTTATAGTTCTTTATATCTGTGAGGCCATGAATCGTCATTGACGGCCGGAATGCCTACCACTCGAAACGATCGATGTTTGACGAAACTATGCAAGTTCGTCGCAGATCGGTATAAGATGGGTCGATGTGCCGTGTTTTAAGCTACACATTGCTATGTCGCAGATTTGCATACGACGAATAGAAGTGGAGTTATAGTTGTTTATATCTGTCAGGCCGTGAATCACCATTGACGGCCGGATTGCCTACCACTCGGAACGATCGATGTTTGCCGAAACTATGCAAGTTCTTCGCAGATCGGTATAAGGTGGGTCGATGTGTCGTGTTTTAAGCTACAAATTGCTATGTCGCAGATTTGCATACGACGAATAGAGGCGGAGTTATAGTTGTTTATATCTGTGAGGCCATGAATCACCATTGACGGCAGGATTGCCTACCACTCGGAACGATCGACGTTTGACGAAACTATGCAAGTTCTTCGCAGATCGGTATAAGATGGGTCGATGTGTCGTGTTTTAAGCTACAAATTGCTATGTCGCAGATTCGCATACGACGAATAGAAGTGGAGTTATAGTTGTTTATATCTGTCAGGCCATGAATCACCATTGACGGCCGGATTGCCTTCCACTCGAAACAATCGATGTTTGACGAAACTATGCAAGTTCGTCGCAGATCGGTATAAGGCGGTCGTTGGGCCGTGTTTTAAGCTACAAGTTGCTGTGTCGCAGATTCGCATACGACGAATAGAAGCGGAGTTATCGATGTTTATATCTGTGAGGCCATTAATCACCATTGACGACAGGATTGCCTACCACTCGGAATGATCGACGTTTGACGAAACTAGGCAAGTTCGTCGCAGATCGGTATAATGTGGGTCGTTGGGCCGTGTTTTAAGATACAAATTGCTATGTCGCAGATTCGCATACGACCAATAGAAGCGGAGTTATCGATGTTTATATCCGTGAGGCCATTAATCACCATTGACGACAGGATTGCCTACCACTCGGAACAATCGACGTTTGACGAAACTATGCAAGTTCGTCGCAGATCGGTATAAGGTGGCTCGATGTGTCGTGTTTTAGGCTACAAATTGCTATGTCGCAGATTTGCGTGCGACGAATAGAAGCGGAGTTATAGTTGTTTATATCTGTCAGGCCATGAATCACCATTGACGGCCGGATTGCCTACCACTCGGAACGACCGACGTTTGCCGAAACTATGCAAGTTCGTCGCAGATCGGTATAAGGTGGGTCGTTGGGCCGTGTTTTAAGCTACAACTTGCTATGTCGCAGATTCGCATACGACGAATAGAGGCGGAGTTATAGTTGTTTATATCTGTCAGGCCATGAATCACCATTGACGGCAGGATTGCCTACCACTCGGAACGATCGACGTTTGACGAAACTATGCAAGTTCGTCGCAGATAAGTATAAGGTGGGTCGTTGGGCCGTGTTTTAAGCTACAAGTTGCTGTGTCGCAGATTCGCATACGACGAATAGAAGCGGAGTTATAGTTGTGTATATCTGTCAGGCCGTGAATCACCATTCACGGCCGGATTGCCTACCACTCGGAACGATCGACGTTTGCCGAAACTATGCAAGTTCTTCGCAGATCGGTATAAGGTGGGTCGATGTGCCGTGTTTTAAGCTACAAATTGCTATGTCGCAGATTTGCATACGACGAATAGAAGCAGAGTTATAGTTGTTTATATCTGTGAGGCCATGAATCACCATTGAGGGCAGGATTGCCTACCACTCGGAACGATCGACGTTTGACGAAACTATGCAAGTTCTTCGCAGATCGGTATAATATGGGTCGATGTGTCGTGTTTTAAGCTACAAATTGCTATGTCGCAGATTTGCGTACGACGAATAGAAGCGGAGTTATAGTTGTTTGTATCTGTCGGGCCATGAATCGCCATTGACGGCCGGATTGCCTACCGCTCGGAACGACCGACGTTTGCCGAAACTATGCAAGTTCGTCGCAGATCGGTATAAGGTGGGTCGTTGGGCCGTGTTTTAAGCTACAACTTGCTATGTCGCAGATTCGCATACGACGAATAGAGGCGGAGTTATAGTTGTTTATATCTGTCAGGCCATGAATCACCATTGACGGCAGGATTGCCTACCACTCGGAACGATCGACGTTTGACGAAACTATGCAAGTTCTTCGCAGATCGGTATAAGATGGGTCGATGTGTCGTGTTTTAAGCTACAAATTGCTATGTCGCAGATTCGCATACTACGAATAGAAGTGGAGTTATAGTTGTTTATATCTGTCAGGCCATGAATCACCATTGACGGCCGGATTGCCTTCCACTCGAAACGATCGATGTTTGACGAAACTATGCAAGTTCGTCGCAGAGCGGTATAAGGTGGGTCGATGTGTCGTGTTTTAAGCTATAAATTGCTATGTCGCAGATTTGCATACGACGAATAGAGGCGGAGTTATAGTTGTTTATATCTGTGAGGCCATGAATCACCATTGACGGCAGGATTGCCTACCACTCGGAACGATCGACGTTTGACGAAACTATGCAAGTTCTTCGCAGATCGGTATAAGATGGGTCGGTGTGTCGTGTTTTAAGCTACAAATTGCTATGTCGCAGATTTGCATACTACGAATAGAAGTGGAGTTATAGTTGTTTATATCTGTCAGGCCATGAATGACCATTGACGGCCGGATTGCCTTCCACTCGAAACAATCGATGTTTGACGAAACTATGCAAGTTCGTCGCAGATAAGTATAAGGTGGGTCGTTGGGCCGTGTTTTAAGCTACAAGTTGCTGTGTCGCAGATTCGCATACGACGAATAGAAGCGGAGTTATAGTTGTGTATATCTGTCAGGCCGTGAATCACCATTCACGGCCGGATTGCCTACCACTCGGAACGATCGACGTTTGCCGAAACTATGCAAGTTCTTCGCAGATCGGTATAAGGTGGGTCGATGTGCCGTGTTTTAAGCTACAAATTGCTATGTCGCAGATTTGCATACGACGAATAGAGGCGGAGTTATAGTTGTTTATATCTGTGAGGCCATGAATCACCATTGACGACAGGATTGCCTACCACTCGGAACGATCGACGTTTGCCGAAACTATGCAAGTTCGTCGCAGATCGGTATAAGGTGGGTCGTTGGGCCGTGTTTTAAGCTACAACTTGCTATGTCGCAGATTCGCATACGACGAATAGAAGCGAAGTTATCGATGTTTATATCTGTGAGGCCATGAATCACCATTGACGACCGGATTGCCTACCACTCGGAACGATCGACGCTTGGCGAAACTATGCAAGTTCGTCTCATATCGGTATAAGGTGGGTCGATGTGTCGTGCTTTAAGCTACAAATTGCTATGTCGCAGATTTGCATACGACGAATAAGCGGAGTTATAGTTGTTTATATCTGTGAGGTCATGAATCATCATTGACGGCCGGAATGCCTATCACTCGAAACGATCGATGTTTGACGAAACTATGCAAGTTCGTCGCAGATCGGTATAAGGTGGGTCGATGTGTCGTGTTTTAGGCTACAAATTGCTGTGTCGCATATTTGCGTGCGACGAATAGAAGCGGAGTTATAGTTGTTTATATCTGTCAGGCCATGAACCACCATTGAGGGACAGATTGCCTACCACTCGGAACGACCGACGTTTGCCGAAACTATGCAAGTTCGTCGCAGATCGGTATAAGGTGGGTCGTTGGGCCGTGTTTTAAGCTACAAATTGCTATGTCGCAGATTTGCATACGACGAATAGAAGCAGAGTTATAGTTGTTTATATCTGTGAGGCCATGAATCACCATTGACGGCAGGATTGCCTACCACTCGGAACGATCGACGTTTGACGAAACTATGCATGTTCTTCGCGGATCGGTATAAGGTGGGTCGTTGGGCCGTGTTTTAAGCTACAACTTGCTATGTCGCAGATTCGCATACGACGAATAGAAGCGAAGTTATCGATGTTTATATCTGTGAGGCCATGCATCACCATTGACGACCGGATTGCCTACCACTCGGAACGATCGACGCTTGACGAAACTATGCAAGTTCGTCTCATATCGGTATAAGGTGGGTCGATGTGTCGTGCTTTAAGCTACAAATTGCTATGTCGCAGATTTGCATACGACGAATAGAAGCGGAGTTATAGTTGTTTATATCTGTCAGGCCATGAATCACCATTGACGGCCGGATTGCCTTCCACTCGAAACGATCGATGTTTGACGAAACTATGCAAGTTCGTCGCAGAGCGGTATAAGGTGGGTCGATGTGTCGTGTTTTAAGCTACAAATTGCTATGTCGCAGATTTGCATACGACGAATAGAGGCGGAGTTATAGTTGTTTATATCTGTGAGGCCATGAATCACCATTGACGGCAGGATTGCCTACCACTCGGAACGATCGACGTTTGACGAAACTATGCAAGTTCTTCGCAGATCGGTATAAGATGGGTCGATGTGTCGTGTTTTAAGCTACAAATTGCTATGTCGCAAATTTGCATACTACGAATAGAAGTGGAGTTATAGTTGTTTATATCTGTCAGGCCATGAATCACCATTGACGGCCGGATTGCCTTCCACTCGAAACAATCGATGTTTGACGAAACTATGCAAGTTCGTCGCAGATCGGTATAAGGTGGGTCGTTGGGCCGTGTTTTAAGCTACAAGTTGCTGTGTCGCAGATTCGCATACGACGAATAGAAGCGAAGTTATCGATGTTTATATCTGTGAGGCCATGAATCACCATTGACGACCGGATTGCCTACCACTCGGAACGATCGACGCTTGGCGAAACTATGCAAGTTCGTCTCATATCGGTATAAGGTGGGTCGATGTGTCGTGCTTTAAGCTACAAATTGCTATGTCGCAGATTTGCATACGACGAATAGAAGCGGAGTTATAGTTGTTTATATCTGTCAGGCCATGAATCACCATTGACGGCCGGATTTCCTACCACTCGGAACGATCGACGTTTGCCGAAACTATGCAAGTTCTTCGCAGATCGGTATAAGGTGGGTCGATGTGTCGTGTTTTAAGCTACAAATTGCTATATCGCAGATTTGCCTACGACGAATAGAGGCGGAGTTATAGTTGTTTATATCTGTGAGGCCATGAATCACCATTGACGGCAGGATTGCCTACCACTCGGAACGATCGACGTTTGACGAAACTATGCAAGTTCTTCGCAGATCGGTATATGGTGGCTCGATGTGTCGTGTTTTAAGCTACAAATTGCTATGTCGCAGATTTGCGTACGACGAATAGAAGCGGAGTTATAGTTGTTTGTATCTGTCAGGCCATGAATCACCATTGACGGCCGGATTGCCTACCACTCGGAACGATCGACGTTTGCCGAAACTATGCAAGATCTTCGCAGATCGGTATAAGGTGGGTCGATGTGCCGTGTTTTAAGCTACAAATTGCTATGTCGCAGATTTGCATACGACGAATAGAAGCGGAGTTATAGTTGTTTATATCTGTCAGGCCGTGAATCACCATTGACGGCCGGATTGCCTACCACTCGAAACGATCGATGTTTGACGAAACTATGCAAGTTCGTCGCAGATCAGTATAAGGTGGGTCGTTGGGCCGTGTTTTAAGATACAAGTTGCTATGTCGCAGATTCGCATACGACCAATAGAAGCGGAGTTATCGATGTTTATATCAGTGAGGCCATTAATAACAGTTGACGACAGGATTGCCTACCACTCGGAACGATCGACGTTTGACGAAACTATGCAAGTTCGTCGCAGATCGGTATAAGGTGGCTCGATGTGTCGTGTTTTAGGCTACAAATTGCTGTGTCGCATATTTGCGTGCGACGAATAGAAGCGGAGTTATAGTTGTTTATATCTGTGAGGCCATGAATCACCATTGACGGCAGGATTGCCTACCACTCGGAACGATCGACGTTTGACGAAACTATGCAAGGTCTTCGCAGATCGGTATAAGATGGGTCGATGTGTCGTGTTTTAAGCTACAAATTGCTATGTCGCAGATTTGCATACGACGAATAGAAGCAGAGTTATAGTTGTTTATATCTGTGAGGCCATGAATCACCATTGACGGCAGGATTGCCTACCACTCGGAACGATCGACGTTTGACGAAACTATGCAAGTTCTTCGCAGATCGGTATAAGGTGGGTCGATGTGCCGTGTTTTAAGCTACAAATTGCTATGTCGCAGATTTGCATACGACGAATAGAAGCGGAGTTATAGTTGTTTATATCTGTCAAGCCGTGAATCACCATTGACGGCCGGATTGCCTACCACTCGGAACGATCGACGTTTGCCGAAACTATGCAAGTTCTTCGCAGATCGGTATAAGGTGGGTCGATGTGCCGTGTTTTAAGCTACAAATTGCTATGTCGCAGATTTGCATACGACGAATAGAAGCGGAGTTATAGTTGTTTATATCTGTCAGGCCGTGAATCACCATTGACGGCCGGATTGCCTACCACTCGAAACGATCGATGTTTGACGAAACTATGCAAGTTCGTCGCAGATCGGTATAAGGTGGGTCGTTGGGCCGTGTTTTAAGCTACAAGTTGCTGTGTCGCAGAGTCGCATACAACGAATAGAAGCGGAGTTATCGATGTTTATATCAGTGAGGCCATTAATAACCATTGACCACAGGATTGCCTACCACTCGGAACGATCGACGTTTGACGAAACTATGCAAGTTCGTCGCAGATCGGTATAAGGTGGCTCGATGTGTCGTGTTTTAGGCTACAAATTGCTGTGTCGCATATTTGCGTGCGACGAATAGAAGCGGAGTTATAGTTGTTTATATCTGTGAGGCCATGAATCACCATTGACGGCAGGATTGCCTACCACTCGGAACGACCGACGTTTGCCGAAACTATGCAAGTTCGTCGCAGATCGGTATAAGGTGGGTCGTTGGGCCGTGTTTTAAGCTACAACTTGCTATGTCGCAGATTCGCATACGACGAATAGAAGCGAAGTTATCGATGTTTATATCTGTGAGGCCATGAATCACCATTGACGACCGGATTGCCTGCCACTCGGAACGGTCGACGCTTGACGAAACTATGCAAGTTCGTCGCATATCGGTATAAGGTGGGTCGATGTGTCGTGCTTTAAGCTACAAATTGCTATGTCGCAGATTTGCATACGACGAATAGAAGCGGAGTTATAGTTGTTTATATCTGTGAGGTCATGAATCATCATTGACGGCCGGAATGCCTATCACTCGAAACGATCGATGTTTGACGAAACTATGCAAGTTCGTCGCAGATCGGGAGAAGGTGGGTCGATGTGTCGTGCTGTAAGCTACAAATTGCTATGTCGCAGATTTGCATACGACGAATAGAAGTGGAGTTATAGTTGTTTATATCTGTCAGGCCATGAATCACCATTGACGGCCGGATTGCCTACCACTCGAAACGATCGATGTTTGACGAGACTATGCAAGTTCGTCGCAGATCCGTATAAGGTGGGTCGATGTGCCGTGTTTTAAGCTACAAATTGATATGTCGCAGATTTGCATACGACGAATAGAAACAGAGTTATAGTTGTTTATATCTGTCAGGCCGTGAATCACCATTGACGGCCGGATTGCCTACCACTCGAAACGATCGATGTTTGACGAAACTATGCAAGTTCGTCGCAGATCGGTATAAGGTGGGTCGTTGGGCCGTGTTTTAAGATACAAGTTGCTATGTCGCAGATTCGCATACGACCAATAGAAGCGGAGTTATCGATGTTTATATCAGTGAGGCCATTAATAACCATTGACGACAGGATTGCCTACCACTCGGAACGATCGACGTTTGACGAAACTATGCAAGTTCGTCGCAGATCGGTATAAGGTGGCTCGATGTGTCGTGTTTTAGGCTACAAATTGCTGTGTCGCATATTTACGTGCGACGAATAGAAGCGGAGTTATAGTTGTTTATATCTGTGAGGCCATGAATCACCATTGACGGCAGGATTGCCTACCACTCGGAACGATCGACGTTTGACGAAACTATGCAAGTTCTTCGCAGATCGGTATAAGATGGGTCGATGTGTCGTGTTTTAAGCTACAAATTGCTATGTCGCAGATTTGCGTACGACGAATAGAAGCGGAGTTATAGTTGCTTGTATCTGTCAGGCCATGAATCACCATTGACGGCCGGATTGCCTACCACTCGGAACGACCGACGTTTGCCGAAACTATGCAAGTTCGTCGCAGATCGGTATAAGGTGGGTCGTTGGGCCGTGTTTTAAGCTACAACTTGCTATGTCGCAGATTCGCATACGACGAATAGAAGCGAAGTTATCGATGTTTATATCTGTGAGGCCATGAATCACCATTGACGACCGGATTGCCTACCACTCGGAACGATCGACGCTTGGCGAAACTATGCAAGTTCGTCTCATATCGGTATAAGGTGGGTCGATGTGTCGTGCTTTAAGCTACAAATTGCTATGTCGCAGATTTGCATACGACGAATAGAAGCGGAGGGTTAGTTGTTTATATCTGTCAGGCCATGAATCACCATTGACGGCCGGATTGCCTTCCACTCGAAACGATCGACGTTTGAGGAAACTATGCAAGTTCGTCGCAGATCGGTATAAGGTGGGTCGATGTGTCGTGTTTTAAGCTACAAATTGCTATGTCGCAGATTTGCATACGACGAATAGAGGCGGAGTTATAGTTGTTTATATCTGTGAGGCCATGAATCGCCATTGACGGCAGGATTGCCTACCACTCGGAACGATCGACGTTTGACGAAACTATGCAAGTTCTTCGCAGATCGGTATAAGATGGGTCGATGTGTCGTGTTTTAAGCTACAAATTGCTATGTCGCAGATTCGCATACGACGAATAGAATTGGAGTTATAGTTGTTTATATCTGTCAGGCCATGAATCACCATTGACGGCCGGATTGCCTACCACTCGGAACGATCGACGTTTGCCGAAACTATGCAAGTTCTTCGCAGATCGGTATAAGGTGGGTCGATGTGCCGTGTTTTAAGCTACAACTTGCTATGTCGCAGATTTGCATACGACGAATAGAAGCAGAGTTATAGTTGTTTATATCCGTGAGGCCATGAATCACCATTGACGGCAGGATTGCCTACCACTCGGAACGATCGACGTTTGACGAAACTATTCAAGTTCTTCGCAGATCGGTATAAGATGGGTCGATGTGTCGTGTTTTAAGCTACAAATTGCTATGTCGCAGATTTGCATACGACGAATAGAAGTGGAGTTATAGTTGTTTATATCTGTCAGGCCATGAATCACCATTGACGGCCGGATTGCCTTCCACTCGAAACGATCGATGTTTGACGAAACTATGCAAGTTCGTCGCAGATCGGTATAAGGTGGGTCGTTGGGCCGTTTTTTAAGCTACAAGTTGCTGTGTCGCAGATTCGCATACGACGAATTGAAGCGGAGTTATCGATGTTTATATCTGTGAGGCCATTAATCACCATTGACGACAGGATTGCCTACCACTCGGAACGATCGACGTTTGACGAAACTATGCAAGTTCTTCGCAGATCGGTATAAGGTGGGTCGATGTGCCGTGTTTTAAGCTACAAATTGCTATGTCGCAGATTTGCATACGACGAATAGAAGCGGAGTTATAGTTGTTTATATCTGTCAGGCCATGAATCACCATTGACGGCCGGATTGCCTACCACTCGGAACGATCGATGTTTGACGAAACTATGCAAGTTCGTCGCAGATCGGTATAAGGTGGGTCGTTGGGCCGTGTTTTAAGCTACAAGTTGCTGTGTCGCAGAGTCGCATACAACGAATAGAAGCGGAGTTATCGATGTTTATATCAGTGAGGCCATTAATAACCATTGACCACAGGATTGCCTACCACTCGGAACGATCGACGTTTGACGAAACTATGCAAGTTCGTCGCAGATCGGTATAAGGTGGCTCGATGTGCCGTGTTTTAGGCTACAAATTGCTGTGTCGCATATTTGCGTGCGACGAATAGAAGCGGAGTTATAGTTGTTTATATCTGTGAGGCCATGAATCACCATTGACGGCAGGATTGCCTACCACTCGGAACGACCGACGTTTGCCGAAACTATGCAAGTTCGTCGCAGATCGGTATAAGGTGGGTCGTTGGGCCGTGTTTTAAGCTACAACTTGCTATGTCGCAGATTCGCATACGACGAATAGAAGCGAAGTTATCGATGTTTATATCTGTGAGGCCATGAATCACCATTGACGACCGGATTGCCTGCCACTCGGAACGGTCGACGCTTGACGAAACTATGCAAGTTCGTCGCATATCGGTATAAGGTGGGTCGATGTGTCGTGCTTTAAGCTACAAATTGCTATGTCGCAGATTTGCATACGACGAATAGAAGCGGAGTTATAGTTGTTTATATCTGTGAGGTCATGAATCATCATTGACGGCCGGAATGCCTATCACTCGAAACGATCGATGTTTGACGAAACTATGCAAGTTCGTCGCAGATCGGTATAAGGTGGGTCGATGTGTCGTGCTGTAAGCTACAAATTGCTATGTCGCAGATTTGCATACGACGAATAGAAGTGGAGTTATAGTTGTTTATATCTGTCAGGCCATGAATCACCATTGACGGCCGGATTGCCTACCACTCGAAACGATCGATGTTTGACGAGACTATGCAAGTTCGTCGCAGATCCGTATAAGGTGGGTCGATGTGCCGTGTTTTAAGCTACAAATTGATATGTCGCAGATTTGCATACGACGAATAGAAACAGAGTTATAGTTGTTTATATCTGTCAGGCCGTGAATCACCATTGACGGCCGGATTGCCTACCACTCGAAACGATCGATGTTTGACGAAACTATGCAAGTTCGTCGCAGATCGGTATAAGGTGGGTCGTTGGGCCGTGTTTTAAGATACAAGTTGCTATGTCGCAGATTCGCATACGACGAATAGAAGCAGAGTTATAGTTGTTTATATCCGTGAGGCCATGAATCACCATTGACGGCAGGATTGCCTACCACTCGGAACGATCGACGTTTGACGAAACTATTCAAGTTCTTCGCAGATCGGTATAAGATGGGTCGATGTGTCGTGTTTTAAGCTACAAATTGCTATGTCGCAGATTTGCATACGACGAATAGAAGTGGAGTTATAGTTGTTTATATCTGTCAGGCCATGAATCACCATTGACGGCCGGATTGCCTTCCACTCGAAACGATCGATGTTTGACGAAACTATGCAAGTTCGTCGCAGATCGGTATAAGGTGGGACGTTAGGCCGTTTTTTAAGCTACAAGTTGCTGTGTCGCAGATTCGCATACGACGAATTGAAGCGGAGTTATCGATGTTTATATCTGTGAGGCCATTAATCACCATTGACGACAGGATTGCCTACCACTCGGAACGATCGACGTTTGACGAAACTATGCAAGTTCGTCGCAGATCGGTGTAAGGTGGCTCGATGTGTCGTGTTTTAGGCTACAAATTGCTATGTCGCAGATTTGCGTACGACGAATAGAAGCGGAGTTATCGATGTTTATATCTGTGAGGCCATGAATCACCATTGACGACCGGATTGCCTACCACTCGGAACGATCGACGCTTGACGAAACTATGCAAGTTCGTCACAGATCGATATAAGGTGGGTCGATGTGTCGTGCTTTAAGCTACAAATTGCTATGTCGCAGATTTGCATACGACGAATAGAAGCGGAGTTATAGTTGTTTATATCTGTGAGGTCATGAATCATCATTGACGGCCGGAATGCCTACCACTCGAAACGATCGATGTTTGACGAAACAATGCAAGTTCGTCGCAGATCGGTATAAGGTGGGTCGATGTGCCGTGTTTTAAGCTACAAATTGCTATGTCGCAGATTTGCATACGACGAATAGAAGCGGAGTTATAGTTGTTTATATCTGTCAGGCCGTGAATCACCATTGACGGCCGGATTGCATACCACTCGGAACGATCGACGTTTGCCGACACTATGCAAGTTCTTCGCAGATCGGTATAAGGTGGGTCTATGTGTCGTGTTTTAAGCTACAAATTGCTATGTCGCAGATTTGCATACGACGAATAGAGGCGGAGTTATAGTTGTTTACATCTGTGAGGCCATGAATCACCATTGACGGCAGGATTGCCAACCACTCGGAACGATCGACTTTTGACGAAACTATGCAAGTTCTTCGCAGATCGGTATAAGATGGGTCGATGTGTCGTGTTTTAAGCTACAAATCGCTATGTCGCAGATTCGCATACGACGAATAGAAGTGGAGTTATAGTTGTTTATATCTGTCAGGCCATGAATCACCATTGACGGCCGGATTGCCTTCCACTCGAAACGTACGATGTTTGACGAAACTATGCAAGTTCTTCGCAGATCGGTATAAGGTGGGTCGATGTGCCGTGTTTTAAGCTACAACTTGCTATGTCGCAGATTCGCATACGACGAATAGAAGCGAAGTTATCGATGTTTATATCTGTGAGGCCATGAATCACCATTGACGACCGGATTGCCTACCACTCGGAACGATCGACGCTTGGCGAAACTATGCAAGTTCGTCTCATATCGGTATAAGGTGGGTCGATGTGTCGTGCTTTAAGCTACAAATTGCTATGTCGCAGATTTGCATACGACGAATAGAAGCGGAGTTATAGTTGTTTATATCTGTCAGGCCATGAATCACCATTGACGGCCGGATTGCCTACCACTCGGAACGATCGACGTTTGCCGAAACTATGCAAGTTCTTCGCAGATCGGTTTAAGGTGGGTCGATGTGCCGTGTTTTAAGCTACAACTTGCTATGTCGCAGATTTGCATACGACGAATAGAAGCAGAGTTATAGTTGTTTATATCCGTGAGGCCATGAATCACCATTGACGGCAGGATTGCCTACCACTCGGAACGATCGACGTTTGACGAAACTATTCAAGTTCTTCGCAGATCGGTATAAGATGGGTCGATGTGTCGTGTTTTAAGCTACAAATTGCTATGTCGCAGATTTGCATACGACGAATAGAAGTGGAGTTATAGTTGTTTATATCTGTCAGGCCATGAATCACCATTGACGGCCGGATTGCCTTCCACTCGAAACGATCGATGTTTGACGAAACTATGCAAGTTCGTCGCAGATCGGTATAAGGTGGGTCGTTGGGCCGTTTTTTAAGCTACAAGTTGCTGTGTCGCAGATTCGCATACGACGAATTGAAGCGGAGTTATCGATGTTTATATCTGTGAGGCCATTAATCACCATTGACGACAGGATTGCCTACCACTCGGAACGATCGACGTTTGACGAAACTATGCAAGTTCGTCGCAGATCGGTATAAGGTGGCTCGAAGTGTCGTGTTTTAGGCTACAAATTGCTATGTCGCAGATTTGCGTACGACGAATAGAAGCGGAGTTATAGTTGTTTATATCTGTCAGCCAATGAATCACCATTGACGGCCGAATTGCCTACCACTCGGAACGATCGACGTTTGCCGAATCTATGCAAGTTCGTCGCAGATCGGTATGAGGTGGGTCGTTGGGCCGTGTTTTAAGCTACAACTTGCTATGTCGCAGATTCGCATACGACGAATAGAGGCGGAGTTATAGTTGTTTACATCTGTGAGGCCATGAATCACCATTGACGACCGGATTGCCTACCACTCGGAACGATCGACGCTTGACGAAACTATGCAAGTTCGTCACAGATCGATATAAGGTGGGTCGATGTGTCGTGCTTTAAGCTACAAATTGCTATGTCGCAGATTTGCATACGACGAATAGAAGCGGAGTTATAGTTGTTTATATCTGTGAGGTCATGAATCATCATTGACGGCCGGAATGCCTACCACTCGAAACGATCGATGTTTGACGAAACAATGCAAGTTCGTCGCAGATCGGTATAAGGTGGGTCGATGTGCCGTGTTTTAAGCTACAAATTGCTATGTCGCAGATTTGCATACGACGAATAGAAGCGGAGTTATAGTTGTTTATATCTGTCAGGCCGTGAATCACCATTGACGGCCGGATTGCATACCACTCGGAACGATCGACGTTTGCCGACACTATGCAAGTTCTTCGCAGATCGGTATAAGGTGGGTCTATGTGTCGTGTTTTAAGCTACAAATTGCTATGTCGCAGATTTGCATACGACGAATAGAGGCGGAGTTATAGTTGTTTACATCTGTGAGGCCATGAATCACCATTGACGGCAGGATTGCCAACCACTCGGAACGATCGACTTTTGACGAAACTATGCAAGTTCTTCGCAGATCGGTATAAGATGGGTCGATGTGTCGTGTTTTAAGCTACAAATCGCTATGTCGCAGATTCGCATACGACGAATAGAAGTGGAGTTATAGTTGTTTATATCTGTCAGGCCATGAATCACCATTGACGGCCGGATTGCCTTCCACTCGAAACGTACGATGTTTGACGAAACTATGCAAGTTCTTCGCAGATCGGTATAAGGTGGGTCGATGTGCCGTGTTTTAAGCTACAACTTGCTATGTCGCAGATTCGCATACGACGAATAGAAGCGAAGTTATCGATGTTTATATCTGTGAGGCCATGAATCACCATTGACGACCGGATTGCCTACCACTCGGAACGATCGACGCTTGGCGAAACTATGCAAGTTCGTCTCATATCGGTATAAGGTGGGTCGATGTGTCGTGCTTTAAGCTACAAATTGCTATGTCGCAGATTTGCATACGACGAATAGAAGCGGAGTTATAGTTGTTTATATCTGTCAGGCCATGAATCACCATTGACGGCCGGATTGCCTACCACTCGGAACGATCGACGTTTGCCGAAACTATGCAAGTTCTTCGCAGATCGGTTTAAGGTGGGTCGATGTGCCGTGTTTTAAGCTACAACTTGCTATGTCGCAGATTTGCATACGACGAATAGAAGCAGAGTTATAGTTGTTTATATCCGTGAGGCCATGAATCACCATTGACGGCAGGATTGCCTACCACTCGGAACGATCGACGTTTGACGAAACTATTCAAGTTCTTCGCAGATCGGTATAAGATGGGTCGATGTGTCGTGTTTTAAGCTACAAATTGCTATGTCGCAGATTTGCATACGACGAATAGAAGTGGAGTTATAGTTGTTTATATCTGTCAGGCCATGAATCACCATTGACGGCCGGATTGCCTTCCACTCGAAACGATCGATGTTTGACGAAACTATGCAAGTTCGTCGCAGATCGGTATAAGGTGGGTCGTTGGGCCGTTTTTTAAGCTACAAGTTGCTGTGTCGCAGATTCGCATACGACGAATTGAAGCGGAGTTATCGATGTTTATATCTGTGAGGCCATTAATCACCATTGACGACAGGATTGCCTACCACTCGGAACGATCGACGTTTGACGAAACTATGCAAGTTCGTCGCAGATCGGTATAAGGTGGCTCGAAGTGTCGTGTTTTAGGCTACAAATTGCTATGTCGCAGATTTGCGTACGACGAATAGAAGCGGAGTTATAGTTGTTTATATCTGTCAGGCAATGAATCACCATTGACGGCCGAATTGCCTACCACTCGGAACGATCGACGTTTGCCGAATCTATGCAAGTTCGTCGCAGATCGGTATGAGGTGGGTCGTTGGGCCGTGTTTTAAGCTACAACTTGCTATGTCGCAGATTCGCATACGACGAATAGAAGCGGAGTTATCGATGTTTATATCTGTGAGGCCATGAATCACCATTGACGACCGGATTGCCTACCACTCGGAACGATCGACGCTTGACGAAACTATGCAAGTTCGTCACAGATCGGTATAAGGTGGGTCGATGTGTCGTGCTTTAAGCTACAAATTGCTATGTCGCAGATTTGCATACGACGAATAGAAGCGGAGTTATAGTTGTTTATATCTGTGAGGTCATGAATCATCATTGACGGCCGGAATGCCTACCACTCGAAACGATCGATGTTTGACGAAACAATGCAAGTTCGTCGCAGATCGGTATAAGGTGGGTCGATGTGCCGTGTTTTAAGCTACAAATTGCTATGTCGCAGATTTGCATACGACGAATAGAAGCGGAGTTATAGTTGTTTATATCTGTCAGGCCGTGAATCACCATTGACGGCCGGATTGCATACCACTCGGAACGATCGACGTTTGCCGACACTATGCAAGTTCTTCGCAGATCGGTATAAGGTGGGTCTATGTGTCGTGTTTTAAGCTACAAATTGCTATGTCGCAGATTTGCATACGACGAATAGAGGCGGAGTTATAGTTGTTTACATCTGTGAGGCCATGAATCACCATTGACGGCAGGATTGCCAACCACTCGGAACGATCGACTTTTGACGAAACTATGCAAGTTCTTCGCAGATCGGTATAAGATGGGTCGATGTGTCGTGTTTTAAGCTACAAATCGCTATGTCGCAGATTCGCATACGACGAATAGAAGTGGAGTTATAGTTGTTTATATCTGTCAGGCCATGAATCACCATTGACGGCCGGATTGCCTTCCACTCGAAACGTACGATGTTTGACGAAACTATGCAAGTTCTTCGCAGATCGGTATAAGGTGGGTCGATGTGCCGTGTTTTAAGCTACAACTTGCTATGTCGCAGATTCGCATACGACGAATAGAAGCGAAGTTATCGATGTTTATATCTGTGAGGCCATGAATCACCATTGACGACCGGATTGCCTACCACTCGGAACGATCGACGCTTGGCGAAACTATGCAAGTTCGTCTCATATCGGTATAAGGTGGGTCGATGTGTCGTGCTTTAAGCTACAAATTGCTATGTCGCAGATTTGCATACGACGAATAGAAGCGGAGTTATAGTTGTTTATATCTGTCAGGCCATGAATCACCATTGACGGCCGGATTGCCTACCACTCGGAACGATCGACGTTTGCCGAAACTATGCAAGTTCTTCGCAGATCGGTTTAAGGTGGGTCGATGTGCCGTGTTTTAAGCTACAACTTGCTATGTCGCATATTTGCATACGACGAATAGAAGCAGAGTTATAGTTGTTTATATCCGTGAGGCCATGAATCACCATTGACGGCAGGATTGCCTACCACTCGGAACGATCGACGTTTGACGAAACTATTCAAGTTCTTCGCAGATCGGTATAAGATGGGTCGATGTGTCGTGTTTTAAGCTACAAATTGCTATGTCGCAGATTTGCATACGACGAATAGAAGTGGAGTTATAGTTGTTTATATCTGTCAGGCCATGAATCACCATTGACGGCCGGATTGCCTTCCACTCGGAACGATCGACGTTTGCCGAATCTATGCAAGTTCGTCGCAGATCGGTATAAGGTGGGTCGTTGGGCCGTGTTTTAAGCTACAAGTTGCTGTGTCGCAGATTCGCATACGACGAATTGAAGCGGAGTTATCGATGTTTATATCTGTGAGGCCATTAATCACCATTGACGACAGGATTGCCTACCACTCGGAACGATCGACGTTTGACGAAACTATGCAAGTTCGTCGCAGATCGGTATAAGGTGGCTCGAAGTGTCGTGTTTTAGGCTACAAATTGCTATGTCGCAGATTTGCGTACGACGAATAGAAGCGGAGTTATAGTTGTTTATATCTGTCAGGCAATGAATCACCATTGACGGCCGAATTGCCTACCACTCGGAACGATCGACGTTTGCCGAATCTATGCAAGTTCGTCGCAGATCGGTATGAGGTGGGTCGTTGGGCCGTGTTTTAAGCTACAACTTGCTATGTCGCAGATTCGCATACGACGAATAGAGGCGGAGTTATAGTTGTTTACATCTGTGAGGCCATGAATCACCATTGACGACCGGATTGCCTACCACTCGGAACGATCGACGCTTGACGAAACTATGCAAGTTCGTCACAGATCGATATAAGGTGGGTCGATGTGTCGTGCTTTAAGCTACAAATTGCTATGTCGCAGATTTGCATACGACGAATAGAAGCGGAGTTATAGTTGTTTATATCTGTGAGGTCATGAATCATCATTGACGGCCGGAATGCCTACCACTCGAAACGATCGATGTTTGACGAAACAATGCAAGTTCGTCGCAGATCGGTATAAGGTGGGTCGATGTGCCGTGTTTTAAGCTACAAATTGCTATGTCGCAGATTTGCATACGACGAATAGAAGCGGAGTTATAGTTGTTTATATCTGTCAGGCCGTGAATCACCATTGACGGCCGGATTGCATACCACTCGGAACGATCGACGTTTGCCGACACTATGCAAGTTCATCGCAGATCGGTATAAGGTGGGTCTATGTGTCGTGTTTTAAGCTACAAATTGCTATGTCGCAGATTTGCATACGACGAATAGAGGCGGAGTTATAGTTGTTTACATCTGTGAGGCCATGAATCACCATTGACGGCAGGATTGCCAACCACTCGGAACGATCGACTTTTGACGAAACTATGCAAGTTCTTCGCAGATCGGTATAAGATGGGTCGATGTGTCGTGTTTTAAGCTACAAATCGCTATGTCGCAGATTCGCATACGACGAATAGAAGTGGAGTTATAGTTGTTTATATCTGTCAGGCCATGAATCACCATTGACGGCCGGATTGCCTTCCACTCGAAACGTACGATGTTTGACGAAACTATGCAAGTTCTTCGCAGATCGGTATAAGGTGGGTCGATGTGCCGTGTTTTAAGCTACAACTTGCTATGTCGCAGATTCGCATACGACGAATAGAAGCGAAGTTATCGATGTTTATATCTGTGAGGCCATGAATCACCATTGACGACCGGATTGCCTACCACTCGGAACGATCGACGCTTGGCGAAACTATGCAAGTTCGTCTCATATCGGTATAAGGTGGGTCGATGTGTCGTGCTTTAAGCTACAAATTGCTATGTCGCAGATTTGCATACGACGAATAGAAGCGGAGTTATAGTTGTTTATATCTGTCAGGCCATGAATCACCATTGACGGCCGGATTGCCTACCACTCGGAACGATCGACGTTTGCCGAAACTATGCAAGTTCTTCGCAGATCGGTTTAAGGTGGGTCGATGTGCCGTGTTTTAAGATACAACTTGCTATGTCGCAGATTTGCATACGACGAATAGAAGCAGAGTTATAGTTGTTTATATCCGTGAGGCCATGAATCACCATTGACGGCAGGATTGCCTACCACTCGGAACGATCGACGTTTGACGAAACTATTCAAGTTCTTCGCAGATCGGTATAAGATGGGTCGATGTGTCGTGTTTTAAGCTACAAATTGCTATGTCGCAGATTTGCATACGACGAATAGAAGTGGAGTTATAGTTGTTTATATCTGTCAGGCCATGAATCACCATTGACGGCCGGATTGCCTTCCACTCGAAACGATCGATGTTTGACGAAACTATGCAAGTTCGTCGCAGATCGGTATAAGGTGGGTCGTTGGGCCGTTTTTTAAGCTACAAGTTGCTGTGTCGCAGATTCGCATACGACGAATTGAAGCGGAGTTATCGATGTTTATATCTGTGAGGCCATTAATCACCATTGACGACAGGATTGCCTACCACTCGGAACGATCGACGTTTGACGAAACTATGCAAGTTCGTCGCAGATCGGTATAAGGTGGCTCGAAGTGTCGTGTTTTAGGCTACAAATTGCTATGTCGCAGATTTGCGTACGACGAATAGAAGCGGAGTTATAGTTGTTTATATCTGTCAGGCAATGAATCACCATTGACGGCCGAATTGCCTACCACTCGGAACGATCGACGTTTGACGAATCTATGCAAGTTCGTCGCAGATCGGTATGAGGTGGGTCGTTGGGCCGTGTTTTAAGCTACAACTTGCTATGTCGCAGATTCGCATACGACGAATAGAAGCGGAGTTATCGATGTTTATATCTGTGAGGCCATGAATCACCATTGACGACCGGATTGCCTACCACTCGGAACGATCGACGCTTGACGAAACTATGCAAGTTCGTCACAGATCGGTATAAGGTGGGTCGATGTGTCGTGCTTTAAGCTACAAATTGCTATGTCGCAGATTTGCATACGACGAATAGAAGCGGAGTTATAGTTGTTTATATCTGTGAGGTCATGAATCATCATTGACGGCCGGAATGCCTACCACTCGAAACGATCGATGTTTGACGAAACAATGCAAGTTCGTCGCAGATCGGTATAAGGTGGGTCGATGTGCCGTGTTTTAAGCTACAAATTGCTATGTCGCAGATTTGCATACGACGAATAGAAGCGGAGTTATAGTTGTTTATATCTGTCAGGCCGTGAATCACCATTGACGGCCGGATTGCATACCACTCGGAACGATCGACGTTTGCCGACACTATGCAAGTTCTTCGCAGATCGGTATAAGGTGGGTCTATGTGTCGTGTTTTAAGCTACAAATTGCTATGTCGCAGATTTGCATACGACGAATAGAGGCGGAGTTATAGTTGTTTACATCTGTGAGGCCATGAATCACCATTGACGGCAGGATTGCCAACCACTCGGAACGATCGACTTTTGACGAAACTATGCAAGTTCTTCGCAGATCGGTATAAGATGGGTCGATGTGTCGTGTTTTAAGCTACAAATCGCTATGTCGCAGATTCGCATACGACGAATAGAAGTGGAGTTATAGTTGTTTATATCTGTCAGGCCATGAATCACCATTGACGGCCGGATTGCCTTCCACTCGAAACGTACGATGTTTGACGAAACTATGCAAGTTCTTCGCAGATCGGTATAAGGTGGGTCGATGTGCCGTGTTTTAAGCTACAACTTGCTATGTCGCAGATTCGCATACGACGAATAGAAGCGAAGTTATCGATGTTTATATCTGTGAGGCCATGAATCACCATTGACGACCGGATTGCCTACCACTCGGAACGATCGACGCTTGGCGAAACTATGCAAGTTCGTCTCATATCGGTATAAGGTGGGTCGATGTGTCGTGCTTTAAGCTACAAATTGCTATGTCGCAGATTTGCATACGACGAATAGAAGCGGAGTTATAGTTGTTTATATCTGTCAGGCCATGAATCACCATTGACGGCCGGATTGCCTACCACTCGGAACGATCGACGTTTGCCGAAACTATGCAAGTTCTTCGCAGATCGGTTTAAGGTGGGTCGATGTGCCGTGTTTTAAGCTACAACTTGCTATGTCGCAGATTTGCATACGACGAATAGAAGCAGAGTTATAGTTGTTTATATCCGTGAGGCCATGAATCACCATTGACGGCAGGATTGCCTACCACTCGGAACGATCGACGTTTGACGAAACTATTCAAGTTCTTCGCAGATCGGTATAAGATGGGTCGATGTGTCGTGTTTTAAGCTACAAATTGCTATGTCGCAGATTTGCATACGACGAATAGAAGTGGAGTTATAGTTGTTTATATCTGTCAGGCCATGAATCACCATTGACGGCCGGATTGCCTTCCACTCGGAACGATCGACGTTTGCCGAATCTATGCAAGTTCGTCGCAGATCGGTATAAGGTGGGTCGTTGGGCCGTGTTTTAAGCTACAACTTGCTATGTCGCAGATTCGCATACGACGAATAGAAGCGGAGTTATCGATGTTTATATCTGTGAGGCCATGAATCACCATTGACGACCGGATTGCCTACCACTCGGAACGATCGACGGTTGACGAAACTATGCAAGTTCGTCGCAGATCGGTATAAGGTGGGTCGATGTGTCGTGCTTTAAGCTACAAATTGCTATGTCGCATATTTGCATACGACGAATAGAAGCGGAGTTATAGTTGTTTATATCTGTGAGGTCATGAATCATCATTGACGGCCGGAATGCCTACCACTCGAAACGATCGATGTTTGACGAAACAATGCAAGTTCGTCGCAGATCGCTATAAGGTGGGTCGATGTGCCGTGTTTTAAGCTACAAATTGCTATGTCGCAGATTTGCATACGACGAATAGAAGTGGAGTTATAGTTGTTTATATCTGTCAGGCCATGAATCACCATTGACGGCCGGATTGCCTTCCACTCGAAACGATCGATGTTTGACGAAACTATGCAAGTTCGTCGCAGATCGGTATAAGGTGGGTCGTTGGGCCGTGTTTTAAGCTACAAGTTGCTGTGTCGCAGATTCGCATACGACGAATAGAAGCGGAGTTATCGATGTTTATATCTGTGAGGCCATTAATCACCATTGACGACCGGATTGCCTACCACTCGGAACGATCGACATTTGCCGAACCTATGCAAGTTTGTCGCAGATCGGTATAAGGTGGCTCGATGTGTCGTGTTTTAGGCTACAAATTGCTATGTCGCAGATTTGCGTACCACGAATAGAAGCGCAGTTATAGTTATCTATATCTGTGAGGCCATGAATCACCATCGACGGCCGGATTGCCTACCACTCGAAACGATCGATGTTTGACGAAACTATGCAAGTTCGTCGCAGATCGGTATAAGGTGGGTCGTTGGGCCGTGTTTTAAGATACAAGTTGCTATGTCGCAGATTCGCATACGGCCAATAGAAGCGGAGTTATCGATGTTTATATCAGTGAGGCCATTAATCACCATTGACGGCCGGATTGCCTTCCACTCGAAACGATCGATGTTTGACGAAACTATGCAAGTTCTTCGCAGATCGGTATAAGGTGGCTCGATGTGCCGTGTTTTAAGCTACAAATTGCTATGTCGCAGATTTGCATACGACGAATAGAGGCGGAGTTATAGTTGTTTATATCTGTGAGGCCATGAATCACCATTGACGGCAGGATTGCCTACCACTCGGAACGATCGACGTTTGACGAAACTATGCAAGTTCTTCGCAGATCGGTATAAGATGGGTCGATGTGTCGTGTTTTAAGCTACATATTGCTACGTCGCAGATTCGCATACGACGAATAGAAGTGGAGTTATAGTTGTTTATATCTGTCAGTCCATGAATCACCATTGACGGCCGGATTGCCTACCACTCGGAACGACAGACGTTTGCCGAAACTATGCAAGTTCGTTGCAGATCGGTATAAGGTGGGTCGTTGGGCCGTGTTTTAAGCTACAAATTGCTATGCCGCAGATTCGCATACGACGAATAGAAGCGGAGTTATCGATGTTTATATCTGTGAGGCCATGAATCACCATCGACGGCCGGATTGCCTACCACTCGGAACGATCGATGTTTGACGAAACTATGCAAGTTCTTCGCAGATCGGTATAAGGTGGGTCGATGTGTCGTGTTTTAAGCTACAAATTGCTATGTCGCAGATTTGCATACGACGAATAGAGGCGGAGTTATAGTTGTTTATATCTGTGAGGCCATGAATCACCATTGACGGCAGGATTGCCTACCACTCGGAACGATCGGCGTTTGACGAAACTATGCAAGTTCTTCGCAGATCGGTATAAGATGGGTCGATGTGTCGTGTTTTAAGCTACAAATTGCTATGTCGCAGATTTGCATACGACGAATAGAAGTGGAGTTATAGTTGTTTATATCTGTCAGGCCATGAATCACCATTGACGGCCGGATTGCCTTCCACTCGAAACGATCAATGTTTGACGAAACTATGCAAGTTCGTCGCAGATCGGTATAAGGTGGGTCGTTGGGCCGTTTTTTAAGCTACAAGTTGCTGTGTCGCAGATTCGCATACGACGAATAGAAGCGGAGTTATCGATGTTTATATCTGTGAGGCCATTAATCACCATTGACGACAGGATTGCCTACCACTCGGAACGATCGACGTTTGACGAAACTATGCAAGTTCGTCGCAGATCGGTATAAGGTGGCTCGATGTGTCGTGTTTTAGGCTACAAATTGCTATGTCGCAGATTTGCGTACGACGAATAGAAGCAGAGTTATAGTTGTTTATATCTGTCAGGCCATGAATCACCATTGACGGCCGGATTGCCTACCACTCGGAACGACCGACGTTTGCCGAAACTATGCAAGTTCGTCGCAAATCGGTATAAGGTGGCTCGATGTGTCGTGTTTTAGGCTACAAATTGCTATGTCGCAGATTTGCGTACGACGAATAGAAGCGCAGTTATAGTTGTTTATATCGGTCAGGCCATGAATCACCATTGACGGCCAGAATGCCTACCACTCGAAACGATCGATGTTTGACGAAACTATGCAAGTTCGTCGCAGATCGGTATAAGGTGGGTCGATGTGTCGTGCTTTAAGCTACAAATTGCTATGTCGCAGATTTGCATACGATGAATAGAAGCGGAGTTATAGTTCTTTATATCTGTGAGGCCATGAATCATCATTGACGGCCGGAATGCCTACCACTCGAAACGATCGATGTTTGACGAAACTATGCAAGTTCCTCGCAGATCGGTATAAGGTGGGTCGATGTGTCGTGTTTTAGGCTACAAATTGCTATGTTGCAGATTAGCGTACGACGAATAGAAGCGCTGTTATAGTTGTTTATATCGGTCAGGCCATGAATCACCATTGACGGCCAGAATGCCTACCACTCGAAACGATCGATGTTTGACGAAACTATGCAAGTTCGTCGCAGATCGGTATAAGGTGGGTCGATGTGTCGTGCTTTAAGCAACAAATTGCTATGTCGTAGATTTGCATACGATGAATAGAAGCGGAGTTATAGTTCTTTATATCTGTGGGGCCATGAATCATCATTGACGGCCGGAATGCCTACCACTCGAAACAATCGATGTTTGACGAAACTATGCAAGTTCGTCGCAGATCGGTATAAGGTGGGTCGTTGGGCCGTGTTTTAAGCTACAAGTTGCTGTGTCGCAGATTCGCATACGACGAATAGAAGCGGAGTTATAGTTGTGTATATCTGTCAGGCCGTGAATCACCATTCACGGCCGGATTGCCTACCACTCGGAACGATCGACGTTTGCCGAAACTATGCAAGTTCTTCGCAGATCGGTATAAGGTGGGTCGATGTGCCGTGTTTTAAGCTACAAATTGCTATGTCGCAGATTTGCATACGACGTATAGAAGCGGAGTTATAGTTGTTTATATCTGTCAGGCCGTGAATCACCATTGACGGCCGGATTGCCTACCACTCGGAACGATCAACGTTTGCCGAAACTATGCATGTTCTTCGCAGATCGGTATAAGGTGGGTCGATGTGTCGTGTTTTAAGCTACAAATTGCTATATCGCAGATTTGCATACGATGAATAGAGGCGGAGTTATAGTTGTTTATATCTGTGAGGCCATGAATCACCATTGACGGCAGGATTGCATACCACTCGGAACGATCGACGTTTGACGAAACTATGCAAGTTCTTCGCAGATCGGTATAAGATGGGTCGATGTGTCGTGTTTTAAGCTACAAATTGCTATGTCGCAGATTCGCATACGACGAATAGAAGTGGAGTTATAGTTGTTTATATCTGTGAGGCCACTAATCACCATTGACGGCAGGATTGCCTACCACTCGGAACGATCGACGTTTGCCGAAACTATGCAAGTTCGTCGCAGATCGGTATAAGGTGGGTCGTTGGGCCGTGTTTTAAGCTACAACTTGCTATGTCGCAGATTCGCATACGACGAATAGAAGCGAAGTTATCGATGTTTATATCTGTGAGGCCATGAATCACCATTGACGACCGGATTGCCTACCACTCGGAACGATCGACGCTTGGCGAAACTATGCAAGTTCGTCTCATATCGGTATAAGGTGGGTCGATGTGTCGTGCTTTAAGCTACAAATTGCTATGTCGCAGATTTGCATACGACGAATAAGCGGAGTTATAGTTGTTTATATCTGTGAGGTCATGAATCATCATTGACGGCCGGAATGCCTATCACTCGAAACGATCGATGTTTGACGAAACTATGCAAGTTCGTCGCAGATCGGTATAAGGTGGGTCGATGTGTCGTGCTTTAAGCTACAAATTGCTATGTCGCAGATTTGCATACGACGAATAGAAGCGGAGTTATAGTTGTTTATATCTGTCAGGCCATGAATCACCATTGACCGCCGGATTGCCTTCCACTCGAAACGATCGATGTTTGACGAAACCATGCAAGTTCGTCGCAGATCGGTATAAGGTGGGTCGATGTGTCGTGTTTTTAGCTACAAATTGCTATGTCGCAGATTCGCATACGACGAATAGAAGTGGAGTTATAGTTGTTTATATCTGTCAGGCCATGAATCACCATTGACGGCCGGTTTGCCTTCCACTCGAAACGATCGATGTTTGACGAAACTATGCAAGTTCGTCGCAGATCGGTATAAGGTGTGTCGTTGGGCCGTGTTTTAAGATACAAGTTGCTATGTCGCAGATTCGCATACGACCAATAGAAGCGGAGTTATCGATATTTATATCTGTCAGGCCGTGAATCACCATTGACGGCCGGATTGCCTACCACTCGGAACGATCGACGTTTGCCGAAACTATGCAAGTTCTTCGCAGATCGGTATAAGGTGGGTCGATGTGTCGTGTTTTAAGCTACAAATTGCTATGTCGCAGATTTGCCTACGACGAATAGAGGCGGAGTTATAGTTGTTTATATCTGTGAGGCCATGAATCACCATTGACGGCAGGATTGCCTACCACTCGGAACGATCGACGTTTGACGAAACTATGCAAGTTCTTCGCAGATCGGTATATGGTGGCTCGATGTGTCGTGTTTTAAGCTACAAATTGCTATGTCGCAGATTTGCGTACGACGAATAGAAGCGGAGTTATAGTTGTTTGTATCTGTCAGGCCATGAATCACCATTGACGGCCGGATTGCCTACCACTCGGAACGATCGACGTTTGCCGAAACTATGCAAGATCTTCGCAGATCGGTATAAGGTGGGTCGATGTGCCGTGTTTTAAGCTACAAATTGCTATGTCGCAGATTTGCATACGACGAATAGAAGCGGAGTTATAGTTGTTTATATCTGTCAGGCCGTGAATCACCATTGACGGCCGGATTGCCTACCACTCGAAACGATCGATGTTTGACGAAACTATGCAAGTTCGTCGCAGATCGGTATAAGGTGGGTCGTTGGGCCGTGTTTTAAGATACAAGTTGCTATGTCGCAGATTCGCATACGACCAATAGAAGCGGAGTTATCGATGTTTATATCAGTGAGGCCATTAATAACAGTTGACGACAGGATTGCCTACCACTCGGAACGATCGACGTTTGACGAAACTATGCAAGTTCGTCGCAGATCGGTATAAGGTGGCTCGATGTGTCGTGTTTTAGGCTACAAATTGCTGTGTCGCATATTTGCGTGCGACGAATAGAAGCGGAGTTATAGTTGTTTATATCTGTGAGGCCATGAATCACCATTGACGGCAGGATTGCCTACCACTCGGAACGATCGACGTTTGACGAAACTATGCAAGTTCTTCGCAGATCGGTATAAGATGGGTCGATGTGTCGTGTTTTAAGCTACAAATTGCTATGTCGCAGATTTGCATACGACGAATAGAAGCAGAGTTATAGTTGTTTATATCTGTGAGGCCATGAATCACCATTGACGGCAGGATTGCCTACCACTCGGAACGATCGACGTTTGACGAAACTATGCAAGTTCTTCGCAGATCGGTATAAGGTGGGTCGATGTGCCGTGTTTTAAGCTACAAATTGCTATGTCGCAGATTTGCATACGACGAATAGAAGCGGAGTTATAGTTGTTTATATCTGTCAAGCCGTGAATCACCATTGACGACAGGATTGCCTACCACTCGGAACGATCGACGTTTGCCGAAACTATGCAAGTTCGTCGCAGATCGGTATAAGGTGGGTCGATGTGTCGTGCTGTAAGCTACAAATTGCTATGTCGCAGATTTGCATACGACGAATAGAAGTGGAGTTATAGTTGTTTATATCTGTCAGGCCATGAATCACCATTGACGGCCGGATTGCCTACCAGTCGAAACGATCGATGTTTGACGAGACTATGCAAGTTCGTCGCAGATCCGTATAAGGTGGGTCGATGTGCCGTGTTTTAAGCTACAAATTGATATGTCGCAGATTTGCATACGACGAATAGAAACAGAGTTATAGTTGTTTATATCTGTCAGGCCGTGAATCACCATTGACGGCCGGATTGCCTACCACTCGAAACGATCGATGTTTGACGAAACTATGCAAGTTCGTCGCAGATCGGTATAAGGTGGGTCGTTGGGCCGTGTTTTAAGATACAAGTTGCTATGTCGCAGATTCGCATACGACCAATAGAAGCGGAGTTATCGATGTTTATATCAGTGAGGCCATTAATAACCATTGACGACAGGATTGCCTACCACTCGGAACGATCGACGTTTGACGAAACTATGCAAGTTCGTCGCAGATCGGTATAAGGTGGCTCGATGTGTCGTGTTTTAGGCTACAAATTGCTGTGTCGCATATTTACGTGCGACGAATAGAAGCGGAGTTATAGTTGTTTATATCTGTGAGGCCATGAATCACCATTGACGGCAGGATTGCCTACCACTCGGAACGATCGACGTTTGACGAAACTATGCAAGTTCTTCGCAGATCGGTATAAGATGGGTCGATGTGTCGTGTTTTAAGCTACAAATTGCTATGTCGCAGATTTGCGTACGACGAATAGAAGCGGAGTTATAGTTGCTTGTATCTGTCAGGCCATGAATCACCATTGACGGCCGGATTGCCTACCACTCGGAACGACCGACGTTTGCCGAAACTATGCAAGTTCGTCGCAGATCGGTATAAGGTGGGTCGTTGGGCCGTGTTTTAAGCTACAACTTGCTATGTCGCAGATTCGCATACGACGAATAGAAGCGAAGTTATCGATGTTTATATCTGTGAGGCCATGAATCACCATTGACGACCGGATTGCCTACCACTCGGAACGATCGACGCTTGGCGAAACTATGCAAGTTCGTCTCATATCGGTATAAGGTGGGTCGATGTGTCGTGCTTTAAGCTACAAATTGCTATGTCGCAGATTTGCATACGACGAATAGAAGCGGAGGGTTAGTTGTTTATATCTGTCAGGCCATGAATCACCATTGACGGCCGGATTGCCTTCCACTCGAAACGATCGACGTTTGAGAAAACTATGCAAGTTCGTCGCAGATCGGTATAAGGTGGGTCGATGTGTCGTGTTTTAAGCTACAAATTGCTATGTCGCAGATTTGCATACGACGAATAGAGGCGGAGTTATAGTTGTTTATATCTGTGAGGCCATGAATCGCCATTGACGGCAGGATTGCCTACCACTCGGAACGATCGACGTTTGACGAAACTATGCAAGTTCTTCGCAGATCGGTATAAGATGGGTCGATGTGTCGTGTTTTAAGCTACAAATTGCTATGTCGCAGATTCGCATACGACGAATAGAATTGGAGTTATAGTTGTTTATATCTGTCAGGCCATGAATCACCATTGACGGCCGGATTGCCTACCACTCGTAACGATCGACGTTTGCCGAAACTATGCAAGTTCGTCGCAGATCGGTATAAGGTGGGTCGATGTGCCGTGTTTTAAGCTACAACTTGCTATGTCGCAGATTTGCATACGACGAATAGAAGCAGAGTTATAGTTGTTTATATCCGTGAGGCCATGAATCACCATTGACGGCAGGATTGCCTACCACTCGGAACGATCGACGTTTGACGAAACTATTCAAGTTCTTCGCAGATCGGTATAAGATGGGTCGATGTGTCGTGTTTTAAGCTACAAATTGCTATGTCGCAGATTTGCATACGACGAATAGAAGTGGAGTTATAGTTGTTTATATCTGTCAGGCCATGAATCACCATTGACGGCCGGATTGCCTTCCACTCGAAACGATCGATGTTTGACGAAACTATGCAAGTTCGTCGCAGATCGGTATAAGGTGGGTCGTTAGGCCGTTTTTTAAGCTACAAGTTGCTGTGTCGCAGATTCGCATACGACGAATTGAAGCGGAGTTATCGATGTTTATATCTGTGAGGCCATTAATCACCATTGACGACAGGATTGCCTACCACTCGGAACGATCGACGTTTGACGAAACTATGCAAGTTCGTCGCAGATCGGTATAAGGTGGCTCGATGTGTCGTGTTTTAGGCTACAAATTGCTATGCCGCAGATTTGCGTACGACGAATAGAAGCGGAGTTATAGTTGTTTATATCTGTCAGGCAATGAATCACCATTGACGGCCGGATTGCCTACCACTCGGAACGACCGACGTTTGCCGAATCTATGCAAGTTCGTCGCAGATCGGTATAAGGTGGGTCGTTGGGCCGTGTTTTAAGCTACAACTTGCTATGTCGCAGATTCGCATACGACGAATAGAAGCGGAGTTATCGATGTTTATATCTGTGAGGCCATGAATCACCATTGACGACCGGATTGCCTACCACTCGGAACGATCGACGCTTGACGAAACTATGCAAGTTCGTCACAGATCGATATAAGGTGGGTCGATGTGTCGTGCTTTAAGCTACAAATTGCTATGTCGCAGATTTGCATACGACGAATAGAAGCGGAGTTATAGTTGTTTATATCTGTGAGGTCATGAATCATCATTGACGGCCGGAATGCCTACCACTCGAAACGATCGATGTTTGACGAAACAATGCAAGTTCGTCGCAGAACGGTATAAGGTGGGTCGATGTGCCGTGTTTTAAGCTACAAATTGCTATGTCGCAGATTTGCATACGACGAATAGAAGCGGAGTTATAGTTGTTTATATCTGTCAGGCCGTGAATCACCATTGACGGCCGGATTGCATACCACTCGGAACGATCGACGTTTGCCGACACTATGCAAGTTCTTCGCAGATCGGTATAAGGTGGGTCTATGTGTCGTGTTTTAAGCTACAAATTGCTATGTCGCAGATTTGCATACGACGAATAGAGGCGGAGTTATAGTTGTTTACATCTGTGAGGCCATGAATCACCATTGACGGCAGGATTGCCAACCACTCGGAACGATCGACTTTTGACGAAACTATGCAAGTTCTTCGCAGATCGGTATAAGATGGGTCGATGTGTCGTGTTTTAAGCTACAAATCGCTATGTCGCAGATTCGCATACGACGAATAGAAGTGGAGTTATAGTTGTTTATATCTGTCAGGCCATGAATCACCATTGACGGCCGGATTGCCTTCCACTCGAAACGTACGATGTTTGACGAAACTATGCAAGTTCTTCGCAGATCGGTATAAGGTGGGTCGATGTGCCGTGTTTTAAGCTACAACTTGCTATGTCGCAGATTCGCATACGACGAATAGAAGCGAAGTTATCGATGTTTATATCTGTGAGGCCATGAATCACCATTGACGACCGGATTGCCTACCACTCGGAACGATCGACGCTTGGCGAAACTATGCAAGTTCGTCTCATATCGGTATAAGGTGGGTCGATGTGTCGTGCTTTAAGCTACAAATTGCTATGTCGCAGATTTGCATACGACGAATAGAAGCGGAGTTATAGTTGTTTATATCTGTCAGGCCATGAATCACCATTGACGGCCGGATTGCCTACCACTCGGAACGATCGACGTTTGCCGAAACTATGCAAGTTCTTCGCAGATCGGTTTAAGGTGGGTCGATGTGCCGTGTTTTAAGCTACAACTTGCTATGTCGCAGATTTGCATACGACGAATAGAAGCAGAGTTATAGTTGTTTGTATCCGTGAGGCCATGAATCACCATTGACGGCAGGATTGCCTACCACTCGGAACGATCGACGTTTGACGAAACTATTCAAGTTCTTCGCAGATCGGTATAAGATGGGTCGATGTGTCGTGTTTTAAGCTACAAATTGCTATGTCGCAGATTTGCATACGACGAATAGAAGTGGAGTTATAGTTGTTTATATCTGTCAGGCCATGAATCACCATTGACGGCCGGATTGCCTTCCACTCGAAACGATCGATGTTTGACGAAACTATGCAAGTTCGTCGCAGATCGGTATAAGGTGGGTCGTTGGGCCGTTTTTTAAGCTACAAGTTGCTGTGTCGCAGATTCGCATACGACGAATTGAAGCGGAGTTATCGATGTTTATATCTGTGAGGCCATTAATCACCATTGACGACAGGATTGCCTACCACTCGGAACGATCGACGTTTGACGAAACTATGCAAGTTCGTCGCAGATCGGTATAAGGTGGCTCGAAGTGTCGTGTTTTAGGCTACAAATTGCTATGTCGCAGATTTGCGTACGACGAATAGAAGCGGAGTTATAGTTGTTTATATCTGTCAGGCAATGAATCACCATTGACGGCCGGATTGCCTACCACTCGGAACGATCGACGTTTGCCGAATCTATGCAAGTTCGTCGCAGATCGGTATGAGGTGGGTCGTTGGGCCGTGTTTTAAGCTACAACTTGCTATGTCGCAGATTCGCATACGACGAATAGAAGCGGAGTTATCGATGTTTATATCTGTGAGGCCATGAATCACCATTGACGACCGGATTGCCTACCACTCGGAACGATCGACGCTTGACGAAACTATGCAAGTTCGTCACAGATCGGTATAAGGTGGGTCGATGTGTCGTGCTTTAAGCTACAAATTGCTATGTCGCAGATTTGCATACGACGAATAGAAGCGGAGTTATAGTTGTTTATATCTGTGAGGTCATGAATCATCATTGACGGCCGGAATGCCTACCACTCGAAACGATCGATGTTTGACGAAACAATGCAAGTTCGTCGCAGATCGGTATAAGGTGGGTCGATGTGCCGTGTTTTAAGCTACAAATTGCTATGTCGCAGATTTGCATACGACGAATAGAAGCGGAGTTATAGTTGTTTATATCTGTCAGGCCGTGAATCACCATTGACGGCCGGATTGCATACCACTCGGAACGATCGACGTTTGCCGACACTATGCAAGTTCTTCGCAGATCGGTATAAGGTGGGTCTATGTGTCGTGTTTTAAGCTACAAATTGCTATGTCGCAGATTTGCATACGACGAATAGAGGCGGAGTTATAGTTGTTTACATCTGTGAGGCCATGAATCACCATTGACGGCAGGATTGCCAACCACTCGGAACGATCGACTTTTGACGAAACTATGCAAGTTCTTCGCAGATCGGTATAAGATGGGTCGATGTGTCGTGTTTTACGCTACAAATCGCTATGTCGCAGATTCGCATACGACGAATAGAAGTGGAGTTATAGTTGTTTATATCTGTCAGGCCATGAATCACCATTGACGGCCGGATTGCCTTCCACTCGAAACGTACGATGTTTGACGAAACTATGCAAGTTCTTCGCAGATCGGTATAAGGTGGGTCGATGTGCCGTGTTTTAAGCTACAACTTGCTATGTCGCAGATTCGCATACGACGAATAGAAGCGAAGTTATCGATGTTTATATCTGTGAGGCCATGAATCACCATTGACGACCGGATTGCCTACCACTCGGAACGATCGACGCTTGGCGAAACTATGCAAGTTCGTCTCATATCGGTATAAGGTGGGTCGATGTGTCGTGCTTTAAGCTACAAATTGCTATGTCGCAGATTTGCATACGACGAATAGAAGCGGAGTTATAGTTGTTTATATCTGTGAGGCCATGAATCATCATTGACGGCCGGAATGCCTACCACTCGAAACGATCGATGTTTGACAAAACTATGCAAGTTCGTCGCAGAACGGTATAAGGTGGGTCGATGTGTAGTGCTTTAAGCTACAAATTGCTATGTCGCAGATTTGCATACGACGAATAGAAGCGGAGTTATAGTTGTCTATATCTGTGAGGCCATGAATCACCATCGACGGCCGGATTGCCTACCACTCGAAACGATCGATGTTTGACGAAACTATGCAAGTTCTTCGCAGATCGGTATAAGATGGGTCGATGTGTCGTGTTTTAAGCTACAAATTGCTATGTCGCAGATTTGCATACGACGAATAGAAGTGGAGTTATAGTTGTTTATATCTGTCAGGCCATGAATCACCATTGACGGCCGGATTGCCTTCCACTCGGAACGATCGACGTTTGCCGAATCTATGCAAGTTCGTCGCAGATCGGTATAAGGTGGGTCGTTGGGCCGTGTTTTAAGCTACAACTTGCTATGTCGCAGATTCGCATACGACGAATAGAAGCGGAGTTATCGATGTTTATATCTGTGAGGCCATGAATCACCATTGACGACCGGATTGCCTACCACTCGAAACGATCGACGCTTGACGAAACTATGCAAGTTCGTCGCAGATCGGTATAAGGTGGGTCGATGTGTCGTGCTTTAAGCTACAAATTGCTATGTCGCAGATTTGCATACGACGAATAGAAGCGGAGTTATAGTTGTTTATATCTGTGAGGTCATGAATCATCATTGACGGCCGGAATGCCTACCACTCGAAACGATCGATGTTTGACGAAACAATGCAAGTTCGTCGCAGATCGCTATAAGGTGGGTCGATGTGCCGTGTTTTAAGCTACAAATTGCTATGTCGCAGATTTGCATACGACGAATAGAGGCGGAGTTATAGTTGTTTATATCTGTGAGGCCATGAATCGCCATTGACGGCAGGATTGCCTACCACTCGGAACGATCGACGTTTGACGAAACTATGCAAGTTCTTCGCAGATCGGTATAAGATGGGTCGATGTGTCGTGTTTTAAGCTACAAATTGCTATGTCGCAGATTCGCATACGACGAATAGAATTGGAGTTATAGTTGTTTATATCTGTCAGGCCATGAATCACCATTGACGGCCGGATTGCCTACCACTCGGAACGATCGACGTTTGCCGAAACTATGCAAGTTCTTCGCAGATCGGTATAAGGTGGGTCGATGTGCCATGTTTTAAGCTACAACTTGCTATGTCGCAGATTTGCATACGACGAATAGAAGCAGAGTTATAGTTGTTTATATCCGTGAGGCCATGAATCACCATTGACGGCAGGATTGCCTACCACTCGGAACGATCGACGTTTGACGAAACTATTCAAGTTCTTCGCAGATCGGTATAAGATGGGTCGATGTGTCGTGTTTTAAGCTACAAATTGCTATGTCGCAGATTTGCATACGACGAATAGAAGTGGAGTTATAGTTGTTTATATCTGTCAGGCCATGAATCACCATTGACGGCCGGATTGCCTTCCACTCGAAACGATCGATGTTTGACGAAACTATGCAAGTTCGTCGCAGATCGGTATAAGGTGGGTCGTTAGGCCGTTTTTTAAGCTACAAGTTGCTGTGTCGCAGATTCGCATACGACGAATTGAAGCGGAGTTATCGATGTTTATATCTGTGAGGCCATTAATCACCATTGACGACAGGATTGCCTACCACTCGGAACGATCGACGTTTGACGAAACTATGCAAGTTCGTCGCAGATCGGTATAATGTGGCTCGATGTGTCGTGTTTTAGGCTACAAATTGCTATGCCGCAGATTTGCGTCCGACGAATAGAAGCGGAGTTATAGTTGTTTATATCTGTCAGGCCGTGAATCACCATTGACGGCCGGATTGCATACCACTCGGAACGATCGACGTTTGCCGACACTATGCAAGTTCTTCGCAGATCGGTATAAGGTGGGTCTATGTGTCGTGTTTTAAGCTACAAATTGCTATGTCGCAGATTTGCATACGACGAATAGAGGCGGAGTTATAGTTGTTTACATCTGTGAGGCCATGAATCACCATTGACGGCAGGATTGCCAACCACTCGGAACGATCGACTTTTGACGAAACTATGCAAGTTCTTCGCAGATCGGTATAAGATGGGTCGATGTGTCGTGTTTTAAGCTACAAATCGCTATGTCGCAGATTCGCATACGACGAATAGAAGTGGAGTTACAGTTGTTTATATCTGTCAGGCCATGAATCACCATTGACGGCCGGATTGCCTTCCACTCGAAACGTACGATGTTTGACGAAACTATGCAAGTTCTTCGCAGATCGGTATAAGGTGGGTCGATGTGCCGTGTTTTAAGCTACAACTTGCTATGTCGCAGATTCGCATACGACGAATAGAAGCGGAGTTATCGATGTTTATATCTGTGAGGCCATGAATCACCATTGACGACCGGATTGCCTACCACTCGGAACGATCGACGCTTGACGAAACTATGCAAGTTCGTCACAGATCGGTATAAGGTGGGTCGATGTGTCGTGCTTTAAGCTACAAATTGCTATGTCGCAGATTTGCATACGACGAATAGAAGCGGAGTTATAGTTGTTTATATCTGTGAGGTCATGAATCATCATTGACGGCCGGAATGCCTACCACTCGAAACGATCGATGTTTGACGAAACAATGCAAGTTCGTCGCAGATCGGTATAAGGTGGGTCGATGTGCCGTGTTTTAAGCTACAAATTGCTATGTCGCAGATTTGCATACGACGAATAGAAGCGGAGTTATAGTTGTTTATATCTGTCAGGCCGTGAATCACCATTGACGGCCGGATTGCATACCACTCGGAACGATCGACGTTTGCCGACACTATGCAAGTTCTTCGCAGATCGGTATAAGGTGGGTCTATGTGTCGTGTTTTAAGCTACAAATTGCTATGTCGCAGATTTGCATACGACGAATAGAGGCGGAGTTATAGTTGTTTACATCTGTGAGGCCATGAATCACCATTGACGGCAGGATTGCCAACCACTCGGAACGATCGACTTTTGACGAAACTATGCAAGTTCTTCGCAGATCGGTATAAGATGGGTCGATGTGTCGTGTTTTAAGCTACAAATCGCTATGTCGCAGATTCGCATACGACGAATAGAAGTGAAGTTATAGTTGTTTATATCTGTCAGGCCATGAATCACCATTGACGGCCGGATTGCCTTCCACTCGAAACGTACGATGTTTGACGAAACTATGCAAGTTCTTCGCAGATCGGTATAAGGTGGGTCGATGTGCCGTGTTTTAAGCTACAACTTGCTATGTCGCAGATTCGCATACGACGAATAGAAGCGAAGTTATCGATGTTTATATCTGTGAGGCCATGAATCACCATTGACGACCGGATTGCCTACCACTCGGAACGATCGACGCTTGGCGAAACTATGCAAGTTCGTCTCATATCGGTATAAGGTGGGTCGATGTGTCGTGCTTTAAGCTACAAATTGCTATGTCGCAGATTTGCATACGACGAATAGAAGCGGAGTTATAGTTGTTTATATCTGTCAGGCCATGAATCACCATTGACGGCCGGATTGCCTACCACTCGGAACGATCGACGTTTGCCGAAACTATGCAAGTTCTTCGCAGATCGGTTTAAGGTGGGTCGATGTGCCGTGTTTTAAGCTACAACTTGCTATGTCGCAGATTTGCATACGACGAATAGAAGCAGAGTTATAGTTGTTTGTATCCGTGAGGCCATGAATCACCATTGACGGCAGGATTGCCTACCACTCGGAACGATCGACGTTTGACGAAACTATTCAAGTTCTTCGCAGATCGGTATAAGATGGGTCGATGTGTCGTGTTTTAAGCTACAAATTGCTATGTCGCAGATTTGCATACGACGAATAGAAGTGGAGTTATAGTTGTTTATATCTGTCAGGCCATGAATCACCATTGACGGCCGGATTGCCTTCCACTCGAAACGATCGATGTTTGACGAAACTATGCAAGTTCGTCGCAGATCGGTATAAGGTGGGTCGTTGGGCCGTTTTTTAAGCTACAAGTTGCTGTGTCGCAGATTCGCATACGACGAATTGAAGCGGAGTTATCGATGTTTATATCTGTGAGGCCATTAATCACCATTGACGACAGGATTGCCTACCACTCGGAACGATCGACGTTTGACGAAACTATGCAAGTTCGTCGCAGATCGGTATAAGGTGGCTCGAAGTGTCGTGTTTTAGGCTACAAATTGCTATGTCGCAGATTTGCGTACGACGAATAGAAGCGGAGTTATAGTTGTTTATATCTGTCAGGCAATGAATCACCATTGACGGCCGGATTGCCTACCACTCGGAACGATCGACGTTTGCCGAATCTATGCAAGTTCGTCGCAGATCGGTATGAGGTGGGTCGTTGGGCCGTGTTTTAAGCTACAACTTGCTATGTCGCAGATTCGCATACGACGAATGGAAGCGGAGTTATCGATGTATATATCTGTGAGGCCATGAATCACCATTGACGACCGGATTGCCTACCACTCGGAACGATCGACGCTTGACGAAACTATGCAAGTTCGTCACAGATCGGTATAAGGTGGGTCGATGTGTCGTGCTTTAAGCTACAAATTGCTATGTCGCAGATTTGCATACGACGAATAGAAGCGGAGTTATAGTTGTTTATATCTGTGAGGTCATGAATCATCATTGACGGCCGGAATGCCTACCACTCGAAACGATCGATGTTTGACGAAACAATGCAAGTTCGTCGCAGATCGGTATAAGGTGGGTCGATGTGCCGTGTTTTAAGCTACAAATTGCTATGTCGCAGATTTGCATACGACGAATAGAAGCGGAGTTATAGTTGTTTATATCTGTCAGGCCGTGAATCACCATTGACGGCCGGATTGCATACCACTCGGAACGATCGACGTTTGCCGACACTATGCAAGTTCTTCGCAGATCGGTATAAGGTGGGTCTATGTGTCGTGTTTTAAGCTACAAATTGCTATGTCGCAGATTTGCATACGACGAATAGAGGCGGAGTTATAGTTGTTTACATCTGTGAGGCCATGAATCACCATTGACGGCAGGATTGCCAACCACTCGGAACGATCGACTTTTGACGAAACTATGCAAGTTCTTCGCAGATCGGTATAAGATGGGTCGATGTGTCGTGTTTTAAGCTACAAATCGCTATGTCGCAGATTCGCATACGACGAATAGAAGTGGAGTTATAGTTGTTTATATCTGTCAGGCCATGAATCACCATTGACGGCCGGATTGCCTTCCACTCGAAACGTACGATGTTTGACGAAACTATGCAAGTTCTTCGCAGATCGGTATAAGGTGGGTCGATGTGCCGTGTTTTAAGCTACAACTTGCTATGTCGCAGATTCGCATACGACGAATAGAAGCGAAGTTATCGATGTTTATATCTGTGAGGCCATGAATCACCATTGACGACCGGATTGCCTACCACTCGGAACGATCGACGCTTGGCGAAACTATGCAAGTTCGTCTCATATCGGTATAAGGTGGGTCGATGTGTCGTGCTTTAAGCTACAAATTGCTATGTCGCAGATTTGCATACGACGAATAGAAGCGGAGTTATAGTTGTTTATATCTGTGAGGTCATGAATCATCATTGACGGCCGGAATGCCTACCACTCGAAACGATCGAAGTTTGACGAAACAATGCAAGTTCGTCGCAGATCGCTATAAGGTGGGTCGATGTGCCGTGTTTTAAGCTACAAATTGCTATGTCGCAGATTTGCATACGACGAATAGAGGCGGAGTTATAGTTGTTTATATCTGTGAGGCCATGAATCACCATTGACGGCAGGATTGCCTACCACTCGGAACGATCGACGTTTGACGAAACTATGCAAGTTCTTCGCAGATCGGTATAAGATGGGTCGATGTGTCGTGTTTTAAGCTACAAATTGCTATGTCGCAGATTCGCATACGACGAATAGAATTGGAGTTATAGTTGTTTATATCTGTCAGGCCATGAATCACCATTGACGGCCGGATTGCCTACCACTCGGAACGATCGACGTTTGCCGAAACTATGCAAGTTCTTCGCAGATCGGTATAAGGTGGGTCGATGTGCCGTGTTTTAAGCTACAACTTGCTATGTCGCAGATTTGCATACGACGAATAGAAGCAGAGTTATAGTTGTTTATATCCGTGAGGCCATGAATCACCATTGACGGCAGGATTGCCTACCACTCGGAACGATCGACGTTTGACGAAACTATTCAAGTTCTTCGCAGATCGGTATAAGATGGGTCGATGTGTCGTGTTTTAAGCTACAAATTGCTATGTCGCAGATTTGCATACGACGAATAGAAGTGGAGTTATAGTTGTTTATATCTGTCAGGCCATGAATCACCATTGACGGCCGGATTGCCTTCCACTCGAAACGATCGATGTTTGACGAAACTATGCAAGTTCGTCGCAGATCGGTATAAGGTGGGTCGTTAGGCCGTTTTTTAAGCTACAAGTTGCTGTGTCGCAGATTCGCATACGACGAATTGAAGCGGAGTTATCGATGTTTATATCTGTGAGGCCATTAATCACCATTGACGACAGGATTGCCTACCACTCGGAACGATCGACGTTTGCCGAATCTATGCAAGTTCGTCGCAGATCGGTATAAGGTGGGTCGTTGGGCCGTGTTTTAAGCTACAACTTGCTATGTCGCAGATTCGCATACGACGAATAGAAGCGGAGTTATCGATGTTTATATCTGTGAGGCCATGAATCACCATTGACGACCGGATTGCCTACCACTCGGAACGATCGACGCTTGACGAAACTATGCAAGTTCGTCACAGATCGATATAAGGTGGGTCGATGTGTCGTGCTTTAAGCTACAAATTGCTATGTCGCAGATTTGCATACGACGAATAGAAGCGGAGTTATAGTTGTTTATATCTGTGAGGTCATGAATCATCATTGACGGCCGGAATGCCTACCACTCGAAACGATCGATGTTTGACGAAACAATGCAAGTTCGTCGCAGATCGGTATAAGGTGGGTCGATGTGCCGTGTTTTAAGCTACAAATTGCTATGTCGCAGATTTGCATACGACGAATAGAAGCGGAGTTATAGTTGTTTATATCTGTCAGGCCGTGAATCACCATTGACGGCCGGATTGCATACCACTCGGAACGATCGACGTTTGCCGAAACAATGCAAGTTCGTCGCAGATCGGTATAAGGTGGGTCGATGTGCCGTGTTTTAAGCTACAAATTGCTATGTCGCAGATTTGCATACGACGAATAGAAGCGGAGTTATAGTTGTTTATATCTGTCAGGCCGTGAATCACCATTGACGGCCGGATTGCATACCACTCGGAACGATCGACGTTTGCCGACACTATGCAAGTTCTTCGCAGATCGGTATAAGGTGGGTCTATGTGTCGTGTTTTAAGCTACAAATTGCTATGTCGCAGATTTGCATACGACGAATAGAGGCGGAGTTATAGTTGTTTACATCTGTGAGGCCATGAATCACCATTGACGGCAGGATTGCCAACCACTCGGAACGATCGACTTTTGACGAAACTATGCAAGTTCTTCGCAGATCGGTATAAGATGGGTCGATGTGTCGTGTTTTAAGCTACAAATCGCTATGTCGCAGATTCGCATACGACGAATAGAAGTGGAGTTATAGTTGTTTATATCTGTCAGGCCATGAATCACCATTGACGGCCGGATTGCCTTCCACTCGAAACGTACGATGTTTGACGAAACTATGCAAGTTCTTCGCAGATCGGTATAAGGTGGGTCGATGTGCCGTGTTTTAAGCTACAACTTGCTATGTCGCAGATTCGCATACGACGAATAGAAGCGAAGTTATCGATGTTTATATCTGTGAGGCCATGAATCACCATTGACGACCGGATTGCCTACCACTCGGAACGATCGACGCTTGGCGAAACTATGCAAGTTCGTCTCATATCGGTATAAGGTGGGTCGATGTGTCGTGCTTTAAGCTACAAATTGCTATGTCGCAGATTTGCATACGACGAATAGAAGCGGAGTTATAGTTGTTTATATCTGTGAGGTCATGAATCATCATTGACGGCCGGAATGCCTACCACTCGAAACGATCGATGTTTGACGAAACAATGCAAGTTCGTCGCAGATCGCTATAAGGTGGGTCGATGTGCCGTGTTTTAAGCTACAAATTGCTATGTCGCAGATTTGCATACGACGAATAGAGGCGGAGTTATAGTTGTTTATATCTGTGAGGCCATGAATCGCCATTGACGGCAGGATTGCCTACCACTCGGAACGATCGACGTTTGACGAAACTATGCAAGTTCTTCGCAGATCGGTATAAGATGGGTCGATGTGTCGTGTTTTAAGCTACAAATTGCTATGTCGCAGATTCGCATACGACGAATAGAATTGGAGTTATAGTTGTTTATATCTTTCAGGCCATGAATCACCATTGACGGCCGGATTGCCTACCACTCGGAACGATCGACGTTTGCCGAAACTATGCAAGTTCTTCGCAGATCGGTATAAGGTGGGTCGATGTGCCGTGTTTTAAGCTACAACTTGCTATGTCGCAGATTTGCATACGACGAATAGAAGCAGAGTTATAGTTGTTTATATCCGTGAGGCCATGAATCACCATTGACGGCAGGATTGCCTACCACTCGGAACGATCGACGTTTGACGAAACTATTCAAGTTCTTCGCAGATCGGTATAAGATGGGTCGATGTGTCGTGTTTTAAGCTACAAATTGCTATGTCGCAGATTTGCATACGACGAATAGAAGTGGAGTTATAGTTGTTTATATCTGTCAGGCCATGAATCACCATTGACGGCCGGATTGCCTTCCACTCGAAACGATCGATGTTTGACGAAACTATGCAAGTTCGTCGCAGATCGGTATAAGGTGGGTCGTTAGGCCGTTTTTTAAGCTACAAGTTGCTGTGTCGCAGATTCGCATACGACGAATTAAAGCGGAGTTATCGATGTTTATATCTGTGAGGCCATTAATCACCATTGACGACAGGATTGCCTACCACTCGGAACGATCGACGTTTGACGAAACTATGCAAGTTCGTCGCAGATCGGTATAAGGTGGCTCGATGTGTCGTGTTTTAGGCTACAAATTGCTATGCCGCAGATTTGCGTACGACGAATAGAAGCGGAGTTATAGTTGTTTATATCTGTCAGGCAATGAATCACCATTGACGGCCGGATTGCCTACCACTCGGAACGACCGACGTTTGCCGAATCTATGCAAGTTCGTCGCAGATCGGTATAAGGTGGGTCGTTGGGCCGTGTTTTAAGCTACAACTTGCTATGTCGCAGATTCGCATACGACGAATAGAAGCGGAGTTATCGATGTTTATATCTGTGAGGCCATGAATCACCATTGACGACCGGATTGCCTACCACTCGGAACGATCGACGCTTGACGAAACTATGCAAGTTCGTCACAGATCGATATAAGGTGGGTCGATGTGTCGTGCTTTAAGCTACAAATTGCTATGTCGCAGATTTGCATACGACGAATAGAAGCGGAGTTATAGTTGTTTATATCTGTGAGGTCATGAATCATCATTGACGGCCGGAATGCCTACCACTCGAAACGATCGATGTTTGACGAAACAATGCAAGTTCGTCGCAGATCGGTATAAGGTGGGTCGATGTGCCGTGTTTTAAGCTACAAATTGCTATGTCGCAGATTTGCATACGACGAATAGAAGCGGAGTTATAGTTGTTTATATCTGTCAGGCCGTGAATCACCATTGACGGCCGGATTGCATACCACTCGGAACGATCGACGTTTGCCGACACTATGCAAGTTCTTCGCAGATCGGTATAAGGTGGGTCTATGTGTCGTGTTTTAAGCTACAAATTGCTATGTCGCAGATTTGCATACGACGAATAGAGGCGGAGTTATAGTTGTTTACATCTGTGAGGCCATGAATCACCATTGACGGCAGGATTGCCAACCACTCGGAACGATCGACTTTTGACGAAACTATGCAAGTTCTTCGCAGATCGGTATAAGATGGGTCGATGTGTCGTGTTTTAAGCTACAAATCGCTATGTCGCAGATTCGCATACGACGAATAGAAGTGGAGTTACAGTTGTTTATATCTGTCAGGCCATGAATCACCATTGACGGCCGGATTGCCTTCCACTCGAAACGTACGATGTTTGACGAAACTATGCAAGTTCTTCGCAGATCGGTATAAGGTGGGTCGATGTGCCGTGTTTTAAGCTACAACTTGCTATGTCGCAGATTCGCATACGACGAATAGAAGCGAAGTTATCGATGTTTATATCTGTGAGGCCATGAATCACCATTGACGACCGGATTGCCTACCACTCGGAACGATCGACGCTTGGCGAAACTATGCAAGTTCGTCTCATATCGGTATAAGGTGGGTCGATGTGTCGTGCTTTAAGCTACAAATTGCTATGTCGCAGATTTGCATACGACGAATAGAAGCGGAGTTATAGTTGTTTATATCTGTCAGGCCATGAATCACCATTGACGGCCGGATTGCCTACCACTCGGAACGATCGACGTTTGCCGAAACTATGCAAGTTCTTCGCAGATCGGTTTAAGGTGGGTCGATGTGCCGTGTTTTAAGCTACAACTTGCTATGTCGCAGATTTGCATACGACGAATAGAAGCAGAGTTATAGTTGTTTGTATCCGTGAGGCCATGAATCACCATTGACGGCAGGATTGCCTACCACTCGGAACGATCGACGTTTGACGAAACTATTCAAGTTCTTCGCAGATCGGTATAAGATGGGTCGATGTGTCGTGTTTTAAGCTACAAATTGCTATGTCGCAGATTTGCATACGACGAATAGAAGTGGAGTTATAGTTGTTTATATCTGTCAGGCCATGAATCACCATTGACGGCCGGATTGCCTTCCACTCGAAACGATCGATGTTTGACGAAACTATGCAAGTTCGTCGCAGATCGGTATAAGGTGGGTCGTTGGGCCGTTTTTTAAGCTACAAGTTGCTGTGTCGCAGATTCGCATACGACGAATTGAAGCGGAGTTATCGATGTTTATATCTGTGAGGCCATGAATCACCATTGACGACCGGATTGCCTACCACTCGGAACGATCGACGCTTGACGAAACTATGCAAGTTCGTCACAGATCGATATAAGGTGGGTCGATGTGTCGTGCTTTAAGCTACAAATTGCTATGTCGCAGATTTGCATACGACGAATAGAAGCGGAGTTATAGTTGTTTATATCTGTGAGGTCATGAATCATCATTGACGGCCGGAATGCCTACCACTCGAAACGATCGATGTTTGACGAAACAATGCAAGTTCGTCGCAGATCGGTATAAGGTGGGTCGATGTGCCGTGTTTTAAGCTACAAATTGCTATGTCGCAGATTTGCATACGACGAATAGAAGCGGAGTTATAGTTGTTTATATCTGTCAGGCCGTGAATCACCATTGACGGCCGGATTGCATACCACTCGGAACGATCGACGTTTGCCGACACTATGCAAGTTCTTCGCAGATCGGTATAAGGTGGGTCTATGTGTCGTGTTTTAAGCTACAAATTGCTATGTCGCAGATTTGCATACGACGAATAGAGGCGGAGTTATAGTTGTTTACATCTGTGAGGCCATGAATCACCATTGACGGCAGGATTGCCAACCACTCGGAACGATCGACTTTTGACGAAACTATGCAAGTTCTTCGCAGATCGGTATAAGATGGGTCGATGTGTCGTGTTTTAAGCTACAAATCGCTATGTCGCAGATTCGCATACGACGAATAGAAGTGGAGTTACAGTTGTTTATATCTGTCAGGCCATGAATCACCATTGACGGCCGGATTGCCTTCCACTCGAAACGTACGATGTTTGACGAAACTATGCAAGTTCTTCGCAGATCGGTATAAGGTGGGTCGATGTGCCGTGTTTTAAGCTACAACTTGCTATGTCGCAGATTCGCATACGACGAATAGAAGCGAAGTTATCGATGTTTATATCTGTGAGGCCATGAATCACCATTGACGACCGGATTGCCTACCACTCGGAACGATCGACGCTTGGCGAAACTATGCAAGTTCGTCTCATATCGGTATAAGGTGGGTCGATGTGTCGTGCTTTAAGCTACAAATTGCTATGTCGCAGATTTGCATACGACGAATAGAAGAGGAGTTATAGTTGTTTATATCTGTCAGGCCATGAATCACCATTGACGGCCGGATTGCCTACCACTCGGAACGATCGACGTTTGCCGAAACTATGCAAGTTCTTCGCAGATCGGTTTAAGGTGGGTCGATGTGCCGTGATTTAAGCTACAACTTGCTATGTCGCAGATTTGCATACGACGAATAGAAGCAGAGTTATAGTTGTTTGTATCCGTGAGGCCATGAATCACCATTGACGGCAGGATTGCCTACCACTCGGAACGATCGACGTTTGACGAAACTATTCAAGTTCTTCGCAGATCGGTATAAGATGGGTCGATGTGTCGTGTTTTAAGCTACAAATTGCTATGTCGCAGATTTGCATACGACGAATAGAAGTGGAGTTATAGTTGTTTATATCTGTCAGGCCATGAATCACCATTGACGGCCGGATTGCCTTCCACTCGAAACGATCGATGTTTGACGAAACTATGCAAGTTCGTCGCAGATCGGTATAAGGTGGGTCGTTGGGCCGTTTTTTAAGCTACAAGTTGCTGTGTCGCAGATTCGCATACGACGAATTGAAGCGGAGTTATCGATGTTTATATCTGTGAGGCCATTAATCACCATTGACGACAGGATTGCCTACCACTCGGAACGATCGACGTTTGACGAAACTATGCAAGTTCGTCGCAGATCGGTATAAGGTGGCTCGAAGTGTCGTGTTTTAGGCTACAAATTGCTATGTCGCAGATTTGCGTACGACGAATAGAAGCGGAGTTATAGTTGTTTATATCTGTCAGGCAATGAATCACCATTGACGGCCGGATTGCCTACCACTCGGAACGATCGACGTTTGCCGAATCTATGCAAGTTCGTCGCAGATCGGTATGAGGTGGGTCGTTGGGCCGTGTTTTAAGCTACAACTTGCTATGTCGCAGATTCGCATACGACGAATAGAAGCGGAGTTATCGATGTTTATATCTGTGAGGCCATGAATCACCATTGACGACCGGATTGCCTACCACTCGGAACGATCGACGCTTGACGAAACTATGCAAGTTCGTCACAGATCGGTATAAGGTGGGTCGATGTGTCGTGCTTTAAGCTACAAATTGCTATGTCGCAGATTTGCATACGACGAATAGAAGCGGAGTTATAGTTGTTTATATCTGTGAGGTCATGAATCATCATTGACGGCCGGAATGCCTACCACTCGAAACGATCGATGTTTGACGAAACAATGCAAGTTCGTCGCAGATCGGTATAAGGTGGGTCGATGTGTCGTGTTTTAAGCTACAAATTGCTATGTCGCAGATTTGCATACGACGAATAGAAGCGGAGTTATAGTTGTTTATATCTGTCAGGCCGTGAATCACCATTGACGGCCGGATTGCATACCACTCGGAACGATCGACGTTTGCCGACACTATGCAAGTTCTTCGCAGATCGGTATAAGGTGGGTCTATGTGTCGTGTTTTAAGCTACAAATTGCTATGTCGCAGATTTGCATACGACGAATAGAGGCGGAGTTATAGTTGTTTACATCTGTGAGGCCATGAATCACCATTGACGGCAGGATTGCCAACCACTCGGAACGATCGACTTTTGACGAAACTATGCAAGTTCTTCGCAGATCGGTATAAGATGGGTCGATGTGTCGTGTTTTAAGCTACAAATCGCTATGTCGCAGATTCGCATACGACGAATAGAAGTGGAGTTATAGTTGTTTATATCTGTCAGGCCATGAATCACCATTGACGGCCGGATTGCCTTCCACTCGTAACGTACGATGTTTGACGAAACTATGCAAGTTCTTCGCAGATCGGTATAAGGTGGGTCGATGTGCCGTGTTTTAAGCTACAACTTGCTATGTCGCAGATTCGCATACGACGAATAGAAGCGAAGTTATCGATGTTTATATCTGTGAGGCCATGAATCACCATTGACGACCGGATTGCCTACCACTCGGAACGATCGACGCTTTGCGAAACTATGCAAGTTCGTCTCATATCGGTATAAGGTGGGTCGATGTGTCGTGCTTTAAGCTACAAATTGCTATGTCGCAGATTTGCATACGACGAATAGAAGCGGAGTTATAGTTGTTTATATCTGTGAGGCCATGAATCATCATTGACGGCCGGAATGCCTACCACTCGAAACGATCGATGTTTGACAAAACTATGCAAGTTCGTCGCAGAACGGTATAAGGTGGGTCGATGTGTAGTGCTTTAAGCTACAAATTGCTATGTCGCAGATTTGCATACGACGAATAGAAGCGGAGTTATAGTTGTCTATATCTGTGAGGCCATGAATCACCATCGACGGCCGGATTGCCTACCACTCGAAACGATCGATGTTTGACGAAACTATGCAAGTTCTTCGCAGATCGGTATAAGATGGGTCGATGTGTCGTGTTTTAAGCTACAAATTGCTATGTCGCAGATTTGCATACGACGAATAGAAGCGGAGTTATAGTTGTTTATATCTGTCAGGCCATGAATCACCATTGACGGCCGGATTGCCTACCACTCGGAACGATCGACGTTTGCCGAAACTATGCAAGTTCTTCGCAGATCGGTTTAAGGTGGGTCGATGTGCCGTGTTTTAAGCTACAACTTGCTATGTCGCAGATTTGCATACGACGAATAGAAGCAGAGTTATAGTTGTTTATATCCGTGAGGCCATGAATCACCATTGACGGCAGGATTGCCTACCACTCGGAACGATCGACGTTTGACGAAACTATTCAAGTTCTTCGCAGATCGGTATAAGCTGGGTCGATGTGTCGTGTTTTAAGCTACAAATTGCTATGTCGCAGATTTGCATACGACGAATAGAAGTGGAGTTATAGTTGTTTATATCTGTCAGGCAATGAATCACCATTGACGGCCGGATTGCCTACCACTCGGAACGATCGACGTTTGCCGAATCTATGCAAGTTCGTCGCAGATCGGTATGAGGTGGGTCGTTGGGCCGTGTTTTAAGCTACAACTTGCTATGTCGCAGATTCGCATACGACGAATAGAAGCGGAGTTATCGATGTTTATATCTGTGAGGCCATGAATCACCATTGACGACCGGATTGCCTACCACTCGGAACGATCGACGCTTGACGAAACTATGCAAGTTCGTCACAGATCGGTATAAGGTGGGTCGATGTGTCGTGCTTTAAGCTACAAATTGCTATGTCGCAGATTTGCATACGACGAATAGAAGCGGAGTTATAGTTGTTTATATCTGTGAGGTCATGAATCATCATTGACGGCCGGAATGCCTACCACTCGAAACGATCGATGTTTGACGAAACAATGCAAGTTCGTCGCAGATCGGTATAAGGTGGGTCGATGTGCCGTGTTTTAAGCTACAAATTGCTATGTCGCAGATTTGCATACGACGAATAGAAGCGGAGTTATAGTTGTTTATATCTGTCAGGCCGTGAATCACCATTGACGGCCGGATTGCATACCACTCGGAACGATCGACGTTTGCCGACACTATGCAAGTCCTTCGCAGATCGGTATAAGGTGGGTCTATGTGTCGTGTTTTAAGCTACAAATTGCTATGTCGCAGATTTGCATACGACGAATAGAGGCGGAGTTATAGTTGTTTACATCTGTGAGGCCATGAATCACCATTGACGGCAGGATTGCCAACCACTCGGAACGATCGACTTTTGACGAAACTATGCAAGTTCTTCGCAGATCGGTATAAGATGGGTCGATGTGTCGTGTTTTAAGCTACAAATCGCTATGTCGCAGATTCGCATACGACGAATAGAAGTGGAGTTATAGTTGTTTATATCTGTCAGGCCATGAATCACCATTGACGGCCGGATTGCCTTCCACTCGAAACGTACGATGTTTGACGAAACTATGCAAGTTCTTCGCAGATCGGTATAAGGTGGGTCGATGTGCCGTGTTTTAAGCTACAACTTGCTATGTCGCAGATTTGCATACGACGAATAGAGGCGGAGTTATAGTTGTTTATATCTGTGAGGCCATGAATCGCCATTGACGGCAGGATTGCCTACCACTCGGAACGATCGACGTTTGACGAAACTATGCAAGTTCTTCGCAGATCGGTATAAGATGGGTCGATGTGTCGTGTTTTAAGCTACAAATTGCTATGTCGCAGATTCGCATACGACGAATAGAATTGGAGTTATAGTTGTTTATATCTGTCAGGCCATGAATCACCATTGACGGCCGGATTGCCTACCACTCGGAACGATCGACGTTTGCCGAAACTATGCAAGTTCTTCGCAGATCGGTATAAGGTGGGTCGATGTGCCGTGTTTTAAGCTACAACTTGCTATGTCGCAGATTTGCATACGACGAATAGAAGCAGAGTTATAGTTGTTTATATCCGTGAGGCCATGAATCACCATTGACGGCAGGATTGCCTACCACTCGGAACGATCGACGTTTGACGAAACTATTCAAGTTCTTCGCAGATCGGTATAAGATGGGTCGATGTGTCGTGTTTTAAGCTACAAATTGCTATGTCGCAGATTTGCATACGACGAATAGAAGTGGAGTTATAGTTGTTTATATCTGTCAGGCCATGAATCACCATTGACGGCCGGATTGCCTTCCACTCGAAACGATCGATGTTTGACGAAACTATGCAAGTTCGTCGCAGATCGGTATAAGGTGGGTCGTTAGGCCGTTTTTTAAGCTACAAGTTGCTGTGTCGCAGATTCGCATACGACGAATTGAAGCGGAGTTATCGATGTTTATATCTGTGAGGCCATTAATCACCATTGACGACAGGATTGCCTACCACTCGGAACGATCGACGTTTGCCGAATCTATGCAAGTTCGTCGCAGATCGGTATAAGGTGGGTCGTTGGGCCGTGTTTTAAGCTACAACTTGCTATGTCGCAGATTCGCATACGACGAATAGAAGCGGAGTTATCGATGTTTATATCTGTGAGGCCATGAATCACCATTGACGACCGGATTGCCTACCACTCGGAACGATCGACGCTTGACGAAACTATGCAAGTTCGTCACAGATCGATATAAGGTGGGTCGATGTGTCGTGCTTTAAGCTACAAATTGCTATGTCGCAGATTTGCATACGACGAATAGAAGCGGAGTTATAGTTGTTTATATCTGTGAGGTCATGAATCATCATTGACGGCCGGAATGCCTACCACTCGAAACGATCGATGTTTGACGAAACAATGCAAGTTCGTCGCAGATCGGTATAAGGTGGGTCGATGTGCCGTGTTTTAAGCTACAAATTGCTATGTCGCAGATTTGCATACGACGAATAGAAGCGGAGTTATAGTTGTTTATATCTGTCAGGCCGTGAATCACCATTGACGGCCGGATTGCATACCACTCGGAACGATCGACGTTTGCCGAAACAATGCAAGTTCGTCGCAGATCGGTATAAGGTGGGTCGATGTGCCGTGTTTTAAGCTACAAATTGCTATGTCGCAGATTTGCATACGACGAATAGAAGCGGAGTTATAGTTGTTTATATCTGTCAGGCCGTGAATCACCATTGACGGCCGGATTGCAAACCACTCGGAACGATCGACGTTTGCCGACACTATGCAAGTTCTTCGCAGATCGGTATAAGGTGGGTCTATGTGTCGTGTTTTAAGCTACAAATTGCTATGTCGCAGATTTGCATACGACGAATAGAGGCGGAGTTATAGTTGTTTACATCTGTGAGGCCATGAATCACCATTGACGGCAGGATTGCCAACCACTCGGAACGATCGACTTTTGACGAAACTATGCAAGTTCTTCGCAGATCGGTATAAGATGGGTCGATGTGTCGTGTTTTAAGCTACAAATCGCTATGTCGCAGATTCGCATACGACGAATAGAAGTGGAGTTATAGTTGTTTATATCTGTCAGGCCATGAATCACCATTGACGGCCGGATTGCCTTCCACTCGAAACGTACGATGTTTGACGAAACTATGCAAGTTCTTCGCAGATCGGTATAAGGTGGGTCGATGTGCCGTGTTTTAAGCTACAACTTGCTATGTCGCAGATTCGCATACGACGAATAGAAGCGAAGTTATCGATGTTTATATCTGTGAGGCCATGAATCACCATTGACGACCGGATTGCCTACCACTCGGAACGATCGACGCTTGGCGAAACTATGCAAGTTCGTCTCATATCGGTATAAGGTGGGTCGATGTGTCGTGCTTTAAGCTACAAATTGCTATGTCGCAGATTTGCATACGACGAATAGAAGCGGAGTTATAGTTGTTTATATCTGTGAGGTCATGAATCATCATTGACGGCCGGAATGCCTACCACTCGAAACGATCGATGTTTGACGAAACAATGCAAGTTCGTCGCAGATCGCTATAAGGTGGGTCGATGTGCCGTGTTTTAAGCTACAAATTGCTATGTCGCAGATTTGCATACGACGAATAGAGGCGGAGTTATAGTTGTTTATATCTGTGAGGCCATGAATCGCCATTGACGGCAGGATTGCCTACCACTCGGAACGATCGACGTTTGACGAAACTATGCAAGTTCTTCGCAGATCGGTATAAGATGGGTCGATGTGTCGTGTTTTAAGCTACAAATTGCTATGTCGCAGATTCGCATACGACGAATAGAATTGGAGTTATAGTTGTTTATATCTGTCAGGCCATGAATCACCATTGACGGCCGGATTGCCTACCACTCGGAACGATCGACGTTTGCCGAAACTATGCAAGTTCTTCGCAGATCGGTATAAGGTGGGTCGATGTGCCGTGTTTTAAGCTACAACTTGCTATGTCGCAGATTTGCATACGACGAATAGAAGCAGAGTTATAGTTGTTTATATCCGTGAGGCCATGAATCACCATTGACGGCAGGATTGCCTACCACTCGGAACGATCGACGTTTGACGAAACTATTCAAGTTCTTCGCAGATCGGTATAAGATGGGTCGATGTGTCGTGTTTTAAGCTACAAATTGCTATGTCGCAGATTTGCATACGACGAATAGAAGTGGAGTTATAGTTGTTTATATCTGTCAGGCCATGAATCACCATTGACGGCCGGATTGCCTACCACTCGAAACGATCGATGTTTGACGAAACTATGCAAGTTCGTCGCAGATCGGTATAAGGTGGGTCGTTAGGCCGTTTTTTAAGCTACAAGTTGCTGTGTCGCAGATTCGCATACGACGAATTAAAGCGGAGTTATCGATGTTTATATCTGTGAGGCCATTAATCACCATTGACGACAGGATTGCCTACCACTCGGAACGATCGACGTTTGACGAAACTATGCAAGTTCGTCGCAGATCGGTATAAGGTGGCTCGATGTGTCGTGTTTTAGGCTACAAATTGCTATGCCGCAGATTTGCGTACGACGAATAGAAGCGGAGTTATAGTTGTTTATATCTGTCAGGCAATGAATCACCATTGACGGCCGGATTGCCTACCACTCGGAACGACCGACGTTTGCCGAATCTATGCAAGTTCGTCGCAGATCGGTATAAGGTGGGTCGTTGGGCCGTGTTTTAAGCTACAACTTGCTATGTCGCAGATTCGCATACGACGAATAGAAGCGGAGTTATCGATGTTTATATCTGTGAGGCCATGAATCACCATTGACGACCGGATTGCCTACCACTCGGAACGATCGACGCTTGACGAAACTATGCAAGTTCGTCACAGATCGATATAAGGTGGGTCGATGTGTCGTGCTTTAAGCTACAAATTGCTATGTCGCAGATTTGCATACGACGAATAGAAGCGGAGTTATAGTTGTTTATATCTGTGAGGTCATGAATCATCATTGACGGCCGGAATGCCTACCACTCGAAACGATCGATGTTTGACGAAACAATGCAAGTTCGTCGCAGATCGGTATAAGGTGGGTCGATGTGCCGTGTTTTAAGCTACAAATTGCTATGTCGCAGATTTGCATACGACGAATAGAAGCGGAGTTATAGTTGTTTATATCTGTCAGGCCGTGAATCACCATTGACGGCCGGATTGCATACCACTCGGAACGATCGACGTTTGCCGACACTATGCAAGTTCTTCGCAGATCGGTATAAGGTGGGTCTATGTGTCGTGTTTTAAGCTACAAATTGCTATGTCGCAGATTTGCATACGACGAATAGAGGCGGAGTTATAGTTGTTTACATCTGTGAGGCCATGAATCACCATTGACGGCAGGATTGCCAACCACTCGGAACGATCGACTTTTGACGAAACTATGCAAGTTCTTCGCAGATCGGTATAAGATGGGTCGATGTGTCGTGTTTTAAGCTACAAATCGCTATGTCGCAGATTCGCATACGACGAATAGAAGTGGAGTTACAGTTGTTTATATCTGTCAGGCCATGAATCACCATTGACGGCCGGATTGCCTTCCACTCGAAACGTACGATGTTTGACGAAACTATGCAAGTTCTTCGCAGATCGGTATAAGGTGGGTCGATGTGCCGTGTTTTAAGCTACAACTTGCTATGTCGCAGATTCGCATACGACGAATAGAAGCGAAGTTATCGATGTTTATATCTGTGAGGCCATGAATCACCATTGACGACCGGATTGCCTACCACTCGGAACGATCGACGCTTGGCGAAACTATGCAAGTTCGTCTCATATCGGTATAAGGTGGGTCGATGTGTCGTGCTTTAAGCTACAAATTGCTATGTCGCAGATTTGCATACGACGAATAGAAGCGGAGTTATAGTTGTTTATATCTGTCAGGCCATGAATCACCATTGACGGCCGGATTGCCTACCACTCGGAACGATCGACGTTTGCCGAAACTATGCAAGTTCTTCGCAGATCGGTTTAAGGTGGGTCGATGTGCCGTGTTTTAAGCTACAACTTGCTATGTCGCAGATTTGCATACGACGAATAGAAGCAGAGTTATAGTTGTTTGTATCCGTGAGGCCATGAATCACCATTGACGGCAGGATTGCCTACCACTCGGAACGATCGACGTTTGACGAAACTATTCAAGTTCTTCGCAGATCGGTATAAGATGGGTCGATGTGTCGTGTTTTAAGCTACAAATTGCTATGTCGCAGATTTGCATACGACGAATAGAAGTGGAGTTATAGTTGTTTATATCTGTCAGGCCATGAATCACCATTGACGGCCGGATTGCCTTCCACTCGAAACGATCGATGTTTGACGAAACTATGCAAGTTCGTCGCAGATCGGTATAAGGTGGGTCGTTGGGCCGTTTTTTAAGCTACAAGTTGCTGTGTCGCAGATTCGCATACGACGAATTGAAGCGGAGTTATCGATGTTTATATCTGTGAGGCCATGAATCACCATTGACGACCGGATTGCCTACCACTCGGAACGATCGACGCTTGACGAAACTATGCAAGTTCGTCACAGATCGATATAAGGTGGGTCGATGTGTCGTGCTTTAAGCTACAAATTGCTATGTCGCAGATTTGCATACGACGAATAGAAGCGGAGTTATAGTTGTTTATATCTGTGAGGTCATGAATCATCATTGACGGCCGGAATGCCTACCACTCGAAACGATCGATGTTTGACGAAACAATGCAAGTTCGTCGCAGATCGGTATAAGGTGGGTCGATGTGCCGTGTTTTAAGCTACAAATTGCTATGTCGCAGATTTGCATACGACGAATAGAAGCGGAGTTATAGTTGTTTATATCTGTCAGGCCGTGAATCACCATTGACGGCCGGATTGCAAACCACTCGGAACGATCGACGTTTGCCGACACTATGCAAGTTCTTCGCAGATCGGTATAAGGTGGGTCTATGTGTCGTGTTTTAAGCTACAAATTGCTATGTCGCAGATTTGCATACGACGAATAGAGGCGGAGTTATAGTTGTTTACATCTGTGAGGCCATGAATCACCATTGACGGCAGGATTGCCAACCACTCGGAACGATCGACTTTTGACGAAACTATGCAAGTTCTTCGCAGATCGGTATAAGATGGGTCGATGTGTCGTGTTTTAAGCTACAAATCGCTATGTCGCAGATTCGCATACGACGAATAGAAGTGGAGTTACAGTTGTTTATATCTGTCAGGCCATGAATCACCATTGACGGCCGGATTGCCTTCCACTCGAAACGTACGATGTTTGACGAAACTATGCAAGTTCTTCGCAGATCGGTATAAGGTGGGTCGATGTGCCGTGTTTTAAGCTACAACTTGCTATGTCGCAGATTCGCATACGACGAATAGAAGCGAAGTTATCGATGTTTATATCTGTGAGGCCATGAATCACCATTGACGACCGGATTGCCTACCACTCGGAACGATCGACGCTTGGCGAAACTATGCAAGTTCGTCTCATATCGGTATAAGGTGGGTCGATGTGTCGTGCTTTAAGCTACAAATTGCTATGTCGCAGATTTGCATACGACGAATAGAAGCGGAGTTATAGTTGTTTATATCTGTCAGGCCATGAATCACCATTGACGGCCGGATTGCCTACCACTCGGAACGATCGACGTTTGCCGAAACTATGCAAGTTCTTCGCAGATCGGTTTAAGGTGGGTCGATGTGCCGTGTTTTAAGCTACAACTTGCTATGTCGCAGATTTGCATACGACGAATAGAAGCAGAGTTATAGTTGTTTGTATCCGTGAGGCCATGAATCACCATTGACGGCAGGATTGCCTACCACTCGGAACGATCGACGTTTGACGAAACTATTCAAGTTCTTCGCAGATCGGTATAAGATGGGTCGATGTGTCGTGTTTTAAGCTACAAATTGCTATGTAGCAGATTTGCATACGACGAATAGAAGTGGAGTTATAGTTGTTTATATCTGTCAGGCCATGAATCACCATTGACGGCCGGATTGCCTTCCACTCGAAACGATCGATGTTTGACGAAACTATGCAAGTTCGTCGCAGATCGGTATAAGGTGGGTCGTTGGGCCGTTTTTTAAGCTACAAGTTGCTGTGTCGCAGATTCGCATACGACGAATTGAAGCGGAGTTATCGATGTTTATATCTGTGAGGCCATTAATCACCATTGACGACAGGATTGCCTACCACTCGGAACGATCGACGTTTGACGAAACTATGCAAGTTCGTCGCAGATCGGTATAAGGTGGCTCGAAGTGTCGTGTTTTAGGCTACAAATTGCTATGTCGCAGATTTGCGTACGACGAATAGAAGCGGAGTTATAGTTGTTTATATCTGTCAGGCAATGAATCACCATTGACGGCCGGATTGCCTACCACTCGGAACGATCGACGTTTGCCGAATCTATGCAAGTTCGTCGCAGATCGGTATGAGGTGGGTCGTTGGGCCGTGTTTTAAGCTACAACTTGCTATGTCGCAGATTCGCATACGACGAATAGAAGCGGAGTTATCGATGTTTATATCTGTGAGGCCATGAATCACCATTGACGACCGGATTGCCTACCACTCGGAACGATCGACGCTTGACGAAACTATGCAAGTTCGTCACAGATCGGTATAAGGTGGGTCGATGTGTCGTGCTTTAAGCTACAAATTGCTATGTCGCAGATTTGCATACGACGAATAGAAGCGGAGTTATAGTTGTTTATATCTGTGAGGTCATGAATCATCATTGACGGCCGGAATGCCTACCACTCGAAACGATCGATGTTTGACGAAACAATGCAAGTTCGTCGCAGATCGGTATAAGGTGGGTCGATGTGCCGTGTTTTAAGCTACAAATTGCTATGTCGCAGATTTGCATACGACGAATAGAAGCGGAGTTATAGTTGTTTATATCTGTCAGGCCGTGAATCACCATTGACGGCCGGATTGAATACCACTCGGAACGATCGACGTTTGCCGACACTATGCAAGTTCTTCGCAGATCGGTATAAGGTGGGTCTATGTGTCGTGTTTTAAGCTACAAATTGCTATGTCGCAGATTTGCATACGACGAATAGAGGCGGAGTTATAGTTGTTTACATCTGTGAGGCCATGAATCACCATTGACGGCAGGATTGCCAACCACTCGGAACGATCGACTTTTGACGAAACTATGCAAGTTCTTCGCAGATCGGTATAAGATGGGTCGATGTGTCGTGTTTTAAGCTACAAATCGCTATGTCGCAGATTAGCATACGACGAATAGAAGAGGAGTTATAGTTGTTTATATCTGTCAGGCCATGAATCACCATTGACGGCCGGATTGCCTTCCACTCGAAACGTACGATGTTTGACGAAACTATGCAAGTTCTTCGCAGATCGGTATAAGGTGGGTCGATGTGCCGTGTTTTAAGCTACAACTTGCTATGTCGCAGATTCGCATACGACGAATAGAAGCGAAGTTATCGATGTTTATATCTGTGAGGCCATGAATCACCATTGACGACCGGATTGCCTACCACTCGGAACGATCGACGCTTTGCGAAACTATGCAAGTTCGTCTCATATCGGTATAAGGTGGGTCGATGTGTCGTGCTTTAAGCTACAAATTGCTATGTCGCAGATTTGCATACGACGAATAGAAGCGGAGTTATAGTTGTTTATATCTGTGAGGCCATGAATCATCATTGACGGCCGGAATGCCTACCACTCGAAACGATCGATGTTTGACAAAACTATGCAAGTTCGTCGCAGAACGGTATAAGGTGGGTCGATGTGTAGTGCTTTAAGCTACAAATTGCTATGTCGCAGATTTGCATACGACGAATAGAAGCGGAGTTATAGTTGTCTATATCTGTGAGGCCATGAATCACCATCGACGGCCGGATTGCCTACCACTCGAAACGATCGATGTTTGACGAAACTATGCAAGTTCTTCGCAGATCGGTATAAGATGGGTCGATGTGTCGTGTTTTAAGCTACAAATTGCTATGTCGCAGATTTGCATACGACGAATAGAAGCGGAGTTATAGTTGTTTATATCTGTCAGGCCATGAATCACCATTGACGGCCGGATTGCCTACCACTCGGAACGATCGACGTTTGCCGAAACTATGCAAGTTCTTCGCAGATCGGTTTAAGGTGGGTCGATGTGCCGTGTTTTAAGCTACAACTTGCTATGTCGCAGATTTGCATACGACGAATAGAAGCAGAGTTATAGTTGTTTATATCCGTGAGGCCATGAATCACCATTGACGGCAGGATTGCCTACCACTCGGAACGATCGACGTTTGACGAAACTATTCAAGTTCTTCGCAGATCGGTATAAGATGGGTCGATGTGTCGTGTTTTAAGCTACAAATTGCTATGTCGCAGATTTGCATACGACGAATAGAAGTGGAGTTATAGTTGTTTATATCTGTCAGGCAATGAATCACCATTGACGGCCGGATTGCCTACCACTCGGAACGATCGACGTTTGCCGAATCTATGCAAGTTCGTCGCAGATCGGTATGAGGTGGGTCGTTGGGCCGTGTTTTAAGCTACAACTTGCTATGTCGCAGATTCGCATACGACGAATAGAAGCGGAGTTATCGATGTTTATATCTGTGAGGCCATGAATCACCATTGACGACCGGATTGCCTACCACTCGGAACGATCGACGCTTGACGAAACTATGCAAGTTCGTCACAGATCGGTATAAGGTGGGTCGATGTGTCGTGCTTTAAGCTACAAATTGCTATGTCGCAGATTTGCATACGACGAATAGAAGCGGAGTTATAGTTGTTTATATCTGTGAGGTCATGAATCATCATTGACGGCCGGAATGCCTACCACTCGAAACGATCGATGTTTGACGAAACAATGCAAGTTCGTCGCAGATCGGTATAAGGTGGGTCGATGTGCCGTGTTTTAAGCTACAAATTGCTATGTCGCAGATTTGCATACGACGAATAGAAGCGGAGTTATAGTTGTTTATATCTGTCAGGCCGTGAATCACCATTGACGGCCGGATTGCATACCACTCGGAACGATCGACGTTTGCCGACACTATGCAAGTCCTTCGCAGATCGGTATAAGGTGGGTCTATGTGTCGTGTTTTAAGCTACAAATTGCTATGTCGCAGATTTGCATACGACGAATAGAGGCGGAGTTATAGTTGTTTACATCTGTGAGGCCATGAATCACCATTGACGGCAGGATTGCCAACCACTCGGAACGATCGACTTTTGACGAAACTATGCAAGTTCTTCGCAGATCGGTATAAGATGGGTCGATGTGTCGTGTTTTAAGCTACAAATCGCTATGTCGCAGATTCGCATACGACGAATAGAAGTGGAGTTATAGTTGTTTATATCTGTCAGGCCATGAATCACCATTGACGGCCGGATTGCCTTCCACTCGAAACGTACGATGTTTGACGAAACTATGCAAGTTCTTCGCAGATCGGTATAAGGTGGGTCGATGTGCCGTGTTTTAAGCTACAACTTGCTATGTCGCAGATTCGCATACGACTAATAGAAGCGAAGTTATCGATGTTTATATCTGTGAGGCCATGAATCACCATTGACGACCGGATTGCCTTCCACTCGGAACGATCGACGTTTGCCGAAACTATGCAAGTTCTTCGCAGATCGGTATAAGGTGGGTCTATGTGTCGTGTTTTAAGGTACAAATTGCTATGTCGCAGATTTGCATACGACGAATAGAAGCGGAGTTATAGTTGTTTATATCTGTCAGGCCGTGAATCACCATTGACGGCCGGATTGCATACCACTCGGAACGATCGACGTTTGCCGACACTATGCAAGTTCTTCGCAGATCGGTATAAGGTGGGTCTATGTGTCGTGTTTTAAGCTACAAATTGCTATGTCGCAGATTTGCATACGACGAATAGAGGCGGAGTTATAGTTGTTTACATCTGTGAGGCCATGAATCACCATTGACGGCAGGATTGCCAACCACTCGGAACGATCGACTTTTGACGAAACTATGCAAGTTCTTCGCAGATCGGTATAAGATGGGTCGATGTGTCGTGTTTTAAACTACAAATCGCTATGTCGCAGATTCGCATACGACGAATAGAAGTGGAGTTATAGTTGTTTATATCTGTCAGGCCATGAATCACCATTGACGGCCGGATTGCCTTCCACTCGAAACGTACGATGTTTGACGAAACTATGCAAGTTCTTCGCAGATCGGTATAAGGTGGGTCGATGTGCCGTGTTTTAAGCTACAACTTGCTATGTCGCAGATTCGCATACGACGAATAGAAGCGAAGTTATCGATGTTTATATCTGTGAGGCCATGAATCACCATTGACGACCGGATTGCCTACCACTCGGAACGATCGACGCTTGGCGAAACTATGCAAGTTCGTCTCATATCGGTATAAGGTGGGTCGATGTGTCGTGCTTTAAGCTACAAATTGCTATGTCGCAGATTTGCATACTACGAATAGAAGCGGAGTTATAGTTGTTTGTATCTGTCAGGCCATGAATCACCATTGACGGCCGGATTGCCTACCACTCGGAACGATCGACGTTTGCCGAAACTATGCAAGTTCTTCGCAGATCGGTTTAAGGTGGGTCGATGTGCCGTGTTTTAAGCTACAACTTGCTATGTCGCAGATTTGCATACGACGAATAGAAGCAGAGTTATAGTTGTTTATATCCGTGAGGCCATGAATCACCATTGACGGCAGGATTGCCTACCACTCGGAACGATCGACGTTTGACGAAACTATTCAAGTTCTTCGCAGATCGGTATAAGATGGGTCGATGTGTCGTGTTTTAAGCTACAAATTGCTATGTCGCAGATTTGCATACGACGAATAGAAGTGGAGTTATAGTTGTTTATATCTGTCAGGCCATGAATCACCATTGACGGCCGGATTGCCTTCCACTCGAAACGATCGATGTTTGACGAAACTATGCAAGTTCGTCGCAGATCGGTATAAGGTGGGTCGTTGGGCCGTTTTTTAAGCTACAAGTTGCTGTGTCGCAGATTCGCATACGACGAATTGAAGCGGAGTTATCGATGTTTATATCTGTGAGGCCATTAATCACCATTGACGACAGGATTGCCTACCACTCGGAACGATCGACGTTTGACGAAACTATGCAAGTTCGTCGCAGATCGGTATAAGGTGGCTCGAAGTGTCGTGTTTTAGGCTACAAATTGCTATGTCGCAGATTTGCGTACGACGAATAGAAGCGGAGTTATAGTTGTTTATATCTGTCAGGCAATGAATCACCATTGACGGCCGGATTGCCTACCACTCGGAACGATCGACGTTTGCCGAATCTATGCAAGTTCGTCGCAGATCGGTATGAGGTGGGTCGTTGGGCCGTGTTTTAAGCTACAACTTGCTATGTCGCAGATTCGCATACGACGAATAGAAGCGGAGTTATCGATGTTTATATCTGTGAGGCCATGAATCACCATTGACGACCGGATTGCCTACCACTCGGAACGATCGACGCTTGACGAAACTATGCAAGTTCGTCACAGATCGGTATAAGGTGGGTCGATGTGTCGTGCTTTAAGCTACAAATTGCTATGTCGCAGATTTGCATACGACGAATAGAAGCGGAGTTATAGTTGTTTATATCTGTGAGGTCATGAATCATCATTGACGGCCGGAATGCCTACCACTCGAAACGATCGATGTTTGACGAAACAATGCAAGTTCGTCGCAGATCGGTATAAGGTGGGTCGATGTGCCGTGTTTTAAGCTACAAATTGCTATGTCGCAGATTTGCATACGACGAATAGAAGCGGAGTTATAGTTGTTTATATCTGTCAGGCCGTGAATCACCATTGACGGCCGGATTGCATACCACTCGGAACGATCGACGTTTGCCGACACTATGCAAGTTCTTCGCAGATCGGTATAAGGTGGGTCTATGTGTCGTGTTTTAAGCTACAAATTGCTATGTCGCAGATTTGCATACGACGAATAGAGGCGGAGTTATAGTTGTTTACATCTGTGAGGCCATGAATCACCATTGACGGCAGGATTGCCAACCACTCGGAACGATCGACTTTTGACGAAACTATGCAAGTTCTTCGCAGATCGGTATAAGATGGGTCGATGTGTCGTGTTTTAAGCTACAAATCGCTATGTCGCAGATTCGCATACGACGAATAGAAGTGGAGTTATAGTTGTTTATATCTGTCAGGCCATGAATCACCATTGACGGCCGGATTGCCTTCCACTCGAAACGTACGATGTTTAACGAAACTATGCAAGTTCTTCGCAGATCGGTATAAGGTGGGTCGATGTGCCGTGTTTTAAGCTACAACTTGCTATGTCGCAGATTCGCATACGACGAATAGAAGCGAAGTTATCGATGTTTATATCTGTGAGGCCATGAATCACCATTGACGACCGGATTGCCTACCACTCGGAACGATCGACGCTTGGCGAAACTATGCAAGTTCGTCTCATATCGGTATAAGGTGGGTCGATGTGTCGTGCTTTAGGCTACAAATTGCTATGTCGCAGATTTGCATACGACGAATAGAAGCGGAGTTATAGTTGTTTATATCTGTCAGGCCATGAATCACCATTGACGGCCGGATTGCCTACCACTCGGAACGATCGACGTTTGCCGAAACTATGCAAGTTCTTCGCAGATCGGTTTAAGGTGGGTCGATGTGCCGTGTTTTAAGCTACAACTTGCTATGTCGCAGATTTGCATACGACGAATAGAAGCAGAGTTATAGTTGTTTATATCCGTGAGGCCATGAATCACCATTGACGGCAGGATTGCCTACCACTCGGAACGATCGACGTTTGACGAAACTATTCAAGTTCTTCGCAGATCGGTATAAGATGGGTCGATGTGTCGTGTTTTAAGCTACAAATTGCTATGTCGCAGATTTGCATACGACGAATAGAAGTGGAGTTATAGTTGTTTATATCTGTCAGGCCATGAATCACCATTGACGGCCGGATTGCCTTCCACTCGGAACGATCGACGTTTGCCGAATCTATGCAAGTTCGTCGCAGATCGGTATAAGGTGGGTCGTTGGGCCGTGTTTTAAGCTACAACTTGCTATGTCGCAGATTCGCATACGACGAATAGAAGCGGAGTTATCGATGTTTATATCTGTGAGGCCATGAATCACCATTGACGACCGGATTGCCTACCACTCGGAACGATCGACGCTTGACGAAACTATGCAAGTTCGTCGCAGATCGGTATAAGGTGGGTCGATGTGTCGTGCTTTAAGCTACAAATTGCTATGTCGCAGATTTGCATACGACGAATAGAAGCGGAGTTATAGTTGTTTATATCTGTGAGGTCATGAATCATCATTGACGGCCGGAATGCCTACCACTCGAAACGATCGATGTTTGACGAAACAATGCAAGTTCGTCGCAGATCGCTATAAGGTGGGTCGATGTGCCGTGTTTTAAGCTACAAATTGCTATGTCGCAGATTTGCATACGACGAATAGAAGCGGAGTTATAGTTGTTTATATCTGTCAGGCCGTGAATCACCATTGACGGCTGGATTGCATACCACTCGGAACGATCGACGTTTGCCGACACTATGCAAGTTCTTCGCAGATCGGTATAAGGTGGGTCTATGTGTCGTGTTTTAAGCTACAAATTGCTATGTCGCAGATTTGCATACGACGAATAGGGGCGGAGTTATAGTTGTTTACATCTGTGACGCCATGAATCACCATTGACGGCAGGATTGCCAACCACTCGGAACGATCGACTTTTGACGAAACTATGCAAGTTCTTCGCAGATCGGTATAAGATGGGTCGATGTGTCGTGTTTTAAGCTACAAATCGCTATGTCGCAGATTCGCATACGACGGATAGAAGTGGAGTTATAGTTGTTTATATCTGTCAGGCCATGAATCACCATTGACGGCCGGATTGCCTTCCACTCGAAACGTACGATGTTTGACGAAACTATGCAAGTTCTTCGCAGATCGGTATAAGGTGGGTCGATGTGCCGTGTTTTAAGCTACAACTTGCTATGTCGCAGATTCGCATACGACGAATAGAAGCGAAGTTATCGATGTTTATATCTGTGAGGCCATGAATCACCATTGACGACCGGATTGCCTACCACTCGGAACGATCGACGCTTGGCGAAACTATGCAAGTTCGTCTCATATCGGTATAAGGTGGGTCGATGTGTCGTGCTTTAAGCTACAAATTGCTATGTCGCAGATTTGCATACGACGAATAGAAGCGGAGTTATAGTTGTTTATACCTGTCAGGCCATGAATCACCATTGACGGCCGGATTGCCTACCACTCGGAACGATCGACGTTTGCCGAAACTATGCAAGTTCTTCGCAGATCGGTTTAAGGTGGGTCGATGTGCCGTGTTTTAAGCTACAACTTGCTATGTCGCAGATTTGCATACGACGAATAGAAGCAGAGTTATAGTTGTTTATATCCGTGAGGCCATGAATCACCATTGACGGCAGGATTGCCTACCACTCGGAACGATCGACGTTTGACGAAACTATTCAAGTTCTTCGCAGATCGGTATAAGATGGGTCGATGTGTCGTGTTTTAAGCTACAAATTGCTATGTCGCAGATTTGCATACGACGAATAGAAGTGGAGTTATAGTTGTTTATATCTGTCAGGCCATGAATCACCATTGACGGCCGGATTGCCTTCCACTCGGAACGATCGACGTTTGCCGAATCTATGCAAGTTCGTCGCAGATCGGTATAAGGTGGGTCGTTGGGCCGTGTTTTAAGCTACAACTTGCTATGTCGCAGATTCGCATACGACGAATAGAAGCGGAGTTATCGATGTTTATATCTGTCAGGCCATGAATCACCATTGACGACCGGATTGCCTACCACTCGGAACGATCGACGCTTGACGAAACTATGCAAGTTCGTCGCAGATCGGTATAAGGTGGGTCGATGTGTCGTGCTTTAAGCTACAAATTGCTATGTCGCAGATTTGCATACGACGAATAGAAGCGGAGTTATAGTTGTTTATATCTGTGAGGTCATGAATCATCATTGACGGCCGGAATGCCTACCACTCGAAACGATCGATGTTTGACGAAACAATGCAAGTTCGTCGCAGATCGCTATAAGGTGGGTCGATGTGCCGTGTTTTAAGCTACAAATTGCTATGTCGCAGATTCGCATACGACGAATAGAAGCGGAGTTATAGTTGTTTATATCTGTCAGGCCGTGAATCACCATTGACGGCTGGATTGCATACCACTCGGAACGATCGACGTTTGCCGACACTATGCAAGTTCTTCGCAGATCGGTATAAGGTGGGTCGATGTGTCGTGTTTTAAGCTACAAATTGCTATGTCGCAGATTTGCATACGACGAATAGAGGCGGAGTTATAGTTGTTTATATCTGTGAAGCCATGAATCACCATTGACGGCAGGATTGCCTACCACTCGGAACGATCGACGTTTGACGAAACTATTCAAGTTCTTCGCAGATCGGTATAAGATGGGTCGATGTGTCGTGTTTTAAGCTACAAATTGCTATGTCGCAGATTTGCATACGACGAATAGAAGTGGAGTTATAGTTGTTTATATCTGTCAGGCCATGAATCACCATTGACGGCCGGATTGCCTTCCACTCGGAACGATCGACGTTTGCCGAAACTATGCAAGTTCTTCGCAGATCGGTATAAGGTGGGTCTATGTGTCGTGTTTTAAGGTACAAATTGCTATGTCGCAGATTTGCATACGACGAATAGAGGCGGAGTTATAGTTGTTTATATCTGTGAGGCCATGAATCACCATTGACGGCAGGATTGCCTACCACTCGGAACGATCGACGTTTGACGAAACTATGCAAGTTCTTCGCAGATCGGTATAAGATGGGTCGATGTGTCGTGTTTTAAGCTACAAATTGCTATGTCGCAGATTTGCATACGACGAAGAGAAGTGGAGTTATAGTTGTTTATATCTGTCAGGCCGTGAATCACCATTGACGGCCGGATTGCCTACCACTCGGAACGATCGACGTTTGCCGAAACTATGCAAGTTCTTCGCAGATCGGTATAAGGTGGGTCTATGTGTCGTGTTTTAAGCTACAAACTGCTATGTCGCAGATTTGCATACGACGAATAGAGGCGGAGTTATAGTTGTTTATATCTGTGAGGCCATGAATCACCATTGACGGCAGGATTGCCAACCACTCGGAACGATCGACGTTTGACGAAACTATGCAAGTTCTTCGCAGATCGGTATAAGATGGGTCGATGTGTAGTGTTTTAAGCTACAAATTGCTGTGTCGCAGATTCGCATACGACGAATAGAAGTGGAGTTATAGTTGTTTATATCTGTCAGGCCATGAATCACCATTGACGGCCGGATTGCCTTCCACTCGAAACGATCGATGTTTGACGAAACTATGCAAGTTCTTCGCAGATCGGTATAAGATGGGTCGATGTATCGTGTTTTAAGCTACAAATTGCTATGTCGCAGATTTGCATACGACGAATAGAAGTGGAGTTATAGTTGTTTATATCTGTCAGGCCGTGAATCACCATTGACGGCTGGATTGCATACCACTCGGAACGATCGACGTTTGCCGACACTATGCAAGTTCTTCGCAGATCGGTATAAGGTGGGTCGATGTGTCGTGTTTTAAGCTACAAATTGCTATGTCGCAGATTTGCATACGACGAATAGAGGCGGAGTTATAGTTGTTTATATCTGTGAAGCCATGAATCACCATTGACGGCAGGATTGCCTACCACTCGGAACGATCGACGTTTGACGAAACTATTCAAGTTCTTCGCAGATCGGTATAAGATGGGTCGATGTGTCGTGTTTTAAGCTACAAATTGCTATGTCGCAGATTTGCATACGACGAATAGAAGTGGAGTTATAGTTGTTTATATCTGTCAGGCCATGAATCACCATTGACGGCCGGATTGCCTTCCACTCGGAACGATCGACGTTTGCCGAAACTATGCAAGTTCTTCGCAGATCGGTATAAGGTGGGTCTATGTGTCGTGTTTTAAGGTACAAATTGCTATGTCGCAGATTTGCATACGACGAATAGAGGCGGAGTTATAGTTGTTTATATCTGTGAGGCCATGAATCACCATTGACGGCAGGATTGCCTACCACTCGGAACGATCGACGTTTGACGAAACTATGCAAGTTCTTCGCAGATCGGTATAAGATGGGTCGATGTGTCGTGTTTTAAGCTACAAATTGCTATGTCGCAGATTTGCATACGACGAAGAGAAGTGGAGTTATAGTTGTTTATATCTGTCAGGCCGTGAATCACCATTGACGGCCGGATTGCCTACCACTCGGAACGATCGACGTTTGCCGAAACTATGCAAGTTCTTCGCAGATCGGTATAAGGTGGGTCTATGTGTCGTGTTTTAAGCTACAAACTGCTATGTCGCAGATTTGCATACGACGAATAGAGGCGGAGTTATAGTTGTTTATATCTGTGAGGCCATGAATCACCATTGACGGCAGGATTGCCTACCACTCGGAACGATCGACGTTTGACGAAACTATGCAAGTTCTTCGCAGATCGGTATAAGATGGGTCGATGTGTAGTGTTTTAAGCTACAAATTGCTGTGTCGCAGATTCGCATACGACGAATAGAAGTGGAGTTATAGTTGTTTATATCTGTCAGGCCATGAATCACCATTGACGGCCGGATTGCCTTCCACTCGAAACGATCGATGTTTGACGAAACTATGCAAGTTCTTCGCAGATCGGTATAAGATGGGTCGATGTATCGTGTTTTAAGCTACAAATTGCTATGTCGCAGATTTGCATACGACGAATAGAAGTGGAGTTATAGTTGTTTATATCTGTCAGGCCATGAATCACCATTGACGGCCGGATTGCCTTCCACTCGAAACGATCGATGTTTGACGAAACTATGCAAGTTCGTCGCAGATCGGTATAAGGTGGGTCGTTGGGCCGTGTTTTAAGCTACAAGTTGCTGTGTCGCAGATTCGCATACGACGAATAGAAGCGGAGTTATCGATGTTTATATCTGTGAGGCCATTAATCACCATTGACGACCGGATTGCCTACCACTCGGAACGATCGACATTTGCCGAACCTATGCAAGTTTGTCGCAGATCGGTATAAGGTGGCTCGATGTGTCGTGTTTTAGGCTACAAATTGCTATGTCGCAGATTTGCGTACCACGAATAGAAGCGCAGTTATAGTTATCTATATCTGTGAGGCCATGAATCACCATCGACGGCCGGATTGCCTACCACTCGAAACGATCGATGTTTGACGAAACTATGCAAGTTCGTCGCAGATCGGTATAAGGTGGGTCGTTGGGCCGTGTTTTAAGATACAAGTTGCTATGTCGCAGATTCGCATACGGCCAATAGAAGCGGAGTTATCGATGTTTATATCAGTGAGGCCATTAATCACCATTGACGGCCGGATTGCCTACCACTCGAAACGATCGATGTTTGACGAAACTATGCAAGTTCGTCGCAGATAGGTATAAGGTGGGTCGATGTGTCGTGTTTTAAGCTACAAATTGCTATGTCGCAGATTTGCATACGACGAATAGAGGCGGAATTATAGTTGTTTATATCTGTGAGACCATGAATCACCATTGACGGCAGGATTGCCTACCACTCGGAACGATCGACGTTTGACGAAACTATGCAAGTTCTTCGCAGATCGGTATAAGATGGGTCGATGTGTCGTGTTTTAAGCTACATATTGCTACGTCGCAGATTCGCATACGACGAATAGAAGTGGAGTTATAGTTGTTTATATCTGTCAGTCCATGAATCACCATTGACGGCCGGATTGCCTACCACTCGGAACGACAGATGTTTGCCGAAACTATGCAAGTTCGTTGCAGATCGGTATAAGGTGGGTCGTTGGGCCGTGTTTTAAGCTACAAATTGCTATGCCGCAGATTCGCATACGACGAATAGAAGCGGAGTTATCGATGTTTATATCTGTGAGGCCATGAATCACCATCGACGGCCGGATTGCCTACCGCTCGGAACGATCGACGTTTGACGAAACTATGCAAGTTCTTCGCAGATCGGTATAAGGTGGCTCGATGTGCCGTGTTTTAAGCTACAAATTGCTATGTCGCAAATTTGCATACGACGAATAGAAGCGGAGTTATAGTTGTTTATATCTGTCAGGCCGTGAATCACCATTGACGGCCGGATTGCCTACCACTCGGAACGATCGACGTTTGCCGAAACTATGCAAGTTCTTCGCAGATCGGTATAAGGTGGCTCGATGTGCCGTGTTTTAAGCTACAAATTGCTATGTCGCAGATTTGCATACGACGAATAGAGGCGGAGTTATAGTTGTTTATATCTGTGAGGCCATGAATCACCATTGACGGCAGGATTGCCTACCACTCGGAACGACAGACGTTTGCCGAAACTATGCAAGTTCGTTGCAGATCGGTATAAGGTGGGTCGTTGGGCCGTGTTTTAAGCTACAAATTGCTATGCCGCAGATTCGCATACGACGAATAGAAGCGGAGTTATCGATGTTTATATCTGTGAGGCCATGAATCACCATCGACGGCCGGATTGCCTACCACTCGGAACGATCGATGTTTGACGAAACTATGCAAGTTCTTCGCAGATCGGTATAAGGTGGGTCGATGTGTCGTGTTTTAAGCTACAAATTGCTATGTCGCAGATTTGCATACGACGAATAGAGGCGGAGTTATAGTTGTTTATATCTGTGAGGCCATGAATCACCATTGACGGCAGGATTGCCTACCACTCGGAACGATCGGCGTTTGACGAAACTATGCAAGTTCTTCGCAGATCGGTATAAGATGGGTCGATGTGTCGTGTTTTAAGCTACAAATTGCTATGTCGCAGATTTGCATACGACGAATAGAAGTGGAGTTATAGTTGTTTATATCTGTCAGGCCATGAATCACCATTGACGGCCGGATTGCCTTCCACTCGAAACGATCGATGTTTGACGAAACTATGCAAGTTCGTCGCAGATCGGTATAACGTGGGTCGTTGGGCCGTTTTTTAAGCTACAAGTTGCTGTGTCGCAGATTCGCATACGACGAATAGAAGCGGAGTTATCGATGTTTATATCTGTGAGGCCATTAATCACCATTGACGACAGGATTGCCTACCACTCGGAACGATCGACGTTTGACGAAACTATGCAAGTTCGTCGCAGATCGGTATAAGGTGGCTCGATGTGTCGTGTTTTAGGCTACAAATTGCTATGTCGCAGATTTGCGTACGACGAATAGAAGCGGAGTTATAGTTGTTTATATCTGTCAGGCCATGAATCACCATTGACGGCCGGATTGCCTACCACTCGGAACGACCGACGTTTGCCGAAACTATGCAAGTTCGTCGCAAATCGGTATAATGTGGCTCGATGTGTCGTGTTTTAGGCTACAAATTGCTATGTCGCAGATTTGCGTACGACGAATAGAAGCGCAGTTATAGTTGTTTATATCGGTCAGGCCATGAATCACCATTGACGGCCAGAATGCCTACCACTCGAAACGATCGATGTTTGACGAAACTATGCAAGTTCGTCGCAGATCGGTATAAGGTGGGTCGATGTGTCGTGCTTTAAGCTACAAATTGCTATGTCGTAGATTTGCATACGATGAATAGAAGCGGAGTTATAGTTCTTTATATCTGTGAGGCCATGAATCATCATTGACGGCCGGAATGCCTACCACTCGAAACGATCGATGTTTGACGAAACTATGCAAGTTCGTCGCAGATCGGTATAAGGTGGGTCGATGTGTAGTGCTTTAAGCTGCAAGTGCTATGTCGCAGATTTGCATACGACGAATAGAAGCGGAGTTATAGTTGTCTATATCTGTGAGGCCATGAATCACCATCGACGGCCGGATTGCCTACCACTCGAAACGATCGATGTTTGACGAAACTATGCAAGTTCGTCGCAGATCGGTATAAGGTGGGTCGTTGGGCCGTGTTTTAAGATACAAGTTGCTATGTCGCAGATTCGCATACGACCAATAGAAGCGGAGTTATCGATGTTTATATCTGTGAGGCCATGAATCATCATTGACGGCCGGAATGCCTACCACTCGAAACGATCGATGTTTGACGAAACTATGCAAGTTCGTCGCAGATCGGTATAAGGTGGGTCGATGTGTAGTGCGTTAAGCTACAAATTGCTATGTCGCAGATTTGCATACGACGAATAGAAGCGGAGTTATAGTTGTCTATATCTGTGAGGCCATGAATCACCATCGACGGCCGGATTGCCTACCACTCGAAACGATCGATGTTTGACGAAACTATGCAAGTTCGTCGCAGATCGGTATAAGGTGGGTCGTTGGGCCGTGTTTTAAGATACAAGTTGCTATGTCGCAGATTCGCATACGACCAATAGAAGCGGAGTTATCGATGTTTATATCTGTGAGGGCATGAATCACCATTGACGGCAGGATTGCCTACCACTCGGAACGATCGACGTTTGACGAAACTATGCAAGTTCTTCGCAGATCGGTATAAGATGGGTCGATGTGTCGTGTTTTAAGCTACATATTGCTACGTCGCAGATTCGCATACGACGAATAGAAGTGGAGTTATAGTTGTTTATATCTGTCAGTCCATGAATCACCATTGACGGCCGGATTGCCTACCACTCGGAACGACAGACGTTTGCCGAAACTATGCAAGTTCGTTGCAGATCGGTATAAGGTGGGTCGTTGGGCCGTGTTTTAAGCTACAAATTGCTATGCCGCAGATTCGCATACGACGAATAGAAGCGGAGTTATCGATGTTTATATCTGTGAGGCCATGAATCACCATCGACGGCCGGATTGCCTACCACTCGGAACGATCGACGTTTGACGAAACTATGCAAGTTCTTCGCAGATCGGTATAAGGTGGCTCGATGTGCCGTGTTTTAAGCTACAAATTGCTATGTCGCAAATTTGCATACGACGAATAGAAGCGGAGTTATAGTTGTTTATATCTGTCAGGCCGTGAATCACCATTGACGGCCGGATTGCCTACCACTCGAAACGATCGATGTTTGACGAAACTATGCAAGTTCCTCGCAGATCGGTATAAGGTGGGTCGATGTGTCGTGTTTTAGGCTACAAATTGCTATGTTGCAGATTAGCGTACGACGAATAGAAGCGCAGTTATAGTTGTTTATATCGGTCAGGCCATGAATCACCATTGACGGCCAGAATGCCTACCACTCGAAACGATCGATGTTTGACGAAACTATGCAAGTTCCTCGCAGATCGGTATAAGGTGGGTCGATGTGTCGTGCTTTAAGCAACAAATTGCTATGTCGTAGATTTGCATACGATGAATAGAAGCGGAGTTATAGTTCTTTATATCTGTGAGGCCATGAATCATCATTGACGGCCGGAATGCCTACCACTCGAAACGATCGATGTTTGACGAAACTATGCAAGTTCGTCGCAGATCGGTATAAGGTGGGTCGATGTGTAGTGCTTTAAGCTACAAATTGCTATGTCGCAGATTTGCATACGACGAATAGAAGCGGAGTTATAGTTGTCTATATCTGTGAGGCCATGAATCACCATCGACGGCCGGATTGCCTACCACTCGAAACGATCGATGTTTGACGAAACTATGCAAGTTCGTCGCAGATCGGTATAAGGTGGGTCGTTGGGCCGTGTTTTAAGATACAAGTTGCTATGTCGCAGATTCGCATACGACCAATAGAAGCGGAGTTATCGATGTTTATATCTGTGAGGCCATGAATCACCATTGACGGCAGGATTGCCTACCACTCGGAACGATCGACGTTTGACGAAACTATGCAAGTTCTTCGCAGATCGGTATAAGGTGGGTCGATGTGCCGTGTTTTAAGCTACAAATTTCTATGTCGCAGATTTGCATACGACGAATAGAAGCGGAGTTATAGTTGTTTATATCTGTCAGGCCGTGAATCACCATTGACGGCCGGATTGCCTACCACTCGGAACGATCGACGTTTGCCGAAACTATGCAAGTTCTTCGCAGATCGGTATAAGGTGGGTCGATGTGTCGTGTTTTAAGCTACAAATTGCTATGTCGCAGATTTGCATACGACGAATAGAGGCGGAGTTATTGTTGTTTATATCTGTGAGGCCATGAATCTCCATTGACGGCAGGATTGCCTACCACTCGGAACGATCGACGTTTGACGAAACTATGCAAGTTCTTCGCAGATCGGTATAAGATGGGTCGATGTGTCGTGTTTTAAGCTACATATTGCTACGTCGCAGATTCGCATACGACGAATAGAAGTGGAGTTATAGTTGTTTATATCTGTCAGTCCATGAATCACCATTGACGGCCGGATTGCCTACCACTCGGAACGACAGACGTTTGCCGAAACTATGCAAGTTCGTTGCAGATCGGTATAAGGTGGGTCGTTGGGCCGTGTTTTAAGCTACAAATTGCTATGCCGCAGATTCGCATACGACGAATAGAAGCGGAGTTATCGATGTTTATATCTGTGAGGCCATGAATCACCATCGACGGCCGGATTGCCTACCACTCGGAACGATCGATGTTTGACGAAACTATGCAAGTTCTTCGCAGATCGGTATAAGGTGGGTCGATGTGTCGTGTTTTAAGCTACAAATTGCTATGTCGCAGATTTGCATACGACGAATAGAGGCGGAGTTATAGTTGTTTATATCTGTGAGGCCATGAATCACCATTGACGGCAGGATTGCCTACCACTCGGAACGATCGACGTTTGACGAAACTATGCAAGTTCTTCGCAGATCGGTATAAGATGGGTCGATGTGTCGTGTTTTAAGCTACAAATTGCTATGTCGCAGATTTGCATACGACGAATAGAAGTGGAGTTATAGTTGTTTATATCTGTCAGGCCATGAATCACCATTGACGGCCGGATTGCCTTCCACTCGAAACGATCGATGTTTGACGAAACTATGCAAGTTTGTCGCAGATCGGTATAAGGTGGGTCGTTGGGCCGTTTTTTAAGCTACAAGTTGCTGTGTCGCAGATTCGCATACGACGAATAGAAGCGGAGTTATCGATGTTTATATCTGTGAGGCCATTAATCACCATTGACGACAGGATTGCCTACCACTCGGAACGATCGACGTTTGACGAAACTATGCAAGTTCGTCGCAAATCGGTATAAGGTGGCTCGATGTGTCGTGTTTTAGGCTACAAATTGCTATGTCGCAGATTTGCGTACGACGAATAGAAGCGGAGTTATAGTTGTTTATATCTGTCAGGCCATGAATCACCATTGACGGCCGGATTGCCTACCACTCGGAACGACCGACGTTTGCCGAAACTATGCAAGTTCGTCGCAAATCGGTATAATGTGGCTCGATGTTTCGTGTTTTAGGCTACAAATTGCTATGTCGCAGATTTGCGTACACGAATAGAAGCGCAGTTATAGTTGTTTATATCGGTCAGGCCATGAATCACCATTGACGGCCAGAATGCCTACCACTCGAAACGATCGATGTTTGACGAAACTATGCAAGTTCGTCGCAGATCGGTATAAGGTGGGTCGATGTGTAGTGCTTAAGCTACAAATTGCTATGTCGCAGATTTGCATACGACGAATAGAAGCGGAGTTATAGTTGTCTATATCTGTGAGGCCATGAATCACCATCGACGGCCGGATTGCCTACCACTCGAAACGATCGATGTTTGACGAAACTATGCAAGTTCGTCGCAGATCGGTATAAGGTGGGTCGTTGGGCCGTGTTTTAAGATACAAGTTGCTATGTCGCAGATTCGCATACGACCAATAGAAGCGGAGTTATCGATGTTTATATCTGTGAGGCCATGAATCATCATTGACGGCCGGAATGCCTACCACTCGAAACGATCGATGTTTGACGAAACTATGCAAGTTTGTCGCAGATCGGTATAAGGTGGGTCGATGTGTAGTGCTTTAAGCTACAAATTGCTATGTCGCAGATTTGCATACGACGAATAGAAGCGGAGTTATAGTTGTCTATATCTGTGAGGCCATGAATCACCATCGACGGCCGGATTGCCTACCACTCGAAACGATCGATGTTTGACGAAACTATGCAAGTTCGTCGCAGATCGGTATAAGGTGGGTCGTTGGGCCGTGTTTTAAGATACAAGTTGCTATGTCGCAGATTCGCATACGACCAATAGAAGCGGAGTTATCGATGTTTATATCTCTGAGGCCATGAATCACCATTGACGGCAGGATTGCCTACCACTCGGAACGATCGAAGTTTGACGAAACTATGCAAGTTCTTCGCAGATCGGTATAAGGTGGGTCGATGTGCCGTGTTTTAAGCTACAAATTGCTATGTCGCAGATTTGCATACGACGAATAGAAGCGGAGTTATCGATGTTTATATCTGTGAGGCCATGAATCACCATCGACGGCCGGATTGCCTACCACTCGGAACGACCGACGTTTGCCGAAACTATGCAAGTTCTTCGCAGATCGGTATAAGGTGGCTCGATGTGCCGTGTTTTAAGCTACAAATTGCTATGTCGCAGATTTGCATACGACGAATAGAGGCGGAGTTATAGTTGTTTATATCTGTGAGGCCATGAATCACCATTGACGGCAGGATTGCCTACCACTCGGAACGATCGACGGTTGACGAAACTATGCAAGTTCTTCGCAGATCGGTATAAGATGGGTCGATGTGTCGTGTTTTAAGCTACATATTTCTACGTCGCAGATTCGCATACGACGAATAGAAGTGGAGTTATAGTTGTTTATATCTGTCAGTCCATGAATCACCATTGACGGCCGGATTGCCTACCACTCGGAACGACAGACGTTTGCCGAAACTATGCAAGTTCGTTGCAGATCGGTATAAGGTGGGTCGTTGGGCCGTGTTTTAAGCTACAAATTGCTATGCCGCAGATTCGCATACGACGAATAGAAGCGGAGTTATCGATGTTTATATCTGTGAGGCCATGAATCACCATCGACGGCCGGATTGCCTACCACTCGGAAGGATCGATGTTTGACGAAACTATGCAAGTTCTTCGCAGATCGGTATAAGGTGGGTCGATGTGTCGTGTTTTAAGCTACAAATTGCTATGTCGCAGATTTGCAGACGACGAATAGAGGCGGAGTTATAGTTGTTTATATCTGTGAGGCCATGAATCACCATTGACGGCAGGATTGCCTACCACTCGGAACGATCGACGTTTGACGAAACTATGCAAGTTCTTCGCAGATCGGTATAAGATGGGTCGATGTGTCGTGTTTTAAGCTACAAATTGCTATGTCGCAGATTTGCATACGACGAATAGAAGTGGAGTTATAGTTGTTTATATCTGTCAGGCCATGAATCACCATTGACGGCCGGATTGCCTTCCACTCGAAACGATCGATGTTTGACGAAACTATGCAAGTTCGTCGCAGATCGGTATAAGGTGGGTCGTTGGGCCGTTTTTTAAGCTACAAGTTGCTGCGTCGCAGATTCGCATACGACGAATAGAAGCGGAGTTATCGATGTTTATATCTGTGAGGCCATTAATCACCATTGACGACAGGATTGCCTACCACTCGGAACGATCGACGTTTGACGAAACTATGCAAGTTCGTCGCAGATCGGTATAAGGTGGCTCGATGTGTCGTGTTTTAGGCTACAAATTGCTATGTCGCAGATTTGCGTACGACGAATAGAAGCGGAGTTATAGTTGTTTATATCTGTCAGGCCATGAATCACCATTGACGGCCGGATTGCCTACCACTCGGAACGACCGACGTTTGCCGAAACTATGCAAGGTCGTCGCAACTCGGTATAAGGTGGCTCGATGTGTCGTGTTTTAGGCTACAAATTGCTATGTCGCACATTTGCGTACGACGAATAGAAGCGCAGTTATAGTTGTTTATATCGGTCAGGCCATGAATCACCATTGACGGCCAGAATGCCTACCACTCGAAACGATCGATGTTTGACGAAACTATGCAAGTTCGTCGCAGATCGGTATAAGGTGGGTCGATGTGTCGTGCTTTAAGCTACAAATTGCTATGTCGCAGATTTGCATACGATGAATAGAAGCGGAGTTATAGTTCTTTATATCTGTGAGGCCATGAATCATCATTGACGGCCGGAATGCCTACCACTCGAAACGATCGATGTTTGACGAAACTATGCAAGTTCCTCGCAGATCGGTATAAGGTGGGTCGATGTGTAGTGCTTTAAGCTACAAATTGCTATGTCGCAGATTTGCATACGACGAATAGAAGCGGAGATATAGTTGTCTATATCTGTGAGGCCATGAATCACCATCGACGGCCGGATTGCCTACCACTCGAAACGATCGATGTTTGACGAAACTATGCAAGTTCGTCGCAGATCGGTATAAGGTGGGTCGTTGGGCCGTGTTTTAAGATACAAGTTGCAATGACGCAGATTCGCATACGACCAATAGAAGCGGAGTTATCGATGTTTATATCTGTGAGGCCATGAATCACCATTGACGGCAGGATTGCCTACCACTCGGAACGATCGACGTTTGACGAAACTATGCAAGTTCTTCGCAGATCGGTATAAGGTGGGTCGATGTGCCGTGTTTTAAGCTACACATTGCTATGTCGCAGATTTGCATACGACGAATAGAAGCGGAGTTATAGTTGTTTATATCTGTCAGGCCGTGAATCACCATTGACGGCCGGATTGCCTACCACTCGGAACGATTGATGTTTGCCGAAACTATGCAAGTTCTTCGCAGATCGGTATAAGGTGGGTCGATGTGTCGTGTTTTAAGCTACAAATTGCTATGTCGCAGAATTGCATACGACGAATAGAGGCGGAGTTATAGTTGTTTATATCTGTGTGGCCATGAATCACCATTGACGGCAGGATTGCCTACCACTCGGAACGATCGACGTTTGACGAAACTATGCAAGTTCTTCGCAGATCGGTATAAGATGGGTCGATGTGTCGTGTTTTAAGCTACAAATTGCTATGTCGCAGATTCGCATACGACGAATAGAAGTGGAGTTATAGTTGTTTATATCTGTCAGGCCATGAACCACCATTGACGGCCGGATTGCCTACCACTCGAAACGATCGATGTTTGACGAAACTATGCAAGTTCGTCGCAGATCGGTATAAGGTGGGTCGTTGGGCCGTGTTTTAAGATACAAATTGCTATGTCGCAGATTTGCATACGACGAATAGAAGCGGAGTTATAGTTGTTTATATCTGTCAGGCCATGAATCACCATTGACGGCAGGATTGCCTTCCACTCGAAACGATCGATGTTTGACGAAACTATGCAAGTTCGTCGCAGATCGGTATAAGGTGGGTCGATGTGTCGTGCTTTAAGCTACAAATTGCTATGTCGCAGATTTGCATACGACGAATAGAAGCGGAGTTATAGTTGTTTATATCTGTGAGGCCATGAATCATCATTGACGGCCGGAATGCCTACCACTCGAAACGATCGATGTTTGACGAAACTATGCAAGTTCGTCGCAGATCGGTATAAGGTGGGTCGATGTGTAGTGCTTTAAGCTACAAATTGCTATGTCGCAGATTTGCATACGACGAATAGAAGCGGAGTTATAGTTGTCTATATCTGTGAGGCCATGAATCACCATCGACGGCCGGATTGCCTACCACTCGAAACGATCGATGTTTGACGAAACTATGCAAGTTCGTCGCAGATCGGTATAAGGTGGGTCGTTGGGCCGTGTTTTAAGATACAAATTGCTATGTCGCAGATTTGCATACGACGAATAGAAGCGGAGTTATAGTTGTTTATATCTGTCAGGCCATGAATCACCATTGACGGCCGGATTGCCTTCCACTCGAAACGATCGATGTTTGACGAAACTATGCAAGTTCGTCGCAGATCGGTATAAGGTGGGTCGATGTGTCGTGCTTTAAGCTACAAATTGCTATGTCGCAGATTTGCATACGACGAATAGAAGCGGAGTTATAGTTGTTTATATCTGTGAGGCCATGAATCATCATTGACGGCCGGAATGCCTACCACTCGAAACGATCGATGTTTGACGAAACTATGCAAGTTCGTCGCAGATCGGTATAAGGTCGGTCGATGTGTAGTGCTTTAAGCTACAAATTGCTATGTCGCAGATTTGCATACGACGAATAGAAGCGGAGTTATAGTTGTCTATATCTGTGAGGCCATGAATCACCATCGACGGCCGGATTGCCTACCACTCGGAACGATCGACGTTTGACGAAACTATGCAAGTTCTTCGCAGATCGGTATAAGGTGGGTCGATGTGCCGTGTTTTAAGCTACACATTGCTATGTCGCAGATTTGCATACGACGAATAGAAGCGGAGTTATAGTTGTTTATATCTGTCAGGCCGTGAATCACCATTGACGGCCGGATTGCCTACCACTCGGAACGATCGATGTTTGCCGAAACTATGCAAGTTCTTCGCAGATCGGTATAAGGTGGGTCGATGTGTCGTGTTTTAAGCTACAAATTGCTATGTCGCAGATTTGCATACGACGAATAGAGGCGGAGTTATAGTTGTTTATATCTGTGAGGCCATGAATCACCATTGACGGCAGGATTGCCTACCACTCGGAACGATCGACGTTTGACGAAACTATGCAAGATCGTCGCAGATCGGTATAAGGTGGCTCGATGTGTCGTGTTTTAGGCTACAAATTGCTATGTCGCATATTTGCGTGCGACGAATAGAAGCGGAGTTATAGTTGTTTATATCTGTCAGGCCATGAATCAACATTGACGGCCGGATTGCCTACCACTCGGAACGATCGACGTTTGCCGAAACTATGCAAGTTCGTCGCAGATCGGTATAAGGTGGCTCGATGTGTCGTGTTTTAGGCTACAAATTGCTATGTCGCAGATTTGCGTACGACGAATAGAAGCGGAGTTATAGTTGTTTATATCTGTCAGGCCATGAACCACCATTGACGGCCGGATTGCCTACCACTCGGAACGATCGACGTTTGCCGAAACTATGCAAGTTCGTCGCAGATCGGTATAAGGTGGCTCGATGTGTGGTGTTTTAGGCTACAAATTGCTATGTCGCAGATTTGCGTACGACGAATAGAAGCGGAGTTATAGTTGTTTATATCTGTCAGGCCATGAACCACCATTGACGGCCGGATTGCCTACCACTCGGAACGACCGACGTTTGCCGAAACTATGCAAGTTCGTCGCAGATCGGTATAAGGTGGGTCGTTGGGCCGTGTTTTAAGCTACAAATTGCTATGTCGCAGATTTGCATACGACGAATAGAAGCAGAGTTATAGTTGTTTATATCTGTCAGGCCATGAATCACCATTGACGGCCGGATTGCCTTCCACTCGAAACGATCGATGTTTGACGAAACTATGCAAGTTCGTCGCAGATCGGTATAAGGTGGGTCGATGTGTCGTGCTTTAAGCTACAAATTGCTATGTCGCAGATTTGCATACGACGAATAGAAGCGGAGTTATAGTTGTTTATATCTGTGAGGCCATGAATCATCATTGACGGCCGGAATGCCTACCACTCGAAACGATCGATGTTTGACAAAACTATGCAAGTTCGTCGCAGAACGGTATAAGGTGGGTCGATGTGTAGTGCTTTAAGCTACAAATTGCTATGTCGCAGATTTGCATACGACGAATAGAAGCGGAGTTATAGTTGTCTATATCTGTGAGGCCATGAATCACCATCGACGGCCGGATTGCCTACCACTCGAAACGATCGATGTTTGACGAAACTATGCAAGTTCGTCGCAGATCGGTATAAGGTGGGTCGTTGGGCCGTGTTTTAAGATACAAATTGCTATGTCGCAGATTTGCATACGACGAATAGAAGCGGAGTTATAGTTGTTTATATCTGTCAGGCCATGAATCACCATTGACGGCCGGATTGCCTTCCACTCAAAACGATCGATGTTTGACGAAACTATGCAAGTTCGTCGCAGATCGGTATAAGGTGGGTCGATGTGTCGTGCTTTAAGCTACAAATTGCTATGTCGCAGATTTGCATACGACGAATAGAAGCGGAGTTATAGTTGTTTATATCTGTGAGGCCATGAATCATCATTGACGGCCGGAATGCCTACCACTCGAAACGATCGATGTTTGACGAAACTATGCAAGTTCGTCGCAGATCGGTATAAGGTGGGTCGATGTGTAGTGCTTTAAGCTACAAATTGCTATGTCGCAGATTTGCATACGACGAATAGAAGCGGAGTTATAGTTGTCTATATCTGTGAGGCCATGAATCACCATCGACGGCCGGATTGCCTACCACTCGGAACGATCGATGTTTGACGAAACTATGCAAGTTCTTCGCAGATCGGTATAAGGTGGGTCGATGTGTCGTGTTTTAAGCTACAAATTGCTATGTCGCAGATTTGCATACGACGAATAGAGGCGGAGTTATAGTTGTTTATATCTGTGAGGCCATGAATCACCATTGACGGCAGGATTGCCTACCACTCGGAACGATCGACGTTTGACGAAACTATGCAAGTTCTTCGCAGATCGGTATAAGATGGGTCGATGTGTCGTGTTTTAAGCTACAAATTGCTATGTCGCAGATTTGCATACGACGAATAGAAGTGGAGTTATAGTTGTTTATATCTGTCAGGCCATGAATCACCATTGACGGCCGGAATGCCTACCACTCGAAACGATCGATGTTTGACGAAACTATGCAAGTTTGTCGCAGATCGGTATAAGGTGGGTCGATGTGTAGTGCTTTAAGCTACAAATTGCTATGTCGCAGATTTGCATACGACGAATAGAAGCGGAGTTATAGTTGTCTATATCTGTGAGGCCATGAATCACCATCGACGGCCGGATTGCCTACCACTCGAAACGATCGATGTTTGACGAAACTATGCAAGTTCGTCGCAGATCGGTATAAGGTGGGTCGTTGGGCCGTGTTTTAAGATACAAGTTGCTATGTCGCAGATTCGCATACGACCAATAGAAGCGGAGTTATCGATGTTTATATCTCTGAGGCCATGAATCACCATTGACGGCAGGATTGCCTACCACTCGGAACGATCGAAGTTTGACGAAACTATGCAAGTTCTTCGCAGATCGGTATAAGGTGGGTCGATGTGCCGTGTTTTAAGCTACAAATTGCTATGTCGCAGATTTGCATACGACGAATAGAAGCGGAGTTATCGATGTTTATATCTGTGAGGCCATGAATCACCATCGACGGCCGGATTGCCTACCACTCGGAACGATCGACGTTTGCCGAAACTATGCAAGTTCTTCGCAGATCGGTATAAGGTGGCTCGATGTGCCGTGTTTTAAGCTACAAATTGCTATGTCGCAGATTTGCATACGACGAATAGAGGCGGAGTTATAGTTGTTTATATCTGTGAGGCCATGAATCACCATTGACGGCAGGATTGCCTACCACTCGGAACGATCGACGGTTGACGAAACTATGCAAGTTCTTCGCAGATCGGTATAAGATGGGTCGATGTGTCGTGTTTTAAGCTACATATTTCTACGTCGCAGATTCGCATACGACGAATAGAAGTGGAGTTATAGTTGTTTATATCTGTCAGTCCATGAATCACCATTGACGGCCGGATTGCCTACCACTCGGAACGACAGACGTTTGCCGAAACTATGCAAGTTCGTTGCAGATCGGTATAAGGTGGGTCGTTGGGCCGTGTTTTAAGCTACAAATTGCTATGCCGCAGATTCGCATACGACGAATAGGAGCGGAGTTATCGATGTTTATATCTGTGAGGCCATGAATCACCATCGACGGCCGGATTGCCTACCACTCGGAACGATCGATGTTTGACGAAACTATGCAAGTTCTTCGCAGATCGGTATAAGGTGGGTCGATGTGTCGTGTTTTAAGCTACAAATTGCTATGTCGCAGATTTGCAGACGACGAATAGAGGCGGAGTTATAGTTGTTTATATCTGTGAGGCCATGAATCACCATTGACGGCAGGATTGCCTACCACTCGGAACGATCGACGTTTGACGAAACTATGCAAGTTCTTCGCAGATCGGTATAAGATGGGTCGATGTGTCGTGTTTTAAGCTACAAATTGCTATGTCGCAGATTTGCATACGACGAATAGAAGTGGAGTTATAGTTGTTTATATCTGTCAGGCCATGAATCACCATTGACGGCCGGATTGCCTTCCACTCGAAACGATCGATGTTTGACGAAACTATGCAAGTTCGTCGCAGATCGGTATAAGGTGGGTCGTTGGGCCGTTTTTTAAGCTACAAGTTGCTGCGTCGCAGATTCGCATACGACGAATAGAAGCGGAGTTATCGATGTTTATATCTGTGAGGCCATTAATCACCATTGACGACAGGATTGCCTACCACTCGGAACGATCGACGTTTGACGAAACTATGCAAGTTCGTCGCAGATCGGTATAAGGTGGCTCGATGTGTCGTGTTTTAGGCTACAAATTGCTATGTCGCAGATTTGCGTACGACGAATAGAAGCGGAGTTATAGTTGTTTATATCTGTCAGGCCATGAATCACCATTGACGGCCGGATTGCCTACCACTCGGAACGACCGACGTTTGCCGAAACTATGCAAGTTCGTCGCAAATCGGTATAAGGTGGCTCGATGTGTCGTGTTTTAGGCTACAAATTGCTATGTCGCACATTTGCGTACGACGAATAGAAGCGCAGTTATAGTTGTTTATATCGGTCAGGCCATGAATCACCATTGACGGCCAGAATGCCTACCACTCGAAACGATCGATGTTTGACGAAACTATGCAAGTTCGTCGCAGATCGGTATAAGGTGGGTCGATGTGTCGTGCTTTAAGCTACAAATTGCTATGTCGCAGATTTGCATACGATGAATAGAAGCGGAGTTATAGTTCTTTATATCTGTGAGGCCATGAATCATCATTGACGGCCGGAATGCCTACCACTCGAAACGATCGATGTTTGACGAAACTATGCAAGTTCCTCGCAGATCGGTATAAGGTGGGTCGATGTGTAGTGCTTTAAGCTACAAATTGCTATGTCGCAGATTTGCATACGACGAATAGAAGCGGAGATATAGTTGTCTATATCTGTGAGGCCATGAATCACCATCGACGGCCGGATTGCCTACCACTCGAAACGATCGATGTCTGACGAAACTATGCAAGTTCGTCGCAGATCGGTATAAGGTGGGTCGTTGGGCCGTGTTTTAAGATACAAGTTGCAATGACGCAGATTCGCATACGACCAATAGAAGCGGAGTTATCGATGTTTATATCTGTGAGGCCATGAATCACCATTGACGGCAGGATTGCCTACCACTCGGAACGATCGACGTTTGACGAAACTATGCAAGTTCTTCGCAGATCGGTATAAGGTGGGTCGATGTGCCGTGTTTTAAGCTACACATTGCTATGTCGCAGATTTGCATACGACGAATAGAAGCGGAGTTATAGTTGTTTATATCTGTCAGGCCGTGAATCACCATTGACGGCCGGATTGCCTACCACTCGGAACGATCGATGTTTGCCGAAACTATGCAAGTTCTTCGCAGATCGGTATAAGGTGGGTCGATGTGTCGTGTTTTAAGCTACAAATTGCTATGTCGCAGAATTGCATACGACGAATAGAGGCGGAGTTATAGTTGTTTATATCTGTGTGGCCATGAATCACCATTGACGGCAGGATTGCCTACCACTCGGAACGATCGACGTTTGACGAAACTATGCAAGTTCTTCGCAGATCGGTATAAGATGGGTCGATGTGTCGTGTTTTAAGCTACAAATTGCTATGTCGCAGATTCGCATACGACGAATAGAAGCGGAGTTATAGTTGTTTATATCTGTGAGGCCATGAATCATCATTGACGGCCGGAATGCCTACCACTCGAAACGATCGATGTTTGACGAAACTATGCAAGTTCGTCGCAGATCGGTATAAGGTGGCTCGATGTGTCGTGTTTTAGGCTACAAATTGCTATGTCGCAGATTTGCGTACGACGAATAGAAGCGGAGTTATAGTTGTTTATATCTGTCAGGCCATGAACCACCATTGACGGCCGGATTGCCTACCACTCGGAACGACCGACGTTTGCCGAAACTATGCAAGTTCGTCGCAGATCGGTATAAGGTGGGTCGTTGGGCCGTGTTTTAAGCTACAAATTGCTATGTCGCAGATTTGCATACGACGAATAGAAGCAGAGTTATAGTTGTTTATATCTGTCAGGCCATGAATCGCCATTGACGGCCGGATTGCCTTCCACTCGAAACGATCGATGTTTGACGAAACTATGCAAGTTCGTCGCAGATCGGTATAAGGTGGGTCGATGTGTCGTGCTTTAAGCTACAAATTGCTATGTCGCAGATTTGCATACGACGAATAGAAGCGGAGTTATAGTTGTTTATATCTGTGAGGCCATGAATCATCATTGACGGCCGGAATGCCTACCACTCGAAACGATCGATGTTTGACGAAACTATGCAAGTTCGTCGCAGATCGGTATAAGGTGGGTCGATGTGTAGTGCTTTAAGCTACAAATTGCTATGTCGCAGATTTGCATACGACGAATAGAAGCGGAGTTATAGTTGTCTATATCTGTGAGGCCATGAATCACCATCGACGGCCGGATTGCCTACCACTCGAAACGATCGATGTTTGACGAAACTATGCAAGTTCGTCGCAGATCGGTATAAGGTGGGTCGTTGGGCCGTGTTTTAAGATACAAATTGCTATGTCGCAGATTTGCATACGACGAATAGAAGCGGAGTTATAGTTGTTTATATCTGTCAGGCCATGAATCACCATTGACGGCCGGATTGCCTTCCACTCGAAACGATCGATGTTTGACGAAACTATGCAAGTTCGTCGCAGATCGGTATAAGGTGGGTCGATGTGTCGTGCTTTAAGCTACAAATTGCTATGTCGCAGATTTGCATACGACGAATAGAAGCGGAGTTATAGTTGTTTATATCTGTGAGGCCATGAATCATCATTGACGGCCGGAATGCCTACCACTCGAAACGATCGATGTTTGACGAAACTATGCAAGTTCGTCGCAGATCGGTATAAGGTGGGTCGATGTGTAGTGCTTTAAGCTACAAATTGCTATGTCGCAGATTTGCATACGACGAATAGAAGCGGAGTTATAGTTGTCTATATCTGTGAGGCGATGAATCACCATCGACGGCCGGATTGCCTACCACTCGGAACGATCGACGTTTGACGAAACTATGCAAGTTCTTCGCAGATCGGTATAAGGTGGGTCGATGTGCCGTGTTTTAAGCTACACATTGCTATGTCGCAGATTTGCATACGACGAATAGAAGCGGAGTTATAGTTGTTTATATCTGTCAGGCCGTGAATCACCATTGACGGCCGGATTGCCTACCACTCGGAACGATCGATGTTTGCCGAAACTATGCAAGTTCTTCGCAGATCGGTATAAGGTGGGTCGATGTGTCGTGTTTTAAGCTACAAATTGCTATGTCGCAGATTTGCATACGACGAATAGAGGCGGAGTTATAGTTGTTTATATCTGTGAGGCCATGAATCACCATTGACGGCAGGATTGCCTACCACTCGGAACGATCGACGTTTGACGAAACTATGCAAGATCGTCGCAGATCGGTATAAGGTGGCTCGATGTGTCGTGTTTTAGGCTACAAATTGCTATGTCGCATATTTGCGTGCGACGAATAGAAGCGGAGTTATAGTTGTTTATATCTGTCAGGCCATGAATCAACATTGACGGCCGGATTGCCTACCACTCGGAACGATCGACGTTTGCCGAAACTATGCAAGTTCGTCGCAGATCGGTATAAGGTGGCTCGATGTGTCGTGTTTTAGGCTACAAATTGCTATGTCGCAGATTTGCGTACGACGAATAGAAGCGGAGTTATAGTTGTTTATATCTGTCAGGCCATGAACCACCATTGACGGCCGGATTGCCTACCACTCGGAACGATCGACGTTTGCCGAAACTATGCAAGTTCGTCGCAGATCGGTATAAGGTGGCTCGATGTGTGGTGTTTTAGGCTACAAATTGCTATGTCGCAGATTTGCGTACGACGAATAGAAGCGGATTTATAGTTGTTTATATCTGTCAGGCCATGAACCACCATTGACGGCCGGATTGCCTACCACTCGGAACGACCGACGTTTGCCGAAACTATGCAAGTTCGTCGCAGATCGGTATAAGGTGGGTCGTTGGGCCGTGTTTTAAGCTACAAATTGCTATGTCGCAGATTTGCATACGACGAATAGAAGCAGAGTTATAGTTGTTTATATCTGTCAGGCCATGAATCACCATTGACGGCCGGATTGCCTTCCACTCGAAACGATCGATGTTTGACGAAACTATGCAAGTTCGTCGCAGATCGGTATAAGGTGGGTCGATGTGTCGTGCTTTAAGCTACAAATTGCTGTGTCGCAGATTTGCATACGACGAATAGAAGCGGAGTTATAGTTGTTTATATCTGTGAGGCCATGAATCATCATTGACGGCCGGAATGCCTACCACTCGAAACGATCGATGTTTGACAAAACTATGCAAGTTCGTCGCAGAACGGTATAAGGTGGGTCGATGTGTAGTGCTTTAAGCTACAAATTGCTATGTCGCAGATTTGCATACGACGAATAGAAGCGGAGTTATAGTTGTCTATATCTGTGAGGCCATGAATCACCATCGACGGCCGGATTGCCTACCACTCGAAACGATCGATGTTTGACGAAACTATGCAAGTTCGTCGCAGATCGGTATAAGGTGGGTCGTTGGGCCGTGTTTTAAGATACAAATTGCTATGTCGCAGATTTGCATACGACGAATAGAAGCGGAGTTATAGTTGTTTATATCTGTGAGGCCATGAATCATCATTGACGGCCGGAATGCCTACCACTCGAAACGATCGATGTTTGACGAAACTATGCAAGTTCGTCGCAGATCGGTATAAGGTGGGTCGATGTGTAGTGCTTTAAGCTACAAATTGCTATGTCGCAGATTTGCATACGACGAATAGAAGCGGAGTTATAGTTGTCTATATCTGTGAGGCCATGAATCACCATCGACGGCCGGATTGCCTACCACTCGGAACGATCGATGTTTGACGAAACTATGCAAGTTCTTCGCAGATCGGTATAAGGTGGGTCGATGTGTCGTGTTTTAAGCTACAAATTGCTATGTCGCAGATTTGCATACGACGAATAGAGGCGGAGTTATAGTTGTTTATATCTGTGAGGCCATGAATCACCATTGACGGCAGGATTGCCTACCACTCGGAACGATCGACGTTTGACGAAACTATGCAAGTTCTTCGCAGATCGGTATAAGGTGGGTCGATGTGCCGTGTTTTAAGCTACACATTGCTATGTCGCAGATTTGCATACGACGAATAGAAGCGGAGTTATAGTTGTTTATATCTGTCAGGCCGTGAATCACCATTGACGGCCGGATTGCCTACCACTCGGAACGATCGATGTTTGCCGAAACTATGCAAGTTCTTCGCAGATCGGTATAAGGTGGGTCGATGTGTCGTGTTTTAAGCTACAAATTGCTATGTCGCAGATTTGCATACGACGAATAGAGGCGGAGTTATAGTTGTTTATATCTGTGAGGCCATGAATCACCATTGACGGCAGGAATGCCTACCACTCGAAACGATCGATGTTTGACGAAACTATGCAAGTTCGTCGCAGATCGGTATAAGGTGGGTCGATGTGTAGTGCTTTAAGCTACAAATTGCTATGTCGCAGATTTGCATACGACGAATAGAAGCGGAGTTATAGTTGTCTATATCTGTGAGGCCATGAATCACCATCGACGGCCGGATTGCCTACCACTCGAAACGATCGATGTTTGACGAAACTATGCAAGTTCGTCGCAGATCGGTATAAGGTGGGTCGTTGGGCCGTGTTTTAAGATACAAATTGCTATGTCGCAGATTTGCATACGACGAATAGAAGCGGAGTTATAGTTGTTTATATCTGTCAGGCCATGAATCACCATTGACGGCCGGATTGCCTTCCACTCGAAACGATCGATGTTTGACGAAACTATGCAAGTTCGTCGCAGATCGGTATAAGGTGGGTCGATGTGTCGTGCTTTAAGCTACAAATTGCTATGTCGCAGATTTGCATACGACGAATAGAAGCGGAGTTATAGTTGTTTATATCTGTGAGGCCATGAATCATCATTGACGGCCGGAATGCCTACCACTCGAAACGATCGATGTTTGACGAAACTATGCAAGTTCGTCGCAGATCGGTATAAGGTGGGTCGATGTGTAGTGCTTTAAGCTACAAATTGCTATGTCGCAGATTTGCATACGACGAATAGAAGCGGAGTTATAGTTGTCTATATCTGTGAGGCGATGAATCACCATCGACGGCCGGATTGCCTACCACTCGGAACGATCGACGTTTGACGAAACTATGCAAGTTCTTCGCAGATCGGTATAAGGTGGGTCGATGTGCCGTGTTTTAAGCTACACATTGCTATGTCGCAGATTTGCATACGACGAATAGAAGCGGAGTTATAGTTGTTTATATCTGTCAGGCCGTGAATCACCATTGACGGCCGGATTGCCTACCACTCGGAACGATCGATGTTTGCCGAAACTATGCAAGTTCTTCGCAGATCGGTATAAGGTGGGTCGATGTGTCGTGTTTTAAGCTACAAATTGCTATGTCGCAGATTTGCATACGACGAATAGAGGCGGAGTTATAGTTGTTTATATCTGTGAGGCCATGAATCACCATTGACGGCAGGAATGCCTACCACTCGAAACGATCGATGTTTGACGAAACTATGCAAGTTCGTCGCAGATCGGTATAAGGTGGGTCGATGTGTAGTGCTTTAAGCTACAAATTGCTATGTCGCAGATTTGCATACGACGAATAGAGGCGGAGTTATAGTTGTTTATATCTGTGAGGCCATGAATCACCATTGACGGCAGGATTGCCTACCACTCGGAACGATCGACGTTTGACGAAACTATGCAAGATCGTCGCAGATCGGTATAAGGTGGCTCGATGTGTCGTGTTTTAGGCTACAAATTGCTATGTCGCATATTTGCGTGCGACGAATAGAAGCGGAGTTATAGTTGTTTATATCTGTCAGGCCATGAATCAACATTGACGGCCGGATTGCCTACCACTCGGAACGATCGACGTTTGCCGAAACTATGCAAGTTCGTCGCAGATCGGTATAAGGTGGCTCGATGTGTCGTGTTTTAGGCTACAAATTGCTATGTCGCAGATTTGCGTACGACGAATAGAAGCGGAGTTATAGTTGTTTATATCTGTCAGGCCATGAACCACCATTGACGGCCGGATTGCCTACCACTCGGAACGATCGACGTTTGCCGAAACTATGCAAGTTCGTCGCAGATCGGTATAAGGTGGCTCGATGTGTGGTGTTTTAGGCTACAAATTGCTATGTCGCAGATTTGCGTACGACGAATAGAAGCGGAGTTATAGTTGTTTATATCTGTCAGGCCATGAACCACCATTGACGGCCGGATTGCCTACCACTCGGAACGACCGACGTTTGCCGAAACTATGCAAGTTCGTCGCAGATCGGTATAAGGTGGGTCGTTGGGCCGTGTTTTAAGATACAAATTGCTATGTCGCAGATTTGCATACGACGAATAGAAGCAGAGTTATAGTTGTTTATATCTGTCAGGCCATGAATCACCATTGACGGCCGGATTGCCTTCCACTCGAAACGATCGATGTTTGACGAAACTATGCAAGTTCGTCGCAGATCGGTATAAGGTGGGTCGATGTGTCGTGCTTTAAGCTACAAATTGCTATGTCGCAGATTTGCATACGACGAATAGAAGCGGAGTTATAGTTGTTTATATCTGTGAGGCCATGAATCATCATTGACGGCCGGAATGCCTACCACTCGAAACGATCGATGTTTGACAAAACTATGCAAGTTCGTCGCAGAACGGTATAAGGTGGGTCGATGTGTAGTGCTTTAAGCTACAAATTGCTATGTCGCAGATTTGCATACGACGAATAGAAGCGGAGTTATAGTTGTCTATATCTGTGAGGCCATGAATCACCATCGACGGCCGGATTGCCTACCACTCGAAACGATCGATGTTTGACGAAACTATGCAAGTTCGTCGCAGATCGGTATAAGGTGGGTCGTTGGGCCGTGTTTTAAGATACAAATTGCTATGTCGCAGATTTGCATACGACGAATAGAAGCGGAGTTATAGTTGTTTATATCTGTGAGGCCATGAATCATCATTGACGGCCGGAATGCCTACCACTCGAAACGATCGATGTTTGACGAAACTATGCAAGTTCGTCGCAGATCGGTATAAGGTGGGTCGATGTGTAGTGCTTTAAGCTACAAATTGCTATGTCGCAGATTTGCATACGACGAATAGAAGCGGAGTTATAGTTGTCTATATCTGTGAGGCCATGAATCACCATCGACGGCCGGATTGCCTACCACTCGGAACGATCGATGTTTGACGAAACTATGCAAGTTCTTCGCAGATCGGTATAAGGTGGGTCGATGTGTCGTGTTTTAAGCTACAAATTGCTATGTCGCAGATTTGCATACGACGAATAGAGGCGGAGTTATAGTTGTTTATATCTGTGAGGCCATGAATCACCATTGACGGCAGGATTGCCTACCACTCGGAACGATCGACGTTTGACGAAACTATGCAAGTTCTTCGCAGATCGGTATAAGATGGGTCGATGTGTCGTGTTTTAAGCTACAAATTGCTATGTCGCAGATTTGCATACGACGAATAGAAGTGGAGTTATAGTTGTTTATATCTGTCAGGCCATGAATCACCATTGACGGCCGGATTGCCTTCCACTCGAAACGATCGATGTTTGACGAAACTATGCAAGTTCGTCGCAGATCGGTATAAGGTGGGTCGTTGGGCCGTTTTTTAAGCTACAAATTGCTGCGTCGCAGATTCGCATACGACGAATAGAAGCGGAGTTATCGATGTTTATATCTGTGAGGCCATTAATCACCATTGACGACAGGATTGCCTACCACTCGGAACGATCGACGTTTGACGAAACTATGCAAGTTCGTCGCAGATCGGTATAAGGTGGCTCGATGTGTCGTGTTTTAGGCTACAAATTGCTATGTCGCAGATTTGCGTACGACGAATAGAAGCGGAGTTATAGTTGTTTATATCTGTCAGGCCATGAATCACCATTGACGGCCGGATTGCCTACCACTCGGAACGACCGACGTTTGCCGAAACTATGCAAGTTCGTCGCAAATCGGTATAAGGTGGCTCGATGTGTCGTGTTTTAGGCTACAAATTGCTATGTCGCACATTTGCGTACGACGAATAGAAGCGCAGTTATAGTTGTTTATATCGGTCAGGCCATGAATCACCATTGACGGCCAGAATGCCTACCACTCGAAACGATCGATGTTTGACGAAACTATGCAAGTTCGTCGCAGATCGGTATAAGGTGGGTCGATGTGTCGTGCTTTAAGCTACAAATTGCTATGTCGCAGATTTGCATACGATGAATAGAAGCGGAGTTATAGTTCTTTATATCTGTGAGGCCATGAATCATCATTGACGGCCGGAATGCCTACCACTCGAAACGATCGATGTTTGACGAAACTATGCAAGTTCCTCGCAGATCGGTATAAGGTGGGTCGATGTGTAGTGCTTTAAGCTACAAATTGCTATGTCGCAGATTTGCATACGACGAATAGAAGCGGAGATATAGTTGTCTATATCTGTGAGGCCATGAATCACCATCGACGGCCGGATTGCCTACCACTCGAAACGATCGATGTCTGACGAAACTATGCAAGTTCGTCGCAGATCGGTATAACGTGGGTCGTTGGGCCGTGTTTTAAGATACAAGTTGCAATGACGCAGATTCGCATACGACCAATAGAAGCGGAGTTATCGATGTTTATATCTGTGAGGCCATGAATCACCATTGACGGCAGGATTGCCTACCACTCGGAACGATCGACGTTTGACGAAACTATGCAAGTTCTTCGCAGATCGGTATAAGGTGGGTCGATGTGCCGTGTTTTAAGCTACACATTGCTATGTCGCAGATTTGCATACGACGAATAGAAGCGGAGTTATAGTTGTTTATATCTGTCAGGCCGTGAATCACCATTGACGGCCGGATTGCCTACCACTCGGAACGATCGATGTTTGCCGAAACTATGCAAGTTCTTCGCAGATCGGTATAAGGTGGGTCGATGTGTCGTGTTTTAAGCTACAAATTGCTATGTCGCAGAATTGCATACGACGAATAGAAGCGGAGTTATAGTTGTTTATATCTGTGTGGCCATGAATCACCATTGACGGCAGGATTGCCTACCACTCGGAACGATCGACGTTTGACGAAACTATGCAAGTTCTTCGCAGATCGGTATAAGATGGGTCGATGTGTCGTGTTTTAAGCTACAAATTGCTATGTCGCAGATTCGCATACGACGAATAGAAGTGGAGTTATAGTTGTTTATATCTGTCAGGCCATGAACCACCATTGACGGCCGGATTGCCTACCACTCGAAACGATCGATGTTTGACGAAACTATGCAAGTTCGTCGCAGATCGGTATAAGGTGGGTCGTTGGGCCGTGTTTTAAGATACAAATTGCTATGTCGCAGATTTGCATACGACGAATAGAAGCGGAGTTATAGTTGTTTATATCTGTCAGGCCATGAATCACCATTGACGGCCGGATTGCCTTCCACTCGAAACGATCGATGTTTGACGAAACTATGCAAGTTCGTCGCAGATCGGTATAAGGTGGGTCGATGTGTCGTGCTTTAAGCTACAAATTGCTATGTCGCAGATTTGCATACGACGAATAGAAGCGGAGTTATAGTTTTTTATATCTGTGAGGCCATGAATCATCATTGACGGCCGGAATGCCTACCACTCGAAACGATCGATGTTTGACGAAACTATGCAAGTTCGTCGCAGATCGGTATAAGGTGGCTCGATGTGTCGTGTTTTAGGCTACAAATTGCTATGTCGCAGATTTGCGTACGACGAATAGAAGCGGAGTTATAGTTGTTTATATCTGTCAGGCCATGAACCACCATTGACGGCCGGATTGCCTACCACTCGGAACGACCGACGTTTGCCGAAACTATGCAAGTTCGTCGCAGATCGGTATAAGGTGGGTCGTTGGACCGTGTTTTAAGCTACAAATTGCTATGTCGCAGATTTGCATACGACGAATAGAAGCAGAGTTATAGTTGTTTATATCTGTCAGGCCATGAATCGCCATTGACGGCCGGATTGCCTTCCACTCGAAACGATCGATGTTTGACGAAACTATGCAAGTTCGTCGCAGATCGGTATAAGGTGGGTCGATGTGTCGTGCTTTAAGCTACAAATTGCTATGTCGCAGATTTGCATACGACGAATAGAAGCGGAGTTATAGTTGTTTATATCTGTGAGGCCATGAATCATCATTGACGGCCGGAATGCCTACCACTCGAAACGATCGATGTTTGACGAAACTATGCAAGTTCGTCGCAGATCGGTATAAGGTGGCTCGATGTGTGGTGTTTTAGGCTACAAATTGCTATGTCGCAGATTTGCGTACGACGAATAGAAGCGGAGTTATAGTTGTTTATATCTGTCAGGCCATGAACCACCATTGACGGCCGGATTGCCTACCACTCGGAACGACCGACGTTTGCCGAAACTATGCAAGTTCGTCGCAGATCGGTATAAGGTGGGTCGTTGGGCCGTGTTTTAAGCTACAAATTGCTATGTCGCAGATTTGCATACGACGAATAGAAGCAGAGTTATAGTTGTTTATATCTGTCAGGCCATGAATCACCATTGACGGCCGGATTGCCTTCCACTCGAAACGATCGATGTTTGACGAAACTATGCAAGTTCGTCGCAGATCGGTATAAGGTGGGTCGATGTGTCGTGCTTTAAGCTACAAATTGCTATGTCGCAGATTTGCATACGACGAATAGAAGCGGAGTTATAGTTGTTTATATCTGTGAGGCCATGAATCATCATTGACGGCCGGAATGCCTACCACTCGAAACGATCGATGTTTGACAAAACTATGCAAGTTCGTCGCAGAACGGTATAAGGTGGGTCGATGTGTAGTGCTTTAAGCTACAAATTGCTATGTCGCAGATTTGCATACGACGAATAGAAGCGGAGTTATAGTTGTCTATATCTGTGAGGCCATGAATCACCATCGACGGCCGGATTGCCTACCACTCGAAACGATCGATGTTTGACGAAACTATGCAAGTTCGTCGCAGATCGGTATAAGGTGGGTCGTTGGGCCGTGTTTTAAGATACAAATTGCTATGTCGCAGATTTGCATACGACGAATAGAAGCGGAGTTATAGTTGTTTATATCTGTGAGGCCATGAATCATCATTGACGGCCGGAATGCCTACCACTCGAAACGATCGATGTTTGACGAAACTATGCAAGTTCGTCGCAGATCGGTATAAGGTGGGTCGATGTGTAGTGCTTTAAGCTACAAATTGCTATGTCGCAGATTTGCATACGACGAATAGAAGCGGAGTTATAGTTGTCTATATCTGTGAGGCCATGAATCACCATCGACGGCCGGATTGCCTACCACTCGGAACGATCGATGTTTGACGAAACTATGCAAGTTCTTCGCAGATCGGTATAAGGTGGGTCGATGTGTCGTGTTTTAAGCTACAAATTGCTATGTCGCAGATTTGCATACGACGAATAGAGGCGGAGTTATAGTTGTTTATATCTGTGAGGCCATGAATCACCATTGACGGCAGGATTGCCTACCACTCGGAACGATCGACGTTTGACGAAACTATGCAAGTTCTTCGCAGATCGGTATAAGATGGGTCGATGTGTCGTGTTTTAAGCTACAAATTGCTATGTCGCAGATTTGCATACGACGAATAGAAGTGGAGTTATAGTTGTTTATATCTGTCAGGCCATGAATCACCATTGACGGCCGGATTGCCTTCCACTCGAAACGATCGATGTTTGACGAAACTATGCAAGTTCGTCGCAGATCGGTATAAGGTGGGTCGTTGGGCCGTTTTTTAAGCTACAAATTGCTGCGTCGCAGATTCGCATACGACGAATAGAAGCGGAGTTATCGATGTTTATATCTGTGAGGCCATTAATCACCATTGACGACAGGATTGCCTACCACTCGGAACGATCGACGTTTGACGAAACTATGCAAGTTCGTCGCAGATCGGTATAAGGTGGCTCGATGTGTCGTGTTTTAGGCTACAAATTGCTATGTCGCAGATTTGCGTACGACGAATAGAAGCGGAGTTATAGTTGTTTATATCTGTCAGGCCATGAATCACCATTGACGGCCGGATTGCCTACCACTCGGAACGACCGACGTTTGCCGAAACTATGCAAGTTCGTCGCAAATCGGTATAAGGTGGCTCGATGTGTCGTGTTTTAGGCTACAAATTGCTATGTCGCACATTTGCGTACGACGAATAGAAGCGCAGTTATAGTTGTTTATATCGGTCAGGCCATGAATCACCATTGACGGCCAGAATGCCTACCACTCGAAACGATCGATGTTTGACGAAACTATGCAAGTTCGTCGCAGATCGGTATAAGGTGGGTCGATGTGTCGTGCTTTAAGCTACAAATTGCTATGTCGCAGATTTGCATACGATGAATAGAAGCGGAGTTATAGTTCTTTATATCTGTGAGGCCATGAATCATCATTGACGGCCGGAATGCCTACCACTCGAAACGATCGATGTTTGACGAAACTATGCAAGTTCCTCGCAGATCGGTATAAGGTGGGTCGATGTGTAGTGCTTTAAGCTACAAATTGCTATGTCGCAGATTTGCATACGACGAATAGAAGCGGAGATATAGTTGTCTATATCTGTGAGGCCATGAATCACCATCGACGGCCGGATTGCCTACCACTCGAAACGATCGATGTCTGACGAAACTATGCAAGTTCGTCGCAGATCGGTATAACGTGGGTCGTTGGGCCGTGTTTTAAGATACAAGTTGCAATGACGCAGATTCGCATACGACCAATAGAAGCGGAGTTATCGATGTTTATATCTGTGAGGCCATGAATCACCATTGACGGCAGGATTGCCTACCACTCGGAACGATCGACGTTTGACGAAACTATGCAAGTTCTTCGCAGATCGGTATAAGGTGGGTCGATGTGCCGTGTTTTAAGCTACACATTGCTATGTCGCAGATTTGCATACGACGAATAGAAGCGGAGTTATAGTTGTTTATATCTGTCAGGCCGTGAATCACCATTGACGGCCGGATTGCCTACCACTCGGAACGATCGATGTTTGCCGAAACTATGCAAGTTCTTCGCAGATCGGTATAAGGTGGGTCGATGTGTCGTGTTTTAAGCTACAAATTGCTATGTCGCAGAATTGCATACGACGAATAGAGGCGGAGTTATAGTTGTTTATATCTGTGTGGCCATGAATCACCATTGACGGCAGGATTGCCTACCACTCGGAACGATCGACGTTTGACGAAACTATGCAAGTTCTTCGCAGATCGGTATAAGATGGGTCGATGTGTCGTGTTTTAAGCTACAAATTGCTATGTCGCAGATTCGCATACGACGAATAGAAGTGGAGTTATAGTTGTTTATATCTGTCAGGCCATGAACCACCATTGACGGCCGGATTGCCTACCACTCGAAACGATCGACGTTTGACGAAACTATGCAAGTTCGTCGCAGATCGGTATAAGGTGGGTCGTTGGGCCGTGTTTTAAGATACAAATTGCTATGTCGCAGATTTGCATACGACGAATAGAAGCGGAGTTATAGTTGTTTATATCTGTGAGGCCATGAATCACCATTGACGGCCGGATTGCCTTCCACTCGAAACGATCGATGTTTGACGAAACTATGCAAGTTCGTCGCAGATCGGTATAAGGTGGGTCGATGTGTCGTGCTTTAAGCTACAAATTGCTATGTCGCAGATTTGCATACGACGAATAGAAGCGGAGTTATAGTTTTTTATATCTGTGAGGCCATGAATCACCATCGACGGCCGGATTGCCTACCACTCGAAACGATCGATGTTTGACGAAACTATGCAAGTTCGTCGCAGATCGGTATAAGGTGGCTCGATGTGTCGTGTTTTAGGCTACAAATTGCTATGTCGCAGATTTGCGTACGACGAATAGAAGCGGAGTTATAGTTGTTTATATCTGTCAGGCCATGAACCACCATTGACGGCCGGATTGCCTACCACTCGGAACGACCGACGTTTGCCGAAACTATGCAAGTTCGTCGCAGATCGGTATAAGGTGGGTCGTTGGACCGTGTTTTAAGCTACAAATTGCTATGTCGCAGATTTGCATACGACGAATAGAAGCAGAGTTATAGTTGTTTATATCTGTCAGGCCATGAATCGCCATTGACGGCCGGATTGCCTTCCACTCGAAACGATCGATGTTTGACGAAACTATGCAAGTTCGTCGCAGATCGGTATAAGGTGGGTCGATGTGTCGTGATTTAACCTACAAATTGCTATGTCGCAGATTTGCATACGACGAATAGAAGCGGAGTTATAGTTGTTTATATCTGTGAGGCCATGAATCAACATTGACGGCCGGAATGCCTACCACTCGAAACGATCGATGTTTGACGAAACTATGCAAGTTCGTCGCAGATCGGTATAAGGTGGGTCGATGTGTAGTGCTTTAAGCTACAAATTGCTATGTCGCAGATTTGCATACGACGAATAGAAGCGGAGTTATAGTTGTCTATATCTGTGAGGCCATGAATCACCATCGACGGCCGGATTGCCTACCACTCGAAACGATCGATGTTTGACGAAACTATGCAAGTTCGTCGCAGATCGGTATAAGGTGGGTCGTTGGGCCGTGTTTTAAGATAGAAGCGGAGTTATAGTTGTTTATATCTGTCAGGCCATGAATCACCATTGACGGCCGGAATGCCTTCCACTCGAAACGATCGATGTTTGACGAAACTATGCAAGTTCGTCGCAGATCGGTATAAGGTGGGTCGATGTGTCGTGCTTTAAGCTACAAATTGCTATGTCGCAGATTTGCATACGACGAATAGAAGCGGAGTTATAGTTGTTTATATCTGTGAGGCCATGAATCATCATTGACGGCCGGAATGCCTACCACTCGAAACGATCGATGTTTGACGAAACTATGCAAGTTCGTCGCAGATCGGTATAAGGTGGGTCGATGTGTAGTGCTTTAAGCTACAAATTGCTATGTCGCAGATTTGCATACGACGAATAGAAGCGGAGTTATAGTTGTCTATATCTGTGAGGCCATGAATCACCATCGACGGCCGGATTGCCTACCACTCGGAACGATCGACGTTTGACGAAACTATGCAAGTTCTTCGCAGATCGGTATAAGGTGGGTCGATGTGCCGTGTTTTAAGCTACACATTGCTATGTCGCAGATTTGCATACGACGAATAGAAGCGGAGTTATAGTTGTTTATATCTGTCAGGCCGTGAATCACCATTGACGGCCGGATTGCCTACCACTCGGAACGATCGATGTTTGCCGAAACTATGCAAGTTCTTCGCAGATCGGTATAAGGTGGGTCGATGTGTCGTGTTTTAAGCTACAAATTGCTATGTCGCAGATTTGCATACGACGAATAGAGGCGGAGTTATAGTTGTTTATATCTGTGAGGCCATGAATCACCATTGACGGCAGGATTGCCTACCACTCGGAACGATCGACGTTTGACGAAACTATGCAAGATCGTCGCAGATCGGTATAAGGTGGCTCGATGTGTCGTGTTTTAGGCTACAAATTGCTATGTCGCATATTTGCGTGCGACGAATAGAAGCGGAGTTATAGTTGTTTATATCTGTCAGGCCATGAATCAACATTGACGGCCGGATTGCCTACCACTCGGAACGATCGACGTTTGCCGAAACTATGCAAGTTCGTCGCAGATCGGTATAAGGTGGCTCGATGTGTCGTGTTTTAGGCTACAAATTGCTATGTCGCAGATTTGCGTACGACGAATAGAAGCGGAGTTATAGTTGTTTATATCTGTCAGGCCATGAACCACCATTGACGGCCGGATTGCCTACCACTCGGAACGATCGACGTTTGCCGAAACTATGCAAGTTCGTCGCAGATCGGTATAAGGTGGCTCGATGTGTGGTGTTTTAGGCTACAAATTGCTATGTCGCAGATTTGCGTACGACGAATAGAAGCGGAGTTATAGTTGTTTATATCTGTCAGGCCATGAACCACCATTGACGGCCGGATTGCCTACCACTCGGAACGACCGACGTTTGCCGAAACTATGCAAGTTCGTCGCAGATCGGTATAAGGTGGGTCGTTGGGCCGTGTTTTAAGCTACAAATTGCTATGTCGCAGATTTGCATACGACGAATAGAAGCAGAGTTATAGTTGTTTATATCTGTCAGGCCATGAATCACCATTGACGGCCGGATTGCCTTCCACTCGAAACGATCGATGTTTGACGAAACTATGCAAGTTCGTCGCAGATCGGTATAAGGTGGGTCGATGTGTCGTGCTTTAAGCTACAAATTGCTATGTCGCAGATTTGCATACGACGAATAGAAGCGGAGTTATAGTTGTTTATATCTGTGAGGCCATGAATCATCATTGACGGCCGGAATGCCTACCACTCGAAACGATCGATGTTTGACAAAACTATGCAAGTTCGTCGCAGAACGGTATAAGGTGGGTCGATGTGTAGTGCTTTAAGCTACAAATTGCTATGTCGCAGATTTGCATACGACGAATAGAAGCGGAGTTATAGTTGTCTATATCTGTGAGGCCATGAATCACCATCGACGGCCGGATTGCCTACCACTCGAAACGATCGATGTTTGACGAAACTATGCAAGTTCGTCGCAGATCGGTATAAGGTGGGTCGTTGGGCCGTGTTTTAAGATACAAATTGCTATGTCGCAGATTTGCATATGACGAATAGAAGCGGAGTTATAGTTGTTTATATCTGTCAGGCCATGAATCACCATTGACGGCCGGATTGCCTTCCACTCAAAACGATCGATGTTTGACGAAACTATGCAAGTTCGTCGCAGATCGGTATAAGGTGGGTCGATGTGTCGTGCTTTAAGCTACAAATTGCTATGTCGCAGATTTGCATACGACGAATAGAAGCGGAGTTATAGTTGTTTATATCTGTGAGGCCATGAATCATCATTGACGGCCGGAATGCCTACCACTCGAAACGATCGATGTTTGACGAAACTATGCAAGTTCGTCGCAGATCGGTATAAGGTGGGTCGATGTGTAGTGCTTTAAGCTACAAATTTCTATGTCGCAGATTTGCATACGACGAATAGAAGCGGAGTTATAGTTGTCTATATCTGTGAGGCCATGAATCACCATCGACGGCCGGATTGCCTACCACTCGGAACGATCGACGTTTGACGAAACTATGCAAGTTCTTCGCAGATCGGTATAAGGTGGGTCGATGTGCCGTGTTTTAAGCTACACATTGCTATGTCGCAGATTTGCATACGACGAATAGAAGCGGAGTTATAGTTGTTTATATCTGTCAGGCCGTGAATCACCATTGACGGCCGGATTGCCTACCACTCGGAACGATCGATGTTTGCCGAAACTATGCAAGTTCTTCGCAGATCGGTATAAGGTGGGTCGATGTGTCGTGTTTTAAGCTACAAATTGCTATGTCGCAGATTTGCATACGACGAATAGAGGCGGAGTTATAGTTGTTTATATCTGTGAGGCCATGAATCACCATTGACGGCAGGATTGCCTACCACTCGGAACGATCGACGTTTGACGAAACTATGCAAGTTCGTCGCAGATCGGTATAAGGTGGCTCGATGTGTCGTGTTTTAGGCTACAAATTGCTATGTCGCATATTTGCGTGCGACGAATAGAAGCGGAGTTATAGTTGTTTATATCTGTCAGGCCATGAATCACCATTGACGGCCGGATTGCCTACCACTCGGAACGATCGACGTTTGCCGAAACTATGCAAGTTCGTCGCAGATCGGTATAAGGTGGCTCGATGTGTCGTGTTTTAGGCTACAAATTGCTATGTCGCAGATTTGCGTACGACGAATAGAAGCGGAGTTATAGTTGTTTATATCTGTCAGGCAATGAATCACCATTGACGGCCGGATTGCCTACCACTCGGAACGACCGACGTTTGCCGAAACTATGCAAGTTCGTCGCAGATCGGTATAAGGTGGGTCGATGTGTCGTGCTTTAAGCTACAAATTGCTATGTCGCAGATTTGCATACGACGAATAGAAGCGGAGTTATAGTTGTTTATATCTGTGAGGCCATGAATCATCATTGACGGCCGGAATGCCTACCACTCGAAACGATCGATGTTTGACGAAACTATGCAAGTTCGTCGCAGATCGGTATAAGGTGGGTCGATGTGTAGTGCTTTAAGCTACAAATTGCTATGTCGCAGATTTGCATACGACGAATAGAAGCGGAGTTATAGTTGTCTATATCTGTGAGGCCATGAATCACCATCGACGGCCGGATTGCCTACCACTCGAAACGATCGATGTTTGACGAAACTATGCAAGTTCGTCGCAGATCGGTATAAGGTGGGTCGTTGGGCCGTGTTTTAAGATACAAATTGCTATGTCGCAGATTTGCATACGACGAATAGAAGCGGAGTTATAGTTGTTTATATCTGTCAGGCCATGAATAACCATTGACGGCCGGATTGCCTTCCACTCGAAACGATCGATGTTTGACGAAACTATGCAAGTTCGTCGCAGATCGGTATAAGGTGGGTCGATGTGTCGTGCTTTAAGCTACAAATTGCTATGTCGCAGATTTGCATACGACGAATAGAAGCGGAGTTATAGTTGTTTATATCTGTGAGGCCATGAATCATCATTGACGGCCGGAATGCCTACCACTCGAAACGATCGATGTTTGACGAAACTATGCAAGTTCGTCGCAGATCGGTATAAGGTGGCTCGATGTGTAGTGCTTTAAGCTACAAATTGCTATGTCGCAGATTTGCATACGACGAATAGAAGCGGAGTTATAGTTGTCTATATCTGTGAGGCCATGAATCACCATCGACGGCCGGATTGCCTACCACTCGGAACGATCGACGTTTGACGAAACTATGCAAGTTCTTCGCAGATCGCTATAAGATGGGTCGATGTGTCGTGTTTTAAGCTACAAATTGCTATGTCGCAGATTCGCATACTACGAATAGAAGTGGTGTTATAGTTGTTTATATCTGTCAGGCCATGAATCACCATTGACGGCCGGATTGCCTTCCACTCGAAACGATCGATGTTTGACGAAACTATGCAAGTTCGTCGCAGATCGGTATAAGGTGGGTCGTTGGGCCGTGTTTTAAGCTACAAGTTGCTGTGTCGCAGATTCGCATACCGCGAATAGAAGCGGAGTTATCGATGTTTATATCTGTGAGGCCATTAATCACCATTGACGACAGGATTGCCTACCACTCGGAATGATCGACGTTTGACGAAACTAGGCAAGTTCGTCGCAGATCGGTATAAGGTGGGTCGTTGGGCCGTGTTTTAAGATACAAATTGCTATGTCGCAGATTCGCATACGACCAATAGAAGCGGAGTTATCGATGTTTATATCTGTGAGGCCATTAATCACCATTGACGACAGGATTGCCTACCACTCGGAACGATCGACGTTTGACGAAACTATGCAAGTTCGTCGCAGATCGGTATAAGGTGGCTCGATGTGTCGTGTTTTAGGCTACAAATTGCTATGTCGCAGATTCGCATACGACGAATAGAAGTGGAGTTATAGTTGTTTATATCTGTCAGGCCATGAATCACCATTGACGGCCGGATTGCCTACCACTCGGAACGATCGACGTTTGCCGAAACTATGCAAGTTCTTCGCAGATCGGTATAAGGTGGGTCGATGTGCCGTGTTTTAAGCTACAAATTGCTATGTCGCAGATTTGCATACGACGAATAGAAGCGGAGTTATAGTTGTTTATATCTGTCAGGCCGTGAATCACCATTGACGGCCGGATTGCCTACCACTCGGAACGATCGACGTTTGCCGAAACTATGCAAGTTCTTCGCAGATCGGTATAAGGTGGGTCGATGTGCCGTGTTTTAAGCTACAAATTGCTATGTCGCAGATTTGCATACGACGGATAGAAGCAGAGTTATAGTTGTTTATATCTGTGAGGCCATGAATCACCATTGACGGCAGGATTGCCTACCACTCGGAACGATCGACGTTTGACGAAACTATGCAAGTTCTTCGCAGATCGGTATAAGATGGGTCGATGTGTCGTGTTTTAAGCTACAAATTGCTATGTCGCAGATTCGCATACGACGAATAGAAGTGGAGTTATAGTTGTTTATATCTGTGAGGCCATTAATCACCATTGACGGCAGGATTGCCTACCACTCGGAACGATCGACGTTTGCCGAAACTATGCAAGTTCGTCGCAGATCGGTATAAGGTGGGTCGTTGGGCCGTGTTTTAAGCTACAACTTGCTATGTCGCAGATTCGCATACGACGAATAGAAGCGAAGTTATCGTTGTTTATATCTGTGAGGCCATGAATCACCATTGACGACCGGATTGCCTACCACTCGGAACGATCGACGCTTGGCGAAACTATGCAAGTTCGTCTCATATCGGTATAAGGTGGGTCGATGTGTCGTGCTTTAAGCTACAAATTGCTATGTCGCAGATTTGCATACGACGAATAAGCGGAGTTATAGTTGTTTATATCTGTGAGGTCATGAATCATCATTGACGGCCGGAATGCCTATCACTCGAAACGATCGATGTTTGACGAAACTATGCAAGTTCGTCGCAGATCGGTATAAGGTGGGTCGATGTGTCGTGCTTTAAGCTACAAATTGCTATGTCGCAGATTTGCATACGACGAATAGAAGCGGAGTTATAGTTGTTTATATCTGTCAGGCCATGAATCACCATTGACGGCCGGATTGCCTTCCACTCGAAACGATCGATGTTTGACGAAACTATGCAAGTTCGTCGCAGATCGGTATAAGGTGGGTCGATGTGTCGTGTTTTTAGCTACAAATTGCTATGTCGCAGATTCGCATACGACGAATAGAAGTGGAGTTATAGTTGTTTATATCTGTCAGGCCATGAATCACCATTGACGGCCGGTTTGCCTTCCACTCGAAACGATCGATGTTTGACGAAACTATGCAAGTTCGTCGCAGATCGGTATAAGGTGTGTCGTTGGGCCGTGTTTTAAGATACAAGTTGCTATGTCGCAGATTCGCATACGACCTATAGAAGCGGAGTTATCGATATTTATATCTGTCAGGCCGTGAATCACCATTGACGGCCGGATTGCCTACCACTCGGAACGATCGACGTTTGACGAAACTATGCAAGTTCTTCGCAGATCGGTATAAGATGGGTCGATGTGTCGTGTTTTAAGCTACAAATTGCTATATCGCAGATTTGCCTACGACGAATAGAGGCGGAGTTATAGTTGTTTATATCTGTGAGGCCATGAATCACCATTGACGGCAGGATTGCCTACCACTCGGAACGATCGACGTTTGACGAAACTATGCAAGTTCTTCGCAGATCGGTATATGGTGGCTCGATGTGTCGTGTTTTAAGCTACAAATTGCTATGTCGCAGATTTGCGTACGACGAATAGAAGCGGAGTTATAGTTGTTTGTATCTGTCAGGCCATGAATCACCATTGACGGCCGGATTGCCTACCACTCGGAACGATCGACGTTTGCCGAAACTATGCAAGATCTTCGCAGATCGGTATAAGGTGGGTCGATGTGTCGTGTTTTAAGCTACAAATTGCTGTGTCGCATATTTGCGTGCGACGAATAGAAGCGGAGTTATAGTTGTTTATATCTGTGAGGCCATGAATCACCATTGACGGCAGGATTGCCTACCACTCGGAACGATCGACGTTTGACGAAACTATGCAAGTTCTTCGCAGATCGGTATAAGATGGGTCGATGTGTCGTGTTTTAAGCTACAAATTGCTATGTCGCAGATTTGCATACGACGAATAGAAGCAGAGTTATAGTTGTTTATATCTGTGAGGCCATGAATCACCATTGACGGCAGGATTGCCTACCACTCGGAACGATCGACGTTTGACGAAACTATGCAAGTTCTTCGCAGATCGGTATAAGGTGGGTCGATGTGCCGTGTTTTAAGCTACAAATTGCTATGTCGCAGATTTGCATACGACGAATAGAAGCGGAGTTATAGTTGTTTATATCTGTCAAGCCGTGAATCACCATTGACGACAGGATTGCCTACCACTCGGAACGATCGACGTTTGCCGAAACTATGCAAGTTCTTCGCAGATCGGTATAAGGTGGGTCGATGTGCCGTGTTTTAAGCTACAAATTGCTATGTCGCAGATTTGCATACGACGAATAGAAGCGGAGTTATAGTTGTTTATATCTGTCAGGCCGTGAATCACCATTGACGGCCGGATTGCCTACCACTCGAAACGATCGATGTTTGACGAAACTATGCAAGTTCGTCGCAGATCGGTATAAGGTGGGTCGTTGGGCCGTGTTTTAAGCTACAAGTTGCTGTGTCGCAGAGTCGCATACAACGAATAGAAGCGGAGTTATCGATGTTTATATCAGTGAGGCCAATAATAACCATTGACCACAGGATTGCCTACCACTCGGAACGATCGACGTTTGACGAAACTATGCAAGTTCGTCGCAGATCGGTATAAGGTGGCTCGATGTGTCGTGTTTTAGGCTACAAATTGCTGTGTCGCATATTTGCGTGCGACGAATAGAAGCGGAGTTATAGTTGTTTATATCTGTGAGGCCATGAATCACCATTGACGGCAGGATTGCCTACCACTCGGAACGACCGACGTTTGCCGAAACTATGCAAGTTCGTCGCAGATCGGTATAAGGTGGGTCGTTGGGCCGTGTTTTAAGCTACAACTTGCTATGTCGCAGATTCGCATACGACGAATAGAAGCGAAGTTATCGATGTTTATATCTGTGAGGCCATGAATCACCATTGACGACCGGATTGCCTGCCACTCGGAACGGTCGACGCTTGACGAAACTATGCAAGTTCGTCGCATATCGGTATAAGGTGGGTCGATGTGTCGTGCTTTAAGCTACAAATTGCTATGTCGCAGATTTGCATACGACGAATAGAAGCGGAGTTATAGTTGTTTATAACTGTGAGGTCATGAATCATCATTGACGGCCGGAATGCCTATCACTCGAAACGATCGATGTTTGACGAAACTATGCAAGTTCGTCGCAGATCGGTATAAGGTGGGTCGATGTGTCGTGCTGTAAGCTACAAATTGCTATGTCGCAGATTTGCATACGACGAATAGAAGTGGAGTTATAGTTGTTTATATCTGTCAGGCCATGAATCACCATTGACGGCCGGATTGCCTACCACTCGAAACGATCGATGTTTGACGAGACTATGCAAGTTCGTCGCAGATCCGTATAAGGTGGGTCGATGTGCCGTGTTTTAAGCTACAAATTGATATGTCGCAGATTTGCATACGACGAATAGAAACAGAGTTATAGTTGTTTATATCTGTCAGGCCGTGAATCACCATTGACGGCCGGATTGCCTACCACTCGAAACGATCGATGTTTGACGAAACTATGCAAGTTCGTCGCAGATCGGTATAAGGTGGGTCGTTGGGCCGTGTTTTAAGATACAAGTTGCTATGTCGCAGATTCGCATACGACGAATATAATTGGAGTTATAGTTGTTTATATCTGTCAGGCCATGAATCACCATTGACGGCCGGATTGCCTACCACTCGGAACGATCGACGTTTGCCGAAACTATGCAAGTTCTTCGCAGATCGGTATAAGGTGGGTCGATGTGCCGTGTTTTAAGCTACAACTTGCTATGTCGCAGATTTGCATACGACGAATAGAAGCAGAGTTATAGTTGTTTATATCCGTGAGGCCATGAATCACCATTGACGGCAGGATTGCCTACCACTCGGAACGATCGACGTTTGACGAAACTATTCAAGTTCTTCGCAGATCGGTATAAGATGGGTCGATGTGTCGTGTTTTAAGCTACAAATTGCTATGTCGCAGATTTGCATACGACGAATAGAAGTGGAGTTATAGTTGTTTATATCTGTCAGGCCATGAATCACCATTGACGGCCGGATTGCCTTCCACTCGAAACGATCGATGTTTGACGAAACTATGCAAGTTCGTCGCAGATCGGTATAAGGTGGGTCGTTAGGCCGTTTTTTAAGCTACAAGTTGCTGTGTCGCAGATTCGCATACGACGAATTGAAGCGGAGTTATCGATGTTTATATCTGTGAGGCCATTAATCACCATTGACGACAGGATTGCCTACCACTCGGAACGATCGACGTTTGACGAAACTATGCAAGTTCGTCGCAGATCGGTATAAGGTGGCTCGATGTGTCGTGTTTTAGGCTACAAATTGCTATGCCGCAGATTTGCGTACGACGAATAGAAGCGGAGTTATAGTTGTTTATATCTGTCAGGCAATGAATCACCATTGACGGCCGGATTGCCTACCACTCGGAACGACCGACGTTTGCCGAATCTATGCAAGTTCGTCGCAGATCGGTATAAGGTGGGTCGTTGGGCCGTGTTTTAAGCTACAACTTGCTATGTCGCAGATTCGCATACGACGAATAGAAGCGGAGTTATCGATGTTTATATCTGTGAGGCCATGAATCACCATTGACGACCGGATTGCCTACCACTCGGAACGATCGACGCTTGACGAAACTATGCAAGTTCGTCACAGATCGATATAAGGTGGGTCGATGTGTCGTGCTTTAAGCTACAAATTGCTATGTCGCAGATTTGCATACGACGAATAGAAGCGGAGTTATAGTTGTTTATATCTGTGAGGTCATGAATCATCATTGACGGCCGGAATGCCTACCACTCGAAACGATCGATGTTTGACGAAACAATGCAAGTTCGTCGCAGATCGGTATAAGGTGGGTCGATGTGCCGTGTTTTAAGCTACAAATTGCTATGTCGCAGATTTGCATACGACGAATAGAAGCGGAGTTATAGTTGTTTATATCTGTCAGGCCGTGAATCACCATTGACGGCCGGATTGCATACCACTCGGAACGATCGACGTTTGCCGACACTATGCAAGTTCTTCGCAGATCGGTATAAGGTGGGTCTATGTGTCGTGTTTTAAGCTACAAATTGCTATGTCGCAGATTTGCATACGACGAATAGAGGCGGAGTTATAGTTGTTTACATCTGTGAGGCCATGAATCACCATTGACGGCAGGATTGCCAACCACTCGGAACGATCGACTTTTGACGAAACTATGCCAGTTCTTCGCAGATCGGTATAAGATGGGTCGATGTGTCGTGTTTTAAGCTACAAATCGCTATGTCGCAGATTCGCATACGACGAATAGAAGTGGAGTTATAGTTGTTTATATCTGTCAGGCCATGAATCACCATTGACGGCCGGATTGCCTTCCACTCGAAACGTACGATGTTTGACGAAACTATGCAAGTTCTTCGCAGATCGGTATAAGGTGGGTCGATGTGCCGTGTTTTAAGCTACAACTTGCTATGTCGCAGATTCGCATACGACGAATAGAAGCGAAGTTATCGATGTTTATATCTGTGAGGCCATGAATCACCATTGACGACCGGATTGCCTACCACTCGGAACGATCGACGCTTGACGAAACTATGCAAGTTCGTCGCAGATCGGTATAAGGTGGGTCGATGTGTCGTGCTTTAAGCTACAAATTGCTATGTCGCAGATTTGCATACGACGAATAGAAGCGGAGTTATAGTTGTTTATATCTGTGAGGTCATGAATCATCATTGACGGCCGGAATGCCTACCACTCGAAACGATCGATGTTTGACGAAACAATGCAAGTTCGTCGCAGATCGCTATAAGGTGGGTCGATGTGCCGTGTTTTAAGCTACAAATTGCTATGTCGCAGATTTGCATACGACGAATAGAAGTGGAGTTATAGTTGTTTATATCTGTCAGGCCATGAATCACCATTGACGGCCGGATTGCCTTCCACTCGAAACGATCGATGTTTGACGAAACTATGCAAGTTCGTCGCAGATCGGTATAAGGTGGGTCGTTGGGCCGTGTTTTAAGCTACAAGTTGCTGTGTCGCAGATTCGCATACGACGAATAGAAGCGGAGTTATCGATGTTTATATCTGTGAGGCCATTAATCACCATTGACGACCGGATTGCCTACCACTCGGAACGATCGACATTTGCCGAACCTATGCAAGTTTGTCGCAGATCGGTATAAGGTGGCTCGATGTGTCGTGTTTTAGGCTACAAATTGCTATGTCGCAGATTTGCGTACCACGAATAGAAGCGCAGTTATAGTTATCTATATCTGTGAGGCCATGAATCACCATCGACGGCCGGATTGCCTACCACTCGAAACGATCGATGTTTGACGAAACTATGCAAGTTCGTCGCAGATCGGTATAAGGTGGGTCGTTGGGCCGTGTTTTAAGATACAAGTTGCTATGTCGCAGATTCGCATACGGCCAATAGAAGCGGAGTTATCGATGTTTATATCAGTGAGGCCATTAATCACCATTGACGGCCGGATTGCCTTCCACTCGAAACGATCGATGTTTGACGAAACTATGCAAGTTCTTCGCAGATAGGTATAAGGTGGGTCGATGTGTCGTGTTTTAAGCTACAAATTGCTATGTCGCAGATTTGCATACGACGAATAGAGGCGGAATTATAGTTGTTTATATCTGTGAGACCATGAATCACCATTGACGGCAGGATTGCCTACCACTCGGAACGATCGACGTTTGACGAAACTATGCAAGTTCTTCGCAGATCGGTATAAGATGGGTCGATGTGTCGTGTTTTAAGCTACATATTGCTACGTCGCAGATTCGCATACGACGAATAGAAGTGGAGTTATAGTTGTTTATATCTGTCAGTCCATGAATCACCATTGACGGCCGGATTGCCTACCACTCGGAACGACAGATGTTTGCCGAAACTATGCAAGTTCGTTGCAGATCGGTATAAGGTGGGTCGTTGGGCCGTGTTTTAAGCTACAAATTGCTATGCCGCAGATTCGCATACGACGAATAGAAGCGGAGTTATCGATGTTTATATCTGTGAGGCCATGAATCACCATCGACGGCCGGATTGCCTACCACTCGGAACGATCGACGTTTGACGAAACTATGCAAGTTCTTCGCAGATCGGTATAAGGTGGCTCGATGTGCCGTGTTTTAAGCTACAAATTGCTATGTCGCAAATTTGCATACGACGAATAGAAGCGGAGTTATAGTTGTTTATATCTGTCAGGCCGTGAATCACCATTGACGGCCGGATTGCCTACCACTCGGAACGATCGACGTTTGCCGAAACTATGCAAGTTCTTCGCAGATCGGTATAAGGTGGCTCGATGTGCCGTGTTTTAAGCTACAAATTGCTATGTCGCAGATTTGCATACGACGAATAGAGGCGGAGTTATAGTTGTTTATATCTGTGAGGCCATGAATCACCATTGACGGCAGGATTGCCTACCACTCGGAACGATCGACGTTTGACGAAACTATGCAAGTTCTTCGCAGATCGGTATAAGATGGGTCGATGTGTCGTGTTTTAAGCTACATATTGCTACGTCGCAGATTCGCATACGACGAATAGAAGTGGAGTTATAGTTGTTTATATCTGTCAGTCCTTGAATCACCATTGACGGCCGGATTGCCTACCACTCGGAACGACAGACGTTTGCCGAAACTATGCAAGTTCGTTGCAGATCGGTATAAGGTGGGTCGTTGGGCCGTGTTTTAAGCTACAAATTGCTATGCCGCAGATTCGCATACGACGAATAGAAGCGGAGTTATCGATGTTTATATCTGTGAGGCCATGAATCACCATCGACGGCCGGATTGCCTACCACTCGGAACGATCGATGTTTGACGAAACTATGCAAGTTCTTCGCAGATCGGTATAAGGTGGGTCGATGTGTCGTGTTTTAAGCTACAAATTGGTATGTCGCAGATTTGCATACGACGAATAGAGGCGGAGTTATAGTTGTTTATATCTGTGAGGCCATGAATCACCATTGACGGCAGGATTGCCTACCACTCGGAACGATCGGCGTTTGACGAAACTATGCAAGTTCTTCGCAGATCGGTATAAGATGGGTCGATGTGTCGTGTTTTAAGCTACAAATTGCTATGTCGCAGATTTGCATACGACGAATAGAAGTGGAGTTATAGTTGTTTATATCTGTCAGGCCATGAATCACCATTGACGGCCGGATTGCCTTCCACTCGAAACGATCGATGTTTGACGAAACTATGCAAGTTCGTCGCAGATCGGTATAAGGTGGGTCGTTGGGCCGTTTTTTAAGCTACAAGTTGCTGTGTCGCAGATTCGCATACGACGAATAGAAGCGGAGTTATCGATGTTTATATCTGTGAGGCCATTAATCACCATTGACGACAGGATTGCCTACCACTCGGAACGATCGACGTTTGACGAAACTATGCAAGTTCGTCGCAGATCGGTATAAGGTGGCTCGATGTGTCGTGTTTTAGGCTACAAATTGCTATGTCGCAGATTTGCGTACGACGAATAGAAGCAGAGTTATAGTTGTTTATATCTGTCAGGCCATGAATCACCATTGACGGCCGGATTGCCTACCACTCGGAACGACCGACGTTTGCCGAAACTATGCAAGTTCGTCGCAAATCGGTATAAGGTGGCTCGATGTGTCGTGTTTAAGGCTACAAATTGCTATGTCGCAGATTTGCGTACGACGAATAGAAGCGCAGTTATAGTTGTTTATATCGGTCAGGCCATGAATCACCATTGACGGCCAGAATGCCTACCACTCGAAACGATCGATGTTTGACGAAACTATGCAAGTTCGTCGCAGATCGGTATAAGGTGGGTCGATGTGTCGTGCTTTAAGCTACAAATTGCTATGTCGCAGATTTGCATACGATGAATAGAAGCGGAGTTATAGTTCTTTATATCTGTGAGGCCATGAATCATCATTGACGGCCGGAATGCCTACCACTCGAAACGATCGATGTTTGACGAAACTATGCAAGTTCCTCGCAGATCGGTATAAGGTGGGTCGATGTGTCGTGTTTTAGGCTACAAATTGCTATGTTGCAGATTAGCGTACGACGAATAGAAGCGCAGTTATAGTTGTTTATATCGGTCAGGCCATGAATCACCATTGACGGCCAGAATGCCTACCACTCGAAACGATCGATGTTTGACGAAACTATGCAAGTTCGTCGCAGATCGGTATAAGGTGGGTCGATGTGTCGTGCTTTAAGCAACAAATTGCTATGTCGTAGATTTGCATACGATGAATAGAAGCGGAGTTATAGTTCTTTATATCTGTGAGGCCATGAATCATCATTGACGGCCGGAATGCCTACCACTCGAAACAATCGATGTTTGACGAAACTATGCAAGTTCGTCGCAGATCGGTATAAGGTGGGTCGTTGGGCCGTGTTTTAAGCTACAAGTTGCTGTGTCGCAGATTCGCATACGACGAATAGAAGCGGAGTTATAGTTGTGTATATCTGTCAGGCCGTGAATCACCATTCACGGCCGGATTGCCTACCACTCGGAACGATCGACGTTTGCCGAAACTATGCAAGTTCTTCGCAGATCGGTATAAGGTGGGTCGATGTGCCGTGTTTTAAGCTACAAATTGCTATGTCGCAGATTTGCATACGACGTATAGAAGCGGAGTTATAGTTGTTTATATCTGTCAGGCCGTGAATCACCATTGACGGCCGGATTGCCTACCACTCGGAACGATCAACGTTTGCCGAAACTATGCATGTTCTTCGCAGATCGGTATAAGGTGGGTCGATGTGTCGTGTTTTAAGCTACAAATTGCTATATCGCAGATTTGCATACGATGAATAGAGGCGGAGTTATAGTTGTTTATATCTGTGAGGCCATGAATCACCATTGACGGCAGGATTGCCTACCACTCGGAACGATCGACGTTTGACGAAACTATGCAAGTTCTTCGCAGATCGGTATAAGATGGGTCGATGTGTCGTGTTTTAAGCTACAAATTGCTATGTCGCAGATTCGCATACGACGAATAGAAGTGGAGTTATAGTTGTTTATATCTGTGAGGCCATTAATCACCATTGACGGCAGGATTGCCTACCACTCGGAACGATCGACGTTTGCCGAAACTATGCAAGTTCGTCGCAGATCGGTATAAGGTGGGTCGTTGGGCCGTGTTTTAAGCTACAACTTGCTATGTCGCAGATTCGCATACGACGAATAGAAGCGAAGTTATCGATGTTTATATCTGTGAGGCCATGAATCACCATTGACGACCGGATTGCCTACCACTCGGAACGATCGACGCTTGGCGAAACTATGCAAGTTCGTCTCATATCGGTATAAGGTGGGTCGATGTGTCGTGCTTTAAGCTACAAATTGCTATGTCGCAGATTTGCATACGACGAATAAGCGGAGTTATAGTTGTTTATATCTGTGAGGTCATGAATCATCATTGACGGCCGGAATGCCTATCACTCGAAACGATCGATGTTTGACGAAACTATGCAAGTTCGTCGCAGATCGGTATAAGGTGGGTCGATGTGTCGTGCTTTAAGCTACAAATTGCTATGTCGCAGATTTGCATACGACGAATAGAAGCGGAGTTATAGTTGTTTATATCTGTCAGGCCATGAATCACCATTGACGGCCGGATTGCCTTCCACTCGAAACGATCGATGTTTGACGAAACCATGCAAGTTCGTCGCAAATCGGTATAAGGTGGGTCGATGTGTCGTGTTTTTAGCTACAAATTGCTATGTCGCAGATTCGCATACGACGAATAGAAGTGGAGTTATAGTTGTTTATATCTGTCAGGCCATGAATCACCATTGACGGCCGGTTTGCCTTCCACTCGAAACGATCGATGTTTGACGAAACTATGCAAGTTCGTCGCAGATCGGTATAAGGTGTGTCGTTGGGCCGTGTTTTAAGATACAAGTTGCTATGTCGCAGATTCGCATACGACCAATAGAAGCGGAGTTATCGATATTTATATCTGTCAGGCCGTGAATCACCATTGACGGCCGGATTGCCTACCACTCGGAACGATCGACGTTTGCCGAAACTATGCAAGTTCTTCGCAGATCGGTATAAGGTGGGTCGATGTGCCGTGTTTTAAGCTACAAATTGCTATGTCGCAGATTTGCATACGACGAATAGAAGCGGAGTTATAGTTGTTTATATCTGTCAGGCCGTGAATCACCATTGACGGCCGGATTGCCTACCACTCGGAACGATCGACGTTTGACGAAACTATGCAAGTTCTTCGCAGATCGGTATAAGATGGGTCGATGTGTCGTGTTTTAAGCTACAAATTGCTATGTCGCAGATTCGCATACGACGAATAGAAGTGGAGTTATAGTTGTTTATATCTGTGAGGCCATTAATCACCATTGACGGCAGGATTGCCTACCACTCGGAACGATCGACGTTTGACGAAACTATGCATGTTCTTCGCAGATCGGTATATGGTGGCTCGATGTGTCGTGTTTTAAGCTACAAATTGCTATGTCGCAGATTTGCGTACGACGAATAGAAGCGGAGTTATAGTTGTTTGTATCTGTCAGGCCATGAATCACCATTGACGGCCGGATTGCCTACCACTCGGAACGATCGACGTTTGCCGAAACTATGCAAGATCTTCGCAGATCGGTATAAGGTGGGTCGATGTGCCGTGTTTTAAGCTACAAATTGCTATGTCGCAGATTTGCATACGACGAATAGAAGCGGAGTTATAGTTGTTTATATCTGTCAGGCCGTGAATCACCATTGACGGCCGGATTGCCTACCACTCGAAACTATCGATGTTTGACGAAACTATGCAAGTTCGTCGCAGATCGGTATAAGGTGGGTCGTTGGGCCGTGTTTTAAGATACAAGTTGCTATGTCGCAGATTCGCATACGACCAATAGAAGCGGAGTTATCGATGTTTATATCAGTGAGGCCATTAATAACAGTTGACGACAGGATTGCCTACCACTCGGAACGATCGACGTTTGACGAAACTATGCAAGTTCGTCGCAGATCGGTATAAGGTGGCTCGATGTGTCGTGTTTTAGGCTACAAATTGCTGTGTCGCATATTTGCGTGCGACGAATAGAAGCGGAGTTATAGTTGTTTATATCTGTGAGGCCATGAATCACCATTGACGGCAGGATTGCCTACCACTCGGAACGATCGACGTTTGACGAAACTATGCAAGTTCTTCGCAGATCGGTATAAGATGGGTCGATGTGTCGTGTTTTAAGCTACAAATTGCTATGTCGCAGATTTGCATACGACGAATAGAAGCAGAGTTATAGTTGTTTATATCTGTGAGGCCATGAATCACCATTGACGGCAGGATTGCCTACCACTCGGAACGATCGACGTTTGACGAAACTATGCAAGTTCTTCGCAGATCGGTATAAGGTGGGTCGATGTGCCGTGTTTTAAGCTACAAATTGCTATGTCGCAGATTTGCATACGACGAATAGAAGCGGAGTTATAGTTGTTTATATCTGTCAAGCCGTGAATCACCATTGACGACAGGATTGCCTACCACTCGGAACGATCGACGTTTGCCGAAACTATGCAAGTTCGTCGCAGATCGGTATAAGGTGGGTCGATGTGTCGTGCTGTAAGCTACAAATTGCTATGTCGCAGATTTGCATACGACGAATAGAAGTGGAGTTATAGTTGTTTATATCTGTCAGGCCATGAATCACCATTGACGGCCGGATTGCCTACCACTCGAAACGATCGATGTTTGACGAGACTATGCAAGTTCGTCGCAGATCCGTATAAGGTGGGTCGATGTGCCGTGTTTTAAGCTACAAATTGATATGTCGCAGATTTGCATACGACGAATAGAAACAGAGTTATAGTTGTTTATATCTGTCAGGCCGTGAATCACCATTGACGGCCGGATTGCCTACCACACGAAACGGTCGATGTTTGACGAAACTATGCAAGTTCGTCGCAGATCGGTATAAGGTGGGTCGTTGGGCCGTGTTTTAGGATACAAGTTGCTATGTCGCAGATTCGCATACGACCAATAGAAGCGGAGTTATCGATGTTTATATCAGTGAGGCCATTAATAACCATTGACGACAGGATTGCCTACCACTCGGAACGATCGACGTTTGACGAAACTATGCAAGTTCGTCGCAGATCGGTATAAGGTGGCTCGATGTGTCGTGTTTTAGGCTACAAATTGCTGTGTCGCATATTTACGTGCGACGAATAGAAGCGGAGTTATAGTTGTTTATATCTGTGAGGCCATGAATCACCATTGACGGCAGGATTGCCTACCACTCGGAACGATCGACGTTTGACGAAACTATGCAAGTTCTTCGCAGATCGGTATAAGATGGGTCGATGTGTCGTGTTTTAAGCTACAAATTGCTATGTCGCAGATTTGCGTACGACGAATAGAAGCGGAGTTATAGTTGCTTGTATCTGTCAGGCCATGAATCACCATTGACGGCCGGATTGCCTACCACTCGGAACGACCGACGTTTGCCGAAACTATGCAAGTTCGTCGCAGATCGGTATAAGGTGGGTCGTTGGGCCGTGTTTTAAGCTACAACTTGCTATGTCGCAGATTCGCATACGACGAATGGAAGCGAAGTTATCGATGTTTATATCTGTGAGGCCATGAATCACCATTGACGACCGGATTGCCTACCACTCGGAACGATCGACGCTTGGCGAAACTATGCAAGTTCGTCTCATATCGGTATAAGGTGGGTCGATGTGTCGTGCTTTAAGCTACAAATTGCTTTGTCGCAGATTTGCATACGACGAATAGAAGCGGAGGGTTAGTTGTTTATATCTGTCAGGCCATGAATCACCATTGACGGCCGGATTGCCTTCCACTCGAAACGATCGACGTTTGAGAAAACTATGCAAGTTCGTCGCAGATCGGTATAAGGTGGGTCGATGTGTCGTGTTTTAAGCTACAAATTGCTATGTCGCAGATTTGCATACGACGAATAGAGGCGGAGTTATAGTTGTTTATATCTGTGAGGCCATGAATCGCCATTGACGGCAGGATTGCCTACCACTCGGAACGATCGACGTTTGACGAAACTATGCAAGTTCTTCGCAGATCGGTATAAGATGGGTCGATGTGTCGTGTTTTAAGCTACAAATTGCTATGTCGCAGATTCGCATACGACGAATAGAATTGGAGTTATAGTTGTTTATATCTGTCAGGCCATGAATCACCATTGACGGCCGGATTGCCTACCACTCGGAACGATCGACGTTTGCCGAAACTATGCAAGTTCTTCGCAGATCGGTATAAGGTGGGTCGATGTGGCGTGTTTTAAGCTACAACTTGCTATGTCGCAGATTTGCATACGACGAATAGAAGCAGAGTTATAGTTGTTTATATCCGTGAGGCCATGAATCACCATTGACGGCAGGATTGCCTACCACTCGGAACGATCGACGTTTGACGAAACTATTCAAGTTCTTCGCAGATCGGTATAAGATGGGTCGATGTGTCGTGTTTTAAGCTACAAATTGCTATGTCGCAGATTTGCATACGACGAATAGAAGTGGAGTTATAGTTGTTTATATCTGTCAGGCCATGAATCACCATTGACGGCCGGATTGCCTTCCACTCGAAACGATCGATGTTTGACGAAACTATGCAAGTTCGTCGCAGATCGGTATAAGGTGGGTCGTTAGGCCGTTTTTTAAGCTACAAGTTGCTGTGTCGCAGATTCGCATACGACGAATTGAAGCGGAGTTATCGATGTTTATATCTGTGAGGCCATTAATCACCATTGACGACAGGATTGCCTACCACTCGGAACGATCGACGTTTGACGAAACTATGCAAGTTCGTCGCAGATCGGTATAAGGTGGCTCGATGTGTCGTGTTTTAGGCTACAAATTGCTATGCCGCAGATTTGCGTACGACGAATAGAAGCGGAGTTATAGTTGTTTATATCTGTCAGGCCATGAATCACCATTGACGGCCGGATTGCCTTCCACTCGGAACGATCGACGTTTGCCGAAACTATGCAAGTTCGTCGCAGATCGGTATAAGGTGTGTCGTTGGGCCGTGTTTTAAGATACAAGTTGCTATGTCGCAGATTCGCATACGACCAATAGAAGCGGAGTTATCGATATTTATATCTGTCAGGCCGTGAATCACCATTGACGGCCGGATTGCCTACCACTCGGAACGATCGACGTTTGCCGAAACTATGCAAGTTCTTCGCAGATCGGTATAAGGTGGGTCGATGTGCCGTGTTTTAAGCTACAAATTGCTATGTCGCAGATTTGCATACGACGAATAGAAGCGGAGTTATAGTTGTTTATATCTGTCAGGCCGTGAATCACCATTGACGGCCGGATTGCCTACCACTCGGAACGATCGACGTTTGACGAAACTATGCAAGTTCTTCGCAGATCGGTATAAGATGGGTCGATGTGTCGTGTTTTAAGCTACAAATTGCTATGTCGCAGATTCGCATACGACGAATAGAAGTGGAGTTATAGTTGTTTATATCTGTGAGGCCATTAATCACCATTGACGGCAGGATTGCCTACCACTCGGAACGATCGACGTTTGACGAAACTATGCATGTTCTTCGCAGATCGGTATATGGTGGCTCGATGTGTCGTGTTTTAAGCTACAAATTGCTATGTCGCAGATTTGCGTACGACGAATAGAAGCGGAGTTATAGTTGTTTGTATCTGTCAGGCCATGAATCACCATTGACGGCCGGATTGCCTACCACTCGGAACGATCGACGTTTGCCGAAACTATGCAAGATCTTCGCAGATCGGTATAAGGTGGGTCGATGTGCCGTGTTTTAAGCTACAAATTGCTATGTCGCAGATTTGCATACGACGAATAGAAGCGGAGTTATAGTTGTTTATATCTGTCAGGCCGTGAATCACCATTGACGGCCGGATTGCCTACCACTCGAAACGATCGATGTTTGACGAAACTATGCAAGTTCGTCGCAGATCGGTATAAGGTGGGTCGTTGGGCCGTGTTTTAAGATACAAGTTGCTATGTCGCAGATTCGCATACGACCAATAGAAGCGGAGTTATCGATGTTTATATCAGTGAGGCCATTAATAACAGTTGACGACAGGATTGCCTACCACTCGGAACGATCGACGTTTGACGAAACTATGCAAGTTCGTCGCAGATCGGTATAAGGTGGCTCGATGTGTCGTGTTTTAGGCTACAAATTGCTGTGTCGCATATTTGCGTGCGACGAATAGAAGCGGAGTTATAGTTGTTTATATCTGTGAGGCCATGAATCACCATTGACGGCAGGATTGCCTACCACTCGGAACGATCGACGTTTGACGAAACTATGCAAGTTCTTCGCAGATCGGTATAAGATGGGTCGATGTGTCGTGTTTTAAGCTACAAATTGCTATGTCGCAGATTTGCATACGACGAATAGAAGCAGAGTTATAGTTGTTTATATCTGTGAGGCCATGAATCACCATTGACGGCAGGATTGCCTACCACTCGGAACGATCGACGTTTGACGAAACTATGCAAGTTCTTCGCAGATCGGTATAAGGTGGGTCGATGTGCCGTGTTTTAAGCTACAAATTGCTATGTCGCAGATTTGCATACGACGAATAGAAGCGGAGTTATAGTTGTTTATATCTGTCAAGCCGTGAATCACCATTGACGACAGGATTGCCTACCACTCGGAACGATCGACGTTTGCCGAAACTATGCAAGTTCGTCGCAGATCGGTATAAGGTGGGTCGATGTGTCGTGCTGTAAGCTACAAATTGCTATGTCGCAGATTTGCATACGACGAATAGAAGTGGAGTTATAGTTGTTTATATCTGTCAGGCCATGAATCACCATTGACGGCCGGATTGCCTACCACTCGAAACGATCGATGTTTGACGAGACTATGCAAGTTCGTCGCAGATCCGTATAAGGTGGGTCGATGTGCCGTGTTTTAAGCTACAAATTGATATGTCGCAGATTTGCATACGACGAATAGAAACAGAGTTATAGTTGTTTATATCTGTCAGGCCGTGAATCACCATTGACGGCCGGATTGCCTACCACACGAAACGGTCGATGTTTGACGAAACTATGCAAGTTCGTCGCAGATCGGTATAAGGTGGGTCGTTGGGCCGTGTTTTAGGATACAAGTTGCTATGTCGCAGATTCGCATACGACCAATAGAAGCGGAGTTATCGATGTTTATATCAGTGAGGCCATTAATAACCATTGACGACAGGATTGCCTACCACTCGGAACGATCGACGTTTGACGAAACTATGCAAGTTCGTCGCAGATCGGTATAAGGTGGCTCGATGTGTCGTGTTTTAGGCTACAAATTGCTGTGTCGCATATTTACGTGAGACGAATAGAAGCGGAGTTATAGTTGTTTATATCTGTGAGGCCATGAATCACCATTGACGGCAGGATTGCCTACCACTCGGAACGATCGACGTTTGACGAAACTATGCAAGTTCTTCGCAGATCGGTATAAGATGGGTCGATGTGTCGTGTTTTAAGCTACAAATTGCTATGTCGCAGATTTGCGTACGACGAATAGAAGCGGAGTTATAGTTGCTTGTATCTGTCAGGCCATGAATCACCATTGACGGCCGGATTGCCTACCACTCGGAACGACCGACGTTTGCCGAAACTATGCAAGTTCGTCGCAGATCGGTATAAGGTGGGTCGTTGGGCCGTGTTTTAAGCTACAACTTGCTATGTCGCAGATTCGCATACGACGAATGGAAGCGAAGTTATCGATGTTTATATCTGTGAGGCCATGAATCACCATTGACGACCGGATTGCCTACCACTCGGAACGATCGACGCTTGGCGAAACTATGCAAGTTCGTCTCATATCGGTATAAGGTGGGTCGATGTGTCGTGTTTTAAGCTACAAATTGCTATGTCGCAGATTCGCATACGACGAATAGAATTGGAGTTATAGTTGTTTATATCTGTCAGGCCATGAATCACCATTGACGGCCGGATTGCCTACCACTCGGAACGATCGACGTTTGCCGAAACTATGCAAGTTCTTCGCAGATCGGTATAAGGTGGGTCGATGTGCCGTGTTTTAAGCTACAACTTGCTATGTCGCAGATTTGCATACGACGAATAGAAGCAGAGTTATAGTTGTTTATATCCGTGAGGCCATGAATCACCATTGACGGCAGGATTGCCTACCACTCGGAACGATCGACGTTTGACGAAACTATTCAAGTTCTTCGCAGATCGGTATAAGATGGGTCGATGTGTCGTGTTTTAAGCTACAAATTGCTATGTCGCAGATTTGCATACGACGAATAGAAGTGGAGTTATAGTTGTTTATATCTGTCAGGCCATGAATCACCATTGACGGCCGGATTGCCTTCCACTCGAAACGATCGATGTTTGACGAAACTATGCAAGTTCGTCGCAGATCGGTATAAGGTGGGTCGTTAGGCCGTTTTTTAAGCTACAAGTTGCTGTGTCGCAGATTCGCATACGACGAATTGAAGCGGAGTTATCGATGTTTATATCTGTGAGGCCATTAATCACCATTGACGACAGGATTGCCTACCACTCGGAACGATCGACGTTTGACGAAACTATGCAAGTTCGTCGCAGATCGGTATAAGGTGGCTCGATGTGTCGTGTTTTAGGCTACAAATTGCTATGCCGCAGATTTGCGTACGACGAATAGAAGCGGAGTTATAGTTGTTTATATCTGTCAGGCCATGAATCACCATTGACGGCCGGATTGCCTTCCACTCGGAACGATCGACGTTTGCCGAAACTATGCAAGTTCGTCGCAGATCGGTATAAGGTGGGTCGATGTGTCGTGCTGTAAGCTACAAATTGCTATGTCGCAGATTTGCATACGACGAATAGAAGTGGAGTTATAGTTGTTTATATCTGTCAGGCCATGAATCACCATTGACGGCCGGATTGCCTACCACTCGAAACGATCGATGTTTGACGAGACTATGCAAGTTCGTCGCAGATCCGTATAAGGTGGGTCGATGTGCCGTGTTTTAAGCTACAAATTGATATGTCGCAGATTTGCATACGACGAATAGAAACAGAGTTATAGTTGTTTATATCTGTCAGGCCGTGAATCACCATTGACGGCCGGATTGCCTACCACACGAAACGGTCGATGTTTGACGAAACTATGCAAGTTCGTCGCAGATCGGTATAAGGTGGGTCGTTGGGCCGTGTTTTAGGATACAAGTTGCTATGTCGCAGATTCGCATACGACCAATAGAAGCGGAGTTATCGATGTTTATATCAGTGAGGCCATTAATAACCATTGACGACAGGATTGCCTACCACTCGGAACGATCGACGTTTGACGAAACTATGCAAGTTCGTCGCAGATCGGTATAAGGTGGCTCGATGTGTCGTGTTTTAGGCTACAAATTGCTGTGTCGCATATTTACGTGCGACGAATAGAAGCGGAGTTATAGTTGTTTATATCTGTGAGGCCATGAATCACCATTGACGGCAGGATTGCCTACCACTCGGAACGATCGACGTTTGACGAAACTATGCAAGTTCTTCGCAGATCGGTATAAGATGGGTCGATGTGTCGTGTTTTAAGCTACAAATTGCTATGTCGCAGATTTGCGTACGACGAATAGAAGCGGAGTTATAGTTGCTTGTATCTGTCAGGCCATGAATCACCATTGACGGCCGGATTGCCTACCACTCGGAACGACCGACGTTTGCCGAAACTATGCAAGTTCGTCGCAGATCGGTATAAGGTGGGTCGTTGGGCCGTGTTTTAAGCTACAACTTGCTATGTCGCAGATTCGCATACGACGAATGGAAGCGAAGTTATCGATGTTTATATCTGTGAGGCCATGAATCACCATTGACGACCGGATTGCCTACCACTCGGAACGATCGACGCTTGGCGAAACTATGCAAGTTCGTCTCATATCGGTATAAGGTGGGTCGATGTGTCGTGCTTTAAGCTACAAATTGCTATGTCGCAGATTTGCATACGACGAATAGAAGCGGAGGGTTAGTTGTTTATATCTGTCAGGCCATGAATCACCATTGACGGCCGGATTGCCTTCCACTCGAAACGATCGACGTTTGAGAAAACTATGCAAGTTCGTCGCAGATCGGTATAAGGTGGGTCGATGTGTCGTGTTTTAAGCTACAAATTGCTATGTCGCAGATTTGCATACGACGAATAGAGGCGGAGTTATAGTTGTTTATATCTGTGAGGCCATGAATCGCCATTGACGGCAGGATTGCCTACCACTCGGAACGATCGACGTTTGACGAAACTATGCAAGTTCTTCGCAGATCGGTATAAGATGGGTCGATGTGTCGTGTTTTAAGCTACAAATTGCTATGTCGCAGATTCGCATACGACGAATAGAATTGGAGTTATAGTTGTTTATATCTGTCAGGCCATGAATCACCATTGACGGCCGGATTGCCTACCACTCGGAACGATCGACGTTTGCCGAAACTATGCAAGTTCTTCGCAGATCGGTATAAGGTGGGTCGATGTGCCGTGTTTTAAGCTACAACTTGCTATGTCGCAGATTTGCATACGACGAATAGAAGCAGAGTTATAGTTGTTTATATCCGTGAGGCCATGAATCACCATTGACGGCAGGATTGCCTACCACTCGGAACGATCGACGTTTGACGAAACTATTCAAGTTCTTCGCAGATCGGTATAAGATGGGTCGATGTGTCGTGTTTTAAGCTACAAATTGCTATGTCGCAGATTTGCATACGACGAATAGAAGTGGAGTTATAGTTGTTTATATCTGTCAGGCCATGAATCACCATTGACGGCCGGATTGCCTTCCACTCGAAACGATCGATGTTTGACGAAACTATGCAAGTTCGTCGCAGATCGGTATAAGGTGGGTCGTTAGGCCGTTTTTTAAGCTACAAGTTGCTGTGTCGCAGATTCGCATACGACGAATTGAAGCGGAGTTATCGATGTTTATATCTGTGAGGCCATTAATCACCATTGACGACAGGATTGCCTACCACTCGGAACGATCGACGTTTGACGAAACTATGCAAGTTCGTCGCAGATCGGTATAAGGTGGCTCGATGTGTCGTGTTTTAGGCTACAAATTGCTATGCCGCAGATTTGCGTACGACGAATAGAAGCGGAGTTATAGTTGTTTATATCTGTCAGGCCATGAATCACCATTGACGGCCGGATTGCCTTCCACTCGAAACGATCGATGTTTGACGAAACCATGCAAGTTCGTCGCAAATCGGTATAAGGTGGGTCGATGTGTCGTGTTTTTAGCTACAAATTGCTATGTCGCAGATTCGCATACGACGAATAGAAGTGGAGTTATAGTTGTTTATATCTGTCAGGCCATGAATCACCATTGACGGCCGGTTTGCCTTCCACTCGAAACGATCGATGTTTGACGAAACTATGCAAGTTCGTCGCAGATCGGTATAAGGTGTGTCGTTGGGCCGTGTTTTAAGATACAAGTTGCTATGTCGCAGATTCGCATACGACCAATAGAAGCGGAGTTATCGATATTTATATCTGTCAGGCCGTGAATCACCATTGACGGCCGGATTGCCTACCACTCGGAACGATCGACGTTTGCCGAAACTATGCAAGTTCTTCGCAGATCGGTATAAGGTGGGTCGATGTGTCGTGTTTTAAGCTACAAATTGCTATATCGCAGATTTGCCTACGACGAATAGAGGCGGAGTTATAGTTGTTTATATCTGTGAGGCCATGAATCACCATTGACGGCAGGATTGCCTACCACTCGGAACGATCGACGTTTGACGAAACTATGCAAGTTCTTCGCAGATCGGTATATGGTGGCTCGATGTGTCGTGTTTTAAGCTACAAATTGCTATGTCGCAGATTTGCGTACGACGAATAGAAGCGGAGTTATAGTTGTTTGTATCTGTCAGGCCATGAATCACCATTGACGGCCGGATTGCCTACCACTCGGAACGATCGACGTTTGCCGAAACTATGCAAGATCTTCGCAGATCGGTATAAGGTGGGTCGATGTGCCGTGTTTTAAGCTACAAATTGCTATGTCGCAGATTTGCATACGACGAATAGAAGCGGAGTTATAGTTGTTTATATCTGTCAGGCCTTGAATCACCATTGACGGCCGGATTGCCTACCACTCGAAACGATCGATGTTTGACGAAACTATGCAAGTTCGTCGCAGATCGGTATAAGGTGGGTCGTTGGGCCGTGTTTTAAGATACAAGTTGCTATGTCGCAGATTCGCATACGACCAATAGAAGCGGAGTTATCGATGTTTATATCAGTGAGGCCATTAATAACAGTTGACGACAGGATTGCCTACCACTCGGAACGATCGACGTTTGACGAAACTATGCAAGTTCGTCGCAGATCGGTATAAGGTGGCTCGATGTGTCGTGTTTTAGGCTACAAATTGCTGTGTCGCATATTTGCGTGCGACGAATAGAAGCGGAGTTATAGTTGTTTATATCTGTGAGGCCATGAATCACCATTGACGGCAGGATTGCCTACCACTCGGAACGATCGACGTTTGACGAAACTATGCAAGTTCTTCGCAGATCGGTATAAGATGGGTCGATGTGTCGTGTTTTAAGCTACAAATTGCTATGTCGCAGATTTGCATACGACGAATAGAAGCAGAGTTATAGTTGTTTATATCTGTGAGGCCATGAATCACCATTGACGGCAGGATTGCCTACCACTCGGAACGATCGACGTTTGACGAAACTATGCAAGTTCTTCGCAGATCGGTATAAGGTGGGTCGATGTGCCGTGTTTTAAGCTACAAATTGCTATGTCGCAGATTTGCATACGACGAATAGAAGCGGAGTTATAGTTGTTTATATCTGTCAAGCCGTGAATCACCATTGACGACAGGATTGCCTACCACTCGGAACGATCGACGTTTGCCGAAACTATGCAAGTTCGTCGCAGATCGGTATAAGGTGGGTCGATGTGTCGTGCTGTAAGCTACAAATTGCTATGTCGCAGATTTGCATACGACGAATAGAAGTGGAGTTATAGTTGTTTATATCTGTCAGGCCATGAATCACCATTGACGGCCGGATTGCCTACCACTCGAAACGATCGATGTTTGACGAGACTATGCAAGTTCGTCGCAGATCCGTATAAGGTGGGTCGATGTGCCGTGTTTTAAGCTACAAATTGATATGTCGCAGATTTGCATACGACGAATAGAAACAGAGTTATAGTTGTTTATATCTGTCAGGCCGTGAATCACCATTGACGGCCGGATTGCCTACCACTCGAAACGGTCGATGTTTGACGAAACTATGCAAGTTCGTCGCAGATCGGTATAAGGTGGGTCGTTGGGCCGTGTTTTAAGATACAAGTTGCTATGTCGCAGATTCGCATACGACCAATAGAAGCGGAGTTATCGATGTTTATATCAGTGAGGCCATTAATAACCATTGACGACAGGATTGCCTACCACTCGGAACGATCGACGTTTGACGAAACTATGCAAGTTCGTCGCAGATCGGTATAAGGTGGCTCGATGTGTCGTGTTTTAGGCTACAAATTGCTGTGTCGCATATTTACGTGCGACGAATAGAAGCGGAGTTATAGTTGTTTATATCTGTGAGGCCATGAATCACCATTGACGGCAGGATTGCCTACCACTCGGAACGATCGACGTTTGACGAAACTATGCAAGTTCTTCGCAGATCGGTATAAAGTGGGTCGATGTGTCGTGTTTTAAGCTACAAATTGCTATGTCGCAGATTTGCATACGACGAATAGAAGCAGAGTTATAGTTGTTTATATCTGTGAGGCCATGAATCACCATTGACGGCAGGATTGCCTACCACTCGGAACGATCGACGTTTGACGAAACTATGCAAGTTCTTCGCAGATCGGTATAAGGTGGGTCGATGTGCCGTGTTTTAAGCTACAAATTGCTATGTCGCAGATTTGCATACGACGAATAGAAGCGGAGTTATAGTTGTTTATATCTGTCAAGCCGTGAATCACCATTGACGACAGGATTGCCTACCACTCGGAACGATCGACGTTTGCCGAAACTATGCAAGTTCGTCGCAGATCGGTATAAGGTGGGTCGATGTGTCGTGCTGTAAGCTACAAATTGCTATGTCGCAGATTTGCATACGACGAATAGAAGTGGAGTTATAGTTGTTTATATCTGTCAGGCCATGAATCACCATTGACGGCCGAATTGCCTACCACTCGAAACGATCGATGTTTGACGAGACTATGCAAGTTCGTCGCAGATCCGTATAAGGTGGGTCGATGTGCCGTGTTTTAAGCTACAAATTGATATGTCGCAGATTTGCATACGACGAATAGAAACAGAGTTATAGTTGTTTATATCTGTCAGGCCGTGAATCACCATTGACGGCCGGATTGCCTACCACTCGAAACGGTCGATGTTTGACGAAACTATGCAAGTTCGTCGCAGATCGGTATAAGGTGGGTCGTTGGGCCGTGTTTTAAGATACAAGTTGCTATGTCGCAGATTCGCCTACGACCAATAGAAGCGGAGTTATCGATGTTTATATCAGTGAGGCCATTAATAACCATTGACGACAGGATTGCCTACCACTCGGAACGATCGACGTTTGACGAAACTATGCAAGTTCGTCGCAGATCGGTATAAGGTGGCTCGATGTGTCGTGTTTTAGGCTACAAATTGCTGTGTCGCATATTTACGTGCGACGAATAGAAGCGGAGTTATAGTTGTTTATATCTGTGAGGCCATGAATCACCATTGACGGCAGGATTGCCTACCACTCGGAACGATCGACGTTTGACGAAACTATGCAAGTTCTTCGCAGATCGGTATAAGATGGGTCGATGTGTCGTGTTTTAAGCTACAAATTGCTATGTCGCAGATTTGCGTACGACGAATAGAAGCGGAGTTATAGTTGCTTGTATCTGTCAGGCCATGAATCACTATTGACGGCCGGATTGCCTACCACTCGGAACGACCGACGTTTGCCGAAACTATGCAAGTTCGTCGCAGATCGGTATAAGGTGGGTCGTTGGGCCGTGTTTTAAGCTACAACTTGCTATGTCGCAGATTCGCATACGACGAATAGAAGCGAAGTTATCGATGTTTATATCTGTGAGGCCATGAATCACCATTGACGACCGGATTGCCTACCACTCGGAACGATCGACGCTTGGCGAAACTATGCAAGTTCGTCTCATATCGGTATAAGGTGGGTCGATGTGTCGTGCTTTAAGCTACAAATTGCTATGTCGCAGATTTGCATACGACGAATAGAAGCGGAGGGTTAGTTGTTTATATCTGTCAGGCCATGAATCACCATTGACGGCCGGATTGCCTTCCACTCGAAACGATCGACGTTTGAGAAAACTATGCAAGTTCGTCGCAGATCGGTATAAGGTGGGTCGATGTGTCGTGTTTTAAGCTACAAATTGCTATGTCGCAGATTTGCATACGACGAATAGAGGCGGAGTTATAGTTGTTTATATCTGTGAGGCCATGAATCGCCATTGACGGCAGGATTGCCTACCACTCGGAACGATCGACGTTTGACGAAACTATGCAAGTTCTTCGCAGATCGGTATAAGATGGGTCGATGTGTCGTGTTTTAAGCTACAAATTGCTATGTCGCAGATTCGCATACGACGAATAGAATTGGAGTTATAGTTGTTTATATCTGTCAGGCCATGAATCACCATTGACGGCCGGATTGCCTACCACTCGGAACGATCGACGTTTGCCGAAACTATGCAAGTTCGTCGCAGATCGGTATAAGGTGGGTCGATGTGCCGTGTTTTAAGCTACAACTTGCTATGTCGCAGATTTGCATACGACGAATAGAAGCAGAGTTATAGTTGTTTATATCCGTGAGGCCATGAATCACCATTGACGGCAGGATTGCCTACCACTCGGAACGATCGACGTTTGACGAAACTATTCAAGTTCTTCGCAGATCGGTATAAGATGGGTCGATGTGTCGTGTTTTAAGCTACAAATTGCTATGTCGCAGATTTGCATACGACGAATAGAAGTGGAGTTATAGTTGTTTATATCTGTCAGGCCATGAATCACCATTGACGGCCGGATTGCCTTCCACTCGAAACGATCGATGTTTGACGAAACTATGCAAGTTCGTCGCAGATCGGTATAAGGTGGGTCGTTAGGCCGTTTTTTAAGCTACAAGTTGCTGTGTCGCAGATTCGCATACGACGAATTGAAGCGGAGTTATCGATGTTTATATCTGTGAGGCCATTAATCACCATTGACGACAGGATTGCCTACCACTCGGAACGATCGACGTTTGACGAAACTATGCAAGTTCGTCGCAGATCGGTATAAGGTGGCTCGATGTGTCGTGTTTTAGGCTACAAATTGCTATGCCGCAGATTTGCGTACGACGAATAGAAGCGGAGTTATAGTTGTTTATATCTGTCAGGCAATGAATCACCATTGACGGCCGGATTGCCTACCACTCGGAACGACCGACGTTTGCCGAATCTATGCAAGTTCGTCGCAGATCGGTATAAGGTGGGTCGTTGGGCCGTGTTTTAAGCTACAACTTGCTATGTCGCAGATTCGCATACGACGAATAGAAGCGGAGTTATCGATGTTTATATCTGTGAGGCCATGAATCACCATTGACGACCGGATTGCCTACCACTCGGAACGATCGACGCTTGACGAAACTATGCAAGTTCGTCACAGATCGATATAAGGTGGGTCGATGTGTCGGGCTTTAAGCTACAAATTGCTATGTCGCAGATTTGCATACGACGAATAGAAGCGGAGTTATAGTTGTTTATATCTGTGAGGTCATGAATCATCATTGACGGCCGGAATGCCTACCACTCGAAACGATCGATGTTTGACGAAACAATGCAAGTTCGTCGCAGATCGGTATAAGGTGGGTCGATGTGCCGTGTTTTAAGCTACAAATTGCTATGTCGCAGATTTGCATACGACGAATAGAAGCGGAGTTATAGTTGTTTATATCTGTCAGGCCGTGAATCACCATTGACGGCCGGATTGCATACCACTCGGAACGATCGACGTTTGCCGACACTATGCAAGTTCTTCGCAGATCGGTATAAGGTGGGTCTATGTGTCGTGTTTTAAGCTACAAATTGCTATGTCGCAGATTTGCATACGACGAATAGAGGCGGAGTTATAGTTGTTTACATCTGTGAGGCCATGAATCACCATTGACGGCAGGATTGCCAACCACTCGGAACGATCGACTTTTGACGAAACTATGCAAGTTCTTCGCAGATCGGTATAAGATGGGTCGATGTGTCGTGTTTTAAGCTACAAATCGCTATGTCGCAGATTCGCATACGACGAATAGAAGTGGAGTTATAGTTGTTTATATCTGTCAGGCCATGAATCACCATTGACGGCCGGATTGCCTTCCACTCGAAACGTACGATGTTTGACGAAACTATGCAAGTTCTTCGCAAATCGGTATAAGGTGGGTCGATGTGCCGTGTTTTAAGCTACAACTTGCTATGTCGCAGATTCGCATACGACGAATAGAAGCGAAGTTATCGATGTTTATATCTGTGAGGCCATGAATCACCATTGACGACCGGATTGCCTACCACTCGGAACGATCGACGCTTGGCGAAACTATGCAAGTTCGTCTCATATCGGTATAAGGTGGGTCGATGTGTCGTGCTTTAAGCTACAAATTGCTATGTCGCAGATTTGCATACGACGAATAGAAGCGGAGTTATAGTTGTTTATATCTGTCAGGCCATGAATCACCATTGACGGCCGGATTGCCTACCACTCGGAACGATCGATGTTTGACAAAACTATGCAAGTTCGTCGCAGAACGGTATAAGGTGGGTCGATGTGTAGTGCTTTAAGCTACAAATTGCTATGTCGCAGATTTGCATACGACGAATAGAAGCGGAGTTATAGTTGTCTATATCTGTGAGGCCATGAATCACCATCGACGGCCGGATTGCCTACCACTCGAAACGATCGATGTTTGACGAAACTATGCAAGTTCTTCGCAGATCGGTATAAGATGGGTCGATGTGTCGTGTTTTAAGCTACAAATTGCTATGTCGCAGATTTGCATACGACGAATAGAAGTGGAGTTATAGTTGTTTATATCTGTCAGGCCATGAATCACCATTGACGGCCGGATTGCCTTCCACTCGGAACGATCGACGTTTGCCGAATCTATGCAAGTTCGTCGCAGATCGGTATAAGGTGGGTCGTTGGGCCGTGTTTTAAGCTACAACTTGCTATGTCGCAGATTCGCATACGACGAATAGAAGCGGAGTTATCGATGTTTATATCTGTGAGGCCATGAATCACCATTGACGACCGGATTGCCTACCACTCGGAACGATCGACGCTTGACGAAACTATGCAAGTTCGTCGCAGATCGGTATAAGGTGGGTCGATGTGTCGTGCTTTAAGCTACAAATTGCTATGTCGCAGATTTGCATACGACGAATAGAAGCGGAGTTATAGTTGTTTATATCTGTGAGGTCATGAATCAACATTGACGGCCGGAATGCCTACCACTCGAAACGATCGATGTTTGACGAAACAATGCAAGTTCGTCGCAGATCGCTATAAGGTGGGTCGATGTGCCGTGTTTTAAGCTACAAATTGCTATGTCGCAGATTTGCATACGACGAATAGAGGCGGAGTTATAGTTGTTTATATCTGTGAGGCCATGAATCGCCATTGACGGCAGGATTGCCTACCACTCGGAACGATCGACGTTTGACGAAACTATGCAAGTTCTTCGCAGATCGGTATAAGATGGGTCGATGTGTCGTGTTTTAAGCTACAAATTGCTATGTCGCAGATTCGCATACGACGAATAGAATTGGAGTTATAGTTGTTTATATCTGTCAGGCCATGAATCACCATTGACGGCCGGATTGCCTACCACTCGGAACGATCGACGTTTGCCGAAACTATGCAAGTTCTTCGCAGATCGGTATAAGGTGGGTCGATGTGCCGTGTTTTAAGCTACAACTTGCTATGTCGCAGATTTGCATACGACGAATAGAAGCAGAGTTATAGTTGTTTATATCCGTGAGGCCATGAATCACCATTGACGGCAGGATTGCCTACCACTCGGAACGATCGACGTTTGACGAAACTATTCAAGTTCTTCGCAGATCGGTATAAGATGGGTCGATGTGTCGTGTTTTAAGCTACAAATTGCTATGTCGCAGATTTGCATACGACGAATAGAAGTGGAGTTATAGTTGTTTATATCTGTCAGGCCATGAATCACCATTGACGGCCGGATTGCCTTCCACTCGAAACGATCGATGTTTGACGAAACTATGCAAGTTCGTCGCAGATCGGTATAAGGTGGGTCGTTAGGCCGTTTTTTAAGCTACAAGTTGCTGTGTCGCAGATTCGCATACGACGAATTGAAGCGGAGTTATCGATGTTTATATCTGTGAGGCCATTAATCACCATTGACGACAGGATTGCCTACCACTCGGAACGATCGACGTTTGACGAAACTATGCAAGTTCCTCGCAGATCGGTATAAGGTGGCTCGATGTGTCGTGTTTTAGGCTACAAATTGCTATGCCGCAGATTTGCGTACGACGAATAGAAGCGGAGTTATAGTTGTTTATATCTGTCAGGCAATGAATCACCATTGACGGCCGGATTGCCTACCACTCGGAACGACCGACGTTTGCCGAATCTATGCAAGTTCGTCGCAGATCGGTATAAGGTGGGCCGTTGGGCCGTGTTTTAAGCTACAACTTGCTATGTCGCAGATTCGCATACGACGAATAGAAGCGGAGTTATCGATGTTTATATCTGTGAGGCCATGAATCACCATTGACGACCGGATTGCCTACCACTCGGAACGATCGACGCTTGACGAAACTATGCAAGTTCGTCACAGATCGATATAAGGTGGGTCGATGTGTCGTGCTTTAAGCTACAAATTGCTATGTCGCAGATTTGCATACGACGAATAGAAGCGGAGTTATAGTTGTTTATATCTGTGAGGTCATGAATCATCATTGACGGCCGGAATGCCTACCACTCGAAACGATCGATGTTTGACGAAACAATGCAAGTTCGTCGCAGATCGGTATAAGGTGGGTCGATGTGCCGTGTTTTAAGCTACAAATTGCTATGTCGCAGATTTGCATACGACGAATAGAAGCGGAGTTATAGTTGTTTATATCTGTCAGGCCGTGAATCACCATTGACGGCCGGATTGCATACCACTCGGAACGATCGACGTTTGCCGACACTATGCAAGTTCTTCGCAGATCGGTATAAGGTGGGTCTATGTGTCGTGTTTTAAGCTACAAATTGCTATGTCGCAGATTTGCATACGACGAATAGAGGCGGAGTTATAGTTGTTTACATCTGTGAGGCCATGAATCACCATTGACGGCAGGATTGCCAACCACTCGGAACGATCGACTTTTGACGAAACTATGCAAGTTCTTCGCAGATCGGTATAAGATGGGTCGATGTGTCGTGTTTTAAGCTACAAATCGCTATGTCGCAGATTCGCATACGACGAATAGAAGTGGAGTTACAGTTGTTTATATCTGTCAGGCCATGAATCACCATTGACGGCCGGATTGCCTTCCACTCGAAACGTACGATGTTTGACGAAACTATGCAAGTTCTTCGCAGATCGGTATAAGGTGGGTCGATGTGCCGTGTTTTAAGCTACAACTTGCTATGTCGCAGATTCGCATACGACGAATAGAAGCGAAGTTATCGATGTTTATATATGTGAGGCCATGAATCACCATTGACGACCGGATTGCCTACCACTCGGAACGATCGACGCTTGGCGAAACTATGCAAGTTCGTCTCATATCGGTATAAGGTGGGTCGATGTGTCGTGCTTTAAGCTACAAATTGCTATGTCGCAGATTTGCATACGACGAATAGAAGCGGAGTTATAGTTGTTTATATCTGTCAGGCCATGAATCACCATTGACGGCCGGATTGCCTACCACTCGGAACGATCGACGTTTGCCGAAACTATGCAAGTTCTTCGCAGATCGGTTTAAGGTGGGTCGATGTGCCGTGTTTTAAGCTACAACTTGCTATGTCGCAGATTTGCATACGACGAATAGAAGCAGAGTTATAGTTGTTTGTATCCGTGAGGCCATGAATCACCATTGACGGCAGGATTGCCTACCACTCGGAACGATCGACGTTTGACGAAACTATTCAAGTTCTTCGCAGATCGGTATAAGATGGGTCGATGTGTCGTGTTTTAAGCTACAAATTGCTATGTCGCAGATTTGCATACGACGAATAGAAGTGGAGTTATAGTTGTTTATATCTGTCAGGCCATGAATCACCATTGACGGCCGGATTGCCTTCCACTCGAAACGATCGATGTTTGACGAAACTATGCAAGTTCGTCGCAGATCGGTATAAGGTGGGTCGTTGGGCCGTTTTTTAAGCTACAAGTTGCTGTGTCGCAGATTCGCATACGACGAATTGAAGCGGAGTTATCGATGTTTATATCTGTGAGGCCATTAATCACCATTGACGACAGGATTGCCTACCACTCGGAACGATCGACGTTTGACGAAACTATGCAAGTTCGTCGCAGATCGGTATAAGGTGGCTCGAAGTGTCGTGTTTTAGGCTACAAATTGCTATGTCGCAGATTTGCGTACGACGAATAGAAGCGGAGTTATAGTTGTTTATATCTGTCAGGCAATGAATCACCATTGACGGCCGGATTGCCTACCACTCGGAACGATCGACGTTTGCCGAATCTATGCAAGTTCGTCGCAGATCGGTATGAGGTGGGTCGTTGGGCCGTGTTTTAAGCTACAACTTGCTATGTCGCAGATTCGCATACGACGAATAGAAGCGGAGTTATCGATGTTTATATCTGTGAGGCCATGAATCACCATTGACGACCGGATTGCCTACCACTCGGAACGATCGACGATTGACGAAACTATGCAAGTTCGTCACAGATCGGTATAAGGTGGGTCGATGTGTCGTGCTTTAAGCTACAAATTGCTATGTCGCAGATTTGCATACGACGAATAGAAGCGGAGTTATAGTTGTTTATATCTGTGAGGTCATGAATCATCATTGACGGCCGGAATGCCTACCACTCGAAACGATCGATGTTTGACGAAACAATGCAAGTTCGTCGCAGATCGGTATAAGGTGGGTCGATGTGCCGTGTTTTAAGCTACAAATTGCTATGTCGCAGATTTGCATACGACGAATAGAAGCGGAGTTATAGTTGTTTATATCTGTCAGGCCGTGAATCACCATTGACGGCCGGATTGCATACCACTCGGAACGATGGACGTTTGCCGACACTATGCAAGTTCTTCGCAGATCGGTATAAGGTGGGTCTATGTGTCGTGTTTTAAGCTACAAATTGCTATGTCGCAGATTTGCATACGACGAATAGAGGCGGAGTTATAGTTGTTTACATCTGTGAGGCCATGAATCACCATTGACGGCAGGATTGCCAACCACTCGGAACGATCGACTTTTGACGAAACTATGCAAGTTCTTCGCAGATCGGTATAAGATGGGTCGATGTGTCGTGTTTTAAGCTACAAATCGCTATGTCGTAGATTCGCATACGACGAATAGAAGTGGAGTTATAGTTGTTTATATCTGTCAGGCCATGAATCACCATTGACGGCCGGATTGCCTTCCACTCGAAACGTACGATGTTTGACGAAACTATGCAAGTTCTTCGCAGATCGGTATAAGGTGGGTCGATGTGCCGTGTTTTAAGCTACAACTTGCTATGTCGCAGATTCGCATACGACGAATAGAAGCGAAGTTATCGATGTTTATATCTGTGAGGCCATGAATCACCATTGACGACCGGATTGCCTACCACTCGGAACGATCGACGCTTGGCGAAACTATGCAAGTTCGTCTCATATCGGTATAAGGTGGGTCGATGTGTCGTGCTTTAAGCTACAAATTGCTATGTCGCAGATTTGCATACGACGAATAGAAGCGGAGTTATAGTTGTTTATATCTGTGAGGCCATGAATCATCATTGACGGCCGGAATGCCTACCACTCGAAACGATCGATGTTTGACAAAACTATGCAAGTTCGTCGCAGAACGGTATAAGGTGGGTCGATGTGTAGTGCTTTAAGCTACAAATTGCTATGTCGCAGATTTGCATACGACGAATAGAAGCGGAGTTATAGTTGTCTATATCTGTGAGGCCATGAATCACCATCGACGGCCGGATTGCCTACCACTCGAAACGATCGATGTTTGACGAAACTATGCAAGTTCTTCGCAGATCGGTATAAGATCGGTCGATGTGTCGTGTTTTAAGCTACAAATTGCGATGTCGCAGATTTGCATACGACGAATAGAAGTGGAGTTATAGTTGTTTATATCTGTCAGGCCATGAATCACCATTGACGGCCGGATTGCCTTCCACTCGGAACGATCGACGTTTGCCGAATCTATGCAAGTTCGTCGCAGATCGGTATAAGGTGGGTCGTTGGGCCGTGTTTTAAGCTACAACTTGCTATGTCGCAGATTCGCATACGACGAATAGAAGCGGAGTTATCGATGTTTATATCTGTGAGGCCATGAATCACCATTGACGACCGGATTGCCTACCACTCGGAACGATCGACGCTTGACGAAACTATGCAAGTTCGTCGCAGATCGGTATAAGGTGGGTCGATGTGTCGTGCTTTAAGCTACAAATTGCTATGTCGCAGATTTGCATACGACGAATAGAAGCGGAGTTATAGTTGTTTATATCTGTGAGGTCATGAATCATCATTGACGGCCGGAATGCCTACCACTCGAAACGATCGATGTTTGACGAAACAATGCAAGTTCGTCGCAGATCGCTATAAGGTGGGTCGATGTGCCGTGTTTTAAGCTACAAATTGCTATGTCGCAGATTTGCATACGACGAATAGAAGCGGAGTTATAGTTGTTTATATCTGTCAGGCCGTGAATCACCATTGACGGCTGGATTGCATACCACTCGGAACGATCGACGTTTGCCGACACTATGCAAGTTCTTCGCAGATCGGTATAAGGTGGGTCTATGTGTCGTGTTTTAAGCTACAAATTGCTATGTCGCAGATTTGCATACGACGAATAGAGGCGGAGTTATAGTTGTTTACATCTGTGAGGCCATGAATCACCATTGACGGCAGGATTGCCAACCACTCGGAACGATCGACTTTTGACGAAACTATGCAAGTTCTTCGCAGATCGGTATAAGATGGGTCGATGTGTCGTGTTTTAAGCTACAAATCGCTATGTCGCAGATTCGCATACGACGGATAGAAGTGGAGTTATAGTTGTTTATATCTGTCAGGCCATGAATCACCATTGACGGCCGGATTGCCTTCCACTCGAAACGTACGATGTTTGACGAAACTATGCAAGTTCTTCGCAGATCGGTATAAGGTGGGTCGATGTGCCGTGTTTTAAGCTACAACTTGCTATGTCGCAGATTCGCATACGACGAATAGAAGCGAAGTTATCGATGTTTATATCTGTGAGGCCATGAATCACCATTGACGACCGGATTGCCTACCACTCGGAACGATCGACGCTTGGCGAAACTATGCAAGTTCGTCTCATATCGGTATAAGGTGGGTCGATGTGTCGTGCTTTAAGCTACAAATTGCTATGTCGCAGATTTGCATACGACGAATAGAAGCGGAGTTATAGTTGTTTATATCTGTCAGGCCATGAATCACCATTGACGGCCGGATTGCCTACCACTCGGAACGATCGACGTTTGCCGAAACTATGCAAGTTCTTCGCAGATCGGTTTAAGGTGGGTCGATGTGCCGTGTTTTAAGCTACAACTTGCTATGTCGCAGATTAGCATACGACGAATAGAAGCAGAGTTATAGTTGTTTATATCCGTGAGGCCATGAATCACCATTGACGGCAGGATTGCCTACCACTCGGAACGATCGACGTTTGACGAAACTATTCAAGTTCTTCGCAGATCGGTATAAGATGGGTCGATGTGTCGTGTTTTAAGCTACAAATTGCTATGTCGCAGATTTGCATACGACGAATAGAAGTGGAGTTATAGTTGTTTATATCTGTCAGGCAATGAATCACCATTGACGGCCGGATTGCCTACCACTCGGAACGATCGACGTTTGCCGAATCTATGCAAGTTCGTCGCAGATCGGTATGAGGTGGGTCGTTGGGCCGTGTTTTAAGCTACAACTTGCTATGTCGCAGATTCGCATACGACGAATAGAAGCGGAGTTATCGATGTTTATATCTGTGAGGCCATGAATCACCATTGACGACCGGATTGCCTACCACTCGGAACGATCGACGCTTGACGAAACTATGCAAGTTCGTCACAGATCGGTATAAGGTGGGTCGATGTGTCGTGCTTTAAGCTACAAATTGCTATGTCGCAGATTTGCATACGACGAATAGAAGCGGAGTTATAGTTGTTTATATCTGTCAGGCCGTGAATCACCATTGACGGCCGGATTGCATACCACTCGGAACGATCGACGTTTGCCGACCCTATGCAAGTCCTTCGCAGATCGGTATAAGGTGGGTCTATGTGTCGTGTTTTAAGCTACAAATTGCTATGTCGCAGATTTGCATACGACGAATAGAGGCGGAGTTATAGTTGTTTACATCTGTGAGGCCATGAATCACCATTGACGGCAGGATTGCCAACCACTCGGAACGATCGACTTTTGACGAAACTATGCAAGTTCTTCGCAGATCGGTATAAGATGGGTCGATGTGTCGTGTTTTAAGCTACAAATCGCTATGTCGCAGATTCGCATACGACGAATAGAAGTGGAGTTATAGTTGTTTATATCTGTCAGGCCATGAATCACCATTGACGGCCGGATTGCCTTCCACTCGAAACGTACGATGTTTGACGAAACTATGCAAGTTCTTCGCAGATCGGTATAAGGTGGGTCGATGTGCCGTGTTTTAAGCTACAACTTGCTATGTCGCAGATTCGCATACGACGAATAGAAGCGAAGTTATCGATGTTTATATCTGTGAGGCCATGAATCACCATTGACGACCGGATTGCCTTCCACTCGGAACGATCGACGTTTGCCGAAACTATGCAAGTTCTTCGCAGATCGGTATAAGGTGGGTCTATGTGTCGTGTTTTAAGGTACAAATTGCTATGTCGCAGATTTGCATACGACGAATAGAAGCGGAGTTATAGTTGTTTATATCTGTCAGGCCGTGAATCACCATTGACGGCCGGATTGCATACCACTCGGAACGATCGACGTTTGCCGACACTATGCAAGTTCTTCGCAGATCGGTATAAGGTGGGTCTATGTGTCGTGTTTTAAGCTACAAATTGCTATGTCGCAGATTTGCATACGACGAATAGAGGCGGAGTTATAGTTGTTTACATCTGTGAGGCCATGAATCACCATTGACGGCAGGATTGCCAACCACTCGGAACGATCGACTTTTGACGAAACTATGCAAGTTCTTCGCAGATCGGTATAAGATGGGTCGATGTGTCGTGTTTTAAGCTACAAATCGCTATGTCGCAGATTCGCATACGACGAATAGAAGTGGAGTTATAGTTGTTTATATCTGTCAGGCCATGAATCACCATTGACGGCCGGATTGCCTTCCACTCGAAACGTACGATGTTTGACGAAACTATGCAAGTTCTTCGCAGATCGGTATAAGGTGGGTCGATGTGCCGTGTTTTAAGCTACAACTTGCTATGTCGCAGATTCGCATACGACGAATAGAAGCGAAGTTATCGATGTTTATATCTGTGAGGCCATGAATCACCATTGACGACCGGATTGCCTACCACTCGGAACGATCGACGTTTGCCGAAACTATGCAAGTTCTTCGCAGATCGGTTTAAGGTGGGTCGATGTGCCGTGTTTTAAGCTACAACTTGCTATGTCGCAGATTTGCATACGACGAATAGAAGCAGAGTTATAGTTGTTTATATCCGTGAGGCCATGAATCACCATTGACGGCAGGATTGCCTACCACTCGGAACGATCGACGTTTGACGAAACTATTCAAGTTCTTCGCAGATCGGTATAAGATGGGTCGATGTGTCGTGTTTTAAGCTACAAATTGCTATGTCGCAGATTTGCATACGACGAATAGAAGTGGAGTTATAGTTGTTTATATCTGTCAGGCCATGAATCACCATTGACGGCCGGATTGCCTTCCACTCGAAACGATCGATGTTTGACGAAACTATGCAAGTTCTTCGCAGATCGGTATAAGGTGGGTCGATGTGCCGTGTTTTAAGCTACAACTTGCTATGTCGCAGATTCGCATACGACGAATAGAAGCGAAGTTATCGATGTTTATATCTGTGAGGCCATGAATCACCATTGACGACCGGATTGCCTACCACTCGGAACGATCGACGCTTGGCGAAACTATGCAAGTTCGTCTCATATCGGTATAAGGTGGGTCGATGTGTCGTGCTTTAAGCTACAAATTGCTATGTCGCAGATTTGCATACGACGAATAGAAGTGGAGTTATAGTTGTTTATATCTGTCAGGCCATGAATCACCATTGACGGCCGGATTGCCTTCCACTCGGAACGATCGACGTTTGCCGAATCTATGCAAGTTCGTCGCAGATCGGTATAAGGTGGGTCGTTGGGCCGTGTTTTAAGCTACAACTTGCTATGTCGCAGATTCGCATACGACGAATAGAAGCGGAGTTATCGATGTTTATATCTGTGAGGCCATGAATCACCATTGACGACCGGATTGCCTACCACTCGGAACGATCGACGCTTGACGAAACTATGCAAGTTCGTCGCAGATCGGTATAAGGTGGGTCGATGTGTCGTGCTTTAAGCTACAAATTGCTATGTCGCAGATTTGCATACGACGAATAGAAGCGGAGTTATAGTTGTTTATATCTGTGAGGTCATGAATCATCATTGACGGCCGGAATGCCTACCACTCGAAACGATCGATGTTTGACGAAACAATGCAAGTTCGTCGCAGATCGCTATAAGGTGGGTCGATGTGCCGTGTTTTAAGCTACAAATTGCTATGTCGCAGATTTGCATACGACGAATAGAAGCGGAGTTATAGTTGTTTATATCTGTCAGGCCGTGAATCACCATTGACGGCTGGATTGCATACCACTCGGAACGATCGACGTTTGCCGACACTATGCAAGTTCTTCGCAGATCGGTATAAGGTGGGTCTATGTGTCGTGTTTTAAGCTACAAATTGCTATGTCGCAGATTTGCATACGACGAATAGGGGCGGAGTTATAGTTGTTTACATCTGTGAGGCCATGAATCACCATTGACGGCAGGATTGCCAACCACTCGGAACGATCGACTTTTGACGAAACTATGCAAGTTCTTCGCAGATCGGTATAAGATGGGTCGATGTGTCGTGTTTTAAGCTACAAATCGCTATGTCGCAGATTCGCATACGACGGATAGAAGTGGAGTTATAGTTGTTTATATCTGTCAGGCCATGAATCACCATTGACGGCCGGATTGCCTTCCACTCGAAACGTACGATGTTTCACGAAACTATGCAAGTTCTTCGCAGATCGGTATAAGGTGGGTCGATGTGCCGTGTTTTAAGCTACAACTTGCTATGTCGCAGATTCGCATACGACGAATAGAAGCGAAGTTATCGATGTTTATATCTGTGAGGCCATGAATCACCATTGACGACCGGATTGCCTACCACTCGGAACGATCGACGCTTGGCGAAACTATGCAAGTTCGTCTCATATCGGTATAAGGTGGGTCGATGTGTCGTGCTTTAAGCTACAAATTGCTATGTCGCAGATTTGCATACGACGAATAGAAGCGGAGTTATAGTTGTTTATATCTGTCAGGCCATGAATCACCATTGACGGCCGGATTGCCTACCACTCGGAACGATCGACGTTTGCCGAAACTATGCAAGTTCTTCGCAGATCGGTTTAAGGTGGGTCGATGTGCCGTGTTTTAAGCTACAACTTGCTATGTCGCAGATTTGCATACGACGAATAGAAGCAGAGTTATAGTTGTTTATATCCGTGAGGACATGAATCACCATTGACGGCAGGATTGCCTACCACTCGGAACGATCGACGTTTGACGAAACTATTCAAGTTCTTCGCAGATCGGTATAAGATGGGTCGATGTGTCGTGTTTTAAGCTACAAATTGCTATGTCGCAGATTTGCATACGACGAATAGAAGTGGAGTTATAGTTGTTTATATCTGTCAGGCCATGAATCACCATTGACGGCCGGATTGCCTTCCACTCGGAACGATCGACGTTTGCCGAATCTATGCAAGTTCGTCGCAGATCGGTATAAGGTGGGTCGTTGGGCCGTGTTTTAAGCTACAACTTGCTATGTCGCAGATTCGCATACGACGAATAGAAGCGGAGTTATCGATGTTTATATCTGTGAGGCCATGAATCACCATTGACGACCGGATTGCCTACCACTCGGAACGATCGACGCTTGACGAAACTATGCAAGTTCGTCGCAGATCGGTATAAGGTGGGTCGATGTGCCGTGCTTTAAGCTACAAATTGCTATGTCGCAGATTTGCATACGACGAATAGAAGCGGAGTTATAGTTGTTTATATCTGTGAGGTCATGAATCATCATTGACGGCCGGAATGCCTACCACTCGAAACGATCGATGTTTGACGAAACAATGCAAGTTCGTCGCAGATCGCTATAAGGTGGGTCGATGTGCCGTGTTTTAAGCTACAAATTGCTATGTCGCAGATTCGCATACGACGAATAGAAGCGGAGTTATAGTTGTTTATATCTGTCAGGCCGTGAATCACCATTGACGGCTGGATTGCATACCACTCGGAACGATCGACGTTTGCCGACACTATGCAAGTTCTTCGCAGATCGGTATAAGGTGGGTCGATGTGTCGTGTTTTAAGCTACAAATTGCTATGTCGCAGATTTGCATACGACGAATAGAGGCGGAGTTATAGTTGTTTATATCTGTGAAGCCATGAATCACCATTGACGGCAGGATTGCCTACCACTCGGAACGATCGACGTTTGACGAAACTATGCAAGTTCTTCGCAGATCGGTATAAGATGGGTCGATGTGTCGTGTTTTAAGCTACAAATTGCTATGTCGCAGATTTGCATACGACGAAGAGAAGTGGAGTTATAGTTGTTTATATCTGTCAGGCCGTGAATCACCATTGACGGCCGGATTGCCTACCACTCGGAACGATCGACGTTTGCCGAAACTATGCAAGTTCTTCGCAGATCGGTATAAGGTGGGTCTATGTGTCGTGTTTTAAGCTACAAACTGCTATGTCGCAGATTTGCATACGACGAATAGAGGCGGAGTTATAGTTGTTTATATCTGTGAGGCCATGAATCACCATTGACGGCAGGATTGCCAACCACTCGGAACGATCGACGTTTGACGAAACTATGCAAGTTCTTCGCAGATCGGTATAAGATGGGTCGATGTGTAGTGTTTTAAGCTACAAATTGCTGTGTCGCAGATTCGCATACGACGAATAGAAGTGGAGTTATAGTTGTTTATATCTGTCAGGCCATGAATCACCATTGACGGCCGGATTGCCTTCCACTCGAAACGATCGATGTTTGACGAAACTATGCAAGTTCTTCGCAGATCGGTATAAGATGGGTCGATGTATCGTGTTTTAAGCTACAAATTGCTATGTCGCAGATTTGCATACGACGAATAGAAGTGGAGTTATAGTTGTTTATATCTGTCAGGCCATGAATCACCATTGACGGCCGGATTGCCTTCCACTCGAAACGATCGATGTTTGACGAAACTATGCAAGTTCGTCGCAGATCGGTATAAGGTGGGTCGTTGGGCCGTTTTTTAAGCTACAAGTTGCTGTGTCGCAGATTCGCATACGACGAATAGAAGCGGAGTTATCGATGTTTATATCTGTGAGGCCATTAATCACCATTGACGACAGGATTGCCTACCACTCGGAACGATCGACGTTTGACGAAACTATGCAAGTTCGTCGCAGATCGGTATAAGGTGGCTCGATGTGTCGTGTTTTAGGCTACAAATTGCTATGTCGCAGATTTGCGTACGACGAATAGAAGCAGAGTTATAGTTGTTTATATCTGTCAGGCCATGAATCACCATTGACGGCCGGATTGCCTACCACTCGGAACGACCGACGTTTGCCGAAACTATGCAAGTTCGTCGCAAATCGGTATAAGGTGGCTCGATGTGTCGTGTTTTAGGCTACAAATTGCTATGTCGCAGATTTGCGTACGACGAATAGAAGCGCAGTTATAGTTGTTTATATCGGTCAGGCCATGAATCACCATTGACGGCCAGAATGCCTACCACTCGAAACGATCGATGTTTGACGAAACTATGCAAGTTCGTCGCAGATCGGTATAAGGTGGGTCGATGTGTCGTGCTTTAAGCTACAAATTGCTATGTCGCAGATTTGCATACGATGAATAGAAGCGGAGTTATAGTTCTTTATATCGGTGAGGCCATGAATCATCATTGACGGCCGGAATGCCTACCACTCGAAACGATCGATGTTTGACGAAACTATGCAAGTTCCTCGCAGATCGGTATAAGGAGGGTCGATGTGTCGTGTTTTAGGCTACAAATTGCTATGTTGCAGATTAGCGTACGACGAATAGAAGCGCAGTTATAGTTGTTTATATCGGTCAGGCCATGAATCACCATTGACGGCCAGAATGCCTACCACTCGAAACGATCGATGTTTGACGAAACTATGCAAGTTCGTCGCAGATCGGTATAAGGTGGGTCGATGTGTCGTGCTTTAAGCAACAAATTGCTATGTCGTAGATTTGCATACGATGAATAGAAGCGGAGTTATAGTTCTTTATATCTGTGAGGCCATGAATCATCATTGACGGCCGGAATGCCTACCACTCGAAACGATCGATGTTTGACGAAACTATGCAAGTTCGTCGCAGATCGGTATAAGGTGGGTCGATGTGTAGTGCTTTAAGCTACAAATTGCTATGTCGCAGATTTGCATACGACGAATAGAAGCGGAGTTATAGTTGTCTATATCTGTGAGGCCATGAATCACCATCGACGGCCGGATTGCCTACCACTCGAAACGATCGATGTTTGACGAAACTATGCAAGTTCTTCGCAGATCGGTATAAGGTGGGTCGATGTGCCGTGTTTTAAGCTACAAATTGCTATGTCGCAGATTTGCATACGACGAATAGAAGCGGAGTTATAGTTGTTTATATCTGTCAGGCCATGAATCACCATTGGCGGCAGGATTGCCTACCACTCGGAACGATCGACGTTTGACGAAACTATGCAAGTTCGTTGCAGATCGGTATAAGGTGGGTCGTTGGGCCGTGTTTTAAGCTACAAATTGCTATGCCGCAGATTCGCATATGACGAATAGAAGCGGAGTTATCGATGTTTATATCTGTGAGGCCATGAATCACCATCGACGGCCGGATTGCCTACCACTCGGAACGATCGACGTTTGACGAAACTATGCAAGTTCTTCGCAGATCGGTATAAGGTGGCTCGATGTGCCGTGTTTTAAGCTACAAATTGCTATGTCGCAGATTTGCATACGACGAATAGAAGCGGAGTTATAGTTGTTTATATCTGTCAGGCCGTGAATCACCATTGACGGCCGGATTGCCTACCACTCGGAACGATCGACGTTTGCCGAAACTATGCAAGTTCTTCGCAGATCGGTATAAGGTGGCTCGATGTGCCGTGTTTTAAGCTACAAATTGCTATGTCGCAGATTTGCATACGACGAATAGAGGCGGAGTTATAGTTGTTTATATCTGTGAGGCCATGAATCACCATTGACGGCAGGATTGCCTACCACTCGGAACGATCGACGTTTGCCGAAACTATGCAAGTTCGTTGCAGATCGGTATAAGGTGGGTCGTTGGGCCGTGTTTTAAGCTACAAATTGCTATGCCGCAGATTCGCATACGACGAATAGAAGCGGAGTTATCGATGTTTATATCTGTGAGGCCATGAATCACCATCGACGGCCGGATTGCCTACCACTCGGAACGATCGATGTTTGACGAAACTATGCAAGTTCTTCGCAGATCGGTATAAGGTGGGTCGTTGGGCCGTTTTTTAAGCTACAAGTTGCTGTGTCGCAGATTCGCATACGACGAATAGAAGCGGAGTTATCGATGTTTATATCTGTGAGGCCATTAATCACCATTGACGACAGGATTGCCTACCACTCGGAACGATCGACATTTGACGAAACTATGCAAGTTCTCCGCAGATCGGTATAAGATGGGTCGATGTGTCGTGTTTTAAGCTACAAATTGCTATGTCGCAGATTTGCATACGACGAATAGAAGTGGAGTTATAGTTGTTTATATCTGTCAGGCCATGAATCACCATTGACGGCCGGATTGCCTTCCACTCGAAACGATCGATGTTTGACGAAACTATGCAAGTTCGTCGCAGATCGGTATAACGTGGGTCGTTGGGCCGTTTTTTAAGCTACAAGTTGCTGTGTCGCAGATTCGCATACGACGAATAGAAGCGGAGTTATCGATGTTTATATCTGTGAGGCCATTAATCACCATTGACGACAGGATTGCCTACCACTCGGAACGATCGACGTTTGACGAAACTATGCAAGTTCGTCGCAGATCGGTATAAGGTGGCTCGATGTGTCGTGTTTTAGGCTACAAATTGCTATGTCGCAGATTTGCGTACGACGAATAGAAGCGGAGTTATAGTTGTTTATATCTGTCAGGCCATGAATCACCATTGACGGCCGGATTGCCAACCACTCGGAACGACCGACGTTTGCCGAAACTATGCAAGTTCGTCGCAAATCGGTATAATGTGGCTCGATGTGTCGTGTTTTAGGCTACAAATTGCTATGTCGCAGATTTGCGTACGACGAATAGAAGCGCAGTTATAGTTGTTTATATCGGTCAGGCCATGAATCACCATTGACGGCCAGAATGCCTACCACTCGAAACGATCGATGTTTGACGAAACTATGCAAGTTCGTCGCAGATCGGTATAAGGTGGGTCGATGTGTCGTGCTTTAAGCTACAAATTGCTATGTCGTAGATTTGCATACGATGAATAGAAGCGGAGTTATAGTTCTTTATATCTGTGAGGCCATGAATCATCATTGACGGCCGGAATGCCTACCACTCGAAACGATCGATGTTTGACGAAACTATGCAAGTTCGTCGCAGATCGGTATAAGGTGGGTCGATGTTTAGTGCTTTAAGCTACAAATTGCTATGTCGCAGATTTGCATACGACGAATAGAAGCGGAGTTATAGTTGTCTATATCTGTGAGGCCATGAATCACCATCGACGGCCGGATTGCCTACCACTCGAAACGATCGATGTTTGACGAAACTATGCAAGTTCGTCGCAGATCGGTATAAGGTGGGTCGTTGGGCCGTGTTTTAAGATACAAGTTGCTATGTCGCAGATTCGCATACGACCAATAGAAGCGGAGTTATCGATGTTTATATCTGTGAGGCCATTAATCACCATTGACGACAGAATTGCCTACCACTCGGAACGATCGACGTTTGACGAAACTATGCAATTTCTCCGCAGATCGGTATAAGATGGGTCGATGTGTCGTGTTTTAAGCTACAAATTGCTATGTCGCAGATTTGCATACGACGAATAGAAGTGGAGTTATAGTTGTTTATATCTGTCAGGCCATGAATCACCATTGACGGCCGGATTGCCTTCCACTCGAAACGATCGATGTTTGACGAAACTATGCAAGTTCGTCGCAGATCGGTATAACGTGGGTCGTTGGGCCGTTTTTTAAGCTACAAGTTGCTGTGTCGCAGATTCGCATACGACGAATAGAAGCGGAGTTATCGATGTTTATATCTGTGAGGCCATTAATCACCATTGACGACAGGATTGCCTACCACTCGGAACGATCGACGTTTGACGAAACTATGCAAGTTCGTCGCAGATCGGTATAAGGTGGCTCGATGTGTCGTGTTTTAGGCTACAAATTGCTATGTCGCAGATTTGCGTACGACGAATAGAAGCGGAGTTATAGTTGTTTATATCTGTCAGGCCATGAATCACCATTGACGGCCGGATTGCCTACCACTCGGAACGACCGACGTTTGCCGAAACTATGCAAGTTCGTCGCAAATCGGTATAATGTGGCTCGATGTGTCGTGTTTTAGGCTACAAATTGCTATGTCGCAGATTTGCGTACGACGAATAGAAGCGCAGTTATAGTTGTTTATATCGGTCAGGCCATGAATCACCATTGACGGCCAGAATGCCTACCACTCGAAACGATCGATGTTTGACGAAACTATGCAAGTTCGTCGCAGATCGGTATAAGGTGGGTCGATGTGTCGTGCTTTAAGCTACAAATTGCTATGTCGTAGATTTGCATACGATGAATAGAAGCGGAGTTATAGTTCTTTATATCTGTGAGGCCATGAATCATCATTGACGGCCGGAATGCCTACCACTCGAAACGATCGATGTTTGACGAAACTATGCAAGTTCGTCGCAGATCGGTATAAGGTGGGTCGATGTGTAGTGCTTTAAGCTGCAAGTGCTATGTCGCAGATTTGCATACGACGAATAGAAGCGGAGTTATAGTTGTCTATATCTGTGAGGCCATGAATCACCATCGACGGCCGGATTGCCTACCACTCGAAACGATCGATGTTTGACGAAACTATGCAAGTTCGTCGCAGATCGGTATAAGGTGGGTCGTTGGGCCGTGTTTTAAGATACAAGTTGCTATGTCGCAGATTCGCATACGACCAATAGAAGCGGAGTTATCGATGTTTATATCTGTGAGGCCATGAATCATCATTGACGGCCGGAATGCCTACCACTCGAAACGATCGATGTTTGACGAAACTATGCAAGTTCGTCGCAGATCGGTATAAGGTGGGTCGATGTGTAGTGCTTTAAGCTACAAATTGCTATGTCGCAGATTTGCATACGACGAATAGAAGCGGAGTTATAGTTGTCTATATCTGTGAGGCCATGAATCACCATCGACGGCCGGATTGCCTACCACTCGAAACGATCGATGTTTGACGAAACTATGCAAGTTCGTCGCAGATCGGTATAAGGTGGGTCGTTGGGCCGTGTTTTAAGATACAAGTTGCTATGTCGCAGATTCGCATACGACCAATAGAAGCGGAGTTATCGATGTTTATATCTGTGAGGCCATGAATCACCATTGACGGCAGGATGCCTACCACTCGGAACGATCGACGTTTGACGAAACTATGCAAGTTCTTCGCAGATCGGTATAAGGTGGGTCGATGTGCCGTGTTTTAAGCTACAAATTGCTATGTCGCAGATTTGCATACGACGAATAGAAGCGGAGTTATAGTTGTTTATATCTGTCAGGCCGTGAATCACCATTGACGGCCGGATTGCCTACCACTCGGAACGATCGACGTTTGCCGAAACTATGCAAGTTCTTCGCAGATCGGTATAAGGTGGGTCGATGTGTCGTGTTTTAAGCTACAAATTGCTATGTCGCAGATTTGCATACGACGAATAGAGGCGGAGTTATTGTTGTTTATATCTGTGAGGCCATGAATCTCCATTGACGGCAGGATTGCCTACCACTCGGAACGATCGACGTTTGACGAAACTATGCAAGTTCTTCGCAGATCGGTATAAGATGGGTCGATGTGTCGTGTTTTAAGCTACATATTGCTACGTCGCAGATTCGCATACGACGAATAGAAGTGGAGTTATAGTTGTTTATATCTGTCAGTCCATGAATCACCATTGACGGCCGGATTGCCTACCACTCGGAACGACAGACGTTTGCCGAAACTATGCAAGTTCGTTGCAGATCGGTATAAGGTGGGTCGTTGGGCCGTGTTTTAAGCTACAAATTGCTATGCCGCAGATTCGCATACGACGAATAGAAGCGGAGTTATCGATGTTTATATCTGTGAGGCCATGAATCACCATCGACGGCCGGATTGCCTACCACTCGGAACGATCGATGTTTGACGAAACTATGCAAGTTCTTCGCAGATCGGTATAAGGTGGGTCGATGTGTCGTGTTTTAAGCTACAAATTGCTATGTCGCAGATTTGCATACGACGAATAGAGGCGGAGTTATAGTTGTTTATATCTGTGAGGCCATGAATCACCATTGACGGCAGGATTGCCTACCACTCGGAACGATCGACGTTTGACGAAACTATGCAAGTTCTTCGCAGATCGGTATAAGATGGGTCGATGTGTCGTGTTTTAAGCTACAAATTGCTATGTCGCAGATTTGCATACGACGAATAGAAGTGGATTTATAGTTGTTTATATCTGTCAGGCCATGAATCACCATTGACGGCCGGATTGCCTTCCACTCGAAACGATCGATGTTTGACGAAACTATGCAAGTTTGTCGCAGATCGGTATAAGGTGGGTCGTTGGGCCGTTTTTTAAGCTACAAGTTGCTGTGTCGCAGATTCGCATACGACGAATAGAAGCGGAGTTATCGATGTTTATATCTGTGAGGCCATTAATCACCATTGACGACAGGATTGCCTACCACTCGGAACGATCGACGTTTGACGAAACTATGCAAGTTCGTCGCAAATCGGTATAAGGTGGCTCGATGTGTCGTGTTTTAGGCTACAAATTGCTATGTCGCAGATTTGCGTACGACGAATAGAAGCGGAGTTATAGTTGTTTATATCTGTCAGGCCATGAATCACCATTGACGGCCGGATTGCCTACCACTCGGAACGACCGACGTTTGCCGAAACTATGCAAGTTCGTCGCAAATCGGTATAATGTGGCTCGATGTTTCGTGTTTTAGGCTACAAATTGCTATGTCGCAGATTTGCGTACACGAATAGAAGCGCAGTTATAGGTGTTTATATCGGTCAGGCCATGAATCACCATTGACGGCCAGAATGCCTACCACTCGAAACGATCGATGTTTGACGAAACTATGCAAGTTCGTCGCAGATCGGTATAAGGTGGGTCGATGTGTAGTGCTTAAGCTACAAATTGCTATGTCGCAGATTTGCATACGACGAATAGAAGCGGAGTTATAGTTGTCTATATCTGTGAGGCCATGAATCACCATCGACGGCCGGATTGCCTACCACTCGAAACGATCGATGTTTGACGAAACTATGCAAGTTCGTCGCAGATCGGTATAAGGTGGGTCGTTGGGCCGTGTTTTAAGATACAAGTTGCTATGTCGCAGATTCGCATACGACCAATAGAAGCGGAGTTATCGATGTTTATATCTGTGAGGCCATGAATCATCATTGACGGCCGGAATGCCTACCACTCGAAACGATCGATGTTTGACGAAACTATGCAAGTTTGTCGCAGATCGGTATAAGGTGGGTCGATGTGTAGTGCTTTAAGCTACAAATTGCTATGTCGCAGATTTGCATACGACGAATAGAAGCGGAGTTATAGTTGTCTATATCTGTGAGGCCATGAATCACCATCGACGGCCGGATTGCCTACCACTCGAAACGATCGATGTTTGACGAAACTATGCAAGTTCGTCGCAGATCGGTATAAGGTGGGTCGTTGGGCCGTGTTTTAAGATACAAGTTGCTATGTCGCAGATTCGCATACGACCAATAGAAGCGGAGTTATCGATGTTTATATCTCTGAGGCCATGAATCACCATTGACGGCAGGATTGCCTACCACTCGGAACGATCGAAGTTTGACGAAACTATGCAAGTTCTTCGCAGATCGGTATAAGGTGGGTCGATGTGCCGTGTTTTAAGCTACAAATTGCTATGTCGCAGATTTGCATACGACGAATAGAAGCGGAGTTATCGATGTTTATATCTGTGAGGCCATGAATCACCATCGACGGCCGGATTGCCTACCACTCGGAACGATCGACGTTTGCCGAAACTATGCAAGTTCTTCGCAGATCGGTATAAGGTGGGTCGATGTGCCGTGTTTTAAGCTACAAATTGCTATGTCGCAGATTTGCATACGACGAATAGAGGCGGAGTTATAGTTGTTTATATCTGTGAGGCCATGAATCACCATTGACGGCAGGATTGCCTACCACTCGGAACGATCGACGGTTGACGAAACTATGCAAGTTCTTCGCAGATCGGTATAAGATGGGTCGATGTGTCGTGTTTTAAGCTACATATTGCTACGTCGCAGATTCGCATACGACGAATAGAAGTGGAGTTATAGTTGTTTATATCTGTCAGTCCATGAATCACCATTGACGGCCGGATTGCCTACCACTCGGAACGACAGACGTTTGCCGAAACTATGCAAGTTCGTTGCAGATCGGTATAAGGTGGGTCGTTGGGCCGTGTTTTAAGCTACAAATTGCTATGCCGCAGATTCGCATACGACGAATAGAAGCGGAGTTATCGATGTTTATATCTGTGAGGCCATGAATCACCATCGACGGCCGGATTGCCTACCACTCGGAACGATCGATGTTTGACGAAACTATGCAAGTTCTTCGCAGATCGGTATAAGGTGGGTCGATGTGTCGTGTTTTAAGCTACAAATTGCTATGTCGCAGATTTGCATACGACGAATAGAGGCGGAGTTATAGTTGTTTATATCTGTGAGGCCATGAATCACCATTGACGGCAGGATTGCCTACCACTCGGAACGATCGACGTTTGACGAAACTATGCAAGTTCTTCGCAGATCGGTATAAGATGGGTCGATGTGTCGTGTTTTAAGCTACAAATTGCTATGTCGCAGATTTGCATACGACGAATAGAAGTGGAGTTATAGTTGTTTATATCTGTCAGGCCATGAATCACCATTGACGGCCGGATTGCCTTCCACTCGAAACGATCGATGTTTGACGAAACTATGCAAGTTTGTCGCAGATCGGTATAAGGTGGGTCGTTGGGCCGTTTTTTAAGCTACAAGTTGCTGTGTCGCAGATTCGCATACGACGAATAGAAGCGGAGTTATCGATGTTTATATCTGTGAGGCCATTAATCACCATTGACGACAGGATTGCCTACCACTCGGAACGATCGACGTTTGACGAAACTATGCAAGTTCGTCGCAAATCGGTATAAGGTGGCTCGATGTGTCGTGTTTTAGGCTACAAATTGCTATGTCGCAGATTTGCGTACGACGAATAGAAGCGGAGTTATAGTTGTTTATATCTGTCAGGCCATGAATCACCATTGACGGCCGGATTGCCTACCACTCGGAACGACCGACGTTTGCCGAAACTATGCAAGTTCGTCGCAAATCGGTATAATGTGGCTCGATGTTTCGTGTTTTAGGCTACAAATTGCTATGTCGCAGATTTGCGTACACGAATAGAAGCGCAGTTATAGTTGTTTATATCGGTCAGGCCATGAATCACCATTGACGGCCAGAATGCCTACCACTCGAAACGATCGATGTTTGACGAAACTATGCAAGTTCGTCGCAGATCGGTATAAGGTGGGTCGATGTGTAGTGCTTAAGCTACAAATTGCTATGTCGCAGATTTGCATACGACGAATAGAAGCGGAGTTATAGTTGTCTATATCTGTGAGGCCATGAATCACCATCGACGGCCGGATTGCCTACCACTCGAAACGATCGATGTTTGACGAAACTATGCAAGTTCGTCGCAGATCGGTATAAGGTGGGTCGTTGGGCCGTGTTTTAAGATACAAGTTGCTATGTCGCAGATTCGCATACGACCAATAGAAGCGGAGTTATCGATGTTTATATCTGTGAGGTCATGAATCATCATTGACGGCCGGAATGCCTACCACTCGAAACGATCGATGTTTGACGAAACTATGCAAGTTTGTCGCAGATCGGTATAAGGTGGGTCGATGTGTAGTGCTTTAAGCTACAAATTGCTATGTCGCAGATTTGCATACGACGAATAGAAGCGGAGTTATAGTTGTCTATATCTGTGAGGCCATGAATCACCATCGACGGCCGGATTGCCTACCACTCGAAACGATCGATGTTTGACGAAACTATGCAAGTTCGTCGCAGATCGGTATAAGGTGGGTCGTTGGGCCGTGTTTTAAGATACAAGTTGCTATGTCGCAGATTCGCATACGACCAATAGAAGCGGAGTTATCGATGTTTATATCTCTGAGGCCATGAATCACCATTGACGGCAGGATTGCCTACCACTCGGAACGATCGAAGTTTGACGAAACTATGCAAGTTCTTCGCAGATCGGTATAAGGTGGGTCGATGTGCCGTGTTTTAAGCTACAAATTGCTATGTCGCAGATTTGCATACGACGAATAGAAGCGGAGTTATCGATGTTTATATCTGTGAGGCCATGAATCACCATCGACGGCCGGATTGCCTACCACTCGGAACGATCGACGTTTGCCGAAACTATGCAAGTTCTTCGCAGATCGGTATAAGGTGGCTCGATGTGCCGTGTTTTAAGCTACAAATTGCTATGTCGCAGATTTGCATACGACGAATAGAGGCGGAGTTATAGTTGTTTATATCTGTGAGGCCATGAATCACCATTGACGGCAGGATTGCCTACCACTCGGAACGATCGACGGTTGACGAAACTATGCAAGTTCTTCGCAGATCGGTATAAGATGGGTCGATGTGTCGTGTTTTAAGCTACATATTGCTACGTCGCAGATTCGCATACGATGAATAGAAGTGGAGTTATAGTTGTTTATATCTGTCAGTCCATGAATCACCATTGACGGCCGGATTGCCTACCACTCGGAACGACAGACGTTTGCCGAAACTATGCAAGTTCGTTGCAGATCGGTATAAGGTGGGTCGTTGGGCCGTGTTTTAAGCTACAAATTGCTATGCCGCAGATTCGCATACGACGAATAGAAGCGGAGTTATCGATGTTTATATCTGTGAGGCCATGAATCACCATCGACGGCCGGATTGCCTACCACTCGGAACGATCGATGTTTGACGAAACTATGCAAGTTCTTCGCAGATCGGTATAAGGTGGGTCGATGTGTCGTGTTTTAAGCTACAAATTGCTATGTCGCAGATTTGCATACGACGAATAGAGGCGGAGTTATAGTTGTTTATATCTGTGAGGCCATGAATCACCATTGACGGCAGGATTGCCTACCACTCGGAACGATCGACGTTTGACGAAACTATGCAAGTTCTTCGCAGATCGGTATAAGATGGGTCGATGTGTCGTGTTTTAAGCTACAAATTGCTATGTCGCAGATTTGCATACGACGAATAGAAGTGGAGTTATAGTTGTTTATATCTGTCAGGCCATGAATCACCATTGACGGCCGGATTGCCTTCCACTCGAAACGATCGATGTTTGACGAAACTATGCAAGTTCGTCGCAGATCGGTATAAGGTGGGTCGTTGGGCCGTTTTTTAAGCTACAAGTTGCTGTGTCGCAGATTCGCATACGACGAATAGAAGCGGAGTTATCGATGTTTATATCTGTGAGGCCATTAATCACCATTGACGACAGGATTGCCTACCACTCGGAACGATCGACGTTTGACGAAACTATGCAAGTTCGTCGCAGATCGGTATAAGGTGGCTCGATGTGTCGTGTTTTAGGCTACAAATTGCTATGTCGCAGATTTGCGTACGACGAATAGAAGCGGAGTTATAGTTGTTTATATCTGTCAGGCCATGAATCACCATTGACGGCCGGATTGCCTACCACTCGGAACGACCGACGTTTGCCGAAACTATGCAAGTTCGTCGCAAATCGGTATAAGGTGGCTCGATGTGTCGTGTTTTAGGCTACAAATTGCTATGTCGCACATTTGCGTACGACGAATAGAAGCGCAGTTATAGTTGTTTATATCGGTCAGGCCATGAATCACCATTGACGGCCAGAATGCCTACCACTCGAAACGATCGATGTTTGACGAAACTATGCAAGTTCGTCGCAGATCGGTATAAGGTGGGTCGATGTGTCGTGCTTTAAGCTACAAATTGCTATGTCGCAGATTTGCATACGATGAATAGAAGCGGAGTTATAGTTCTTTATATCTGTGAGGCCATGAATCATCATTGACGGCCGGAATGCCTACCACTCGAAACGATCGATGTTTGACGAAACTATGCAAGTTCCTCGCAGATCGGTATAAGGTGGGTCGATGTGTAGTGCTTTAAGCTACAAATTGCTATGTCGCAGATTTGCATACGACGAATAGAAGCGGAGATATAGTTGTCTATATCTGTGAGGCCATGAATCACCATCGACGGCCGGATTGCCTACCACTCGAAACGATCGATGTCTGACGAAACTATGCAAGTTCGTCGCAGATCGGTATAAGGTGGGTCGTTGGGCCGTGTTTTAAGATACAAGTTGCAATGACGCAGATTCGCATACGACCAATAGAAGCGGAGTTATCGATGTTTATATCTGTGAGGCCATGAATCACCATTGACGGCAGGATTGCCTACCACTCGGAACGATCGACGTTTGACGAAACTATGCAAGTTCTTCGCAGATCGGTATAAGGTGGGTCGATGTGCCGTGTTTTAAGCTACACATTGCTATGTCGCAGATTTGCATACGACGAATAGAAGCGGAGTTATAGTTGTTTATATCTGTCAGGCCGTGAATCACCATTGACGGCCGGATTGCCTACCACTCGGAACGATCGATGTTTGCCGAAACTATGCAAGTTCTTCGCAGATCGGTATAAGGTGGGTCGATGTGTCGTGTTTTAAGCTACAAATTGCTATGTCGCAGAATTGCATACGACGAATAGAGGCGGAGTTATAGTTGTTTATATCTGTGTGGCCATGAATCACCATTGACGGCAGGATTGCCTACCACTCGGAACGATCGACGTTTGACGAAACTATGCAAGTTCTTCGCAGATCGGTATAAGATGGGTCGATGTGTCGTGTTTTAAGCTACAAATTGCTATGTCGCAGATTCGCATACGACGAATAGAAGTGGAGTTATAGTTGTTTATATCTGTCAGGCCATGAACCACCATTGACGGCCGGATTGCCTACCACTCGAAACGATCGATGTTTGACGAAACTATGCAAGTTCGTCGCAGATCGGTATAAGGTGGGTCGTTGGGCCGTGTTTTAAGATACAAATTGCTATGTCGCAGATTTGCATACGACGAATAGAAGCGGAGTTATAGTTGTTTATATCTGTCAGGCCATGAATCACCATTGACGGCCGGATTGCCTTCCACTCGAAACGATCGATGTTTGACGAAACTATGCAAGTTCGTCGCAGATCGGTATAAGGTGGGTCGATGTGTCGTGCTTTAAGCTACAAATTGCTATGTCGCAGATTTGCATACGACGAATAGAAGCGGAGTTATAGTTGTTTATATCTGTGAGGCCATGAATCATCATTGACGGCCGGAATGCCTACCACTCGAAACGATCGATGTTTGACGAAACTATGCAAGTTCGTCGCAGATCGGTATAAGGTGGCTCGATGTGTCGTGTTTTAGGCTACAAATTGCTATGTCGCAGATTTGCGTACGACGAATAGAAGCGGAGTTATAGTTGTTTATATCTGTCAGGCCATGAACCACCATTGACGGCCGGATTGCCTACCCCTCGGAACGACCGACGTTTGCCGAAACTATGCAAGTTCGTCGCAGATCGGTATAAGGTGGGTCGTTGGGCCGTGTTTTAAGCTACAAATTGCTATGTCGCAGATTTGCATACGACGAATAGAAGCAGAGTTATAGTTGTTTATATCTGTCAGGCCATGAATCGCCATTGACGGCCGGATTGCCTTCCACTCGAAACGATCGATGTTTGACGAAACTATGCAAGTTCGTCGCAGATCGGTATAAGGTGGGTCGATGTGTCGTGCTTTAAGCTACAAATTGCTATGTCGCAGATTTGCATACGACGAATAGAAGCGGAGTTATAGTTGTTTATATCTGTGAGGCCATGAATCATCATTGACGGCCGGAATGCCTACCACTCGAAACGATCGATGTTTGACGAAACTATGCAAGTTCGTCGCAGATCGGTATAAGGTGGGTCGATGTGTAGTGCTTTAAGCTACAAATTGCTATGTCGCAGATTTGCATACGACGAATAGAAGCGGAGTTATAGTTGTCTATATCTGTGAGGCCATGAGTCACCATCGACGGCCGGATTGCCTACCACTCGAAACGATCGATGTTTGACGAAACTATGCAAGTTCGTCGCAGATCGGTATAAGGTGGGTCGTTGGGCCGTGTTTTAAGATACAAATTGCTATGTCGCAGATTTGCATACGACGAATAGAAGCGGAGTTATAGTTGTTTATATCTGTCAGGCCATGAATCACCATTGACGGCCGGATTGCCTTCCACTCGAAACGATCGATGTTTGACGAAACTATGCAAGTTCGTCGCAGATCGGTATAAGGTGGGTCGATGTGTCGTGCTTTAAGCTACAAATTGCTATGTCGCAGATTTGCATACGACGAATAGAAGCGGAGTTATAGTTGTTTATATCTGTGAGGCCATGAATCATCATTGACGGCCGGAATGCCTACCACTCGAAACGATCGATGTTTGACGAAACTATGCAAGTTCGTCGCAGATCGGTATAAGGTGGGTCGATGTGTAGTGCTTTAAGCTACAAATTGCTATGTCGCAGATTTGCATACGACGAATAGAAGCGGAGTTATAGTTGTCTATATCTGTGAGGCCATGAATCACCATCGACGGCCGGATTGCCTACCACTCGGAACGATCGACGTTTGACGAATCTATGCAAGTTCTTCGCAGATCGGTATAAGGTGGGTCGATGTGCCGTGTTTTAAGCTACACATTGCTATGTCGCAGATTTGCATACGACGAATAGAAGCGGAGTTATAGTTGTTTATATCTGTCAGGCCATGAATCACCATTGACGGCCGGATTGCCTTCCACTCAAAACGATCGATGTTTGACGAAACTATGCAAGTTCGTCGCAGATCGGTATAAGGTGGGTCGATGTGTCGTGCTTTAAGCTACAAATTGCTATGTCGCAGATTTGCATACGACGAATAGAAGCGGAGTTATAGTTGTTTATATCTGTGAGGCCATGAATCATCATTGACGGCCGGAATGCCTACCACTCGAAACGATCGATGTTTGACGAAACTATGCAAGTTCGTCGCAGATCGGTATAAGGTGGGTCGATGTGTAGTGCTTTAAGCTACAAATTGCTATGTCGCAGATTTGCATACGACGAATAGAGGCGGAGTTATAGTTGTCTATATCTGTGAGGCCATGAATCACCATCGACGGCCGGATTGCCTACCACTCGGAACGATCGACGTTTGACGAAACTATGCAAGTTCTTCGCAGATCGGTATAAGGTGGGTCGATGTGCCGTGTTTTAAGCTACACATTGCTATGTCGCAGATTTGCATACGACGAATAGAAGCGGAGTTATAGTTGTTTATATCTGTCAGGCCGTGAATCACCATTGACGGCCGGATTGCCTACCACTCGGAACGATCGATGTTTGCCGAAACTATGCAAGTTCTTCGCAGATCGGTATAAGGTGGGTCGATGTGTCGTGTTTTAAGCTACAAATTGCTATGTCGCAGATTTGCATACGACGAATAGAGGCGGAGTTATAGTTGTTTATATCTGTGAGGCCATGAATCACCATTGACGGCAGGATTGCCTACCACTCGGAACGATCGACGTTTGACGAAACTATGCAAGTTCGTCGCAGATCGGTATAAGGTGGCTCGATGTGTCGTGTTTTAGGCTACAAATTGCTATGTCGCATATTTGCGTGCGACGAATAGAAGCGGAGTTATAGTTGTTTATATCTGTCAGGCCATGAATCACCATTGACGGCCGGATTGCCTACCACTCGGAACGATCGACGTTTGCCGAAACTATGCAAGTTCGTCGCAGATCGGTATAAGGTGGCTCGATGTGTCGTGTTTTAGGCTACAAATTGCTATGTCGCAGATTTGCGTACGACGAATAGAAGCGGAGTTATAGTTGTTTATATCTGTCAGGCCATGAATCACCATTGACGGCCGGATTGCCTACCACTCGGAACGACCGACGTTTGCCGAAACTATGCAAGTTCGTCGCAGATCGGTATAAGGTGGGTCGATGTGTCGTGCTTTAAGCTACAAATTGCTATGTCGCAGATTTGCATACGACGAATAGAAGCGGAGTTATAGTTGTTTATATCTGTGAGGCCATGAATCATCATTGACGGCCGGAATGCCTACCACTCGAAACGATCGATGTTTGACGAAACTATGCAAGTTCGTCGCAGATCGGTATAAGGTGGGTCGATGTGTAGTGCTTTAAGCTACAAATTGCTATGTCGCAGATTTGCATACGACGAATAGAAGCGGAGTTATAGTTGTCTATATCTGTGAGGCCATGAATCACCATCGACGGCCGGATTGCCTACCACTCGAAACGATCGATGTTTGACGAAACTATGCAAGTTCGTCGCAGATCGGTATAAGGTGGGTCGTTGGGCCGTGTTTTAAGATACAAATTGCTATGTCGCAGATTTGCATACGACGAATAGAAGCGGAGTTATAGTTGTCTATATCTGTGAGGCCATGAATCACCATCGACGGCCGGATTGCCTACCACTCGGAACGATCGACGTTTGACGAAACTATGCAAGTTCTTCGCAGATCGCTATAAGATGGGTCGATGTGTCGTGTTTTAAGCTACAAATTGCTATGTCGCAGATTCGCATACTACGAATAGAAGTGGTGTTATAGTTGTTTATATCTGTCAGGCCATTAATCACCATTGACGACAGGATTGCCTACCACTCGGAATGATCGACGTTTGACGAAACTAGGCAAGTTCGTCGCAGATCGGTATAAGGTGGGTCGTTGGGCCGTGTTTTAAGATACAAATTGCTATGTCGCAGATTCGCATACGACCAATAGAAGCGGAGTTATCGATGTTTATATCTGTGAGGCCATTAATCACCATTGACGACAGGATTGCCTACCACTCGGAACGATCGACGTTTGACGAAACTATGCAAGTTCGTCGCAGATCGGTATAAGGTGGCTCGATGTGTCGTGTTTTAGGCTACAAATTGCTATGTCGCAGATTCGCATACGACGAATAGAAGTGGAGTTATAGTTGTTTATATCTGTCAGGCCATGAATCACCATTGACGGCCGGATTGCCTACCACTCGGAACGATCGACGTTTGCCGAAACTATGCAAGTTCTTCGCAGATCGGTATAAGGTGGGTCGATGTGCCGTGTTTTAAGCTACAAATTGCTATGTCGCAGATTTGCATACGACGAATAGAAGCGGAGTTATAGTTGTTTATATCTGTCAGGCCGTGAATCACCATTGACGGCCGGATTGCCTACCACTCGGAACGATCGACGTTTGCCGAAACTATGCAAGTTCTTCGCAGATCGGTATAAGGTGGGTCGATGTGCCGTGTTTTAAGCTACAAATTGCTATGTCGCAGATTTGCATACGACGGATAGAAGCAGAGTTATAGTTGTTTATATCTGTGAGGCCATGAATCACCATTGACGGCAGGATTGCCTACCACTCGGAACGATCGACGTTTGACGAAACCATGCAAGTTCTTCGCAGATCGGTATAAGGTGGGTCGATGTGCCGTGTTTTAAGCTACAAATTGCTACGTCGCAGATTTGCATACGACGAATAGAAGCGGAGTTATAGTTGTTTATATCTGTCAGGCCGTGAATCACCATTGACGGCCGGATTGCCTACCACTCGGAACGATCGACGTTTGCCGAAACTATGCAAGTTCTTCGCAGATCGGTATAAGGTGGGTCGATGTGCCGTGTTTTAAGCTACAAATTGCTATGTCGCAGATTTGCATACGACGAATAGAAGCGGAGTTATAGTTGTTTATATCTGGCAGGCCGTGAATCGCCATTGACGGCCGGATTGCCTACCACTCGAAACGATCGATGTTTGACGAAACTATGCAAGTTCGTCCCAGATCGGAATAAGGTGGGTCGTTGGGCCGTGTTTTAAGATACAAGTTGCTATGTCGCAGATTCGCATACGACCAATAGAGGCGGAGTTATCGATGTTTATATCAGTGAGGCCATTAATAACCATTGACGACAGGATTGCCTACCACTCGGAACGATCGACGTTTGACGAAACTATGCAAGTTCGTCGCAGATCGGTATAAGGTGGGTCGTTGGGCCATGTTTTAAGCTACAACTTGCTATGTCGCAGATTCGCATACGACGAATAGAAGCGAAGTTATCGATGTTTATATCTGTGAGGCCATGAATCACCATTGACGACCGGATTGCCTACCACTCGGAACGATCGACGTTTGCCGTAACTATGTAAGTTCTTCGCAGATCGGTATAAGGTGGGTCGATGTGTCGTGTTTTAAGCTACAAATTGCTATGTCGCAGATTTGCATACGACGAATAGAAGCAGAGTTATAGTTGTTTATATCTGTCAGGCCATGGATCACCATTGACGGCCGGATTGCCTACCACTCGAAACGATCGATGTTTGACGAGACTATGCAAGTTCGTCGCAGATCCGTATAAGGTGGGTCGATGTGTCGTGCTTTAAGCTACATATTGCTATGTCGCAGAGTTGCATACGATGAATAGAAGCGGAGTTATAGTCCTTTATATCTGTGAGGTCATGAATCATCATTGACGGCCGGAATGCCTACCACTCGAAACGATCAATGTTTGACGAAACTATGCAAGTTCGTCGCAGATCGGTATAAGGTGGGTCGATGTGTCGTGCTTTAAGCTACAAATTGCTATTTCGCAGATTTGCATACGACGAAGAGAAGCGGAGTTATAGTTGTTTATATCTGTCAAGCCATGAATCACCATTGACGGCCGGATTGCCTTACACTCGAAACGATCGATGTTTGACGAAATTATGCAAGTTCTTCGCAGATCGGTATAAGGTGGGTCGATGTGTAGTGCTTTAAGCTACAAATTGCTATGTCGCAGATTTGCATACGACGAATAGAAGCGGAGTTATAGTTGTCTATATCTGTGAGGCCATGAATCACCATCGACGGCCGGATTGCCTACCACTCGAAACGATCGATGTTTGACGAAACTATGCAAGTTCGTCGCAGATCGGTATAAGGTGGGTCGTTGGGCCGTGTTTTAAGATACAAGTTGCTATGTCGCAGATTCGCATACGACCAATAGAAGCGGAGTTATCGATGTTTATATCTGTCAGGCCGTGAATCACCATTGACGGCCGGATTGCCTACCACTCGGAACGATCGACGTTTGCCGAAACTATGCAAGTTCGTCGCAGATCGGTATAAGGTGGGTCGTTGGGCCGTGTTTTAAGATACAAGTTGCTATGTCGCACATTCGCATACGACCAATAGAAGCGGAGTTATCGATGTTTATATCAGTGAGGCCATTAATAACCATTGACGACAGGATTGCCTACCACTCGGAACGATCGACGTTTGACGAAACTATGCAAGTTCGTCGCAGATCGGTATAAGGTGGCTCGATGTGTCGTGTTTTAGGCTACAAATTGCTGTGTCGCATATTTGCGTGCGACGAATAGAAGCGGAGTTATAGTTGTTTATATCTGTGAGGCCATGAATCACCATTGACGGCAGGATTGCCTACCACTCGGAACGATCGACGTTTGACGAAACTATGCAAGTTCTTCGCAGATCGGTATAAGATGGGTCGATGTGTCGTGTTTTAAGCTACAAATTGCTATGTCGCAGATTTGCGTACGACGAATAGAAGCGGAGTTATAGTTGTTTGTATCTGTCAGGCCATGAATCACCATTGACGGCCGGATTGCCTACCACTCGGAACGACCGTCGTTTGCCGAAACTATGCAAGTTCGTCGCAGATCGGCATAAGGTGGGTCGTTGGGCCGTGTTTTAAGCTACAACTTGCTATGTCGCAGATTCGCATACGACGAATAGAAGCGAAGTTATCGATGTTTATATCTGTGAGGCCATGAATCACCATTGACGACCGGATTGCCTACCACTCGGAACGATCGACGCTTGGCGAAACTATGCAAGTTCGTCTCATATCGGTATAAGGTGGGTCGATGTGTCGTGCTGTAAGCTACAAATTGCTATGTCGCAGATTTGCATACGACGAATAGAAGCGGAGTTATAGTTGTTTATATCTGTGAGGTCATGAATCATCATTGACGGCCGGAATGCCTATCACTCGAAACGATCGATGTTTGACGAAACTATGCAAGTTCGACGCAGATCGGTATAAGGTGGGTCGATGTGTCGTGCTTTACGCTACAAATTGCAATGTCGCAGATTTGCATACGACGAATAGAAGCGGAGTTATAGTTGTTTATATCTGTCAGGCCACGAAACACCATTGACGGCCGGATTGCCTTCCACTCGAAACGATCGATGTTTGACGAAACTATGCAAGTTCGTCGCAGATCGGTATAAGGTGGGTCGATGTGTCGTGTTTTAAGCTACAAATTACTATGTCGCAGATTTGCATACGACGAATAGAGGCGGAGTTATAGTTGTTTATATCTGTGAGGCCATGAATCGCCATTGACGGCAGGATTGCCTACCACTCGGAACGATCGACGTTTGACGAAACTATGCAAGTTCTTCGCAGATCGGTATAAGATGGGTCGATGTGTCGTGTTTTAAGCTACAAATTGCTATGTCGCAGATTCGCATACTACGAATAGAAGTGGAGTTATAGTTGTTTATATCTGTCAGGCCATGAATCACCATTGACGGCCGGATTGCCTTCCACTCGAAACGATCGATGTTTGACGAAACTATGCAAGTTCGTCGCAGATCGGTATAAGGTGGGTCGTTGGGCCGTGTTTTAAGCTACAAGTTGCTGTGTCGCAGATTCGCATACGGCGAATAGAAGCGGAGTTATCGATGTTTATATCTGTGAGGCCATTAATCACCAATGACGACAGGATTGCCTACCACTCGGAATGATCGACGTTTGACGAAACTAGGCAAGTTCGTCGCAGATCGGTATAAGGTGGGTCGTTGGGCCGTGTTTTAAGATACAAATTGCTATGTCGCAGATTCGCATACGACCAATAGAAGCGGAGTTATCGATGTTTATATCTGTGAGGCCATTAATCACCATTGACGACAGGATTGCCTACCACTCGGAACGATCGACGTTTGACGAAACTATGCAAGTTCATGCCAGATCGGTATAAGGTGGCTCGATGTGTCGTGTTTTAGGCTACAAATTCCTATGTCGCATATTTGCGTGCGACGAATAGAAGCGGAGTTATAGTTGTTTATATCTGTCAGGCCATGAATCACCATTGACGGCCGGATTGCATACCACTCGGAACGATCGACGTTTGCCGAAACTATGCAAGTTCTTCGCAGATCGGTATAAGGTGGGTCGATGTGCCGTGTTTTAAGCGACAAATTGCTATGTCGCAGATTTGCATACGACGAATAGAAGCAGAGTTATAGTTGTTTATATCTGTGAGGCCATGAATCACCATTGACGGCAGGATTGCCTACCACTCGGAACGATCAACGTTTGACGAAACTATGCAAGTTCTTCGCAGATCGGTATAAGTTGGGTCGATGTGTCGTGTTTTAAGCTACAAATTGCTATGTCGCAGATTCGCATACTACGAATAGAAGTGGAGTTATAGTTGTTTATATCTGTCAGGCCATGAATCACCATTGACGGCCGGATTGCCTACCACTCGGAACGATCGGCGTTTGACGAAACTATGCAAGTTCGTCGCAGATCGGTATAAGGTGGCTCGATGTGTCGTGTTTTAGGCTACAAATTGCTATGTCGCATATTTGCGTGCGACGAATAGAAGCGGAGTTATAGTTGTTTATATCTGTCAGGCCATGAATCACCATTGACGGCCGGATTGCATACCACTCGGAACGATCGACGTTTGCCGAAACTATGCAAGTTCTTCGCAGATCGGTATAAGGTGGGTCGATGTGCCGTGTTTTAAGCGACAAATTGCTATGTCGCAGATTCGCATACTACGAATAGAAGTGGAGTTATAGTTGTTTATATCTGTCAGGCCATGATTCACCATTGACGGCCGGATTGCCTTCTACTCGAAACGATCGATGTTTGACGAAACTATGCAAGTTCGTCGCAGATCGGTATAAGGTGGGTCGTTGGGCCGTGTTTTAAGCTACAAGTTGCTGTGTCGCAGATTCGCACACGACGAATAGAAGCGGAGTTATCGATGTTTATATCTGTGAGGCCATTAATCACCATTGACGACAGGATTGCCTACCACTCGGAATGATCGACGTTTGACGAAACTAGGCAAGTTCGTCGCAGATCGGTATAAGGTGGGTCGTTGGGCCGTGTTTTAAGATACAAATTGCTATGTCGCAGATTCGAATACGACCAATAGAAGCGGAGTTATCGATGTTTATATCTGTGAGGCCATTAAACACCATTGACGACAGGATTGCCTACCACTCGGAACGATCGGCGTTTGACGAAACTATGCAAGTTCGTCGCAGATCGGTATAAGGTGGCTCGATGTGTCGTGTTTTAGGCTACAAATTGCTATGTCGCATATTTGCGTGCGACGAATAGAAGCGGAGTTATAGTTGTTTATATCTGTCAGGCCATGAATCACCATTGACGGCCGGATTGCCTACCACTCGGAACGATCGACGTTTGCCGTAACTATGTAAGTTCTTCGCAGATCGGTATAAGGTGGGTCGATGTGCCGTGTTTTAAGCTACAAATTGCTATGTCGCAGATTTGCATACGACGAATAGAAGCAGAGTTATAGTTGTTTATATCTGTGAGGCCATGAATCACCATTGACGGCAGGATTGCCTACCACTCGGAACGATCGACGTTTGACGAAACTATGCAAGTTCTTCGCAGATCTGTATAAGATGGGTCGATGTGTCGTGTTTTAAGCTACAAATTGCTATGTCGCAGATTCGCATACGACGAATAGAAGTGGAGTTATAGTTGTTTATATCTGTCAGGCCATGAATCACCATTGACGGCCGGATTGCCTACCACTCGAAACGATCGATGTTTGACGAGACTATGCAAGTTCGTCGCAGATCCATATAAGGTGGGTCGATGTGTCGTGCTTTAAGCTACATATTGCTATGTCGCAGATTTGCATACGATGAATAGAAGCGGAGTTATAGTTCTTTATATCTGTGAGGTCGTGAATCATCATTGACGGCCGGAATGCCTACCACTCGAAACGATCGATGTTTGACGAAACTATGCAAGTTCGTCGCAGATCGGTATAAGGTGGGTCGATGTGTAGTGCTTTAAGCTACAAATTGCTATGTCGCAGATTTGCATACGACGAATAGAAGCGGAGTTATAGTTGTCTATATCTGTGAGGCCATGAATCACCATCGACGGCCGGATTGCCTACCACTCGAAACGATCGATGTTTGACGAAACTATGCAAGTTCGTCGCAGATCGGTATAAGGTGGGTCGTTGGGCCGTGTTTTAAGATACAAGTTGCTATTTCGCAGATTTGCATACGACGAATAGAAGCGGAGTAATAGTTGTCTATATCTGTGAGGCCATGAATCATCATTGACGGCCGGAATGCCTACCACTCGAAACGATCGATGTTTGACGAAACTATGCAAGTTCGTCGCAGATCGGTATAAGGTGGGTCGATGTGTCGTGCTTTAAGCTACAAATTGCTATGTCGCAGATTTGCATACGACGAAGAGAAGCGGAGTTATAGTTGTTTATATCTGTCAAGCCATGAATCACCATTGACGGCCGGATTGCCTTACACTCGAAACGATCGATGTTTGACGAAACTATGCAAGTTCGTCGCAGATCGGTATAAGGTGGGTCGATGTGTAGTGCTTTAAGCGTCAAATTGCTATATCGCAGATTTGCATACGACGAATAGAAGCGGAGTTATAGTTGCCTATATCTGTGAGGCCATGAATCACCATCGACGGCCGGATTGCCTACCACTCGAAACGATCGATGTTTGACGAAACTATGCAAGTTCGTCGCAGATCGGTATAAGGTGGGTCGTTGGGCCGTGTTTTAAGATACAAGTTGCTATGTCGCAGATTCGCATACGACCAATAGAAGCGGAGTTATCGATGTTTATATCTGTCAGGCCATGAATCACCATTGACGGCCGGATTGCCTACCACTCGGAACGATCGACGTTTGCCGAAACTATGCAAGTTCGTCGCAGATCGGTATAAGGTGGGTCGTTGGGCCGTGTTTTAAGATACAAGTTGCTATGTCGCAGATTCGCATACGACCAATAGAAGGGGAGTTATCGATGTTTATATCAGTGAGGCCATCAATAACCATTGACGACAGGATTGCCTACCACTCGGAACGATCGACGTTTGACGAAACTATGCAAGTTCGTCGCAGATCGGTATAAGGTGGCTCGATGTGTCGTGTTTTAGGCTACAAATTGCTGTGTCGCATATTTGCGTGCGACGAATAGAAGCGGAGTTATAGTTGTTTATATCTGTCAGGCCATGAATCACCATTGACGGCCGGATTGCCTACCACTCGGAACGATCGACGTTTGACGAAACTATGCAAGTTCGTCGCAGATCGGTATAAGGTGGCTCGATGTGTCGTGTTTTAGGCTACAAATTGCAATGTCGCAGATTTGCGTACGACGAATAGAAGCGGAGTTATAGTTGTTTATATCTGTCAGGCCATGAACCACCATTGACGGCCGGATTGCCTACCACTCGGAACGACCGACGTTTGCCGAAACTATGCAAGTTCGTCGCAGATCGGTATAAGGTGGGTCGTTGGGCCGTGTTTTAAACTACAAATTGCTATGTCGCAGATTTGCATACGACGAATAGAAGCAGAGTTATAGTTGTTTATATAAGTGAGGCCATGAATCACCATTGACGGCAGGATTGCCTACCACTCGGAACGATCGACGTTTGACGAAACTATGCAAGTTCTTCGCAGATCGGTATAAGATGGGTCGATGTGTCGTGTTTTAAGCTACAAATTGCTATGTCGCAGATTTGCGTACGACGAATAGAAGCGGAGTTATAGTTGTTTGTATCTGTCAGGCCATGAATCACCATTGACGGCCGGATTGCCTACCACTCGGAACGACCGACGTTTGCCGAAACTATGCAAGTTCGTCGCAGATCGGTATAAGGTGGGTCGTTGGGCCGTGTTTTAAGCTACAACTTGCTATGTCGCAGATTCGCATACTACGAATAGAAGCGAGTTATCGATGTTTATATCTGTGAGGCCATTAATCACCATTGACGACAGGATTGCCTACCACTCGGAACGATCGACGTTTGACGAAACTATGCAAGTTCTTCGCAGATCGGTATAAGTTGGGTCGATGTGTCGTGTTTTAAGCTACAAATTGCTATGTCGCAGATTCGCATACTACGAATAGAAGTGGAGTTATAGTTGTTTATATCTGTCAGGCCATGAATCACCATTGACGGCCGGATTGCCTACCACTCGGAACGATCGGCGTTTGACGAAACTATGCAAGTTCGTCGCAGATCGGTATAAGGTGGCTCGATGTGTCGTGTTTTAGGCTACAAATTGCTATGTCGCATATTTGCGTGCGACGAATAGAAGCGGAGTTATAGTTGTTTATATCTGTCAGGCCATGAATCACCATTGACGGCCGGATTGCATACCACTCGGAACGATCGACGTTTGCCGAAACTATGCAAGTTCTTCGCAGATCGGTATAAGGTGGGTCGATGTGCCGTGTTTTAAGCGACAAATTGCTATGTCGCAGATTCGCATACTACGAATAGAAGTGGAGTTATAGTTGTTTATATCTGTCAGGCCATGATTCACCATTGACGGCCGGATTGCCTTCTACTCGAAACGATCGATGTTTGACGAAACTATGCAAGTTGGTCGCAGATCGGTATAAGGTGGGTCGTTGGGCCGTGTTTTAAGCTACAAGTTGCTGTGTCGCAGATTCGCACACGACGAATAGAAGCGGAGTTATCGATGTTTATATCTGTGAGGCCATTAATCACCATTGACGACAGGATTGCCTACCACTCGGAATGATCGACGTTTGACGAAACTAGGCAAGTTCGTCGCAGATCGGTATAAGGTGGGTCGTTGGGCCGTGTTTTAAGATACAAGTTGCTATTTCGCAGATTTGCATACGACGAATAGAAGCGGAGTAATAGTTGTCTATATCTGTGAGGCCATGAATCATCATTGACGGCCGGAATGCCTACCACTCGAAACGATCGATGTTTGACGAAACTATGCAAGTTCGTCGCAGATCGGTATAAGGAGGCTCGATGTGTCGTGTTTTAGGCTACAAATTGCTGTGTCGCATATTTGCGTGCGACGAATAGAAGCGGAGTTATAGTTGTTTATATCTGTGAGGCCATGAATCACCATTGACGGCAGGATTGCCTACCACTCGGAACGATCGACGTTTGCCGTAACTATGTAAGTTCTTCGCAGATCGGTATAAGGTGGGTCGATGTGCCGTGTTTTAAGCTACAAATTGCTATGTCGCAGATTTGCATACGACGAATAGAAGCAGAGTTATAGTTGTTTATATCTGTGAGGCCATGAATCACCATTGACGGCAGGATTGCCTACCACTCGGAACGATCGACGTTTGACGAAACTATGCAAGTTCTTCGCAGATCTGTATAAGATGGGTCGATGTGTCGTGTTTTAAGCTACAAATTGCTATGTCGCAGATTTGCATACGACGAATAGAAGTGGAGTTATAGTTGTTTATATCTGTCAGGCCATGAATCACCATTGACGGCCGGATTGCCTACCACTCGAAACGATCGATGTTTGACGAGACTATGCAAGTTCGTCGCAGATCCGTATAAGGTGGGTCGATGTGTCGTGCTTTAAGCTACATATTGCTATGTCGCAGATTTGCATACGATGAATAGAAGCGGAGTTATAGTTCTTTATATCTGTGAGGTCGTGAATCATCATTGACGGCCGGAATGCCTACCACTCGAAACGATCGATGTTTGACGAAACTATGCAAGTTCGTCGCAGATCGGTATAAGGTGGGTCGATGTGTAGTGCTTTAAGCTACAAATTGCTATGTCGCAGATTTGCATACGACGAATAGAAGCGGAGTTATAGTTGTCTATATCTGTGAGGCCATGAATCACCATCGACGGCCGGATTGCCTACCACTCGAAACGATCGATGTTTGACGAAACTATGCAAGTTCGTCGCAGATCGGTATAAGGTGGGTCGTTGGGCCGTGTTTTAAGATACAAGTTGCTATTTCGCAGATTTGCATACGACGAATAGAAGCGGAGTAATAGTTGTCTATATCTGTGAGGCCATGAATCATCATTGACGGCCGGAATGCCTACCACTCGAAACGATCGATGTTTGACGAAACTATGCAAGTTCGTCGCAGATCGGTATAAGGTGGGTCGATGTGTCGTGCTTTAAGCTACAAATTGCTATGTCGCAGATTTGCATACGACGAAGAGAAGCGGAGTTATAGTTGTTTATATCTGTCAAGCCATGAATCACCATTGACGGCCGGATTGCCTTACACTCGAAACGATCGATGTTTGACGAAACTATGCAAGTTCGTCGCAGATCGGTATAAGGTGGGTCGATGTGTAGTGCTTTAAGCGTCAAATTGCTATATCGCAGATTTGCATACGACGAATAGAAGCGGAGTTATAGTTGCCTATATCTGTGAGGCCATGAATCACCATCGACGGCCGGATTGCCTACCACTCGAAACGATCGATGTTTGACGAAACTATGCAAGTTCGTCGCAGATCGGTATAAGGTGGGTCGTTGGGCCGTGTTTTAAGATACAAGTTGCTATGTCGCAGATTCGCATACGACCAATAGAAGCGGAGTTATCGATGTTTATATCTGTCAGGCCGTGAATCACCATTGACGGCCGGATTGCCTACCACTCGGAACGATCGACGTTTGCCGAAACTATGCAAGTTGGTCGCAGATCGGTATAAGGTGGGCGTTGGGCCGTGTTTTAAGATACAAGTTGCTATGTCGCAGATTCGCATACGACCAATAGAAGGGGAGTTATCGATGTTTATATCAGTGAGGCCATCAATAACCATTGACGACAGGATTGCCTACCACTCGGAACGATCGACGTTTGACGAAACTATGCAAGTTCGTCGCAGATCGGTATAAGGTGGCTCGATGTGTCGTGTTTTAGGCTACAAATTGCTGTGTCGCATATTTGCGTGCGACGAATAGAAGCGGAGTTATAGTTGTTTATATCTGTCAGGCCATGAATCACCATTGACGGCCGGATTGCCTACCACTCGGAACGATCGACGTTTGCCGAAACTATGCAAGTTCGTCGCAGATCGGTATAAGGTGGCTCGATGTGTCGTGTTTTAAGCTACAAATTGCTATGTCGCAGATTTGCGTACGACGAATAGAAGCGGAGTTATAGTTGTTTATATCTGTCAGGCCATGAACCACCATTGACGGCCGGATTGCCTACCACTCGGAACGACCGACGTTTGCCGAAACTATGCAAGTTCGTCGCAGATCGGTATAAGGTGGGTCGTTGGGCCGTGTTTTAAACTACAAATTGCTATGTCGCAGATTTGCATACGACGAATAGAAGCAGAGTTATAGTTGTTTATATCAGTGAGGCCATGAATCACCATTGACGGCAGGATTGCCTACCACTCGGAACGATCGACGTTTGACGAAACTATGCAAGTTCTTCGCAGATCGGTATAAGATGGGTCGATGTGTCGTGTTTTAAGCTACAAATTGCTATGTCGCAGATTTGCGTACGACGAATAGAAGCGGAGTTATAGTTGTTTGTATCTGTCAGGCCATGAATCACCATTGACGGCCGGATTGCCTACCACTCGGAACGACCGACGTTTGCCGAAACTATGCAAGTTCGTCGCAGATCGGTATAAGGTGGGTCGTTGGGCCGTGTTTTAAGCTACAACTTGCTATGTCGCAGATTCGCATACTACGAATAGAAGCGAGTTATCGATGTTTATATCTGTGAGGCCATTAATCACCATTGACGACAGGATTGCCTACCACTCGGAACGATCAACGTTTGACGAAACTATGCAAGTTCTTCGCAGATCGGTATAAGTTGGGTCGATGTGTCGTGTTTTAAGCTACAAATTGCTATGTCGCAGATTCGCATACTACGAATAGAAGTGGAGTTATAGTTGTTTATATCTGTCAGGCCATGAATCACCATTGACGGCCGGATTGCCTACCACTCGGAACGATCGGCGTTTGACGAAACTATGCAAGTTCGTCGCAGATCGGTATAAGGTGGCTCGATGTGTCGTGTTTTAGGCTACAAATTGCTATGTCGCATATTTGCGTGCGACGAATAGAAGCGGAGTTATAGTTGTTTATATCTGTCAGGCCATGAATCACCATTGACGGCCGGATTGCATACCACTCGGAACGATCGACGTTTGCCGAAACTATGCAAGTTCTTCGCAGATCGGTATAAGGTGGGTCGATGTGCCGTGTTTTAAGCGACAAATTGCTATGTCGCAGATTCGCATACTACGAATAGAAGTGGAGTTATAGTTGTTTATATCTGTCAGGCCATGATTCACCATTGACGGCCGGATTGCCTTCTACTCGAAACGATCGATGTTTGACGAAACTATGCAAGTTGGTCGCAGATCGGTATAAGGTGGGTCGTTGGGCCGTGTTTTAAGCTACAAGTTGCTGTGTCGCAGATTCGCACACGACGAATAGAAGCGGAGTTATCGATGTTTATATCTGTGAGGCCATTAATCACCATTGACGACAGGATTGCCTACCACTCGGAATGATCGACGTTTGACGAAACTAGGCAAGTTCGTCGCAGATCGGTATAAGGTGGGTCGTTGGGCCGTGTTTTAAGATACAAGTTGCTATTTCGCAGATTTGCATACGACGAATAGAAGCGGAGTAATAGTTGTCTATATCTGTGAGGCCATGAATCATCATTGACGGCCGGAATGCCTACCACTCGAAACGATCGATGTTTGACGAAACTATGCAAGTTGGTCGCAGATCGGTATAAGGTGGGTCGTTGGGCCGTGTTTTAAGCTACAAGTTGCTGTGTCGCAGATTCGCACACGACGAATAGAAGCGGAGTTATCGATGTTTATATCTGTGAGGCCATTAATCACCATTGACGACAGGATTGCCTACCACTCGGAATGATCGACGTTTGACGAAACTAGGCAAGTTCGTCGCAGATCGGTATAAGGTGGGTCGTTGGGCCGTGTTTTAAGATACAAGTTGCTATTTCGCAGATTTGCATACGACGAATAGAAGCGGAGTAATAGTTGTCTATATCTGTGAGGCCATGAATCATCATTGACGGCCGGAATGCCTACCACTCGAAACGATCGATGTTTGACGAAACTATGCAAGTTCGTCGCAGATCGGTATAAGGAGGCTCGATGTGTCGTGTTTTAGGCTACAAATTGCTGTGTCGCATATTTGCGTGCGACGAATAGAAGCGGAGTTATAGTTGTTTATATCTGTGAGGCCATGAATCACCATTGACGGCAGGATTGCCTACCACTCGGAACGATCGACGTTTGCCGTAACTATGTAAGTTCTTCGCAGATCGGTATAAGGTGGGTCGATGTGCCGTGTTTTAAGCTACAAATTGCTATGTCGCAGATTTGCATACGACGAATAGAAGCAGAGTTATAGTTGTTTATATCTGTGAGGCCATGAATCACCATTGACGGCAGGATTGCCTACCACTCGGAACGATCGACGTTTGACGAAACTATGCAAGTTCTTCGCAGATCTGTATAAGATGGGTCGATGTGTCGTGTTTTAAGCTACAAATTGCTATGTCGCAGATTCGCATACGACGAATAGAAGTGGAGTTATAGTTGTTTATATCTGTCAGGCCATGAATCACCATTGACGGCCGGATTGCCTACCACTCGAAACGATCGATGTTTGACGAGACTATGCAAGTTCGTCGCAGATCCGTATAAGGTGGGTCGATGTGTCGTGCTTTAAGCTACATATTGCTATGTCGCAGATTTGCATACGATGAATAGAAGCGGAGTTATAGTTCTTTATATCTGTGAGGTCGTGAATCATCATTGACGGCCGGAATGCCTACCACTCGAAACGATCGATGTTTGACGAAACTATGCAAGTTCGTCGCAGATCGGTATAAGGTGGGTCGATGTGTAGTGCTTTAAGCTACAAATTGCTATGTCGCAGATTTGCATACGACGAATAGAAGCGGAGTTATAGTTGTCTATATCTGTGAGGCCATGAATCACCATCGACGGCCGGATTGCCTACCACTCGAAACGATCGATGTTTGACGAAACTATGCAAGTTCGTCGCAGATCGGTATAAGGTGGGTCGTTGGGCCGTGTTTTAAGATACAAGTTGCTATTTCGCAGATTTGCATACGACGAATAGAAGCGGAGTAATAGTTGTCTATATCTGTGAGGCCATGAATCATCATTGACGGCCGGAATGCCTACCACTCGAAACGATCGATGTTTGACGAAACTATGCAAGTTCGTCGCAGATCGGTATAAGGTGGGTCGATGTGTCGTGCTTTAAGCTACAAATTGCTATGTCGCAGATTTGCATACGACGAAGAGAAGCGGAGTTATAGTTGTTTATATCTGTCAAGCCATGAATCACCATTGACGGCCGGATTGCCTTACACTCGAAACGATCGATGTTTGACGAAACTATGCAAGTTCGTCGCAGATCGGTATAAGGTGGGTCGATGTGTAGTGCTTTAAGCGTCAAATTGCTATATCGCAGATTTGCATACGACGAATAGAAGCGGAGTTATAGTTGCCTATATCTGTGAGGCCATGAATCACCATCGACGGCCGGATTGCCTACCACTCGAAACGATCGATGTTTGACGAAACTATGCAAGTTCGTCGCAGATCGGTATAAGGTGGGTCGTTGGGCCGTGTTTTAAGATACAAGTTGCTATGTCGCAGATTCGCATACGACCAATAGAAGCGGAGTTATCGATGTTTATATCTGTCAGGCCGTGAATCACCATTGACGGCCGGATTGCCTACCACTCGGAACGATCGACGTTTGCCGAAACTATGCAAGTTCGTCGCAGATCGGTATAAGGTGGGTCGTTGGGCCGTGTTTTAAGATACAAGTTGCTATGTCGCAGATTCGCATACGACCAATAGAAGGGGAGTTATCGATGTTTATATCAGTGAGGCCATCAATAACCATTGACGACAGGATTGCCTACCACTCGGAACGATCGACGTTTGACGAAACTATGCAAGTTCGTCGCAGATCGGTATAAGGTGGCTCGATGTGTCGTGTTTTAGGCTACAAATTGCTGTGTCGCATATTTGCGTGCGACGAATAGAAGCGGAGTTATAGTTGTTTATATCTGTCAGGCCATGAATCACCATTGACGGCCGGATTGCCTACCACTCGGAACGATCGACGTTTGCCGAAACTATGCAAGTTCGTCGCAGATCGGTATAAGGTGGCTCGATGTGTCGTGTTTTAGGCTACAAATTGCAATGTCGCAGATTTGCGTACGACGAATAGAAGCGGAGTTATAGTTGTTTATATCTGTCAGGCCATGAACCACCATTGACGGCCGGATTGCCTACCACTCGGAACGACCGACGTTTGCCGAAACTATGCAAGTTCGTCGCAGATCGGTATAAGGTGGGTCGTTGGGCCGTGTTTTAAACTACAAATTGCTATGTCGCAGATTTGCATACGACGAATAGAAGCAGAGTTATAGTTGTTTATATAAGTGAGGCCATGAATCACCATTGACGGCAGGATTGCCTACCACTCGGAACGATCGACGTTTGACGAAACTATGCAAGTTCTTCGCAGATCGGTATAAGATGGGTCGATGTGTCGTGTTTTAAGCTACAAATTGCTATGTCGCAGATTTGCGTACGACGAATAGAAGCGGAGTTATAGTTGTTTGTATCTGTCAGGCCATGAATCACCATTGACGGCCGGATTGCCTACCACTCGGAACGACCGACGTTTGCCGAAACTATGCAAGTTCGTCGCAGATCGGTATAAGGTGGGTCGTTGGGCCGTGTTTTAAGCTACAACTTGCTATGTCGCAGATTCGCATACTACGAATAGAAGCGAGTTATCGATGTTTATATCTGTGAGGCCATTAATCACCATTGACGACAGGATTGCCTACCACTCGGAACGATCGACGTTTGACGAAACTATGCAAGTTCTTCGCAGATCGGTATAAGTTGGGTCGATGTGTCGTGTTTTAAGCTACAAATTGCTATGTCGCAGATTCGCATACTACGAATAGAAGTGGAGTTATAGTTGTTTATATCTGTCAGGCCATGAATCACCATTGACGGCCGGATTGCCTACCACTCGGAACGATCGGCGTTTGACGAAACTATGCAAGTTCGTCGCAGATCGGTATAAGGTGGCTCGATGTGTCGTGTTTTAGGCTACAAATTGCTATGTCGCATATTTGCGTGCGACGAATAGAAGCGGAGTTATAGTTGTTTATATCTGTCAGGCCATGAATCACCATTGACGGCCGGATTGCATACCACTCGGAACGATCGACGTTTGACGAAACTATGCAAGTTCTTCGCAGATCGGTATAAGGTGGGTCGATGTGCCGTGTTTTAAGCGACAAATTGCTATGTCGCAGATTCGCATACTACGAATAGAAGTGGAGTTATAGTTGTTTATATCTGTCAGGCCATGATTCACCATTGACGGCCGGATTGCCTTCTACTCGAAACGATCGATGTTTGACGAAACTATGCAAGTTGGTCGCAGATCGGTATAAGGTGGGTCGTTGGGCCGTGTTTTAAGCTACAAGTTGCTGTGTCGCAGATTCGCACACGACGAATAGAAGCGGAGTTATCGATGTTTATATCTGTGAGGCCATTAATCACCATTGACGACAGGATTGCCTACCACTCGGAATGATCGACGTTTGACGAAACTAGGCAAGTTCGTCGCAGATCGGTATAAGGTGGGTCGTTGGGCCGTGTTTTAAGATACAAGTTGCTATTTCGCAGATTTGCATACGACGAATAGAAGCGGAGTAATAGTTGTCTATATCTGTGAGGCCATGAATCATCATTGACGGCCGGAATGCCTACCACTCGAAACGATCGATGTTTGACGAAACTATGCAAGTTCGTCGCAGATCGGTATAAGGAGGCTCGATGTGTCGTGTTTTAGGCTACAAATTGCTGTGTCGCATATTTGCGTGCGACGAATAGAAGCGGAGTTAGAGTTGTTTATATCTGTGAGGCCATGAATCACCATTGACGGCAGGATTGCCTACCACTCGGAACGATCGACGTTTGACGAAACTATGCAAGTTCTTCGCAGATCGGTATAAGATGGGTCGATGTGTCGTGTTTTAAGCTACAAATTGCAATGTCGCAGATTTGCATACGACGAATAGAAGCGGAGTTATAGTTGTCTATATCTGTGAGGCCATGAATCACCATCGACGGCCGGATTGCCTACCACTCGGAACGATCGACGTTTGACGAAACTATGCAAGTTCTTCGCAGATCGGTATAAGGTGGGTCGTTGGGCCGTGTTTTAAGCTACAAGTTGCTGTGTCGCAGATTCGCATACGACGAATAGAAGCGGAGTTATCGATGTTTATATCTGTGAGGCCATTAATCACCATTGACGACAGGATTGCCTACCACTCGGAATGATCGACGTTTGACGAAACTAGGCAAGTTCGACGCAGATCGGTATAATGTGGGTCGTTGGGCCGTGTTTTAAGATACAAATTGCTATGTCGCAGATTCGCATACGACCAATAGAAGCGGAGTTATCGATGTTTATGTCCGTGAGGCCATTAATCACCATTGACGACAGGATTGCCTACCACTCGGAACGATCGACGTTTGACGAAACTATGCAAGTTCGTCGCAGATCGGTATAAGGTGGCTCGATGTGTCGTGTTTTAGGCTACAAATTGTTATGTCGCATATTTGCGTGCGACGAATAGAAGCGGAGTTATAGTTGTTTATATCTGTCAGGCCATGAATCACCATTGACGGCCGGATTGCCTACCACTCGGAACGATCGACGTTTGCCGAAACTATGCAAGTTCGTCGCAGATCGGTATAAGGTGGCTCGATGTGTCGTGTTTTAGGCTACAAATTGCAATGTCGCAGATTTGCGTACGACGAATAGAAGCGGAGTTATAGTTGTTTATATCTGTCAGGCCATGAACCACCATTGACGGCCGGATTGCCTACCACTCGGAACGACCGACGTTTGCCGAAACTATGCAAGTTCGTCGCAGATCGGTATAAGGTGGGTCGTTGGGCCGTGTTTTAAGCTACAAATTGCTATGTCGCAGATTTGCATACGACGAATAGAAGCAGAGTTATAGTTGTTTATATCTGTGAGGCCATGAATCACCATTGACGGCAGGATTGCCTACCACTCGGAACGATCGACGTTTGACGAAACTATGCAAGTTCTTCGCAGATCGGTATAAGATGGGTCGATGTGTCGTGTTTTAAGCTACAAATTGCTATGTCGCAGATTTGCGTACGACGAATAGAAGCGGAGTTATAGTTGTTTGTATCTGTCAGGCCATGAATCACCATTGACGGCCGGATTGCCTACCACTCGGAACGACCGACGTTTGCCGAAACTATGCAAGTTCGTCGCAGATCGGTATAAGGTGGGTCGTTGGGCCGTGTTTTAAGCTACAACTTGCTATGTCGCAGATTCGCATACTACGAATAGAAGCGAGTTATCGATGTTTATATCTGCGAGGCCATGCATCACCATTGACGACCGGATTGCCTACCACTCGGAACGATCGACGCATGACGAAACTATGCAAGTTCGTTTCATATCGGTATAAGGTGGGTCGATGTGTCGTGCTTTAAGCTACAAATTTCTATGTCGCAGATTTGCATACGACGAATAGAACCGGAGTTATAGTTGTTTATATCTGTCAGGCCATGAATCACCATTGATGGCCGGATTGCCTTCCACTCGAAACGATCGATGTTTGACGAAACTATGCAAGTTCGTCGCAGATCGGTATAAGGTGGGTCGATGTGTCGTGTTTTAAGCTACAAATTGCTATGTCGCAGATTTGCATACGACGAATAGAGGCGGAGTTATAGTTGTTTATATCTGTGAGGCCATGAATCATCATTGACTTCCGGAATGCCTATCACTCGAAACGATCGATGTTTGACGAAACTATGCAAGTTCGTCGCAGATCGGTATAAGGTGGGTCGATGTGTCGTGCTTTAAGCTACAAATTGCCATGTCGCAGATTTGCATACGACGAATAGAAGCGGAGTTATAGTTGTTTATATCTGTGAGGCCATGAATCATCATTGACGGCCGGAATGCCTACCACTCGAAACGATCGATGTTTGACGAAACTATGCAAGTTCGTCGCAGATCGGTATAAGGTGGGTCGTTGGGCCGTGTTTTAAGATACAAGTTGCTATGTCGCAGATTCGCATACGACCAATAGAAGCGGAGTTATCGATGTTTATATCTGTCAGGCCGTGAATCACCATTGACGGCCGGATTGCCTACCACTCGGAACGATCGACGTTTGCCGAAACTATGCAAGTTCTTCGCAGATCGGTATAAGGTGGGTCGATGTGCCGTGTTTTAAGCTACAAGTTGCTGTGTCGCAGATTCGCATACGACGAATAGAAGCGGAGTTATCGATGTTTATATCTGTGAGGCCATTAATCACCATTAACGACAGGATTGCCTACCACTCGGAATGATCGACGTTTGACGAAACTAGGCAAGTTCGTCGCAGATCGGTATAATGTGGGTCGTTGGGCCGTGTTTTAAGATACAAATTGCTATGTCGCAGATTCGCATACGACCAATAGAAGCGGAGTTATCGATGTTTATATCCGTGAGGCCATTAATCACCATTGACGACAGGATTGCCTACCACTCGGAACGATCGACGTTTGACGAAACTATGCAAGTTCGTCGCAGATCGGTATAAGGTGGCTCGATGTGTCGTGTTTTAGGCTACAAATTGTTATGTCGCATATTTGCGTGCGACGAATAGAAGCGGAGTTATAGTTGTTTATATCTGTCAGGCCATGAATCACCATTGACGGCCGGATTGCCTACCACTCGGAACGATCGACGTTTGCCGAAACTATGCAAGTTCGTCGCAGATCGGTATAAGGTGGGTCGATGTGTCGTGTTTTAAGCTACAAATTGCTCTGTCGCAGATTTGCGTACGACGAATAGAAGCGGAGTTATAGTTGTTTGTATCTGTCAGGCCATGAATCACCATTGACGGCCGGATTGCCTACCACTCGGAACGACCGACGTTTGCCGAAACTATGCAAGTTCGTCGCAGATCGGTATAAGGTGGGTCGTTGGGCCGTGTTTTAAGCTACAACTTGCTATGTCGCAGATTTGCATACTACGAATAGAAGCGAGTTATCGATGTTTATATCTGTGAGGCCATGCATCACCATTGACGACCGGATTGCCTACCACTCGGAACGATCGACGCATGACGAAACTATGCAAGTTCGTCTCATATCGGTATAAGGTGGGTCGATGTGTCGTGCTTTAAGCTACAAATTTCTATGTCGCAGATTTGCATACGACGAATAGAAGCGGAGTTATAGTTGTTTATATCTGTCAGGCCATGAATCACCATTGACGGCCGGATTGCCTTCCACTCGAAACGATCGATGTTTGACGAAACTATGCAAGTTCGTCGCAGATCGGTATAAGGTGGGTCGATGTGTCGTGTTTTAAGCTACAAATTGCTATGTCGCAGATTTGCATACGACGAATAGTGGCGGAGTTATAGTTGTTTATATCTGTGAGGCCATGAATCATCATTGACTTCCGGAATGTCTATCACTCGAAACGATCGATGTTTGACGAAACTATGCAAGTTCGTCGCAGATCGGTATAAGGTGGGTCGATGTGTCGTGCTTTAAGCTACAAATTGCTATGTCGCAGATTTGCATACGACGAATAGAAGCGGAATTATAGTTGTTTATATCTGTGAGGCCATGAATCATCATTGACGGCCGGAATGCCTACCACTCGAAACGATCGATGCTTGACGAAACTATGCAAGTTCGTCGCAGATCGGTATAAGGTGGGTCGATGTGTAGTGCTTTAAGCTACAAATTGCTATGTCGCAGATTTGCATACGACGAATAGAAGCGGAGTTATAGTTGTCTATATCTGTGAGGCCATGAATCACCATCGACGGCCGGATTGCCTACCACTCGAAACGATCGATGTTTGACGAAACTATGCAAGTTCGTCGCAGATCGGTATAAGGTGGGTCGTTGGGCCGTGTTTTAAGATACAAGTTGCTATGTCGCAGATTCGCATACGACCAATAGAAGCGGAGTTATCGATGTTTATATCTGTCAGGCCGTGAATCACCATTGACGGCCGGATTGCCTACCACTCGGAACGATCGACGTTTGCCGAAACTATGCAAGTTCTTCGCAGATCGGTATAAGGTGGGTCGATGTGCCGTGTTTTAAGCTACAAATTGCTATATCGCAGATTTGCATACGACGAATAGAAGCGGAGTTATAGTTGTTTATATCTGTGAGGTCATGAATCACCATTGACGGCAGGATTGCCTACCACTCGGAACGATCGACGTTTGACGAAACTATGCAAGTTCTTCGCAGATCGGTATAAGATGGGTGGATGTGTCGTGTTTTAAGCTACAAATTGCTATGTCGCAGATTCGCATACTACGAATAGAAGTGGAGTTATAGTTGTTTATATCTGTCAGGCCATGAATCACCATTGACGGCCGGATTGCCTTCCACTCGAAACAATCGATGTTTGACGAAACTATGCAAGTTCGTCGCAGATCGGTATAAGGTGGGTCGTTGGGCCGTGTTTTATGCTACAAGTTGCTGTGTCGCAGATTCGCATACGACGAATAGAAGCGGAGTTATCGATGTTTATAACTGTGAGGTCATTAATCACCATTGACGACAGGATTGCCTACCACTCGGAACGATCGACGTTTGACGAAACCATGCAAGTTCTTCGCAGATCGGTATAAGGTGGGTCGATGTGCCGTGTTTTAAGCTACAAATTGCTATGTCGCAGATTTGCATACGACGAATAGAAGCGGAGTTATAGTTGTTTATATCTGTCAGGCCGTGAATCACCATTGACGGCCGGATTGCCTACCACTCGGAACGATCGACGTTTGCCGAAACTATGCAAGTTCTTCGCAGATCGGTATAAGGTGGGTCGATGTGCCGTGTTTTAAGCTACAAATTGCTATGTCGCAGATTTGCATACGACGAATAGAAGCAGAGTTATAGTTGTTTATATCTGTGAGGCCATGAATCACCATTGACGGCAGGATTGCCTACCACTCGGAACGATCGACGTTTGACGAAACCATGCAAGTTCTTCGCAGATCGGTATAAGGTGGGTCGATGTGCCGTGTTTTAAGCTACAAATTGCTATGTCGCAGATTTGCATACGACGAATAGAAGCGGAGTTATAGTTGTTTATATCTGTCAGGCCGTGAATCACCATTGACGGCCGGATTGCCTACCACTCGGAACGATCGACGTTTGCCGAAACTATGCAAGTTCTTCGCAGATCGGTATAAGGTGGGTCGATGTGCCGTGTTTTAAGCTACAAATTGCTATGTCGCAGATTTGCATACGACGAATAGAAGCGGAGTTATAGTTGTTTATATCTGGCAGGCCGTGAATCGCCATTGACGGCCGGATTGCCTACCACTCGAAACGATCGATGTTTGACGAAACTATGCAAGTTCGTCGCAGATCGGTATAAGGTGGGTCGTTGGGCCGTGTTTTAAGATACAAGTTGCTATGTCGCAGATTCGCATACGACCAATAGAGGCGGAGTTATCGATGTTTATATCAGTGAGGCCATTAATAACCATTGACGACAGGATTGCCTACCACTCGGAACGATCGACGTTTGACGAAACTATGCAAGTTCGTCGCAGATCGGTATAAGGTGGCTCGATGTGTCGTGTTTTAGGCTACAAATTGCTATGTCGCAGATTTGCGTACGACGAATGGAGGCGGAGTTATAGTTGTTTATATCTGTGAGGCCATGAATCGCCATTGACGGCAGGATTGCCTACCACTCGGAACGATCGACGTTTGACGAAACTATGCAAGTTCTTCGCAGATCGGTATAAGATGGGTCGATGTGTCGTGTTTTAAGCTACAAATTGCTATGTCGCAGATTCGCATACTACGAATAGAAGTGGAGTTATAGTTGTTTATATCTGTCAGGCCATGAATCACCATTGACGGCCGGATTGCCTTCCACTCGAAACGATCGATGTTTGACGAAACTATGCAAGTTCGTCGCAGATCGGTATAAGGTGGGTCGTTGGGCCGTGTTTTAAGCTACAAGTTGCTGTGTCGCAGATTCGCATACGGCGAATAGAAGCGGAGTTATCGATGTTTATATCTGTGAGGCCATTAATCACCATTGACGACAGGATTGCCTACCACTCGGCATGATCGACGTTTGACGAAACTAGGCAAGTTCGTCGCAGATCGGTATAAGGTGGGTCGTTGGGCCGTGTTTTAAGATACAAATTGCTATGTCGCAGATTCGCATACGACCAATAGAAGCGGAGTTATCGATGTTTATATCTGTGAGGCCATTAATCACCATTGACGACAGGATTGCCTACCACTCGGAACGATCGACGTTTGACGAAACTATGCAAGTTCGTCGCAGATCGGTATAAGGTGGCTCGATGTGTCGTGTTTTAGGCTACAAATTGCTATGTCGCATATTTGCGTGCGACGAATAGAAGCGGAGTTATAGTTGTTTATATCTGTCAGGCCATGAATCACCATTGACGGCCGGATTGCCTACCACTCGGAACGATCGACGTTTGCCGAAACTATGCAAGTTCTTCGCAGATCGGTATAAGGTGGGTCGATGTGCCGTCTTTTAAGCGACAAATTGCTATGTCGCAGATTTGCATACGACGAATAGAAGCAGAGTTATAGTTGTTTATATCTGTCAGGCCATGAATCACCATTGACGGCCGGATTGCCTACCACTCGGAACGATCGACGTTTGCCGAAACTATGCAAGTTCTTCGCAGATCGGTATAAGGTGGGTCGATGTGTCGTGTTTTAAGCTACAAATTGCTATGTCGCAGATTCGCATACGACGAATAGAAGCAGAGTTATAGTTGTTTATATCTGTGAGGCCATGAATCACCATTGACGGCAGGATTGCCTACCACTCGGAACGATCGACGTTTGACGAAACCATGCAAGTTCTTCGCAGATCGGTATAAGTTGGGTCGATGTGCCGTGTTTTAAGCTACAAATTGCTATGTCGCAGATTCGCATACTACGAATAGAAGTGGAGTTATAGTTGTTTATATCTGTCAGGCCATGAATCACCATTGGCGGCCGGATTGCCTTCCACTCGAAACGATCGATGTTTGACGAAACTATGCAAGTTCGTCGCAGATCGGTATAAGGTGGGTCGTTGGGCCGTGTTTTAAGCTACAAGTTGCTGTGTCGCAGATTCGCATACGGCGAATAGAAGCGGAGTTATCGATGTTTATATCTGTGAGGCCATTAATCACCATTGACGACAGGATTGCCTACCACTCGGAATGATCGACGTTTGACGAAACTAGGCAAGTTCGTCGCAGATCGGTATAAGGTGGGTCGTTCGGCCGTGTTTTAAGATACAAATTGCTATGTCGCAGATTCGCATACGACCAATAGAAGCGGAGTTATCGATGTTTATATCTGTGAGGCCATTAATCACCATTGACGACAGGATTGCCTACCACTCGGAACGATCGACGTTTGACGAAACTATGCAAGTTCGTCGCAGATCGGTATAAGGTGGCTCGATGTGTCGTGTTTTAGGCTACAAATTGCTATGTCGCATATTTGCGTGCGACGAATAGAAGCGGAGTTATAGTTGTTTATATCTGTCAGGCCATGAATCACCATTGACGGCCGGATTGCCTACCACTCGGAACGATCGACGTTTGCCGAAACTATGCAAGTTCTTCGCAGATCGGTATAAGGTGGGTCGATGTGCCGTGTTTTAAGCGACAAATTGCTATGTCGCAGATTTGCATACGACGAATAGAAGCAGAGTTATAGTTGTTTATATCTGTGAGGCCATGAATCACCATTGACGGCAGGATTGCCTACCACTCGGAACGATCGACGTTTGACGAATCTATGCAAGTTCTTCGCAGATCGGTATAAGATGGGTCGATGTGTCGTGTTTTAAGCTACAAATTGCTATGTCGCAGATTCGCATACGACGAATAGAAGTGGAGTTATAGTTGTTTATATCTGTCAGGCCATGAATCACCATTGACGGCCGGATTGCCTACCACTCGGAACGATCGACGTTTGCCGAAACTATGCAAGTTCTTCGCAGATCGGTATAAGGTGGGTCGATGTGCCGTATTTTAAGCTACAAATTGCTATGTCGCAGATTTGCATACGACGAATAGAAGCAGAGTTATAGTTGTTTATATCTGTGAGGCCATGAATCACCATTGACGGCAGGATTGCCTACCACTCGGAACGATCGACGTTTGACGAAACCATGCAAGTTCTTCGCAGATCGGTATAAGGTGGGTCGATGTGCCGTGTTTTAAGCTACAAATTGCTATGTCGCAGATTTGCATACGACGAATAGAAGCGGAGTTATAGTTGTTTATATCTGTGAGGCCATGAATCACCATTGACGGCCGGATTGCCTACCACTCGGAACGACCGACGTTTGCCGAAACTATGCAAGTTCGTCGTAGATCGGTATAAGGTGGGTCGTTGGGCCGTGTTTTAAGCTACAACTTGCTATGTCGCAGATTCGCATACGACGAATAGAAGCGAAGTTATCGATGTTTATATCTGTGAGGCCATGAATCACCATTGACGACCGGATTGCCTGCCACTCGGAACGGTCGACGCTTGACGAAACTATGCAAGTTCGTCGCATATCGGTATAAGGTGGGTCGATGTGTCGTGCTTTAAGCTACAAATTGCTATGTCGCAGATTTGCATACGACGAATAGAAACGGAGTTATAGTTGTTTATATCTGTGAGGTCATGAATCATCATTGACGGCCGGAATGCCTATCACTCGAAACGATCGATGTTTGACGAAACTATGCAAGTTCGTCGCAGATCGGTATAAGGTGGGTCGATGTGTCGTGCTGTAAGCTACAAATTGCTATGTCGCAGATTTGCATACGACGAATAGAAGTGGAGTTATAGTTGTTTATATCTGTCAGGCCATGAATCACCATTGACGGCCGGATTGCCTACCACTCGAAACGATCGATGTTTGACGAGACTATGCAAGTTCGTCGCAGATCCGTATAAGGTGGGTCGATGTGCCGTGTTTTAAGCTACAAATTGATATGTCGCAGATTTGCATACGACGAATAGAAACAGAGTTATAGTTGTTTATATCTGTCAGGCCGTGAATCACCATTGACGGCCGGATTGCCTACCACTCGAAACGATCGATGTTTGACGAAACTATGCAAGTTCGTCGCAGATCGGTATAAGGTGGGTCGTTGGGCCGTGTTTTAAGATACAAGTTGCTATGTCGCAGATTCGCATACGACCAATAGAAGCGGAGTTATCGATGTTTATATCAGTGAGGCCATTAATAACCATTGACGACAGGATTGCCTACCACTCGGAACGATCGACGTTTGACGAAACTATGCAAGTTCGTCGCAGATCGGTATAAGGTGGCTCGATGTGTCGTGTTTTAGGCTACAAATTGCTGTGTCGCATATTTACGTGCGACGAATAGAAGCGGAGTTATAGTTGTTTATATCTGTGAGGCCATGAATCACCATTGACGGCAGGATTGCCTACCACTCGGAACGATCGACGTTTGCCGAAACTATGCAAGTTCGTCGCAGATCGGTATAAGGTGGGTCGTTGGGCCGTGTTTTAAGCTACAACTTGCTATGTCGCAGATTCGCATACGACGAATAGAAGCGAAGTTATCGATGTTTATATCTGTGAGGCCATGAATCACCATTGACGACCGGATTGCCTACCACTCGGAACGATCGACGCTTGGCGAAACTATGCAAGTTCGTCTCATATCGGTATAAGGTGGGTCGATGTGTCGTGCTTTAAGCTACAAATTGCTATGTCGCAGATTTGCATACGACGAATAGAAGCGGAGGGTTAGTTGTTTATATCTGTCAGGCCATGAATCACCATTGACGGCCGGATTGCCTTCCACTCGAAACGATCGACGTTTGAGAAAACTATGCAAGTTCGTCGCAGATCGGTATAAGGTGGGTCGATGTGTCGTGTTTTAAGCTACAAATTGCTATGTCGCAGATTTGCATACGACGAATAGAGGCGGAGTTATAGTTGTTTATATCTGTGAGGCCATGAATCGCCATTGACGGCAGGATTGCCTACCACTCGGAACGATCGACGTTTGACGAAACTATGCAAGTTCTTCGCAGATCGGTATAAGATGGGTCGATGTGTCGTGTTTTAAGCTACAAATTGCTATGTCGCAGATTCGCATACGACGAATAGAATTGGAGTTATAGTTGTTTATATCTGTCAGGCCATGAATCACCATTGACGGCCGGATTGCCTACCACTCGAAACGATCGACGTTTGCCGAAACTATGCAAGTTCTTCGCAGATCGGTATAAGGTGGGTCGATGTGCCGTGTTTTAAGCTACAACTTGCTATGTCGCAGATTTGCATACGACGAATAGAAGCAGAGTTATAGTTGTTTATATCCGTGAGGCCATGAATCACCATTGACGGCAGGATTGCCTACCACTCGGAACGATCGACGTTTGACGAAACTATTCAAGTTCTTCGCAGATCGGTATAAGATGGGTCGATGTGTCGTGTTTTAAGCTACAAATTGCTATGTCGCAGATTTGCATACGACGAATAGAAGTGGAGTTATAGTTGTTTATATCTGTCAGGCCATGAATCACCATTGACGGCCGGATTGCCTTCCACTCGAAACGATCGATGTTTGACGAAACTATGCAAGTTCGTCGCAGATCGGTATAAGGTGGGTCGTTAGGCCGTTTTTTAAGCTACAAGTTGCTGTGTCGCAGATTCGCATACGACGAATTGAAGCGGAGTTATCGATGTTTATATCTGTGAGGCCATTAATCACCATTGACGACAGGATTGCCTACCACTCGGAACGATCGACGTTTGACGAAACTATGCAAGTTCGTCGCAGATCGGTATAAGGTGGCTCGATGTGTCGTGTTTTAGGCTACAAATTGCTATGTCGCAGATTTGCGTACGACGAATAGAAGCGGAGTTATAGTTGTTTATATCTGTCAGGCAATGAATCACCATTGACGGCCGGATTGCCTACCACTCGGAACGACCGACGTTTGCCGAATCTATGCAAGTTCGTCGCAGATCGGTATAAGGTGGGTCGTTGGGCCGTGTTTTAAGCTACAACTTGCTATGTCGCAGATTCGCATACGACGAATAGAAGCGGAGTTATCGATGTTTATATCTGTGAGGCCATGAATCACCATTGACGACCGGATTGCCTACCACTCGGAACGATCGACGCTTGACGAAACTATGCAAGTTCATCACAGATCGATATAAGGTGGGTCGATGTGTCGTGCTTTAAGCTACAAATTGCTATGTCGCAGATTTGCATACGACGAATAGAAGCGGAGTTATAGTTGTTTATATCTGTGAGGTCATGAATCATCATTGACGGCCGGAATGCCTACCACTCGAAACGATCGATGTTTGACGAAACAATGCAAGTTCGTCGCAGATCGGTATAAGGTGGGTCGATGTGCCGTGTTTTAAGCTACAAATTGCTATGTCGCAGATTTGCATACGACGAATAGAAGCGGAGTTATAGTTGTTTATATCTGTCAGGCCGTGAATCACCATTGACGGCCGGATTGCATACCACTCGGAACGATCGACGTTTGCCGACACTATGCAAGTTCTTCGCAGATCGGTATAAGGTGGGTCTATGTGTCGTGTTTTAAGCTACAAATTGCTATGTCGCAGATTTGCATACGACGAATAGAGGCGGAGTTATAGTTGTTTACATCTGTGAGGCCATGAATCACCATTGACGGCAGGATTGCCAACCACTCGGAACGATCGACTTTTGACGAAACTATGCAAGTTCTTCGCAGATCGGTATAAGATGGGTCGATGTGTCGTGTTTTAAGCTACAAATCGCTATGTCGCAGATTCGCATACGACGAATAGAAGTGGAGTTATAGTTGTTTATATCTGTCAGGCCATGAATCACCATTGACGGCCGGATTGCCTTCCACGCGAAACGTACGATGTTTGACGAAACTATGCAAGTTCTTCGCAGATCGGTATAAGGTGGGTCGATGTGCCGTGTTTTAAGCTACAACTTGCTATGTCGCAGATTCGCATACGACGAATAGAAGCGAAGTTATCGATGTTTATATCTGTGAGGCCATGAATCACCATTGACGACCGGATTGCCTACCACTCGGAACGATCGACGCTTGGCGAAACTATGCAAGTTCGTCTCATATCGGTATAAGGTGGGTCGATGTGTCGTGCTTTAAGCTACAAATTGCTATGTCGCAGATTTGCATACGACGAATAGAAGCGGAGTTATAGTTGTTTATATCTGTCAGGCCATGAATCACCATTGACGGCCGGATTGCCTACCACTCGGAACGATCGACGTTTGCCGAAACTATGCAAGTTCTTCGCAGATCGGTTTAAGGTGGGTCGATGTGCCGTGTTTTAAGCTACAACTTGCTATGTCGCAGATTTGCATACGACGAATAGAAGCAGAGTTATAGTTGTTTATATCCGTGAGGCCATGAATCACCATTGACGGCAGGATTGCCTACCACTCGGAACGATCGACGTTTGACGAAACTATTCAAGTTCTTCGCAGATCGGTATAAGATGGGTCGATGTGTCGTGTTTTAAGCTACAAATTGCTATGTCGCAGATTTGCATACGACGAATAGAAGTGGAGTTATAGTTGTTTATATCTGTCAGGCCATGAATCACCATTGACGGCCGGATTGCCTTCCACTCGAAACGATCGATGTTTGACGAAACTATGCAAGTTCGTCGCAGATCGGTATAAGGTGGGTCGTTGGGCCGTTTTTTAAGCTACAAGTTGCTGTGTCGCAGATTCGCATACGACTAATTGAAGCGGAGTTATCGATGTTTATATCTGTGAGGCCATTAATCACCATTGACGACAGGATTGCCTACCACTCGGAACGATCGACGTTTGACGAAACTATGCAAGTTCGTCGCAGATCGGTATAAGGTGGCTCGAAGTGTCGTGTTTTAGGCTACAAATTGCTATGTCGCAGATTTGCGTACGACGAATAGAAGCGGAGTTATAGTTGTTTATATCTGTCAGGCAATGAATCACCATTGACGGCCGGATTGCCTACCACTCGGAACGATCGACGTTTGCCGAATCTATGCAAGTTCGTCGCAGATCGGTATGAGGTGGGTCGTTGGGCCGTGTTTTAAGCTACAACTTGCTATGTCGCAGATTCGCATACGACGAATAGAAGCGGAGTTATCGATGTTTATATCTGTGAGGCCATGAATCACCATTGACGACCGGATTGCCTACCACTCGGAACGATCGACGCTTGACGAAACTATGCAAGTTCGTCACAGATCGGTATACGGTGGGTCGATGTGTCGTGCTTTAAGCTACAAATTGCTATGTCGCAGATTTGCATACGACGAATAGAAGCGGAGTTATAGTTGTTTATATCTGTTTGGTCATGAATCATCATTGACGGCCGGAATGCCTACCACTCGAAACGATCGATGTTTGACGAAACAATGCAAGTTCGTCGCAGATCGGTATAAGGTGGGTCGATGTGCCGTGTTTTAAGCTACAAATTGCTATGTCGCAGATTTGCATACGACGAATAGAAGCGGAGTTATAGTTGTTTATATCTGTCAGGCCGTGAATCACCATTGACGGCCGGATTGCATACCACTCGGAACGATCGACGTTTGCCGACACTATGCAAGTTCTTCGCAGATCGGTATAAGGTGGGTCTATGTGTCGTGTTTTAAGCTACAAATTGCTATGTCGCAGATTTGCATACGACGAATAGAGGCGGAGTTATAGTTGTTTACATCTGTGAGGCCATGAATCACCATTGACGGCAGGATTGCCAACCACTCGGAACGATCGACTTTTGACGAAACTATGCAAGTTCTTCGCAGATCGGTATAAGATGGGTCGATGTGTCGTGTTTTAAGCTACAAATCGCTATGTCGCAGATTCGCATACGACGAATAGAAGTGGAGTTATAGTTGTTTATATCTGTCAGGCCATGAATCACCATTGACGGCCGGATTGCCTTCCACTCGAAACGTACGATGTTTGACGAAACTATGCAAGTTCTTCGCAGATCGGTATAAGGTGGGTCGATGTGCCGTGTTTTAAGCTACAACTTGCTATGTCGCAGATTCGCATACGACGAATAGAAGCGAAGTTATCGATGTTTATATCTGTGAGGCCATGAATCACCATTGACGACCGGATTGCCTACCACTCGGAACGATCGACGCTTGGCGAAACTATGCAAGTTCGTCTCATATCGGTATAAGGTGGGTCGATGTGTCGTGCTTTAAGCTACAAATTGCTATGTCGCAGATTTGCATACGACGAATAGAAGCGGAGTTATAGTTGTTTATATCTGTGAGGCCATGAATCGCCATTGACGGCAGGATTGCCTACCACTCGGAACGATCGACGTTTGACGAAACTATGCAAGTTCTTCGCAGATCGGTATAAGATGGGTCGATGTGTCGTGTTTTAAGCTACAAATTGCTATGTCGCAGATTCGCATACGACGAATAGAATTGGAGTTATAGTTGTTTATATCTGTCAGGCCATGAATCACCATTGACGGCCGGATTGCCTACCACTCGGAACGATCGACGTTTGCCGAAACTATGCAAGTTCTTCGCAGATCGGTATAAGGTGGGTCGATGTGCCGTGTTTTAAGCTACAACTTGCTATGTCGCAGATTTGCATACGACGAATAGAAGCAGAGTTATAGTTGTTTATATCCGTGAGGCCATGAATCACCATTGACGGCAGGATTGCCTACCACTCGGAACGATCGACGTTTGACGAAACTATTCAAGTTCTTCGCAGATCGGTATAAGATGGGTCGATGTGTCGTGTTTTAAGCTACAAATTGCTATGTCGCAGATTTGCATACGACGAATAGAAGTGGAGTTATAGTTGTTTATATCTGTCAGGCCATGAATCACCATTGACGGCCGGATTGCCTTCCACTCGAAACGATCGATGTTTGACGAAACTATGCAAGTTCGTCGCAGATCGGTATAAGGTGGGTCGTTAGGCCGTTTTTTAAGCTACAAGTTGCTGTGTCGCAGATTCGCATACGACGAATTGAAGCGGAGTTATCGATGTTTATATCTGTGAGGCCATTAATCACCATTGACGACAGGATTGCCTACCACTCGGAACGATCAACGTTTGACGAAACTATGCAAGTTCGTCGCAGATCGGTATAAGGTGGCTCGATGTGTCGTGTTTTAGGCTACAAATTGCTATGTCGCAGATTTGCGTACGACGAATAGAAGCGGAGTTATAGTTGTTTATATCTGTCAGGCAATGAATCACCATTGACGGCCGGATTGCCTACCACTCGGAACGACCGACGTTTGCCGAATCTATGCAAGTTCGTCGCAGATCGGTATAAGGTGGGTCGTTGGGCCGTGTTTTAAGCTACAACTTGCTATGTCGCAGATTCGCATACGACGAATAGAAGCGGAGTTATCGATGTTTATATCTGTGAGGCCATGAATCACCATTGACGACCGGATTGCCTACCACTCGGAACGATCGACGCTTGACGAAACTATGCAAGTTCGTCACAGATCGATATAAGGTGGGTCGATGTGTCGTGCTTTAAGCTACAAATTGCTATGTCGCAGATTTGCATACGACGAATAGAAGCGGAGTTATAGTTGTTTATATCTGTGAGGTCATGAATCATCATTGACGGCCGGAATGCCTACCACTCGAAACGATCGATGTTTGACGAAACAATGCAAGTTCGTCGCAGATCGGTATAAGGTGGGTCGATGTGCCGTGTTTTAAGCTACAAATTGCTATGTCGCAGATTTGCATACGACGAATAGAAGCGGAGTTATAGTTGTTTATATCTGTCAGGCCGTGAATCACCATTGACGGCCGGATTGCATACCACTCGGAACGATCGACGTTTGCCGACACTATGCAAGTTCTTCGCAGATCGGTATAAGGTGGGTCTATGTGTCGTGTTTTAAGCTACAAATTGCTATGTCGCAGATTTGCATACGACGAATAGAGGCGGAGTTATAGTTGTTTACATCTGTGAGGCCATGAATCACCATTGACGGCAGGATTGCCAACCACTCGGAACGATCGACTTTTGACGAAACTATGCAAGTTCTTCGCAGATCGGTATAAGATGGGTCGATGTGTCGTGTTTTAAGCTACAAATCGCTATGTCGCAGATTCGCATACGACGAATAGAAGTGGAGTTATAGTTGTTTATATCTGTCAGGCCATGAATCACCATTGACGGCCGGATTGCCTTCCACTCGAAACCTACGATGTTTGACGAAACTATGCAAGTTCTTCGCAGATCGGTATAAGGTGGGTCGATGTGCCGTGTTTTAAGCTACAACTTGCTATGTCGCAGATTCGCATACGACGAATAGAAGCGAAGTTATCGATGTTTATATCTGTGAGGCCATGAATCACCATTGACGACCGGATTGCCTACCACTCGGAACGATCGACGCTTGGCGAAACTATGCAAGTTCGTCTCATATCGGTATAAGGTGGGTCGATGTGTCGTGCTTTAAGCTACAAATTGCTATGTCGCAGATTTGCATACGACGAATAGAAGCGGAGTTATAGTTGTTTATATCTGTCAGGCCATGAATCACCATTGACGGCCGGATTGCCTACCACTCGGAACGATCGACGTTTGCCGAAACTATGCAAGTTCTTCGCAGATCGGTTTAAGGTGGGTCGATGTGCCGTGTTTTAAGCTACAACTTGCTATGTCGCAGATTTGCATACGACGAATAGAAGCAGAGTTATAGTTGTTTATATCCGTGAGGCCATGAATCACCATTGACGGCAGGATTGCCTACCACTCGGAACGATCGACGTTTGACGAAACTATTCAAGTTCTTCGCAGATCGGTATAAGATGGGTCGATGTGTCGTGTTTTAAGCTACAAATTGCTATGTCGCAGATTTGCATACGACGAATAGAAGTGGAGTTATAGTTGTTTATATCTGTCAGGCCATGAATCACCATTGACGGCGGGATTGCCTTCCACTCGGAACGATCGACGTTTGCCGAATCTATGCAAGTTCGTCGCAGATCGGTATAAGGTGGGTCGTTGGGCCGTGTTTTAAGCTACAACTTGCTTTGTCGCAGATTCGCATACGACGAATAGAAGCGGAGTTATCGATGTTTATATCTGTGAGGCCATGAATCACCATTGACGACCGGATTGCCTACCACTCGGAACGATCGACGCTTGACGAAACTATGCAAGTTCGTCGCAGATCGGTATAAGGTGGGTCGATGTGTCGTGCTTTAAGCTACAAATTGCTATGTCGCAGATTTGCATACGACGAATAGAAGCGGAGTTATAGTTGTTTATATCTGTGAGGTCATGAATCATCATTGACGGCCGGAATGCCTACCACTCGAAACGATCGATGTTTGACGAAACAATGCAAGTTCGTCGCAGATCGCTATAAGGTGGGTCGATGTGCCGTGTTTTAAGCTACAAATTGCTATGTCGCAGATTTGCATACGACGAATAGAAGCGGAGTTATAGTTGTTTATATCTGTCAGGCCGTGAATCACCATTGACGGCTGGATTGCATACCACTCGGAACGATCGACGTTTGCCGACACTATGCAAGTTCTTCGCAGATCGGTATAAGGTGGGTCTATGTGTCGTGTTTTAAGCTACAAATTGCTATGTCGCAGATTTGCATACGACGAATAGAGGCGGAGTTATAGTTGTTTACATCTGTGAGGCCATGAATCACCATTGACGGCAGGATTGCCAACCACTCGGAACGATCGACTTTTGACGAAACTATGCAAGTTCTTCGCAGATCGGTATAAGATGGGTCGATGTGTCGTCTTTTAAGCTACAAATCGCTATGTCGCAGATTTGCATACGACGAATAGAAGCGGAGTTATAGTTGTTTATATCTGTGAGGTCATGAATCATCATTGACGGCCGGAATGCCTACCACTCGAAACGATCGATGTTTGACGAAACAATGCAAGTTCGTCGCAGATCGCTATAAGGTGGGTCGATGTGCCGTGTTTTAAGCTACAAATTGCTATGTCGCAGATTTGCATACGACGAATAGAAGCGGAGTTATAGTTGTTTATATCTGTCAGGCCGTGAATCACCATTGACGGCTGGATTGCATACCACTCGGAACGATCGACGTTTGCCGACACTATGCAAGTTCTTCGCAGATCGGTATAAGGTGGGTCGATGTGTCGTGTTTTAAGCTACAAATTGCTATGTCGCAGATTTGCATACGACGAATAGAGGCGGAGTTATAGTTGTTTATATCTGTGAAGCCATGAATCACCATTGACGGCAGGATTGCCTACCACTCGGAACGATCGACGTTTGACGAAACTATTCAAGTTCTTCGCAGATCGGTATAAGTTGGGTCGATGTGTCGTGTTTTAAGCTACAAATTGCTATGTCGCAGATTTGCATACGACGAATAGAAGTGGAGTTATAGTTGTTTATATCTGTCAGGCCATGAATCACCATTGACGGCCGGATTGCCTTCCACTCGGAACGATCGACGTTTGACGAAACTATGCAAGTTCTTCGCAGATCGGTATAAGGTGGGTCTATGTGTCGTGTTTTAAGGTACAAATTGCTATGTCGCAGATTTGCATACGACGAATAGAGGCGGAGTTATAGTTGTTTATATCTGTGAGGCCATGAATCACCATTGACGGCAGGATTGCCTACCACTCGGAACGATCGACGTTTGACGAAACTATGCAAGTTCTTCGCAGATCGGTATAAGATGGGTCGATGTGTCGTGTTTTAAGCTACAAATTGCTATGTCGCAGATTTGCATACGACGAAGAGAAGTGGAGTTATAGTTGTTTATATCTGTCAGGCCGTGAATCACCATTGACGGCCGGATTGCCTACCACTCGGAACGATCGACGTTTGCCGAAACTATGCAAGTTCTTCGCAGATCGGTATAAGGTGGGTCTATGTGTCGTGTTTTAAGCTACAAACTGCTATGTCGCAGATTTGCATACGACGAATAGAGGCGGAGTTATAGTTGTTTATATCTGTGAGGCCATGAATCACCATTGACGGCAGGATTGCCAACCACTCGGAACGATCGACGTTTGACGAAACTATGCAAGTTCTTCGCAGATCGGTATAAGATGGGTCGATGTGTAGTGTTTTAAGCTACAAATTGCTGTGTCGCAGATTCGCATACGACGAATAGAAGTGGAGTTATAGTTGTTTATATCTGTCAGGCCATGAATCACCATTGACGGCCGGATTGCCTTCCACTCGAAACGATCGATGTTTGACGAAACTATGCAAGTTCTTCGCAGATCGGTATAAGATGGGTCGATGTATCGTGTTTTAAGCTACAAATTGCTATGTCGCAGATTTGCATACGACGAATAGAAGTGGAGTTATAGTTGTTTATATCTGTCAGGCCATGAATCACCATTGACGGCCGGATTGCCTTCCACTCGAAACGATCGATGTTTGACGAAACTATGCAAGTTCGTCGCAGATCGGTATAAGGTGGGTCGTTGGGCCGTGTTTTAAGCTACAAGTTGCTGTGTCGCAGATTCGCATACGACGAATAGAAGCGGAGTTATCGATGTTTATATCTGTGAGGCCATTAATCACCATTGACGACCGGATTGCCTACCACTCGGAACGATCGACATTTGCCGAACCTATGCAAGTTTGTCGCAGATCGGTATAAGGTGGCTCGATGTGTCGTGTTTTAGGCTACAAATTGCTATGTCGCAGATTTGCGTACGACGAATAGAAGCGGAGTTATAGTTGTTTATATCTGTCAGGCAATGAATCACCATTGACGGCCGGATTGCCTACCACTCGGAACGACCGACGTTTGCCGAATCTATGCAAGTTCGTCGCAGATCGGTATAAGGTGGGTCGATGTGTCGTGCTTTAAGCTACAAATTGCTATGTCGCAGATTTGCATACGACGAATAGAAGCGGAGTTATAGTTGTTTATATCTGTGAGGTCATGAATCATCATTGACGGCCGGAATGCCTACCACTCGAAACGATCGATGTTTGACGAAACAATGCAAGTTCGTCGCAGATCGGTATAAGGTGGGTCGATGTGCCGTGTTTTAAGCTACAAATTGCTATGTCGCAGATTTGCATACGACGAATAGAAGCGGAGTTATAGTTGTTTATATCTGTCAGGCCGTGAATCACCATTGACGGCCGGATTGCATACCACTCGGAACGATCGACGTTTGCCGACACTATGCAAGTTCTTCGCAGATCGGTATAAGGTGGGTCTATGTGTCGTGTTTTAAGCTACAACTTGCTTTGTCGCAGATTCGCATACGACGAATAGAAGCGGAGTTATCGATGTTTATATCTGTGAGGCCATGAATCACCATTGACGACCGGATTGCCTACCACTCGGAACGATCGACGCTTGACGAAACTATGCAAGTTCGTCGCAGATCGGTATAAGGTGGGTCGATGTGTCGTGCTTTAAGCTACAAATTGCTATGTCGCAGATTTGCATACGACGAATAGAAGCGGAGTTATAGTTGTTTATATCTGTGAGGTCATGAATCATCATTGACGGCCGGAATGCCTACCACTCGAAACGATCGATGTTTGACGAAACAATGCAAGTTCGTCGCAGATCGCTATAAGGTGGGTCGATGTGCCGTGTTTTAAGCTACAAATTGCTATGTCGCAGATTTGCATACGACGAATAGAAGCGGAGTTATAGTTGTTTATATCTGTCAGGCCGTGAATCACCATTGACGGCTGGATTGCATACCACTCGGAACGATCGACGTTTGCCGACACTATGCAAGTTCTTCGCAGATCGGTATAAGGTGGGTCTATGTGTCGTGTTTTAAGCTACAAATTGCTATGTCGCAGATTTGCATACGACGAATAGAGGCGGAGTTATAGTTGTTTACATCTGTGAGGCCATGAATCACCATTGACGGCAGGATTGCCAACCACTCGGAACGATCGACTTTTGACGAAACTATGCAAGTTCTTCGCAGATCGGTATAAGATGGGTCGATGTGTCGTCTTTTAAGCTACAAATCGCTATGTCGCAGATTTGCATACGACGAATAGAAGCGGAGTTATAGTTGTTTATATCTGTGAGGTCATGAATCATCATTGACGGCCGGAATGCCTACCACTCGAAACGATCGATGTTTGACGAAACAATGCAAGTTCGTCGCAGATCGCTATAAGGTGGGTCGATGTGCCGTGTTTTAAGCTACAAATTGCTATGTCGCAGATTTGCATACGACGAATAGAAGCGGAGTTATAGTTGTTTATATCTGTCAGGCCGTGAATCACCATTGACGGCTGGATTGCATACCACTCGGAACGATCGACGTTTGCCGACACTATGCAAGTTCTTCGCAGATCGGTATAAGGTGGGTCGATGTGTCGTGTTTTAAGCTACAAATTGCTATGTCGCAGATTTGCATACGACGAATAGAGGCGGAGTTATAGTTGTTTATATCTGTGAAGCCATGAATCACCATTGACGGCAGGATTGCCTACCACTCGGAACGATCGACGTTTGACGAAACTATTCAAGTTCTTCGCAGATCGGTATAAGATGGGTCGATGTGTCGTGTTTTAAGCTACAAATTGCTATGTCGCAGATTTGCATACGACGAATAGATGTGGAGTTATAGTTGTTTATATCTGTCAGGCCATGAATCACCATTGACGGCCGGATTGCCTTCCACTCGGAACGATCGACGTTTGCCGAAACTATGCAAGTTCTTCGCAGATCGGTATAAGGTGGGTCTATGTGTCGTGTTTTAAGGTACAAATTGCTATGTCGCAGATTTGCATACGACGAATAGAGGCGGAGTTATAGTTGTTTATATCTGTGAGGCCATGAATCACCATTGACGGCAGGATTGCCTACCACTCGGAACGATCGACGTTTGACGAAACTATGCAAGTTCTTCGCAGATCGGTATAAGATGGGTCGATGTGTCGTGTTTTAAGCTACAAATTGCTATGTCGCAGATTTGCATACGACGAAGAGAAGTGGAGTTATAGTTGTTTATATCTGTCAGGCCGTGAATCACCATTGACGGCCGGATTGCCTACCACTCGGAACGATCGACGTTTGCCGAAACTATGCAAGTTCTTCGCAGATCGGTATAAGGTGGGTCTATGTGTCGTGTTTTAAGCTACAAACTGCTATGTCGCAGATTTGCATACGACGAATAGAGGCGGAGTTATAGTTGTTTATATCTGTGAGGCCATGAATCACCATTGACGGCAGGATTGCCAACCACTCGGAACGATCGACGTTTGACGAAACTATGCAAGTTCTTCGCAGATCGGTATAAGATGGGTCGATGTGTAGTGTTTTAAGCTACAAATTGCTGTGTCGCAGATTCGCATACGACGAATAGAAGTGGAGTTATAGTTGTTTATATCTGTCAGGCCATGAATCACCATTGACGGCCGGATTGCCTTCCACTCGAAACGATCGATGTTTGACGAAACTATGCAAGTTCTTCGCAGATCGGTATAAGATGGGTCGATGTAACGTGTTTTAAGCTACAAATTGCTATGTCGCAGATTTGCATACGACGAATAGAAGTGGAGTTATAGTTGTTTATATCTGTCAGGCCATGAATCACCATTGACGGCCGGATTGCCTTCCACTCGAAACGATCGATGTTTGACGAAACTATGCAAGTTCGTCGCAGATCGGTATAAGGTGGGTCGTTGGGCCGTGTTTTAAGCTACAAGTTGCTGTGTCGCAGATTCGCATACGACGAATAGAAGCGGAGTTATCGATGTTTATATCTGTGAGGCCATTAATCACCATTGACGACCGGATTGCCTACCACTCGGAACGATCGACATTTGCCGAACCTATGCAAGTTTGTCGCAGATCGGTATAAGGTGGCTCGATGTGTCGTGTTTTAGGCTACAAATTGCTATGTCGCAGATTTGCGTACGACGAATAGAAGCGGAGTTATAGTTGTTTATATCTGTCAGGCAATGAATCACCATTGACGGCCGGATTGCCTACCACTCGGAACGACCGACGTTTGCCGAATCTATGCAAGTTCGTCGCAGATCGGTATAAGGTGGGTCGTTGGGCCGTGTTTTAAGCTACAACTTGCTATGTCGCAGATTCGCATACGACGAATAGAAGCGGAGTTATCGATGTTTATATCTGTGAGGCCATGAATCACCATTGACGACCGGATTGCCTACCACTCGGAACGATCGACGCTTGACGAAACTATGCAAGTTCGTCACAGATCGATATAAGGTGGGTCGATGTGTCGTGCTTTAAGCTACAAATTGCTATGTCGCAGATTTGCATACGACGAATAGAAGCGGAGTTATAGTTGTTTATATCTGTGAGGTCATGAATCATCATTGACGGCCGGAATGCCTACCACTCGAAACGATCGATGTTTGACGAAACAATGCAAGTTCGTCGCAGATCGGTATAAGGTGGGTCGATGTGCCGTGTTTTACGCTACAAATTGCTATGTCGCAGATTTGCATACGACGAATAGAAGCGGAGTTATAGTTGTTTATATCTGTCAGGCCGTGAATCACCATTGACGGCCGGATTGCATACCACTCGGAACGATCGACGTTTGCCGACACTATGCAAGTTCTTCGCAGATCGGTATAAGGTGGGTCTATGTGTCGTGTTTTAAGCTACAAATTGCTATGTCGCAGATTTGCATACGACGAATAGAGGCGGAGTTATAGTTGTTTACATCTGTGAGGCCATGAATCACCATTGACGGCAGGATTGCCAACCACTCGGAACGATCGACTTTTGACGAAACTATGCAAGTTCTTCGCAGATCGGTATAAGATGGGTCGATGTGTCGTGTTTTAAGCTACAAATCGCTATGTCGCAGATTCGCATACGACGAATAGAAGTGGAGTTATAGTTGTTTATATCTGTCAGGCCATGAATCACCATTGACGGCCGGTATGCCTTCCACTCGAAACGTACGATGTTTGACGAAACTATGCAAGTTCTTCGCAGATCGGTATAAGGTGGGTCGATGTGCCGTGTTTTAAGCTACAACTTGCTATGTCGCAGATTCGCATACGACGAATAGAAGCGAAGTTATCGATGTTTATATCTGTGAGGCCATGAATCACCATTGACGACCGGATTGCCTACCACTCGGAACGATCGACGCTTGGCGAAACTATGCAAGTTCGTCTCATATCGGTATAAGGTGGGTCGATGTGTCGTGCTTTAAGCTACAAATTGCTATGTCGCAGATTTGCATACGACGAATAGAAGCGGAGTTATAGTTGTTTATATCTGTCAGGCCATGAATCACCATTGACGGCCGGATTGCCTACCACTCGGAACGATCGACGTTTGCCGAAACTATGCAAGTTCTTCGCAGATCGGTTTAAGGTGGGTCGATGTGCCGTGTTTTAAGCTACAACTTGCTATGTCGCAGATTTGCATACGACGAATAGAAGCAGAGTTATAGTTGTTTATATCCGTGAGGCCATGAATCACCATTGACGGCAGGATTGCCTACCACTCGGAACGATCGACGTTTGACGAAACTATTCAAGTTCTTCGCAGATCGGTATAAGATGGGTCGATGTGTCGTGTTTTAAGCTACAAATTGCTATGTCGCAGATTTGCATACGACGAATAGAAGTGGAGTTATAGTTGTTTATATCTGTCAGGCCATGAATCACCATTGAGGGCCGGATTGCCTTCCACTCGAAACGATCGATGTTTGACGAAACTATGCAAGTTCGTCGCAGATCGGTATAAGGTGGGTCGTTGGGCCGTTTTTTAAGCTACAAGTTGCTGTGTCGCAGATTCGCATACGACGAATAGAAGCGGAGTTATAGTTGTTTATATCTGTGAGGTCATGAATCATCATTGACGGCCGGAATGCCTACCACTCGAAACGATCGATGTTTGACGAAACAATGCAAGTTCGTCGCAGATCGCTATAAGGTGGGTCGATGTGTCGTGCTTTAAGCTACAAATTGCTATGTCGCAGATTTGCATACGACGAATAGAAGCGGAGTTATAGTTGTTTATATCTGTCAGGCCGTGAATCACCATTGACGGCTGGATTGCATACCACTCGGAACGATCGACGTTTGCCGACACTATGCAAGTTCTTCGCAGATCGGTATAAGGTGGGTCTATGTGTCGTGTTTTAAGCTACAAATTGCTATGTCGCAGATTTGCATACGACGAATAGAGGCGGAGTTATAGTTGTTTACATCTGTGAGGCCATGAATCACCATTGACGGCAGGATTGCCAACCACTCGGAACGATCGACTTTTGACGAAACTATGCAAGTTCTTCGCAGATCGGTATAAGATGGGTCGATGTGTCGTGTTTTAAGCTACAAATCGCTATGTCGCAGATTCGCATACGACGGATAGAAGTGGAGTTATAGTTGTTTATATCTGTCAGGCCATGAATCACCATTGACGGCCGGATTGCCTTCCACTCGAAACGTACGATGTTTGACGAAACTATGCAAGTTCTTCGCAGATCGGTATAAGGTGGGTCGATGTGCCGTGTTTTAAGCTACAACTTGCTATGTCGCAGATTCGCATACGACGAATAGAAGCGAAGTTATCGATGTTTATATCTGTGAGGCCATGAATCACCATTGACGACCGGATTGCCTACCACTCGGATCGATCGACGCTTGGCGAAACTATGCAAGTTCGTCTCATATCGGTATAAGGTGGGTCGATGTGTCGTGCTTTAAGCTACAAATTGCTATGTCGCAGATTTGCATACGACGAATAGAAGCGGAGTTATAGTTGTTTATATCTGTCAGGCCATGAATCACCATTGACGACCGGATTGCCTACCACTCGGAACGATCGACGTTTGCCGAAACTATGCAAGTTCTTCGCAGATCGGTTTAAGGTGGGTCGATGTGCCGTGTTTTAAGCTACAACTTGCTATGTCGCAGATTTGCATACGACGAATAGAAGCAGAGTTATAGTTGTTTATATCCGTGAGGCCATGAATCACCATTGACGGCAGGATTGCCTACCACTCGGAACGATCGACGTTTGACGAAACTATTCAAGTTCTTCGCAGATCGGTATAAGATGGGTCGATGTGTCGTGTTTTAAGCTACAAATTGCTATGTCGCAGATTTGCATACGACGAATAGAAGTGGAGTTATAGTTGTTTATATCTGTCAGGCCATGAATCACCATTGACGGCCGGATTGCCTTCCACTCGGAACGATCGACGTTTGCCGAATCTATGCAAGTTCGTCGCAGATCGGTATAAGGTGGGTCGTTGGGCCGTGTTTTAAGCTACAACTTGCTATGTCGCAGATTCGCATACGACGAATAGAAGCGGAGTTATCGATGTTTATATCTGTGAGGCCATGAATCACCATTGACGACCGGATTGCCTACCACTCGGAACGATCGACGCTTGACGAAACTATGCAAGTTCGTCGCAGATCGGTATAAGGTGGGTCGATGTGTCGTGCTTTAAGCTACAAATTGCTATGTCGCAGATTTGCATACGACGAATAGAAGCGGAGTTATAGTTGTTTATATCTGTGAGGTCATGAATCATCATTGACGGCCGGAATGCCTACCACTCGAAACGATCGATGTTTGACGAAACAATGCAAGTTCGTCGCAGATCGCTATAAGGTGGGTCGATGTGCCGTGTTTTAAGCTACAAATTGCTATGTCGCAGATTTGCATACGACGAATAGAAGCGGAGTTATAGTTGTTTATATCTGTCAGGCCGTGAATCACCATTGACGGCTGGATTGTATACCACTCGGAACGATCGACGTTTGCCGACACTATGCAAGTTCTTCGCAGATCGGTATAAGGTGGGTCGATGTGTCGTGTTTTAAGCTACAAATTGCTATGTCGCAGATTTGCATACGACGAATAGAGGCGGAGTTATAGTTGTTTATATCTGTGAAGCCATGAATCACCATTGACGGCAGGATTGCCTACCACTCGGAACGATCGACGTTTGACGAAACTATTCAAGTTCTTCGCAGATCGGTATAAGATGGGTCGATGTGTCGTGTTTTAAGCTACAAATTGCTATGTCGCAGATTTGCATACGACGAATAGAAGTGGAGTTATAGTTGTTTATATCTGTCAGGCCATGAATCACCATTGACGGCCGGATTGCCTTCCACTCGGAACGATCGACGTTTGACGAAACTATGCAAGTTCTTCGCAGATCGGTATAAGGTGGGTCTATGTGTCGTGTTTTAAGGTACAAATTGCTATGTCGCAGATTTGCATACGACGAATAGAGGCGGAGTTATAGTTGTTTATATCTGTGAGGCCATGAATCACCATTGACGGCAGGATTGCCTACCACTCGGAACGATCGACGTTTGACGAAACTATGCAAGTTCTTCGCAGATCGGTATAAGATGGGTCGATGTGTCGTGTTTTAAGCTACAAATTGCTATGTCGCAGATTTGCATACGACGAAGAGAAGTGGAGTTATAGTTGTTTATATCTGTCAGGCCATGAATCACCATTGACGGCCGGATTGCCTTCCACTCGAAACGATCGATGTTTGACGAAACTATGCAAGTTCGTCGCAGATCGGTATAAGGTGGGTCGTTGGGCCGTGTTTTAAGCTACAAGTTGCTGTGTCGCAGATTCGCATACGACGAATAGAAGCGGAGTTATCGATGTTTATATCTGTGAGGCCATTAATCACCATTGACGACCGGATTGCCTACCACTCGGAACGATCGACATTTGCCGAACCTATGCAAGTTTGTCGCAGATCGGTATAAGGTGGCTCGATGTGTCGTGTTTTAGGCTACAAATTGCTATGTCGCAGATTTGCGTACCACGAATAGAAGCGCAGTTAAAGTTATCTATATCTGTGAGGCCATGAATCACCATCGACGGCCGGATTGCCTACCACTCGAAACGATCGATGTTTGACGAAACTATGCAAGTTCGTCGCAGATCGGTATAAGGTGGGTCGTTGGGCCGTGTTTTAAGATACAAGTTGCTATGTCGCAGATTCGCATACGACCAATAGAAGCGGAGTTATCGATGTTTATATCAGTGAGGCCATTAATCACCATTGACGGCCGGATTGCCTTCCACTCGAAACGATCGATGTTTGACGAAACTATGCAAGTTCTTCGCAGATCGGTATAAGGTGGGTCGATGTGTCGTGTTTTAAGCTACAAATTGCTATGTCGCAGATTTGCATACGACGAATAGAGGCGGAATTATAGTTGTTTATATCTGTGAGACCATGAATCACCATTGACGGCAGGATTGCCTACCACTCGGAACGATCGACGTTTGACGAAACTATGCAAGTTCTTCGCAGATCGGTATAAGATGGGTCGATGTGTCGTGTTTTAAGCTACATATTGCTACGTCGCAGATTCGCATACGACGAATAGAAGTGGAGTTATAGTTGTTTATATCTGTCAGTCCATGAATCACCATTGACGGCCGGATTGCCTACCACTCGGAACGACAGATGTTTGCCGAAACTATGCAAGTTCGTTGCAGATCGGTATAAGGTGGGTCGTTGGGCCGTGTTTTAAGCTACAAATTGCTATGCCGCAGATTCGCATACGACGAATAGAAGCGGAGTTATCGATGTTTATATCTGTGAGGCCATGAATCACCATCGACGGCCGGATTGCCTACCACTCGGAACGATCGACGTTTGACGAAACTATGCAAGTTCTTCGCAGATCGGTATAAGGTGGCTCGATGTGCCGTGTTTTAAGCTACAAATTGCTATGTCGCAAATTTGCATACGACGAATAGAAGCGGAGTTATAGTTGTTTATATCTGTCAGGCCGTGAATCACCATTGACGGCCGGATTGCCTATCACTCGGAACGATCGACGTTTGCCGAAACTATGCAAGTTCTTCGCAGATCGGTATAAGGTGGCTCGATGTGCCGTGTTTTAAGCTACAAATTGCTATGTCGCAGATTTGCATACGACGAATAGAGGCGGAGTTATAGTTGTTTATATCTGTGAGGCCATGAATCACCATTGACGGCAGGATTGCCTACCACTCGGAACGATCGACGTTTGACGAAACTATGCAAGTTCTTCGCAGATCGGTATAAGATGGGTCGATGTGTCGTGTTTTAAGCTACATATTGCTACGTCGCAGATTCGCATACGACGAATAGAAGTGGAGTTATAGTTGTTTATATCTGTCAGTCCATGAATCACCATTGACGGCCGGATTGCCTACCACTCGGAACGACAGACGTTTGCCGAAACTATGCAAGTTCGTTGCAGATCGGTATAAGGTGGGTCGTTGGGCCGTGTTTTAAGCTACAAATTGCTATGCCGCAGATTCGCATACGACGAATAGAAGCGGAGTTATCGATGTTTATATCTGTGAGGCCATGAATCACCATCGACGGCCGGATTGCCTACCACTCGGAACGATCGATGTTTGACGAAACTATGCAAGTTCTTCGCAGATCGGTATAAGGTGGGTCGATGTGTCGTGTTTTAAGCTACAAATTGCTATGTCGCAGATTTGCATACGACGAATAGAGGCGGAGTTATAGTTGTTTATATCTGTGAGGCCATGAATCACCATTGACGGCAGGATTGCCTACCACTCGGAACGATCGGCGTTTGACGAAACTATGCAAGTTCTTCGCAGATCGGTATAAGATGGGTCGATGTGTCGTGTTTTAAGCTACAAATTGCTATGTCGCAGATTTGCATACGACGAATAGAAGTGGAGTTATAGTTGTTTATATCTGTCAGGCCATGAATCACCATTGACGGCCGGATTGCCTTCCACTCGAAACGATCGATGTTTGACGAAACTATGCAAGTTCGTCGCAGATCGGTATAAGGTGGGTCGTTGGGCCGTTTTTTAAGCTACAAGTTGCTGTGTCGCAGATTCGCATACGACGAATAGAAGCGGAGTTATCGATGTTTATATCTGTGAGGCCATTAATCACCATTGACGACAGGATTGCCTACCACTCGGAACGATCGACGTTTGACGAAACTATGCAAGTTCGTCGCAGATCGGTATAAGGTGGCTCGATGTGTCGTGTTTTAGGCTACAAATTGCTATGTCGCAGATTTGCGTACGACGAATAGAAGCAGAGTTATAGTTGTTTATATCTGTCAGGCCATGAATCACCATTGACGGCCGGATTGCCTACCACTCGGAACGACCGACGTTTGCCGAAACTATGCAAGTTCGTCGCAAATCGGTATAAGGTGGCTCGATGTGTCGTGTTTTAGGCTACAAATTGCTATGTCGCAGATTTGCGTACGACGAATAGACGCGCAGTTATAGTTGTTTATATCGGTCAGGCCATGAATCACCATTGACGGCCAGAATGCCTACCACTCGAAACGATCGATGTTTGACGAAACTATGCGAGTTCGTCGCAGATCGGTATAAGGTGGGTCGATGTGTCGTGCTTTAAGCTACAAATTGCTATGTCGCAGATTTGCATACGATGAATAGAAGCGGAGTTATAGTTCTTTATATCTGTGAGGCCATGAATCATCATTGACGGCCGGAATGCCTACCACTCGAAACGATCGATGTTTGACGAAACTATGCAAGTTCCTCGCAGATCGGTATAAGGTGGGTCGATGTGTCGTGTTTTAGGCTACAAATTGCTATGTTGCAGATTAGCGTACGACGAATAGAAGCGCAGTTATAGTTGTTTATATCGGTCAGGCCATGAATCACCATTGACGGCCAGAATGCCTACCACTCGAAACGATCGATGTTTGACGAAACTATGCAAGTTCGTCGCAGATCGGTATAAGGTGGGTCGATGTGTCGTGCTTTAAGCAACAAATTGCTATGTCGTAGATTTGCATACGATGAATAGAAGCGGAGTTATAGTTCTTTATATCTGTGAGGCCATGAATCATCATTGACGGCCGGAATGCCTACCACTCGAAACGATCGATGTTTGACGAAACTATGCAAGTTCGTCGCAGATCGGTATAAGGTGAGTCGATGTGTAGTGCTTTAAGCTACAAATTGCTATGTCGCAGATTTGCATACGACGAATAGAAGCGGAGTTATAGTTGTCTATATCTGTGAGGCCATGAATCACCATCGACGGCCGGATTGCCTACCACTCGAAACGATCGATGTTTGACGAAACTATGCAAGTTCTTCGCAGATCGGTATAAGGTGGGTCGATGTGCCGTGTTTTAAGCTACAAATTGCTATGTCGCAGATTTGCATACGACGAATAGAAGCGGAGTTATAGTTGTTTATATCTGTCAGGCCATGAATCACCATTGGCGGCAGGATTGCCTACCACTCGGAACGATCGACGTTTGCCGAAACTATGCAAGTTCGTTGCAGATCGGTATAAGGTGGGTCGTTGGGCCGTGTTTTAAGCTACAAATTGCTATGCCGCAGATTCGCATACGACGAATAGAAGCGGAGTTATCGATGTTTATATCTGTGAGGCCATGAATCACCATCGACGGCCGGATTGCCTACCACTCGGAACGATCGATGTTTGACGAAACTATGCAAGTTCTTCGCAGATCGGTATAAGGTGGGTCGTTGGGCCGTTTTTTAAGCTACAAGTTGCTGTGTCGCAGATTCGCATACGACGAATAGAAGCGGAGTTATCGATGTTTATATCTGTGAGGCCATTAATCACCATTGACGACAGGATTGCCTACCACTCGGAACGATCGACGTTTGACGAAACTATGCAAGTTCTCCGCAGATCCGTATAAGATGGGTCGATGTGTCGTGTTTTAAGCTACAAATTGTTATGTCGCAGATTTGCATACGACGAATAGAAGTGGAGTTATAGTTGTTTATATCTGTCAGGCCATGAATCACCATTGACGGCCGGATTGCCTTCCACTCGAAACGATCGATGTTTGACGAAACTATGCAAGTTCGTCGCAGATCGGTATAACGTGGGTCGTTGGGCCGTTTTTTAAGCTACAAGTTGCTGTGTCGCAGATTCGCATACGACGAATAGAAGCGGAGTTATCGATGTTTATATCTGTGAGGCCATTAATCACCATTGACGACAGGATTGCCTACCACTCGGAACGATCGACGTTTGACGAAACTATGCAAGTTCGTCGCAGATCGGTATAAGGTGGCTCGATGTGTCGTGTTTTAGGCTACAAATTGCTATGTCGCAGATTTGCGTACGACGAATAGAAGCGGAGTTATAGTTGTTTATATCTGTCAGGCCATGAATCACCATTGACGGCCGGATTGCCTACCACTCGGAACGACCGACGTTTGCCGAAACTATGCAAGTTCGTCGCAAATCGGTATAATGTGGCTCGATGTGTCGTGTTTTAGGCTACAAATTGCTATGTCGCAGATTTGCGTACGACGAATAGAAGCGCAGTTATAGTTGTTTATATCGGTCAGGCCATGAATCACCATTGACGGCCAGAATGCCTACCACTCGAAACGATCGATGTTTGACGAAACTATGCAAGTTCGTCGCAGATCGGTATAAGGTGGGTCGATGTGTCGTGCTTTAAGCTACAAATTGCTATGTCGTAGATTTGCATACGATGAATAGAAGCGGAGTTATAGTTCTTTATATCTGTGAGGCCATGAATCATCATTGACGGCCGGAATGCCTACCACTCGAAACGATCGATGTTTGACGAAACTATGCAAGTTCGTCGCAGATCGGTATAAGGTGGGTCGTTGGGCCGTGTTTTAAGATACAAGTTGCTATGTCGCAGATTCGCATACGACCAATAGAAGCGGAGTTATCGATGTTTATATCTGTGAGGCCATGAATCATCATTGACGGCCGGAATGCCTACCACTCGAAACGATCGATGTTTGACGAAACTATGCAAGTTCGTCGCAGATAGGTATAAGGTGGGTCGATGTGTAGTGCTTTAAGCTACAAATTGCTATGTCGCAGATTTGCATACGACGAATAGAAGCGGAGTTATAGTTGTCTATATCTGTGAGGCCATGAATCACCATCGACGGCCGGATTGCCTACCACTCGAAACGATCGATGTTTGACGAAACTATGCAAGTTCGTCGCAGATCGGTATAAGGTGGGTCGTTGGGCCGTGTTTTAAGATACAAGTTGCTATGTCGCAGATTCGCATACGACCAATAGAAGCGGAGTTATCGATGTTTATATCTGTGAGGCCATGAATCACCATTGACGGCAGGATTGCCTACCACTCGGAACGATCGACGTTTGACGAAACTATGCAAGTTCTTCGCAGATCGGTATAAGGTGGGTCGATGTGTCGTGTTTTAAGCTACAAATTGCTATGTCGCAGATTTGCATACGACGAATAGAGGCGGAGTTATAGTTGTTTATATCTGTGAGGCCATGAATCACCATTGACGGCAGGATTGCCTACCACTCGGAACGATCGGCGTTTGACGAAACTATGCAAGTTCTTCGCAGATCGGTATAAGATGGGTCGATGTGTCGTGTTTTAAGCTACAAATTGCTATGTCGCAGATTTGCATACGACGAATAGAAGTGGAGTTATAGTTGTTTATATCTGTCAGGCCATGAATCACCATTGACGGCCGGATTGCCTTCCACTCGAAACGATCGATGTTTGACGAAACTATGCAAGTTCGTCGCAGATCGGTATAAGGTGGGTCGTTGGGCCGTTTTTTAAGCTACAAGTTGCTGTGTCGCAGATTCGCATACGACGAATAGAAGCGGAGTTATCGATGTTTATATCTGTGAGGCCATTAATCACCATTGACGACAGGATTGCCTACCACTCGGAACGATCGACGTTTGACGAAACTATGCAAGTTCGTCGCAGATCGGTATAAGGTGGCTCGATGTGTCGTGTTTTAGGCTACAAATTGCTATGTCGCAGATTTGCGTACGACGAATAGAAGCAGAGTTATAGTTGTTTATATCTGTCAGGCCATGAATCACCATTGACGGCCGGATTGCCTACCACTCGGAACGACCGACGTTTGCCGAAACTATGCAAGTTCGTCGCAAATCGGTATAAGGTGGCTCGATGTGTCGTGTTTTAGGCTACAAATTGCTATGTCGCAGATTTGCGTACGACGAATAGAAGCGCAGTTATAGTTGTTTATATCGGTCAGGCCATGAATCACCATTGACGGCCAGAATGCCTACCACTCGAAACGATCGATGTTTGACGAAACTATGCAAGTTCGTCGCAGATCGGTATAAGGTGGGTCGATGTGTCGTGCTTTAAGCTACAAATTGCTATGTCGCAGATTTGCATATGATGAATAGAAGCGGAGTTATAGTTCTTTATATCTGTGAGGCCATGAATCATCATTGACGGCCGGAATGCCTACCACTCGAAACGATCGATGTTTGACGAAACTATGCAAGTTCCTCGCAGATCGGTATAAGGTGGGTCGTTGGGCCGTGTTTTAAGATACAAGTGGCTATGTCGCAGATTCGCATACGACCAATAGAAGCGGAGTTATCGATGTTTATATCTGTGAGGCCATCATTCACCATTGACGGCAGGATTGCCTACCACTCGGAACGATCGACGTTTGACGAAACTATGCAAGTTCTTCGCAGATCGGTATAAGGTGGGTCGATGTGCCGTGTTTTAAGCTACAAATTGCTATGTCGCAGATTTGCATACGACGAATAGAAGCGGAGTTATAGTTGTTTATATCTGTCAGGCCGTGAATCACCATTGACGGCAGGATTGCCTACCACTCGGAACGATCGACGTTTGACGAAACTATGCAAGTTCTTCGCAGATCGGTATAAGATGGGTCGATGTGTCGTGTTTTAAGCTACATATTGCTACGTCGCAGATTCGCATACGACGAATAGAAGTGGAGTTATAGTTGTTTATATCTGTCAGTCCATGAATCACCATTGACGGCCGGATTGCCTACCACTCGGAACGACAGACGTTTGCCGAAACTATGCAAGTTCGTTGCAGATCGGTATAAGGTGGGTCGTTGGGCCGTGTTTTAAGCTACAAATTGCTATGCCGCAGATTCGCATACGACGAATAGAAGCGGAGTTATCGATGTTTATATCTGTGAGGCCATGAATCACCATCGACGGCCGGATTGCCTACCACTCGGAACGATCGATGTTTGACGAAACTATGCAAGTTCTTCGCAGATCGGTATAAGGTGGGTCGATGTGTCGTGTTTTAAGCTACAAATTGCTATGTCGCAGATTTGCATACGACGAATAGAGGCGGAGTTATAGTTGTTTATATCTGTGAGGCCATGAATCACCATTGACGGCAGGATTGCCTACCACTCGGAACGATCGACGTTTGACGAAACTATGCAAGTTCTTCGCAGATCGGTATAAGATGGGTCGATGTGTCGTGTTTTAAACTACAAATTGCTATGTCGCAGATTTGCATACGACGAATAGAAGTGGAGATATAGTTGTTTATATCTGTCAGGCCATGAATCACCATTGACGGCCGGATTGCCTTCCACTCGAAACGATCGATGTTTGACGAAACTATGCAAGTTTGTCGCAGATCGGTATAAGGTGGGTCGTTGGGCCGTTTTTTAAGCTACAAGTTGCTGTGTCGCAGATTCGCATACGACGAATAGAAGCGGAGTTATCGATGTTTATATCTGTGAGGCCATTAATCACCATTGACGACAGGATTGCCTACCACTCGGAACGATCGACGTTTGACGAAACTATGCAAGTTCGTCGCAGATCGGTATAAGGTGGCTCGATGTGTCGTGTTTTAGGCTACAAATTGCTATGTCGCAGATTTGCATACGACGAATAGAAGCGGAGTTATAGTTGTTTATATCTGTCAGTCCATGAATCACCATTGACGGCCGGATTGCCTACCACTCGGAACGACAGACGTTTGCCGAAACTATGCAAGTTCGTTGCAGATCGGTATAAGGTGGGTCGTTGGGCCGTGTTTTAAGCTACAAATTGCTATGCCGCAGATTCGCATACGACGAATAGAAGCGGAGTTATCGATGTTTATATCTGTGAGGCCATTAATCACCATCGACGGCCGGATTGCCTACCACTCGGAACGATCGACGTTTGACGAAACTATGCAAGTTCGTCGCAGATCGGTATAAGGTGGCTCGATGTGTCGTGTTTTAGGCTACAAATTGCTATGTCGCAGATTTGCGTACGACGAATAGAAGCGGAGTTATAGTTGTTTATATCTGTCAGGCCATGAATCACCATTGACGGCCGGATTGCCTACCACTCGGAACGACCGACGTTTGCCGAAACTATGCAAGTTCGTCGCAAATCGGTATAATGTGGCTCGATGTTTCGTGTTTTAGGCTACAAATTGCTATGTCGCAGATTTGCGTACACGAATAGAAGCGCAGTTATAGTTGTTTATATCGGTCAGGCCATGAATCACCATTGACGGCCAGAATGCCTACCACTCGAAACGATCGATGTTTGACGAAACTATGCAAGTTCGTCGCAGATCGGTATAAGGTGGGTCGATGTGTAGTGCTTAAGCTACAAATTGCTATGTCGCAGATTTGCATACGACGAATAGAAGCGGAGTTATAGTTGTCTATATCTGTGAGGCCATGAATCACCATCGACGGCCGGATTGCCTACCACTCGAAACGATCGATGTTTGACGAAACTATGCAAGTTCGTCGCAGATCGGTATAAGGTGGGTCGTTGGGCCGTGTTTTAAGATACAAGTTGCTATGTCGCAGATTCGCATACGACCAATAGAAGCGGAGTTATCGATGTTTATATCTGTGAGGCCATGAATCATCATTGACGGCCGGAATGCCTACCACTCGAAACGATCGATGTTTGACGAAACTATGCAAGTTTGTCGCAGATCGGTATAAGGTGGGTCGATGTGTAGTGCTTTAAGCTACAAATTGCTATGTCGCAGATTTGCATACGACGAATAGAAGCGGAGTTATAGTTGTCTATATCTGTGAGGCCATGAATCACCATCGACGGCCGGATTGCCTACCACTCGAAACGATCGATGTTTGACGAAACTATGCAAGTTCGTCGCAGATCGGTATAAGGTGGGTCGTTGGGCCGTGTTTTAAGATACAAGTTGCTATGTCGCAGATTCGCATACGACCAATAGAAGCGGAGTTATCGATGTTTATATCTCTGAGGCCATGAATCACCATTGACGGCAGGATTGCCTACCACTCGGAACGATCGAAGTTTGACGAAACTATGCAAGTTCTTCGCAGATCGGTATAAGGTGGGTCGATGTGCCGTGTTTTAAGCTACAAATTGCTATGTTGCAGATTTGCATACGACGAATAGAAGCGGAGTTATAGTTGTTTATATCTGTCAGGCCGTGAATCACCATTGACGGCCGGATTGCCTACCACTCGGAACGATCGACGTTTGCCGAAACTATGCAAGTTCTTCGCAGATAGGTATAAGGTGGGTCGATGTGTCGTGTTTTAAGCTACAAATTGCTATGTCGCAGATTTGCATACGACGAATAAAGGCGGAGTTATAGTTGTTTATATCTGTGAGACCATGAATCACCATTGACGGCAGGATTGCCTACCACTCGGAACGATCGACGTTTGACGAAACTATGCAAGTTCTTCGCAGATCGGTATAAGATGGGTCGATGTGTCGTGTTTTAAGCTACATATTGCTACGTCGCAGATTCGCATACGACGAATAGAAGTGGAGTTATAGTTGTTTATATCTGTCAGTCCATGAATCACCATTGACGGCCGGATTGCCTACCACTCGGAACGACAGACGTTTGCCGAAACTATGCAAGTTCGTTGCAGATCGGTATAAGGTGGGTCGTTGGGCCGTGTTTTAAGCTACAAATTGCTATGCCGCAGATTCGCATACGACGAATAGAAGCGGAGTTATCGATGTTTATATCTGTGAGGCCATGAATCACCATCGACGGCCGGATTGCCTACCACTCGGAACGATCGACGTTTGCCGAAACTATGCAAGTTCTTCGCAGATCGGTATAAGGTGGCTCGATGTGCCGTGTTTTAAGCTACAAATTGCTATGTCGCAGATTTGCATACGACGAATAGAGGCGGAGTTATAGTTGTTTATATCTGTGAGGCCATGAATCACCATTGACGGCAGGATTGCCTACCACTCGGAACGATCGACGGTTGACGAAACTATGCAAGTTCTTCGCAGATCGGTATAAGATGGGTCGATGTGTCGTGTTTTAAGCTACATATTGCTACGTCGCAGATTCGCATACGACGAATAGAAGTGGAGTTATAGTTGTTTATATCTGTCAGTCCATGAATCACCATTGACGGCCGGATTGCCTACCACTCGGAACGACAGACGTTTGCCGAAACTATGCAAGTTCGTTGCAGATCGGTATAAGGTGGGTCGTTGGACCGTGTTTTAAGCTACAAATTGCTATGCCGCAGATTCGCATACGACGAATAGAAGCGGAGTTATCGATGTTTATATCTGTGAGGCCATGAATCACCATCGACGGCCGGATTGCCTACCACTCGGAACGATCGATGTTTGACGAAACTATGCAAGTTCTTCGCAGATCGGTATAAGGTGGGTCGATGTGTCGTGTTTTAAGCTACAAATTGCTATGTCGCAGATTTGCATACGACGAATAGAGGCGGAGTTATAGTTGTTTATATCTGTGAGGCCATGAATCACCATTGACGGCAGGATTGCCTACCACTCGGAACGATCGACGTTTGACGAAACTATGCAAGTTCTTCGCAGATCGGTATAAGATGGGTCGATGTGTCGTGTTTTAAGCTACAAATTGCTATGTCGCAGATTTGCATACGACGAATAGAAGTGGAGTTATAGTTGTTTATATCTGTCAGGCCATGAATCACCATTGACGGCCGGATTGCCTTCCACTCGAAACGATCGATGTTTGACGAAACTATGCAAGTTCGTCGCAGATCGGTATAAGGTGGGTCGTTGGGCCGTTTTTTAAGCTACAAGTTGCTGTGTCGCAGATTCGCATACGACGAATAGAAGCGGAGTTATCGATGTTTATATCTGTGAGGCCATTAATCACCATTGACGACAGGATTGCCTACCACTCGGAACGATCGACGTTTGACGAAACTATGCAAGTTCGTCGCAGATCGGTATAAGGTGGCTCGATGTGTCGTGTTTTAGGCTACAAATTGCTATGTCGCAGATTTGCGTACGACGAATAGAAGCGGAGTTATAGTTGTTTATATCTGTCAGGCCATGAATCACCATTGACGGCCGGATTGCCTACCACTCGGAACGACCGACGTTTGCCGAAACTATGCAAGTTCGTCGCAAATCGGTATAAGGTGGCTCGATGTGTCGTGTTTTAGGCTACAAATTGCTATGTCGCACATTTGCGTACGACGAATAGAAGCGCAGTTATAGTTGTTTATATCGGTCAGGCCATGAATCACCATTGACGGCCAGAATGCCTACCACTCGAAACGATCGATGTTTGACGAAACTATGCAAGTTCGTCGCAGATCGGTATAAGGTGGGTCGATGTGTCGTGCTTTAAGCTACAAATTGCTATGTCGCAGATTTGCATACGATGAATAGAAGCGGAGTTATAGTTCTTTATATCTGTGAGGCCATGAATCATCATTGACGGCCGGAATGCCTACCACTCGAAACGATCGATGTTTGACGAAACTATGCAAGTTCCTCGCAGATCGGTATAAGGTGGGTCGATGTGTAGTGCTTTAAGCTACAAATTGCTATGTCGCAGATTTGCATACGACGAATAGAAGCGGAGATATAGTTGTCTATATCTGTGAGGCCATGAATCACCATCGACGGCCGGATTGCCTACCACTCGAAACGATCGATGTCTGACGAAACTATGCAAGTTCGTCGCAGATCGGTATAAGGTGGGTCGTTGGGCCGTGTTTTAAGATACAAGTTGCAATGACGCAGATTCGCATACGACCAATAGAAGCGGAGTTATCGATGTTTATATCTGTGAGGCCATGAATCACCATTGACGGCAGGATTGCCTACCACTCGGAACGATCGACGTTTGACGAAACTATGCAAGTTCTTCGCAGATCGGTATAAGGTGGGTCGATGTGCCGTGTTTTAAGCTACACATTGCTATGTCGCAGATTTGCATACGACGAATAGAAGCGGAGTTATAGTTGTTTATATCTGTCAGGCCGTGAATCACCATTGACGGCCGGATTGCCTACCACTCGGAACGATTGATGTTTGCCGAAACTATGCAAGTTCTTCGCAGATCGGTATAAGGTGGGTCGATGTGTCGTGTTTTAAGCTACAAATTGCTATGTCGCAGAATTGCATACGACGAATAGAGGCGGAGTTATAGTTGTTTATATCTGTGTGGCCTTGAATCACCATTGACGGCAGGATTGCCTACCACTCGGAACGATCGACGTTTGACGAAACTATGCAAGTTCTTCGCAGATCGGTATAAGATGGGTCGATGTGTCGTGTTTTAAGCTACAAATTGCTATGTCGCAGATTCGCATACGACGAATAGAAGTGGAGTTATAGTTGTTTATATCTGTCAGGCCATGAACCACCATTGACGGCCGGATTGCCTACCACTCGAAACGATCGATGTTTGACGAAACTATGCAAGTTCGTCGCAGATCGGTATAAGGTGGGTCGTTGGGCCGTGTTTTAAGATACAAATTGCTATGTCGCAGATTTGCATACGACGAATAGAAGCGGAGTTATAGTTGTTTATATCTGTCAGGCCATGAATCACCATTGACGGCCGGATTGCCTTCCACTCGAAACGATCGATGTTTGACGAAACTATGCAAGTTCGTCGCAGATCGGTATAAGGTGGGTCGATGTGTCGTGCTTTAAGCTACAAATTGCTATGTCGCAGATTTGCATACGACGAATAGAAGCGGAGTTATAGTTGTTTATATCTGTGAGGCCATGAATCATCATTGACGGCCGGAATGCCTACCACTCGAAACGATCGATGTTTGACGAAACTATGCAAGTTCGTCGCAGATCGGTATAAGGTGGCTCGATGTGTCGTGTTTTAGGCTACAAATTGCTATGTCGCAGATTTGCGTACGACGAATAGAAGCGGAGTTATAGTTGTTTATATCTGTCAGGCCATGAACCACCATTGACGGCCGGATTGCCTACCACTCGGAACGACCGACGTTTGCCGAAACTATGCAAGTTCGTCGCAGATCGGTATAAGGTGGGTCGTTGGGCCGTGTTTTAAGCTACAAATTGCTATGTCGCAGATTTGCATACGACGAATAGAAGCAGAGTTATAGTTGTTTATATCTGTCAGGCCATGAATCGCCATTGACGGCCGGATTGCCTTCCACTCGAAACGATCGATGTTTGACGAAACTATGCAAGTTCGTCGCAGATCGGTATAAGGTGGGTCGATGTGTCGTGCTTTAAGCTACAAATTGCTATGTCGCAGATTTGCATACGACGAATAGAAGCGGAGTTATAGATGTTTATATCTGTGAGGCCATGAATCATCATTGACGGCCGGAATGCCTACCACTCGAAACGATCGATGTTTGACGAAACTATGCAAGTTCGTCGCAGATCGGTATAAGGTGGGTCGATGTGTAGTGCTTTAAGCTACAAATTGCTATGTCGCAGATTTGCATACGACGAATAGAAGCGGAGTTATAGTTGTCTATATCTGTGAGGCCATGAATCACCATCGACGGCCGGATTGCCTACCACTCGAAACGATCGATGTTTGACGAAACTATGCAAGTTCGTCGCAGATCGGTATAAGGTGGGTCGTTGGGCCGTGTTTTAAGATACAAATTGCTATGTCGCAGATTTGCATACGACGAATAGAAGCGGAGTTATAGTTGTTTATATCTGTCAGGCCATGAAACACCATTGACGGCCGGATTGCCTTCCACTCGAAACGATCGATGTTTGACGAAACTATGCAAGTTCGTCGCAGATCGGTATAAGGTGGGTCGATGTGTCGTGCTTTAAGCTACAAATTGCTATGTCGCAGATTTGCATACGACGAATAGAAGCGGAGTTATAGTTGTTTATATCTGTGAGGCCATGAATCATCATTGACGGCCGGAATGCCTACCACTCGAAACGATCGATGTTTGACGAAACTATGCAAGTTCGTCGCAGATCGGTATAAGGTGGGTCGATGTGTAGTGCTTTAAGCTACAAATTGCTATGTCGCAGATTTGCATACGACGAATAGAAGCGGAGTTATAGTTGTCTATATCTGTGAGGCCATGAATCACCATCGACGGCCGGATTGCCTACCACTCGGAACGATCGACGTTTGACGAAACTATGCAAGTTCTTCGCAGATCGGTATAAGGTGGGTCGATGTGCCGTGTTTCAAGCTACACATTGCTATGTCGCAGATTTGCATACGACGAATAGAAGCGGAGTTATAGTTGTTTATATCTGTCAGGCCGTGAATCACCATTGACGGCCGGATTGCCTGCCACTCGGAACGATCGATGTTTGCCGAAACTATGCAAGTTCTTCGCAGATCGGTATAAGGTGGGTCGATGTGTCGTGTTTTAAGCTACAAATTGCTATGTCGCAGATTTGCATACGACGAATAGAGGCGGAGTTATAGTTGTTTATATCTGTGAGGCCATGAATCACCATTGACGGCAGGATTGCCTACCACTCGGAACGATCGACGTTTGACGAAACTATGCAAGATCGTCGCAGATCGGTATAAGGTGGCTCGATGTGTCGTGTTTTAGGCTACAAATTGCTATGTCGCATATTTGCGTGCGACGAATAGAAGCGGAGTTATAGTTGTTTATATCTGTCAGGCCATGAATCAACATTGACGGCCGGATTGCCTACCACTCGGAACGATCGACGTTTGCCGAAACTATGCAAGTTCGTCGCAGATCGGTATAAGGTGGCTCGATGTGTCGTGTTTTAGGCTACAAATTGCTATGTCGCAGATTTGCGTACGACGAATAGAAGCGGAGTTATAGTTGTTTATATCTGTCAGGCCATGAACCACCATTGACGGCCGGATTGCCTACCACTCGGAACGATCGACGTTTGCCGAAACTATGCAAGTTCGTCGCAGATCGGTATAAGGTGGCTCGATGTGTGGTGTTTTAGGCTACAAATTGCTATGTCGCAGATTTGCGTACGACGAATAGAAGCGGAGTTATAGTTGTTTATATCTGTCAGGCCATGAATCACCATTGACGGCCGGATTGCCTTCCACTCGAAACGATCGATGTTTGACGAAACTATGCAAGTTCGTCGCAGATCGGTATAAGGTGGGTCGATGTGTCGTGCTTTAAGCTACAAACTGCTATGTCGCAGATTTGCATACGACGAATAGAAGCGGAGTTATAGTTGTTTATATCTGTGAGGCCATGAATCATCATTGACGGCCGGAATGCCTACCACTCGAAACGATCGATGTTTGACAAAACTATGCAAGTTCGTCGCAGAACGGTATAAGGTGGGTCGATGTGTAGTGCTTTAAGCTACAAATTGCTATGTCGCAGATTTGCATACGACGAATAGAAGCGGAGTTATAGTTGTCTATATCTGTGAGGCCATGAATCACCATCGACGGCCGGATTGCCTACCACTCGAAACGATCGATGTTTGACGAAACTATGCAAGTTCGTCGCAGATCGGTATAAGGTGGGTCGTTGGGCCGTGTTTTAAGATACAAATTGCTATGTCGCAGATTTGCATACGACGAATAGAAGCGGAGTTATAGTTGTTTATATCTGTCAGGCCATGAATCACCATTGACGGCCGGATTGCCTTCCACTCAAAACGATCGATGTTTGACGAAACTATGCAAGTTCGTCGCAGATCGGTATAAGGTGGGTCGATGTGTCGTGCTTTAAGCTACAAATTGCTATGTCGCAGATTTGCATACGACGAATAGAAGCGGAGTTATAGTTGTCTATATCTGTGAGGCCATGAATCACCATCGACGGCCGGATTGCCTACCACTCGGAACGATCGACGTTTGACGAAACTATGCAAGTTCTTCGCAGATCGGTATAAGGTGGGTCGATGTGCCGTGTTTTAAGCTACACATTGCTATGTCGCAGATTTGCATACGACGAATAGAAGCGGAGTTATAGTTGTTTATATCTGTCAGGCCGTGAATCACCATTGACGGCCGGATTGCCTTCCACTCGAAACGATCGATGTTTGACGAAACTATGCAAGTTCGTCGCAGATCGGTATAAGGTGGGTCGTTGGGCCGTGTTTTAAGCTACAAGTTGCTGTGTCGCAGATTCGCATACGGCGCATAGAAGCGGAGTTATCGATGTTTATATCTGTGAGGCCATTAATCACCATTGACGACAGGATTGCCTACCACTCGGAATGATCGACGTTTGACGAAACTAGGCAAGTTCGTCGCAGATCGGTATAAGGTGGGTCGTTGGGCCGTGTTTTGAGATACAAATTGCTATGTCGCAGATTCGCATACGACCAATAGAAGCGGAGTTATCGATGTTTATATCTGTGAGGCCATTAATCACCATTGACGACAGGATTGCCTACCACTCGGAACGATCGACGTTTGACGAAACTATGCAAGTTCGTCGCAGATCGGTATAAGGTGGCTCGATGTGTCGTGTTTTAGGCTACAAATTGCTATGTCGCAGATTCGCATACGACGAATAGAAGTGGAGTTATAGTTGTTTATATCTGTCAGGCCATGAATCACCATTGACGGCCGGATTGCCTACCACTCGGAACGATCGACGTTTGCCGAAACTATGCAAGTTCTTCGCAGATCGGTATAAGGTGGGTCGATGTGCCGTGTTTTAAGCTACAAATTGCTATGTCGCAGATTTGCATACGACGAATAGAAGCGGAGTTATAGTTGTTTATATCTGTCAGGCCGTGAATCACCATTGACGGCCGGATTGCCTACCACTCGGAACGATCGACGTTTGCCGAAACTATGCAAGTTCTTCGCAGATCGGTATAAGGTGGGTCGATGTGCCGTGTTTTAAGCTACAAATTGCTATGTCGCAGATTTGCATACGACGGATAGAAGCAGAGTTATAGTTGTTTATATCTGTGAGGCCATGAATCACCATTGACGGCAGGATTGCCTACCACTCGGAACGATCGACGTTTGACGAAACCATGCAAGTTCTTCGCAGATCGGTATAAGGTGGGTCGATGTGCCGTGTTTTAAGCTACAAATTGCTATGTCGCAGATTTGCATACGACGAATAGAAGCGGAGTTATAGTTGTTTATATCTGTCAGGCCGTGAATCACCATTGACGGCCGGATTGCCTACCACTCGGAACGATCGACGTTTGCCGAAACTATGCAAGTTCTTCGCAGATCGGTATAAGGTGGGTCGATGTGCCGTGTTTTAAGCTACAAATTGCTATGTCGCAGATTTGCATACGACGAATAGAAGCGGAGTTATAGTTGTTTATATCTGGCAGGCCGTGAATCGCCATTGACGGCCGGATTGCCTACCACTCGAAACGATCGATGTTTGACGAAACTATGCAAGTTCGTCCCAGATCGGAATAAGGTGGGTCGTTGGGCCGTGTTTTAAGATACAAGTTGCTATGTCGCAGATTCGCATACGACCAATAGAGGCGGAGTTATCGATGTTTATATCAGTGAGGCCATTAATAACCATTGACGACAGGATTGCCTACCACTCGGAACGATCGACGTTTGACGAAACTATGCAAGTTCGTCGCAGATCGGTATAAGGTGGGTCGTTGGGCCGTGTTTTAAGCTACAACTTGCTATGTCGCAGATTCGCATACGACGAATAGAAGCGAAGTTATCGATGTTTATATCTGTGAGGCCATGAATCACCATTGACGACCGGATTGCCTACCACTCGGAACGATCGACGTTTGCCGTAACTATGTAAGTTCTTCGCAGATCGGTATAAGGTGGGTCGATGTGTCGTGTTTTAAGCTACAAATTGCTATGTCGCAGATTTGCATACGACGAATAGAAGCAGAGTTATAGTTGTTTATATCTGTCAGGCCATGAATCGCCATTGACGGCCGGATTGCCTACCACTCGAAACGATCGATGTTTGACGAGACTATGCAAGTTCGTCGCAGATCCGTATAAGGTGGGTCGATGTGTCGTGCTTTAAGCTACATATTGCTATGTCGCAGATTTGCATACGATGAATAGAAGCGGAGTTATAGTCCTTTATATCTGTGAGGTCATGAATCATCATTGACGGCCGGAATGCCTACCACTCGAAACGATCAATGTTTGACGAAACTATGCAAGTTCGTCGCAGATCGGTATAAGGTGGGTCGATGTGTCGTGCTTTAAGCTACAAATTGCTATTTCGCAGATTTGCATACGACGAAGAGAAGCGGAGTTATAGTTGTTTATATCTGTCAAGCCATGAATCACCATTGACGGCCGGATTGCCTTACACTCGAAACGATCGATGTTTGACGAAATTATGCAAGTTCTTCGCAGATCGGTATAAGGTGGGTCGATGTGTAGTGCTTTAAGCTACAAATTGCTATGTCGCAGATTTGCATACGACGAATAGAAGCGGAGTTATAGTTGTCTATATCTGTGAGGCCATGAATCACCATCGACGGCCGGATTGCCTACCACTCGAAACGATCGATGTTTGACGAAACTATGCAAGTTCGTCGCAGATCGGTATAAGGTGGGTCGTTGGGCCGTGTTTTAAGATACAAGTTGCTATGTCGCAGATTCGCATACGACCAATAGAAGCGGAGTTATCGATGTTTATATCTGTCAGGCCGTGAATCACCATTGACGGCCGGATTGCCTACCACTCGGAACGATCGACGTTTGCCGAAACTATGCAAGTTCGTCGCAGATCGGTATAAGGTGGGTCGTTGGGCCGTGTTTTAAGATACAAGTTGCTATGTCGCACATTCGCATACGACCAATAGAAGCGGAGTTATCGATGTTTATATCAGTGAGGCCATTAATAACCATTGACGACAGGATTGCCTACCACTCGGAACGATCGACGTTTGACGAAACTATGCAAGTTCTTCGCAGATCGGTATAAGATGGGTCGATGTGTCGTGTTTTAAGCTACAAATTGCTATGTCGCAGATTTGCGTACGACGAATAGAAGCGGAGTTATAGTTGTTTGTATCTGTCAGGCCATGAATCACCATTGACGGCCGGATTGCCTACCACTCGGAACGACCGACGTTTGCCGAAACTATGCAAGTTCGTCGCAGATCGGTATAAGGTGGGTCGTTGGGCCGTGTTTTAAGATACAAGTTGCTATGTCGCAGATTCGCATACGACCAATAGAAGCGGAGTTATCGATGTTTATATCAGTGAGGCCATTAATAACCATTGACGACAGGATTGCCTACCACTCGGAACGATCGACGTTTGACGAAACTATGCAAGTTCGTCGCAGATCGGTATAAGGTGGCTCGATGTGTCGTGTTTTAGGCTACAAATTGCTGTGTCGCATATTTGCGTGCGACGAATAGAAGCGGAGTTATAGTTGTTTATATCTGTGAGGCCATGAATCACCATTGACGGCAGGATTGCCTACCACTCGGAACGATCGACGTTTGACGAAACTATGCAAGTTCTTCGCAGATCGGTATAAGATTGGTCGATGTGTCGTGTTTTAAGCTACAAATTGCTATGTCGCAGATTTGCGTACGACGAATAGAAGCGGAGTTATAGTTGTTTGTATCTGTCAGGCCATGAATCACCATTGACGGCCGGATTGCCTACCACTCGGAACGACCGACGTTTGCCGAAACTATGCAAGTTCGTCGCAGATCGGTATAAGGTGGGTCGTTGGGCCGTGTTTTAAGCTACAACTTGCTATGTCGCAGATTCGCATACGACGAATAGAAGCGAAGTTATCGATGTTTATATCTGTGAGGCCATGAATCACCATTGACGACCGGATTGCCTACCACTCGGAACGATCGACGCTTGGCGAAACTATGCAAGTTCGTCTCATATCGGTATAAGGTGGGTCGATGTGTCGTGCTGTAAGCTACAAATTGCTATGTCGCAGATTTGCATACGACGAATAGAAGCGGAGTTATAGTTGTTTATATCTGTGAGGTCATGAATCATCATTGACGGCCGGAATGCCTATCACTCGAAACGATCGATGTTTGACGAAACTATGCAAGTTCGACGCAGATCGGTATAAGGTGGGTCGATGTGTCGTGCTTTACGCTACAAATTGCAATGTCGCAGATTTGCATACGACGAATAGAAGCGGAGTTATAGTTGTTTATATCTGTCAGGCCACGAAACACCATTGACGGCCGGATTGCCTTCCACTCGAAACGATCGATGTTTGACGAAACTATGCAAGTTCGTCGCAGATCGGTATAAGGTGGGTCGATGTGTCGTGTTTTAAGCTACAAATTACTATGTCGCAGATTTGCATACGACGAATAGAGGCGGAGTTATAGTTGTTTATATCTGTGAGGCCATGAATCGCCATTGACGGCAGGATTGCCTACCACTCGGAACGATCGACGTTTGACGAAACTATGCAAGTTCTTCGCAGATCGGTATAAGATGGGTCGATGTGTCGTGTTTTAAGCTACAAATTGCTATGTCGCAGATTCGCATACTACGAATAGAAGTGGAGTTATAGTTGTTTATATCTGTCAGGCCATGAATCACCATTGACGGCCGGATTGCCTTCCACTCGAAACGATCGATGTTTGACGAAACTATGCAAGTTCGTCGCAGATCGGTATAAGGTGGGTCGATGTGTCGTGTTTTAAGCTACAAATTACTATGTCGCAGATTTGCATACGACGAATAGAGGCGGAGTTATAGTTGTTTATATCTGTGAGGCCATGAATCGCCATTGACGGCAGGATTGCCTACCACTCGGAACGATCGACGTTTGACGAAACTATGCAAGTTCTTCGCAGATCGGTATAAGATGGGTCGATGTGTCGTGTTTTAAGCTACAAATTGCTATGTCGCAGATTCGCATACTACGAATAGAAGTGGAGTTATAGTTGTTTATATCTGTCAGGCCATGAATCACCATTGACGGCCGGATTGCCTTCCACTCGAAACGATCGATGTTTGACGAAACTATGCAAGTTCGTCGCAGATCGGTATAAGGTGGGTCGTTGGGCCGTGTTTTAAGCTACAAGTTGCTGTGTCGCAGATTCGCATACGGCGAATAGAAGCGGAGTTATCGATGTTTATATCTGTGAGGCCATTAATCACCAATGACGACAGGATTGCCTACCACTCGGAATGATCGACGTTTGACGAAACTAGGCAAGTTCGTCGCAGATCGGTATAAGGTGGGTCGTTGGGCCGTGTTTTAAGCTACAACTTGCTATGTCGCAGATTCGCATACGACGAATAGAAGCGAAGTTATCGATGTTTATATCTGTGAGGCCATGAATCACCATTGACGACCGGATTGCCTACCACTCGGAACGATCGACGCTTGGCGAAACTATGCAAGTTCGTCTCATATCGGTATAAGGTGGGTCGATGTGTCGTGCTGTAAGCTACAAATTGCTATGTCGCAGATTTGCATACGACGAATAGAAGCGGAGTTATAGTTGTTTATATCTGTGAGGTCATGAATCATCATTGACGGCCGGAATGCCTATCACTCGAAACGATCGATGTTTGACGAAACTATGCAAGTTCGACGCAGATCGGTATAAGGTGGGTCGATGTGTCGTGCTTTACGCTACAAATTGCAATGTCGCAGATTTGCATACGACGAATAGAAGCGGAGTTATAGTTGTTTATATCTGTCAGGCCACGAAACACCATTGACGGCCGGATTGCCTTCCACTCGAAACGATCGATGTTTGACGAAACTATGCAAGTTCGTCGCAGATCGGTATAAGGTGGGTCGATGTGTCGTGTTTTAAGCTACAAATTACTATGTCGCAGATTTGCATACGACGAATAGAGGCGGAGTTATAGTTGTTTATATCTGTGAGGCCATGAATCGCCATTGACGGCAGGATTGCCTACCACTCGGAACGATCGACGTTTGACGAAACTATGCAAGTTCTTCGCAGATCGGTATAAGATGGGTCGATGTGTCGTGTTTTAAGCTACAAATTGCTATGTCGCAGATTCGCATACTACGAATAGAAGTGGAGTTATAGTTGTTTATATCTGTCAGGCCATGAATCACCATTGACGGCCGGATTGCCTTCCACTCGAAACGATCGATGTTTGACGAAACTATGCAAGTTCGTCGCAGATCGGTATAAGGTGGGTCGTTGGGCCGTGTTTTAAGCTACAAGTTGCTGTGTCGCAGATTCGCATACGGCGAATAGAAGCGGAGTTATCGATGTTTATATCTGTGAGGCCATTAATCACCAATGACGACAGGATTGCCTACCACTCGGAATGATCGACGTTTGACGAAACTAGGCAAGTTCGTCGCAGATCGGTATAAGGTGGGTCGTTGGGCCGTGTTTTAAGATACAAATTGCTATGTCGCAGATTTGCATACGACGAATAGAAGTGGAGTTATAGTTGTTTATATCTGTCAGGCCATGAATCACCATTGACGGCCGGATTGCCTTCCACTCGAAACGATCGATGTTTGACGAAACTATGCAAGTTCGTCGCAGATCGGTATAAGGTGGGTCGTTGGGCCGTTTTTTAAGCTACAAATTGCTGTGTCGCAGATTCGCATACGACGAATAGAAGCGGAGTTATCGATGTTTATATCTGTGAGGCCATTAATCACCATTGACGACAGGATTGCCTACCACTCGGAACGATCGACGTTTGACGAAACTATGCAAGTTCGTCGCAGATCGGTATAAGGTGGCTCGATGTGTCGTGTTTTAGGCTACAAATTGCTATGTCGCAGATTTGCGTACGACGAATAGAAGCAGAGTTATAGTTGTTTATATCTGTCAGGCCATGAATCACCATTGACGGCCGGATTGCCTACCACTCGGAACGACCGACGTTTGCCGAAACTATGCAAGTTCGTCGCAAATCGGTATAAGGTGGCTCGATGTGTCGTGTTTTAGGCTACAAATTGCTATGTCGCAGATTTGCGTACGACGAATAGAAGCGCAGTTATAGTTGTTTATATCGGTCAGGCCATGAATCACCATTGACGGCCAGAATGCCTACCACTCGAAACGATCGATGTTTGACGAAACTATGCAAGTTCGTCGCAGATCGGTATAAGGTGGGTCGATGTGTCGTGATTTATGCTACAAATTGCTATGTCGCAGATTTGCATATGATGAATAGAAGCGGAGTTATAGTTCTTTATATCTGTGAGGCCATGAATCATCATTGACGGCCGGAATGCCTACCACTCGAAACGATCGATGTTTGACGAAACTATGCAAGTTCCTCGCAGATCGGTATAAGGTGGGTCGATGTGTCGTGTTTTAGGCTACAAATTGCTATGTTGCAGATTAGCGTACGACGAATAGAAGCGCAGTTATAGTTGTTTATATCGGTCAGGCCATGAATCACCATTGACGGCCAGAATGCCTACCACTCGAAACGATCGATGTTTGACGAAACTATGCAAGTTCGTCGCAGATCGGTATAAGGTGGGTCGATGTGTCGTGCTTTAAGCAACAAATTGCTATGTCGTAGATTTGCATACGATGAATAGAAGCGGAGTTATAGTTCTTTATATCTGTGAGGCCATGAATCATCATTGACGGCCGGAATGCCTACCACTCGAAACGATCGATGTTTGACGAAACTATGCAAGTTCGTCGCAGATCGGTATAAGGTGGGTCGATGTGTAGTGCTTTAAGCTACAAATTGCTATGTCGCAGATTTGCATACGACGAATAGAAGCGGAGTTATAGTTGTCTATATCTGTGAGGCCATGAATCACCATCGACGGCCGGATTGCCTACCACTCGAAACGATCGATGTTTGACGAAACTATGCAAGTTCGTCGCAGATCGGTATAAGGTGGGTCGTTGGGCCGTGTTTTAAGATACAAGTGGCTATGTCGCAGATTCGCATACGACCAATAGAAGCGGAGTTATCGATGTTTATATCTGTGAGGCCATCATTCACCATTGACGGCAGGATTGCCTACCACTCGGAACGATCGACGTTTGACGAAACTATGCAAGTTCTTCGCAGATCGGTATAAGGTGGGTCGATGTGCCGTGTTTTAAGCTACAAATTGCTATGTCGCAGATTTGCATACGACGAATAGAAGCGGAGTTATAGTTGTTTATATCTGTCAGGCCGTGAATCACCATTGACGGCCGGATTGCCTACCACTCGGAACGATCGACGTTTGCCGAAACTATGCAAGTTCTTCGCAGATCGGTATAAGGTGGGTCGATGTGTCGTGTTTTAAGCTACAAATTGCTATGTCGCAGATTTGCATACGACGAATAGAGGCGGAGTTATTGTTGTTTATATCTGTGAGGCCATGAATCTCCATTGACGGCAGGATTGCCTACCACTCGGAACGATCGACGTTTGACGAAACTATGCAAGTTCTTCGCAGATCGGTATAAGATGGGTCGATGTGTCGTGTTTTAAGCTACATATTGCTACGTCGCAGATTCGCATACGACGAATAGAAGTGGAGTTATAGTTGTTTATATCTGTCAGTCCATGAATCACCATTGACGGCCGGATTGCCTACCACTCGGAACGACAGACGTTTGCCGAAACTATGCAAGTTCGTTGCAGATCGGTATAAGGTGGGTCGTTGGGCCGTGTTTTAAGCTACAAATTGCTATGCCGCAGATTCGCATACGACGAATAGAAGCGGAGTTATCGATGTTTATATCTGTGAGGCCATGAATCACCATCGACGGCCGGATTGCCTACCACTCGGAACGATCGATGTTTGACGAAACTATGCAAGTTCTTCGCAGATCGGTATAAGGTGGGTCGATGTGTCGTGTTTTAAGCTACAAATTGCTATGTCGCAGATTTGCATACGACGAATAGAGGCGGAGTTATAGTTGTTTATATCTGTGAGGCCATGAATCACCATTGACGGCAGGATTGCCTACCACTCGGAACGATCGACGTTTGACGAAACTATGCAAGTTCTTCGCAGATCGGTATAAGGTGGGTCGTTGGGCCGTTTTTTAAGCTACAAGTTGCTGTGTCGCAGATTCGCATACGACGAATAGAAGCGGAGTTATCGATGTTTATATCTGTGAGGCCATTAATCACCATTGACGACAGGATTGCCTACCACTCGGAACGATCGACGTTTGACGAAACTATGCAAGTTCGTCGCAGATCGGTATAAGGTGGCTCGATGTGTCGTGTTTTAGGCTACAAATTGCTATGTCGCAGATTTGCGTACGACGAATAGAAGCGGAGTTATAGTTGTTTATATCTGTCAGGCCATGAATCACCATTGACGGCCGGATTGCCTACCACTCGGAACGACCGACGTTTGCCGAAACTATGCAAGTTCTTCGCAGATCGGTATAATGTGGCTCGATGTGTCGTGTTTTAGGCTACAAATTGCTATGTCGCAGATTTGCATACGACGAATAGAAGCGGAGTTATAGTTGTTTATATCTGTCAGTCCATGAATCACCATTGACGGCCGGATTGCCTACCACTCGGAACGACAGACGTTTGCCGAAACTATGCAAGTTCGTTGCAGATCGGTATAAGGTGGGTCGTTGGGCCGTGTTTTAAGCTACAAATTGCTATGCCGCAGATTCGCATACGACGAATAGAAGCGGAGTTATCAATGTTTATATCTGTGAGGCCATTAATCACCATCGACGGCCGGATTGCCTACCACTCGGAACGATCGACGTTTGACGAAACTATGCAAGTTCGTCGCAGATCGGTATAAGGTGGCTCGATGTGTCGTGTTTTAGGCTACAAATTGCTATGTCGCAGATTTGCGTACGACGAATAGAAGCGGAGTTATAGTTGTTTATATCTGTCAGGCCATGAATCACCATTGACGGCCGGATTGCCTACCACTCGGAACGATCGACGTTTGCCGAAACTATGCAAGTTCTTCGCAGATAGGTATAAGGTGGGTCGATGTGTCGTGTTTTAAGCTACAAATTGCTATGTCGCAGATTTGCATACGACGAATAGAGGCGGAGTTATAGTTGTTTATATCTGTGAGACCATGAATCACCATTGACGGCAGGATTGCCTACCACTCGGAACGATCGACGTTTGACGAAACTATGCAAGTTCTTCGCAGATCGGTATAAGATGGGTCGATGTGTCGTGTTTTAAGCTACATATTGCTACGTCGCAGATTCGCATACGACGAATAGAAGTGGAGTTATAGTTGTTTATATCTGTGAGGCCATGAATCACCATTGACGGCAGGATTGCCTACCACTCGGAACGATCGACGGTTGACGAAACTATGCAAGTTCTTCGCAGATCGGTATAAGATGGGTCGATGTGTCGTGTTTTAAGCTACATATTGCTACGTCGCAGATTCGCATACGACGAATAGAAGTGGAGTTATAGTTGTTTATATCTGTCAGTCCATGAATCACCATTGACGGCCGGATTGCCTACCACTCGGAACGACAGACGTTTGCCGAAACTATGCAAGTTCGTTGCAGATCGGTATAAGGTGGGTCGTTGGACCGTGTTTTAAGCTACAAATTGCTATGCCGCAGATTCGCATACGACGAATAGAAGCGGAGTTATCGATGTTTATATCTGTGAGGCCATGAATCACCATCGACGGCCGGATTGCCTATCACTCGGAACGATCGATGTTTGACGAAACTATGCAAGTTCTTCGCAGATCGGTATAAGGTGGGTCGATGTGTCGTGTTTTAAGCTACAAATTGCTATGTCGCAGATTTGCATACGACGAATAGAGGCGGAGTTATAGTTGTTTATATCTGTGAGGCCATGAATCACCATTGACGGCAGGATTGCCTACCACTCGGAACGATCGACGTTTGACGAAACTATGCAAGTTCTTCGCAGATCGGTATAAGATGGGTCGATGTGTCGTGTTTTAAGCTACAAATTGCTATGTCGCAGATTTGCATACGACGAATAGAAGTGGAGTTATAGTTGTTTATATCTGTCAGGCCATGAATCACCATTGACGGCCGGATTGCCTTCCACTCGAAACGATCGATGTTTGACGAAACTATGCAAGTTCGTCGCAGATCGGTATAAGGTGGGTCGTTGGGCCGTTTTTTAAGCTACAAGTTGCTGTGTCGCAGATTCGCATACGACGAATAGAAGCGGAGTTATCGATGTTTATATCTGTGAGGCCATTAATCACCATTGACGACAGGATTGCCTACCACTCGGAACGATCGACGTTTGACGAAACTATGCAAGTTCGTCGCAGATCGGTATAAGGTGGCTCGATGTGTCGTGTTTTAGGCTACAAATTGCTATGTCGCAGATTTGCGTACGACGAATAGAAGCGGAGTTATCGATGTTTATATCTGTGAGGCCATTAATCACCATTGACGACAGGATTGCCTACCACTCGGAACGATCGACGTTTGACGAAACTATGCAAGTTCGTCGCAGATCGGTATAAGGTGGCTCGATGTGTCGTGTTTTAGGCTACAAATTGCTATGTCGCAGATTTGCGTACGACGAATAGAAGCGGAGTTATAGTTGTTTATATCTGTCAGGCCATGAATCACCATTGACGGCCGGATTGCCTACCACTCGGAACGACCGACGTTTGCCGAAACTATGCAAGTTCGTCGCAAATCGGTATAAGGTGGCTCGATGTGTCGTGTTTTAGGCTACAAATTGCTATGTCGCACATTTGCGTACGACGAATAGAAGCGCAGTTATAGTTGTTTATATCGGTCAGGCCATGAATCACCATTGACGGCCAGAATGCCTACCACTCGAAACGATCGATGTTTGACGAAACTATGCAAGTTCGTCGCAGATCGGTATAAGGTGGGTCGATGTGTCGTGCTTTAAGCTACAAATTGCTATGTCGCAGATTTGCATACGATGAATAGAAGCGGAGTTATAGTTCTTTATATCTGTGAGGCCATGAATCATCATTGACGGCCGGAATGCCTACCACTCGAAACGATCGATGTTTGACGAAACTATGCAAGTTCCTCGCAGATCGGTATAAGGTGGGTCGATGTGTAGTGCTTTAAGCTACACATTGCTATGTCGCAGATTTGCATACGACGAATAGAAGCGGAGTTATAGTTGTTTATATCTGTCAGGCCGTGAATCACCATTGACGGCCGGATTGCCTACCACTCGGAACGATCGATGTTTGCCGAAACTATACAAGTTCTTCGCAGATCGGTATAAGGTGGGTCGATGTGTCGTGTTTTAAGCTACAAATTGCTATGTCGCAGAATTGCATACGACGAATAGAGGCGGAGTTATAGTTGTTTATATCTGTGTGGCCATGAATCACCATTGACGGCAGGATTGCCTACCACTCGGAACGATCGACGTTTGACGAAACTATGCAAGTTCTTCGCAGATCGGTATAAGATGGGTCGATGTGTCGTGTTTTAAGCTACAAATTGCTATGTCGCAGATTCGCATACGACGAATAGAAGTGGAGTTATAGTTGTTTATATCTGTCAGGCCATGAACCACCATTGACGGCCGGATTGCCTACCACTCGAAACGATCGATGTTTGACGAAACTATGCAAGTTCGTCGCAGATCGGTATAAGGTGGGTCGTTGGGCCGTGTTTTAAGATACAAATTGCTATGTCGCAGATTTGCATACGACGAATAGAAGCGGAGTTATAGTTGTTTATATCTGTCAGGCCATGAATCACCATTGACGGCCGGATTGCCTTCCACTCGAAACGATCGATGTTTGACGAAACTATGCAAGTTCGTCGCAGATCGGTATAAGGTGGGTCGATGTGTCGTGCTTTAAGCTACAAATTGCTATGCCGCAGATTTGCATACGACGAATAGAAGCGGAGTTATAGTTGTTTATATCTGTGAGGCCATGAATCATCATTGACGGCCGGAATGCCTACCACTCGAAACGATCGATGTTTGACGAAACTATGCAAGTTCGTCGCAGATCGGTATAAGGTGGCTCGATGTGTCGTGTTTTAGGCTACAAATTGCTATGTCGCAGATTTGCGTACGACGAATAGAAGCGGAGTTATAGTTGTTTATATCTGTCAGGCCATGAACCACCATTGACGGCCGGATTGCCTACCACTCGGAACGACCGACGTTTGCCGAAACTATGCAAGTTCGTCGCAGATCGGTATAAGGTGGGTCGTTGGGCCGTGTTTTAAGCTACAAATTGCTATGTCGCAGATTTGCATACGACGAATAGAAGCAGAGTTATAGTTGTTTATATCTGTCAGGCCATGAATCGCCATTGACGGCCGGATTGCCTTCCACTCGAAACGATCGATGTTTGACGAAACTATGCAAGTTCGTCGCAGATCGGTATAAGGTGGGTCGATGTGTCGTGCTTTAAGCTACAAATTGCTATGTCGCAGATTTGCATACGACGAATAGAAGCGGAGTTATAGTTGTTTATATCTGTGAGGCCATGAATCATCATTGACGGCCGGAATGCCTACCACTCGAAACGATCGATGTTTGACGAAACTATGCAAGTTCGTCGCAGATCGGTATAAGGTGGGTCGATGTGTCGTGCTTTAAGCTACAAATTGCTATGTCGCAGATTTGCATACGACGAATAGAAGCGGAGTTATAGTTGTCTATATCTGTGCGGCCATGAATCACCATCGACGGCCGGATTGCCTACCACTCGAAACGATCGATGTTTGACGAAACTATGCAAGTTCGTCGCAGATCGGTATAAGGTGGGTCGTTGGGCCGTGTTTTAAGATACAAATTGCTATGTCGCAGATTTGCATACGACGAATAGAAGCGGAGTTATAGTTGTTTATATCTGTCAGGCCATGAATCACCATTGACGGCCGGATTGCCTTCCACTCGAAACGATCGATGTTTGACGAAACTATGCAAGTTCGTCGCAGATCGGTATAAGGTGGGTCGATGTGTCGTGCTTTAAGCTACAAATTGCTATGTCGCAGATTTGCATACGACGAATAGAAGCGGAGTTATAGTTGTTTATATCTGTGAGGCCATGAATCATCATTGACGGCCGGAATGCCTACCACTCGAAACGATCGATGTTTGACGAAACTATGCAAGTTCGTCGCAGATCGGTATAAGGTGGGTCGATGTGTAGTGCTTTAAGCTACAAATTGCTATGTCGCAGATTTGCATACGACGAATAGAAGCGGAGTTATAGTTGTCTATATCTGTGAGGCCATGAATCACCATCGACGGCCGGATTGCCTACCACTCGGAACGATCGACGTTTGACGAAACTATGCAAGTTCTTTGCAGATCGGTATAAGGTGGGTCGATGTGCCGTGTTTTAAGCTACACATTGCTATGTCGCAGATTTGCATACGACGAATAGAAGCGGAGTTATAGTTGTTTATATCTGTCAGGCCGTGAATCACCATTGACGGCCGGATTGCCTACCACTCGGAACGATCGATGTTTGCCGAAACTATGCAAGTTCTTCGCAGATCGGTATAAGGTGGGTCGATGTGTCGTGTTTTAAGCTACAAATTGCTATGTCGCAGATTTGCATACGACGAATAGAGGCGGAGTTATAGTTGTTTATATCTGTCAGGCCATGAATCAACATTGACGGCCGGATTGCCTACCACTCGGAACGATCGACGTTTGCCGAAACTATGCAAGTTCGTCGCAGATCGGTATAAGGTGGCTCGATGTGTCGTGTTTTAGGCTACAAATTGCTATGTCGCAGATTTGCGTACGACGAATAGAAGCGGAGTTATAGTTGTTTATATCTGTCAGGCCATGAACCACCATTGACGGCCGGATTGCCTACCACTCGGAACGATCGACGTTTGCCGAAACTATGCAAGTTCGTCGCAGATCGGTATAAGGTGGCTCGATGTGTGGTGTTTTAGGCTACAAATTGCTATGTCGCAGATTTGCGTACGACGAATAGAAGCGGAGTTATAGTTGTTTATATCTGTCAGGCCATGAACCACCATTGACGGCCGGATTGCCTACCACTCGGAACGACCGACGTTTGCCGAAACTATGCAAGTTCGTCGCAGATCGGTATAAGGTGGGTCGTTGGGCCGTGTTTTAAGCTACAAATTGCTATGTCGCAGATTTGCATACGACGAATAGAAGCAGAGTTATAGTTGTTTATATCTGTCAGGCCATGAATCACCATTGACGGCCGGATTGCCTTCCACTCGAAACGATCGATGTTTGACGAAACTATGCAAGTTCGTCGCAGATCGGTATAAGGTGGGTCGATGTGTCGTGCTTTAAGCTACAAATTGCTATGTCGCAGATTTGCATACGACGAATAGAAGCGGAGTTATAGTTGTTTATATCTGTGAGGCCATGAATCATCATTGACGGCCGGAATGCCTACCACTCGAAACGATCGATGTTTGACAAAACTATGCAAGTTCGTCGCAGAACGGTATAAGGTGGGTCGATGTGTAGTGCTTTAAGCTACAAATTGCTATGTCGCAGATTTGCATACGACGAATAGAAGCGGAGTTATAGTTGTCTATATCTGTGAGGCCATGAATCACCATCGACGGCCGGATTGCCTACCACTCGAAACGATCGATGTTTGACGAAACTATGCAAGTTCGTCGCAGATCGGTATAAGGTGGGTCGTTGGGCCGTGTTTTAAGATACAAATTGCTATGTCGCAGATTTGCATACGACGAATAGAAGCGGAGTTATAGTTGTTTATATCTGTCAGGCCATGAATCACCATTGACGGCCGGATTGCCTTCCACTCAAAACGATCGATGTTTGACGAAACTATGCAAGTTCGTCGCAGATCGGTATAAGGTGGGTCGATGTGTCGTGCTTTAAGCTACAAATTGCTATGTCGCAGATTTGCATACGACGAATAGAAGCGGAGTTATAGTTGTTTATATCTGTGAGGCCATGAATCATCATTGACGGCCGGAATGCCTACCACTCGAAACGATCGATGTTTGACGAAACTATGCAAGTTCGTCGCAGATCGGTATAAGGTGGGTCGATGTGTAGTGCTTTAAGCTACAAATTGCTATGTCGCAGATTTGCATACGACGAATAGAAGCGGAGTTATAGTTGTTTATATCTGTGAGGCCATGAATCACCATCGACGGCCGGATTGCCTACCACTCGGAACGATCGACGTTTGACGAAACTATGCAAGTTCTTCGCAGATCGGTATAAGGTGGGTCGATGTGCCGTGTTTTAAGCTACACATTGCTATGTCGCAGATTTGCATACGACGAATAGAAGCGGAGTTATAGTTGTTTATATCTGTCAGGCCGTGAATCACCATTGACGGCCGGATTGCCTACCACTCGGAACGATCGAAGTTTGCCGAAACTATGCAAGTTCTTCGCAGATCGGTATAAGGTGGGTCGATGTGTCGTGTTTTAAGCTACAAATTGCTATGTCGCAGATTTGCATACGACGAATAGAGGCGGAGTTATAGTTGTTTATATCTGTGAGGCCATGAATCACCATTGACGGCAGGATTGCCTACCACTCGGAACGATCGACGTTTGACGAAACTATGCAAGTTCGTCGCAGATCGGTATAAGGTGGCTCGATGTGTCGTGTTTTAGGCTACAAATTGCTATGTCGCATATTTGCGTGCGACGAATAGAAGCGGAGTTATAGTTGTTTATATCTGTCAGGCCATGAATCACCATTGACGGCCGGATTGCCTACCACTCGGAACGATCGACGTTTGCCGAAACTATGCAAGTTCGTCGCAGATCGGTATAAGGTGGCTCGATGTGTCGTGTTTTATGCTACAAATTGCTATGTCGCAGATTTGCGTACGACGAATAGAAGCGGAGTTATAGTTGTTTATATCTGTCAGGCCATGAACCACCATGGACGGCCGGATTGCCTACCACTCGGAACGACCGACGTTTGCCGAAACTATGCAAGTTCGTCGCAGATCGGTATAAGGTGGGTCGATGTGTCGTGCTTTAAGCTACAAATTGCTATGTCGCAGATTTGCATACGACGAATAGAAGCGGAGTTATAGTTGTTTATATCTGTGAGGCCATGAATCATCATTGACGGCCGGAATGCCTACCACTCGAAACGATCGATGTTTGACGAAACTATGCAAGTTCGTCGCAGATCGGTATAAGGTGGGTCGATGTGTAGTGCTTTAAGCTACAAATTGCTATGTCGCAGATTTGCATACGACGAATAGAAGCGGAGTTATAGTTGTCTATATCTGTGAGGCCATGAATCACCATCGACGGCCGGATTGCCTACCACTCGAAACGATCGATGTTTGACGAAACTATGCAAGTTCGTCGCAGATCGGTATAAGGTGGGTCGTTGGGCCGTGTTTTAAGATACAAATTGCTATGTCGCAGATTTGCATACGACGAATAGAAGCGTAGTTATAGTTGTTTATATCTGTCAGGCCATGAATAACCATTGACGGCCGGATTGCCTTCCACTCGAAACGATCGATGTTTGACGAAACTATGCAAGTTCGTCGCAGATCGGTATAAGGTGGGTCGATGTGTCGTGCTTTAAGCTACAAATTGCTATGTCGCAGATTTGCATACGACGAATAGAAGCGGAGTTATAGTTGTTTATATCTGTGAGGCCATGAATCATCATTGACGGCCGGAATGCCTACCACTCGAAACGATCGATGTTTGACGAAACTATGCAAGTTCGTCGCAGATCGGTATAAGGTGGGTCGATGTGTAGTGCTTTAAGCTACAAATTGCTATGTCGCAGATTTGCATACGACGAATAGAAGCGGAGTTATAGTTGTCTATATCTGTGAGGCCATGAATCACCATCGACGGCCGGATTGCCTACCACTCGGAACGATCGACGTTTGACGAAACTATGCAAGTTCTTCGCAGATCGCTATAAGATGGGTCGATGTGTCGTGTTTTAAGCTACAAATTGCTATGTCGCAGATTCGCATACTACGAATAGAAGTGGAGTTATAGTTGTTTATATCTGTCAGGCCATGAATCACCATTGACGGCCGGATTGCCTTCCACTCGAAACGATCGATGTTTGACGAAACTATGCAAGTTCGTCGCAGATCGGTATAAGGTGGGTCGTTGGGCCGTGTTTTAAGCTACAAGTTGCTGTGTCGCAGATTCGCATACGGCGAATAGAAGCGGAGTTATCGATGTTTATATCTGTGAGGCCATTAATCACCATTGACGACAGGATTGCCTACCACTCGGAATGATCGACGTTTGACGAAACTAGGCAAGTTCGTCGCAGATCGGTATAAGGTGGGTCGTTGGGCCGTGTTTTAAGATACAAATTGCTATGTCGCAGATTCGCATACGACCAATAGAAGCGGAGTTATCGATGTTTATATCTGTGAGGCCATTAATCACCATTGACGACAGGATTGCCTACCACTCGGAACGATCGACGTTTGACGAAACTATGCAAGTTCGTCGCAGATCGGTATAAGGTGGCTCGATGTGTCGTGTTTTAGGCTACAAATTGCTATGTCGCAGATTCGCATACGACGAATAGAAGTGGAGTTATAGTTGTTTATATCTGTCAGGCCATGAATCACCATTGACGGCCGGATTGCCTACCACTCGGAACGATCGACGTTTGCCGAAACTATGCAAGTTCTTCGCAGATCGGTATAAGGTGGGTCGATGTGCCGTGTTTTAAGCTACAAATTGCTATGTCGCAGATTTGCATACGACGGATAGAAGCAGAGTTATAGTTGTTTATATCTGTGAGGCCATGAATCACCATTGACGGCAGGATTGCCTACCACTCGGAACGATCGACGTTTGACGAAACCATGCAAGTTCTTCGCAGATCGGTATAAGGTGGGTCGATGTGCCGTGTTTTAAGCTACAAATTGCTATGTCGCAGATTTGCATAAGACGAATAGAAGCGGAGTTATAGTTGTTTATATCTGTCAGGCCGTGAATCACCATTGACGGCCGGATTGCCTACCACTCGGAACGATCGACGTTTGCCGAAACTATGCAAGTTCTTCGCAGATCGGTATAAGGTGGGTCGATGTGCCGTGTTTTAAGCTACAAATTGCTATGTCGCAGATTTGCATACGACGAATAGAAGCGGAGTTATAGTTGTTTATATCTGGCAGGCCGTGAATCGCCATTGACGGCCGGATTGCCTACCACTCGAAACGATCGATGTTTGACGAAACTATGCAAGTTCGTCCCAGATCGGAATAAGGTGGGTCGTTGGGCCGTGTTTTAAGATACAAGTTGCTATGTCGCAGATTCGCATACGACCAATAGAGGCGGAGTTATCGATGTTTATATCAGTGAGGCCATTAATAACCATTGACGACAGGATTGCCTACCACTCGGAACGATCGACGTTTGACGAAACTATGCAAGTTTGTCGCAGATCGGTATAAGGTGGGTCGTTGGGCCATGTTTTAAGCTACAACTTGCTATGTCGCAGATTCGCATACGACGAATAGAAGCGAAGTTATCGATGTTTATATCTGTGAGGCCATGAATCACCATTGACGACCGGATTGCCTACCACTCGGAACGATCGACGTTTGCCGTAACTATGTAAGTTCTTCGCAGATCGGTATAAGGTGGGTCGATGTGTCGTGTTTTAAGCTACAAATTGCTATGTCGCAGATTTGCATACGACGAATAGAAGCAGAGTTATAGTTGTTTATATCTGTCAGGCCATGAATCACCATTGACGGCCGGATTGCCTACCACTCGAAACGATCGATGTTTGACGAGACTATGCAAGTTCGTCGCAGATCCGTATAAGGTGGGTCGATGTGTCGTGCTTTAAGCTACATATTGCTATGTCGCAGATTTGCATACGATGAATAGAAGCGGAGTTATAGTCCTTTATATCTGTGAGGTCATGAATCATCATTGACGGCCGGAATGCCTACCACTCGAAACGATCAATGTTTGACGAAACTATGCAAGTTCGTCGCAGATCGGTATAAGGTGGGTCGATGTGTCGTGCTTTAAGCTACAAATTGCTATTTCGCAGATTTGCATACGACGAAGAGAAGCGGAGTTATAGTTGTTTATATCTGTCAAGCCATGAATCACCATTGACGGCCGGATTGCCTTACACTCGAAACGATCGATGTTTGACGAAATTATGCAAGTTCTTCGCAGATCGGTATAAGGTGGCTCGATGTGTCGTGTTTTAGGCTACAAATTGCTGTGTCGCATATTTGCGTGCGACGAATAGAAGCGGAGTTATAGTTGTTTATATCTGTGAGGCCATGAATCACCATTGACGGCAGGATTGCCTACCACTCGGAACGATCGACGTTTGACGAAACTATGCAAGTTCTTCGCAGATCGGTATAAGATGGGTCGATGTGTCGTGTTTTAAGCTACAAATTGCTATGTCGCAGATTTGCGTACGACGAATAGAAGCGGAGTTATAGTTGTTTGTATCTGTCAGGCCATGAATCACCATTGACGGCCGGATTGCCTACCACTCGGAACGACCGACGTTTGCCGAAACTATGCAAGTTCGTCGCAGATCGGTATAAGGTGGGTCGTTGGGCCGTGTTTTAAGCTACAACTTGCTATGTCGCAGATTCGCATACGACGAATAGAAGCGAAGTTATCGATGTTTATATCTGTGAGGCCATGAATCACCATTGACGACCGGATTGCCTACCACTCGGAACGATCGACGCTTGGCGAAACTATGCAAGTTCGTCTCATATCGGTATAAGGTGGGTCGATGTGTCGTGCTGTAAGCTACAAATTGCTATGTCGCAGATTTGCATACGACGAATAGAAGCGGAGTTATAGTTGTTTATATCTGTGAGGTCATGAATCATCATTGACGGCCGGAATGCCTATCACTCGAAACGATCGATGTTTGACGAAACTATGCAAGTTCGACGCAGATCGGTATAAGGTGGGTCGATGTGTCGTGCTTTACGCTACAAATTGCAATGTCGCAGATTTGCATACGACGAATAGAAGCGGAGTTATAGTTGTTTATATCTGTCAGGCCACGAAACACCATTGACGGCCGGATTGCCTTCCACTCGAAACGATCGATGTTTGACGAAACTATGAAAAGTTCGTCGCAGATCGGTATAAGGTGGGTCGATGTGTCGTGTTTTAAGCTACAAATTACTATGTCGCAGATTTGCATACGACGAATAGAGGCGGAGTTATAGTTGTTTATATCTGTGAGGCCATGAATCGCCATTGACGGCAGGATTGCCTACCACTCGGAACGATCGACGTTTGACGAAACTATGCAAGTTCTTCGCAGATCGGTATAAGATGGGTCGATGTGTCGTGTTTTAAGCTACAAATTGCTATGTCGCAGATTCGCATACTACGAATAGAAGTGGAGTTATAGTTGTTTATATCTGTCAGGCCATGAATCACCATTGACGGCCGGATTGCCTTCCACTCGAAACGATCGATGTTTGACGAAACTATGCAAGTTCGTCGCAGATCGGTATAAGGTGGGTCGTTGGGCCGTGTTTTAAGCTACAAGTTGCTGTGTCGCAGATTCGCATACGGCGAATAGAAGCGGAGTTATCGATGTTTATATCTGTGAGGCCATTAATCACCAATGACGACAGGATTGCCTACCACTCGGAATGATCGACGTTTGACGAAACTAGGCAAGTTCGTCGCAGATCGGTATAAGGTGGGTCGTTGGGCCGTGTTTTAAGATACAAATTGCTATGTCGCAGATTCGCATACGACCAATAGAAGCGGAGTTATCGATGTTTATATCTGTGAGGCCATTAATCACTATTGACGACAGGATTGCCTACCAGTCGGAACGATCGACGTTTGACGAAACTATGCAAGTTCGTGCCAGATCGGTATAAGGTGGCTCGATGTGTCGTGTTTTAGGCTACAAATTGCTATGTCGCATATTTGCGTGCGACGAATAGAAGCGGAGTTATAGTTGTTTATATCTGTCAGGCCATGAATCACCATTGACGGCCGGATTGCATACCACTCGGAACGATCGACGTTTGCCGAAACTATGCAAGTTCTTCGCAGATCGGTATAAGGTGGGTCGATGTGCCGTGTTTTAAGCGACAAATTGCTATGTCGCAGATTTGCATACGACGAATAGAAGCAGAGTTATAGTTGTTTATATCTGTGAGGCCATGAATCACCATTGACGGCAGGATTGCCTACCACTCGGAACGATCAACGTTTGACGAAACTATGCAAGTTCTTCGCAGATCGGTATAAGTTGGGTCGATGTGTCGTGTTTTAAGCTACAAATTGCTATGTCGCAGATTCGCATACTACGAATAGAAGTGGAGTTATAGTTGTTTATATCTGTCAGGCCATGAATCACCATTGACGGCCGGATTGCCTACAACTCGGAACGATCGGCGTTTGACGAAACTATGCAAGTTCGTCGCAGATCGGTATAAGGTGGCTCGATGTGTCGTGTTTTAGGCTACAAATTGCTATGTCGCATATTTGCGTGCGACGAATAGAAGCGGAGTTATAGTTGTTTATATCTGTCAGGCCATGAATCACCATTGACGGCCGGATTGCATACCACTCGGAACGATCGACGTTTGCCGAAACTATGCAAGTTCTTCGCAGATCGGTATAAGGTGGGTCGATGTGTCCCGTGTTTTAAGCGACAAATTGCTATGTCGCAGATTCGCATACTACGAATAGAAGTGGAGTTATAGTTGTTTATATCTGTCAGGCCATGATTCACCATTGACGGCCGGATTGCCTTCTACTCGAAACGATCGATGTTTGACGAAACTATGCAAGTTGGTCGCAGATCGGTATAAGGTGGGTCGTTGGGCCGTGTTTTAAGCTACAAGTTGCTGTGTCGCAGATTCGCACACGACGAATAGAAGCGGAGTTATCGATGTTTATATCTGTGAGGCCATTAATCACCATTGACGACAGGATTGCCTACCACTCGGAATGATCGACGTTTGACGAAACTAGGCAAGTTCGTCGCAGATCGGTATAAGGTGGGTCGTTGGGCCGTGTTTTAAGATACAAATTGCTATGTCGCAGATTCGCATACGACCAATAGAAGCGGAGTTATCGATGTTTATATCTGTGAGGCCATTAAACACCATTGACGGCCGGATTGCATACCACTCGGAACGATCGACGTTTGCCGAAACTATGCAAGTTCTTCGCAGATCGGTATAAGGTGGGTCGATGTGCCGTGTTTTAAGCGACAAATTGCTATGTCGCAGATTCGCATACTACGAATAGAAGTGGAGTTATAGTTGTTTATATCTGTCAGGCCATGATTCACCATTGACGGCCGGATTGCCTTCTACTCGAAACGATCGATGTTTGACGAAACTATGCAAGTTGGTCGCAGATCGGTATAAGGTGGGTCGTTGGGCCGTGTTTTAAGCTACAAGTTGCTGTGTCGCAGATTCGCACACGACGAATAGAAGCGGAGTTATCGATGTTTATATCTGTGAGGCCATTAATCACCATTGACGACAGGATTGCCTACCACTCGGAATGATCGACGTTTGACGAAACTAGGCAAGTTCGTCGCAGATCGGTATAAGGTGGGTCGTTGGGCCGTGTTTTAAGATACAAATTGCTATGTCGCAGATTCGCATACGACCAATAGAAGCGGAGTTATCGATGTTTATATCTGTGAGGCCATTAAACACCATTGACGACAGGATTGCCTACCACTCGGAACGATCGGCGTTTGACGAAACTATGCAAGTTCGTCGCAGACCGGTATAAGGTGGCTCGATGTGTCGTGTTTTAGGCTACAAATTGCTATGTCGCATATTTGCGTGCGACGAATAGAAGCGGAGTTATAGTTGTTTATATCTGTCAGGCCATGAATCACCATTGACGGCCGGATTGCCTACCACTCGGAACGATCGACGTTTGCCGTAACTATGTAAGTTCTTCGCAGATCGGTATAAGGTGGGTCGATGTGCCGTGTTTTAAGCTACAAATTGCTATGTCGCAGATTTGCATACGACGAATGGAAGCAGAGTTATAGTTGTTTATATCTGTGAGGCCATGAATCACCATTGACGGCCGGATTGCCTACCACTCGGAACGACAGACGTTTGCCGAAACTATGCAAGTTCGTTGCAGATCGGTATAAGGTGGGTCGTTGGGCCGTGTTTTAAGCTACAAATTGCTATGTCGCAGATTTGCATTCGACGAATAGAAGCAGAGTTATAGTTGTTTATATCTGTGAGGCCATGAATCACCATTGACGGCAGGATTGCCTACCACTCGGAACGATCGACGTTTGACGAAACTATGCAAGTTCTTCGCAGATCTGTATAAGGTGGGTCGATGTGTCGTGCTTTACGCTACAAATTGCAATGTCGCAGATTTGCATACGACGAATAGAAGCGGAGTTATAGTTGTTTATATCTGTCAGGCCATGAAACACCATTGACGGCCGGATTGCCTTCCACTCGAAACGATCGATGTTTGACGAAACTATGCAAGTTCGTCGCAGATCGGTATAAGGTGGGTCGATGTGTCGTGTTTTAAGCTACAAATTACTATGTCGCAGATTTGCATACGACGAATAGAGGCGGAGTTATAGTTGTTTATATCTGTGAGGCCATGAATCGCCATTGACGGCAGGATTGCCTACCACTCGGAACGATCGACGTTTGACGAAACTATGCAAGTTCTTCGCAGATCGGTATAAGATGGGTCGATGTGTCGTGTTTTAAGCTACAAATTGCTATGTCGCAGATTTGCATACGACGAATAGAAGTGGAGTTATAGTTGTTTATATCTGTCAGGCCATGAATCACCATTGACGGCGGGATTGCCTTCCACTCGGAACGATCGACGTTTGCCGAATCTATGCAAGTTCGTCGCAGATCGGTATAAGGTGGGTCGTTGGGCCGTGTTTTAAGCTACAACTTGCTTTGTCGCAGATTCGCATACGACGAATAGAAGCGGAGTTATCGATGTTTATATCTGTGAGGCCATGAATCACCATTGACGACCGGATTGCCTACCACTCGGAACGATCGACGCTTGACGAAACTATGCAAGTTCGTCGCAGATCGGTATAAGGTTGGTCGATGTGTCGTGCTTTAAGCTACAAATTGCTATGTCGCAGATTTGCATACGACGAATAGAAGCGGAGTTATAGTTGTTTATATCTGTGAGGTCATGAATCATCATTGACGGCCGGAATGCCTACCACTCGAAACGATCGATGTTTGACGAAACAATGCAAGTTCGTCGCAGATCGCTATAAGGTGGGTCGATGTGCCGTGTTTTAAGCTACAAATTGCTATGTCGCAGATTTGCATACGACGAATAGAAGCGGAGTTATAGTTGTTTATATCTGTCAGGCCGTGAATCACCATTGACGGCTGGATTGCATACCACTCGGAACGATCGACGTTTGCCGACACTATGCAAGTTCTTCGCAGATCGGTATAAGGTGGGTCGATGTGTCGTGTTTTAAGCTACAAATTGCTGTGTCGCAGATTTGCATACGACGAATAGAGGCGGAGTTATAGTTGTTTATATCTGTGAAGCCATGAATCACCATTGACGGCAGGATTGCCTACCACTCGGAACGATCGACGTTTGACGAAACTATTCAAGTTCTTCGCAGATCGGTATAAGATGGGTCGATGTGTCGTGTTTTAAGCTACAAATTGCTATGTCGCAGATTTGCATACGACGAATAGAAGTGGAGTTATAGTTGTTTATATCTGTCAGGCCATGAATCACCATTGACGGCCGGATTGCCTTCCACTCGGAACGATCGACGTTTGCCGAAACTATGCAAGTTCTTCGCAGATCGGTATAAGGTGGGTCTATGTGTCGTGTTTTAAGGTACAAATTGCTATGTCGCAGATTTGCATACGACGAATAGAGGCGGAGTTATAGTTGTTTATATCTGTGAGGCCATGAATCACCATTGACGGCAGGATTGCCTACCACTCGGAACGATCGACGTTTGACGAAACTATGCAAGTTCTTCGCAGATCGGTATAAGATGGGTCGATGTGTCGTGTTTTAAGCTACAAATTGCTATGTCGCAGATTTGCATACGACGAAGAGAAGTGGAGTTATAGTTGTTTATATCTGTCAGGCCGTGAATCACCATTGACGGCCGGATTGCCTACCACTCGGAACGATCGACGTTTGCCGAAACTATGCAAGTTCTTCGCAGATCGGTATAAGGTGGGTCTATGTGTCGTGTTTTAAGCTACAAACTGCTATGTCGCAGATTTGCATACGACGAATAGAGGCGGAGTTATAGTTGTTTATATCTGTGAGGCCATGAATCACCATTGACGGCAGGATTGCCAACCACTCGGAACGATCGACGTTTGACGAAACTATGCAAGTTCTTCGCAGATCGGTATAAGATGGGTCGATGTGTAGTGTTTTAAGCTACAAATTGCTGTGTCGCAGATTCGCATACGACGAATAGAAGTGGAGTTATAGTTGTTTATATCTGTCAGGCCATGAATCACCATTGACGGCCGGATTGCCTTCCACTCGAAACGATCGATGTTTGACGAAACTATGCAAGTTCTTCGCAGATCGGTATAAGATGGGTCGATGTATCGTGTTTTAAGCTACAAATTGCTATGTCGCAGATTTGCATACGACGAATAGAAGTGGAGTTATAGTTGTTTATATCTGTCAGGCCATGAATCACCATTGACGGCCGGATTGCCTTCCACTCGAAACGATCGATGTTTGACGAAACTATGCAAGTTCGTCGCAGATCGGTATAAGGTGGGTCGTTGGGCCGTGTTTTAAGCTACAAGTTGCTGTGTCGCAGATTCGCATACGACGAATAGAAGCGGAGTTATCGATGTTTATATCTGTGAGGCCATTAATCACCATTGACGACCGGATTGCCTACCACTCGGAACGATCGACATTTGCCGAACCTATGCAAGTTTGTCGCAGATCGGTATAAGGTGGCTCGATGTGTCGTGTTTTAGGCTACAAATTGCTATGTCGCAGATTTGCGTACGACGAATAGAAGCGGAGTTATAGTTGTTTATATCTGTCAGGCAATGAATCACCATTGACGGCCGGATTGCCTACCACTCGGAACGACCGACGTTTGCCGAATCTATGCAAGTTCGTCGCAGATCGGTATAAGGTGGGTCGTTGGGCCGTGTTTTAAGCTACAACTTGCTATGTCGCAGATTCGCATACGACGAATAGAAGCGGAGTTATCGATGTTTATATCTGTGAGGCCATGAATCACCATTGACGACCGGATTGCCTACCACTCGGAACGATCGACGCTTGACGAAACTATGCAAGTTCGTCACAGATCGATATAAGGTGGGTCGATGTGTCGTGCTTTAAGCTACAAATTGCTATGTCGCAGATTTGCATACGACGAATAGAAGCGGAGTTATAGTTGTTTATATCTGTGAGGTCATGAATCATCATTGACGGCCGGAATGCCTACCACTCGAAACGATCGATGTTTGACGAAACAATGCAAGTTCGTCGCAGATCGGTATAAGGTGGGTCGATGTGCCGTGTTTTACGCTACAAATTGCTATGTCGCAGATTTGCATACGACGAATAGAAGCGGAGTTATAGTTGTTTATATCTGTCAGGCCGTGAATCACCATTGACGGCCGGATTGCATACCACTCGGAACGATCGACGTTTGCCGACACTATGCAAGTTCTTCGCAGATCGGTATAAGGTGGGTCTATGTGTCGTGTTTTAAGCTACAAATTGCTGTGTCGCAGATTTGCATACGACGAATAGAGGCGGAGTTATAGTTGTTTACATCTGTGAGGCCATGAATCACCATTGACGGCAGGATTGCCAACCACTCGGAACGATCGACTTTTGACGAAACTATGCAAGTTCTTCGCAGATCGGTATAAGATGGGTCGATGTGTCGTGTTTTAAGCTACAAATCGCTATGTCGCAGATTCGCATACGACGAATAGAAGTGGAGTTATAGTTGTTTATATCTGTCAGGCCATGAATCACCATTGACGGCCGGATTGCCTTCCACTCGAAACGTACGATGTTTGACGAAACTATGCAAGTTCTTCGCAGATCGGTATAAGGTGGGTCGATGTGCCGTGTTTTAAGCTACAACTTGCTATGTCGCAGATTCGCATACGACGAATAGAAGCGAAGTTATCGATGTTTATATCTGTGAGGCCATGAATCACCATTGACGACCGGATTGCCTACCACTCGGAACGATCGACGCTTGGCGAAACTATGCAAGTTCGTCTCATATCGGTATAAGGTGGGTCGATGTGTCGTGCTTTAAGCTACAAATTGCTATGTCGCAGATTTGCATACGACGAATAGAAGCGGAGTTATAGTTGTTTATATCTGTCAGGCCATGAATCACCATTGACGGCCGGATTGCCTACCACTCGGAACGATCGACGTTTGCCGAAACTATGCAAGTTCTTCGCAGATCGGTTTAAGGTGGGTCGATGTGCCGTGTTTTAAGCTACAAATTGCTATGTCGCAGATTTGCATACGACGAATAGAAGCAGAGTTATAGTTGTTTATATCCGTGAGGCCATGAATCACCATTGACGGCAGGATTGCCTACCACTCGGAACGATCGACGTTTGACGAAACTATTCAAGTTCTTCGCAGATCGGTATAAGATGGGTCGATGTGTCGTGTTTTAAGCTACAAATTGCTATGTCGCAGATTTGCATACGACGAATAGAAGTGGAGTTATAGTTGTTTATATCTGTCAGGCCATGAATCACCATTGAGGGCCGGATTGCCTTCCACTCGAAACGATCGATGTTTGACGAAACTATGCAAGTTCGTCGCAGATCGGTATAAGGTGGGTCGTTGGGCCGTTTTTTAAGCTACAAGTTGCTGTGTCGCAGATTCGCATACGACGAATAGAAGCGGAGTTATAGTTGTTTATATCTGTGAGGTCATGAATCATCATTGACGGCCGGAATGCCTACCACTCGAAACGATCGATGTTTGACGAAACAATGCAAGTTCGTCGCAGATCGCTATAAGGTGGGTCGATGTGTCGTGCTTTAAGCTACAAATTGCTATGTCGCAGATTTGCATACGACGAATAGAAGCGGAGTTATAGTTGTTTATATCTGTCAGGCCGTGAATCACCATTGACGGCTGGATTGCATACCACTCGGAACGATCGACGTTTGCCGACACTATGCAAGTTCTTCGCAGATCGGTATAAGGTGGGTCGATGTGTCGTGTTTTAAGCTACAAATTGCTATGTCGCAGATTTGCATACGACGAATAGAGGCGGAGTTATAGTTGTTTACATCTGTGAGGCCATGAATCACCATTGACGGCAGGATTGCCAACCACTCGGAACGATCGACTTTTGACGAAACTATGCAAGTTCTTCGCAGATCGGTATAAGATGGGTCGATGTGTCGTGTTTTAAGCTACAAATCGCTATGTCGCAGATTCGCATACGACGGATAGAAGTGGAGTTATAGTTGTTTATATCTGTCAGGCCATGAATCACCATTGACGGCCGGATTGCCTTCCACTCGAAACGAACGATGTTTGACGAAACTATGCAAGTTCTTCGCAGATCGGTATAAGGTGGGTCGATGTGCCGTGTTTTAAGCTACAACTTGCTATGTCGCAGATTCGCATACGACGAATAGAAGCGAAGTTATCGATGTTTATATCTGTGAGGCCATGAATCACCATTGACGACCGGATTGCCTACCACTCGGATCGATCGACGCTTGGCGAAACTATGCAAGTTCGTCTCATATCGGTATAAGGTGGGTCGATGTGTCGTGCTTTAAGCTACAAATTGCTATGTCGCAGATTTGCATACGACGAATAGAAGCGGAGTTATAGTTGTTTATATCTGTCAGGCCATGAATCACCATTGACGGCCGGATTGCATACCACTCGGAACGATCGACGTTTGCCGAAACTATGCAAGTTCTTCGCAGATCGGTTTAAGGTGGGTCGATGTGCCGTGTTTTAAGCTACAACTTGCTATGTCGCAGATTTGCATACGACGAATAGAAGCAGAGTTATAGTTGTTTATATCCGTGAGGCCATGAATCACCATTGACGGCAGGATTGCCTACCACTCGGAACGATCGACGTTTGACGAAACTATTCAAGTTCTTCGCAGATCGGTATAAGATGGGTCGATGTGTCGTGTTTTAAGCTACAAATTGCTATGTCGCAGATTTGCATACGACGAATAGAAGTGGAGTTATAGTTGTTTATATCTGTCAGGCCATGAATCACCATTGACGGCCGGATTGCCTTCCACTCGGAACGATCGACGTTTGCCGAATCTATGCAAGTTCGTCGCAGATCGGTATAAGGTGGGTCGTTGGGCCGTGTTTTAAGCTACAACTTGCTATGTCGCAGATTCGCATACGACGAATAGAAGCGGAGTTATCGATGTTTATATCTGTGAGGCCATGAATCACCATTGACGACCGGATTGCCTACCAATCGGAACGATCGACGCTTGACGAAACTATGCAAGTTCGTCGCAGATCGGTATAAGGTGGGTCGATGTGTCGTGCTTTAAGCTACAAATTGCTATGTCGCAGATTTGCATACGACGAATAGAAGCGGAGTTATAGTTGTTTATATCTGTGAGGTCATGAATCATCATTGACGGCCGGAATGCCTACCACTCGAAACGATCGATGTTTGACGAAACAATGCAAGTTCGTCGCAGATCGCTATAAGGTGGGTCGATGTGCCGTGTTTTAAGCTACAAATTGCTATGTCGCAGATTTGCATACGACGAATAGAAGCGGAGTTATAGTTGTTTATATCTGTCAGGCCGTGAATCACCATTGACGGCTGGATTGTATACCACTCGGAACGATCGACGTTTGCCGACACTATGCAAGTTCTTCGCAGATCGGTATAAGGTGGGTCGATGTGTCGTGTTTTAAGCTACAAATTGCTATGTCGCAGATTTGCATACGACGAATAGAGGCGGAGTTATAGTTGTTTATATCTGTGAGGCCATGAATCACCATTGACGGCAGGATTGCCTACCACTCGGAACGATCGACGTTTGACGAAACTATTCAAGTTCTTCGCAGATCGGTATAAGATGGGTCGATGTGTCGTGTTTTAAGCTACAAATTGCTATGTCGCAGATTTGCATACGACGAATAGAAGTGGAGTTATAGTTGTTTATATCTGTCAGGCCATGAATCACCATTGACGGCCGGATTGCCTTCCACTCGGAACGATCGACGTTTGCCGAAACTATGCAAGTTCTTCGCAGATCGGTATAAGGTGGGTCTATGTGTCGTGTTTTAAGGTACAAATTGCTATGTCGCAGATTTGCATACGACGAATAGAGGCGGAGTTATAGTTGTTTATATCTGTGAGGCCATGAATCACCATTGACGGCAGGATTGCCTACCACTCGGAACGATCGACGTTTGACGAAACTATGCAAGTTCTTCGCAGATCGGTATAAGATGGGTCGATGTGTCGTGTTTTAAGCTACAAATTGCTATGTCGCAGATTTGCATACGACGAAGAGAAGTGGAGTTATAGTTGTTTATATCTGTCAGGCCATGAATCACCATTGACGGCCGGATTGCCTTCCACTCGAAACGATCGATGTTTGACGAAACTATGCAAGTTCGTCGCAGATCGGTATAAGGTGGGTCGTTGGGCCGTGTTTTAAGCTACAAGTTGCTGTGTCGCAGATTCGCATACGACGAATAGAAGCGGAGTTATCGATGTTTATATCTGTGAGGCCATTAATCACCATTGACGACCGGATTGCCTACCACTCGGAACGATCGACATTTGCCGAACCTATGCAAGTTTGTCGCAGATCGGTATAAGGTGGCTCGATGTGTCGTGTTTTAGGCTACAAATTGCTATGTCGCAGATTTGCGTACCACGAATAGAAGCGCAGTTAAAGTTATCTATATCTGTGAGGCCATGAATCACCATCGACGGCCGGATTGCCTACCACTCGAAACGATCGATGTTTGACGAAACTATGCAAGTTCGTCGCAGATCGGTATAAGGTGGGTCGTTGGGCCGTGTTTTAAGATACAAGTTGCTATGTCGCAGATTCGCATACGACCAATAGAAGCGGAGTTATCGATGTTTATATCAGTGAGGCCATTAATCACCATTGACGGCCGGATTGCCTTCCACTCGAAACGATCGATGTTTGACGAAACTATGCAAGTTCTTCGCAGATAGGTATAAGGTGGGTCGATGTGTCGTGTTTTAAGCTACAAATTGCTATGTCGCAGATTTGCATACGACGAATAGAGGCGGAATTATAGTTGTTTATATCTGTGAGACCATGAATCACCATTGACGGCAGGATTGCCTACCACTCGGAACGATCGACGTTTGACGAAACTATGCAAGTTCTTCGCAGATCGGTATAAGATGGGTCGATGTGTCGTGTTTTAAGCTACATATTGCTACGTCGCAGATTCGCATACGACGAATAGAAGTGGAGTTATAGTTGTTTATATCTGTCAGTCCATGAATCACCATTGACGGCCGGATTGCCTACCACTCGGAACGACAGATGTTTGCCGAAACTATGCAAGTTCGTTGCAGATCGGTATAAGGTGGGTCGTTGGGCCGTGTTTTAAGCTACAAATTGCTATGCCGCAGATTCGCATACGACGAATAGAAGCGGAGTTATCGATGTTTATATCTGTGAGGCCATGAATCACCATCGACGGCCGGATTGCCTACCACTCGGAACGATCGACGTTTGACGAAACTATGCAAGTTCTTCGCAGATCGGTATAAGGTGGCTCGATGTGCCGTGTTTTAAGCTACAAATTGCTATGTCGCAAATTTGCATACGACGAATAGAAGCGGAGTTATAGTTGTTTATATCTGTCAGGCCGTGAATCACCATTGACGGCCGGATTGCCTATCACTCGGAACGATCGACGTTTGCCGAAACTATGCAAGTTCTTCGCAGATCGGTATAAGGTGGCTCGATGTGCCGTGTTTTAAGCTACAAATTGCTATGTCGCAGATTTGCATACAACGAATAGAGGCGGAGTTATAGTTGTTTATATCTGTGAGGCCATGAATCACCATTGACGGCAGGATTGCCTACCACTCGGAACGATCGACGTTTGACGAAACTATGCAAGTTCTTCGCAGATCGGTATAAGATGGGTCGATGTGTCGTGTTTTAAGCTACATATTGCTACGTCGCAGATTCGCATACGACGAATAGAAGTGGAGTTATAGTTGTTTATATCTGTCAGTCCATGAATCACCATTGACGGCCGGATTGCCTACCACTCGGAACGACAGACGTTTGCCGAAACTATGCAAGTTCGTTGCAGATCGGTATAAGGTGGGTCGTTGGGCCGTGTTTTAAGCTACAAATTGCTATGCCGCAGATTCGCATACGACGAATAGAAGCGGAGTTATCGATGTTTATATCTGTGAGGCCATGAATCACCATCGACGGCCGGATTGCCTACCACTCGGAACGATCGATGTTTGACGAAACTATGCAAGTTCTTCGCAGATCGGTATAAGGTGGGTCGATGTGTCGTGTTTTAAGCTACAAATTGCTATGTCGCAGATTTGCATACGACGAATAGAGGCGGAGTTATAGTTGTTTATATCTGTGAGGCCATGAATCACCATTGACGGCAGGATTGCCTACCACTCGGAACGATCGGCGTTTGACGAAACTATGCAAGTTCCTCGCAGATCGGTATAAGATGGGTCGATGTGTCGTGTTTTAAGCTACAAATTGCTATGTCGCAGATTTGCATACGACGAATAGAAGTGGAGTTATAGTTGTTTATATCTGTCAGGCCATGAATCACCATTGACGGCCGGATTGCCTTCCACTCGAAACGATCGATGTTTGACGAATCTATGCAAGTTCGTCGCAGATCGGTATAAGGTGGGTCGTTGGGCCGTTTTTTAAGCTACAAGTTGCTGTGTCGCAGATTCGCATACGACGAATAGAAGCGGAGTTATCGATGTTTATATCTGTGAGGCCATTAATCACCATTGACGACAGGATTGCCTACCACTCGGAACGATCGACGTTTGACGAAACTATGCAAGTTCGTCGCAGATCGGTATAAGGTGGCTCGATGTGTCGTGTTTTAGGCTACAAATTGCTATGTCGCAGATTTGCGTACGACGAATAGAAGCAGAGTTATAGTTGTTTATATCTGTCAGGCCATGAATCACCATTGACGGCCGGATTGCCTACCACTCGGAACGACCGACGTTTGCCGAAACTATGCAAGTTCGTCGCAAATCGGTATAAGGTGGCTCGATGTGTCGTGTTTTAGGCTACAAATTGCTATGTCGCAGATTTGCGTACGACGAATAGACGCGCAGTTATAGTTGTTTATATCGGTCAGGCCATGAATCACCATTGACGGCCAGAATGCCTACCACTCGAAACGATCGATGTTTGACGAAACTATGCGAGTTCGTCGCAGATCGGTATAAGGTGGGTCGATGTGTCGTGCTTTAAGCTACAAATTGCTATGTCGCAGATTTGCATACGATGAATAGAAGCGGAGTTATAGTTCTTTATATCTGTGAGGCCATGAATCATCATTGACGGCCGGAATGCCTACCACTCGAAACGATCGATGTTTGACGAAACTATGCAAGTTCCTCGCAGATCGGTATAAGGTGGGTCGATGTGTCGTGTTTTAGGCTACAAATTGCTATGTTGCAGATTAGCGTACGACGAATAGAAGCGCAGTTATAGTTGTTTATATCGGTCAGGCCATGAATCACCATTGACGGCCAGAATGCCTACCACTCGAAACGATCGATGTTTGACGAAACTATGCAAGTTCGTCGCAGATCGGTATAAGGTGGGTCGATGTGTCGTGCTTTAAGCAACAAATTGCTATGTCGTAGATTTGCATACGATGAATAGAAGCGGAGTTATAGTTCTTTATATCTGTGAGGCCATGAATCATCATTGACGGCCGGAATGCCTACCACTCGAAACGATCGATGTTTGACGAAACTATGCAAGTTCGTCGCAGATCGGTATAAGGTGGGTCGATGTGTAGTGCTTTAAGCTACAAATTGCTATGTCGCAGATTTGCATACGACGAATAGAAGCGGAGTTATAGTTGTCTATATCTGTGAGGCCATGAATCACCATCGACGGCCGGATTGCCTACCACTCGAAACGATCGATGTTTGACGAAACTATGCAAGTTCTTCGCAGATCGGTATAAGGTGGGTCGATGTGCCGTGTTTTAAGCTACAAATTGCTATGTCGCAGATTTGCATACGACGAATAGAAGCGGAGTTATAGTTGTTTATATCTGTCAGGCCATGAATCACCATTGGCGGCAGGATTGCCTACCACTCGGAACGATCGACGTTTGACGAAACTATGCAAGTTCGTTGCAGATCGGTATAAGGTGGGTCGTTGGGCCGTGTTTTAAGCTACAAATTGCTATGCCGCAGATTCGCATATGACGAATAGAAGCGGAGTTATCGATGTTTATATCTGTGAGGCCATGAATCACCATCGACGGCCGGATTGCCTACCACTCGGAACGATCGACGTTTGACGAAACTATGCAAGTTCTTCGCAGATCGGTATAAGGTGGCTCGATGTGCCGTGTTTTAAGCTACAAATTGCTATGTCGCAGATTTGCATACGACGAATAGAAGCGGAGTTATAGTTGTTTATACCTGTCAGGCCGTGAATCACCATTGACGGCCGGACTGCCTACCACTCGGAACGATCGACGTTTGCCGAAACTATGCAAGTTCTTCGCAGATCGGTATAAGGTGGCTCGATGTGCCGTGTTTTAAGCTACAAATTGCTATGTCGCAGATTTGCATACGACGAATAGAGGCGGAGTTATAGTTGTTTATATCTGTGAGGCCATGAATCACCATTGACGGCAGGATTGCCTACCACTCGGAACGATCGACGTTTGCCGAAACTATGCAAGTTCGTTGCAGATCGGTATAAGGTGGGTCGTTGGGCCGTGTTTTAAGCTACAAATTGCTATGCCGCAGATTCGCATACGACGAATAGAAGCGGAGTTATCGATGTTTATATCTGTGAGGCCATGAATCACCATCGACGGCCGGATTGCCTACCACTCGGAACGATCGATGTTTGACGAAACTATGCAAGTTCTTCGCAGATCGGTATAAGGTGGGTCGTTGGGCCGTTTTTTAAGCTACAAGTTGCTGTGTCGCAGATTCGCATACGACGAATAGAAGCGGAGTTATCGATGTTTATATCTGTGAGGCCATTAATCACCATTGACGACAGGATTGCCTACCACTCGGAACGATCGACGTTTGACGAAACTATGCAAGTTCTCCGCAGATCCGTATAAGATGGGTCGATGTGTCGTGTTTTAAGCTACAAATTGCTATGTCGCAGATTTGCATACGACGAATAGAAGTGGAGTTATAGTTGTTTATATCTGTCAGGCCATGAATCACCATTGACGGCCGGATTGCCTTCCACTCGAAACGATCGATGTTTGACGAAACTATGCAAGTTCGTCGCAGATCGGTATAACGTGGGTCGTTGGGCCGTTTTTTAAGCTACAAGTTGCTGTGTCGCAGATTCGCATACGACGAATAGAAGCGGAGTTATCGATGTTTATATCTGTGAGGCCATTAATCACCATTGACGACAGGATTGCCTACCACTCGGAACGATCGACGTTTGACGAAACTATGCAAGTTCGTCGCAGATCGGTATAAGGTGGCTCGATGTGTCGTGTTTTAGGCTACAAATTGCTATGTCGCAGATTTGCGTACGACGAATAGAAGCGGAGTTATAGTTGTTTATATCTGTCAGGCCATGAATCACCATTGACGGCCGGATTGCCTACCACTCGGAACGACCGACGTTTGCCGAAACTATGCAAGTTCGTCGCAAATCGGTATAATGTGGCTCGATGTGTCGTGTTTTAGGCTACAAATTGCTATGTCGCAGATTTGCGTACGACGAATAGAAGCGCAGTTATAGTTGTTTATATCGGTCAGGCCATGAATCACCATTGACGGCCAGAATGCCTACCACTCGAAACGATCGATGTTTGACGAAACTATGCAAGTTCGTCGCAGATCGGTATAAGGTGGGTCGATGTGTCGTGCTTTAAGCTACAAATTGCTATGTCGTAGATTTGCATACGATGAATAGAAGCGGAGTTATAGTTCTTTATATCTGTCAGGCCATGAATCACCATTGACGGCCGGATTGCCTTCCACTCGAAACGATCGATGTTTGACGAAACTATGCAAGTTCGTCGCAGATCGGTATAAGGTGGGTCGTTGGGCCGTTTTTTAAGCTACAAGTTGCTGTGTCGCAGATTCGCATACGACGAATAGAAGCGGAGTTATCGATGTTTATATCTGTGAGGCCATGAATCACCATCGACGGCCGGATTGCCTACCACTCGAAACGATCGATGTTTGACGAAACTATGCAAGTTCGTCGCAGATCGGTATAAGGTGGGTCGTTGGGCCGTGTTTTAAGATACAAGTGGCTATGTCGCAGATTCGCATACGACCAATAGAAGCGGAGTTATCGATGTTTATATCTGTGAGGCCATCATTCACCATTGACGGCAGGATTGCCTACCACTCGGAACGATCGACGTTTGACGAAACTATGCAAGTTCTTCGCAGATCGGTATAAGGTGGGTCGATGTGCCGTGTTTTAAGCTACAAATTGCTATGTCGCAGATTTGCATACGACGAATAGAAGCGGAGTTATAGTTGTTTATATCTGTCAGGCCGTGAATCACCATTGACGGCAGGATTGCCTACCACTCGGAACGATCGACGTTTGACGAAACTATGCAAGTTCTTCGCAGATCAATATAAGATGGGTCGATGTGTCGTGTTTTAAGCTACATATTGCTACGTCGCAGATTCGCATACGACGAATAGAAGTGGAGTTATAGTTGTTTATATCTGTCAGTCCATGAATCACCATTGACGGCCGGATTGCCTACCACTCGGAACGACAGACGTTTGCCGAAACTATGCAAGTTCGTTGCAGATCGGTATAAGGTGGGTCGTTGGGCCGTGTTTTAAGCTACAAATTGCTATGCCGCAGATTCGCATACGACGAATAGAAGCGGAGTTATCGATGTTTATATCTGTGAGGCCATGAATCACCATCGACGGCCGGATTGCCTACCACTCGGAACGATCGATGTTTGACGAAACTATGCAAGTTCTTCGCAGATCGGTATAAGGTGGGTCGATGTGTCGTGTTTTAAGCTACAAATTGCTATGTCGCAGATTTGCATACGACGAATAGAGGCGGAGTTATAGTTGTTTATATCTGTGAGGCCATGAATCACCATTGACGGCAGGATTGCCTACCACTCGGAACGATCGACGTTTGACGAAACTATGCAAGTTCTTCGCAGATCGGTATAAGATGGGTCGATGTGTCGTGTTTTAAACTACAAATTGCTATGTCGCAGATTTGCATACGACGAATAGAAGTGGAGTTATAGTTGTTTATATCTGTCAGGCCATGAATCACCATTGACGGCCGGATTGCCTTCCACTCGAAACGATCGATGTTTGACGAAACTATGCAAGTTTGTCGCAGATCGGTATAAGGTGGGTCGTTGGGCCGTTTTTTAAGCTACAAGTTGCTGTGTCGCAGATTCGCATACGACGAATAGAAGCGGAGTTATCGATGTTTATATCTGTGAGGCCATTAATCACCATTGACGACAGGATTGCCTACCACTCGGAACGATCGACGTTTGACGAAACTATGCAAGTTCGTCGCAGATCGGTATAAGGTGGCTCGATGTGTCGTGTTTTAGGCTACAAATTGCTATGTCGCAGATTTGCGTACGACGAATAGAAGCGGAGTTATAGTTGTTTATATCTGTCAGGCCATGAATCACCATTGACGGCCGGATTGCCTACCACTCGGAACGACCGACGTTTGCCGAAACTATGCAAGTTCTTCGCAGATCGGTATAATGTGGCTCGATGTGTCGTGTTTTAGGCTACAAACTGCTATGTCGCAGATTTGCATACGACGAATAGAAGCGGAGTTATAGTTGTTTATATCTGTCAGTCCATGAATCACCATTGACGGCCGGATTGCCTACCACTCGGAACGACAGACGTTTGCCGAAACTATGCAAGTTCGTTGCAGATCGGTATAAGGTGGGTCGTTGGGCCGTGTTTTAAGCTACAAATTGCTATGCCGCAGATTCGCATACGACGAATAGAAGCGGAGTTATCGATGTTTATATCTGTGAGGCCATTAATCACCATCGACGGCCGGATTGCCTACCACTCGGAACGATCGACGTTTGACGAAACTATGCAAGTTCGTCGCAGATCGGTATAAGGTGGCTCGATGTGTCGTGTTTTAGGCTACAAATTGCTATGTCGCAGATTTGCGTACGACGAATAGAAGCGGAGTTATAGTTGTTTATATCTGTCAGGCCATGAATCACCATTGACGGCCGGATTGCCTACCACTCGGAACGACCGACGTTTGCCGAAACTATGCAAGTTCGTCGCAAATCGGTATAATGTGGCTCGATGTTTCGTGTTTTAGGCTACAAATTGCTATGTCGCAGATTTGCGTACACGAATAGAAGCGCAGTTATAGTTGTTTATATCGGTCAGGCCATGAATCACCATTGACGGCCAGAATGCCTACCACTCGAAACGATCGATGTTTGACGAAACTATGCAAGTTCGTCGCAGATCGGTATAAGGTGGGTCGATGTGTAGTGCTTAAGCTACAAATTGCTATGTCGCAGATTTGCATACGACGAATAGAAGCGGAGTTATAGTTGTCTATATCTGTCAGGCCATGAATCACCATCGACGGCCGGATTGCCTACCACTCGAAACGATCGATGTTTGACGAAACTATGCAAGTTCGTCGCAGATCGGTATAAGGTGGGTCGTTGGGCCGTGTTTTAAGATACAAGTTGCTATGTCGCAGATTCGCATACGACCAATAGAAGCGGAGTTATCGATGTTTATATCTGTGAGGCCATGAATCATCATTGACGGCCGGAATGCCTACCACTCGAAACGATCGATGTTTGACGAAACTATGCAAGTTTGTCGCAGATCGGTATAAGGTGGGTCGATGTGTAGTGCTTTAAGCTACAAATTGCTATGTCGCAGATTTGCATACGACGAATAGAAGCGGAGTTATAGATGTCTATATCTGTGAGGCCATGAATCACCATCGACGGCCGGATTGCCTACCACTCGAAACGATCGATGTTTGACGAAACTATGCAAGTTCGTCGCAGATCGGTATAAGGTGGGTCGTTGGGCCGTGTTTTAAGATACAAGTTGCTATGTCGCAGATTCGCATACGACCAATAGAAGCGGAGTTATCGATGTTCATATCTCTGAGGCCATGAATCACCATTGACGGCAGGATTGCCTACCACTCGGAACGATCGAAGTTTGACGAAACTATGCAAGTTCTTCGCAGATCGGTATAAGGTGGGTCGATGTGCCGTGTTTTAAGCTACAAATTGCTATGTCGCAGATTTGCATACGACGAATAGAAGCGGAGTTATAGTTGTTTATATCTGTCAGGCCGTGAATCACCATTGACGGCCGGATTGCCTACCACTCGGAACGATCGACGTTTGCCGAAACTATGCAAGTTCTTCGCAGATAGGTATAAGGTGGGTCGATGTGTCGTGTTTTAAGCTACAAATTGCTATGTCGCAGATTTGCATACGACGAATAGAGGCGGAGTTATAGTTGTTTATATCTGTGAGACCATGAATCACCATTGACGGCAGGATTGCCTACCACTCGGAACGATCGACGTTTGACGAAACTATGCAAGTTCTTCGCAGATCGGTATAAGATGGGTCGATGTGTCGTGTTTTAAGCTACATATTGCTACGTCGCAGATTCGCATACGACGAATAGAAGTGGAGTTATAGTTGTTTATATCTGTCAGTCCATGAATCACCATTGACGGCCGGATTGCCTACCACTCGGAACGACAGACGTTTGCCGAAACTATGCAAGTTCGTTGCAGATCGGTATAAGGTGGGTCGTTGGGCCGTGTTTTAAGCTACAAATTGCTATGCCGCAGATTCGCATACGACGAATAGAAGCGGAGTTATCGATGTTTATATCTGTGAGGCCATGAATCACCATCGACGGCCGGATTGCCTACCACTCGGAACGATCGACGTTTGCCGAAACTATGCAAGTTCTTCGCAGATCGGTATAAGGTGGCTCGATGTGCCGTGTTTTAAGCTACAAATTGCTATGTCGCAGATTTGCATACGACGAATAGAGGCGGAGTTATAGTTGTTTATATCTGTGAGGCCATGAATCACCATTGACGGCAGGATTGCCTACCACTCGGAACGATCGACGGTTGACGAAACTATGCAAGTTCTTCGCAGATCGGTATAAGATGGGTCGATGTGTCGTGTTTTAAGCTACATATTGCTACGTCGCAGATTCGCATACGACGAATAGAAGTGGAGTTATAGTTGTTTATATCTGTCAGTCCATGAATCACCATTGACGGCCGGATTGCCTACCACTCGGAACGACAGACGTTTGCCGAAACTATACAAGTTCGTTGCAGATCGGTATAAGGTGGGTCGTTGGACCGTGTTTTAAGCTACAAATTGCTATGCCGCAGATTCGCATACGACGAATAGAAGCGGAGTTATCGATGTTTATATCTGTGAGGCCATGAATCACCATCGACGGCCGGATTGCCTACCACTCGGAACGATCGATGTTTGACGAAACTATGCAAGTTCTTCGCAGATCGGTATAAGGTGGGTCGATGTGTCGTGTTTTAAGCTACAAATTGCTATGTCGCAGATTTGCATACGACGAATAGAGGCGGAGTTATAGTTGTTTATATCTGTGAGGCCATGAATCACCATTGACGGCAGGATTGCCTACCACTCGGAACGATCGACGTTTGACGAAACTATGCAAGTTCTTCGCAGATCGGTATAAGATGGGTCGATGTGTCGTGTTTTAAGCTACAAATTGCTATGTCGCAGATTTGCATACGACGAATAGAAGTGGAGTTATAGTTGTTTATATCTGTCAGGCCATGAATCACCATTGACGGCCGGATTGCCTTCCACTCGAAACGATCGATGTTTGACGAAACTATGCAAGTTCGTCGCAGATCGGTATAAGGTGGGTCGTTGGGCCGTTTTTTAAGCTACAAGTTGCTGTGTCGCAGATTCGCATACGACGAATAGAAGCGGAGTTATCGATGTTTATATCTGTGAGGCCATTAATCACCATTGACGACAGGATTGCCTACCACTCGGAACGATCGACGTTTGACGAAACTATGCAAGTTCGTCGCAGATCGGTATAAGGTGGCTCGATGTGTCGTGTTTTAGGCTACAAATTGCTATGTCGCAGATTTGCGTACGACGAATAGAAGCGGAGTTATAGTTGTTTATATCTGTCAGGCCATGAATCACCATTGACGGCCGGATTGCCTACCACTCGGAACGACCGACGTTTGCCGAAACTATGCAAGTTCGTCGCAAATCGGTATAAGGTGGCTCGATGTGTCGTGTTTTAGGCTACAAATTGCTATGTCGCACATTTGCGTACGACGAATAGAAGCGCAGTTATAGTTGTTTATATCGGTCAGGCCATGAATCACCATTGACGGCCAGAATGCCTACCACTCGAAACGATCGATGTTTGACGAAACTATGCAAGTTCGTCGCAGATCGGTATAAGGTGGGTCGATGTGTCGTGTTTTAAGCTACAAATTGCTATGTCGCAGATTTGCATACGATGAATAGAAGCGGAGTTATAGTTCTTTATATCTGTGAGGCCATGAATCATCATTGACGGCCGGAATGCCTACCACTCGAAACGATCGATGTTTGACGAAACTATGCAAGTTCCTCGCAGATCGGTATAAGGTGGGTCGATGTGTAGTGCTTTAAGCTACAAATTGCTATGTCGCAGATTTGCATACGACGAATAGAAGCGGAGATATAGTTGTCTATATCTGTGAGGCCATGAATCACCATCGACGGCCGGATTGCCTACCACTCGAAACGATCGATGTCTGACGAAACTATGCAAGTTCGTCGCAGATCGGTATAAGGTGGGTCGTTGGGCCGTGTTTTAAGATACAAGTTGCAATGACGCAGATTCGCATACGACCAATAGAAGCGGAGTTATCGATGTTTATATCTGTGAGGCCATGAATCACCATTGACGGCAGGATTGCCTACCACTCGGAACGATCGACGTTTGACGAAACTATGCAAGTTCTTCGCAGATCGGTATAAGGTGGGTCGATGTGCCGTGTTTTAAGCTACACATTGCTATGTCGCAGATTTGCATACGACGAATAGAAGCGGAGTTATAGTTGTTTATATCTGTCAGGCCGTGAATCACCATTGACGGCCGGATTGCCTACCACTCGGAACGATTGATGTTTGCCGAAACTATGCAAGTTCTTCGCAGATCGGTATAAGGTGGGTCGATGTGTCGTGTTTTAAGCTACAAATTGCTATGTCGCAGAATTGCATACGACGAATAGAGGCGGAGTTATAGTTGTTTATATCTGTGTGGCCATGAATCACCATTGACGGCAGGATTGCCTACCACTCGGAACGATCGACGTTTGACGAAACTATGCAAGTTCTTCGCAGATCGGTATAAGATGGGTCGATGTGTCGTGTTTTAAGCTACAAATTGCTATGTCGCAGATTCGCATACGACGAATAGAAGTGGAGTTATAGTTGTTTATATCTGTCAGGCCATGAACCACCATTGACGGCCGGATTGCCTACCACTCGAAACGATCGATGTTTGACGAAACTATGCAAGTTCGTCGCAGATCGGTATAAGGTGGGTCGTTGGGCCGTGTTTTAAGATACAAATTGCTATGTCGCAGATTTGCATACGACGAATAGAAGCGGAGTTATAGTTGTTTATATCTGTCAGGCCATGAATCACCATTGACGGCCGGATTGCCATCCACTCGAAACGATCGATGTTTGACGAAACTATGCAAGTTCGTCGCAGATCGGTATAAGGTGGGTCGACGTGTCGTGCTTTAAGCTACAAATTGCTATGTCGCAGATTTGCATACGACGAATAGAAGCGGAGTTATAGTTGTTTATATCTGTGAGGCCATGAATCATCATTGACGGCCGGAATGCCTACCACTCGAAACGATCGATGTTTGACGAAACTATGCAAGTTCGTCGCAGATCGGTATAAGGTGGCTCGATGTGTCGTGTTTTAGGCTACAAATTGCTATGTCGCAGATTTGCGTACGACGAATAGAAGCGGAGTTATAGTTGTTTATATCTGTCAGGCCATGAACCACCATTGACGGCCGGATTGCCTACCACTCGGAACGACCGACGTTTGCCGAAACTATGCAAGTTCGTCGCAGATCGGTATAAGGTGGGTCGTTGGGCCGTGTTTTAAGCTACAAATTGCTATGTCGCAGATTTGCATACGACGAATAGAAGCAGAGTTATAGTTGTTTATATCTGTCAGGCCATGAATCGCCATTGACGGCCGGATTGCCTTCCACTCGAAACGATCGATGTTTGACGAAACTATGCAAGTTCGTCGCAGATCGGTATAAGGTGGGTCGATGTGTCGTGCTTTAAGCTACAAATTGCTATGTCGCAGATTTGCATACGACGAATAGAAGCGGAGTTATAGTTGTTTATATCTGTGAGGCCATGAATCATCATTGACGGCCGGAATGCCTACCACTCGAAACGATCGATGTTTGACGAAACTATGCAAGTTCGTCGCAGATCGGTATAAGGTGGGTCGATGTGTAGTGCTTTAAGCTACAAATTGCTATGTCGCAGATTTGCATACGACGAATAGAAGCGGAGTTATAGTTGTCTATATCTGTGAGGCCATGAATCACCATCGACGGCCGGATTGCCTACCACTCGGAACGATCGACGTTTGACGAAACTATGCAAGTTCTTCGCAGATCGGTATAAGGTGGGTCGATGTGCCGTGTTTTAAGCTACACATTGCTATGTCGCAGATTTGCATACGACGAATAGAAGCGGAGTTATAGTTGTTTATATCTGTCAGGCCGTGAATCACCATTGACGGCCGGATTGCCTACCACTCGGAACGATCGATGTTTGCCGAAACTATGCAAGTTCTTCGCAGATCGGTATAAGGTGGGTCGATGTGTCGTGTTTTAAGCTACAAATTGCTATGTCGCAGATTTGCATACGACGAATAGAGGCGGAGTTATAGTTGTTTATATCTGTGAGGCCATGAATCACCATTGACGGCAGGATTGCCTACCACTCGGAACGATCGACGTTTGACGAAACTATGCAAGATCGTCGCAGATCGGTATAAGGTGGCTCAATGTGTCGTGTTTTAGGCTACAAATTGCTATGTCGCATATTTGCGTGCGACGAATAGAAGCGGAGTTATAGTTGTTTATATCTGTCAGGCCATGAATCAACATTGACGGCCGGATTGCCTACCACTCGGAACGATCGACGTTTGCCGAAACTATGCAAGTTCGTCGCAGATCGGTATAAGGTGGCTCGATGTGTCGTGTTTTAGGCTACAAATTGCTATGTCGCAGATTTGCGTACGACGAATAGAAGCGGAGTTATAGTTGTTTATATCTGTCAGGCCATGAACCACCATTGACGGCCGGATTGCCTACCACTCGGAACGATCGACGTTTGCCGAAACTATGCAAGTTCGTCGCAGATCGGTATAAGGTGGCTCGATGTGTGGTGTTTTAGGCTACAAATTGCTATGTCGCAGATTTGCGTACGACGAATAGAAGCGGAGTTATAGTTGTTTATATCTGTCAGGCCATGAACCACCATTGACGGCCGGATTGCCTACCACTCGGAACGACCGACGTTTGCCGAAACTATGCAAGTTCGTCGCAGATCGGTATAAGGTGGGTCGTTGGGCCGTGTTTTAAGCTACAAATTGCTATGTCGCAGATTTGCATACGACGAATAGAAGCAGAGTTATAGTTGTTTATATCTGTCAGGCCATGAATCACCATTGACGGCCGGATTGCCTTCCACTCGAAACGATCGATGTTTGACGAAACTATGCAAGTTCGTCGCAGATCGGTATAAGGTGGGTCGATGTGTCGTGCTTTAAGCTACAAATTGCTATGTCGCAGATTTGCATACGACGAATAGAAGCGGAGTTATAGTTGTTTATATCTGTGAGGCCATGAATCATCATTGACGGCCGGAATGCCTACCACTCGAAACGATCGATGTTTGACAAAACTATGCAAGTTCGTCGCAGAACGGTATAAGGTGGGTCGATGTGTAGTGCTTTAAGCTACAAATTGCTATGTCGCAGATTTGCATACGACGAATAGAAGCGGAGTTATAGTTGTCTATATCTGTGAGGCCATGAATCACCATCGACGGCCGGATTGCCTACCACTCGAAACGATCGATGTTTGACGAAACTATGCAAGTTCGTCGCAGATCGGTATAAGGTGGGTCGTTGGGCCGTGTTTTAAGATACAAATTGCTATGTCGCAGATTTGCATACGACGAATAGAAGCGGAGTTATAGTTGTTTATATCTGTCAGGCCATGAATCACCATTGACGGCCGGATTGCCTTCCACTCAAAACGATCGATGTTTGACGAAACTATGCAAGTTCGTCGCAGATCGGTATAAGGTGGGTCGATGTGTCGTGCTTTAAGCTACAAATTGCTATGTCGCAGATTTGCATACGACGAATAGAAGCGGAGTTATAGTTGTCTATATCTGTGAGGCCATGAATCACCATCGACGGCCGGATTGCCTACCACTCGGAACGATCGACGTTTGACGAAACTATGCAAGTTCTTCGCAGATCGGTATAAGGTGGGTCGATGTGCCGTGTTTTAAGCTACACATTGCTATGTCGCAGATTTGCATACGACGAATAGAAGCGGAGTTATAGTTGTTTATATCTGTCAGGCCGTGAATCACCATTGACGGCCGGATTGCCTTCCACTCGAAACGATCGATGTTTGACGAAACTATGCAAGTTCGTCGCAGATCGGTATAAGGTGGGTCGTTGGGCCGTGTTTTAAGCTACAAGTTGCTGTGTCGCAGATTCGCATACGGCGAATAGAAGCGGAGTTATCGATGTTTATATCTGTGAGGCCATTAATCACCATTGACGACAGGATTGCCTACCACTCGGAATGATCGACGTTTGACGAAACTAGGCAAGTTCGTCGCAGATCGGTATAAGGTGGGTCGTTGGGCCGTGTTTTGAGATACAAATTGCTATGTCGCAGATTCGCATACGACCAATAGAAGCGGAGTTATCGATGTTTATATCTGTGAGGCCATTAATCACCATTGACGACAGGATTGCCTACCACTCGGAACGATCGACGTTTGACGAAACTATGCAAGTTCGTCGCAGATCGGTATAAGGTGGCTCGATGTGTCGTGTTTTAGGCTACAAATTGCTATGTCGCAGATTCGCATACGACGAATAGAAGTGGAGTTATAGTTGTTTATATCTGTCAGGCCATGAATCACCATTGACGGCCGGATTGCCTACCACTCGGAACGATCGACGTTTGCCGAAACTATGCAAGTTCTTCGCAGATCGGTATAAGGTGGGTCGATGTGCCGTGTTTTAAGCTACAAATTGCTATGTCGCAGATTTGCATACGACGAATAGAAGCGGAGTTATAGTTGTTTATATCTGTCAGGCCGTGAATCACCATTGACGGCCGGATTGCCTACCACTCGGAACGATCGACGTTTGCCGAAACTATGCAAGTTCTTCGCAGATCGGTATAAGGTGGGTCGATGTGCCGTGTTTTAAGCTACAAATTGCTATGTCGCAGATTTGCATACGACGGATAGAAGCAGAGTTATAGTTGTTTATATCTGTGAGGCCATGAATCACCATTGACGGCAGGATTGCCTACCACTCGGAACGATCGACGTTTGACGAAACCATGCAAGTTCTTCGCAGATCGGTATAAGGTGGGTCGATGTGCCGTGTTTTAAGCTACAAATTGCTATGTCGCAGATTTGCATACGACGAATAGAAGCGGAGTTATAGTTGTTTATATCTGTCAGGCCGTGAATCACCATTGACGGCCGGATTGCCTACCACTCGGAACGATCGACGTTTGCCGAAACTATGCAAGTTCTTCGCAGATCGGTATAAGGTGGGTCGATGTGCCGTGTTTTAAGCTACAAATTGCTATGTCGCAGATTTGCATACGACGAATAGAAGCGGAGTTATAGTTGTTTATATCTGGCAGGCCGTGAATCGCCATTGACGGCCGGATTGCCTACCACTCGAAACGATCGATGTTTGACGAAACTATGCAAGTTCGTCCCAGATCGGAATAAGGTGGGTCGTTGGGCCGTGTTTTAAGATACAAGTTGCTATGTCGCAGATTCGCATACGACCAATAGAGGCGGAGTTATCGATGTTTATATCAGTGAGGCCATTAATCACCATTGACGACAGGATTGCCTACCACTCGGAACGATCGACGTTTGACGAAACTATGCAAGTTCGTCGCAGATCGGTATAAGGTGGGTCGTTGGGCCATGTTTTAAGATACAACTTGCTATGTCGCAGATTCGCATACGACGAATAGAAGCGAAGTTATCGATGTTTATATCTGTGAGGCCATGAATCACCATTGACGACCGGATTGCCTACCACTCGGAACGATCGACGTTTGCCGTAACTATGTAAGTTCTTCGCAGATCGGTATAAGGTGGGTCGATGTGTCGTGTTTTAAGCTACAAATTGCTATGTCGCAGATTTGCATACGACGAATAGAAGCAGAGTTATAGTTGTTTATATCTGTCAGGCCATGAATCGCCATTGACGGCCGGATTGCCTACCACTCGAAACGATCGATGTTTGACGAGACTATGCAAGTTCGTCGCAGATCCGTATAAGGTGGGTCGATGTGTCGTGCTTTAAGCTACATATTGCTATGTCGCAGATTTGCATACGATGAATAGAAGCGGAGTTATAGTCCTTTATATCTGTGAGGTCATGAATCATCATTGACGGCCGGAATGCCTACCACTCGAAACGATCAATGTTTGACGAAACTATGCAAGTTCGTCGCAGATCGGTATAAGGTGGGTCGATGTGTCGTGCTTTAAGCTACAAATTGCTATTTCGCAGATTTGCATACGACGAAGAGAAGCGGAGTTATAGTTGTTTATATCTGTCAAGCCATGAATCACCATTGACGGCCGGATTGCCTTACACTCGAAACGATCGATGTTTGACGAAATTATGCAAGTTCTTCGCAGATCGGTATAAGGTGGGTCGATGTGTAGTGCTTTAAGCTACAAATTGCTATGTCGCAGATTTGCATACGACGAATAGAAGCGGAGTTATAGTTGTCTATATCTGTGAGGCCATGAATCACCATCGACGGCCGGATTGCCTACCACTCGAAACGATCGATGTTTGACGAAACTATGCAAGTTCGTCGCAGATCGGTATAAGGTGGGTCGTTGGGCCGTGTTTTAAGATACAAGTTGCTATGTCGCAGATTCGCATACGACCAATAGAAGCGGAGTTATCGATGTTTATATCTGTCAGGCCATGAATCACCATTGACGGCCGGATTGCCTACCACTCGGAACGATCGACGTTTGCCGAAACTATGCAAGTTCGTCGCAGATCGGTATAAGGTGGGTCGTTGGGCCGTGTTTTAAGATACAAGTTGCTATGTCGCACATTCGCATACGACCAATAGAAGCGGAGTTATCGATGTTTATATCAGTGAGGCCATTAATAACCATTGACGACAGGATTGCCTACCACTCGGAACGATCGACGTTTGACGAAACTATGCAAGTTCTTCGCAGATCGGTATAAGATGGGTCGATGTGTCGTGTTTTAAGCTACAAATTGCTATGTCGCAGATTTGCGTACGACGAATAGAAGCGGAGTTATAGTTGTTTGTATCTGTCAGGCCATGAATCACCATTGACGGCCGGATTGCCTACCACTCGGAACGACCGACGTTTGCCGAAACTATGCAAGTTCGTCGCAGATCGGTATAAAGTGGGTCGTTGGGCCGTGTTTTAAGATACAAGTTGCTATGTCGCACATTCGCATACGACCAATAGAAGCGGAGTTATCGATGTTTATATCAGTGAGGCCATTAATAACCATTGACGACAGGATTGCCTACCACTCGGAACGATCGACGTTTGACGAAACTATGCAAGTTCGTCGCAGATCGGTATAAGGTGGCTCGATGTGTCGTGTTTTAGGCTACAAATTGCTGTGTCGCAGATTTGCATACGACGAATAGAAGCGGAGTTAGAGTTGTTTATATCTGTGAGGTCATGAATCATCATTGACGGCCGGAATGCCTATCACTCGAAACGATCGATGTTTGACGAAACTATGCAAGTTCGACGCAGATCGGTATAAGGTGGGTCGATGTGTCGTGCTTTACGCTACAAATTGCAATGTCGCAGATTTGCATACGACGAATAGAAGCGGAGTTATAGTTGTTTATATCTGTCAGGCCACGAAACACCATTGACGGCCGGATTGCCTTCCACTCGAAACGATCGATGTTTGACGAAACTATGCAAGTTCGTCGCAGATCGGTATAAGGTGGGTCGTTGGGCCGTGTTTTAAGCTACAAGTTGCTGTGTCGCAGATTCGCATACGGCAAATAGAAGCGGAGTTATCGATGTTTATATCTGTGAGGCCATTAATCACCAATGACGACAGGATTGCCTACCACTCGGAATGATCGACGTTTGACGAAACTAGGCAAGTTCGTCGCAGATCGGTATAAGGTGGGTCGTTGGGCCGTGTTTTAAGATACAAATTGCTATGTCGCAGATTTGCATACGACGAATAGAAGTGGAGTTATAGTTGTTTATATCTGTCAGGCCATGAATCACCATTGACGGCCGGATTGCCTTCCACTCGAAACGATCGATGTTTGACGAAACTATGCAAGTTCGTCGCAGATCGGTATAAGGTGGGTCGTTGGGCCGTTTTTTAAGCTACAAGTTGCTGTGTCGCAGATTCGCATACGACGAATAGAAGCGGAGTTATCGATGTTTATATCTGTGAGGCCATTAATCACCATTGACGACAGGATTGCCTACCACTCGGAACGATCGACGTTTGACGAAACTATGCAAGTTCGTCGCAGATCGGTATAAGGTGGCTCGATGTGTCGTGTTTTAGGCTACAAATTGCTATGTCGCAGATTTGCGTACGACGAATAGAAGCAGAGTTATAGTTGTTTATATCTGTCAGGCCATGAATCACCATTGACGGCCGGATTGCCTACCACTCGGAACGACCGACGTTTGCCGAAACTATGCAAGTTCGTCGCAAATCGGTATAAGGTGGCTCGATGTGTCGTGTTTTAGGCTACAAATTGCTATGTCGCAGATTTGCGTACGACGAATAGAAGCGCAGTTATAGTTGTTTATATCGGTCAGGCCATGAATCACCATTGACGGCCAGAATGCCTACCACTCGAAACGATCGATGTTTGACGAAACTATGCAAGTTCGACGCAGATCGGTATAAGGTGGGTCGATGTGTCGTGCTTTAAGCTACAAATTGCTATGTCGCAGATTTGCATATGATGAATAGAAGCGGAGTTATAGTTCTTTATATCTGTGAGGCCATGAATCATCATTGACGGCCGGAATGCCTACCACTCGAAACGATCGATGTTTGACGAAACTATGCAAGTTCCTCGCAGATCGGTATAAGGTGGGTCGATGTGTCGTGTTTTAGGCTACAAATTGCTATGTTGCAGATTAGCGTACGACGAATAGAAGCGCAGTTATAGTTGTTTATATCGGTCAGGCCATGAATCACCATTGACGGCCAGAATGCCTACCACTCGAAACGATCGATGTTTGACGAAACTATGCAAGTTCGTCGCAGATCGGTATAAGGTGGGTCGTTGGGCCGTTTTTTAAGCTACAAGTTGCTGTGTCGCAGATTCGCATACGACGAATAGAAGCGGAGTTATCGATGTTTATATCTGTGAGGCCATTAATCACCATTGACGACAGGATTGCCTACCACTCGGAACGATCGACGTTTGACGAAACTATGCAAGTTCGTCGCAGATCGGTATAAGGTGGCTCGATGTGTCGTGTTTTAGGCTACAAATTGCTATGTCGCAGATTTGCGTACGACGAATAGAAGCAGAGTTATAGTTGTTTATATCTGTCAGGCCATGAATCACCATTGACGGCCGGATTGCCTACCACTCGGAACGACCGACGTTTGCCGAAACTATGCAAGTTCGTCGCAAATCGGTATAAGGTGGCTCGATGTGTCGTGTTTTAGGCTACAAATTGCTATGTCGCAGATTTGCGTACGACGAATAGAAGCGCAGTTATAGTTGTTTATATCGGTCAGGCCATGAATCACCATTGACGGCCGGAATGCCTACCACTCGAAACGATCGATGTTTGACGAAACTATGCAAGTTCGTCGCAGATCGGTATAAGGTGGGTCGATGTGTCGTGCTTTAAGCTACAAATTGCTATGTCGCAGATTTGCATATGATGAATAGAAGCGGAGTTATAGTTCTTTATATCTGTGAGGCCATGAATCATCATTGACGGCCGGAATGCCTACCACTCGAAACGATCGATGTTTGACGAAACTATGCAAGTTCCTCGCAGATCGGTATAAGGTGGGTCGATGTGTCGTGTTTTAGGCTACAAATTGCTATGTTGCAGATTAGCGTACGACGAATAGAAGCGCAGTTATAGTTGTTTATATCGGTCAGGCCATGAATCACCATTGACGGCCAGAATGCCTACCACTCGAAACGATCGATGTTTGACGAAACTATGCAAGTTCGTCGCAGATCGGTATAAGGTGGGTCGATGTGTCGTGCTTTAAGCAACAAATTGCTATGTCGTAGATTTGCATACGATGAATAGAAGCGGAGTTATAGTTCTTTATATCTGTGAGGCCATGAATCATCATTGACGGCCGGAATGCCTACCACTCGAAACGATCGATGTTTGACGAAACTATGCAAGTTCGTCGCAGATCGGTATAAGGTGGGTCGATGTGTAGTGCTTTAAGCTACAAATTGCTATGTCGCAGATTTGCATACGACGAATAGAAGCGGAGTTATAGTTGTCTATATCTGTGAGGCCATGAATCACCATCGACGGCCGGATTGCCTACCACTCGAAACGATCGATGTTTGACGAAACTATGCAAGTTCGTCGCAGATCGGTATAAGGTGGGTCGTTGGGCCGTGTTTTAAGATACAAGTGGCTATGTCGCAGATTCGCATACGACCAATAGAAGCGGAGTTATCGATGTTTATATCTGTGAGGCCATCATTCACCATTGACGGCAGGATTGCCTACCACTCGGAACGATCGACGTTTGACGAAACTATGCAAGTTCTTCGCAGATCGGTATAAGGTGGGTCGATGTGCCGTGTTTTAAGCTACAAATTGCTATGTCGCAGATTTGCATACGACGAATAGAAGCGGAGTTATAGTTGTTTATATCTGTCAGGCCGTGAATCACCATTGACGGCCGGATTGCCTACCACTCGGAACGATCGACGTTTGCCGAAACTATGCAAGTTCTTCGCAGATCGGTATAAGGTGGGTCGATGTGTCGTGTTTTAAGCTACAAATTGCTATGTCGCAGATTTGCATCCGACGAATAGAGGCGGAGTTATTGTTGTTTATATCTGTGAGGCCATGAATCTCCATTGACGGCAGGATTGCCTACCACTCGGAACGATCGACGTTTGACGAAACTATGCAAGTTCTTCGCAGATCGGTATAAGATGGGTCGATGTGTCGTGTTTTAAGCTACATATTGCTACGTCGCAGATTCGCATACGACGAATAGAAGTGGAGTTATAGTTGTTTATATCTGTCAGTCCATGAATCACCATTGACGGCCGGATTGCCTACCACTCGGAACGACAGACGTTTGCCGAAACTATGCAAGTTCGTTGCAGATCGGTATAAGGTGGGTCGTTGGGCCGTGTTTTAAGCTACAAATTGCTATGCCGCAGATTCGCATACGACGAATAGAAGCGGAGTTATCGATGTTTATATCTGTGAGGCCATGAATCACCATCGACGGCCGGATTGCCTACCACTCGGAACGATCGATGTTTGACGAAACTATGCAAGTTCTTCGCAGATCGGTATAAGGTGGGTCGATGTGTCGTGTTTTAAGCTACAAATTGCTATGTCGCAGATTTGCATACGACGAATAGAGGCGGAGTTATAGTTGTTTATATCTGTGAGACCATGAATCACCATTGACGGCAGGATTGCCTACCACTCGGAACGATCGACGTTTGACGAAACTATGCAAGTTCTTCGCAGATCGGTATAAGATGGGTCGATGTGTCGTGTTTTAAGCTACATATTGCTACGTCGCAGATTCGCATACGACGAATAGAAGTGGAGTTATAGTTGTTTATATCTGTCAGTCCATGAATCACCATTGACGGCCGGATTGCCTACCACTCGGAACGACAGACGTTTGCCGAAACTATGCAAGTTCGTTGCAGATCGGTATAAGGTGGGTCGTTGGGCCGTGTTTTAAGCTACAAATTGCTATGCCGCAGATTCGCATACGACGAATAGAAGCGGAGTTATCGATGTTTATATCTGTGAGGCCATGAATCACCATCGACGGCCGGATTGCCTACCACTCGGAACGATCGACGTTTGCCGAAACTATGCAAGTTCTTCGCAGATCGGTATAAGGTGGCTCGATGTGCCGTGTTTTAAGCTACAAATTGCTATGTCGCAGATTTGCATACGACGAATAGAGGCGGAGTTATAGTTGTTTATATCTGTGAGGCCATGAATCACCATTGACGGCAGGATTGCCTACCACTCGGAACGATCGACGGTTGACGAAACTATGCAAGTTCTTCGCAGATCGGTATAAGATGGGTCGATGTGTCGTGTTTTAAGCTACATATTGCTACGTCGCAGATTCGCCTACGACGAATAGAAGTGGAGTTATAGTTGTTTATATCTGTCAGTCCATGAATCACCATTGACGGCCGGATTGCCTACCACTCGGAACGACAGACGTTTGCCGAAACTATGCAAGTTCGTTGCAGATCGGTATAAGGTGGGTCGTTGGACCGTGTTTTAAGTTACAAATTGCTATGCCGCAGATTCGCATACGACGAATAGAAGCGGAGTTATCGATGTTTATATCTGTGAGGCCATGAATCACCATCGACGGCCGGATTGCCTACCACTCGGAACGATCGATGTTTGACGAAACTATGCAAGTTCTTCGCAGATCGGTATAAGGTGGGTCGATGTGTCGTGTTTTAAGCTACAAATTGCTATGTCGCAGATTTGCATACGACGAATAGAGGCGGAGTTATAGTTGTTTATATCTGTGAGGCCATGAATCACCATTGACGGCAGGATTGCCTACCACTCGGAACGATCGACGTTTGACGAAACTATGCAAGTTCTTCGCAGATCGGTATAAGATGGGTCGATGTGTCGTGTTTTAAGCTACAAATTGCTATGTCGCAGATTTGCATACGACGAATAGAAGTGGAGTTATAGTTGTTTATATCTGTCAGGCCATGAATCACCATTGACGGCCGGATTGCCTTCCACTCGAAACGATCGATGTTTGACGAAACTATGCAAGTTCGTCGCAGATCGGTATAAGGTGGGTCGTTGGGCCGTTTTTTAAGCTACAAGTTGCTGTGTCGCAGATTCGCATACGACGAATAGAAGCGGAGTTATCGATGTTTATATCTGTGAGGCCATTAATCACCATTGACGACAGGATTGCCTACCACTCGGAACGATCGACGTTTGACGAAACTATGCAAGTTCGTCGCAGATCGGTATAAGGTGGCTCGATGTGTCGTGTTTTAGGCTACAAATTGCTATGTCGCAGATTTGCGTACGACGAATAGAAGCGGAGTTATAGTTGTTTATATCTGTCAGGCCATGAATCACCATTGACGGCCGGATTGCCTACCACTCGGAACGACCGACGTTTGACGAAACTATGCAAGTTCGTCGCAGATCGGTATAAGGTGGCTCGATGTGTCGTGTTTTAGGCTACAAATTGCTATGTCGCACATTTGCGTACGACGAATAGAAGCGCAGTTATAGTTGTTTATATCGGTCAGGCCATGAATCACCATTGACGGCCAGAATGCCTACCACTCGAAACGATCGATGTTTGACGAAACTATGCAAGTTCGTCGCAGATCGGTATAAGGTGGGTCGATGTGTCGTGCTTTAAGCTACAAATTGCTATGTCGCAGATTTGCATACGATGAATAGAAGCGGAGTTATAGTTCTTTATATCTGTGAGGCCATGAATCATCATTGACGGCCGGAATGCCTACCACTCGAAACGATCGATGTTTGACGAAACTATGCAAGTTCCTCGCAGATCGGTATAAGGTGGGTCGATGTGTAGTGCTTTAAGCTACAAATTGCTATGTCGCAGATTTGCATACGACGAATAGAAGCGGAGATATAGTTGTCTATATCTGTGAGGCCATGAATCACCATCGACGGCCGGATTGCCTACCACTCGAAACGATCGATGTCTGACGAAACTATGCAAGTTCGTCGCAGATCGGTATAAGGTGGGTCGTTGGGCCGTGTTTTAAGATACAAGTTGCAATGACGCAGATTCGCATACGACCAATAGAAGCGGAGTTATCGATGTTTATATCTGTGAGGCCATGAATCACCATTGACGGCAGGATTGCCTACCACTCGGAACGATCGACGTTTGACGAAACTATGCAAGTTCTTCGCAGATCGGTATAAGGTGGGTCGATGTGCCGTGTTTTAAGCTACACATTGCTATGTCGCAGATTTGCATACGACGAATAGAAGCGGAGTTATAGTTGTTTATATCTGTCAGGCCGTGAATCACCATTGACGGCCGGATTGCCTACCACTCGGAACGATTGATGTTTGCCGAAACTATGCAAGTTCTTCGCAGATCGGTATAAGGTGGGTCGATGTGTCGTGTTTTAAGCTACAAATTGCTATGTCGCAGATTTGCATACGACGAATAGAGGCGGAGTTATAGTTGTTTATATCTGTGTGGCCATGAATCACCATTGACGGCAGGATTGCCTACCACTCGGAACGATCGACGTTTGACGAAACTATGCAAGTTCTTCGCAGATCGGTATAAGATGGGTCGATGTGTCGTGTTTTAAGCTACAAATTGCTATGTCGCAGATTCGCATACGACGAATAGAAGTGGAGTTATAGTTGTTTATATCTGTCAGGCCATGAACCACCATTGACGGCCGGATTGCCTACCACTCGAAACGATCGATGTTTGACGAAACTATGCAAGTTCGTCGCAGATCGGTATAAGGTGGGTCGTTGGGCCGTGTTTTAAGATACAAATTGCTATGTCGCAGATTTGCATACGACGAATAGAAGCGGAGTTATAGTTGTTTATATCTGTCAGGCCATGAATCACCATTGACGGCCGGATTGCCTTCCACTCGAAACGATCGATGTTTGACGAAACTATGCAAGTTCGTCGCAGATCGGTATAAGGTGGGTCGATGTGTCGTGCTTTAAGCTACAAATTGCTATGTCGCAGATTTGCATACGACGAATAGAAGCGGAGTTATAGTTGTTTATATCTGTGAGGCCATGAATCATCATTGACGGCCGGAATGCCTACCACTCGAAACGATCGATGTTTGACGAAACTATGCAAGTTCGTCGCAGATCGGTATAAGGTGGCTCGATGTGTCGTGTTTTAGGCTACAAATTGCTATGTCGCAGATTTGCGTACGACGAATAGAAGCGGAGTTATAGTTGTTTATATCTGTCAGGCCATGAACCACCATTGACGGCCGGATTGCCTACCACTCGGAACGACCGACGTTTGCCGAAACTATGCAAGTTCGTCGCAGATCGGTATAAGGTGGGTCGTTGGGCCGTGTTTTAAGCTACAAATTGCTATGTCGCAGATTTGCATACGACGAATAGAAGCAGAGTTATAGTTGTTTATATCTGTCAGGCCATGAATCGCCATTGACGGCCGGATTGCCTTCCACTCGAAACGATCGATGTTTGACGAAACTATGCAAGTTCGTCGCAGATCGGTATAAGGTGGGTCGATGTGTCGTGCTTTAAGCTACAAATTGCTATGTCGCAGATTTGCATACGACGAATAGAAGCGGAGTTATAGATGTTTATATCTGTGAGGCCATGAATCATCATTGACGGCCGGAATGCCTACCACTCGAAACGATCGATGTTTGACGAAACTATGCAAGTTCGTCGCAGATCGGTATAAGGTGGGTCGATGTGTAGTGCTTTAAGCTACAAATTGCTATGTCGCAGATTTGCATACGACGAATAGAAGCGGAGTTATAGTTGTCTATATCTGTGAGGCCATGAATCACCATCGACGGCCGGATTGCCTACCACTCGAAACGATCGATGTTTGACGAAACTATGCAAGTTCGTCGCAGATCGGTATAAGGTGGGTCGTTGGGCCGTGTTTTAAGATACAAATTGCTATGTCGCAGATTTGCATACGACGAATAGAAGCGGAGTTATAGTTGTTTATATCTGTCAGGCCATGAATCACCATTGACGGCCGGATTGCCTTCCACTCGAAACGATCGATGTTTGACGAAACTATGCAAGTTCGTCGCAGATCGGTATAAGGTGGGTCGTTGGGCCGTGTTTTAAGATACAAATTGCTATGTCGCAGATTTGCATACGACGAATAGAAGCGGAGTTATAGTTGTTTATATCTGTCAGGCCATGAATCACCATTGACGGCCGGATTGCCTTCCACTCGAAACGATCGATGTTTGACGAAACTATGCAAGTTCGTCGCAGATCGGTATAAGGTGGGTCGATGTGTAGTGCTTTAAGCTACAAATTGCTATGTCGCAGATTTGCATACGACGAATAGAAGCGGAGTTATAGTTGTCTATATCTGTGAGGCCATGAATCACCATCGACGGCCGGATTGCCTACCACTCGAAACGATCGATGTTTGACGAAACTATGCAAGTTCGTCGCAGATCGGTATAAGGTGGGTCGTTGGGCCGTGTTTTAAGATACAAATTGCTATGTCGCAGATTTGCATACGACGAATAGAAGCGGAGTTATAGTTGTTTATATCTGTCAGGCCATGAATCACCATTGACGGCCGGATTGCCTTCCACTCGAAACGATCGATGTTTGACGAAACTATGCAAGTTCGTCGCAGATCGGTATAAGGTGGGTCGATGTGTCGTGCTTTAAGCTACAAATTGCTATGTCGCAGATTTGCATACGACGAATAGAAGCGGAGTTATAGTTGTTTATATCTGTGAGGCCATGAATCATCATTGACGGCCGGAATGCCTACCACTCGAAACGATCGATGTTTGACGAAACTATGCAAGTTCGTCGCAGATCGGTATAAGGTGGGTCGATGTGTAGTGCTTTAAGCTACAAATTGCTATGTCGCAGATTTGCATACGACGAATAGAAGCGGAGTTATAGTTGTCTATATCTGTGAGGCCATGAATCACCATCGACGGCCGGATTGCCTACCACTCGGAACGATCGACGTTTGACGAAACTATGCAAGTTCTTCGCAGATCGGTATAAGGTGGGTCGATGTGCCGTGTTTTAAGCTACACATTGCTATGTCGCAGATTTGCATACGACGAATAGAAGCGGAGTTATAGTTGTTTATATCTGTCAGGCCGTGAATCACCATTGACGGCCGGATTGCCTACCACTCGGAACGATCGATGTTTGCCGAAACTATGCAAGTTCTTCGCAGATCGGTATAAGGTGGGTCGATGTGTCGTGTTTTAAGCTACAAATTGCTATGTCGCAGATTTGCATACGACGAATAGAGGCGGAGTTATAGTTGTTTATATCTGTGAGGCCATGAATCACCATTGACGGCAGGATTGCCTACCACTCGGAACGATCGACGTTTGACGAAACTATGCAAGATTGTCGCAGATCGGTATAAGGTGGCTCGATGTGTCGTGTTTTAGGCTACAAATTGCTATGTCGCATATTTGCGTGCGACGAATAGAAGCGGAGTTATAGTTGTTTATATCTGTCAGGCCATGAATCAACATTGACGGCCGGATTGCCTACCACTCGGAACGATCGACGTTTGCCGAAACTATGCAAGTTCGTCGCAGATCGGTATAAGGTGGCTCGATGTGTCGTGTTTTAGGCTACAAATTGCTATGTCGCAGATTTGCGTACGACGAATAGAAGCGGAGTTATAGTTGTTTATATCTGTCAGGCCATGAACCACCATTGACGGCCGGATTGCCTACCACTCGGAACGATCGACGTTTGCCGAAACTATGCAAGTTCGTCGCAGATCGGTATAAGGTGGCTCGATGTGTGGTGTTTTAGGCTACAAATTGCTATGTCGCAGATTTGCGTACGACGAATAGAAGCGGAGTTATAGTTGTTTATATCTGTCAGGCCATGAACCACCATTGACGGCCGGATTGCCTACCACTCGGAACGATCGACGTTTGCCGAAACTATGCAAGTTCGTCGCAGATCGGTATAAGGTGGGTCGTTGGGCCGTGTTTTAAGCTACAAATTGCTATGTCGCAGATTTGCATACGACGAATAGAAGCAGAGTTATAGTTGTTTATATCTGTCAGGCCATGAATCACCATTGACGGCCGGATTGCCTTCCACTCGAAACGATCGATGTTTGACGAAACTATGCAAGTTCGTCGCAGATCGGTATAAGGTGGGTCGATGTGTCGTGCTTTAAGCTACAAATTGCTATGTCGCAGATTTGCATACGACGAATAGAAGCGGAGTTATAGTTGTTTATATCTGTGAGGCCATGAATCATCATTGACGGCCGGAATGCCTACCACTCGAAACGATCGATGTTTGACAAAACTATGCAAGTTCGTCGCAGAACGGTATAAGGTGGGTCGATGTGTAGTGCTTTAAGCTACAAATTGCTATGTCGCAGATTTGCATACGACGAATAGAAGCGGAGTTATAGTTGTCTATATCTGTGAGGCCATGAATCACCATCGACGGCCGGATTGCCTACCACTCGAAACGATCGATGTTTGACGAAACTATGCAAGTTCGTCGCAGATCGGTATAAGGTGGGTCGTTGGGCCGTGTTTTAAGATACAAATTGCTATGTCGCAGATTTGCATACGACGAATAGAAGCGGAGTTATAGTTGTTTATATCTGTCAGGCCATGAATCACCATTGACGGCCGGATTGCCTTCCACTCAAAACGATCGATGTTTGACGAAACTATGCAAGTTCGTCGCAGATCGGTATAAGGTGGGTCGATGTGTCGTGCTTTAAGCTACAAATTGCTATGTCGCAGATTTGCATACGACGAATAGAAGCGGAGTTATAGTTGTCTATATCTGTGAGGCCATGAATCACCATCGACGGCCGGATTGCCTACCACTCGGAACGATCGACGTTTGACGAAACTATGCAAGTTCTTCGCAGATCGGTATAAGGTGGGTCGATGTGCCGTGTTTTAAGCTACACATTGCTATGTCGCAGATTTGCATACGACGAATAGAAGCGGAGTTATAGTTGTTTATATCTGTCAGGCCGTGAATCACCATTGACGGCCGGATTGCCTTCCACTCGAAACGATCGATGTTTGACGAAACTATGCAAGTTCGTCGCAGATCGGTATAAGGTGGGTCGTTGGGCCGTGTTTTAAGCTACAAGTTGCTGTGTCGCAGATTCGCATACGGCGAATAGAAGCGGAGTTATCGATGTTTATATCTGTGAGGCCATTAATCACCATTGACGACAGGATTGCCTACCACTCGGAATGATCGACGTTTGACGAAACTAGGCAAGTTCGTCGCAGATCGGTATAAGGTGGGTCGTTGGGCCGTGTTTTGAGATACAAATTGCTATGTCGCAGATTCGCATACGACCAATAGAAGCGGAGTTATCGATGTTTATATCTGTGAGGCCATTAATCACCATTGACGACAGGATTGCCTACCACTCGGAACGATCGACGTTTGACGAAACTATGCAAGTTCGTCGCAGATCGGTATAAGGTGGCTCGATTTGTCGTGTTTTAGGCTACAAATTGCTATGTCGCAGATTCGCATACGACGAATAGAAGTGGAGTTATAGTTGTTTATATCTGTCAGGCCATGAATCACCATTGACGGCCGGATTGCCTACCACTCGGAACGATCGACGTTTGCCGAAACTATGCAAGTTCTTCGCAGATCGGTATAAGGTGGGTCGATGTGCCGTGTTTTAAGCTACAAATTGCTATGTCGCAGATTTGCATACGACGAATAGAAGCGGAGTTATAGTTGTTTATATCTGTCAGGCCGTGAATCACCATTGACGGCCGGATTGCCTACCACTCGGAACGATCGACGTTTGCCGAAACTATGCAAGTTCTTCGCAGATCGGTATAAGGTGGGTCGATGTGCCGTGTTTTAAGCTACAAATTGCTATGTCGCAGATTTGCATACGACGGATAGAAGCAGAGTTATAGTTGTTTATATCTGTGAGGCCATGAATCACCATTGACGGCAGGATTGCCTACCACTCGGAACGATCGACGTTTGACGAAACCATGCAAGTTCTTCGCAGATCGGTATAAGGTGGGTCGATGTGCCGTGTTTTAAGCTACAAATTGCTATGTCGCAGATTTGCATACGACGAATAGAAGCGGAGTTATAGTTGTTTATATCTGTCAGGCCGTGAATCACCATTGACGGCCGGATTGCCTACCACTCGGAACGATCGACGTTTGCCGAAACTATGCAAGTTCTTCGCAGATCGGTATAAGGTGGGTCGATGTGCCGTGTTTTAAGCTACAAATTGCTATGTCGCAGATTAGCATACGACGAATAGAAGCGGAGTTATAGTTGTTTATATCTGGCAGGCCGTGAATCGCCATTGACGGCCGGATTGCCTACCACTCGAAACGATCGATGTTTGACGAAACTATGCAAGTTCGTCCCAGATCGGAATAAGGTGGGTCGTTGGGCCGTGTTTTAAGATACAAGTTGCTATGTCGCAGATTCGCATACGACCAATAGAGGCGGAGTTATCGATGTTTATATCAGTGAGGCCATTAATAACCATTGACGACAGGATTGCCTACCACTCGGAACGATCGACGTTTGACGAAACTATGCAAGTTCGTCGCAGATCGGTATAAGGTGGGTCGTTGGGCCATGTTTTAAGATACAACTTGCTATGTCGCAGATTCGCATACGACGAATAGAAGCGAAGTTATCGATGTTTATATCTGTGAGGCCATGAATCACCATTGACGACCGGATTGCCTACCACTCGGAACGATCGACGTTTGCCGTAACTATGTAAGTTCTTCGCAGATCGGTATAAGGTGGGTCGATGTGTCGTGTTTTAAGCTACAAATTGCTATGTCGCAGATTTGCATACGACGAATAGAAGCAGAGTTATAGTTGTTTATATCTGTCAGGCCATGAATCGCCATTGACGGCCGGATTGCCTACCACTCGAAACGATCGATGTTTGACGAGACTATGCAAGTTCGTCGCAGATCCGTATAAGGTGGGTCGATGTGTCGTGCTTTAAGCTACATATTGCTATGTCGCAGATTTGCATACGATGAATAGAAGCGGAGTTATAGTCCTTTATATCTGTGAGGTCATGAATCATCATTGACGGCCGGAATGCCTACCACTCGAAACGATCAATGTTTGACGAAACTATGCAAGTTCGTCGCAGATCGGTATAAGGTGGGTCGATGTGTCGTGCTTTAAGCTACAAATTGCTATTTCGCAGATTTGCATACGACGAAGAGAAGCGGAGTTATAGTTGTTTATATCTGTCAAGCCATGAATCACCATTGACGGCCGGATTGCCTTACACTCGAAACGATCGATGTTTGACGAAATTATGCAAGTTCTTCGCAGATCGGTATAAGGTGGGTCGATGTGTAGTGCTTTAAGCTACAAATTGCTATGTCGCAGATTTGCATACGACGAATAGAAGCGGAGTTATAGTTGTTTATATCTGTCAGGCCATGAATCACCATCGACGGCCGGATTGCCTACCACTCGAAACGATCGATGTTTGACGAAACTATGCAAGTTCGTCGCAGATCGGTATAAGGTGGGTCGTTGGGCCGTGTTTTAAGATACAAGTTGCTATGTCGCAGATTCGCATACGACCAATAGAAGCGGAGTTATCGATGTTTATATCTGTCAGGCCGTGAATCACCATTGACGGCCGGATTGCCTACCACTCGGAACGATCGACGTTTGCCGAAACTATGCAAGTTCGTCGCAGATCGGTATAAGGTGGGTCGTTGGGCCGTGTTTTAAGATACAAGTTGCTATGTCGCACATTCGCATACGACCAATAGAAGCGGAGTTATCGATGTTTATATCAGTGAGGCCATTAATAACCATTGACGACAGGATTGCCTACCACTCGGAACGATCGACGTTTGACGAAACTATGCAAGTTCTTCGCAGATCGGTATAAGATGGGTCGATGTGTCGTGTTTTAAGCTACAAATTGCTATGTCGCAGATTTGCGTACGACGAATAGAAGCGGAGTTATAGTTGTTTGTATCTGTCAGGCCATGAATCACCATTGACGGCCGGATTGCCTACCACTCGGAACGACCGACGTTTGCCGAAACTATGCAAGTTCGTCGCAGATCGGTATAAGGTGGGTCGTTGGGCCGTGTTTTAAGATACAAGTTGCTATGTCGCAGATTCGCATACGACCAATAGAAGCGGAGTTATCGATGTTTATATCAGTGAGGCCATTAATAACCATTGACGACAGGATTGCCTACCACTCGGAACGATCGACGTTTGACGAAACTATGCAAGTTCGTCGCAGATCGGTATAAGGTGGCTCGATGTGTCGTGTTTTAGGCTACAAATTGCTGTGTCGCATATTTGCGTGCGACGAATAGAAGCGGAGTTATAGTTGTTTATATCTGTGAGGCCATGAATCACCATTGACGGCAGGATTGCCTACCACTCGGAACGATCGACGTTTGACGAAACTATGCAAGTTCTTCGCAGATCGGTATAAGATGGGTCGATGTGTCGTGTTTTAAGCTACAAATTGCTATGTCGCAGATTTGCGTACGACGAATAGAAGCGGAGTTATAGTTGTTTGTATCTGTCAGGCCATGAATCACCATTGACGGCCGGATTGCCTACCACTCGGAACGACCGACGTTTGCCGAAACTATGCAAGTTCGTCGCAGATCGGTATAAGGTGGGTCGTTGGGCCGTGTTTTAAGCTACAACTTGCTATGTCGCAGATTCGCATACGACGAATAGAAGCGAAGTTATCGATGTTTATATCTGTGAGGCCATGAATCACCATTGACGACCGGATTGCCTACCACTCGGAACGATCGACGCTTGGCGAAACTATGCAAGTTCGTCTCATATCGGTATAAGGTGGGTCGATGTGTCGTGCTGTAAGCTACAAATTGCTATGTCGCAGATTTGCATACGACGAATAGAAGCGGAGTTATAGTTGTTAATATCTGTGAGGTCATGAATCATCATTGACGGCCGGAATGCCTATCACTCGAAACGATCGATGTTTGACGAAACTATGCAAGTTCGACGCAGATCGGTATAAGGTGGGTCGATGTGTCGTGCTTTACGCTACAAATTGCAATGTCGCAGATTTGCATACGACGAATAGAAGCGGAGTTATAGTTGTTTATATCTGTCAGGCCACGAAACACCATTGACGGCCGGATTGCCTTCCACTCGAAACGATCGATGTTTGACGAAACTATGCAAGTTCGTCGCAGATCGGTATAAGGTGGGTCGATGTGTCGTGTTTTAAGCTACAAATTACTATGTCGCAGATTTGCATACGACGAATAGAGGCGGAGTTATAGTTGTTTATATCTGTGAGGCCATGAATCGCCATTGACGGCAGGATTGCCTACCACTCGGAACGATCGACGTTTGACGAAACTATGCAAGTTCTTCGCAGATCGGTATAAGATGGGTCGATGTGTCGTGTTTTAAGCTACAAATTGCTATGTCGCAGATTCGCATACTACGAATAGAAGTGGAGTTATAGTTGTTTATATCTGTCAGGCCATGAATCACCATTGACGGCCGGATTGCCTTCCACTCGAAACGATCGATGTTTGACGAAACTATGCAAGTTCGTCGCAGATCGGTATAAGGTGGGTCGTTGGGCCGTTTTTTAAGCTACAATTTGCTGTGTCGCAGATTCGCATACGACGAATAGAAGCGGAGTTATCGATGTTTATATCTGTGAGGCCATTAATCACCATTGACGACAGGATTGCCTACCACTCGGAACGATCGACGTTTGACGAAACTATGCATGTTCGTCGCAGATCGGTATAAGGTGGCTCGATGTGTCGTGTTTTAGGCTACAAATTGCTATGTCGCAGATTTGCGTACGACGAATAGAAGCAGAGTTATAGTTGTTTATATCTGTCAGGCCATGAATCACCATTGACGGCCGGATTGCCTACCACTCGGAACGACCGACGTTTGCCGAAACTATGCAAGTTCGTCGCAAATCGGTATAAGGTGGCTCGATGTGTCGTGTTTTAGGCTACAAATTGCTATGTCGCAGATTTGCGTACGACGAATAGAAGCGCAGTTATAGTTGTTTATATCGGTCAGGCCATGAATCACCATTGACGGCCAGAATGCCTACCACTCGAAACGATCGATGTTTGACGAAACTATGCAAGTTCGTCGCAGATCGGTATAAGGTGGGTCGATGTGTCGTGCTTTAAGCTACAAATTGCTATGTCGCAGATTTGCATATGATGAATAGAAGCGGAGTTATAGTTCTTTATATCTGTGAGGCCATGAATCATCATTGACGGCCGGAATGCCTACCACTCGAAACGATCGATGTTTGACGAAACTATGCAAGTTCCTCGCAGATCGGTATAAGGTGGGTCGATGTGTCGTGTTTTAGGCTACAAATTGCTATGTCGCAGATTAGCGTACGACGAATAGAAGCGCAGTTATAGTTGTTTATATCGGTCAGGCCATGAATCACCATTGACGGCCAGAATGCCTACCACTCGAAACGATCGATGTTTGACGAAACTATGCAAGTTCGTCGCAGATCGGTATAAGGTGGGTCGATGTGACGTGCTTTAAGCAACAAATTGCTATGTCGTAGATTTGCATACGATGAATAGAAGCGGAGTTATAGTTCTTTATATCTGTGAGGCCATGAATCATCATTGACGGCCGGAATGCCTACCACTCGAAACGATCGATGTTTGACGAAACTATGCAAGTTCGTCGCAGATCGGTATAAGGTGGGTCGATGTGTAGTGCTTTAAGCTACAAATTGCTATGTCGCAGATTTGCATACGACGAATAGAAGCGGAGTTATAGTTGTCTATATCTGTGAGGCCATGAATCACCATCGACGGCCGGATTGCCTACCACTCGAAACGATCGATGTTTGACGAAACTATGCAAGTTCGTCGCAGATCGGTATAAGGTGGGTCGTTGGGCCGTGTTTTAAGATACAAGTGGCTATGTCGCAGATTCGCATACGACCAATAGAAGCGGAGTTATCGATGTTTATATCTGTGAGGCCATCATTCACCATTGACGGCAGGATTGCCTACCACTCGGAACGATCGACGTTTGACGAAACTATGCAAGTTCTTCGCAGATCGGTATAAGGTGGGTCGATGTGCCGTGTTTTAAGCTACAAATTGCTATGTCGCAGATTTGCATACGACGAATAGAAGCGGAGTTATAGTTGTTTATATCTGTCAGGCCGTGAATCACCATTGACGGCCGGATTGCCTACCACTCGGAACGATCGACGTTTGCCGAAACTATGCAAGTTCTTCGCAGATCGGTATAAGGTGGGTCGATGTGTCGTGTTTTAAGCTACAAATTGCTATGTCGCAGATTTGCATACGACGAATAGAGGCGGAGTTATTGTTGTTTATATCTGTGAGGCCATGAATCTCCATTGACGGCAGGATTGCCTACCACTCGGAACGATCGACGTTTGACGAAACTATGCAAGTTCTTCGCAGATCGGTATAAGATGGGTCGATGTGTCGTGTTTTAAGCTACATATTGCTATGTCGCAGATTCGCATACGACGAATAGAAGTGGAGTTATAGTTGTTTATATCTGTCAGTCCATGAATCACCATTGACGGCCGGATTGCCTACCACTCGGAACGACAGACGTTTGCCGAAACTATGCAAGTTCGTTGCAGATCGGTATAAGGTGGGTCGTTGGGCCGTGTTTTAAGCTACAAATTGCTATGCCGCAGATTCGCATACGACGAATAGAAGCGGAGTTATCGATGTTTATATCTGTGAGGCCATGAATCACCATCGACGGCCGGATTGCCTACCACTCGGAACGATCGATGTTTGACGAAACTATGCAAGTTCTTCGCAGATCGGTATAAGGTGGGTCGATGTGTCGTGTTTTAAGCTACAAATTGCTATGTCGCAGATTTGCATACGACGAATAGAGGCGGAGTTATAGTTGTTTATATCTGTGAGGCCATGAATCACCATTGACGGCAGGATTGCCTACCACTCGGAACGATCGACGTTTGACGAAACTATGCAAGTTCTTCGCAGATCGGTATAAGATGGGTCGATGTGTCGTGTTTTAAACTACAAATTGCTATGTCGCAGATTTGCATACGACGAATAGAAGTGGAGTTATAGTTGTTTATATCTGTCAGGCCATTAATCACCATCGACGGCCGGATTGCCTACCACTCGGAACGATCGACGTTTGACGAAACTATGCAAGTTCGTGCCAGATCGGTATAAGGTGGCTCGATGTGTCGTGTTTTAGGCTACAAATTGCTATGTCGCAGATTTGCGTACGACGAATAGAAGCGGAGTTATAGTTGTTTATATCTGTCAGGCCATGAATCACCATTGACGGCCGGATTGCCTACCACTCGGAACGATCGACGTTTGCCGAAACTATGCAAGTTCTTCGCAGATAGGTATAAGGTGGGTCGATGTGTCGTGTTTTAAGCTACAAATTGCTATGTCGCAGATTTGCATACGACGAATAGAAGCAGAGTTATAGTTGTTTATATCTGTGAGGCCATGAATCACCATTGACGGCAGGATTGCCTACCACTCGGAACGATCAACGTTTGACGAAACTATGCAAGTTCTTCGCAGATCGGTATAAGTTGGGTCGATGTGTCGTGTTTTAAGCTACAAATTGCTATGTCGCAGATTCGCATACTACGAATAGAAGTGGAGTTATAGTTGTTTATATCTGTCAGGCCATGAATCACCATTGACGGCCGGATTGCCTACAACTCGGAACGATCGGCGTTTGACGAAACTATGCAAGTTCGTCGCAGATCGGTATAAGGTGGCTCGATGTGTCGTGTTTTAAGCGACAAATTGCTATGTCGCAGATTCGCATACTACGAATAGAAGTGGAGTTATAGTTGTTTATATCTGTCAGGCCATGATTCACCATTGACGGCCGGATTGCCTTCTACTCGAAACGATCGATGTTTGACGAAACTATGCAAGTTGGTCGCAGATCGGTATAAGGTGGGTCGTTGGGCCGTGTTTTAAGCTACAAGTTGCTGTGTCGCAGATTCGCACACGACGAATAGAAGCGGAGTTATCGATGTTTATATCTGTGAGGCCATTAATCACCATTGACGACAGGATTGCCTACCACTCGGAATGATCGACGTTTGACGAAACTAGGCAAGTTCGTCGCAGATCGGTATAAGGTGGGTCGTTGGGCCGTGTTTTAAGATACAAATTGCTATGTCGCAGATTCGCATACGACCAATAGAAGCGGAGTTATCGATGTTTATATCTGTGAGGCCATTAAACACCATTGACGGCCGGATTGCATACCACTCGGAACGATCGACGTTTGCCGAAACTATGCAAGTTCTTCGCAGATCGGTATAAGGTGGGTCGATGTGCCGTGTTTTAAGCGACAAATTGCTATGTCGCAGATTCGCATACTACGAATAGAAGTGGAGTTATAGTTGTTTATATCTGTCAGGCCATGATTCACCATTGACGGCCGGATTGCCTTCTACTCGAAACGATCGATGTTTGACGAAACTATGCAAGTTGGTCGCAGATCGGTATAAGGTGGGTCGTTGGGCCGTGTTTTAAGCTACAAGTTGCTGTGTCGCAGATTCGCACACGACGAATAGAAGCGGAGTTATCGATGTTTATATCTGTGAGGCCATTAATCACCATTGACGACAGGATTGCCTACCACTCGGAATGATCGACGTTTGACGAAACTAGGCAAGTTCGTCGCAGATCGGTATAAGGTGGGTCGTTGGGCCGTGTTTTAAGATACAAATTGCTATGTCGCAGATTCGCATACGACCAATTGAAGCGGAGTTATCGATGTTTATATCTGTGAGGCCATTAAACACCATTGACGACAGGATTGCCTACCACTCGGAACGATCGGCGTTTGACGAAACTATGCAAGTTCGTCGCAGATCGGTATAAGGTGGCTCGATGTGTCGTGTTTTAGGCTACAAATTGCTATGTCGCATATTTGCGTGCGACGAATAGAAGCGGAGTTATAGTTGTTTATATCTGTCAGGCCATGAATCACCATTGACGGCCGGATTGCCTACCACTCGGAACGATCGACGTTTGCCGTAACTATGTAAGTTCTTCGCAGATCGGTATAAGGTGGGTCGATGTGCCGTGTTTTAAGCTACAAATTGCTATGTCGCAGATTTGCATACGACGAATGGAAGCAGAGTTATAGTTGTTTATATCTGTCAGGCCATGAATCACCATTGACGACAGGATTGCCTACCACTCGGAATGATCGACGTTTGACGAAACTAGGCAAGTTCGTCGCAGATCGGTATAAGGTGGGTCGTTGGGCCGTGTTTTAAGATACAAATTGCTATGTCGCAGATTCGCATACGACCAATAGAAGCGGAGTTATCGATGTTTATATCTGTGAGGCCATTAAACACCATTGACGGCCGGATTGCATACCACTCGGAACGATCGACGTTTGCCGAAACTATGCAAGTTCTTCGCAGATCGGTATAAGGTGGGTCGATGTGCCGTGTTTTAAGCGACAAATTGCTATGTCGCAGATTCGCATACTACGAATAGAAGTGGAGTTATAGTTGTTTATATCTGTCAGGCCATGATTCACCATTGACGGCCGGATTGCCTTCTACTCGAAACGATCGATGTTTGACGAAACTATGCAAGTTGGTCGCAGATCGGTATAAGGTGGGTCGTTGGGCCGTGTTTTAAGCTACAAGTTGCTGTGTCGCAGATTCGCACACGACGAATAGAAGCGGAGTTATCGATGTTTATATCTGTGAGGCCATTAATCACCATTGACGACAGGATTGCCTACCACTCGGAATGATCGACGTTTGACGAAACTAGGCAAGTTCGTCGCAGATCGGTATAAGGTGGGTCGTTGGGCCGTGTTTTAAGATACAAATTGCTATGTCGCAGATTCGCATACGACCAATTGAAGCGGAGTTATCGATGTTTATATCTGTGAGGCCATTAAACACCATTGACGACAGGATTGCCTACCACTCGGAACGATCGGCGTTTGACGAAACTATGCAAGTTCGTCGCAGATCGGTATAAGGTGGCTCGATGTGTCGTGTTTTAGGCTACAAATTGCTATGTCGCATATTTGCGTGCGACGAATAGAAGCGGAGTTATAGTTGTTTATATCTGTCAGGCCATGAATCACCATTGACGGCCGGATTGCCTACCACTCGGAACGATCGACGTTTGCCGTAACTATGTAAGTTCTTCGCAGATCGGTATAAGGTGGGTCGATGTGCCGTGTTTTAAGCTACAAATTGCTATGTCGCAGATTTGCATACGACGAATGGAAGCAGAGTTATAGTTGTTTATATCTGTGAGGCCATGAATCACCATTGACGGCCGGATTGCCTACCACTCGGAACGACAGACGTTTGCCGAAACTATGCAAGTTCGTTGCAGATCGGTATAAGGTGGGTCGTTGGGCCGTGTTTTAAGCTACAAATTGCTATGTCGCAGATTTGCATTCGACGAATAGAAGCAGAGTTATAGTTGTTTATATCTGTGAGGCCATGAATCACCATTGACGGCAGGATTGCCTACCACTCGGAACGATCGACGTTTGACGAAACTATGCAAGTTCTTCGCAGATCTGTATAAGGTGGGTCGATGTGTCGTGCTTTACGCTACAAATTGCAATGTCGCAGATTTGCATACGACGAATAGAAGCGGAGTTATAGTTGTTTATATCTGTCAGGCCATGAAACACCATTGACGGCCGGATTGCCTTCCACTCGAAACGATCGATGTTTGACGAAACTATGCAAGTTCGTCGCAGATCGGTATAAGGTGGGTCGATGTGTCGTGTTTTAAGCTACAAATTACTATGTCGCAGATTTGCATACGACGAATAGAGGCGGAGTTATAGTTGTTTATATCTGTGAGGCCATGAATCGCCATTGACGGCAGGATTGCCTACCACTCGGAACGATCGACGTTTGACGAAACTATGCAAGTTCTTCGCAGATCGGTATAAGATGGGTCGATGTGTCGTGTTTTAAGCTACAAATTGCTATGTCGCAGATTCGCATACGACGAATAGAAGTGGAGTTATAGTTGTTTATATCTGTCAGGCCATGAATCACCATTGACGGCCGGATTGCCTTCCACTCGAAACGATCGATGTTTGACGAAACTATGCAAGTTCGTCGCAGATCGGTATAAGGTGGGTCGTTGGGCCGTGTTTTAAGCTACAAGTTGCTGTGTCGCAGATTCGCATACGGCGAATAGAAGCGGAGTTATCGATGTTTATATCTGTGAGGCCATTAATCACCAATGACGACAGGATTGCCTACCACTCGGAATGATCGACGTTTGACGAAACTAGGCAAGTTCGTCGCAGATCGGTATAAGGTGGGTCGTTGGGCCGTGTTTTAAGATACAAATTGCTATGTCGCAGATTCGCATACGACCAATAGAAGCGGAGTTATCGATGTTTATATCTGTGAGGCCATTAATCACCATTGACGACAGGATTGCCTACCACTCGGAACGATCGACGTTTGACGAAACTATGCAAGTTCGTGCCAGATCGGTATAAGGTGGCTCGATGTGTCGTGTTTTAGGCTACAAATTGCTATGTCGCATATTTGCGTGCGACGAATAGAAGCGGAGTTATAGTTGTTTATATCTGTCAGGCCATGAATCACCATTGACGGCCGGATTGCATACCACTCGGAACGATCGACGTTTGCCGAAACTATGCAAGTTCTTCGCAGATCGGTATAAGGTGGGTCGATGTGCCGTGTTTTAAGCGACAAATTGCTATGTCGCAGATTTGCATACGACGAATAGAAGCAGAGTTATAGTTGTTTATATCTGTGAGGCCATGAATCACCATTGACGGCAGGATTGCCTACCACTCGGAACGATCGACGTTTGACGAAACTATGCAAGTTCTTCGCAGATCGGTATAAGTTGGGTCGATGTGTCGTGTTTTAAGCTACAAATTGCTATGTCGCAGATTCGCATACTACGAATAGAAGTGGAGTTATAGTTGTTTATATCTGTCAGGCCATGAATCATCATTGACGGCCGGAATGCCTACCACTCGAAACGATCGATGTTTGACGAAACTATGCAAGTTCGTCGCAGATCGGTATAAGGTGGGTCGATGTGTCGTGCTTTAAGCTACAAATTGCTATGTCGCAGATTTGCATACGACGAAGAGAAGCGGAGTTATAGTTGTTTATATCTGTCAAGCCATGAATCACCATTGACGGCCGGATTGCCTTCTACTCGAAACGATCGATGTTTGACGAAACTATGCAAGTTCGTCGCAGATCGGTATAAGGTGGGTCGTTGGGCCGTGTTTTAAGCTACAAGTTGCTGTGTCGCAGATTCGCACACGACGAATAGAAGCGGAGTTATCGATGTTTATATCTGTGAGGCCATTAATCACCATTGACGACAGGATTGCCTACCACTCGGAATGATCGACGTTTGACGAAACTAGGCAAGTTCGTCGCAGATCGGTATAAGGTGGGTCGTTGGGCCGTGTTTTAAGATACAAATTGCTATGTCGCAGATTCGCATACGACCAATAGAAGCGGAGTTATCGATGTTTATATCTGTGAGGCCATTAAACACCATTGACGACAGGATTGCCTACCACTCGGAACGATCGGCGTTTGACGAAACTATGCAAGTTCGTCGCAGATCGGTATAAGGTGGCTCGATGTGTCGTGTTTTAGGCTACAAATTGCTATGTCGCATATTTGCGTGCGACGAATAGAAGCGGAGTTATAGTTGTTTATATCTGTCAGGCCGTGAATCACCATTGACGGCCGGATTGCCTACCACTCGGAACGATCGACGTTTGCCGTAACTATGTAAGTTCTTCGCAGATCGGTATAAGGTGGGTCGATGTGCCGTGTTTTAAGCTACAAATTGCTATGTCGCAGATTTGCATACGACGAATAGAAGCAGAGTTATAGTTGTTTATATCTGTGAGGCCATGAATCACCATTGACGGCAGGATTGCCTACCACTCGGAACGATCGACGTTTGACGAAACTATGCAAGTTCTTCGCAGATCTGTATAAGATGGGTCGATGTGTCGTGTTTTAAGCTACAAATTGCTATGTCGCAGATTCGCATACGACGAATAGAAGTGGAGTTATAGTTGTTTATATCTGTCAGGCCATGAATCACCATTGACGGCCGGATTGCCTACCACTCGAAACGATCGATGTTTGACGAGACTATGCAAGTTCGTCGCAGATCCGTATAAGGTGGGTCGATGTGTCGTGCTTTAAGCTACATATTGCTATGTCGCAGATTTGCATACGATGAATAGAAGCGGAGTTATAGTTCTTTATATCTGTGAGGTCGTGAATCATCATTGACGGCCGGAATGCCTACCACTCGAAACGATCGATGTTTGACGAAACTATGCAAGTTCGTCGCAGATCGGTATAAGGTGGGTCGATGTGTAGTGCTTTAAGCTACAAATTGCTATGTCGCAGATTTGCATACGACGAATAGAAGCGGAGTTATAGTTGTCTATATCTGTGAGGCCATGAATCACCATCGACGGCCGGATTGCCTACCACTCGAAACGATCGATGTTTGACGAAACTATGCAAGTTCGTCGCAGATCGGTATAAGGTGGGTCGTTGGGCCGTGTTTTAAGATACAAGTTGCTATTTCGCAGATTTGCATACGACGAATAGAAGCGGAGTAATAGTTGTCTATATCTGTGAGGCCATGAATCATCATTGACGGCCGGAATGCCTACCACTCGAAACGATCGATGTTTGACGAAGCTATGCAAGTTCGTCGCAGATCGGTATAAGGTGGGTCGATGTGTCGTGCTTTAAGCTACAAATTGCTATGTCGCAGATTTGCATACGACGAAGAGAAGCGGAGTTATAGTTGTTTATATCTGTCAAGCCATGAATCACCATTGACGGCCGGATTGCCTTACACTCGAAACGATCGATGTTTGACGAAACTATGCAAGTTCGTCGCAGATCGGTATAAGGTGGGTCGATGTGTAGTGCTTTAAGCGTCAAATTGCTATATCGCAGATTTGCATACGACGAATAGAAGCGGAGTTATAGTTGTCTATATCTGTGAGGCCATGAATCACCATCGACGGCCGGATTGCCTACCACTCGAAACGATCGATGTTTGACGAAACTATGCAAGTTCGTCGCAGATCGGTATAAGGTGGGTCGTTGGGCCGTGTTTTAAGATACAAGTTGCTATGTCGCAGATTCGCATACGACCAATAGAAGCGGAGTTATCGATGTTTATATCTGTCAGGCCGTGAATCACCATTGACGGCCGGATTGCCTACCACTCGGAACGATCGACGTTTGCCGAAACTATGCAAGTTCGTCGCAGATCGGTATAAGGTGGGTCGTTGGGCCGTGTTTTAAGATACAAGTTGCTATGTCGCAGATTCGCATACGACCAATAGAAGCGGAGTTATCGATGTTTATATCAGTGAGGCCATTAATAACCATTGACGACAGGATTGCCTACCACTCGGAACGATCGACGTTTGACGAAACTATGCAAGTTCGTCGCAGATCGGTATAAGGTGGCTCGATGTGTCGTGTTTTAGGCTACAAATTGCTGTGTCGCATATTTGCGTGCGACGAATAGAAGCGGAGTTATAGTTGTTTATATCTGTCAGGCCATGAATCACCATTGACGGCCGGATTGCCTACCACTCGGAACGATCGACGTTTGCCGAAACTATGCAAGTTCGTCGCAGATCGGTATAAGGTGGCTCGATGTGTCGTGTTTTAGGCTACAAATTGCAATGTCGCAGATTTGCGTACGACGAATAGAAGCGGAGTTATAGTTGTTTATATCTGTCAGGCCATGAACCACCATTGACGGCCGGATTGCCTACCACTCGGAACGACCGACGTTTGCCGAAACTATGCAAGTTCGTCGCAGATCGGTATAAGGTGGGTCGTTGGGCCGTGTTTTAAGCTACAAATTGCTATGTCGCAGATTTGCATACGACGAATAGAAGCAGAGTTATAGTTGTTTATATCAGTGAGGCCATGAATCACCATTGACGGCAGGATTGCCTACCACTCGGAACGATCGACGTTTGACGAAACTATGCAAGTTCTTCGCAGATCGGTATAAGATGGGTCGATGTGTCGTGTTTTAAGCTACAAATTGCTATGTCGCAGATTTGCGTACGACGAATAGAAGCGGAGTTATAGTTGTTTGTATCTGTCAGGCCATGAATCACCATTGACGGCCGGATTGCCTACCACTCGGAACGACCGACGTTTGCCGAAACTATGCAAGTTCGTCGCAGATCGGTATAAGGTGGGTCGTTGGGCCGTGTTTTAAGCTACAACTTGCTATGTCGCAGATTCGCATACTACGAATAGAAGCGAGTTATCGATGTTTATATCTGTGAGGCCATTAATCACCATTGACGACAGGATTGCCTACCACTCGGAACGATCGACGTTTGACGAAACTATGCAAGTTCTTCGCAGATCGGTATAAGTTGGGTCGATGTGTCGTGTTTTAAGCTACAAATTGCTATGTCGCAGATTCGCATACTACGAATAGAAGTGGAGTTATAGTTGTTTATATCTGTCAGGCCATGAATCACCATTGACGGCCGGATTGCCTACCACTCGGAACGATCGGCGTTTGACGAAACTATGCAAGTTCGTCGCAGATCGGTATAAGGTGGCTCGATGTGTCGTGTTTTAGGCTACAAATTGCTATGTCGCATATTTGCGTGCGACGAATAGAAGCGGAGTTATAGTTGTTTATATCTGTCAGGCCATGAATCACCATTGACGGCCGGATTGCATACCACTCGGAACGATCGACGTTTGCCGAAACTATGCAAGTTCTTCGCAGATCGGTATAAGGTGGGTCGATGTGCCGTGTTTTAAGCGACAAATTGCTATGTCGCAGATTCGCATACTACGAATAGAAGTGGAGTTATAGTTGTTTATATCTGTCAGGCCATGATTCACCATTGACGGCCGGATTGCCTTCTACTCGAAACGATCGATGTTTGACGAAACTATGCAAGTTGGTCGCAGATCGGTATAAGGTGGGTCGTTGGGCCGTGTTTTAAGCTACAAGTTGCTGTGTCGCAGATTCGCACACGACGAATAGAAGCGGAGTTATCGATGTTTATATCTGTCAGGCCGTGAATCACCATTGACGGCCGGATTGCCTACCACTCGGAACGATCGACGTTTGCCGAAACTATGCAAGTTCGTCGCAGATCGGTATAAGGTGGGTCGTTGGGCCGTGTTTTAAGATACAAGTTGCTATGTCGCAGATTCGCATACGACCAATAGAAGGGGAGTTATCGATGTTTATATCAGTGAGGCCATTAATAACCATTGACGACAGGATTGCCTACCACTCGGAACGATCGACGTTTGACGAAACTATGCAAGTTCGTCGCAGATCGGTATAAGGTGGCTCGATGTGTCGTGTTTTAGGCTACAAATTGCTGTGTCGCATATTTGCGTGCGACGAATAGAAGCGGAGTTATAGTTGTTTATATCTGTGAGGCCATGAATCACCATTGACGGCAGGATTGCCTACCACTCGGAACGATCGACGTTTGACAAAACTATGCAAGTTCTTCGCAGATCGGTATAAGATGGGTCGATGTGTCGTGTTTTAAGCTACAAATTGCAATGTCGCAGATTTGCATACGACGAATAGAAGCGGAGTTATAGTTGTCTATATCTGTGAGGCCATGAATCACCATCGACGGCCGGATTGCCTACCACTCGGAACGATCGACGTTTGACGAAACTATGCAAGTTCTTCGCAGATCGGTATAAGGTGGGTCGTTGGGCCGTGTTTTAAGCTACAAGTTGCTGTGTCGCAGATTCGCATACGACGAATAGAAGCGGAGTTATCGATGTTTATATCTGTGAGGCCATTAATCACCATTGACGACAGGATTGCCTACCACTCGGAATGATCGACGTTTGACGAAACTAGGCAAGTTCGTCGCAGATCGGTATAATGTGGGTCGTTGGGCCGTGTTTTAAGATACAAATTGCTATGTCGCAGATTCGCATACGACCAATAGAAGCGGAGTTATCGATGTTTATATCCGTGAGGCCATTAATCACCATTGACGACAGGATTGCCTACCACTCGGAACGATCGACGTTTGACGAAACTATGCAAGTTCGTCGCAGATCGGTATAAGGTGGCTCGATGTGTCGTGTTTTAGGCTACAAATTGTTATGTCGCATATTTGCGTGCGACGAATAGAAGCGGAGTTATAGTTGTTTATATCTGTCAGGCCATGAATCACCATTGACGGCCGGATTGCCTACCACTCGGAACGATCGACGTTTGCCGAAACTATGCAAGTTCGTCGCAGATCGGTATAAGGTGGCTCGATGTGTCGTGTTTTAGGCTACAAATTGCAATGTCGCAGATTTGCGTACGACGAATAGAAGCGGAGTTATAGTTGTTTATATCTGTCAGGCCATGAACCACCATTGACGGCCGGATTGCCTACCACTCGGAACGACCGACGTTTGCCGAAACTATGCAAGTTCGTCGCAGATCGGTATAAGGTGGGTCGTTGGGCCGTGTTTTAAGCTACAAATTGCTATGTCGCAGATTTGCATACGACGAATAGAAGCAGAGTTATAGTTGTTTATATCTGTGAGGCCATGAATCACCATTGACGGCAGGATTGCCTACCACTCGGAACGATCGACGTTTGACGAAACTATGCAAGTTCTTCGCAGATCGGTATAAGATGGGTCGATGTGTCGTGTTTTAAGCTACAAATTGCTATGTCGCAGATTTGCGTACGACGAATAGAAGCGGAGTTATAGTTGTTTGTATCTGTCAGGCCATGAATCACCATTGACGGCCGGATTGCCTACCACTCGGAACGACCGACGTTTGCCGAAACTATGCAAGTTCGTCGCAGATCGGTATAAGGTGGGTCGTTGGGCCGTGTTTTAAGCTACAACTTGCTATGTCGCAGATTCGCATACTACGAATAGAACCGAGTTATCGATGTTTATATCTGTGAGGCCATGCATCACCATTGACGACCGGATTGCCTACCACTCGGAACGATCGACGCATGACGAAACTATGCAAGTTCGTTTCATATCGGTATAAGGTGGGTCGATGTGTCGTGCTTTAAGCTACAAATTTCTATGTCGCAGATTTGCATACGACGAATAGAACCGGAGTTATAGTTGTTTATATCTGTCAGGCCATGAATCACCATTGATGGCCGGATTGCCTTCCACTCGAAACGATCGATGTTTGACGAAACTATGCAAGTTCGTCGCAGATCGGTATAAGGTGGGTCGATGTGTCGTGTTTTAAGCTACAAATTGCTATGTCGCAGATTTGCATACGACGAATAGAGGCGGAGTTATAGTTGTTTATATCTGTGAGGCCATGAATCATCATTGACTTCCGGAATGCCTATCACTCGAAACGATCGATGTTTGACGAAACTATGCAAGTTCGTCGCAGATCGGTATAAGGTGGGTCGATGTGTCGTGCTTTAAGCTACAAATTGCTATGTCGCAGATTTGCATACGACGAATAGAAGCGGAGTTATAGTTGTTTATATCTGTGAGGCCATGAATCATCATTGACGGCCGGAATGCCTACCACTCGAAACGATCGATGCTTGACGAAACTATGCAAGTTCGTCGCAGATCGGTATAAGGTGGGTCGATGTGTAGTGCTTTAAGCTACAAATTGCTATGTCGCAGATTTGCATACGACGAATAGAAGCGGAGTTATAGTTGTCTATATCTGTGAGGCCATGAATCACCATCGACGGCCGGATTGCCTACCACTCGAAACGATCGATGTTTGACGAAACTATGCAAGTTCGTCGCAGATCGGTATAAGGTGGGTCGTTGGGCCGTGTTTTAAGATACAAGTTGCTATGTCGCAGATTCGCATACGACCAATAGAAGCGGAGTTATCGATGTTTATATCTGTCAGGCCGTGAATCACCATTGACGGCCGGATTGCCTACCACTCGGAACGATCGACGTTTGCCGAAACTATGCAAGTTCTTCGCAGATCGGTATAAGGTGGGTCGATGTGCCGTGTTTTAAGCTACAAGTTGCTGTGTCGCAGATTCGCATACGACGAATAGAAGCGGAGTTATCGATGTTTATATCTGTGAGGCCATTAATCACCATTAACGACAGGATTGCCTACCACTCGGAATGATCGACGTTTGACGAAACTAGGCAAGTTCGTCGCAGATCGGTATAATGTGGGTCGTTGGGCCGTGTTTTAAGATACAAATTGCTATGTCGCAGATTCGCATACGACCAATAGAAGCGGAGTTATCGATGTTTATATCCGTGAGGCCATTAATCACCATTGACGACAGGATTGCCTACCACTCGGAACGATCGACGTTTGACGAAACTATGCAAGTTCGTCGCAGATCGGTATAAGGTGGCTCGATGTGTCGTGTTTTAGGCTACAAATTGTTATGTCGCATATTTGCGTCCGACGAATAGAAGCGGAGTTATAGTTGTTTATATCTGTCAGGCCATGAATCACCATTGACGGCCGGATTGCCTACCACTCGGAACGATCGACGTTTGCCGAAACTATGCAAGTTCGTCGCAGATCGGTATAAGGTGGCTCGATGTGTCGTGTTTTAGGCTACAAATTGCAATGTCGCATATTTGCGTGCGACGAATAGAAGCGGAGTTATAGTTGTTTATATCTGTCAGGCCATGAATCACCATTGACGGCCGGATTGCCTACCACTCGGAACGATCGACGTTTGCCGAAACTATGCAAGTTCGTCGCAGATCGGTATAAGGTGGCTCGATGTGTCGTGTTTTAGGCTACAAATTGCAATGTCGCAGATTTGCGTACGACGAATAGAAGCGGAGTTATAGTTGTTTATATCTGTCAGGCCATGAACCACCATTGACGGCCGGATTGCCTACCACTCGGAACGACCGACGTTTGCCGAAACTATGCAAGTTCGTCGCAGATCGGTATAAGGTGGGTCGTTGGGCCGTGTTTTAAGCTACAACTTGCTATGTCGCAGATTCGCATACTACGAATAGAAGCGAGTTATCGATGTTTATATCTGTGAGGCCATGCATCACCATTGACGACCGGATTGCCTACCACTCGAAACGATCGACGCATGACGAAACTATGCAAGTTCGTCTCATATCGGTATAAGGTGGGTCGATGTGTCGTGCTTTAAGCTACAAATTTCTATGTCGCAGATTTGCATACGACGAATACAAGCGGAGTTATAGTTGTTTATATCTGTCAGGCCATGAATCACCATTGACGGCCGGATTGCCTTCCACTCGAAACGATCGATGTTTGACGAAACTATGCAAGTTCGTCGCAGATCGGTATAAGGTGGGTCGATGTGTCGTGTTTTAAGCTACAAATTGCTATGTCGCAGATTTGCATACGACGAATAGAGGCGGAGTTATAGTTGTTTATATCTGTGAGGCCATGAATCATCATTGACTTCCGGAATGCCTATCACTCGAAACGATCGATGTTTGACGAAACTATGCAAGTTCGTCGCTGATCGGTATAAGGTGGGTCGATGTGTCGTGCTTTAAGCTATAAATTGCTATGTCGCAGATTTGCATACGACGAATAGAAGCGGAATTATAGTTGTTTATATCTGTGAGGCCATGAATCACCATTGATGGCCGGATTGCCTTCCACTCGAAACGATCGATGTTTGACGAAACTATGCAAGTTCGTCGCAGATCGGTATAAGGTGGGTCGATGTGTCGTGTTTTAAGCTACAAATTGCTATGTCGCAGATTTGCATACGACGAATAGAGGCGGAGTTATAGTTGTTTATATCTGTGAGGCCATGAATCATCATTGACTTCCGGAATGCCTATCACTCGAAACGATCGATGTTTGACGAAACTATGCAAGTTCGTCGCAGATCGGTATAAGGTGGGTCGATGTGTCGTGCTTTAAGCTACAAATTGCTATGTCGCAGATTTGCATACGACGAATAGAAGCGGAGTTATAGTTGTTTATATCTGTGAGGCCATGAATCATCATTGACGGCCGGAATGCCTACCACTCGAAACGATCGATGCTTGACGAAACTATGCAAGTTCGTCGCAGATCGGTATAAGGTGGGTCGATGTGTAGTGCTTTAAGCTACAAATTGCTATGTCGCAGATTTGCATACGACGAATAGAAGCGGAGTTATAGTTGTCTATATCTGTGAGGCCATGAATCACCATCGACGGCCGGATTGCCTACCACTCGAAACGATCGATGTTTGACGAAACTATGCAAGTTCGTCGCAGATCGGTATAAGGTGGGTCGTTGGGCCGTGTTTTAAGATACAAGTTGCTATGTCGCAGATTCGCATACGACCAATAGAAGCGGAGTTATCGATGTTTATATCTGTCAGGCCGTGAATCACCATTGACGGCCGGATTGCCTACCACTCGGAACGATCGACGTTTGCCGAAACTATGCAAGTTCTTCGCAGATCGGTATAAGGTGGGTCGATGTGCCGTGTTTTAAGCTACAAGTTGCTGTGTCGCAGATTCGCATACGACGAATAGAAGCGGAGTTATCGATGTTTATATCTGTGAGGCCATTAATCACCATTGACGACAGGATTGCCTACCACTCGGAATGATCGACGTTTGACGAAACTAGGCAAGTTCGTCGCAGATCGGTATAATGTGGGTCGTTGGGCCGTGTTTTAAGATACAAATTGCTATGTCGCAGATTCGCATACGACCAATAGAAGCGGAGTTATCGATGTTTATATCCGTGAGGCCATTAATCACCATTGACGACAGGATTGCCTACCACTCGGAACGATCGACGTTTGACGAAACTATGCAAGTTCGTCGCAGATCGGTATAAGGTGGCTCGATGTGTCGTGTTTTAGGCTACAAATTGTTATGTCGCATATTTGCGTCCGACGAATAGAAGCGGAGTTATAGTTGTTTATATCTGTCAGGCCATGAATCACCATTGACGGCCGGATTGCCTACCACTCGGAACGATCGACGTTTGCCGAAACTATGCAAGTTCGTCGCAGATCGGTATAAGGTGGCTCGATGTGTCGTGTTTTAGGCTACAAATTGCAATGTCGCATATTTGCGTGCGACGAATAGAAGCGGAGTTATAGTTGTTTATATCTGTCAGGCCATGAATCACCATTGACGGCCGGATTGCCTACCACTCGGAACGATCGACGTTTGCCGAAACTATGCAAGTTCGTCGCAGATCGGTATAAGGTGGCTCGATGTGTCGTGTTTTAGGCTACAAATTGCAATGTCGCAGATTTGCGTACGACGAATAGAAGCGGAGTTATAGTTGTTTATATCTGTCAGGCCATGAACCACCATTGACGGCCGGATTGCCTACCACTCGGAACGACCGACGTTTGCCGAAACTATGCAAGTTCGTCGCAGATCGGTATAAGGTGGGTCGTTGGGCCGTGTTTTAAGCTACAACTTGCTATGTCGCAGATTCGCATACTACGAATAGAAGCGAGTTATCGATGTTTATATCTGTGAGGCCATGCATCACCATTGACGACCGGATTGCCTACCACTCGGAACGATCGACGCATGACGAAACTATGCAAGTTCGTCTCATATCGGTATAAGGTGGGTCGATGTGTCGTGCTTTAAGCTACAAATTTCTATGTCGCAGATTTGCATACGACGAATACAAGCGGAGTTATAGTTGTTTATATCTGTCAGGCCATGAATCACCATTGACGGCCGGATTGCCTTCCACTCGAAACGATCGATGTTTGACGAAACTATGCAAGTTCGTCGCAGATCGGTATAAGGTGGGTCGATGTGTCGTGTTTTAAGCTACAAATTGCTATGTCGCAGATTTGCATACGACGAATAGAGGCGGAGTTATAGTTGTTTATATCTGTGAGGCCATGAATCATCATTGACTTCCGGAATGCCTATCACTCGAAACGATCGATGTTTGACGAAACTATGCAAGTTCGTCGCTGATCGGTATAAGGTGGGTCGATGTGTCGTGCTTTAAGCTATAAATTGCTATGTCGCAGATTTGCATACGACGAATAGAAGCGGAATTATAGTTGTTTATATCTGTGAGGCCATGAATCATCATTGACGGCCGGAATGCCTACCACTCGAAACGATCGATGCTTGACGAAACTATGCAAGTTCGTCGCAGATCGGTATAAGGTGGGTCGATGTGTAGTGCTTTAAGCTACAAATTGCTATGTCGCAGATTTGCATACGACGAATAGAAGCGGAGTTATAGTTGTCTATATCTGTGAGGCCATGAATCACCATCGACGGCCGGATTGCCTACCACTCGAAACGATCGATGTTTGACGAAACTATGCAAGTTCGTCGCAGATCGGTATAAGGTGGGTCGTTGGGCCGTGTTTTAAGATACAAGTTGCTATGTCGCAGATTCGCATACGACCAATAGAAGCGGAGTTATCGATGTTTATATCTGTCAGGCCGTGAATCACCATTGACGGTCGGATTGCCTACCACTCGGAACGATCGACGTTTGCCGAAACTATGCAAGTTCTTCGCAGATCGGTATAAGGTGGGTCGATGTGCCGTGTTTTAAGCTACAAATTGCTATATCGCAGATTTGCATACGACGAATAGAAGCGGAGTTATAGTTGTTTATATCTGTGAGGCCATGAATCACCATTGACGGCAGGATTGCCTACCACTCGGAACGATCGACGTTTGACGAAACTATGCAAGTTCTTCGCAGATCGGTATAAGATGGGTGGATGTGTCGTGTTTTAAGCTACAAATTGCTATGTCGCAGATTCGCATACTACGAATAGAAGTGGAGTTATAGTTGTTTATATCTGTCAGGCCATGAATCACCATTGACGGCCGGATTGCCTTCCACTCGAAACAATCGATGTTTGACGAAACTATGCAAGTTCGTCGCAGATCGGTATAAGGTGGGTCGTTGGGCCGTGTTTTATGCTACAAGTTGCTGTGTCGCAGATTCGCATACGACGAATAGAAGCGGAGTTATCGATGTTTATAACTGTGAGGTCATTAATCACCATTGACGACAGGATTGCCTACCACTCGGAACGATCAACGTTTGCCGAAACTATGCAAGTTCTTCGCAGATCGGTATAAGGTGGGTCGATGTGCCGTGTTTTAAGCTACAAATTGCTATGTCGCAGATTTGCATACGACGAATAGAAGCGGAGTTATAGTTGTTTATATCTGTCAGGCCGTGAATCACCATTGACGGCCGGATTGCCTACCACTCGAAACGATCGATGTTTGACGAAACTATGCAAGTTCGTCGCAGATCGGTATAAGGTGGGTCGTTGGGCCGTGTTTTAAGATACAAGTTGCTATGTCGCAGATTTGCATACGACGAATAGAAGCGGAGTTATAGTTGTTTATATCTGTCAGGCCGTGAATCACCATTGACGGCCGGATTGCCTACCACTCGAAACGATCGACGTTTGCCGAAACTATGCAAGTTCGTCGCAGATCGGTATAAGGTGGCTCGATGTGTCGTGTTTTAGGCTACAAATTGCAATGTCGCAGATTTGCGTACGACGAATAGAAGCGGAGTTATAGTTGTTTATATCTGTCAGGCCATGAACCACCATTGACGGCCGGATTGCCTACCACTCGGAACGACCGACGTTTGCCGAAACTATGCAAGTTCGTCGCAGATCGGTATAAGGTGGGTCGTTGGGCCGTGTTTTAAGCTACAACTTGCTATGTCGCAGATTCGCATACTACGAATAGAAGCGAGTTATCGATGTTTATATCTGTGAGGCCATGCATCACCATTGACGACCGGATTGCCTACCACTCGGAACGATCGACGCATGACGAAACTATGCAAGTTCGTCTCATATCGGTATAAGGTGGGTCGATGTGTCGTGCTTTAAGCTACAAATTTCTATGTCGCAGATTTGCATACGACGAATACAAGCGGAGTTATAGTTGTTTATATCTGTCAGGCCATGAATCACCATTGACGGCCGGATTGCCTTCCACTCGAAACGATCGATGTTTGACGAAACTATGCAAGTTCGTCGCAGATCGGTATAAGGTGGGTCGATGTGTCGTGTTTTAAGCTACAAATTGCTATGTCGCAGATTTGCATACGACGAATAGAGGCGGAGTTATAGTTGTTTATATCTGTGAGGCCATGAATCATCATTGACTTCCGGAATGCCTATCACTCGAAACGATCGATGTTTGACGAAACTATGCAAGTTCGTCGCTGATCGGTATAAGGTGGGTCGATGTGTCGTGCTTTAAGCTATAAATTGCTATGTCGCAGATTTGCATACGACGAATAGAAGCGGAATTATAGTTGTTTATATCTGTGAGGCCATGAATCATCATTGACGGCCGGAATGCCTACCACTCGAAACGATCGATGCTTGACGAAACTATGCAAGTTCGTCGCAGATCGGTATAAGGTGGGTCGATGTGTAGTGCTTTAAGCTACAAATTGCTATGTCGCAGATTTGCATACGACGAATAGAAGCGGAGTTATAGTTGTCTATATCTGTGAGGCCATGAATCACCATCGACGGCCGGATTGCCTACCACTCGAAACGATCGATGTTTGACGAAACTATGCAAGTTCGTCGCAGATCGGTATAAGGTGGGTCGTTGGGCCGTGTTTTAAGATACAAGTTGCTATGTCGCAGATTCGCATACGACCAATAGAAGCGGAGTTATCGATGTTTATATCTGTCAGGCCGTGAATCACCATTGACGGTCGGATTGCCTACCACTCGGAACGATCGACGTTTGTCGAAACTATGCAAGTTCTTCGCAGATCGGTATAAGGTGGGTCGATGTGCCGTGTTTTAAGCTACAAATTGCTATATCGCAGATTTGCATACGACGAATAGAAGCGGAGTTATAGTTGTTTATATCTGTGAGGCCATGAATCACCATTGACGGCAGGATTGCCTACCACTCGGAACGATCGACGTTTGACGAAACTATGCAAGTTCTTCGCAGATCGGTATAAGATGGGTGGATGTGTCGTGTTTTAAGCTACAAATTGCTATGTCGCAGATTCGCATACTACGAATAGAAGTGGAGTTATAGTTGTTTATATCTGTCAGGCCATGAATCACCATTGACGGCCGGATTGCCTTCCACTCGAAACAATCGATGTTTGACGAAACTATGCAAGTTCGTCGCAGATCGGTATAAGGTGGGTCGTTGGGCCGTGTTTTATGCTACAAGTTGCTGTGTCGCAGATTCGCATACGACGAATAGAAGCGGAGTTATCGATGTTTATAACTGTGAGGTCATTAATCACCATTGACGACAGGATTGCCTACCACTCGGAACGATCAACGTTTGCCGAAACTATGCAAGTTCTTCGCAGATCGGTATAAGGTGGGTCGATGTGCCGTGTTTTAAGCTACAAATTGCTATGTCGCAGATTTGCATACGACGAATAGAAGCGGAGTTATAGTTGTTTATATCTGTCAGGCCGTGAATCACCATTGACGGCCGGATTGCCTACCACTCGAAACGATCGATGTTTGACGAAACTATGCAAGTTCGTCGCAGATCGGTATAAGGTGGGTCGTTGGGCCGTGTTTTAAGATACAAGTTGCTATGTCGCAGATTTGCATACGACGAATAGAAGCGGAGTTATAGTTGTTTATATCTGTCAGGCCGTGAATCACCATTGACGGCCGGATTGCCTACCACTCGAAACGATCGATGTTTGACGAAACTATGCAAGTTCGTCGCAGATCGGTATAAGGTGGGTCGTTGGGCCGTGTTTTAAGATACAAGTTGCTATGTCGCAGATTCGCATACTACGAATAGAAGTGGAGTTATAGTTGTTTATATCTGTCAGGCCATGAATCACCATTGACGGCCGGATTGCCTTCCACTCGAAACGATCGATGTTTGACGAAACTATGCAAGTTCGTCGCAGATCTGTATAAGGTGGGTCGTTGGGCCGTGTTTTAAGCTACAAGTTGCTGTGTCGCAGATTCGCATACGGCGAATAGAAGCGGAGTTATCGATGTTTATATCTGTGAGGCCATTAATCACCATTGACGACAGGATTGCCTACCACTCGGAATGATCGACGTTTGACGAAACTAGGCAAGTTCGTCGCAGATCGGTATAAGGTGGGTCGTTGGGCCGTGTTTTAAGATACAAATTGCTATGTCGCAGATTCGCATACGACCAATAGAAGCGGAGTTATCGATGTTTATATCTGTGAGGCCATTAATCACCATTGACGACAGGATTGCCTACCACTCGGAACGATCGACGTTTGACGAAACTATGCAAGTTCGTCGCAGATCGGTATAAGGTGGCTCGATGTGTCGTGTTTTCGGCTACAAATTGCTATGTCGCATATTTGCGTGCGACGAATAGAAGCGGAGTTATAGTTGTTTATATCTGTCAGGCCATGAATCACCATTGACGGCCGGATTGCCTACCACTCGGAACGATCGACGTTTGCCGAAACTATGCAAGTTCTTCGCAGATCGGTATAAGGTGGGTCGATGTGTCGTGTTTTAAGCGACAAATTGCTATGTCGCAGATTTGCATACGACGAATAGAAGCAGAGTTATAGTTGTTTATATCTGTGAGGCCATGAATCACCATTGACGGCAGGATTGCCTACCACTCGGAACGATCGACGTTTGACGAAACTATGCAAGTTCTTCGCAGATCGGTATAAGATGGGTCGATGTGTCGTGTTTTAAGCTACAAATTGCTATGTCGCAGATTCGCATACGACGAATAGAAGTGGAGTTATAGTTGTTTATATCTGTCAGGCCATGAATCACCATTGACGGCCGGATTGCCTACCACTCGGAACGATCGACGTTTGCCGAAACTATGCAAGTTCTTCGCAGATCGGTATAAGGTGGGTCGATGTGCCGTGTTTTAAGCTACAAATTGCTATGTCGCAGATTTGCATACGACGAATAGAAGCAGAGTTATAGTTGTTTATATCTGTGAGGCCATGAATCACCATTGACGGCAGGATTGCCTACCACTCGGAACGATCGACGTTTGACGAAACCATGCAAGTTCTTCGCAGATCGGTATAAGGTGGGTCGATGTGCCGTGTTTTAAGCTACAAATTGCTATGTCGCAGATTTGCATACGACGAATAGAAGCGGAGTTATAGTTGTTTATATCTGTCAGGCCGTGAATCACCATTGACGGCCGGATTGCCTACCACTCGGAACGATCGACGTTTGCCGAAACTATGCAAGTTCTTCGCAGATTGGTATAAGGTGGGTCGATGTGCCGTGTTTTAAGCTACAAATTGCTATGTCGCAGATTTGCATACGACGAATAGAAGCAGAGTTATAGTTGTTTATATCTGTGAGGCCATGAATCACCATTGACGGCAGGATTGCCTACCACTCGGAACGATCGACGTTTGACGAAACCATGCAAGTTCTTCGCAGATCGGTATAAGGTGGGTCGATGTGCCGTGTTTTAAGCTACAAATTGCTCTGTCGCAGATTTGCATACGACGAATAGAAGCGGAGTTATAGTTGTTTATATCTGTCAGGCCGTGAATCACCATTGACGGCCGGATTGCCTACCACTCGGAACGATCGACGTTTGCCGAAACTATGCAAGTTCTTCGCAGATCGGTATAAGGTGGGTCGATGTGCCGTGTTTTAAGCTACAAATTGCTATGTCGCAGATTTGCATACGACGAATAGAAGCGGAGTTATAGTTGTTTATATCTGGCAGGCCGTGAATCGCCATTGACGGCCGGATTGCCTACCACTCGAAACGATCGATGTTTGACGAAACTATGCAAGTTCGTCCCAGATCGGTATAAGGTGGGTCGTTGGGCCGTGTTTTAAGATACAAGTTGCTATGTCGCAGATTCGCATACGACCAATAGAGGCGGAGTTATCGATGTTTATATCAGTGAGGCCATTAATAACCATTGACGACAGGATTGCCTACCCCTCGGAACGATCGACGTTTGACGAAACTATGCAAGGTCGTCGCAGATCGGTATAAGGTGGCTCGATGTGTCGTGTTTTAGGCTACAAATTGCTATGTCGCAGATTTGCGTACGACGAATGGAGGCGGAGTTATAGTTGTTTATATCTGTGAGGCCATGAATCGCCATTGACGGCAGGATTGCCTACCACTCGGAACGATCGACGTTTGACGAAACTATGCAAGTTCTTCGCAGATCGGTATAAGATGGGTCGATGTGTCGTGTTTTAAGCTACAAATTGCTATGTCGCAGATTTGCATACTACGAATAGAAGTGGAGTTATAGTTGTTTATATCTGTCAGGCCATGAATCACCATTGACGGCCGGATTGCCTTCCACTCGAAACGATCGATGTTTGACGAAACTATGCAAGTTCGTCGCAGATCGGTATAAGGTGGGTCGTTGGGCCGTGTTTTAAGCTACAAGTTGCTGTGTCGCAGATTCGCATACGGCGAATAGAAGCGGAGTTATCGATGTTTATATCTGTGAGGCCATTAATCACCATTGACGACAGGATTGCCTACCACTCGGAATGATCGACGTTTGACGAAACTAGGCAAGTTCGTCGCAGATCGGTATAAGGTGGGTCGTTGGGCCGTGTTTTAAGATACAAATTGCTATGTCGCAGATTCGCATACGACCAATAGAAGCGGAGTTATCGATGTTTATATCTGTGAGGCCATTAATCACCATTGACGACAGGATTGCCTACCACTCGGAACGATCGACGTTTGACGAAACTATGCAAGTTCGTCGCAGATCGGTATAAGGTGGCTCGATGTGTCGTGTTTTAGGCTACAAATTGCTATGTCGCATATTTGCGTGCGACGAATAGAAGCGGAGTTATAGTTGTTTATATCTGTCAGGCCATGAATCACCATTGACGGCCGGATTGCCTTCCACTCGAAACGATCGATGTTTGACGAAACTATGCAAGTTCGTCGCAGATCTGTATAAGGTGGGTCGTTGGGCCGTGTTTTAAGCTACAAGTTGCTGTGTCGCAGATTCGCATACGGCGAATAGAAGCGGAGTTATCGATGTTTATATCTGTGAGGCCATTAATCACCATTGACGACAGGATTGCCTACCACTCGGAATGATCGACGTTTGACGAAACTAGGCAAGTTCGTCGCAGATCGGTATAAGGTGGGTCGTTGGGCCGTGTTTTAAGATACAAATTGCTATGTCGCAGATTCGCATACGACCAATAGAAGCGGAGTTATCGATGTTTATATCTGTGAGGCCATTAATCACCATTGACGACAGGATTGCCTACCACTCGGAACGATCGACGTTTGACGAAACTATGCAAGTTCGTCGCAGATCGGTATAAGGTGGCTCGATGTGTCGTGTTTTCGGCTACAAATTGCTATGTCGCATATTTGCGTGCGACGAATAGAAGCGGAGTTATAGTTGTTTATATCTGTCAGGCCATGAATCACCATTGACGGCCGGATTGCCTACCACTCGGAACGATCGACGTTTGCCGAAACTATGCAAGTTCTTCGCAGATCGGTATAAGGTGGGTCGATGTGTCGTGTTTTAAGCGACAAATTGCTATGTCGCAGATTTGCATACGACGAATAGAAGCAGAGTTATAGTTGTTTATATCTGTGAGGCCATGAATCACCATTGACGGCAGGATTGCCTACCACTCGGAACGATCGACGTTTGACGAAACTATGCAAGTTCTTCGCAGATCGGTATAAGATGGGTCGATGTGTCGTGTTTTAAGCTACAAATTGCTATGTCGCAGATTCGCATACGACGAATAGAAGTGGAGTTATAGTTGTTTATATCTGTCAGGCCATGAATCACCATTGACGGCCGGATTGCCTACCACTCGGAACGATCGACGTTTGCCGAAACTATGCAAGTTCTTCGCAGATCGGTATAAGGTGGGTCGATGTGCCGTGTTTTAAGCTACAAATTGCTATGTCGCAGATTTGCATACGACGAATAGAAGCAGAGTTATAGTTGTTTATATCTGTGAGGCCATGAATCACCATTGACGGCAGGATTGCCTACCACTCGGAACGATCGACGTTTGACGAAACCATGCAAGTTCTTCGCAGATCGGTATAAGGTGGGTCGATGTGCCGTGTTTTAAGCTACAAATTGCTATGTCGCAGATTTGCATACGACGAATAGAAGCGGAGTTATAGTTGTTTATATCTGTCAGGCCGTGAATCACCATTGACGGCCGGATTGCCTACCACTCGGAACGATCGACGTTTGCCGAAACTATGCAAGTTCTTCGCAGATTGGTATAAGGTGGGTCGATGTGCCGTGTTTTAAGCTACAAATTGCTATGTCGCAGATTTGCATACGACGAATAGAAGCAGAGTTATAGTTGTTTATATCTGTGAGGCCATGAATCACCATTGACGGCAGGATTGCCTACCACTCGGAACGATCGACGTTTGACGAAACCATGCAAGTTCTTCGCAGATCGGTATAAGGTGGGTCGATGTGCCGTGTTTTAAGCTACAAATTGCTCTGTCGCAGATTTGCATACGACGAATAGAAGCGGAGTTATAGTTGTTTATATCTGTCAGGCCGTGAATCACCATTGACGGCCGGATTGCCTACCACTCGGAACGATCGACGTTTGCCGAAACTATGCAAGTTCTTCGCAGATCGGTATAAGGTGGGTCGATGTGCCGTGTTTTAAGCTACAAATTGCTATGTCGCAGATTTGCATACGACGAATAGAAGCGGAGTTATAGTTGTTTATATCTGGCAGGCCGTGAATCGCCATTGACGGCCGGATTGCCTACCACTCGAAACGATCGATGTTTGACGAAACTATGCAAGTTCGTCCCAGATCGGTATAAGGTGGGTCGTTGGGCCGTGTTTTAAGATACAAGTTGCTATGTCGCAGATTCGCATACGACCAATAGAGGCGGAGTTATCGATGTTTATATCAGTGAGGCCATTAATAACCATTGACGACAGGATTGCCTACCCCTCGGAACGATCGACGTTTGACGAAACTATGCAAGGTCGTCGCAGATCGGTATAAGGTGGCTCGATGTGTCGTGTTTTAGGCTACAAATTGCTATGTCGCAGATTTGCGTACGACGAATGGAGGCGGAGTTATAGTTGTTTATATCTGTGAGGCCATGAATCGCCATTGACGGCAGGATTGCCTACCACTCGGAACGATCGACGTTTGACGAAACTATGCAAGTTCTTCGCAGATCGGTATAAGATGGGTCGATGTGTCGTGTTTTAAGCTACAAATTGCTATGTCGCAGATTTGCATACTACGAATAGAAGTGGAGTTATAGTTGTTTATATCTGTCAGGCCATGAATCACCATTGACGGCCGGATTGCCTTCCACTCGAAACGATCGATGTTTGACGAAACTATGCAAGTTCGTCGCAGATCGGTATAAGGTGGGTCGTTGGGCCGTGTTTTAAGCTACAAGTTGCTGTGTCGCAGATTCGCATACGGCGAATAGAAGCGGAGTTATCGTTGTTTATATCTGTGAGGCCATTAATCACCATTGACGACAGGATTGCCTACCACTCGGAATGATCGACGTTTGACGAAACTAGGCAAGTTCGTCGCAGATCGGTATAAGGTGGGTCGTTGGGCCGTGTTTTAAGATACAATTTGCTATGTCGCAGATTCGCATACGACCAATAGAAGCGGAGTTATCGATGTTTATATCTGTGAGGCCATTAATCACCATTGACGACAGGATTGCCTACCACTCGGAACGATCGACGTTTGACGAAACTATGCAAGTTCGTCGCAGATCGGTATAAGGTGGCTCGATGTGTCGTGTTTTAGGCTACAAATTGCTATGTCGCATATTTGCGTGCGACGAATAGAAGCGGAGTTATAGTTGTTTATATCTGTCAGGCCATGAATCACCATTGACGGCCGGATTGCCTACCACTCGGAACGATCGACGTTTGCCGAAACTATGCAAGTTCTTCGCAGATCGGTATAAGGTGGGTCGATGTGTCGTGTTTTAAGCGACAAATTGCTATGTCGCAGATTTGCATACGACGAATAGAAGCAGAGTTATAGTTGTTTATATCTGTGAGGCCATGAATCACCATTGACGGCAGGATTGCCTACCACTCGGAACGATCGACGTTTGACGAAACTATGCAAGTTCTTCGCAGATCGGTATAAGATGGGTCGATGTGTCGTGTTTTAAGCTACAAATTGCTATGTCGCAGATTCGCATACGACGAATAGAAGTGGATTTATAGTTGTTTATATCTGTCAGGCCATGAATCACCATTGACGGCCGGATTGCCTACCACTCGGAACGATCGACGTTTGCCGAAACTATGCAAGTTCTTCGCAGATCGGTATAAGGTGGGTCGATGTGCCGTGTTTTAAGCTACAAATTGCTATGTCGCAGATTTGCATACGACGAATAGAAGCAGAGTTATAGTTGTTTATATCTGTGAGGCCATGAATCACCATAGACGGCAGGATTGCCTACCACTCGGAACGATCGACGTTTGACGAAACCATGCAAGTTCTTCGCAGATCGGTATAAGGTGGGTCGATGTGCCGTGTTTTAAGCTACAAATTGCTATGTCGCAGATTTGCATACGACGAATAGAAGCGGAGTTATAGTTGTTTATATCTGTCAGGCCGTGAATCACCATTGACGGCCGGATTGCCTACCACTCGGAACGATCGACGTTTGCCGAAACTATGCAAGTTCTTCGCAGATCGGTATAAGGTGGGTCGATGTGCCGTGTTTTAAGCTACAAATTGCTATGTCGCAGATTTGCATACGACGAATAGAAGCAGAGTTATAGTTGTTTATATCTGTGAGGCCATGAATCACCATTGACGGCAGGATTGCCTACCACTCGGAACGATCGACGTTTGACGAAACCATGCAAGTTCTTCGCAGATCGGTATAAGGTGGGTCGATGTGCCGTGTTTTAAGCTACAAATTGCTATGTCGCAGATTTGCATACGACGAATAGAAGCGGAGTTATAGTTGTTTATATCTGTCAGGCCGTGAATCACCATTGACGGCCGGATTGCCTACCACTCGGAACGATCGACGTTTGCCGAAACTATGCAAGTTCTTCGCAGATCGGTATAAGGTGGGTCGATGTGTCGTGTTTTAAGCGACAAATTGCTATGTCGCAGATTTGCATACGACGAATAGAAGCAGAGTTATAGTTGTTTATATCTGTGAGGCCATGAATCACCATTGACGGCAGGATTGCCTACCACTCGAAACGATCGATGTTTGACGAAACTATGCAAGTTCGTCCCAGATCGGTATAAGGTGGGTCGTTGGGCCGTGTTTTAAGATACAAGTTGCTATGTCGCAGATTCGCATACGACCAATAGAGGCGGAGTTATCGATGTTTATATCAGTGAGGCCATTAATAACCATTGACGACAGGATTGCCTACCCCTCGGAACGATCGACGTTTGACGAAACTATGCAAGGTCGTCGCAGATCGGTATAAGGTGGCTCGATGTGTCGTGTTTTAGGCTACAAATTGCTATGTCGCAGATTTGCGTACGACGAATGGAGGCGGAGTTATAGTTGTTTATATCTGTGAGGCCATGAATCGCCATTGACGGCAGGATTGCCTACCACTCGGAACGATCGACGTTTGACGAAACTATGCAAGTTCTTCGCAGATCGGTATAAGGTGGGTCGATGTGTCGTGTTTTAAGCTACAAATTGCTATGTCGCAGATTTGCATACTACGAATAGAAGTGGAGTTATAGTTGTTTATATCTGTCAGGCCATGAATCACCATTGACGGCCGGATTGCCTTCCACTCGAAACGATCGATGTTTGACGAAACTATGCAAGTTCGTCGCAGATCGGTATAAGGTGGGTCGTTGGGCCGTGTTTTAAGCTACAAGTTGCTGTGTCGCAGATTCGCATACGGCGAATAGAAGCGGAGTTATCGATGTTTATATCTGTGAGGCCATTAATCACCATTGACGACAGGATTGCCTACCACTCGGAATGATCGACGTTTGACGAAACTAGGCAAGTTCGTCGCAGATCGGTATAAGGTGGGTCGTTGGGCCGTGTTTTAAGATACAAATTGCTATGTCGCAGATTCGCATACGACCAATAGAAGCGGAGTTATAGTTGTTTATATCTGTGAGGCCATGAATCACCATTGACGGCAGGATTGCCTACCACTCGGAACGATCGACGTTTGACGAAACTATGCAAGTTCTTCGCAGATCGGTATAAGATGGGTCGATGTGTCGTGTTTTAAGCTACAAATTGCTATGTCGCAGATTCGCATACGACGAATAGAAGTGGAGTTATAGTTGTTTATATCTGTCAGGCCATGAATCACCATTGACGGCCGGATTGCCTACCACTCGGAACGATCGACGTTTGCCGAAACTATGCAAGTTCTTCGCAGATCGGTATAAGGTGGGTCGATGTGCCGTATTTTAAGCTACAAATTGCTATGTCGCAGATTTGCATACGACGAATAGAAGCAGAGTTATAGTTGTTTATATCTGTGAGGCCATGAATCACCATTGACGGCAGGATTGCCTACCACTCGGAACGATCGACGTTTGACGAAACCATGCAAGTTCTTCGCAGATCGGTATAAGGTGGGTCGATGTGCCGTGTTTTAAGCTACAAATTGCTATGTCGCAGATTTGCATACGACGAATAGAAGCGGAGTTATAGTTGTTTATATCTGTCAGGCCGTGAATCACCATTGACGGCCGGATTGCCTACCACTCGGAACGATCGACGTTTGACGAAACCATGCAAGTTCTTTGCAGATCGGTATAAGGTGGGTCGATGTGCCGTGTTTTAAGCTACAAATTGCTATGTCGCAGATTTGCATACGACGAATAGAAGCGGAGTTATAGTGGTTCATATCTGTCAGGCCGTGAATCACCATTGACGGCCGGAATGCCTACCACTCGGAACGATCGACGTTTGCCGAAACTATGCAAGTTCTTCGCAGATCGGTATAAGGTGGGTCGATGTGCCGTGTTTTAAGCTACAAATTGCTATGTCGCAGATTTGCATACGACGAATAGAAGCAGAGTTATAGTTGTTTATATCTGTGAGGCCATGAATCACCATTGACGGCAGGATTGCCTACCACTCGGAACGATCGACGTTTGACGAAACCATGCAAGTTCTTCGCAGATCGGTATAAGGTGGGTCGATGTGCCGTGTTTTAAGCTACAAATTGCTATGTCGCAGATTTGCATACGACGAATAGAAGCGGAGTTATAGTTGTTTATATCTGTCAGGCCGTGAATCACCATTGACGGCCGGATTGCCTTCCACTCGAAACAATCGATGTTTGACGAAACTATGCAAGTTCGTCGCAGATCGGTATAAGGTGGGTCGTTGGGCCGTGTTTTAAGCTACAAGTTGCTGTGTCGCAGATTCGCATACGACGAATAGAAGCGGAGTTATCGATGTTTATATCTGTGAGGCCATTAATCACCATTGACGACAGGATTGCCTACCACTCGGAATGATCGACGTTTGACGAAACTACGCAAGTTCGTCGCAGATCGGTATAATGTGGGTCGTTGGGCCGTGTTTCAAGATACAAATTGCTATGTCGCAGATTCGCATACGACCAATAGAAGCGGAGTTATCGATGTTTATATCCGTGAGGCCATTAATCACCATTGATGACAGGATTGCCTACCACTCGGAACGATCGACGTTTGACGAAACTATGCAAGTTCGTCATAGATCGGTATAAGGTGGCTCGATGTGTCGTGTTTTAGGCTACAAATTGTTATGTCGCATATTTGCGTGCGACGAATAGAAGCGGAGTTATAGTTGTTTATATCTGTCAGGCCATGAATCACCATTGACGGCCGGATTGCCTACCACTCGGAACGATCGACGTTTGCCGAAACTATGCAAGTTCGTCGCAGATCGGTATAAGGTGGCTCGATGTGTCGTATTTTAGGCTACAAATTGCAATGTCGCAGATTTGCGTACGACGAATAGAAGCGGAGTTATAGTTGTTTATATCTGTCAGGCCATGAACCACCATTGACGGCCGGATTGCCTACCACTCGGAACGACCGACGTTTGCCGAAACTATGCAAGTTCGTCGCAGATCGGTATAAGGTGGGTCGTTGGGCCGTGTTTTAAGCTACAAATTGCTATGTCGCAGATTTGCATACGACGAATAGAAGCAGAGTTATAGTTGTTTATATCTGTGAGGCCATGAATCACCATTGACGGCAGGATTGCCTACCACTCGGAACGATCGACGTTTGACGAAACTATGCAAGTTCTTCGCAGATCGGTATAAGATGGGTCGATGTGTCGTGTTTTAAGCTACAAATTGCTATGTCGCAGATTTGCGTACGACGAATAGAAGCGGAGTTATAGTTGTTTGTATCTGTCAGGCCATGAATCACCATTGACGGCCGGATTGCCTACCACTCGGAACGACCGACGTTTGCCGAAACTATGCAAGTTCGTCGCAGATCGGTATAAGGTGGGTCGTTGGGCCGTGTTTTAAGCTACAACTTGCTATGTCGCAGATTCGCATACTACGAATAGAAGCGAGTTATCGATGTTTATATCTGTGAGGCCATGCATCACCATTGACGACCGGATTGCCTACCACTCGGAACGATCGACGCATGACGAAACTATGCAAGTTCGTCTCATATCGGTATAAGGTGGGTCGATGTGTCGTGCTTTAAGCTACAAATTGCTATGTCGCAGATTTGCATACGACGAATAGAAGCGGAGTTATAGTTGTTTATATCTGTCAGGCCATGAATCACCATTGACGGCCGGATTGCCTTCCACTCGAAACGATCGATGTTTGACGAAACTATGCAAGTTCGTCGCAGATCGGTATAAGGTGGGTCGATGTGTCGTGTTTTAAGCTACAAATTGCTATGTCGCAGATTTGCATACGACGAATAGAGGCGGAGTTATAGTTGTTTATATCTGTGAGGCCATGAATCATCATTGACTTCCGGAATGCCTATCACTCGAAACGATCGATGTTTGACGAAACTATGCAAGTTCGTCGCAGATCGGTATAAGGTGGGTCGATGTGTCGTGCTTTAAGCTACAAATTGCTATGTCGCAGATTTGCATACGACGAATAGAAGCGGAGTTATAGTTGTTTATATCTGTGAGGCCATGAATCACCATTGACGGCAGGATTGCCTACCACTCGGAACGATCGACGTTTGACGAAACTATGCAAGTTCTTCGCAGATCGGTATAAGATGGGTCGATGTGTCGTGTTTTAAGCTACAAATTGCTATGTCGCAGATTTGCGTACGACGAATAGAAGCGGAGTTATAGTTGTTTGTATCTGTCAGGCCATGAATCACCATTGACGGCCGGATTGCCTACCACTCGGAACGACCGACGTTTGACGAAACTATGCAAGTTCGTCGCAGATCGGTATAAGGTGGGTCGTTGGGCCGTGTTTTAAGCTACAAGTTGCTGTGTCGCAGATTCGCATACGGCGAATAGAAGCGGAGTTATCGATGTTTATATCTGTGAGGCCATTAATCACCATTGACGACAGGATTGCCTACCACTCGGAATGATCGACGTTTGACGAAACTAGGCAAGTTCGTCGCAGATCGGTATAAGGTGGGTCGTTGGGCCGTGTTTTAAGATACAAATTGCTATGTCGCAGATTCGCATACGACCAATAGAAGCGGAGTTATCGATGTTTATATCTGTGAGGCCATTAATCACCATTGACGACAGGATTGCCTACCACTCGGAACGATCGACGTTTGACGAAACTATGCAAGTTCGTCGCAGATCGGTATAAGGTGGCTCGATGTGTCGTGTTTTAGGCTACAAATTGCTATGTCGCATATTTGCGTGCGACGAATAGAAGCGGAGTTATAGTTGTTTATATCTGTCAGGCCATGAATCACCATTGACGGCCGGATTGCCTACCACTCGGAACGATCGACGTTTGCCGAAACTATGCAAGTTCTTCGCAGATCGGTATAAGGTGGGTCGATGTGTCGTGTTTTAAGCGACAAATTGCTATGTCGCAGATTTGCATACGACGAATAGAAGCAGAGTTATAGTTGTTTATATCTGTGAGGCCATGAATCACCATTGACGGCAGGATTGCCTACCACTCGGAACGATCGACGTTTGACGAAACTATGCAAGTTCTTCGCAGATCGGTATAAGATGGGTCGATGTGTCGTGTTTTAAGCTACAAATTGCTATGTCGCAGATTCGCATACGACGAATAGAAGTGGATTTATAGTTGTTTATATCTGTCAGGCCATGAATCACCATTGACGGCCGGATTGCCTACCACTCGGAACGATCGACGTTTGCCGAAACTATGCAAGTTCTTCGCAGATCGGTATAAGGTGGGTCGATGTGCCGTGTTTTAAGCTACAAATTGCTATGTCGCAGATTTGCATACGACGAATAGAAGCAGAGTTATAGTTGTTTATATCTGTGAGGCCATGAATCACCATAGACGGCAGGATTGCCTACCACTCGGAACGATCGACGTTTGACGAAACCATGCAAGTTCTTCGCAGATCGGTATAAGGTGGGTCGATGTGCCGTGTTTTAAGCTACAAATTGCTATGTCGCAGATTTGCATACGACGAATAGAAGCGGAGTTATAGTTGTTTATATCTGTCAGGCCGTGAATCACCATTGACGGCCGGATTGCCTACCACTCGGAACGATCGACGTTTGCCGAAACTATGCAAGTTCTTCGCAGATCGGTATAAGGTGGGTCGATGTGCCGTGTTTTAAGCTACAAATTGCTATGTCGCAGATTTGCATACGACGAATAGAAGCAGAGTTATAGTTGTTTATATCTGTGAGGCCATGAATCACCATTGACGGCAGGATTGCCTACCACTCGGAACGATCGACGTTTGACGAAACCATGCAAGTTCTTCGCAGATCGGTATAAGGTGGGTCGATGTGCCGTGTTTTAAGCTACAAATTGCTATGTCGCAGATTTGCATACGACGAATAGAAGCGGAGTTATAGTTGTTTATATCTGTCAGGCCGTGAATCACCATTGACGGCCGGATTGCCTACCACTCGGAACGATCGACGTTTGCCGAAACTATGCAAGTTCTTCGCAGATCGGTATAAGGTGGGTCGATGTGCCGTGTTTTAAGCTACAAATTGCTATGTCGCAGATTTGCATACGACGAATAGAAGCGGAGTTATAGTTGTTTATATCTGGCAGGCCGTGAATCGCCATTGACGGCCGGATTGCCTACCACTCGAAACGATCGATGTTTGACGAAACTATGCAAGTTCGTCCCAGATCGGTATAAGGTGGGTCGTTGGGCCGTGTTTTAAGATACAAGTTGCTATGTCGCAGATTCGCATACGACCAATAGAGGCGGAGTTATCGATGTTTATATCAGTGAGGCCATTAATAACCATTGACGACAGGATTGCCTACCCCTCGGAACGATCGACGTTTGACGAAACTATGCAAGGTCGTCGCAGATCGGTATAAGGTGGCTCGATGTGTCGTGTTTTAGGCTACAAATTGCTATGTCGCAGATTTGCGTACGACGAATGGAGGCGGAGTTATAGTTGTTTATATCTGTGAGGCCATGAATCGCCATTGACGGCAGGATTGCCTACCACTCGGAACGATCGACGTTTGACGAAACTATGCAAGTTCTTCGCAGATCGGTATAAGATGGGTCGATGTGTCGTGTTTTAAGCTACAAATTGCTATGTCGCAGATTTGCATACTACGAATAGAAGTGGAGTTATAGTTGTTTATATCTGTCAGGCCATGAATCACCATTGACGGCCGGATTGCCTTCGACTCGAAACGATCGATGTTTGACGAAACTATGCAAGTTCGTCGCAGATCGGTATAAGGTGGGTCGTTGGGCCGTGTTTTAAGCTACAAGTTGCTGTGTCGCAGATTCGCATACGGCGAATAGAAGCGGAGTTATCGATGTTTATATCTGTGAGGCCATTAATCACCATTGACGACAGGATTGCCTACCACTCGGAATGATCGACGTTTGACGAAACTAGGCAAGTTCGTCGCAGATCGGTATAAGGTGGGTCGTTGGGCCGTGTTTTAAGATACAAATTGCTATGTCGCAGATTCGCATACGACCAATAGAAGCGGAGTTATAGTTGTTTATATCTGTGAGGCCATGAATCACCATTGACGGCAGGATTGCCTACCACTCGGAACGATCGACGTTTGACGAAACTATGCAAGTTCTTCGCAGATCGGTATAAGATGGGTCGATGTGTCGTGTTTTAAGCTACAAATTGCTATGTCGCAGATTCGCATACGACGAATAGAAGTGGAGTTATAGTTGTTTATATCTGTCAGGCCATGAATCACCATTGACGGCCGGATTGCCTACCACTCGGAACGATCGACGTTTGCCGAAACTATGCAAGTTCTTCGCAGATCGGTATAAGGTGGGTCGATGTGCCGTATTTTAAGCTACAAATTGCTATGTCGCAGATTTGCATACGACGAATAGAAGCAGAGTTATAGTTGTTTATATCTGTGAGGCCATGAATCACCATTGACGGCAGGATTGCCTACCACTCGGAACGATCGACGTTTGACGAAACCATGCAAGTTCTTCGCAGATCGGTATAAGGTGGGTCGATGTGCCGTGTTTTAAGCTACAAATTGCTATGTCGCAGATTTGCATACGACGAATAGAAGCGGAGTTATAGTTGTTTATATCTGTCAGGCCGTGAATCACCATTGACGGCCGGATTGCCTACCACTCGGAACGATCGACGTTTGACGAAACCATGCAAGTTCTTTGCAGATCGGTATAAGGTGGGTCGATGTGCCGTGTTTTAAGCTACAAATTGCTATGTCGCAGATTTGCATACGACGAATAGAAGCGGAGTTATAGTGGTTCATATCTGTCAGGCCGTGAATCACCATTGACGGCCGGAATGCCTACCACTCGGAACGATCGACGTTTGCCGAAACTATGCAAGTTCTTCGCAGATCGGTATAAGGTGGGTCGATGTGCCGTGTTTTAAGCTACAAATTGCTATGTCGCAGATTTGCATACGACGAATAGAAGCAGAGTTATAGTTGTTTATATCTGTGAGGCCATGAATCACCATTGACGGCAGGATTGCCTACCACTCGGAACGATCGACGTTTGACGAAACCATGCAAGTTCTTCGCAGATCGGTATAAGGTGGGTCGATGTGCCGTGTTTTAAGCTACAAATTGCTATGTCGCAGATTTGCATACGACGAATAGAAGCGGAGTTATAGTTGTTTATATCTGTCAGGCCGTGAATCACCATTGACGGCCGGATTGCCTTCCACTCGAAACAATCGATGTTTGACGAAACTATGCAAGTTCGTCGCAGATCGGTATAAGGTGGGTCGTTGGGCCGTGTTTTAAGCTACAAGTTGCTGTGTCGCAGATTCGCATACGACGAATAGAAGCGGAGTTATCGATGTTTATATCTGTGAGGCCATTAATCACCATTGACGACAGGATTGCCTACCACTCGGAATGATCGACGTTTGACGAAACTACGCAAGTTCGTCGCAGATCGGTATAATGTGGGTCGTTGGGCCGTGTTTTAAGATACAAATTGCTATGTCGCAGATTCGCATACGACCAATAGAAGCGGAGTTATCGATGTTTATATCCGTGAGGCCATTAATCACCATTGATGACAGGATTGCCTACCACTCGGAACGATCGACGTTTGACGAAACTATGCAAGTTCGTCATAGATCGGTATAAGGTGGCTCGATGTGTCGTGTTTTAGGCTACAAATTGTTATGTCGCATATTTGCGTGCGACGAATAGAAGCGGAGTTATAGTTGTTTATATCTGTCAGGCCATGAATCACCATTGACGGCCGGATTGCCTACCACTCGGAACGATCGACGTTTGCCGAAACTATGCAAGTTCGTCGCAGATCGGTATAAGGTGGCTCGATGTGTCGTATTTTAGGCTACAAATTGCAATGTCGCAGATTTGCGTACGACGAATAGAAGCGGAGTTATAGTTGTTTATATCTGTCAGGCCATGAATCACCATTGACGGCCGGATTGCCTACCACTCGGAACGACCGACGTTTGCCGAAACTATGCAAGTTCGTCGCAGATCGGTATAAGGTGGGTCGTTGGGCCGTGTTTTAAGCTACAAATTGCTATGTCGCAGATTTGCATACGACGAATAGAAGCAGAGTTATAGTTGTTTATATCTGTGAGGCCATGAATCACCATTGACGGCAGGATTGCCTACCACTCGGAACGATCGACGTTTGACGAAACTATGCAAGTTCTTCGCAGATCGGTATAAGATGGGTCGATGTGTCGTGTTTTAAGCTACAAATTGCTATGTCGCAGATTTGCGTACGACGAATAGAAGCGGAGTTATAGTTGTTTGTATCTGTCAGGCCATGAATCACCATTGACGGCCGGATTGCCTACCACTCGGAACGACCGACGTTTGCCGAAACTATGCAAGTTCGTCGCAGATCGGTATAAGGTGGGTCGTTGGGCCGTGTTTTAAGCTACAACTTGCTATGTCGCAGATTCGCATACTACGAATAGAAGCGAGTTATCGATGTTTATATCTGTGAGGCCATGCATCACCATTGACGACCGGATTGCCTACCACTCGGAACGATCGACGCATGACGAAACTATGCAAGTTCGTCTCATATCGGTATAAGGTGGGTCGATGTGTCGTGCTTTAAGCTACAAATTGCTATGTCGCAGATTTGCATACGACGAATAGAAGCGGAGTTATAGTTGTTTATATCTGTCAGGCCATGAATCACCATTGACGGCCGGATTGCCTTCCACTCGAAACGATCGATGTTTGACGAAACTATGCAAGTTCGTCGCAGATCGGTATAAGGTGGGTCGATGTGTCGTGTTTTAAGCTACAAATTGCTATGTCGCAGATTTGCATACGACGAATAGAGGCGGAGTTATAGTTGTTTATATCTGTGAGGCCATGAATCATCATTGACTTCCGGAATGCCTATCACTCGAAACGATCGATGTTTGACGAAACTATGCAAGTTCGTCGCAGATCGGTATAAGGTGGGTCGATGTGTCGTGCTTTAAGCTACAAATTGCTATGTCGCAGATTTGCATACGACGAATAGAAGCGGAGTTATAGTTGTTTATATCTGTGAGGCCATGAATCACCATTGACGGCAGGATTGCCTACCACTCGGAACGATCGACGTTTGACGAAACTATGCAAGTTCTTCGCAGATCGGTATAAGATGGGTCGATGTGTCGTGTTTTAAGCTACAAATTGCTATGTCGCAGATTTGCGTACGACGAATAGAAGCGGAGTTATAGTTGTTTGTATCTGTCAGGCCATGAATCACCATTGACGGCCGGATTGCCTACCACTCGGAACGACCGACGTTTGCCGAAACTATGCAAGTTCGTCGCAGATCGGTATAAGGTGGGTCGTTGGGCCGTGTTTTAAGCTGCAACTTGCTATGTCGCAGATTCGCATACGACGAATAGAAGCGAAGTTATCGATGTTTATATCTGTGAGGCCATGAATCACCATTGACGACCGGATTGCCTACCACTCGGAACGATCGACGCTTGGCGAAACTATGCAAGTTCGTCTCATATCGGTATAAGGTGGGTCGATGTGTCGTGCTTTAAGCTACAAATTGCTATGTCGCAGATTTGCATACGACGAATAGAAGCGGAGTTATAGTTGTTTATATCTGTGAGGTCATGAATCATCATTGACGGCCGAAATGCCTATCACTCGAAACGATCGATGTTTGACGAAACTATGCAAGTTCGACGCAGATCGGTATAAGGTGGGTCGACGTGTCGTGCTTTACGCTACAAATTGCAATGCCGCAGATTTGCATACGACGAATAGAAGCGGAGTTATAGTTGTTTATATCTGTCAGGCCATGAATCACCATTGACGGCCGGATTGCCTTCCACTCGGAACGGTCGACGTTTGCCGAAACTATGCAAGTTCTTCGCAGATCGGTATAAGGTGGGTCGATGTGCCGTGTTTTAAGCGACAAATTGCTATGTCGCAGATTTGCATACGACGAATAGAAGCAGAGTTATAGTTGTTTATATCTGTGAGGCCATGAATCACCATTGACGGCAGGATTGCCTACCACTCGGAACGATCGACGTTTGACGAAACTATGCAAGTTCTTCGCAGATCGGTATAAGATGGGTCGATGTGTCGTGTTTTAAGCTACAAATTGCTATGTCGCAGATTCGCATACGACGAATAGAAGTGGAGTTATAGTTGTTTATATCTGTCAGGCCATGAATCACCATTGACGGCCGGATTGCCTACCACTCGGAACGATCGACGTGTGCCGAAACTATGCAAGTTCTTCGCAGATCGGTATAAGGTGGGTCGATGTGCCGTGTTTTAAGCTACAAATTGCTATGTCGCAGATTTGCATACGACGAATAGAAGCAGAGTTATAGTTGTTTATATCTGTGAGGCCATGAATCGCCATTGACGGCAGGATTGCCTACCACTCGGAACGATCGACGTTTGACGAAACTATGCAAGTTCTTCGCAGATCGGTATAAGGTGGGTCGATGTGCCGTGTTTTAAGCTACAAATTGCTATGTCGCAGATTTGCATACGACGAATAGAAGCGGAGTTATAGTTGTTTATATCTGTCAGGCCGTGAATCACCATTGACGGCCGGATTGCCTACCACTCGGAACGATCGACGTTTGCCGAAACTATGCAAGTTCTTCGCAGATCGGTATAAGGTGGGTCGAAGTGTCGTGCTGTAAGCTACAAATTGCTATGTCGCAGATTTGCATACGACTAATAGAAGCGGAGTTATAGTTGTTTATATCTGTGAGGTCATGAATCATCATTGACGGCCGGAATGCCTACAACTCGAAACGAACGACGTTTGACGAAACTATGCAAGTTCGTCGCAGATCGGAATAGAAGCGGAGTTATAGTTGTTTATATCTGTCAGGCCATGAATCACCATTGACGGCCGGATTGCCTTCCACTCGAAACGATCGATGTTTGACGAAACTATGCAAGTTCGTCGCAGATCGGTATAAGGTGGGTCGTTGGGCCGTGTTTTAAGCTACAAGTTGCTGTGTCGCAAATTCGCATACGACGAATAGAAGCGGAGTTATCGATGTTTATATCTGTGAGGCCATTTATCACCATTGACGAAAGGATTGCCTACCACTCGGAACGATCGACGTTTGACGAAACTATGCAAGTTCGTCGCAGATCGGTATAAGATGGGTCGATGTGTCGTGTTTTAAGCTACAAATTGCTATGTCGCAGATTCGCATACGACGAATAGAAGCGAAGTTATCGATGTTTATATCTGTGAGGCCATGAATCACCATTGACGACCGGATTGCCTACCACTCGGAACGATCGACGCTTGACGAAACTATGCAAGTTCGTCGCAGATCGGTATAAGGTGGGTCGTTGGGCCGTGTTTTAAGATACAAGTTGCTATTTCGCAGATTTGCATACGACGAATAGAAGCGGAGTAATAGTTGTCTATATCTGTGAGGCCATGAATCATCATTGACGGCCGGAATGCCTACCACTCGAAACGATCGATGTTTGACGAAACTATGCAAGTTCGTCGCAGATCGGTATAAGGTGGGTCGATGTGTCGTGCTTTAAGCTACAAATTGCTATGTCGCAGATTTGCATAGGACGAAGAGAAGCGGAGTTATAGTTGTTTATATCTGTCAAGCCATGAATCACCATTGACGGCCGGATTGCCTTACACTCGAAACGATCGATGTTTGACGAAACTATGCAAGTTCGTCGCAGATCGGTATAAGGTGGGTCGATGTGTAGTGCTTTAAGCTACAAATTGCTATGTCGCAGATTTGCATACGACGAATAGAAGCGGAGTTATAGTTGTCTATATCTGCGAGGCCATGAATCACCATCGACGGCCGGATTGCCTACCACTCGAAACGATCGATGTTTGACGAAACTATGCAAGTTCGTCGCAGATCGGTATAAGGTGGGTCGTTGGGCCGTGTTTTTAGATACAAGTTGCTATGTCGCAGATTCGCATACGACCAATAGAAGCGGAGTTATCGATGTTTATATCTGTCAGGCCGTGAATCACCATTGACGGCCGGATTGCCTACCACTCGGAACGATCGACGTTTGCCGAAACTATGCAAGTTCGTCGCAGATCGGTATAAGGTGGGTCGTTGGGCCGTGTTTTAAGATACAAGTTGCTATGTCGCAGATTCGCATACGACCAATAGAAGCGGAGTTATCGATGTTTATATCAGTGAGGCCATTAATAACCATTGACGACAGGATTGCCTACCACTCGGAACGATCGACGTTTGACGAAACTATGCAAGTTCGTCGCAGATCGGTATAAGGTGGCTCGATGTGTCGTGTTTTAGGCTACAAATTGCTGTGTCGCATATTTGCGTGCGACGAATAGAAGCGGAGTTATAGTTGTTTATATCTGTGAGGCCATGAATCACCATTGACGGCAGGATTGCCTACCACTCGGAACGATCGACGTTTGACGAAACTATGCAAGTTCTTCGCAGATCGGTATAAGATGGGTCGATGTGTCGTGTTTTAAGCTACAAATTGCTATGTCGCAGATTTGCGTACGACGAATAGAAGCGGAGTTATAGTTGTTTGTATCTGTCAGGCCATGAATCACCATTGACGGCCGGATTGCCTACCACTCGGAACGACCGACGTTTGCCGAAACTATGCAAGTTCGTCGCAGATCGGTATAAGGTGGGTCGTTGGGCCGTGTTTTAAGCTGCAACTTGCTATGTCGCAGATTCGCATACGACGAATAGAAGCGAAGTTATCGATGTTTATATCTGTGAGGCCATGAATCACCATTGACGACCGGATTGCCTACCACTCGGAACGATCGACGCTTGGCGAAACTATGCAAGTTCGTCTCATATCGGTATAAGGTGGGTCGATGTGTCGTGCTTTAAGCTACAAATTGCTATGTCGCAGATTTGCATACGACGAATAGAAGCGGAGTTATAGTTGTTTATATCTGTGAGGTCATGAATCATCATTGACGGCCGAAATGCCTATCACTCGAAACGATCGATGTTTGACGAAACTATGCAAGTTCGACGCAGATCGGTATAAGGTGGGTCGATGTGTCGTGCTTTACGCTACAAATTGCAATGCCGCAGATTTGCATACGACGAATAGAAGCGGAGTTATAGTTGTTTATATCTGTCAGGCCATGAATCACCATTGACGGCCGGATTGCCTTCCACTCGGAACGGTCGACGTTTGCCGAAACTATGCAAGTTCTTCGCAGATCGGTATAAGGTGGGTCGATGTGCCGTGTTTTAAGCGACAAATTGCTATGTCGCAGATTTGCATACGACGAATAGAAGCAGAGTTATAGTTGTTTATATCTGTGAGGCCATGAATCACCATTGACGGCAGGATTGCCTACCACTCGGAACGATCGACGTTTGACGAAACTATGCAAGTTCTTCGCAGATCGGTATAAGATGGGTCGATGTGTCGTGTTTTAAGCTACAAATTGCTATGTCGCAGATTCGCATACGACGAATAGAAGTGGAGTTATAGTTGTTTATATCTGTCAGGCCATGAATCACCATTGACGGCCGGATTGCCTACCACTCGGAACGATCGACGTTTGCCGAAACTATGCAAGTTCTTCGCAGATCGGTATAAGGTGGGTCGATGTGCCGTGTTTTAAGCTACAAATTGCTATGTCGCAGATTTGCATACGACGAATAGAAGCAGAGTTATAGTTGTTTATATCTGTGAGGCCATGAATCACCATTGACGGCAGGATTGCCTACCACTCGGAACGATCGACGTTTGACGAAACTATGCAAGTTCTTCGCAGATCGGTATAAGGTGGGTCGATGTGCCGGGTTTTAAGCTACAAATTGCTATGTCGCAGATTTGCATACGACGAATAGAAGCGGAGTTATAGTTGTTTATATCTGTCAGGCCGTGAATCACCATTGACGGCCGGATTGCCTACCACTCGGAACGATCGACGTTTGCCGAAACTATGCAAGTTCTTCGCAGATCGGTATAAGGTGGGTCGAAGTGTCGTGCTGTAAGCTACAAATTGCTATGTCGCAGATTTGCATACGACGAATAGAAGCGGAGTTATAGTTGTTTATATCTGTGAGGTCATGAATCATCATTGACGGCCGGAATGCCTACCACTCGAAACGAACGACGTTTGACGAAACTATGCAAGTTCGTCGCAGATCGGAATAGAAGCGGAGTTATAGTTGTTTATATCTGTCAGGCCATGAATCACCATTGACGGCCGGATTGCCTTCCACTCGAAACGATCGATGTTTGACGAAACTATGCAAGTTCGTCGCAGATCGGTATAAGGTGGGTCGTTGGGCCGTGTTTTAAGCTACAAGTTGCTGTGTCGCAAATTCGCATACGACGAATAGAAGCGGAGTTATCGATGTTTATATCTGTGAGGCCATTTATCACCATTGACGAAAGGATTGCCTACCACTCGGAACGATCGACGTTTGACGAAACTATGCAAGTTCGTCGCAGATCGGTATAAGATGGGTCGATGTGTCGTGTTTTAAGCTACAAATTGCTATGTCGCAGATTCGCATACGACGAATAGAAGCGAAGTTATCGATGTTTATATCTGTGAGGCCATGAATCACCATTGACGACCGGATTGCCTACCACTCGGAACGATCGACGCTTGACGAAACTATGCAAGTTCGTCGCAGATCGGTATAAGGTGGGTCGATGTGTCGTGCTTCAAGCTACAAATTGCTATGTCGCAGATTTGCATACGACGAATAGAAGCGGAGTTATAGTTGTTTGTATCTGTCAGGCCATGAATCACCATTGACGGCCGGATTGCCTACCACTCGGAACGACCGACGTTTGCCGAAACTATGCAAGTTCGTCGCAGATCGGTATAAGGTGGGTCGTTGGGCCGTGTTTTAAGCTGCAACTTGCTATGTCGCAGATTCGCATACGACGAATAGAAGCGGAGTAATAGTTGTCTATATCTGTGAGGCCATGAATCATCATTGACGGCCGGATTGCCTACCACTCGAAACGATCGATGTTTGACGAAACTATGCAAGTTCGTCCCAGATCGGTATAAGGTGGGTCGTTGGGCCGTGTTTTAAGATACAAGTTGCTATGTCGCAGATTCGCATACGACCAATAGAGGCGGAGTTATCGATGTTTATATCAGTGAGGCCATTAATAACCATTGACGACAGGATTGCCTACCACTCGGAACGATCGACGTTTGACGAAACTATGCAAGTTCTTCGCAGATCGGTATAAGGTGGGTCGAAGTGTCGTGCTGTAAGCTACAAATTGCTATGTCGCAGATTTGCTTACGACGAGTAGAAGCGGAGTTATAGTTGTTTATATCTGTGAGGTCATGAATCATCATTGACGGCCGGAATGCCTACCACTCGATACGAACGACGTTTGACGAAACTATGCAAGTTCGTCGCAGATCGGAATAGAAGCGGAGTTATAGTTGTTTATATCTGTCAGGCCATGAATCACCATTGACGGCCGGATTGCCTTCCACTCGAAACGATCGATGTTTGATTAAACTATGCAAGTTCGTCGCAGATCGGTATAAGGTGGGTCGTTGGGCCGTGTTTTAAGCTACAAGTTGCTGTGTCGCAGATTCGCACACGACGAATAGAAGCGGAGTTATCGATGTTTATATCTGTGAGGCCATTAAACACCATTGACGACAGGATTGCCTACCACTCGGAACGATCGGCGTTTGACGAAACTATGCAAGTTCGTCGCAGATCGGTATAAGGTGGCTCGATGTGTCGTATTTTAGGCTACAAATTGCTATGTCGCATATTTGCGTGCGACGAATAGAAGCGGAGTTATAGTTGTTTATATCTGTCAGGCCATGAATCACCATTGACGGCCGGATTGCCTACCACTCGGAACGATCGACGTTTGCCGTAACTATGTAAGTTCTTCGCAGATCGGTATAAGGTGGGTCGATGTGCCGTGTTTTAAGCTACAAATTGCTATGTCGCAGATTTGCATACGACGAATAGAAGCAGAGTTATAGTTGTTTATATCTGTGAGGCCATGAATCACCATTGACGGCAGGATTGCCTACCACTCGGAACGATCGACGTTTGACGAAACTATGCAAGTTCTTCGCAGATCTGTATAAGATGGGTCGATGTGTCGTGTTTTAAGCTACAAATTGCTATGTCGCAGATTCGCATACGACGAATAGAAGTGGAGTTATAGTTGTTTATATCTGTCAGGCCATGAATCACCATTGACGGCCGGATTGCCTACCACTCGAAACGATCGATGTTTGACGAGACTATGCAAGTTCGTCGCAGATCCGTATAAGGTGGGTCGATGTGTCGTGCTTTAAGCTACATATTGCTATGTCGCAGATTTGCATACGATGAATAGAAGCGGAGTTATAGTTCTTTATATCTGTGAGGTCATGAATCATCATTGACGGCCGGAATGCCTACCACTCGAAACGATCGATGTTTGACGAAACTATGCAAGTTCGTCGCAGATCGGTATAAGGTGGGTCGATGTGTAGTGCTTTAAGCTACAAATTGCTATGTCGCAGATTTGCATACGACGAATAGATGCGGAGTTATAGTTGTCTATATCTGTGAGGCCATGAATCACCATCGACGGCCGGATTGCCTACCACTCGAAACGATCGATGTTTGACGAAACTATGCAAGTTCGTCGCAGATCGGTATAAGGTGGGTCGTTGGGCCGTGTTTTAAGATACAAGTTGCTATTTCGCAGATTTGCATACGACGAATAGAAGCGGAGTAATAGTTGTCTATATCTGTGAGGCCATGAATCATCATTGACGGCCGGAATGCCTACCACTCGAAACGATCGATGTTTGACGAAACTATGCAAGTTCGTCGCAGATCGGTATAAGGTGGGTCGATGTGTCGTGCTTTAAGCTACAAATTGCTATGTCGCAGATTTGCATACGACGAAGAGAAGCGGAGTTATAGTTGTTTATATCTGTCAAGCCATGAATCACCATTGACGGCCGGATTGCCTTACACTCGAAACGATCGATGTTTGACGAAACTATGCAAGTTCGTCGCAGATCGGTATAAGGTGGGTCGATGTGTAGTGCTTTAAGCTACAAATTGCTATGTCGCAGATTTGCATACGACGAATAGAAGCGGAGTTATAGTTGTCTATATCTGCGAGGCCATGAATCACCATCGACGGCCGGATTGCCTACCACTCGAAACGATCGATGTTTGACGAAACTATGCAAGTTCGTCGCAGATCGGTATAAGGTGGGTCGTTGGGCCGTGTTTTTAGATACAAGTTGCTATGTCGCAGATTCGCATACGACCAATAGAAGCGGAGTTATCGATGTTTATATCTGTCAGGCCGTGAATCACCATTGACGGCCGGATTGCCTACCACTCGGAACGATCGACGTTTGCCGAAACTATGCAAGTTCGTCGCAGATCGGTATAAGGTGGGTCGTTGGGCCGTGTTTTAAGATACAAGTTGCTATGTCGCAGATTCGCATACGACCAATAGAAGCGGAGTTATCGATGTTTATATCAGTGAGGCCATTAATAACCATTGACGACAGGATTGCCTACCACTCGGAACGATCGACGTTTGACGAAACTATGCAAGTTCGTCGCAGATCGGTATAAGGTGGCTCGATGTGTCGTGTTTTAGGCTACAAATTGCTGTGTCGCATATTTGCGTGCGACGAATAGAAGCGGAGTTATAGTTGTTTATATCTGTGAGGCCATGAATCACCATTGACGGCAGGATTGCCTACCACTCGGAACGATCGACGTTTGACGAAACTATGCAAGTTCTTCGCAGATCGGTATAAGATGGGTCGATGTGTCGTGTTTTAAGCTACAAATTGCTATGTCGCAGATTTGCGTACGACGAATAGAAGCGGAGTTATAGTTGTTTGTATCTGTCAGGCCATGAATCACCATTGACGGCCGGATTGCCTACCACTCGGAACGACCGACGTTTGCCGAAACTATGCAAGTTCGTCGCAGATCGGTATAAGGTGGGTCGTTGGGCCGTGTTTTAAGCTGCAACTTGCTATGTCGCAGATTCGCATACGACGAATAGAAGCGAAGTTATCGATGTTTATATCTGTGAGGCCATGAATCACCATTGACGACCGGATTGCCTACCACTCGGAACGATCGACGCTTGGCGAAACTATGCAAGTTCGTCTCATATCGGTATAAGGTGGGTCGATGTGTCGTGCTTTAAGCTACAAATTGCTATGTCGCAGATTTGCATACGACGAATAGAAGCGGAGTTATAGTTGTTTATATCTGTGAGGTCATGAATCATCATTGACGGCCGAAATGCCTATCACTCGAAACGATCGATGTTTGACGAAACTATGCAAGTTCGACGCAGATCGGTATAAGGTGGGTCGATGTGTCGTGCTTTACGCTACAAATTGCAATGCCGCAGATTTGCATACGACGAATAGAAGCGGAGTTATAGTTGTTTATATCTGTCAGGCCATGAATCACCATTGACGGCCGGATTGCCTTCCACTCGGAACGGTCGACGTTTGCCGAAACTATGCAAGTTCTTCGCAGATCGGTATAAGGTGGGTCGATGTGCCGTGTTTTAAGCGACAAATTGCTATGTCGCAGATTTGCATACGACGAATAGAAGCAGAGTTATAGTTGTTTATATCTGTGAGGCCATGAATCACCATTGACGGCAGGATTGCCTACCACTCGGAACGATCGACGTTTGACGAAACTATGCAAGTTCTTCGCAGATCGGTATAAGATGGGTCGATGTGTCGTGTTTTAAGCTACAAATTGCTATGTCGCAGATTCGCATACGACGAATAGAAGCGGAGTTATAGTTGTTTATATCTGTCAGGCCATGAATCACCATTGACGGCCGGATTGCCTACCACTCGGAACGATCGACGTGTGCCGAAACTATGCAAGTTCTTCGCAGATCGGTATAAGGTGGGTCGATGTGCCGTGTTTTAAGCTACAAATTGCTATGTCGCAGATTTGCATACGACGAATAGAAGCAGAGTTATAGTTGTTTATATCTGTGAGGCCATGAATCGCCATTGACGGCAGGATTGCCTACCACTCGGAACGATCGACGTTTGACGAAACTATGCAAGTTCTTCGCAGATCGGTATAAGGTGGGTCGATGTGCCGTGTTTTAAGCTACAAATTGCTATGTCGCAGATTTGCATACGACGAATAGAAGCGGAGTTATAGTTGTTTATATCTGTCAGGCCGTGAATCACCATTGACGGCCGGATTGCCTACCACTCGGAACGATCGACGTTTGCCGAAACTATGCAAGTTCTTCGCAGATCGGTATAAGGTGGGTCGAAGTGTCGTGCTGTAAGCTACAAATTGCTATGTCGCAGATTTGCATACGACGAATAGAAGCGGAGTTATAGTTGTTTATATCTGTGAGGTCATGAATCATCATTGACGGCCGGAATGCCTACCACTCGAAACGAACGACGTTTGACGAAACTATGCAAGTTCGTCGCAGATCGGAATAGAAGCGGAGTTATAGTTGTTTATATCTGTCAGGCCATGAATCACCATTGACGGCCGGATTGCCTTCCACTCGAAACGATCGATGTTTGACGAAACTATGCAAGTTCGTCGCAGATCGGTATAAGGTGGGTCGTTGGGCCGTGTTTTAAGCTACAAGTTGCTGTGTCGCAAATTCGCATACGACGAATAGAAGCGGAGTTATCGATGTTTATATCTGTGAGGCCATTTATCACCATTGACGAAAGGATTGCCTACCACTCGGAACGATCGACGTTTGACGAAACTATGCAAGTTCGTCGCAGATCGGTATAAGATGGGTCGATGTGTCGTGTTTTAAGCTACAAATTGCTATGTCGCAGATTCGCATACGACGAATAGAAGCGAAGTTATCGATGTTTATATCTGTGAGGCCATGAATCACCATTGACGACCGGATTGCCTACCACTCGGAACGATCGACGCTTGACGAAACTATGCAAGTTCGTCGCAGATCGGTATAAGGTGGGTCGATGTGTCGTGCTTCAAGCTACAAATTGCTATGTCGCAGATTTGCATACGACGAATAGAAGCGGAGTAATAGTTGTCTATATCTGTGAGGCCATGAATCATCATTGACGGCCGGAATGCCTACCACTCGAAACGATCGATGTTTGACGAAACTATGCAAGTTCGTCGCAGATCGGTATAAGGTGGGTCGATGTGTCGTGCTTTAAGCTACAAATTGCTATGTCGCAGATTTGCATACGACGAAGAGAAGCGGAGTTATAGTTGTTTATATCTGTCAAGCCATGAATCACCATTGACGGCCGGATTGCCTTACACTCGAAACGATCGATGTTTGACGAAACTATGCAAGTTCGTCGCAGATCGGTATAAGGTGGGTCGATGTGTAGTGCTTTAAGCTACAAATTGCTATGTCGCAGATTTGCATACGACGAATAGAAGCGGAGTTATAGTTGTCTATATCTGCGAGGCCATGAATCACCATCGACGGCCGGATTGCCTACCACTCGAAACGATCGATGTTTGACGAAACTATGCAAGTTCGTCGCAGATCGGTATAAGGTGGGTCGTTGGGCCGTGTTTTTAGATACAAGTTGCTATGTCGCAGATTCGCATACGACCAATAGAAGCGGAGTTATCGATGTTTATATCTGTCAGGCCGTGAATCACCATTGACGGCCGGATTGCCTACCACTCGGAACGATCGACGTTTGCCGAAACTATGCAAGTTCGTCGCAGATCGGTATAAGGTGGGTCGTTGGGCCGTGTTTTAAGATACAAGTTGCTATGTCGCAGATTCGCATACGACCAATAGAAGCGGAGTTATCGATGTTTATATCAGTGAGGCCATTAATAACCATTGACGACAGGATTGCCTACCACTCGGAACGATCGACGTTTGACGAAACTATGCAAGTTCGTCGCAGATCGGTATAAGGTGGCTCGATGTGTCGTGTTTTAGGCTACAAATTGCTGTGTCGCATATTTGCGTGCGACGAATAGAAGCGGAGTTATAGTTGTTTATATCTGTGAGGCCATGAATCACCATTGACGGCAGGATTGCCTACCACTCGGAACGATCGACGTTTGACGAAAGTATGCAAGTTCTTCGCAGATCGGTATAAGATGGGTCGATGTGTCGTGTTTTAAGCTACAAATTGCTATGTCGCAGATTTGCGTACGACGAATAGAAGCGGAGTTATAGTTGTTTGTATCTGTCAGGCCATGAATCACCATTGACGGCCGGATTGCCTACCACTCGGAACGACCGACGTTTGCCGAAACTATGCAAGTTCGTCGCAGATCGGTATAAGGTGGGTCGTTGGGCCGTGTTTTAAGCTGCAACTTGCTATGTCGCAGATTCGCATACGACGAATAGAAGCGAAGTTATCGATGTTTATATCTGTGAGGCCATGAATCACCATTGACGACCGGATTGCCTACCACTCGGAACGATCGACGCTTGGCGAAACTATGCAAGTTCGTCTCATATCGGTATAAGGTGGGTCGATGTGTCGTGCTTTAAGCTACAAATTGCTATGTCGCAGATTTGCATACGACGAATAGAAGCGGAGTTATAGTTGTTTATATCTGTGAGGTCATGAATCATCATTGACGGCCGAAATGCCTATCACTCGAAACGATCGATGTTTGACGAAACTATGCAAGTTCGACGCAGATCGGTATAAGGTGGGTCGATGTGTCGTGCTTTACGCTACAAATTGCAATGCCGCAGATTTGCATACGACGAATAGAAGCGGAGTTATAGTTGTTTATATCTGTCAGGCCATGAATCACCATTGACGGCCGGATTGCCTTCCACTCGGAACGGTCGACGTTTGCCGAAACTATGCAAGTTCTTCGCAGATCGGTATAAGGTGGGTCGATGTGCCGTGTTTTAAGCTACAAATTGCTATGTCGCAGATTTGCATACGACGAATAGAAGCAGAGTTATAGTTGTTTATATCTGTGAGGCCATGAATCACCATTGACGGCAGGATTGCCTACCACTCGGAACGATCGACGTTTGACGAAACTATGCAAGTTCTTCGCAGATCGGTATAAGATGGGTCGATGTGTCGTGTTTTAAGCTACAAATTGCTATGTCGCAGATTCGCATACGACGAATAGAAGTGGAGTTATAGTTGTTTATATCTGTCAGGCCATGAATCACCATTGACGGCCGGATTGCCTACCACTCGGAACGATCGACGTTTGCCGAAACTATGCAAGTTCTTCGCAGATCGGTATAAGGTGGGTCGATGTGCCGTGTTTTAAGCTACAAATTGCTATGTCGCAGATTTGCATACGACGAATAGAAGCAGAGTTATAGTTGTTTATATCTGTGAGGCCATGAATCACCATTGACGGCAGGATTGCCTACCACTCGGAACGATCGACGTTTGACGAAACTATGCAAGTTCTTCGCAGATCGGTATAAGGTGGGTCGATGTGCCGTGTTTTAAGCTACAAATTGCTATGTCGCAGATTTGCATACGACGAATAGAAGCGGAGTTATAGTTGTTTATATCTGTCAGGCCGTGAATCACCATTGACGGCCGGATTGCCTACCACTCGGAACGATCGACGTTTGCCGAAACTATGCAAGTTCTTCGCAGATCGGTATAAGGTGGGTCGAAGTGTCGTGCTGTAAGCTACAAATTGCTATGTCGCAGATTTGCATACGACGAATAGAAGCGGAGTTATAGTTGTTTATATCTGTGAGGTCATGAATCATCATTGACGGCCGGAATGCCTACCACTCGAAACGAACGACGTTTGACGAAACTATGCAAGTTCGTCGCAGATCGGAATAGAAGCGGAGTTATAGTTGTTTATATCTGTCAGGCCATGAATCACCATTGACGGCCGGATTGCCTTCCACTCGAAACGATCGATGTTTGACGAAACTATGCAAGTTCGTCGCAGATCGGTATAAGGTGGGTCGTTGGGCCGTGTTTTAAGCTACAAGTTTCTGTGTCGCAAATTCGCATACGACGAATAGAAGCGGAGTTATCGATGTTTATATCTGTGAGGCCATTTATCACTATTGACGAAAGGATTGCCTACCACTCGGAACGATCGACGTTTGACGAAACTATGCAAGTTCGTCGCAGATCGGTATAAGATGGGTCGATGTGTCGTGTTTTAAGCTACAAATTGCTATGTCGCAGATTCGCATACGACGAATAGAAGCGAAGTTATCGATGTTTATATCTGTGAGGCCATGAATCACCATTGACGACCGGATTGCCTACCACTCGGAACGATCGACGCTTGACGAAACTATGCAAGTTCGTCGCAGATCGGTATAAGGTGGGTCGATGTGTCGTGCTTCAAGCTACAAATTGCTATGTCGCAGATTTGCATACGACGAATAGAAGCGGAGTTATAGTTGTTTGTATCTGTCAGGCCATGAATCACCATTGACGGCCGGATTGCCTACCACTCGGAACGACCGACGTTTGCCGAAACTATGCAAGTTCGTCGCAGATCGGTATAAGGTGGGTCGTTGGGCCGTGTTTTAATCTGCAACTTGCTATGTCGCAGATTCGCATACGACGAATAGAAGCGAAGTTATCGATGTTTATATCTGTGAGGCCATGAATCACCATTGACGACCGGATTGCCTACCACTCGGAACGATCGACGCTTGGCGAAACTATGCAAGTTCGTCTCATATCGGTATAAGGTGGGTCGATGTGTCGTGCTTTAAGCTACAAATTGCTATGTCGCAGATTTGCATACGACGAATAGAAGCGGAGTTATAGTTGTTTATATCTGTGAGGTCATGAATCATCATTGACGGCCGAAATGCCTATCACTCGAAACGATCGATGTTTGACGAAACTATGCAAGTTCGACGCAGATCGGTATAAGGTGGGTCGATGTGTCGTGCTTTACGCTACAAATTGCAATGCCGCAGATTTGCATACGACGAATAGAAGCGGAGTTATAGTTGTTTATATCTGTCAGGCCATGAATCACCATTGACGGCCGGATTGCCTTCCACTCGGAACGGTCGGCGTTTGCCGAAACTATGCAAGTTCTTCGCAGATCGGTATAAGGTGGGTCGATGTGCCGTGTTTTAAGCGACAAATTGCTATGTCGCAGATTTGCATACGACGAATAGAAGCAGAGTTATAGTTGTTTATATCTGTGAGGCCATGAATCACCATTGACGGCAGGATTGCCTACCACTCGGAACGATCGACGTTTGACGAAACTATGCAAGTTCTTCGCAGATCGGTATAAGATGGGTCGATGTGTCGTGTTTTAAGCTACAAATTGCTATGTCGCAGATTCGCATACGACGAATAGAAGTGGAGTTATAGTTGTTTATATCTGTCAGGCCATGAATCACCATTGACGGCCGGATTGCCTACCACTCGGAACGATCGACGTTTGCCGAAACTATGCAAGTTCTTCGCAGATCGGTATAAGGTGGGTCGATGTGCCGTGTTTTAAGCTACAAATTGCTATGTCGCAGATTTGCATACGACGAATAGAAGCAGAGTTATAGTTGTTTATATCTGTGAGGCCATGAATCACCATTGACGGCAGGATTGCCTACCACTCGGAACGATCGACGTTTGACGAAACTATGCAAGTTCTTCGCAGATCGGTATAAGGTGGGTCGATGTGCCGTGTTTTAAGCTACAAATTGCTATGTCGCAGATTTGCATACGACGAATAGAAGCGGAGTTATAGTTGTTTATATCTGTCAGGCCGTGAATCACCATTGACGGCCGGATTGCCTACCACTCGGAACGATCGACGTTTGCCGAAACTATGCAAGTTCTTCGCAGATCGGTATAAGGTGGGTCGAAGTGTCGTGCTGTAAGCTACAAATTGCTATGTCGCAGATTTGCATACGACGAATAGAAGCGGAGTTATAGTTGTTTATATCTGTGAGGTCATGAATCATCATTGACGGCCGGAATGCCTACCACTCGAAACGAACGACGTTTGACGAAACTATGCAAGTTCGTCGCAGATCGGTATATCTGTCAGGCCATGAATCACCATTGACGGCCGGATTGCCTTCCACTCGAAACGATCGATGTTTGACGAAACTATGCAAGTTCGTCGCAGATCGGTATAAGGTGGGTCGTTGGGCCGTGTTTTAAGCTACAAGTTGCTGTGTCGCAAATTCGCATACGACGAATAGAAGCGGAGTTATCGATGTTTATATCTGTGAGGCCATTTATCACCATTGACGAAAGGATTGCCTACCACTCGGAACGATCGACGTTTGACGAAACTATGCAAGTTCGTCGCAGATCGGTATAAGATGGGTCGATGTGTCGTGTTTTAAGCTACAAATTGCTATGTCGCAGATTCGCATACGACGAATAGAAGCGAAGTTATCGATGTTTATATCTGTGAGGCCATGAATCACCATTGACGTCCGGATTGCCTACCACTCGGAACGATCGACGCTTGACGAAACTATGCAAGTTCGTCGCAGATCGGTATAAGGTGGGTCGATGTGTCGTGCTTCAAGCTACAAATTGCTATGTCGCAGATTTGCATACGACGAATAGAAGCGGAGTTATAGTTGTTTATATCTGTGAGGTCATGAATCATCATTGACGGCCGGAATGCCTACCACTCGAAACGAGCGATGTTTGACGAAACTATGCAAGTTCGTCGCAGATCGGTATAAGGTGGGTCGATGTGTCGTGCTTTAAGCTACAAATTGCTATGTCGCAGATTTGCATACGACGAATAGAAGCGGAGTTATAGTTGTTTATATCTGTCAGGCCATGAATCACCATTGACGGCCGGATTGCCTTCCACTCGAAACGATCGATGTTTGACGAAACTATGCAAGTTCGTCGCAGATCGGTATAAGGTGGGTCGATGTGTCGTGTTTTAAGCTACAAATTGCTATGTCGCAGATTTGCATACGACGAATAGAGGCGGAGTTATAGTTGTTTATATCTGTCAGGCCATGAATCACCATTGACGGCCGGATTGCCTACCACACGGAACGACCGACGTTTGCCGAAACTATGCAAGTTTGTCGCAGATCGGTATAAGGTGGGTCGTTGGGCCGTGTTTTAAGCTACAACATACTATGTCGCAGATTCGCATACGACGAATAGAAGCGAAGTTATCGATGTTTATATCTGTGAGGCCATGAATCACCATTGACGACAGGATTGCCTACCACTCGGAACGATCGACGTTTGACGAAACTATGCAAGTTCGTCGCAGATCGGTATAAGATGGGTCGATGTGTCGTGTTTTAAGCTACAAATTGCTATGTCGCAGATTCGCATACGACGAATAGAAGCGAAGTTATCGATGTTTATATCTGTGAGGCCATGAATCACCATTGACGACCGGATTGCCTACCAGTCGGAACGATCGACGCTTGACGAAACTATGCAAGTTCGTCGCAGATCGGTATAAGATGGGTCGATGTGTCGTGTTTTAAGCTACAAATTGCTATGTCGCAGATTCGCATACGACGAATAGAAGCGAAGTTATCGATGTTTATATCTGTGAGGCCATGAATCACCATTGACGACCGGATTGCCTACCACTCGGAACGATCGACGCTTGACGAAACTATGCAAGTTCGTCGCAGATCGGTATAAGATGGGTCGATGTGTCGTACTTTAAGCTACAAATTGCTATGTCGCAGATTCGCATACGACGAATAGAAGCGGAGTTATAGTTGTTTATATCTGTCAGGCCATGAATCACCATTGACGGCCGGATTGCCTTACACTCGAAACGATCGATGTTTGACGAAACTATGCAAGTTCGTCGCAGATCGGTATAAGGTGGGTCGATGTGTCGTGCTTTAAGCTACAAATTGCTATGTCGCAGATTTGCATACGACGAATAGAAGCGGAGTTATAGTTGTTTATATCTGTCAGGCCATGAATCACCATTGACGGCCGGATTGCCTTCCACTCGAAACGATCGATGTTTGACGAAACTATGCAAGTTCGTCGCAGATCGGTATAAGGTGGGTCGATGTGTCGTGTTTTAAGCTACAAATTGCTATGTCGCAGATTTGCATACGACGAATAGAGGCGGAGTTATAGTTGTTTATATCTGTCAGGCCATGAATCACCATTGACGGCCGGATTGCCTACCACACGGAACGACCGACGTTTGCCGAAACTATGCAAGTTTGTCGCAGATCGGTATAAGGTGGGTCGTTGGGCCGTCTTTTAAGCTACAACATACTATGTCGCAGATTCGCATACGACGAATAGAAGCGAAGTTATCGATGTTTATATCTGTGAGGCCATGAATCACCATTGACGACAGGATTGCCTACCACTCGGAACGATCGACGTTTGACGAAACTATGCAAGTTCGTCGCAGATCGGTATAAGATGGGTCGATGTGTCGTGTTTTAAGCTACAAATTGCTATGTCGCAGATTCGCATACGACGAATAGAAGCGAAGTTATCGATGTTCATATCTGTGAGGCCATGAATCACCATTGACGACCGGATTGCCTACCACTCGGAACGATCGACGCTTGACGAAACTATGCAAGTTCGTCGCAGATCGGTATAAGATGGGTCGATGTGTCGTACTTTAAGCTACAAATTGCTATGTCGCAGATTCGCATACGACGAATAGATGCGGAGTTATAGTTGTTTATATCTGTCAGGCCATGAATCACCATTGACGGCCGGATTGCCTTACACTCGAAACGATCGATGTTTGACGAAACTATGCAAGTTCGTCGCAGATCGGTATAAGGTGGGTCGATGTGTCGTGCTTTAAGCTACAAATTGCTATGTCGCAGATTTGCATACGACGAATAGAAGCGGAGTTATAGTTGTTTATATCTGTCAGGCCATGAATCACCATTGACGGCCGGATTGCCTTCCACTCGAAACGATCGATGTTTGACGAAACTATGCAAGTTCGTCGCAGATCGGTATAAGGTGGGTCGATGTGTCGTGTTTTAAGCTACAAATTGCTATGTCGCAGATTTGCATACGACGAATAGAGGCGGAGTTATAGTTGTTTATATCTGTCAGGCCATGAATCACCATTGACGGCCGGATTGCCTACCACACGGAACGACCGACGTTTGCCGAAACTATGCAAGTTTGTCGCAGATCGGTATAAGGTGGGTCGTTGGGCCGTGTTTTAAGCTACAACATACTATGTCGCAGATTCGCATACGACGAATAGAAGCGAAGTTATCGATGTTTATATCTGTGAGGCCATGAATCACCATTGACGACAGGATTGCCTACCACTCGGAACGATCGACGTTTGACGAAACTATGCAAGTTCGTCGCAGATCGGTATAAGATGGGTCGATGTGTCGTGTTTTAAGCTACAAATTGCTATGTCGCAGATTCGCATACGACGAATAGAAGCGAAGTTATCGATGTTCATATCTGTGAGGCCATGAATCACCATTGACGACCGGATTGCCTACCACTCGGAACGATCGACGCTTGACGAAACTATGCAAGTTCGTCGCAGATCGGTATAAGATGGGTCGATGTGTCGTGTTTTAAGCTACAAATTGCTATGTCGCAGATTCGCATACGACGAATAGAAGCGAAGTTATCGATGTTTATATCTGTGAGGCCATGAATCACCATTGACGACCGGATTGCCTACCACTCGGAACGATCGACGCTTGACGAAACTATGCAAGTTCGTCGCAGATCGGTATAAGATGGGTCGATGTGTCGTACTTTAAGCTACAAATTGCTATGTCGCAGATTCGCATACGACGAATAGAAGCGGAGTTATAGTTGTTTATATCTGTCAGGCCATGAATCACCATTGACGGCCGGATTGCCTTCCACTCGAAACGATCGATGTTTGACGAAACTATGCAAGTTCGTCGCAGATCGGTATAAGGTGGGTTGATGTGTCATGTTTTAAGCTACAAATTGCTACGTCGCAGATTTGCATACGACGAATAGAGGCGGAGTTATAGTTGTTTATATCTGTGAGGCCATGAATCACCATTGACGGCAGGATTGCCTACCACTCGGAACGATCGACGTTTGACGAAACTATGCAAGTTCTTCGCAGATCGGTATAAGATGGGTCGATGTGTCGTGTTTTAAGCTACAAATTGCTATGTCGCAGATTCGCATACGACGAATAGAAGCGAAGTTATCGATGTTTATATCTGTGAGGCCATGAATCACCATTGACGACCGGATTGCCTACCACTCGGAACGATCGACGCTTGACGAAACTATGGAAGTTCGTCGCAGATCGGTTTAAGGTGGGTCGATGTGTCGTGCTTCAAGCTACAAATTGCTATGTCGCAGATTTGCATACGACGAATAGAAGCGGAGTTATAGTTGTTTATATCTGTCAGGCCGTGAATCACCATTGACGGCCGGATTGCCTACCACTCGGAACGATCGACGTTTGCCGAAACTATGCAAGTTCTTCGCAGATCGGTATAAGGTGGGTCGATGTGCCGTGTTTTAAGCTACAAATTGCTATGTCGCAGATTTGCATACGACGAATAGAAGCGGAGTTATAGTTGTTTATATCTGTCAGGCCGTGAATCGCCATTGACGGCCGGATTGCCTACCACTCGAAACGATCGATGTTTGACGAAACTATGCAAGTTCGTCCCAGATCGGTATAAGGTGGGTCGTTGGGCCGTGTTTTAAGATACAAGTTGCTATGTCGCAGATTCGCATACGACCAATAGAGGCGGAGTTATCGATGTTTATATCAGTGAGGCCATTAATAACCATTGACGACAGGATTGCCTACCACTCGGAACGATCGACGTTTGACGAAACTATGCAAGTTCGTCGCAGATCGGTATAAGGTGGCTCGATGTGTCGTGTTTTAGGCTACAAATTGCTATGTCGCAGATTTGCGTACGACGAATAGAAGCGGAGTTATAGTTGTTTATATCTGTCAGGCCATGAATCACCATTGACGGCCGGATTGCCTACCACTCGGAACGACCGACGTTTGCCGAAACTATGCAAGTTCGTCGCAGATCGGTATAAGGTGGGTCGTTGGGCCGTGTTTTAAGCTACAACTTGCTATGTCGCAGATTCGCATACGACGAATAGAAGCGAAGTTATCGATGTTTATATCTGTGAGGCCATAAATCACCATTGACGATCGGATTGCCTACCACACGGAACGACCGACGTTTGCCGAAACTATGCAAGTTTGTCGCAGATCGGTATAAGGTGGGTCGTTGGGCCGTGTTTTAAGCTACAACATACTATGTCGCAGATTCGCATACGACGAATAGAAGCGAAGTTATCGATGTTTATATCTGTGAGGCCATGAATCACCATTGACGACAGGATTGCCTACCACTCGGAACGATCGACGTTTGACGAAACTATGCAAGTTCGTCGCAGATCGGTATAAGATGGGTCGATGTGTCGTGTTTTAAGCTACAAATTGCTATGTCGCAGATTCGCATACGACGAATAGAAGCGAAGTTATCGATGTTCATATCTGTGAGGCCATGAATCACCATTGACGACCGGATTGCCTACCACTCGGAACGATCGACGCTTGACGAAACTATGCAAGTTCGTCGCAGATCGGTATAAGATGGGTCGATGTGTCGTGTTTTAAGCTACAAATTGCTATGTCGCAGATTCGCATACGACGAATAGAAGCGAAGTTATCGATGTTTATATCTGTGAGGCCATGAATCACCATTGACGACCGGATTGCCTACCACTCGGAACGATCGACGCTTGACGAAACTATGCAAGTTCGTCGCAGATCGGTATAAGATGGGTCGATGTGTCGTGTTTTAAGCTACAAATTGCTATGTCGCAGATTCGCATACGACGAATAGAAGCGAAGTTATCGATGTTTATATCTGTGAGGCCATGAATCACCATTGACGACCGGATTGCCTAGCACTCGGAACGATCGACGCTTGACGAAACTATGCAAGTTCGTCGCAGATCGGTATAAGATGGGTCGATGTGTCGTACTTTAAGCTACAAATTGCTATGTCGCAGATTCGCATACGACGAATAGAAGCGGAGTTATAGTTGTTTATATCTGTCAGGCCATGAATCACCATTGACGGCCGGATTGCCTTACACTCGAAACGATCGATGTTTGACGAAACTATGCAAGTTCGTCGCAGATCGGTATAAGGTGGGTCGATGTGTCGTGCTTTAAGCTACAAATTGCTATGTCGCAGATTTGCATACGACGAATAGAAGCGGAGTTATAGTTGTTTATATCTGTCAGGCCATGAATCACCATTGACGGCCGGATTGCCTTCCACTCGAAACGATCGATGTTTGACGAAACTATGCAAGTTCGTCGCAGATCGGTATAAGGTGGGTCGATGTGTCGTGTTTTAAGCTACAAATTGCTATGTCGCAGATTTGCATACGACGAATAGAGGCGGAGTTATAGTTGTTTATATCTGTCAGGCCATGAATCACCATTGACGGCCGGATTGCCTACCACACGGAACGACCGACGTTTGCCGAAACTATGCAAGTTTGTCGCAGATCGGTATAAGGTGGGTCGTTGGGCCGTGTTTTAAGCTACAACATACTATGTCGCAGATTCGCATACGACGAATAGAAGCGAAGTTATCGATGTTTATATCTGTGAGGCCATGAATCACCATTGACGACAGGATTGCCTACCACTCGGAACGATCGACGTTTGACGAAACTATGCAAGTTCGTCGCAGATCGGTATAAGATGGGTCGATGTGTCGTACTTTAAGCTACAAATTGCTATGTCGCAGATTCGCATCCGACGAATAGAAGCGGAGTTATAGTTGTTTATATCTGTCAGGCCATGAATCACCATTGACGGCCGGATTGCCTTCCACTCGAAACGATCGATGTTTGACGAAACTATGCAAGTTCGTCGCAGATCGGTATAAGGTGGGTTGATGTGTCATGTTTTAAGCTACAAATTGCTACGTCGCAGATTTGCATACGACGAATAGAGGCGGAGTTATAGTTGTTTATATCTGTGAGGCCATGAATCACCATTGACGGCAGGATTGCCTACCACTCGGAACGATCGACGTTTGACGAAACTATGCAAGTTCTTCGCAGATCGGTATAAGATGGGTCGATGTGTCGTGTTTTAAGCTACAAATTGCTATGTCGCAGATTCGCATACGACGAATAGAAGCGAAGTTATCGATGTTTATATCTGTGAGGCCATGAATCACCATTGACGACCGGACTGCCTACCACTCGGAACGATCGACGCTTGACGAAACTATGGAAGTTCGTCGCAGATCGGTTTAAGGTGGGTCGATGTGTCGTGCTTCAAGCTACAAATTGCTATGTCGCAGATTTGCATACGACGAATAGAAGCGGAGTTATAGTTGTTTATATCTGTCAGGCCGTGAATCACCATTGACGGCCGGATTGCCTACCACTCGGAACGATCGACGTTTGCCGAAACTATGCAAGTTCTTCGCAGATCGGTATAAGGTGGGTCGATGTGCCGTGTTTTAAGCTACAAATTGCTATGTCGCAGATTTGCATACGACGAATAGAAGCGGAGTTATAGTTGTTTATATCTGTCAGGCCGTGAATCGCCATTGACGGCCGGATTGCCTACCACTCGAAACGATCGATGTTTGACGAAACTATGCAAGTTCGTCCCAGATCGGTATAAGGTGGGTCGTTGGGCCGTGTTTTAAGATACAAGTTGCTATGTCGCAGATTCGCATACGACCAATAGAGGCGGAGTTATCGATGTTTATATCAGTGAGGCCATTAATAACCATTGACGACAGGATTGCCTACCACTCGGAACGATCGACGTTTGACGAAACTATGCAAGTTCGTCGCAGATCGGTATAAGGTGGCTCGATGTGTCGTGTTTTAGGCTACAAATTGCTATGTCGCAGATTTGCGTACGACGAATAGAAGCGGAGTTATAGTTGTTTATATCTGTCAGGCCATGAATCACCATTGACGGCCGGATTGCCTACCACTCGGAACGACCGACGTTTGCCGAAACTATGCAAGTTCGTCGCAGATCGGTATAAGGTGGGTCGTTGGGCCGTGTTTTAAGCTACAACTTGCTATGTCGCAGATTCGCATACGACGAATAGAAGCGAAGTTATCGATGTTTATATCTGTGAGGCCATAAATCACCATTGACGATCGGATTGCCTGCCACTCGGAACGATCGACGCTTGACGATACTACGCAAGTTCGTCGCATATCGGTATAAGGTGGGTCGATGTGTCGTGTTTTAAGCTACAAATTGCTATGTCGCAGATTTGCATACGACGAATAGAGGCGGAGTTATAGTTGTTTATATCTGTGAGGCCATGAATCACCATTGACGGCAGGATTGCCTACCACTCGGAACGATCGACGTTTGACGAAACTATGCAAGTTCGTCGCAGGTCGGTATAAGTTGGGTCGATGTGTCGTGTTTTAAGCTACAAATTGCTATGTCGCAGATTCGCATACTACGAATAGAAGTGGAGTTATAGTTGTTTATATCTGTCAGGCCATGAATCACCATTGACGGCCGGATTGCCTTCCACTCGAAACGATCGATGTTTGACGAAACTATGCAAGTTCGTCGCAGATCGGTATAAGGTGGGTCGTTGGGCCGTGTTTTAAGCTACAAGTTGCTGTGTCGCAGATTCGCACACGACGAATTGAAGCGGAGTTATCGATGTTTATATCTGTGAGGTCATGAATCATCATTGACGGCCGGAATGCCTACCACTCGAAACGATCGATGTTTGACGAAACTATGCAAGTTCGTCGCAGATCGGTATAAGGTGGGTCGATGTGTAGTGCTTTAAGCTACAAATTGCTATGTCGCAGATTTGCATACGACGAATAGAAGCGGAGTTATATTTGTCTATATCTGTGAGGCCATGAATCACCATCGACGGCCGGATTGCCTACCACTCGAAACGATCGATGTTTGACGAAACTATGCAAGTTCGTCGCAGATCGGTATAAGGTGGGTCGTTGGGCCGTGTTTTAAGATACAAGTTGCTATGTCGCAGATTCGCATACGACCAATAGAAGCGGAGTTATCGATGTTTATATCTGTCAGGCCGTGAATCACCATTGACGGCCGGATTGCCTACCACTCGGAACGATCGACGTTTGCCGAAACTATGCAAGTTCGTCGCAGATCGGTATAAGGTGGGTCGTTGGGCCGTGTTTTAAGATACAAATTGCTATGTCGCAGATTCGCATACTACGAATAGAGGCGGAGTTATAGTTGTTTATATCTGTGAGGCCATGAATCACCATTGACGGCAGGATTGCCTACCACTCGGAACGATCGACGTTTGACGAAACTATGCAAGTTCGTCGCAGATCGGTATAAGTTGGGTCGATGTGTCGTGTTTTAAGCTACAAATTGCTATGTCGCAGATTCGCATACTACGAATAGAAGTGGAGTTATAGTTGTTTATATCTGTCAGGCCATGAATCACCATTGACGGCCGGATTGCCTTCCACTCGAAACGATCGATGTTTGACGAAACTATGCAAGTTCGTCGCAGATCGGTATAAGGTGGGTCGTTGGGCCGTGTTTTAAGCTACAAGTTGCTGTGTCGCAGATTCGCACACGACGAATAGAAGCGGAGTTATCGATGTTTATATCTGTGAGGTCATGAATCATCATTGACGGCCGGAATGCCTACCACTCGAAACGATCGATGTTTGACGAAACTATGCAAGTTCGTCGCAGATCGGTATAAGGTGGGTCGATGTGTAGTGCTTTAAGCTACAAATTGCTATGTCGCAGATTTGCATACGACGAATAGAAGCGGAGTTATATTTGTCTATATCTGTGAGGCCATGAATCACCATCGACGGCCGGATTGCCTACCACTCGAAACGATCGATGTTTGACGAAACTATGCAAGTTCGTCGCAGATCGGTATAAGGTGGGTCGTTGGGCCGTGTTTTAAGATAAAAGTTGCTATTTCGCAGATTTGCATACGACGAATAGAAGCGGAGTAATAGTTGTCTATATCTGTGAGGCCATGAATCATCATTGACGGCCGGAATGCCTACCACTCGAAACGATCGATGTTTGACGAAACTATGCAAGTTCGTCGCAGATCGGTATAAGGTGGGTCGATGTGTCGTGCTTTAAGGTACAAATTGCTATGTCGCAGATTTGCATACGACGAAGAGAAGCGGAGTTATAGTTGTTTATATCTGTCAAGCCATGAATCACCATTGACGGCCGGATTGCCTTACACTCGAAACGATCGATGTTTGACGAAACTATGCAAGTTCGTCGCAGATCGGTATAAGGTGGGTCGATGTGTAGTGCTTTAAGCTACAAATTGCTATGTCGCAGATTTGCATACGACGAATAGAAGCGGAGTTATAGTTGTCTATATCTGTGAGGCCATGAATCACCATCGACGGCCGGTTTGCCTACCACTCGAAACGATCGATGTTTGACGAAACTATGCAAGTTCGTCGCAGATCGGTATAAGGTGGCTCGATGTGTCGTGTTTTAGGCTAAAAATTGCTGTGTCGCATATTTGCGTGCGACGAATAGAAGCGGAGTTATAGTTGTTTATATCTGTGAGGCCATGAATCACCATTGACGGCAGGATTGCCTACCACTCGGAACGATCGACGTTTGACGAAACTATGCAAGTTCTTCGCAGATCGGTATAAGATGGGTCGATGTGTCGTGTTTTAAGCTACAAATTGCTATGTCGCAGATTTGCGTACGACGAATAGAAGCGGAGTTATAGTTGTTTGTATCTGTCAGGCCATGAATCACCATTGACGGCCGGATTGCCTACCACTCGGAACGACCGACGTTTGCCGAAACTATGCAAGTTCGTCGCAGATCGGTATAAGGTGGGTCGTTGGGCCGTGTTTTAAGCTACAACTTGCTATGTCGCAGATTCGCATACGACGAATAGAAGCGAAGTTATCGATGTTTATATCTGTGAGGCCATGAATCACCATTGACGACCGGATTGCCTACCACTCGGAACGATCGACGCTTGGCGAAACTATGCAAGTTTGTCTCATATCGGTATAAGGTGGGTCGATGTGTCGTGCTTTAAGCTACAAATTGCTATGTCGCAGATTTGCATACGACGAATAGAAGCGGAGTTATAGTTGTTCATATCTGTGAGGTCATGAATCATCATTGACGGCCGGAATGCCTATCACTCGAAACGATCGATGTTTGACGAAACTATGCAAGTTCGACGCAGATCGGTATAAGGTGGGTCGATGTGTCGTGCTTTACGCTACAAATTGCAATGTCGCAGATTTGCATACGACGAATAGAAGCGGAGTTATAGTTGTTTATATCTGTCAGGCCATGAATCACCATTGACGGCCGGATTGCCTTCCACTCGAAACAAATCGATGTTTGACGAAACTATGCAAGTTCGTCGCAGATCGGTATAAGGTGGGTCGATGTGTCGTGTTTTAAGCTACAAATTGCTATGTCGCAGATTTGCATACGACGAATAGAGGCGGAGTTATAGTTGTTTATATCTGTGAGGCCATGAATCGCCATTGACGGCAGGATTGCCTACCACTCGGAACGATCGACGTTTGACGAAACTATGCAAGTTCTTCGCAGATCGGTATAAGATGGGTCGATGTGTCGTGTTTTAAGCTACAAATTGCTATGTCGCAGATTCGCATACTACGAATAGAAGTGGAGTTATAGTTGTTTATATCTGTCAGGCCATGAATCACCATTGACGGCCGGACAGCCTTCCACTCGAAACGATCGATGTTTGACGAAACTATGCAAGTTCGTCGCAGATCGGTATAAGGTGGGTCGTTGGGCCGTGTTTTAAGCTACAAGTTGCTGTGTCGCAGATTCGCATACGGCGAATAGAAGCGGAGTTATCGATGTTTATATCTGTGAGGCCATTAATCACCAATGACGACAGGATTGCCTACCACTCGGAATGATCGACGTTTGACGAAACTAGGCAAGTTCGTCGCAGATCGGTATAAGGTGGGTCGTTGGGCCGTGTTTTAAGATACAAATTGCTATGTCGCAGATTCGCATACGACCAATAGAAGCGGAGTTATCGATGTTTATATCTGTGAGGCCATTAATCACCATTGACGACAGGATTGCCTACCACTCGGAACGATCGACGTTTGACGAAACTATGCAAGTTCGTGCCAGATCGGTATAAGGTGGCTCGATGTGTCGTGTTTTAGGCTACAAATTGCTATGTCGCATATTTGCGTGCGACGAACAGAAGCGGAGTTATAGTTTTTTATATCTGTCAGGCCATGAATCACCATTGACGGCCGGATTGCCTACCACTCGGAACGATCGACGTTTGCCGAAACTATGCAAGTTCTTCGCAGATCGGTATAAGGTGGGTCGATGTGCCGTGTTTTAAGCGACAAATTGCTATGTCGCAGATTTGCATACGACGAATAGAAGCAGAGTTATAGTTGTTTATATCTGTGAGGCCATGAATCACCATTGACGGCAGGATTGCCTACCTCTCGGAACGATCGACGTTTGACGAAACTGTGCAAGTTCTTCGCGGATCGGTATAAGATGGGTCGATGTGTCGTGTTTTAAGCTACAAATTGCTATGTCGCAGATTCGCATACGACGAATAGAAGTGGAGTTATAGTTGTTTATATCTGTCAGGCCATGAATCACCATTGACGGCGGGATTGCCTACCACTCGGAACGATCGACGTTTGCCGAAACTATGCAAGTTCTTCGCAGATCGGTATAAGGTGGGTCGATGTGCCGTGTTTTAAGCTACAAATTGCTATGTCGCAGATTTGCATACGACGAATAGAAGCAGAGTTATAGTTGTTTATATCTGTGAGGCCATGAATCACCATTGACGGCAGGATTGCCTACCATTTGGAACGATCGACGTTTGACGAAACTATGCAAGTTCTTCGCAGATCGGTATAAGGTGGGTCGATGTGCCGTGTTTTAAGCTACAAATTGCTATGTCGCAGATTTGCATACGACGAATAGAAGCGGAGTTATAGTTGTTTATATCTGTCAGGCCGTGAATCACCATTGACGGCCGGATTGCCTACCACTCGGAACGATCGACGTTTGCCGAAACTATGCAAGTTCTTCGCAGATCGGTATAAGGTGGGTCGATGTGCCGTGTTTTAAGCTACAAATTGCTATGTCGCAGATTTGCATACGACGAATAGAAGCGGAGTTATAGTTGTTTATATCTGTCAGGCCGTGAATCACCATTGACGGCCGGATTGCCTACCACTCGAAACGATCGATGTTTGACGAAACTATGCAAGTTCGTCCCAGATCGGTATAAGGTGGGTCGTTGGGCCGTGTTTTAAGATACAAGTTGCTATGCCGCAGATTCGCATACGACCAATAGAGGCGGAGTTATCGATGTTTATATCAGTGAGGCCATTAATAACCATTGACGACAGGATTGCCTACCACTCGGAACGATCGACGTTTCACGAAACTATGCAAGTTCTTCGCAGATCGGTATAAGGTGGGTCGAAGTGTCGTGCTGTAAGCTACAAATTGCTATGTCGCAGATTTGCATACGACGAATAGAGGCGGAGTTATAGTTGTTTATATCTGTGAGGCCATGAATCACCATTGACGGCAGGATTGCCTACCACTCGGAACGATCGACGTTTGACGAAACTATGCAAGTTCGTCGCAGATCGGAATAGAAGCGGAGTTATAGTTGTTTATATCTGTCAGGCCATGAATCACCATTGACGGCCGGATTGCCTTCCACTCGAAACGATCGATATTTGACGAAACTATGCAAGTTCGTCGCAGATCGGTATAAGGTGGGTCGATGTGTCATGTTTTAAGCTACAAATTGCTACGTCGCAGATTTGCATACGACGAATAGAGGCGGAGTTATAGTTGTTTATATCTGTGAGGCCATGAATCACCATTGACGGCAGGATTGTCTACCACTCGGAACGATCGACGCTTGACGAAACTATGCAAGTTCGTCGCAGATCGGTATAAGGTGGGTCGATGTGTCGTGCTTCAAGCTACAAATTGCTATGTCGCAGATTTGCATACGACGAATAGAAGCGGAGTTATAGTTGTTTATATCTGTGAGGTCATGAATCATCATTGACGGCCGGAATGCCTACCACTCGAAACGAGCGATGTTTGACGAAACTATGCAAGTTCGTCGCAGATCGGTATAAGGTGGGCCGATGTGTCGTGCTTTAAGCTACAAATTGCTATGTCGCAGATTTGCATACGACGAATAGAAGCGGAGTTATAGTTGTTTATATCTGTCAGGCCATGAATCCCCATTGACGGCCGGATTGCCTTCCACTCGAAACGATCGATGTTTGACGAAACTATGCAAGTTCGTCGCAGATCGGTATAAGGTGCGTCGATGTGTCGTGTTTTAAGCTACAAATTGCTATGTCGCAGATTTGCATACGACGAATAGAGGCGGAGTTATAGTTGTTTATATCTGTCAGGCCATGAATCACCATTGACGGCCGGATTGCCTACCACACGGAACGACCGACGTTTGACGAAACTATGCAAGTTTGTCGCAGATCGGTATAAGGTGGGTCGTTGGGCCGTGTTTTAAGCTACAACATACTATGTCGCAGATTCGCATACGACGAATAGAAGCGAAGTTATCGATGTTTATATCTGTGAGGCCATGAATCACCATTGACGACAGGATTGCCTACCACTCGGAACGATCGACGTTTGACGAAACTATGCAAGTTTGTCGCAGATCGGTATAAGATGGGTCGATGTGTCGTGTTTTAAGCTACAAATTGCTGTGTCGCAGATTCGCATACGACGAATAGAAGCGAAGTTATCGATGTTTATATATGTGAGGCCATGAATCACCATTGACGACCGGATTGCCTACCACTCGGAACGATCGACGCTTGACGAAACTATGCAAGTTCGTCGCAGATCGGTATAAGGTGGGTCGATGTGTCGTGCTTCAAGCTACAAATTGCTATGTCGCAGATTTGCATACGACGAATAGAAGCGGAGTTATAGTTGTTTATATCTGTGAGGTCATGAATCATCATTGACGGCCGGAATGCCTACCACTCGAAACGATCGACGTTTGACGAAACTATGCAAGTTCGTCGCAGATAGGTATAAGGTGGGTCGATGTGTCGTACTTTAAGCTTCAAATTGCTATGTCGCAGATTTGCATACGACGAATAGAAGCGGAGTTATAGTTGTTTATATCTGTCAGGCCATGAATCACCATTGACGGCCGGATTGCCTTCCACTCGAAACGATCGATGTTTGACGAAACTATGCAAGTTCGTCGCAGATCGGTATAAGGTGGGTTGATGTGTCATGTTTTAAGCTACAAATTGCTACGTCGCAGATTTGCATACGACGAATAGAGGCGGAGTTATAGTTGTTTATATCTGTGAGGCCATGAATCACCATTGACGGCAGGATTGCCTACCACTCGGAACGATCGACGTTTGCCGAAACTATGCAAGTTCTTCGCAGATCGGTATAAGATGGGTCGATGTGTCGTGTTTTAAGCTACAAATTGCTATGTCGCAGATTTGCATACGACGAATAGAAGCGAAGTTATCGATGTTTATATCTGTGAGGCCATGAATCACCATTGACGACCGGATTGCCTACCACTCGGAACGATCGACGCTTGACGAAACTATGGAAGTTCGTCGCAGATCGGTATAAGGTGGGTCGATGTGCCGTGCTTCAAGCTACAAATTGCTATGTCGCAGATTTGCATACGACGAATAGAAGCGGAGTTATAGTTGTTTATATCTGTGAGGCCATGAATCACCATTGACGACCGGATTGCCTACCACTCGGAACGATCGACGCTTGACGAAACTATGCAAGTTCGTCGCAGATCGGTATAAGGTGGGTCGATGTGTCGTGCTTCAAGCTACAAATTGCTATGTCGCAGATTTGCATACGACGAATAGAAGCGGAGTTATAGTTGTTTATATCTGTGAGGTCAGGAATCATCATTGACGGCCGGAATGCCTACCACTCGAAACGATCGATGTTTGACGAAACTATGCAAGTTCGTCGCAGATCGGTATAAGGTGGGTCGATGTGTCGTGCTTTAAGCTACAAATTGCTATGTCGCAGATTTGCATACGACGAATAGAAGCGGAGTTATAGTTGTTTATATCTGTCAGGCCATGAATCACCATTGACGGCCGGATTGCCTTCCACTCGAAACGATCGATGTTTGACGAAACTATGCAAGTTCGTCGCAGATCGGTGTAAGGTGGGTCGATGTGTCGTGTTTTAAGCTACAAATTGCTATGTCGCAGATTTGCATACGACGAATAGAGGCGGAGTTATAGTTGTTTATATCTGTGAGGCCATGAATCACCATTGACGGCAGGATTGCCTACCACTCGGAACGATCGACGTTTGACGAAACTATGCAAGTTCTTCGCAGATCGGTATAAAGTGGGTCGATGTGCCGTGTTTTAAGCTACAAGTTGCTGTGTTGCAGATTCGCATACGACGAATAGAGGCGGAGTTATCGATGTTTATATCTGTGAGGCCATTAATCACCATTGACGACAGGATTGCCTACCACTCGGAACGATCGACGTTTGACGAAACTATGCAAGTTCGTCGCAGATCGGTATATGGTGGCTCGATGTGTCGTGTTTTAGGCTACAAATTGCTATGTCGCAGATTTGCGTACGACGAATAGAAGCGGAGTTATAGTTGTTTATATCTGTCAGGCCATGAATCACCATTGACGGCCGGATTGCCTACCACACGGAACGACCGACGTTTGCCGAAACTATGCAAGTTTGTCGCAGATCGGTATAAGGTGGGTCGTTGGGCCGTGTTTTAAGCTACAACTTACTATGTCGCAGATTCGCATACGACAAATAGAAGCGAAGTTATCGATGTTTATATCTGTGAGGCCATGAATCATCATTGACGACCGGATTGCCTACCACTCGGAACGATCGACGCTTGACGAAACTATGCAAGTTCGTCGCAGATCGGTATAAGGTGGGTCGATGTGTCGTGCTGTAAGCTACAAATTGCTACGTCGCAGATTTGCATACGACGAATAGAGGCGGAGTTATAGTTGTTAATATCTGTGAGGTCATGAATCATCATTGACGGCCGGAATGCCTACCACTCGAAACGATCGATGTTTGATGAAACTATGCAAGTTTGTCGCAGATCGGTATAAGGTGGGTCGATGTGTCGTGCTTTAAGCTACAAATTGCTATGTCGCAGATTTGCATACGACGAATAGAAGCGGAGTTATAGTTGTTTATATCTGTCAGGCCATGAATCACCATTGACGGCCGGATTGCCTTCCACTCGAAACGATCGATGTTTGACGAAACTATGCAAGTTCGTCGCAGATCGGTATAAGGTGGGTCGATGTGTCGTGTTTTAAGCTACAAATTGCTATGTCGCAGATTTGCATACGACGAATAGAGGCGGAGTTATAGTTGTTTATATCTGTGAGGCCATGAATCACCATTGACGGCAGGGTTGCCTACCACTCGGAACGATCGACGTTTGCCGAAACTATGCAAGTTCTTCGCAGATCGGTATAAAGTGGGTCGATGTGCCGTGTTTTAAGCTCCAAATTGCTATGTCGCAGATTTGCATACGACGAATAGAAGCAGAGTTATAGTTGTTTATATCTGTGAGGCCATGAATCACCATTGACGGCAGGATTGCCTACCACTCGGAACGATCGACGTTTGACGAAACTATGCAAGTTCTTCGCAGATCGGTCTAAGATGGGTCGATGTGTCGTGTTTTTAGCTACAAATTGCTATGTCGCAGATTCGCATACGACGAATAGAAGTGGAGTTATAGTTGATTATATCTATGAGGCCATGAATCACCATTGACGGCAGGATTGCCTACCACTCGGAACGATCGACGTTTGACGAAACTATGCAAGTTCTTCGCAGATCGGTATAAAGTGGGTCGATGTGCCGTGTTATAAGCTACAAGTTGCTGTGTCGCAGATTCGCATACGACGAATAGAGGTAGAGTTATCGATGTTTATATCTGTGAGGCCATTAATCACCATTGACGACAGGATTGCCTACCACTCGGAACGATCGACGTTTGACGAAACTATGCAAGTTCGTCGCAGATCGGTATATGGTGGTTCGATGTGTCGTGTTTTAGGCTACAAATTGCTATGTCGCAGATTTGCGTACGACGAATAGAAGCGGAGTTATAGTTGTTTATATCTGTCAGGCCATGAATCACCATTGACGGCCGGATTGCCTACCACACGGAACGACCGACGTTTGCCGAAACTATGCAAGTTCGTCGCAGATCGGTATAAGATGGGTCGATGTGTCGTGTTTTAAGCTACAAATTGCTATGTCGCAGATTCGCATACGACGAATAGAAGCGAAGTTATCGATGTTTATATCTGTGAGGCCATGAATCACCATTGACGACCGGATTGCCTACCACTCGGAACGATCGACGCTTGACGAAACTATGCAAGTTCGTCGCAGATCGGTATAAGGTGGGTCGATGTGTCGTGCTTCAAGCTACAAATTGCTATGTCGCAGATTTGCATACGACGAATAGAAGCGGAGGTATAGTTGTTTATATCTGTGAGGTCATGAATCATCATTGACGGCCGGAATGCCTACCACTCGAAACGATCGATGTTTGACGAAACTATGCAAGTTCGTCGCAGATCGGTATAAGGTGGGTCGATGTGTCGTGCTTTAAGCTACAAATTGCTATGTCGCAGATTTGCATCCGACGAATAGAAGCGGAGTTATAGTTGTTTATATCTGTCAGGCCATGAATCACCATTGACGGCCGGATTGCCTACCACTCGGAACGATCGACGTTTGCCGAAACTATGCAAGATCTTCGCAGATCGGTATAAAGTGGGTCGATGTGTCGTGTTTTAGGCTACAAATTGCTATGTCGCAGATTTGCGTACGACGAATAGAAGCGGAGTTATAGTTGTTTATATCTGTCAGGCCATGAATCACCATTGACGGCCGGATTGCCTACCACACGGAACGACCGACGTTTGCCGAAACTATGCAAGTTTGTCGCAGATCGGTATAAGGTGGGTCGTTGGGCCGTGTTTTAAGCTACAACTTACTATGTCGCAGATTCGCATACGACAAATAGAAGCGAAGTTATCGATGTTTATATCTGTGAGGCCATGAATCATCATTGACGACCGGATTGCCTACCACTCGGAACGATCGACGCTTGACGAAACTATGCAAGTTCGTCGCAGATCGGTATAAGGTGGGTCGATGTGTCGTGCTGTAAGCTACAAATTGCTACGTCGCAGATTTGCATACGACGAATAGAGGCGGAGTTATAGTTGTTAATATCTGTGAGGTCATGAATCATCATTGACGGCCGGAATGCCTACCACTCGAAACGATCGATGTTTGATGAAACTATGCAAGTTTGTCGCAGATCGGTATAAGGTGGGTCGATGTGTCGTGCTTTAAGCTACAAATTGCTATGTCGCAGATTTGCATACGACGAATAGAAGCGGAGTTATAGTTGTTTATATCTGTCAGGCCATGAATCACCATTGACGGCCGGATTGCCTTCCACTCGAAACGATCGATGTTTGACGAAACTATGCAAGTTCGTCGCAGATCGGTATAAGGTGGGTCGATGTGTCGTGTTTTAAGCTACAAATTGCTATGTCGCAGATTTGCATACGACGAATAGAGGCGGAGTTATAGTTGTTTATATCTGTGAGGCCATGAATCACCATTGACGGCAGGGTTGCCTACCACTCGGAACGATCGACGTTTGCCGAAACTATGCAAGTTCTTCGCAGATCGGTATAAAGTGGGTCGATGTGCCGTGTTTTAAGCTCCAAATTGCTATGTCGCAGATTTGCATACGACGAATAGAAGCAGAGTTATAGTTGTTTATATCTGTGAGGCCATGAATCACCATTGACGGCAGGATTGCCTACCACTCGGAACGATCGACGTTTGACGAAACTATGCAAGTTCTTCGCAGATCGGTATAAGATGGGTCGATGTGTCGTGTTTTTAGCTACAAATTGCTATGTCGCAGATTCGCATACGACGAATAGAAGTGGAGTTATAGTTGATTATATCTATGAGGCCATGAATCACCATTGACGGCAGGATTGCCTACCACTCGGAACGATCGACGTTTGACGAAACTATGCAAGTTCTTCGCAGATCGGTATAAAGTGGGTCGATGTGCCGTGTTATAAGCTACAAGTTGCTGTGTCGCAGATTCGCATACGACGAATAGAGGTAGAGTTATCGATGTTTATATCTGTGAGGCCATTAATCACCATTGACGACAGGATTGCCTACCACTCGGAACGATCGACGTTTGACGAAACTATGCAAGTTCGTCGCAGATCGGTATATGGTGGTTCGATGTGTCGTGTTTTAGGCTACAAATTGCTATGTCGCAGATTTGCGTACGACGAATAGAAGCGGAGTTATAGTTGTTTATATCTGTCAGGCCATGAATCACCATTGACGGCCGGATTGCCTACCACACGGAACGACCGACGTTTGCCGAAACTATGCAAGTTCGTCGCAGATCGGTATAAGATGGGTCGATGTGTCGTGTTTTAAGCTACAAATTGCTATGTCGCAGATTCGCATACGACGAATAGAAGCGAAGTTATCGATGTTTATATCTGTGAGGCCATGAATCACCATTGACGACCGGATTGCCTACCACTCGGAACGATCGACGCTTGACGAAACTATGCAAGTTCGTCGCAGATCGGTATAAGGTGGGTCGATGTGTCGTGCTTCAAGCTACAAATTGCTATGTCGCAGATTTGCATACGACGAATAGAAGCGGAGGTATAGTTGTTTATATCTGTGAGGTCATGAATCATCATTGACGGCCGGAATGCCTACCACTCGAAACGATCGATGTTTGACGAAACTATGCAAGTTCGTCGCAGATCGGTATAAGGTGGGTCGATGTGTCGTGCTTTAAGCTACAAATTGCTATGTCGCAGATTTGCATCCGACGAATAGAAGCGGAGTTATAGTTGTTTATATCTGTCAGGCCATGAATCACCATTGACGGCCGGATTGCCTACCACTCGGAACGATCGACGTTTGCCGAAACTATGCAAGATCTTCGCAGATCGGTATAAAGTGGGTCGATGTGCCGTGTTTTAAGCTACAAATTGCTATGTCGCAGATTTGCATACGACGAATAGAAGCAGAGTTATAGTTGTTTATATCTGTGAGGCCATGAATCACCATTGACGGCAGGATTGCCTACCACTCGGGACGATCGACGTTTGACGAAACTATGCAAGTTCTTCGCAGATCGGTATAAAGTGGGTCGATGTGCCGTGTTTTAAGCTACAAGTTGCTGTGTCGCAGATTCGCATACGACGAATAGAGGCGGAGTTATCGATGTTTATATCTGTGAGGCCATTAATCACCATTGACGACAGGATTGCCTACCACTCGGAACGATCGACGTTTGACGAAACTATGCAAGTTCTTCGCAGATCGGTATAAAGTGGGTCGATGTGTCGTGTTTTTAGCTACAAATTACTATGTCGCAGATTCGCATACGACGAATAGAAGTGGAGTTATAGTTGATTATATCTATGAGGCCATGAATCACCATTGACGGCAGGATTGCCTACCACTCGGAACGATCGACGTTTGACGAAACTATGCAAGTTCTTCGCAGATCGGTATAAAGTGGGTCGATGTGCCGTGTTTTAAGCTACAAGTTGCTGTGTCGCAGATTCGCATACGACGAATAGAGGCGGAGTTATCGATGTTTATATCTGTGAGGCCATTAATCACCATTGACGACAGGATTGCCTACCACTCGGAACGATCGACGTTTGACGAAACTATGCAAGTTCGTCGCAGATCGGTATATGGTGGCTCGATGTGTCGTGTTTTAGGTTACAAATTGCTATGTCGCAGATTTGCGTACGACGAATAGAAGCGGAGTTATAGTTGTTTATATCTGTCAGGCCATGAATCACCATTGACGGCCGGATTGCCTACCACACGGAACGACCGACGTTTGCCGAAACTATGCAAGTTTGTCGCAGATCGGTATAAGGTGGGTCGTTGGGCCGTGTTTTAAGCTACAACTTACTATGTCGCAGATTCGCATACGACGAATAGAAGCGAAGTTATCGATGTTTATATCTGTGAGGCCATGAATCATCATTGACGACCGGATTGCCTACCACTCGGAACGATCGACGCTTGACGAAACTATGCAAGTTCGTCGCAGATCGGTATATGGTGGGTCGATGTGTCGTGCTTCAAGCTACAAATTGCTATGTCGCAGATTTGCATACGACGAATAGAAGCGGAGGTATAGTTGTTTATATCTGTGAGGTCATGAATCATCATTGACGGCCGGAATGCCTACCACTCGAAACGATCGACGTTTGCCGAAACTATGCAAGTTCTTCGCAGATCGGTATAAAGTGGGTCGATGTGCCGTGTTTTAAGCTACAAATTGCTATGTCGCAGATTTGCATACGACGAATAGAAGCAGAGTTATAGTTGTTTATATCTGTCAGGCCATGAATCACCATTGACGGCCGGATTGCCTACCACACGGAACGACCGACGTTTGCCGAAACTAGGCAAGTTTGTCGCAGATCGGTATAAGGTGGGTCGTTGGGCCGTGTTTTAAGCTACAAGTTGCTGTGTCGCAGATTCGCATACGACGAATAGAGGCGGAGTTATCGATGTTTATATCTGTGAGGCCATTAATCACCATTGACGACAGGATTGCCTACCACTCGGAACGATCGACGTTTGACGAAACTATGCAAGTTCGTCGCAGATCGGTATATGGTGGCTCGATGTGTCGTGTTTTAGGTTACAAATTGCTATGTCGCAGATTTGCGTACGACGAATAGAAGCCGAGTTATAGTTGTTTATATCTGTCAGGCCATGAATCACCATTGACGGCCGGATTGCCTACCACACGGAACGACCGACGTTTGCCGAAACTATGCAAGTTTGTCGCAGATCGGTATAAGGTGGGTCGTTGGGCCGTGTTTTAAGCTACAACTTACTATGTCGCAGATTCGCATACGACGAATAGAAGCGAAGTTATCGATGTTTATATCTGTGAGGCCATGAATCATCATTGACGACCGGATTGCCTACCACTCGGAACGATCGACGCTTGACGAAACTATGCAAGTTCGTCGCAGATCGGTATAAGGTGGGTCGTTGGGCCGTGTTTTAAGCTACAAGTTGCTGTGTCGCAGATTCGCATACGACGAATAGATGCGGAGTTATCGATGTTTATATCTGTGAGGCCATGAATCATCATTGACGACCGGATTGCCTACCACTCGGAACGATCGACGCTTGACGAAACTATGCAAGTTCGTCGCAGATCGGTATAAGGTGGGTCGATGTGTCGTGCTGTAAGCTACAAATTGCTATGTCGCAGATTTGCATACGACGAATAGAAGCGGAGTTATAGTTGTTTATATCTGTGAGGTCATGAATCATCATTGACGGCCGGAATGCCTACCACTCGAAACGATCGACGTTTGACGAAACTATGAAAGTTCGTCGCAGATCGGTATAAGGTGGCTCGATGTGTCGTGTTTTAGGCTACAAATTGCTATGTCGCAGATTTGCATACGACGAATAGAGGCGGAGTTATAGTTGTTTATATCTGTGAGGCCATGAATCACCATTGACGGCAGGATTGCCTACCACTCGGAACGATCGACGTTTGCCGAAACTATGCAAGTTCTTCGCAAATCGGTATAAAGTGGCTCGATGTGTCGTGTTTTAGGCTACAAATTGCTATGTTGCAGATTTGCGTACGACGAATGGAAGCGGAGTTATAGTTGTTTATATCTGTCAGGCCATGAATCACCATTGACGGCCGGATTGCCTACCACACGGAACGACCGACGTTTGCCGAAACTATGCAAGTTTGTCGCAGATCGGTATAAGGTGGGTCGTTGGGCCGTGTTTTAAGCTACAAGTTGCTGTGTCGCAGATTCGCATACGACGAATAGAGGCGGAGTTATCGATGTTTATATCTGTGAGGCCATTAATCACCATTGTCGACAGGATTGCCTACCACTCGGAACGATCGACGTTTGACGAAACTATGCAAGTTCGTCGCAGATCGGTATATGGTGGCTCGATGTGTCGTGTTTTAGGTTACAAATTGCTATGTCGCAGATTTGCGTACGACGAATAGAAGCCGAGTTATAGTTGTTTATATCTGTCAGGCCATGAATCACCATTGACGGCCGGATTGCCTACCACACGGAACGACCGACGTTTGCCGAAACTATGCAAGTTTGTCGCAGATCGGTATAAGGTGGGTCGTTGGGCCGTGTTTTAAGCTACAACTTACTATGTCGCAGATTCGCATACGACGAATAGAAGCGAAGTTATCGATGTTTATATCTGTGAGGCCATGAATCATCATTGACGACCGGATTGCCTACCACTCGGAACGATCGACGCTTGACGAAACTATGCAAGTTCGTCGCAGATCGGTATAAGGTGGGTCGATGTGTCGTGCTGTAAGCTACAAATTGCTATGTCGCTGATTTGCATACGACGAATAGAAGCGGAGTTATAGTTGTTTATATCTGTGAGGTCATGAATCATCATTGACGGCCGGAATGCCTACCACTCGAAACGATCGACGTTTGACGAAACTATGCAAGTTCGTCGCAGATCGGTATAAGGTGGGTCGTTGGGCCGTGTTTTAAGCTACAAGTTGCTGTGTCGCAGATTCGCATACGACGAATAGATGCGGAGTTATCGATGTTTATATCTGTGAGGCCATGAATCATCATTGACGACCGGATTGCCTACCACTCGGAACGATCGACGCTTGACGAAACTATGCAAGTTCGTCGCAGATCGGTATAAGGTGGGTCGATGTGTCGTGCTGTAAGCTACAAATTGCTATGTCGCAGATTTGCATACGACGAATAGAAGCGGAGTTATAGTTGTTTATATCTGTGAGGTCATGAATCATCATTGACGGCCGGAATGCCTACCACTCGAAACGATCGACGTTTGACGAAACTATGAAAGTTCGTCGCAGATCGGTATAAGGTGGCTCGATGTGTCGTGTTTTAGGCTACAAATTGCTATGTCGCAGATTTGCATACGACGAATAGAGGCGGAGTTATAGTTGTTTATATCTGTGAGGCCATGAATCACCATTGACGGCAGGATTGCCTACCACTCGGAACGATCGACGTTTGCCGAAACTATGCAAGTTCTTCGCAAATCGGTATAAAGTGGGTCGATGTGTCGTGTTTTAAGCTACAAATTGCTATGTCGCAGATTCGCATACTACGAATAGAAGTGGAGTTATAGTTGTTTATATCTGTCAGGCCATGAATCACCATTGACGGCCGGATTGCCTACCACTCGAAACGATCGATGTTTGACGAAACTATGCAAGTTCGTCCCAGATCGGTATAAGGTGGGTCGTTGGGCCGTGTTTTAAGATACAAGTTGCTATGTCGCAGATTCGCATACGACCAATAGAGGCGGAGTTATCGATGTTTATATCTGTGAGGCCATGATTCACCATTGACGACCGGATTGCCTACCACTCGGAACGATCGACGCTTGACGAAACTATGGAAGTTCGTCGCAGATCGGTTTAAGGTGGGTCGATGTGTCGTGCTTCAAGCTACAAATTGCTATGTCGCAGATTTGCATACGACGAATAGAAGCGGAGTTATAGTTGTTTATATCTGTCAGGCCGTGAATCACCATTGACGGCCGGATTGCCTACCACTCGGAACGATCGACGTTTGCCGAAACTATGCAAGTTCTTCGCAGATCGGTATAAGGTGGGTCGATGTGTCGTGTTTTAAGCTACAAATTGCTATGTCGCAGATTCGCATACGACGAATAGAAGCGAAGTTATCGATGTTTATATCTGTGAGGCCATGAATCACCATTGACGACCGGATTGCCTACCACTCGGAACGATCGACGCTTGACGAAACTATGCAAGTTCGTCGCAGATCGGTATAAGATGGGTCGATGTGTCGTGTTTTAAGCTACAAATTGCTATGTCGCAGATTCGCATACGACGAATAGAAGCGAAGTTATCGATGTTTATATCTGTGAGGCCATGAATCACCATTGACGACCGGATTGCCTACCACTCGGAACGATCGACGCTTGACGAAACTATGCAAGTTCGTCGCAGATCGGTATAAGATGGGTCGATGTGTCGTACTTTAAGCTACAAATTGCTATGTCGCAGATTCGCATACGACGAATAGAAGCGGAGTTATAGTTGTTTATATCTGTCAGGCCATGAATCACCATTGACGGCCGGATTGCCTTACACTCGAAACGATCGATGTTTGACGAAACTATGCAAGTTCGTCGCAGATCGGTATAAGGTGGGTCGATGTGTCGTGCTTTAAGCTACAAATTGCTATGTCGCAGATTTGCATACGACGAATAGAAGCGGAGTTATAGTTGTTTATATCTGTCAGGCCATGAATCACCATTGACGGCCGGATTGCCTTCCACTCGAAACGATCGATGTTTGACGAAACTATGCAAGTTCGTCGCAGATCGGTATAAGGTGGGTCGATGTGTCGTGTTTTAAGCTACAAATTGCTATGTCGCAGATTTGCATACGACGAATAGAGGCGGAGTTATAGTTGTTTATATCTGTCAGGCCATGAATCACCATTGACGGCCGGATTGCCTACCACACGGAACGACCGACGTTTGCCGAAACTATGCAAGTTTGTCGCAGATCGGTATAAGGTGGGTCGTTGGGCCGTGTTTTAAGCTACAACATACTATGTCGCAGATTCGCATACGACGAATAGAAGCGAAGTTATCGATGTTTATATCTGTGAGGCCATGAATCACCATTGACGACCGGATTGCCTACCACTCGGAACGATCGACGTTTGACGAAACTATGCAAGTTCGTCGCAGATCGGTATAAGATGGGTCGATGTGTCGTGTTTTAAGCTACAAATTGCTATGTCGCAGATTCGCATACGACGAATAGAAGCGAAGTTATCGATGTTCATATCTGTGAGGCCATGAATCACCATTGACGACCGGATTGCCTACCACTCGGAACGATCGACGCTTGACGAAACTATGCAAGTTCGTCGCAGATCGGTATAAGATGGGTCGATGTGTCGTACTTTAAGCTACAAATTGCTATGTCGCAGATTCGCATACGACGAATAGAAGCGGAGTTATAGTTGTTTATATCTGTCAGGCCATGAATCACCATTGACGGCCGGATTGCCTTCCACTCGAAACGATCGATGTTTGACGAAACTATGCAAGTTCGTCGCAGATCGGTATAAGGTGGGTTGATGTGTCATGTTTTAAGCTACAAATTGCTACGTCGCAGATTTGCATACGACGAATAGAGGCGGAGTTATAGTTGTTTATATCTGTCAGGCCATGAATCACCATTGACGGCCGGATTGCCTACCACACGGAACGACCGACGTTTGCCGAAACTATGCAAGTTTGTCGCAGATCGGTATAAGGTGGGTCGTTGGGCCGTGTTTTAAGCTACAACTTACTATGTCGCAGATTCGCATACGACGAATAGAAGCGAAGTTATCGATGTTTATATCTGTGAGGCCATGAATCATCATTGACGACCGGATTGCCTACCACTCGGAACGATCGACGCTTGACGAAACTATGCAAGTTCGTCGCAGATCGGTATAAGGTGGGTCGTTGGGCCGTGTTTTAAGCTACAAGTTGCTGTGTCGCAGATTCGCATACGACGAATAGATGCGTAGTTATCGATGTTTATATCTGTGAGGCCATGAATCATCATTGACGACCGGATTGCCTACCACTCGGAACGATCGACGCTTGACGAAACTATGCAAGTTCGTCGCAGATCGGTATAAGGTGGGTCGATGTGTCGTGCTGTAAGCTACAAATTGCTATGTCGCAGATTTGCATACGACGAATAGATGCGGAGTTATAGTTGTTTATATCTGTGAGGTCATGAATCATCATTGACGGCCGGAATGCCTACCACTCGAAACGATCGACGTTTGACGAAACTATGAAAGTTCGTCGCAGATCGGTATAAGGTGGCTCGATGTGTCGTGTTTTAGGCTACAAATTGCTATGTCGCAGATTTGCATACGACGAATAGAGGCGGAGTTATAGTTGTTTATATCTGTGAGGCCATGAATCACCATTGACGGCAGGATTGCCTACCACTCGGAACGATCGACGTTTGCCGAAACTATGCAAGTTCTTCGCAAATCGGTATAAAGTGGGTCGATGTGCCGTGTTTTAAGCTACAAATTGCTATGTCGCAGATTTGCATACGACGAATAGAAGCAGAGTTATAGTTGTTTATATCTGTGAGGCCATGAATCACCATTGACGGCAGGATTGCCTACCACTCGGAACGATCGACATTTGACGAAACTATGCAAGTTCCTCGCAGATCGGTATATGGTGGCTCGATGTGTCGTGTTTTAGGCTACAAATTGCTATGTTGCAGATTTGCGTACGACGAATGGAAGCGGAGTTATAGTTGTTTATATCTGTGAGGTCATGAATCATCATTGACGGCCGGAATGCCTACCACTCGAAACGATCGACGTTTGACGAAACTATGAAAGTTCGTCGCAGATCGGTATAAGGTGGCTCGATGTGTCGTGTTTTAGGCTACAAATTGCTATGTCGCAGATTTGCATACGACGAATAGAGGCGGAGTTATAGTTGTTTATATCTGTGAGGCCATGAATCACCATTGACGGCAGGATTGCCTACCACTCGGAACGATCGACGTTTGCCGAAACTATGCAAGTTCTTCGCAAATCGGTATAAAGTGGGTCGATGTGTCGTGTTTTAAGCTACAAATTGCTATGTCGCAGATTCGCATACTACGAATAGAAGTGGAGTTATAGTTGTTTATATCTGTCAGGCCATGAATCACCATTGACGGCCGGATTGCCTACCACTCGAAACGATCGATGTTTGACGAAACTATGCAAGTTCGTCCCAGATCGGTATAAGGTGGGTCGTTGGGCCGTGTTTTAAGATACAAGTTGCTATGTCGCAGATTCGCATACGACCAATAGAGGCGGAGTTATCGATGTTTATATCTGTGAGGCCATGAATCACCATTGACGACCGGATTGCCTACCACTCGGAACGATCGACGCTTGACGAAACTATGGAAGTTCGTCGCAGATCGGTTTAAGGTGGGTCGATGTGTCGTGCTTCAAGCTACAAATTGCTATGTCGCAGATTTGCATACGACGAATAGAAGCGGAGTTATAGTTGTTTATATCTGTCAGGCCGTGAATCACCATTGACGGCCGGATTGCCTACCACTCGGAACGATCGACGTTTGCCGAAACTATGCAAGTTCTTCGCAGATCGGTATAAGGTGGGTCGATGTGTCGTGTTTTAAGCTACAAATTGCTATGTCGCAGATTCGCATACGACGAATAGAAGCGAAGTTATCGATGTTTATATCTGTGAGGCCATGAATCACCATTGACGACCGGATTGCCTACCACTCGGAACGATCGACGCTTGACGAAACTATGCAAGTTCGTCGCAGATCGGTATAAGATGGGTCGATGTGTCGTGTTTTAAGCTACAAATTGCTATGTCGCAGATTCGCATACGACGAATAGAAGCGAAGTTATCGATGTTTATATCTGTGAGGCCATGAATCACCATTGACGACCGGATTGCCTACCACTCGGAACGATCGACGCTTGACGAAACTATGCAAGTTCGTCGCAGATCGGTATAAGATGGGTCGATGTGTCGTACTTTAAGCTACAAATTGCTATGTCGCAGATTCGCATACGACGAATAGAAGCGGAGTTATAGTTGTTTATATCTGTCAGGCCATGAATCACCATTGACGGCCGGATTGCCTTACACTCGAAACGATCGATGTTTGACGAAACTATGCAAGTTCGTCGCAGATCGGTATAAGGTGGGTCGATGTGTCGTGCTTTAAGCTACAAATTGCTATGTCGCAGATTTGCATACGACGAATAGAAGCGGAGTTATAGTTGTTTATATCTGTCAGGCCATGAATCACCATTGACGGCCGGATTGCCTTCCACTCGAAACGATCGATGTTTGACGAAACTATGCAAGTTCGTCGCAGATCGGTATAAGGTGGGTCGATGTGTCGTGTTTTAAGCTACAAATTGCTATGTCGCAGATTTGCATACGACGAATAGAGGCGGAGTTATAGTTGTTTATATCTGTCAGGCCATGAATCACCATTGACGGCCGGATTGCCTACCACACGGAACGACCGACGTTTGCCGAAACTATGCAAGTTTGTCGCAGATCGGTATAAGGTGGGTCGTTGGGCCGTGTTTTAAGCTACAACATACTATGTCGCAGATTCGCATACGACGAATAGAAGCGAAGTTATCGATGTTTATATCAGTGAGGCCATGAATCACCATTGACGACAGGATTGCCTACCACTCGGAACGATCGACGTTTGACGAAACTATGCAAGTTCGTCGCAGATCGGTATAAGATGGGTCGATGTGTCGTGTTTTAAGCTACAAATTGCTATGTCGCAGATTCGCATACGACGAATAGAAGCGAAGTTATCGATGTTCATATCTGTGAGGCCATGAATCACCATTGACGACCGGATTGCCTACCACTCGGAACGATCGACGCTTGACGAAACTATGCAAGTTCGTCGCAGATCGGTATAAGATGGGTCGATGTGTCGTACTTTAAGCTACAAATTGCTATGTCGCAGATTCGCATACGACGAATAGAAGCGGAGTTATAGTTGTTTATATCTGTCAGGCCATGAATCAACATTGACGGCCGGATTGCCTACCACTCGAAACGATCGATGTTTGACGAAACTATGCAAGTTCGTCGCAGATCGGTATAAGGTGGGTTGATGTGTCATGTTTTAAGCTACAAATTGCTACGTCGCAGATTTGCATACGACGAATAGAGGCGGAGTTATAGTTGTTTATATCTGTCAGGCCATGAATCACCATTGACGGCCGGATTGCCTACCACACGGAACGACCGACGTTTGCCGAAACTATGCAAGTTTGTCGCAGATCGGTATAAGGTGGGTCGTTGGGCCGTGTTTTAAGCTACAACTTACTATGTCGCAGATTCGCATACGACGAATAGAAGCGAAGTTATCGATGTTTATATCTGTGAGGCCATGAATCATCATTGACGACCGGATTGCCTACCACTCGGAACGATCGACGCTTGACGAAACTATGCAAGTTCGTCGCAGATCGGTATAAGGTGGGTCGTTGGGCCGTGTTTTAAGCTACAAGTTGCTGTGTCGCAGATTCGCATACGACGAATAGAGGCGGAGTTATCGATGTTTATATCTGTGAGGCCATGAATCATCATTGACGACCGGATTGCCTACCACTCGGAACGATCGACGCTTGACGAAACTATGCAAGTTCGTCGCAGATCGGTATAAGGTGGGTCGATGTGTCGTGCTGTAAGCTACAAATTGCTATGTCGCAGATTTGCATACGACGAATAGATGCGGAGTTATAGTTGTTTATATCTGTGAGGTCATGAATCATCATTGACGGCCGGAATGCCTACCACTCGAAACGATCGACGTTTGACGAAACTATGAAAGTTCGTCGCAGATCGGTATAAGGTGGCTCGATGTGTCGTGTTTTAGGCTACAAATTGCTATGTCGCAGATTTGCATACGACGAATAGAGGCGGAGTTATAGTTGTTTATATCTGTGAGGCCATGAATCACCATTGACGGCAGGATTGCCTACCACTCGGAACGATCGACGTTTGCCGAAACTATGCAAGTTCTTCGCAAATCGGTATAAAGTGGGTCGATGTGCCGTGTTTTAAGCTACAAATTGCTATGTCGCAGATTTGCATACGACGAATAGAAGCAGAGTTATAGTTGTTTATATCTGTGAGGCCATGAATCACCATTGACGGCAGGATTGCCTACCACTCGGAACGATCGACGTTTGACGAAACTATGCAAGTTCCTCGCAGATCGGTATATGGTGGCTCGATGTGTCGTGTTTTAGGCTACAAATTGCTATGTTGCAGATTTGCGTACGACGAATGGAAGCGGAGTTATAGTTGTTTATATCTGTCAGGCCATGAATCACCATTGACGGCCGGATTGCCTACCACACGGAACGACCGACGTTTGCCGAAACTATGCAAGTTTGTCGCAGATCGGTATAAGGTGGGTCGTTGGGCCGTGTTTTAAGCTACAAGTTGCTGTGTCGCAGATTCGCATACGACGAATAGAAGCGGAGTTATCGATGTTTATATCTGTGAGGCCATTAATCACCATTGACGACAGGATTGCCTACCACTCGGAACGATCGACGTTTGACGAAACTATGCAAGTTCGTCGCAGATCGGTATATGGTGGCTCGATGTGTCGTGTTTTAGGATACAAATTGCTATGTCGCAGATTTGCGTACGACGAATAGAAGCCGAGTTATAGTTGTTTATATCTGTCAGGCCATGAATCACCATTGACGGCCGGATTGCCTACCACACGGAACGACCGACGTTTGCCGAAACTATGCAAGTTTGTCGCAGATCGGTATAAGGTGGGTCGTTGGGCCGTGTTTTAAGCTACAACTTACTATGTCGCAGATTCGCATACGACGAATAGAAGCGAAGTTATCGATGTTTATATCTGTGAGGCCATGAATCATCATTGACGACCGGATTGCCTACCACTCGGAACGATCGACGCTTGACGAAACTATGCAAGTTCGTCGCAGATCGGTATAAGGTGGGTCGATGTGTCGTGCTGTAAGCTACAAATTGCTATGTCGCTGATTTGCATACGACGAATAGAAGCGGAGTTATAGTTGTTTATATCTGTGAGGTCATGAATCATCATTGACGGCCGGAATGCCTACCACTCGAAACGATCGACGTTTGACGAAACTATGCAAGTTCGTCGTAGATCGGTATAAGGTGGGTCGTTGGGCCGTGTTTTAAGCTACAAGCTGCTGTGTCGCAGATTCGCATACGACGAATAGATGCGGAGTTATCGATGTTTCTATCTGTGAGGCCATGAATCATCATTGACGACCGGATTGCCTACCACTCGGAACGATCGACGCTTGACGAAACTATGCAAGTTCGTCGCAGATCGGTATAAGGTGGGTCGATGTGTCGTGCTGTAAGCTACAAATTGCTATGTCGCAGATTTGCATACGACGAATAGAAGCGGAGTTATAGTTGTTTATATCTGTGAGGTCATGAATCATCATTGACGGCCGGAATGCCTACCACTCGAAACGATCGACGTTTGACGAAACTATGAAAGTTCGTCGCAGATCGGTATAAGGTGGCTCGATGTGTCGTGTTTTAGGCTACAAATTGCTATGTCGCAGATTTGCATACGACGAATAGAGGCGGAGTTATAGTTGTTTATATCTGTGAGGCCATGAATCACCATTGACGGCAGGATTGCCTACCACTCGGAACGATCGACGTTTGCCGAAACTATGCAAGTTCTTCGCAAATCGGTATAAAGTGGGTCGATGTGTCGTGTTTTAAGCTACAAATTGCTATGTCGCAGATTCGCATACTACGAATAGAAGTGGAGTTATAGTTGTTTATATCTGTCAGGCCATGAATCACCATTGACGGCCGGATTGCCTACCACTCGGAACGATCGACGTTTGCCGAAACTATGCAAGTTCTTCGCAAATCGGTATAAAGTGGGTCGATGTGCCGTGTTTTAAGCTACAAATTGCTATGTCGCAGATTTGCATACGACGAATAGAAGCAGAGTTATAGTTGTTTATATCTGTGAGGCCATGAATCACCATTGACGGCAGGATTGCCTACCACTCGGAACGATCGACGTTTGACGAAACTATGCAAGTTCCTCGCAGATCGGTATATGGTGGCTCGATGTGTCGTGTTTTAGGCTACAAATTGCTATGTTGCAGATTTGCGTACGACGAATGGAAGCGGAGTTATAGTTGTTTATATCTGTGAGGTCATGAATCATCATTGACGGCCGGAATGCCTACCACTCGAAACGATCGACGTTTGACGAAACTATGCAAGTTCGTCGCAGATCGGTATAAGGTGGGTCGTTGGGCCGTGTTTTAAGCTACAAGTTGCTGTGTCGCAGATTCGCATACGACGAATAGATGCGGAGTTATCGATGTTTATATCTGTGAGGCCATGAATCATCATTGACGACCGGATTGCCTACCACTCGGAACGATCGACGCTTGACGAAACTATGCAAGTTCGTCGCAGATCGGTATAAGGTGGGTCGATGTGTCGTGCTGTAAGCTACAAATTGCTATGTCGCAGATTTGCATACGACGAATAGAAGCGGAGTTATAGTTGTTTATATCTGTGAGGTCATGAATCATCATTGACGGCCGGAATGCCTACCACTCGAAACGATCGACGTTTGACGAAACTATGAAAGTTCGTCGCAGATCGGTATAAGGTGGCTCGATGTGTCGTGTTTTAGGCTACAAATTGCTATGTCGCAGATTTGCATACGACGAATAGAGGCGGAGTTATAGTTGTTTATATCTGTGAGGCCATGAATCACCATTGACGGCAGGATTGCCTACCACTCGGAACGATCGACGTTTGCCGAAACTATGCAAGTTCTTCGCAAATCGGTATAAAGTGGGTCGATGTGTCGTGTTTTAAGCTACAAATTGCTATGTCGCAGATTCGCATACTACGAATAGAAGTGGAGTTATAGTTGTTTATATCTGTCAGGCCATGAATCACCATTGACGGCCGGATTGCCTACCACTCGAAACGATCGATGTTTGACGAAACTATGCAAGTTCGTCCCAGATCGGTATAAGGTGGGTCGTTGGGCCGTGTTTTAAGATACAAGTTGCTATGTCGCAGATTCGCATACGACCAATAGAGGCGGAGTTATCGATGTTTATATCTGTGAGGCCATGAATCACCATTGACGACCGGATTGCCTACCACTCGGAACGATCGACGCTTGACGAAACTATGGAAGTTCGTCGCAGATCGGTTTAAGGTGGGTCGATGTGTCGTGCTTCAAGCTACAAATTGCTATGTCGCAGATTTGCATACGACGAATAGAAGCGGAGTTATAGTTGTTTATATCTGTCAGGCCGTGAATCACCATTGACGGCCGGATTGCCTACCACTCGGAACGATCGACGTTTGCCGAAACTATGCAAGTTCTTCGCAGATCGGTATAAGGTGGGTCGATGTGTCGTGTTTTAAGCTACAAATTGCTATGTCGCAGATTCGCATACGACGAATAGAAGCGAAGTTATCGATGTTTATATCTGTGAGGCCATGAATCACCATTGACGACCGGATTGCCTACCACTCGGAACGATCGACGCTTGACGAAACTATGCAAGTTCGTCGCAGATCGGTATAAGATGGGTCGATGTGTCGTGTTTTAAGCTACAAATTGCTATGTCGCAGATTCGCATACGACGAATAGAAGCGAAGTTATCGATGTTTATATCTGTGAGGCCATGAATCACCATTGACGACCGGATTGCCTACCACTCGGAACGATCGACGCTTGACGAAACTATGCAAGTTCGTCGCAGATCGGTATAAGATGGGTCGATGTGTCGTACTTTAAGCTACAAATTGCTATGTCGCAGATTCGCATACGACGAATAGAAGCGGAGTTATAGTTGTTTATATCTGTCAGGCCATGAATCACCATTGACGGCCGGATTGCCTTACACTCGAAACGATCGATGTTTGACGAAACTATGCAAGTTCGTCGCAGATCGGTATAAGGTGGGTCGATGTGTCGTGCTTTAAGCTACAAATTGCTATGTCGCAGATTTGCATACGACGAATAGAAGCGGAGTTATAGTTGTTTATATCTGTCAGGCCATGAATCACCATTGACGGCCGGATTGCCTTCCACTCGAAACGATCGATGTTTGACGATACTATGCAAGTTCGTCGCAGATCGGTATAAGGTGGGTCGATGTGTCGTGTTTTAAGCTACAAATTGCTATGTCGCAGATTTGCATACGACGAATAGAGGCGGAGTTATAGTTGTTTATATCTGTCAGGCCATGAATCACCATTGACGGCCGGATTGCCTACCACACGGAACGACCGACGTTTGCCGAAACTATGCAAGTTTGTCGCAGATCGGTATAAGGTGGGTCGTTGGGCCGTGTTTTAAGCTACAACATACTATGTCGCAGATTCGCATACGACGAATAGAAGCGAAGTTATCGATGTTTATATCTGTGAGGCCATGAATCACCATTGACGACAGGATTGCCTACCACTCGGAACGATCGACGTTTGACGAAACTATGCAAGTTCGTCGCAGATCGGTATAAGATGGGTCGATGTGTCGTGTTTTAAGCTACAAATTGCTATGTCGCAGATTCGCATACGACGAATAGAAGCGAAGTTATCGATGTTCATATCTGTGAGGCCATGAATCACCATTGACGACCGGATTGCCTACCACTCGGAACGATCGACGCTTGACGAAACTATGCAAGTTCGTCGCAGATCGGTATAAGATGGGTCGATGTGTCGTACTTTAAGCTACAAATTGCTATGTCGCAGATTCGCATACGACGAATAGAAGCGGAGTTATAGTTGTTTATATCTGTCAGGCCATGAATCACCATTGACGGCCGGATTGCCTTCCACTCGAAACGATCGATGTTTGACGAAACTATGCAAGTTCGTCGCAGATCGGTATAAGGTGGGTTGATGTGTCATGTTTTAAGCTACAAATTGCTACGTCGCAGATTTGCATACGACGAATAGAGGCGGAGTTATAGTTGTTTATATCTGTCAGGCCATGAATCACCATTGACGGCCGGATTGCCTACCACACGGAACGACCGACGTTTGCCGAAACTATGCAAGTTTGTCGCAGATCGGTATAAGGTGGGTCGTTGGGCCGTGTTTTAAGCTACAACTTACTATGTCGCAGATTCGCATACGACGAATAGAAGCGAAGTTATCGATGTTTATATCTGTGAGGCCATGAATCATCATTGACGACCGGATTGCCTACCACTCGGAACGATCGACGCTTGACGAAACTATGCAAGTTCGTCGCAGATCGGTATAAGGTGGGTCGTTGGGCCGTGTTTTAAGCTACAAGTTGCTGTGTCGCAGATTCGCATACGACGAATAGATGCGGAGTTATCGATGTTTATATCTGTGAGGCCATGAATCATCATTGACGACCGGATTGCCTACCACTCGGAACGATCGACGCTTGACGAAACTATGCAAGTTCGTCGCAGATCGGTATAAGGTGGGTCGATGTGTCGTGCTGTAAGCTACAAATTGCTATGTCGCAGATTTGCATACGACGAATAGATGCGGAGTTATAGTTGTTTATATCTGTGAGGTCATGAATCATCATTGACGGCCGGAATGCCTACCACTCGAAACGATCGACGTTTGACGAAACTATGCAAGTTCGTCGCAGATCGGTATAAGGTGGCTCGATGTGTCGTGTTTTAGGCTACAAATTGCTATGTCGCAGATTTGCATACGACGAATAGAGGCGGAGTTATAGTTGTTTATATCTGTGAGGCCATGAATCACCATTGACGGCAGGATTGCCTACCACTCGGAACGATCGACGTTTGCCGAAACTATGCAAGTTCTTCGCAAATCGGTATAAAGTGGGTCGATGTGCCGTGTTTTAAGCTACAAATTGCTATGTCGCAGATTTGCATACGACGAATAGAAGCAGAGTTATAGTTGTTTATATCTGTGAGGCCATGAATCACCATTGACGGCAGGATTGCCTACCACTCGGAACGATCGACGTTTGACGAAACTATGCAAGTTCCTCGCAGATCGGTATATGGTGGCTCGATGTGTCGTGTTTTAGGCTACAAATTGCTATGTTGCAGATTTGCGTACGACGAATGGAAGCGGAGTTATAGTTGTTTATATCTGTCAGGCCATGAATCACCATTGACGGCCGGATTGCCTACCACACGGAACGACCGACGTTTGCCGAAACTATGCAAGTTTGTCGCAGATCGGTATAAGGTGGGTCGTTGGGCCGTGTTTTAAGCTACAAGTTGCTGTGTCGCAGATTCGCATACGACGAATAGAGGCGGAGTTATCGATGTTTATATCTGTGAGGCCATTAATCACCATTGACGACAGGATTGCCTACCACTCGGAACGATCGACGTTTGACGAAACTATGCAAGTTCGTCGCAGATCGGTATATGGTGGCTCGATGTGTCGTGTTTTAGGTTACAAATTGCTATGTCGCAGATTTGCGTACGACGAATAGAAGCCGAGTTATAGTTGTTTATATCTGTCAGGCCATGAATCACCATTGACGGCCGGATTGCCTACCACACGGAACGACCGACGTTTGCCGAAACTATGCAAGTTTGTCGCAGATCGGTATAAGGTGGGTCGTTGGGCCGTGTTTTAAGCTACAACTTACTATGTCGCAGATTCGCATACGACGAATAGAGCGAAGTTATCGATGTTTATATCTGTGAGGCCATGAATCATCATTGACGACCGGATTGCCTACCACTCGGAACGATCGACGCTTGACGAAACTATGCAAGTTCGTCGCAGATCGGTATAAGGTGGGTCGATGTGTCGTGCTGTAAGCTACAAATTGCTATGTCGCTGATTTGCATACGACGAATAGAAGCGGAGTTATAGTTGTTTATATCTGTGAGGTCATGAATCATCATTGACGGCCGGAATGCCTACCACTCGAAACGATCGACGTTTGACGAAACTATGCAAGTTCGTCGTAGATCGGTATAAGGTGGGTCGTTGGGCCGTGTTTTAAGCTACAAGCTGCTGTGTCGCAGATTCGCATACGACGAATAGATGCGGAGTTATCGATGTTTCTATCTGTGAGGCCATGAATCATCATTGACGACCGGATTGCCTACCACTCGGAACGATCGACGCTTGACGAAACTATGCAAGTTCGTCGCAGATCGGTATAAGGTGGGTCGATGTGTCGTGCTGTAAGCTACAAATTGCTATGTCGCAGATTTGCATACGACGAATAGAATCGGAGTTATAGTTGTTTATATCTGTGAGGTCATGAATCATCATTGACGGCCGGAATGCCTACCACTCGAAACGATCGACGTTTGACGAAACTATGAAAGTTCGTCGCAGATCGGTATAAGGTGGCTCGATGTGTCGTGTTTTAGGCTACAAATTGCTATGTCGCAGATTTGCATACGACGAATAGAGGCGGAGTTATAGTTGTTTATATCTGTGAGGCCATGAATCACCATTGACGGCAGGATTGCCTACCACTCGGAACGATCGACGTTTGCCGAAACTATGCAAGTTCTTCGCAAATCGGTATAAAGTGGGTCGATGTGTCGTGTTTTAAGCTACAAATTGCTATGTCGCAGATTCGCATACTACGAATAGAAGTGGAGTTATAGTTGTTTATATCTGTCAGGCCATGAATCACCATTGACGGCCGGATTGCCTACCACTCGAAACGATCGATGTTTGACGAAACTATGCAAGTTCGTCCCAGATCGGTATAAGGTGGGTCGTTGGGCCGTGTTTTAAGATACAAGTTGCTATGTCGCAGATTCGCATACGACCAATAGAGGCGGAGTTATCGATGTTTATATCTGTGAGGCCATGAATCACCATTGACGACCGGATTGCCTACCACTCGGAACGATCGACGTTTGACGAAACTATGGAAGTTCGTCGCAGATCGGTTTAAGGTGGGTCGATGTGTCGTGCTTCAAGCTACAAATTGCTATGTCGCAGATTTGCATACGACGAATAGAAGCGGAGTTATAGTTGTTTATATCTGTCAGGCCGTGAATCACCATTGACGGCCGGATTGCCTACCACTCGGAACGATCGACGTTTGCCGAAACTATGCAAGTTCTTCGCAGATCGGTATAAGGTGGGTCGATGTGTCGTGTTTTAAGCTACAAATTGCTATGTCGCAGATTCGCATACGACGAATAGAAGCGAAGTTATCGATGTTTATATCTGTGAGGCCATGAATCACCATTGACGACCGGATTGCCTACCACTCGGAACGATCGACGCTTGACGAAACTATGCAAGTTCGTCGCAGATCGGTATAAGATGGGTCGATGTGTCGTGTTTTAAGCTACAAATTGCTATGTCGCAGATTCGCATACGACGAATAGAAGCGAAGTTATCGATGTTTATATCTGTGAGGCCATGAATCACCATTGACGTCCGGATTGCCTACCACTCGGAACGATCGACGCTTGACGAAACTATGCAAGTTCGTCGCAGATCGGTATAAGATGGGTCGATGTGTCGTACTTTAAGCTACAAATTGCTATGTCGCAGATTCGCATACGACGAATAGAAGCGGAGTTATAGTTGTTTATATCTGTCAGGCCATGAATCACCATTGACGGCCGGATTGCCTTACACTCGAAACGATCGATGTTTGACGAAACTATGCAAGTTCGTCGCAGATCGGTATAAGGTGGGTCGATGTGTCGTGCTTTAAGCTACAAATTGCTATGTCGCAGATTTGCATACGACGAATAGAAGCGGAGTTATAGTTGTTTATATCTGTCAGGCCATGAATCACCATTGACGGCCGGATTGCCTTCCACTCGAAACGATCGATGTTTGACGAAACTATGCAAGTTCGTCGCAGATCGGTATAAGGTGGGTCGATGTGTCGTGTTTTAAGCTACAAATTGCTATGTCGCAGATTTGCATACGACGAATAGAGGCGGAGTTATAGTTGTTTATATCTGTCAGGCCATGAATCACCATTGACGGCCGGATTGCCTACCACACGGAACGACCGACGTTTGCCGAAACTATGCAAGTTTGTCGCAGATCGGTATAAGGTGGGTCGTTGGGCCGTGTTTTAAGCTACAACATACTATGTCGCAGATTCGCATACGACGAATAGAAGCGAAGTTATCGATGTTTATATCTGTGAGGCCATGAATCACCATTGACGACAGGATTGCCTACCACTCGGAACGATCGACGTTTGACGAAACTATGCAAGTTCGTCGCAGATCGGTATAAGATGGGTCGATGTGTCGTGTTTTAAGCTACAAATTGCTATGTCGCAGATTCGCATACGACGAATAGAAGCGAAGTTATCGATGTTCATATCTGTGAGGCCATGAATCACCATTGACGACCGGATTGCCTACCACTCGGAACGATCGACGCTTGACGAAACTATGCAAGTTCGTCGCAGATCGGTATAAGATGGGTCGATGTGTCGTGTTTTAAGCTACAAATTGCTATGTCGCAGATTCGCATACGACGAATAGAAGCGAAGTTATCGATGTTTATATCTGTGAGGCCATGAATCACCATTGACGACCGGATTGCCTACCACTCGGAACGATCGACGTTTGACGAAACTATGCAAGTTCGTCGCAGATCGGTATAAGATGGGTCGATGTGTCGTACTTTAAGCTACAAATTGCTATGTCGCAGATTCGCATACGACGAATAGAAGCGGAGTTATAGTTGTTTATATCTGTCAGGCCATGAATCACCATTGACGGCCGGATTGCCTTCCACTCGAAACGATCGATGTTTGACGAAACTATGCAAGTTCGTCGCAGATCGGTATAAGGTGGGTTGATGTGTCATGTTTTAAGCTACAAATTGCTACGTCGCAGATTTGCATACGACGAATAGAGGCGGAGTTATAGTTGTTTATATCTGTGAGGCCATGAATCACCATTGACGGCAGGATTGCCTACCACTCGGAACGATCGACGTTTGACGAAACTATGCAAGTTCTTCGCAGATCGGTATAAGATGGGTCGATGTGACGTGTTTTAAGCTACAAATTGCTATGTCGCAGATTCGCATACGACGAATAGAAGCGAAGTTATCGATGTTTATATCTGTGAGGCCATGAATCACCATTGACGACCGGATTGCCTACCACTCGGAACGATCGACGCTTGACGAAACTATGGAAGTTCGTCGCAGATCGGTTTAAGGTGGGTCGATGTGTCGTGCTTCAAGCTACAAATTGCTATGTCGCAGATTTGCATACGACGAATAGAAGCGGAGTTATAGTTGTTTATATCTGTCAGGCCGTGAATCACCATTGACGGCCGGATTGCCTACCACTCGGAACGATCGACGTTTGCCGAAACTATGCAAGTTCTTCGCAGATCGGTATAAGGTGGGTCGATGTGCCGTGTTTTAAGCTACAAATTGCTATGTCGCAGATTTGCATACGACGAATAGAAGCGGAGTTATAGTTGTTTATATCTGTCAGGCCGTGAATCGCCATTGACGGCCGGATTGCCTACCACTCGAAACGATCGATGTTTGACGAAACTATGCAAGTTCGTCCCAGATCGGTATAAGGTGGGTCGTTGGGCCGTGTTTTAAGATACAAGTTACTATGTCGCAGATTCGCATACGACCAATAGAGGCGGAGTTATCGATGTTTATATCAGTGAGGCCATTAATAACCATTGACGACAGGATTGCCTACCACTCGGAACGATCGACGTTTGACGAAACTATGCAAGTTCGTCGCAGATCGGTATAAGGTGGCTCGATGTGTCGTGTTTTAGGCTACAAATTGCTATGTCGCAGATTTGCGTACGACGAATAGAAGCGGAGTTATAGTTGTTTATATCTGTCAGGCCATGAATCACCATTGACGGCCGGATTGCCTACCACTCGGAACGACCGACGTTTGCCGAAACTATGCAAGTTCGTCGCAGATCGGTATAAGGTGGGTCGTTGGGCCGTGTTTTAAGCTACAACTTGCTATGTCGCAGATTCGCATACGACGAATAGAAGCGAAGTTATCGATGTTTATATCTGTGAGGCCATAAATCACCATTGACGATCGGATTGCCTACCACACGGAACGACCGACGTTTGCCGAAACTATGCAAGTTTGTCGCAGATCGGTATAAGGTGGGTCGTTGGGCCGTGTTTTAAGCTACAACATACTATGTCGCAGATTCGCATACGACGAATAGAAGCGAAGTTATCGATGTTTATATCTGTGAGGCCATGAATCACCATTGACGACAGGATTGCCTACCACTCGGAACGATCGACGTTTGACGAAACTATGCAAGTTCGTCGCAGATCGGTATAAGATGGGTCGATGTGTCGTGTTTTAAGCTACAAATTGCTATGTCGCAGATTCGCATACGACGAATAGAAGCGAAGTTATCGATGTTCATATCTGTGAGGCCATGAATCACCATTGACGACCGGATTGCCTACCACTCGGAACGATCGACGCTTGACGAAACTATGCAAGTTCGTCGCAGATCGGTATAAGATGGGTCGATGTGTCGTGTTTTAAGCTACAAATTGCTATGTCGCAGATTCGCATACGACGAATAGAAGCGAAGTTATCGATGTTTATATCTGTGAGGCCATGAATCACCATTGACGACCGGATTGCCTACCACTCGGAACGATCGACGCTTGACGAAACTATGCAAGTTCGTCGCAGATCGGTATAAGATGGGTCGATGTGTCGTGTTTTAAGCTACAAATTGCTATGTCGCAGATTCGCATACGACGAATAGAAGCGAAGTTATCGATGTTTATATCTGTGAGGCCATGAATCACCATTGACGACCGGATTGCCTACCACTCGGAACGATCGACGCTTGACGAAACTATGCAAGTTCGTCGCAGATCGGTATAAGATGGGTCGATGTGTCGTACTTTAAGCTACAAATTGCTATGTCGCAGATTCGCATACGACGAATAGAAGCGGAGTTATAGTTGTTTATATCTGTCAGGCCATGAATCACCATTGACGGCCGGATTGCCTTACACTCGAAACGATCGATGTTTGACGAAACTATGCAAGTTCGTCGCAGATCGGTATAAGGTGGGTCGATGTGTCGTGTTTTAAGCTACAAATTGCTATGTCGCAGATTTGCATACGACGAATAGAAGCGGAGTTATAGTTGTTTATATCTGTCAGGCCATGAATCACCATTGACGGCCGGATTGCCTTCCACTCGAAACGATCGATGTTTGACGAAACTATGCAAGTTCGTCGCAGATCGGTATAAGGTGGGTCGATGTGTCGTGTTTTAAGCTACAAATTGCTATGTCGCAGATTTGCATACGACGAATAGAGGCGGAGTTATAGTTGTTTATATCTGTCAGGCCATGAATCACCATTGACGGCCGGATTGCCTACCACACGGAACGACCGACGTTTGCCGAAACTATGCAAGTTTGTCGCAGATCGGTATAAGGTGGGTCGTTGGGCCGTGTTTTAAGCTACAACATACTATGTCGCAGATTCGCATACGACGAATAGAAGCGAAGTTATCGATGTTTATATCTGTGAGGCCATGAATCACCATTGACGACAGGATTGCCTACCACTCGGAACGATCGACGTTTGACGAAACTATGCAAGTTCGTCGCAGATCGGTATAAGATGGGTCGATGTGTCGTGTTTTAAGCTACAAATTGCTATGTCGCAGATTCGCATACGACGAATAGAAGCGAAGTTATAGTTGTTTATATCTGTCAGGCCGTGAATCACCATTGACGGCCGGATTGCCTACCACTCGGAACGATCGACGTTTGCCGAAACTATGCAAGTTCTTCGCAGATCGGTATAAGGTGGGTCGATGTGCCGTGTTTTAAGCTACAAATTGCTATGTCGCAGATTTGCATACGACGAATAGAAGCGGAGTTATAGTTGTTTATATCTGTCAGGCCGTGAATCGCCATTGACGGCCGGATTGCCTACCACTCGAAACGATCGATGTTTGACGAAACTATGCAAGTTCGTCCCAGATCGGTATAAGGTGGGTCGTTGGGCCGTGTTTTAAGATACAAGTTGCTATGTCGCAGATTCGCATACGACCAATAGAGGCGGAGTTATCGATGTTTATATCAGTGAGGCCATTAATAACCATTGACGACAGGATTGCCTACCACTCGGAACGATCGACGTTTGACGAAACTATGCAAGTTCGTCGCAGATCGGTATAAGGTGGCTCGATGTGTCGTGTTTTAGGCTACAAATTGCTATGTCGCAGATTTGCGTACGACGAATAGAAGCGGAGTTATAGTTGTTTATATCTGTCAGGCCATGAATCACCATTGACGGCCGGATTGCCTACCACTCGGAACGACCGACGTTTCCCGAAACTATGCAAGTTCGTCGCAGATCGGTATAAGGTGGGTCGTTGGGCCGTGTTTTAAGCTACAACTTGCTATGTCGCAGATTCGCATACGACGAATAGAAGCGAAGTTATCGATGTTTATATCTGTGAGGCCATAAATCACCATTGACGATCGGATTGCCTACCACTCGGAACGATCGACGCTTGACGAAACTATGCAAGTTCGTCGCAGATCGGTATAAGATGGGTCGATGTGTCGTGTTTTAAGCTACAAATTGCTATGTCGCAGATTCGCATACGACGAATAGAAGCGAAGTTATCGATGTTTATATCTGTGAGGCCATGAATCACCATTGACGACCGGATTGCCTACCACTCGGAACGATCGACGCTTGACGAAACTATGCAAGTTCGTCGCAGATCGGTATAAGATGGGTCGATGTGTCGTGTTTTAAGCTACAAATTGCTATGTCGCAGATTCGCATACGACGAATAGAAGCGAAGTTATCGATGTTTATATCTGTGAGGCCATGAATCACCATTGACGACCGGATTGCCTACCACTCGGAACGATCGACGCTTGACGAAACTATGCAAGTTCGTCGCAGATCGGTATAAGATGGGTCGATGTGTCGTACTTTAAGCTACAAATTGCTATGTCGCAGATTCGCATACGACGAATAGAAGCGGAGTTATAGTTGTTTATATCTGTCAGGCCATGAATCACCATTGACGGCCGGATTGCCTTACACTCGAAACGATCGATGTTTGACGAAACTATGCAAGTTCGTCGCAGATCGGTATAAGGTGGGTCGATGTGTCGTGCTTTAAGCTACAAATTGCTATGTCGCAGATTTGCATACGACGAATAGAAGCGGAGTTATAGTTGTTTATATCTGTCAGGCCATGAATCACCATTGACGGCCGGATTGCCTTCCACTCGAAACGATCGATGTTTGACGAAACTATGCAAGTTCGTCGCAGATCGGTATAAGGTGGGTCGATGTGTCGTGTTTTAAGCTACAAATTGCTATGTCGCAGATTTGCATACGACGAATAGAGGCGGAGTTATAGTTGTTTATATCTGTCAGGCCATGAATCACCATTGACGGCCGGATTGCCTACCACACGGAACGACCGACGTTTGCCGAAACTATGCAAGTTTGTCGCAGATCGGTATAAGGTGGGTCGTTGGGCCGTGTTTTAAGCTACAACATACTATGTCGCAGATTCGCATACGACGAATAGAAGCGAAGTTATCGATGTTTATATCTGTGAGGCCATGAATCACCATTGACGACAGGATTGCCTACCACTCGGAACGATCGACGTTTGACGAAACTATGCAAGTTCGTCGCAGATCGGTATAAGATGGGTCGATGTGTCGTGTTTTAAGCTACAAATTGCTATGTCGCAGATTCGCATACGACGAATAGAAGCGAAGTTATCGATGTTCATATCTGTGAGGCCATGAATCACCATTGACGACCGGATTGCCTACCACTCGGAACGATCGACGCTTGACGAAACTATGCAAGTTCGTCGCAGATCGGTATAAGATGGGTCGATGTGTCGTACTTTAAGCTACAAATTGCTATGTCGCAGATTCGCATACGACGAATAGAAGCGGAGTTATAGTTGTTTATATCTGTCAGGCCATGAATCACCATTGACGGCCGGATTGCCTTCCACTCGAAACGATCGATGTTTGACGAAACTATGCAAGTTCGTCGCAGATCGGTTTAAGGTGGGTCGATGTGTCGTGCTTCAAGCTACAAATTGCTATGTCGCAGATTTGCATACGACGAATAGAAGCGGAGTTATAGTTGTTTATATCTGTCAGGCCGTGAATCACCATTGACGGCCGGATTGCCTACCACTCGGAACGATCGACGTTTGCCGAAACTATGCAAGTTCTTCGCAGATCGGTATAAGGTGGGTCGATGTGCCGTGTTTTAAGCTACAAATTGCTATGTCGCAGATTTGCATACGACGAATAGAAGCGGAGTTATAGTTGTTTATATCTGTCAGGCCGTGAATCGCCATTGACGGCCGGATTGCCTACCACTCGAAACGATCGATGTTTGACGAAACTATGCAAGTTCGTCCCAGATCGGTATAAGGTGGGTCGTTGGGCCGTGTTTTAAGATACAAGTTGCTATGTCGCAGATTCGCATACGACCAATAGAGGCGGAGTTATCGATGTTTATATCAGTGTGGCCATTAATAACCATTGACGACAGGATTGCCTACCACTCGGAACGATCGACGTTTGACGAAACTATGCAAGTTCGTCGCAGATCGGTATAAGGTGGCTCGATGTGTCGTGTTTTAGGCTACAAATTGCTATGTCGCAGATTTGCGTACGACGAATAGAAGCGGAGTTATAGTTGTTTATATCTGTCAGGCCATGAATCACCATTGACGGCCGGATTGCCTACCACTCGGAACGACCGACGTTTGCCGAAACTATGCAAGTTCGTCGCAGATCGGTATAAGGTGGGTCGTTGGGCCGTGTTTTAAGCTACAACTTGCTATGTCGCAGATTCGCATACGACGAATAGAAGCGAAGTTATCGATGTTTATATCTGTGAGGCCATAAATCACCATTGACGATCGGATTGCCTACCACTCGGAACGATCGACGCTTGACGAAACTATGCAAGTTCGTCGCAGATCGGTATAAGATGGGTCGATGTGTCGTGTTTTAAGCTACAAATTGCTATGTCGCAGATTCGCATACGACGAATAGAAGCGAAGTTATCGATGTTTATATCTGTGAGGCCATGAATCACCATTGACGACCGGATTGCCTACCACTCGGAACGATCGACGCTTGACGAAACTATGCAAGTTCGTCGCAGATCGGTATAAGATGGGTCGATGTGTCGTGTTTTAAGCTACAAATTGCTATGTCGCAGATTCGCATACGACGAATAGAAGCGAAGTTATCGATGTTTATATCTGTGAGGCCATGAATCACCATTGACGACCGGATTGCCTACCAGTCGGAACGATCGACGCTTGACGAAACTATGCAAGTTCGTCGCAGATCGGTATAAGATGGGTCGATGTGTCGTACTTTAAGCTACAAATTGCTATGTCGCAGATTCGCATACGACGAATAGAAGCGGAGTTATAGTTGTTTATATCTGTCAGGCCATGAATCACCATTGACGGCCGGATTGCCTTACACTCGAAACGATCGATGTTTGACGAAACTATGCAAGTTCGTCGCAGATCGGTATAAGGTGGGTCGATGTGTCGTGCTTTAAGCTACAAATTGCTATGTCGCAGATTTGCATACGACGAATAGAAGCGGAGTTATAGTTGTTTATATCTGTCAGGCCATGAATCACCATTGACGGCCGGATTGCCTTCCACTCGAAACGATCGATGTTTGACGAAACTATGCAAGTTCGTCGCAGATCGGTATAAGGTGGGTCGATGTGTCGTGTTTTAAGCTACAAATTGCTATGTCGCAGATTTGCATACGACGAATAGAGGCGGAGTTATAGTTGTTTATATCTGTCAGGCCATGAATCACCATTGACGGCCGGATTGCCTACCACACGGAACGACCGACGTTTGCCGAAACTATGCAAGTTTGTCGCAGATCGGTATAAGGTGGGTCGTTGGGCCGTGTTTTAAGCTACAACATACTATGTCGCAGATTCGCATACGACGAATAGAAGCGAAGTTATCGATGTTTATATCTGTGAGGCCATGAATCACCATTGACGACAGGATTGCCTACCACTCGGAACGATCGACGTTTGACGAAACTATGCAAGTTCGTCGCAGATCGGTATAAGATGGGTCGATGTGTCGTGTTTTAAGCTACAAATTGCTATGTCGCAGATTCGCATACGACGAATAGAAGCGAAGTTATCGATGTTCATATCTGTGAGGCCATGAATCACCATTGACGACCGGATTGCCTACCACTCGGAACGATCGACGCTTGACGAAACTATGCAAGTTCGTCGCAGATCGGTATAAGATGGGTCGATGTGTCGTACTTTAAGCTACAAATTGCTATGTCGCAGATTCGCATACGACGAATAGAAGCGGAGTTATAGTTGTTTATATCTGTCAGGCCATGAATCACCATTGACGGCCGGATTGCCTTCCACTCGAAACGATCGATGTTTGACGAAACTATGCAAGTTCGTCGCAGATCGGTATAAGGTGGGTTGATGTGTCATGTTTTAAGCTACAAATTGCTACGTCGCAGATTTGCATACGACGAATAGAGGCGGAGTTATAGTTGTTTATATCTGTGAGGCCATGAATCACCATTGACGGCAGGATTGCCTACCACTCGGAACGATCGACGTTTGACGAAACTATGCAAGTTCTTCGCAGATCGGTATAAGATGGGTCGATGTGTCGTGTTTTAAGCTACAAATTGCTATGTCGCAGATTCGCATACGACGAATAGAAGCGAAGTTATCGATGTTTATATCTGTGAGGCCATGAATCACCATTGACGACCGGATTGCCTACCACTCGGAACGATCGACGCTTGACGAAACTATGGAAGTTCGTCGCAGATCGGTTTAAGGTGGGTCGATGTGTCGTGCTTCAAGCTACAAATTGCTATGTCGCAGATTTGCATACGACGAATAGAAGCGGAGTTATAGTTGTTTATATCTGTCAGGCCGTGAATCACCATTGACGGCCGGATTGCCTACCACTCGGAACGATCGACGTTTGCCGAAACTATGCAAGTTCTTCGCAGATCGGTATAAGGTGGGTCGATGTGCCGTGTTTTAAGCTACAAATTGCTATGTCGCAGATTTGCATACGACGAATAGAAGCGGAGTTATAGTTGTTTATATCTGTCAGGCCGTCAATGGCCATTGACGGCCGGATTGCCTACCACTCGAAACGATCGATGTTTGACGAAACTATGCAAGTTCGTCCCAGATCGGTATAAGGTGGGTCGTTGGGCCGTGTTTTAAGATACAAGTTGTTATGTCGCAGATTCGCATACGACCAATAGAGGCGGAGTTATCGATGTTTATATCAGTGAGGCCATTAATAACCATTGACGACAGAATTGCCTACCACTCGGAACGATCGACGTTTGACGAAACTATGCAAGTTCGTCGCAGATCGGTATAAGGTGGCTCGATGTGTCGTGTTTTAGGCTACAAATTGCTATGTCGCAGATTTGCGTACGACGAATAGAAGCGGAGTTATAGTTGTTTATATCTGTCAGGCCATGAATCACCATTGACGGCCGGATTGCCTACCACTCGGAACGACCGACGTTTGCCGAAACTATGCAAGTTCGTCGCAGATCGGTATAAGGTGGGTCGTTGGGCCGTGTTTTAAGCTACAACTTGCTATGTCGCAGATTCGCATACGACGAATAGAAGCGAAGTTATCGATGTTTATATCTGTGAGGACATAAATCACCATTGACGATCGGATTGCCTACCACTCGGAACGATCGACGCTTGACGAAACTATGCAAGTTCGTCGCAGATCGGTATAAGATGGGTCGATGTGTCGTACTTTAAGCTACAAATTGCTATGTCGCAGATTCGCATACGACGAATAGAAGCGGAGTTATCGATGTTTATATCTGTGAGGCCATGAATCACCATTGACGACAGGATTGCCTACCACTCGGAACGATCGACGTTTGACGAAACTATGCAAGTTCGTCGCAGATCGGTATAAGATGGGTCGATGTGTCGTGTTTTAAGCTACAAATTGCTATGTCGCAGATTTGCATACGACGAATAGAGGCGGAGTTATAGTTGTTTATATCTGTCAGGCCATGAATCACCATTGACGGCCGGATTGCCTACCACACGGAACGACCGACGTTTGCCGAAACTATGCAAGTTTGTCGCAGATCGGTATAAGGTGGGTCGTTGGGCCGTGTTTTAAGCTACAACATACTATGTCGCAGATTCGCATACGACGAATAGAAGCGAAGTTATCGATGTTTATATCTGTGAGGCCATGAATCACCATTGACGTCAGGATTGCCTACCACTCGGAACGATCGACGTTTGACGAAACTATGCAAGTTCGTCGCAGATCGGTATAAGATGGGTCGATGTGTCGTGTTTTAAGCTACAAATTGCTATGTCGCAGATTCGCATACGACGAATAGAAGCGAAGTTATCGATGTTCATATCTGTGAGGCCAAAAATCACCATTGACGACCGGATTGCCTACCACTCGGAACGATCGACGCTTGACGAAACTATGCAAGTTCGTCGCAGATCGGTATAAGATGGGTCGATGTGTCGTACTTTAAGCTACAAATTGCTATGTCGCAGATTCGCATACGACGAATAGAAGCGGAGTTATAGTTGTTTATATCTGTCAGGCCATGAATCACCATTGACGGCCGGATTGCCTTCCACTCGAAACGATCGATGTTTGACGAAACTATGCAAGTTCGTCGCAGATCGGTATAAGGTGGGTTGATGTGTCATGTTTTAAGCTACAAATTGCTACGTCGCAGATTTGCATACGACGAATAGAGGCGGAGTTATAGTTGTTTATATCTGTGAGGCCATGAATCACCATTGACGGCAGGATTGCCTACCACTCGGAACGATCGACGTTTGACGAAACTATGCAAGTTCTTCGCAGATCGGTATAAGATGGGTCGATGTGTCGTGTTTTAAGCTACAAATTGCTATGTCGCAGATTCGCATACGACGAATAGAAGCGAAGTTATCGATGTTTATATCTGTGAGGCCATGAATCACCATTGACGACCGGATTGCCTACCACTCGGAACGATCGACGCTTGACGAAACTATGGAAGTTCGTCGCAGATCGGTTTAAGGTGGGTCGATGTGTCGTGCTTCAAGCTACAAATTGCTATGTCGCAGATTTGCATACGACGAATAGAAGCGGAGTTATAGTTGTTTATATCTGTGAGGTCATGAATCATCATTGACGGCCGGAATGCCTACCACTCGAAACGAGCGATGTTTGACGAAACTATGCAAGTTCGTCGCAGATCGGTATAAGGTGGGCCGATGTGTCGTGCTTTAAGCTACAAATTGCTATGTCGCAGATTTGCATACGACGAATAGAAGCGGAGTTATAGTTGTTTATATCTGTCAGGCCATGAATCCCCATTGACGGCCGGATTGCCTTCCACTCGAAACGATCGATGTTTGACGAAACTATGCAAGTTCGTCGCAGATCGGTATAAGGTGCGTCGATGTGTCGTGTTTTAAGCTACAAATTGCTATGTCGCAGATTTGCATACGACGAATAGAGGCGGAGTTATAGTTGTTTATATCTGTCAGGCCATGAATCACCATTGACGGCCGGATTGCCTACCACACGGAACGACCGACGTTTGCCGAAACTATGCAAGTTTGTCGCAGATCGGTATAAGGTGGGTCGTTGGGCCGTGTTTTAAGCTACAACATACTATGTCGCAGATTCGCATACGACGAATAGAAGCGAAGTTATCGATGTTTATATCTGTGAGGCCATGAATCACCATTGACGACAGGATTGCCTACCACTCGGAACGATCGATGTTTGACGAAACTATGCAAGTTCGTCCCAGATCGGTATAAGGTGGGTCGTTGGGCCGTGTTTTAAGATACAAGTTGTTATGTCGCAGATTCGCATACGACCAATAGAGGCGGAGTTATCGATGTTTATATCAGTGAGGCCATTAATAACCATTGACGACAGGATTGCCTACCACTCGGAACGATCGACGTTTGACGAAACTATGCAAGTTCGTCGCAGATCGGTATAAGGTGGCTCGATGTGTCGTGTTTTAGGCTACAAATTGCTATGTCGCAGATTTGCGTACGACGAATAGAAGCGGAGTTATAGTTGTTTATATCTGTCAGGCCATGAATCACCATTGACGGCCGGATTGCCTACCACTCGGAACGACCGACGTTTGCCGAAACTATGCAAGTTCGTCGCAGATCGGTATAAGGTGGGTCGTTGGGCCGTGTTTTAAGCTACAACTTGCTATGTCGCAGATTCGCATACGACGAATAGAAGCGAAGTTATCGATGTTTATATCTGTGAGGACATAAATCACCATTGACGATCGGATTGCCTACCACTCGGAACGATCGACGCTTGACGAAACTATGCAAGTTCGTCGCAGATCGGTATAAGGTGGGTCGATGTGTCGTGTTTTAAGCTACAAATTGCTATGTCGCAGATTTGCATACGACGAATAGAGGCGGAGTTATAGTTGTTTATATCTGTCAGGCCATGAATCACCATTGACGGCCGGATTGCCTACCACACGGAACGACCGACGTTTGCCGAAACTATGCAAGTTTGTCGCAGATCGGTATAAGGTGGGTCGTTGGGCCGTGTTTTAAGCTACAACATACTATGTCGCAGATTCGCATACGACGAATAGAAGCGAAGTTATCGATGTTTATATCTGTGAGGCCATGAATCACCATTGACGACAGGATTGCCTACCACTCGGAACGATCGACGTTTGACGAAACTATGCAAGTTCGTCGCAGATCGGTATAAGATGGGTCGATGTGTCGTGTTTTAAGCTACAAATTGCTATGTCGCAGATTCGCATACGACGAATAGAAGCGAAGTTATCGATGTTCATATCTGTGAGGCCATGAATCACCATTGACGACCGGATTGCCTACCACTCGGAACGATCGACGCTTGACGAAACTATGCAAGTTCGTCGCAGATCGGTATAAGATGGGTCGATGTGTCGTACTTTAAGCTACAAATTGCTATGTCGCAGATTCGCATACGACGAATAGAAGCGGAGTTATAGTTGTTTATATCTGTCAGGCCATGAATCACCATTGACGGCCGGATTGCCTTCCACTCGAAACGATCGATGTTTGACGAAACTATGCAAGTTCGTCGCAGATCGGTATAAGGTGGGTTGATGTGTCATGTTTTAAGCTACAAATTGCTACGTCGCAGATTTGCATACGACGAATAGAGGCGGAGTTATAGTTGTTTATATCTGTGAGGCCATGAATCACCATTGACGGCAGGATTGCCTACCACTCGGAACGATCGACGTTTGACGAAACTATGCAAGTTCTTCGCAGATCGGTATAAGATGGGTCGATGTGTCGTGTTTTAAGCTACAAATTGCTATGTCGCAGATTCGCATACGACGAATAGAAGCGAAGTTATCGATGTTTATATCTGTGAGGCCATGAATCACCATTGACGACCGGATTGCCTACCACTCGGAACGATCGACGCTTGACGAAACTATGGAAGTTCGTCGCAGATCGGTTTAAGGTGGGTCGATGTGTCGTGCTTCAAGCTACAAATTGCTATGTCGCAGATTTGCATACGACGAATAGAAGCGGAGTTATAGTTGTTTATATCTGTCAGGCCGTGAATCACCATTGACGGCCGGATTGCCTACCACTCGGAACGATCGACGTTTGCCGAAACTATGCAAGTTCTTCGCAGATCGGTATAAGGTGGGTCGATGTGCCGTGTTTTAAGCTACAAATTGCTATGTCGCAGATTTGCATACGACGAATAGAAGCGGAGTTATAGTTGTTTATATCTGTCAGGCCGTGAATCGCCATTGACGGCCGGATTGCCTACCACTCGAAACGATCGATGTTTGACGAAACTATGCAAGTTCGTCCCAGATCGGTATAAGGTGGGTCGTTGGGCCGTGTTTTAAGATACAAGTTGTTATGTCGCAGATTCGCATACGACCAATAGAGGCGGAGTTATCGATGTTTATATCAGTGAGGCCATTAATAACCATTGACGACAGAATTGCCTACCACTCGGAACGATCGACGTTTGACGAAACTATGCAAGTTCGTCGCAGATCGGTATAAGGTGGCTCGATGTGTCGTGTTTTAGGCTACAAATTGCTATGTCGCAGATTTGCGTACGACGAATAGAAGCGGAGTTATAGTTGTTTATATCTGTCAGGCCATGAATCACCATTGACGGCCGGATTGCCTACCACTCGGAACGACCGACGTTTGCCGAAACTATGCAAGTTCGTCGCAGATCGGTATAAGGTGGGTCGTTGGGCCGTGTTTTAAGCTACAACTTGCTATGTCGCAGATTCGCATACGACGAATAGAAGCGAAGTTATCGATGTTTATATCTGTGAGGACATAAATCACCATTGACGATCGGATTGCCTACCACTCGGAACGATCGACGCTTGACGAAACTATGCAAGTTCGTCGCAGATCGGTATAAGATGGGTCGATGTGTCGTACTTTAAGCTACAAATTGCTATGTCGCAGATTCGCATACGACGAATAGAAGCGGAGTTATAGTTGTTTATATCTGTCAGGCCATGAATCACCATTGACGGCCGGATTGCCTTACACTCGAAACGATCGATGTTTGACGAAACTATGCAAGTTCGTCGCAGATCGGTATAAGGTGGGTCGATGTGTCGTGCTTTAAGCTACAAATTGCTATGTCGCAGATTTGCATACGACGAATAGAAGCGGAGTTATAGTTGTTTATATCTGTCAGGCCATGAATCACCATTGACGGCCGGATTGCCTTCCACTCGAAACGATCGATGTTTGACGAAACTATGCAAGTTCGTCGCAGATCGGTATAAGGTGGGTCGATGTGTCGTGTTTTAAGCTACAAATTGCTATGTCGCAGATTTGCATACGACGAATAGAGGCGGAGTTATAGTTGTTTATATCTGTCAGGCCATGAATCACCATTGACGGCCGGATTGCCTACCACACGGAACGACCGACGTTTGCCGAAACTATGCAAGTTTGTCGCAGATCGGTATAAGGTGGGTCGTTGGGCCGTGTTTTAAGCTACAACATACTATGTCGCAGATTCGCATACGACGAATAGAAGCGAAGTTATCGATGTTTATATCTGTGAGGCCATGAATCACCATTGACGACAGGATTGCCTACCACTCGGAACGATCGACGTTTGACGAAACTATGCAAGTTCGTCGCAGATCGGTATAAGATGGGTCGATGTGTCGTGTTTTAAGCTACAAATTGCTATGTCGCAGATTTGCATACGACGAATAGAGGCGGAGTTATAGTTGTTTATATCTGTCAGGCCATGAATCACCATTGACGGCCGGATTGCCTACCACACGGAACGACCGACGTTTGCCGAAACTATGCAAGTTTGTCGCAGATCGGTATAAGGTGGGTCGTTGGGCCGTGTTTTAAGCTACAACATACTATGTCGCAGATTCGCATACGACGAATAGAAGCGAAGTTATCGATGTTTATATCTGTGAGGCCATGAATCACCATTGACGACAGGATTGCCTACCACTCGGAACGATCGACGTTTGACGAAACTATGCAAGTTCGTCGCAGATCGGTATAAGATGGGTCGATGTGTCGTGTTTTAAGCTACAAATTGCTATGTCGCAGATTAGCATACGACGAATAGAAGCGAAGTTATCGATGTTCATATCTGTGAGGCCATGAATCACCATTGACGACCGGATTGCCTACCACTCGGAACGATCGACGCTTGACGAAACTATGCAAGTTCGTCGCAGATCGGTATAAGATGGGTCGATGTGTCGTACTTTAAGCTACAAATTGCTATGTCGCAGATTCGCATACGACGAATAGAAGCGGAGTTATAGTTGTTTATATCTGTCAGGCCATGAATCACCATTGACGGCCGGATTGCCTTCCACTCGAAACGATCGATGTTTGACGAAACTATGCAAGTTCGTCGCAGATCGGTATAAGGTGGGTTGATGTGTCATGTTTTAAGCTACAAATTGCTACGTCGCAGATTTGCATACGACGAATAGAGGCGGAGTTATAGTTGTTTATATCTGTGAGGCCATGAATCACCATTGACGGCAGGATTGCCTACCACTCGGAACGATCGACGTTTGACGAAACTATGCAAGTTCTTCGCAGATCGGTATAAGATGGGTCGATGTGTCGTGTTTTAAGCTACAAATTGCTATGTCGCAGATTCGCATACGACGAATAGAAGCGAAGTTATCGATGTTTATATCTGTGAGGCCATGAATCACCATTGACGACCGGATTGCCTACCACTCGGAACGATCGACGCTTGACGAAACTATGGAAGTTCGTCGCAGATCGGTTTAAGGTGGGTCGATGTGTCGTGCTTCAAGCTACAAATTGCTATGTCGCAGATTTGCATACGACGAATAGAAGCGGAGTTATAGTTGTTTATATCTGTCAGGCCGTGAATCACCATTGACGGCCGGATTGCCTACCACTCGGAACGATCGACGTTTGCCGAAACTATGCAAGTTCTTCGCAGATCGGTATAAGGTGGGTCGATGTGCCGTGTTTTAAGCTACAAATTGCTATGTCGCAGATTTGCATACGACGAATAGAAGCGGAGTTATAGTTGTTTATATCTGTCAGGCCGTGAATCGCCATTGACGGCCGGATTGCCTACCACTCGAAACGATCGATGTTTGACGAAACTATGCAAGTTCGTCCCAGATCGGTATAAGGTGGGTCGTTGGGCCGTGTTTTAAAATACAAGTTGTTATGTCGCAGATTCGCATACGACCAATAGAGGCGGAGTTATCGATGTTTATATCAGTGAGGCCATTAATAACCATTGACGACAGGATTGCCTACCACTCGGAACGATCGACGTTTGACGAAACTATGCAAGTTCGTCGCAGATCGGTATAAGGTGGCTCGATGTGTCGTGTTTTAGGCTACAAATTGCTATGTCGCAGATTTGCGTACGACGAATAGAAGCGGAGTTATAGTTGTTTATATCTGTCAGGCCATGAATCACCATTGACGGCCGGATTGCCTACCACTCGGAACGACCGACGTTTGCCGAAACTATGCAAGTTCGTCGCAGATCGGTATAAGGTGGGTCGTTGGGCCGTGTTTTAAGCTACAACTTGCTATGTCGCAGATTCGCATACGACGAATAGAAGCGAAGTTATCGATGTTTATATCTGTGAGGACATAAATCACCATTGACGATCGGATTGCCTACCACTCGGAACGATCGACGCTTGACGAAACTATGCAAGTTCGTCGCAGATCGGTATAAGATGGGTCGATGTGTCGTACTTTAAGCTACAAATTGCTATGTCGCAGATTCGCATACGACGAATAGAAGCGGAGTTATAGTTGTTTATATCTGTCAGGCCATGAATCACCATTGACGGCCGGATTGCCTTACACTCGAAACGATCGATGTTTGACGAAACTATGCAAGTTCGTCGCAGATCGGTATAAGGTGGGTCGATGTGTCGTGCTTTAAGCTACAAATTGCTATGTCGCAGATTTGCATACGACGAATAGAAGCGGAGTTATAGTTGTTTATATCTGTCAGGCCATGAATCACCATTGACGGCCGGATTGCCTTCCACTCGAAACGATCGATGTTTGACGAAACTATGCAAGTTCGTCGCAGATCGGTATAAGGTGGGTCGATGTGTCGTGTTTTAAGCTACAAATTGCTATGTCACAGATTTGCATACGACGAATAGAGGCGGAGTTATAGTTGTTTATATCTGTCAGGCCATGAATCACCATTGACGGCCGGATTGCCTACCACACGGAACGACCGACGTTTGCCGAAACTATGCAAGTTTGTCGCAGATCGGTATAAGGTGGGTCGTTGGGCCGTGTTTTAAGCTACAACATACTATGTCGCAGATTCGCATACGACGAATAGAAGCGAAGTTATCGATGTTTATATCTGTGAGGCCATGAATCACCATTGACGACAGGATTGCCTACCACTCGGAACGATCGACGTTTGACGAAACTATGCAAGTTCGTCGCAGATCGGTATAAGATGGGTCGATGTGTCGTGTTTTAAGCTACAAATTGCTATGTCGCAGATTCGCATACGACGAATAGAAGCGAAGTTATCGATGTTCATATCTGTGAGGCCATGAATCACCATTGACGACCGGATTGCCCACCACTCGGAACGATCGACGCTTGACGAAACTATGCAAGTTCGTCGCAGATCGGTATAAGATGGGTCGATGTGTCTTGTTTTAAGCTACAAATTGCTATGTCGCAGATTCGCATACGACGAATAGAAGCGAAGTTATCGATGTTTATATCTGTGAGGCCATGAATCACCATTGACGACCGGATTGCCTACCACTCGGAACGATCGACGCTTGACGAAACTATGGAAGTTCGTCGCAGATCGGTTTAAGGTGGGTCGATGTGTCGTGCTTCAAGCTACAAATTGCTATGTCGCAGATTTGCATACGACGAATAGAAGCGGAGTTATAGTTGTTTATATCTGTCAGGCCGTGAATCACCATTGACGGCCGGATTGCCTACCACTCGGAACGATCGACGTTTGCCGAAACTATGCAAGTTCTTCGCAGATCGGTATAAGGTGGGTCGATGTGCCGTGTTTTAAGCTACAAATTGCTATGTCGCAGATTTGCATACGACGAATAGAAGCGGAGTTATAGTTGTTTATATCTGTCAGGCCGTGAATCGCCATTGACGGCCGGATTGCCTACCACTCGAAACGATCGATGTTTGACGAAACTATACAAGTTCGTCCCAGATCGGTATAAGGTGGGTCGTTGGGCCGTGTTTTAAGATACAAGTTGCTATGTCGCAGATTCGCATACGGCCAATAGAGGCGGAGTTATCGATGTTTATATCAGTGAGGCCATTAATAACCATTGGCGACAGGATTGCCTACCACTCGGAACGATCGACGTTTGACGAAACTATGCAAGTTCGTCGCAGATCGGTATAAGGTGGCTCGATGTGTCGTGTTTTAGGCTACAAATTGCTATGTCGCAGATTTGCGTACGACGAATAGAAGCGGAGTTATAGTTGTTTATATCTGTCAGGCCATGAATCACCATTGACGGCCGGATTGCCTACCACTCGGAACGACCGACGTTTGCCGAAACTATGCAAGTTCGTCGCAGATCGGTATAAGGTGGGTCGTTGGGCCGTGTTTTAAGCTACAACTTGCTATGTCGCAGATTCGCATACGACGAATAGAAGCGAAGTTATCGATGTTTATATCTGTGAGGCCATGAATCACCATTGACGACCGGATTGCCTACCACTCGGAACGATCGACGCTTGACGAAACTATGCAAGTTCGTCGCAGATCGGTATAAGATGGGTCGATGTGTCGTGTTTTAAGCTACAAATTGCTATGTCGCAGATTCGCATACGACGAATAGAAGCGAAGTTATCGATGTTTATATCTGTGAGGCCATGAATCACCATTGACGACCGGATTGCCTAGCACTCGGAACGATCGACGCTTGACGAAACTATGCAAGTTCGTCGCAGATCGGTATAAGATGGGTCGATGTGTCGTACTTTAAGCTACAAATTGCTATGTCGCAGATTCGCATACGACGAATAGAAGCGGAGTTATAGTTGTTTATATCTGTCAGGCCATGAATCACCATTGACGGCCGGATTGCCTTACACTCGAAACGATCGATGTTTGACGAAACTATGCAAGTTCGTCGCAGATCGGTATAAGGTGGGTCGATGTGTCGTGCTTTAAGCTACAAATTGCTATGTCGCAGATTTGCATACGACGAATAGAAGCGGAGTTATAGTTGTTTATATCTGTCAGGCCATGAATCACCATTGACGGCCGGATTGCCTTCCACTCGAAACGATCGATGTTTGACGAAACTATGCAAGTTCGTCGCAGATCGGTATAAGGTGGGTCGATGTGTCGTGTTTTAAGCTACAAATTGCTATGTCGCAGATTTGCATACGACGAATAGAGGCGGAGTTATAGTTGTTTATATCTGTCAGGCCATGAATCACCATTGACGGCCGGATTGCCTACCACACGGAACGACCGACGTTTGCCGAAACTATGCAAGTTTGTCGCAGATCGGTATAAGGTGGGTCGTTGGGCCGTGTTTTAAGCTACAACTTACTATGTCGCAGATTCGCATACGACGAATAGAAGCGAAGTTATCGATGTTTATATCTGTGAGGCCATGAATCACCATTGACGACAGGATTGCCTACCACTCGGAACGATCGACGTTTGACGAAACTATGCAAGTTCGTCGCAGATCGGTATAAGATGGGTCGATGTGTCGTACTTTAAGCTACAAATTGCTATGTCGCAGATTCGCATACGACGAATAGAAGCGGAGTTATAGTTGTTTATATCTGTCAGGCCATGAATCACCATTGACGGCCGGATTGCCTACCACTCGAAACGATCGATGTTTGACGAAACTATGCAAGTTCGTCGCAGATCGGTATAAGGTGGGTTGATGTGTCATGTTTTAAGCTACAAATTGCTACGTCGCAGATTTGCATACGACGAATAGAGGCGGAGTTATAGTTGTTTATATCTGTGAGGCCATGAATCACCATTGACGGCAGGATTGCCTACCACTCGGAACGATCGACGTTTGACGAAACTATGCAAGTTCTTCGCAGATCGGTATAAGATGGGTCGATGTGTCGTGTTTTAAGCTACAAATTGCTATGTCGCAGATTCGCATACGACGAATAGAAGCGAAGTTATCGATGTTTATATCTGTGAGGCCATGAATCACCATTGACGACCGGATTGCCTACCACTCGGAACGATCGACGCTTGACGAAACTATGGAAGTTCGTCGCAGATCGGTTTAAGGTGGGTCGATGTGTCGTGCTTCAAGCTACAAATTGCTATGTCGCAGATTTGCATACGACGAATAGAAGCGGAGTTATAGTTGTTTATATCTGTCAGGCCGTGAATCACCATTGACGGCCGGATTGCCTACCACTCGGAACGATCGACGTTTGCCGAAACTATGCAAGTTCTTCGCAGATCGGTATAAGGTGGGTCGATGTGCCGTGTTTTAAGCTACAAATTGCTATGTCGCAGATTTGCATACGACGAATAGAAGCGGAGTTATAGTTGTTTATATCTGTCAGGCCGTGAATCGCCATTGACGGCCGGATTGCCTACCACTCGAAACGATCGATGTTTGACGAAACTATGCAAGTTCGTCCCAGATCGGTATAAGGTGGGTCGTTGGGCCGTGTTTTAAGATACAAGTTGCTATGTCGCAGATTCGCATACGACCAATAGAGGCGGAGTTATCGATGTTTATATCAGTGAGGCCATTAATAACCATTGACGACAGGATTGCCTACCACTCGGAACGATCGACGTTTGACGAAACTATGCAAGTTCGTCGCAGATCGGTATAAGGTGGCTCGATGTGTCGTGCTTTAAGGTACAAATTGCTATGTCGCAGATTTGCATACGACGAAGAGAAGCGGAGTTATAGTTGTTTATATCTGTCAAGCCATGAATCACCATTGACGGCCGGATTGCCTTACACTCGAAACGATCGATGTTTGACGAAACTATGCAAGTTCGTCGCAGATCGGTATAAGGTGGGTCGATGTGTAGTGCTTTAAGCTACAAATTGCTATGTCGCAGATTTGCATACGACGAATAGAAGCGGAGTTATAGTTGTCTATATCTGTGAGGCCATGAATCACCATCGACGGCCGGATTGCCTACCACTCGAAACGATCGATGTTTGACGAAACTATGCAAGTTCGTCGCAGATCGGTATAAGGTGGCTCGATGTGTCGTGTTTTAGGCTAAAAATTGCTGTGTCGCATATTTGCGTGCGACGAATAGAAGCGGAGTTATAGTTGTTTATATCTGTGAGGCCATGAATCACCATTGACGGCAGGATTGCCTACCACTCGGAACGATCGACGTTTGACGAAACTATGCAAGTTCTTCGCAGATCGGTATAAGATGGGTCGATGTGTCGTGTTTTAAGCTACAAATTGCTATGTCGCAGATTTGCGTACGACGAATAGAAGCGGAGTTATAGTTGTTTGTATCTGTCAGGCCATGAATCACCATTGACGGCCGGATTGCCTACCACTCGGAACGACCGACGTTTGCCGAAACTATGCAAGTTCGTCGCAGATCGGTATAAGGTGGGTCGTTGGGCCGTGTTTTAAGCTACAACTTGCTATGTCGCAGATTCGCATACGACGAATAGAAGCGAAGTTATCGATGTTTATATCTGTGAGGCCATGAATCACCATTGACGACCGGATTGCCTACCACTCGGAACGATCGACGCTTGGCGAAACTATGCAAGTTCGTCTCATATCGGTATAAGGTGGGTCGATGTGTCGTGCTTTAAGCTACAAATTGCTATGTCGCAGATTTGCATACGACGAATAGAAGCGGAGTTATAGTTGTTTATATCTGTGAGGTCATGAATCATCATTGACGGCCGGAATGCCTATCACTCGAAACGATCGATGTTTGACGAAACTATGCAAGTTCGACGCAGATCGGTATAAGGTGGGTCGATGTGTCGTGCTTTACGCTACAAATTGCAATGTCGCAGATTTGCATACGACGAATAGAAGCGGAGTTATAGTTGTTTGTATCTGTCAGGCCATGAATCACCATTGACGGCCGGATTGCCTTCCACTCGAAACAAATCGATGTTTGACGAAACTATGCAAGTTCGTCGCAGATCGGTATAAGGTGGGTCGATGTGTCGTGTTTTAAGCTACAAATTGCTATGTCGCAGATTTGCATACGACGAATAGAGGCGGAGTTATAGTTGTTTATATCTGTGAGGCCATGAATCGCCATTGACGGCAGGATTGCCTACCACTCGGAACGATCGACGTTTGACGAAACTATGCAAGTTCTTCGCAGATCGGTATAAGATGGGTCGATGTGTCGTGTTTTAAGCTACAAATTGCTATGTCGCAGATTCGCATACTACGAATAGAAGTGGAGTTATAGTTGTTTATATCTGTCAGGCCATGAATCACCATTGACGGCCGGACAGCCTTCCACTCGAAACGATCGATGTTTGACGAAACTATGCAAGTTCGTCGCAGATCGGTATAAGGTGGGTCGTTGGGCCGTGTTTTAAGCTACAAGTTGCTGTGTCGCAGATTCGCATACGGCGAATAGAAGCGGAGTTATCGATGTTTATATCTGTGAGGCCATTAATCACCAATGACGACAGGATTGCCTACCACTCGGAATGATCGACGTTTGACGAAACTAGGCAAGTTCGTCGCAGATCGGTATAAGGTGGGTCGTTGGGCCGTGTTTTAAGATACAAATTGCTATGTCGCAGATTCGCATACGACCAATAGAAGCGGAGTTATCGATGTTTATATCTGTGAGGCCATTAATCACCATTGACGACAGGATTGCCTACCACTCGGAACGATCGACGTTTGACGAAACTATGCAAGTTCGTGCCAGATCGGTATAAGGTGGCTCGATGTGTCGTGTTTTAGGCTACAAATTGCTATGTCGCATATTTGCGTGCGTCGAACAGAAGCGGAGTTATAGTTTTTTATATCTGTCAGGCCATGAATCACCATTGACGGCCGGATTGCCTACCACTCGGAACGATCGACGTTTGCCGAAACTATGCAAGTTCTTCGCAGATCGGTATAAGGTGGGTCGATGTGCCGTGTTTTAAGCGACAAATTGCTATGTCGCAGATTTGCATACGACGAATAGAAGCAGAGTTATAGTTGTTTATATCTGTGAGGCCATGAATCACCATTGACGGCAGGATTGCCTACCTCTCGGAACGATCGACGTTTGACGAAACTATGCAAGTTCTTCGCAGATCGGTATAAGATGGGTCGATGTGTCGTGTTTTAAGTTACAAATTGCTATGTCGCAGATTCGCATACGACGAATAGAAGTGGAGTTATAGTTGTTTATATCTGTCAGGCCATGAATCACCATTGACGGCGGGATTGCCTACCACTCGGAACGATCGACGTTTGCCGAAACTATGCAAGTTCTTCGCAGATCGGTATAAGGTGGGTCGATGTGCCGTGTTTTAAGCTACAAATTGCTATGTCGCAGATTTGCATACGACGAATAGAAGCAGAGTTATAGTTGTTTATATCTGTGAGGCCATGAATCACCATTGACGGCAGGATTGCCTACCACTCGGAACGATCGACGTTTGACGAAACTATGCAAGTTCTTCGCAGATCGGTATAAGGTGGGTCGATGTGCCGTGTTTTAAGCTACAAATTGCTATGTCGCAGATTTGCATACGACGAATAGAAGCGGAGTTATAGTTGTTTATATCTGTCAGGCCGTGAATCACCATTGACGGCCGGATTGCCTACCACTCGGAACGATCGACGTTTGCCGAAACTATGCAAGTTCTTCGCAGATCGGTATAAGGTGGGTCGATGTGCCGTGTTTTAAGCTACAAATTGCTATGTCGCAGATTTGCATACGACGAATAGAAGCGGAGTTATAGTTGTTTATATCTGTCAGGCCGTGAATCACCATTGACGGCCGGATTGCCTACCACTCGAAACGATCGATGTTTGACGAAACTATGCAAGTTCGTCCCAGATCGGTATAAGGTGGGTCGTTGGGCCGTGTTTTAAGATACAAGTTGCTATGTCGCAGATTCGCATACGACCAATAGAGGCGGAGTTATCGATGTTTATATCCGTGAGGCCATTAATAACCATTGACGACAGGATTGCCTACCACTCGGAACGATCGACGTTTCACGAAACTATGCAAGTTCTTCGCAGATCGGTATAAGGTGGGTCGAAGTGTCGTGCTGTAAGCTACAAATTGCTATGTCGCAGATTTGCATACGACGAATAGAGGCGGAGTTATAGTTGTTTATATCTGTGAGGCCATGAATCACCATTGACGGCAGGATTGCCTACCACTCGGAACGATCGACGTTTGACGAAACTATGCAAGTTCGTCGCAGATCGGTATATCTGTCAGGCCATGAATCACCATTGACGGCCGGATTGCCTTCCACTCGAAACGATCGATGTTTGACGAAACTATGCAAGTTCGTCGCAGATCGGTATAAGGTGGGTCGATGTGTCATGTTTTAAGCTACAAATTGCTACGTCGCAGATTTGCATACGACGAATAGAGGCGGAGTTATAGTTGTTTATATCTGTGAGGCCATGAATCACCATTGACGGCAGGATTGTCTACCACTCGGAACGATCGACGCTTGACGAAACTATGCAAGTTCGTCGCAGATCGGTATAAGGTGGGTCGATGTGTCGTGCTTCAAGCTACAAATTGCTATGTCGCAGATTTGCATACGACGAATAGAAGCGGAGTTATAGTTGTTTATATCTGTGAGGTCATGAATCATCATTGACGGCCGGAATGCCTACCACTCGAAACGAGCGATGTTTGACGAAACTATGCAAGTTCGTCGCAGATCGGTATAAGGTGGGTCGATGTGTCGTGTTTTAAGCTACAAATTGCTATGTCGCAGATTTGCATACGACGAATAGAAGCGGAGTTATAGTTGTTTATATCTGTCAGGCCATGAATCCCCATTGACGGCCGGATTGCCTTCCACTCGAAACGATCGATGTTTGACGAAACTATGCAAGTTCGTCGCAGATCGGTATAAGGTGGGTCGATGTGTCGTGTTTTAAGCTACAAATTGCTATGTCGCAGATTTGCATACGACGAATAGAGGCGGAGTTATAGTTGTTTATATCTGTCAGGCCATGAATCACCATTGACGGCCGGATTGCCTACCACACGGAACGACCGACGTTTGCCGAAACTATGCAAGTTTGTCGCAGATCGGTATAAGGTGGGTCGTTGGGCCGTGTTTTAAGCTACAACATACTATGTCGCAGATTCGCATACGACGAATAGAAGCGAAGTTATCGATGTTTATATCTGTGAGGCCATGAATCACCATTGACGACAGGATTGCCTACCACTCGGAACGATCGACGTTTGACGAAACTATGCAAGTTTGTCGCAGATCGGTATAAGATGGGTCGACGTGTCGTGTTTTAAGCTACAAATTGCTGTGTCGCAGATTCGCATACGACGAATAGAAGCGAAGTTATCGATGTTTATATATGTGAGGCCATGAATCACCATTGACGACCGGATTGCCTACCACTCGGAACGATCGACGCTTGACGAAACTATGCAAGTTCGTCGCAGATCGGTATAAGATGGGTCGATGTGTCGTGTTTTAAGCTACAAATTGCTATGTCGCAGATTCGCATACGACGAATAGAAGCGAAGTTATCGATGTTTATATCTGTGAGGCCATGAATCACCATTGACGACCGGATTGCCTAGCACTCGGAACGATCGACGCTTGACGAAACTATGCAAGTTCGTCGCAGATCGGTATAAGATGGGTCGATGTGTCGTACTTTAAGCTACAAATTGCTATGTCGCAGATTCGCATACGACGAATAGAAGCGGAGTTATAGTTGTTTATATCTGTCAGGCCATGAATCACCATTGACGGCCGGATTGCCTTACACTCGAAACGATCGATGTTTGACGAAACTATGCAAGTTCGTCGCAGATCGGTATAAGGTGGGTCGATGTGTCGTGTTTTAAGCTACAAATTGCTATGTCGCAGATTTGCATACGACGAATAGAAGCGGAGTTATAGTTGTTTATATCTGTCAGGCCATGAATCACCATTGACGGCCGGATTGCCTTCCACTCGAAACGATCGATGTTTGACGAAACTATGCAAGTTCGTCGCAGATCGGTATAAGGTGGGTCGATGTGTCGTGTTTTAAGCTACAAATTGCTATGTCGCAGATTTGCATACGACGAATAGAGGCGGAGTTATAGTTGTTTATATCTGTCAGGCCATGAATCACCATTGACGGCCGGATTGCCTACCACACGGAACGACCGACGTTTGCCGAAACTATGCAAGTTTGTCGCAGATCGGTATAAGGTGGGTCGTTGGGCCGTGTTTTAAGCTACAACATACTATGTCGCAGATTCGCATACGACGAATAGAAGCGAAGTTATCGATGTTTATATCTGTGAGGCCATGAATCACCATTGACGACAGGATTGCCTACCACTCGGAACGATCGACGTTTGACGAAACTATGCAAGTTCGTCGCAGATCGGTATAAGATGGGTCGATGTGTCGTACTTTAAGCTACAAATTGCTATGTCGCAGATTCGCATACGACGAATAGAAGCGGAGTTATAGTTGTTTATATCTGTCAGGCCATGAATCACCATTGACGGCCGGATTGCCTTCCACTCGAAACGATCGATGTTTGACGAAACTATGCAAGTTCGTCGCAGATCGGTATAAGGTGGGTTGATGTGTCATGTTTTAAGCTACAAATTGCTACGTCGCAGATTTGCATACGACGAATAGAGGCGGAGTTATAGTTGTTTATATCTGTGAGGCCATGAATCACCATTGACGGCAGGATTGCCTACCACTCGGAACGATCGACGTTTGACGAAACTATGCAAGTTCTTCGCAGATCGGTATAAGATGGGTCGATGTGTCGTGTTTTAAGCTACAAATTGCTATGTCGCAGATTCGCATACGACGAATAGAAGCGAAGTTATCGATGTTTATATCTGTGAGGCCATGAATCACCATTGACGACCGGATTGCCTACCACTCGGAACGATCGACGCTTGACGAAACTATGGAAGTTCGTCGCAGATCGGTTTAAGGTGGGTCGATGTGTCGTGCTTCAAGCTACAAATTGCTATGTCGCAGATTTGCATACGACGAATAGAAGCGAAGTTATAGTTGTTTATATCTGTCAGGCCGTGAATCACCATTGACGGCCGGATTGCCTACCACTCGGAACGATCGACGTTTGCCGAAACTATGCAAGTTCTTCGCAGATCGGTATAAGGTGGGTCGATGTGCCGTGTTTTAAGCTACAAATTGCTATGTCGCAGATTTGCATACGACGAATAGAAGCGGAGTTATAGTTGTTTATATCTGTCAGGCCGTGAATCGCCATTGACGGCCGGATTGCCTACCACTCGAAACGATCGATGTTTGACGAAACTATGCAAGTTCGTCCCAGATCGGTATAAGGTGGGTCGTTGGGCCGTGTTTTAAGATACAAGTTGCTATGTCGCAGATTCGCATACGACCAATAGAGGCGGAGTTATCGATGTTTATATCAGTGAGGCCATTAATAACCATTGACGACAGGATTGCCTACCACTCGGAACGATCGACGTTTGACGAAACTATGCAAGTTCGTCGCAGATCGGTATAAGGTGGCTCGATGTGTCGTGCTTTAAGGTACAAATTGCTATGTCGCAGATTTGCATACGACGAAGAGAAGCGGAGTTATAGTTGTTTATATCTGTCAAGCCATGAATCACCATTGACGGCCGGATTGCCTTACACTCGAAACGATCGATGTTTGACGAAACTATGCAAGTTCGTCGCAGATCGGTATAAGGTGGGTCGATGTGTAGTGCTTTAAGCTACAAATTGCTATGTCGCAGATTTGCATACGACGAATAGAAGCGGAGTTATAGTTGTCTATATCTGTGAGGCCATGAATCACCATCGACGGCCGGATTGCCTACCACTCGAAACGATCGATGTTTGACGAAACTATGCAAGTTCGTCGCAGATCGGTATAAGGTGGCTCGATGTGTCGTGTTTTAGGCTAAAAATTGCTGTGTCGCATATTTGCGTGCGACGAATAGAAGCGGAGTTATAGTTGTTTATATCTGTGAGGCCATGAATCACCATTGACGGCAGGATTGCCTACCACTCGGAACGATCGACGTTTGACGAAACTATGCAAGTTCTTCGCAGATCGGTATAAGATGGGTCGATGTGTCGTGTTTTAAGCTACAAATTGCTATGTCGCAGATTTGCGTACGACGAATAGAAGCGGAGTTATAGTTGTTTGTATCTGTCAGGCCATGAATCACCATTGACGGCCGGATTGCCTACCACTCGGAACGACCGACGTTTGCCGAAACTATGCAAGTTCGTCGCAGATCGGTATAAGGTGGGTCGTTGGGCCGTGTTTTAAGCTACAACTTGCTATGTCGCAGATTCGCATACGACGAATAGAAGCGAAGTTATCGATGTTTATATCTGTGAGGCCATGAATCACCATTGACGACCGGATTGCCTACCACTCGGAACGATCGACGTTTGACGAAACTATGCAAGTTCGTCGCAGATCGGTATAAGATGGGTCGATGTGTCGTACTTTAAGCTACAAATTGCTATGTCGCAGATTCGCATACGACGAATAGAAGCGGAGTTATAGTTGTTTATATCTGTCAGGCCATGAATCACCATTGACGGCCGGATTGCCTTCCACTCGAAACGATCGATGTTTGACGAAACTATGCAAGTTCGTCGCAGATCGGTATAAGGTGGGTTGATGTGTCATGTTTTAAGCTACAAATTGCTACGTCGCAGATTTGCATACGACGAATAGAGGCGGAGTTATAGTTGTTTATATCTGTGAGGCCATGAATCACCATTGACGGCAGGATTGCCTACCACTCGGAACGATCGACGTTTGACGAAACTATGCAAGTTCTTCGCAGATCGGTATAAGATGGGTCGATGTGTCGTGTTTTAAGCTACAAATTGCTATGTCGCAGATTCGCATACGACGAATAGAAGCGAAGTTATCGATGTTTATATCTGTGAGGCCATGAATCACCATTGACGACCGGATTGCCTACCACTCGGAACGATCGACGCTTGACGAAACTATGGAAGTTCGTCGCAGATCGGTTTAAGGTGGGTCGATGTGTCGTGCTTCAAGCTACAAATTGCTATGTCGCAGATTTGCATACGACGAATAGAAGCGAAGTTATAGTTGTTTATATCTGTCAGGCCGTGAATCACCATTGACGGCCGGATTGCCTACCACTCGGAACGATCGACGTTTGCCGAAACTATGCAAGTTCTTCGCAGATCGGTATAAGGTGGGTCGATGTGCCGTGTTTTAAGCTACAAATTGCTATGTCGCAGATTTGCATACGACGAATAGAAGCGGAGTTATAGTTGTTTATATCTGTCAGGCCGTGAATCGCCATTGACGGCCGGATTGCCTACCACTCGAAACGATCGATGTTTGACGAAACTATGCAAGTTCGTCCCAGATCGGTATAAGGTGGGTCGTTGGGCCGTGTTTTAAGATACAAGTTGCTATGTCGCAGATTCGCATACGACCAATAGAGGCGGAGTTATCGATGTTTATATCAGTGAGGCCATTAATAACCATTGACGACAGGATTGCCTACCACTCGGAACGATCGACGTTTGACGAAACTATGCAAGTTCGTCGCAGATCGGTATAAGGTGGCTCGATGTGTCGTGCTTTAAGGTACAAATTGCTATGTCGCAGATTTGCATACGACGAAGAGAAGCGGAGTTATAGTTGTTTATATCTGTCAGGCCATGAATCACCATTGACGGCCGGATTGCCTTACACTCGAAACGATCGATGTTTGACGAAACTATGCAAGTTCGTCGCAGATCGGTATAAGGTGGGTCGATGTGTAGTGCTTTAAGCTACAAATTGCTATGTCGCAGATTTGCATACGACGAATAGAAGCGGAGTTATAGTTGTCTATATCTGTGAGGCCATGAATCACCATCGACGGCCGGATTGCCTACCACTCGAAACGATCGATGTTTGACGAAACTATGCAAGTTCGTCGCAGATCGGTATAAGGTGGCTCGATGTGTCGTGTTTTAGGCTAAAAATTGCTGTGTCGCATATTTGCGTGCGACGAATAGAAGCGGAGTTATAGTTGTTTATATCTGTGAGGCCATGAATCACCATTGACGGCAGGATTGCCTACCACTCGGAACGATCGACGTTTGACGAAACTATGCAAGTTCTTCGCAGATCGGTATAAGATGGGTCGATGTGTCGTGTTTTAAGCTACAAATTGCTATGTCGCAGATTTGCGTCCGACGAATAGAAGCGGAGTTATAGTTGTTTGTATCTGTCAGGCCATGAATCACCATTGACGGCCGGATTGCCTACCACTCGGAACGACCGACGTTTGCCGAAACTATGCAAGTTCGTCGCAGATCGGTATAAGGTGGGTCGTTGGGCCGTGTTTTAAGCTACAACTTGCTATGTCGCAGATTCGCATACGACGAATAGAAGCGAAGTTATCGATGTTTATATCTGTGAGGCCATGAATCACCATTGACGACCGGATTGCCTACCACTCGGAACGATCGACGCTTGGCGAAACTATGCAAGTTCGTCTCATATCGGTATAAGGTGGGTCGATGTGTCGTGCTTTAAGCTACAAATTGCTATGTCGCAGATTTGCATACGACGAATAGAAGCGGAGTTATAGTTGTTTATATCTGTGAGGTCATGAATCATCATTGACGGCCGGAATGCCTATCACTCGAAACGATCGATGTTTGACGAAACTATGCAAGTTCGACGCAGATCGGTATAAGGTGGGTCGATGTGTCGTGCTTTACGCTACAAATTGCAATGTCGCAGATTTGCATACGACGAATAGAAGCGGAGTTATAGTTGTTTGTATCTGTCAGGCCATGAATCACCATTGACGGCCGGATTGCCTTCCACTCGAAACAAATCGATGTTTGACGAAACTATGCAAGTTCGTCGCAGATCGGTATAAGGTGGGTCGATGTGTCGTGTTTTAAGCTACAAATTGCTATGTCGCAGATTTGCATACGACGAATAGAGGCGGAGTTATAGTTGTTTATATCTGTGAGGCCATGAATCGCCATTGACGGCAGGATTGCCTACCACTCGGAACGATCGACGTTTGACGAAACTATGCAAGTTCTTCGCAGATCGGTATAAGATGGGTCGATGTGTCGTGTTTTAAGCTACAAATTGCTATGTCGCAGATTCGCATACTACGAATAGAAGTGGAGTTATAGTTGTTTATATCTGTCAGGCCATGAATCACCATTGACGGCCGGACAGCCTTCCACTCGAAACGATCGATGTTTGACGAAACTATGCAAGTTCGTCGCAGATCGGTATAAGGTGGGTCGTTGGGCCGTGTTTTAAGCTACAAGTTGCTGTGTCGCAGATTCGCATACGGCGAATAGAAGCGGAGTTATCGATGTTTATATCTGTGAGGCCATTAATCACCAATGACGACAGGATTGCCTACCACTCGGAATGATCGACGTTTGACGAAACTAGGCAAGTTCGTCGCAGATCGGTATAAGGTGGGTCGTTGGGCCGTGTTTTAAGATACAAATTGCTATGTCGCAGATTCGCATACGACCAATAGAAGCGGAGTTATCGATGTTTATATCTGTGAGGCCATTAATCACCATTGACGACAGGATTGCCTACCACTCGGAACGATCGACGTTTGACGAAACTATGCAAGTTCGTGCCAGATCGGTATAAGGTGGCTCGATGTGTCGTGTTTTAGGCTACAAATTGCTATGTCGCATATTTGCGTGCGTCGAACAGAAGCGGAGTTATAGTTTTTTATATCTGTCAGGCCATGAATCACCATTGACGGCCGGATTGCCTACCACTCGGAACGATCGACGTTTGCCGAAACTATGCAAGTTCTTCGCAGATCGGTATAAGGTGGGTCGATGTGCCGTGTTTTAAGCGACAAATTGCTATGTCGCAGATTTGCATACGACGAATAGAAGCAGAGTTATAGTTGTTTATATCTGTGAGGCCATGAATCACCATTGACGGCAGGATTGCCTACCTCTCGGAACGATCGACGTTTGACGAAACTATGCAAGTTCTTCGCAGATCGGTATAAGATGGGTCGATGTGTCGTGTTTTAAGCTACAAATTGCTATGTCGCAGATTCGCATACGACGAATAGAAGTGGAGTTATAGTTGTTTATATCTGTCAGGCCATGAATCACCATTGACGGCGGGATTGCCTACCACTCGGAACGATCGACGTTTGCCGAAACTATGCAAGTTCTTCGCAGATCGGTATAAGGTGGGTCGATGTGCCGTGTTTTAAGCTACAAATTGCTATGTCGCAGATTTGCATACGACGAATAGAAGCAGAGTTATAGTTGTTTATATCTGTGAGGCCATGAATCACCATTGACGGCAGGATTGCCTACCACTCGGAACGATCGACGTTTGACGAAACTATGCAAGTTCTTCGCAGATCGGTATAAGGTGGGTCGATGTGCCGTGTTTTAAGCTACAAATTGCTATGTCGCAGATTTGCATACGACGAATAGAAGCGGAGTTATAGTTGTTTATATCTGTCAGGCCGTGAATCACCATTGACGGCCGGATTGCCTACCACTCGGAACGATCGACGTTTGCCGAAACTATGCAAGTTCTTCGCAGATCGGTATAAGGTGGGTCGATGTGCCGTGTTTTAAGCTACAAATTGCTATGTCGCAGATTTGCATACGACGAATAGAAGCGGAGTTATAGTTGTTTATATCTGTCAGGCCGTGAATCACCATTGACGGCCGGATTGCCTACCACTCGAAACGATCGATGTTTGACGAAACTATGCAAGTTCGTCCCAGATCGGTATAAGGTGGGTCGTTGGGCCGTGTTTTAAGATACAAGTTGCTATGTCGCAGATTCGCATACGACCAATAGAGGCGGAGTTATCGATGTTTATATCAGTGAGGCCATTAATAACCATTGACGACAGGATTGCCTACCACTCGGAACGATCGACGTTTCACGAAACTATGCAAGTTCTTCGCAGATCGGTATAAGGTGGGTCGAAGTGTCGTGCTGTAAGCTACAAATTGCTATGTCGCAGATTTGCATACGACGAATAGAGGCGGAGTTATAGTTGTTTATATCTGTGAGGCCATGAATCACCATTGACGGCAGGATTGCCTACCACTCGGAACGATCGACGTTTGACGAAACTATGCAAGTTCGTCGCAGATCGGTATAAGGTGGGTCGATGTGTCGTGCTTTAAGCTACAAATTGCTATGTCGCAGATTTGCATACGACGAATAGAAGCGGAGTTATAGTTGTTTATATCTGTCAGGCCATGAATCCCCATTGACGGCCGGATTGCCTTCCACTCGAAACGATCGATGTTTGACGAAACTATGCAAGTTCGTCGCAGATCGGTATAAGGTGCGTCGATGTGTCGTGTTTTAAGCTACAAATTGCTATGTCGCAGATTTGCATACGACGAATAGAGGCGGAGTTATAGTTGTTTATATCTGTCAGGCCATGAATCACCATTGACGGCCGGATTGCCTACCACACGGAACGACCGACGTTTGCCGAAACTATGCAAGTTTGTCGCAGATCGGTATAAGGTGGGTCGTTGGGCCGTGTTTTAAGCTACAACATACTATGTCGCAGATTCGCATACGACGAATAGAAGCGAAGTTATCGATGTTTATATCTGTGAGGCCATGAATCACCATTGACGACAGGATTGCCTACCACTCGGAACGATCGACGTTTGACGAAACTATGCAAGTTTGTCGCAGATCGGTATAAGATGGGTCGACGTGTCGTGTTTTAAGCTACAAATTGCTGTGTCGCAGATTCGCATACGACGAATAGAAGCGAAGTTATCGATGTTTATATATGTGAGGCCATGAATCACCATTGACGACCGGATTGCCTACCACTCGGAACGATCGACGCTTGACGAAACTATGCAAGTTCGTCGCAGATCGGTATAAGGTGGGTCGTTGGGCCGTGTTTTAAGCTACAAGTTGCTGTGTCGCAGATTCGCATACGGCGAATAGAAGCGGAGTTATAGTTGTTTATATCTGTCAGGCCATGAATCACCATTGACGGCGGGATTGCCTACCACTCGGAACGATCGACGTTTGCCGAAACTATGCAAGTTCTTCGCAGATCGGTATAAGGTGGGTCGATGTGCCGTGTTTTAAGCTACAAATTGCTATGTCGCAGATTTGCATACGACGAATAGAAGCAGAGTTATAGTTGTTTATATCTGTGAGGCCATGAATCACCATTGACGGCAGGATTGCCTACCACTCGGAACGATCGACGTTTGACGAAACTATGCAAGTTCTTCGCAGATCGGTATAAGGTGGGTCGATGTGCCGTGTTTTAAGCTACAAATTGCTATGTCGCAGATTTGCATACGACGAATAGAAGCGGAGTTATAGTTGTTTATATCTGTCAGGCCGTGAATCACCATTGACGGCCGGATTGCCTACCACTCGGAACGATCGACGTTTGCCGAAACTATGCAAGTTCTTCGCAGATCGGTATAAGGTGGGTCGATGTGCCGTGTTTTAAGCTACAAATTGCTATGTCGCAGATTTGCATACGACGAATAGAAGCGGAGTTATAGTTGTTTATATCTGTCAGGCCGTGAATCACCATTGACGGCCGGATTGCCTACCACTCGAAACGATCGATGTTTGACGAAACTATGCAAGTTCGTCCCTGATCGGTATAAGGTGGGTCGTTGGGCCGTGTTTTAAGATACAAGTTGCTATGTCGCAGATTCGCATACGACCAATAGAGGCGGAGTTATCGATGTTTATATCAGTGAGGCCATTAATAACCATTGACGACAGGATTGCCTACCACTCGGAACGATCGACGTTTCACGAAACTACGCAAGTTCTTCGCAGATCGGTATAAGGTGGGTCGAAGTGTCGTGCTGTAAGCTACAAATTGCTATGTCGCAGATTTGCATACGACGAATAGAGGCGGAGTTATAGTTGTTTATATCTGTGAGGCCATGAATCACCATTGACGGCAGGATTGCCTACCACTCGGAACGATCGACGTTTGACGAAACTATGCAAGTTCGTCGCAGATCGGAATAGAAGCGGAGTTATAGTTGTTTATATCTGTCAGGCCATGAATCACCATTGACGGCCGGATTGCCTTCCACTCGAAACGATCGATGTTTGACGAAACTATGCAAGTTCGTCGCAGATCGGTATAAGGTGGGTCGATGTGTCATGTTTTAAGCTACAAATTGCTACGTCGCAGATTTGCATACGACGAATAGAGGCGGAGTTATAGTTGTTTATATCTGTGAGGCCATGAATCACCATTGACGGCAGGATTGTCTACCACTCGGAACGATCGACGCTTGACGAAACTATGCAAGTTCGTCGCAGATCGGTATAAGGTGGGTCGATGTGTCGTGCTTCAAGCTACAAATTGCTATGTCGCAGATTTGCATACGACGAATAGAAGCGGAGTTATAGTTGTTTATATCTGTGAGGTCATGAATCATCATTGACGGCCAGAATGCCTACCACTCGAAACGAGCGATGTTTGACGAAACTATGCAAGTTCGTCGCAGATCGGTATAAGGTGGGTCGATGTGTCGTGCTTTAAGCTACAAATTGCTATGTCGCAGATTTGCATACGACGAATAGAAGCGGAGTTATAGTTGTTTATATCTGTCAGGCCATGAATCCCCATTGACGGCCGGATTGCCTTCCACTCGAAACGATCGATGTTTGACGAAACTATGCAAGTTCGTCGCAGATCGGTATAAGGTGCGTCGATGTGTCGTGTTTTAAGCTACAAATTGCTATGTCGCAGATTTGCATACGACGAATAGAGGCGGAGTTATAGTTGTTTATATCTGTCAGGCCATGAATCACCATTGACGGCCGGATTGCCTACCACACGGAACGACCGACGTTTGCCGAAACTATGCAAGTTTGTCGCAGATCGGTATAAGGTGGGTCGTTGGGCCGTGTTTTAAGCTACAACATACTATGTCGCAGATTCGCATACGACGAATAGAAGCGAAGTTATCGATGTTTATATCTGTGAGGCCATGAATCACCATTGACGACAGGATTGCCTACCACTCGGAACGATCGACGTTTGACGAAACTATGCAAGTTTGTCGCAGATCGGTATAAGATGGGTCGATGTGTCGTGTTTTAAGCTACAAATTGCTGTGTCGCAGATTCGCATACGACGAATAGAAGCGAAGTTATCGATGTTTATATATGTGAGGCCATGAATCACCATTGACGGCCGGATTGCCTTCCACTCGAAACGATCGATGTTTGACGAAACAATGCAAGTTCGTCGCAGATCGGTATAAGGTGGGTTGATGTGTCATGTTTTAAGCTACAAATTGCTACGTCGCAGATTTGCATACGACGAATAGAGGCGGAGTTATAGTTGTTTATATCTGTGAGGCCATGAATCACCATTGACGGCAGGATTGCCTACCACTCGGAACGATCGACGTTTGACGAAACTATGCAAGTTCTTCGCAGATCGGTATAAGATGGGTCGATGTGTCGTGTTTTAAGCTACAAATTGCTATGTCGCAGATTCGCATACGACGAATAGAAGCGAAGTTATCGATGTTTATATCTGTGAGGCCATGAATCACCATTGACGACCGGATTGCCTACCACTCGGAACGATCGACGCTTGACGAAACTATGGAAGTTCGTCGCAGATCGGTTTAAGGTGGGTCGATGTGTCGTGCTTCAAGCTACAAATTGCTATGTCGCAGATTTGCATACGACGAATAGAAGCGGAGTTATAGTTGTTTATATCTGTCAGGCCGTGAATCACCATTGACGGCCGGATTGCCTACCACTCGGAACGATCGACGTTTGCCGAAACTATGCAAGTTCTTCGCAGATCGGTATAAGGTGGGTCGATGTGCCGTGTTTTAAGCTACAAATTGCTATGTCGCAGATTTGCATACGACGAATAGAAGCGGAGTTATAGTTGTTTATATCTGTCAGGCCGTGAATCGCCATTGACGGCCGGATTGCCTACCACTCGAAACGATCGATGTTTGACGAAACTATGCAAGTTCGTCCCAGATCGGTATAAGGTGGGTCGTTGGGCCGTGTTTTAAGATACAAGTTGCTATGTCGCAGATTCGCATACGACCAATAGAGGCGGAGTTATCGATGTTTATATCAGTGAGGCCATTAATAACCATTGACGACAGGATTGCCTACCACTCGGAACGATCGACGTTTGACGAAACTATGCAAGTTCGTCGCAGATCGGTATAAGGTGGCTCGATGTGTCGTGCTTTAAGCTACAAATTGCTATGTCGCAGATTTGCATACGACGAAGAGAAGCGGAGTTATAGTTGTTTATATCTGTCAAGCCATGAATCACCATTGACGGCCGGATTGCCTTACACTCGAAACGATCGATGTTTGACGAAACTATGCAAGTTCGTCGCAGATCGGTATAAGGTGGGTCGATGTGTAGTGCTTTAAGCTACAAATTGCTATGTCGCAGATTTGCATACGACGAATAGAAGCGGAGTTATAGTTGTCTATATCTGTGAGGCCATGAATCACCATCGACGGCCGGATTGCCTACCACTCGAAACGATCGATGTTTGACGAAACTATGCAAGTTCGTCGCAGATCGGTATAAGGTGGCTCGATGTGTCGTGTTTTAGGCTAAAAATTGCTGTGTCGCATATTTGCGTGCGACGAATAGAAGCGGAGTTATAGTTGTTTATATCTGTGAGGCCATGAATCACCATTGACGGCAGGATTGCCTACCACTCGGAACGATCGACGTTTGACGAAACTATGCAAGTTCTTCGCAGATCGGTATAAGATGGGTCGATGTGTCGTGTTTTAAGCTACAAATTGCTATGTCGCAGATTTGCGTACGACGAATAGAAGCGGAGTTATAGTTGTTTGTATCTGTCAGGCCATGAATCACCATTGACGGCCGGATTGCCTACCACTCGGAACGACCGACGTTTGCCGAAACTATGCAAGTTCGTCGCAGATCGGTATAAGGTGGGTCGTTGGGCCGTGTTTTAAGCTACAACTTGCTATGTCGCAGATTCGCATACGACGAATAGAAGCGAAGTTATCGATGTTTATATCTGTGAGGCCATGAATCACCATTGACGACCGGATTGCCTACCACTCGGAACGATCGACGCTTGGCGAAACTATGCAAGTTCGTCTCATATCGGTATAAGGTGGGTCGATGTGTCGTGCTTTAAGCTACAAATTGCTATGTCGCAGATTTGCATACGACGAATAGAAGCGGAGTTATAGTTGTTTATATCTGTGAGGTCATGAATCATCATTGACGGCCGGAATGCCTATCACTCGAAACGATCGATGTTTGACGAAACTATGCAAGTTCGACGCAGATCGGTATAAGGTGGGTCGATGTGTCGTGCTTTACGCTACAAATTGCAATGTCGCAGATTTGCATACGACGAATAGAAGCGGAGTTATAGTTGTTTGTATCTGTCAGGCCATGAATCACCATTGACGGCCGGATTGCCTTCCACTCGAAACAAATCGATGTTTGACGAAACTATGCAAGTTCGTCGCAGATCGGTATAAGGTGGGTCGATGTGTCGTGTTTTAAGCTACAAAATGCTATGTCGCAGATTTGCATACGACGAATAGAGGCGGAGTTATAGTTGTTTATATCTGTGAGGCCATGAATCGCCATTGACGGCAGGATTGCCTACCACTCGGAACGATCGACGTTTGACGAAACTATGCAAGTTCTTCGCAGATCGGTATAAGATGGGTCGATGTGTCGTGTTTTAAGCTACAAATTGCTATGTCGCAGATTCGCATACTACGAATAGAAGTGGAGTTATAGTTGTTTATATCTGTCAGGCCATGAATCACCATTGACGGCCGGACAGCCTTCCACTCGAAACGATCGATGTTTGACGAAACTATGCAAGTTCGTCGCAGATCGGTATAAGGTGGGTCGTTGGGCCGTGTTTTAAGCTACAAGTTGCTGTGTCGCAGATTCGCATACGGCGAATAGAAGCGGAGTTATCGATGTTTATATCTGTGAGGCCATTAATCACCAATGACGACAGGATTGCCTACCACTCGGAATGATCGACGTTTGACGAAACTAGGCAAGTTCGTCGCAGATCGGTATAAGGTGGGTCGTTGGGCCGTGTTTTAAGATACAAATTGCTATGTCGCAGATTCGCATACGACCAATAGAAGCGGAGTTATCGATGTTTATATCTGTGAGGCCATTAATCACCATTGACGACAGGATTGCCTACCACTCGGAACGATCGACGTTTGACGAAACTATGCAAGTTCGTGCCAGATCGGTATAAGGTGGCTCGATGTGTCGTGTTTTAGGCTACAAATTGCTATGTCGCATATTTGCGTGCGTCGAACAGAAGCGGAGTTATAGTTTTTTATATCTGTCAGGCCATGAATCACCATTGACGGCCGGATTGCCTACCACTCGGAACGATCGACGTTTGCCGAAACTATGCAAGTTCTTCGCAGATCGGTATAAGGTGGGTCGATGTGCCGTGTTTTAAGCGACAAATTGCTATGTCGCAGATTTGCATACGACGAATAGAAGCAGAGTTATAGTTGTTTATATCTGTGAGGCCATGAATCACCATTGACGGCAGGATTGCCTACCTCTCGGAACGATCGACGTTTGACGAAACTATGCAAGTTCTTCGCAGATCGGTATAAGATGGGTCGATGTGTCGTGTTTTAAGCTACAAATTGCTATGTCGCAGATTCGCATACGACGAATAGAAGTGGAGTTATAGTTGTTTATATCTGTCAGGCCATGAATCACCATTGACGGCGGGATTGCCTACCACTCGGAACGATCGACGTTTGCCGAAACTATGCAAGTTCTTCGCAGATCGGTATAAGGTGGGTCGATGTGCCGTGTTTTAAGCTACAAATTGCTATGTCGCAGATTTGCATACGACGAATAGAAGCAGAGTTATAGTTGTTTATATCTGTGAGGCCATGAATCACCATTGACGGCAGGATTGCCTACCACTCGGAACGATCGACGTTTGACGAAACTATGCAAGTTCTTCGCAGATCGGTATAAGGTGGGTCGATGTGCCGTGTTTTAAGCTACAAATTGCTATGTCGCAGATTTGCATACGACGAATAGAAGCGGAGTTATAGTTGTTTATATCTGTCAGGCCGTGAATCACCATTGACGGCCGGATTGCCTACCACTCGGAACGATCGACGTTTGCCGAAACTATGCAAGTTCTTCGCAGATCGGTATAAGGTGGGTCGATGTGCCGTGTTTTAAGCTACAAATTGCTATGTCGCAGATTTGCATACGACGAATAGAAGCGGAGTTATAGTTGTTTATATCTGTCAGGCCGTGAATCACCATTGACGGCCGGATTGCCTACCACTCGAAACGATCGATGTTTGACGAAACTATGCATGTTCTTCACAGATCGGTATAAGGTGGGTCGTTGGGCCGTGTTTTAAGATACAAGTTGCTATGTCGCAGATTCGCATACGACCAATAGAGGCGGAGTTATCGATGTTTATATCAGTGAGGCCATTAATAACCATTGACGACAGGATTGCCTACCACTCGGAACGATCGACGTTTCACGAAACTATGCAAGTTCTTCGCAGATCGGTATAAGGTGGGTCGAAGTGTCGTGCTGTAAGCTACAAATTGCTATGTCGCAGATTTGCATACGACGAATAGAGGCGGAGTTATAGTTGTTTATATCTGTGAGGCCATGAATCACCATTGACGGCAGGATTGCCTACCACTCGGAACGATCGACGTTTGACGAAACTATGCAAGTTCGTCGCAGATCGGAATAGAAGCGGAGTTATAGTTGTTTATATCTGTCAGGCCATGAATCACCATTGACGGCCGGATTGCCTTCCACTCGAAACGATAGATGTTTGACGAAACTATGCAAGTTCGTCGCAGATCGGTATAAGGTGGGTCGATGTGTCATGTTTTAAGCTACAAATTGCTACGTCGCAGATTTGCATACGACGAATAGAGGCGGAGTTATAGTTGTTTATATCTGTGAGGCCATGAATCACCATTGACGGCAGGATTGTCTACCACTCGGAACGATCGACGCTTGACGAAACTATGCAAGTTCGTCGCAGATCGGTATAAGGTGGGTCGATGTGTCGTGCTTCAAGCTACAAATTGCTATGTCGCAGATTTGCATACGACGAATAGAAGCGGAGTTATAGTTGTTTATATCTGTGAGGTCATGAATCATCATTGACGGCCGGAATGCCTACCACTCGAAACGAGCGATGTTTGACGAAACTATGCAAGTTCGTCGCAGATCGGTATAAGGTGGGTCGATGTGTCGTGCTTTAAGCTACAAATTGCTATGTCGCAGATTTGCATACGACGAATAGAAGCGGAGTTATAGTTGTTTATATCTGTCAGTCCATGAATCCCCATTGACGGCCGGATTGCCTTCCACTCGAAACGATCGATGTTTGACGAAACTATGCAAGTTCGTCGCAGATCGGTATAAGGTGCGTCGATGTGTCGTGTTTTAAGCTACAAATTGCTATGTCGCAGATTTGCATACGACGAATAGAGGCGGAGTTATAGTTGTTTATATCTGTCAGGCCATGAATCACCATTGACGGCCGGATTGCCTACCACACGGAACGACCGACGTTTGCCGAAACTATGCAAGTTTGTCGCAGATCGGTATAAGGTGGGTCGTTGGGCCGTGTTTTAAGCTACAACATACTATGTCGCAGATTCGCATACGACGAATAGAAGCGAAGTTATCGATGTTTATATCTGTGAGGCCATGAATCACCATTGACGACAGGATTGCCTACCACTCGGAACGATCGACGTTTGACGAAACTATGCAAGTTTGTCGCAGATCGGTATAAGATGGGTCGATGTGTCGTGTTTTAAGCTACAAATTGCTGTGTCGCAGATTCGCATACGACGAATAGAAGCGAAGTTATCGATGTTTATATATGTGAGGCCATGAATCACCATTGACGACCGGATTGCCTACCACTCGGAACGATCGACGCTTGACGAAACTATGCAAGTTCGTCGCAGATCGGTATAAGGTGGGTCGTTGGGCCGTGTTTTAAGCTACAAGTTGCTGTGTCGCAGATTCGCATACGGCGAATAGAAGCGGAGTTATAGTTGTTTATATCTGTCAGGCCATGAATCACCATTGACGGCGGGATTGCCTACCACTCGGAACGATCGACGTTTGCCGAAACTATGCAAGTTCTTCGCAGATCGGTATAAGGTGGGTCGATGTGCCGTGTTTTAAGCTACAAATTGCTATGTCGCAGATTTGCATACGACGAATAGAAGCAGAGTTATAGTTGTTTATATCTGTGAGGCCATGAATCACCATTGACGGCAGGATTGCCTACCACTCGGAACGATCGACGTTTGACGAAACTATGCAAGTTCTTCGCAGATCGGTATAAGGTGGGTCGATGTGCCGTGTTTTAAGCTACAAATTGCTATGTCGCAGATTTGCATACGACGAATAGAAGCGGAGTTATAGTTGTTTATATCTGTCAGGCCGTGAATCACCATTGACGGCCGGATTGCCTACCACTCGGAACGATCGACGTTTGCCGAAACTATGCAAGTTCTTCGCAGATCGGTATAAGGTGGGTCGATGTGCCGTGTTTTAAGCTACAAATTGCTATGTCGCAGATTTGCATACGACGAATAGAAGCGGAGTTATAGTTGTTTATATCTGTCAGGCCGTGAATCACCATTGACGGCCGGATTGCCTACCACTCGAAACGATCGATGTTTGACGAAACTATGCAAGTTCGTCCCAGATCGGTATAAGGTGGGTCGTTGGGCCGTGTTTTAAGATACAAGTTGCTATGTCGCAGATTCGCATACGACCAATAGAGGCGGAGTTATCGATGTTTATATCAGTGAGGCCATTAATAACCATTGACGACAGGATTGCCTACCACTCGGAACGATCGACGTTTCACGAAACTATGCAAGTTCTTCGCAGATCGGTATAAGGTGGGTCGAAGTGTCGTGCTGTAAGCTACAAATTGCTATGTCGCAGATTTGCATACGACGAATAGAGGCGGAGTTATAGTTGTTTATATCTGTGAGGCCATGAATCACCATTGACGGCAGGATTGCCTACCACTCGGAACGATCGACGTTTGACGAATAGAAGCGGAGTTATAGTTGTTTATATCTGTCAGGCCATGAATCACCATTGACGGCCGGATTGCCTTCCACTCGAAACGATCGATGTTTGACGAAACTATGCAAGTTCGTCGCAGATCGGTATAAGGTGGGTCGATGTGTCATGTTTTAAGCTACAAATTGCTACGTCGCAGATTTGCATACGACGAATAGAGGCGGAGTTATAGTTGTTTATATCTGTGAGGCCATGAATCACCATTGACGGCAGGATTGTCTACCACTCGGAACGATCGACGCTTGACGAAACTATGCAAGTTCGTCGCAGATCGGTATAAGGTGGGTCGATGTGTCGTGCTTTAAGCTACAAATTGCTATGTCGCAGATTTGCATACGACGAATAGAAGCGGAGTTATAGTTGTTTATATCTGTGAGGTCATGAATCATCATTGACGGCCGGAATGCCTACCACTCGAAACGAGCGATGTTTGACGAAACTATGCAAGTTCGTCGCAGATCGGTATAAGGTGGGTCGATGTGTCGTGCTTTAAGCTACAAATTGCTATGTCGCAGATTTGCATACGACGAATAGAAGCGGAGTTATAGTTGTTTATATCTGTCAGGCCATGAATCCCCATTGACGGCCGGATTGCCTTCCACTCGAAACGATCGATGTTTGACGAAACTATGCAAGTTCGTCGCAGATCGGTATAAGGTGCGTCGATGTGTCGTGTTTTAAGCTACAAATTGCTATGTCGCAGATTTGCATACGACGAATAGAGGCGGAGTTATAGTTGTTTATATCTGTCAGGCCATGAATCACCATTGACGGCCGGATTGCCTACCACACGGAACGACCGACGTTTGCCGAAACTATGCAAGTTTGTCGCAGATCGGTATAAGGTGGGTCGTTGGGCCGTGTTTTAAGCTACAACATACTATGTCGCAGATTCGCATACGACGAATAGAAGCGAAGTTATCGATGTTTATATCTGTGAGGCCATGAATCACCATTGACGACAGGATTGCCTACCACTCGGAACGATCGACGTTTGACGAAACTATGCAAGTTTGTCGCAGATCGGTATAAGATGGGTCGATGTGTCGTGTTTTAAGCTACAAATTGCTGTGTCGCAGATTCGCATACGACGAATAGAAGCGAAGTTATCGATGTTTATATATGTGAGGCCATGAATCACCATTGACGACCGGATTGCCTACCACTCGGAACGATCGACGCTTGACGAAACTATGCAAGTTCGTCGCAGATCGGTATAAGGTGGGTCGATGTGTCGTGCTTCAAGCTACAAATTGCTATGTCGCAGATTTGCATACGACGAATAGAAGCGGAGTTATAGTTGTTTATATCTGTGAGGTCATGAATCATCATTGACGGCCGGAATGCCTACCACTCGAAACGATCGACGTTTGACGAAACTATGCAAGTTCGTCGCAGATAGGTATAAGGTGGGTCGATGTGTCGTACTTTAAGCTTCAAATTGCTATGTCGCAGATTTGCATACGACGAATAGAAGCGGAGTTATAGTTGTTTATATCTGTGAGGTCAGGAATCATCATTGACGGCCGGAATGCCTACCACTCGAAACGATCGATGTTTGACGAAACTATGCAAGTTCGTCGCAGATCGGTATAAGGTGGGTCGATGTGTCGTGCTTTAAGCTACAAATTGCTATGTCGCAGATTTGCATACGACGAATAGAAGCGGAGTTATAGTTGTTTATATCTGTCAGGCCATGAATCACCATTGACGGCCGGATTGCCTTCCACTCGAAACGATCGATGTTTGACGAAACTATGCAAGTTCGTCGCAGATCGGTATAAGGTGGGTCGATGTGTCGTGTTTTAAGCTACAAATTGCTATGTCGCAGATTTGCATACGACGAATAGAGGCGGAGTTATAGTTGTTTATATCTGTGAGGCCATGAATCACCATTGACGGCAGGATTGCCTACCACTCGGAACGATCGACGTTTGACGAAACTATGCAAGTTCTTCGCAGATCGGTATAAAGTGGGTCGATGTGTCGTGTTTTTAGCTACAAATTACTATGTCGCAGATTCGCATACGACGAATAGAAGTGGAGTTATAGTTGATTATATCTATGAGGCCATGAATCACCATTGACGGCAGGATTGCCTACCACTCGGAACGATCGACGTTTGACGAAACTATGCAAGTTCTTCGCAGAACGGTATAAAGTGGGTCGATGTGCCGTGTTTTAAGCTACAAGTTGCTGTGTCGCAGATTCGCATACGACGAATAGAGGCGGAGTTATCGATGTTTATATCTGTGAGGCCATTAATCACCATTGACGACAGGATTGCCTACCACTCGGAACGATCGACGTTTGACGAAACTATGCAAGTTCGTCGCAGATCGGTATATGGTGGCTCGATGTGTCGTGTTTTAGGTTACAAATTGCTATGTCGCAGATTTGCGTACGACGAATAGAAGCGGAGTTATAGTTGTTTATATCTGTCAGGCCATGAATCACCATTGACGGCCGGATTGCCTACCACACGGAACGACCGACGTTTGCCGAAACTATGCAAGTTTGTCGCAGATCGGTATAAGGTGGGTCGTTGGGCCGTGTTTTAAGCTACAACTTACTATGTCGCAGATTCGCATACGACGAATAGAAGCGAAGTTATCGATGTTTATATCTGTGAGGCCATGAATCATCATTGACGACCGGATTGCCTACCACTCGGAACGATCGACGCTTGACGAAACTATGCAAGTTCGTCGCAGATCGGTATATGGTGGGTCGATGTGTCGTGCTTCAAGCTACAAATTGCTATGTCGCAGATTTGCATACGACGAATAGAAGCGGAGGTATAGTTGTTTATATCTGTGAGGTCATGAATCATCATTGACGGCCGGAATGCCTACCACTCGAAACGATCGACGTTTGCCGAAACTATGCAAGTTCTTCGCAGATCGGTATAAAGTGGGTCGATGTGCCGTGTTTTAAGCTACAAATTGCTATGTCGCAGATTTGCATACGACGAATAGAAGCAGAGTTATAGTTGTTTATATCTGTCAGGCCATGAATCACCATTGACGGCCGGATTGCCTACCACACGGAACGACCGACGTTTGCCGAAACTAGGCAAGTTTGTCGCAGATCGGTATAAGGTGGGTCGTTGGGCCGTGTTTTAAGCTACAAGTTGCTGTGTCGCAGATTCGCATACGACGAATAGAGGCGGAGTTATCGATGTTTATATCTGTGAGGCCATTAATCACCATTGACGACAGGATTGCCTACCACTCGGAACGATCGACGTTTGACGAAACTATGCAAGTTCGTCGCAGATCGGTATATGGTGGCTCGATGTGTCGTGTTTTAGGATACAAATTGCTATGTCGCAGATTTGCGTACGACGAATAGAAGCCGAGTTATAGTTGTTTATATCTGTCAGGCCATGAATCACCATTGACGGCCGGATTGCCTACCACACGGAACGACCGACGTTTGCCGAAACTATGCAAGTTTGTCGCAGATCGGTATAAGGTGGGTCGTTGGGCCGTGTTTTAAGCTACAACTTACTATGTCGCAGATTCGCATACGACGAATAGAAGCGAAGTTATCGATGTTTATATCTGTGAGGCCATGAATCATCATTGACGACCGGATTGCCTACCACTCGGAACGATCGACGCTTGACGAAACTATGCAAGTTCGTCGCAGATCGGTATAAGGTGGGTCGATGTGTCGTGCTGTAAGCTACAAATTGCTATGTCGCTGATTTGCATACGACGAATAGAAGCGGAGTTATAGTTGTTTATATCTGTGCGGTCATGAATCATCATTGACGGCCGTAATGCCTACCACTCGAAACGATCAACGTTTGACGAAACTATGCAAGTTCGTCGCAGATCGGTATAAGGTGGGTCGTTGGGCCGTGTTTTAAGCTACAAGTTGCTGTGTCGCAGATTCGCATACGACGAATAGATGCGGAGTTATCGATGTTTATATCTGTGAGGCCATGAATCATCATTGACGACCGGATTGCCTACCACTCGGAACGATCGACGCTTGACGAAACTATGCAAGTTCGTCGCAGATCGGTATAAGGTGGGTCGATGTGTCGTGCTGTAAGCTACAAATTGCTATGTCGCAGATTTGCATCCGACGAATAGAAGCGGAATTATATTTGTCTATATCTGTGAGGCCATGAATCACCATCGACGGCCGGATTGCCTACCACTCGAAACGATCGATGTTTGACGAAACTATGCAAGTTCGTCGCAGATCGGTATAAGGTGGGTCGTTGGGCCGTGTTTTAAGATACAAGTTGCTATGTCGCAGATTCGCATACGACCAATAGAAGCGGAGTTATCGATGTTTATATCTGTCAGGCCGTGAATCACCATTGCCGGCCGGATTGCCTACCACTCGGAACGATCGACGTTTGCCGAAACTATGCAAGTTCGTCGCAGATCGGTATAAGGTGGGTCGTTGGGCCGTGTTTTAAGATACAAATTGCTATGTCGCAGATTCGCATACTACGAATAGAGGCGGAGTTATAGTTGTTTATATCTGTGAGGCCATGAATCACCATTGACGGCAGGATTGCCTACCACTCGGAACGATCGACGTTTGACGAAACTATGCAAGTTCGTCGCAGATCGGTATAAGTTGGGTCGATGTGTCGTGTTTTAAGCTACAAATTGCTATGTCGCAGATTCGCATACTACGAATAGAAGTGGAGTTATAGTTGTTTATATCTGTCAGGCCATGAATCACCATTGACGGCCGGATTGCCTTCCACTCGAAACGATCGATGTTTGACGAAACTATGCAAGTTCGTCGCAGATCGGTATAAGGTGGGTCGTTGGGCCGTGTTTTAAGCTACAAGTTGCTGTGTCGCAGATTCGCACACGACGAATAGAAGCGGAGTTATCGATGTTTATATCTGTGAGGTCATGAATCATCATTGACGGCCGGAATGCCTACCACTCGAAACGATCGATGTTTGACGAAACTATGCAAGTTCGTCGCAGATCGGTATAAGGTGGGTCGATGTGTAGTGCTTTAAGCTACAAATTGCTATGTCGCAGATTTGCATACGACGAATAGAAGCGGAGTTATATTTGTCTATATCTGTGAGGCCATGAATCACCATCGACGGCCGGATTGCCTACCACTCGAAACGATCGATGTTTGACGAAACTATGCAAGTTCGTCGCAGATCGGTATAAGGTGGGTCGTTGGGCCGTGTTTTAAGATACAAGTTGCTATTTCGCAGATTTGCATACGACGAATAGAAGCGGAGTAATAGTTGTCTATATCTGTGAGGCCATGAATCATCATTGACGGCCGGAATGCCTACCACTCGAAACGATCGATGTTTGACGAAACTATGCAAGTTCGTCGCAGATCGGTATAAGGTGGGTCGATGTGTCGTGCTTTAAGGTACAAATTGCTATGTCGCAGATTTGCATACGACGAAGAGAAGCGGAGTAATAGTTGTTTATATCTGTCAAGCCATGAATCACCATTGACGGCCGGATTGCCTTACACTCGAAACGATCGATGTTTGACGAAACTATGCAAGTTCGTCGCAGATCGGTATAAGGTGGGTCGATGTGTAGTGCTTTAAGCTACAAATTGCTATGTCGCAGATTTGCATACGACGAATAGAAGCGGAGTTATAGTTTTCTATATCTGTGAGGCCATGAATCACCATCGACGGCCGGATTGCCTACCACTCGAAACGATCGATGTTTGACGAAACTATGCAAGTTCGTCGCAGATCGGTATAAGGTGGCTCGATGTGTCGTGTTTTAGGCTAAAAATTGCTGTGTCGCATATTTGCGTGCGACGAATAGAAGCGGAGTTATAGTTGTTTGTATCTGTCAGGCCATGAATCACCATTGACGGCCGGATTGCCTACCACTCGGAACGACCGACGTTTGCCGAAACTATGCAAGTTCGTCGCAGATCGGTATAAGGTGGGTCGTTGGGCCGTGTTTTAAGCTACAACTTGCTATGTCGCAGATTCGCATACGACGAATAGAAGCGAAGTTATCGATGTTTATATCTGTGAGGCCATGAATCACCATTGACGACCGGATTGCCTACCACTCGGAACGATCGACGCTTGGCGAAACTATGCAAGTTCGTCTCATATCGGTATAAGGTGGGTCGATGTGTCGTGCTTTAAGCTACAAATTGCTATGTCGCAGATTTGCATACGACGAATAGAAGCGGAGTTATAGTTGTTTATATCTGTGAGGTCATGAATCATCATTGACGGCCGGAATGCCTATCACTCGAAACGATCGATGTTTGATGAAACTATGCAAGTTCGACGCAGATCGGTATAAGGTGGGTCGATGTGTCGTGCTTTACGCTACAAATTGCAATGTCGCAGATTTGCATACGACGAATAGAAGCGGAGTTATAGTTGTTTATATCTGTCAGGCCATGAATCACCATTGACGGCCGGATTGCCTTCCACTCGAAACAAATCGATGTTTGACGAAACTATGCAAGTTCGTCGCAGATCGGTATAAGGTGGGTCGATGTGTCGTGTTTTAAGCTACAAATTGCTATGTCGCAGATTTGCATACGACGAATAGAGGCGGAGTTATAGTTGTTTATATCTGTGAGGCCATGAATCGCCATTGACGGCAGGATTGCCTACCACTCGGAACGATCGACGTTTGACGAAACTATGCAAGTTCTTCGCAGATCGGTATAAGATGGGTCGATGTGTCGTGTTTTAAGCTACAAATTGCTATGTCGCAGATTCGCATACGACGAATAGAAGCGAAGTTATAGTTGTTTATATCTGTCAGGCCATGAATCACCATTGACGACCGGATTGCCTACCACTCGGAACGATCGACGCTTGACGAAACTATGCAAGTTCGTCGCAGATCGGTATAAGGTGGGTCGATGTGTCGTGCTTCAAGCTACAAATTGCTATGTCGCAGATTTGCATACGACGAATAGAAGCGGAGGTATAGTTGTTTATATCTGTGAGGTCATGAATCATCATTGACGGCCGGAATGCCTACCACTCGAAACGATCGATGTTTGACGAAACTATGCAAGTTCGTCGCAGATCGGTATAAGGTGGGTCGATGTGTCGTGCTTTAAGCTACAAATTGCTATGTCGCAGATTTGCATACGACGAATAGAAGCGGAGTTATAGTTGTTTATATCTGTCAGGCCATGAATCACCATTGACGGCCGGATTGCCTACCACTCGGAACGATCGACGTTTGCCGAAACTATGCAAGTTCTTCGCAGATCGGTATAAAGTGGGTCGATGTGCCGTGTTTTAAGCTACAAATTGCTATGTCGCAGATTTGCATACGACGAATAGAAGCAGAGTTATAGTTGTTTATATCTGTGAGGCCATGAATCACCATTGACGGCAGGATTGCCTACCACTCGGAACGATCGACGTTTGACGAAACTATGCAAGTTCTTCGCAGATCGGTATAAGATGGGTCGATGTGTCGTGTTTTTAGCTACAAATTACTATGTCGCAGATTCGCATACGATGAATAGAAGTGGAGTTATAGTTGATTATATCTATGAGGCCATGAATCACCATTGACGGCAGGATTGCCTACCACTCGGAACGATCGACGTTTGACGAAACTATGCAAGTTCTTCGCAGATCGGTATAAAGTGGGTCGATGTGCCGTGTTTTAAGCTACAAGTTGCTGTGTCGCAGATTCGCATACGACGAATAGAGGCGGAGTTATCGATGTTTATATCTGTGAGGCCATTAATCACCATTGACGACAGGATTGCCTACCACTCGGAACGATCGACGTTTGACGAAACTATGCAAGTTCGTCGCAGATCGGTATATGGTGGCTCGATGTGTCGTGTTTTAGGTTACAAATTGCTATGTCGCAGATTTGCGTACGACGAATAGAAGCGGAGTTATAGTTGTTTATATCTGTCAGGCCATGAATCACCATTGACGGCCGGATTGCCTACCACACGGAACGACCGACGTTTGCCGAAACTATGCAAGTTTGTCGCAGATCGGTATAAGGTGGGTCGTTGGGCCGTGTTTTAAGCTACAACTTACTATGTCGCAGATTCGCATACGACGAATAGAAGCGAAGTTATCGATGTTTATATCTGTGAGGCCATGAATCATCATTGACGACCGGATTGCCTACCACTCGGAACGATCGACGCTTGACGAAACTATGCAAGTTCGTCGCAGATCGGTATAAGGTGGGTCGATGTGTCGTGCTTCAAGCTACAAATTGCTATGTCGCAGATTTGCATACGACGAATAGAAGCGGAGGTATAGTTGTTTATATCTGTGAGGTCATGAATCATCATTGACGGCCGGAATGCCTACCACTCGAAACGATCGACGTTTGCCGAAACTATGCAAGTTCTTCGCAGATCGGTATAAAGTGGGTCGATGTGCCGTGTTTTAAGCTACAAATTGCTATGTCGCAGATTTGCATACGACGAATAGAAGCAGAGTTATAGTTGTTTATATCTGTGAGGCCATGAATCACCATTGACGGCAGGATTGCCTACCACTCGGAACGATCGACGTTTGACGAAACTATGCAAGTTCCTCGCAGATCGGTATATGGTGGCTCGATGTGTCGTGTTTTAGGCTACAAATTGCTATGTTGCAGATTTGCGTACGACGAATGGAAGCGGAGTTATAGTTGTTTATATCTGTCAGGCCATGAATCACCATTGACGGCCGGATTGCCTACCACACGGAACGACCGACGTTTGCCGAAACTATGCAAGTTTGTCGCAGATCGGTATAAGGTGGGTCGTTGGGCCGTGTTTTAAGCTACAAGTTGCTGTGTCGCAGATTCGCATACGACGAATAGAGGCGGAGTTATCGATGTTTATATCTGTGAGGCCATTAATCACCATTGACGACAGGATTGCCTACCACTCGGAACGATCGACGTTTGACGAAACTATGCAAGTTCGTCGCAGATCGGTATATGGTGGCTCGATGTGTCGTGTTTTAGGTTACAAATTGCTATGTCGCAGATTTGCGTACGACGAATAGAAGCCGAGTTATAGTTGTTTATATCTGTCAGGCCATGAATCACCATTGACGGCCGGATTGCCTACCACACGGAACGACCGACGTTTGCCGAAACTATGCAAGTTTGTCGCAGATCGGTATAAGGTGGGTCGTTGGGCCGTGTTTTAAGCTACAACTTACTATGTCGCAGATTCGCATACGCCGAATAGAAGCGAAGTTATCGATGTTTATATCTGTGAGGCCATGATTCATCATTGACGACCGGATTGCCTACCACTCGGAACGATCGACGCTTGACGAAACTATGCAAGTTCGTCGCAGATCGGTATAAGGTGGGTCGATGTGTCGTGCTGTAAGCTACAAATTGCTATGTCGCTGATTTGCATACGACGAATAGAAGCGGAGTTATAGTTGTTTATATCTGTGAGGTCATGAATCATCATTGACGGCCGGAATGCCTACCACTCGAAACGATCGACGTTTGACGAAACTATGCAAGTTCGTCGCAGATCGGTATAAGGTGGGTCGTTGGGCCGTGTTTTAAGCTACAAGTTGCTGTGTCGCAGATTCGCATACGACGAATAGATGCGGAGTTATCGATGTTTATATCTGTGAGGCCATGAATCATCATTGACGACCGGATTGCCTCCCACTCGGAACGATCGACGCTTGACGAAACTATGCAAGTTCGTCGCAGATCGGTATAAGGTGGGTCGATGTGTCGTGCTGTAAGCTACAAATTGCTATGTCGCAGATTTGCATACGACGAATAGAAGCGGAGTTATAGTTGTTTATATCTGTGAGGTCATGAATCATCATTGACGGCCGGAATGCCTACCACTCGAAACGATCGACGTTTGACGAAACTATGAAAGTTCGTCGCAGATCGGTATAAGGTGGCTCGATGTGTCGTGTTTTAGGCTACAAATTGCTATGTCGCAGATTTGCATACGACGAATAGAGGCGGAGTTATAGTTGTTTATATCTGTGAGGCCATGAATCACCATTGACGGCAGGATTGCCTACCACTCGGAACGATCGACGTTTGCCGAAACTATGCAAGTTCTTCGCAAATCGGTATAAAGTGGGTCGATGTGCCGTGTTTTAAGCTACAAATTGCTATGTCGCAGATTTGCATACGAAGAATAGAAGCAGAGTTATAGTTGTTTATATCTGTGAGGCCATGATTCACCATTGACGGCAGGATTGCCTACCACTCGGAACGATCGACGTTTGACGAAACTATGCAAGTTCTTCGCAGATCGGTATAAGGTGGGTCGTTGGGCCGTGTTTTAAGCTACAAGTTGCTGTGTCGCAGATTCGCATACGACGAATAGAGGCGGAGTTATCGATGTTTATATCTGTGAGGCCATTAATCACCATTGACGACAGGATTGCCTACCACTCGGAACGATCGACGTTTGACGAAACTATGCAAGTTCGTCGCAGATCGGTATATGGTGGCTCGATGTGTCGTGTTTTAGGTTACAAATTGCTATGTCGCAGATTTGCGTACGACGAATAGAAGCCGAGTTATAGTTGTTTATATCTGTCAGGCCATGAATCACCATTGACGGCCGGATTGCCTACCACACGGAACGACCGACGTTTGCCGAAACTATGCAAGTTTGTCGCAGATCGGTATAAGGTGGGTCGTTGGGCCGTGTTTTAAGCTACAACTTACTATGTCGCAGATTCGCATACGACGAATAGAAGCGAAGTTATCGATGTTTATATCTGTGAGGCCATGAATCATCATTGACGACCGGATTGCCTACCACTCGGAACGATCGACGCTTGACGAAACTATGCAAGTTCGTCGCAGATCGGTATAAGGTGGGTCGATGTGTCGTGCTGTAAGCTACAAATTGCTATGTCGCTGATTTGCATACGACGAATAGAAGCGGAGTTATAGTTGTTTATATCTGTGAGGTCATGAATCATCATTGACGGCCGGAATGCCTACCACTCGAAACGATCGACGTTTGACGAAACTATGCAAGTTCGTCGCAGATCGGTATAAGGTGGGTCGTTGGGCCGTGTTTTAAGCTACAAGTTGCTGTGTCGCAGATTCGCATACGACGAATAGATGCGGAGTTATCGATGTTTATATCTGTGAGGCCATGAATCATCATTGACGACCGGATTGCCTACCACTCGGAACGATCGACGCTTGACGAAACTATGCAAGTGCGTCGCAGATCGGTATAAGGTGGGTCGATGTGTCGTGCTGTAAGCTACAAATTGCTATGTCGCAGATTTGCATACGACGAATAGAAGCGGAGTTATAGTTGTTTATATCTGTGAGGTCATGAATCATCATTGACGGCCGGAATGCCTACCACTCGAAACGATCGACGTTTGACGAAACTATGAAAGTTCGTCGCAGATCGGTATAAGGTGGCTCGATGTGTCGTGTTTTAGGCTACAAATTGCTATGTCGCAGATTTGCATACGACGAATAGAGGCGGAGTTATAGTTGTTTATATCTGTGAGGCCATGAATCACCATTGACGGCAGGATTGCCTACCACTCGGAACGATCGACGTTTGCCGAAACTATGCAAGTTCTTCGCAAATCGGTATAAAGTGGGTCGATGTGCCGTGTTTTAAGCTACAAATTGCTATGTCGCAGATTTGCATACGAAGAATAGAAGCAGACTTATAGTTGTTTATATCTGTCAGGCCATGAATCACCATTGACGGCAGGATTGCCTACCACTCGGAACGATCGACGTTTGACGAAACTATGCAAGTTCTTCGCAGATCGGTATAAGATGGGTCGATGTGTCGTGTTTTAAGCTAAAAATTGCTATGTCGCAGATTCGCATACTACGAATAGAGGCGGAGTTATCGATGTTCATATCTGTGAGGCCATTAATCACCATTGACGACAGGATTGCCTACCACTCGGAACGATCGACGCTTGACGAAACTATGCAAGTTCGTCGCAGATCGGTATAAGGTGGGTCGATGTGTCGTGCTGTAAGCTACAAATTGCTATGTCGCAGATTTGCATACGACGAATAGAAGCGGAGTCATAGTTGTTTATATCTGTAAGGTCATGAATCATCACTGACGGCCGGAATGCCTACCACTCGATACGATCGACGTTTGTCGAAACTATGCAAGTTTGTCGCAGATCGGTATAAGGTGGGTCGATGTGTCGTACTTTAAGCTACAAATTGCTATGTCGCAGATTGAATACGACGAATAGAAGCGGAGTTATAGTTGTTTATATCTGTCAGGCCATGAATCACCATTGACGGCCGGATTGCCTTCCACTCGAAACGATCGATGTTTGACGAAACTATGCAAGTTCGTCGCAGATCGGTATAAGGTGGGTCGATGTGTCATGTTTTAAGCTACAAATTGCTACGTCGCAGATTTGCATACGACGAATAGAGGCGGAGTTATAGTTGTTTATATCTGTGAGGCCATGAATCATTATTGACGGCAGGATTGCCTACCACTCGGAACGATCGACGTTTGACGAAACTATGCAAGTTCTTCGCAGATCGGTATAATTTGGGAGTAGATGTACTAAGGGAGTTCTGGCCCAATGATGACGTCACATGAGTCAGCTGATTGTGACGTCACGTGAGTGACGTCATAATCAGTGACGTCATATCAGTCAGCTGATTGTGACGTCACGTTAGTGACGTCATCATCAGTGACGTCATCACACTACGTTGTAGTACGGTAGGTACATGACCTAGGTTACGTTGTTGTACGAGACATAAACGTTGACGTTGCAAGGTCATTGACTCGTTGTTGTACGAGACATAAACGTTGACGTTGCAAGGTCATTGACTCGTTGGTGTCAGGTTACGTTGTAGTACGGTGGGTACATGACCTAGGTTACGTTGTTGTACGTTGGGTACATGACTACGTTCATTCATTAATTCATTCAATAATTCATTCATACGTTGGGTACGTGTCCACGTTCAAGGTCGTCGGTGATACGTTGCCTCGTTGTACAATGGTACGTGACCACGTTCCGTTGGGTACATGACCACGTTCAAGGTCGTTGGTGATACGTCGTCTTGTTTTACGCTAGGGTACATAACCACAATCATTCACCGAGATGTACACCTAACCGCTGACGTTGTAACTTTACTCGCGGGAGATAGGTACAGAAAATGAGGACACATAGGATTATAATACGAATATTTCTTTATTTTCAGCTAAGCGTATAAAAACATTAATAATTCATAGGATATGGTTTCTTGTAAGCAATACACAATCACTAATACTAAAAGAAGTACAATTATTCGTTGCGAGGCGTATTAGCCGTTCATACGATATCAGGCAATGCCAGCGCCAATAATTCGCAATCGATAATATCGTTACGATCATAACTATTCACAATATCATCTCTATCATATGTGCCGCAATGAATAATATCATTTCTGTGATAATCACTGATGTCACAAATTGCAGCAATCACCTGCTCTTTATCGACAATTTGTTTGTGTCGAACAATTTTTACATAGTTGCGGAATTTGATACTAAGTCTATACGTAATACGCTCTAACTCTTCATACCACAAAGCAATACATTCTTTAAGTTTGAACATAAAATTAAGTTTTGTCGGTTTCAGAAGTATACTATTATCCGCAACCGAAAGTCTAAACATCTTGTATGGATACTTGACGTAAATCCCTATCGTTAACTCAAAAATTTTTATCTCCGAGTTCGATTGCTCGTCCCAAAATTCGTCAGGGTTCGATAGAGATTCCCAAAACAAGTCTTCAATTTCTGTTTGCTTCCGCAGTAGTTGTTGCCAAACATTGTAGTGAAACGTTATTATGTTTCCCCGATTGTCACCGAGCACCAATTGAACGATGGGCGGTGGTCGACGTTAATTCCAATTTCCAAATATCTGTAGGAATATGTGGTATTTTTTTTGCACAATGATTCATCGAGTACATAGTTTCGCGACAATAGAAGCATCGTGTCGTATGAATGTGAAGCGCTGTAAAGAATAAATGAAGCAAATATAATACTGAGTCCATTATTAGATATCATAGACGAAAAAAAAATTAATGTATGTGTTTATGAGACTTACTCATCACGTTTTGTGAACTTTTAATATCATCATCATAATTTGATTCACTTTGATTATGTCTTGAACTGCCGCATACATCCATCTTTTTATCAAGATACGGGTCCGAAAATTTATCCGACAAAAAAAAAATTTAACTCGCACCAGTCTCTCTCTAAAACACGATTAACGCAGTAGACTCATCACTGATCGCCACGAACGAACCATATCCCTTCCAATCGCAAATCCCACTACTGCGCAACCATAGATATGTCGAACGTGACTATGAAACGGATATCAATTATGGTATGAATTAGCAAGATAAACAAAAAATCGGAAAGGTATGTGCAGAGAACACGTGGCTATGAAATGGATATGAATTATGATATGAATTAGCAAAATAAACAAAAAAAATCGGAAAGGTATGTGCAGAGAACACGTGGCAATGAAATGGATATTAATTATGATATGAATTAGCAAAATACACAAAAAATTGGAAAGGTAGGTATGTGCAGAGATATCAACGTCACACGTGGCTATGAAATGGATATCAATTATGATATGAATTAGCAAAATAAACAAAAAAAATCGGAAAGGTATGTGCAGAGATATCAACGCCACACGTAGCTATGAAATGGGTATCAAATATGATATGAATTAGCAAAATAAACAAAAAAATTGGAAAGGTACGTGCAGAGGTATCAACGCAACACGTGACTATGAAAATGGATAGCAATTACGATATGAATCATCAAAAATCTTACGACGTGAAGTACCAAATTAAGCAAATTCGCATCAAATCTTCTTCTACAATTTCAACTCCTGCTAGCATACAAGTCTCCAAGGAAAAATGCATCTTACCTCACCGTGAAAGATGTTATAAGAGGATCACGCGGATCTGTCACATTATGAGTATAGAAACATTGTTCTACAAGCTCACTTCGGTGTTACCATTTTGTTTTCTACTAAGTTTATTATCTCCAATATCGAGTGCAATAATGGCTGATATATCTGTGGAACGGGAATTATTGGATCAAGCCAAGCATGTGTCATCGCTGGACAAATACAACGTTTGGGTTAACGAATTCAACAAATGTCTTAGTGTATTACAAGAAACCGGACGAAGTAAAATTCCGCGATTATCAGTAGGAGGCAGAATATCAGTGGTAGCGCGAATTGCGCGTCTGAAAGGAGTAAAGTGTTCATTGGATAGACGTTTCATCCAGAAGTCCGTAGTTTGGCGCGAGATTGAAGCAGCATTCGAAACGCGTCATCTTACCGGCATTGTAATCAATTTTAATCATATCGAGCCTCGACAATTCAGATGAATAAGAAGGTACCGGGACTGATGAAGGATGAAAACAATGGAATGATAATGCACGAATTTGTTGGTCTGCGATCCAAGATGTATTCGTTCAAGGTGTATGGACAAAACGATCAGAAAAAAATTAAAGGTGTGAAAAGTAATATTGTTGCACGCACAATAAGTTTTGACGATTACATAAAATCTTTGAGAGACTCAATTGAAATAGTGCGTCGCCAATCATGCATAAGGTCAAAGCTGCATGAAGTTTACACTGTTTCTGAAGCGAAGATTGCGTTGAGTCCATACGATGACAAGAGATACATCATACCTGGTTCTACAGAAACGTTACCATGGGGGCATTATAGGATACCGACAGAAAACACATAATTGAGAAGAAAATACATTTATTATTGTAAACATGTACATAAATTGAAAAGACATGTATATAAATTGAAAAAACAATTATTTAACAATAAACATGTTTTATAAGATATTGTTCTTATGTATCCACGAATTATGTGATTTGTCAAAGCCTAACCATTTTACATAAACGTTATCATTTTTCCTTCGCAGCACCTTTTCAACCAAATGAATGTTAGGATCAGCAGTAAGACGCAGTTCATGTTCATAGAATCCTCCCGCGACAGGGTTTCCGTTAGAGTCCTTGAGGAGATAGGTTACAGGACTAGTTATCTGCACTTTGTCGATGGAAAATACCTCTGTGCTCCAATTCGGTGTATAACCCTTATCGAAAACTGTTTTGAACTTGCTCACACGTACAGAATCGCCGACTTTGAACTTTGCAGGTGCGGCAATCTTTATATTATTGTACACCGTTTTTAACAGTTTATTGGCAATGGCTGGAGTAACATCCACAGGGCGCATACCAATAGTTCGATGCTTTTGTTAATTATAATCCATAATTAAACGTGGTAGGGCATCGATCCATCTGTAGGTTCCATTGAGTGTAAAAAGTTTCCACATTTTATTCTTTAACGTACGATTGAATCGTTCAACAACAGATGCCTTCATAACCGAATATGTTGAGTAATGGTTAATATCATGTTTCTTCAAAAGTGCTTGCATAGAGACGTTGTAAAATTCCTTTCCTCTATCAGTTTGCAAATTTTTTGGACATCTTCCATCGTTGTCGAATTATTGTGGAGAATGCATCGGCTACATCTTTTCCACTCTTACTTTTTAACGGTGCGGCCCAAGCATACTTGCTCAACACATCAATAACCGTAAGTATGTAGTGGTAACCCTTGTTGAGCCGTGAATATGGACGCATCTCAACGACATCTGCTTGCCACAGATCGTCATATCCTCGCACTATAACTCTCCTACGGGGGAAAGATCTTCTTGCTGAGGAATGTATGAAATGCTTCTCCTCTTTATACATTTTTTGCGACTCTAGTTTATATTGAGGCGATCATCTATATTTATTGGAGCCAAAGTAGATAATGTGCCTACATTATCGATATCATGTCGCAGCGATTGTATTTCTTGTTCGATGAGACCTAATCTGCTCTCGATGGTTTCTAGCCGCTCTCTAAAAATCCGCATGATGTTTTCGACATATGATTTATTAGCTGCGTCGCTATCCAACTGTGGCTCGGCAATATGCTGAATCTTGCGTGATCTCGCATCAAAACCGCGTGATGTTAGACAAAGTGCATTGCTGCGCACATAATTTCGAAGCATTCCACTCCATTTATAATAGTCCATAGATAGTCTACTTTTGTCTCGCGAGGATCCAAATTTATTGATCGACATTTCCATGCGAACTGACACATTTGGCTTGAAGCTTGATTCAATTTATAATAAAACCAGCCTCCCGAAGTTCCTCGATGATTGATTGAAATTCGTTGCCATGAGTATTATTACCAGCATGACGTGAAGCTTCGAGCAAACGCAAACGGTCCACTAACTCGTTGGGATCGTTCCAATAAACGTAATCGATTGAATTATTGTTTAGTATCATTGTCGGAGATTCGGTGAAACCTCGACCAACCTTTCTTTTAAATAGTAAGGGGCCAATTATATGTTTGTACTTGTATCCTTTATTACCTAATATAGGATTTCGTACATTGTGTTCACGTCTGTGAGCATTCGTTGCCAGCAATATGTCTCTATACTTTTCTTTATCAGCTTCGGTGTAGATGGCATCATTGGGGAATCTTTTGAAAATAAGTTCATAAATACCGGGTGTTCCCACATATCGCACATCTCCTATGAATATATTATCATTTTTATCCACATCAAAACGCTTATCACCAAGCATCATTCCATTGTCGCTAAAATATACTCCATAAACATAATCCATCTCATTATTTTTATCACTGCGCAGAATTTCCCCCACATATTTTTGTCCAAGTTGTCCTAAATGGGTACGCAACATTTCCTGCCCATCAAATGTTTCGAGTTCGCGTCTAACTGATGTTGCTAATGGCTCGTTTGAGGTTTCAAAGATATCTTCATCGACATGCTGTGAATGTACAGACGAAGGTTCACGCGGCGCATTTTCATCAGCATGCGTTGGCATTCCATGGCTTATGATCGGAGCAGAACTTTGCATATTTGTGAACCGCCTCTTCGTCTCAATTGGTGTAGACGATAACAACGAACGGTCCATGGAAACGTTTGAACGTTTCCTCTTACATAATTTCTTTCGCAGTGGCACGTTTCTATCAGGAACTGGTGTCGCATTCGCTGACTCTGCAGATATTTCTTCCACTGAGGTGTCAGATTTCTCGTTGCTAACATTCTCCGCAATCTGTTTTAGAGGATTGATGATAGGCTTCAATTGTCGCTCCAAGGTCATATCTTCCTCAATCCTGCCAGTTTTCAAAGCGCGATATTTTTTGCGAATCGATTCACTGGTTTTGGCAATCTCCCTCACAACTTTTTCACGATCATTGATCTCTATACCGGCACCACTTGTTTTCGCCATCGCTGCAAAATGATGCTCCAACACCTCAATGAATGTATTTTTACGATCGCACAATGAACACTAAGTGGTTCACAGCATTGCGAAGTCGTTAAATCCCTTCCTATAGCGCCCATGCGTCATGGAACTGTCCTTGTCTATTACGACAAAACCATATTTGCGCTGCCAACATTTATTAAACAATTCGCAAAAGTTCTGGTATGACATATCCGTGTTTACATGATCATTATATAAATGTTTTAAATTAGTACCATCCTGTCTAAAAATAATCAATAGATTTGCATTATCACGAATGAGATGTTTAGGTATTTTCGCATATGTTTGACAAAGATAGAAACAGTCAACGTTTGAGTGGCGGCCCATGGCGAAGTATTCCCTTATCGCATCTTGCTTATCACATGCTACGTCATCGAAAACAAAGATTGAATTCGGCAGAGCTTCGGCAGGAGGAATTACCTCGCTATTATTGGAAAAAGTGAAGTATCCAATTTCATCAATTGCCAACATTAAATTCTCCAAATAGCGATATTTTGGTTGTTGTAACGATTTCGAGTACACGTATAAGTTTTCAAAATGCAATCCCTGTGGGCTTTCCAATAAGCTCATCAGCACGTTGGTCTTACCACAATTCGATGGACCGCAAATGATACCTCGTATGGCGCTAGGTAGCATGTTTCCATGCTTGCGTGATTCATTTTTTGATATTAACTGAGTCTTTTCATCAAAATTTTTTACACAGATCGTCGTAGGTTGCCGTACAAAACGCATGTTTTCACCAATACTAAACACCGTTTGATAAACGATATTTTAACGTTGGAGGTTCATATATATATAGGATGTGCAACCGAAATATGTTTAGTTTCTAAAAGGTTTTTAAATCTGTCTGATTAAGTCAAGATTTGAGTACATCTAGTATTCCCATTCAGATAATTATTCACATTTCAAAAACTTATTGTTTGACTGTGATAAATGCCATCGGGTAATGTGAAAATTGGTGGAGGTTTGTTAAATCGCATGATAAATGCGCTACCCTTCGAGTTGCATATTCCGGGATATCAATTTTGTGGTCCTGGTACTCATTTGAGAAAACGGTTAGCTAGAGGTGATCAAGGTGTTAATCCGCTGGATGCAGCGTGTCGCGATCACGATATTGCATACTCCTTAAGCGACAGCTTAGATAAGAGACACGCCGCAGATAAAATACTTGCTAACAAGGCGAAAGAACGTATTGTCAGCAGAAATTCTACACTCGGTGAGAAAGCTGCCGCCACAGCCGTGTGGGCAGCAATGAACGCTAAGACGAAAGTGGGTATGGGCTTAAAGAAAATAGTGAAAAAACGTGTCAAGAAAGTATCTAAAAAAAAGCGCATACTTCCGATAGCAAAACGTGGTGGCATTTTACCATTTATTCCGATATTAGGAGCTCTCGGTTCGCTTATTGGTGGGGCTGCTGGGGTTGCGAAGGCGGTGAATGATAACAAGGCTGCCCAACGTCAGCTACTGGAGATACAACGCCACAATCGTTCCATGGAAGGTCGTGGACTTTATCTCACACCATATAAGCGTGGGAAGGGTATTGATGGGAAAAAAAAGAAAAATAAAAAAAAAATTCAGTCGATAGTGAAATTACCAACAGGTGTCACTACTAACATACAATTGCAACGTTTGGCTGAGCGTATGCGTATCCCATTTTTTAGAGGTGTTTTCATGCGCAACACATTGCCCGCATCACCGTGGATGAATGAAAACGCTATAATAAATTTAGATGATATCGAAGGACCTGGCACTCACTGGGTAGCCTATGCGAAGAGAGGTAATCGTGTGATATATTTTGACAGTTACGGTAATCTCCGACCTCCTAAGGAATTTGTTGACTATATACAAAAATATGTGATACAGATTGAGTACAATTATTCATCTCATCAGCGTTACAATCAGAACATTTGCGGACAACTCTGTTTACAATTTCTGCAGACTGTTGGTAAAAAATTCGAGCATTAACATTTCTATATTGGTGTTTCTAGTCGATCGTTAGCATTGAACATGTCATATACGTTTACACTGACGGGAAAGAGTAGCACATTAGTTGCAAACTACTTCCCAGCTATTGATCTGACTGATGATCACTATGAACTCGGTTTGATGGCGTTTGAAACTTATAACACAATACCAAATGTAACAACATTAAATAATAAGTTTTATTTTGATCAAGATGACAAAGAAATTGTTATTCCCGAGGGATCTTATGAATTGCATGATATATATCAGTATCTGAAACATAGAATATTGGAAATATCTTCTGGCGTGGACCAGACAATTAAAAGCGACGTGACTGCAGCCGGTATTGATAAGGGTGACGATGATGGAGAAGATTCTCTGATTATTCGCGCGAATCCAAACACAATGCGATGTGAGATCAAAAGTGCCTATAGTATAAACTTCGCCAAGCCAAATACCATCGCATCGATCTTAGGATTTTGGCCTGGCCGCATTTTACCCAAACATCAATGGCACAAATCTGATTTGTCGATTAACATCTTTGATGTAAATATTATTCGACTTGATTGTAACATTACAACTGGAGCATACTGCAATGACAAATCTGTACATACAATACATGAATTTTCACTCAGCGTTCCACCGGGATATAAAATATCTGAAACGCCAGCTCAGATCATTTACCTTCCAATCTTTGTGCGAAGCATTACTAATTTAACAATTCGCGTTGTTGATCAGGACGGTCAACTGCTTAATTTTCGTGGAGAAGAAATCGCAGTGAGGTTGCATGTGCGGCGGCGATAACGTTGGAACAAATATATTAAATGAAATGCTTGTGCTGAATGCGACAGATCAGTTTAAAAGCGTTGAAAATAATTCGCTTGGAAACAACACTGTAAACGTTGCCAACAAGTCGTGCAGTTGCACTGTGAAGAAGAAGACTCTCACTGCGGAAAACATCGTATTTTTAAAATCGTTAGGATTTGTCGTGTCGGCTGAAGCGCAATTATCAAGATGATTGATGTTCTGAATATTCAGAGTGAGCCCATCTTCGACGATCGCATCGTCAGGATCGAGTCTCACACATACAATCCATATGCAAATGCAACTTTCGGTCCTAACGATGAAATACGAATACCCATACAACAACAAGATTTGTATACGCTCCCATGCGAAAGTTTTCTCTACATTGAAGGTAAATTGGAACAACCTACGGCTGCTGATGCGGATTCTGTTTTGGGTCTAGTCAGCAATTGTGTAGCATTCATGTTCGACGAAATCCGTTATGAACTGGATGGTGTGGAGGTTGATCGCTGCAGAAACGTGGGTATAACAAGTACTCTAAAAAATTATGTATCGCTAACACCTGACAAAGGAAGAATGTTGAAGAATGCTGGATGGGATATTAATGATAATCTACCGAACGGATATTTCAATTTCTGCGTTCCACTGAACACATTATTAGGGTTTTGTGAGGATTACAAACGGATCGTTATTAATGCGCGACACGAATTAATTTTAATACGGTCGCGGAATGATTATAACTGTGCTATAGGAAATGCTGTGTCAGATCCGAAACTTGAATTATTTAAAATTCAGTGGCGAATGCCTCACGTTGTATTGAACGATGTAAACAAATTGGCTTGTTGCGAACATTGGAAAGCGGTCGATACCTAGCTATGAGTTTTCGTTCGTGGGATTTGTATGAATTTCCTCTCCTGCAAAGTACAACCAAACATTCATGGGCTGTCAAGACAGCGACACAAATTGAGAAACCTCGATATGTCATCTTTGCTCTGCAGACCGATAGAAAAAATAATCTGATTGCTAATGCTAGCATATTCGATGAATGTAAATTAACAAATGTTCGGCTATGTCTGAATTCAGATTTTTATCCGTATGATGCTATGAATATGGATTTTGAAAAGAAGAAATATAGTATTTTGTATGAGATGTATGCCCACTTCCGCAAGTCATATTACGGATCCGACCATGGTGGAGCGCTGCTCGATGCCAATCAACTCCTTAAGTATGGGCCTATTGTGGTAATTGATTGTCCTAGGCAGAATGAGTCTATAAAAAGCGCAACAGTAGACGTAAGGATTGAATTTGAATGTAAAGAAAATGTTCCACCAAATACTACGGCCTACTGCTTGATACTACATGATCGCTTAATTGAGTATAGTCCGCTAACGAATGTTGTACGCAAAGTAAGCTAAATGACTTTATCTAATAGATGTATAAAAATATGTTTATGAATTATATTATCTATAGAGATATAAATAAAACAATTTCAAATAATTTTTTGTTGATGTTCACTATTAAACCCCCCACCCCTTTTTTCTTTTTCCCCTCCTCTTTTGTATTTAAAATTCCGCTAGGCGAGAACTATTTGCTGCACTGTGTGTGGGACGTGGAGATAAGGGGATATAAATATATAATCTTTTTAATATAATCAATTAATTTATTAATAATTTTCTAAAAACCATTTTCGGAACACCGATATTTCAACTGCTGGGCAGTGTATCGGTGTTCCGTTTCTACCAATCGTCTTTTCATGTAAATAACAGTTGTGTACATTGGTATTATATTTTATATTAGCTATTAATGTATTAAATTTCGGACACCCTAATGTTTCTAAATTGCAATTTTTGATATACATCTCATCTAAATTTTTTTTTTCTAAACTACCACCCTTATACGCTACAACGGGATCCTCATATCTAGATATAAAGTCACTAATCACATCATATATATCATGTTGCTCGTACTCCTCCTGACCATAATCAGGGAATCTTATCCCGTGGATATTATGGTAGACGTACATGGCACTTTTTTTATCTTTTACAGATAAAAAGTCAAAAACTTTATGCAAGTAAAATTCGGCTTTTTTCATCTCCCCGTCCATGGCCACAATGGCCATATCCTTTACCATAAACTTTCCCTCTACCATGAACCCATCCATGTCCATTATATGGGTCACTTGTGAACACTATGAAAAAAAAATAAAAAACAGTTTCTTAAAATAGTTATAACACGGGTTTGAATTAGTAACACACACCACATCTAACCCATTTTGAATAAATGTCTTACCTCCATCTTCTCAGATATATTGATGTCTATTTACAATCCAATGTTAATCTAATGCGAAAAATGGTAACACCGAAGTGAGCTTGTAGAACAATGTTTCTATACTCATAATGTGACAGATCCGCGTGATCCTCTTATAACATCTTTCACGGTGAGGTAAGATGCATTTTTCCTTGGAGACTTGTATGCTAGCAGGAGTTGAAATTGGAGAAGAAGATTTTTGATGATTCATATCGTAATTGCTATCCATTTTCATAGTCACGTGTTGCGTTGATACCTCTGCACGTACCTTTCCAATTTTTTTGTTTATTTTGCTAATTCATATCATATTTGATATCCATTTCATAGCCACGTGTGGCGTTGATATCTCTGCACATACCTTTCCGATTTTTTTGTTTATTTTGCTAATTCATATCATAATTGATATCCATTTCATAGCCACGTGTGACGTTGATATCTCTGCACATACCTACCTTTCCAATTTTTTGTGTATTTTGCTAATTCATATCATAATTAATATCCATTTCATTGCCACGTGTTCTCTGCACATACCTTTCCGATTATTTTTGTTTATTTTGCTAATTCATATCATAATTCATATCCATTTCATAGCCACGTGTTCTCTGCACATACCTTCCCGATTTTTTTTGTTTATTTTGCAAATTCATATCATAATTGATATCCATTTCATAGTCACGTTCGACATATCTATGGTTGCGCAGTAGTCAGCATTTTGATGGGTGGGGGATTTCTCATAGGAGGGGATATGGTATGCTCGTTGCGATGACTGTAGAGCCTACTGCATTAGTCGTGTTTTGGGGAGAAGGATTGGTGTAGGTAGCGAAGAGTGAGCTACATTTTTTGTCACGTTTTATTGGACTTGTACCTTGACGGAAAGATGGATATAAGTGTTGGTGCAAGATATTACAATCCAATTGAACCACAAAATAGTGGAGAAGTTAAACATTTCATGAAACGTGAACGTGAACGTGAACGGTGAGTGTCATAAACGAATACCATAATGAATTTTTTTTCTATGATAACTATTACAGAATTCAGTATGTATGTATGTATGTATGGTTTTATTACCGATCCCCTCTGGGTTACAGTTTCTTTACATTATTCTCTTACTCTCTACCGCCTCTTACTCTATTTCTTAACTCTATACCTTATCCTACGCCTTTACGCCTTTTCGCCACGCCTTTTCGCTACTTCGCTACGTCTTTACATCTTTTCGCTCCGCCTTTTCGCTTCGCCTTATACTACTAACTTGACCTCCGCTCTCCGCATTTCTTATCGCTCTTCCACCACCGCCTACGTCCACCTCCTGACCCCCATCGCTCTCCCCCTCTTCCCCCCTCCCTCCCCTCTCCTTCGCACACACCTCCTCCCGTCCTCTCTCTCTCACTCTCTCACTCTCTCTCTCTCCCTCTCTCTCTCTCTCCCGTGGCTTCCGTTTCCTTCCTCTCATACTCTCTCCTCTCATCCCTCCTCACACCTCCACCATTCTCCTCCCCCCCTTCCTTCTCCTTCACTACTCTTCTCCTCCTCTCCTCTAATTTTCTCAACCATTCTTCTCCTTCCCCTCCCCCTCCCAACACCCTTTTTGCATTCTCCCTCCATGCCCCTCTCTCTCTCTGATCTCCTTCCCACCCCTCACACCTCTCCCACACGTGTTCCCACGTTTCCTCCTCTTCCCCACATACTCTACACACCCTTTCCTTCTCCTTCTCCCAATATCTCCCCCTTTTTATTTCATTCCCCATTCTGGCCCTCGCTATCCTCCTCTTTCTTTCGTCTGACCACAACTTGTTTTTTATATATGCCGGTATCCCTTGTCCCTTTATTCTCCCATACCACTCATTGCTTCTTGATTTTTCTATTTTCCCCTCTCTTTCTCTCCTCTGCATCTCCCTATCCCTTCTTTCCAGCTCCTCGAAACCCTCCTCGTTCCCCTCTGTTACTCCTCTTAATTCAAAGAACCTTCATCTTTCCATCTCCCATCTCCCTGTTGCTTTTCCTTTTCTCCCTCTCTCCTCCATCTCCTCCCAGCACTTCCTTGCTATTTCTCCTCCCTTTCCTTCTCTCACCCTTTCCCCACATCTCCATGCCCTCCTGCCTGCCCTTACCCTTATCAGCTCCCTTCCCATTTCCTCCCTTACCATATACCCCGGTGTGACCCATTCTACTCCCATTACCCATTTTAAATATCTTTCCTGTAGTCTCTCCACCTCTTTTCTTTCTCTCCATCCCCAAATCTCTGCTCCGTATTCCATTACTGGCCACACCAGGGTATCGAACAGCCAGATTCTCCTTTCCCAATCCCTCTCCCACAACCTCTTCCCCAAGCCCCACACCTCCCGCATCACCATTGCTGCCTTCTTTATCCTCTCCTTAACGTGTGCCTCTTGACTCCCGTTTTGTTGAATAACGTATCCTAAATACTTTGTCTCCCTCACCTCCTCCAACCTTCCCCCCTTCCACCTCCAATCCGCTCTCCTTCTCCTCCCCCCTCCCTCCCTGAACCTTATTATCTTCGATTTCTTTGTATTTAGTTCGAGGCCCTTCCTATCCAGATATCTCTCTAACCGTGGTATCAGTGCTCTCATCCCATCCTCGTCCTCCGCCATCACCACCACGTCATCCGCGCATGATAATGTGTAAACTCTTCTTCCCCCCAGCCGGATTCCTCCCCACTTCCCTCTCTCCATATTCTCTTCTATGTCCGCTAATAGTATATTGAATAGCATTGGACTCAATGGACATCCCTGTCTCAGGCCCCTTGCGAGCCAAAACCTCTCCCCCCCCTCACCTTCATGCCTTACCGCGCACCTCATCTCCCTCATAATCTCCTCCGCCCTCCTGGTCAGTCCCTCCCTTACCCCCCTTTCCCTCATCGCCTCTGCAACTTTCTTCCTGTCTATTGAGTCGAATGCCGCCTTCAAGTCTATAAACAGTGCTATACCTCCCGCCCTCCTCCCTCCTCTCTGCCTGTCCATCAAGTAGTTTAGCGCAAATATATTGTCAATTGTACCTCTTCCTCTCCTAAAGCCCGCTTGCCCCTCTCCCAGCATTCCCTTTCCTTCCACCTCCTCCCTCAGTCTCTCTGTTAGTATCGCTGTGTAGATCCTATATAGGGATGGCATAATTGTCACCCCTCTATAGTCCTCCACCCTTTTCCCCTCTCCTTTTTTCCTTACTGGGACTATTTCTCCCACTTTCCATTCCTCCGGCCATCCCTCCCCCCTCCACACCCTATTACACATCTCCCAACCCTCCCTTCTTATCTCTTCTCCCCCATATTTCCAAACTTCATTTGGAATCCCGTCCAACCCTATTGCCTTTCCATCCTTCAATTTCTTCACCGCTTTTTCCCATTCGTCCCATCCTATCTCTCTTTCTTCATCCTCCCCTCTCCCATTCTCCTCCCCCTTTCCTATCACCACTTTCTCTTTGACTCCCCCTAGCAGTTTTCTGAAGTACTCTTCCCATTCCTCCCTACTAATACTGCTCTCTATGCCTTTCTTCTTTTTCCTCTGCTTCTTCAATATCTCCCATACCTCCCCCTCCGTCCTCGCTTTCCCTGCCTCCCTCACCATCCTGTCCCTTTCTTCCTCCTTTTTTCTTGCACATATTTCTCCGTATTTTTTCTTTCTTTCCCTATATTCTCCTCCTTCTCCCCTTACTTTTCTCCATCTCCTCAGTTCCCTTCTTAATTTTTCTTTTTCCTCCTTACATTCATCGTCCCACCACCTCTTCCTCCCCCTCCCCCTTTTCCCCTCCCCCCTTCCTCTTCTTTCCCTAATGCTTCCCTTATCCTTCTTTCTAACTCTTTTATCTCTTACTGCACATCTCCTCTCTCCCTTCCTCTTTTGCCCACCTTCTCCACAAATTCCTTTCTCCCCCTCTCATCCCATCTCCCCCTCCATCTTCTTTTCCATTCTCCCTTGTTCTCTTTCCCCTCTTTCTTTTTACCTTTAATCCATGCCACCAATGGATGATGATCTGACTCCACCCTGTCCTCTACTTCCATCCTCTCTAACCCCTCCCATGTGTCCCTGTCTCCTACTATGCAGTCTATCACCGTCCCTCTCCCCCCTCCCGTGAACGTCCATTCCCCCTCCCTATCACCCTCCACCCCTCCGTTACCAATCGCCCATCCCCTCTGCTCTATAAATTCTATTAGCCTCTCTCCTTCTTTATTCTTTTTCTTGTCCTTCGATTTCCTTCTTCTCTCATTGTCCTCTTTCCCTTCCCCTTCCTCCCATAATCCTCCCTCTTCCCCCGTCCTCGCGTTGAAGTCCCCTCCTATTATTATCTTTTCCCCTTCTCCCCCCTTCCCCATCCATCTTTCCAACTCTTTTAACTTCTCTTCTATATCTCCATTTATATAAACTCCTACTACGCACCATTTTTCTTTCCCAAGCATCAACCTACTCTCCATTATTCCTTCTACTTTCCTCTCCCCATCCCCCCCTCCCTGCCTGTTTAGTCCTCTTCTCACTCCTTTTAACATCCCCCCTATCGCCCTGCCTTTCTTCTTCTCCCTCCTTGCTAGTTGTACTTCCCATTCGTATTCCCCCGGTAACTTTCCCTTTAACCTCTCCCAACCTTTTTCCTCCAGCCATGTTTCCAACATTGTCACCACATCCCACTTTTTCACTCCCTCCCAAAATCCCCTGTCTTTTCTTTCCAGTCCCGCAACGTTCCAGAATGCCACTTTCCAGTATTCCTTTACTTCCCTCTTCCCCTCCCCCTTCCCTCGTCCTACCTTCTCTCTTCTCTCTTCCCTTCTCCCTATTTCCCCTCTTCCTTCTGTGTTTATCCTATCTCCCCCTTTCCTCGCCCCGCTTCTTCCCCCTTTTCCTTTACCTTTTCTCCCTGCTCCGTTGCCACTTGCCTCTCCCATTCTTTCAATTCCTCCTTCTCTTCATCCCACCTCCACCATTTTCCCTCTATTTGTAGTTTTCCATAGCCTACCCAAACTCTCCTCCCCTTCCTTCTCTCTTCCCACGCCTTCTCCTCTATTTTCCATTTCATTCTTCTTTCCTTCCACGTCAGGTCATCCTCTATCTTCACCCCACTTTCTCTTATCTTCCCTCTGTTTATCATTACTTCTCTCCTTTTCTCTATGTCTTTTAGTCTTATTAACGCGTGTCTCCCCTCCTTTCCTCCTTTTCCTATATCCTTTATATCCTCTATCCCTTCTTTTATTCCTATTTGTCCCAACAGTTCCTCTATCTCCTTTATCTTTTCCTTCCCTACTTTCTTTAGCCCCTTTACAACTATGTTTCTCCTTCTCTCTTCCCTCTCCCTCATTTCCCATCTTTTCTCCACATTCTTTATCTTCTGCTCTAGCTCTTCTACTTTCTCTCCTTTTTTCTCTCCAATCCCTACTTCTATCTTATCCATTCTCTCCTCTATCCCCCTTATTTTCTCTTTCATCTCCTCTTTTTCCTTTCCCCATCTCTCTCTCTCTTCCCTCATCTCTTTTTTCACGTTCTCCATTTCCACTTCCAGCTTTACCTTTATATCCCCTACCATTTCTTTTATTGTTGTCATCGAGCACTTGATCATCTCTTTCATCTCCTCTAGTTCCCTGTTCCTTTCTGCCTTCCCCTCTCCCTCCACTCCCTCCCCTTCTTTCCCCTTGCCTTGCTCTCCTCTCCCTTCCTTCTTATTAGGCGATCCTTGCACCCTTTTTCCTGTTTTGAATATCCACCCCTCTTCCCCTGTATCCGTGCCTTCCTCCAACTCTAAATCCCTCTTTCTCTTCCACCATTCCTCAATGTTTCCTTCATATCCTGCTTTTTCCCTCCCTTTTCTATTCCCTTTTTCACTCATGCTTCTTCCTCTCTCTACTTTATCGACTTCTGCCTCTATTCTACTGTTCTCCTCGTTTCTACTTTCCCCGCTAGGTGTCTCCCTATTTCCTCTGCCCTCTTTCTTTGCTCCTAACCTTACTCCTTTCTCTTCCTCCTTTTCCCTTCCTTTTCTCCTTCTCTCCTTCACCTCCAGCTCTCCCTACACTTCCACCGCTACCTCTCCTTACCCTTCCACTATCCCTTTATCCCTCCTAACCCTTTTCTCCCTTTTGCCTTCCCTTCGCCCTAATTATCACCACACACACTCACAGCCACGCTTTCTCACTTTCACTCCGGAAACGGAAGTCCTACAGAATTCAGTATTTATACCATTAATTTCTATCTCAGGGCATCGAGTTCATCCAAGATGGCGTTTGTATTGGCACGAAGATATCCACTAACCGCGTCATGTTTCAAACACTTGGAAATTTGTATTGCTGTTGGACCACCGGCTGTCGTTCAATTGGTGCTCGGTGACAACAGGGGGAACAAAATATTGCTTCCATACAATGTTTATAGACACATTCTGCGAAAACGTGCAGAAATAGAAAACATGTTTTGTGAACAGCAATCAACCTCGGAGATCAAAATTTTCGAGTTAACGATAGGGACTTGCATCATGTATGCGACAAAGATGTACAAACTTTCGATTGCGGACAATACTATACTCATGAAACCGCCAACATTTCATTATATGCTTGAACTGAAAGAATGTGTGGCATTGCGGTATGAAGAGTTGCATGGTATTGCACGTAAGGTTAGTACAAAGTTCAACAACTTTGTAGAAATTGTTCGAAACAAACAACTTCAAACCAACCAATTTATTGATGAGGAGCAGGCGATCGCTGCAATTCGTGACAGCGCTGATTATGATTGTAATGATATTATCGATTGCGAATTATTGGCGCTGGCATCGTTCGATATCTTAAAAATTGCTAATACGCCTCGCGATGATTAATTATACATGTTTTTTAGAATTAGTAATTGTGTATTGCTTATAAGAACTCATATCCTGTGAATTATCCTTATCTGAAAATAAAGAAATATTCGTAATATAATCCCGTGTGCCCTTATTTTATATACCCATCTCCCGCGAGTAATGTTGCAACGTCAGCTGTTAGGTCGACAACATGGTATGCACCTATGTCCCGCGAGTAAAGTTGCGACGTCAGCGATTAGGTCTGCAACTCGGTTAAACGACAAGACGATGTGTAGCGACGTGGTTATGTACCCTAGCGTAAAACAAGACGACGTATCACCGACGACCTTGAACGTGGTCACGTACCACCCGTACAACGAGGCAACGTATCACCAACGACCTTGAACGTGGTCACGTACCCAACGTATGAATGAATTATTGAATGAATTGATGAATGAACGTAGTCATGTACCCAACGTACAACAACGTAACCTAGGTCATGTACCCACCGTACTACAACGTAACCTGACACCAACGAGTCAATGACCTTGCAACGTCAACGTTTATGTCTCGTACAACAACGAGTCAATGACCTTGCAACGTCAACGTTTATGTCTCGTACAACAACGTAACCTAGGTCATGTACCTACCGTACTACAACGTAGTGTGATGACGTCACTGACGTGACGTCACAATCAGCTGACTGATATGACGTCACTGATTATGACGTCACTCACGTGACGTCACAATCAGCTGACTCATGTGACGTCATCATTGGGCCAGAACTCCCTTAGTACATCTACTGATGGGTCGATGTGTCGTGTTTTAAGCTACAAATTGCTATGTCGCAGATTCGCATACTACGAATAGAAGTGGAGTTATAGTTGTTTATATCTGTCAGGCCATGAATCACCATTGACGGAAGGATTGCCTTCCACTCGAAACGATCGATGTTTGACGAAACTATGCAAGTTCGTCGCAAATCGGTATAAGGTGGGTCGTTGGGCCGTGTTTTAAGCTACAAGTTGCTGTGTCGCAAATACGCATACGACGAATAGAAGCGGAGTTATCGATGTTTATATCTGTGAGGCCATTAATCACCATTGACGACAGGATTGCCTACCACTCGGAACGATCGACGTTTGACGAAACTATGCAAGTTCGTCGCAGATCGGTATAAGATGGTTCGATGTGACGTGTTTTAAGCTACAAATTGCTATGTCGCAGATTCGCATACGACGAATAGAAGCGAAGTTATCGATGTTTATATCTGTGAGGCCATGAATCACCATTGACGACCGGACTGCCTACCACTCGGAATGATCGACGCTTGACGAAACTATGCAAGTTCGTCGCAGATCGGTATAAGGTGGGTCGATGTGTCGTGCTTCAAGCTACAAATTGCTATGTCGCAGATTTGCATACGACGAATAGAAGCGGAGTTATAGTTGTTTATATCTGTGAGGTCATGAATCATCATTGACGGCCGGACTTCCTACCACTCGAAACGATCGATGTTTGACGAAACTATGCAAGTTCGTCGCAGATCGGTATAAGATGGGTCGATGTGTCGTGTTTTAAGCTACAAATTGCTATGTCGCAGATTCGCATACGACGAATAGAAGCGAAGTTATCGATGTTTATATCTGTGAGGCCATGAATCACCATTGACGACCGGATTGCCTACCACTCGAAACAATCGACGTTTGCCGAAACTATGCAAGTTCGTCGCAGATCGGTATAAGGTGGGTCGATGTGCCGTGTTTTAAGCTACAAATTGCTATGTCGCAGATTTGCATACGACGAATAGAAGCAGAGTTATAGTTGTTTATATCTGTGAGGCCATGAATCACCATTGACGGCAGGATTGCCTACCACTCGGAACGATCGACGTTTGACGAAACTATGCAAGTTCTTCGCAGATCGGTATAAGATGGGTCGATGTGTCGTGTTTTTACCTACAAATTGCTATGTCGCAGATTCGCATACTACGAATAGAAGTGGAGTTATAGTTGTTTATATCTGTCAGGCCATGAATCACCATTGACGGAAGGATTGCCTTCCACTCGAAACGATCGATGTTTGACGAAACTATGCAAGTTCGTCGCAAATCGGTATAAGGTGGGTCGTTGGGCCGTGTTTTAAGCTACAAGTTGCTGTGTCGCAAATACGCATACGACGAATAGAAGCGGAGTTATCGATGTTTATATCTGTGAGGCCATTAATCACCATTGACGACAGGATTGCCTACCACTCGGAACGATCGACGTTTGACGAAACTATGCAAGTTCGTCGCAGATCGGTATAAGATGGTTCGATGTGACGTGTTTTAAGCTACAAATTGCTATGTCGCAGATTCGCATACGACGAATAGAAGCGAAGTTATCGATGTTTATATCTGTGAGGCCATGAATCACCATTGACGACCGGACTGCCTACCACTCGGAATGATCGACGCTTGACGAAACTATGCAAGTTCGTCGCAGATCGGTATAAGGTGGGTCGATGTGTCGTGCTTCAAGCTACAAATTGCTATGTCGCAGATTTGCATACGACGAATAGAAGCGGAGTTATAGTTGTTTATATCTGTGAGGTCATGAATCATCATTGACGGCCGGACTTCCTACCACTCGAAACGATCGATGTTTGACGAAACTATGCAAGTTCGTCGCAGATCGGTATAAGGTGGGTCGATGTGTCGTGTTTTAAGCTACAAGTTGCTATGTCGCAGATTTGCATACGACGAATAGAAGCGGAGTTATCGATGTTTATATCTGTGAGGCCATGAATCACCATTGACGACCGGATTGCCTACCACTCGAAACAATCCACGTTTGCCGAAACTATGCAAGTTCGTCGCAGATCGGTATAAGGTGGGTCGATGTGCCGTGTTTTAAGCTACAAATTGCTATGTCGCAGATTTGCATACGACGAATAGAAGCAGAGTTATAGTTGTTTATATCTGTGAGGCCATGAATCACCATTGACGGCAGGATTGCCTACCACTCGGAACGATCGACGTTTGACGAAACTATGCAAGTTCTTCGCAGATCGGTATAAGATGGGTCGATGTGTCGTGTTTTTACCTACAAATTGCTATGTCGCAGATTCGCATACGACGAATAGAAGTGGAGTTATAGTTGATTATATCTATGAGGCCATGAACCACCATTGACGGCAGGATTGCCTACCACTCGGAACGATCGACGTTTGACGAAACTATGCAAGTTCTTCGCAGATCGGTATAAAGTGGGTCGATGTGCCGTGTTTTAAGTTACAAGTTGCTGTGTCGCAGATTCGCATACGACGAATAGAGGCGGAGTTATCGATGTTTATATCTGTGAGGCCATTAATCACCATTGACGACAGGATTGCCTACCACTCGGAACGATCGACGTTTGACGAAACTATGCAAGTTCGTCGCAGATCGGTATATGGTGGCTCGATGTGTCGTGTTTTAGTCTACAAATTGCTATGTCGCAGATTTGCGTACGACGAATAGAAGCGGAGTCATAGTTGTTTATATCTGTCAGGCCATGAATCACCATTGACGGCCGGATTGCCTACCACACGGAACGACCGACGTTTGCCGAAACTATGCAAGTTTGTCGCAGATCGGTATAAGGTGGGTCGTTGGGCCGTGTTTTAAGCTACAACTTACTATGTCGCAGATTCGCATACGACGAATAGAAGCGAAGTTATCGATGTTTATATCTGTGAGGCCATGAATCATCATTGGCGACCGGATTGCCTACCAGTCGGAACGATCGACGCTTGACGAAACTATGCAAGTTCGTCGCAGATCGGTATAAGGTGGGTCGATGTGTCGTGCTGTAAGCTACAAATTGCTATGTCGCAGATTTGCATACGACGAATAGAAGCGGAGTTATAGTTGTTTATATCTGTGAGGTCATGAATCATCATTGACGGCCGGAATGCTTACCACTCGAAACGATCGACGTTTGACGAAACTATGCAAGTTCGTCGCAGATCGGTATAAGGTGGGTCGTTGGGCCGTGTTTTAAGCTACAAGTTGCTGTGTCGCAGATTCGCATACGACGAATAGAGGCGGAGTTATCGATGTTTATATCTGTGAGGCCATTAATCACCATTGACGACAGGATTGCCTACCACTCGGAACGATCGACGTTTGACGAAACTATGCGAGTTCTTCGCAGATCGGTATAAAGTGGGTCGATGTGCCGTGTTTTAAGCTACAAGTTGCTGTGTCGCAGATTCGCATACGACGAATAGAGGCGGAGTTATCGATGTTTATATCTGTGAGGCCATTAATCACCATTGACGACAGGATTGCCTACCACTCGGAACGATCGACGTTTGACGAAACTATGCAAGTTCGTCGCAGATCGGTATAAGATGGTTCGATGTGACGTGTTTTAAGCTACAAATTGCTATGTCGCAGATTCGCATACGACGAATAGAAGCGAAGTTATCGATGTTTATATCTGTGAGGCCATGAATCACCATTGACGACCGGACTGCCTACCACTCGGAATGATCGACGCTTGACGAAACTATGCAAGTTCGTCGCAGATCGGTATAAGGTGGGTCGATGTGTCGTGCTTTAAGCTACAAATTGCTATGTCGCAGATTTGCATACGACGAATAGAAGCGGAGTTATAGTTGTTTATATCTGTGAGGTCATGAATCATCATTGACGGCCGGACTTCCTACCACTCGAAACGATCGATGTTTGACGAAACTATGCAAGTTCGTCGCAGATCGGTATAAGGTGGGTCGATGTGTCGTGTTTTAAGCTACAAATTGCTATGTCGCAGATTCGCATACGACGAATAGAAGCGAAGTTATCGATGTTTATATCTGTGAGGCCATGAATCACCATTGACGACCGGATTGCCTACCACTCGAAACAATCGACGTTTGCCGAAACTATGCAAGTTCGTCGCAGATCGGTATAAGGTGGGTCGATGTGCCGTGTTTTAAGCTACAAATTGCTATGTCGCAGATTTGCATACGACGAATAGAAGCAGAGTTATAGTTGTTTATATCTGTGAGGCCATGAATCACCATTGACGGCAGGATTGCCTACCACTCGGAACGATCGACGTTTGACGAAACTATGCAAGTTCTTCGCAGATCGGTATAAGATGGGTCGATGTGTCGTGTTTTTACCTACAAATTGCTATGTCGCAGATTCGCATACGACGAATAGAAGTGGAGTTATAGTTGATTATATCTATGAGGCCATGAACCACCATTGACGGCAGGATTGCCTACCACTCGGAACGATCGACGTTTGACGAAACTATGCAAGTTCTTCGCAGATCGGTATAAAGTGGGTCGATGTGCCGTGTTTTAAGTTACAAGTTGCTGTGTCGCAGATTCGCATACGACGAATAGAGGCGGAGTTATCGATGTTTATATCTGTGAGGCCATTAATCACCATTGACGACAGGATTGCCTACCACTCGGAACGATCGACGTTTGACGAAACTATGCAAGTTCGTCGCAGATCGGTATATGGTGGCTCGATGTGTCGTGTTTTAGGCTACAAATTGCTATGTCGCAGATTTGCGTACGACGAATAGAAGCGGAGTCATAGTTGTTTATATCTGTCAGGCCATGAATCACCATTGACGGCCGGATTGCCTACCACACGGAACGACCGACGTTTGCCGAAACTATGCAAGTTTGTCGCAGATCGGTATAAGGTGGGTCGTTGGGCCGTGTTTTAAGCTACAACTTACTATGTCGCAGATTCGCATACGACGAATAGAAGCGAAGTTATCGATGTTTATATCTGTGAGGCCATGAATCATCATTGGCGACCGGATTGCCTACCACTCGGAACGATCGACGCTTGACGAAACTATGCAAGTTCGTCGCAGATCGGTATAAGGTGGGTCGATGTGTCGTGCTGTAAGCTACAAATTGCTATGTCGCAGATTTGCATACGACGAATAGAAGCGGAGTTATAGTTGTTTATATCTGTGAGGTCATGAATCATCATTGACGGCCGGAATGCCTACCACTCGAAACGATCGACGTTTGACGAAACTATGCAAGTTCGTCGCAGATCGGTATAAGGTGGGTCGTTGGGCCGTGTTTTAAGCTACAAGTTGCTGTGTCGCAGATTCGCATACGACGAATAGAGGCGGAGTTATCGATGTTTATATCTGTGAGGCCATTAATCACCATTGACGACAGGATTGCCTACCACTCGGAACGATCGACGTTTGACGAAACTATGCAAGTTCTTCGCAGATCGGTATAAAGTGGGTCGATGTGCCGTGTTTTAAGCTACAAGTTTCTGTGTCGCAGATTCGCATACGACGAATAGAGGCGGAGTTATCGATGTTTATATCTGTGAGGCCATTAATCACCATTGACGACAGGATTGCCTACCACTCGGAACGATCGACGTTTGACGAAACTATGCAAGTTCGTCGCAGATCGGTATATGGTGGCTCGATGTGTCGTGTTTTAGGCTACAAATTGCTATGTCGCAGATTTGCGTACGACGAATAGAAGCGGAGTCATAGTTGTTTATATCTGTCAGGCCATGAATCACCATTGACGGCCGGATTGCCTACCACACGGAACGATCGACGCTTGACGAAACTATGCAAGTTCGTCGCAGATCGGTATAAGGTGGGTCGATGTGTCGTGCTGTAAGCTACAAATTGCTATGTCGCAGATTTGCATACGACGAATAGAAGCGGAGTTATAGTTGTTTATATCTGTGAGGTCATGAATCATCATTGACGGCCGGAATGCCTACCACTCGAAACGATCGACGTTTGACGAAACTATGCAAGTTCGTCGCAGATCGGTATAAGGTGGGTCGTTGGGCCGTGTTTTAAGCTACAAGTTGCTGTGTCGCAGATTCGCATACGACGAATAGAGGCGGAGTTATCGATGTTTATATCTGTGAGGCCATTAATCACCATTGACGACAGGATTGCCTACCACTCGGAACGATCGACGTTTGACGAAACTATGCAAGTTCGTCGCAGATCGGTATAAGGTGGGTCGATGTGTCGTGCTTTAAGCTACAAATTGCTATGTCGCAGATTTGCATACGACGAATAGAAGCGGAGTTATAGTTGTTTATATCTGTCAGGCCATGAATCACCATTGACGGCCGGATTGCCTTCCACTCGAAACGATCGATGTTTGACGAAACTATGCAAGTTCGTCGCAGATCGGTATAAGGTGGGTCGATGTGTCGTGTTTTAAGCTACAAATTGCTATGTCGCAGATTTGCATACAACGAATAGAGGCGGAGTTATAGTTGTTTATATCTGTGAGGCCATGAATCACCATTGACGGCAGGATTGCCTACCACTCGGAACGATCGACGTTTGACGAAACTATGCAAGTTCTTCGCAGATCGGTATAAGATGGGTCGATGTGTCGTGTTTTAAGCTACAAATTGCTATGTCGCAGATTCGCATACTACGAATAGAAGTGGAGTTATAGTTGTTTATATCTGTCAGGCCATGAATCACCATTGACGGCAGGATTGCCTTCCACTCGAAACGATCGATGTTTGACGAAACTATGCAAGTTCGTCGCAGATCGGTATAAGGTGGGTCGTTGGGCCGTGTTTTAAGCTACAAGTTGCTGTGTCGCAAATTCGCATACGGCGAATAGAAGCGGAGTTATCGATGTTTATATCTGTGAGGCCATTAATCACCATTGACGACAGGATTGCCTACCACTCGGAACGATCGACGTTTGACGAAACTATGCAAGTTCGTCGCAGATCGGTATAAGATGGGTCGATGTGTCGTGTTTTAAGCTACAAATTGCTATGTCGCAGATTCGCATACGACGAATAGAAGCGAAGTTATCGATGTTTATATCTGTGAGGCCATGAATCACCATTGACGACCGGATTGCCTACCACTCGAAACAATCGACGTTTGACGAAACTATGCAAGTTCGTCGCAGATCGGTATAAGGTGGGTCGATGTGTCGTGCTTCAAGCTACAAATTGCTATGTCGCAGATTTGCATACGACGAATAGAAGCGGAGTTATAGTTGTTTATATCTGTGAGGTCATGAATCATCATTGACGGCCGGAATGCCTACCACTCGAAACGATCGATGTTTGACGAAACTATGCAAGTTCGTCGCAGATCGGTATAAGGTGGGTCGATGTGACGTGCTTTAAGCTACAAATTGCTATGTCGCAGATTTGCATACGACGAATAGAGGCGGAGTTATAGTTGTTTATATCTGTGAGGCCATGAATCACCATTGACGGCAGGATTGCCTACCACTCGGAACGATCGACGTTTGCCGAAACTATGCAAGTTCTTCGCAGATCGGTATAAAGTGGGTCGACGTGCCGTGTTTTAAGCTACAAATTGCTATGTCGCAGATTTGCATACGACGAACAGAAGCAGAGTTATAGTTGTTTATATCTGTGAGGCCATGAATCACCATTGACGGCAGGATTGCCTACCACTCGGAACGATCGACGTTTGACGAAACTATGCAAGTTCTTCGCAGATCGGTATAAGATGGGTCGATGTGTCGTGTTTTTACCTACAAATTGCTATGTCGCAGATTCGCATACGACGAATAGAAGTGGAGTTATAGTTGATTATATCTATGAGGCCATGAATCACTATTGACGGCAGGATTGCCTACCACTCGGAACGATCGACGTTTGACGAAACTATGCAAGTTCTTCGCAGATCGGTATAAGATGGGTCGATGTGTCGTGTTTTAGGCTACAAATTGCTATGTCGCAGATTTGCGTACGATGAATAGAAGCGGAGTCATAGTTGTTTATATCTGTCAGGCCATGAATGACCATTGACGGCCGGATTGCCTACCACACGGAACGACCGACGTTTGCCGAAACTATGCAAGTTTGTCGCAGATCGGTATAAGGTGGGTCGTTGGGCCGTGTTTTAAGCTACAACTTACTATGTCGCAGATTCGCATACGACGAATAGAAGTGGAGTTATAGTTGATTATATCTATGAGGCCATGAATCACCATTGACGGCAGGATTGCCTACCACTCGAAACAATCGACGTTTGACGAAACTATGCAAGTTCGTCGCAGATCGGTATAAGGTGGGTCGATGTGTCGTGCTGTAAGCTACAAATTGCTATGTCGCAGATTTGCATACGACGAATAGAAGCGGAGTTATAGTTGTTTATATCTGTGAGGTCATGAATCATCATTGACGGCCGGAATGCCTACCACTCGAAACGATCGACGTTTGACGAAACTATGCAAGTTCATCGCAGATCGGTATAAGGTGGGTCGATGTGTCGTGTTTTAAGCTACAAATTGCTATGTCGCAGATTTGCATACGACGAATAGAGGCGGAGTTATAGTTGTTTATATCTGTGAGGCCATGAATCACCATTGACGGCAGGATTGCCTACCACTCGGAACGATCGACGTTTGACGAAACTATGCAAGTTCTTCGCAGATCGGTATAAGATGGGTCGATGTGTCGTGTTTTAAGCTACAAATTGCTATGTCGCAGATTCGCATACTACGAATAGAAGTGGAGTTATAGTTGTTTATATCTGTCAGGCCATGAATCACCATTGACGGAAGGATTGCCTTCCACTCGAAACGATCGATGTTTGACGAAACTATGCAAGTTTGTCGCAGATCGGTATAAGGTGGCTCGATGTGTCGTGTTTTAGGCTACAAATTGCTATGTCGCATATTTGCGTGCGACGAATAGAAAAGGAGTTATAGTTGTTTATATCTGTGAGGCCATTAATCACCATTGACGACAGGATTGCCTACCACTCGGAACGATCGACGTTTGGCGAAACTATGCAAGTTCGTCGCAGATCGGTATAAGGTGGGTCGTTGGGCCGTGTTTTAAGATACAAGTTGCTATGTCGCAGATTTGCATACGACGAATAGAAGCAGAGTTATAGTTGTTTATATCTGTGAGGCCATGAATCACCATTGACGGCAGGATTGCCTACCACTCGGAACGATCGACGTTTGACGAAACTATGCAAGTTCTTCGCAGATCGGTATAAAGTGGGTCGATGTGCCGTGTTTTAAGCTACAAATTGCTATGTCGCAGATTCGCATACGACGAATAAAAGTGGAGTTATAGTTGTTTATATCTGTCAGGCCATGAATCGCCATTGACGGCCGGATTGCCTTCCACTCGAAACGATCGATGTTTGACGAAACTATGCAAGTTCGTCGCAGATCGGTATAAGGTGGGTCGTTGGGCCGTGTTTTTAGCTACAAATTGCTATGTCGCAGATTCGCATACTACGAATAGAAGTGGAGTTATAGTTGTTTATATCTGTCAGGCCATGAATCACCATTGACGGAAGGATTGCCTTCCACTCGAAACGATCGACGTTTGCCGAAACTATGCAAGTTTGTCGCAGATCGGTATAAGGTGGCTCGATGTGTCGTGTTTTAGGCTACAAATTGCTATGTCGCATATTTGCGTGCGACGAATAGAAGGGGAGTTATAGTTGTTTATATCTGTCAGGCCATGAATCACCATTGACGGCCGGATTGCCTACCACTCGGAACGATCGACGTTTGGCGAAACTATGCAAGTTCGTCGCAGATCGGTATAAGGTGGGTCGTTGGGCCGTGTTTTAAGATACAAGTTGCTATGTCGCAGATTTGCATACGACGAATAGAAGCAGAGTTATAGTTGTTTATATCTGTGAGGCCATGAATCACCATTGACGGCAGGATTGCCTACCACTCGGAACGATCGACGTTTGACGAAACTATGCAAGTTCTTCGCAGATCGGTATAAAGTGGGTCGATGTGCCGTGTTTTAAGCTACAAATTGCTATGTCGCAGATTCGCATACGACGAATAAAAGTGGAGTTATAGTTGTTTATATCTGTCAGGCCATGAATCGCCATTGACGGCCGGATTGCCTTCCACTCGAAACGATCGATGTTTGACGAAACTATGCAAGTTCGTCGCAGATCGGTATAAGGTGGGTCGTTGGGCCGTGTTTTAAGCTACAAATTGCTATGTCGCAGATTCGCATACTACGAATAGAAGTGGAGTTATAGTTGTTTATATCTGTCAGGCCATGAATCACCATTGACGGAAGGATTGCCTTCCACTCGAAACGATCGATGTTTGACGAAACTATGCAAGTTCGTCGCAGATCGGTATAAGATGGGTCGATGTGTCGTGTTTTAAGCTACAAATTGCTATGTCGCAGATTCGCATACGACGAATAGAAGCGAAGTTATCGATGTTTATATCTGTGAGGCCATGAATCACCATTGACGACCGGATTGCCTACCACTCGAAACAATCGACGTTTGCCGAAACTATGCAAGTTCGTCGCAGATCGGTATAAGGTGGGTCGATGTGCCGTGTTTTAAGCTACAAATTGCTATGTCGCAGATTTGCATACGACGAATAGAAGCAGAGTTATAGTTGTTTATATCTGTGAGGCCATGAATCACCATTGACGGCAAGATTGCCTACCACTCGGAACGATCGACGTTTGACGAAACTATGCAAGTTCTTCGCAGATCGGTATAAGATGGGTCGATGTGTCGTGTTTTTACCTACAAATTGCTATGTCGCAGATTCGCATACTACGAATAGAAGTGGAGTTATAGTTGTTTATATCTGTCAGGCCATGAATCACCATTGACGGAAGGATTGCCTTCCACTCGAAACGATCGATGTTTGACGAAACTATGCAAGTTCGTCGCAAATCGGTATAAGGTGGGTCGTTGGGCCGTGTTTTAAGCTACAAGTTGCTGTGTCGCAAATACGCATACGACGAATAGAAGCGGAGTTATCGATGTTTATATCTGTGAGGCCATTAATCACCATTGACGACAGGATTGCCTACCACTCGGAACGATCGACGTTTGACGAAACTATGCAAGTTCGTCGCAGATCGGTATAAGATGGTTCGATGTGACGTGTTTCAAGCTACAAATTGCTATGTCGCAGATTCGCATACGACGAATAGAAGCGAAGTTATCGATGTTTATATCTGTGAGGCCATGAATCACCATTGACGACCGGACTGCCTACCACTCGGAATGATCGACGCTTGACGAAACTATGCAAGTTCGTCGCAGATCGGTATAAGGTGGGTCGATGTGTCGTGCTTCAAGCTACAAATTGCTATGTCGCAGATTTGCATACGACGAATAGAAGCGGAGTTATAGTTGTTTATATCTGTGAGGTCATGAATCATCATTGACGGCCGGACTTCCTACCACTCGAAACGATCGATGTTTGACGAAACTATGCAAGTTCGTCGCAGATCGGTATAAGATGGGTCGATGTGTCGTGTTTTAAGCTACAAATTGCTATGTCGCAGATTCGCATACGACGAATAGAAGCGAAGTTATCGATGTTTATATCTGTGAGGCCATGAATCACCATTGACGACCGGATTGCCTACCACTCGAAACAATCGACGTTTGCCGAAACTATGCAAGTTCGTCGCAGATCGGTATAAGGTGGGTCGATGTGCCGTGTTTTAAGCTACAAATTGCTATGTCGCAGATTTGCATACGACGAATAGAAGCAGAGTTATAGTTGTTTATATCTGTGAGGCCATGAATCACCATTGACGGCAGGATTGCCTACCACTCGGAACGATCGACGTTTGACGAAACTATGCAAGTTCTTCGCAGATCGGTATAAGATGGGTCGATGTGTCGTGTTTTTACCTACAAATTGCTATGTCGCAGATTCGCATACGACGAATAGAAGTGGAGTTATAGTTGATTATATCTATGAGGCCATGAACCACCATTGACGGCAGGATTGCCTACCACTCGGAACGATCGACATTTGACGAAACTATGCAAGTTCTTCGCAGATCGGTATAAAGTGGGTCGATGTGCCGTGTTTTAAGTTACAAGTTGCTGTGTCGCAGATTCGCATACGACGAATAGAGGCGGAGTTATCGATGTTTATATCTGTGAGGCCATTAATCACCATTGACGACAGGATTGCCTACCACTCGGAACGATCGACGTTTGACGAAACTATGCAAGTTCGTCGCAGATCGGTATATGGTGGCTCGATGTGTCGTGTTTTAGGCTACAAATTGCTATGTCGCAGATTTGCGTACGACGAATAGAAGCGGAGTCATAGTTGTTTATATCTGTCAGGCCATGAATCACCATTGACGGCCGGATTGCCTACCACACGGAACGACCGACGTTTGCCGAAACTATGCAAGTTTGTCGCAGATCGGTATAAGGTGGGTCGTTGGGCCGTGTTTTAAGCTACAACTTACTATGTCGCAGATTCGCATACGACGAATAGAAGCGAAGTTATCGATGTTTATATCTGTGAGGCCATGAATCATCATTGGCGACCGGATTGCCTACCAGTCGGAACGATCGACGCTTGACGAAACTATGCAAGTTCGTCGCAGATCGGTATAAGGTGGGTCGATGTGTCGTGCTGTAAGCTACAAATTGCTATGTCGCAGATTTGCATACGACGAATAGAAGCGGAGTTATAGTTGTTTATATCTGTGAGGTCATGAATCATCATTGACGGCCGGAATGCTTACCACTCGAAACGATCGACGTTTGACGAAACTATGCAAGTTCGTCGCAGATCGGTATAAGGTGGGTCGTTGGGCCGTGTTTTAAGCTACAAGTTGCTGTGTCGCAGATTCGCATACGACGAATAGAGGCGGAGTTATCGATGTTTATATCTGTGAGGCCATTAATCACCATTGACGACAGGATTGCCTACCACTCGGAACGATCGACGTTTGACGAAACTATGCGAGTTCTTCGCAGATCGGTATAAAGTGGGTCGATGTGCCGTGTTTTAAGCTACAAGTTGCTGTGTCGCAGATTCGCATACGACGAATAGAGGCGGAGTTATCGATGTTTATATCTGTGAGGCCATTAATCACCATTGACGACAGGATTGCCTACCACTCGGAACGATCGACGTTTGACGAAACTATGCAAGTTCGTCGCAGATCGGTATAAGATGGTTCGATGTGACGTGTTTTAAGCTACAAATTGCTATGTCGCAGATTCGCATACGACGAATAGAAGCGAAGTTATCGATGTTTATATCTGTGAGGCCATGAATCACCATTGACGACCGGACTGCCTACCACTCGGAATGATCGACGCTTGACGAAACTATGCAAGTTCGTCGCAGATCGGTATAAGGTGGGTCGATGTGTCGTGCTTTAAGCTACAAATTGCTATGTCGCAGATTTGCATACGACGAATAGAAGCGGAGTTATAGTTGTTTATATCTGTGAGGTCATGAATCATCATTGACGGCCGGACTGCCTACCACTCGAAACGATCGATGTTTGACGAAACTATGCAAGTTCGTCGCAGATCGGTATAAGGTGGGTCGATGTGTCGTGTTTTAAGCTACAAATTGCTATGTCGCAGATTCGCATACGACGAATAGAAGCGAAGTTATCGATGTTTATATCTGTGAGGCCATGAATCACCATTGACGACCGGATTGCCTACCACTCGAAACAATCGACGTTTGCCGAAACTATGCAAGTTCGTCGCAGATCGGTATAAGGTGGGTCGATGTGCCGTGTTTTAAGCTACAAATTGCTATGTCGCAGATTTGCATACGACGAATAGAAGCAGAGTTATAGTTGTTTATATCTGTGAGGCCATGAATCACCATTGACGGCAGGATTGCCTACCACTCGGAACGATCGACGTTTGACGAAACTATGCAAGTTCTTCGCAGATCGGTATAAGATGGGTCGATGTGTCGTGTTTTTACCTACAAATTGCTATGTCGCAGATTCGCATACGACGAATAGAAGTGGAGTTATAGTTGATTATATCTATGAGGCCATGAACCACCATTGACGGCAGGATTGCCTACCACTCGGAACGATCGACGTTTGACGAAACTATGCAAGTTCTTCGCAGATCGGTATAAAGTGGGTCGATGTGCCGTGTTTTAAGTTACAAGTTGCTGTGTCGCAGATTCGCATACGACGAATAGAGGCGGAGTTATCGATGTTTATATCTGTGAGGCCATTAATCACCATTGACGACAGGATTGCCTACCACTCGGAACGATCGACGTTTGACGAAACTATGCAAGTTCGTCGCAGATCGGTATATGGTGGCTCGATGTGTCGTGTTTTAGGCTACAAATTGCTATGTCGCAGATTTGCGTACGACGAATAGAAGCGGAGTCATAGTTGTTTATATCTGTCAGGCCATGAATCACCATTGACGGCCGGATTGCCTACCACACGGAACGACCGACGTTTGCCGAAACTATGCAAGTTTGTCGCAGATCGGTATAAGGTGGGTCGTTGGGCCGTGTTTTAAGCTACAACTTACTATGTCGCAGATTCGCATACGACGAATAGAAGCGAAGTTATCGATGTTTATATCTGTGAGGCCATGAATCATCATTGGCGACCGGATTGCCTACCACTCGGAACGATCGACGCTTGACGAAACTATGCAAGTTCGTCGCAGATCGGTATAAGGTGGGTCGATGTGTCGTGCTGTAAGCTACAAATTGCTATGTCGCAGATTTGCATACGACGAATAGAAGCGGAGTTATAGTTGTTTATATCTGTGAGGTCATGAATCATCATTGACGGCCGGAATGCCTACCACTCGAAACGATCGACGTTTGACGAAACTATGCAAGTTCGTCGCAGATCGGTATAAGGTGGGTCGTTGGGCCGTGTTTTAAGCTACAAGTTGCTGTGTCGCAGATTCGCATACGACGAATAGAGGCGGAGTTATCGATGTTTATATCTGTGAGGCCATTAATCACCATTGACGACAGGATTGCCTACCACTCGGAACGATCGACGTTTGACGAAACTATGCAAGTTCTTCGCAGATCGGTATAAAGTGGGTCGATGTGCCGTGTTTTAAGCTACAAGTTTCTGTGTCGCAGATTCGCATACGACGAATAGAGGCGGAGTTATCGATGTTTATATCTGTGAGGCCATTAATCACCATTGACGACAGGATTGCCTACCACTCGGAACGATCGACGTTTGACGAAACTATGCAAGTTCGTCGCAGATCGGTATATGGTGGCTCGATGTGTCGTGTTTTAGGCTACAAATTGCTATGTCGCAGATTTGCGTACGACGAATAGAAGCGGAGTCATAGTTGTTTATATCTGTCAGGCCATGAATCACCATTGACGGCCGGATTGCCTACCACACGGAACGATCGACGCTTGACGAAACTATGCAAGTTCGTCGCAGATCGGTATAAGGTGGGTCGATGTGTCGTGCTGTAAGCTACAAATTGCTATGTCGCAGATTTGCATACGACGAATAGAAGCGGAGTTATAGTTGTTTATATCTGTGAGGTCATGAATCATCATTGACGGCCGGAATGCCTACCACTCGAAACGATCGACGTTTGACGAAACTATGCAAGTTCGTCGCAGATCGGTATAAGGTGGGTCGTTGGGCCGTGTTTTAAGCTACAAGTTGCTGTGTCGCAGATTCGCATACGACGAATAGAGGCGGAGTTATCGATGTTTATATCTGTGAGGCCATTAATCACCATTGACGACAGGATTGCCTACCACTCGGAACGATCGACGTTTGACGAAACTATGCAAGTTCGTCGCAGATCGGTATAAGGTGGGTCGATGTGTCGTGCTTTAAGCTACAAATTGCTATGTCGCAGATTTGCATACGACGAATAGAAGCGGAGTTATAGTTGTTTATATCTGTCAGGCCATGAATCACCATTGACGGCCGGATTGTCTTCCACTCGAAACGATCGATGTTTGACGAAACTATGCAAGTTCGTCGCAGATCGGTATAAGGTGGGTCGATGTGTCGTGTTTTAAGCTACAAATTGCTATGTCGCAGATTTGCATACAACGAATAGAGGCGGAGTTATAGTTGTTTATATCTGTGAGGCCATGAATCACCATTGACGGCAGGATTGCCTACCACTCGGAACGATCGACGTTTGACGAAACTATGCAAGTTCTTCGCAGATCGGTATAAGATGGGTCGATGTGTCGTGTTTTAAGCTACAAATTGCTATGTCGCAGATTCGCATACTACGAATAGAAGTGGAGTTATAGTTGTTTATATCTGTCAGGCCATGAATCACCATTGACGGCAGGATTGCCTTCCACTCGAAACGATCGATGTTTGACGAAACTATGCAAGTTCGTCGCAGATCGGTATAAGGTGGGTCGTTGGGCCGTGTTTTAAGCTACAAGTTGCTGTGTCGCAAATTCGCATACGGCGAATAGAAGCGGAGTTATCGATGTTTATATCTGTGAGGCCATTAATCACCATTGACGACAGGATTGCCTACCACTCGGAACGATCGACGTTTGACGAAACTATGCAAGTTCGTCGCAGATCGGTATAAGATGGGTCGATGTGTCGTGTTTTAAGCTACAAATTGCTATGTCGCAGATTCGCATACGACGAATAGAAGCGAAGTTATCGATGTTTATATCTGTGAGGCCATGAATCACCATTGACGACCGGATTGCCTACCACTCGAAACAATCGACGTTTGACGAAACTATGCAAGTTCGTCGCAGATCGGTATAAGGTGGGTCGATGTGTCGTGCTTCAAGCTACAAATTGCTATGTCGCAGATTTGCATACGACGAATAGAAGCGGAGTTATAGTTGTTTATATCTGTGAGGTCATGAATCATCATTGACGGCCGGAATGCCTACCACTCGAAACGATCGATGTTTGACGAAACTATGCAAGTTCGTCGCAGATCGGTATAAGGTGGGTCGATGTGACGTGCTTTAAGCTACAAATTGCTATGTCGCAGATTTGCATACGACGAATAGAGGCGGAGTTATAGTTGTTTATATCTGTGAGGCCATGAATCACCATTGACGGCAGGATTGCCTACCACTCGGAACGATCGACGTTTGCCGAAACTATGCAAGTTCTTCGCAGATCGGTATAAAGTGGGTCGACGTGCCGTGTTTTAAGCTACAAATTGCTATGTCGCAGATTTGCATACGACGAACAGAAGCAGAGTTATAGTTGTTTATATCTGTGAGGCCATGAATCACCATTGACGGCAGGATTGCCTACCACTCGGAACGATCGACGTTTGACGAAACTATGCAAGTTCTTCGCAGATCGGTATAAGATGGGTCGATGTGTCGTGTTTTTACCTACAAATTGCTATGTCGCAGATTCGCATACGACGAATAGAAGTGGAGTTATAGTTGATTATATCTATGAGGCCATGAATCACTATTGACGGCAGGATGGCCTACCACTCGGAACGATCGACGTTTGACGAAACTATGCAAGTTCTTCGCAGATCGGTATAAGATGGGTCGATGTGTCGTGTTTTAGGCTACAAATTGCTATGTCGCAGATTTGCGTACGATGAATAGAAGCGGAGTCATAGTTGTTTATATCTGTCAGGCCATGAATGACCATTGACGGCCGGATTGCCTACCACACGGAACGACCGACGTTTGCCGAAACTATGCAAGTTTGTCGCAGATCGGTATAAGGTGGGTCGTTGGGCCGTGTTTTAAGCTACAACTTACTATGTCGCAGATTCGCATACGACGAATAGAAGTGGAGTTATAGTTTATTATATCTATGAGGCCATGAATCACCATTGACGGCAGGATTGCCTACCACTCGAAACAATCGACGTTTGACGAAACTATGCAAGTTCGTCGCAGATCGGTATAAGGTGGGTCGATGTGTCGTGCTGTAAGCTACAAATTGCTATGTCGCAGATTTGCATACGACGAATAGAAGCGGAGTTATAGTTGTTTATATCTGTGAGGTCATGAATCATCATTGACGGCCGGAATGCCTACCACTCGAAACGATCGACGTTTGACGAAACTATGCAAGTTCATCGCAGATCGGTATAAGGTGGGTCGATGTGTCGTGTTTTAAGCTACAAATTGCTATGTCGCAGATTTGCATACGACGAATAGAGGCGGAGTTATAGTTGTTTATATCTGTGAGGCCATGAATCACCATTGACGGCAGGATTGCCTACCACTCGGAACGATCGACGTTTGACGAAACTATGCAAGTTCTTCGCAGATCGGTATAAGATGGGTCGATGTGTCGTGTTTTAAGCTACAAATTGCTATGTCGCAGATTCGCATACTACGAATAGAAGTGGAGTTATAGTTGTTTATATCTGTCAGGCCATGAATCACCATTGACGGAAGGATTGCCTTCCACTCGAAACGATCGATGTTTGACGAAACTATGCAAGTTTGTCGCAGATCGGTATAAGGTGGCTCGATGTGTCGTGTTTTAGGCTACAAATTGCTATGTCGCATATTTGCGTGCGACGAATAGAAAAGGAGTTATAGTTGTTTATATCTGTGAGGCCATTAATCACCATTGACGACAGGATTGCCTACCACTCGGAACGATCGACGTTTGGCGAAACTATGCAAGTTCGTCGCAGATCGGTATAAGGTGGGTCGTTGGGCCGTGTTTTAAGATACAAGTTGCTATGTCGCAGATTTGCATACGACGAATAGAAGCAGAGTTATAGTTGTTTATATCTGTGAGGCCATGAATCACCATTGACGGCAGGATTGCCTACCACTCGGAACGATCGACGTTTGACGAAACTATGCAAGTTCTTCGCAGATCGGTATAAAGTGGGTCGATGTGCCGTGTTTTAAGCTACAAATTGCTATGTCGCAGATTCGCATACGACGAATAAAAGTGGAGTTATAGTTGTTTATATCTGTCAGGCCATGAATCGCCATTGACGGCCGGATTGCCTTCCACTCGAAACGATCGATGTTTGACGAAACTATGCAAGTTCGTCGCAGATCGGTATAAGGTGGGTCGTTGGGCCGTGTTTTTAGCTACAAATTGCTATGTCGCAGATTCGCATACTACGAATAGAAGTGGAGTTATAGTTGTTTATATCTGTCAGGCCATGAATCACCATTGACGGAAGGATTGCCTTCCACTCGAAACGATCGACGTTTGCCGAAACTATGCAAGTTTGTCGCAGATCGGTATAAGGTGGCTCGATGTGTCGTGTTTTAGGCTACAAATTGCTATGTCGCATATTTGCGTGCGACGAATAGAAGGGGAGTTATAGTTGTTTATATCTGTCAGGCCATGAATCACCATTGACGGCCGGATTGCCTACCACTCGGAACGATCGACGTTTGGCGAAACTATGCAAGTTCGTCGCAGATCGGTATAAGGTGGGTCGTTGGGCCGTGTTTTAAGATACAAGTTGCTATGTCGCAGATTTGCATACGACGAATAGAAGCAGAGTTATAGTTGTTTATATCTGTGAGGCCATGAATCACCATTGACGGCAGGATTGCCTACCACTCGGAACGATCGACGTTTGACGAAACTATGCAAGTTCTTCGCAGATCGGTATAAAGTGGGTCGATGTGCCGTGTTTTAAGCTACAAATTGCTATGTCGCAGATTCGCATACGACGAATAAAAGTGGAGTTATAGTTGTTTATATCTGTCAGGCCATGAATCGCCATTGACGGCCGGATTGCCTTCCACTCGAAACGATCGATGTTTGACGAAACTATGCAAGTTCGTCGCAGATCGGTATAAGGTGGGTCGTTGGGCCGTGTTTTAAGCTACAAATTGCTATGTCGCAGATTCGCATACTACGAATAGAAGTGGAGTTATAGTTGTTTATATCTGTCAGGCCATGAATCACCATTGACGGAAGGATTGCCTTCCACTCGAAACGATCGACGTTTGCCGAAACTATGCAAGTTTGTCGCAGATCGGTATAAGGTGGCTCGATGTGTCGTGTTTTAGGCTACAAATTGCTATGTCGCATATTTGCGTGCGACGAATAGAAGGGGAGTTATAGTTGTTTATATCTGTCAGGCCATGAATCACCATTGACGGCCGGATTGCCTACCACTCGGAACGATCGACGTTTGCCGAAACTATGCAAGTTCATCGCAGATCGGTATAAGGTGGGTCGATGTGCCGTGTTTTAAGCTACAAATTGCTATGTCGCAGATTTGCATACAACGAATAGAAGCAGAGTTATAGTTGTTTATATCTGTGAGGCCATGAATCACCATTGACGGCAGGATTGCCTACCACTCGAAACGATCGATGTTTGACGAAACTATGCAAGTTCCTCGCAGATCGGTATAAGGTGGGTCGTTGGGCCGTGTTTTAAGCTACAAGTTGCTGTGTCGCAAATTCGCATACGACGAATAGAAGCGGAGTTATCGATGTTTATATCTGTGAGGCCATTAATCACCATTGACGACAGGATTGCCTACCACTCGGAACGATCGACGCTTGGCGAAACTATGCAAGTTCGTCGCAGATCGGTATAAGGTGGGTCGTTGGGCCGTGTTTTAAGATACAAGTTGCTATGTCGCAGATTCGCATACGACCAATAGAAGCGGAGTTATCGATGTTTATATCTGTGAGGCCATTAATCACCATTGACGACAGGATTGCCTACCACTCGGAACGATCGACGTTTGACGAAACTATGCAAGTTCGTCGCAGATCGGTATAAGGTGGCTCGATGTGTCGTGTTTTCGGCTACAAATTGCTATGTCGCATATTTGCGTGCGACGAATAGAAGCGGAGTTATAGTTGTTTATATCTGTCAGGCCATGAATCACCATTGACGGCCGGATTGCCTTCCACTCGAAACGATCGATGTTTGACGAAACTATGCAAGTTCGTCGCAGATCGGTATAAGGTGGGTCGTTGGGCCGTGTTTTAAGCTACAAATTGCTATGTCGCAGATTCGCATACTACGAATAGAAGTGGAGTTATAGTTGTTTATATCTGTCAGGCCATGAATCACCATTGACGGCAGGATTGCCTTCCACTCGAAACGATCGATGTTTGACGAAACTATGCAAGTTCGTCGCAGATCGGTATAAGGTGGGTCGTTGGGCCGTGTTTTAAGCTACAAGTTGCTGTGTCGCAAATTCGCATACGACGAATAGAAGCGGAGTTATCGATGTTTATATCTGTGAGGCCATGAATTACCATTGACGACCGGATTGCCTACCACTCGGAACGATCGACGCTTGACGAAACTATGCAAGTTCGTCGCAGATCGGTATAAGGTGGGTCGATGTGTCGTGCTTCAAGCTACAAATTGCTATGTCGCAGATTTGCATACGACGAATAGAAGCGGAATTATAGTTGTTTATATCTGTGAGGTCATGAATCATCATTGACGGCCGGAATGCCTACCACTCGAAACGACCGATGTTTGACGAAACGATGCAAGTTCGTCGCAGATCGGTATAAGGTGGGTCGATGTGTCGTGCTTTAAGCTACAAATTGCTATGTCGCAGATTTGCATACGACGAATAGAAGCGGAGTTATAGTTGTTTATATCTGTCAGGCCATGAATCACCATTGACGGCCGGATTGCCTTCCACTCGAAACGATCGATGTTTGACGAAACTATGCAAGTTCGTCGCAGATCGGTATAAGGTGGGTCAATGTGTCGTGTTTTAAGCTACAAATTGCTATGTCGCAGATTTGCATACGACGAATAGAAGCAGAGTTATAGTTGTTTATATCTGTGAGGCCATGAATCACCATTGACGGCAGGATTGCCTACCACTCGGAACGATTGACGTTTGACGAAACTATGCAAGTTCGTCGCAGATCGGTATAAGGTGGGTCGTTGGGCCGTGTTTTAAGCTACAACTTGCTATGTCGCAGATTCGCATACGACGAATAGAAGCGAAGTTATCGATGTTTATATCTGTGAGGCCATGAATTACCATTGACGACCGGATTGCCTACCACTCGGAACGATCGACGCTTGACGAAACTATGCAAGTTCGTCGCAGATCGGTATAAGGTGGGTCAATGTGTCGTGTTTTAACCTACAAATTGCTATGTCGCAGATTTGCATACGACGAATAGAAGCAGAGTTATAGTTGTTTATATCTGTGAGGCCAGGAATCACCATTGACGGCAGGATTGCCTACCACTCGGAACGATCGACGTTTGACGAATCTATGCAAGTTCTTCGCAGATCGGTATAAGATGGGTCGATGTGTCGTGTTTTAAGCTACAAATTGCTATGTCGCAGATTCGCATACGACGAATAGAAGTGGAGTTATAGTTGTTTATATCTGTCAGGCCATTAATCACCATTGACGACAGGATTGCCTACCACTCGAAACGATCGATGTTTGACGAAACTATGCAAGTTCTTCGCAGATCGGTATAAGATGGGTCGATGTGTCGTGTTTTTAGCTACAAATTGCTATGTCGCAGATTCGCATACGACGAATAGAAGTGGAGTTATAGTTGATTATATCTATGAGGCCATGAATCACCATTGACGGCCGGAATGCCTACCACTCGGAACGATCGACGTTTGACGAAACTATGCAAGTTCGTCGCAGATCGGTATAAGGTGGGTCGTTGGGCCGTGTTTTAAGCTACAAGTTGCTGTGTCGCAGATTCGCATACGACGAATAGAGGCGGAGTTATCGATGTTTATATCTGTCAGGCCATGAATCACCATTGACGGCCGGATTGCCTACCACACGGAACGACCGACGTTTGCCGAAACTATGCAAGTTTGTCGCAGATCGGTATAAGGTGGGTCGTTGGGCCGTGTTTTAAGCTACAACTTACTATGTCGCAGATTCGCATACGACGAATAGAAGCGAAGTTATCGATGTTTATATCTGTGAGGCCATGAATCATCATTGACGACCGGATTGCCTACCACTCGGAACGATCGACGCTTGACGAAACTATGCAAGTTCGTCGCAGATCGGTATAAGGTGGGTCGATGTGTCGTGCTGTAAGCTACAAATTGCTATGTCGCAGATTTGCATACGACGAATAGAAGCGGAGTTATAGTTGTTTATATCTGTGAGGTCATGAATCATCATTGACGGCCGGAATGCCTACCACTCGAAACGATCGACGTTTGACGAAACTATGCAAGTTCGTCGCAGATCGGTATAAGGTGGGTCGTTGGGCCGTGTTTTAAGCTACAAGTTGCTGTGTCGCAGATTCGCATACGACGAATAGAGGCGGAGTTATCGATGTTTATATCTGTGAGGCCATTAATCACCATTGACGACAGGATTGCCTACCACTCGGAACGATCGACGTTTGACGAAACTATGCAAGTTCGTCGCAGATCGGTATATGGTGGCTCGATGTGTCGTGTTTTAGGCTACAAATTGCTATGTCGCAGATTTGCGTACGACGAATAGAAGCGGAGTCATAGTTGTTTATATCTGTCAGGCCATGAATCACCATTGACGGCCGGATTGCCTACCACACGGAACGACCGACGTTTGCCGAAACTATGCAAGTTTGTCGCAGATCGGTATAAGGTGGGTCGTTGGGCCGTGTTTTAAGCTACAACTTACTATGTCGCAGATTCGCATACGACGAATAGAAGCGAAGTTATCGATGTTTATATCTGTGAGGCCATGAATCATCATTGACGACCGGATTGCCTACCACTCGGAACGATCGACGCTTGACGAAACTATGCAAGTTCGTCGCAGATCGGTATAAGGTGGGTCGATGTGTCGTGCTGTAAGCTACAAATTGCTATGTCGCAGATTTGTATACGACGAATAGAAGCGGAGTTATAGTTGTTTATATCTGTGAGGTCATGAATCATCATTGACGGCCGGAATGCCTACCACTCGAAACGATCGACGTTTGACGAAACTATGCAAGTTCGTCGCAGATCGGTATAAGGTGGGTCGATGTGTCGTACTTTAAGCTACAAATTGCTATGTCGCAGATTGGCATACGACGAATAGAAGCGGAGTTATAGTTGTTTATATCTGTCAGGCCATGAATCACCATTGACGGCCGGATTGCCTTCTACTCGAAACGATCGACGTTTGACGAAACTATGCAAGTTCGTCGCAGATCGGTATAAGGTGGGTCGATGTGTCATGTTTTAAGCTACAAATTGCTATGGCGCAGATTTGCATACGACGAATAGAGGCGGAGTTATAGTTGTTTATATCTGTGAGGCCATGAATCACCATTGACGGCAGGATTGCCTACCACTCGGAACGATCGACGTTTGACGAAACTATGCAAGTTCGTCGCAGATACGTATATGGTGGCTCGATGTGTCGTGTTTTAGGCTACAAATTGCTATGTCGCAGATTTGCGTACGACGAATAGAAGCGGAGTTATAGTTGTTTATATCTGTCAGGCCATGAATCACCATTGACGGCCGGATGGCCTACCACACGGAACGACCGACGTTTGCCGAAACTATGCAAGTTTGTCGCAGATCGGTATAAGGTGGGTCGTTGGGCCGTGTTTTAAGCTACAACTTACTATGTCGCAGATTCGCATATGACGAATAGAAGCGAAGTTATCGATGTTTATATCTGTGAGGCCATGAATCATCATTGACGACCGGATTGCCTACCACTCGGAACGATCGACGCTTGACGAAACTATGCAAGTTCGTCGCAGATCGGTATAAGGTGGGTCGATGTGTCGTGCTGTAAGCTACAAATTGCTATGTCGCAGATTTGCATACGACGAATAGAAGCGGAGTTATAGTTGTTTATAACTGTGAGGTCATGAATCATCATTGACGGCCGGAATGCCTACCACTCGAAACGATCGACGTTTGACGATACTATGCAAGTTCGTCGCAGATCGGTATAAGGTGGGTCGTTGGGCCGTGTTTTAAGCTACAAGTTGCTGTGTCGCAGATTCGCATACGACGAATAGAGGCGGAGTTATCGATGTTTATATCTGTGAGGCCATTAATCACCATTGACGACAGGATTGCCTACCACTCGGAACGATCGACGTTTGACGAAACTATGCAAGTTCGTCGCAGATCGGTATAAGGTGGGTCGATGTGTCGTGCTTTAAGCTACAAATTGCTATGTCGCAGATTTGCATACGACGAATAGAAGCGGAGTTATAGTTGTTTATATCTGTCAGGCCATGAATCACCATTGACGGCCGGATTGTCTTCCACTCGAAACGATCGATGTTTGACGAAACTATGCAAGTTCGTCGCAGATCGGTATAAGGTGGGTCGATGTGTCGTGTTTTAAGCTACAAATTGCTATGTCGCAGATTTGCATACAACGAATAGAGGCGGAGTTATAGTTGTTTATATCTGTGAGGCCATGAATCACCATTGACGGCAGGATTGCCTACCACTCGGAACGATCGACGTTTGACGAAACTATGCAAGTTCTTCGCAGATCGGTATAAGATGGGTCGATGTGTCGTGTTTTAAGCTACAAATTGCTATGTCGCAGATTCGCATACTACGAATAGAAGTGGAGTTATAGTTGTTTATATCTGTCAGGCCATGAATCACCATTGACGGAAGGATTGCCTTCCACTCGAAACGATCGATGTTTGACGAAACTATGCAAGTTCGTCGCAGATCGGTATAAGGTGGGTCGTTGGGCCGTGTTTTAAGCTACAAGTTGCTGTGTCGCAAATTCGCATACGGCGAATAGAAGCGGAGTTATCGATGTTTATATCTGTGAGGCCATTAATCACCATTGACGACAGGATTGCCTACCACTCGGAACGATCGACGTTTGACGAAACTATGCAAGTTCGTCGCAGATCGATATAAGATGGGTCGATGTGTCGTGTTTTAAGCTACAAATTGCTATGTCGCAGATTCGCATACGACGAATAGAAGCGAAGTTATCGATGTTTATATCTGTGAGGCCATGAATCACCATTGACGACCGGATTGCCTACCACTCGAAACAATCGACGTTTGACGAAACTATGCAAGTTCGTCGCAGATCGGTATAAGGTGGGTCGATGTGTCGTGCTTCAAGCTACAAATTGCTATGTCGCAGATTTGCATACGACGAATAGAAGCGGAGTTATAGTTGTTTATATCTGTGAGGTCATGAATCATCATTGACGGCCGGAATGCCTACCACTCGAAACGATCGATGTGTGACGAAACTATGCAAGTTCGTCGCAGATCGGTATAAGGTGGGTCGATGTGTCGTGCTTTAAGCTACAAATTGCTATGTCGCAGATTTGCATACGACGAATAGAGGCGGAGTTATAGTTGTTTATATCTGTGAGGCCATGAATCACCATTGACGGCAGGATTGCCTACCACTCGGAACGATCGACGTTTGCCGAAACTATGCAAGTTCTTCGCAGATCGGTATAAAGTGGGTCGATGTGCCGTGTTTTAAGCTACAAATTGCTATGTCGCAGATTTGCATACGACGAATAGAAGCAGAGTTATAGTTGTTTATATCTGTGAGGCCATGAATCACCATTGACGGCAGGATTGCCTACCACTCGGAACGATCGACGTTTGACGAAACTATGCAAGTTCTTCGCAGATCGGTATAAGATGGGACGATGTGTCGTGTTTTTACCTACAAATTGCTATGTCGCAGATTCGCATACGACGAATAGAAGTGGAGTTATAGTTGATTATATCTATGAGGCCATGAATCACTATTGACGGCAGGATTGCCTACCACTCGGAACGATCGACGTTTGACGAAACTATGCAAGTTCTTCGCAGATCGGTATAAGATGGGTCGATGTGTCGTGTTTCAGGCTACAAATTGCTATGTCGCAGATTTGCGTACGACGAATAGAAGCGGAGTCATAGTTGTTTATATCTGTCAGGCCATGAATCACCATTGACGGCCGGATTGCCTACCACACGGAACGACCGACGTTTGCCGAAACTATGCAAGTTTGTCGCAGATCGGTATAAGGTGGGTCGTTGGGCCGTGTTTTAAGCTACAACTTACTATGTCGCAGATTCGCATACGACGAATAGAAGTGGAGTTATAGTTGATTATATCTATGAGGCCATGAATCACCATTGACGGCAGGACTGCCTACCACTCGAAACAATCGACGTTTGACGAAACTATGCAAGTTCGTCGCAGATCGGTATAAGGTGGGTCGATGTGTCGTGCTGTAAGCTACAAATTGCTATGTCGCAGATTTGCATACGACGAATAGAAGCGGAGTTATAGTTGTTTATATCTGTGAGGTCATGAATCATCATTGACGGCCGGAATGCCTACCACTCGAAACGATCGACGTTTGACGAAACTATGCAAGTTCATCGCAGATCGGTATAAGGTGGGTCGATGTGTCGTGTTTTAAGCTACAAATTGCTATGTCGCAGATTTGCATACGACGAATAGAGGCGGAGTTATAGTTGTTTATATCTGTGAGGCCATGAATCACCATTGACGGCAGGATTGCCTACCACTCGGAACGATCGACGTTTGACGAAACTATGCAAGTTCTTCGCAGATCGGTATAAGATGGGTCGATGTGTCGTGTTTTAAGCTACAAATTGCTATGTCGCAGATTCGCATACTACGAATAGAAGTGGAGTTATAGTTGTTTATATCTGTCAGGCCATGAATCACCATTGACGGAAGGATTGCCTTCCACTCGAAACGATCGATGTTTGACGAAACAATGCAAGTTCGTCGCAGATCGGTATAAGGTGGGTCGTTGGGCCGTGTTTTAAGCTACAAGTTGCTGTGTCGCAAATTCGCATACGGCGAATAGAAGCGGAGTTATCGATGTTTATATCTGTGAGGCCATTAATCACCATTGACGACAGGATTGCCTACCACTCGGAACGATCGACGTTTGACGAAACTATGCAAGTTCGTCGCAGATCGGTATATGGTGGCTCGATGTGTCGTGTTTTTGGCTACAAATTGCTATATCGCAGATTTGCGTACGACGAATAGAAGCGGAGTTATAGTTGTTTATATCTGTCAGGCCATGAATCACCACTGACGGCCGGATTGCCTACCACTCGGAACGACCGACGTTTGCCGAAACTATGCAGGTTTGTCGCAGATCGGTATAAGGTGGCTCGATGTGTCGTGTTTTAGGCTACAAATTGCTATGTCGCATATTTGCATGCGACGAATAGAAAAGGAGTTATAGTTGTTTATATCTGTGAGGCCATTAATCACCATTGACGACAGGATTGCCTACCACTCGGAACGATCGACGTTTGGCGAAACTATGCAAGTTCGTCGCAGATCGGTATAAGGTGGGTCGTTGGGCCGTGTTTTAAGCTACAAATTGCTATGTCGCAGATTCGCATACTACGAATAGAAGTGGAGTTATAGTTGTTTATATCTGTCAGGCCATGAATCACCATTGACGGAAGGATTGCCTTCCACTCGAAACGATCGACGTTTGCCGAAACTATGCAAGTTTGTCGCAGATCGGTATAAGGTGGCTCGATGTGTCGTGTTTTAGGCTACAAATTGCTATGTCGCATATTTGCGTGCGACGAATAGAAGGGGAGTTATAGTTGTTTATATCTGTCAGGCCATGAATCACCATTGACGGCCGGATTGCCTACCACTCGGAACGATCGACGTTTGCCGAAACTATGCAAGTTCATCGCAGATCGGTATAAGGTGGGTCGATGTGCCGTGTTTTAAGCTACAAATTGATATGTCGCAGATTTGCATACAACGAATAGAAGCAGAGTTATAGTTGTTTATATCTGTGAGGCCATGAATCACCATTGACGGCAGGATTGCCTACCACTCGAAACGATCGATGTTTGACGAAACTATGCAAGTTCCTCGCAGATCGGTATAAGGTGGGTCGTTGGGCCGTGTTTTAAGCTACAAGTTGCTGTGTCGCAAATTCGCATACGACGAATAGAAGCGGAGTTATCGATGTTTATATCTGTGAGGCCATTAATCACCATTGACGACAGGATTGCCTACCACTCGGAACGATCGACGTTTGGCGAAACTATGCAAGTTCGTCGCAGATCGGTATAAGGTGGGTCGTTGGGCCGTGTTTTAAGATACAAGCTGCTATGTCGCAGATTCGCATACGACCAATAGAAGCGGAGTTATCGATGTTTATATCTGTGAGGCCATTAATCACCATTGACGACAGGATTGCCTACCACTCGGAACGATCGACGTTTGACGAAACTATGCAAGTTCGTCGCAGATCGGTATAAGGTGGCTCGATGTGTCGTGTTTTCGGCTACAAATTGCTATGTCGCATATTTGCGTGCGACGAATAGAAGCGGAGTTATAGTTGTTTATATCTGTCAGGCCATGAATCACGATTGACGGCCGGATTGCCTTCCACTCGAAACGATCGATGTTTGACGAAACTATGCAAGTTCGTCGCAGATCGGTATAAGGTGGGTCGTTGGGCCGTGTTTTAAGCTACAAATTGCTATGTCGCAGATTCGCATACTACGAATAGAAGTGGAGTTATAGTTGTTTATATCTGTCAGGCCATGAATCACCATTGACGGAAGGATTGCCTTCCACTCGAAACGATCGATGTTTGACGAAACTATGCAAGTTCGTCGCAGATCGGTATAAGGTGGGTCGTTGGGCCGTGTTTTAAGCTACAAGTTGCTGTGTCGCAAATTCGCATACGACGAATAGAAGCGGAGTTATCGATTTTTTTATCTGTGAGGCCATTAATCACCATTGACGGAAGGATTGCCTTCCACTCGAAACGATCGATGTTTGACGAAACTATGCAAGTTCGTCGCAGATCGGTATAAGGTGGGTCGTTGGGCCGTGTTTTAAGCTACAAGTTGCTGTGTCGCAAATTCGCATACGACGAATAGAAGCGGAGTTATCGATTTTTTTATCTGTGAGGCCATTAATCACCATTGACGGCCGGATTGCCTTCCACTCGAAACGATCGATGTTTGACGAAACTATGCAAGTTCGTCGCAGATCGGTATAAGGTGGGTCAATGTGTCGTGTTTTAAGCTACAAATTGCTATGTCGCAGATTTGCATACGACGAATAGAAGCAGAGTTATAGTTGTTTATATCTGTGAGGCCATGAATCACCATTGACGGCAGGATTGCCTACCACTCGGAACGATCGACGTTTGACGAAACTATGCAAGTTCGTCGCAGATCGGTATAAGGTGGGTCGTTGGGCCGTGTTTTAAGCTACAACTTGCTATGTCGCAGATTCGCATACGACGAATAGAAGCGAAGTTATCGATGTTTATATCTGTGAGGCCATGAATTACCATTGACGACCGGATTGCCTACCACTCGGAACGATCGACGCTTGACGAAACTATGCAAGTTCGTCGCAGATCGGTATAAGGTGGGTCAATGTGTCGTGTTTTAAGCTACAAATTGCTATGTCGCAGATTTGCATACGACGAATAGAAGCAGAGTTATAGTTGTTTATATCTGTGAGGCCATGAATCACCATTGACGGCAGGATTGCCTACCACTCGGAACGATCGACGTTTGACGAATCTATGCAAGTTCTTCGCAGATCGGTATAAGATGGGTCGATGTGTCGTGTTTTAAGCTACAAATTGCTATGTCGCAGATTTGCATACGACGAATAGAAGCAGAGTTATAGTTGTTTATATCTGTCAGGCCATGAATCACCATTGACGGCCGGATTGCCTACCACTCGGAACGATCGACGTTTGCCGAAACTATGCAAGTTCATCGCAGATCGGTATAAGGTGGGTCGATGTGCCGTGTTTTAAGCTACAAATTGCTATGTCGCAGATTTGCATACGACGAATAGAAGCAGAGTTATAGTTATTTATATCTGTGAGGCCATGAATCACCATTGACGGCAGGATTGCCTACCACTCGGAACGATCGACGTTTGACGAAACTATGCAAGTTCTTCGCAGATCGGTATAAAGTGGGTCGATGTGCCGTGTTTTAAGCTACAAATTGCTATGTCGCAGATTCGCATACGACGAATAGAAGTGGAGTTATCGATGTTTATATCTGTGAGGGCATTAATCACCATTGACGACAGGATTGCCTACCACTCGGAACGATCGACGTTTGACGAAACTATGCAAGTTCGTCGCAGATCGGTATAAGATGGGTCGATGTGTCGTGTTTTAAGCTACAAATTGCTGTGTCGCAGATTCGCATACGACGAATAGAAGCGAAGTTATCGATGTTTATATCTGTGAGGCCATGAATCACCATTGACGACCGGATTGCCTACCACTCGGAACGATCGACGCTTGACGAAACTATGCAAGTTCGTCGCAGATCGGTATAAGGTGGGTCGATGTGCCGTGTTTTAAGCTACAAATTGCTATGTCGCAGATTTGCATACGACGAATAGAAGCAGAGTTATAGTTGTTTATATCTGTGAGGCCATGCATCACCATTGACGGCAGGATTGCCTACCACTCGGAACGATCGACGTTTGACGAAACTATGCAAGTTCTTCGCAGATCGGTATAAAGTGGGTCGATGTGCCGTGTTTTAAGCTACAAGTTGCTGTGTCGCAGATTCGCATACGACGAATAGAAGTGGAGTTATAGTTGTTTATATCTGTCAGGCCATTAATCACCATTGACGACAGGATTGCCTACCACTCGGAACGATCGACGTTTGACGAAACTATGCAAGTTCGTCGCAGATCGGTATATGGTGGCTCGATGTGTCGTGTTTTTGGCTACAAATTGCTATGTCGCAGATTTGCGTACGACGAATAGAAGCGGAGTTATAGTTGTTTATATCTGTCAGGCCATGAATCACCATTGACGGCCGGATTGCCTACCACTCGGAACGACCGACGTTTGCCGAAACTATGTAAGTTTGTCGCAGATCGGTATAAGGTGGCTCGATGTGTCGTGTTTTAGGCTACAAATTGCTATGTCGCATATTTGCGTGCGACGAATAGAAGGGGAGTTATAGTTGTTTATATCTGTCAGGCCATGAATCACCATTGACGGCCGGATTGCCTACCACTCGGAACGATCGACGTTTGCCGAAACTATGCAAGTTCATCGCAGATCGGTATAAGGTGGGTCGATGTGCCGTGTTTTAAGCTACAAATTGCTATGTCGCAGATTTGCATACGACGAATAGAAGCAGAGTTATAGTTGTTTATATCTGTGAGGCCATGAATCACCATTGACGGCAGGATTGCCTACCACTCGGAACGATCGACGTTTGACGAAACTATGCAAGTTCTTCGCAGATCGGTATAAAGTGGGTCGATGTGCCGTGTTTTAAGCTACAAATTGCTATGTCGCAGATTTGCATACGACGAATAGAAGCAGAGTTATAGTTGTTTATATCTGTGAGGCCATGAATCACCATTGACGGCAGGATTGCCTACCACTCGGAACGATCGATGTTTGACGAAACTATGCAAGTTCTTCGCAGATCGGTATAAAGTGGGTCGATGTGCCGTGTTTTAAGCTACAAATTGATATGTCGCAGATTCGCATACGACGAATAGAAGTGGAGTTATAGTTGTTTATATCTGTCAGGCCATGAATCACCATTGACGGCCGGATTGCCTTCCACTCGAAACGATCGATGTTTGACGAAACTATGCAAGTTCGTCGCAGATCGGTATAAGGTGGGTCGTTGGGCCGTGTTTTAAGCTACAAATTGCTATGTCGCAGATTCGCATACTACGAATAGAAGTGGAGTTATAGTTGTTTATATCTGTCAGGCCATGAATCACCATTGACGGAAGGATTGCCTTCCACTCGAAACGATCGATGTTTGACGAAACTATGCAAGTTCTTCGCAGATCGGTATAAAGTGGGTCGATGTGCCGTGTTTTAAGCTACAAATTGCTATGTCGCAGATTCGCATACGACGAATAGAAGCGGAGTTATCGATGTTTATATCTGTGAGGGCATTAATCACCATTGACGACAGGATTGCCTACCACTCGGAACGATCGACGTTTGACGAAACTATGCAAGTTCGTCGCAGATCGGTATAAGATGGGTCGATGTGTCGTGTTTTAAGCTACAAATTGCTGTGTCGCAGATTCGCATACGACGAATAGAAGCGAAGTTATCGATGTTTATATCTGTGAGGCCATGAATCACCATTGACGACCGGATTGCCTACCACTCGGAACGATCGACGCTTGACGAAACTATGCAAGTTCGTCGCAGATCGGTATAAGGTGGGTCGATGTGCCGTGTTTTAAGCTACAAATTGCTATGTCGCAGATTTGCATACGACGAATAGAAGCAGAGTTATAGTTGTTTATATCTGTGAGGCCATGCATCACCATTGACGGCAGGATTGCCTACCACTCGGAACGATCGACGTTTGACGAAACTATGCAAGTTCTTCGCAGATCGGTATAAAGTGGGTCGATGTGCCGTGTTTTAAGCTACAAGTTGCTGTGTCGCAGATTCGCATACGACGAATAGAGGCGGAGTTTTCGATGTTTATATCTGTGAGGCCATTAATCACCATTGACGACAGGATTGCCTACCACTCGGAACGATCGACGTTTGACGAAACTATGCAAGTTCGTCGCAGATACGTATATGGTGGCTCGATGTGTCGTGTTTTAGGCTACAAATTGCTATGTCGCAGATCTGCGTACGACGAATAGAAGCGGAGTTATAGTTGTTTATATCTGTCAGGCCATGAATCACCATTGACGGCCGGATGGCCTACCACACGGAACGACCGACGTTTGCCGAAACTATGCAAGTTTGTCGCAGATCGGTATAAGGTGGGTCGTTGGGCCGTGTTTTAAGCTACAACTTACTATGTCGCAGATTCGCATACGACGAATAGAAGCGAAGTTATCGATGTTTATATCTGTGAGGCCATGAATCATCATTGACGACCGGATTGCCTACCACTCGGAACGATCGACGCTTGACGAAACTATGCAAGTTAGTCGCAGATCGGTATAAGGTGGGTCGATGTGTCGTGCTGTAAGCTACAAATTGCTATGTCGCAGAATTGCATACGACGAATAGAAGCGGAGTTATAGTTGTTTATATCTGTGAGGTCATGAATCATCATTGACGGCCGGAATGCCTACCACTCGAAACGATCGATGTTTGACGAAACTATGCAAGTTCTTCGCAGATCGGTATAAGATGGGTCGATGTGTCGTGTTTTAAGCTACAAATTGCTATGTCGCAGATTCGCATACTACGAATAGAAGTGGAGTTATAGTTGTTTATATCTGTCAGGCCATGAATCACCATTGACGGAAGGATTGCCTTCCACTCGAAACGATCGATGTTTGACGAAACTATGCAAGTTCGTCGCAGATCGGTATAAGGTGGGTCGTTGGGCCGTGTTTTAAGCTACAAGTTGCTGTGTCGCAAATTCGCATACTACGAATAGAAGTGGAGTTATAGTTGTTTATATCTGTCAGGCCATGAATCACCATTGACGGAAGGATTGCCTTCCACTCGAAACGATCGATGTTTGACGAAACTATGCAAGTTCGTCGCAGATCGGTATAAGGTGGGTCGTTGGGCCGTGTTTTAAGCTACAAGTTGCTGTGTCGCAAATTCGCATACGGCGAATAGAAGCGGAGTTATCGATGTTTATATCTGTGAGGCCATTAATCACCATTGACGACAGGATTGCCTACCACTCGGAACGATCGACGTTTGACGAAACTATGCAAGTTCGTCGCAGATCGGTATAAGATGGGTCGATGTGTCGTGTTTTAAGCTACAAATTGCTATGTCGCAGATTCGCATACGACGAATAGAAGCGAAGTTATCGATGTTTATATCTGTGAGGCCATGAATCACCATTGACGACCGGATTGCCTACCACTCGAAACAATCGACGTTTGACGAAACTATGCAAGTTCGTCGCAGATCGGTATAAGGTGGGTCGATGTGTCGTGTTTTAAGCTACAAATTGCTATGTCGCAGATTCGCATACAACGAATAGAAGCGGAGTTATAGTTGTTTATATCTGTGAGGCCATGAATCACCATTGACGGCAGGATTGCCTACCACTCGGAACGATCGACGTTTGACGAAACTATGCAAGTTCTTCGCAGATCGGTATAAGATGGGTCGATGTGTCGTGTTTTAAGCTACAAATTGCTATGTCGCAGATTCGCATACTACGAATAGAAGTGGAGTTATAGTTGTTTATATCTGTCAGGCCATGAATCACCATTGACGGAAGGATTGCCTTCCACTCGAAACGATCGATGTTTGACGAAACTATGCAAGTTCTTCGCAGATCGGTATAAGGTGGGTCGTTGGGCCGTGTTTTAAGCTACAAGTTGCTGTGTCGCAAATTCGCATACGGCGAATAGAAGCGGAGTTATCGATGTTTATATCTGTGAGGCCATTAATCACCATTGACGACAGGATTGCCTACCACTCGGAACGATCGACGTTTGACGAAACTATGCAAGTTCGTCGCAGATCGGTATAAGATGGGTCGATGTGTCGTGTTTTAAGCTACAAATTGCTATGTCGCAGATTCGCATACGACGAATAGAAGCGAAGTTATCGATGTTTATATCTGTGAGGCCATGAATCACCATTGACGACCGGATTGCCTACCACTCGAAACAATCGACGTTTGACGAAACTATGCAAGTTCGTCGCAGATCGGTATAAGGTGGGTCGATGTGTCGTGCTTCAAGCTACAAATTGCTATGTCGCAGATTTGCATACGACGAATAGAAGCGGAGTTATAGTTGTTTATATCTGAGAGGTCATGAATCATCATTGACGGCCGGAATGCCTACCACTCGAAACGATCGATGTTTGACGAAACTATGCAAGTTCGTCGCAGATCGGTATAAGGTGGGTCGATGTGTCGTGCTTTAAGCTACAAATTGCTATGTCGCAGATTTGCATACGACGAATAGAGGCGGAGTTATAGTTGTTTATATCTGTGAGGCCATGAATCACCATTGACGGCAGGATTGCCTACCACTCGGAACGATCGACGTTTGCCGAAACTATGCAAGTTCTTCGCAGATCGGTATAAAGTGGGTCGATGTGCCGTGTTTTAAGCTACAAATTGCTATGTCGCAGATTTGCATACGACGAATAGAAGCAGAGTTATAGTTGTTTATATCTGTGAGGCCATGAATCACCATTGACGGCAGGATTGCCTACCACTCGGAACGATCGACGTTTGACGAAACTATGCAAGTTCTTCGCAGATCGATATAAGATGGGTCGATGTGTCGTGTTTTTACCTACAAATTGCTATGTCGCAGCTTCGCATACGACGAATAGAAGTGGAGTTATAGTTGATTATATCTATGAGGCCATGAATCACTATTGACGGCAGGGTTGCCTACCACTCGGAACGATCGACGTTTGACGAAACTATGCAAGTTCTTCGCAGATCGGTATAAGATGGGTCGATGTGTCGTGTTTTAGGCTACAAATTGCTATGTCGCAGATTTGCGTACGACGAATAGAAGCGGAGTCATAGTTGTTTATATCTGTCAGGCCATGAATCACCATTGACGGCCGGATTGCCTACCACACGGAACGACCGACGTTTGCCGAAACTATGCAAGTTTGTCGCAGATCGGTATAAGGTGGGTCGTTGGGCCGTGTTTTAAGCTACAACTTACTATGTCGCAGATTCGCATACGACGAATAGAAGTGGAGTTATAGTTGATTATATCTATGAGGCCACGAATCACCATTGACGGCAGGATTGCCTACCACTCGAAACAATCGACGTTTGACGAAACTATGCAAGTTCGTCGCAGATCGGTATAAGGTGGGTCGATGTGTCGTGCTGTAAGCTACAAATTGCTATGTCGCAGATTTGCATACGACGAATAGAAGCGGAGTTATAGTTGTTTATATCTGTGAGGTCATGAATCATCATTGACGGCCGGAATGCCTACCACTCGAAACGATCGACGTTTGACGAAACTATGCAAGTTCATCGCAGATCGGTATAAGGTGGGTCGATGTGTCGTGTTTTAAGCTACAAATTGCTATGTCGCAGATTTGCATACGACGAATAGAGGCGGAGTTATAGTTGTTTATATCTGTGAGGCCATGAATCACCATTGACGGCAGGATTGCCTACCACTCGGAACGATCGACGTTTGACGAAACTATGCAAGTTCTTCGCAGATCGGTATAAGATGGGTCGATGTGTCGTGTTTTAAGCTACAAATTGCTATGTCGCAGATTCGCATACTACGAATAGAAGTGGAGTTATAGTTGTTTATATCTGTCAGGCCATGAATCACCATTGACGGAAGGGTTGCCTTCCACTCGAAACGATCGATGTTTGACGAAACTATGCAAGTTCGTCGCAGATCGGTATAAGTTGGGTCGTTGGGCCGTGTTTTAAGCTACAAGTTGCTGTGTCGCAAATTCGCATACGGCGAATAGAAGCGGAGTTATCGATGTTTATATCTGTGAGGCCATTAATCACCATTGACGACAGGATTGCCTACCACTCTGAACGATCGACGTTTGACGAAACTATGCAAGTTCGTCGCAGATCGGTATATGGTGGCTCGATGTGTCGTGTTTTTGGCTACAAATTGCTATATCGCAGATTTGCGTACGACGAATAGAAGCGGAGTTATAGTTGTTTATATCTGTCAGGCCATGAATCACCATTGACGGCCGGATTGCCTACCACTCGGAACGACCGACGTTTGCCGAAACTATGCAAGTTTGTCGCAGATCGGTATAAGGTGGCTCGATGTGTTGTGTTTTAGGCTACAAATTGCTATGTCGCATATTTGCGTGCGACGAATAGAAAAGGAGTTATAGTTGTTTATATCTGTGAGGCCATTAATCACCATTGACGACAGGATTGCCTACCACTCGGAACGATCGACGTTTGGCGAAACTATGCAAGTTCGTCGCAGATCGGTATAAGGTGGGTCGTTGGGCCGTGTTTTAAGATACAAGTTGCTATGTCGCAGATTTGCATACGACGAATAGAAGCAGAGTTATAGTTGTTTATATCTGTGAGGCCATGAATCACCATTGACGGCAGGATTGCCTACCACTCGGAACGATCGACGTTTGACGAAACTATGCAAGTTCTTCGCAGATCGGTATAAAGTGGGTCGATGTGCCGTGTTTTAAGCTACAAATTGCTATGTCGCAGATTCGCATACGACGAATAAAAGTGGAGTTATAGTTGCTTATATCTGTCAGGCCATGAATCACCATTGACGGCCGGATTGCCTTCCACTCGAAACGATCGATGTTTGACGAAACTATGCAAGTTCGTCGCAGATCGGTATAAGGTGGGTCGTTGGGCCGTGTTTTAAGCTACAAATTGCTATGTCGCAGATTCGCATACTACGAATAGAAGTGGAGTTATAGTTGTTTATATCTGTCAGGCCATGAATCACCATTGACGGAAGGATTGCCTTCCACTCGAAACGATCGACGTTTGCCGAAACTATGCAAGTTTGTCGCAGATCGGTATAAGGTGGCTCGATGTGTCGTGTTTTAGGCTACAAATTGCTATGTCGCATATTTGCGTGCGACGAATAGAAGGGGAGTTATAGTTGTTTATATCTGTCAGGCCATGAATCACCATTGACGGCCGGATTGCCTACCACTCGGAACGATCGACGTTTGCCGAAACTATGCAAGTTCATCGCAGATCGGTATAAGGTGGGTCGATGTGCCGTGTTTTAAGCTACAAATTGCTATGTCGCAGATTTGCATACAACGAATAGAAGCAGAGTTATAGTTGTTTATATCTGTGAGGCCATGAATCACCATTGACGGCAGGATTGCCTACCACTCGAAACGATCGATGTTTGACGAAACTATGCAAGTTCCTCGCAGATCGGTATAAGGTGGGTCGTTGGGCCGTGTTTTAAGCTACAAGTTGCTGTGTCGCAAATTCGCATACGACGAATAGAAGCGGAGTTATCGATGTTTATATCTGTGAGGCCATTAATCACCATTGACGACAGGATTGCCTACCACTCGGAACGATCGACGTTTGGCGAAACTATGCAAGTTCGTCGCAGATCGGTATAAGGTGGGTCGTTGGGCCGTGTTTTAAGATACAAGTTGCTATGTCGCAGATTCGCATACGACCAATAGAAGCGGAGTTATCGATGTTTATATCTGTGAGGCCATTAATCACCATTGACGACAGGATTGCCTACCACTCGGAACGATCGACGTTTGACGAAACTATGCAAGTTCGTCGCAGATCGGTATAAGGTGGCTCGATGTGTCGTGTTTTCGGCTACAAATTGCTATGTCGCATATTTGCGTGCGACGAATAGAAGCGGAGTTATAGTTGTTTATATCTGTCAGGCCATGAATCACCATTGACGGCCGGATTGCCTTCCACTCGAAACGATCGATGTTTGACGAAACTATGCAAGTTCGTCGCAGATCGGTATAAGGTGGGTCGTTGGGCCGTGTTTTAAGCTACAAATTGCTATGTCGCAGATTCGCATACTACGAATAGAAGTGGAGTTATAGTTGTTTATATCTGTCAGGCCATGAATCACCATTGACGGAAGGATTGCCTTCCACTCGAAACGATCGATGTTTGACGAAACTATGCAAGTTCGTCGCAGATCGGTATAAGGTGGGTCGTTGGGCCGTGTTTTAAGCTACAAGTTGCTGTGTCGCAAATTCGCAAACGACGAATAGAAGCGGAGTTATCGATTTTTTTATCTGTGAGGCCATTAATCACCATTGACGACAGGATTGCCTACCACTCGGAACGATCGACGTTTGACGAAACTATGCAAGTTCGTCGCAGATCAGTATAAGGTGGGTCGTTGGGCCGTGTTTTAAGATACAAGTTGCTATGTCGCAGATTCGCATACGACCAATAGAAGCGGAGTTATCGATGTTTATATCTGTGAGGCCATTAATCACCATTGACGACAGGATTGCCTACCACTCGGAACGATCGACGTTTGACGAAACTATGCAAGTTCGTCGCAGATCGGTATAAGGTGGGTCGTTGGGCCGTGTTTTAAGCTACAACTTGCTATGTCGCAGATTCGCATACGACGAATAGAAGCGAAGTTATCGATGTTTATATCTGTGAGGCCATGAATTACCATTGACGACCGGATTGCCTACCACTCGGAACGATCGACGCTTGACGAAACTATGCAAGTTCGTCGCAGATCGGTATAAGGTGGGTCGATGTGTCGTGCTTCAAGCTACAAATTGCTATGTCGCAGATTTGCATACGACGAATAGAAGCGGAATTATAGTTGTTTATATCTGTGAGGTCATGAATCATCATTGACGGCCGGAATGCCTACCACTCGAAACGACCGATGTTTGACGAAACGATGCAAGTTCGTCGCAGATCGGTATAAGGTGGGTCGATGTGTCGTGCTTTAAGCTACAAATTGCTATGTCGCAGATTTGCATACGACGAATAGAAGCGGAGTTATAGTTGTTTATATCTGTCAGGCCATGAATCACCATTGACGGCCGGATTGCCTTCCACTCGAAACGATCGATGTTTGACGAAACTATGCAAGTTCGTCGCAGATCGGTATAAGGTGGGTCAATGTGTCGTGTTTTAAGCTACAAATTGCTATGTCGCAGATTTGCATACGACGAATAGAAGCAGAGTTATAGTTGTTTATATCTGTGAGGCCATGAATCACCATTGACGGCAGGATTGCCTACCACTCGGAACGATCGACGTTTGACGAAACTATGCAAGTTCGTCGCAGATCGGTATATGGTGGCTCGATGTGTCGTGTTTTTGGCTACAAATTGCTATGTCGCAGATTTGCGTACGACGAATAGAAGCGGAGTTATAGTTGTTTATATCTGTCAGGCCATGAATCACCATTGACGGCCGGATTGCCTACCACTCGGAACGACCGACGTTTGCCGAAACTATGTAAGTTTGTCGCAGATCGGTATAAGGTGGCTCGATGTGTCGTGTTTTAGGCTACAAATTGCTATGTCGCATATTTGCGTGCGACGAATAGAAGGGGAGTTATAGTTGTTTATATCTGTCAGGCCATGAATCACCATTGACGGCCGGATTGCCTACCACTCGGAACGATCGACGTTTGCCGAAACTATGCAAGTTCATCGCAGATCGGTATAAGGTGGGTCGATGTGCCGTGTTTTAAGCTACAAATTGCTATGTCGCAGATTTGCATACGACGAATAGAAGCAGAGTTATAGTTGTTTATATCTGTGAGGCCATGAATCACCATTGACGGCAGGATTGCCTACCACTCGGAACGATCGACGTTTGACGAAACTATGCAAGTTCTTCGCAGATCGGTATAAAGTGGGTCGATGTGCCGTGTTTTAAGCTACAAATTGCTATGTCGCAGATTCGCATACGACGAATAAAAGTGGAGTTATAGTTGCTTATATCTGTCAGGCCATGAATCACCATTGACGGCCGGATTGCCTACCACTCGGAACGACCGACGTTTGCCGAAACTATGCAAGTTTGTCGCAGATCGGTATAAGGTGGGTCGATGTGCCGTGTTTTAAGCTACAAATTGCTATATCGCAGATTTGCGTACGACGAATAGAAGCGGAGTTATAGTTGTTTATATCTGTCAGGCCATGAATCACCATTGACGGCCGGATTGCCTACCACTCGGAACGACCGACGTTTGCCGAAACTATGCAAGTTTGTCGCAGATCGGTATAAGGTGGCTCGATGTGTTGTGTTTTAGGCTACAAATTGCTATGTCGCAGATTCGCATACGACCAATAGAAGCGGAGTTATCGATGTTTATATCTGTGAGGCCATTAATCACCATTGACGACAGGATTGCCTACCACTCGGAACGATCGACGTTTGGCGAAACTATGCAAGTTCGTCGCAGATCGGTATAAGGTGGGTCGTTGGGCCGTGTTTTAAGATACAAGTTGCTATGTCGCAGATTTGCATACGACGAATAGAAGCAGAGTTATAGTTGTTTATATCTGTGAGGCCATGAATCACCATTGACGGCAGGATTGCCTACCACTCGGAACGATCGACGTTTGACGAAACTATGCAAGTTCTTCGCAGATCGGTATAAAGTGGGTCGATGTGCCGTGTTTTAAGCTACAAATTGCTATGTCGCAGATTCGCATACGACGAATAAAAGTGGAGTTATAGTTGCTTATATCTGTCAGGCCATGAATCACCATTGACGGCCGGATTGCCTTCCACTCGAAACGATCGATGTTTGACGAAACTATGCAAGTTCGTCGCAGATCGGTATAAGGTGGGTCGTTGGGCCGTGTTTTAAGCTACAAATTGCTATGTCGCAGATTCGCATACTACGAATAGAAGTGGAGTTATAGTTGTTTATATCTGTCAGGCCATGAATCACCATTGACGGAAGGATTGCCTTCCACTCGAAACGATCGACGTTTGCCGAAACTATGCAAGTTTGTCGCAGATCGGTATAAGGTGGCTCGATGTGTCGTGTTTTAGGCTACAAATTGCTATGTCGCATATTTGCGTGCGACGAATAGAAGGGGAGTTATAGTTGTTTATATCTGTCAGGCCATGAATCACCATTGACGGCCGGATTGCCTACCACTCGGAACGATCGACGTTTGCCGAAACTATGCAAGTTCATCGCAGATCGGTATAAGGTGGGTCGATGTGCCGTGTTTTAAGCTACAAATTGCTATGTCGCAGATTTGCATACAACGAATAGAAGCAGAGTTATAGTTGTTTATATCTGTGAGGCCATGAATCACCATTGACGGCAGGATTGCCTACCACTCGAAACGATCGATGTTTGACGAAACTATGCAAGTTCCTCGCAGATCGGTATAAGGTGGGTCGTTGGGCCGTGTTTTAAGCTACAAGTTGCTGTGTCGCAAATTCGCATACGACGAATAGAAGCGGAGTTATCGATGTTTATATCTGTGAGGCCATGAATCACCATTGACGACCGGATTGCCTACCACTCGGAACGATCGACGCTTGGCGAAACTATGCAAGTTCGTCGCAGATCGGTATAAGGTGGGTCGTTGGGCCGTGTTTTAAGATACAAGTTGCTATGTCGCAGATTCGCATACGACCAATAGAAGCGGAGTTATCGATGTTTATATCTGTGAGGCCATTAATCACCATTGACGACAGGATTGCCTACCACTCGGAACGATCGACGTTTGACGAAACTATGCAAGTTCGTCGCAGATCGGTATAAGGTGGCTCGATGTGTCGTGTTTTCGGCTACAAATTGCTATGTCGCATATTTGCGTGCGACGAATAGAAGCGGAGTTATAGTTGTTTATATCTGTCAGGCCATGAATCACCATTGACGGCCGGATTGCCTTCCACTCGAAACGATCGATGTTTGACGAAACTATGCAAGTTCGTCGCAGATCGGTATAAGGTGGGTCGTTGGGCCGTGTTTTAAGCTACAAATTGCTATGTCGCAGATTCGCATACTACGAATAGAAGTGGAGTTATAGTTGTTTATATCTGTCAGGCCATGAATCACCATTGACGGAAGGATTGCCTTCCACTCGAAACGATCGATGTTTGACGAAACTATGCAAGTTCGTCGCAGATCGGTATAAGGTGGGTCGTTGGGCCGTGTTTTAAGCTACAAGTTGCTGTGTCGCAAATTCGCATACGACGAATAGAAGCGGAGTTATCGATTTTTTTATCTGTGAGGCCATTAATCACCATTGACGACAGGATTGCCTACCACTCGGAACGATCGACGTTTGACGAAACTATGCAAGTTTGTCGCAGATCAGTATAAGGTGGGTCGTTGGGCCGTGTTTTAAGATACAAGTTGCTATGTCGCAGATTCGCATACGACCAATAGAAGCGGAGTTATCGATGTTTAATCTGTGAGGTCATGAATCATCATTGACGGCCGGAATGCCTACCACTCGGAACGATCGACGTTTGACGAAACTATGCAAGTTCGTCGCAGATCGGTATAAGGTGGGTCGTTGGGCCGTGTTTTAAGCTACAACTTGCTATGTCGCAGATTCGCATACGACGAATAGAAGCGAAGTTATCGATGTTTATATCTGTGAGGCCATGAATTACCATTGACGACCGGATTGCTTACCACTCGGAACGATCGACGCTTGACGAAACTATGCAAGTTCGTCGCAGATCGGTATAAGGTGGGTCGATGTGTCGTGCTTCAAGCTACAAATTGCTATGTCGCAGATTTGCATACGACGAATAGAAGCGGAATTATAGTTGTTTATATCTGTGAGGTCATGAATCATCATTGACGGCCGGAATGCCTACCACTCGAAACGACCGATGTTTGACGAAACGATGCAAGTTCGTCGCAGATCGGTATAAGGTGGGTCGATGTGTCGTGCTTTAAGCTACAAATTGCTATGTCGCAGATTTGCATACGACGAATAGAAGCGGAGTTATAGTTGTTTATATCTGTCAGGCCATGAATCACCATTGACGGCCGGATTGCCTTCCACTCGAAACGATCGATGTTTGACGAAACTATGCAAGTTCGTCGCAGATCGGTATAAGGTGGGTCAATGTGTCGTGTTTTAAGCTACAAATTGCTATGTCGCAGATTTGCATACGACGAATAGAAGCAGAGTTATAGTTGTTTATATCTGTGAGGCCATGAATCACCATTGACGGCAGGATTGCCTACCACTCGGAACGATCGACGTTTGACGAAACTATGCAAGTTCGTCGCAGATCGGTATATGGTGGCTCGATGTGTCGTGTTTTTGGCTACAAATTGCTATGTCGCAGATTTGCGTACGACGAATAGAAGCGGAGTTATAGTTGTTTATATCTGTCAGGCCATGAATCACCATTGACGGCCGGATTGCCTACCACTCGGAACGACCGACGTTTGCCGAAACTATGTAAGTTTGTCGCAGATCGGTATAAGGTGGCTCGATGTGTCGTGTTTTAGGCTACAAATTGCTATGTCGCATATTTGCGTGCGACGAATAGAAGGGGAGTTATAGTTGTTTATATCTGTCAGGCCATGAATCACCATTGACGGCCGGATTGCCTACCACTCGGAACGATCGACGTTTGCCGAAACTATGCAAGTTCATCGCAGATCGGTATAAGGTGGGTCGATGTGCCGTGTTTTAAGCTACAAATTGCTATGTCGCAGATTTGCATACGACGAATAGAAGCAGAGTTATAGTTATTTATATCTGTGAGGCCATGAATCACCATTGACGGCAGGATTGCCTACCACTCGGAACGATCGACGTTTGACGAAACTATGCAAGTTCTTCGCAGATCGGTATAAAGTGGGTCGATGTGCCGTGTTTTAAGCTACAAATTGCTATGTCGCAGATTCGCATACGACGAATAGAAGTGGAGTTATAGTTGTTTATATCTGTCAGGCCATGAATCACCATTGACCGCCGGAATGCCTTCCACTCGAAACGATCGATGTTTGACGAAACTATGCAAGTTCGTCGCAGATCGGTATAAGGTGGGTCGTTGGGCCGTGTTTTAAGCTACAAATTGCTATGTCGCAGATTCGCATACTACGAAAGAAGTGGAGTTATAGTTGTTTATATCTGTCAGGCCATGAATCACCATTGACGGAAGGATTGCCTTCCACTCGAAACGATCGCTGTTTGACGAAACTATGCAAGTTCGTCGCAGATCAGTATAAGGTGGGTCGTTGGGCCGTGTTTTAAGATACAAGTTGCTATGTCGCAGATTCGCATACGACCAATAGAAGCGGAGTTATCGATGTTTATATCTGTGAGGCCATTAATCACCATTGACGACAGGATTGCCTACCACTCGGAACGATCGACGTTTGACGAAACTATGCAAGTTCGTCGCAGATCGGTATAAGGTGGGTCGTTGGGCCGTGTTTTAAGCTACAACTTGCTATGTCGCAGATTCGCATACGACGAATAGAAGCGAAGTTATCGATGTTTATATCTGTGAGGCCATGAATCACCATTGACGACCGGATTGCCTGCCACTCGGAACGATCGACGCTTGACGAAACTATGCAAGTTCGTCGCAGATCGGTATAAGGTGGGTCGATGTGTCGTGCTTCAAGCTACAAATTGCTATGTCGCAGAATTGCATACGACGAATAGAAGCGGAGTTATAGTTGTTTATATCTGTGAGGTCATGAATCATCATTGACGGCCGGAATGCCTACCACTCGAAACGACCGATGTTTGACGAAACGATGCAAGTTCGTCGCAGATCGGTATAAGGTGGGTCGATGTGTCGTGCTTTAAGCTACAAATTGCTATGTCGCAGATTTGCATACGACGAATAGAAGCGGAGTTATAGTTGTTTATATCTGTCAGGCCATGAATCACCATTGACGGCCGGATTGCCTTCCACTCGAAACGATCGATGTTTGACGAAACTATGCAAGTTCGTCGCAGATCGGTATAAGGTGGGTCAATGTGTCGTGTTTTAAGCTACAAATTGCAATGTTGCAGATTTGCATACGACGAATAGAAGCAGAGTTATAGTTGTTTATATCTGTGAGGCCATGAATCACCATTGACGGCAGGATTGCCTACCACTCGGAACGATCGACGTTTGACGAAACTATGCAAGTTCTTCGCAGATCGGTATAAGATGGGTCGATGTGTCGTGTTTTAAGCTACAAATTGCTATGTCGCAGATTCGCATACGACGAATAGAAGTGGAGTTATAGTTGTTTATATCTGTCAGGCCATTAATCACCATTGACGACAGGATTGCCTACCACTCGGAACGATCGACGTTTGACGAAACTATGCAAGTTCGTCGCAGATCGGTATATGGTGGCTCGATGTGTCGTGTTTTTGGCTACAAATTGCTATGTCGCAGATTTGCGTACGACGAATAGAAGCGGAGTTATAGTTGTTTATATCTGTCAGGCCATGAATCACCATTGACGGCCGGATTGCCTACCACTCGGAACGACCGACGTTTGCCGAAACTATGTAAGTTTGTCGCAGATCGGTATAAGGTGGCTCGATGTGTCGTGTTTTAGGCTACAAATTGCTATGTCGCATATTTGCGTGCGACGAATAGAAGGGGAGTTATAGTTGTTTATATCTGTCAGGCCATGAATCACCATTGACGGCCGGATTGCCTACCACTCGGAACGATCGACGTTTGCCGAAACTATGCAAGTTCATCGCAGATCGGTATAAGGTGGGTCGATGTGCCGTGTTTTAAGCTACAAATTGCTATGTCGCAGATTTGCATACCACGAATAGAAGCAGAGTTATAGTTGTTTATATCTGTGAGGCCATGAATCACCATTGACGGCAGGATTGCCTACCACTCGGAACGATCGACGTTTGACGAAACTATGCAAGTTCTTCGCAGATCGGTATAAAGTGGGTCGATGTGCCGTGTTTTAAGCTACAAATTGCTATGTCGCAGATTTGCATACGACGAATAGAAGCAGAGTTATAGTTGTTTATATCTGTGAGGCCATGAATCACCATTGACGGCAGGATTGCCTACCACTCGGAACGATCGACGTTTGACGAAACTATGCAAGTTCTTCGCAGATCGGTATAAGATGGGTCGATGTGTCGTGTTTTAAGCTACAAATTGCTATGTCGCAGATTCGCATACGACGAATAGAAGTGGAGTTATAGTTGTTTATATCTGTCAGGCCATTAATCACCATTGACGACAGGATTTCCTACCACTCGGAACGATCGACGTTTGACGAAACTATGCAAGTTCGTCGCAGATCGGTATATGGTGGCTCGATGTGTCGTGTTTTTGGCTACAAACTGCTATGTCGCAGATTTGCGTACGACGAATAGAAGCGGAGTTATAGTTGTTTATATCTGTCAGGCCATGAATCACCATTGACGGCCGGATTGCCTACCACTCGGAACGACCGACGTTTGCCGAAACTATGTAAGTTTGTCGGAGATCGGTATAAGGTGGCTCGATGTGTCGTGTTTTAGGCTACAAATTGCTATGTCGCATATTTGCGTGCGACGAATAGAAGGGGAGTTATAGTTGTTTATATCTGTCAGGCCATGAATCACCATTGACGGCCGGATTGCCTATCACTCGGAACGATCGACGTTTGCCGAAACTATGCAAGTTCATCGCAGATCGGTATAAGGTGGGTCGATGTGCCGTGTTTTAAGCTACAAATTGCTATGTCGCAGATTTGCATACCACGAATAGAAGCAGAGTTATAGTTGTTTATATCTGTGAGGCCATGAATCACCATTGACGGCAGGATTGCCTACCACTCGGAACGATCGACGTTTGACGAAACTATGCAAGTTCTTCGCAGATCGGTATAAAGTGGGTCGATGTGCCGTGTTTTAAGCTACAAATTGCTATGTCGCAGATTTGCATACGACGAATAGAAGCAGAGTTATAGTTGTTTATATCTGTGAGGCCATGAATCACCATTGACGGCAGGATTGCCTACCACTCGGAACGATCGACGTTTGACGAAACTATGCAAGTTCTTCGCAGATCGGTATAAGATGGGTCGATGTGTCGTGTTTTAAGCTACAAATTGCTATGTCGCAGATTCGCATACGACGAATAGAAGTGGAGTTATAGTTGTTTATATCTGTCAGGCCATTAATCACCATTGACGACAGGATTTCCTACCACTCGGAACGATCGACGTTTGACGAAACTATGCAAGTTCGTCGCAGATCGGTATTTGGTGGCTCGATGTGTCGTGTTTTTGGCTACAAATTGCTATGTCGCAGATTTGCGTACGACGAATAGAAGCGGAGTTATAGTTGTTTATATCTGTCAGGCCATGAATCACCATTGACGGCCGGATTGCCTACCACTCGGAACGACCGACGTTTGCCGAAACTATGTAAGTTTGTCGGAGATCGGTATAAGGTGGCTCGATGTGTCGTGTTTTAGGCTACAAATTGCTATGTCGCATATTTGCGTGCGACGAATAGAAGGGGAGTTATAGTTGTTTATATCTGTCAGGCCATGAATCACCATTGACGGCCGGATTGCCTATCACTCGGAACGATCGACGTTTGCCGAAACTATGCAAGTTCATCGCAGATCGGTATAAGGTGGGTCGATGTGCCGTGTTTTAAGCTACAAATTGCTATGTCGCAGATTTGCGTACGACGAATAGAAGCGGAGTTATAGTTGTTTATATCTGTCAGGCCATGAATCACCATTGACGGCCGGATTGCCTACCACTCGGAACGACCGACGTTTGCCGAAACTATGTAAGTTTGTCGCAGATCGGTATAAGGTGGCTCGATGTGTCGTGTTTTAAGCTACAAATTGCTATGTCGCATATTTGCGTGCGACGAATAGAAGGGGAGTTATAGTTGTTTATATCTGTCAGGCCATGAATCACCATTGACGGCCGGATTGCCTACCACTCGGAACGATCGACGTTTGCCGAAACTATGCAAGTTCATCGCAGATCGGTATAAGGTGGGTCGATGTGCCGTGTTTTAAGCTACAAATTGCTATGTCGCAGATTTGCATACGACGAATAGAAGCAGAGTTATAGTTGTTTATATCTGTGAGGCCATGAATCACCATTGACGGCAGGATTGCCTACCACTCGGAACGATCGACGTTTGACGAAACTATGCAAGTTCTTCGCAGATCGGTATAAAGTGGGTCGATGTGCCGTGTTTTAAGCTACAAATTGCTATGTCGCAGATTTGCATACGACGAATAGAAGCAGAGTTATAGTTGTTTATATCTGTGAGGCCATGAATCACCATTGACGGCAGGATTGCCTACCACTCGGAACGATCGACGCTTGACGAAACTATGCAAGTTCGTCGCAGATCGGTATAAGGTGGGTCGATGTGTCGTGCTTTAAGCTACAAATTGCTATGTCGCAGATTCGCATACGACGAATAGAAGTGGAGTTATAGTTGTTTATATCTGTCAGGCCATGAATCACCATTGACCGCCGGAATGCCTTCCACTCGAAACGATCGATGTTTGACGAAACTATGCAAGTTCGTCGCAGATCGGTATAAGGTGGGTCGTTGGGCCGTGTTTTAAGCTACAAATTGCTATGTCGCAGATTCGCATACTACGAAAGAAGTGGAGTTATAGTTGTTTATATCTGTCAGGCCATGAATCACCATTGACGGAAGGATTGCCTTCCACTCGAAACGATCGCTGTTTGACGAAACTATGCAAGTTCGTCGCAGATCAGTATAAGGTGGGTCGTTGGGCCGTGTTTTAAGATACAAGTTGCTATGTCGCAGATTCGCATACGACCAATAGAAGCGGAGTTATCGATGTTTATATCTGTGAGGCCATTAATCACCATTGACGACAGGATTGCCTACCACTCGGAACGATCGACGTTTGACGAAACTATGCAAGTTCGTCGCAGATCGGTATAAGGTGGGTCGTTGGGCCGTGTTTTAAGCTACAACTTGCTATGTCGCAGATTCGCATACGACGAATAGAAGCGAAGTTATCGATGTTTATATCTGTGAGGCCATGAATCACCATTGACGACCGGATTGCCTGCCACTCGGAACGATCGACGCTTGACGAAACTATGCAAGTTCGTCGCAGATCGGTATAAGGTGGGTCGATGTGTCGTGCTTCAAGCTACAAATTGCTATGTCGCAGAATTGCATACGACGAATAGAAGCGGAGTTATAGTTGTTTATATCTGTGAGGTCATGAATCATCATTGACGGCCGGAATGCCTACCACTCGAAACGACCGATGTTTGACGAAACGATGCAAGTTCGTCGCAGATCGGTATAAGGTGGGTCGATGTGTCGTGCTTTAAGCTACAAATTGCTATGTCGCAGATTTGCATACGACGAATAGAAGCGGAGTTATAGTTGTTTATATCTGTCAGGCCATGAATCACCATTGACGGCCGGATTGCCTTCCACTCGAAACGATCGATGTTTGACGAAACTATGCAAGTTCGTCGCAGATCGGTATAAGGTGGGTCAATGTGTCGTGTTTTAAGCTACAAATTGCAATGTTGCAGATTTGCATACGACGAATAGAAGCAGAGTTATAGTTGTTTATATCTGTGAGGCCATGAATCACCATTGACGGCAGGATTGCCTACCACTCGGAACGATCGACGTTTGACGAAACTATGCAAGTTCTTCGCAGATCGGTATAAGATGGGTCGATGTGTCGTGTTTTAAGCTACAAATTGCTATGTCGCAGATTCGCATACGACGAATAGAAGTGGAGTTATAGTTGTTTATATCTGTCAGGCCATTAATCACCATTGACGACAGGATTGCCTACCACTCGGAACGATCGACGTTTGACGAAACTATGCAAGTTCGTCGCAGATCGGTATAAGGTGGCTCGATGTGTCGTGTTTTAGGCTACAAATTGCTATGTCGCAGATTTGCGTACGACGAATAGAAGCGGAGTTATAGTTGTTTATATCTGTCAGGCCATGAATCACCATTGACGGCCGGATTGCCTACCACTCGGAACGACCGACGTTTGCCGAAACTATGTAAGTTTGTCGCAGATCGGTATAAGGTGGCTCGATGTGTCGTGTTTTAGGCTACAAATTGCTATGTCGCATATTTGCGTGCGACGAATAGAAGGGGAGTTATAGTTGTTTATATCTGTCAGGCCATGAATCACCATTGACGGCCGGATTGCCTACCACTCGGAACGATCGACGTTTGCCGAAACTATGCAAGTTCATCGCAGATCGGTATAAGGTGGGTCGATGTGCCGTGTTTTAAGCTACAAATTGCTATGTCGCAGATTTGCATACCACGAATAGAAGCAGAGTTATAGTTGTTTATATCTGTGAGGCCATGAATCACCATTGACGGCAGGATTGCCTACCACTCGGAACGATCGACGTTTGACGAAACTATGCAAGTTCTTCGCAGATCGGTATAAAGTGGGTCGATGTGCCGTGTTTTAAGCTACAAATTGCTATGTCGCAGATTTGCATACGACGAATAGAAGCAGAGTTATAGTTGTTTATATCTGTGAGGCCATGAATCACCATTGACGGCAGGATTGCCTACCACTCGGAACGATCGACGTTTGACGAAACTATGCAAGTTCTTCGCAGATCGGTATAAGATGGGTCGATGTGTCGTGTTTTAAGCTACAAATTGCTATGTCGCAGATTCGCATACGACGAATAGAAGTGGAGTTATAGTTGTTTATATCTGTCAGGCCATTAATCACCATTGACGACAGGATTTCCTACCACTCGGAACGATCGACGTTTGACGAAACTATGCAAGTTCGTCGCAGATCGGTATATGGTGGCTCGATGTGTCGTGTTTTTGGCTACAAACTGCTATGTCGCAGATTTGCGTACGACGAATAGAAGCGGAGTTATAGTTGTTTATATCTGTCAGGCCATGAATCACCATTGACGGCCGGATTGCCTACCACTCGGAACGACCGACGTTTGCCGAAACTATGTAAGTTTGTCGGAGATCGGTATAAGGTGGCTCGATGTGTCGTGTTTTAGGCTACAAATTGCTATGTCGCATATTTGCGTGCGACGAATAGAAGGGGAGTTATAGTTGTTTATATCTGTCAGGCCATGAATCACCATTGACGGCCGGATTGCCTATCACTCGGAACGATCGACGTTTGCCGAAACTATGCAAGTTCATCGCAGATCGGTATAAGGTGGGTCGATGTGCCGTGTTTTAAGCTACAAATTGCTATGTCGCAGATTTGCATACCACGAATAGAAGCAGAGTTATAGTTGTTTATATCTGTGAGGCCATGAATCACCATTGACGGCAGGATTGCCTACCACTCGGAACGATCGACGTTTGACGAAACTATGCAAGTTCTTCGCAGATCGGTATAAAGTGGGTCGATGTGCCGTGTTTTAAGCTACAAATTGCTATGTCGCAGATTTGCATACGACGAATAGAAGCAGAGTTATAGTTGTTTATATCTGTGAGGCCATGAATCACCATTGACGGCAGGATTGCCTACCACTCGGAACGATCGACGTTTGACGAAACTATGCAAGTTCTTCGCAGATCGGTATAAGATGGGTCGATGTGTCGTGTTTTAAGCTACAAATTGCTATGTCGCAGATTCGCATACGACGAATAGAAGTGGAGTTATAGTTGTTTATATCTGTCAGGCCATTAATCACCATTGACGACAGGATTTCCTACCACTCGGAACGATCGACGTTTGACGAAACTATGCAAGTTCGTCGCAGATCGGTATATGGTGGCTCGATGTGTCGTGTTTTTGGCTACAAATTGCTATGTCGCAGATTTGCGTACGACGAATAGAAGCGGAGTTATAGTTGTTTATATCTGTCAGGCCATGAATCACCATTGACGGCCGGATTGCCTACCACTCGGAACGACCGACGTTTGCCGAAACTATGTAAGTTTGTCGCAGATCGGTATAAGGTGGCTCGATGTGTCGTGTTTTAAGCTACAAATTGCTATGTCGCATATTTGCGTGCGACGAATAGAAGGGGAGTTATAGTTGTTTATATCTGTCAGGCCATGAATCACCATTGACGGCCGGATTGCCTACCACTCGGAACGATCGACGTTTGCCGAAACTATGCAAGTTCATCGCAGATCGGTATAAGGTGGGTCGATGTGCCGTGTTTTAAGCTACAAATTGCTATGTCGCAGATTTGCATACGACGAATAGAAGCAGAGTTATAGTTGTTTATATCTGTGAGGCCATGAATCACCATTGACGGCAGGATTGCCTACCACTCGGAACGATCGACGTTTGACGAAACTATGCAAGTTCTTCGCAGATCGGTATAAAGTGGGTCGATGTGCCGTGTTTTAAGCTACAAATTGCTATGTCGCAGATTTGCATACGACGAATAGAAGCAGAGTTATAGTTGTTTATATCTGTGAGGCCATGAATCACCATTGACGGCAGGATTGCCTACCACTCGGAACGATCGACGCTTGACGAAACTATACAAGTTCGTCGCAGATCGGTATAAGGTGGGTCGATGTGTCGTGCTTTAAGCTACAAATTGCTATGTCGCAGATTTGCATACGACGAACAGAAGCGGAGTTATAGTTGTTTATATCTGTCAGGCCATGAATCACCATTGACGGCCGGATTGCCTTCCACTCGAAACGATCGATGTTTGACGAAACTATGCAAGTTCGTCGCAGATCGGTATAAGGTGGGTCAATGTGTCGTGTTTTAAGCTACAAATTGCTATGTCGCAGATTTGCATACGACGAATAGAAGCAGAGTTATAGTTGTTTATATCTGTCAGGCCATGAATCACCATTGACGGCCGGATTGCCTTCCACTCGAAACGATCGATGTTTGACGAAACTATGCAAGTTCGTCGCAGATCGGTATAAGGTGGGTCGTTGGGCCGTGTTTTAAGCTACAAATTGCTATGTCGCAGATTCGCATACTACGAATAGAAGTGGAGTTATAGTTGTTTATATCTGTCAGGCCATGAATCACCATTGACGGAAGGATTGCCTTCCACTCGAAACGATCGATGTTTGACGAAACTATGCAAGTTCGTCGGAGATCGGTATAAGGTGGGTCGTTGGGCCGTGTTTTAAGCTACAAGTTGCTGTGTCGCAAATTCGCATACGACGAATAGAAGCGGAGTTATCGATGTTTACATCTGTGAAGCCATTAATCACCATTGACGACAGGATTGCCTACCACTCGGAACGATCGACGTTTGACGAAACTATGCAAGTTCGTCGCAGATCAGTATAAGGTGGGTCGTTGGGCCGTGTTTTAAGATACAAGTTGCTATGTCGCAGATTCGCATACGACCAATAGAAGCGGAGTTATCGATGTTTATATCTGTGAGGCCATTAATCACCATTGACGACAGGATTGCCTACCACTCGGAACGATCGACGTTTGACGAAACTATGCAAGTTCGTCGCAGATCGGTATAAGGTGGGTCGTTGGGCCGTGTTTTAAGCTACAACTTGCTATGTCGCAGATTCGCATACGACGAATAGAAGCGAAGTTATCGATGTTTATATCTGTGAGGCCATGAATCACCATTGACGACCGGATTGCCTACCACTCGGAACGATCGACGCTTGACGAAACTATGCAAGTTCGTCGCAGATCGGTATAAGGTGGGTCGATGTGTCGTGCTTCAAGCTACAAATTGCTATGTCGCAGATATGCATACGACGAATAGAAGCGGAGTTATAGTTGTTTATATCTGTGAGGTCATGAATCATGATTGACGGCCGGAATGCCTACCACTCGAAACGACCGATGTTTGACGAAACTATGCAAGTTCGTCGCAGATCGGTATAAGGTGGGTCGTTGGGCCGTGTTTTAAGCTACAAATTGCTATGTCGCAGATTCGCATACTACGAATAGAAGTGGAGTTATAGTTGTTTATATCTGTCAGGCCATGAATCACCATTGACGGAAGGATTGCCTTCCACTCGAAACGATCGATGTTTGACGAAACTATGCAAGTTCGTCGGAGATCGGTATAAGGTGGGTCGTTGGGCCGTGTTTTAAGCTACAAGTTGCTGTGTCGCAAATTCGCATACGACGAATAGAAGCGGAGTTATCGATGTTTATATCTGTGAGGCCATTAATCACCATTGACGACAGGATTGCCTACCACTCGGAACGATCGACGTTTGACGAAACTATGCAAGTTCGTCGCAGATCAGTATAAGGTGGGTCGTTGGGCCGTGTTTTAAGATACAAGTTGCTATGTCGCAGATTCGCATACGACCAATAGAAGCGGAGTTATCGATGTTTATATCTGTGAGGCCATTAATCACCATTGACGACAGGATTGCCTACCACTCGGAACGATCGACGCTTGACGAAACTATGCAAGTTCGTCGCAGATCGGTATAAGGTGGGTCGATGTGTCGTGCTTCAAGCTACAAATTGCTATGTCGCAGATATGCATACGACGAATAGAAGCGGAGTTATAGTTGTTTATATCTGTGAGGTCATGAATCATGATTGACGGCCGGAATGCCTACCACTCGAAACGACCGATGTTTGACGAAACTATGCAAGTTCGTCGCAGATCGGTATAAGGTGGGTCGTTGGGCCGTGTTTTAAGCTACAAATTGCTATGTCGCAGATTCGCATACTACGAATAGAAGTGGAGTTATAGTTGTTTATATCTGTCAGGCCATGAATCACCATTGACGGAAGGATTGCCTTCCACTCGAAACGATCGATGTTTGACGAAACTATGCAAGTTCGTCGGAGATCGGTATAAGGTGGGTCGTTGGGCCGTGTTTTAAGCTACAAGTTGCTGTGTCGCAAATTCGCATACGACGAATAGAAGCGGAGTTATCGATGTTTATATCTGTGAGGCCATTAATCACCATTGACGACAGGATTGCCTACCACTCGGAACGATCGACGTTTGACGAAACTATGCAAGTTCGTCGCAGATCAGTATAAGGTGGGTCGTTGGGCCGTGTTTTAAGATACAAGTTGCTATGTCGCAGATTCGCATACGACCAATAGAAGCGGAGTTATCGATGTTTATATCTGTGAGGCCATTAATCACCATTGACGACAGGATTGCCTACCACTCGGAACGATCGACGTTTGACGAAACTATGCAAGTTCGTCGCAGATCGGTATAAGGTGGGTCGTTGGGCCGTGTTTTAAGCTACAACTTGCTATGTCGCAGATTCGCATACGACGAATAGAAGCGAAGTTATCGATGTTTATATCTGTGAGGCCATGAATCACCATTGACGACCGGATTGCCTACCACTCGGAACGATCGACGCTTGACGAAACTATGCAAGTTCGTCGCAGATCGGTATAAGGTGGGTCGATGTGTCGTGCTTCAAGCTACAAATTGCTATGTCGCAGATATGCATACGACGAATAGAAGCGGAGTTATAGTTGTTTATATCTGTGAGGTCATGAATCATGATTGACGGCCGGAATGCCTACCACTCGAAACGACCGATGTTTGACGAAACTATGCAAGTTCGTCGCAGATCGGTATAAGGTGGGTCGATGTGCCGTGTTTTAAGCTACAAATTGCTATGTCGCAGATTTGCATACCACGAATAGAAGCAGAGTTATAGTTGTTTATATCTGTGAGGCCATGAATCACCATTGACGGCAGGATTGCCTACCACTCGGAACGATCGACGTTTGACGAAACTATGCAAGTTCTTCGCAGATCGGTATAAAGTGGGTCGATGTGCCGTGTTTTAAGCTACAAATTGCTATGTCGCAGATTTGCATACGACGAATAGAAGCAGAGTTATAGTTGTTTATATCTGTGAGGCCATGAATCACCATTGACGGCAGGATTGCCTACCACTCGGAACGATCGACGTTTGACGAAACTATGCAAGTTCTTCGCAGATCGGTATAAGATGGGTCGATGTGTCGTGTTTTAAGCTACAAATTGCTATGTCGCAGATTCGCATACGACGAATAGAAGTGGAGTTATAGTTGTTTATATCTGTCAGGCCATTAATCACCATTGACGACAGGATTTCCTACCACTCGGAACGATCGACGTTTGACGAAACTATGCAAGTTCGTCGCAGATCGGTATATGGTGGCTCGATGTGTCGTGTTTTTGGCTACAAACTGCTATGTCGCAGATTTGCGTACGACGAATAGAAGCGGAGTTATAGTTGTTTATATCTGTCAGGCCATGAATCACCATTGACGGCCGGATTGCCTACCACTCGGAACGACCGACGTTTGCCGAAACTATGTAAGTTTGTCGGAGATCGGTATAAGGTGGCTCGATGTGTCGTGTTTTAGGCTACAAATTGCTATGTCGCATATTTGCGTGCGACGAATAGAAGGGGAGTTATAGTTGTTTATATCTGTCAGGCCATGAATCACCATTGACGGCCGGATTGCCTATCACTCGGAACGATCGACGTTTGCCGAAACTATGCAAGTTCATCGCAGATCGGTATAAGGTGGGTCGATGTGCCGTGTTTTAAGCTACAAATTGCTATGTCGCAGATTTGCATACCACGAATAGAAGCAGAGTTATAGTTGTTTATATCTGTGAGGCCATGAATCACCATTGACGGCAGGATTGCCTACCACTCGGAACGATCGACGTTTGACGAAACTATGCAAGTTCTTCGCAGATCGGTATAAAGTGGGTCGATGTGCCGTGTTTTAAGCTACAAATTGCTATGTCGCAGATTTGCATACGACGAATAGAAGCAGAGTTATAGTTGTTTATATCTGTGAGGCCATGAATCACCATTGACGGCAGGATTGCCTACCACTCGGAACGATCGACGTTTGACGAAACTATGCAAGTTCTTCGCAGATCGGTATAAGATGGGTCGATGTGTCGTGTTTTAAGCTACAAATTGCTATGTCGCAGATTCGCATACGACGAATAGAAGTGGAGTTATAGTTGTTTATATCTGTCAGGCCATTAATCACCATTGACGACAGGATTTCCTACCACTCGGAACGATCGACGTTTGACGAAACTATGCAAGTTCGTCGCAGATCGGTATATGGTGGCTCGATGTGTCGTGTTTTTGGCTACAAATTGCTATGTCGCAGATTTGCGTACGACGAATAGAAGCGGAGTTATAGTTGTTTATATCTGTCAGGCCATGAATCACCATTGACGGCCGGATTGCCTACCACTCGGAACGACCGACGTTTGCCGAAACTATGTAAGTTTGTCGGAGATCGGTATAAGGTGGCTCGATGTGTCGTGTTTTAGGCTACAAATTGCTATGTCGCATATTTGCGTGCGACGAATAGAAGGGGAGTTATAGTTGTTTATATCTGTCAGGCCATGAATCACCATTGACGGCCGGATTGCCTATCACTCGGAACGATCGACGTTTGCCGAAACTATGCAAGTTCATCGCAGATCGGTATAAGGTGGGTCGATGTGCCGTGTTTTAAGCTACAAATTGCTATGTCGCAGATTTGCGTACGACGAATAGAAGCGGAGTTATAGTTGTTTATATCTGTCAGGCCATGAATCACCATTGACGGCCGGATTGCCTACCACTCGGAACGACCGACGTTTGCCGAAACTATGTAAGTTCATCGCAGATCGGTATAAGGTGGGTCGATGTGCCGTGTTTTAAGCTACAAATTGCTATGTCGCAGATTTGCATACGACGAATAGAAGCAGAGTTATAGTTGTTTATATCTGTGAGGCCATGAATCACCATTGACGGCAGGATTGCCTACCACTCGGAACGATCGACGTTTGACGAAACTATGCAAGTTCTTCGCAGATCGGTATAAAGTGGGTCGATGTGCCGTGTTTTAAGCTACAAATTGCTATGTCGCAGATTTGCATACGACGAATAGAAGCAGAGTTATAGTTGTTTATATCTGTGAGGCCATGAATCACCATTGACGGCAGGATTGCCTACCACTCGGAACGATCGACGCTTGACGAAACTATGCAAGTTCGTCGCAGATCAGTATAAGGTGGGTCGTTGGGCCGTGTTTTAAGATACAAGTTGCTATGTCGCAGATTCGCATACGACCAATAGAAGCGGAGTTATCGATGTTTATATCTGTGAGGCCATTAATCACCATTGACGACAGGATTGCCTACCACTCGGAACGATCGACGTTTGACGAAACTATGCAAGTTCGTCGCAGATCGGTATAAGGTGGGTCGTTGGGCCGTGTTTTAAGCTACAACTTGCTATGTCGCAGATTCGCATACGACGAATAGAAGCGAAGTTATCGATGTTTATATCTGTGAGGCCTTGAATCACCATTGACGACCGGATTGCCTACCACTCGGAACGATCGACGCTTGACGAAACTATGCAAGTTCGTCGCAGATCGGTATAAGGTGGGTCGATGTGTCGTGCTTCAAGCTACAAATTGCTATGTCGCAGATATGCATACGACGAATAGAAGCGGAGTTATAGTTGTTTATATCTGTGAGGTCATGAATCATGATTGACGGCCGGAATGCCTACCACTCGAAACGACCGATGTTTGACGAAACTATGCAAGTTCGTCGCAGATCGGTATAAGGTGGGTCGTTGGGCCGTGTTTTAAGCTACAAATTGCTATGTCGCAGATTCGCATACTACGAATAGAAGTGGAGTTATAGTTGTTTATATCTGTCAGGCCATGAATCACCATTGACGGAAGGATTGCCTTCCACTCGAAACGATCGATGTTTGACGAAACTATGCAAGTTCGTCGGAGATCGGTATAAGGTGGGTCGTTGGGCCGTGTTTTAAGCTACAAGTTGCTGTGTCGCAAATTCGCATACGACGAATAGAAGCGGAGTTATCGATGTTTATATCTGTGAGGCCATTAATCACCATTGACGACAGGATTGCCTACCACTCGGAACGATCGACGTTTGACGAAACTATGCAAGTTCGTCGCAGATCAGTATAAGGTGGGTCGTTGGGCCGTGTTTTAAGATACAAGTTGCTATGTCGCAGATTCGCATACGACCAATAGAAGCGGAGTTATCGATGTTTATATCTGTGAGGCCATTAATCACCATTGACGACAGGATTGCCTACCACTCGGAACGATCGACGTTTGACGAAACTATGCAAGTTCGTCGCAGATCGGTATAAGGTGGGTCGTTGGGCCGTGTTTTAAGCTACAACTTGCTATGTCGCAGATTCGCATACGACGAATAGAAGCGAAGTTATCGATGTTTATATCTGTGAGGCCATGAATCACCATTGACGACCGGATTGCCTACCACTCGGAACGATCGACGCTTGACGAAACTATGCAAGTTCGTCGCAGATCGGTATAAGGTGGGTCGATGTGTCGTGCTTCAAGCTACAAATTGCTATGTCGCAGATATGCATACGACGAATAGAAGCGGAGTTATAGTTGTTTATATCTGTGAGGTCATGAATCATGATTGACGGCCGGAATGCCTACCACTCGAAACGACCGATGTTTGACGAAACTATGCAAGTTCGTCGCAGATCGGTATAAGGTGGGTCGATGTGTCGTGCTTTAAGCTACAAATTGCTATGTCGCAGATTTGCATACGACGAATAGAAGCGGAGTTATAGTTGTTTATATCTGTCAGGCCATGAATCACCATTGACGGCCGGATTGCCTTCCACTCGAAACGATCGATGTTTGACAAAACTATGCAAGTTCGTCGCAGATCGGTATAAGGTGGCTCGATGTGTCGTGTTTTAGGCTACAAATTGCTATGTCGCATATTTGCGTGCGACGAATAGAAGGGGAGTTATAGTTGTTTATATCTGTCAGGCCATGAATCACCATTGACGGCCGGATTGCCTATCACTCGGAACGATCGACGTTTGCCGAAACTATGCAAGTTCATCGCAGATCGGTATAAGGTGGGTCGATGTGCCGTGTTTTAAGCTACAAATTGCTATGTCGCAGATTTGCGTACGACGAATAGAAGCGGAGTTATAGTTGTTTATATCTGTCAGGCCATGAATCACCATTGACGGCCGGATTGCCTACCACTCGGAACGACCGACGTTTGCCGAAACTATGTAAGTTTGTCGGAGATCGGTATAAGGTGGCTCGATGTGTCGTGTTTTAGGCTACAAATTGCTATGTCGCATATTTGCGTGCGACGAATAGAAGGGGAGTTATAGTTGTTTATATCTGTCAGGCCATGAATCACCATTGACGGCCGGATTGCCTATCACTCGGAACGATCGACGTTTGCCGAAACTATGCAAGTTCATCGCAGATCGGTATAAGGTGGGTCGATGTGCCGTGTTTTAAGCTACAAATTGCTATGTCGCAGATTTGCGTACGACGAATAGAAGCGGAGTTATAGTTGTTTATATCTGTCAGGCCATGAATCACCATTGACGGCCGGATTGCCTACCACTCGGAACGACCGACGTTTGCCGAAACTATGTAAGTTTGTCGCAGATCGGTATAAGGTGGCTCGATGTGTCGTGTTTTAAGCTACAAATTGCTATGTCGCATATTTGCGTGCGACGAATAGAAGGGGAGTTATAGTTGTTTATATCTGTCAGGCCATGAATCACCATTGACGGCCGGATTGCCTACCACTCGGAACGATCGACGTTTGCCGAAACTATGCAAGTTCATCGCAGATCGGTATAAGGTGGGTCGATGTGCCGTGTTTTAAGCTACAAATTGCTATGTCGCAGATTTGCATACGACGAATAGAAGCAGAGTTATAGTTGTTTATATCTGTGAGGCCATGAATCACCATTGACGGCAGGATTGCCTACCACTCGGAACGATCGACGTTTGACGAAACTATGCAAGTTCTTCGCAGATCGGTATAAAGTGGGTCGATGTGCCGTGTTTTAAGCTACAAATTGCTATGTCGCAGATTTGCATACGACGAATAGAAGCAGAGTTATAGTTGTTTATATCTGTGAGGCCATGAATCACCATTGACGGCAGGATTGCCTACCACTCGGAACGATCGACGCTTGACGAAACTATGCAAGTTCGTCGCAGATCGGTATAAGGTGGGTCGATGTGTCGTGCTTTAAGCTACAAATTGCTATGTCGCAGATTTGCATACGACGAATAGAAGCAGAGTTATAGTTGTTTATATCTGTCAGGCCATGAATCACCATTGACGGCCGGATTGCCTTCCACTCGAAACGATCGATGTTTGACGAAACTATGCAAGTTCGTCGCAGATCGGTATAAGGTGGGTCGTTGGGCCGTGTTTTAAGCTACAAATTGCTATGTCGCAGATTCGCATACTACGATTAGAAGTGGAGTTATAGTTGTTTATATCTGTCAGGCCATGAATCACCATTGACGGAAGGATTGCCTTCCACTCGAAACGATCGATGTTTGACGAAACTATGCAAGTTCGTCGGAGATCGGTATAAGGTGGGTCGTTGGGCCGTGTTTTAAGCTACAAGTTGCTGTGTCGCAAATTCGCATACGACGAATAGAAGCGGAGTTATCGATGTTTACATCTGTGAAGCCATTAATCACCATTGACGACAGGATTGCCTACCACTCGGAACGATCGACGTTTGACGAAACTATGCAAGTTCGTCGCAGATCAGTATAAGGTGGGTCGTTGGGCCGTGTTTTAAGATACAAGTTGCTATGTCGCAGATTCGCATACGACCAATAGAAGCGGAGTTATCGATGTTTATATCTGTGAGGCCATTAATGACCATTGACGACAGGATTGCGTACCACTCGGAACGATCGACGTTTGACGAAACTATGCAAGTTCGTCGCAGATCGGTATAAGGTGGGTCGTTGTACCGTGTTTTATGCTACAACTTGCTATGTCGCAGATTCGCATACGACGAATAGAAGCGAAGTTATCGATGTTTATATCTGTGAGGCCATGAATCACCATTGACGACCGGATTGCCTACCACTCGGAACGATCGACGCTTGACGAAACTATGCAAGTTCGTCGCAGATCGGTATAAGGTGGGTCGATGTGTCGTGCTTCAAGCTACAAATTGCTATGTCGCAGATATGCATACGACGAATAGAAGCGGAGTTATAGTTGTTTATATCTGTGAGGTCATGAATCATGATTGACGGCCGGAATGCCTACCACTCGAAACGACCGATGTTTGACGAAACTATGCAAGTTCGTCGCAGATCGGTATAAGGTGGGTCGTTGGGCCGTGTTTTAAGCTACAAATTGCTATGTCGCAGATTCGCATACTACGAATAGAAGTGGAGTTATAGTTGTTTATATCTGTCAGGCCATGAATCACCATTGACGGAAGGATTGCCTTCCACTCGAAACGATCGATGTTTGACGAAACTATGCAAGTTCGTCGGAGATCGGTATAAGGTGGGTCGTTGGGCCGTGTTTTAAGCTACAAGTTGCTGTGTCGCAAATTCGCATACGACGAATAGAAGCGGAGTTATCGATGTTTATATCTGTGAGGCCATTAATCACCATTGACGACAGGATTGCCTACCACTCGGAACGATCGACGTTTGACGAAACTATGCAAGTTCGTCGCAGATCAGTATAAGGTGGGTCGTTGGGCCGTGTTTTAAGATACAAGTTGCTATGTCGCAGATTCGCATACGACCAATAGAAGCGGAGTTATCGATGTTTATATCTGTGAGGCCATTAATCACCATTGACGACCGGATTGCCTACCACTCGGAACGATCGACGTTTGACGAAACTATGCAAGTTCGTCGCAGATCGGTATAAGGTGGGTCGTTGGGCCGTGTTTTAAGCTACAACTTGCTATGTCGCAGATTCGCATACGACGAATAGAAGCGAAGTTATCGATGTTTATATCTGTGAGGCCATGAATCACCATTGACGACCGGATTGCCTACCACTCGGAACGATCGACGCTTGACGAAACTATGCAAGTTCGTCGCAGATCGGTATAAGGTGGGTCGATGTGTCGTGCTTCAAGCTACAAATTGCTATGTCGCAGATATGCATACGACGAATAGAAGCGGAGTTATAGTTGTTTATATCTGTGAGGTCATGAATCATGATTGACGGCCGGAATGCCTACCACTCGAAACGACCGATGTTTGACGAAACTATGCAAGTTCGTCGCAGATCGGTATAAGGTGGGTCGATGTGTCGTGCTTTAAGCTACAAATTGCTATGTCGCAGATTTGCATACGACGAATAGAAGCGGAGTTATAGTTGTTTATATCTGTCAGGCCATGAATCACCATTGACGGCCGGATTGCTTTCCACTCGAAACGATCGATGTTTGACAAAACTATGCAAGTTCGTCGCAGATCGGTATAAGGTGGCTCGATGTGTCGTGTTTTAGGCTACAAATTGCTATGTCGCATATTTGCGTGCGACGAATAGAAGGGGAGTTATAGTTGTTTATATCTGTCAGGCCATGAATCACCATTGACGGCCGGATTGCCTATCACTCGGAACGATCGACGTTTGCCGAAACTATGCAAGTTCATCGCAGATCGGTATAAGGTGGGTCGATGTGCCGTGTTTTAAGCTACAAATTGCTATGTCGCAGATTTGCGTACGACGAATAGAAGCGGAGTTATAGTTGTTTATATCTGTCAGGCCATGAATCACCATTGACGGCCGGATTGCCTACCACTCGGAACGACCGACGTTTGCCGAAACTATGTAAGTTTGTCGCAGATCGGTATAAGGTGGCTCGATGTGTCGTGTTTTAAGCTACAAATTGCTATGTCGCATATTTGCGTGCGACGAATAGAAGGGGAGTTATAGTTGTTTATATCTGTCAGGCCATGAATCACCATTGACGGCCGGATTGCCTACCACTCGGAACGATCGACGTTTGCCGAAACTATGCAAGTTCATCGCAGATCGGTATAAGGTGGGTCGATGTGCCGTGTTTTAAGCTACAAATTGCTATGTCGCAGATTTGCATACGACGAATAGAAGCAGAGTTATAGTTGTTTATATCTGTGAGGCCATGAATCACCATTGACGGCAGGATTGCCTACCACTCGGAACGATCGACGTTTGACGAAACTATGCAAGTTCTTCGCAGATCGGTATAAAGTGGGTCGATGTGCCGTGTTTTAAGCTACAAATTGCTATGTCGCAGATTTGCATACGACGAATAGAAGCAGAGTTATAGTTGTTTATATCTGTGAGGCCATGAATCACCATTGACGGCAGGATTGCCTACCACTCGGAACGATCGACGTTTGACGAAACTATGCAAGTTCTTCGCAGATCGGTATAAGGTGGGTCGATGTGCCGTGTTTTAAGCTACAAATTGCTATGTCGCAGATTCGCATACGACGAATAGAAGTGGAGTTATAGTTGTTTATATCTGTCAGGCCATGAATCACCATTGACGGCCGGATTGCCTTCCACTGGAAACGATCGATGTTTGACGAAACTATGCAAGTTCGTCGCAGATCGGTATAAGGTGGGTCGTTGGGCCGTGTTTTAAGCTACAAATTGCTATGTCGCAGATTCGCATACTACGAATAGAAGTGGAGTTATAGTTGTTTATATCTGTCAGGCCATGAATCACCATTGACGGAAGGATTGCCTTCCACTCGAAACGATCGATGTTTGACGAAACTATGCAAGTTCGTCGCAGATCAGTATAAGGTGGGTCGTTGGGCCGTGTTTTATGATACAAGTTGCTATGTCGCAGATTCGCATACGACCAATAGAAGCGGAGTAATCGATGTTTATATCTGTGAGGCCATGAATCACCATTGACGACCGGATTGCCTACCACTCGGAACGATCGACGCTTGACGAAACTATGCAAGTTCGTCGCAGATCGGTATAAGGTGGGTCGATGTGTCGTGCTTTAAGCTACAAATTGCTATGTCGCAGATTTGCATACGACGAATAGAAGCGGAGTTATAGTTGTTTATATCTGTCAGGCCATGAATCACCATTGACGGCCGGATTGCCTTCCACTCGAAACGATCGATGTTTGACGAAACTATGCAAGTTCGTCGCAGATCGGTATAAGGTGGGTCAATGTGTCGTGTTTTAAGCTACAAATTGCTATGTCGCAGATTTGCATACGACGAATAGAAGCAGAGTTATAGTTGTTTATATCTGTCAGGCCATGAATCACCATTGACGGGCGGATTGCCTTCCACTCGAAACGATCGATGTTTGACGAAACTGTGCAAGTTCGTCGCAGATCGGTATAAGGTGGGTCGTTGGGCCGTGTTTTAAGCTACAAATTGCTATGTCGCAGATTCGCATACTACGAATAGAAGTGGAGTTATAGTTGTTTATATCTGTCAGGCCATGAATCACCATTGACGGAAGGATTGCCTTCCACTCGAAACGATCGATGTTTGACGAAACTATGCAAGTTCGTCGGAGATCGGTATAAGGTGGGTCGTTGGGCCGTGTTTTAAGCTACAAGTTGCTGTGTCGCAAATTCGCATACGACGAATAGAAGCGGAGTTATCGATGTTTATATCTGTGAAGCCATTAATCACCATTGACGACAGGATTGCCTACCACTCGGAACGATCGACGTTTGACGAAACTATGCAAGTTCGTCGCAGATCAGTATAAGGTGGGTCGTTGGGCCGTGTTTTAAGATACAAGTTGCTATGTCGCAGATTCGCATACGACCAATAGAAGCGGAGTTATCGATGTTTATATCTGTGAGGCCATTAATCACCATTGACGACAGGATTGCCTACCACTCGGAACGATCGACGTTTGACGAAACTATGCAAGTTCGTCGCAGATCGGTATAAGGTGGGTCGTTGGACCGTGTTTTAAGCTACAACTTGCTATGTCGCAGATTCGCATACGACGAATAGAAGCGAAGTTATCGATGTTTATATCTGTGAGGCCATTAATCACCATTGACGACCGGATTGCCTACCACTCGGAACGATCGACGCTTGACGAAACTATGCAAGTTCGTCGCAGATCGGTATAAGGTGGGTCGATGTGTCGTGCTTCAAGCTACAAATTGCTATGTCGCAGATATGCATACGACGAATAGAAGCGGAGTTATAGTTGTTTATATCTGTGAGGTCATGAATCATGATTGACGGCCGGAATGCCTACCACTCGAAACGACCGATGTTTGACGAAACTATGCAAGTTCGTCGCAGATCGGTATAAGGTGGGTCGTTGGGCCGTGTTTTAAGCTACAAATTGCTATGTCGCAGATTCGTATACTACGAATAGAAGTGGAGTTATAGTTGTTTATATCTGTCAGGCCATGAATCACCATTGACGGAAGGATTGCCTTCCACTCGAAACGATCGATGTTTGACGAAACTATGCAAGTTCGTCGGAGATCGGTATAAGGTGGGTCGTTGGGCCGTGTTTTAAGCTACAAGTTGCTGTGTCGCAAATTCGCATACGACGAATAGAAGCGGAGTTATCGATGTTTATATCTGTGAGGCCATTAATCACCATTGACGACAGGATTGCCTACCACTCGGAACGATCGACGTTTGACGAAACTATGCAAGTTCGTCGCAGATCAGTATAAGGTGGGTCGTTGGGCCGTGTTTTAAGATACAAGTTGCTATGTCGCAGATTCGCATACGACCAATAGAAGCGGAGTTATCGATGTTTATATCTGTGAGGCCATTAATCACCATTGACGACAGGATTGCCTACCACTCGGAACGATCGACGTTTGACGAAACTATGCAAGTTCGTCGCAGATCGGTATAAGGTGGGTCGTTGGGCCGTGTTTTAAGCTACAACTTGCTATGTCGCAGATTCGCATACGACGAATAGAAGCGAAGTTATCGATGTTTATATCTGTGAGGCCATGAATCACCATTGACGACCGGATTGCCTACCACTCGGAACGATCGACGCTTGACGAAACTATGCAAGTTCGTCGCAGATCGGTATAAGGTGGGTCGATGTGTCGTGCTTCAAGCTACAAATTGCTATGTCGCAGATATGCATACGACGAATAGAAGCGGAGTTATAGTTGTTTATATCTGTGAGGTCATGAATCATGATTGACGGCCGGAATGCCTACCACTCGAAACGACCGATGTTTGACGAAACTATGCAAGTTCGTCGCAGATCGGTATAAGGTGGGTCGATGTGTCGTGCTTTAAGCTACAAATTGCTATGTCGCAGATTTGCATACGACGAATAGAAGCGGAGTTATAGTTGTTTATATCTGTCAGGCCATGAATCACCATTGACGGCCGGATTGCCTTCCACTCGAAACGATCGATGTTTGACAAAACTATGCAAGTTCGTCGCAGATCGGTATAAGGTGGGTCGATGTGTCGTGTTTTAAGCTACAAATTGCTATGTCGCAGATTTGCATACGACGAATAGAAGCAGAGTTATAGTTGTTTATATCTGTGAGGCCATGAATCACCATTGACGGCAGGATTGCCTACCACTCGGAACGATCGACGTTTGACGAAACAATGCAAGTTCTTCGCAGATCGGTATAAGATGGGTCGATGTGTCGTTTTTTAAGCTACAAATTGCTATGTCGCAGATTCGCATACGACGAATAGAAGTGGAGTTATAGTTGTTTATATCTGTCAGGCCATGAATCACCATTGACGGCCGGATTGCCTACCACTCGAAACGATCGATGTTTGACGAAACTATGCAAGTTCGTCGCAGATCGGTATAAGGTAGGTCGATGTGTCGTGCTTTAAGCTACAAGTTGCTGTTTCGCAGATTCGCATACGACGAATAGAAGCGGAGTTATCGATGTTTATATCTGTGAGGCCATTAATCACCATTGACGACAGGATTGCGTACCACTCGGAATGATCGACGTTTGACGAAACTAGGCAAGTTCGTCGCAGATCGGTATAAGGTGGGTCGTTGGGCCGTGTTTTAAGATACAAATTGCTATGTCGCAGATTCGCATACGATCAATAGAAGCGGAGTTATCGATGTTTATATCTGTGAGGCCATTAATCACCATTGACGACAGGATTGCCTACCACTCGGAACGATCGATGTTTGACGAAACTATGCAAGTTCGTCGCAGATCGGTATAAGGTGGCTCGATGTGTCGTGTTTTAGGCTACAAATTGCTATGTCGCATATTTGCGTGCGACGAATAGAAGCGGAGTTATAGTTGTTTATATCTGTGAGGCCATGAATCACCATTGACGGCAAGATTGCCTACCACTCGGAACGATCGACGCTTGACGAAACTATGCAAGTTCGTCGCAGATCGGTATAAGGTGGGTCGATGTGTCGTGCTTTAAGCTACAAATTGCTATGTCGCAGATTTGCATACGACGAACAGAAGCGGAGTTATAGTTGTTTATATCTGTCAGGCCATGAATCACCATTGACGGCCGGATTGCCTTCCACTCGAAACGATCGATGTTTGACGAAACTATGCAAGTTCGTCGCAGATCGGTATAAGGTGGGTCAATGTGTCGTGTTTTAAGCTACAAATTGCTATGTCGCAGATTTGCATACGACGAATAGAAGCAGAGTTATAGTTGTTTATATCTGTCAGGCCATGAATCACCATTGACGGCCGGATTGCCTTCCACTCGAAACGATCGATGTTTGACGAAACTATGCAAGTTCGTCGCAGATCGGTATAAGGTGGGTCGTTGGGCCGTGTTTTAAGCTACAAATTGCTACGTCGCAGATTCGCATACTACGATTAGAAGCGGAGTTATAGTTGTTTATATCTGTCAGGCCATGAATCACCATTGACGGAAGGATTGCCTTCCACTCGAAACGATCGATGTTTGACGAAACTATGCAAGTTCGTCGGAGATCGGTATAAGGTGGGTCGTTGGGCCGTGTTTTAAGCTACAAGTTGCTGTGTCGCAAATTCGCATACGACGAATAGAAGCGGAGTTATCGATGTTTACATCTGTGAAGCCATTAATCACCATTGACGACAGGATTGCCTACCACTCGGAACGATCGACGTTTGACGAAACTATGCAAGTTCGTCGCAGATCAGTATAAGGTGGGTCGTTGGGCCGTGTTTTAAGATACAAGTTGCTATGTCGCAGATTCACATACGACCAATAGAAGCGGAGTTATCGATGTTTATATCTGTGAGGCCATTAATCACCATTGACGACAGGATTGCCTACCACTCGGAACGATCGACGTTTGACGAAACTATGCAAGTTCGTCGCAGATCGGTATAAGGTGGGTCGTTGGGCCGTGTTTTATGCTACAACTTGCTATGTCGCAGATTCGCATACGACGAATAGAAGCGAAGTTATCGATGTTTATATCTGTGAGGCCATGAATCACCATTGACGACCGGATTGCCTACCACTCGGAACGATCGACGCTTGACGAAACTATGCAAGTTCGTCGCAGATCGGTATAAGGTGGGTCGATGTGTCGTGCTTCAAGCTACAAATTGCTATGTCGCAGATATGCATACGACGAATAGAAGCGGAGTTATAGTTGTTTATATCTGTGAGGTCATGAATCATGATTGACGGCCGGAATGCCTACCACTCGAAACGACCGATGTTTGACGAAACTATGCAAGTTCGTCGCAGATCGGTATAAGGTGGGTCGTTGGGCCGTGTTTTAAGCTACAAATTGCTATGTCGCAGATTCGCATACTACGAATAGAAGTGGAGTTATAGTTGTTTATATCTGTCAGGCCATGAATCACCATTGACGGAAGGATTGCCTTCCACTCGAAACGATCGATGTTTGACGAAACTATGCAAGTTCGTCGGAGATCGGTATAAGGTGGGTCGTTGGGCCGTGTTTTAAGCTACAAGTTGCTGTGTCGCAAATTCGCATACGACGAATAGAAGCGGAGTTATCGATGTTTATATCTGTGAGGCCATTAATCACCATTGACGACAGGATTGCCTACCACTCGGAACGATCGACGTTTGACGAAACTATGCAAGTTCGTCGCAGATCAGTATAAGGTGGGTCGTTGGGCCGTGTTTTAAGATACAAGTTGCTATGTCGCAGATTCGCATACGACCAATAGAAGCGGAGTTATCGATGTTTATATCTGTGAGGCCATTAATCACCATTGACGACAGGATTGCCTACCACTCGGAACGATCGACGTTTGACGAAACTATGCAAGTTCGTCGCAGATCGGTATAAGGTGGGTCGATGTGTCGTGCTTCAAGCTACAAATTGCTATGTCGCAGATATGCATACGACGAATAGAAGCGGAGTTATAGTTGTTTATATCTGTGAGGTCATGAATCATGATTGACGGCCGGAATGCCTACCACTCGAAACGACCGATGTTTGACGAAACTATGCAAGTTCGTCGCAGATCGGTATAATGTGGGTCGTTGGGCCGTGTTTTAAGCTACAAATTGCTATGTCGCAGATTCGCATACTACGAATAGAAGTGGAGTTATAGTTGTTTATATCTGTCAGGCCATGAATCACCATTGACGGAAGGATTGCCTTCCACTCGAAACGATCGATGTTTGACGAAACTATGCAAGTTCGTCGGAGATCGGTATAAGGTGGGTCGTTGGGCCGTGTTTTAAGCTACAAGTTGCTGTGTCGCAAATTCGCATACGACGAATAGAAGCGGAGTTATCGATGTTTATATCTGTGAGGCCATTAATCACCATTGACGACAGGATTGCGTACCACTCGGAATGATCGACGTTTGACGAAACTAGGCAAGTTCGTCGCAGATCGGTATAAGGTGGGTCGTTGGGCCGTGTTTTAAGATACAAATTGCTATGTCGCAGATTCGCATACGATCAATAGAAGCGGAGTTATCGATGTTTATATCTGTGAGGCCATTAATCACCATTGACGACAGGATTGCCTACCACTCGGAACGATCGATGTTTGACGAAACTATGCAAGTTCGTCGCAGATCGGTATAAGGTGGCTCGATGTGTCGTGTTTTAGGCTACAAATTGCTATGTCGCATATTTGCGTGCGACGAATAGAAGCGGAGTTATAGTTGTTTATATCTGTGAGGCCATGAATCACCATTGACGGCAAGATTGCCTACCACTCGGAACGATCGACGCTTGACGAAACTATGCAAGTTCGTCGCAGATCGGTATAAGGTGGGTCGATGTGTCGTGCTTTAAGCTACAAATTGCTATGTCGCAGATTTGCATACGACGAACAGAAGCGGAGTTATAGTTGTTTATATCTGTCAGGCCATGAATCACCATTGACGGCCGGATTGCCTTCCACTCGAAACGATCGATGTTTGACGAAACTATGCAAGTTCGTCGCAGATCGGTATAAGGTGGGTCAATGTGTCGTGTTTTAAGCTACAAATTGCTATGTCGCAGATTTGCATACGACGAATAGAAGCAGAGTTATAGTTGTTTATATCTGTCAGGCCATGAATCACCATTGACGGCCGGATTGCCTTCCACTCGAAACGATCGATGTTTGACGAAACTATGCAAGTTCGTCGCAGATCGGTATAAGGTGGGTCGTTGGGCCGTGTTTTAAGCTACAAATTGCTACGTCGCAGATTCGCATACTACGATTAGAAGCGGAGTTATAGTTGTTTATATCTGTCAGGCCATGAATCACCATTGACGGAAGGATTGCCTTCCACTCGAAACGATCGATGTTTGACGAAACTATGCAAGTTCGTCGGAGATCGGTATAAGGTGGGTCGTTGGGCCGTGTTTTAAGCTACAAGTTGCTGTGTCGCAAATTCGCATACGACGAATAGAAGCGGAGTTATCGATGTTTACATCTGTGAAGCCATTAATCACCATTGACGACAGGATTGCCTACCACTCGGAACGATCGACGTTTGACGAAACTATGCAAGTTCGTCGCAGATCAGTATAAGGTGGGTCGTTGGGCCGTGTTTTAAGATACAAGTTGCTATGTCGCAGATTCACATACGACCAATAGAAGCGGAGTTATCGATGTTTATATCTGTGAGGCCATTAATCACCATTGACGACAGGATTGCCTACCACTCGGAACGATCGACGTTTGACGAAACTATGCAAGTTCGTCGCAGATCGGTATAAGGTGGGTCGTTGGGCCGTGTTTTATGCTACAACTTGCTATGTCGCAGATTCGCATACGACGAATAGAAGCGGAGTTATCGATGTTTATATCTGTGAGGCCATGAATCACCATTGACGACCGGATTGCCTACCACTCGGAACGATCGACGCTTGACGAAACTATGCAAGTTCGTCGCAGATCGGTATAAGGTGGGTCGATGTGTCGTGCTTCAAGCTACAAATTGCTATGTCGCAGATATGCATACGACGAATAGAAGCGGAGTTATAGTTGTTTATATCTGTGAGGTCATGAATCATGATTGACGGCCGGAATGCCTACCACTCGTAACGACCGACGTTTGACGAAACTATGCAAGTTCGTCGCAGATCGGTATAAGGTGGGTCGTTGGGCCGTGTTTTAAGCTACAAATTGCTATGTCGCAGATTCGCATACTACGAATAGAAGTGGAGTTATAGTTGTTTATATCTGTCAGGCCATGAATCACCATTGACGGAAGGATTGCCTTCCACTCGAAACGATCGATGTTTGACGAAACTATGCAAGTTCGTCGGAGATCGGTATAAGGTGGGTCGTTGGGCCGTGTTTTAAGCTACAAGTTGCTGTGTCGCAAATTCGCATACGACGAATAGAAGCGGAGTTATCGATGTTTATATCTGTGAGGCCATTAATCACCATTGACGACAGGATTGCCTACCACTCGGAACGATCGACGTTTGACGAAACTATGCAAGTTCGTCGCAGATCGGTATAAGGTGGGTCGTTGGGCCGTGTTTTAAGATACAAGTTGCTATGTCGCAGATTCGCATACGACCAATAGAAGCGGAGTTATCGATGTTTATATCTGTGAGGCCATTAATCACCATTGACGACAGGATTGCCTACCACTCGGAACGATCGACGTTTGACGAAACTATGCAAGTTCGTCGCAGATCGGTATAAGGTGGGTCGATGTGTCGTGCTTCAAGCTACAAATTGCTATGTCGCAGATATGCATACGACGAATAGAAGCGGAGTTATAGTTGTTTATATCTGTGAGGTCATGAATCATGATTGACGGCCGGAATGCCTACCACTCGAAACGACCGATGTTTGACGAAACTATGCAAGTTCGTCGCAGATCGGTATAATGTGGGTCGTTGGGCCGTGTTTTAAGCTACAAATTGCTATGTCGCAGATTCGCATACTACGAATAGAAGTGGAGTTATAGTTGTTTATATCTGTCAGGCCATGAATCACCATTGACGGAAGGATTGCCTTCCACTCGAAACGATCGATGTTTGACGAAACTATGCAAGTTCGTCGGAGATCGGTATAAGGTGGGTCGTTGGGCCGTGTTTTAAGCTACAAGTTGCTGTGTCGCAAATTCGCATACGACGAATAGAAGCGGAGTTATCGATGTTTATATCTGTGAGGCCATTAATCACCATTGACGACAGGATTGCCTACCACTCGGAACGATCGACGTTTGACGAAACTATGCAAGTTCGTCGCAGATCAGTATAAGGTGGGTCGTTGGGCCGTGTTTTAAGATACAAGTTGCTATGTCGCAGATTCGCATACGACCAATAGAAGCGGAGTTATCGATGTTTATATCTGTGAGGCCATTAATCACCATTGACGACAGGATTGCCTACCACTCGGAACGATCGACGTTTGACGAAACTATGCAAGTTCGTCGCAGATCGGTATAAGGTGGGTCGTTGGGCCGTGTTTTAAGCTACAACTTGCTATGTCGCAGATTCGCATACGACGAATAGAAGCGAAGTTATCGATGTTTATATCTGTGAGGCCATGAATCACCATTGACGACCGGATTGCCTACCACTCGGAACGATCGACGCTTGACGAAACTATGCAAGTTCGTCGCAGATCGGTATAAGGTGGGTCGATGTGTCGTGCTTCAAGCTACAAATTGCTATGTCGCAGATATGCATACGACGAATAGAAGCGGAGTTATAGTTGTTTATATCTGTGAGGTCATGAATCATGATTGACGGCCGGAATGCCTACCACTCGAAACGACCGATGTTTGACGAAACTATGCAAGTTCGTCGCAGATCGGTATAAGGTGGGTCGATGTGTCGTGCTTTAAGCTACAAATTGCTATGTCGCAGATTTGCATACGACGAATAGAAGCGGAGTTATAGTTGTTTATATCTGTCAGGCCATGAATCACCATTGACGGCCGGATTGCTTTCCACTCGAAACGATCGATGTTTGACAAAACTATGCAAGTTCGTCGCAGATCGGTATAAGGTGGCTCGATGTGTCGTGTTTTAGGCTACAAATTGCTATGTCGCATATTTGCGTGCGACGAATAGAAGGGGAGTTATAGTTGTTTATATCTGTCAGGCCATGAATCACCATTGACGGCCGGATTGCCTATCACTCGGAACGATCGACGTTTGACGAAACTATGCAAGTTCATCGCAGATCGGTATAAGGTGGGTCGATGTGCCGTGTTTTAAGCTACAAATTGCTATGTCGCAGATTTGCGTACGACGAATAGAAGCGGAGTTATAGTTGTTTATATCTGTCAGGCCATGAATCACCATTGACGGCCGGATTGCCTACCACTCGGAACGACCGACGTTTGCCGAAACTATGTAAGTTTGTCGCAGATCGGTATAAGGTGGCTCGATGTGTCGTGTTTTAAGCTACAAATTGCTATGTCGCATATTTGCGTGCGACGAATAGAAGGGGAGTTATAGTTGTTTATATCTGTCAGGCCATGAATCACCATTGACGGCCGGATTGCCTACCACTCGGAACGATCGACGTTTGCCGAAACTATGCAAGTTCTTCGCAGATCGGTATAAGGTGGGTCGATGTGCCGTGTTTTAAGCTACAAATTGCTATGTCGCAGATTTGCATACGACGAATAGAAGCAGAGTTATAGTTGTTTATATCTGTGAGGCCATGAATCACCATTGACGGCCGGATTGCCTACCACTCGGAACGATCGACGTTTGCCGAAACTATGCAAGTTCATCGCAGATCGGTATAAGGTGGGTCGATGTGCCGTGTTTTAAGCTACAAATTGCTATGTCGCAGATTTGCATACCACGAATAGAAGCAGAGTTATAGTTGTTTATATCTGTGAGGCCATGAATCACCATTGACGGCAGGATTGCCTACCACTCGGAACGATCGACGTTTGACGAAACTATGCAAGTTCTTCGCAGATCGGTATAAAGTGGGTCGATGTGCCGTGTTTTAAGCTACAAATTGCTATGTCGCAGATACGCATACGACGAATAGAAGTGGAGTTATAGTTGTTTATATCTGTCAGGCCATGAATCACCATTGACGGCCGGATTGCCTTCCACTCGAAACGATCGATGTTTGACGAAACTATGCAAGTTCGTCGCAGATCGGTATAAGGTGGGTCGTTGGGCCGTGTTTTAAGCTACAAATTGCTATGTCGCAGATTCGCATACTACGAATAGAAGTGGAGTTATAGTTGTTTATATCTGTCAGGCCATGAATCACAATTGACGGAAGGATTGCCTTCCACTCGAAACGATCGATGTTTGACGAAACTATGCAAGTTCGTCGCAGATCGGTATAAGGTGGGTCGATGTGTCGTGCTTTAAGCTACAAATTGCTATGTCGCAGATTTGCATACGACGAATAGAAGCGGAGTTATAGTTGTTTATATCTGTCAGGCCATGAATCACCATTGACGGCCGGATTGCCTTCCACTCGAAACGATCGATGTTTGACGAAACTATGCAAGTTCGTCGCAGATCGGTATAAGGTGGGTCAATGTGTCGTGTTTTAAGCTACAAATTGCTATGTCGCAGATTTGCATACGACGAATAGAAGCAGAGTTATAGTTGTTTATATCTGTGAGGCCATGAATCACCATTGACGGCAGGATTGCCTACCACTCGGAACGATCGACGTTTGACGAAACTATGCAAGTTCGTCGCAGATCGGTATATGGTGGCTCGATGTGTCGTGTTTTTGGCTACAAATTGCTATGTCGCAGATTTGCGTACGACGAATAGAAGCGGAGTTATAGTTGTTTATATCTGTCAGGCCATGAATCACCATTGACGGCCGGATTGCCTACCACTCGGAACGACCGACGTTTGCCGAAACTATGTAAGTTTGTCGGAGATCGGTATAAGGTGGCTCGATGTGTCGTGTTTTAGGCTACAAATTGCTATGTCGCATATTTGCGTGCGACGAATAGAAGGGGAGTTATAGTTGTTTATATCTGTCAGGCCATGAATCACCATTGACGGCCGGATTGCCTATCACTCGGAACGATCGACGTTTGCCGAAACTATGCAAGTTTATCGCAGATCGGTATAAGGTGGGTCGATGTGCCGTGTTTTAAGCTACAAATTGCTATGTCGCAGATTTGCGTACGACGAATAGAAGCGGAGTTATAGTTGTTTATATCTGTCAGGCCATGAATCACCATTGACGGCCGGATTGCCTACCACTCGGAACGACCGACGTTTGCCGAAACTATGTAAGTTTGTCGCAGATCGGTATAAGGTGGCTCGATGTGTCGTGTTTTAAGCTACAAATTGCTATGTCGCATATTTGCGTGCGACGAATAGAAGGGGAGTTATAGTTGTTTATATCTGTCAGGCCATGAATCACCATTGACGGCCGGATTGCCTACCACTCGGAACGATCGACGTTTGCCGAAACTATGCAAGTTCATCGCAGATCGGTATAAGGTGGGTCGATGTGCCGTGTTTTAAGCTACAAATTGCTATGTCGCAGATTTGCATACGACGAATAGAAGCAGAGTTATAGTTGTTTATATCTGTGAGGCCATGAATCACCATTGACGGCAGGATTGCCTACCACTCGGAACGATCGACGTTTGACGAAACTATGCAAGTTCTTCGCAGATCGGTATAAAGTGGGTCGATGTGCCGTGTTTTAAGCTACAAATTGCTATGTCGCAGATTTGCATACGACGAATAGAAGCAGAGTTATAGTTGTTTATATCTGTGAGGCCATGAATCACCATTGACGGCAGGATTGCCTACCACTCGGAACGATCGACGTTTGACGAAACTATGCAAGTTCTTCGCAGATCGGTATAAAGTGGGTCGATGTGCCGTGTTTTAAGCTACAAATTGCTATGTCGCAGATTCGCATACGACGAATAGAAGTGGAGTTATAGTTGTTTATATCTGTCAGGCCATGAATCACCATTGACGGCCGGATTGCCTTCCACTCGAAACGATCGATGTTTGACGAAACTATGCAAGTTCGTCGCAGATCGGTATAAGGTGGGTCGTTGGGCCGTGTTTTAAGCTACAAATTGCTATGTCGCAGATTCGCATACTACGAATAGAAGTGGAGTTATAGTTGTTTATATCTGTCAGGCCATGAATCACCATTGACGGAAGGATTGCCTTCCACTCGAAACGATCGATGTTTGACGAAACTATGCAAGTTCGTCGCAGATCAGTATAAGGTAGGTCGTTGGGCCGTGTTTTATGATACAAGTTGCTATGTCGCAGATTCGCATACGACCAATAGAAGCGGAGTAATCGATGTTTATATCTGTGAGGCCATGAATCACCATTGACGACCGGATTGCCTACCACTCGGAACGATCGACGCTTGACGAAACTATGCAAGTTCGTCGCAGATCGGTATAAGGTGGGTCGATGTGTCGTGCTTTAAGCTACAATTTGCTATGTCGCAGATTTGCATACGACGAATAGAAGCGGAGTTATAGTTGTTTATATCTGTCAGGCCATGAATCACCATTGACGGCCGGATTGCCTTCCACTCGAAACGATCGATGTTTGACGAAACTATGCAAGTTCGTCGCAGATCGGTATAAGGTGGGTCAATGTGTCGTGTTTTAAGCTACAAATTGCTATGTCGCAGATTTGCATACGACGAATAGAAGCAGAGTTATAGTTGTTTATATCTGTCAGGCCATGAATCACCATTGACGGCCGGATTGCCTTCCACTCGAAACGATCGATGTTTGACGAAACTATGCAAGTTCGTCGCAGATCGGTATAAGGTGGGTCGTTGGCCCGTGTTTTAAGCTACAAATTGCTATGTCGCAGATTCGCATACTACGAATAGAAGTGGAGTTATAGTTGTTTATATCTGTCAGGCCATGAATCACCATTGACGGAAGGATTGCCTTCCACTCGAAACGATCGATGTTTGACGAAACTATGCAAGTTCGTCGGAGATCGGTATAAGGTTTGTCGTTGGGCCGTGTTTTAAGCTACAAGTTGCTGCGTCGCAAATTCGCATACGACGAATAGAAGCGGAGTTATCGATGTTTATATCTGTGAAGCCATTAATCACCATTGACGACAGGATTGCCTACCACTCGGAACGATCGACGTTTGACGAAACTATGCAAGTTCGTCGCAGATCAGTATAAGGTGGGTCGTTGGGCCGTGTTTTAAGATACAAGTTGCTATGTCGCAGATTCGCATACGACCAATAGAAGCGGAGTTATCGATGTTTATATCTGTGAGGCCATTAATCACCATTGACGACAGGATTGCCTACCACTCGGAACGATCGACGTTTGACGAAACTATGCAAGTTCGTCGCAGATCGGTATAAGGTGGGTCGTTGGGCCGTGTTTTAAGCTACAACTTGCTATGTCGCAGATTCGCATACGACGAATAGAAGCGAAGTTATCGATGTTTATATCTGTGAGGCCATGAATCACCATTGACGACCGGATTGCCTACCACTCGGAACGATCGACGCTTGACGAAACTATGCAAGTTCGTCGCAGATCGGTATAAGGTGGGTCGATGTGTCGTGCTTCAAGCTACAAATTGCTATGTCGCAGATATGCATACGACGAATAGAAGCGGAGTTATAGTTGTTTATATCTGTGAGGTCATGAATCATGATTGACGGCCGGAATGCCTACCACTCGAAACGACCGATGTTTGACGAAACTATGCAAGTTCGTCGCAGATCGGTATAAGGTGGGTCGTTGGGCCGTGTTTTAAGCTACAAATTGCTATGTCGCAGATTCGCATACTACGAATAGAAGTGGAGTTATAGTTGTTTATATCTGTCAGGCCATGAATCACCATTGACGGAAGGATTGCCTTCCACTCGAAACGATCGATGTTTGACGAAACTATGCAAGTTCGTCGGAGATCGGTATAAGGTGGGTCGTTGGGCCGTGTTTTAAGCTACAAGTTGCTGTGTCGCAAATTCGCATACGACGAATAGAAGCGGAGTTATCGATGTTTATATCTGTGAGGCCATTAATCACCATTGACGACAGGATTGCCTACCACTCGGAACGATCGACGTTTGACGAAACTATGCAAGTTCGTCGCAGATCAGTATAAGGTGGGTCGTTGGGCCGTGTTTTAAGATACAAGTTGCTATGTCGCAGATTCGCATACGACCAATAGAAGCGGAGTTATCGATGTTTATATCTGTGAGGCCATTAATCACCATTGACGACAGGATTGCCTACCACTCGGAACGATCGACGTTTGACGAAACTATGCAAGTTCGTCGCAGATCGGTATAAGGTGGGTCGTTGGGCCGTGTTTTAAGCTACAACTTGCTATGTCGCAGATTCGCATACGACGAATAGAAGCGAAGTTATCGATGTTTATATCTGTGAGGCCATGAATCACCATTGACGACCGGATTGCCTACCACTCGGAACGATCGACGCTTGACGAAACTATGCAAGTTCGTCGCAGATCGGTATAAGGTGGGTCGATGTGTCGTGCTTCAAGCTACAAATTGCTATGTCGCAGATATGCATACGACGAATAGAAGCGGAGTTATAGTTGTTTATATCTGTGAGGTCATGAATCATGATTGACGGCCGGAATGCCTACCACTCGAAACGACCGATGTTTGACGAAACTATGCAAGTTCGTCGCAGATCGGTATAAGGTGGGTCGATGTGTCGTGCTTTAAGCTACAAATTGCTATGTCGCAGATTTGCATACGACGAATAGAAGCGGAGTTATAGTTGTTTATATCTGTCAGGCCATGAATCACCATTGACGGCCGGATTGCCTTCCACTCGAAACGATCGATGTTTGACAAAACTATGCAAGTTCGTCTCAGATCGGTATAAGGTGGCTCGATGTGTCGTGTTTTAGGCTACAAATTGCTATGTCGCATATTTGCGTGCGACGAATAGAAGGGGAGTTATAGTTGTTTATATCTGTCAGGCCATGAATCACCATTGACGGCCGGATTGCCTATCACTCGGAACGATCGACGTTTGCCGAAACTATGCAAGTTCATCGCAGATCGGTATAAGGTGGGTCGATGTGCCGTGTTTTAAGCTACAAATTGCTATGTCGCAGATTTGCGTACGACGAATAGAAGCGGAGTTATAGTTGTTTATATCTGTCAGGCCATGAATCACCATTGACGGCCGGATTGCCTACCACTCGGAACGTCCGACGTTTGCCGAAACTATGTAAGTTTGTCGCAGATCGGTATAAGGTGGCTCGATGTGTCGTGTTTTAAGCTACAAATTGCTATGTCGCATATTTGCGTGCGACGAATAGAAGGGGAGTTATAGTTGTTTATATCTGTCAGGCCATGAATCACCATTGACGGCCGGATTGCCTACCACTCGGAACGATCGACGTTTGCCGAAACTATGCAAGTTCATCGCAGATCGGTATAAGGTGGGTCGATGTGCCGTGTTTTAAGCTACAAATTGCTATGTCGCAGATTTGCATACGACGAATAGAAGCAGAGTTATAGTTGTTTATATCTGTGAGGCCATGAATCACCATTGACGGCAGGATTGCCTACCACTCGGAACGATCGACGTTTGACGAAACTATGCAAGTTCTTCGCAGATCGGTATAAAGTGGGTCGATGTGCCGTGTTTTAAGCTACAAATTGCTATGTCGCAGATTTGCATACGACGAATAGAAGCAGAGTTATAGTTGTTTATATCTGTGAGGCCATGAATCACCATTGACGGCAGGATTGCCTACCACTCGGAACGATCGACGTTTGACGAAACTATGCAAGTTCTTCGCAGATCGGTATAAAGTGGGTCGATGTGCCGTGTTTTAAGCTACAAATTGCTATGTCGCAGATTCGCATACGACGAATAGAAGTGGAGTTATAGTTGTTTATATCTGTCAGGCCATGAATCACCATTGACGGCCGGATTGCCTTCCACTGGAAACGATCGATGTTTGACGAAACTATGCAAGTTCGTCGCAGATCGGTATAAGGTGGGTCGTTGGGCCGTGTTTTAAGCTACAAATTGCTATGTCGCAGATTCGCATACTACGAATAGAAGTGGAGTTATAGTTGTTTATATCTGTCAGGCCATGAATCACCATTGACGGAAGGATTGCCTTCCACTCGAAACGATCGATGTTTGACGAAACTATGCAAGTTCGTCGCAGATCAGTATAAGGTGGGTCGTTGGGCCGTGTTTTATGATACAAGTTGCTATGTCGCAGATTCGCATACGACCAATAGAAGCGGAGTAATCGATGTTTATATCTGTGAGGCCATGAATCACCATTGACGACCGGATTGCCTACCACTCGGAACGATCGACGCTTGACGAAACTATGCAAGTTCGTCGCAGATCGGTATAAGGTGGGTCGATGTGTCGTGCTTCAAGCTACAAATTGCTATGTCGCAGATTTGCATACGACGAATAGAAGCGGAGTTATAGTTGTTTATATCTGTGAGGTCATGAATCATCATTGACGGCCGGAATGCCTACCACTCGAAACGACCGATGTTTGACGAAACGATGCAAGTTCGTCGCAGATCGGTATAAGGTGGGTCGATGTGTCGTGCTTTAAGCTACAAATTGCTATGTCGCAGATTTGCATACGACGAATAGAAGCGGAGTTATAGTTGTTTATATCTGTCAGGCCATGAATCACCATTGACGGCCGGATTGCCTTCCACTCGAAACGATCGATGTTTGACGAAACTATGCAAGTTCGTCGCAGATCGGTATAAGGTGGGTCAATGTGTCGTGTTTTAAGCTACAAATTGCTATGTCGCAGATTTGCATACGACGAATAGAAGCAGAGTTATAGTTGTTTATATCTGTCAGGCCATGAATCACCATTGACGGCCGGATTGCCTTCCACTCGAAACGATCGATGTTTGACGAAACTATGCAAGTTCGTCGCAGATCGGTATAAGGTGGGTCGTTGGGCCGTGTTTTAAGCAACAAATTGCTATGTCGCAGATTCGCATACTACGAATAGAAGTGGAGTTATAGTTGTTTATATCTGTCAGGCCATGAATCACCATTGACGGAAGGATTGCCTTCCACTCGAAACGATCGATGTTTGACGAAACTATGCAAGTTCGTCGGAGATGGGTATAAGGTGGGTCGTTGGGCCGTGTTTTAAGCTACAAGTTGCTGTGTCGCAAATTCGCATACGACGAATAGAAGCGGAGTTATCGATGTTTATATCTGTGAGGCCATTAATCACCATTGACGACAGGATTGCCTACCACTCGGAACGATCGACGTTTGACGAAACTATGCAAGTTCGTCGCAGATCAGTATAAGGTGGGTCGTTGGGCCGTGTTTTAAGATACAAGTTGCTATGTCGCAGATTCGCATACGACCAATAGAAGCGGAGTTATCGATGTTTATATCTGTGAGGCCATTAATCACCATTGACGACAGGATTGCCTACCACTCGGAACGATCGACGTTTGACGAAACTATGCAAGTTCGTCGCAGATCGGTATAAGGTGGGTCGTTGGGCCGTGTTTTAAGCTACAACTTGCTATGTCGCAGATTCGCATACGACGAATAGAAGCGAAGTTATCGATGTTTATATCTGTGAGGCCATGAATCACCATTGACGACCGGATTGCCTACCACTCGGAACGATCGACGCTTGACGAAACTATGCAAGTTCGTCGCAGATCGGTATAAGGTGGGTCGATGTGTCGTGTTTTAAGCTACAAATTGCTATGTCGCAGATTCGCATACGACGAATAGAAGTGGAGTTATAGTTGTTTATATCTGTCAGGCCATGAATCACCATTGACGGCCGGATTGCCTACCACTCGAAACGATCGATGTTTGACGAAACTATGCAAGTTCGTCGCAGATCGGTATAAGGTAGGTCGATGTGTCGTGCTTTAAGCTACAAGTTGCTGTTTCGCAGATTCGCATACGACGAATAGAAGCGGAGTTATCGATGTTTATATCTGTGAGGCCATTAATCACCATTGACGACAGGATTGCCTACCACTCGGAATGATCGACGTTTGACGAAACTAGGCAAGTTCGTCGCAGATCGGTATAAGGTGGGTCGTTGGGCCGTGTTTTAAGATACAAATTGCTATGTCGCAGATTCGCATACGATCAATAGAAGCGGAGTTATCGATGTTTATATCTGTGAGGCCATTAATCACCATTGACGACAGGATTGCCTACCACTCGGAACGATCGATGTTTGACGAAACTATGCAAGTTCGTCGCAGATCGGTATAAGGTGGCTCGATGTGTCGTGTTTTAGGCTACAAATTGCTATGTCGCATATTTGCGTGCGACGAATAGAAGCGGAGTTATAGTTGTTTATATCTGTGAGGCCATGAATCACCATTGACGGCCGGATTGCCTACCACTCGGAACGATCGACGTTTGACGAAACTATGCAAGTTCTTCGCAGATCGGTATAAGATGGGTCGATGTGTCGTGTTTTAAGCTACAAATTGCTATGTCGCAGATTCGCATACGACGAATAGAAGTGGAGTTATAGTTGTTTATATCTGTCAGGCCTTGAATCACCATTGACGGCCGGATTGCCTACCACTCGAAACGATCGATGTTTGACGAAACTATGCAAGTTCGTCGCAGATCGGTATAAGGTGGGTCGATGTGTCGTGCTTTAAGCTACATATTGCTATGTCGCAGATTTGCATACGATGAATAGAAGCGGAGTTATAGTTCTTTATATCTGTGAGGTCATGAATCATCATTGACGGCCGGAATGCCTACCACTCGAAACGATCGATGTTTGACGAAACTATGCAAGTTCTTCGCAGATCGGTATAAGGTGGGTCGATGTGCCGTGTTTTAAGCTACAAATTGCTATGTCGCAGATTCGCATACGACGAATAGAAGTGGAGTTATAGTTGTTTATATCTGTCAGGCCATGAATCACCATTGACGGCCGTATTGCTTTCCACTCGAAACGATCGATGTTTGACGAAACTATGCAAGTTTGTCGCAGATCGGTATAAGGTGGGTCGTTGGGCCGTGGTTTAAGCTACAAGTTGCTGTGTCGCAGATTCGCATACGACGAATAGAAGCGGAGTTATCGATGTTTATATCTGTGAGGCCATTAATCACCATTGACGACAGGATTGCCGACCACTCGGAACGATCGACGTTTGACGAAACTATGCAAGTTCGTCGCAGATCGGTATAAGGTGGCTCGATGTGTCGTGTTTTAGGCTACAAATTGCTATGTCGCATATTTGCGTGCGACGAATAGAAGCGGAGTTATAGTTGTTTATATCTGTCAGGCCATGAATCACCATTGACGGCCGGATTGCCTACCACTCGGAACGATCGACGTTTGCCGTAACTATGTAAGTTCTTCGCAGATCGGTATAAGGTGGGTCGATGTGCCGTGTTTTAAGCTACAAATTGCTATGTCGCAGATTTGCATACGACGAATAGAAGCAGAGTTATAGTTGTTTATATCTGTGAGGCCATGAATCACCATTGACGGCAGGATTGCCTACCACTCGGAACGATCGACGTTTGACGAAACTATGCAAGTTCTTCGCAGATCGGTATAAGATGGGTCGATGTGTCGTGTTTTAAGCTACAAATTGCTATGTCGCAGATTCGCATACGACGAATAGAACCGGAGTTATAGTTCTTTATATCTGTGAGGTCATGAATCATCATTGACGGCCGGAATGCCTACCACTCGAAACGATCGATGTTTGACGAAACTATGCAAGTTTGTCGCAGATCGGTATAAGGTGGGTCGTTCGGCCGTGTTTTAAGCTACAAGTTGCTGTGTCGCAGATTCGCATACGACGAATAGAAGCGGAGTTATCGATGTTTATATCTGTGAGGCCATTAATCACCATTGACGACAGGATTGCCGACCACTCGGAACGATCGACGTTTGACGAAACTATGCAAGTTCGTCGCAGATCGGTATAAGGTGGCTCGATGTGTCGTGTTTTAGGCTACAAATTGCTATGTCGCATATTTGCGTGCGACGAATAGAAGCGGAGTTATAGTTGTTTATATCTGTCAGGCCATGAATCACCATTGACGGCCGGATTGCCTACCACTCGGAACGATCGACGTTTGCCGTAACTATGTAAGTTCTTCGCAGATCAGTATAAGGTGGGTCGATGTGCCGTGTTTTAAGCTACAAACTGCTATGTCGCAGATTTGCATACGACGAATAGAAGCAGAGTTATAGTTGTTTATATCTGTGAGGCCATGAATCACCATTGACGGCAGGATTGCCTACCACTCGGAACGATCGACGTTTGACGAAACTATGCAAGTTCTTCGCAGATCGGTATAAGATGGGTCGATGTGTCGTGTTTTAAGCTACAAATTGCTATGTCGCAGTTTCGCATACGACGAATAGAAGCGGAGTTATAGTTCTTTATATCTGTGAGGTCATGAATCATCATTGACGGCCGGAATGCCTACCACTCGAAACGATCGATGTTTGACGAAACTATGCAAGTTTGTCGCAGATCGGTATAAGGTCGTTGGGCCGTGTTTTAAGCTACAAGTTGCTGTGTCGCAGATTCGCATACGACGAATAGAAGCGGGGTTATCGATGTTTATATCTGTGAGGCCATTAATCACCATTGACGACAGGATTGCCGACCACTCGGAACGATCGACGTTTGACGAAACTATGCAAGTTCGTCGCAGATCGGTATAAGGTGGCTCGATGTGTCGTGTTTTAGGCTACAAATTGCTATGTCGCATATTTGCGTGCGACGAATAGAAGCGGAGTTATAGTTGTTTATATCTGTCAGGCCATGAATCACCATTGACGGCCGGATTGCCTACCACTCGGAACGATCGACGTTTGCCGTAACTATGTAAGTTCTTCGCAGATCGGTATAAGGTGGGTCGATGTGCCGTGTTTTAAGCTACAAATTGCTATGTCGCAGATTTGCATACGACGAATAGAAGCAGAGTTATAGTTGTTTATATCTGTGAGGCCATGAATCACCATTGACGGCAGGATTGCCTACCACTCGGAACGATCGACGTTTGACGAAACTATGCAAGTTTTCGCAGATCGGTATAAGATGGGCCGATGTGTCGTGTTTTAAGCTACAAATTGCTATGTCGCAGATTCGCATACGACGAATAGAAGTGGAGTTATAGTTGTTTATATCTGTCAGGCCTTGAATCACCATTGACGGCCGGATTGCCTACCACTCGAAACGATCGATGTTTGACGAAACTATGCAAGTTCGTCGCAGATCGGTATAAGGTGGGTCGATGTGTCGTGCTTTAAGCTACAAATTGCTATGTCGCAGATTCACATACGACGAATAGAAGCGGAGTTATAGTTCTTTATATCTGTGATGTCATGAATCATCATTGACGGCCGGAATGCCTACCACTCGAAACGATCGATGTTTGACGAAACTATGCAAGTTCGTCGCAGATCGGTATAAGGTGGCTCGATGTGTCGTGTTTTAGGCTACAAATTGCTATGTCGCATATTTGCGTGCGACGAATAGAAGCGGAGTTATAGTTGTTTATATCTGTCAGGCCATGAATCACCATTGACGGCCGGATTGCCTACCACTCGGAACGATCGACGTTTGCCGTAACTATGTAAGTTCTTCGAAGATCGGTATAAGGTGGGTCGATGTGCCGTGTTTTAAGCTACAAATTGCTATGTCGCAGATTTGCATACGACGAATAGAAGCAGAGTTATAGTTGTTTATATCTGTGAGGCCATGAATCACCATTGACGGCAGGATTGCCTACCACTCAGAACGATCGACGTTTGACAAAACTATGCAAGTTCTTCGCAGATCGGTATAAGATGGGTCGATGTGTCGTGTTTTAAGCTACAAATTGCTATGTCGCAGATTCGCATACGACGAATAGAAGTGGAGTTATAGTTGTTTATATCTGTCAGGCCTTGAATCACCATTGACGGCCGGATTGCCTACCACTCGAAACGATCGATGTTTGACGAAACTATGCAAGTTCTTCGCAGATCGGTATAAGGTGGGTCGATGTGCCGTGTTTTAAGCTACAAATTGCTATGTCGCAGATTCGCATACGACGAATAGAAGCGGAGTTATCGATGTTTACATCTGTGAGGCCACTAATCACCATTGACGACAGGATTGCCGACCACTCGGAACGATCGACGTTTGACGAAACTATGCAAGTTCGTCGCAGATCGGTATAAGGTGGCTCGATGTGTCGTGTTTTAGGCTACAAATTGCTATGTCGCATATTTGCGTGCGACGAATAGAAGCGGAGTTATAGTTGTTTATATCTGTCAGGCCATGAATCACCATTGACGGCCGGATTGCCTACCACTCGGAACGATCGACGTTTGCCGTAACTATGTAAGTTCTTCGCAGATCGGTATAAGGTGGGTCGATGTGCCGTGTTTTAAGCTACAAATTGCTATGTCGCAGATTTGCATACGACGAATAGAAGCAGAGTTATAGTTGTTTATATCTGTGAGGCCATGAATCACCATTGACGGCAGGATTGCCTACCACTCAGAACGATCGACGTTTGACAAAACTATGCAAGTTCTTCGCAGATCGGTATAAGATGGGTCGATGTGTCGTGTTTTAAGCTACAAATTGCTATGTCGCAGATTCGCATACGACGAATAGAAGCGGAGTTATAGTTCTTTATATCTGTGAGGTCATGAATCATCATTGACGGCCGGAATGCCTACCACTCGAAACGATCGATGTTTGACGAAACTATGCAAGTTTGTCGCAGATCGGTATAAGGTGGGTCGTTGGGCCGTGTTTTAAGCTACAAGTTGCTGTGTCGCAGATTCGCATACGACGAATAGAAGCGGAGTTATCGATGTTTATATCTGTGAGGCCATTAATCACCATTGACGACAGGATTTCCGACCACTCGGAACGATCGACGTTTGACGACACTATGCAAGTTCGTCGCAGATCGGTATAAGGTGGCTCGATGTGTCGTGTTTTAGGCTACAAATTGCTATGTCGCATATTTGCGTGCGACGAATAGAAGCGGAGTTATAGTTGTTTATATCTGTCAGGCCATGAATCACCATTGACGGCCGGATTGCCTACCACTCGGAACGATCGACGTTTGCCGTAACTATGTAAGTTCTTCGCAGATCGGTATATGGTGGGTCGATGGGCCGTGTTTTAAGCTACAAATTGCTATGTCGCAGATTTGCATACGACGAATAGAAGCAGAGTTATAGTTGTTTATATCTGTGAGGCCATGAATCACCATTGACGGCAGGATTGCCTACCACTCGGAACGATCGACGTTTGACGAAACTATGCAAGTTCTTCGCAGATCGGTATAAGATGGGTCGATGTGTCGTGTTTTAAGCTACAAATTGCTATGTCGCAGATTCGCATACGACGAATAGAAGTGGAGTTATAGTTGTTTATATCTGTCAGGCCTTGAATCACCATTGACGGCCGGATTGCCTACCACTCGAAACGATCGATGTTTGACGAAACTATGCAAGTTCTTCGCAGATCGGTATAAGGTGGGTCGATGTGCCGTGTTTTAAGCTACAAATTGCTATGTCGCAGATTCGCATACGACGAATAGAAGTGGAGTTATAGTTGTTTATATCTGTCAGGCCATGAATCACCATTGACGGCCGTATTGCTTTCCACTCGAAACGATCGATGTTTGACGAAACTATGCAAGTTTGTCGCAGATCGGTATAAGGTGGGTCGTTGGGCCGTGTTTTAAGCTACAAGTTGCTGTGTCGCAGATTCGCATACGACGAATAGAAGCGGAGTTATCGATGTTTATATCTGTGAGGCCATTAATCACCATTGACGACAGGATTGCCGACCACTCGGAACGATCGACGTTTGACGAAACTATGCAAGTTCGTCGCAGATCGGTATAAGGTGGCTCGATGTGTCGTGTTTTAGGCTACAAATTGCTATGTCGCATATTTGCGTGCGACGAATAGAAGCGGAGTTATAGTTGTTTATATCTGTCAGGCCATGAATCACCATTGACGGCCGGATTGCCTACCACTCGGAACGATCGACGTTTGCCCTAACTATGTAAGTTCTTCGCAGATCGGTATAAGGTGGGTCGATGTGCCGTGTTTTAAGCTACATATTGCTATGTCGCAGATTTGCATAGGATGAATAGAAGCGGAGTTATAGTTCTTTATATCTCTGAGGTCATGAATCATCATTGACGGCCGGAATGCCTACCACTCGAAACGATCGATGTTTGACGAAACTATGCAAGTTCGTCGCAGATCGGTATAAGGTGGGTCGATGTGTCGTGCTTTAAGCTACATATTGCTATGTCGCAGATTTGCATACGATGAATAGAAGCGGAGTTATAGTTCTTTATATCTGTGAGGTCATGAATCATCATTGACGGCCGGAATGCCTACCACTCGAAACGATCGATGTTTGACGAAACTATGCAAGTTCTTCGCAGATCGGTATAAGGTGGGTCGATGTGTCGTGTTTTAAGCTACAAATTGCTATGACGCAGATTCGCATACGACGAATAGAAGTGGAGTTATAGTTGTTTATATCTGTCAGGCCATGAATCACCATTGACGGCCGGATTGCCTACCACTCGAAACGATCGATGTTTGACGAAACTATGCAAGTTCGTCGCAGATCGGTATAAGGTGGGTCGTTGGGCCGTGTTTTAAGATACAAATTGCTATGTCGCAAATTCGCATACGACCAATAGAAGCGGAGTTATCGATGTTTATATCTGTGAGGCCATTAATCACCATTGACGACAGGATTGCCTACCACTCGGAACGATCGACGCTTGACGAAACTATGCAAGTTCGTCGCAGATCGGTATAAGGTGGGCCGATGTATCGTGCTTCAAGCTACAAATTGCTATGTCGCAGATTTGCATACGACGAATAGAAGCGGAGTTATAGTTGTTTATATCTGTGAGGTCACGAATCATCATTGACGGCCGGAATGCCTACTACTCGAAACGATCGATGTTTGACGAAACTATGCAAGTTCGTCGCAGATCGGTATAAGGTGGGTCGATGTGTCGTGCTTTAAGCTACAAATTGCTATGTCGCAGATTTGCATACGACGAATAGAAGCGGAGTTATAGTTGTTTATATCTGTGAGGCCATGAATCACCATTGACGGCAGGATTGCCTACCACTCGGAACGATCGACGTTTGCCGAAACTATGCAAGTTCTTCGCAGATCGGTATAAAGTGGGTCGATGTGCCGTGTTCTAAGCTACAAATTGCTATGTCGCAAATTTGCATACGACGAATAGAAGCAGAGTTATAGTTGTTTATATCTGTGAGGCCATGAATCACCATTGACGGCAGGATTGCCTACCACTCGGAACAATCGACGTTTGACGAAACTATGCAAGTTCTTCGCAGATCGGTATAAGATGGGTCGATGTGTCGTGTTTTAAGCTACAAATTGCTATGTCGCAGATTCGCATACGACGAATAGAAGTGGAGTTAAAGTTGTTTATATCTGTCAGGCCATGAATCACCATTGACGGCCGGATTGCCTACCACTCGAAACGATCGATGTTTGACGAAACTATGCAAGTTCGTCGCAGATCGGTATAAGGTGGGTCGATGTGTCGTGCTTTAAGCTACATATTGCTATGTCGCAGATTTGCATACGATGAATAGAAGCGGAGTTATAGTTCTTTATATCTCTGAGGTCATGAATCATCATTGACGGCCGGAATGCCTACCACTCGAAACGATCGATGTTTGACGAAACTATGCAAGTTCGTCGCAGATCGGTATAAGGTGGGTCGATGTGTCGTGTTTTAGGCTACAAATTGCTATGTCGCATATTTGCGTGCGACGAGTAGAAGCACAGTTATAGTTGTTTATATCTGTGAGGCCATGAATCACCATTGACGGCAGGATTGCCTACCACTCGGAACGATCGACGTTTGACGAAACTATGCAAGTTCTTCGCAGATCGGTATAAGATGGGTCGTTGTGTCGTGTTTTAAGCTACAAATTGCTATGTCGCAGATTCGCATACGACGAATAGAAGTGGAGTTATAGTTGTTTATATCTGTCAGGCTTTGAATCACCATTGACGGCCGGATTGCCTACCACTCGAAACGATCGATGTTTGACGAAACTATGCAAGTTCGTCGCAGATCGGTATAAGGTGGGTCGATGTGTCGTGCTTTAAGCTACATATTGCTATGTCGCAGATTTGCATACGATGAATAGAAGCGGAATTATAGTTCTTTATATCTGTGAGGTCATGAATCATCATTGACGGCCGGAATGCCTACCACTCGAAACGATCGATGTTTGACGAAACTATGCAAGTTCTTCGCAGATCGGTATAAGGTGGCTCGATGTGTCGTGTTTTAGGCTACAAATTGCTACGTCGCAGATTTGCGTACGACGAATAGAAGCGGAGTTATAGTTGTTTATATCTGTCAGGCCATCAATCCCCATTGACGACAGGATTGCCTACCACTCGGAATGATCGACGTATGACGAAACTATGCAAGTTCTTCGCAGATCGGTATAAGGTGGGTCGATGTGTCCTGTTTTAACCTACAAATTGCTATGTCGCAGATTCGCATACGACGAATAGAAGCGGAGTTATAGTTCTTTATATCTGTGAGGTCATGAATCATCATTGACGGCCGGAATGCCTACCACTCGAAACGATCGATGTTTGACGAAACTATGCAAGTTTGTCGCAGATCGGTATAAGGTGGGTCGTTGGGCCGTGTTTTAAGCTACAAGTTGCTGTGTCGCAGATTCGCATACGACGAATAGAAGCGGAGTTATCGATGTTTATATCTGTGAGGCCATTAATCACCATTGACGACAGGATTTCCGACCACTCGGAACGATCGACGTTTGACGAAACTATGCAAGTTCGTCGCAGATCGGTATAAGGTGGCTCGATGTGTCGTGTTTTAGGCTACAAATTGCTATGTCGCATATTTGCGTGCGACGAATAGAAGCGGAGTTATAGTTGTTTATATCTGTCAGGCCATGAATCACCATTGACGGCCGGATTGCCTACCACTCGGAACGATCGACGTTTGCCGTAACTATGTAAGTTCTTCGCAGATCGGTATAAGGTGGGTCGATGTGCCGTGTTTTAAGCTACAAATTGCTATGGCGCAGATTTGCATACGACGAATAGAAGCAGAGTTATAGTTGTTTATATCTGTGAGGCCATGAATCACCATTGACGGCAGGATTGCCTACCACTCGGAACGATCGACGTTTGCCGAAACTATGCAAGTTCTTCGCAGATCGGTATAAAGTGGGTCGATGTGCCGTGTTCTAAGCTACAAATTGCTATGTCGCAAATTTGCATACGACGAATAGAAGCAGAGTTATAGTTGTTTATATCTGTGAGGCCATGAATCACCATTGACGGCAGGATTGCCTACCACTCGGAACAATCGACGTTTGACGAAACTATGCAAGTTCTTCGCAGATCGGTATAAGATGGGTCGATGTGTCGTGTTTTAAGCTACAAATTGCTATGTCGCAGATTCGCATACGACGAATAGAAGTGGAGTTAAAGTTGTTTATATCTGTCAGGCCATGAATCACCATTGACGGCCGGATTGCCTACCACTCGAAACGATCGATGTTTGACGAAACTATGCAAGTTCGTCGCAGATCGGTATAAGGTGGGTCGATGTGTCGTGCTTTAAGCTACATATTGCTATGTCGCAGATTTGCATACGATGAATAGAAGCGGAGTTATAGTTCTTTATATCTCTGAGGTCATGAATCATCATTGACGGCCGGAATGCCTACCACTCGAAACGATCGATGTTTGACGAAACTATGCAAGTTCGTCGCAGATCGGTATAAGGTGGGTCGATGTGTAGTGCTTTAAGCTACAAATTGCAATGTCGCAGATTTGCATACGACGAATAGAAGCGGAGTTATAGTTGTCTATATCTGTGAGGCCATGAATCACTATCGACGGCCGGATTGCCTACCACTCGAAACGATCGATGTTTGACGAAACTATGCAAGTTCGTCGCAGATCGGTATAAGGTGGGTCGTTGGGCCGTGTTTTAAGATACAAGTTGCTATGTCGCAGATTCGCATACGACCAATAGAAGCGGAGTTATCGATGTTTATATCAGTGAGGCCATTAATCACCATTGACGACAGGATTGCCTACCATTCGGAACGATCGACGTTTGACGAAACTATGCAAGTTCGTCGCAGATCGGTATAAGGTGGCTCGATGTGTCGTGTTTTAGGCTACAAATTGCTATGTCGCATATTTGCGTGCGACGAGTACAAGCAGAGTTATAGTTGTTTATATCTGTGAGGCCATGAATCACCATTGACGGCAGGATTGCCTACCACTCGGAACGGTCGACGTTTGACGAAACTATGCAAGTTCTTCGCAGATCGGTATGAAGTGGGTCGATGTGCCGTGTTTTAAGCTACAAATTGCTATGTCGCAGATTCGCATACGACGAATAGAAGTGGAGTTATAGTTGTTTATACAGGGTTTTTCTTTTAACTCGGAACGCTCGATCTAGTGAAAACGCTAACGTGGCAACAGCGCTAGACTTGATACACGCGCCGCCGGGGACAGTGCGCCGGCGGTGCCGACACTCTTGACCGTATCGACTCTAGCGCTGTTGCCACGTTAGCGTTTTCACTAGATCGAGCGTTCCGAGTTAAAAGAAAGACCCTGTATCTGTCAGGCCATGAATCACCATTGACGGCCGTATTGCTTTCCACTCGAAACGATCGATGTTTGACGAAACTATGCAAGTTTGTCGCAGATCGGTATAAGGTGGGTCGTTGGGCCGTGTTTTAAGCTACAAGTTGCTGTGTCGCAGATTCGCATACGACGAATAGAAGCGGAGTTATCGATGTTTATATCTGTGAGGCCATTAATCACCATTGACGACAGGATTGCCGACCACTCGGAACGATCGACGTTTGACGAAACTATGCAAGTTCGTCGCAGATCGGTATAAGGTGGCTCGATGTGTCGTGTTTTAGGCTACAAATTGCTATGTCGCATATTTGCGTGCGACGAATAGAAGCGGAGTTATAGTTGTTTATATCTGTCAGGCCATGAATCACCATTGACGGCCGGATTGCCTACCACTCGGAACGATCGACGTTTGCCGTAACTATGTAAGTTCTTCGCAGATCGGTATAAGGTGGGTCGATGTGCCGTGTTTTAAGCTACAAATTGCTATGTCGCAGATTTGCATACGACGAATAGAAGCAGAGTTATAGTTGTTTATATCTGTGAGGCCATGAATCACCATTGACGGCAGGATTGCCTACCACTCGGAACGATCGACGTTTGACGAAACTATGCAAGTTCTTCGCAGATCGGTATAAGATGGGTCGATGTGTCGTGTTTTAAGCTACAAATTGCTATGTCGCAGATTCGCATACGACGAATAGAAGTGGAGTTATAGTTGTTTATATCTGTCAGGCTTTGAATCACCATTGACGGCCGGATTGCCTACCACTCGAAACGATCGATGTTTGACGAAACTATGCAAGTTCGTCGCAGATCGGTATAAGGTGGGTCGATGTGTCGTGCTTTAAGCTACATATTGCTATGTCGCAGATTTGCATACGATGAATAGAAGCGGAGTTATAGTTCTTTATATCTGTGAGGTCATGAATCATCATTGACGGCCGGAATGCCTACCACTCGAAACGATCGATGTTTGACGAAACTATGCAAGTTCTTCGCAGATCGGTATAAGGTGGCTCGATGTGTCGTGTTTTAGGCTACAAATTGCTATGTCGCAGATTTGCGTACGACGAATAGAAGCGGAGTTATAGTTGTTTATATCTGTCAGGCCATCAATCACCATTGACGGCCGGATTGCCTGCCACTCGGAACGATCGACGTTTGCCGAAACTCTGCAAGTTCTTCGCAGATCGGTATAAGGTGGCTCGATGTGTCGTGTTTTAGGCTACAAACTGCTATGTCGCAGATTTGCGTACGACGAATAGAAGCGGAGTTATAGTTGTTTATATCTGTCAGGCCATTAATCACCATTGACGGCCGGATTGCCTACCACTCGAAACGATCGATGTTTGACGAAACTATGCAAGTTCGTCGCAGATCGGTATAAGGTGGGTCGTTGGGCCGTGTTTTAAGCTACAAATTGCTATCCCGCAGATTCGCATACGACGAATAGAAGCGGAGTTATCGATTTTTATATCTGTGAGGCCATGAATCCCCATTGACGACAGGATTGCCTACCACTCGGAATGATCGACGTATGACGAAACTATGCAAGTTCTTCGCAGATCGGTATAAGGTGGGTCGATGTGTCCTGTTTTAACCTACAAATTGCTATGTCGCAGATTCGCATACGACGAATAGAAGCGGAGTTATATTTGTTTATATGTGTCAGGCCATGAATCACGATTGACGACCGGATTGCTTTCCACTCGAAACGACCGATGTTTGACGAAACTATGCAAGTTCTTCGCAGATCGGTATAAGGTGGCTCGATGTGTCGTGTTTTAGGCTACAAATTGCTATGTCGCAGATTTGCGTACGACGAATAGAAGCGGAGTTATAGTTGTTTATATCTGTCAGGCCATGAATCACCATTGACGGCCGGATTGCCTACCACTCGGAACGATCGACGTTTGACGAAACTATGCAAGTTCTTCGCAGATCGGTATAAGATGGGTCGATGTGGCGTGTTTTAAGCTTCAAATTGCTATGCCGCAGATTCGCATACGACGAATAGAAGCGGAGTTATCGATGTTTATATCTGTGAGGCCATGAATCACCATTGACGACAGGATTGCCTACCACTCGGAATGATCGACGTTTGACGAAACTATGCAAGTTCTTCGCAGATCGGTATAAGGTGGGTCGATGTGTTGTGTTTTAACCTACAAAATGCTATGTCGCAGATTCGCATACGACGAATAGAAGCGGAGTTATAGTTGTTTATATCTGTCAGGCCGTGAATCACCATTGAGGCCGGATTGCCTACCACTCGGAATGATCGACGTTTGCCGAAACTATGCAAGTTCTTCGCAGATCGGTATAAGGTGGGTCGATGTGTCGCGTTTTAATCTACAAATTGCTATGTCGCAGATTTGCATACGACGAATAGAGGCGGAGTTATAGTTGTTTATATCTGTGAGGCCATGAATCACCATTGACGGCAGGATTGCCTACCACTCGGAACGATCGACGTTTGACGAAACTATGCAAGTTCTTCGCAGATCGGTATAAGATGGGTCGATGTGGCGTGTTTTAAGCTACAAATTGCTATGTCGCAGATTCGCATACGACGAATAGAAGTGGAGTTATAGTTGTTTATATCTGTCAGGCCATGAATCACCATTGACGGTCGGATTGCCTTCCACTCGAAATGATCGATGTTTGACGAAACTATGCAAGTTCGTCGCAGATCGGTATGAGGTGGCTCGATGTGTCGTGTTTTAGGCTACAAATTGCTATGCCGCAGATTCGCATACGACGAAAAGAAGCGGAGTTATCGATGTTTATATCTGTGAGGCCATGAATCACCATTGACGACAGGATTGCCTACCACTCGGAATGATCGACGTTTGACGAAACTATGCAAGTTCTTCGCAGATCGGTATAAGGTGGGTCGATGTGTTGTGTTTTAACCTACAAATTGCTATGTCGCAGATTCCCATACGACGAATAGAAGCGGAGTTATAGTTGTTTATATGTGTCAGGCCATGAATCACCATTGACGACCGGATTGCTTTCCACTCGAAACGACCGATGTTTGACGAAACTATGCAAGTTCTTCGCAGATCGGTATAAGGTGGCTCGATGTGTCGTGTTTTAGGCTAGAAATTGCTATGTCGCAGATTTGCATACGACGAATAGAAGCGGAGTTATAGTTGTTTTTATCTGTCAGGCCATGAATCACCATTGACGGCCGGATTGCCTACCACTCGGAACGATCGACGTTTGACGAAACTATGCAAGTTCTTCGCAGATCGGTATAAGATGGGTCGATGTGTCGTGTTTTAAGCCACAAATTGCTATGTCGCAGATTCGCGTACTGCGAACACAAGCGGAGTTATAGTTGTTTATATCTGTCAGGCCGTGGATCACCATTGACGGCCGGATTGCCTACCACTCGGAACGATCGACGTTTGCCGAAACTATGCAAGTTCTTCGCAGATCGGTATAAGGTGGGTCGATGTGTCGCGTTTTAATCTACAAATTGCTATGTCGCAGATTTGCATACGACGAATAGAGGCGGAGTTATAGTTGTTTATATCTGTGAGGCCATGAATCACCATTGACGGCAGGATTGCCTACCACTCGGAACGATCGACGTTTGACGAAACTATGCAAGTTCTTCGCAGATCGGTATAAGATGGGTCGATGTGGCGTGTTTTAAGCTACAAATTGCTATGTCGCAGATTCGCATACGACGAATAGAAGTGGAGTTATAGTTGTTTATATCTGTCAGGCCATGAATCACCATTGACGGTCGGATTGCCTTCCACTCGAAATGATCGATGTTTGACGAAACTATGCAAGTTCGTCGCAGATCGGTATAAGGTGGGTCGATGTGTCGTGTTTTAAGCTACAAATTGCTATGTCGCAGATTTGCATACGACGAATAGAGGCGGAGTTATAGTTGTTTCTATCTGTGAGGCCATGAATCACCATTGACGGCAGGATTGCCTACCACTCGGAACGATCGACGTTTGACGAAACTATGCAAGTTCTTCGCAGATCGGTATAAGGTGGCTCGATGTGTCGTGTTTTAGGCTACAAATTGCTATGTCGCAGATTTGCATGCGACGAATAGAAGCGGAGTTGTAGTTGTTTATATCTGTGAGGTCATGAATCATCATTGACGGCCGGAATGCCTATCACTCGAAACGATCGATGTTTGACGAAACTATGCAAGTTCTTCGCAGATCGGTATAAGGTGGGTCGATGTGTCGTGTTTTAAGCTACAAGTAGCTATGTCGCAGATTCGCATACGACGAATAAAAGTGGAGTTATAGTTGTTTATATCTGTGAGGCCATTAATCACCATTGACGACCGGATTGCCTACCACTCGAAACGATCGATGTTTGACGAAACTATGCAAGTTCGTTGCAGATCGGTATAAGGTGGGTCGTTGGGCCGTGTTTTAAGCTACAAATTGCTATGCCGCAGATTCGCATACGACGAATAGAAGCGGAGATATCGATGTTTATATCTGTGAGGCCATGAATCACCATTGACGACAGGATTGCCTACCACTCGGAACGATCGACGTTTGACGAAACTATGCAAGTTCTTCGCAGATCGGAATAAGGTGGGTCAATGTGTCGTGTTTTAACCTACAAATTGCTATGTCGCAGATTCGCATACGACGAATAGAAGCGGAGTTATAGTTGTTTATATGTGTCAGGCCATGAATCACCATTGACGGCCGGATTGCCTTCCACTCGAAACGATCAATGTTTGAGGAAACTATGCAAGTTCGTCGCAGATCGGTATAAGGTGGGTCGTTGGGCCGTGTTTTAAGCTACAAGTTGCTGTGTCGCAGATTCGCATACGACGAATAGAAGCGGAGTTATCGATGTTTATATCCGTGAGGCCATTAATCACCATTGACGACAGGCTTGCCTTCCATTCGAAACGATCAATGTTTGACGAAACTATGCAAGTTCTTCGCAGATCGGAATAAGGTGGGTCGATGTGTCGTGTTTTAAGCTACAAATTGCTATGTCGCAGATTTGCGTACGACGAATAGAAGCGGAGATATAGTTGTTTATATCTGTGAGGTCATGAATCATCATTGACGGCCGGAATGCCTATCACTCGAAACGATCGATGTTTGACGAAACTATGCAAGTTCTTCGCAGATCGGTATAAGGTGGGTCGATGTGTCGTGTTTTAAGCTACAAGTAGCTATGTCGCAGATTCGCATACGACGAATAAAAGTGGAGTTATAGTTGTTTATATCTGTGAGGCCATTAATCACCATTGACGACCGGATTGCCTACCACTCGAAACGATCGATGTTTGACGAAACTATGCAAGTTCGTTGCAGATCGGTATAAGGTGGGTCGTTGGGCCGTGTTTTAAGCTACAAATTGCTATGCCGCAGATTCGCATACGACGAATAGAAGCGGAGATATCGATGTTTATATCTGTGAGGCCATGAATCACCATTGACGACAGGATTGCCTACCACTCGGAACGATCGACGTTTGACGAAACTATGCAAGTTCTTCGCAGATCGGAATAAGGTGGGTCAATGTGTCGTGTTTTAACCTACAAATTGCTATGTCGCAGATTCGCATACGACAAATAGAAGCGGAGTTATAGTTGTTTATATGTGTCAGGCCATGAATCACCATTGACGACCGGATTGCTTTCCACTCGAAACGACCGATGTTTGACGAAACTATGCAAGTTCGTCGCAGATCGGTATAAGGTGGGTCGTTGGGCCGTGTTTTAGGCTACAAATTGCTATGCCGCAGATTCGCATACGACGAATAGAAGCGGAGATATCGATGTTTATATCTGTGAGGCCATGAATCACCATTGACGACAGGATTGCCTACCACTCGGAACGATCGACGTTTGACGAAGCTATGCAAGTTCTTCGCAGATCGGAATAAGGTGGGACAATGTGTCGTGTTTTAACCTACAAATTGCTATGTCGCAGATTCGCATACGACGAATAGAAGCGGAGTTATAGTTGTTTATATGTGTCAGGCCATGAATCACCATTGACGACCGGATTGCTTTCCACTCGAAACGACCGATGTTTGACGTAACTATGCAAGTTCGTCGCAGATCGGTATAAGGTGGGTCGATGTGTCGTGCTTTAAGCTACAAATTGCTATGTGGCAGATTTGCATACGACGAATAGAAGCGGAGTTATTGTTGTTTATATCTGTGAGGTCATGAATCATCATTGACGGCCGGAATGCCTACCACTCGAAACGATCGATGTTTGACGAAACTATGCAAGTTCGTCGCAGATCGGTATAAGGTGGGTCGATGTGTCGTGCTTTAAGCTACAAATTGCTATGCCGCAGATTCGCATACGACGAATAGAAGCGGAGTTATAGTTGTTTATATGTGTCAGGCCATGAATCATCATTGACGGCCAGAATGCCTACCACTCGAAACAATCGATGTTTGACGAAACTATGCAAGTTCGTCGCAGATCGGTATAAGGTGGGTCGATGTGTCGTGCTTTAAGCTACAAATTGCTATGTCGCAGATTTGCATACGACGAATAGAAGCGGAGTTATATTTGTTTATATCTGTGAGGTCATGAATCATCATTGACGGCCGGAATGCCTACCACTCGAAACGATCGATGTTTGACGAAACTATGCAAGTTCGTCGCAGATCGGTATAAGGTGGGTCGTTGGGCCGTGTTTTAAGCTACAAATTGCTATGCCGCAGATTCGCATACGACGAATAGAAGCGGAGATATCGATCTTTATATCTGTGAGGCCATGAATCACCATTGACGACAGGATTGCCTACCACTCGGAACGATCGACGTTTGACGAAACTATGCAAGTTCTTCGCAGATCGGAATAAGGTGGGTCAATGTGTCGTGTTTTAACCTACAAATTGCTATGTCGCAGATTCGCATACGACGAATAGAAGCGGAGTTATAGTTGTTTATATGTGTCAGGCCATGAATCACCATTGATGACCGGATTGCTTTCCACTCGAAACGACCGATGTTTGACGAAACTATGCAAGTTCGTCGCAGATCGGTATAAGGTGGGTCGATGTGTCGTGCTTTAAGCTACAAATTGCTATGTCGCAGATTTGCATACGACGAATAGAAGCGGAGTTATTGTTTTTTATATCTGTGAGGTCATGAATCATCATTGACGGCCGGAATGCCTACCACTCGAAACGATCGATGTTTGACGAAACTATGCAAGTTCGTCGCAGATCGGTATAAGGTGGGTCGATGTGTCGTGCTTTAAGCTACAAATTGCTACGCCGCAGATTCGCATACGACGAATAGAAGCGGAGTTATCGATGTTTATATCTGTGAGGCCATGAATCACCATCGACGGCCGGATTGCCTACCACTCGGAACGATCGACGCTTGACGAAACTATGCAAGTTCGTCGCAGATCGGTATAAGGTGGCTCGATGTGTCGTGTTTTAGGCTACAAACTGCTATGTCGCAGATTTGCGTACGACGAATAGAAGCGGAGTTATAGTTGTTTATATCTGTCAGGCAATGAATCACCATTGACGGCCGGATTGCCTACCACTCGAAACGATCGATGTTTGACGAAACTATGCAAGTTCGTCGCAGATCGGTATAAGGTGGGTCTATGTGTCGTGCTTTAAGCTACAAATTGCTATGCCGCAGATTAGCATACGACGAATAGAAGCGGAGTTATCGATGTTTATATCTGTGAGGCCATGAATCACCATCGACGCCCGGATTGCCTACCACTCGGAACGATCGACGTTTGACGAAACTATGCAAGTTCTTCGCATATCGGTATAAGGTGGCTCGATGTGTCGTGTTTTGGGCCTCAAATTGCTATGTCGCAGATTTGCGTACGACGAATAGAAGCGGAGTTATAGTTGTTTATATCTGTGAGGTCATGAATCATCATTGACGGCCGGAATGCCTATCACTCGAAACGATCGATGTTTGACGAAACTATGCAAGTTCTTCGCAGATCGGTATAAGGTGGGTCGATGTGTCGTGTTTTAAGCTACAAATTGCTATGTCGCAGATTTGCATACGACGAATAGAAGCGGAGTTATAGTTGTTTATATTTGTCAGGCCATGAATCACCATTGACGGCCGGATTGCCTTCCACTCGAAACGATCGATGTTTGACGAAACTATGCAAGTTCGTCGCAGATCAGTATAAGGTGGATCGATGTGTCGTGCTTTAAGCTACAAATTGCTATGTCGCAGATTTGCATACGACGAATAGAAGCCGAGTTATAGTTGTTTATATCTGTGAGGCCATGAATCACCATCGACGGCCGGATTGCCTACCACTCGAAACTATCGATGTTTGACGAAACTATGCAAGTTCGCTGCAGATCGGTGTAAGGTGGGTCGATGTGTCGTTCTTTAAGCTACAAATTGCTATGTCGCAGATTTGCATACGACGAATAGAAGCGGAGTTATAGTTGGCTATATCTGTGAGGCAATGAATCACGGCCGGAATGCCTATCAGGCGAAACGATCGATGCTTGACGAAACTATGCAAGTTCGTCGCAGATCGGTATAAGGTGGGTCAATGTGTCGTGCTTCAAGCTACAAATTGCTATGTCGCAGATTTGCATACGACGAATAGAAGCGGAGTTATAGTTATTTATATCTGTGAGGCCATGAATCACCATCGACGGCCGGATTGCCTACCACTCGGAACGATCGACGTTTGACGAAACTATGCAAGTTCTTCGCAGATCGGTATAAGGTGGGTCGATGTGTCGTGTTTTAATCTACAAATTGCTATGTCGCAGATTTGCATACGACGAAAAGAAGCGGAGTTATAGTTGTATATATTTGTCAGTCCATGAATCACCATTGACGGCCGGATTGCCTTCCACTCGAAACGATCGATGTTTGAAGAAACTATGCAAGTTCGTCGCAGATCGGTATAAGGTGGGTCGATGTGTCGTGCTTTAAGCTACAAATGGCTATGTTGCAGATTTGCATACGACGAATAGAAGCGGAGTTGTAGTTGTTTATATCTGTGAGGCCATGAATCACCATTGACGGCAGGATTGCCTACCACTCGGAACGATCGACGTTTGACGAAACTATGCAAGTTCGTTGCAGATCGGTATAAGGTGGGTCGTTGGGCCGTGTTTTAAGCTACAAATTGCTATGCCGCAGATTCGCATACGACGAATAGAAACGGAGTTATCGATGTTATATCTGTGAGGCCATGAATCACCATCGACGGCCGGATTGCCTACCACTCGGAACGATCGACGTTTGACATAACTATGCAAGTTCTTCGCAGATCGGTATAAGGTGGCTTGATGTGTCTTGTTTTAGGCTACAAATTGCTATGTCGCAGATTTGCGTACGACGAATAGAAGCGGAGTTATAGTTGTTTATATCTGTCAGGCCATGAATCACCATTGACGGCCGGATTGCCTACCACTCGGAACGATCGACGTTTGCCGAAACTATGCAAGTTCTTCGCAGATTGGTATAAGGTGGGTCGATGTGTCGTGTTTTAAGCTACAAATTGCTATGTCGCAGATTTGCATACGACAAATAGAGGCGGAGTTATAGTTGTTTATATCTGTGAGGCCATGAATCACCATTGACGGCATGATTGCCTACCACTCGGAACGATCGACGTTTGACGAAACTATGCAAGTTCTTCGCAGATCGGTATAAGATGGGTCGATGTGTCGTGTTTTAAGCTACAAATTGCTATGTCGCAGATTCGCATACGGCGAATAGAAGTGGAGTTATAGTTGTTTATATCTGTCAGGCCATGAATCATCATTGACGGCCGGATTGCCTTCCACTCGAAACGATCGATGTTTGACGAAACTATGCAAGTTCGTCGCAGATCGGTATAAGGTGGGTCGATGTGTCGTGTTTTAAGCTACAAATTGCTATGTCGCAGATTTGCATACGACGAATAGAGGCGAAGTTATAGTTGTTTATATCTGTGAGGCCATGAATCACCATTGACGGCAGGATTGCCTACCACTCGGAACGATCGACGTTTGACGAAACTATGCAAGCTCTTCGCAGATCGGTATAAGGTGGGTCGATGTGTCGTGCTTTAAGCTACAAATGGCTATGTTGCAGATTTGCATACGACGAATAGAAGCCGAGTTATAGTTGTTTATATCTGTCGGGCCATGAATCACCATTGACGGCCGGATTGCCTACCACTCGAAACGATCGATGTTTGACGAAACTATGCAAGTTCGCTGCAGATCGGTATAAGGTGGGTCGATGTGTCGTTCTTTAAGCTACAAATTGCTATGTCGCAGATTTGCATACAACGAATAGAGGCGGAGTTATAGTTGTTTATATCTGTGAGGCCATGAATCACCATTGACGGCAGGATTGCCTACCACTCGGAACGATCGACGTTTGACGAAACTATGCAAGCTCTTCGCAGATCGGTATAAGGTGGGTCGATGTGTCGTGCTTTAAGCTACAAATGGCTATGTTGCAGATTTGCATACGACGAATAGAAGCGGAGTTGTAGTTGTTTATATCTGTGAGGCCATGAATCACCATTGACGGCAGGATTGCCTACCACGCGGAACGATCGACGTTTGCCGAAACTATGCAAGTTCTTCGCAGATCGGTATAAGGTGCGTCGATGTGCCGTGTTTTAACTACAAATTGCTATGTCGCAGATTTGCATACGACGAATAGAAGCGGAGTTATAGTTGTTTATATTTGTGAGGTCATGAATCATCATTGACGGCCGGAATGCCTACCACTCGAAACGATCGATGTTTGACGAAACTATGCAAGTTCGTCGCAGATCGGTATAAGGTGTGTCGATGTGTCGTGCTTTAAGCTACAAATTGCTATGTCGCAGATTTGCATACGACGAATAGAAGCCGAGTTATAGTTGTTTATATCTGTCGGGCCATGAATCACCATTGACGGCCGGATTGCCTACCACTCGAAACGATCGTTGTTTGACGAAACTATGCAAGTTCGCTGCAGATCGGTATAAGGTGGGTCGATGTGTCGTTCTTTAAGCTACAAATTGCTATGTCGCAGATTTGCATACGACGAATAGAAGCGGAGTTATAGTTGGCTATATCTGTGAGGCAATGAATCACGGCCGGAATGCCTATCACGCGAAACGATCGATGTTTGACGAAACTATGCAAGTTCGTCGCAGATCGGTATAAGGTGGGTCAATGTGTCGTGCTTTAAGCTACAAATTGCTATGTCGCAGATTTGCATACGACGAATAGAAGCGGAGTTATAGTTGTTTATATTTGTCAGTCCATGAATCACCATTGACGGCCGGATGCCTTCCACTCGAAACGATCGATGTTTGACGAAACTATGCAAGTTCGTCGCAGATCGGTATAAGGTTGGTCGATGTGTCGTGCTTTAAGCTACAAATGGCTATGTTGCAGATTTGCATACGACGAATAGAAGCGGAGTTGTAGTTGTTTATATCTGTGAGGCCATGAATCACCATCGACGGCCGGATTGCCTACCACTCGGAACGAGCGACGATTGACGAAACTATGAAAGATCTTTTCTGTTCGGTATAAGGTGGGTCGATGTTTCGTGGTTTAAGCTACAACTTGCTATGTCGCAGATTTGCATACAACAAATAGAAGCGGAGTTACAGTTGTTAATGTCTGTGAGGCCATGAATCACCATTGACGACCGGATTGCCTACCACTCGGAACGATCGACGTTTGACAAAACTATGCAAGTTCTTCGCAGATCGGTATAAGGTGGCTCGATGTGTCTTGTTTTAACTACAATTTGCTATGTCGCAGATTTGCATACGACGAATAGAAGCGGAGTTATAGTTGTTTATATTTGTGAGGTCATGTATCATCATTGACGGCCGGAATGCCTACCACTCGAAACGATCGATGTTTGACGAAACTATGCAAGTTCGTCGCAGATCGGTATAAGGTGGGTCGTTGGGCCGTGTTTTAAGCTACAAATTGCTATGCCGCAGATTCGCATACGACGAATAGAAGCGGAGTTATCGATGTTATATCTGTGAGGCCATGAATCACCATTGACGGCCGGATTGCCTACCACTCGAAACGATCGATGTTTGACGAAACTATGCAAGTTCGCTGCAGATCGGTATAAGGTGGGTCGATGTGTCGTTGTTTAAGCTACAAATTGCTATGTCGCAGATTTGCATACGACGAATAGAAGCGGAGTTATAGTTGGCTATATCTGTGAGGCAATGAATCACGGCCGGAATGCCTATCACGCGAAACGATCGATGTTTGACGAAACTATGCAAGTTCGTCGCAGATCGGTATAAGGTGGGTCGATGTGTCGTGCTTTAAGCTACAAATTGCTATGTCGCAGATTTGCATGCGACGAATAGAAGCGGAGTTATAGTTATTTATATTTGTCAGTCCATGAATCACCATTGACGGCGGGATGCCTTCCACTCGAAACGATCGATGTTTGACGAAACTATGCAAGTTCGTCGCAGATCGGTATAAGGTGGGTCGATGTGTCGTGCTTTAAGCTACAAATGGCTATGTTGCAGATTTGCATACGACGAATAGAAGCGGAGTTGTAGTTGTTTATATCTGTGAGGCCATGAATCACCATCGACGGCCGGATTGCCTACCACTCGGAACGAGCGACGATTGACGAAACTATGAAAGATCTTTTCAGTTCGGTATAAGGTGGGTCGATGTTTCGTGGTTTAAGCTACAACTTGCTATGTCGCAGATTTGCATACAACAAATAGAAGCGGAGTTACAGTTGTTAATGTCTGTGAAGCCATGAATCACCATTGACGACCGGATTGCCTACCACTCGAAACGATCGATGTTTGACGAAACTATGCAAGTTCGTTGCAGATCGGTATAAGGTGCGTCGTTGGGCCGTGTTTTAAGCTACAAATTGCTATGCCGCAGATTCGCATACGACGAATAGAAGCGGAGTTATCGATGTTATACCTGTGAGGCCATGAATCACCATCGACGGCCGGATTGCCTACCACTCGGAACGATCGACGTTTGACAAAACTATGCAAGTTCTTCGCAGATCGGTATAAGGTGGCTCGATGTGTCTTGTTTTAGGCTACAAATTGCTATGTCGCAGATTTGCGTACGACGAATAGAAGCGGAGTTATAGTTGTTTATATCTGTCAGGCCATGAATCACCATTGACGGCCGGATTGCCTACCACTCGGAACGATCGATGTTTGCCGAAACTCTGCAAGTTCTTCGCAGATCGGTATAAGGTGGGTCGATGTGCCGTGTTTTAAGCTACAAATTGCTATGTCGCAGATTTGCATACGACGAATAGAAGCGGAGTTATAGTTGTTTATATCTGTGAGGCCATGAATCACCATTGACGGCAGGATTGCCTACCACTCGGAACGATCGACGTTTGACGAAACTATGCAAGTTCTTCGCAGATCGGTATAAGATGGGTCGATTTGTCGTGTTTTAAGCTACAAATTTCTATGTCGCAGATTCGCATACGACGAATAGAAGCGGAGTTTTTGATGTTTATATCTGTGAGGCCATTAATCACCATTGACGACAGGATTGCCTACCACTCGGAACGATCGACGTTTGACGAAACTATGCAAGCTCGTCGCAGATCGGTATATGGTGGCTCGATGTGTCGTGTTTTGGGCTACAAATTGCTATGTCGCAGATTTGCATACGACGAATAGAAGCGGAGTTACAGTTGATTATATCTGTCAATCCATGAATCACCATTGACGGCCGGATTGCCTACCACTCGGAACGATCGACGTTTGCCGAAACTATGCAAGTTCTTCGCAGATCGGTATAAGGTGCGTCGATGTGCCGTCTTTTAAGCTACAAATTGCTATGTCGCAGATTTGCATACGACGAATAGAAGCGGAGTTATAGTTGTTTTTATCTGTCAGGCCATGAATCACCATTGACGGCCGGATTGCCTACCACTCAGAACGATCGACGTTTGCCGAAACTATGCAAGTTCTTCGCAGATCGGTATAAGGTGGGTCGTTGGGCCGTGTTTTAAGCTACAAATTGCTATGTCGCAGATTCGCATACGACGAATAGAAGCCAAGTTTTAGGTGTTATATCTGTGAGGCTATGAATCACCATTGACGGCCGAATTGCCTACCACGCGGAACGATCGACGATTGACGAAACTATGCAAGTTCGTCGCAGATCGGTATAAGGTGGGTCGATGTTTCGTGTTTTAAGCTACATATTGCTATGTCGCAGATTCGCATACGACGGATAGAAGCGGAGTTATAGTTGTTTATATATGTCAGGCCATGAATCACCATTGACGGCCGAATTGCCTACCACGCGGAACGATCGACGATTGACGAAACTATGCAAGTTCTTCGCAGATCGGTATAAGGTGGGTCGTTGGGCCGTGTTTTAAGCTACAAATTGCTATGTCGCAGATTTGCATACGACGAATAGAAGCGGAGTTATAGTTGTTTATATCTGTCAGGCCAAAAATCACCATTGACGACAGGATTGCCTACCACTCGGAACGATCGACGTTTGACGAAACTATGCAAGTTCGCCGCAGATCGGTATAGGGTGGCTCGATGTGTCGTGTTTTAGGCTACAAATTGCTATGTCGCAGATTTGCATACGACGAATAGAAGCGGAGTTATAGTTGTTTATATTTGTGAGGTCATGAATCATCATTGACGGCCGGAATGCCTGCCACTCGAAACGATCGATGTTTGACGAAACTATGCAAGTTCGTCGCAGATCGGTATAAGGTGGATCGATGTGTCGTGCTTTAAGCTACAAATTGCTATGTCGCAGATTTGCATGCGACGAATAGAAGCGGAGTTATAGTTGTTTATATCTGTGAGGTCATGAATCATCATTGACGGCCGGAATGCCTATCAGGCGAAACGATCGATGTTTGACGAAACTATGCAAGTTCGTCGCAGATCGGTATAAGGTGGGTCAATGTGTCGTGCTTTAAGCTACAAATTGCTATGTCGCAGATTTGCATACGACGAATGGAAGCGGAGTTATAGTTATTTATATCTGTGAGGCCATGAATCACCATCGACGGCCGGATTGCCTACCACTCGGAACGATCGACGTTTGACGAAACTATGCAAGTTCTTCGCAGATCGGTATAAGGTGGGTCGATGTGTCGTGTTTTAAGCTACAAATTGCTATGTCGCAGATTTGCATACGACGAAAAGAAGCGGAGTTATAGTTGTATATATTTGTCAGTCCATGAATCACCATTGACGGCCGGATTGCCTTCCACTCGAAACGATCGATGTTTGAAGAAACTATGCAAGTTCGTCGCAGATCGGTATAAGGTGGGTCGATGTGTCGTGCTTTAAGCTACAAATGGCTATGTTGCAGATTTGCATACGACGAATAGTAGCGGAGTTGTAGTTGTTTATATCTGTGAGGCCATGAATCACCATTGACGGCAGGATTGCCTACCACGCGGAACGATCGACGTTTGCCGAAACTATGTAAGTTCGCTGCAGATCGGTATAAGGTGGGTCGATGTGTCGTTCTTTAAGCTACAAATTGCTATGTCGCAGATTTGCATACGACGAATAGAAGCGGAGTTATAGTTGGCTATATCTGTGAGGCAATGAATCACGGCCGGAATGCCTATCACGCGAAACGATCGATGTTTGACGAAACTATGCAAGTTCGTCGCAGATCGGTATAAGGTGGGTCAATGTGTCGTGCTTTAAGCTACAAATTGCTATGTCGCAGATTTGCATACGACGAATAGAAGCGGAGTTATAGTTATTTATATCTGTGAGGCCATGAATCACCATCGACGGCCGGATTGCCTACCACTCGGAACGATCGACGTTTGACGAAACTATGCAAGTTCTTCGCAGATCGGTATAAGGTGGGTCGATATGTCGTGTTTTAAGCTACAAATTGCTATGTCGCAGATTTGCATACGACGAATAGAAGCGGAGTTATAGTTGTTTATATTTGTCAGTCCATGAATCACCATTGACGGCGGGATGCCTTCCACTCGAAACGATCGATGTTTGACGAAACTATGCAAGTTCGTCGCAGATCGGTATAAGGTGGGTCGATGTGTCGTGCTTTAAGCTACAAATGGCTATGTTGCAGATTTGCATACGACGAATAGAAGCGGAGTTGTAGTTGTTTATATCTGTGAGGCCATGAATCACCATCGACGGCCGGATTGCCTACCACTCGGAACGAGCGACGATTGACGAAACTATGAAAGATCTTTTCAGTTCGGTATAAGGTGGGTCGATGTTTCGTGGTTTAAGCTACAACTTGCTATGTCGCAGATTTGCATACAACAAATAGAAGCGGAGTTACAGTTGTTAATGTCTGTGAAGCCATGAATCACCATTGACGACCGGATTGCCTACCACTCGAAACGATCGATGTTTGACGAAACTATGCAAGTTCGTTGCAGATCGGTATAAGGTGGGTCGTTGGGCCGTGTTTTAAGCTACAAATTGCTATGCCGCAGATTCGCATACGACGAATAGAAGCGGAGTTATCGATGTTATATCTGTGAGGCCATGAATCACCATCGACGGCCGGATTGCCTACCACTCGGAACGATCGACGTTTGACAAAACTATGCAAGTTCTTCGCAGATCGGTATAAGGTGGCTCGATGTGTCTTGTTTTAGGCTACAAATTGCTATGTCGCAGATTTGCGTACGACGAATAGAAGCGGAGTTATAGTTGTTTATATCTGTCAGGCCATGAATCACCATTGACGGCCGGATTGCCTACCACTCGGAACGATCGATGTTTGCCGAAACTCTGCAAGTTCTTCGCAGATCGGTATAAGGTGGGTCGATGTGCCGTGTTTTAAGCTACAAATTGCTATGTCGCAGATTTGCATACGACGAATAGAAGCGGAGTTATAGTTGTTTATATCTGTGAGGCCATGAATCACCATTGACGGCAGGATTGCCTACCACTCGGAACGATCGACGTTTGACGAAACTATGCAAGTTCTTCGCAGATCGGTATAAGATGGGTCGATTTGTCGTGTTTTAAGCTACAAATTTCTATGTCGCAGATTCGCATACGACGAATAGAAGCGGAGTTTTTGATGTTTATATCTGTGAGGCCATTAATCACCATTGACGACAGGATTGCCTACCACTCGGAACGATCGACGTTTGACGAAACTATGCAAGCTCGTCGCAGATCGGTATATGGTGGCTCGATGTGTCGTGTTTTGGGCTACAAATTGCTATGTCGCAGATTTGCATACGACGAATAGAAGCGGAGTTACAGTTGATTATATCTGTCAATCCATGAATCACCATTGACGGCCGGATTGCCTACCACTCGGAACGATCGACGTTTGCCGAAACTATGCAAGTTCTTCGCAGATCGGTATAAGGTGCGTCGATGTGCCGTCTTTTAAGCTACAAATTGCTATGTCGCAGATTTGCATACGACGAATAGAAGCGGAGTTATAGTTGTTTTTATCTGTCAGGCCATGAATCACCATTGACGGCCGGATTGCCTACCACTCAGAACGATCGACGTTTGCCGAAACTATGCAAGTTCTTCGCAGATCGGTATAAGGTGGGTCGTTGGGCCGTGTTTTAAGCTACAAATTGCTATGTCGCAGATTCGCATACGACGAATAGAAGCCAAGTTTTAGGTGTTATATCTGTGAGGCTATGAATCACCATTGACGGCCGAATTGCCTACCACGCGGAACGATCGACGATTGACGAAAATATGCAAGTTCGTCGCAGATCGGTATAAGGTGGGTCGATGTTTCGTGTTTTAAGCTACATATTGCTATGTCGCATATTCGCATACGACGGATAGAAGCGGAGTTATAGTTGTTTATATATGTCAGGCCATGAAAGTAGTAATACTATGTTGGTTCTGGATCAATGACGTCACAATCAGCTGTGACGTCACTGATCCAAGTCATTGACACTTAAGTTGGTGTTAGGTTACATTGTAGTACGGTGGGTACATGACCTAGGTGACCACGTTCATTCATTAATTCATTCATACGTTGGTTATACTATGTTTCTTCTGGATCAATGACGTCACAATCAGCTGTGACGTCACTGATCCAAGTCATTGACACTTAGGTTGGTGTTAGGTTACATTGTAGTACGGTAGGTACATGACCTAGGTGACCACGTTCATTCATTAATTCATTCATACGTTTGGGTACATGACCACGTTCAAGGTCATCGGTCATACGTCGCCTTGTAGATTCACCGTGTTGTAGACCTAACCGCTGACGTTGCAAGGACGTCGGTGTTAGGTTACGTTATTGTACGGTATGTACATCGCCACGTTCATTCATTCATACGTTTGGTGTCGCCTTGTTCTACGGTGGTACGTGATCACGTTCAAGGTCGTCGGTGATACGTCGCCTTGTAGCTTGACCGTGTTGTAGACCTAACCGCTGACGTTGCAAGGATGTCGGTGTTAGGTTACGTTATGGTACGGTAGGTACATCACCACGTTCATTCTTTCATACGTTGGGTGTCGCCTTGTTCTACGGTGGTACGTTACCACGTTCAAGGTCGTCGGTGGCACGTCGCCTTGTAGCTTCACCGTGTTGTAGACCTAACCGCTGACGCTGCAACGTTTCTCGCAGGAGATAGGCGCATTGAATAAGAACACATAGAATCATAATTCAATTGTTTCTTTATTTCATTTTATCGAAGCGGGTACAATAATAATGGTGATAAGTCGCAAAATAAGATGTCTTATAAGCAATACACGAACAATCGCTAAATCGAGGCGTGTACAATAATAATAATGATAAGTCACAGAATAAGATGTCTTATAAGTAATACACCACGAACAATCACTAATACTAAACAATTATAATTATTCATCGCGGGGCGTATTAGCCATTTTTATGATATCTGGCAATGCCAGCGCCAATAATTCGCAATCAATAAAATCAGTGTTGTCGTAATAAGCGCTGCTGCGAATCGCAGCTATCGCCTGCTCTTCATCAACAATTTGTTTGTTTCGCACAATCTCTACAAAGTTGTGAAACTTGGTACTAACCCTAGATGTAATGTCATTCAACTGCTCATACCGCGAAGTCACACAGTCTTTCAATTCAAACATATATTTGAGTGTTGATGGTTTTAGAAGTATACTAATATCCGCAATGGAAAGTTTAAACAACTTGTGTGGATACCTGACGATAATCCCAATCGTTAACTCACAAATTTTAATCTCTGAGGTTGAATGCTGATCCCAAAACTTGTCAGAGTCCGATAGATGTTCCCAAAATACGTTTTCAATTTCTTGTTGTTTCTGCAGTAGCTGTTTCCATACATTGTGATCAAACGCTATTTCATTCCCCCGATGGTCGCGTAGCACCCACTGAACGACAGGTGGTGGTCCGACAGCAATACCAATTATCAAATGTTTGTAAGAATATCTACTAAATGCTTTGCATGAATATTCATCCAATACATAACTTCGTGCCAATAGCAGCGTCATGTTGGATGGACGGGAATCGCTAAGAAAGAAATTAATGGAGCAAATACAATATTGAAATCTGTAATAGATATCACAGATCAAAATTAATTATTTTATTCGTTTATGAGACTCACCCTTCGCGTTCTGCAAACTGTCTAACTTCGTCATCATTATTTGGATCAGTGGGATTATAATATATTGCACTGCCACATACATCCATCTTTCTATCGAGACACAAGTCCAAAAAACGCGACAAAAAACGTACCTAGCACTTCGCTACCTGCACCAGTCTCTCTCAAAAACACGACTAATGCAGCAGCAGACTCTTCGCTCATCGCAACAGTCATACCATACCCCTTCCTATGACAAATCTCCCACGTTCAAAATGCTGACTAGTGTGTAACCGCAGCTACGACGCAAGTTGGTACAGCCTCTTAGTTCATCGCTACGATCATACTGCATCCCCCATTCCTATGGCAAATCTCTTTCCCACATTCGAAATGCTGACTAGTGTGTAACCATAGATACGTCGCAGGTTGACATTGACTCTTTTGCTCATGGCAATCATCACACCATACCCCTTCCTATGACAAATCTCCCACGTTCGAAATGCTGACTAGTGTATAACCATAGCTACGACGCAGGTTGGTACAGACTCTTAGCTCATCGCAACGATCATACCACATCCGCCATCCCTATAACAAGTCTTCCCACGCTCGAAATGCTGACCAAAGTGTAAACGTAGATACACCGCAGGTGTGGCTATGATAGGGTTATACAGAATTGAATATGCAATCTATGCTACCCTTGCATCTCTCCCCCAATCCGAATCATGTGACAAGAGAGAGGTCTCGGGGAACTCTCCCAACAACCTTGAGTGATAGCGCAACAGTATCCACAACCAGAAGCTCACATCCACAATCTGAAGCTTGCACAACCTTAACCGACTGAGCGCAACAATTCGTAAGAAAAAAGAAGTTAGATCCACCCAACTTAGAAATGGAAGGTTAGTGAGAGTTCCTGCCCAAGGCAAATATCTAATAAGGTGACCTCACTAACAGCTTTTTTTTTCCAGCAACCACTACATCGACACCCCGAAGACTGAGGCGAAGCGGTGTGAAAGTTAATCGCGTGCGGAAGCAGCGAATTTCATGCGTGCCATTAAGGCTACTACTTGCACCATTCATCGCCCCTCTCAATAACCATACCACATGGCACCTACCGACCGAAGAACATGAATCGCAAACACCCACCCATCAACCGTTAGAAGAAGAAGAAGAAGCACTGCCGACGCCCGAGGCAGCAGACTAGGTTATAGTGTAATATCACAGTTAGAATAATTTTTTCCAAAAATAAAAAATTTATTACATTGAAAGAATTTATATTTATATCCTCCTACCGCATCATCCCACACTCGGCGCGATAAATAGATTTCGCCTGTCATAAAAATAAATAACTCTAAATAACGGGGAGGGCGACTGCAGAATTCGAGCCTCCGAAGGTTCGAGAATTCGCGGCTCCGAAGGTCGCGGAAGTCATGACTCTTCGCGACTCCGAAGGTTGCGGAACGCGGCTCCGAAGGTTGCGAACCTCCCTTCGGAGATATCCGTCCGCGAAGTCGGATGACGCGTCCTCCCGCTCCTCCGGAGGCACGCTGGGGCCCCCTCCCGCACCTTTGTGATACGCGGCTCCGAAGGTTGCGATCACCTCCCCTTCGGAGGCGTCCGTCCGCGAAGTCGGATGACGCGGCCTCACGCGCCTCCGGAGGCACGCTGGGACCCTCCCGCACCTCCGGAGGTGATAAAAAAAAAAATACAATCTAACTAGCAGTGCACGAAGATGCATATTATGCTACTCTTGCGTTTATCCCCACTGTGAAACATATGCTGAGGAAGGGGGTTTTTGGCTGGACTCTACTTCATCTCCGTGGCGGCAACAGAATCATTGCTTGAGAAGTTCACGCTGCATCAACATTAGAGTTGTCGAAAAGATATTATAAATCGACATCAATATCTGAGAAGATGGAGGTAAGACATTTATTCAAATGGGTTAGATGCGGTCTGTGTATGTTACTAATTCAAACCCGTGTTACAACTATTTTAAGAAACTGTTTTTTATTTTTTTTCATAGTGTTCAAAAGTTACCCACATAATCGATATTGATGGATTTATGGTGGAAGGCCATTTCATGGCGAAGGATATGGCAATTGTGGCCATGGACGGGGCGATGAAGAAAGCCGAATTTTATTTGCGCAGAGTATTCGATTTTTTACCAATAAAAGACAAAAAAAGCGCAACATATACATACCATAATATACACGGCATGAGGTTCATGGACTATGGCCAGGAAGGCTATGAGCAACATGAGATATATGCGGTGATAGAAGATTTTATATCGAAATATGAAAATCCTGTGGTAGCGTACAAGGGGGGTATACTAGAAAAAAGAATTTTAGATGTAATGTGTGTGAAGAATTGTAATTTGGAAAACTTTGGATGTCCAAAGTTTAGCACACTAATGTGCAACAATAAATATTCGAATACACATGTAGATAACTGTTATTTGCACCAGAAGGAGATGACTGGAAAGGGAACACCGATACATTGCCCAGCAGTGGAAGTATCGGTGTTCCGGAAATGGCTATTAGATAATTATTAATATAAATAAATAAACTAATTAATTATATTAAAAAGAATATATATTTATATCCCCTTATCTCCACATCCCACACGCAGTGCGGAAAATAGTTCTCGCCTAGCGGAATTTCAAATACAAAAGAGGAGGGGAAAAAAATAAATAAAAAAGGGGGGGGGGGGGGGGAATAGTAAACATCTACAAAAAATTATTTGTAATTGTTTTATTTATATCTCTACAGATAATATAATTCAAAAACATATTTTTATACATGTTTTAGATAAAGTCGTTTAGCTTACTTTGCGTACAACATTCGTTAGCGGACTATACTCAATTAAGCGGTCATGTAGTATCAAGCAGTAGGCCGTAGTATTTGGTGGAACATTTTCTTTACATTCAAATTCAATCCTTACGTCTACTGTTGCGCTTTTTATAGACTCATTTTGCCTAGAACAATCAATTACCACAATAGGCCCAAACTTAAGGAGTTGATCGGCATCGAGCAGCGCTCCACCGTCGTCGGATCCGTAATATGACTTGCGGAAGTGGGCATACATCTCATACAAAATACTACATCTCTTCTTGTCAAAATCCATATTCATAGCATCATATGGATAAAAATCTGAATTCAGACATAGCCTAACATTTGTTAATTTACATTCATCGAATATGCTACCATTAGCTATCAGATTATTTTTTCTATCGGTCTGCAGAGCAAAGATGACATAACGAGGTTTCTCAATTTGTGTCGCAGTCTTGACAGCCCATGAATGTTTGGTTGTACTTTGCAGGAGAGGAAATTCATACAAATCCCACGAACGAAAACTCATAGCTAGGTATCGACCGCTTTCCAATGTTCGCAACATAGCCAATTTGTTTACATCGTTCAATACAACGTGAGGCATTCGCCACTGAATTTTAAATAATTCAAGTTTCGGATCTGACACAGCATTTCCTATAGCACAGTTATAATCATTCCGCGACCGTATTAAAATTAATTCGTGTCGCGCATTAATAACGATCCGTTTGTAATCCTCGCAAAACCCTAATAATGTGTTCAGTGGAACGCAGAAATTGAAATATCCGTTCGGTAGATTATCATTAATATCCCATCCAGCATTCTTCAACATTCTTCCTTTGTCAGGTGTTAGCGATACATAATTTTTTAGAGTACTTGTTATACCCACGTTTCTGCAGCGATCAACCTCCACACCATCCAGTTCATAACGGATTTCGTCGAACATGAATGCTACACAATTGCTGACTAGACCCAAAACAGAACCTGCATCCTCTGCAGCAGTCATAGGTTGTTCCAATTTACCTTCAATGTAGAGAAAACTTTCACATGGGAGTGTATACAGATCCTGTTGTTGTATGGGTATTCGTATTTCATCGTTATGGCCGAAAGTTGCATTTGCATAAGGATTGTAAGTGTGAGACTCAATCCTGACGATGCGATCGTCGAAGATGGGCTCACTCTGAATATTCAGAACATCAATCATGTTGATAGTTGCGCTTCAGCCGAAACGATAAATCCTAACGATTTTAAAAATATGATGTTTTCAGCAGTGAGAGTCTTCTTCTTCTTCCTCACAGTACAACTACACGACTTGTTGACAGCGTTTACAGCGCTGTTTCCAGGCGAATTATTCCCCACGCTTTTAAACTGATCTGTTACGTTCAGCACAAGCATATCATTTGATATGTCTCCAAACGTTATCGTCGTCGCACATGCAACCTGACTGTGATCTCTTCCCCGCGAAAATTAATCAGTCGATCGTCCTGATCAACAACGCGAATTGTTAAATTTGTAATGTTTCGCACAAAGATTGGGAGGTAAATGATCTGAGCTGGCGTTTCCGATACTTTATATCCCGGTGGTACGCTGAGTGAAAATTCATGTATTGTATGTACAGATTTGTCATTGCAGTATGCTCCAGTTGTAACGTTACAATCAAGTCGAATAATATTCACATCGAAGATGTTAATCGACAAATCAGATTTATGCCATTGATGTTTCTGTAATATGCGACCAGGCGAAAATCCCAAAATCGATGCAATGGTATTTGGCTTGGCGAAGTTTATACTATAGACACTTTTGATCTCGCATCGCATTGTGTTCGGATTGGCACGAATAATCAGAGGATCTTGTCCATCCTCGTCACCGTTATCAATACCGGTTGCAGTCACATCGCTTTTAATTGTCAGATCGACGCCTGAAGATATTTCCAATATTCTATGTTTCAGATACTGATATATATCATGCAATTCATAAGACCCCTCAGGGATAGTAATTTCTTTATCATCGTGATCAAAATAGAACTTATTATTTAATGCTGTTACATTTGGTATTGTATTATAAGTTTCAAGCGCCATCAAACCGAGTTCATAGTCACCATCATTCAGATCAATAGCTGGGAAGTAGTTTCCCACCAATGTGCTGCTCTTTCCTGTCAGTGTAAACGTAAATGACATGTTCAATGCTAACGATTGATCGCAAACACCAATAGTTGAATGTCAATGTTTAAATTTGTTATCACAAGTCTGCAGAAATTGTAAACAGAGTTGCCCACAAATGTTCTGATTGTAACGTTGATGAGATGAATAATTGTACTCAATCTGTGTCACATATTTTTGTATATAGTCAACAAATTCCTTAGGAGGTCGGAGATTTCCGTAACTGTCAAAATATAGCACACGATTACCTCTCTTCGCATAGGCTACCCAGTGAGTGCCAGGTCCTTCGGCATCATCTAAATTTATTATAGCGTTTTCATTCATCCACGGTGATGCAGGCAGTGTGTTGCGCATGAAAATACCTCTAAAGAATGGGATACGCATACGCTTAGCCAAGTGTTTCAATTGTATGTTAGTAGTGACACCTGCCGGTAATTTCATTATCGCCTGAGATTTTTTTTTTTTATTTTTTTTCTACCAATGCCCTTCCCACGCTTATATGGTTCGAGATAAAGCCCTCGACCTTCCATGGAACGATTGTGACGTTGTAGCTCCAGTAGCTGGCGTTGGGCAGCCTTGCTATCATTCACCGCCTTCGCAACCCCCGCAGCTCCACCAATAAGCGAACCCAGAGCTCCTAATATTGGAAAAAATGGCAAAATACCACCACGTTTTGCTATTGGAAGTATCCGTTTTATTTTTTTAGATGCTTTCTTGACACGTTTTTTCACCATTTTCTTTAAGCCCATACCCACTTTCGTCTTAGCATTCATTGCTGCCCATACGGCTGCAGCGGCAGCTCTCTCACCGAGCGTAGAATTTCTGCTAACAATACGTTCTTTCGCTTTGTTAGCAAGTATTTTATCTGCGACGTGTCTCTTATCTAAGTTGTTGCTCACAGAGTATGCAATATCGTGTTCGCGACACGCCGCATCCAACGGATTGATGCCTCGATCGCCTCTGACTAACCGTTTTCTCAAATGAGTACCAGGACCACAAAATTGATATCCTGGAATATGCAACTCGAAGGGTAGTGCATTTATCATGCGATTTAACAAACCACCGCCAATTTTCACATTAGTCGATGACATTTATCACAATCAAACAATGAGTTTTGAAAAATCAATAATTATCCGAGGGGGAATATTAGATGTACTCATATCTTCATTTGAGCAGTCAGATGCAAAAACATTTTAGAAACTAAACGTATTTAGGTTGTGTACCCCCTATATATATATAATCCTCCGGTGTTAAAATAGCGTTTATTGAATTGAGTTTAGTATTGGTGAAAACATGCGTTTCGTCCGACAACCTATGACGATCTGTGTAAAAAATTTTGATGAAAAGACTCAGTTAATATCAAAAAATGAATCACGCAAACATGGAAACATGCTACCTAGCGCCATACGAGGCATCATTTGCGGTCCATCGAATTGTGGTAAGACCAACGTGCTGATGAGCTTATTGGAAAGTCCGCAGGGATTGCATTTTGAAAACTTATACGTGTACTCGAAATCGCTACAACAACCAAAATATCGCTATTTGGAGAATTTAATGTCGACAATTGATGAAATTGGATACTTCACATTTTCTAATAATAGCGAGGTAATTCCTTCTGTTGAAGCTCTTCCAAATTCGATCTTTGTATTCGATGACGTAGCATGTGACAAGCAAGATGCGATAAGAGAATACTTCGCCATGGGTCGCCACTCAAACGTTGACTGTTTCTATCTTTGTCAGACGTATGCGAAAATACCTAAACATCTCATACGTGATAATGCAAATCTATTGATTATCTTTAAACAGGATGGTACTAATTTAAAACATTTATATAATGATCATGTAAACACTGATATGTCATACCAGGACTTTTGTGGATTATGCAATAAATGTTGGCAGGGCAAATATGGTTTTGTTGTGATAGATAAGGACAGTTCCATGACGCATGGACGATATAGGAAAGGATTTAACGACTTTGCAATGCTGTGAATCAGTTAGTGTTCATTGCGCTATCGTAAAAAACGTTCATTGATGTGTTAGAGCATCATTTCGCAGCTATGACGAAAACAAGTGGTGCCGGTATAGAGATCAAAGATCATGAAAAAGTTGTAAGGGAGATTGCTAAAACCAGTGAATCGATTCGCAAAAAATATCGCGCTTTGAAAACTGGTCGGATTGAAGAAGATATGACCTTAGAGCGACAACTGAAACCTATCATCAATCCTCTAAAACAGATTGCGGAGAACGTCAGCGGTGAGAAATCTAACACCTCGGTGGAGGAAATAGCTGTGGAGTCAGCGAATGTTACGCCAGCTCCTGAAAGAAACGTGTCAATGCGAAAGAAATTATGTCAAACAAATCGGAAACGTTCACACGATGTCATAGACCATTCCCTGTTAACATCTACACCAATTGCGGCAAAGAGACAGCGCATAAATATGCGAAGTTCTGCGCCTATCACAAACAGCGGAATTTCCGAGTCATGTGAACCCTCGTCTGCACATTCACCGCATGTCGATGAAGAGGTCTTCGAAATCTCAAATGAACCATTAGCAACATCAATTAGACGTGAACTCCAAACATTTGATGGGCAGGAAATGTTGCGTACCCATTTTGGAAAACTGGGACAAAAATATGTGGGGGAAGTTCTGCGCAGTGATAAAAATAATCAGATAGATTACGTTTATGGAGTATATTTTGACGGTAACGGAATGATGCTTGGAGATAAGCGTTTTGATGTGGATAAAGATGATAATTTATTAATAGGAGATGTACGATATGTGGGAACACCTGGTATTTATGAACTTATTTTCAAAAGAATCCCCGACGATACCATCTACACCGAAGCTGACAAACAAAAATATAGAGACATATTGCTGGCAACGAATGCTCACAGACGTGAACACAATGTGCAAAATCCTGTATTAGGTAATAAGGGACACAAGTACAAACATATAATTGGCCCCTTACTATCTAAAAGAAAGGTAGGCCGAGGTTTCGCAGAACCGTCTACAATGATGCTAAACAATAATTCAATCGATTACATTTATTGGAACGATCCCAACGAGTTAGTGGACCGTTTGCGGCTGCTCGAAGCTTCACGCCATGCTGGTAATAATACTCACAGCAATGAATTTCAATCGATCATCGAGGAACTTCGAGAGGCTGGTTTCATTATAAATTGAATTAAGCTTCAACAAAATGTGTCAGTTCTCATGGAAATGTCGATCAATAAATTTGGATCCTCGCGAGACAAAAGTAGACTATCAATGGACTATTATAAATGGAGTGGGATACTTCGAAATTATGTGCGCAGTAACGCACTTTGTCTAACATCACGCGGTTTTGATGCGAGATCATGCAAGATTCAACATGTGGCTGAGCCACAGTTTGATAGCGATGCAGCTAATAAATCATATGTGGAAAGGAATATGCGCATTTTTAGAGAGCGGCTGGAAACCATTGAGAACAGATTAAGTTTCATCGAACAAGAAATGCTGTCACTGCGAAATGATGTCCATAATGTAGACACATTATCTACTTCGACTTCAATAATTGAAGATAATCATCTCGATATAAACTAGAGCCGCATATATGATATCGGATTGAGATGTTTTTATATTGTGTTGATAAATATCAGTCTGTCAGTATTGTTTTGAAACAGGGCGGGCGTTGTCATGTAAAATCATTGCGTGCCCCAATCGTATTACATTTATTTAGAAAAAAAAACGAATAATCTGTAGTAAAAAAAAATATGTGTGCAGTAAAAAAAATGTATAGAGAGGAGAAGCATTACAGTATCGAAAAGCGCAGACTGGTGGATGAATTGCATTCCTCAGCGAGAAGATCATTCCCCCGTAGAAGAGTTATAGTGCGAGGATATGACGATCTGTGGCAAGCAGATGTTGTTGAGATGCGTCCGTATTCACAACTCAACAAGGGTTACCACTACATACTTACGGTTATTGATGTGTTGAGCAAGTATGCCTGGGCTGCACCATTAAAAAGTAAGAGTGGAAAAGATGTAGCCGATGCATTTTCTGGAATAATTCAAAACGATGGAAGATGTCCAAAAAATTTGCAAACTGATAGAGGAAAGGAATTTTATAACATCACTATGCAAACAGTTTTGAAGAAACATAATATTAACCATTACTCAACATATTCGGTTATGAAGGCATCTGTTGTTGAACGATTCAATCGTACGCTGAAGAATAAAATGTGGAAACTTTTTACACTCAATGGAACCTACAGATGGATCGATGTGCTACCACGTTTAATTATGGATTATAATAAGCAAAAGCATCGAACTATTGGTATGCGCCCTGTGGATGTTACTCCAACCATTGCCAATAAACTCTTAAAAACGGTGTACAATAATATAAAGATTGCCGCACCTGCAAAGTTCAAAGTCGGCGATTCTGTACGTGTGAGCAAGTTCAAAACAGTTTTCGATAAGGGTTATACACCGAATTGGAGCACAGAGGTATTTTCCATCGACAAAGTGCAGATAACTAATCCTGTAACCTATCTCCTCAAGGATTCTAACGGAAAACCTGTCGCGGGAGGATTCTATGAACATGAACTGCGTCTTACTGCTGATCCTAACATTCATCTGGTTGAAAAGGTGTTGCGAAGGAAAAATGATAAAGTTTATGTAAAATGGTTAGGCTTTGACAAATCGCATAATTCGTGGATACATAAGAGTAATATCTTATAAACCATGTTTATTGTTAAATAATTGTTTTTTTTTCAATTTATATATGTATTTACAATAATAAATGTATTGACTTATTATTTATGTGTTTTCTGTTGGTATCCTATAATGCCCCCATGGTAACGTTTCTGTAGAACCAGGTGTGATGTATCGCTTGTCATCGTATGGACTCAACGCAATCTTCGCTTCGGAAACAGTGTAAACTTCATGCAGCTTTGACCTTATGCATGATTGGCGGCGCACTATTTCAATTGAGTCTCTCAAAGATTTTATGTAATCGTCAAAACTTATTGTGCGTGCAACAATATTACTCTTCACACCTTTAATTTTTTTCTGATCGTTTTGCCCATACACCTTGAACGAATACATCTTGGATCTCAGACCAACAAATTCATGCATTATCATCCCATTGTTTTCATCTTTCATCAGTCCAGGTACCTTCTTATTCATAAGGGGTATTCCATATACATTATTAATAGGATAATCACTGGTATCGAATTTAATAATATCACGTTTCATTAGCTCATAAACGTCATCACACTCAAAATGATAAATTAAACTATCGGTATCCGTATACATTATTTTACATTTTTCCTGATAGAGGGGTTTAATATAATTGTAATGAAAATCGTATAGGCATGTTTTCGATATGTCCAGAATAGACATTCCTACATAAATCGGTTTATTGAATTTAATCTCAACGTTACGCAATTCTATAGCTGTTAATTTATCTGAAAAAATGCTTCTACTATGAAAATTTGGCTTAGATATCAGTGTCTCTGCACCGTACCTCCCCTCCCATTTAGTTACAAGCTTAACGTTAACGTGATTACGCACATTCTCCATAGTTTTACCAAATACCGCGTTATTCATTAATTTGTACAAATTTTTTTCGAAATTGTTTGTGGCTTGTGTTCTAAACTGGGTGTTTAGTTCAATGTAACTCCGAAGCCATGGCGCTTGAACGAATTGTAAGATACGGTGAATTTTTATTATTTGAAGGCCGTGGCGTATGCATTGTTGCAGATTGCGATAGTGCAACACGTAACGTTTCCTATTGAACAGGGTTGCTAGAAGTTTTACACTTCGTTTACCCACCGGTTTGTCACGTATTGGACAGAATGGGAGATCGGCATGCAGATCATGCAAATGTTGCGGATACTCCAAGTCAACTTCAATAATATAACCGATGGATGAATCTGGAGCGATCGATGATACATCAAATTTTGATATGTCATTGACCCATTCAAATTTAGCATACGGTAGTGGTTGACACATTGCCCACCCATACAAATTATTTACATCGTAGTACATGAGATAAGTTGAGGATTTTGTGGGATCGTAAGACTGCATGTACTTATTATTAGCACGTGCGTATCTATTAGAACATTGGCTCAGACCACCTCGGATTCCCCGCTCGATAAACATGACCATGTCAATGTCGGTGAGCAATTCAAATGTAATTTTTGTATGTTTCAACATAGCATCCCACGTGAATCCTGGCAATGTATAATAATGTGCGGGATCCAGTCCATAGCTTGTGATGCAGCTATCGCGAAAGTTTTGAAAAATATCACTCAATAAAAGAATGTCTGTTTTTAAATACAAGTCGCTATATTCACCTAATGTTTTAATGTCGAATCTTTGCCATACATCCAATGCATGCGCATAATCGTTTTCAGACACCGTGTCCCCCGTTAGCGAACTATAAAACATTTCACGTGATGGTAAACACCGATCCTGAAGTTTATCCGGACTATCTAAATATTCATATGGAAAAACACCCTTCCGCATTAATAATTCAATTTTCTCTGTGGACAAATTTTGAAATTGTGAATGTAGAATTTTGAATTTATCTCTGCTTAGGAAAGATGCCAATTTGTCAAGACTGGAGTTAAGAAATTTAAATGAGTCAATGAAACGTAATTTTATGTGTTTCTTAGGATTGTCACACGTGTCCTCTACAATCTTTGTAAATGATATATACTTTTCTTTCGTTATTGGTAGTACGTTGATTGCACCCTTAATTGCACTGGCTATTTCAGTTATTATAAAATGTGCGTCATAACCGGATAAGTTATGGAATATTATTGGAATAGTATAAGAATCTTTGTGATTCAAATTACAATTTGAATGTGCAGGACCTCTGTATCGTCCAGTAAGATGGCAATGATCGCGCACCCTCGAATCCTGTGATTGAAACGGTTTTTCACATACATGACAATGTGTTGCATCACGAAACGTTTTACACTCTTCTTCCATCATTTTTACCATGGGTGTGATTGTGGATAAGATGTTTTCTACTCGGTGTGCTATTTGATTTAGTTCTTCAACAAACCATGAAATACAGTTTGTACCGCGCTGATATCGGAATTCGGATAATGAATCATTATACGAGCAGCATATATAATATCCTATACTAAATACTTTGTGATGCTGATATGAATATGATTTTAACGTTATTTCATCATTGTCCTCTATAGTCTTCTCTAAGATGCATTCAATGTCTGCATAAATTACAAATGGAACACGCTCCTTCCTACTATGGTTTGTGAAACTTAACCATTTGTTAGACTCGTCAGGCAAACGTATAGCGCAATCGTTTAACTCAATGCAGTCTGCTGCATGTTGTTCCAGTTTCTCTTTAGTATGGAAGTAGTGTAAGCAGCTAAAAAATATAAAAGTGTGAGTTATGCAATTGTGTAAATTACTTACTTACTCAAATTTGTTTTCATAGTATTAACATACCGTTTGCAGATATACTTTTTATTGTTATGTTTGCTTAATTGAGAGCTTACAAGTCGGGACAAATTCTTGATCCACATGAAATGCCCCACATTTTGTTGATCTTGCACATACAAGATATCAATGTGTCTATCATTATTACAACTTGAAATACGTATTGGAAATATCTTACATGTTCTTCCTCTCTCCTCCCCCATTTCGAAGCTATATACGTTGATAGATACATTATTTAATTTTTCAAATTTTGATATTTGATTCAGTGTCATGGGAAACTCAATGTCTTGAAGATTCAATACTGTGGTGTAGTGAGGATATTGGTTTATCCTCTGGACATTTTGTTTGGCCGGATAGAGCGCAGCAACCACAGACCATGCGAAACATGCATTATCGCTCGATTTAACATTAACCACCGCGTGTTTTAGCAATATTTCACGTGGTAACTTAATATCACACCCTGCACGAAGTGGGTTGTGCTTGTTGACATTAATCATTAAATGAAGTATACGTGATAATGCCCACCCACTGTCACGTTCTTGAAATTCCTCCAGCAATGACATCGTGGATTCGATGACATGTGTATCGTACCACTCCGAAATATCAGAAGTTTGATACATTTCAAAATTTTTTGTATTAATGGTCTTGTCCATTTGCTTATCACCAGCCACAAATTCACCAGTAAACACGGTATTCACTTTAATAGTATTATGAATACTTAAAATGTTTCGCACATTTTCAATCACTGTGTTCCTGGCATCTTCAAAAAAATGTCGAGGTTCTATATGATTAAAATTTACCACAATCGCTGTCAGAATACGCCTTGCGAAAGCTGTTTCGATCTCGCGCCAAACTATGGAAGTCTGTATGAATCGCCTATCTAATAAACACTTCACTCCTTCGAGACGTGCGATACGTGCAACCAATGAGGTCCTGGCTCCAACAGATAAACGTGGAATTTTATTTCGTCCGGTTTCTTGTAATAATTTAAGACATTCGTCATACTTGTTAACCCAAACATTATATTCGGCCAGTGATGTCACGTGTTTGGACTGATTCAATAGTTCACGTTCCGCGGATATGTCAGCCATTGTTGCACTTGATATTAAGGATACTAAACTTGACAAAAAAACGCTAAAACCGATATGAACTTCTAGAACAATGTTTCTATACTCATAATGAGGAGGATTCGCAGGACTCTCTTATAACATGTTTCGCAGTGGGGGAAAAAATGTATAGGATGTATTTCCTTGGAAACTCATGTGCTAGCAGGAATTAGAATCGTAGAAAAAATATGTGATGTGAATTTGCGTAATTCGTTAATTCACATAGTAATTGATATCTCTGCATATCCCTTTCATAGTCACGTATGGCGTTGATATCTCTGCATATTCGCAGAAGAAGATATGGTGCGAATCGCTTAATTCGTTAATTCACATCGTAATACATATCTCTGCATATCCCTTACATAGTCACGTATGGTGTTGATATCTCTGCATATTCGCAGAAGAAGATATAGTATGAATTTGCTTAATTTGCTTAATTTGCTAATTCGTCGATGGAGGGGGATTTGTCATAGGAAGGGATATGGTATGATCGTTGCGATGAGTGAAGAGCCTGTTGCATTAGTCGAGTTTTTGAGAGAGACTGGTGTAGGTCGCAAAGTGTAAGCTACATTTTTGTCACGTTTTTGGACTTGTATATTGAGAGAAACATGAATCTACATGTTGGTGCAAGATATTACAATCCCATTGAATCAGACAATACTGGAGAAGTTAAGCACTTCATGAAACGCGAGCGTGAACGTGAACGGTGAGTCTCATAAACGAATAAAGTAATTACTTTTTTTGTCTATGATATCTATTACAGAATTCAATATTGTATTTGCACCATTAATTTCTTTCTCAGCGCTTCGCGTTCACCCTCCTACATGACGCTTGTATTGGCACGAAGATATCCACTAACTGCATCATGTTTCAAACACTTGGAAATTTGCATTGCCGTCGGACCACCGGCTGTCGTTCAATTGGTGCTCGGTGACAATCGGGGGAACAAAATAATGCTTCAATACAATGTTTGGAAAAAAATACTGCGGAAACGAGCTGAAATAGAAAACATGTTTTGGGAACGACAATCGACCTCAGAGGTAAAAATATTCGAGTTGACGATACGGACTTGCGTTATGTATGCGTCAAAGATGTATAAATTTACGGTTGGCGATAATACTATACTCATGAAACCGTCAACATTTCAATCTATGCTCGAACTGAAAGAATGTATTGCTTTGCGGTATGAAGAATTAAATGGTGTTGTATGTAGCCTTAGTACCAAGTTCGACAACTTTGTAGAGATTGTTCGAGCCAAACAAATTCAAACCAATCAATTTATTGATGAGGAGCAAGCGATCGCTGCAATTCGCGACAGTACTGATTATGACAGTAATGATATTATTGATTGCGAATTATTGGCGCTGGCATTGCCAGATATCATAAAAATGGCTAATACGCCCCGCGATGAATAATTATAATTGTTTAGTATTAGTGATTGTTCGTGGTGTATTACTTATAAGACATCTTATTCTGTGACTTATCATTATTATTATTGTACACGCCTCGATTTAGCGATTGTTCGTGTATTGCTTATAAGACATCTTATTTTGCGACTTATCACCATTATTATTGTACCCGCTTCGATAAAATGAAATAAAGAAACAATTGAATTATGATTCTATGTGTTCTTATTCAATGCGCCTATCTCCTGCGAGAAACGTTGCAGCGTCAGCGGTTAGGTCTACAACACGGTGAAGCTACAAGGCGACGTGCCACCGACGACCTTGAACGTGGTAACGTACCACCGTAGAACAAGGCGACACCCAACGTATGAAAGAATGAACGTGGTGATGTACCTACCGTACCATAACGTAACCTAACACCGACATCCTTGCAACGTCAGCGGTTAGGTCTACAACACGGTCAAGCTACAAGGCGACGTATCACCGACGACCTTGAACGTGATCACGTACCACCGTAGAACAAGGCGACACCCAACGTATGAATGAATGAACGTGGCGATGTACATACCGTACAATAACGTAACCTAACACCGACGTCCTTGCAACGTCAGCGGTTAGGTCTACAACACGGTGAATCTACAAGGCGACGTATGACCGATGACCTTGAACGTGGTCATGTACCCAAACGTATGAATGAATTAATGAATGAACGTGGTCACCTAGGTCATGTACCTACCGTACTACAATGTAACCTAACACCAACCTAAGTGTCAATGACTTGGATCAGTGACGTCACAGCTGATTGTGACGTCATTGATCCAGAAGAAACATAGTATAACCAACGTATGAATGAATTAATGAATGAACGTGGTCACCTAGGTCATGTACCCACCGTACTACAATGTAACCTAACACCAACTTAAGTGTCAATGACTTGGATCAGTGACGTCACAATCAGCTGATCAGCTGATTGTGACGTCACAGATAACGTTATCAGTGACGTCACAGCTGATTGTGACGTCATTGATCCAGAACCAACATAGTATTACTACTCTCCGCTTCTATTCGTCGAATGCAAATCTGCGACGTAGCAATTTGTAGCATAAAACACGGCCCAACGACCCACCTTATACCGATCTGCGACGAACTTGCATAGTTTTGTCAAACATCGATCGTTTCGAGTGGAAAGCAATCCGGCCGTCAATGGTGATTCATGGCCTGACAGATATAAACAACTATAACTCCGCTTCTATTCGTCGTATGCAAATCTGCGACATAGCAATTTGTAGCATAAAACACGGCCCAACCACCCACCTTATACCGATCTGCGACGAACTTGCATAGTTTTGTCAAACATCGATCGTTTCGAGTGGAAAGCAATCCGGCCGTCAATGGTGATTCATGGACTCACAGATATAAACAACTATAACTCCGCTTCTATTCGCCGTATGCAAATCTGCGAAGTAGGAATTTGTAGCATAAAACACGTCACATCGAACCACCTTATACCGATCTGCGACGAACTTGCATAGTTTTGTCAAACATCGATCGTTTCGAGTGGAAAGCAATCCGGCCGTCAATGGTGATTCATGGCCTGACAGATATAAACAACTACAACTCCGCTTCTATTCGTCGAATGCAAATCTGCGACATAGCAATTTGTAGCCTAAAACACGTCACATCGACCCACCTTGTGCCGATCTGCGACGAACTTGCATAGTTTCGCCAAACATCGATCGTTTCGAGTGGTAGGCAATCCGGCCGTCAATGGTGATTCATGGCCTCACAGATATAAACAACAATAACTCCGCTTCTATTCGTCGTATGCAAATCTGCGACATAGAAATTTGTAGCTTAAAACACGTCACATCGACCCACCTTGTGCCGATCTGGGACGAACTTGCATAGTTACGGCAAACATCGATCGTTCCGAGTGGAAAGCAATCCGGCCGTCAATGGTGATTCATGGCCTCACATATATAAACAACAATAACTCCGCTTCTATTCGTCGTATGCAAATCTGCGACATAGCAATTTGTAGCATAAAACACGACCCAACGACCCACCTTTTACCGATCTCCGACGAACTTGCATAGTTTTGTCAAACATCGATCGTTTCGAGTGCAAAGCAATCCGGCCGTCAATGGTGATTCATGGCCTCACAGATATAAACAACAATAACTCCGCTTCTATACGTCGTATGCAAATCTGCGACATAGCAATTTGTAGCATAAAACACGACCCGACGACCCACCATTTCCGATCTGCGACGAACTTGCATAGGTTTGTCAAACACCGATCGTTTCGAGTGGAAAGCAATCCGGCCGTCAATGGTGATTCATGGCCTGACAGATATAAACAACTATAACTCCGCTTCTATTCGTCGAATGCAAATCTGCGACATAGCAATTTGTAGCTTAAAACACGTCACATCGAACCACCTTGTGCCGATCTGCGACGAACTTGCATAGTTTCGTCAAACGTCGATCGTTTCGAGTGGTAGGCAATCCGGCCGTCAATGGAGATTCATGGCCTCACAGATATAAACAACTATAACTCCGCTTCTATTCGCCGTATGCAAATCTGCGACGTAGCAGTTTGTAGCATAAAACACGGCCCAACCACCCACCTTATACCGATCTGCGACGAACTTGCATAGTTTTGTCAAACATCGATCGTTTCGAGTGGAAAGCAATCCGGCCGTCAATGGTGATTCATGGCCTGACAGATATAAACAACTATAACTCCGCTTCTATTCGTCGTATGCAAATCTGCGACATAGCAATTTGTAGCTTAAAACATGTCACATCGACCCACCTTGTGCCGATCTGGGACGAACTTGCATAGTTTCGTCAAACATCGATCGTTTGGAGTGGAAAGCAATCCGGCCGTCAATGGTGATTCATGGCCTCACAGATATAAACAACAATAACTCCGCTTCTATACGTCGTATGCAAATCTGCGACATAGCAATTTGTAGCATAAAACACGACCCAACGACCCACCATTTACCGATCTGCGACGAACTTGCATAGTTTTGTCAAACATCGATCGTTTCGAGTGGAAAGCAATCCGGCCGTCAATGGTGATTCATGGCCTGACAGATATAAACAACTATAACTCCGCTTCTATTCGTCGTATGCGAATCTGCGACCTAGCAATTTGTAGGTTAAAACACGCCCCAATGAACCACCTTATACCGATCTGCGACAAACTTGCATAGTTTCGTCAAACATCGATCGATTCTAGTGGAAAGCAATCCGGCCGTCAATGGTGATTCATGGCCAGACAGATATAAACAACTATAACTCCGCTTCTATTCGTCGAATGCAAATCTGCGACGTAACAATTTGTAGCATAAAACACGGCCCAACGACCCACTTTATACCGATCTGCGACGAACTTGCATAGTTTTGTCAAACATCGATCGTTTTGAGTGGAAAGCAATCCGGCCGTCAATGGTGATTCATGGCCTGACAGATATAAACAACTATAACTCCTCTTCAATTCTTCGAATGCAAATCTGCGACATAGCAATTTGTAGCTTAAAACACGTCACATCGACCCACCTTGTGCCGATCAGCGACGAACTTGCATGGTTTCGTCAAACGTCGATCGTTTCGAGTGGTAGGGAATCCGGCCGTCAATGGTGATTCATGGCCTCAAAGATATAAACAACAATAACTCCGCTTCTATTCGTCGTATGCAAATCTGCGACATAGTAATTTGTAGCTTAAAACACGTCACATCGACCCACATTGTGCCGATCTGGGACGAACTTGCATAGTTTCGTCAAACATCGATCGTTTGGAGTGGAAAGCAATCCGGCCGTCAATGGTGATTCATGGCCTCACAGATATAAACAACAATAACTCCGCTTCTATTCGTCGTATGCGAATCTGCGACATAGCAATTTTTAGCCTAAAACACGCCCCAATGAACCACCTTATACCGATCTGCGACGAACTTGCATAGTTTTGTCAAACATCGATCGTTTCGAGTGGAAAGCAATCCGGCCGTCAATGGTGATTCATGGCCTGACAGATATAAACAACTATAACTCCGCTTCTATTCGTCGAATGCAAATCTGCGACATAGCAATTTGTAGCTTAAAACACGTCACATCGACCCACCTTGTGCCGATCAGCGACGAACTTGCATGGTTTCGTCAAATGTCGATCGTTTCGAGTGGTAGGGAATCCGGCCGTCAATGGTGATTCATGGCCTCACAGATATAAACAACAATAACTCCGCTTCTATTCGTCGTATGCGAATCTGCGATATAGCAATTTTTAGCTTAAAACACGCCCCAACGAACCACCTTATACAGATCTGCGACGAACTTGCATAGTTTTGTCAAACATCGATCGTTTCGAGTGGAAAGCAATCCGGCCGTCAATGGTGATTCATGGCCTGACAGATATAAACAACTATAACTCCGCTTCTATTCGTCGAATGCAAATCTGCGACATAGCAATTTGTAGCTTAAAACACGTCACATCGACCCACCTTGTGCCGATCTGCGACGAACTTGCATAGTTTCGTCAAACATCGATCGTTTCGAGTGGTAGGCAATCCGGCCGTCAATGGTGATTCATGGCCAGACAGATATAAACAACTATAACTCCGCTTCTATTCGTCGAATGCAAATCTGCGACGTAACAATTTGTAGCATAAAACACGGCCCAACGACCCACTTTATACCGATCTGCGACGAACTTGCATAGTTTTGTCAAACATCGATCGATTTGAGTGGAAAGCAATCCGGCCGTCAATGGTGATTCATGGCCTGACAGATATAAACAACTATAACTCCGCTTCTATTCGTCGAATGCAAATCTGCGACATAGCAATTTGTAGCATAAAACACGTCACATCGACCCACCTTGTGCCGATCAGCGACGAACTTGCATGGTTTCGTCAAACGTCGATCGTTTCGAGTGGTAGGGAATCCGGCCGTCAATGGTGACTCATGGCCTCACAGATATAAACAACTATAACTCCGCTTCTATTCGTCGAATGCAAATCTGCGACGTAGCAATTTGTAGCATAAAACACGGCCCAACGACCCACCTTATACCGATTTGCGACGAACTTGCATAGTTTTGTCAAACGTCGATCGTTTCGAGTGGTAGGGAATCCGGCCGTCAATGGTGATTCATGGCCTCACAGATATAAACAACAATAACTCCGCTTCTATTCGTCGTATGCGAATATGAAACATAGAAATTTGTAGCTAAAATCACGTCACATCGACCCACCTTCTGCCGATCTGCGACGAACTTGCATGGTTTCGTCAAACGTCGATCGTTTCGAGTGGTAGGGAATCCGGCCGTCAATGGTGATTCATGGCCTCACAGATATAAACAACAATAACTCCGCTTCTATTCGTCGTATGCGAATCTGCGACATAGCAATTTTTAGCCTAAAACACACCCCAATGAACCACCTTATACCGATCTGCGACGAACTTGCATAGTTTTGTCAAACATTGATCGTTGCGAGTGGAAAGCAATCCGGCCGTCAATGGTGATTCATGGCCTGACAGATATAAACAACTATAACTCCGCTTCTATTCGTCGTATGCAAATCTGCGACATAGCAATTTGTAGCTTAAAACACGTCACATCGACCCACCTTGTGCCGATCTGGGACGAACTTGCATAGTTTCGTCAAACATCGATCGTTTGGAGTGGAAAGCAATCCGGCCGTCAATGGTGATTCATGGCCTCACAGATATAAGCAACTATAACTCCGCTTCTATTCGTCGAATGCAAATCTGCGACGTAACAATTTGTAGCATAAAACACGGCCCAACGACCCACTTTATACCGATCTGCGACGAACTTGCATAGTTTTGTCAAACATCGATCGTTTCGAGTGGTAGGCAATCCGGCCGTCAATGATGATTCATGGCCTCACAGATATAAACAACAATAACTCCGCATCTATTCGTCGTATGCAAATCTGCGACATAACAATTTGTAGCTTAAAACACGTCACATCGACACACCTTGTGCCGATCTGGGACGAACTTGCATAGTTTCGTCAAACATCGATCGTTTCGAGTGGAAAGCAATCCGGCCGTCAATGGTGATTCATGGCCTCACAGATATAAACAACAATAACTCCGCTTCTATTCGTCGTATGCGAATCTGCGACTTAGCAATTTTTAGCCTAAAACACGCTCCAATGAACCACCTTATACCGATATGCGACGAACTTGCATAGTTTTGTCAAACATCGATCGTTTCGAGTGGAAAGCAATCCGGCCGTCAATGGTGATTCATGGCCTGACAGATATAAACAACTATAACTCCGCTTCTATTCGTCGAATGCAAATCTGCGACATAGCAATTTGTAGCTTAAAACACGTCACATCGACCCACCTTGTGCCGATCAGCGACGAACTTGCATGGTTTCGTCAAACGTCGATCGTTTCGAGTGGTAGGGAATCCGGCCGTCAATGGTGATTCATGGCCTCACAGATATAAACAACAATAACTCCGCTTCTATTCGTCGTATGCGAATCTGCGATATAGCAATTTTTAGCTTAAAACACGCCCCAACGAACCACCTTATACAGATCTGCGACGAACTTGCATAGTTTTGTCAAACATCGATCGTTTCGAGTGGAAAGCAATCCGGCCGTCAATGGTGATTCATGGCCTGACAGATATAAACAACTATAACTCCGCTTCTATTCGTCGAATGCAAATCTGCGACATAGCAATTTATAGCTTAAAACACGTCGCATCGACCCACCTTGTGCCGATCTGCGACGAACTTGCATAGTTTCGTCAAACATCGATCGTTTCGAGTGGTAGGCAATCCGGCCGTCAATGGTGATTCATGGCCTCACAGATATAAACAACAATAACTCCGCTTCTATTCGTCGTATGCAAATCTGCGACATAGCAATTTGTAGCTTAAAACACGTCACATCGACCCACCTTCTGCCGATCTGCGACGAACTTGCATGGTTTCGTCAAACGTCGATCGTTTCGAGTGGTAGGGAATCCGGCCGTCAATGGTGATTCATGGCCTCACAGATATAAACAACAATAACTCCGCTTCTATTCGTCGTATGCGAATCTGCGACATAGCAATTTTTAGCCTAAAACACGCCCCAATGAACCACCTTATACCGATCTGCGACGAACTTGCATAGTTTTGTCAAACATCGATCGTTTCGAGTGGAAAGCAATCCGGCCGTCAATGGTGATTCATGGCCTGACAGATATAAACAACTATAACTCCGCTTCTATTCGTCGAATGCAAATCTGCGACATAGCAATTTGTAGCTTAAAACACGTCACATCGACCCACCTTGTGCCGATCAGCGACGAACTTGCATGGTTTCGTCAAACGTCGATCGTTTCGAGTGGTAGGGAATCCGGCCGTCAATGGTGATTCATGGCCTCACAGATATAAACAACAATAACTCCGCTTCTATTCGTCGTATGCGAATCTGCGATATAGCAATTTTTAGCTTAAAACACGCCCCAACGAACCACCTTATACAGATCTGCGACGAACTTGCATAGTTTTGTCAAACATCGATCGTTTCGAGTGGAAAGCAATCCGGCCGTCAATGGTGATTCATGGCCTGACAGATATAAACAACTATAACTCCGCTTCTATTCGTCGAATGCAAATCTGCGACATAGCAATTTGTAGCTTAAAACACGTCACATCGACGCACCTTGTGCCGATCTGCGACGAACTTGCATAGTTTCGTCAAACATCGATCGTTTCGAGTGGTAGGCAATCCGGCCGTCAATGGTGATTCATGGCCTCACAGATATAAACAACAATAACTCCGCTTCTATTCGTCGTATGCAAATCTGCGACATAGCAATTTGTAGCTTAAAACACGTCACATCGACCCACCTTCTGCCGATCTGCGACGAACTTGCATGGTTTCGTCAAACGTCGATCGTTTCGAGTGGTAGGGAATCCGGCCGTCAATGGTGATTCATGGCCTCACAGATATAAACAACAATAACTCCGCTTCTATTCGTCGTATGCGAATCTGCGACATAGCAATTTTTAGCCTAAAACACACCCCAATGAACCACCTTATACCGATCTGCGACGAACTTGCATAGTTTTGTCAAACATTGATCGTTGCGAGTGGAAAGCAATCCGGCCGTCAATGGTGATTCATGGCCTGACAGATATAAACAACTATAACTCCGCTTCTATTCGTCGTACGCAAATCTGCGACATAACAATTTGTAGCTTAAAACACGTCACATCGACACACCTTGTGCCGATCTGGGACGAACTTGCATAGTTTCGTCAAACATCGATCGTGTGGAGTGGAAAGCAATCCGGCCGTCAATGGTGATTCATGGCCTCACAGATATAAACAACAATAACTCCGCTTCTATTCGTCGTATGCGAATCTGCGACCTAGCAATTTGTAGGTTAAAACACGCCCCAATGAACCACCTTATACCGATCTGCGACGAACTTGCATAGTTTCGTCAAACATCGATCGATTCTAACGGAAAGCAATCCGGCCGTCAATGGTGATTCATGGCCAGACAGATATAAACAACTATAACTCCGCTTCTATTCGTCGAATGCAAATCTGCGACGTAACAATTTGTAGCATAAAACACGGCCCAACGACCCACTTTATACCGATCTGCGACGAACTTGCATAGTTTTGTCAAACATCGATCGTTTGGAGTGGAAAGCAATCCGGCCGTCAATGGTGATTCATGGCCTCACAGATATAAACAACAATAACTCCGCTTCTATTCGTCGTATGCGAATCTGCGACCTAGCAATTTGTAGGTTAAAACACGCCCCAATGAACCACCTTATACCGATCTGCGACGAACTTGCATAGTTTCGTCAAACATCGATCGATTCTAACGGAAAGCAATCCGGCCGTCAATGGTGATTCATGGCCAGACAGATATAAACAACTATAACTCCGCTTCTATTCGTCGAATGCAAATCTGCGACGTAACAATTTGTAGCATAAAACACGGCCCAACGACCCACTTTATACCGATCTGCGACGAACTTGCATAGTTTTGTCAAACATCGATCGTTTTGAGTGGAAAGCAATCCGGCCGTCAATGGTGATTCATGGCCTGACAGATATAAACAACTATAACTCCGCTTCTATTCGTCGAATGCAAATCTGCGACATAGCAATTGGTAGCATAAGACACGTCACATCGACCCACCTTGTGCCGATCAGCGACGAACTTGCATGGTTTCGTCAAACGTCGATCGTTTCGAGTGGTAGGGAATTCGGCCGTCAATGGTGACTCATGGCCTCACAGATATAAACAACAATAACTCCGCTTCTATTCGTCGTATGCAAATCTGCGACATAGCAATTTGTAGCTTAAAACACGTCACATCGACCCACATTGTGCCGATCTGGGACGAACTTGCATAGTTTCGTCAAACATCGATCGTTTGGAGTGGAAAGCAATCCGGCCGTCAATGGTGATTCATGGCCTCACAGATATAAACAACAATAACTCCGCTTCTATACGTCGTATGCAAATCTGCGACATAGCGATTTATAGCATAAAACACGACTCAACGACCCACCATTTACCGATCTGCGACAAACTTGCATAGTTTCGTCAAACATCGATCGTTTCGAGTGGTAGGCAATCCGGCCGTCAATGGTGATTCATGGCCTCACAGATACAAACAATTATAACTCCGCTTCTATACGTCGTATGCGAATCTGCGACATAGCAATTTGTAGCTTAAAACACGCCCCAACGAACCACCTTATACCGATTTGCGACGAACTTGCATAGTTTCGTCAAACATCGATCGTTTCGAGTGGAAAGCAATCCGGCCGTCAATGGTGATTCATGGCCTCACAGATATAAACAATAATAACTCCGCTTCTATTCGTCGTATGCAAATCTGCGACATAGCAATTTGTAGCATAATACACGCCCCAACGAATCACCTTATACCGATCTGCGACGAACTTGCATAGTTTTGTCAGACATCGATCGTTTCGAGTGGAAAACAATCCGGCCGTCAATGGTGATTCATGGCCTGACAGATATAAACAACTATAACTCCGCTTCTATTCGTCGAATGCAAATCTGCGACATAGCAATTTGTAGCTTAAAACACGTCACATCGAACCACCTTGTGCCGATCTCCGACGAACTTGCATAGTTCGTCAAACGTCGATCGTTTCGAGTGGTAGGCAATCCGGCCGTCAATGGTGATTCATGGCCTCACAGATATAAACAACTATAACTCCGCTTCTATTCGTCGTATGCGAATATGAAACATAGCAATTTGTAGCTAAAAACACGTCACATCGACCCACCTTCTGCCGATCTGCGACGAACTTGCATGGTTTCGTCAAACGTCGATCGTTTCGAGTGGTAGGGAATCCGGCCGTCAATGGTGATTCATGGCCTCACAGATATAAACAACAATAACTCCGCTTCTATTCGTCGTATGCGAATCTGCGACATAGCAATTTTTAGCCTAAAACACACCCCAATGAACCACCTTATACCGATCTGCGACAAACTTGCATAGTTTTGTCAAACATTGATCGTTGCGAGTGGAAAGCAATCCGGCCGTCAATGGTGATTCATGGCCTGACAGATATAAACAACTATAACTCCGCTTCTATTCGTCGTATGCAAATCTGCGACATAGCAATTTGTAGCTTAAAACACGTCACATCGACCCACCTTGTGCCGATCTGGGACGAACTTGCATAGTTTCGTCAAACATCGATCGTTTGGAGTGGAAAGCAATCCGGCCGTCAATGGTGATTCATGGCCTCACAGATATAAACAACTATAACTCCGCTTCTATTCGTCGAATGCAAATCTGCGACGTAACAATTTGTAGCATAAAACACGGCCCAACGACCCACTTTATACCGATCTGCGACGAACTTGCATAGTTTTGTCAAACATCGATCGTTTCGAGTGGTAGGCAATCCGGCCGTCAATGGTGATTCATGGCCTCACAGATATAAACAACAATAACTCCGCATCTATTCGTCGTATGCAAATCTGCGACATAGCAATTTGTAGCTTAAAACACGTCACATCGACCCACCTTCTGCCGATCTGCGACGAACTTGCATGGTTTCGTCAAACGTCGATCGTTTCGAGTGGTAGGGAATCCGGCCGTCAATGGTGATTCATGGCCTCACAGATATAAACAACAATAACTCCGCTTCTATTCGTCGTATGCGAATCTGCGACATAGCAATTTTTAGCCTAAAACACGCCCCAATGAACCACCTTATACCGATCTGCGACGAACTTGCATAGTTTTGTCAAACATCGATCGTTTCGAGTGGAAAGCAATCCGGCCGTCAATGGTGATTCATGGCCTGACAGATATAAACAACTATAACTCCGCTTCTATTCGTCGAATGCAAATCTGCGACATAGCAATTTGTAGCTTAAAACACGTCACATCGACCCACCTTGTGCCGATCAGCGACGAACTTGCATGGTTTCGTCAAACGTCGATCGTTTCGAGTGGTAGGGAATCCGGCCGTCAATGGTGATTCATGGCCTCACAGATATAAACAACAATAACTCCGCTTCTATTCGTCGTATGCGAATCTGCGATATAGCAATTTTTAGCTTAAAACACGCCCCAACGAACCACCTTATACAGATCTGCGACGAACTTGCATAGTTTTGTCAAACATCGATCGTTTCGAGTGGAAAGCAATCCGGCCGTCAATGGTGATTCATGGCCTGACAGATATAAACAACTATAACTCCGCTTCTATTCGTCGAATGCAAATCTGCGACATAGCAATTTGTAGCTTAAAACACGTCACATCGACGCACCTTGTGCCGATCTGCGACGAACTTGCATAGTTTCGTCAAACATCGATCGTTTCGAGTGGTAGGCAATCCGGCCGTCAATGGTGATTCATGGCCTCACAGATATAAACAACAATAACTCCGCTTCTATTCGTCGTATGCAAATCTGCGACATAGCAATTTGTAGCTTAAAACACGTCACATCGACCCACCTTATACCGATCTGCGACGAACTTGCATAGTTTCGTCAAACATCGATCGATTCTAACGGAAAGCAATCCGGCCGTCAATGGTGATTCATGGCCAGACAGATATAAACAACTATAACTCCGCTTCTATTCGTCGAATGCAAATCTGCGACGTAACAATTTGTAGCATAAAACACGGCCCAACGACCCACTTTATACCGATCTGCGACGAACTTGCATAGTTTTGTCAAACATCGATCGTTTTGAGTGGAAAGCAATCCGGCCGTCAATGGTGATTCATGGCCTGACAGATATAAACAACTATAACTCCGCTTCTATTCGTCGAATGCAAATCTGCGACATAGCAATTTGTAGCATAAAACACGTCACATCGACCCACCTTGTGCCGATCAGCGACGAACTTGCATGGTTTCGTCAAACGTCGATCGTTTCGAGTGGTAGGGAATCCGGCCGTCAATGGTGACTCATGGCCTCACAGATATAAACAACTATAACTCCGCTTCTATTCGTCGTACGCAAATCTGCGACATAACAATTTGTAGCTTAAAACACGTCACATCGACACACCTTGTGCCGATCTGGGACGAACTTGCATAGTTTCGTCAAACATCGATCGTTTGGAGTGGAAAGCAATCCGGCCGTCAATGGTGATTCATGGCCTCACAGATATAAACAACAATAACTCCGCTTCTATTCGTCGTATGCGAATCTGCGACCTAGCAATTTGTAGGTTAAAACACGCCCCAATGAACCACCTTATACCGATCTGCGACGAACTTGCATAGTTTCGTCAAACATCGATCGATTCTAACGGAAAGCAATCCGGCCGTCAATGGTGATTCATGGCCAGACAGATATAAACAACTATAACTCCGCTTCTATTCGTCGAATGCAAATCTGCGACGTAACAATTTGTAGCATAAAACACGGCCCAACGACCCACTTTATACCGATCTGCGACGAACTTGCATAGTTTTGTCAAACATCGATCGTTTTGAGTGGAAAGCAATCCGGCCGTCAATGGTGATTCATGGCCTGACAGATATAAACAACTATAACTCCGCTTCTATTCGTCGAATGCAAATCTGCGACATAGCAATTGGTAGCATAAGACACGTCACATCGACCCACCTTGTGCCGATCAGCGACGAACTTGCATGGTTTCGTCAAACGTCGATCGTTTCGAGTGGTAGGGAATCCGGCCGTCAATGGTGACTCATGGCCTCACAGATATAAACAACAATAACTCCGCTTCTATTCGTCGTATGCAAATCTGCGACATAGCAATTTGTAGCTTAAAACACGTCACATCGACCCACATTGTGCCGATCTGGGACGAACTTGCATAGTTTCGTCAAACATCGATCGTTTGGAGTGGAAAGCAATCCGGCCGTCAATGGTGATTCATGGCCTCACAGATATAAACAACAATAACTCCGCTTCTATACGTCGTATGCAAATCTGCGACATAGCGATTTATAGCATAAAACACGACTCAACGACCCACCATTTACCGATCTGCGACAAACTTGCATAGTTTCGTCAAACATCGATCGTTTCGAGTGGTAGGCAATCCGGCCGTCAATGGTGATTCATGGCCTCACAGATACAAACAATTATAACTCCGCTTCTATACGTCGTATGCGAATCTGCGACATAGCAATTTGTAGCTTAAAACACGCCCCAACGAACCACCTTATACCGATTTGCGACGAACTTGCATAGTTTCGTCAAACATCGATCGTTTCGAGTGGAAAGCAATCCGGCCGTCAATGGTGATTCATGGCCTCACAGATATAAACAATAATAACTCCGCTTCTATTCGTCGTATGCAAATCTGCGACATAGCAATTTGTAGCATAATACACGCCCCAACGAATCACCTTATACCGATCTGCGACGAACTTGCATAGTTTTGTCAGACATCGATCGTTTCGAGTGGAAAACAATCCGGCCGTCAATGGTGATTCATGGCCTGACAGATATAAACAACTATAACTCCGCTTCTATTCGTCGAATGCAAATCTGCGACATAGCAATTTGTAGCTTAAAACACGTCACATCGAACCACCTTGTGCCGATCTCCGACGAACTTGCATAGTTCGTCAAACGTCGATCGTTTCGAGTGGTAGGCAATCCGGCCGTCAATGGTGATTCATGGCCTCACAGATATAAACAACTATAACTCCGCTTCTATTCGTCGTATGCGAATATGAAACATAGCAATTTGTAGCTAAAAACACGTCACATCGACCCACCTTCTGCCGATCTGCGACGAACTTGCATGGTTTCGTCAAACGTCGATCGTTTCGAGTGGTAGGGAATCCGGCCGTCAATGGTGATTCATGGCCTCACAGATATAAACAACAATAACTCCGCTTCTATTCGTCGTATGCGAATCTGCGACATAGCAATTTTTAGCCTAAAACACACCCCAATGAACCACCTTATACCGATCTGCGACAAACTTGCATAGTTTTGTCAAACATTGATCGTTGCGAGTGGAAAGCAATCCGGCCGTCAATGGTGATTCATGGCCTGACAGATATAAACAACTATAACTCCGCTTCTATTCGTCGTATGCAAATCTGCGACATAGCAATTTGTAGCTTAAAACACGTCACATCGACCCACATTGTGCCGATCTGGGACGAACTTGCATAGTTTCGTCAAACATCGATCGTTTGGAGTGGAAAGCAATCCGGCCGTCAATGGTGATTCATGGCCTCACAGATATAAACAACTATAACTCCGCTTCTATTCGTCGAATGCAAATCTGCGACGTAACAATTTGTAGCATAAAACACGGCCCAACGACCCACTTTATACCGATCTGCGACGAACTTGCATAGTTTTGTCAAACATCGATCGTTTCGAGTGGTAGGCAATCCGGCCGTCAATGGTGATTCATGGCCTCACAGATATAAACAACAATAACTCCGCATCTATTCGTCGTATGCAAATCTGCGACATAGCAATTTGTAGCTTAAAACACGTCACATCGACCCACCTTGTGCCGATCTGGGACGAACTTGCATAGTTTCGTCAAACATCGATCGTTTGGAGTGGAAAGCAATCCGGCCGTCAATGGTGATTCATGGCCTCACAGATATAAACAACAATAACTCCGCTTCTATACGTCGTATGCAAATCTGCGACATAGCAATTTGTAGGTTAAAACACGCCCCAATGAACCACCTTATACCGATCTGCGACGAACTTGCATAGTTTCGTCAAACATCGATCGATTCTAGTGGAAAGCAATCCGGCCGTCAATGGTGATTCATGGCCAGACAGATATAAACAACTATAACTCCGCTTCTATTCGCCGTATGCAAATCTGCGACGTAGAAATTTGTAGCATAAAACACGTCACATCGAACCACCTTATACCGATCTGCGACGAACTTGCATAGTTTTGTCAAACATCGATCGTTTCGAGTGGAAAGCAATCCGGCCGTCAATGGTGATTCATGGCCTCACAGATATAAACAACTATAACTCCGCTTCTATTCGCCGTATGCAAATCTGCGACGTAGCAATTTGTAGCATAAAACACGTCCCATCGAACCACCTTATACCGATCTTCGACGAACTTGCATAGTTTTGTCAAACATCGATCGTTTCGAGTGGAAAGCAATCCGGCCGTCAATGGTGATTCATGGCCTGACAGATATAAACAACTATAACTCCGCTTCTATTCGTCGTATGCAAATCTGCGACATAGCAATTTGTAGCTTAAAACACGTCACATCGACCCACCTTGTGCCGATCTGGGACGAACTTGCATAGTTTCGTCAAACATCGATCGTTTGGAGTGGAAAGCAATCCGGCCGTCAATGGTGATTCATGGCCTCACAGATATAAACAACAATAACTCCGCTTCTATACGTCGTATGCAAATCTGCGACATAGCAATTTGTAGGTTAAAACACGCCCCAATGAACCACCTTATACCGATCTGTGACGAACTTGCATAGTTTCGTCAAACATCGATCGATTCTAGTGGAAAGCAATCCGGCCGTCAATGGTGATTCATGGCCTCACAGATATAAACAACAATAACTCCGCTTCTATACGTCGTATGCAAATCTGCGACATAGCAATTTGTAGGTTAAAACACGCCCCAATGAACCACCTTATACCGATCTGCGACGAACTTGCATAGTTTCGGCAAACATCGATCGTTTCGAGTGGTAGGCAATCCGGCCGTCAATGGTGATTCATGGCCTCACAGATATAAACAACAATAACTCCGCTTCTATTCGTCGTATGCGAATCTGCGACATAGCAATTTTTAGCCTAAAACACACCCCAATGAACCACCTTATACCGATCTGCGACGAACTTGCATAGTTTTGTCAAACATTGATCGTTGCGAGTGGAAAGCAATCCGGCCGTCAATGGTGATTCATGGCCTGACAGATATAAACAACTATAACTCCGCTTCTATTCGTCGTACGCAAATCTGCGACATAACAATTTGTAGCTTAAAACACGTCACATCGACACACCTTGTGCCGATCTGGGACGAACTTGCATAGTTTCGTCAAACATCGATCGTTTGGAGTGGAAAGCAATCCGGCCGTCAATGGTGATTCATGGCCTCACAGATATAAACAACAATAACTCCGCTTCTATTCGTCGTATGCGAATCTGCGACCTAGCAATTTGTAGGTTAAAACACGCCCCAATGAACCACCTTATACCAATCTGCGACGAACTTGCATAGTTTCGTCAAACATCGATCGATTCTAACGGAAAGCAATCCGGCCGTCAATGGTGATTCATGGCCAGACAGATATAAACAACTATAACTCCGCTTCTATTCGTCGAATGCAAATCTGCGACGTAACAATTTGTAGCATAAAACACGGCCCAACGACCCACTTTATACCGATCTGCGACGAACTTGCATAGTTTTGTCAAACATCGATCGTTTTGAGTGGAAAGCAATCCGGCCGTCAATGGTGATTCATGGCCTGACAGATATAAACAACTATAACTCCGCTTCTATTCGTCGAATGCAAATCTGCGACATAGCAATTTGTAGCATAAAACACGTCACATCGACCCACCTTGTGCCGATCAGCGACGAACTTGCATGGTTTCGTCAAACGTCGATCGTTTCGAGTGGTAGGGAATCCGGCCGTCAATGGTGACTCATGGCCTCACAGATATAAACAACTATAACTCCGCTTCTATTCGTCGTACGCAAATCTGCGACATAACAATTTGTAGCTTAAAACACGTCACATCGACACACCTTGTGCCGATCTGGGACGAACTTGCATAGTTTCGTCAAACATCGATCGTTTGGAGTGGAAAGCAATCCGGCCGTCAATGGTGATTCATGGCCTCACAGATATAAACAACAATAACTCCGCTTCTATTCGTCGTATGCGAATCTGCGACCTAGCAATTTGTAGGTTAAAACACGCCCCAATGAACCACCTTATACCGATCTGCGACGAACTTGCATAGTTTCGTCAAACATCGATCGATTCTAACGGAAAGCAATCCGGCCGTCAATGGTGATTCATGGCCAGACAGATATAAACAACTATAACTCCGCTTCTATTCGTCGAATGCAAATCTGCGACATAGCAATTTGTAGCTTAAAACACGTCACATCGAACCACCTTGTGCCGATCTCCGACGAACTTGCATAGTTCGTCAAACGTCGATCGTTTCGAGTGGTAGGCAATCCGGCCGTCAATGGTGATTCATGGCCTCACAGATATAAACAACTATAACTCCGCTTCTATTCGTCGTATGCGAATATGAAACATAGCAATTTGTAGCTAAAAACACGTCACATCGACCCACCTTCTGCCGATCTGCGACGAACTTGCATGGTTTCGTCAAACGTCGATCGTTTCGAGTGGTAGGGAATCCGGCCGTCAATGGTGATTCATGGCCTCACAGATATAAACAACAATAACTCCGCTTCTATTCGTCGTATGCGAATCTGCGACATAGCAATTTTTAGCCTAAAACACACCCCAATGAACCACCTTATACCGATCTGCGACGAACTTGCATAGTTTTGTCAAACATTGATCGTTGCGAGTGGAAAGCAATCCGGCCGTCAATGGTGATTCATGGCCTGACAGATATAAACAACTATAACTCCGCTTCTATTCGTCGTATGCAAATCTGCGACATAGCAATTTGTAGCTTAAAACACGTCACATCGACCCACCTTGTGCCGATCTGCGACGAACTTGCATAGTTTCGTCAAACATCGATCGTTTGGAGTGGAAAGCAATCCGGCCGTCAATGGTGATTCATGGCCTCACAGATATAAACAACTATAACTCCGCTTCTATTCGTCGAATGCAAATCTGCGACGTAACAATTTGTAGCATAAAACACGGCCCAACGACCCACTTTATACCGATCTGCGACGAACTTGCACAGTTTTGTCAAACATCGATCGTTTCGAGTGGTAGGCAATCCGGCCGTCAATGGTGATTCATGGCCTCACAGATATAAACAACAATAACTCCGCATCTATTCGTCGTATGCAAATCTGCGACATAGCAATTTGTAGCTTAAAACACGTCACATCGACCCACCTTGTGCCGATCTGGGACGAACTTGCATAGTTTCGTCAAACATCGATCGTTTGGAGTGGAAAGCAATCCGGCCGTCAATGGTGATTCATGGCCTCACAGATATAAACAACAATAACTCCGCTTCTATACGTCGTATGCAAATCTGCGACATAGCAATTTGTAGGTTAAAACACGCCCCAATGAACCACCTTATACCGATCTGCGACGAACTTGCATAGTTTCGTCAAACATCGATCGATTCTAGTGGAAAGCAATCCGGCCGTCAATGGTGATTCATGGCCAGACAGATATAAACAACTATAACTCCGCTTCTATTCGCCGTATGCAAATCTGCGACGTAGAAATTTGTAGCATAAAACACGTCACATCGAACCACCTTATACCGATCTGCGACGAACTTGCATAGTTTTGTCAAACATCGATCGTTTCGAGTGGAAAGCAATCCGGCCGTCAATGGTGATTCATGGCCTCACAGATATAAACAACTATAACTCCGCTTCTATTCGCCGTATGCAAATCTGCGACGTAGCAATTTGTAGCATAAAACACGTCCCATCGAACCACCTTATACCGATCTTCGACGAACTTGCATAGTTTTGTCAAACATCGATCGTTTCGAGTGGAAAGCAATCCGGCGGTCAATGGTGATTCATGGCCTGACAGATATAAACAACTATAACTCCGCTTCTATTCGTCGTATGCAAATCTGCGACATAGCAATTTGTAGCTTAAAACACGTCACATCGACCCACCTTGTGCCGATCTGGGACGAACTTGCATAGTTTCGTCAAACATCGATCGTTTGGAGTGGAAAGCAATCCGGCCGTCAATGGTGATTCATGGCCTCACAGATATAAACAACAATAACTCCGCTTCTATACGTCGTATGCAAATCTGCGACATAGCAATTTGTAGGTTAAAACACGCCCCAATGAACCACCTTATACCGATCTGTGACGAACTTGCATAGTTTCGTCAAACATCGATCGATTCTAGCGGAAAGCAATCCGGCCGTCAATGGTGATTCATGGCCTCACAGATATAAACAACAATAACTCCGCTTCTATTCGTCGTATGCAAATCTGCGACATAGCAATTTGTAGCTTAAAACACGCCTCAACGAACCACCTTATACCGATCTGCGACGAACTTGCATAGTTTTGTCAAACATCGATCGTTTCGAGTGGAAAGCAATCCGGCCGTCAATGGTGATTCATGGACTCACAGATATAAACAACTATAACTCCGCTTCTATTCGCCGTATGCAAATCTGCGACGTAGGAATTTGTAGCATAAAACACGTCACATCGAACCACCTTATACCGATCTGCGACGAACTTGCATAGTTTTGTCAAACATCGATCGTTTCGAGTGGAAAGCAATCCGGCCGTCAATGGTGATTCATGGCCTGACAGATATAAACAACTACAACTCCGCTTCTATTCGTCGAATGCAAATCTGCGACATAGCAATTTGTAGCCTAAAACACGTCACATCGACCCACCTTGTGCCGATCTGCGACGAACTTGCATAGTTTCGCCAAACATCGATCGTTTCGAGTGGTAGGCAATCCGGCCGTCAATGGTGATTCATGGCCTCACAGATATAAACAACAATAACTCCGCTTCTATTCGTCGTATGCAAATCTGCGACATAGCAATTTGTAGCTTAAAACACGTCACATCGACCCACCTTGTGCCGATCTGGGACGAACTTGCATAGTTACGGCAAACATCGATCGTTCCGAGTGGAAAGCAATCCGGCCGTCAATGGTGATTCATGGCCTCACAGATATAAACAACAATAACTCCGCTTCTATTCGTCGTATGCGAATCTGCGACATAGCAATTTTTAGCCTAAAACACGCCCCAATGAACCACCTTATACCGATCTGCGACGAACTTGCATAGTTTTGTCAAACATCGATCGTTTCGAGTGGAAAGCAATCCGGCCGTCAATGGTGATTCATGGCCTGACAGATATAAACAACTATAACTCCGCTTCTATTCGTCGAATGCAAATCTGCGACATAGCAATTTGTAGCTTAAAACACGTCACATCGACCCACCTTGTGCCGATCAGCGACGAACTTGCATGGTTTCGTCAAACGTCGATCGTTTCGAGTGGTAGGGAATCCGGCCGTCAATGGTGATTCATGGCCTCACAGATATAAACAACAATAACTCCGCTTCTATTCGTCGTATGCGAATCTGCGATATAGCAATTTTTAGCTTAAAACACGCCCCAACGAACCACCTTATACAGATCTGCGACGAACTTGCATAGTTTTGTCAAACATCGATCGTTTCGAGTGGAAAGCAATCCGGCCGTCAATGGTGATTCATGGCCTGACAGATATAAACAACTATAACTCCGCTTCTATTCGTCGAATGCAAATCTGCGACATAGCAATTTGTAGCTTAAAACACGTCACATCGACCCACCTTGTGCCGATCTGCGACGAACTTGCATAGTTTCGTCAAACATCGATCGTTTCGAGTGGTAGGCAATCCGGCCGTCAATGGTGATTCATGGCCTCACAGATATAAACAACAATAACTCCGCTTCTATTCGTCGTATGCAAATCTGCGACATAGCAATTTGTAGCTTAAAACACGTCACATCGACCCACCTTCTGCCGATCTGCGACGAACTTGCATGGTTTCGTCAAACGTCGATCGTTTCGAGTGGTAGGGAATCCGGCCGTCAATGGTGATTCATGGCCTCACAGATATAAACAACAATAACTCCGCTTCTATTCGTCGTATGCGAATCTGCGACATAGCAATTTTTAGCCTAAAACACGCCCCAATGAACCACCTTATACCGATCTGCGACGAACTTGCATAGTTTTGTCAAACATCGATCGTTTCGAGTGGAAAGCAATCCGGCCGTCAATGGTGATTCATGGCCTGACAGATATAAACAACTATAACTCCGCTTCTATTCGTCGAATGCAAATCTGCGACATAGCAATTTGTAGCTTAAAACACGTCACATCGACCCACCTTGTGCCGATCAGCGACGAACTTGCATGGTTTCGTCAAACGTCGATCGTTTCGAGTGGTAGGGAATCCGGCCGTCAATGGTGATTCATGGCCTCACAGATATAAACAACAATAACTCCGCTTCTATTCGTCGTATGCAAATCTGCGACATAGCAATTTGTAGCTTAAAACACGTCACATCGACCCACCTTCTGCCGATCTGCGACAAACTTGCATGGTTTCGTCAAACGTCGATCGTTTCGAGTGGTAGGGAATCCGGCCGTCAATGGTGATTCATGGCCTCACAGATATAAACAACAATAACTCCGCTTCTATTCGTCGTATGCGAATCTGCGACATAGCAATTTTTAGCCTAAAACACACCCCAATGAACCACCTTATACCGATCTGCGACGAACTTGCATAGTTTTGTCAAACATTGATCGTTGCGAGTGGAAAGCAATCCGGCCGTCAATGGTGATTCATGGCCTGACAGATATAAACAACTATAACTCCGCTTCTATTCGTCGTATGCAAATCTGCGACATAACAATTTGTAGCTTAAAACACGTCACATCGACACACCTTGTGCCGATCTGGGACGAACTTGCATAGTTTCGTCAAACATCGATCGTTTGGAGTGGAAAGCAATCCGGCCGTCAATGGTGATTCATGGCCTCACAGATATAAACAACAATAACTCCGCTTCTATTCGTCGTATGCGAATCTGCGACCTAGCAATTTGTAGGTTAAAACACGCCCCAATGAACCACCTTATACCGATCTGCGACGAACTTGCATAGTTTCGTCAAACATCGATCGATTCTAATGGAAAGCAATCCGGCCGTCAATGGTGATTCATGGCCAGACAGATACAAACAACTATAACTCCGCTTCTATTCGTCGAATGCAAATCTGCGACGTAACAATTTGTAGCATAAAACACGGCCCAACGACCCACTTTATACCGATCTGCGACGAACTTGCATAGTTTTGCCAAACATCGATCGTTTTGAGTGGAAAGCAATCCGGCCGTCAATGGTGATTCATGGCCTGACAGATATAAACAACTATAACTCCGCTTCTATTCGTCGAATGCAAATCTGCGACATAGCAATTTGTAGCATAAAACACGTCACATCGACCCACCTTGTGCCGATCAGCGACGAACTTGCATGGTTTCGTCAAACGTCGATCGTTTCGAGTGGTAGGGAATCCGGCCGTCAATGGTGACTCATGGCCTCACAGATATAAACAACAATAACTCCGCTTCTATTCGTCGTATGCAAATCTGCGACATAGCAATTTGTAGCTTAAAACACGTCACATCGACCCACATTGTGCCGATCTGGGACGAACTTGCATAGTTTCGTCAAACATCGATCGTTTGGAGTGGAAAGCAATCCGGCCGTCAATGGTGATTCATGGCCTCACAGATATAAACAACAATAACTCCGCTTCTATACGTCGTATGCAAATCTGCGACATAGCGATTTATAGCATAAAACACGACCCAACGACCCACCATTTACCGATCTGCGACAAACTTGCATAGTTTCGTCAAACATCGATCGTTTCGAGTGGTAGGCAATCCGGCCGTCAATGGTGATTCATGGCCTCACAGATACAAACAATTATAACTCCGCTTCTATACGTCGTATGCGAATCTGCGACATAGCAATTTGTAGCTTAAAACACGTCACATCGACCCACCTTCTGCCGATCTGCGACGAACTTGCATGGTTTCGTCAAACGTCGATCGTTTCGAGTGGTAGGGAATCCGGCCGTCAATGGTGATTCATGGCCTCACAGATATAAACAACAATAACTCCGCTTCTATTCGTCGTATGCGAATCTGCGACATAGCAATTTTTAGCCTAAAACACGCCCCAATGAACCACCTTATACCGATCTGCGACGAACTTGCATAGTTTTGTCAAACATCGATCGTTTCGAGTGGAAAGCAATCCGGCCGTCAATGGTGATTCATGGCCTGACAGATATAAACAACTATAACTCCGCTTCTATTCGTCGAATGCAAATCTGCGACATAGCAATTTGTAGCTTAAAACACGTCACATCGACCCACCTTGTGCCGATCAGCGACGAACTTGCATGGTTTCGTCAAACGTCGATCGTTTCGAGTGGTAGGGAATCCGGCCGTCAATGGTGATTCATGGCCTCACAGATATAAACAACAATAACTCCGCTTCTATTCGTCGTATGCGAATCTGCGATATAGCAATTTTTAGCTTAAAACACGCCCCAACGAACCACCTTATACAGATCTGCGACGAACTTGCATAGTTTTGTCAAACATCGATCGTTTCGAGTGGTAGGCAATCCGGCCGTCAGTGGTGATTCATGGCCTCACAGATATAAACAACAATAACTCCGCTTCTATTCGTCGTATGCGAATCTGCGACATAGCAATTTTTAGCCTAAAACACACCCCAATGAACCACCTTATACCGATCTGCGACGAACTTGCATAGTTTTGTCAAACATCGATCGTTTCGAGTGGAAAGCAATCCGGCCGTCAATGGTGATTCATGGCCTCACAGATGTAAACAACTATAACTCCGCTTCTATTCGTCGTATGCGAATCTGCGACCTAGCAATTTGTAGGTTAAAACACGCCCCAATAAACCACCATATACCGATCTGCGACGAACTTGCATAGTTTCGTCAAACATCGATCGTTTCGAGTGGTAGGCAATCCGGCCGTCAATGGTGATTCATGGCCTCACAGATATAAACAACAATAACTCCGCTTCTATTCGTCGTATGCGAATCTGCGACATAGCAATTTTTAGCCTAAAACACACCCCAATGAACCACCTTATACCGATCTGCGACGAACTTGCATAGTTTTGTCAAACATCGATCGTTTCGAGTGGAAAGCAATCCGGCCGTCAATGGTGATTCATGGCCTGACAGATATAAACAACTATAACTCCGCTTCTATTCGTCGTATGCAAATCTGCGACATAGCAATTTGTAGCTTAAAACACGTCACATCGACCCACATTGTGCCGATCTGGGACGAACTTGCATAGTTTCGTCAAACATCGATCGTTTGGAGTGGAAAGCAATCCGGCCGTCAATGGTGATTCATGGCCTCACAGATATAAACAACAATAACTCCGCTTCTATACGTCGTATGCAAATCTGCGACATAGCGATTTATAGCATAAAACACGACCCAACGACCCACCATTTACCGATCTGCGACAAACTTGCATAGTTTCGTCAAACATCGATCGTTTCGAGTGGTAGGCAATCCGGCCGTCAATGGTGATTCATGGCCTCACAGATACAAACAATTATAACTCCGCTTCTATACGTCGTATGCGAATCTGCGACATAGCAATTTGTAGCTTAAAACACGCCCCAACGAACCACCTTATACCGATTTGCGACGGACTTGCATAGTTTCGTCAAACATCGATCGTTTCGAGTGGAAAGCAATCCGGCCGTCAATGGTGATTCATGGCCTCACAGATATAAACAACAATAACTCCGCTTCTATTCGTCGTATGCAAATCTGCGACATAGCAATTTGTAGCATAAAACACGCCCCAACGAATCACCTTATACCGATCTGCGACGAACTTGCATAGTTTTGTCAGACATCGATCGTTTCGAGTGGAAAACAATCCGGCCGTCAATGGTGATTCATGGCCTGACAGATATAAACAACTATAACTCCGCTTCTATTCGTCGAATGCAAATCTGCGACATAGCAATTTGTAGCTTAAAACCCGTCACATCGAACCACCTTGTGCCGATCTGCGACGAACTTGCATAGTTCGTCAAACGTCGATCGTTTCGAGTGGTAGGCAATCCGGCCGTCAATGGTGATTCATGGCCTCACAGATATAAACAACAATAACTCCGCTTCTATTCGTCGTATGCGAATCTGCGACATAGCAATTTTTAGCCTAAAACACACCCCAATGAACCACCTTATACCGATCTGCGACGAACTTGCATAGTTTTGTCAAACATTGATCGTTGCGAGTGGAAAGCAATCCGGCCGTCAATGGTGATTCATGGCCTGACAGATATAAACAACTATAACTCCGCTTCTATTCGTCGTATGCAAATCTGCGACATAACAATTTGTAGCTTAAAACACGTCACATCGACACACCTTGTGCCGTTCTGGGACGAACTTGCATAGTTTCGTCAAACTTCGATCGTTTGGAGTGGAAAGCAATCCGGCCGTCAATGGTGATTCATGGCCTCACAGATATAAACAACAATAACTCCGCTTCTATTCGTCGTATGCGAATCTGCGACCTAGCAATTTGTAGCTTAAAACACGCCCCAATGAACCACCTTATACCGAACTGCGACGAACTTGCATAGTTTCGTCAAACATCGATCGATTCTAATGGAAAGCAATCCGGCCGTCAATGGTGATTCATGGCCAGACAGATATAAACAACTATAACTCCGCTTCTATTCGTCGAATGCAAATCTGCGACGTAACAATTTGTAGCATAAAACACGGCCCAACGACCCACTTTATACCGATCTGCGACGAACTTGCATAGTTTTGTCAAACATCGATCGTTTTGAGTGGAAAGCAATCCGGCCGTCAATGGTGATTCATGGCTTGACAGATATAAACAACTATAACTCCGCTTCTATTCGTCGAATGCAAATCTGCGACATAGCAATTTGTAGCATAAAACACGTCACATAGACCCACCTTGTGCCGATCAGCGACGAACTTGCATGGTTTCGTCAAACGTCGATCGTTTCGAGTGGTAGGGAATCCGGCCGTCAATGGTGACTCATGGCCTCACAGATATAAACAACAATAACTCCGCTTCTATTCGTCGTATGCAAATCTGCGACATAGCAATTTGTAGCTTAAAACACGTCACATCGACCCACATTGTGCCGATCTGGGACGAACTTGCATAGTTTCGTCAAACATCGATCGTTTGGAGTGGAAAGCAATCCGGCCGTCAATGGTGATTCATGGCCTCACAGATATAAACAACAATAACTCCGCTTCTATACGTCGTATGCAAATCTGCGACATAGCGATTTATAGCATAAAACACGACCCAACGACCCACCATTTACCGATCTGCGACAAACTTGCATAGTTTCGTCAAACATCGATCGTTTCGAGTGGTAGGCAATCCGGCCGTCAATGGTGATTCATGGCCTCACAGATACAAACAATTATAACTCCGCTTCTATACGTCGTATGCGAATCTGCGACATAGCAATTTGTAGCTTAAAACACGCCCCAACGAACCACCTTATACCGATTTGCGACGGACTTGCATAGTTTCGTCAAACATCGATCGTTTCGAGTGGAAAGCAATCCGGCCGTCAATGGTGATTCATGGCCTCACAGATATAAACAACAATAACTCCGCTTCTATACGTCGTATGCAAATCTGCGACATAGCGATTTATAGCATAAAACACGACCCAACGACCCACCATTTACCGATCTGCGACAAACTTGCATAGTTTCGTCAAACATCGATCGTTTCGAGTGGTAGGCAATCCGGCCGTCAATGGTGATTCATGGCCTCACAGATACAAACAATTATAACTCCGCTTCTATACGTCGTATGCGAATCTGCGACATAGCAATTTGTAGCTTAAAACACGTCACATCGACCCACCTTGTGCCGATCTGCGACGAACTTGCATAGTTTCGTCAAACATCGATCGTTTCGAGTGGTAGGCAATCCGGCCGTCAATGGTGATTCATGGCCTCACAGATATAAACAACAATAACTCCGCTTCTATTCGTCGTATGCAAATCTGCGACATAGCAATTTGTAGCTTAAAACACGTCACATCGACCCACCTTCTGCCGATCTGCGACAAACTTGCATGGTTTCGTCAAACGTCGATCGTTTCGAGTGGTAGGGAATCCGGCCGTCAATGGTGATTCATGGCCTCACAGATATAAACAACAATAACTCCGCTTCTATTCGTCGTATGCGAATCTGCGACATAGCAATTTTTAGCCTAAAACACACCCCAATGAACCACCTTATACCGATCTGCGACGAACTTGCATAGTTTTGTCAAACATTGATCGTTGCGAGTGGAAAGCAATCCGGCCGTCAATGGTGATTCATGGCCTGACAGATATAAACAACTATAACTCCGCTTCTATTCGTCGTATGCAAATCTGCGACATAACAATTTGTAGCTTAAAACACGTCACATCGACACACCTTGTGCCGATCTGGGACGAACTTGCATAGTTTCGTCAAACATCGATCGTTTGGAGTGGAAAGCAATCCGGCCGTCAATGGTGATTCATGGCCTCACAGATATAAACAACAATAACTCCGCTTCTATTCGTCGTATGCGAATCTGCGACCTAGCAATTTGTAGGTTAAAACACGCCCCAATGAACCACCTTATACCGATCTGCGACGAACTTGCATAGTTTCGTCAAACATCGATCGATTCTAATGGAAAGCAATCCGGCCGTCAATGGTGATTCATGGCCAGACAGATATAAACAACTATAACTCCGCTTCTATTCGTCGAATGCAAATCTGCGACGTAACAATTTGTAGCATAAAACACGGCCCAACGACCCACTTTATACCGATCTGCGACGAACTTGCATAGTTTTGTCAAACAACGATCGTTTTGAGTGGAAAGCAATCCGGCCGTCAATGGTGATTCATGGCCTGACAGATATAAACAACTATAACTCCGCTTCTATTCGTCGAATGCAAATCTGCGACATAGCAATTTGTAGCATAAAACACGTCACATCGACCCACCTTGTGCCGATCAGCGACGAACTTGCATGGTTTCGTCAAACGTCGATCGTTTCGAGTGGTAGGGAATCCGGCCGTCAATGGTGACTCATGGCCTCACAGATATAAACAACAATAACTCCGCTTCTATTCGTCGTATGCAAATCTGCGACATAGCAATTTGTAGCTTAAAACACGTCACATCGACCCACATTGTGCCGATCTGGGACGAACTTGCATAGTTTCGTCAAACATCGATCGTTTGGAGTGGAAAGCAATCCGGCCGTCAATGGTGATTCATGGCCTCACAGATATAAACAACAATAACTCCGCTTCTATACGTCGTATGCAAATCTGCGACATAGCGATTTATAGCATAAAACACGACCCAACGACCCACCATTTACCGATCTGCGACAAACTTGCATAGTTTCGTCAAACATCGATCGTTTCGAGTGGTAGGCAATCCGGCCGTCAATGGTGATTCATGGCCTCACAGATACAAACAATTATAACTCCGCTTCTATACGTCGTATGCGAATCTGGGACATAGCAATTTGTAGCTTAAAACACGCCCCAACGAACCACCTTATACCGATTTGCGACGAACTTGCATAGTTTCGTCAAACATCGATCGTTTCGAGTGGAAAGCAATCCGGCCGTCAATGGTGATTCATGGCCTCACAGATATAAACAACAATAACTCCGCTTCTATTCGTCGTATGCAAATCTGCGACATAGCAATTTGTAGCATAAAACACGCCCCAACGAATCACCTTATACCGATCTGCGACGAACTTGCATAGTTTTGTCAGACATCGATCGTTTCGAGTGGTAGGCAATCCGGCCGTCAATGGTGATTCATGGCCTCACAGATATAAACAACAATAACTCCGCTTCTATTCGTCGTATGCAAATCTGCGACATAGCAATTTGTAGCTTAAAACACGTCACATCGACCCACCTTCTGCCGATCTGCGACGAACTTGCATGGTTTCGTCAAACGTCGATCGTTTCGAGTGGTAGGGAATCCGGCCGTCAATGGTGATTCATGGCCTCACAGATATAAACAACAATAACTCCGCTTCTATTCGTCGTATGCGAATCTGCGACATAGCAATTTTTAGCCTAAAACACGCCCCAATGAACCACCTTATACCGATCTGCGACGAACTTGCATAGTTTTGTCAAACATCGATCGTTTCGAGTGGAAAGCAATCCGGCCGTCAATGGTGATTCATGGCCTGGCAGATATAAACAACTATAACTCCGCTTCTATTCGTCGAATGCAAATCTGCGACATAGCAATTTGTAGCTTAAAACACGTCACATCGACCCACCTTGTGCCGATCAGCGACGAACTTGCATGGTTTCGTCAAACGTCGATCGTTTCGAGTGGTAGGGAATCCGGCCGTCAATGGTGATTCATGGCCTCACAGATATAAACAACAATAACTCCGCTTCTATTCGTCGTATGCGAATCTGCGATATAGCAATTTTTAGCTTAAAACACGCCCCAACGAACCACCTTATACAGATCTGCGACGAACTTGCATAGTTTTGTCAAACATCGATCGTTTCGAGTGGTAGGCAATCCGGCCGTCAATGGTGATTCATGGCCTCACAGATATAAACAACAATAACTCCGCTTCTATTCGTCGTATGCGAATCTGCGACATAGCAATTTTTAGCCTAAAACACACCCCAATGAACCACCTTATACCGATCTGCGACGAACTTGCATAGTTTTGTCAAACATCGATCGTTTCGAGTGGAAAGCAATCCGGCCGTCAATGGTGATTCATGGCCTCACAGATGTAAACAACTATAACTCCGCTTCTATTCGTCGTATGCGAATCTGCGACCTAGCAATTTGTAGGTTAAAACACGCCCCAATAAACCACCATATACCGATCTGCGACGAACTTGTATAGTTTCGTCAAACATCGATCGTTTCGAGTGGTAGGCAATCCGGCCGTCAATGGTGATTCATGGCCTCACAGATATAAACAACAATAACTCCGCTTCTATACGTCGTATGCAAATCTGCGACATAGCAATTTTTAGCCTAAAACACACCCCAATGAACCACCTTATACCGATCTGCGACGAACTTGCATAGTTTTGTCAAACATCGATCGTTTCGAGTGGAAAGCAATCCGGCCGTCAATGGTGATTCATGGCCTGACAGATATAAACAACTATAACTCCGCTTCTATTCGTCGTATGCAAATCTGCGACATAGCAATTTGTAGCTTAAAACACGTCACATCGACCCACATTGTGCCGATCTGGGACGAACTTGCATAGTTTCGTCAAACATCGATCGTTTGGAGTGGAAAGCAATCCGGCCGTCAATGGTGATTCATGGCCTCACAGATATAAACAACAATAACTCCGCTTCTATACGTCGTATGCAAATCTGCGACATAGCGATTTATAGCATAAAACACGACCCAACGACCCACCATTTACCGATCTGCGACAAACTTGCATAGTTTCGTCAAACATCGATCGTTTCGAGTGGTAGGCAATCCGGCCGTCAATGGTGATTCATGGCCTCACAGATACAAACAATTATAACTCCGCTTCTATACGTCGTATGCGAATCTGCGACATAGCAATTTGTAGCTTAAAACACGCCCCAACGAACCACCTTATACCGATTTGCGACGGACTTGCATAGTTTCGTCAAACATCGATCGTTTCGAGTGGAAAGCAATCCGGCCGTCAATGGTGATTCATGGCCTCACAGATATAAACAACAATAACTCCGCTTCTATTCGTCGTATGCAAATCTGCGACATAGCAATTTGTAGCATAAAACACGCCCCAACGAATCACCTTATACCGATCTGCGACGAACTTGCATAGTTTTGTCAGACATCGATCGTTTCGAGTGGAAAACAATCCGGCCGTCAATGGTGATTCATGGCCTGACAGATATAAACAACTATAACTCCGCTTCTATTCGTCGAATGCAAATCTGCGACATAGCAATTTGTAGCTTAAAACACGTCACATCGAACCACCTTGTGCCGATCTGCGACGAACTTGCATAGTTCGTCAAACGTCGATCGTTTCGAGTGGTAGGCAATCCGGCCGTCAATGGTGATTCATGGCCTCACAGATATAAACAACAATAACTCCGCTTCTATTCGTCGTATGCGAATCTGCGACATAGCAATTTTTAGCCTAAAACACACCCCAATGAACCACCTTATACCGATCTGCGACGAACTTGCATAGTTTTGTCAAACATTGATCGTTGCGAGTGGAAAGCAATCCGGCCGTCAATGGTGATTCATGGCCTGACAGATATAAACAACTATAACTCCGCTTCTATTCGTCGTATGCAAATCTGCGACATAACAATTTGTAGCTTAAAACACGTCACATCGACACACCTTGTGCCGATCTGGGACGAACTTGCATAGTTTCGTCAAACATCGATCGTTTGGAGTGGAAAGCAATCCGGCCGTCAATGGTGATTCATGGCCTCACAGATATAAACAACAATAACTCCGCTTCTATTCGTCGTATGCGAATCTGCGACCTAGCAATTTGTAGGTTAAAACACGCCCCAATGAACCACCTTATACCGAACTGCGACGAAGTTGCATAGTTTCGTCAAACATCGATCGATTCTAATGGAAAGCAATCCGGCCGTCAATGGTGATTCATGGCCAGACAGATATAAACAACTATAACTCCGCTTCTATTCGTCGAATGCAAATCTGCGACGTAACAATTTGTAGCATAAAACACGGCCCAACGACCCACTTTATACCGATCTGCGACGAACTTGCATAGTTTTGTCAAACATCGATCGTTTTGAGTGGAAAGCAATCCGGCCGTCAATGGTGATTCATGGCTTGACAGATATAAACAACTATAACTCCGCTTCTATTCGTCGAATGCAAATCTGCGACATAGCAATTTGTAGCATAAAACACGTCACATAGACCCACCTTGTGCCGATCAGCGACGAACTTGCATGGTTTCGTCAAACGTCGATCGTTTCGAGTGGTAGGGAATCCGGCCGTCAATGGTGACTCATGGCCTCACAGATATAAACAACAATAACTCCGCTTCTATTCGTCGTATGCAAATCTGCGACATAGCAATTTGTAGCTTAAAACACGTCACATCGACCCACATTGTGCCGATCTGGGACGAACTTGCATAGTTTCGTCAAACATCGATCGTTTGGAGTGGAAAGCAATCCGGCCGTCAATGGTGATTCATGGCCTCACAGATATAAACAACAATAACTCCGCTTCTATACGTCGTATGCAAATCTGCGACATAGCGATTTATAGCATAAAACACGACCCAACGACCCACCATTTACCGATCTGCGACAAACTTGCATAGTTTCGTCAAACATCGATCGTTTCGAGTGGTAGGCAATCCGGCCGTCAATGGTGATTCATGGCCTCACAGATACAAACAATTATAACTCCGCTTCTATACGTCGTATGCGAATCTGCGACATAGCAATTTGTAGCTTAAAACACGCCCCAACGAACCACCTTATACCGATTTGCGACGGACTTGCATAGTTTCGTCAAACATCGATCGTTTCGAGTGGAAAGCAATCCGGCCGTCAATGGTGATTCATGGCCTCACAGATATAAACAACAATAACTCCGCTTCTATACGTCGTATGCAAATCTGCGACATAGCGATTTATAGCATAAAACACGACCCAACGACCCACCATTTACCGATCTGCGACAAACTTGCATAGTATCGTCAAACATCGATCGTTTCGAGTGGTAGGCAATCCGGCCGTCAATGGTGATTCATGGCCTCACAGATACAAACAATTATAACTCCGCTTCTATACGTCGTATGCGAATCTGCGACATAGCAATTTGTAGCTTAAAACACGCCCCAACGAACCACCTTATACCGATTTGCGACGGACTTGCATAGTTTCGTCAAACATCGATCGTTTCGAGTGGAAAGCAATCCGGCCGTCAATGGTGATTCATGGCCTCACAGATATAAACAACAATAACTCCGCTTCTATTCGTCGTATGCAAATCTGCGACATAGCAATTTGTAGCATAAAACACGCCCCAACGAATCACCTTATACCGATCTGCGACGAACTTGCATAGTTTTGTCAGACATCGATCGTTTCGAGTGGAAAACAATCCGGCCGTCAATGGTGATTCATGGCCTGACAGATATAAACAACTATAACTCCGCTCCTATTCGTCGAATGCAAATCTGCGACATAGCAATTTGTAGCTTAAAACACGTCACATCGAACCACCTTGTGCCGATCTGCGACGAACTTGCATAGTTCGTCAAACGTCGATCGTTTCGAGTGGTAGGCAATCCGGCCGTCAATGGTGATTCATGGCCTCACAGATATAAACAACAATAACTCCGCTTCTATTCGTCGTATGCGAATCTGCGACATAGCAATTTTTAGCCTAAAACACACCCCAATGAACCACCTTATACCGATCTGCGACGAACTTGCATAGTTTTGTCAAACATTGATCGTTGCGAGTGGAAAGCAATCCGGCCGTCAATGGTGATTCATGGCCTCACAGATATAAACAACAATAACTCCGCTTCTATACGTCGTATGCAAATCTGCGACATAGCGATTTATAGCATAAAACACGACCCAACGACCCACCATTTACCGATCTGCGACAAACTTGCATAGTTTCGTCAAACATCGATCGTTTCGAGTGGTAGGCAATCCGGCCGTCAATGGTGATTCATGGCCTCACAGATACAAACAATTATAACTCCGCTTCTATACGTCGTATGCGAATCTGCGACATAGCAATTTGTAGCTTAAAACACGCCCCAACGAACCACCTTATACCGATTTGCGACGGACTTGCATAGTTTCGTCAAACATCGATCGTTTCGAGTGGAAAGCAATCCGGCCGTCAATGGTGATTCATGGCCTCACAGATATAAACAACAATAACTCCGCTTCTATACGTCGTATGCAAATCTGCGACATAGCGATTTATAGCATAAAACACGACCCAACGACCCACCATTTACCGATCTGCGACAAACTTGCATAGTTTCGTCAAACATCGATCGTTTCGAGTGGTAGGCAATCCGGCCGTCAATGGTGATTCATGGCCTCACAGATACAAACAATTATAACTCCGCTTCTATACGTCGTATGCGAATCTGCGACATAGCAATTTGTAGCTTAAAACACGCCCCAACGAACCACCTTTTACCGATTTGCGACGGACTTGCATAGTTTCGTCAAACATCGATCGTTTCGAGTGGAAAGCAATCCGGCCGTCAATGGTGATTCATGGCCTCACAGATATAAACAACAATAACTCCGCTTCTATTCGTCGTATGCAAATCTGCGACATAGCAATTTGTAGCATAAAACACGCCCCAACGAATCACCTTATACCGATCTGCGACGAACTTGCATAGTTTTGTCAGACATCGATCGTTTCGAGTGGAAAACAATCCGGCCGTCAATGGTGATTCATGGCCTGACAGATATAAACAACTATAACTCCGCTTCTATTCGTCGAATGCAAATCTGCGACATAGCAATTTGTAGCTTAAAACACGTCACATCGAACCACCTTGTGCCGATCTGCGACGAACTTGCATAGTTCGTCAAACGTCGATCGTTTCGAGTGGTAGGCAATCCGGCCGTCAATGGTGATTCATGGCCTCACAGATATAAACAACAATAACTCCGCTTCTATTCGTCGTATGCGAATCTGCGACATAGCAATTTTTAGCCTAAAACACACCCCAATGAACCACCTTATACCGATCTGCGACGAACTTGCATAGTTTTGTCAAACATTGATCGTTGCGAGTGGAAAGCAATCCGGCCGTCAATGGTGATTCATGGCCTGACAGATATAAACAACTATAACTCCGCTTCTATTCGTCGTATGCAAATCTGCGACATAACAATTTGTAGCTTAAAACACGTCACATCGACACACCTTGTGCCGATCTGGGACGAACTTGCATAGTTTCGTCAAACATCGATCGTTTGGAGTGGAAAGCAATCCGGCCGTCAATGGTGATTCATGGCCTCACAGATATAAACAACAATAACTCCGCTTCTATTCGTCGTATGCGAATCTGCGACCTAGCAATTTGTAGGTTAAAACACGCCCCAATGAACCACCTTATACCGAACTGCGACGAACTTGCATAGTTTCGTCAAACATCGATCGATTCTAATGGAAAGCAATCCGGCCGTCAATGGTGATTCATGGCCAGACAGATATAAACAACTATAACTCCGCTTCTATTCGTCGAATGCAAATCTGCGACGTAACAATTTGTAGCATAAAACACGGCCCAACGACCCACTTTATACCGATCTGCGACGAACTTGCATAGTTTTGTCAAACATCGATCGTTTTGAGTGGAAAGCAATCCGGCCGTCAATGGTGATTCATGGCTTGACAGATATAAACAACTATAACTCCGCTTCTATTCGTCGAATGCAAATCTGCGACATAGCAATTTGTAGCATAAAACACGTCACATAGACCCACCTTGTGCCGATCAGCGACGAACTTGCATGGTTTCGTCAAACGTCGATCGTTTCGAGTGGTAGGGAATCCGGCCGTCAATGGTGACTCATGGCCTCACAGATATAAACAACAATAACTCCGCTTCTATTCGTCGTATGCAAATCTGCGACATAGCAATTTGTAGCTTAAAACACGTCACATCGACCCACATTGTGCCGATCTGGGACGAACTTGCATAGTTTCGTCAAACATCGATCTTTGGAGTGGAAAGCAATCCGGCCGTCAATGGTGATTCATGGCCTCACAGATATAAACAACAATAACTCCGCTTCTATACGTCGTATGCAAATCTGCGACATAGCGATTTATAGCATAAAACACGACCCAACGACCCACCATTTACCGATCTGCGACAAACTTGCATAGTTTCGTCAAACATCGATCGTTTCGAGTGGTAGGCAATCCGGCCGTCAATGGTGATTCATGGCCTCACAGATACAAACAATTATAACTCCGCTTCTATACGTCGTATGCGAATCTGCGACATAGCAATTTGTAGCTTAAAACACGCCCCAACGAACCACCTTATACCGATTTGCGACGGACTTGCATAGTTTCGTCAAACATCGATCGTTTCGAGTGGAAAGCAATCCGGCCGTCAATGGTGATTCATGGCCTCACAGATATAAACAACAATAACTCCGCTTCTATTCGTCGTATGCAAATCTGCGACATAGCAATTTGTAGCATAAAACACGCCCCAACGAATCACCTTATACCGATCTGCGACGAACTTGCATAGTTTTGTCAGACATCGATCGTTTCGAGTGGAAAACAATCCGGCCGTCAATGGTGATTCATGGCCTGACAGATATAAACAACTATAACTCCGCTTCTATTCGTCGAATGCAAATCTGCGACATAGCAATTTGTAGCTTAAAACACGTCACATCGAACCACCTTGTGCCGATCTGCGACGAACTTGCATAGTTCGTCAAACGTCGATCGTTTCGAGTGGTAGGCAATCCGGCCGTCAATGGTGATTCATGGCCTCACAGATATAAACAACAATAACTCCGCTTCTATACGTCGTATGCAAATCTGCGACATAGCAATTTGTAGCATAAAACACGACCCGACGACCCACCATTTCCGATCTGCGACGAACTTGCATAGGTTTGTCAAACACCGATCGTTTCGAGTGGAAAGCAATCCGGCCGTCAATGGTGATTCATGGCCTGACAGATATAAACAACTATAACTCCGCTTCTATTCGTCGAATGCAAATCTGCGACATAGCAATTTGTAGCTTAAAACACGTCACATCGAACCACCTTGTGCCGATCTGCGACGAACTTGCATAGTTTCGTCAAACGTCGATCGTTTCGAGTGGTAGGCAATCCGGCCGTCAATGGAGATTCATGGCCTCACAGATATAAACAACTATAACTCCGCTTCTATTCGCCGTATGCAAATCTGCGACGTAGCAGTTTGTAGCATAAAACACGGCCCAACCACCCACCTTATACTGATCTGCGACGAACTTGCATAGTTTTGTCAAACATCGATCGTTTCGAGTGGAAAGCAATCCGGCCGTCAATGGTGATTCATGGCCTCACAGATGTAAACAACTATAACTCCGCTTCTATTCGTCGTATGCGAATCTGCGACCTAGCAATTTGTAGGTTAAAACACGCCCCAATAAACCACCATATACCGATCTGCGACGAACTTGCATAGTTTCGTCAAACATCGATCGTTTCGAGTGGTAGGCAATCCGGCCGTCAATGGTGATTCATGGCCTCACAGATATAAACAACAATAACTCCGCTTCTATTCGTCGTATGCGAATCTGCGACATAGCAATTTTTAGCCTAAAACACACCCCAATGAACCACCTTATACCGATCTGCGACGAACTTGCATAGTTTTGTCAAACATCGATCGTTTCGAGTGGAAAGCAATCCGGCCGTCAATGGTGATTCATGGCCTGACAGATATAAACAACTATAACTCCGCTTCTATTCGTCGTATGCGAATCTGCGACCTAGCAATTTGTAGGTTAAAACACGCCCCAATGAACCACCTTATACCGATCTGCGACAAACTTGCATAGTTTCGTCAAACATCGATCGATTCTAGTGGAAAGCAATCCGGCCGTCAATGGTGATTCATGGCCAGACAGATATAAACAACTATAACTCCGCTTCTATTCGTCGAATGCAAATCTGCGACGTAACAATTTGTAGCATAAAACACGGCCCAACGACCCACTTTATACCGATCTGCGACGAACTTGCATAGTTTTGTCAAACATCGATCGTTTTGAGTGGAAAGCAATCCGGCCGTCAATGGTGATTCATGGTCTGACAGATATAAACAACTATAACTCCGCTTCTATTCTTCGAATGCAAATCTGCGACATAGCAATTTGTAGCTTAAAACACGCCCCAATGAACCACCTTATACCGATCTGCGACGAACTTGCATAGTTTTGTCAAACATCGATCGTTTCGAGTGGAAAGCAATCCGGCCGTCAATGGTGATTCATGGCCTGACAGATATAAACAACTATAACTCCGCTTCTATTCGTCGAATGCAAATCTGCGACATAGCAATTTGTAGCTTAAAACACGTCACATCGACCCACCTTGTGCCGATCAGCGACGAACTTGCATGGTTTCGTCAAACGTCGATCGTTTCGAGTGGTAGGGAATCCGGCCGTCAATGGTGATTCATGGCCTCACAGATATAAACAACAATAACTCCGCTTCTATTCGTCGTATGCGAATCTGCGATATAGCAATTTTTAGCTTAAAACACGCCCCAACGAACCACCTTATACAGATCTGCGACGAACTTGCATAGTTTTGTCAAACATCGATCGTTTCGAGTGGAAAGCAATCCGGCCGTCAATGGTGATTCATGGCCTGACAGATATAAACAACTATAACTCCGCTTCTATTCGTCGAATGCAAATCTGCGACATAGCAATTTGTAGCTTAAAACACGTCACATCGACCCACCTTGTGCCGATCTGCTTCGAACTTGCATAGTTTCGTCAAACATCGATCGTTTCGAGTGGTAGGCAATCCGGCCGTCAATGGTGATTCATGGCCTCACAGATATAAACAACAATAACTCCGCTTCTATTCGTCGTATGCAAATCTGCGACATAGCAATTTGTAGCTTAAAACACGTCACATCGACCCACCTTCTGCCGATCTGCGACGAACTTGCATGGTTTCGTCAAACGTCGATCGTTTCGAGTGGTAGGGAATCCGGCCGTCAATGGTGATTCATGGCCTCACAGATATAAACAACAATAACTCCGCTTCTATTCGTCGTATGCGAATCTGCGACATAGCAATTTTTAGCCTAAAACACGCCCCAATGAACCACCTTATACCGATCTGCGACGAACTTGCATAGTTTTGTCAAACATCGATCGTTTCGAGTGGAAAGCAATCCGGCCGTCAATGGTGATTCATGGCCTGACAGATATAAACAACTATAACTCCGCTTCTATTCGTCGAATGCAAATCTGCGACATAGCAATTTGTAGCTTAAAACACGTCACATCGACCCACCTTGTGCCGATCAGCGACGAACTTGCATGGTTTCGTCAAACGTCGATCGTTTCGAGTGGTAGGGAATCCGGCCGTCAATGGTGATTCATGGCCTCACAGATATAAACAACAATAACTCCCCTTCTATTCGTCGTATGCGAATCTGCGATATAGCAATTTTTAGCTTAAAACACGCCCCAACGAACCACCTTATACAGATCTGCGACGAACTTGCATAGTTTTGTCAAACATCGATCGTTTCGAGTGGAAAGCAATCCGGCCGTCAATGGTGATTCATGGCCTGACAGATATAAACAACTATAACTCCGCTTCTATTCGTCGAATGCAAATCTGCGACGTAGCAATTTGTAGCATAAAACACGGCCCAACGACCCACCTTATACCGATTTGCGACGAACTTGCATAGTTTTGTCAAACGTCGATCGTTTCGAGTGGTAGGGAATCCGGCCGTCAATGGTGATTCATGGCCTCACAGATATAAACAACAATAACTCCGCTTCTATTCGTCGTATGCGAATATGAAACATAGCAATTTGTAGCTAAAAACACGTCACATCGACCCACCTTCTGCCGATCTGCGACGAACTTGCATGGTTTCGTCAAACGTCGATCGTTTCGAGTGGTAGGGAATCCGGCCGTCAATGGTGATTCATGGCCTCACAGATATAAACAACAATAACTCCGCTTCTATTCGTCGTATGCGAATCTGCGACATAGCAATTTTTAGCCTAAAACACACCCCAATGAACCACCTTATACCGATCTGCGACGAACTTGCATAGTTTTGTCAAACATTGATCGTTGCGAGTGGAAAGCAATCCGGCCGTCAATGGTGATTCATGGCCTGACAGATATAAACAACTATAACTCCGCTTCTATTCGTCGTATGCAAATCTGCGACATAGCAATTTGTAGCTTAAAACACGTCACATCGACCCACCTTGTGCCGATCTGGGACGAACTTGCATAGTTTCGTCAAACATCGATCGTTTGGAGTGGAAAGCAATCCGGCCGTCAATGGTGATTCATGGCCTCACAGATATAAACAACTATAACTCCGCTTCTATTCGTCGAATGCAAATCTGCGACGTAACAATTTGTAGCATAAAACACGGCCCAACGACCCACCTTATACCGATCTGCAACGAACTTGCATAGTTTTGTCAAACATCGATCGTTTCGAGTGGTAGGCAATCCGGCCGTCAATGGTGATTCATGGCCTCACAGGTATAAACAACAATAACTCCGCATCTATTCGTCGTATGCAAATCTGCGACATAGCAATTTGTAGCTTAAAACACGTCACATCGACCCACCTTGTGCCGATCTGGGACGAACTTGCATAGTTTCGTCAAACATCGATCGTTTGGAGTGGAAAGCAATCCGGCCGTCAATGGTGATTCATGGCCTCACAGATATAAACAACAATAACTCCGCTTCTATACGTCGTATGCAAATCTGCGACATAGCAATTTGTAGGTTAAAACACGCCCCAATGAACCACCTTATACCGATCTGCGACGAACTTGCATAGTTTCGTCAAACATCGATCGATTCTAGTGGAAAGCAATCCGGCCGTCAATGGTGATTCATGGCCAGACAGATATAAACAACTATAACTCCGCTTCTATTCGCCGTATGCGAATCTGCGACATAACAATTTTTAGCCTAAAACACGCCCCAATGAACCACCTTATACCGATCTGCGACGAACTTGCATAGTTTTGTCAAACATCGATCGTTTCGAGTGGAAAGCAATCCGGCCGTCAATGGTGATTCATGGCCTCACAGATATAAACAACAATAACTCCGCTTCTATACGTCGTATGCAAATCTGCGACATAGCGATTTATAGCATAAAACACGACCCAACGACCCACCATTTACCGATCTGCGACAAACTTGCATAGTTTCGTCAAACATCGGTCGTTTCGAGTGGTAGGCAATCCGGCCGTCAATGGTGATTCATGGCCTCACAGATACAAACAATTATAACTCCGCTTCTATACGTCGTATGCGAATCTGCGACATAGCAATTTGTAGCTTAAAACACGCCCCAACGAACCACCTTATACCGATTTGCGACGAACTTGCATAGTTTCGTCAAACATCGATCGTTTCGAGTGGAAAGCAATCCGGCCGTCAATGGTGATTCATGGCCTCACAGATATAAACAACAATAACTCCGCTTCTATTCGTCGTATGCAAATCTGCGACATAGCAATTTGTAGCATAAAACACGCCCCAACGAATCACCTTATACCGATCTGCGACGAACTTGCATAGTTTTGTCAGACATCGATCGTTTCGAGTGGTAGGCAATCCGGCCGTCAATGGTGATTCATGGCCTCACAGATATAAAAAACAATAACTCCGCTTCTATTCGTCGTATGCAAATCTGCGACATAGCAATTTGTAGCTTAAAACACGTCACATCGACCCACCTTCTGCCGATCTGCGACGAACTTGCATGGTTTCGTCAAACGTCGATCGTTTCGAGTGGTAGGGAATCCGGCCGTCAATGGTGATTCATGGCCTCACAGATATAAACAACAATAACTCCGCTTCTATTCGTCGTATGCGAATCTGCGACATAGCAATTTTTAGCCTAAAACACGCCCCAATGAACCACCTTATACCGATCTGCGACGAACTTGCATAGTTTTGTCAAACATCGATCGTTTCGAGTGGAAAGCAATCCGGCCGTCAATGGTGATTCATGGCCTGACAGATATAAACAACTATAACTCCGCTTCTATTCGTCGAATGCAAATCTGCGACATAGCAATTTGTAGCTTAAAACACGTCACATCGACCCACCTTGTGCCGATCAGCGACGAACTTGCATGGTTTCGTCAAACGTCGATCGTTTCGAGTGGTAGGGAATCCGGCCGTCAATGGTGATTCATGGCCTCACAGATATAAACAACAATAACTCCGCTTCTATTCGTCGTATGCGAATCTGCGATATAGCAATTTTTAGCTTAAAACACGCCCCAACGAACCACCTTATACAGATCTGCGACGAACTTGCATAGTTTTGTCAAACATCGATCGTTTCGAGTGGAAAGCAATCCGGCCGTCAATGGTGATTCATGGCCTGACAGATATAAACAACTATAACTCCGCTTCTATTCGTCGAATGCAAATCTGCGACATAGCAATTTGTAGCTTAAAACACGTCACATCGACCCACCTTGTGCCGATCTGCGACGAACTTGCATAGTTTCGTCAAACATCGATCGTTTCGAGTGGTAGGCAATCCGGCCGTCAATGGTGATTCATGGCCTCACAGATATAAACAACAATAACTCCGCTTCTATTCGTCGTATGCAAATCTGCGACATAGCAATTTGTAGCTTAAAACACGTCACATCGACCCACCTTCTGCCGATCTGCGACGAACTTGCATGGTTTCGTCAAACGTCGATCGTTTCGAGTGGTAGGGAATCCGGCCGTCAATGGTGATTCATGGCCTCACAGATATAAACAACAATAACTCCGCTTCTATTCGTCGAATGCAAATCTGCGACCTAGCAATTTGTAGGTTAAAACACGCCCCAATGAACCACCTTATACCGAACTGCGACGAACTTGCATAGTTTCGTCAAACATCGATCGATTCTAATGGAAAGCAATCCGGCCGTCAATGGTGATTCATGGCCAGACAGATATAAACAACTATAACTCCGCTTCTATTCGTCGAATGCAAATCTGCGACGTAACAATTTGTAGCATAAAACACGGCCCAACGACCCACTTTATACCGATCTGCGACGAACTTGCATAGTTTTGTCAAACATCGATCGTTTTGAGTGGAAAGCAATCCGGCCGTCAATGGTGATTCATGGCTTGACAGATATAAACAACTATAACTCCGCTTCTATTCGTCGAATGCAAATCTGCGACATAGCAATTTGTAGCATAAAACACGTCACATAGACCCACCTTGTGCCGATCAGCGACGAACTTGCATGGTTTCGTCAAACGTCGATCGTTTCGAGTGGTAGGGAATCCGGCCGTCAATGGTGACTCATGGCCTCACAGATATAAACAACAATAACTCCGCTTCTATTCGTCGTATGCAAATCTGCGACATAGCAATTTGTAGCTTAAAACACGTCACATCGACCCACATTGTGCCGATCTGGGACGAACTTGCATAGTTTCGTCAAACATCGATCTTTGGAGTGGAAAGCAATCCGGCCGTCAATGGTGATTCATGGCCTCACAGATATAAACAACAATAACTCCGCTTCTATACGTCGTATGCAAATCTGCGACATAGCGATTTATAGCATAAAACACGACCCAACGACCCACCATTTACCGATCTGCGACAAACTTCCATAGTTTCGTCAAACATCGATCGTTTCGAGTGGTAGGCAATCCGGCCGTCAATGGTGATTCATGGCCTCACAGATACAAACAATTATAACTCCGCTTCTATACGTCGTATGCGAATCTGCGACATAGCAATTTGTAGCATAAAACACGTCACATAGACCCACCTTGTGCCGATCAGCGACGAACTTGCATGGTTTCGTCAAACATCGATCGTTTCGAGTGGAAAGCAATCCGGCCGTCAATGGTGATTCATGGCCTCACAGATATAAACAACAATAACTCCGCTTCTATTCGTCGTATGCAAATCTGCGACATAGCAATTTGTAGCATAAAACACGCCCCAACGAATCACCTTATACCGATCTGCGACGAACTTGCATAGTTTCGTCAAACATCGATCGATTCTAGTGGAAAGCAATCCGGCCGTCAATGGTGATTCATGGCCAGACAGATATAAACAACTATAACTCCGCTCCTATTCGTCGAATGCAAATCTGCGACGTAGCAATTTGTAGCATAAAACACGGCCCAACGACCCACCTTATACCGATCTGCGACGAACTTGCATAGTTTTGTCAAACATCGATCGTTTCGAGTGGAAAGCAATCCGGCCGTCAATGGTGATTCATGGCCTGACAGATATAAACAACTATAACTCCGCTTCTATTCGTCGTATGCAAATCTGCGACATAGCAATTTGTAGCTTAAAACACGTCACATCGACCCACCTTGTGCCGATCTGGGACGAACTTGCATAGTTTCGTCAAACATCGATCGTTTGGAGTGGAAAGCAATCCGGCCGTCAATGGTGATTCATGGCCTCACAGATATAAACAACAATAACTCCGCTTCTATACGTCGTATGCAAATCTGCGACATAGCAATTTGTAGCATAAAACACGACCCGACGACCCACCATTTCCGATCTGCGACGAACTTGCATAGGTTTGTCAAACACCGATCGTTTCGAGTGGAAAGCAATCCGGCCGTCAATGGTGATTCATGGCCTGACAGATATAAACAACTATAACTCCGCTTCTATTCGTCGAATGCAAATCTGCGACATAGCAATTTGTAGCTTAAAACACGTCACATCAAACCACCTTGTGCCGATCTGCGACGAACTTGCATAGTTTCGTCAAACGTCGATCGTTTCGAGTGGTAGGCAATCCGGCCGTCAATGGAGATTCATGGCCTCACAGATATAAACTACTATAACTCCGCTTCTATTCGCCGTATGCAAATCTGCGACGTAGCAGTTTGTAGCATAAAACACGGCCCAACCACCCACCTTATACCGATCTGCGACGAACTTGCATAGTTTTGTCAAACATCGATCGTTTCGAGTGGAAAGCAATCCGGCCGTCAATGGTGATTCATGGCCTCACAGATGTAAACAACTATAACTCCGCTTCTATTCGTCGTATGCGAATCTGCGACCTAGCAATTTGTAGGTTAAAACACGCCCCAATAAACCACCATATACCGATCTGCGACGAACTTGCATAGTTTCGTCAAACATCGATCGTTTCGAGTGGTAGGCAATCCGGCCGTCAATGGTGATTCATGGCCTCACAGATATAAACAACAATAACTCCGCTTCTATTCGTCGTATGCGAATCTGCGACATAGCAATTTTTAGCCTAAAACACACCCCAATCAACCACCTTATACCGATCTGCGACGAACTTGCATAGTTTTGTCAAACATCGATCGTTTCGAGTGAAAAGCAATCCGGCCGTCAATGGTGATTCATGGCCTGACAGATATAAACAACTATAACTCCGCTTCTATTCGTCGTATGCAAATCTGCGACATAGCAATTTGTAGCTTAAAACATGTCACATCGACCCACCTTGTGCCGATCTGGGACGAACTTGCATAGTTTCGTCAAACATCGATCGTTTGGAGTGGAAAGCAATCCGGCCGTCAATGGTGATTCATGGCCTCACAGATATAAACAACAATAACTCCGCTTCTATACGTCGTATGCAAATCTGCGACATAGCAATTTGTAGCATAAAACACGACCCAACGACCCACCATTTACCGATCTGCGACGAACTTGCATAGTTTTGTCAAACATCGATCGTTTCGAGTGGAAAGCAATCCGGCCGTCAATGGTGATTCATGGCCTGACAGATATAAACAACTATAACTCCGCTTCTATTCGTCGTATGCGAAATTGCGACCTAGCAATTTGTAGGTTAAAACACGCCCCAATGAACCACCTTATACCGATCTGCGACAAACTTGCATAGTTTCGTCAAACATCGATCGATTCTAGTGGAAAGCAATCCGGCCGTCAATGGTGATTCATGGCCAGACAGATATAAACAACTATAACTCCGCTTCTATTCGTCGAATGCAAATCTGCGACGTAACAATTTGTAGCATAAAACACGGCCCAACGACCCACTTTATACCGATCTGCGACGAACTTGCATAGTTTTGTCAAACATCGATCGTTTTGAGTGGAAAGCAATCCGGCCGTCAATGGTGATTCATGGCCTGACAGATATAAACAACTATAACTCCGCTTCTATTCTTCGAATGCATATCTGCGACATAGCAATTTGTAGCTTAAAACACGTCACATCGACCCACCTTGTGCCGATCAGCGACGAACTTGCATGGTTTCGTCAAACGTCGATCGTTTCGAGTGGTAGGGAATCCGGCCGTCAATGGTGATTCATGGCCTCAAAGATATAAACAACAATAACTCCGCTTCTATTCGTCGTATGCAAATCTGCGACATAGTAATTTGTAGCTTAAAACACGTCACATCGACCCACATTGTGCCGATCTGGGACGAACTTGCATAGTTTCGTCAAACATCGATCGTTTGGAGTGGAAAGCAATCCGGCCGTCAATGGTGATTCATGGCCTCACAGATATAAACAACAATAACTCCGCTTCTATACGTCGTATGCAAATCTGCGACATAGCGTTTTATAGCATAAAACACGACCCAACGACCCACCATTTACCGATCTGCGACAAACTTGCATAGTTTCGTCAAACATCGATCGTTTCGAGTGGTAGGCAATCCGGCCGTCAATGGTGATTCATGGCCTCACAGATACAAACAATTATAACTCCGCTTCTATACGTCGTATGCTAATCTGCGACATAGCAATTTGTAGCTTAAAACCCGCCCCAACGAACCACCTTATACCGATTTGCGACGAACTTGCATAGTTTCGTCAAACATCGATCGTTTCGAGTGGAAAGCAATCCGGCCGTCAATGGTGATTCATGGCCTCACAGATATAAACAACAATAACTCCGCTTCTATTCGTCGTATGCGAATCTGCGACATAGCAATTTTTAGCCTAAAACACGCCCCAATGAACCACCTTATACCGATCTGCGACGAACTTGCATAGTTTTGTCAAACATCGATCGTTTCGAGTGGAAAGCAATCCGGCCGTCAATGGTGATTCATGGCCTGACAGATATAAACAACTATAACTCCGCTTCTATTCGTCGAATGCAAATCTGCGACATAGCAATTTGTAGCTTAAAACACGTCACATCGACCCACCTTGTGCCGATCAGCGACGAACTTGCATGGTTTCGTCAAACGTCGATCGTTTCGAGTGGTAGGGAATCCGGCCGTCAATGGTGATTCATGGCCTCACAGATATAAACAACAATAACTCCGCTTCTATTCGTCGTATGCGAATCTGCGATATAGCAATTTTTAGCTTAAAACACGCCCCAACGAACCACCTTATACAGATCTGCGACGAACTTGCATAGTTTTGTCAAACATCGATCGTTTCGAGTGGAAAGCAATCCGGCCGTCAATGGTGATTCATGGCCTCACAGATATAAACAACTATAACTCCGCTTCTATTCGTCGAATGCAAATCTGCGACATAGCAATTTGTAGCTTAAAACACGTCACATCGACCCACCTTGTGCCGATCTGCTTCGAACTTGCATAGTTTCGTCAAACATCGATCGTTTCGAGTGGTAGGCAATCCGGCCGTCAATGGTGATTCATGGCCTCACAGATATAAACAACAATAACTCCGCTTCTATTCGTCGTATGCAAATCTGCGACATAGCAATTTGTAGCTTAAAACACGTCACATCGACCCACCTTCTGCCGATCTGCGACGAACTTGCATGGTTTCGTCAAACGTCGATCGTTTCGAGTGGTAGGGAATCCGGCCGTCAATGGTGATTCATGGCCTCACAGATATAAACAACAATAACTCCGCTTCTATTCGTCGTATGCGAATCTGCGACATAGCAATTTTTAGCCTAAAACACGCCCCAATGAACCACCTTATACCGATCTGCGACGAACTTGCATAGTTTTGTCAAACATCGATCGTTTCGAGTGGAAAGCAATCCGGCCGTCAATGGTGATTCATGGCCTGACAGATATAAACAACTATAACTCCGCTTCTATTCGTCGAATGCAAATCTGCGACATAGCAATTTGTAGCTTAAAACACGTCACATCGACCCACCTTGTGCCGATCAGCGACGAACTTGCATGGTTTCGTCAAACGTCGATCGTTTCGAGTGGTAGGGAATCCGGCCGTCAATGGTGATTCATGGCCTCACAGATATAAACAACAATAACTCCCCTTCTATTCGTCGTATGCGAATCTGCGATATAGCAATTTTTAGCTTAAAACACGCCCCAACGAACCACCTTATACAGATCTGCGACGAACTTGCATAGTTTTGTCAAACATCGATCGTTTCGAGTGGAAAGCAATCCGGCCGTCAATGGTGATTCATGGCCTGACAGATATAAACAACTATAACTCCGCTTCTATTCGTCGAATGCAAATCTGCGACATAGCAATTTGTAGCTTAAAACACGTCACATCGACCCACCTTGTGCCGATCTGCGACGAACTTGCATAGTTTCGTCAAACATCGATCGTTTCGAGTGGTAGGCAATCCGGCCGTCAATGGTGATTCATGGCCTCACAGATATAAACAACAATAACTCCGCTTCTATTCGTCGTATGCAAATCTGCGACATAGCAATTTGTAGCTTAAAACACGTCACATCGACCCACCTTCTGCCGATCTGCGACAAACTTGCATGGTTTCGTCAAACGTCGATCGTTTCGAGTGGTAGGGAATCCGGCCGTCAATGGTGATTCATGGCCTCACAGATATAAACAACAATAACTCCGCTTCTATTCGTCGTATGCGAATCTGCGACATAGCAATTTTTAGCCTAAAACACGCCCCAATGAACCACCTTATACCGATCTGCGACGAACTTGCATAGTTTTGTCAAACATTGATCGTTGCGAGTGGAAAGCAATCCGGCCGTCAATGGTGATTCATGGCCTGACAGATATAAACAACTATAACTCCGCTTCTATTCGTCGAATGCAAATCTGCGACATAGCAATTTGTAGCTTAAAACACGTCACATCGACCCACCTTGTGCCGATCAGCGACGAACTTGCATGGTTTCGTCAAACGTCGATCGTTTCGAGTGGTAGGGAATCCGGCCGTCAATGGTGATTCATGGCCTCACAGATATAAACAACAATAACTCCGCTTCTATTCGTCGTATGCGAATCTGCGATATAGCAATTTTTAGCTTAAAACACGCCCCAACGAACCACCTTATACAGATCTGCGACGAACTTGCATAGTTTTGTCAAACATCGATCGTTTCGAGTGGAAAGCAATCCGGCCGTCAATGGTGATTCATGGCCTGACAGATATAAACAACTATAACTCCGCTTCTATTCGTCGAATGCAAATCTGCGACATAGCAATTTGTAGCTTAAAACACGTCACATCGACCCACCTTGTGCCGATCTGCGACGAACTTGCATAGTTTCGTCAAACATCGATCGTTTCGAGTGGTAGGCAATCCGGCCGTCAATGGTGATTCATGGCCTCACAGATATAAACAACAATAACTCCGCATCTATTCGTCGTATGCAAATCTGCGACATAGCAATTTGTAGCTTAAAACACGTCACATCGACCCACCTTCTGCCGATCTGCGACGAACTTGCATGGTTTCGTCAAACGTCGATCGTTTCGAGTGGTAGGGAATCCGGCCGTCAATGGTGATTCATGGCCTCACAGATATAAACAACAATAACTCCGCTTCTATTCGTCGTATGCGAATCTGCGACATAGCAATTTTTAGCCTAAAACACACCCCAATGAACCACCTTATACCGATCTGCGACGAACTTGCATAGTTTTGTCAAACATTGATCGTTGCGAGTGGAAAGCAATCCGGCCGTCAATGGTGATTCATGGCCTGACAGATATAAACAACTATAACTCCGCTTCTATTCGTCGTATGCAAATCTGCGACATAACAATTTGTAGCTTAAAACACGTCACATCGACACACCTTGTGCCGATCTGGGACGAACTTGCATAGTTTCGTCAAACATCGATCGTTTGGAGTGGAAAGCAATCCGGCCGTCAATGGTGATTCATGGCCTCACAGATATAAACAACAATAACTCCGCTTCTATTCGTCGTATGCGAATCTGCGACCTAGCAATTTGTAGGTTAAAACACGCCCCAATGAACCACCTTATACCGATCTGCGACGAACTTGCATAGTTTCGTCAAACATCGATCGATTCTAATGGAAAGCAATCCGGCCGTCAATGGTGATTCATGGCCAGACAGATATAAACAACTATAACTCCGCTTCTATTCGTCGAATGCAAATCTGCGACGTAACAATTTGTAGCATAAAACACGGCCCAACGACCCACTTTATACCGATCTGCGACGAACTTGCATAGTTTTGTCAAACATCGATCGTTTTGAGTGGAAAGCAATCCGGCCGTCAATGGTGATTCATGGCCTGACAGATATAAACAACTATAACTCCGCTTCTATTCGTCGAATGCAAATCTGCGACATAGCAATTTGTAGCATAAAACACGTCACATCGACCCACCTTGTGCCGATCAGCGACGAACTTGCATGGTTTCGTCAAACGTCGATCGTTTCGAGTGGTAGGGAATCCGGCCGTCAATGGTGACTCATGGCCTCACAGATATAAACAACAATAACTCCGCTTCTATTCGTCGTATGCAAATCTGCGACATAGCAATTTGTAGCTTAAAACACGTCACATCGACCCACATTGTGCCGATCTGGGACGAACTTGCATAGTTTCGTCAAACATCGATCGTTTGGAGTGGAAAGCAATCCGGCCGTCAATGGTGATTCATGGCCTCACAGATATAAACAACAATAACTCCGCTTCTATACGTCGTATGCAAATCTGCGACATAGCGATTTATAGCATAAAACACGACCCAACGACCCACCATTTACCGATCTGCGACAAACTTGCATAGTTTCGTCAAACATCGATCGTTTCGAGTGGTAGGCAATCCGGCCGTCAATGGTGATTCATGGCCTCACAGATACAAACAATTATAACTCCGCTTCTATACGTCGTATGCGAATCTGCGACATAGCAATTTGTAGCTTAAAACACGCCCCAACGAACCACCTTATACCGATTTGCGACGAACTTGCATAATTTCGTCAAACATCGATCGTTTCGAGTGGAAAGCAATCCGGCCGTCAATGGTGATTCATGGCCTCACAGATATAAACAACAATAACTCCGCTTCTATTCGTCGTATGCAAATCTGCGACATAGCAATTTGTAGCATAAAACACGCCCCAACGAATCACCTTATACCGATCTGCGACGAACTTGCATAGTTTTGTCAGACATCGATCGTTTCGAGTGGAAAACAATCCGGCCGTCAATGGTGATTCATGGCCTGACAGATATAAACAACTATAACTCCGCTTCTATTCGTCGAATGCAAATCTGCGACATAGCAATTTGTAGCTTAAAACACGTCACATCGAACCACCTTGTGCCGATCTGCGACGAACTTGCATAGTTCGTCAAACGTCGATCGTTTCGAGTGGTAGGCAATCCGGCCGTCAATGGTGATTCATGGCCTCACAGATATAAACAACTATAACTCCGCTTCTATTCGTCGAATGCAAATCTGCGACGTAGCAATTTGTAGCATAAAACACGGCCCAACGACCCACCTTATACCGATTTGCGACGAACTTGCATAGTTTTGTCAAACGTCGATCGTTTCGAGTGGTAGGGAATCCGGCCGTCAATGGTGATTCATGGCCTCACAGATATAAACAACAATAACTCCGCTTCTATTCGTCGTATGCGAATCTGCGACATAGCAATTTTTAGCCTAAAACACACCCCAATGAACCACCTTATACCGATCTGCGACGAACTTGCATAGTTTTGTCAAACATTGATCGTTGCGAGTGGAAAGCAATCCGGCCGTCAATGGTGATTCATGGCCTGACAGATATAAACAACTATAACTCCGCTTCTATTCGTCGTATGCAAATCTGCGACATACCAATTTGTAGCTTAAAACACGTCACATCGACCCACCTTGTGCCGATCTGGGACGAACTTGCATAGTTTCGTCAAACATCGATCGTTTGGAGTGGAAAGCAATCCGGCCGTCAATGGTGATTCATGGCCTCACAGATATAAACAACAATAACTCCGCTTCTATACGTCGTATGCAAATCTGCGACATAGCAATTTGTAGGTTAAAACACGCCCCAATGAACCACCTTATACCGATCTGCGACGAACTTGCATAGTTTCGTCAAACATCGATCGATTCTAGTGGAAAGCAATCCGGCCGTCAATGGTGATTCATGGCCAGACAGATATAAACAACTATAACTCCGCTTCTATTCGCCGTATGCGAATCTGCGACATAACAATTTTTAGCCTAAAACACGCCCCAATGAACCACCTTATACCGATCTGCGACGAACTTGCATAGTTTTGTCAAACATCGATCGTTTCGAGTGGAAAGCAATCCGGCCGTCAATGGTGATTCATGGCCTCACAGATATAAACAACAATAACTCCGCTTCTATACGTCGTATGCAAATCTGCGACATAGCGATTTATAGCATAAAACACGACCCAACGACCCACCATTTACCGATCTGCGACAAACTTGCATAGTTTCGTCAAACATCGATCGTTTCGAGTGGTAGGCAATCCGGCCGTCAATGGTGATTCATGGCCTCACAGATACAAACAATTATAACTCCGCTTCTATACGTCGTATGCGAATCTGCGACATAGCAATTTGTAGCTTAAAACACGCCCCAACGAACCACCATATACCGATTTGCGACGAACTTGCATAGTTTCGTCAAACATCGATCGTTTCGAGTGGAAAGCAATCCGGCCGTCAATGGTGATTCATGGCCTCACAGATATAAACAACAATAACTCCGCTTCTATTCGTCGTATGCAAATCTGCGACATAGCAATTTGTAGCATAAAACACGCCCCAACGAATCACCTTATACCGATCTGCGACGAACTTGCATAGTTTTGTCAGACATCGATCGTTTCGAGTGGTAGGCAATCCGGCCGTCAATGGTGATTCATGGCCTCACAGATATAAAAAACAATAACTCCGCTTCTATTCGTCGTATGCAAATCTGCGACATAGCAATTTGTAGCTTAAAACACGTCACATCGACCCACCTTCTGCCGATCTGCGACGAACTTGCATGGTTTCGTCAAACGTCGATCGTTTCGAGTGGTAGGGAATCCGGCCGTCAATGGTGATTCATGGCCTCACAGATATAAACAACAATAACTCCGCTTCTATTCGTCGTATGCGAATCTGCGACATAGCAATTTTTAGCCTAAAACACGCCCCAATGAACCACCTTATACCGATCTGCGACGAATTTGCATAGTTTTGTCAAACATCGATCGTTTCGAGTGGAAAGCAATCCGGCCGTCAATGGTGATTCATGGCCTGACAGATATAAACAACTATAACTCCGCTTCTATTCGTCGAATGCAAATCTGCGACATAGCAATTTGTAGCTTAAAACACGTCACATCGACCCACCTTGTGCCGATCAGCGACGAACTTGCATGGTTTCGTCAAACGTCGATCGTTTCGAGTGGTAGGGAATCCGGCCGTCAATGGTGATTCATGGCCTCACAGATATAAACAACAATAACTCCGCTTCTATTCGTCGTATGCGAATCTGCGATATAGCAATTTTTAGCTTAAAACACGCCCCAACGAACCACCTTATACAGATCTGCGACGAACTTGCATAGTTTTGTCAAACATCGATCGTTTCGAGTGGAAAGCAATCCGGCCGTCAATGGTGATTCATGGCCTGACAGATATAAACAACTATAACTCCGCTTCTATTCGTCGAATGCAAATCTGCGACATAGCAATTTGTAGCTTAAAACACGTCACATCGACCCACCTTGTGCCGATCTGCGACGAACTTGCATAGTTTCGTCAAACATCGATCGTTTCGAGTGGTAGGCAATCCGGCCGTCAATGGTGATTCATGGCCTCACAGATATAAACAACAATAACTCCGCTTCTATTCGTCGTATGCAAATCTGCGACATAGCAATTTGTAGCTTAAAACACGTCACATCGACCCACCTTCTGCCGATCTGCGACGAACTTGCATGGTTTCGTCAAACGTCGATCGTTTCGAGTGGTAGGGAATCCGGCCGTCAATGGTGATTCATGGCCTCACAGATATAAACAACAATAACTCCGCTTCTATTCGTCGTATGCGAATCTGCGACATAGCAATTTTTAGCCTAAAACACACCCCAATGAACCACCTTATACCGATCTGCGACGAACTTGCATAGTTTTGTCAAACATTGATCGTTGCGAGTGGAAAGCAATCCGGCCGTCAATGGTGATTCATGGCCTGACAGATATAAACAACTATAACTCCGCTTCTATTCGTCGTATGCAAATCTGCGACATAACAATTTGTAGCTTAAAACACGTCACATCGACACACCTTGTGCCGATCTGGGACGAACTTGCATAGTTTCGTCAAACATCGATCGTTTGGAGTGGAAAGCAATCCGGCCGTCAATGGTGATTCATGGCCTCACAGATATAAACAACAATAACTCCGCTTCTATTCGTCGTATGCGAATCTGCGACCTAGCAATTTGTAGGTTAAAACACGCCCCAATGAACCACCTTATACCGATCTGCGACGAACTTGCATAGTTTCGTCAAACATCGATCGATTCTAATGGAAAGCAATCCGGCCGTCAATGGTGATTCATGGCCAGACAGATATAAACAACTATAACTCCGCTTCTATTCGTCGAATGCAAATCTGCGACGTAACAATTTGTAGCATAAAACACGGCCCAACGACCCACTTTATACCGATCTGCGACGAACTTGCATAGTTTTGTCAAACATCGATCGTTTTGAGTGGAAAGCAATCCGGCCGTCAATGGTGATTCATGGCCTGACAGATATAAACAACTATAACTCCGCTTCTATTCGTCGAATGCAAATCTGCGACATAGCAATTTGTAGCATAAAACACGTCACATCGACCCACCTTGTGCCGATCAGCGACGAACTTGCATGGTTTCGTCAAACGTCGATCGTTTCGAGTGGTAGGGAATCCGGCCGTCAATGGTGACTCATGGCCTCACAGATATAAACAACAATAACTCCGCTTCTATTCGTCGTATGCAAATCTGCGACATAGCAATTTGTAGCTTAAAACACGTCACATCGACCCACATTGTGCCGATCTGGGACGAACTTGCATAGTTTCGTCAAACATCGATCGTTTGGAGTGGAAAGCAATCCGGCCGTCAATGGTGATTCATGGCCTCACAGATATAAACAACAATAACTCCGCTTCTATACGTCGTATGCAAATCTGCGACATAGCGATTTATAGCATAAAACACGACCCAACGACCCACCATTTACCGATCTGCGACAAACTTGCATAGTTTCGTCAAACATCGATCGTTTCGAGTGGTAGGCAATCCGGCCGTCAATGGTGATTCATGGCCTCACAGATACAAACAATTATAACTCCGCTTCTATACGTCGTATGCGAATCTGCGACATAGCAATTTGTAGCTTAAAACACGCCCCAACGAACCACCTTATACCGATTTGCGACGAACTTGCATAGTTTCGTCAAACATCGATCGTTTCGAGTGGAAAGCAATCCGGCCGTCAATGGTGATTCATGGCCTCACAGATATAAACAACAATAACTCCGCTTCTATTCGTCGTATGCAAATCTGCGACATAGCAATTTGTAGCATAAAACACGCCCCAACGAATCACCTTATACCGATCTGCGACGAACTTGCATAGTTTTGTCAGACATCGATCGTTTCGAGTGGAAAACAATCCGGCCGTCAATGGTGATTCATGGCCTGACAGATATAAACAACTATAACTCCGCTTCTATTCGTCGAATGCAAATCTGCGACATAGCAATTTGTAGCTTAAAACACGTCACATCGAACCACCTTGTGCCGATCTGCGACGAACTTGCATAGTTCGTCAAACGTCGATCGTTTCGAGTGGTAGGCAATCCGGCCGTCAATGGTGATTCATGGCCTCACAGATATAAACAACTATAACTCCGCTTCTATTCGTCGAATGCAAATCTGCGACGTAGCAATTTGTAGCATAAAACACGGCCCAACGACCCACCTTATACCGATTTGCGACGAACTTGCATAGTTTTGTCAAACGTCGATCGTTTCGAGTGGTAGGGAATCCGGCCGTCAATGGTGATTCATGGCCTCACAGATATAAACAACAATAACTCCGCTTCTATTCGTCGTATGCGAATATGAAACATAGCAATTTGTAGCTAAAAACACGTCACATCGACCCACCTTCTGCCGATCTGCGACGAACTTGCATGGTTTCGTCAAACATCGATCGTTTCGAGTGGTAGGGAATCCGGCCGTCAATGGTGATTCATGGCCTCACAGATATAAACAACAATAACTCCGCTTCTATTCGTCGTATGCGAATCTGCGACATAGCAATTTTTAGCCTAAAACACACCCCAATGAACCACCTTATACCGATCTGCGACGAACTTGCATAGTTTTGTCAAACATTGATCGTTGCGAGTGGAAAGCAATCCGGCCGTCAATGGTGATTCATGGCCTGACAGATATAAACAACTATAACTCCGCTTCTATTCGTCGTATGCAAATCTGCGACATAGCAATTTGTAGCTTAAAACACGTCACATCGACCCACCTTGTGCCGATCTGGGACGAACTTGCATAGTTTCGTCAAACATCGATCGTTTCGAGTGGTAAGCAATCCGGCCGTCAATGGTGATTCATGGCCTCACAGATATAAACAACTATAACTCCGCTTCTATTCGTCGAATGCAAATCTGCGACGTAACAATTTGTAGCATAAAACACGGCCCAACGACCCACTTTATACCGATCTGCGACGAACTTGCATAGTTTTGTCAAACATCGATCGTTTCGAGTGGTAGGCAATCCGGCCGTCAATGGTGATTCATGGCCTCACAGATATAAACAACAATAACTCCGCTTCTATTCGTCGTATGCGAATCTGCGACATAGCAATTTTTAGCTTAAAACACGCCCCAACGAACCACCTTATACAGATCTGCGACGAACTTGCATAGTTTTGTCAAACATCGATCGTTTCGAGTGGAAAGCAATCCGGCCGTCAATGGTGATTCATGGCCTGACAGATATAAACAACTATAACTCCGCTTCTATTCGTCGAATGCAAATCTGCGACATAGCAATTTGTAGCTTAAAACACGTCACATCGACCCACCTTGTGCCGATCTGCTTCGAACTTGCATAGTTTCGTCAAACATCGATCGTTTCGAGTGGTAGGCAATCCGGCCGTCAATGGTGATTCATGGCCTCACAGATATAAACAACAATAACTCCGCTTCTATTTGTCGTATGCAAATCTGCGACATAGCAATTTGTAGCTTAAAACACGTCACATCGACCCACCTTCTGCCGATCTGCGACGAACTTGCATGGTTTCGTCAAACGTCGATCGTTTCGAGTGGTAGGGAATCCGGCCGTCAATGGTGATTCATGGCCTCACAGATATAAACAACAATAACTCCCCTTCTATTCGTCGTATGCGAATCTGCGATATAGCAATTTTTAGCTTAAAACACGCCCCAACGAACCACCTTATACAGATCTGCGACGAACTTGCATAGTTTTGTCAAACATCGATCGTTTCGAGTGGAAAGCAATCCGGCCGTCAATGGTGATTCATGGCCTGACAGATATAAACAACTATAACTCCGCTTCTATTCGTCGAATGCAAATCTGCGACATAGCAATTTGTAGCTTAAAACACGTCACATCGACCCACCTTGTGCCGATCTGCGACGAACTTGCATAGTTTCGTCAAACATCGATCGTTTCGAGTGGTAGGCAATCCGGCCGTCAATGGTGATTAATGGCCTCACAGATATAAACAACAATAACTCCGCTTCTATTCGTCGTATGCAAATCTGCGACATAGCAATTTGTAGCTTAAAACACGTCACATCGACCCACCTTCTGCCGATCTGCGACAAACTTGCATGGTTTCGTCAAACGTCGATCGTTTCGAGTGGTAGGGAATCCGGCCGTCAATGGTGATTCATGGCCTCACAGATATAAACAACAATAACTCCGCTTCTATTCGTCGTATGCGAATCTGCGACATAGCAATTTTTAGCCTAAAACACACCCCAATGAACCACCTTATACCGATCTGCGACGAACTTGCATAGTTTTGTCAAACATTGATCGTTGCGAGTGGAAAGCAATCCGGCCGTCAATGGTGATTCATGGCCTGACAGATATAAACAACTATAACTCCGCTTCTATTCGTCGTATGCAAATCTGCGACATAACAATTTGTAGCTTAAAACACGTCACATCGACACACCTTGTGCCGATCTGGGACGAACTTGCATAGTTTCGTCAAACATCGATCGTTTGGAGTGGAAAGCAATCCGGCCGTCAATGGTGATTCATGGCCTCACAGATATAAACAACAATAACTCCGCTTCTATTCGTCGTATGCGAATCTGCGACCTAGCAATTTGTAGGTTAAAACACGCCCCAATGAACCACCTTATACCGATCTGCGACGAACTTGCATAGTTTCGTCAAACATCGATCGATTCTAATGGAAAGCAATCCGGCCGTCAATGGTGATTCATGGCCAGACAGATATAAACAACTATAACTCCGCTTCTATTCGTCGAATGCAAATCTGCGACGTAACAATTTGTAGCATAAAACACGGCCCAACGACCCACTTTATACCGATCTGCGACGAACTTGCATAGTTTTGTCAAACATCGATCGTTTTGAGTGGAAAGCAATCCGGCCGTCAATGGTGATTCATGGCCTGACAGATATAAACAACTATAACTCCGCTTCTATTCGTCGAATGCAAATCTGCGACATAGCAATTTGTAGCATAAAACACGTCACATCGACCCACCTTGTGCCGATCAGCGACGAACTTGCATGGTTTCGTCAAACGTCGATCGTTTCGAGTGGTAGGGAATCCGGCCGTCAATGGTGACTCATGGCCTCACAGATATAAACAACAATAACTCCGCTTCTATTCGTCGTATGCAAATCTGCGACATAACAATTTGTAGCTTAAAACACGTCACATCGACACACCTTGTGCCGATCTGGGACGAACTTGCATAGTTTCGTCAAACATCGATCGTTTGGAGTGGAAAGCAATCCGGCCGTCAATGGTGATTCATGGCCTCACAGATATAAACAACAATAACTCCGCTTCTATTCGTCGTATGCGAATCTGCGACCTAGCAATTTGTAGGTTAAAACACGCCCCAATGAACCACCTTATACCGATCTGCGACGAACTTGCATAGTTTCGTCAAACATCGATCGATTCTAATGGAAAGCAATCCGGCCGTCAATGGTGATTCATGGCCAGACAGATATAAACAACTATAACTCCGCTTCTATTCGTCGAATGCAAATCTGCGACGTAACAATTTGTAGCATAAAACACGGCCCAACGACCCACTTTATACCGATCTGCGACGAACTTGCATAGTTTTGTCAAACATCGATCGTTTTGAGTGGAAAGCAATCCGGCCGTCAATGGTGATTCATGGCCTGACAGATATAAACAACTATAACTCCGCTTCTATTCGTCGAATGCAAATCTGCGACATAGCAATTTGTAGCATAAAACACGTCACATCGACCCACCTTGTGCCGATCAGCGACGAACTTGCATGGTTTCGTCAAACGTCGATCGTTTCGAGTGGTAGGGAATCCGGCCGTCAATGGTGACTCATGGCCTCACAGATATAAACAACAATAACTCCGCTTCTATTCGTCGTATGCAAATCTGCGACATAGCAATTTGTAGCTTAAAACACGTCACATCGACCCACATTGTGCCGATCTGGGACGAACTTGCATAGTTTCGTCAAACATCGATCGTTTGGAGTGGAAAGCAATCCGGCCGTCAATGGTGATTCATGGCCTCACAGATATAAACAACAATAACTCCGCTTCTATACGTCGTATGCAAATCTGCGACATAGCGATTTATAGCATAAAACACGACCCAACGACCCACCATTTACCGATCTGCGACAAACTTGCATAGTTTCGTCAAACATCGATCGTTTCGAGTGGTAGGCAATCCGGCCGTCAATGGTGATTCATGGCCTCACAGATACAAACAATTATAACTCCGCTTCTATACGTCGTATGCGAATCTGCGACATAGCAATTTGTAGCTTAAAACACGCCCCAACGAACCACCTTATACCGATTTGCGACGAACTTGCATAGTTTCGTCAAACATCGATCGTTTCGAGTGGAAAGCAATCCGGCCGTCAATGGTGATTCATGGCCTCACAGATATAAACAACAATAACTCCGCTTCTATTCGTCGTATGCAAATCTGCGACATAGCAATTTGTAGCATAAAACACGCCCCAACGAATCACCTTATACCGATCTGCGACGAACTTGCATAGTTTTGTAAGACATCGATCGTTTCGAGTGGAAAACAATCCGGCCGTCAATGGTGATTCATGGCCTGACAGATATAAACAACTATAACTCCGCTTCTATTCGTCGAATGCAAATCTGCGACATAGCAATTTGTAGCTTAAAACACGTCACATCGAACCACCTTGTGCCGATCTGCGACGAACTTGCATAGTTCGTCAAACGTCGATCGTTTCGAGTGGTAGGCAATCCGGCCGTCAATGGTGATTCATGGCCTCACAGATATAAACAACTATAACTCCGCTTCTATTCGTCGAATGCAAATCTGCGACGTAGCAATTTGTAGCATAAAACACGGCCCAACGACCCACCTTATACCGATTTGCGACGAACTTGCATAGTTTTGTCAAACGTCGATCGTTTCGAGTGGTAGGGAATCCGGCCGTCAATGGTGATTCATGGCCTCACAGATATAAACAACAATAACTCCGCTTCTATTCGTCGTATGCGAATATGAAACATAGCAATTTGTAGCTAAAAACACGTCACATCGACCCACCTTCTGCCGATCTGCGACGAACTTGCATGGTTTCGTCAAACGTCGATCGTTTCGAGTGGTAGGGAATCCGGCCGTCAATGGTGATTCATGGCCTCACAGATATAAACAACAATAACTCCGCTTCTATTCGTCGTATGCGAATCTGCGACATAGCAATTTTTAGCCTAAAACACACCCCAATGAACCACCTTATACCGATCTGCGACGAACTTGCATAGTTTTGTCAAACATTGATCGTTGCGAGTGGAAAGCAATCCGGCCGTCAATGGTGATTCATGGCCTGACAGATATAAACAACTATAACTCCGCTTCTATTCGTCGTATGCAAATCTGCGACATAGCAATTTGTAGCTTAAAACACGTCACATCGACCCACCTTGTGCCGATCTGGGACGAACTTGCATAGTTTCGTCAAACATCGATCGTTTGGAGTGGAAAGCAATCCGGCCGTCAATGGTGATTCATGGCCTCACAGATATAAACAACTATAACTCCGCTTCTATTCGTCGAATGCAAATCTGCGACGTAACAATTTGTAGCATAAAACACGCCCCAATGAACCACCTTATACCGATCTGCGACGAACTTGCATAGTTTTGTCAAACATCGATCGTTTCGAGTGGAAAGCAATCCGGCCGTCAATGGTGATTCATGGCCTGACAGATATAAACAACTATAACTCCGCTTCTATTCGTCGAATGCAAATCTGCGACATAGCAATTTGTAGCTTAAAACACGTCACATCGACCCACCTTGTGCCGATCAGCGACGAACTTGCATGGTTTCGTCAAACGTCGATCGTTTCGAGTGGTAGGGAATCCGGCCGTCAATGGTGATTCATGGCCTCACAGATATAAACAACAATAACTCCGCTTCTATTCGTCGTATGCGAATCTGCGACATAGCAATTTTTAGCTTAAAACACGCCCCAACGAACCACCTTATACAGATCTGCGACGAACTTGCATAGTTTTGTCAAACATCGATCGTTTCGAGTGGAAAGCAATCCGGCCGTCAATGGTGATTCATGGCCTCACAGATATAAACAACAATAACTCCGCTTCTATTCGTCGTATGCGAATCTGCGACATAGCAATTTGTAGGTTAAAACACGCCCCAATGAACCACCTTATACCGATCTGCGACGAACTTGCATAGTTTCGGCAAACATCGATCGTTTCGAGTGGTAGGCAATCCGGCCGTCAATGGTGATTCATGGCCTCACAGATATAAACAACAATAACTCCGCTTCTATTCGTCGTATGCGAATCTGCGACATAGCAATTTTTAGCTTAAAACACGCCCCAACGAACCACCTTATACCGATCTGCGACGAACTTGCATAGTTTTGTCAAACATCGATCGTTTTGAGTGGAAAGCAATCCGGCCGTCAATGGTGATTCATGGCCTGACAGATATAAACAACTATAACTCCGCTTCTATTCGTCGAATGCAAATCTGCGACATAGCAATTTGTAGCATAAAACACGTCACATCGACCCACCTTGTGCCGATCAGCGACGAACTTGCATGGTTTCGTCAAACGTCGATCGTTTCGAGTGGTAGGGAATCCGGCCGTCAATGGTGACTCATGGCCTCACAGATATAAACAACAATAACTCCGCTTCTATTCGTCGTATGCAAATCTGCGACATAGCAATTTGTAGCTTAAAACACGTCACATCGACCCACATTGTGCCGATCTGGGACGAACTTGCATAGTTTCGTCAAACATCGATCGTTTGGAGTGGAAAGCAATCCGGCCGTCAATGGTGATTCATGGCCTCACAGATATAAACAACAATAACTCCGCTTCTATACGTCGTATGCAAATCTGCGACATAGCGATTTATAGCATAAAACACGACCCAACGACCCACCATTTACCGATCTGCGACAAACTTGCATAGTTTCGTCAAACATCGATCGTTTCGAGTGGTAGGCAATCCGGCCGTCAATGGTGATTCATGGCCTCACAGATACAAACAATTATAACTCCGCTTCTATACGTCGTATGCGAATCTGCGACATAGCAATTTGTAGCTTAAAACACGCCCCAACGAACCACCTTATACCGATTTGCGACGAACTTGCATAATTTCGTCAAACATCGATCGTTTCGAGTGGAAAGCAATCCGGCCGTCAATGGTGATTCATGGCCTCACAGATATAAACAACAATAACTCCGCTTCTATTCGTCGTATGCAAATCTGCGACATAGCAATTTGTAGCATAAAACACGCCCCAACGAATCACCTTATACCGATCTGCGACGAACTTGCATAGTTTTGTCAGACATCGATCGTTTCGAGTGGAAAACAATCCGGCCGTCAATGGTGATTCATGGCCTGACAGATATAAACAACTATAACTCCGCTTCTATTCGTCGAATGCAAATCTGCGACATAGCAATTTGTAGCTTAAAACACGTCACATCGAACCACCTTGTGCCGATCTGCGACGAACTTGCATAGTTCGTCAAACGTCGATCGTTTCGAGTGGTAGGCAATCCGGCCGTCAATGGTGATTCATGGCCTCACAGATATAAACAACTATAACTCCGCTTCTATTCGTCGAATGCAAATCTGCGACGTAGCAATTTGTAGCATAAAACACGGCCCAACGACCCACCTTATACCGATTTGCGACGAACTTGCATAGTTTTGTCAAACGTCGATCGTTTCGAGTGGTAGGGAATCCGGCCGTCAATGGTGATTCATGGCCTCACAGATATAAACAACAATAACTCCGCTTCTATTCGTCGTATGCGAATATGAAACATAGCAATTTGTAGCTAAAAACACGTCACATCGACCCACCTTCTGCCGATCTGCGACGAACTTGCATGGTTTCGTCAAACGTCGATCGTTTCGAGTGGTAGGGAATCCGGCCGTCAATGGTGATTCATGGCCTCACAGATATAAACAACAATAACTCCGCTTCTATTCGTCGTATGCGAATCTGCGACATAGCAATTTTTAGCCTAAAACACACCCCAATGAACCACCTTATACCGATCTGCGACGAACTTGCATAGTTTTGTCAAACATTGATCGTTGCGAGTGGAAAGCAATCCGGCCGTCAATGGTGATTCATGGCCTGACAGATATAAACAACTATAACTCCGCTTCTATTCGTCGTATGCAAATCTGCGACATAGCAATTTGTAGCTTAAAACACGTCACATCGACCCACCTTGTGCCGATCTGGGACGAACTTGCATAGTTTCGTCAAACATCGATCGTTTGGAGTGGAAAGCAATCCGGCCGTCAATGGTGATTCATGGCCTCACAGATATAAACAACTATAACTCCGCTTCTATTCGTCGAATGCAAATCTGCGACGTAACAATTTGTAGCATAAAACACGGCCCAACGACCCACTTTATACCGATCTGCGACGAACTTGCATAGTTTTGTCAAACATCGATCGTTTCGAGTGGTAGGCAATCCGGCCGTCAATGGTGATTCATGGCCTCACAGGTATAAACAACAATAACTCCGCATCTATTCGTCGTATGCAAATCTGCGACATAGCAATTTGTAGCTTAAAACACGTCACATCGACCCACCTTGTGCCGATCTGGGACGAACTTGCATAGTTTCGTCAAACATCGATCGTTTGGAGTGGAAAGCAATCCGGCCGTCAATGGTGATTCATGGCCTCACAGATATAAACAACAATAACTCCGCTTCTATACGTCGTATGCAAATCTGCGACATAGCAATTTGTAGGTTAAAACACGCCCCAATGAACCACCTTATACCGATCTGCGACGAACTTGCATAGTTTCGTCAAACATCGATCGATTCTAGTGGAAAGCAATCCGGCCGTCAATGGTGATTCATGGCCAGACAGATATAAACAACTATAACTCCGCTTCTATTCGCCGTATGCGAATCTGCGACATAACAATTTTTAGCCTAAAACACGCCCCAATGAACCACCTTATACCGATCTGCGACGAACTTGCATAGTTTTGTCAAACATCGATCGTTTCGAGTGGAAAGCAATCCGGCCGTCAATGGTGATTCATGGCCTCACAGATATAAACAACAATAACTCCGCTTCTATACGTCGTATGCAAATCTGCGACATAGCGATTTATAGCATAAAACACGACCCAACGACCCACCATTTACCGATCTGCGACAAACTTGCATAGTTTCGTCAAACATCGATCGTTTCGAGTGGTAGGCAATCCGGCCGTCAATGGTGATTCATGGCCTCACAGATACAAACAATTATAACTCCGCTTCTATACGTCGTATGCGAATCTGCGACATAGCAATTTGTAGCTTAAAACACGCCCCAACGAACCACCTTATACCGATTTGCGACGAACTTGCATAGTTTCGTCAAACATCGATCGTTTCGAGTGGAAAGCAATCCGGCCGTCAATGGTGATTCATGGCCTCACAGATATAAACAACAATAACTCCGCTTCTATTCGTCGTATGCAAATCTGCGACATAGCAATTTGTAGCATAAAACACGCCCCAACGAATCACCTTATACCGATCTGCGACGAACTTGCATAGTTTTGTCAAACATCGATCGTTTCGAGTGGTAGGCAATCCGGCCGTCAATGGTGATTCATGGCCTCACAGATATAAAAAACAATAACTCCGCTTCTATTCGTCGTATGCAAATCTGCGACATAGCAATTTGTAGCTTAAAACACGTCACATCGACCCACCTTCTGCCGATCTGCGACGAACTTGCATGGTTTCGTCAAACGTCGATCGTTTCGAGTGGTAGGGAATCCGGCCGTCAATGGTGATTCATGGCCTCACAGATATAAACAACAATAACTCCGCTTCTATTCGTCGTATGCGAATCTGCGACATAGCAATTTTTAGCCTAAAACACGCCCCAATGAACCACCTTATACCGATCTGCGACGAACTTGCATAGTTTTGTCAAACATCGATCGTTTCGAGTGGAAAGCAATCCGGCCGTCAATGGTGATTCATGGCCTGACAGATATAAACAACTATAACTCCGCTTCTATTCGTCGAATGCAAATCTGCGACATAGCAATTTGTAGCTTAAAACACGTCACATCGACCCACCTTGTGCCGATCAGCGACGAACTTGCATGGTTTCGTCAAACGTCGATCGTTTCGAGTGGTAGGGAATCCGGCCGTCAATGGTGATTCATGGCCTCACAGATATAAACAACAATAACTCCGCTTCTATTCGTCGTATGCGAATCTGCGATATAGCAATTTTTAGCTTAAAACACGCCCCAACGAACCACCTTATACAGATCTGCGACGAACTTGCATAGTTTTGTCAAACATCGATCGTTTCGAGTGGAAAGCAATCCGGCCGTCAATGGTGATTCATGGCCTGACAGATATAAACAACTATAACTCCGCTTCTATTCGTCGAATGCAAATCTGCGACATAGCAATTTGTAGCTTAAAACACGTCACATCGACCCACCTTGTGCCGATCTGCGACGAACTTGCATAGTTTCGTCAAACATCGATCGTTTCGAGTGGTAGGCAATCCGGCCGTCAATGGTGATTCATGGCCTCACAGATATAAACAACAATAACTCCGCTTCTATTCGTCGTATGCAAATCTGCGACATAGCAATTTGTAGCTTAAAACACGTCACATCGACCCACCTTCTGCCGATCTGCGACGAACTTGCATGGTTTCGTCAAACGTCGATCGTTTCGAGTGGTAGGGAATCCGGCCGTCAATGGTGATTCATGGCCTCACAGATATAAACAACAATAACTCCGCTTCTATTCGTCGTATGCGAATCTGCGACATAGCAATTTTTAGCCTAAAACACACCCCAATGAACCACCTTATACCGATCTGCGACGAACTTGCATAGTTTTGTCAAACATTGATCGTTGCGAGTGGAAAGCAATCCGGCCGTCAATGGTGATTCATGGCCTGACAGATATAAACAACTATAACTCCGCTTCTATTCGTCGTATGCAAATCTGCGACATAACAATTTGTAGCTTAAAACACGTCACATCGACACACCTTGTGCCGATCTGGGACGAACTTGCATAGTTTCGTCAAACATCGATCGTTTGGAGTGGAAAGCAATCCGGCCGTCAATGGTGATTCATGGCCTCACAGATATAAACAACAATAACTCCGCTTCTATTCGTCGTATGCGAATCTGCGACCTAGCAATTTGTAGGTTAAAACACGCCCCAATGAACCACCTTATACCGAACTGCGACGAACTTGCATAGTTTCGTCAAACATCGATCGATTCTAATGGAAAGCAATCCGGCCGTCAATGGTGATTCATGGCCAGACAGATATAAACAACTATAACTCCGCTTCTATTCGTCGAATGCAAATCTGCGACGTAACAATTTGTAGCATAAAACACGGCCCAACGACCCACTTTATACCGATCTGCGACGAACTTGCATAGTTTTGTCAAACATCGATCGTTTTGAGTGGAAAGCAATCCGGCCGTCAATGGTGATTCATGGCTTGACAGATATAAACAACTATAACTCCGCTTCTATTCGTCGAATGCAAATCTGCGACATAGCAATTTGTAGCATAAAACACGTCACATAGACCCACCTTGTGCCGATCAGCGACGAACTTGCATGGTTTCGTCAAACGTCGATCGTTTCGAGTGGTAGGGAATCCGGCCGTCAATGGTGACTCATGGCCTCACAGATATAAACAACAATAACTCCGCTTCTATTCGTCGTATGCAAATCTGCGACATAGCAATTTGTAGCTTAAAACACGTCACATCGACCCACATTGTGCCGATCTGGGACGAACTTGCATAGTTTCGTCAAACATCGATCTTTGGAGTGGAAAGCAATCCGGCCGTCAATGGTGATTCATGGCCTCACAGATATAAACAACAATAACTCCGCTTCTATACGTCGTATGCAAATCTGCGACATAGCGATTTATAGCATAAAACACGACCCAACGACCCACCATTTACCGATCTGCGACAAACTTCCATAGTTTCGTCAAACATCGATCGTTTCGAGTGGTAGGCAATCCGGCCGTCAATGGTGATTCATGGCCTCACAGATACAAACAATTATAACTCCGCTTCTATACGTCGTATGCGAATCTGCGACATAGCAATTTGTAGCTTAAAACACGCCCCAACGAACCACCTTATACCGATTTGCGTCGGACTTGCATAGTTTCGTCAAACATCGATCGTTTCGAGTGGAAAGCAATCCGGCCGTCAATGGTGATTCATGGCCTCACAGATATAAACAACAATAACTCCGCTTCTATTCGTCGTATGCAAATCTGCGACATAGCAATTTGTAGCATAAAACACGCCCCAACGAATCACCTTATACCGATCTGCGACGAACTTGCATAGTTTTGTCAGACATCGATCGTTTCGAGTGGAAAACAATCCGGCCGTCAATGGTGATTCATGGCCTGACAGATATAAACAACTATAACTCCGCTTCTATTCGTCGAATGCAAATCTGCGACATAGCAATTTGTAGCTTAAAACACGTCACATCGAACCACCTTGTGCCGATCTGCGACGAACTTGCATAGTTCGTCAAACGTCGATCGTTTCGAGTGGTAGGCAATCCGGCCGTCAATGGTGATTCATGGCCTCACAGATATAAACAACAATAACTCCGCTTCTATTCGTCGTATGCGAATCTGCGACATAGCAATTTTTAGCTTAAAACACGCCCCAACGAACCACCTTATACCGATCTGCGACGAACTTGCATAGTTTCGTCAAACATCGATCGATTCTAGTGGAAAGCAATCCGGCCGTCAATGGTGATTCATGGCCAGACAGATATAAACAACTATAACTCCGCTTCTATTCGTCGAATGCAAATCTGCGACGTAGCAATTTGTAGCATAAAACACGGCCCAACGACCCACCTTATACCGATCTGCGACGAACTTGCATAGTTTTGTCAAACATCGATCGTTTCGAGTGGAAAGCAATCCGGCCGTCAATGGTGATTCATGGCCTGACAGATATAAACAACTATAACTCCGCTTCTATTCGTCGTATGCAAATCTGCGACATAGCAATTTGTAGCTTAAAACACGTCACATCGACCCACCTTGTGCCGATCTGGGACGAACTTGCATAGTTTCGTCAAACATCGATCGTTTGGAGTGGAAAGCAATCCGGCCGTCAATGGTGATTCATGGCCTCACAGATATAAACAACAATAACTCCGCTTCTATACGTCGTATGCAAATCTGCGACATAGCAATTTGTAGCATAAAACACGACCCGACGACCCACCATTTCCGATCTGCGACGAACTTGCATAGGTTTGTCAAACACCGATCGTTTCGAGTGGAAAGCAATCCGGCCGTCAATGGTGATTCATGGCCTGACAGATATAAACAACTATAACTCCGCTTCTATTCGTCGAATGCAAATCTGCGACATAGCAATTTGTAGCTTAAAACACGTCACATCGAACCACCTTGTGCCGATCTGCGACGAACTTGCATAGTTTCGTCAAACGTTGATCGTTTCGAGTGGTAGGCAATCCGGCCGTCAATGGAGATTCATGGCCTCACAGATATAAACAACTATAACTCCGCTTCTATTCGCCGTATGCAAATCTGCGACGTAGCAGTTTGTAGCATAAAACACGGCCCAACCACCCACCTTATACCGATCTGCGACGAACTTGCATAGTTTTGTCAAACATCGATCGTTTCGAGTGGAAAGCAATCCGGCCGTCAATGGTGATTCATGGCCTCACAGATGTAAACAACTATAACTCCGCTTCTATTCGTCGTATGCGAATCTGCGACCTAGCAATTTGTAGGTTAAAACACGCCCCAATAAACCACCATATACCGATCTGCGACGAACTTGCATAGTTTCGTCAAACATCGATCGTTTCGAGTGGTAGGCAATCCGGCCGTCAATGGTGATTCATGGCCTCACAGATATAAACAACAATAACTCCGCTTCTATTCGTCGTATGCGAATCTGCGACATAGCAATTTTTAGCCTAAAACACACCCCAATGAACCACCTTATACCGATCTGCGACGAACTTGCATAGTTTTGTCAAACATCGATCGTTTCGAGTGGAAAGCAATCCGGCCGTCAATGGTGATTCATGGCCTGACAGATATAAACAACTATAACTCCGCTTCTATTCGTCGTATGCAAATCTGCGACATAGCAATTTGTAGCTTAAAACATGTCACATCGACCCACCTTGTGCCGATCTGGGACGAACTTGCATAGTTTCGTCAAACATCGATCGTTTGGAGTGGAAAGCAATCCGGCCGTCAATGGTGATTCATGGCCTCACAGATATAAACAACAATAACTCCGCTTCTATACGTCGTATGCAAATCTGCGACATAGCGTTTTATAGCATAAAACACGACCCAACGACCCACCATTTACCGATCTGCGACAAACTTGCATAGTTTCGTCAAACATCGATCGTTTCGAGTGGTAGGCAATCCGGCCGTCAATGGTGATTCATGGCCTCACAGATACAAACAATTATAACTCCGCTTCTATACGTCGTATGCTAATCTGCGACATAGCAATTTGTAGCTTAAAACACGCCCCAACGAACCACCTTATACCGATTTGCGACGAACTTGCATAGTTTCGTCAAACATCGATCGTTTCGAGTGGAAAGCAATCCGGCCGTCAATGGTGATTCATGGCCTCACAGATATAAACAACAATAACTCCGCTTCATTTCGTCGTATGCGAATCTGCGACATAGCAATTTTTAGCCTAAAACACGCCCCAATGAACCACCTTATACCGATCTGCGACGAACTTGCATAGTTTTGTCAAACATCGATCGTTTCGAGTGGAAAGCAATCCGGCCGTCAATGGTGATTCATGGCCTGACAGATATAAACAACTATAACTCCGCTTCTATTCGTCGAATGCAAATCTGCGACATAGCAATTTGTAGCTTAAAACACGTCACATCGACCCACCTTGTGCCGATCAGCGACGAACTTGCATGGTTTCGTCAAACGTCGATCGTTTCGAGTGGTAGGGAATCCGGCCGTCAATGGTGATTCATGGCCTCACAGATATAAACAACAATAACTCCGCTTCTATTCGTCGTATGCGAATCTGCGATATAGCAATTTTTAGCTTAAAACACGCCCCAACGAACCACCTTATACAGATCTGCGACGAACTTGCATAGTTTTGTCAAACATCGATCGTTTCGAGTGGAAAGCAATCCGGCCGTCAATGGTGATTCATGGCCTGACAGATATAAACAACTATAACTCCGCTTCTATTCGTCGAATGCAAATCTGCGACATAGCAATTTGTAGCTTAAAACACGTCACATCGACCCACCTTGTGCCGATCTGCTTCGAACTTGCATAGTTTCGTCAAACATCGATCGTTTCGAGTGGTAGGCAATCCGGCCGTCAATGGTGATTCATGGCCTCACAGATATAAACAACTATAACTCCGCTTCTATTCGTCGTATGCAAATCTGCGACATAGCAATTTGTAGCTTAAAACACGTCACATCGACCCACCTTCTGCCGATCTGCGACGAACTTGCATGGTTTCGTCAAACGTCGATCGTTTCGAGTGGTAGGGAATCCGGCCGTCAATGGTGATTCATGGCCTCACAGATATAAACAACAATAACTCCGCTTCTATTCGTCGTATGCGAATCTGCGACATAGCAATTTTTAGCCTAAAACACGCCCCAATGAACCACCTTATACCGATCTGCGACGAACTTGCATAGTTTTGTCAAACATCGATCGTTTCGAGTGGAAAGCAATCCGGCCGTCAATGGTGATTCATGGCCTGACAGATATAAACAACTATAACTCCGCTTCTATTCGTCGAATGCAAATCTGCGACATAGCAATTTGTAGCTTAAAACACGTCACATCGACCCACCTTGTGCCGATCAGCGACGAACTTGCATGGTTTCGTCAAACGTCGATCGTTTCGAGTGGTAGGGAATCCGGCCGTCAATGGTGATTCATGGCCTCACAGATATAAACAACAATAACTCCCCTTCTATTCGTCGTATGCGAATCTGCGATATAGCAATTTTTAGCTTAAAACACGCCCCAACGAACCACCTTATACAGATCTGCGACGAACTTGCATAGTTTTGTCAAACATCGATCGTTTCGAGTGGAAAGCAATCCGGCCGTCAATGGTGATTCATGGCCTGACAGATATAAACAACTATAACTCCGCTTCTATTCGTCGAATGCAAATCTGCGACATAGCAATTTGTAGCTTAAAACACGTCACATCGACCCACCTTGTGCCGATCTGCGACGAACTTGCATAGTTTCGTCAAACATCGATCGTTTCGAGTGGTAGGCAATCCGGCCGTCAATGGTGATTCATGGCCTCACAGATATAAACAACAATAACTCCGCTTCTATTCGTCGTATGCAAATCTGCGACATAGCAATTTGTAGCTTAAAACACGTCACATCGACCCACCTTCTGCCGGTCTGCGACAAACTTGCATGGTTTCGTCAAACGTCGATCGTTTCGAGTGGTAGGGAATCCGGCCGTCAATGGTGATTCATGGCCTCACAGATATAAACAACAATAACTCCGCTTCTATTCGTCGTATGCGAATCTGCGACATAGCAATTTTTAGCCTAAAACACGCCCCAATGAACCACCTTATACCGATCTGCGACGAACTTGCATAGTTTTGTCAAACATCGATCGTTTCGAGTGGAAAGCAATCCGGCCGTCAATGGTGATTCATGGCCTGACAGATATAAACAACTATAACTCCGCTTCTATTCGTCGAATGCAAATCTGCGACATAGCAATTTGTAGCTTAAAACACGTCACATCGACCCACCTTGTGCCGATCAGCGACGAACTTGCATGGTTTCGTCAAACGTCGATCGTTTCGAGTGGTAGGGAATCCGGCCGTCAATGGTGATTCATGGCCTCACAGATATAAACAACAATAACTCCGCTTCTATTCGTCGTATGCGAATCTGCGATATAGCAATTTTTAGCTTAAAACACGCCCCAACGAACCACCTTATACAGATCTGCGACGAACTTGCATAGTTTTGTCAAACATCGATCGTTTCGAGTGGAAAGCAATCCGGCCGTCAATGGTGATTCATGGCCTGACAGATATAAACAACTATAACTCCGCTTCTATTCGTCGAATGCAAATCTGCGACATAGCAATTTGTAGCTTAAAACACGTCACATCGACCCACCTTGTGCCGATCTGCTTCGAACTTGCATAGTTTCGTCAAACATCGATCGTTTCGAGTGGTAGGCAATCCGGCCGTCAATGGTGATTCATGGCCTCACAGATATAAACAACAATAACTCCGCTTCTATTCGTCGTATGCAAATCTGCGACATAGCAATTTGTAGCTTAAAACACGTCACATCGACCCACCTTCTGCCGATCTGCGACGAACTTGCATGGTTTCGTCAAACGTCGATCGTTTCGAGTGGTAGGGAATCCGGCCGTCAATGGTGATTCATGGCCTCACAGATATAAACAACAATAACTCCGCTTCTATTCGTCGTATGCGAATCTGCGACATAGCAATTTTTAGCCTAAAACACGCCCCAATGAACCACCTTATACCGATCTGCGACGAACTTGCATAGTTTTGTCAAACATCGATCGTTTCGAGTGGAAAGCAATCCGGCCGTCAATGGTGATTCATGGCCTGACAGATATAAACAACTATAACTCCGCTTCTATTCGTCGAATGCAAATCTGCGACATAGCAATTTGTAGCTTAAAACACGTCACATCGACCCACCTTGTGCCGATCAGCGACGAACTTGCATGGTTTCGTCAAACGTCGATCGTTTCGAGTGGTAGGGAATCCGGCCGTCAATGGTGATTCATGGCCTCACAGATATAAACAACAATAACTCCCCTTCTATTCGTCGTATGCGAATCTGCGATATAGCAATTTTTAGCTTAAAACACGCCCCAACGAACCACCTTATACAGATCTGCGACGAACTTGCATAGTTTTGTCAAACATCGATCGTTTCGAGTGGAAAGCAATCCGGCCGTCAATGGTGATTCATGGCCTGACAGATATAAACAACTATAACTCCGCTTCTATTCGTCGAATGCAAATCTGCGACATAGCAATTTGTAGCTTAAAACACGTCACATCGACCCACCTTGTGCCGATCTGCGACGAACTTGCATAGTTTCGTCAAACATCGATCGTTTCGAGTGGTAGGCAATCCGGCCGTCAATGGTGATTCATGGCCTCACAGATATAAACAACAATAACTCCGCTTCTATTCGTCGTATGCAAATCTGCGACATAGCAATTTGTAGCTTAAAACACGTCACATCGACCCACCTTCTGCCGATCTGCGACGAACTTGCATGGTTTCGTCAAACGTCGATCGTTTCGAGTGGTAGGGAATCCGGCCGTCAATGGTGATTCATGGCCTCACAGATATAAACAACAATAACTCCGCTTCTATTCGTCGTATGCGAATCTGCGACATAGCAATTTTTAGCCTAAAACACACCCCAATGAACCACCTTATACCGATCTGCGACGAACTTGCATAGTTTTGTCAAACATTGATCGTTGCGAGTGGAAAGCAATCCGGCCGTCAATGGTGATTCATGGCCTGACAGATATAAACAACTATAACTCCGCTTCTATTCGTCGTATGCAAATCTGCGACATAACAATTTGTAGCTTAAAACACGTCACATCGACACACCTTGTGCCGATCTGGGACGAACTTGCATAGTTTCGTCAAACATCGATCGTTTGGAGTGGAAAGCAATCCGGCCGTCAATGGTGATTCATGGCCTCACAGATATAAACAACAATAACTCCGCTTCTATTCGTCGTATGCGAATCTGCGACCTAGCAATTTGTAGGTTAAAACACGCCCCTATGAACCACCTTATACCGATCTGCGACGAACTTGCATAGTTTCGTCAAACATCGATCGATTCTAATGGAAAGCAATCCGGCCGTCAATGGTGATTCATGGCCAGACAGATATAAACAACTATAACTCCGCTTCTATTCGTCGAATGCAAATCTGCGACGTAACAATTTGTAGCATAAAACACGGCCCAACGACCCACTTTATACCGATCTGCGACGAACTTGCATAGTTTTGTCAAACATCGATCGTTTTGAGTGGAAAGCAATCCGGCCGTCAATGGTGATTCATGGCCTGACAGATATAAACAACTATAACTCCGCTTCTATTCGTCGAATGCAAATCTGCGACATAGCAATTTGTAGCATAAAACACGTCACATCGACCCACCTTGTGCCGATCAGCGACGAACTTGCATGGTTTCGTCAAACGTCGATCGTTTCGAGTGGTAGGGAATCCGGCCGTCAATGGTGACTCATGGCCTCACAGATATAAACAACAATAACTCCGCTTCTATTCGTCGTATGCAAATCTGCGACATAGCAATTTGTAGCTTAAAACACGTCACATCGACCCACATTGTGCCGATCTGGGACGAACTTGCATAGTTTCGTCAAAAGTCGATCGTTTGGAGTGGAAAGCAATCCGGCCGTCAATGGTGATTCATGGCCTCACAGATATAAACAACAATAACTCCGCTTCTATACGTCGTATGCAAATCTGCGACATAGCGATTTATAGCATAAAACACGACCCAACGACCCACCATTTACCGATCTGCGACAAACTTGCATAGTTTCGTCAAACATCGATCGTTTCGAGTGGTAGGCAATCCGGCCGTCAATGGTGATTCATGGCCTCACAGATACAAACAATTATAACTCCGCTTCTATACGTCGTATGCGAATCTGCGACATAGCAATTTGTAGCTTAAAACACGCCCCAACGAACCACCTTATACCGATTTGCGACGAACTTGCATAATTTCGTCAAACATCGATCGTTTCGAGTGGAAAGCAATCCGGCCGTCAATGGTGATTCATGGCCTCACAGATATAAACAACAATAACTCCGCTTCTATTCGTCGTATGCAAATCTGCGACATAGCAATTTGTAGCATAAAACACGCCCCAACGAATCACCTTATACCGATCTGCGACGAACTTGCATAGTTTTGTCAGACATCGATCGTTTCGAGTGGAAAACAATCCGGCCGTCAATGGTGATTCATGGCCTGACAGATATAAACAACTATAACTCCGCTTCTATTCGTCGAATGCAAATCTGCGACATAGCAATTTGTAGCTTAAAACACGTCACATCGAACCACCTTGTGCCGATCTGCGACGAACTTGCATAGTTCGTCAAACGTCGATCGTTTCGAGTGGTAGGCAATCCGGCCGTCAATGGTGATTCATGGCCTCACAGATATAAACAACTATAACTCCGCTTCTATTCGTCGAATGCAAATCTGCGACGTAGCAATTTGTAGCATAAAACACGGCCCAACGACCCACCTTATACCGATTTGCGACGAACTTGCATAGTTTTGTCAAACGTCGATCGTTTCGAGTGGTAGGGAATCCGGCCGTCAATGGTGATTCATGGCCTCACAGATATAAACAACAATAACTCCGCTTCTATTCGTCGTATGCGAATCTGCGACATAGCAATTTTTAGCCTAAAACACACCCCAATGAACCACCTTATACCGATCTGCGACGAACTTGCATAGTTTTGTCAAACATTGATCGTTGCGAGTGGAAAGCAATCCGGCCGTCAATGGTGATTCATGGCCTGACAGATATAAACAACTATAACTCCGCTTCTATTCGTCGTATGCAAATCTGCGACATAGCAATTTGTAGCTTAAAACACGTCACATCGACCCACCTTGTGCCGATCTGGGACGAACTTGCATAGTTTCGTCAAACATCGATCGTTTGGAGTGGAAAGCAATCCGGCCGTCAATGGTGATTCATGGCCTCACAGATATAAACAACTATAACTCCGCTTCTATTCGTCGAATGCAAATCTGCGACGTAACAATTTGTAGCATAAAACACGGCCCAACGACCCACTTTATACCGATCTGCGACGAACTTGCATAGTTTTGTCAAACATCGATCGTTTCGAGTGGTAGGCAATCCGGCCGTCAATGGTGATTCATGGCCTCACAGATATAAACAACAATAACTCCGCATCTATTCGTCGTATGCAAATCTGCGACATAGCAATTTGTAGCTTAAAACACGTCACATCGACCCACCTTGTGCCGATCTGGGACGAACTTGCATAGTTTCGTCAAACATCGATCGTTTGGAGTGGAAAGCAATCCGGCCGTCAATGGTGATTCATGGCCTCACAGATATAAACAACAATAACTCCGCTTCTATACGTCGTATGCAAATCTGCGACATAGCAATTTGTAGGTTAAAACACGCCCCAATGAACCACCTTATACCGATCTGCGACGAACTTGCATAGTTTCGTCAAACATCGATCGATTCTAGTGGAAAGCAATCCGGCCGTCAATGGTGATTCATGGCCAGACAGATATAAACAACTATAACTCCGCTTCTATTCGCCGTATGCGAATCTGCGACATAACAATTTTTAGCCTAAAACACGCCCCAATGAACCACCTTATACCGATCTGCGACGAACTTGCATAGTTTTGTCAAACATCGATCGTTTCGAGTGGAAAGCAATCCGGCCGTCAATGGTGATTCATGGCCTCACAGATATAAACAACAATAACTCCGCTTCTATACGTCGTATGCAAATCTGCGACATAGCGATTTATAGCATAAAACACGACCCAACGACCCACCATTTACCGATCTGCGACAAACTTGCATAGTTTCGTCAAACATCGATCGTTTCGAGTGGTAGGCAATCCGGCCGTCAATGGTGATTCATGGCCTCACAGATACAAACAATTATAACTCCGCTTCTATACGTCGTATGCGAATCTGCGACATAGCAATTTGTAGCTTAAAACACGCCCCAACGAACCACCTTATACCGATTTGCGACGAACTTGCATAGTTTCGTCAAACATCGATCGTTTCGAGTGGAAAGCAATCCGGCCGTCAATGGTGATTCATGGCCTCACAGATATAAACAACAATAACTCCGCTTCTATACGTCGTATGCAAATCTGCGACATAGCAATTTGTAGGTTAAAACACGCCCCAATGAACCACCTTATACCGATCTGCGACGAACTTGCATAGTTTCGTCAAACATCGATCGATTCTAGTGGAAAGCAATCCGGCCGTCAATGGTGATTCATGGCCAGACAGATATAAACAACTATAACTCCGCTTCTATTCGCCGTATGCGAATCTGCGACATAACAATTTTTAGCCTAAAACACGCCCCAATGAACCACCTTATACCGATCTGCGACGAACTTGCATAGTTTTGTCAAACATCGATCGTTTCGAGTGGAAAGCAATCCGGCCGTCAATGGTGATTCATGGCCTCACAGATATAAACAACAATAACTCCGCTTCTATACGTCGTATGCAAATCTGCGACATAGCGATAGTAGATGTACTAAGGGAGTTCTAACCCAATGATGACGTCACATGAGTCAGCTGATTGTGACGTCACGTTAGTGACGTCATATCAGTCAGCTGATTGTGACGTCACGTTAGTGACGTCATCATCAGTGACGTCATCACACTACGTTGTAGTACGGTAGGTACATGACCTAGGTTACGTTGTTGTACGAGACATAAACGTTGACGTTGCAAGGTCATTGACTCGTTGGTGTCAGGTTACGTTGTAGTACGGTGGGTACATGACCTAGGTTACGTTGTTGTACCTTGGGTACATGACTACATTCATTCATTAATTCATTCAATAATTCACATAAACGTTGACGTTGCAAGGTCATTGACTCGTTGGTGTCAGGTTACGTTGTAGTACGTTAGGTACATGACGACATTCATTCATTAATTCATTCAATAATTCATTCATACGGTGGTACGTGACCACGTTCAAGGTCGTTGGTGATACGTTGCCTCGTTGTACGGGTGGTACGTGACCACGTTCAAGGTCGTTGGTGATACGTTGCCTCGTTGTACGGTGGTACATTACCACGTTCAAGGTCGTTGGTGATACGTTGCCTCGTTGTACGGGTGGTACGTGACCACGTTCAAGGTCGTTGGTGATACGTTGCCTCGTTGTACGGGTGGTACGTGACCACGTTCGAGGTCGCACATGATACGTCGTCTTGTCGTTTCACCGAGTTGCAGACCTAATCGCTGACGTCGCAACTTTACTCGCGGGACATAGGTGCATACCATGTTGTCGACCTAACAGCTGACGTTGCAACATTACTCGCGGGAGATGGGTATATAAAATAAGGGCACACAGGATTATATTACGAATATTTCTTTATTTTCAGATAAGGATAATTCACAGGATATGAGTTCTTATAAGCAATACACAATTACTAATTCTAAAAAACATGTATAATTAATCATCGCGAGGCGTATTAGCAATTTTTAAGATATCGGATGATGCCAGCGCCAATAATTCGCAATCGATAATATCATTACAATCATAATCAGCGCTGTCACGAATTGCAGCGATCGCCTGCTCCTCATCAATAAATTGGTTGATTTGAAGTTGTTTGTTTCGAACAATTTCTACAAAGTTGTTGAACTTTGTACTAACCTTACATGCAATACCATGCAACTCTTCATACCGCAATGCCACACATTCTTTCAGGTCAAGCATATAATGAAATGTTGGCGGTTTCATGAGTATAGTATTGTCCGCAATCGAAAGTTTGTACATCTTTGTCGCATACATGATGCAAGTCCCTATCGTTAACTCGAAAATTTTGATCTCCGAGGTTGATTGCTGTTCACAAAACATGTTTTCTATTTCTGCACGTTTTCGCAGAATTTGTCTATAAACATTGTATGGAAGCAATATTTTGTTCCCCCTGTTGTCACCGAGCACCAATTGAACGACAGCCGGTGGTCCAACAGCAATACAAATTTCCAAGTGTTTGAAACATGACGCGGTTAGTGGATATCTTCGTGCCAATACAAACGCCATCTTGGAAGAACTCGATGCCCTGAGATAGAAATTAATGGTATAAATACTGAATTCTGTAATAGTTATCATAGACAAAAAAATTCATTATGGTATTCGTTTATGACACTCACCGTTCACGTTCACGTTCACGTTTCATGAAATGTTTAACTTCTCCACTATTTTGTGGTTCAATTGGATTGTAATATCTTGCACCAACACTTATATCCATCTTTCCGTCAAGGTACAAGTCCAATAAAACGTGACAAAAAATGTAGCTCACTCTTCGCTACCTACACCAATCCTTCTCCCCAAAACACGACTAATGCAGTAGGCTCTACAGTCATCGCAACGAGCATACCATATCCCCTCCTATGAGAAATCCCCCACCCATCAAAATGCTGAATACTGCGCAACCATAGATATGTCGAACGTGACTATGAAATGGATATGAATTATGATATGAATTAGCAAAATAAACAAAAAATCGGAAAGGTATGTGCAGAGAACACGTGGCAATGAAATGGATATGAATTATGATATGAATTAGCAAAATAAACAAAAAATCGGAAAGGTATGTGCAGAGAACACGTGGCAATGAAATGGATATGAATTATGATATGAATTAGCAAAATAAACAAAAGAAATCGGGAAGGTATGTGCAGAGAACACGTGGCAATGAAATGGATATTAATTATGATATGAATTAGCAAAATACACAAAAAATTGGAAAGGTAGGTATGTGCAGAGATATCAACGTCACACGTGGCTATGAAATGGATATCAATTATGATATGAATTAGCAAAATAAACAAAAAAATCGGAAAGGTATGTGCAGAGATATCAACGCCACACGTGGCTATGAAATGGATATCAAATATGATATGAATTAGCAAAATAAACAAAAAAATTGGAAAGGTACGTGCAGAGGTATCAACGCAACACGTGACTATGAAAATGGATAGCAATTACGATATGAATCATCAAAAATCTTACGACGTGATGTACCAAATTAAGCAAATTCGCATCAAATCTTCTTCTACAATTTCAACTCCTGCTAGCATACAAGTCTCCAAGGAAAAATGCATCTTACCTCACCGTGAAAGATGTTATAAGAGGATCACGCGGATCTGTCACATTATGAGTATAGAAACATTGTTCTACAAGCTCACTTCGGTGTTACCATTTTGTTTTTTACTAAGTTTATTATCTCCAATATCGAGTGCAATAATGGCTGATATCTCTGTTGAACGGGAATTATTAGATCAAGCCAAGCAAGTGTCATCGCTGGACGAATACAACGTTTGGATTAATGAATTCAACAAATGCCTTAGTGTACTACAAGAAACCGGACGAAGTAAAATTCCGCGATTGTCGGTAGGAGGCAGAATATCAGTGGTAGCGCGAATTGCACGTCTGGAAGGAGTCAAGTGTTCATTGGATAGACGCTTCATCCAGAAGTCCGTAGTTTGGCGCGAGATTGAGGCAGCTTTTGAAAAGCGCCTTCTTACCGGCATTGTAATCAATTTTAATCATATCGAGCCTCGACAATTTTTGGAAGAAGCAAAGGACACAGTGATTGAAAACGTGCGTAATATTTTAAGTATACACCAAAATATTAAAGTGAATACCATGTTCACCGGAGAATTTGTGGCCGGCGACAAGAGAATGGATAAGACAATTAATACCAAAAACTATGAAATTTATCACACTTCGGACATAGCGGACTGGTACGATACACATGTCATCGAATCCACAATGTCATCATTGGAGGAGTTTCAAGAAAGGGACAGTGGTTGGGCATTATCGCGCATAATTCACTTAATGATTAATATTAATAAATATAATCCATTTCATGCGGGATGTGATATTAACCTACCACGCGAAATGAAGCTGAAACGTGCGATTATTAATGTTAAATCGAATGACAATGCGTGTTTCGCTTGGTCCGTTGTTGCTGCGCTGTATCCAGCCAAGAAACATGCTGATAGGATTACTCAATATCCGCACCACACAACAGTACTAAACCTTCAAGATATTAAATTTCCAATGACGATAAATCAAATCGCAAAATTTGAAAAATTGAATAATATATCTATCAATGTGTACGGCTATGAAATGGAGGAGAGAAGAAGATCATATAAAATATATCCAATACGTATTTCACGATGTGAATATGATAGACATGTGGATATCTTATATTTACAAGATAAGCAAAATGTAGGACATTTCGTATGGATTAAGAACTTATCCCGGCTCGTAAGCTCTCAATTAAGCAAACATCACGGTGAAAAATATATCTGCAAACGGTACGTTAGTAGATGCAATGAATATAAATGTGAGTAAGTAATTTATACAATTGCATAATTTAAATTTTTTATTTTTTAGCTGCTTACATTACTTCCCTACTAATAACAAACTGGAACAGCATGCAATAGACTGCATCCAGTTAAACGACTGTGCGATACGCCTGCCTGACGAGTCCAACAAATGGCTCAGTTTCACAAACCATTGTAGGAAGGAGCGTGTCCCATTTGTAATTTATGCAGACATTGAGTGCATCTTAGAGAAAACTATACAGAGCAATGATGAAAAAACGTTAAAATCATATTCATATCAACATCATAAAGCATTTAGTGTAGGATATTATATATGCTGTTCGTATAATGATTCTTTATCAGAATTTAGATATCAGCGCAGTGCAAACTGCATTTCATGGTTTGTTGAAGAATTAAATCGAATAGCACACCGAGTAGAAAACATCTTATCAACAAACATACCCATGGCAAAATTGTCGGAAGAAGAGTGTAAAATGTTTCATAATGCAACACATTGTCATATATGTGAAAAACCGTTTCAATCGCAGGATTCGAGGGTGCGCGATCACTGCCATCTTACTGGACGATACCGAGGTCCCGCACATCCAAACTGCAATTTAAATCACAAAGATTCATATACGATTCCGGTAATATTCCATAACTTATCCGGTTATGACGCGCATTTTGTGATAACTGAAATAGCTAGCGCATTTAAGGGGGGAGTCAACGTTCTACCAATAACTAAAGAAAAATATATATCATTTACAAAGACTGTACAGGACACACACGACAATCCTAAGAAACACATAAAATTACGTTTCATTGACTCATTCAAATTTCTTAACTCCAGTCTTGACAAATTGGCATCTTTCCTCAGCAGAGACAAATTCAAAATACTACAGTCGCAATTTCAAAATTTGTCTACAGAGAAAATTGAATTATTAATGCGGAAGGGCGTTTTTCCGTATGAGTATTTAGATAGTTCGGATAAACTTGAGGATGTGTGTTTACCATCTCGTGAAATGTTTTATAGTTCGCTAACGGGAGACACGGTGTCTGAAAACGATTATGCACACGCATTGGATGTATGGCAAAGATTCGGCATTAAAACATTAGGTGAATATAGCGACTTGTATTTAAAAACAGATATTCTTTTATTGAGCGATATTTTTCAAAACTTTCGAGATAGCTGCATCACAAGTTATGGACTGGATCCGGCACATTACTATACATTGCCAGGATTCACGTGGGATGCTATGTTGAAACATACAAAAATTAAATTTGAATTGCTCACCGACATTGACATGGTCATGTTTATCGAGCGGGGAATCCGAGGTGGTCTGAGTCAATGTTCCAATAGATACGCATGTGCTCATAATAAATATATGCAGTCTTACGACCCCACAAAATCTTCAACTTATCTCATGTACTATGATGTCAATAATTTGTATGGGTGGGCAATGTGTCAACCACTGCCATATAGTAAATTTGAATGGGTTAATGACATATCAAAATTTGATGTATCATCGATCGCTCCGGATTCATCCATCGGCTATATTATTGAGGTTGACTTGGAGTATCCGCAACATTTGCATGATCTGCATGCCGATCTCCCATTCTGTCCAATGCATGACAAACCGGCGGGTAAACGAAGTATAAAACTTTTAGCAACCCTGCACAATAAGAAACGTTATGTGATGCACTATCGCAATCTGCAACAATGCATACACCACGGTCTTCAAGTAACAAAAGTTCATCGTATCTTACAATTCGTTCAAGCGCCATGGCTTCGGAGTTACATTGAATTAAACACACAGTTTAGAACACAAGCCACAAACAATTTCGAAAAAAATTTATACAAATTAATGAACAACGCGGTATTTGGTAAAACTATGGAGAATGTGCGTAATCATGTTAACGTTAAGCTTGTAACTAAGTGGGAGGGGAGGTACGGTGCAGAGGCACTGATATCTATGCCAAATTTTCATAGTAGAAGCATTTTTTCAGATAAATTAACAGCTATAGAATTGCGTAACGTTGAGATTAAATTCAATAAACCGATTTATGTAGGTATGTCTATTCTAGACATATCGAAGACATGCCTATACGAATTTCACTACAATTATATTAAGCCCCTCTATCAGGAAAAATGTAAAATAATGTATACAGATACAGATAGTTTAATATATCATTTTGAGTGTGATGATGTTTATGAGTTAATGAAACGTGATATTGAAAAATTCGATACTAGTGATTATCCTATTAATAATGTATATGGAATACCTCAGATGAATAAGAAGGTACCGGGACTGATGAAGGATGAAAACAATGGAATGATAATGCACGAATTTGTTGGTCTGCGATCCAAGATGTATTCGTTCAAGGTGTATGGACAAAACGATCAGAAAAAAATTAAAGGTGTGAAAAGTAATATTGTTGCACGCACAATAAGTTTTGACGATTACATAAAATCTTTGAGAGACTCAATTGAAATAGTGCGTCGCCAATCATGCATAAGGTCAAAGCTGCATGAAGTTTACACTGTTTCTGAAGCGAAGATTGCGTTGAGTCCATACGATGACAAGAGATACATCATACCTGGTTCTACAGAAACGTTACCATGGGGGCATTATAGGATACCGACAGAAAACACATAATTGAGAAGAAAATACATTTATTATTGTAAACATGTACATAAATTGAAAAGACATGTATATAAATTGAAAAGACATGTATATAAATTGAAAAAACAATTATTTAACAATAAACATGTTTTATAAGATATTGTTCTTATGTATCCACGAATTATGTGATTTGTCAAAGCCTAACCATTTTACATAAACTTTATCATTTTTCCTTCGCAGCACCTTTTCAACCAAATGAATGTTAGGATCAGCAGTAAGACGCAGTTCATGTTCATAGAATCCTCCCGCGACAGGGTTTCCGTTAGAGTCCTTGAGGAGATAGGTTACAGGATTAGTTATCTGCACTTTGTCGATGGAAAATACCTCTGTGCTCCAATTCGGTGTATAACCCTTATCGAAAACTGTTTTGAACTTGCTCACACGTACAGAATCGCCAACTTTGAACTTTGCAGGTGCGGCAATCTTTATATTATTGTACACCGTTTTTAACAGTTTATTGGCAATGGCTGGAGTAACATCCACAGGGCGCATACCAATAGTTCGATGCTTTTGTTTATTATAATCCATAATTAAACGTGGTAGGGCATCGATCCATCTGTAGGTTCCATTGAGTGTAAAAAGTTTCCACGTTTTATTCTTTAACGTACGATTGAATCGTTCAACAACAGATGCCTTCATAACCGAATATGTTGAGTAATGGTTAATATCATGTTTCTTCAAAAGTGCTTGCATAGAGACGTTGTAAAATTCCTTTCCTCTATCAGTTTGCAAATTTTTTGGACATCTTCCATCGTGTCGAATTATTGTGGAGAATGCATCGGCTACATCTTTTCCACTCTTACTTTTTAACGGTGCGGCCCAAGCATACTTGCTCAACACATCAATAACCGTAAGTATGTAGTGGTAACCCTTGTTGAGCCGCGAATATGGACGCATCTCAACGACATCTGCTTGCCACAGATCGTCATATCCTCGCACTATAACTCTCCTACGGGGGAAAGATCTTCTTGCTGAGGAATGTAATTCGTCCACCAGTCTCCGCTTTTCGATACTGAAATGCTTCTCCTCTTTATACATTTTTTGCGACTCTAGTTTATATTGAGGCGATCATCTATATTTATTGGAGCCAAAGTAGATAATGTGCCTACATTATCGATATCATGTCGCAGCGATTGTATTTCTTGTTCGATGAGACCTAATCTGCTCTCGATGGTTTCTAGCCGCTCTCTAAAAATCCGCATGATGTTTTCGACATATGATTTATTAGCTGCGTCGCTATCCAACTGTGGCTCGGCAACATGCTGAATCTTGCGTGATCTCGCATCAAAACCGCGTGATGTTAGACAAAGTGCATTGCTGCGCACATAATTTCGAAGCATTCCACTCCATTTATAATAGTCCATAGATAGTCTACTTTTGTCTCGCGAGGATCCAAATTTATTGATCGACATTTCCATGCGAACTGACACATTTGGCTTGAAGCTTGATTCAATTTATAATAAAACCAGCCTCCCGAAGTTCCTCGATGATTGATTGAAATTCGTTGCCATGAGTATTATTACCAGCATGACGTGAAGCTTCGAGCAAACGCAAACGGTCCACTAACTCGTTGGGATCGTTCCAATAAACGTAATCGATTGAATTATTGTTTAGTATCATTGTCGGAGATTCGGTGAAACCTCGACCAACCTTTCTTTTAAATAGTAAGGGGCCAATTATATGTTTGTACTTGTATCCTTTATTACCTAATATAGGATTTCGTACATTGTGTTCACGTCTGTGAGCATTCGTTGCCAGCAATATGTCTCTATACTTTTCTTTATCAGCTTCGGTGTAGATGGCATCATTGGGGAATCTTTTGAAAATAAGTTCATAAATACCGGGTGTTCCCACATATCGCACATCTCCTATGAATATATTATCATTTTTATCCACATCAAAACGCTTATCACCAAGCATCATTCCATTGTCGCTAAAATATACTCCATAAACATAATCCATCTCATTATTTTTATCACTGCGCAGAATTTCCCCCACATATTTTTGCCCAAGTTGTCCTAAATGGGTACGCAACATTTCCTGCCCATCAAATGTTTCGAGTTCGCGTCTAACTGATGTTGCTAATGGCTCGTTTGAGGTTTCAAAGATATCTTCATCGACATGCTGTGAATGTACAGACGAAGGTTCACGCGGCGCATTTTCATCAGCATGCGTTGGCATTCCATGGCTTATGATCGGAGCAGAACTTTGCATATTTGTGAACCGCCTCTTCGTCTCAATTGGTGTAGACGATAACAACGAACGGTCCATGGAAACGTTTGAACGTTTCCTCTTACATAATTTCTTTCGCAGTGGCACGTTTCTATCAGGAGCTGGTGTGGCATTCGCTGACTCTGCAGATATTTCTTCAACTGAGGTGTCAGATTTCTCGTTGCTAACATTCTCCGCAATCTGTTTTAGAGGATTGATGATAGGCTTCAATTGTCGCTCCAAGGTCATATCTTCCTCAATCCTACCAGTTTTCAAAGCGCGATATTTTTTGCGAATCGATTCACTGGTTTTGGCAATCTCCCTCACAACTTTTTCACGATCATTGATCTCTATACCGGCACCACTTGTTTTCGCCATCGCTGCGAAATGATGCTCCAACACCTCAATGAATGTATTTTTACGATCGCACAATGAACACTAAGTGGTTCACAGCATTGCGAAGTCGTTAAATCCCTTCCTATAGCGCCCATGCGTCATGGAACTGTCCTTGTCTATTACGACAAAACCATATTTGCGCTGCCAACATTTATTACACAATTCGCAAAAGTTCTGGTATGACATATCCGTGTTTACATGATCATTATATAAATGTTTTAAATTAGTACCATCCTGTCTAAAAATAATCAATAGATTTGCATTATCACGAATGAGATGTTTAGGTATTTTCGCATATGTTTGACAAAGATAGAAACAGTCAACGTTTGAGTGGCGGCCCATGGCGAAGTATTCCCTTATCGCATCTTGCTTATCACATGCTACGTCATCGAAAACAAAGATTGAATTCGGCAGAGCTTCGGCAGGAGGAATTACCTCGCTATTATTGGAAAAAGTGAAGTATCCAATTTCATCAATTGCCAACATTAAATTCTCCAAATAGCGATATTTTGGTTGTTGTAACGATTTCGAGTACACGTATAAGTTTTCAAAATGCAATCCCTGTGGGCTTTCCAATAAGCTCATCAGCACGTTGGTCTTACCACAATTCGATGGACCGCAAATGATACCTCGTATGGCGCTAGGTAGCATGTTTCCATGCTTGCGTGATTCATTTTTTGATATTAACTGAGTCTTTTCATCAAAATTTTTTACACAGATCGTCGTAGGTTGCCGTACAAAACGCATGTTTTCACCAATACTAAACACCGTTTGATAAACGATATTTTAACGTTGGAGGTTCATATATATATAGGATGTGCAACCGAAATATGTTTAGTTTCTAAAAGGTTTTTAAATCTGTCTGATTAAGTCAAGATTTGAGTACATCTAGTATTCCCATTCAGATAATTATTCACATTTCAAAAAACTTATTGTTTGACTGTGATAAATGCCATCGGGTAATGTGAAAATTGGTGGCGGTTTGTTAAATCGCATGATAAATGCGCTACCCTTCGAGTTGCATATTCCGGGATATCAATTTTGTGGTCCTGGTACTCATTTGAGAAAACGGTTAGCTAGAGGTGATCAAGGTGTTAATCCGCTGGATGCAGCGTGTCGCGATCACGATATTGCATACTCCTTAAGCGACAGCTTAGATAAGAGACACGCCGCAGATAAAATACTTGCTAACAAGGCGAAAGAACGTATTGTCAGCAGAAATTCTACACTCGGTGAGAAAGCTGCCGCCACAGCCGTGTGGGCAGCAATGAACGCTAAGACGAAAGTGGGTATGGGCTTAAAGAAAATAGTGAAAAAACGTGTCAAGAAAGTATCTAAAAAAAAGCGCATACTTCCGATAGCAAAACGTGGTGGCATTTTACCATTTATTCCGATATTAGGAGCTCTCGGTTCGCTTATTGGTGGGGCTGCTGGGGTTGCGAAGGCGGTGAATGATAACAAGGCTGCCCAACGTCAGCTACTGGAGATACAACGCCACAATCGTTCCATGGAAGGTCGTGGACTTTATCTCACACCATATAAGCGTGGGAAGGGTATTGATGGGAAAAAAAAGAAAAATAAAAAAAAAAAATTCAGTCGATAGTGAAATTACCAACAGGTGTCACTACTAACATACAATTGCAACGTTTGGCTGAGCGTATGCGTATCCCATTTTTTAGAGGTGTTTTCATGCGCAACACATTGCCTGCATCACCGTGGATGAATGAAAACGCTATAATAAATTTAGATGATATCGAAGGACCTGGCACTCACTGGGTAGCCTATGCGAAGAGAGGTAATCGTGTGATATATTTTGACAGTTACGGTAATCTCCGACCTCCTAAGGAATTTGTTGACTATATACAAAAATATGTGATACAGATTGAGTACAATTATTCATCTCATCAGCGTTACAATCAGAACATTTGCGGACAACTCTGTTTACAATTTCTGCAGACTGTTGGTAAAAAATTCGAGCATTAATATTTCTATATTGGTGTTTCTAGTCGATCGTTAGCATTGAAGATGTCATATACGTTTACACTGACGGGAAAGAGTAGCACATTAGTTGCAAACTACTTCCCAGCTATTGATCTGACTGATGATCACTATGAACTCGGTTTGATGGCGTTTGAAACTTATAACACAATACCAAATGTAACAACATTAAATAATAAGTTTTATTTTGATCAAGATGACAAAGAAATTGTTATTCCCGAGGGATCTTATGAATTGCATGATATATATCAGTATCTGAAACATAGAATATTGGAAATATCTTCTGGCGTGGACCAGACAATTAAAAGCGACGTGACTGCAGCCGGTATTGATAACGGTGACGATGATGGAGAAGATTCTCTGATTATTCGCGCGAATCCAAACACAATGCGATGTGAGATCAAAAGTGCCTATAGTATAAACTTCGCCAAGCCAAATACCATCGCATCGATCTTAGGATTTTGGCCTGGCCGCATTTTACCCAAACATCAATGGCACAAATCTGATTTGTCGATTAACATCTTTGATGTAAATATTATTCGACTTGATTGTAACATTACAACTGGAGCATACTGCAATGACAAATCTGTACATACAATACATGAATTTTCACTCAGCGTTCCACCGGGATATAAAATATCTGAAACGCCAGCTCAGATCATTTACCTTCCAATCTTTGTGCGAAGCATTACTAATTTAACAATTCGCGTTGTTGATCAGGACGGTCAACTGCTTAATTTTCGTGGAGAAGAAATCGCAGTGAGGTTGCATGTGCGGCGGCGATAACGTTGGAACAAATATATTAAATGAAATGCTTGTGCTGAATGCGACAGATCAGTTTAAAAGCGTTGAAAATAATTCGCTTGGAAACAACACTGTAAACGTTGCCAACAAGTCGTGCAGTTGCACTGTGAAGAAGAAGACTCTCACTGCGGAAAACATCGTATTTTTAAAATCGTTAGGATTTGTCGTGTCGGCTGAAGCGCAATTATCAAGATGATTGATGTTCTGAATATTCAGAGTGAGCCCATCTTCGACGATCGCATCGTCAGGATCGAGTCTCACACATACAATCCATATGCAAATGCAACTTTCGGTCATAACGATGAAATACGAATACCCATACAACAACAAGATTTGTATACGCTCCCATGTGAAAGTTTTCTCTACATTGAAGGTAAATTGGAACAACCTACGGCTGCTGATGCGGATTCTGTTTTGGGTCTAGTCAGCAATTGTGTAGCATTCATGTTCGACGAAATCCGTTATGAACTGGATGGTGTGGAAATTGATCGCTGCCGAAACGTGGGCATAACAAGTACTCTAAAAAACTATGTATCGCTAACACCTGACAAAGGAAGAATGTTGAAGAATGCTGGATGGGATATTAATGATAATCTACCGAACGGATATTTCAATTTCTGCGTTCCACTGAATACATTATTAGGGTTTTGTGAGGATTACAAACGGATCGTTATTAATGCGCGACACGAATTAATTTTAATACGGTCGCGGAATGATTATAACAGTGCTATAGGAAATGCTTTGTCAGATCCGAAACTTGAATTATTTAAAATTCAGTGGCGAATGCCTCACGTTGTATTGAACGATGTAAACAAATTGGCTATGTTGCGGACATTGGAAAGCGGTCGATACCTAGCTATGAGTTTTCGTTCGTGGGATTTGTATGAATTTCCTCTCCTGCAAAGTACAACCAAACATTCATGGGCTGTCAAGACAGCGACACAAATTGAGAAACCTCGATATGTCATCTTTGCTCTGCAGACCGATAGAAAAAATAATCTGATAGCTAATGCTAGCATATTCGATGAATGTAAATTAACAAATGTTAGGCTATGTCTGAATTCAGATTTTTATCCGTATGATGCTATGAATATGGATTTTGAAAAGAAGAAATATAGTATTTTGTATGAGATGTATGCCCACTTCCGCAAGTCATATTACGGATCCGACCATGGTGGAGCACTGTTAGATCCCAATCAACTCCTTCAATATGGACCTATTGTGGTAATCGATTGTTCTAGACAGAACGAGTCTATAAAAAGCGCAACAGTAGACGTAAGGATTGAATTTGAATGTAAAGAAAATGTTCCACCAAATACTACGGCATACTGCTTGATTCTACATGACCGCTTAATTGAGTATAGTCCGCTAACGAATGTTGTACGCAAAGTAAGCTAAGTGACTTTATCTAAAAGATGTATAAAAAATTTGTTTTTGCATTATATTATCTATTGAGACATAAATAAAGCCATTTCAAATAAATTTGTATATGTTCTCTGTGAAACCTTTTTTTCCCAATTTGAACTTCCATTAGGCGAAAAACAGTTATTATGCAGAGCGTGGGATAGGGAGATAAGAAATATAAAAATGTTTTCTTTCAATGTGATATATTTTTTATTGTGCAGAGTGTCGGATAGGGAGATAAGGGATATAAATATGTTTTCTTTCATTGTAATATATTTTTTTATTAATATGTAATCGATAACAAACATTTTTCATACATATATTTTTTACAAATTCGTTGCATGCGTAAATATTCGCTTACGCTAACATGAGCAACATTGACCAGACCAGGGAACCATTGCGCGGATAATAGTATTTATGTGAAACAGTCAACACTTATTTATGCTATAGTCATAACCGACGGACGAGTCGGCAAGCGCCGTACGGGGACAGATTTTCACCGCCTCGTGATTCTTTTCCCGAGTCGAGGGACTTCAAGGATATTGAGTCAATGGATTACTGCCCGACGTCAAGCGCGAAGCTGTCTGATTACAAACACGGAGGAGGCAAGTCGAGTTCGTTCGATGGACATTCGAATTGGATGAAATATCCACCAGAATTCTGGTATCAAAAATGTACAAACTTTCGATTGCGAACAATACCATACTCATGAAAATTAGACCACAATATTAAACCAATGATCAGAGGGTTGCGAATCATGTATGGAGCAAAGATGTATAAACTCACGTGATGCGAACTTTTCAAACAATGATTCTATCGCCATCGCGGACATTCGGTGAATAATTAACCATGTTTTTAAAATGTAAACAATTCTCAGCCTTGAATACAATGACTGGACCACAAGAAATCGTTAAACCAATGATTAGACCACAAGAAATCATTAAACCAATGATTAGACCAGAAGAAATCGTTAAACCAATGATTAGACCACAAGAAATCATTAAACCAATGATTAGACCACAATATTAAACCGTAACAGTATAAAAACAATGACCAGATCAGCAAAAATTATGGATATACCACAGACGAAATACAGATACTTCGACGGTGGGGCAATGTATCGCCATTCCTTTCGCAGAGTAATTTTTTCTATGTAAATAACAATTTTTGATCCTAATATTATTATATCTCCCGTCCATCATTAATACACTGAACTTGGGACATCCGAGATTTTCTAAATTAATATTTCTAATATTCATGCTATCCAAAATCTGTTTCTCTATAACACCACCCTTATATGCTACTACTGGATGCTGCACCAATCCGCAAACAAACTTCTTAATTACTCTAGGAAGTTCTTCCTGTCGATACCGTTCTCGACCGCAATCTCTAAATAATATTCCATGTATGTTATGGAATGTATATGTTACAGTTTTGCGATCCTTCACAGATAAATCGTTGAAACGCTTATTCAAACAAAAATCGGCTGTTGTAATGTGCCCATCCATCGATATGATTGCCACTTCTTTGCATAGGAATTTGGATTCCACAGTAAAACCATCCATATCCATGAAGTGTGTAATTTCCATATCCTAAAATTTAAACAAAAACAGATTCTCAACACATGTTTGAATTAATAAATACATGCACTGCATATTTCAATTGATTAAATACCTTACCTTCATGTTCAGCGATTGTGCACCCGCCGATTAGTAGTAGTAGTAGTACTGCGATGCGAACTTGTCAAACTCCAATTAGCAATGTAGAGATGTTAACTTGATAAACAATGATTCTGTATCGTTGTGCAACTGCGATGCGAAGTTGTCACAGCTTCAATAGTCGGTGAAGCCATGATGAGAACTTGTCGAACAATGGTTCAGTCGCCACCGCGGAGGCGCTGGACAGCTCACCTGAGCTCACCAAAAAACCCCTCTCTTGTTGTATGCTTCGTAGTGGGGTACAGACGCGCGAGGAGCATAGGGTGCAAACTGATATGCTGATTAGACTGTTTTGCGATAAGCATGTGTGGGGTGCCTACAGTTCCGAACTATTTCATCAGCCTTCGGAGGTGCGGGAGGGGCCCCCAGCGCGCCTCCGGAGGCTCGGAGGCTGCGTCGTTCGACTTCGCGGAAGAATGTCTCCGGGGCGGGGTTCGCAACCTTCGGAGCGGTGAAAATCCGCAACTACCTCGCGAGTATGGGGTTTTTGAGATAGGGGATATGTATCGTTTTTGTTTAATAATTTTTTATTTATTTTTTTAACAAATTTTTTCTAATTATAATATTAATCTAATGCTATAACTTCCTCCTCCGCTGGTTCTTGTGTTGGTTGCGGCACATCTTCTGCCTGCGGAGGTGTGGGCATTTCTTGTTCCACATATGGGATATGCCAAGTAATTTGATTACTTGGTATAATAAATGGAGCAAGCAGCTCCCTGAGTGGTCTGCATCTTATAACTTGCTTTCTAACACCTCGCTTGGATCTTCTATACGCAGACTTCCTAACGGCTGGAAAAAAGAAAGACTGTTAGTGAGGCGTCCTATTCGATATCTTGTCTTGCTCACGAAGTCTTACTCACGTTCCATGTCTGCAGTAATATGCTTCTAACTTCGTTATTGTCGTTGTGATGCTTTTAAAGAGGCTGGATGAGCCCCTCCAAAGCACCTATATCTTGTCACATGTTTCATATGCGAAATATGTATACAACAATGCATATGCTAAATATGCATATAAAATGCATATTCGTAGAGACTAAGATGCTAGCGAGATTTGGATTCGCAGAAAAACGATATAAGACGCGAATATGCCTAATTTGCTAATTTATATTGTAAAATGATATATGCGCATATGCTTTTTCTGATTATGCTTATTTTGCTCATTCATATCGTTATTGATATCTATGCATATCCCTTTCATAGTCACGTATGATGTTGATCTCACTCTCTGCATATCCATTTCTTAGTCACGTACGATATGTCTGGGGCTATGCCGTAGACCACATGTTGAAGGTGGGGGGGATTTGCGATTGGAAGGGATATGGTTCGTTCGTGGTGATAAGTGAACAGTCTACTGCATTAATCGTGTTTTAGAGAAAGACTGGTGCAAGTTAAATTTTTTCGTCTCTTCATTTTTTTCGGACACGTATCTTGATAGAAAGATGGATGTATGTGGCGGTTCAAGACATAATCAAAGTGATTCAGATTATGATGATATTCAACAGTTCACAAAACGTGGGGGGTAAGTCTCATAAACAAATCCATTAATTTTTTTTTCGTCTACGATATCTAATAATGGACTCAGTATTGTATTTGCTTCATTTATTCTTTACAGCGCTACACATTCAAACGACACGGCGCTTCTATTGTCACGAACCTATGTACTCGATGAATCATCATGTGAAAAACATAGCACATATTCCTACAGATATTTGGAAATTGGAATTAGCGTCGGACCACCGCCCATCGTTCAATGGGCGCTCAGCGACAGTCAGGGAAACATAATAACGTTTCACAACAATGTTTGGCAACAACTACTGCGGAAGCAGGCGGAAATTGATAACATGTATTGGGAACCTCTATCGAACCCTGACAAGTTTTGGGACGAGGAATCAAACTCTGAAATAAAAATTTTCGAGTTAACAATAGGGCTTTGTGTAAGGTATCCATACAGAATGCTTAGACTTTCAGTTGCGGATAATAGCATACTTCTGAACCCGTCAACACTTAATTTTATGTTCAAACTTAAAGATTGTATTGCGTTGCAATATGAAGAGTTAGAACGTATTACATATAGACTTAGTATCAAATTCCGCAACTTTGTAGAAATTGTTCAACACAAACAAGTTGTCGATAAAGAGCAAGTGATTGCTGCAATTCGTGACATCAGTGATTATCACAAAAATGATATTATTCATTGCAACACATATTATATTTTTGATGATGTTGTGAATAATTATGATTGTAATGATATTATCGATTGCGAATTATTGGCGCTGGCATCGTCCGATATCTTAAAAATTGCTAATACGCCTCGCGATGATTAATTATACATGTTTTTTAGAATTAGTAATTGTGTATTGCTTATAAGAACTCATATCCTGTGAATTATCCTTATCTGAAAATAAAGAAATATTCGTAATATAATCCTGTGTGCCCTTATTTTATATACCCATCTCCCGCGAGTAATGTTGCAACGTCAGCTGTTAGGTCGACAACATGGTATGCACCTATGTCCCGCGAGTAAAGTTGCGACGTCAGCGATTAGGTCTGCAACTCGGTTAAACGACAAGACGATGTGTAGCGACGTATCATGTGCGACCTCGAACGTGGTCACGTACCACCCGTACAACGAGGCAACGTATCACCAACGACCTTGAACGTGGTCACGTACCACCCGTACAACGAGGCAACGTATCACCAACGACCTTGAACGTGGTAATGTACCACCGTACAACGAGGCAACGTATCACCAACGACCTTGAACGTGGTCACGTACCACCCGTACAACGAGGCAACGTATCACCAACGACCTTGAACGTGGTCACGTACCACCGTATGAATGAATTATTGAATGAATTAATGAATGAATGTCGTCATGTACCTAACGTACTACAACGTAACCTGACACCAACGAGTCAATGACCTTGCAACGTCAACGTTTATGTGAATTATTGAATGAATTAATGAATGAATGTAGTCATGTACCCAAGGTACAACAACGTAACCTAGGTCATGTACCCACCGTACTACAACGTAACCTGACACCAACGAGTCAATGACCTTGCAACGTCAACGTTTATGTCTCGTACAACAACGTAACCTAGGTCATGTACCTACCGTACTACAACGTAGTGTGATGACGTCACTGATGATGACGTCACTAACGTGACGTCACAATCAGCTGACTGATATGACGTCACTAACGTGACGTCACAATCAGCTGACTCATGTGACGTCATCATTGGGTTAGAACTCCCTTAGCCGCCACGGGCCAGAAAGGTACGTCCTGCTGGTATGGGCCTGACGACCCCAGCGTACCCGAGTTGGAAGACGATATTAGCGCATCGTCTTCACACAAACCGTAGCTTAATCAGCTCTGGCAGTGACCGGTATGTGCGCCATATCGGTAGCTGGAGTTGTGTAGGCGGTGATCCGGAGGAAGCGACGGATCGCGAGGTCGCTTCGCCTCTATAAAAAGGACAGTTGTGCGGAAGACTATAAACCGCCGCCACGGTGCCAGAAAGGTACGCCCTGCTGGTATGGGAACTGACGATCCCGGCGTACCGGAGTTGGAAGCCGATATTAGCGCATCGCCTTCACTAAAACCGAAGCCTGACCAGCTGCGACGATGAACGATCTGTGCGCCATTTCGAGAGTTGCAGCTGCAATGGGCGGTGGTCTGATGGATGCATCGACCGCGAGGCTGCTTCGCCTCTATAATAAAAGTACAGTTCTGCGGAAGACTATAAACCGCCGCCACGGGCCAGAAAGGTACGTCCTGCTGGTATGGGCCTGACGACCCTAGCGTACCCGAGTTGGAAGACGATATTAGCGCATCGTCTTCACACAAACCGTAGCTTAATCAGCTCTGGCAGTGACCGGTGTGTGCGCCACATCGGTAGCTGGAGCTGTGTAGGCGGTGATCCGGAGGAAGCGACGGATCGCGAGGTCGCTTCGCCTCTATAAAAAGGACAGTTGTGCGGAAGACTATAAACCGCCGCCACGGTGCCAGAAGGGTACGCCCTGCTGGTATGGGAACTGACGATCCCGGCGTACCGGAGTTGGAAGTCGATATCAGCGCATCGACTTCACTAAAACCGAAGCCTGACCAGCTGTGACGATGAATGAAATGTGCGCCATTTCGCAAGTCGCAGCTGCAATGAGCGGTGGTCTGGTGGATGCATCGACCGCGAGGCTGCTGCCTCTATAAACTGAAAAGTTTTGCGGAGACTATAAGCCGCCTCGCAAAGTAATGCCGCGTAGTATCCGCGTGCACTGCCGGCATTGCGGAGGGAGAGCTTGGGAGTCCGATCGGATTGCAAGACGATGCTTCGCATTATCGCGCAAGATGTGAGGACGGGCCCAGCCGTCGGGGAAGTCGGAAGCTGTGTGCGGGTTTCTAAAAGATGTCCCATCCTCCTTAACCACAGACCTGTCTCAAGGAGGAGACGGTGCCTGCGGACCACGGCTGGCTGTGCGGTGGCGACTCTAGCCTGACCGCCTTGTGCGGGAAGGTTACTCGGATTCCGTATCGGCTGGGTGGCGAGCTTGTATCCGTTGGCGCTCCACACTATCGTCGGGAGGGAGTATAATCGGGGGAAGGGTGACGCGATGAGGCCTTCTTCGGCCACTTGCTCGCGACTTCTTCGACCAGTCTATCTTCCAAAGGTAACTCCGTGCCTCTCTGACGGAATCTTTCTCTCTTCTACTCTGGCAGGTCGGCCTGGAAACGTCCATGATCTCTCCCCGGAGAGCATGTTCGGGAGAAGGGATCCGCAGACCAAAACCGGAGGACTTATAGGTGTCCTTCCCATCCATTGGCAATAGAGTCACTCCTAATTCCTTCGGCAGTAGTTTACTCTCACTTTGGCGAAGATGTACCGGCATCGACGCAACGGGGGGAGGGTTAGCTTTGAATATGGGTAAAACTCACTCGGGAGGGGGGCAAGATCCGGATGTAGCCGGCTCTAGGGCGGGGAATAGTATTGTTAGGGGGTTGAACTAGGGCACACAGCTGATGATGACCAACCGACGGTCCAGGTTAAAGGGCGGGGGTGAGGGGGTAGCGGGCTGGTACCGCAGCCCCGGAGGGAGTGCCGCTACGTCAAAAACTCCAATTTAGCTGTGGGCAAGGTGGGCCCTAAAAAGGCTAGGTAGGGACACAAACGGCACATTCCCATCGTCCGGGGCAAACCCTCTAGTAAGTGTAAGCGCGACGATGCCCGGGCTTTTGAGTCGATAGCGCACCGAAAGAGCGGTCATACACGCATTAGGCAACCTCCCGTCACACCGCAGCCCCGAAGGGAAGTATCTCCTCCTGCCTTAGCGGAGCTAGTTCCGCGAGTAGGAGGAGGTAGTGGTGGCGAAGCAGAAGGGGCGAAATAGTCCGAGTTGCCGACGAGGGGCCGTCGCCGCCGTGGCGAAGGGGCAAAGGCCGTCAGCCCTGGGAGGAATACCCGATCATGCCTATCGGGGTTTATACTACTACTACTACTACTAGAACTCCCTTAGTACATCTACTAGCGATTTATAGCATAAAACACGACCCAACGACCCACCATTTACCGATCTGCGACAAACTTGCATAGTTTCGTCAAACATCGATCGTTTCGAGTGGTAGGCAATCCGGCCGTCAATGGTGATTCATGGCCTCACAGATACAAACAATTATAACTCCGCTTCTATACGTCGTATGCGAATCTGCGACATAGCAATTTGTAGCTTAAAACACGCCCCAACGAACCACCTTATACCGATTTGCGACGAACTTGCATAGTTTCGTCAAACATCGATCGTTTCGAGTGGAAAGCAATCCGGCCGTCAATGGTGATTCATGGCCTCACAGATATAAACAACAATAACTCCGCTTCTATTCGTCGTATGCAAATCTGCGACATAGCAATTTGTAGCATAAAACACGCCCCAACGAATCACCTTATACCGATCTGCGACGAACTTGCATAGTTTTGTCAGACATCGATCGTTTCGAGTGGTAGGCAATCCGGCCGTCAATGGTGATTCATGGCCTCACAGATATAAAAAACAATAACTCCGCTTCTATTCGTCGTATGCAAATCTGCGACATAGCAATTTGTAGCTTAAAACACGTCACATCGACCCACCTTCTGCCGATCTGCGACGAACTTGCATGGTTTCGTCAAACGTCGATCGTTTCGAGTGGTAGGGAATCCGGCCGTCAATGGTGATTCATGGCCTCACAGATATAAACAACAATAACTCCGCTTCTATTCGTCGTATGCGAATCTGCGACATAGCAATTTTTAGCCTAAAACACGCCCCAATGAACCACCTTATACCGATCTGCGACGAACTTGCATAGTTTTGTCAAACATCGATCGTTTCGAGTGGAAAGCAATCCGGCCGTCAATGGTGATTCATGGCCTGACAGATATAAACAACTATAACTCCGCTTCTATTCGTCGAATGCAAATCTGCGACATAGCAATTTGTAGCTTAAAACACGTCACATCGACCCACCTTGTGCCGATCAGCGACGAACTTGCATGGTTTCGTCAAACGTCGATCGTTTCGAGTGGTAGGGAATCCGGCCGTCAATGGTGATTCATGGCCTCACAGATATAAACAACAATAACTCCGCTTCTATTCGTCGTATGCGAATCTGCGATATAGCAATTTTTAGCTTAAAACACGCCCCAACGAACCACCTTATACAGATCTGCGACGAACTTGCATAGTTTTGTCAAACATCGATCGTTTCGAGTGGAAAGCAATCCGGCCGTCAATGGTGATTCATGGCCTGACAGATATAAACAACTATAACTCCGCTTCTATTCGTCGAATGCAAATCTGCGACATAGCAATTTGTAGCTTAAAACACGTCACATCGACCCACCTTGTGCCGATCTGCGACGAACTTGCATAGTTTCGTCAAACATCGATCGTTTCGAGTGGTAGGCAATCCGGCCGTCAATGGTGATTCATGGCCTCACAGATATAAACAACAATAACTCCGCTTCTATTCGTCGTATGCAAATCTGCGACATAGCAATTTGTAGCTTAAAACACGTCACATCGACCCACCTTCTGCCGATCTGCGACGAACTTGCATGGTTTCGTCAAACGTCGATCGTTTCGAGTGGTAGGGAATCCGGCCGTCAATGGTGATTCATGGCCTCACAGATATAAACAACAATAACTCCGCTTCTATTCGTCGTATGCGAATCTGCGACATAGCAATTTTTAGCCTAAAACACACCCCAATGAACCACCTTATACCGATCTGCGACGAACTTGCATAGTTTTGTCAAACATTGATCGTTGCGAGTGGAAAGCAATCCGGCCGTCAATGGTGATTCATGGCCTGACAGATATAAACAACTATAACTCCGCTTCTATTCGTCGTATGCAAATCTGCGACATAACAATTTGTAGCTTAAAACACGTCACATCGACACACCTTGTGCCGATCTGGGACGAACTTGCATAGTTTCGTCAAACATCGATCGTTTGGAGTGGAAAGCAATCCGGCCGTCAATGGTGATTCATGGCCTCACAGATATAAACAACAATAACTCCGCTTCTATTCGTCGTATGCGAATCTGCGACCTAGCAATTTGTAGGTTAAAACACGCCCCAATGAACCACCTTATACCGATCTGCGACGAACTTGCATAGTTTCGTCAAACATCGATCGATTCTAATGGAAAGCAATCCGGCCGTCAATGGTGATTCATGGCCAGACAGATATAAACAACTATAACTCCGCTTCTATTCGTCGAATGCAAATCTGCGACGTAACAATTTGTAGCATAAAACACGGCCCAACGACCCACTTTATACCGATCTGCGACGAACTTGCATAGTTTTGTCAAACATCGATCGTTTTGAGTGGAAAGCAATCCGGCCGTCAATGGTGATTCATGGCCTGACAGATATAAACAACTATAACTCCGCTTCTATTCGTCGAATGCAAATCTGCGACATAGCAATTTGTAGCATAAAACACGTCACATCGACCCACCTTGTGCCGATCAGCGACGAACTTGCATGGTTTCGTCAAACGTCGATCGTTTCGAGTGGTAGGGAATCCGGCCGTCAATGGTGACTCATGGCCTCACAGATATAAACAACAATAACTCCGCTTCTATTCGTCGTATGCAAATCTGCGACATAGCAATTTGTAGCTTAAAACACGTCACATCGACCCACATTGTGCCGATCTGGGACGAACTTGCATAGTTTCGTCAAACATCGATCGTTTGGAGTGGAAAGCAATCCGGCCGTCAATGGTGATTCATGGCCTCACAGATATAAACAACAATAACTCCGCTTCTATACGTCGTATGCAAATCTGCGACATAGCGATTTATAGCATAAAACACGACCCAACGACCCACCATTTACCGATCTGCGACAAACTTGCATAGTTTCGTCAAACATCGATCGTTTCGAGTGGTAGGCAATCCGGCCGTCAATGGTGATTCATGGCCTCACAGATACAAACAATTATAACTCCGCTTCTATACGTCGTATGCGAATCTGCGACATAGCAATTTGTAGCTTAAAACACGCCCCAACGAACCACCTTATACCGATTTGCGACGAACTTGCATAGTTTCGTCAAACATCGATCGTTTCGAGTGGAAAGCAATCCGGCCGTCAATGGTGATTCATGGCCTCACAGATATAAACAACAATAACTCCGCTTCTATTCGTCGTATGCAAATCTGCGACATAGCAATTTGTAGCATAAAACACGCCCCAACGAATCACCTTATACCGATCTGCGACGAACTTGCATAGTTTTGTCAGACATCGATCGTTTCGAGTGGAAAACAATCCGGCCGTCAATGGTGATTCATGGCCTGACAGATATAAACAACTATAACTCCGCTTCTATTCGTCGAATGCAAATCTGCGACATAGCAATTTGTAGCTTAAAACACGTCACATCGAACCACCTTGTGCCGATCTGCGACGAACTTGCATAGTTCGTCAAACGTCGATCGTTTCGAGTGGTAGGCAATCCGGCCGTCAATGGTGATTCATGGCCTCACAGATATAAACAACTATAACTCCGCTTCTATTCGTCGTATGCAAATCTGCGACGTAGCAATTTGTAGCATAAAACACGGCCCAACGACCCACCTTATACCGATTTGCGACGAACTTGCATAGTTTTGTCAAACGTCGATCGTTTCGAGTGGTAGGGAATCCGGCCGTCAATGGTGATTCATGGCCTCACAGATATAAACAACAATAACTCCGCTTCTATTCGTCGTATGCGAATATGAAACATAGCAATTTGTAGCTAAAAACACGTCACATCGACCCACCTTCTGCCGATCTGCGACGAACTTGCATGGTTTCGTCAAACATCGATCGTTTCGAGTGGTAGGGAATCCGGCCGTCAATGGTGATTCATGGCCTCACAGATATAAACAACAATAACTCCGCTTCTATTCGTCGTATGCGAATCTGCGACATAGCAATTTTTAGCCTAAAACACACCCCAATGAACCACCTTATACCGATCTGCGACGAACTTGCATAGTTTTGTCAAACATTGATCGTTGCGAGTGGAAAGCAATCCGGCCGTCAATGGTGATTCATGGCCTGACAGATATAAACAACTATAACTCCGCTTCTATTCGTCGTATGCAAATCTGCGACATAGCAATTTGTAGCTTAAAACACGTCACATCGACCCACCTTGTGCCGATCTGGGACGAACTTGCATAGTTTCGTCAAACATCGATCGTTTGGAGTGGAAAGCAATCCGGCCGTCAATGGTGATTCATGGCCTCACAGATATAAACAACTATAACTCCGCTTCTATTCGTCGAATGCAAATCTGCGACGTAACAATTTGTAGCATAAAACACGGCCCAACGACCCACTTTATACCGATCTGCGACGAACTTGCATAGTTTTGTCAAACATCGATCGTTTCGAGTGGTAGGCAATCCGGCCGTCAATGGTGATTCATGGCCTCACAGATATAAACAACAATAACTCCGCTTCTATTCGTCGTATGCGAATCTGCGATATAGCAATTTTTAGCTTAAAACACGCCCCAACGAACCACCTTATACAGATCTGCGACGAACTTGCATAGTTTTGTCAAACATCGATCGTTTCGAGTGGAAAGCAATCCGGCCGTCAATGGTGATTCATGGCCTGACAGATATAAACAACTATAACTCCGCTTCTATTCGTCGAATGCAAATCTGCGACATAGCAATTTGTAGCTTAAAACACGTCACATCGACCCACCTTGTGCCGATCTGCTTCGAACTTGCATAGTTTCGTCAAACATCGATCGTTTCGAGTGGTAGGCAATCCGGCCGTCAATGGTGATTCATGGCCTCACAGATATAAACAACAATAACTCCGCTTCTATTTGTCGTATGCAAATCTGCGACATAGCAATTTGTAGCTTAAAACACGTCACATCGACCCACCTTCTGCCGATCTGCGACGAACTTGCATGGTTTCGTCAAACGTCGATCGTTTCGAGTGGTAGGGAATCCGGCCGTCAATGGTGATTCATGGCCTCACAGATATAAACAACAATAACTCCCCTTCTATTCGTCGTATGCGAATCTGCGATATAGCAATTTTTAGCTTAAAACACGCCCCAACGAACCACCTTATACAGATCTGCGACGAACTTGCATAGTTTTGTCAAACATCGATCGTTTCGAGTGGAAAGCAATCCGGCCGTCAATGGTGATTCATGGCCTGACAGATATAAACAACTATAACTCCGCTTCTATTCGTCGAATGCAAATCTGCGACATAGCAATTTGTAGCTTAAAACACGTCACATCGACCCACCTTGTGCCGATCTGCGACGAACTTGCATAGTTTCGTCAAACATCGATCGTTTCGAGTGGTAGGCAATCCGGCCGTCAATGGTGATTAATGGCCTCACAGATATAAACAACAATAACTCCGCTTCTATTCGTCGTATGCAAATCTGCGACATAGCAATTTGTAGCTTAAAACACGTCACATCGACCCACCTTCTGCCGATCTGCGACAAACTTGCATGGTTTCGTCAAACGTCGATCGTTTCGAGTGGTAGGGAATCCGGCCGTCAATGGTGATTCATGGCCTCACAGATATAAACAACAATAACTCCGCTTCTATTCGTCGTATGCGAATCTGCGACATAGCAATTTTTAGCCTAAAACACACCCCAATGAACCACCTTATACCGATCTGCGACGAACTTGCATAGTTTTGTCAAACATTGATCGTTGCGAGTGGAAAGCAATCCGGCCGTCAATGGTGATTCATGGCCTGACAGATATAAACAACTATAACTCCGCTTCTATTCGTCGTATGCAAATCTGCGACATAACAATTTGTAGCTTAAAACACGTCACATCGACACACCTTGTGCCGATCTGGGACGAACTTGCATTGTTTCGTCAAACTTCGATCGTTTGGAGTGGAAAGCAATCCGGCCGTCAATGGTGATTCATGGCCTCACAGATATAAACAACAATAACTCCGCTTCTATTCGTCGTATGCGAATCTGCGACCTAGCAATTTGTAGGTTAAAACACGCCCCAATGAACCACCTTATACCGATCTGCGACGAACTTGCATAGTTTCGTCAAACATCGATCGATTCTAATGGAAAGCAATCCGGCCGTCAATGGTGATTCATGGCCAGACAGATATAAACAACTATAACTCCGCTTCTATTCGTCGAATGCAAATCTGCGACGTAACAATTTGTAGCATAAAACACGGCCCAACGACCCACTTTATACCGATCTGCGACGAACTTGCATAGTTTTGTCAAACATCGATCGTTTTGAGTGGAAAGCAATCCGGCCGTCAATGGTGATTCATGGCCTGACAGATATAAACAACTATAACTCCGCTTCTATTCGTCGAATGCAAATCTGCGACATAGCAATTTGTAGCATAAAACACGTCACATCGACCCACCTTGTGCCGATCAGCGACGAACTTGCATGGTTTCGTCAAACGTCGATCGTTTCGAGTGGTAGGGAATCCGGCCGTCAATGGTGACTCATGGCCTCACAGATATAAACAACTATAACTCCGCTTCTATTCGTCGTATGCAAATCTGCGACATAACAATTTGTAGCTTAAAACACGTCACATCGACACACCTTGTGCCGATCTGGGACGAACTTGCATAGTTTCGTCAAACATCGATCGTTTGGAGTGGAAAGCAATCCGGCCGTCAATGGTGATTCATGGCCTCACAGATATAAACAACAATAACTCCGCTTCTATTCGTCGTATGCGAATCTGCGACCTAGCAATTTGTAGGTTAAAACACGCCCCAATGAACCACCTTATACCGATCTGCGACGAACTTGCATAGTTTCGTCAAACATCGATCGATTCTAATGGAAAGCAATCCGGCCGTCAATGGTGATTCATGGCCAGACAGATATAAACAACTATAACTCCGCTTCTATTCGTCGAATGCAAATCTGCGACGTAACAATTTGTAGCATAAAACACGGCCCAACGACCCACTTTATACCGATCTGCGACGAACTTGCATAGTTTTGTCAAACATCGATCGTTTTGAGTGGAAAGCAATCCGGCCGTCAATGGTGATTCATGGCCTGACAGATATAAACAACTATAACTCCGCTTCTATTCGTCGAATGCAAATCTGCGACATAGCAATTTGTAGCATAAAACACGTCACATCGACCCACCTTGTGCCGATCAGCGACGAACTTGCATGGTTTCGTCAAACGTCGATCGTTTCGAGTGGTAGGGAATCCGGCCGTCAATGGTGACTCATGGCCTCACAGATATAAACAACAATAACTCCGCTTCTATTCGTCGTATGCAAATCTGCGACATAGCAATTTGTAGCTTAAAACACGTCACATCGACCCACATTGTGCCGATCTGGGACGAACTTGCATAGTTTCGTCAAACATCGATCGTTTGGAGTGGAAAGCAATCCGGCCGTCAATGGTGATTCATGGCCTCACAGATATAAACAACAATAACTCCGCTTCTATACGTCGTATGCAAATCTGCGACATAGCGATTTATAGCATAAAACACGACCCAACGACCCACCATTTACCGATCTGCGACAAACTTGCATAGTTTCGTCAAACATTGATCGTTGCGAGTGGAAAGCAATCCGGCCGTCAATGGTGATTCATGGCCTCACAGATATAAACAACAATAACTCCGCTTCTATTCGTCGAATGCAAATCTGCGACATAGCAATTTGTAGCTTAAAACACGTCACATCGACCCACCTTGTGCCGATCAGCGACGAACTTGCATGGTTTCGTCAAACGTCGATCGTTTCGAGTGGTAGGGAATCCGGCCGTCAATGGTGATTCATGGCCTCACAGATATAAACAACAATAACTCCGCTTCTATTCGTCGTATGCGAATCTGCGATATAGCAATTTTTAGCTTAAAACACGCCCCAACGAACCACCTTATACAGATCTGCGACGAACTTGCATAGTTTTGTCAAACATCGATCGTTTCGAGTGGAAAGCAATCCGGCCGTCAATGGTGATTCATGACCTGACAGATATAAACAACTATAACTCCGCTTCTATTCGTCGAATGCAAATCTGCGACATAGCAATTTGTAGCTTAAAACACGTCACATCGACCCACCTTGTGCCGATCTGCTTCGAACTTGCATAGTTTCGTCAAACATCGATCGTTTCGAGTGGTAGGCAATCCGGCCGTCAATGGTGATTCATGGCCTCACAGATATAAACAACAATAACTCCGCTTCTATTCGTCGTATGCAAATCTGCGACATAGCAATTTGTAGCTTAAAACACGTCACATCGACCCACCTTCTGCCGATCTGCGACGAACTTGCATGGTTTCGTCAAACGTCGATCGTTTCGAGTGGTAGGGAATCCGGCCGTCAATGGTGATTCATGGCCTCACAGATATAAACAACAATAACTCCGCTTCTATTCGTCGTATGCGAATCTGCGACATAGCAATTTTTAGCCTAAAACACGCCCCAATGAACCACCTTATACCGATCTGCGACGAACTTGCATAGTTTTGTCAAACATCGATCGTTTCGAGTGGAAAGCAATCCGGCCGTCAATGGTGATTCATGGCCTGACAGATATAAACAACTATAACTCCGCTTCTATTCGTCGAATGCAAATCTGCGACATAGCAATTTGTAGCTAAAAACACGTCACATCGACCCACCTTGTGCCGATCAGCGACGAACTTGCATGGTTTCGTCAAACGTCGATCGTTTCGAGTGGTAGGGAATCCGGCCGTCAATGGTGATTCATGGCCTCACAGATATAAACAACAATAACTCCCCTTCTATTCGTCGTATGCGAATCTGCGATATAGCAATTTTTAGCTTAAAACACGCCCCAACGAACCACCTTATACAGATCTGCGACGAACTTGCATAGTTTTGTCAAACATCGATCGTTTCGAGTGGAAAGCAATCCGGCCGTCAATGGTGATTCATGGCCTGACAGATATAAACAACTATAACTCCGCTTCTATTCGTCGAATGCAAATCTGCGACATAGCAATTTGTAGCTTAAAACACGTCACATCGACCCACCTTGTGCCGATCTGCGACGAACTTGCATAGTTTCGTCAAACATCGATCGTTTCGAGTGGTAGGCAATCCGGCCGTCAATGGTGATTCATGGCCTCACAGATATAAACAACAATAACTCCGCTTCTATTCGTCGTATGCAAATCTGCGACATAGCAATTTGTAGCTTAAAACACGTCACATCGACCCACCTTCTGCCGATCTGCGACAAACTTGCATGGTTTCGTCAAACGTCGATCGTTTCGAGTGGTAGGGAATCCGGCCGTCAATGGTGATTCATGGCCTCACAGATATAAACAACAATAACTCCGCTTCTATTCGTCGTATGCGAATCTGCGACATAGCAATTTTTAGCCTAAAACACGCCCCAATGAACCACCTTATACCGATCTGCGACGAACTTGCATAGTTTTGTCAAACATCGATCGTTTCGAGTGGAAAGCAATCCGGCCGTCAATGGTGATTCATGGCCTGACAGATATAAACAACTATAACTCCGCTTCTATTCGTCGAATGCAAATCTGCGACATAGCAATTTGTAGCTTAAAACACGTCACATCGACCCACCTTGTGCCGATCAGCGACGAACTTGCATGGTTTCGTCAAACGTCGATCGTTTCGAGTGGTAGGGAATCCGGCCGTCAATGGTGATTCATGGCCTCACAGATATAAACAACAATAACTCCGCTTCTATTCGTCGTATGCGAATCTGCGATATAGCAATTTTTAGCTTAAAACACGCCCCAACGAACCACCTTATACAGATCTGCGACGAACTTGCATAGTTTTGTCAAACATCGATCGTTTCGAGTGGAAAGCAATCCGGCCGTCAATGGTGATTCATGGCCTGACAGATATAAACAACTATAACTCCGCTTCTATTCGTCGAATGCAAATCTGCGACATAGCAATTTGTAGCTTAAAACACGTCACATCGACCCACCTTGTGCCGATCTGCTTCGAACTTGCATAGTTTCGTCAAACATCGATCGTTTCGAGTGGTAGGCAATCCGGCCGTCAATGGTGATTCATGGCCTCACAGATATAAACAACAATAACTCCGCTTCTATTCGTCGTATGCAAATCTGCGACATAGCAATTTGTAGCTTAAAACACGTCACATCGACCCACCTTCTGCCGATCTGCGACGAACTTGCATGGTTTCGTCAAACGTCGATCGTTTCGAGTGGTAGGGAATCCGGCCGTCAATGGTGATTCATGGCCTCACAGATATAAACAACAATAACTCCGCTTCTATTCGTCGTATGCGAATCTGCGACATAGCAATTTTTAGCCTAAAACACGCCCCAATGAACCACCTTATACCGATCTGCGACGAACTTGCATAGTTTTGTCAAACATCGATCGTTTCGAGTGGAAAGCAATCCGGCCGTCAATGGTGATTCATGGCCTGACAGATATAAACAACTATAACTCCGCTTCTATTCGTCGAATGCAAATCTGCGACATAGCAATTTGTAGCTTAAAACACGTCACATCGACCCACCTTGTGCCGATCAGCGACGAACTTGCATGGTTTCGTCAAACGTCGATCGTTTCGAGTGGTAGGGAATCCGGCCGTCAATGGTGATTCATGGCCTCACAGATATAAACAACAATAACTCCCCTTCTATTCGTCGTATGCGAATCTGCGATATAGCAATTTTTAGCTTAAAACACGCCCCAACGAACCACCTTATACAGATCTGCGACGAACTTGCATAGTTTTGTCAAACATCGATCGTTTCGAGTGGAAAGCAATCCGGCCGTCAATGGTGATTCATGGCCTGACAGATATAAACAACTATAACTCCGCTTCTATTCGTCGAATGCAAATCTGCGACACAGCAATTTGTAGCTTAAAACACGTCACATCGACCCACCTTGTGCCGATCTGCGACGAACTTGCATAGTTTCGTCAAACATCGATCGTTTCGAGTGGTAGGCAATCCGGCCGTCAATGGTGATTCATGGCCTCACAGATATAAACAACAATAACTCCGCTTCTATTCGTCGTATGCAAATCTGCGACATAGCAATTTGTAGCTTAAAACACGTCACATCGACCCACCTTCTGCCGATCTGCGACAAACTTGCATGGTTTCGTCAAACGTCGATCGTTTCGAGTGGTAGGGAATCCGGCCGTCAATGGTGATTCATGGCCTCACAGATATAAACAACAATAACTCCGCTTCTATTCGTCGTATGCGAATCTGCGACATAGCAATTTTTAGCCTAAAACACACCCCAATGAACCACCTTATACCGATCTGCGACGAACTTGCATAGTTTTGTCAAACATTGATCGTTGCGAGTGGAAAGCAATCCGGCCGTCAATGGTGATTCATGGCCTGACAGATATAAACAACTATAACTCCGCTTCTATTCGTCGTATGCAAATCTGCGACATAACAATTTGTAGCTTAAAACACGTCACATCGACACACCTTGTGCCGATCTGGGACGAACTTGCATAGTTTCGTCAAACGTCGATCGTTTCGAGTGGTAGGGAATCCGGCCGTCAATGGTGATTCATGGCCTCACAGATATAAACAACAATAACTCCGCTTCTATTCGTCGTATGCGAATCTGCGATATAGCAATTTTTAGCTTAAAACACGCCCCAACGAACCACCTTATACAGATCTGCGACGAACTTGCATAGTTTTGTCAAACATCGATCGTTTCGAGTGGAAAGCAATCCGGCCGTCAATGGTGATTCATGGCCTGACAGATATAAACAACTATAACTCCGCTTCTATTCGTCGAATGCAAATCTGCGACATAGCAATTTGTAGCTTAAAACACGTCACATCGACCCACCTTGTGCCGATCTGCGACGAACTTGCATAGTTTCGTCAAACATCGATCGTTTCGAGTGGTAGGCAATCCGGCCGTCAATGGTGATTCATGGCCTCACAGATATAAACAACAATAACTCCGCTTCTATTCGTCGTATGCAAATCTGCGACATAGCAATTTGTAGCTTAAAACACGTCACATCGACCCACCTTCTGCCGATCTGCGACGAACTTGCATGGTTTCGTCAAACGTCGATCGTTTCGAGTGGTAGGGAATCCGGCCGTCAATGGTGATTCATGGCCTCACAGATATAAACAACAATAACTCCGCTCCTATTCGTCGTATGCGAATCTGCGACATAGCAATTTTTAGCCTAAAACACACCCCAATGAACCACCTTATACCGATCTGCGACGAACTTGCATAGTTTTGTCAAACATTGATCGTTGCGAGTGGAAAGCAATCCGGCCGTCAATGGTGATTCATGGCCTGACAGATATAAACAACTATAACTCCGCTTCTATTCGTCGTATGCAAATCTGCGACATAACAATTTGTAGCTTAAAACACGTCACATCGACACACCTTGTGCCGATCTGGGACGAACTTGCATAGTTTCGTCAAACATCGATCGTTTGGAGTGGAAAGCAATCCGGCCGTCAATGGTGATTCATGGCCTCACAGATATAAACAACAATAACTCCGCTTCTATTCGTCGTATGCGAATCTGCGACCTAGCAATTTGTAGGTTAAAACACGCCCCAATGAACCACCTTATACCGATCTGCGACGAACTTGCATAGTTTCGTCAAACATCGATCGATTCTAATGGAAAGCAATCCGGCCGTCAATGGTGATTCATGGCCAGACAGATATAAACAACTATAACTCCGCTTCTATTCGTCGAATGCAAATCTGCGACGTAACAATTTGTAGCATAAAACACGGCCCAACGACCCACTTTATACCGATCTGCGACGAACTTGCATAGTTTTGTCAAACATCGATCGTTTTGAGTGGAAAGCAATCCGGCCGTCAATGGTGATTCATGGCCTGACAGATATAAACAACTATAACTCCGCTTCTATTCGTCGAATGCAAATCTGCGACATAGCAATTTGTAGCATAAAACACGTCACATCGACCCACCTTGTGCCGATCAGCGACGAACTTGCATGGTTTCGTCAAACGTCGATCGTTTCGAGTGGTAGGGAATCCGGCCGTCAATGGTGACTCATGGCCTCACAGATATAAACAACAATAACTCCGCTTCTATTCGTCGTATGCAAATCTGCGACATAGCAATTTGTAGCTTAAAACACGTCACATCGACCCACATTGTGCCGATCTGGGACGAACTTGCATAGTTTCGTCAAAAGTCGATCGTTTGGAGTGGAAAGCAATCCGGCCGTCAATGGTGATTCATGGCCTCACAGATATAAACAACAATAACTCCGCTTCTATACGTCGTATGCAAATCTGCGACATAGCGATTTATAGCATAAAACACGACCCAACGACCCACCATTTACCGATCTGCGACAAACTTGCATAGTTTCGTCAAACATCGATCGTTTCGAGTGGTAGGCAATCCGGCCGTCAATGGTGATTCATGGCCTCACAGATACAAACAATTATAACTCCGCTTCTATACGTCGTATGCGAATCTGCGACATAGCAATTTGTAGCTTAAAACACGCCCCAACGAACCACCTTATACCGATTTGCGACGAACTTGCATAATTTCGTCAAACATCGATCGTTTCGAGTGGAAAGCAATCCGGCCGTCAATGGTGATTCATGGCCTCACAGATATAAACAACAATAACTCCGCTTCTATTCGTCGTATGCAAATCTGCGACATAGCAATTTGTAGCATAAAACACGCCCCAACGAATCACCTTATACCGATCTGCGACGAACTTGCATAGTTTTGTCAGACATCGATCGTTTCGAGTGGAAAACAATCCGGCCGTCAATGGTGATTCATGGCCTGACAGATATAAACAACTATAACTCCGCTTCTATTCGTCGAATGCAAATCTGCGACATAGCAATTTGTAGCTTAAAACACGTCACATCGAACCACCTTGTGCCGATCTGCGACGAACTTGCATAGTTCGTCAAACGTCGATCGTTTCGAGTGGTAGGCAATCCGGCCGTCAATGGTGATTCATGGCCTCACAGATATAAACAACTATAACTCCGCTTCTATTCGTCGAATGCAAATCTGCGACGTAGCAATTTGTAGCATAAAACACGGCCCAACGACCCACCTTATACCGATTTGCGACGAACTTGCATAGTTTTGTCAAACGTCGATCGTTTCGAGTGGTAGGGAATCCGGCCGTCAATGGTGATTCATGGCCTCACAGATATAAACAACAATAACTCCGCTTCTATTCGTCGTATGCGAATATGAGACATAGCAATTTTTAGCCTAAAACACACCCCAATGAACCACCTTATACCGATCTGCGACGAACTTGCATAGTTTTGTCAAACATTGATCGTTGCGAGTGGAAAGCAATCCGGCCGTCAATGGTGATTCATGGCCTGACAGATATAAACAACTATAACTCCGCTTCTATTCGTCGTATGCAAATCTGCGACATAGCAATTTGTAGCTTAAAACACGTCACATCGACCCACCTTGTGCCGATCTGGGACGAACTTGCATAGTTTCGTCAAACATCGATCGTTTGGAGTGGAAAGCAATCCGGCCGTCAATGGTGATTCATGGCCTCACAGATATAAACAACTATAACTCCGCTTCTATTCGTCGAATGCAAATCTGCGACGTAACAATTTGTAGCATAAAACACGGCCCAACGACCCACTTTATACCGATCTGCGACGAACTTGCATAGTTTTGTCAAACATCGATCGTTTGGAGTGGAAAGCAATCCGGCCGTCAATGGTGATTCATGGCCTCACAGATATAAACAACAATAACTCCGCTTCTATTCGTCGTATGCGAATCTGCGACCTAGCAATTTGTAGGTTAAAACACGCCCCAATGAACCACCTTATACCGATCTGCGACGAACTTGCATAGTTTCGTCAAACATCGATCGATTCTAATGGAAAGCAATCCGGCCGTCAATGGTGATTCATGGCCAGACAGATATAAACAACTATAACTCCGCTTCTATTCGTCGAATGCAAATCTGCGACGTAACAATTTGTAGCATAAAACACGGCCCAACGACCCACTTTATACCGATCTGCGACGAACTTGCATAGTTTTGTCAAACATCGATCGTTTTGAGTGGAAAGCAATCCGGCCGTCAATGGTGATTCATGGCCTGACAGATATAAACAACTATAACTCCGCTTCTATTCGTCGAATGCAAATCTGCGACATAGCAATTTGTAGCATAAAACACGTCACATCGACCCACCTTGTGCCGATCAGCGACGAACTTGCATGGTTTCGTCAAACGTCGATCGTTTCGAGTGGTAGGGAATCCGGCCGTCAATGGTGACTCATGGCCTCACAGATATAAACAACAATAACTCCGCTTCTATTCGTCGTATGCAAATCTGCGACATAGCAATTTGTAGCTTAAAACACGTCACATCGACCCACATTGTGCCGATCTGGGACGAACTTGCATAGTTTCGTCAAAAGTCGATCGTTTGGAGTGGAAAGCAATCCGGCCGTCAATGGTGATTCATGGCCTCACAGATATAAACAACAATAACTCCGCTTCTATACGTCGTATGCAAATCTGCGACATAGCGATTTATAGCATAAAACACGACCCAACGACCCACCATTTACCGATCTGCGACAAACTTGCATAGTTTCGTCAAACATCGATCGTTTCGAGTGGTAGGCAATCCGGCCGTCAATGGTGATTCATGGCCTCACAGATACAAACAATTATAACTCCGCTTCTATACGTCGTATGCGAATCTGCGACATAGCAATTTGTAGCTTAAAACACGCCCCAACGAACCACCTTATACCGATTTGCGACGAACTTGCATAATTTCGTCAAACATCGATCGTTTCGAGTGGTAGGCAATCCGGCCGTCAATGGTGATTCATGGCCTCACAGATATAAACAACAATAACTCCGCTTCTATTCGTCGTATGCAAATCTGCGACATAGCAATTTGTAGCATAAAACACGCCCCAACGAATCACCTTATACCGATCTGCGACGAACTTGCATAGTTTTGTCAGACATCGATCGTTTCGAGTGGAAAACAATCCGGCCGTCAATGGTGATTCATGGCCTGACAGATATAAACAACTATAACTCCGCTTCTATTCGTCGAATGCAAATCTGCGACATAGCAATTTGTAGCTTAAAACACGTCACATCGAACCACCTTGTGCCGATCTGCGACGAACTTGCATAGTTCGTCAAACGTCGATCGTTTCGAGTGGTAGGCAATCCGGCCGTCAATGGTGATTCATGGCCTCACAGATATAAACAACTATAACTCCGCTTCTATTCGTCGAATGCAAATCTGCGACGTAGCAATTTGTAGCATAAAACACGGCCCAACGACCCACCTTATACCGATTTGCGACGAACTTGCATAGTTTTGTCAAACGTCGATCGTTTCGAGTGGTAGGGAATCCGGCCGTCAATGGTGATTCATGGCCTCACAGATATAAACAACAATAACTCCGCTTCTATTCGTCGTATGCGAATCTGCGACATAGCAATTTTTAGCCTAAAACACACCCCAATGAACCACCTTATACCGATCTGCGACGAACTTGCATAGTTTTGTCAAACATTGATCGTTGCGAGTGGAAAGCAATCCGGCCGTCAATGGTGATTCATGGCCTGACAGATATAAACAACTATAACTCCGCTTCTATTCGTCGTATGCAAATCTGCGACATAGCAATTTGTAGCTTAAAACACGTCACATCGACCCACCTTGTGCCGATCTGGGACGAACTTGCATAGTTTCGTCAAACATCGATCGTTTGGAGTGGAAAGCAATCCGGCCGTCAATGGTGATTCATGGCCTCACAGATATAAACAACTATAACTCCGCTTCTATTCGTCGAATGCAAATCTGCGACGTAACAATTTGTAGCATAAAACACGGCCCAACGACCCACTTTATACCGATCTGCGACGAACTTGCATAGTTTTGTCAAACATCGATCGTTTCGAGTGGTAGGCAATCCGGCCGTCAATGGTGATTCATGGCCTCACAGATATAAACAACAATAACTCCGCATCTATTCGTCGTATGCAAATCTGCGACATAGCAATTTGTAGCTTAAAACACGTCACATCGACCCACCTTGTGCCGATCTGGGACGAACTTGCATAGTTTCGTCAAACATCGATCGTTTGGAGTGGAAAGCAATCCGGCCGTCAATGGTGATTCATGGCCTCACAGATATAAACAACAATAACTCCGCTTCTATACGTCGTATGCAAATCTGCGACATAGCAATTTGTAGGTTAAAACACGCCCCAATGAACCACCTTATACCGATCTGCGACGAACTTGCATAGTTTCGTCAAACATCGATCGATTCTAGTGGAAAGCAATCCGGCCGTCAATGGTGATTCATGGCCAGACAGATATAAACAACTATAACTCCGCTTCTATTCGCCGTATGCGAATCTGCGACATAACAATTTTTAGCCTAAAACACGCCCCAATGAACCACCTTATACCGATCTGCGACGAACTTGCATAGTTTTGTCAAACATCGATCGTTTCGAGTGGAAAGCAATCCGGCCGTCAATGGTGATTCATGGCCTCACAGATATAAACAACAATAACTCCGCTTCTATACGTCGTATGCAAATCTGCGACATAGCGATTTATAGCATAAAACACGACCCAACGACCCACCATTTACCGATCTGCGACAAACTTGCATAGTTTCGTCAAACATCGATCGTTTCGAGTGGTAGGCAATCCGGCCGTCAATGGTGATTCATGGCCTCACAGATACAAACAATTATAACTCCGCTTCTATACGTCGTATGCGAATCTGCGACATAGCAATTTGTAGCTTAAAACACGCCCCAACGAACCACCTTATACCGATTTGCGACGAACTTGCATAGTTTCGTCAAACATCGATCGTTTCGAGTGGAAAGCAATCCGGCCGTCAATGGTGATTCATGGCCTCACAGATATAAACAACAATAACTCCGCTTCTATTCGTCGTATGCAAATCTGCGACATAGCAATTTGTAGCATAAAACACGCCCCAACGAATCACCTTATACCGATCTGCGACGAACTTGCATAGTTTTGTCAAACATCGATCGTTTCGAGTGGTAGGCAATCCGGCCGTCAATGGTGATTCATGGCCTCACAGATATAAAAAACAATAACTCCGCTTCTATTCGTCGTATGCAAATCTGCGACATAGCAATTTGTAGCTTAAAACACGTCACATCGACCCACCTTCTGCCGATCTGCGACGAACTTGCATGGTTTCGTCAAACGTCGATCGTTTCGAGTGGTAGGGAATCCGGCCGTCAATGGTGATTCATGGCCTCACAGATATAAACAACAATAACTCCGCTTCTATTCGTCGTATGCGAATCTGCGACATAGCAATTTTTAGCCTAAAACACGCCCCAATGAACCACCTTATACCGATCTGCGACGAACTTGCATAGTTTTGTCAAACATCGATCGTTTCGAGTGGAAAGCAATCCGGCCGTCAATGGTGATTCATGGCCTGACAGATATAAACAACTATAACTCCGCTTCTATTCGTCGAATGCAAATCTGCGACATAGCAATTTGTAGCTTAAAACACGTCACATCGACCCACCTTGTGCCGATCAGCGACGAACTTGCATGGTTTCGTCAAACGTCGATCGTTTCGAGTGGTAGGGAATCCGGCCGTCAATGGTGATTCATGGCCTCACAGATATAAACAACAATAACTCCGCTTCTATTCGTCGTATGCGAATCTGCGATATAGCAATTTTTAGCTTAAAACACGCCCCAACGAACCACCTTATACAGATCTGCGACGAACTTGCATAGTTTTGTCAAACATCGATCGTTTCGAGTGGAAAGCAATCCGGCCGTCAATGGTGATTCATGGCCTGACAGATATAAACAACTATAACTCCGCTTCTATTCGTCGAATGCAAATCTGCGACATAGCAATTTGTAGCTTAAAACACGTCACATCGACCCACCTTGTGCCGATCTGCGACGAACTTGCATAGTTTCGTCAAACATCGATCGTTTCGAGTGGTAGGCAATCCGGCCGTCAATGGTGATTCATGGCCTCACAGATATAAACAACAATAACTCCGCTTCTATTCGTCGTATGCAAATCTGCGACATAGCAATTTGTAGCTTAAAACACGTCACATCGACCCACCTTCTGCCGATCTGCGACGAACTTGCATGGTTTCGTCAAACGTCGATCGTTTCGAGTGGTAGGGAATCCGGCCGTCAATGGTGATTCATGGCCTCACAGATATAAACAACAATAACTCCGCTTCTATTCGTCGTATGCGAATCTGCGACATAGCAATTTTTAGCCTAAAACACACCCCAATGAACCACCTTATACCGATCTGCGACGAACTTGCATAGTTTTGTCAAACATTGATCGTTGCGAGTGGAAAGCAATCCGGCCGTCAATGGTGATTCATGGCCTGACAGATATAAACAACTATAACTCCGCTTCTATTCGTCGTATGCAAATCTGCGACATAACAATTTGTAGCTTAAAACACGTCACATCGACACACCTTGTGCCGATCTGGGACGAACTTGCATAGTTTCGTCAAACATCGATCGTTTGGAGTGGTAGGCAATCCGGCCGTCAATGGTGATTCATGGCCTCACAGATATAAACAACAATAACTCCGCTTCTATTCGTCGTATGCAAATCTGCGACATAGCAATTTGTAGCTTAAAACACGTCACATCGACCCACCTTCTGCCGATCTGCGACGAACTTGCATGGTTTCGTCAAACGTCGATCGTTTCGAGTGGTAGGGAATCCGGCCGTCAATGGTGATTCATGGCCTCACAGATATAAACAACAATAACTCCGCTTCTATTCGTCGTATGCGAATCTGCGACATAGCAATTTTTAGCCTAAAACACACCCCAATGAACCACCTTATACCGATCTGCGACGAACTTGCATAGTTTTGTCAAACATTGATCGTTGCGAGTGGAAAGCAATCCGGCCGTCAATGGTGATTCATGGCCTGACAGATATAAACAACTATAACTCCGCTTCTATTCGTCGTATGCAAATCTGCGACATAACAATTTGTAGCTTAAAACACGTCACATCGACACACCTTGTGCCGATCTGGGACGAACTTGCATAGTTTCGTCAAACATCGATCGTTTGGAGTGGAACGCAATCCGGCCGTCAATGGTGATTCATGGCCTCACAGATATAAACAACAATAACTCCGCTTCTATTCGTCGTATGCGAATCTGCGACCTAGCAATTTGTAGGTTAAAACACGCCCCAATGAACCACCTTATACCGATCTGCGACGAACTTGCATAGTTTCGTCAAACATCGATCGATTCTAATGGAAAGCAATCCGGCCGTCAATGGTGATTCATGGCCAGACAGATATAAACAACTATAACTCCGCTTCTATTCGTCGAATGCAAATCTGCGACGTAACAATTTGTAGCATAAAACACGGCCCAACGACCCACTTTATACCGATCTGCGACGAACTTGCATAGTTTTGTCAAACATCGATCGTTTTGAGTGGAAAGCAATCCGGCCGTCAATGGTGATTCATGGCCTGACAGATATAAACAACTATAACTCCGCTTCTATTCGTCGAATGCAAATCTGCGACATAGCAATTTGTAGCATAAAACACGTCACATCGACCCACCTTGTGCCGATCAGCGACGAACTTGCATGGTTTCGTCAAACGTCGATCGTTTCGAGTGGTAGGGAATCCGGCCGTCAATGGTGACTCATGGCCTCACAGATACAAACAACAATAACTCCGCTTCTATTCGTCGTATGCAAATCTGCGACATAGCAATTTGTAGCTTAAAACACGTCACATCGACCCACATTGTGCCGATCTGGGACGAACTTGCATAGTTTCGTCAAACATCGATCGTTTGGAGTGGAAAGCAATCCGGCCGTCAATGGTGATTCATGGCCTCACAGATATAAACAACAATAACTCCGCTTCTATACGTCGTATGCAAATCTGCGACATAGCGATTTATAGCATAAAACACGACCCAACGACCCACCATTTACCGATCTGCGACAAACTTGCATAGTTTCGTCAAACATCGATCGTTTCGAGTGGTAGGCAATCCGGCCGTCAATGGTGATTCATGGCCTCACAGATACAAACAATTATAACTCCGCTTCTATACGTCGTATGCGAATCTGCGACATAGCAATTTGTAGCTTAAAACACGCCCCAACGAACCACCTTATACCGATTTGCGACGAACTTGCATAGTTTCGTCAAACATCGATCGTTTCGAGTGGAAAGCAATCCGGCCGTCAATGGTGATTCATGGCCTCACAGATATAAACAACAATAACTCCGCTTCTATTCGTCGTATGCAAATCTGCGACATAGCAATTTGTAGCATAAAACACGCCCCAACGAATCACCTTATACCGATCTGCGACGAACTTGCATAGTTTTGTCAGACATCGATCGTTTCGAGTGGAAAACAATCCGGCCGTCAATGGTGATTCATGGCCTGACAGATATAAACAACTATAACTCCGCTTCTATTCGTCGAATGCAAATCTGCGACATAGCAATTTGTAGCTTAAAACACGTCACATCGAACCACCTTGTGCCGATCTGCGACGAACTTGCATAGTTCGTCAAACGTCGATCGTTTCGAGTGGTAGGCAATCCGGCCGTCAATGGTGATTCATGGCCTCACAGATATAAACAACTATAACTCCGCTTCTATTCGTCGAATGCAAATCTGCGACGTAGCAATTTGTAGCATAAAACACGGCCCAACGACCCACCTTATACCGATTTGCGACGAACTTGCATAGTTTTGTCAAACGTCGATCGTTTCGAGTGGTAGGGAATCCGGCCGTCAATGGTGATTCATGGCCTCACAGATATAAACAACAATAACTCCGCTTCTATTCGTCGTATGCGAATATGAAACATAGCAATTTGTAGCTAAAAACACGTCACATCGACCCACCTTCTGCCGATCTGCGACGAACTTGCATGGTTTCGTCAAACATCGATCGTTTCGAGTGGTAGGGAATCCGGCCGTCAATGGTGATTCATGGCCTCACAGATATAAACAACAATAACTCCGCTTCTATTCGTCGTATGCGAATCTGCGACATAGCAATTTTTAGCCTAAAACACACCCCAATGAACCACCTTATACCGATCTGCGACGAACTTGCATAGTTTTGTCAAACATTGATCGTTGCGAGTGGAAAGCAATCCGGCCGTCAATGGTGATTCATGGCCTGACAGATATAAACAACTATAACTCCGCTTCTATTCGTCGTATGCAAATCTGCGACATAGCAATTTGTAGCTTAAAACACGTCACATCGACCCACCTTGTGCCGATCTGGGACGAACTTGCATAGTTTCGTCAAACATCGATCGTTTGGAGTGGAAAGCAATCCGGCCGTCAATGGTGATTCATGGCCTCACAGATATAAACAACTATAACTCCGCTTCTATTCGTCGAATGCAAATCTGCGACGTAACAATTTGTAGCATAAAACACGGCCCAACGACCCACTTTATACCGATCTGCGACGAACTTGCATAGTTTTGTCAAACATCGATCGTTTCGAGTGGTAGGCAATCCGGCCGTCAATGGTGATTCATGGCCTCACAGATATAAACAACAATAACTCCGCTTCTATTCGTCGTATGCGAATCTGCGATATAGCAATTTTTAGCTTAAAACACGCCCCAACGAACCACCTTATACAGATCTGCGACGAACTTGCATAGTTTTGTCAAACATCGATCGTTTCGAGTGGAAAGCAATCCGGCCGTCAATGGTGATTCATGGCCTGACAGATATAAACAACTATAACTCCGCTTCTATTCGTCGAATGCAAATCTGCGACATAGCAATTTGTAGCTTAAAACACGTCACATCGACCCACCTTGTGCCGATCTGCTTCGAACTTGCATAGTTTCGTCAAACATCGATCGTTTCGAGTGGTAGGCAATCCGGCCGTCAATGGTGATTCATGGCCTCACAGATATAAACAACAATAACTCCGCTTCTATTTGTCGTATGCAAATCTGCGACATAGCAATTTGTAGCTTAAAACACGTCACATCGACCCACCTTCTGCCGATCTGCGACGAACTTGCATGGTTTCGTCAAACGTCGATCGTTTCGAGTGGTAGGGAATCCGGCCGTCAATGGTGATTCATGGCCTCACAGATATAAACAACAATAACTCCCCTTCTATTCGTCGTATGCGAATCTGCGATATAGCAATTTTTAGCTTAAAACACGCCCCAACGAACCACCTTATACAGATCTGCGACGAACTTGCATAGTTTTGTCAAACATCGATCGTTTCGAGTGGAAAGCAATCCGGCCGTCAATGGTGATTCATGGCCTGACAGATATAAACAACTATAACTCCGCTTCTATTCGTCGAATGCAAATCTGCGACATAGCAATTTGTAGCTTAAAACACGTCACATCGACCCACCTTGTGCCGATCTGCGACGAACTTGCATAGTTTCGTCAAACATCGATCGTTTCGAGTGGTAGGCAATCCGGCCGTCAATGGTGATTAATGGCCTCACAGATATAAACAACAATAACTCCGCTTCTATTCGTCGTATGCAAATCTGCGACATAGCAATTTGTAGCTTAAAACACGTCACATCGACCCACCTTCTGCCGATCTGCGACAAACTTGCATGGTTTCGTCAAACGTCGATCGTTTCGAGTGGTAGGGAATCCGGCCGTCAATGGTGATTCATGGCCTCACAGATATAAACAACAATAACTCCGCTTCTATTCGTCGTATGCGAATCTGCGACATAGCAATTTTTAGCCTAAAACACACCCCAATGAACCACCTTATACCGATCTGCGACGAACTTGCATAGTTTTGTCAAACATTGATCGTTGCGAGTGGAAAGCAATCCGGCCGTCAATGGTGATTCATGGCCTGACAGATATAAACAACTATAACTCCGCTTCTATTCGTCGTATGCAAATCTGCGACATAACAATTTGTAGCTTAAAACACGTCACATCGACACACCTTGTGCCGATCTGGGACGAACTTGCATAGTTTCGTCAAACATCGATCGTTTGGAGTGGAAAGCAATCCGGCCGTCAATGGTGATTCATGGCCTCACAGATATAAACAACAATAACTCCGCTTCTATTCGTCGTATGCGAATCTGCGACCTAGCAATTTGTAGGTTAAAACACGCCCCAATGAACCACCTTATACCGATCTGCGACGAACTTGCATAGTTTCGTCAAACATCGATCGATTCTAATGGAAAGCAATCCGGCCGTCAATGGTGATTCATGGCCAGACAGATATAAACAACTATAACTCCGCTTCTATTCGTCGAATGCAAATCTGCGACGTAACAATTTGTAGCATAAAACACGGCCCAACGACCCACTTTATACCGATCTGCGACGAACTTGCATAGTTTTGTCAAACATCGATCGTTTTGAGTGGAAAGCAATCCGGCCGTCAATGGTGATTCATGGCCTGACAGATATAAACAACTATAACTCCGCTTCTATTCGTCGAATGCAAATCTGCGACATAGCAATTTGTAGCATAAAACACGTCACATCGACCCACCTTGTGCCGATCAGCGACGAACTTGCATGGTTTCGTCAAACGTCGATCGTTTCGAGTGGTAGGGAATCCGGCCGTCAATGGTGACTCATGGCCTCACAGATATAAACAACTATAACTCCGCTTCTATTCGTCGTATGCAAATCTGCGACATAACAATTTGTAGCTTAAAACACGTCACATCGACACACCTTGTGCCGATCTGGGACGAACTTGCATAGTTTCGTCAAACATCGATCGTTTGGAGTGGAAAGCAATCCGGCCGTCAATGGTGATTCATGGCCTCACAGATATAAACAACAATAACTCCGCTTCTATTCGTCGTATGCGAATCTGCGACCTAGCAATTTGTAGGTTAAAACACGCCCCAATGAACCACCTTATACCGATCTGCGACGAACTTGCATAGTTTCGTCAAACATCGATCGATTCTAATGGAAAGCAATCCGGCCGTCAATGGTGATTCATGGCCAGACAGATATAAACAACTATAACTCCGCTTCTATTCGTCGAATGCAAATCTGCGACGTAACAATTTGTAGCATAAAACACGGCCCAACGACCCACTTTATACCGATCTGCGACGAACTTGCATAGTTTTGTCAAACATCGATCGTTTCGAGTGGTAGGCAATCCGGCCGTCAATGGTGATTCATGGCCTCACAGATATAAACAACAATAACTCCGCTTCTATACGTCGTATGCAAATCTGCGACATAGCGATTTATAGCATAAAACACGACCCAACGACCCACCATTTACCGATCTGCGACAAACTTGCATAGTTTCGTCAAACATTGATCGTTGCGAGTGGAAAGCAATCCGGCCGTCAATGGTGATTCATGGCCTCACAGATATAAACAACAATAACTCCGCTTCTATTCGTCGAATGCAAATCTGCGACATAGCAATTTGTAGCTTAAAACACGTCACATCGACCCACCTTGTGCCGATCAGCGACGAACTTGCATGGTTTCGTCAAACGTCGATCGTTTCGAGTGGTAGGGAATCCGGCCGTCAATGGTGATTCATGGCCTCACAGATATAAACAACAATAACTCCGCTTCTATTCGTCGTATGCGAATCTGCGATATAGCAATTTTTAGCTTAAAACACGCCCCAACGAACCACCTTATACAGATCTGCGACGAACTTGCATAGTTTTGTCAAACATCGATCGTTTCGAGTGGAAAGCAATCCGGCCGTCAATGGTGATTCATGGCCTGACAGATATAAACAACTATAACTCCGCTTCTATTCGTCGAATGCAAATCTGCGACATAGCAATTTGTAGCTTAAAACACGTCACATCGACCCACCTTGTGCCGATCTGCTTCGAACTTGCATAGTTTCGTCAAACATCGATCGTTTCGAGTGGTAGGCAATCCGGCCGTCAATGGTGATTCATGGCCTCACAGATATAAACAACAATAACGCCGCTTCTATTCGTCGTATGCAAATCTGCGACATAGCAATTTGTAGCTTAAAACACGTCACATCGACCCACCTTCTGCCGATCTGCGACGAACTTGCATGGTTTCGTCAAACGTCGATCGTTTCGAGTGGTAGGGAATCCGGCCGTCAATGGTGATTCATGGCCTCACAGATATAAACAACAATAACTCCGCTTCTATTCGTCGTATGCGAATCTGCGACATAGCAATTTTTAGCCTAAAACACGCCCCAATGAACCACCTTATACCGATCTGCGACGAACTTGCATAGTTTTGTCAAACATCGATCGTTTCGAGTGGAAAGCAATCCGGCCGTCAATGGTGATTCATGGCCTGACAGATATAAACAACTATAACTCCGCTTCTATTCGTCGAATGCAAATCTGCGACATAGCAATTTGTAGCTTAAAACACGTCACATCGACCCACCTTGTGCCGATCAGCGACGAACTTGCATGGTTTCGTCAAACGTCGATCGTTTCGAGTGGTAGGGAATCCGGCCGTCAATGGTGATTCATGGCCTCACAGATATAAACAACAATAACTCCCCTTCTATTCGTCGTATGCGAATCTGCGATATAGCAATTTTTAGCTTAAAACACGCCCCAACGAACCACCTTATACAGATCTGCGACGAACTTGCATAGTTTTGTCAAACATCGATCGTTTCGAGTGGAAAGCAATCCGGCCGTCAATGGTGATTCATGGCCTGACAGATATAAACAACTATAACTCCGCTTCTATTCGTCGAATGCAAATCTGCGACATAGCAATTTGTAGCTTAAAACACGTCACATCGACCCACCTTGTGCCGATCTGGGACGAACTTGCATAGTTTCGTCAAACATCGATCGTTTGGAGTGGAAAGCAATCCGGCCGTCAATGGTGATTCATGGCCTCACAGATATAAACAACAATAACTCCGCTTCTATACGTCGTATGCAAATCTGCGACATAGCAATTTGTAGGTTAAAACACGCCCCAATGAACCACCTTATACCGATCTGCGACGAACTTGCATAGTTTCGTCAAACATCGATCGATTCTAGTGGAAAGCAATCCGGCCGTCAATGGTGATTCATGGCCAGACAGATATAAACAACTATAACTCCGCTTCTATTCGCCGTATGCGAATCTGCGACATAACAATTTTTAGCCTAAAACACGCCCCAATGAACCACCTTATACCGATCTGCGACGAACTTGCATAGTTTTGTCAAACATCGATCGTTTCGAGTGGAAAGCAATCCGGCCGTCAATGGTGATTCATGGCCTCACAGATATAAACAACAATAACTCCGCTTCTATACGTCGTATGCAAATCTGCGACATAGCGATTTATAGCATAAAACACGACCCAACGACCCACCATTTACCGATCTGCGACAAACTTGCATAGTTTCGTCAAACATCGATCGTTTCGAGTGGTAGGCAATCCGGCCGTCAATGGTGATTCATGGCCTCACAGATACAAACAATTATAACTCCGCTTCTATACGTCGTATGCGAATCTGCGACATAGCAATTTGTAGCTTAAAACACGCCCCAACGAACCACCTTATACCGATTTGCGACGAACTTGCATAGTTTCGTCAAACATCGATCGTTTCGAGTGGAAAGCAATCCGGCCGTCAATGGTGATTCATGGCCTCACAGATATAAACAACAATAACTCCGCTTCTATTCGTCGTATGCAAATCTGCGACATAGCAATTTGTAGCATAAAACACGCCCCAACGAATCACCTTATACCGATCTGCGACGAACTTGCATAGTTTTGTCAGACATCGATCGTTTCGAATGGTAGGCAATCCGGCCGTCAATGGTGATTCATGGCCTCACAGATATAAAAAACAATAACTCCGCTTCTATTCGTCGTATGCAAATCTGCGACATAGCAATTTGTAGCTTAAAACACGTCACATCGACCCACCTTCTGCCGATCTGCGACGAACTTGCATGGTTTCGTCAAACGTCGATCGTTTCGAGTGGTAGGGAATCCGGCCGTCAATGGTGATTCATGGCCTCACAGATATAAACAACAATAACTCCGCTTCTATTCGTCGTATGCGAATCTGCGACATAGCAATTTTTAGCCTAAAACACGCCCCAATGAACCACCTTATACCGATCTGCGACGAACTTGCATAGTTTTGTCAAACATCGATCGTTTCGAGTGGAAAGCAATCCGGCCGTCAATGGTGATTCATGGCCTGACAGATATAAACAACTATAACTCCGCTTCTATTCGTCGAATGCAAATCTGCGACATAGCAATTTGTAGCTTAAAACACGTCACATCGACCCACCTTGTGCCGATCAGCGACGAACTTGCATGGTTTCGTCAAACGTCGATCGTTTCGAGTGGTAGGGAATCCGGCCGTCAATGGTGATTCATGGCCTCACAGATATAAACAACAATAACTCCGCTTCTATTCGTCGTATGCGAATCTGCGATATAGCAATTTTTAGCTTAAAACACGCCCCAACGAACCACCTTATACAGATCTGCGACGAACTTGCATAGTTTTGTCAAACATCGATCGTTTCGAGTGGAAAGCAATCCGGCCGTCAATGGTGATTCATGGCCTGACAGATATAAACAACTATAACTCCGCTTCTATTCGTCGAATGCAAATCTGCGACATAGCAATTTGTAGCTTAAAACACGTCACATCGACCCACCTTGTGCCGATCTGCGACGAACTTGCATAGTTTCGTCAAACATCGATCGTTTCGAGTGGTAGGCAATCCGGCCGTCAATGGTGATTCATGGCCTCACAGATATAAACAACAATAACTCCGCTTCTATTCGTCGTATGCAAATCTGCGACATAGCAATTTGTAGCTTAAAACACGTCACATCGACCCACCTTCTGCCGATCTGCGACGAACTTGCATGGTTTCGTCAAACGTCGATCGTTTCGAGTGGTAGGGAATCCGGCCGTCAATGGTGATTCATGGCCTCACAGATATAAACAACAATAACTCCGCTTCTATTCGTCGTATGCGAATCTGCGACATAGCAATTTTTAGCCTAAAACACACCCCAATGAACCACCTTATACCGATCTGCGACGAACTTGCATAGTTTTGTCAAACATTGATCGTTGCGAGTGGAAAGCAATCCGGCCGTCAATGGTGATTCATGGCCTGACAGATATAAACAACTATAACTCCGCTTCTATTCGTCGTATGCAAATCTGCGACATAACAATTTGTAGCTTAAAACACGTCACATCGACACACCTTGTGCCGATCTGGGACGAACTTGCATAGTTTCGTCAAACATCGATCGTTTGGAGTGGAAAGCAATCCGGCCGTCAATGGTGATTCATGGCCTCACAGATATAAACAACAATAACTCCGCTTCTATTCGTCGTATGCGAATCTGCGACCTAGCAATTTGTAGGTTAAAACACGCCCCAATGAACCACCTTATACCGATCTGCGACGAACTTGCATAGTTTCGTCAAACATCGATCGATTCTAATGGAAAGCAATCCGGCCGTCAATGGTGATTCATGGCCAGACAGATATAAACAACTATAACTCCGCTTCTATTCGTCGAATGCAAATCTGCGACGTAACAATTTGTAGCATAAAACACGGCCCAACGACCCACTTTATACCGATCTGCGACGAACTTGCATAGTTTTGTCAAACATCGATCGTTTTGAGTGGAAAGCAATCCGGCCGTCAATGGTGATTCATGGCCTGACAGATATAAACAACTATAACTCCGCTTCTATTCGTCGAATGCAAATCTGCGACATAGCAATTTGTAGCATAAAACACGTCACATCGACCCACCTTGTGCCGATCAGCGACGAACTTGCATGGTTTCGTCAAACGTCGATCGTTTCGAGTGGTAGGGAATCCGGCCGTCAATGGTGACTCATGGCCTCACAGATATAAACAACAATAACTCCGCTTCTATTCGTCGTATGCAAATCTGCGACATAGCAATTTGTAGCTTAAAACACGTCACATCGACCCACATTGTGCCGATCTGGGACGAACTTGCATAGTTTCGTCAAACATCGATCGTTTGGAGTGGAAAGCAATCCGGCCGTCAATGGTGATTCATGGCCTCACAGATATAAACAACAATAACTCCGCTTCTATACGTCGTATGCAAATCTGCGACATAGCGATTTATAGCATAAAACACGACCCAACGACCCACCATTTACCGATCTGCGACAAACTTGCATAGTTTCGTCAAACATCGATCGTTTCGAGTGGTAGGCAATCCGGCCGTCAATGGTGATTCATGGCCTCACAGATACAAACAATTATAACTCCGCTTCTATACGTCGTATGCGAATCTGCGACATAGCAATTTGTAGCTTAAAACACGCCCCAACGAACCACCTTATACCGATTTGCGACGAACTTGCATAGTTTCGTCAAACATCGATCGTTTCGAGTGGAAAGCAATCCGGCCGTCAATGGTGATTCATGGCCTCACAGATATAAACAACAATAACTCCGCTTCTATTCGTCGTATGCAAATCTGCGACATAGCAATTTGTAGCATAAAACACGCCCCAACGAATCACCTTATACCGATCTGCGACGAACTTGCATAGTTTTGTCAGACATCGATCGTTTCGAGTGGAAAACAATCCGGCCGTCAATGGTGATTCATGGCCTGACAGATATAAACAACTATAACTCCGCTTCTATTCGTCGAATGCAAATCTGCGACATAGCAATTTGTAGCTTAAAACACGTCACATCGAACCACCTTGTGCCGATCTGCGACGAACTTGCATAGTTCGTCAAACGTCGATCGTTTCGAGTGGTAGGCAATCCGGCCGTCAATGGTGATTCATGGCCTCACAGATATAAACAACTATAACTCCGCTTCTATTCGTCGAATGCAAATCTGCGACGTAGCAATTTGTAGCATAAAACACGGCCCAACGACCCACCTTATACCGATTTGCGACGAACTTGCATAGTTTTGTCAAACGTCGATCGTTTCGAGTGGTAGGGAATCCGGCCGTCAATGGTGATTCATGGCCTCACAGATATAAACAACAATAACTCCGCTTCTATTCGTCGTATGCGAATATGAAACATAGCAATTTGTAGCTAAAAACACGTCACATCGACCCACCTTCTGCCGATCTGCGACGAACTTGCATGGTTTCGTCAAACATCGATCGTTTCGAGTGGTAGGGAATCCGGCCGTCAATGGTGATTCATGGCCTCACAGATATAAACAACAATAACTCCGCTTCTATTCGTCGTATGCGAATCTGCGACATAGCAATTTTTAGCCTAAAACACACCCCAATGAACCACCTTATACCGATCTGCGACGAACTTGCATAGTTTTGTCAAACATTGATCGTTGCGAGTGGAAAGCAATCCGGCCGTCAATGGTGATTCATGGCCTGACAGATATAAACAACTATAACTCCGCTTCTATTCGTCGTATGCAAATCTGCGACATAGCAATTTGTAGCTTAAAACACGTCACATCGACCCACCTTGTGCCGATCTGGGACGAACTTGCATAGTTTCGTCAAACATCGATCGTTTGGAGTGGAAAGCAATCCGGCCGTCAATGGTGATTCATGGCCTCACAGATATAAACAACTATAACTCCGCTTCTATTCGTCGAATGCAAATCTGCGACGTAACAATTTGTAGCATAAAACACGGCCCAACGACCCACTTTATACCGATCTGCGACGAACTTGCATAGTTTTGTCAAACATCGATCGTTTCGAGTGGTAGGCAATCCGGCCGTCAATGGTGATTCATGGCCTCACAGATATAAACAACAATAACTCCGCTTCTATTCGTCGTATGCGAATCTGCGATATAGCAATTTTTAGCTTAAAACACGCCCCAACGAACCACCTTATACAGATCTGCGACGAACTTGCATAGTTTTGTCAAACATCGATCGTTTCGAGTGGAAAGCAATCCGGCCGTCAATGGTGATTCATGGCCTGACAGATATAAACAACTATAACTCCGCTTCTATTCGTCGAATGCAAATCTGCGACATAGCAATTTGTAGCTTAAAACACGTCACATCGACCCACCTTGTGCCGATCTGCTTCGAACTTGCATAGTTTCGTCAAACATCGATCGTTTCGAGTGGTAGGCAATCCGGCCGTCAATGGTGATTCATGGCCTCACAGATATAAACAACAATAACTCCGCTTCTATTTGTCGTATGCAAATCTGCGACATAGCAATTTGTAGCTTAAAACACGTCACATCGAACCACCTTATACAGATCTGCGACGAACTTGCATAGTTTTGTCAAACATCGATCGTTTCGAGTGGAAAGCAATCCGGCCGTCAATGGTGATTCATGGCCTGACAGATATAAACAACTATAACTCCGCTTCTATTCGTCGAATGCAAATCTGCGACATAGCAATTTGTAGCTTAAAACACGTCACATCGACCCACCTTGTGCCGATCTGCGACGAACTTGCATAGTTTCGTCAAACATCGATCGTTTCGAGTGGTAGGCAATCCGGCCGTCAATGGTGATTAATGGCCTCACAGATATAAACAACAATAACTCCGCTTCTATTCGTCGTATGCAAATCTGCGACATAGCAATTTGTAGCTTAAAACACGTCACATCGACCCACCTTCTGCCGATCTGCGACAAACTTGCATGGTTTCGTCAAACGTCGATCGTTTCGAGTGGTAGGGAATCCGGCCGTCAATGGTGATTCATGGCCTCACAGATATAAACAACAATAACTCCGCTTCTATTCGTCGTATGCGAATCTGCGACCTAGCAATTTGTAGGTTAAAACACGCCCCAATGAACCACCTTATACCGATCTGCGACGAACTTGCATAGTTTCGTCAAACATCGATCGATTCTAATGGAAAGCAATCCGGCCGTCAATGGTGATTCATGGCCAGACAGATATAAACAACTATAACTCCGCTTCTATTCGTCGAATGCAAATCTGCGACGTAACAATTTGTAGCATAAAACACGGCCCAACGACCCACTTTATACCGATCTGCGACGAACTTGCATAGTTTTGTCAAACATCGATCGTTTTGAGTGGAAAGCAATCCGGCCGTCAATGGTGATTCATGGCCTGACAGATATAAACAACTATAACTCCGCTTCTATTCGTCGAATGCAAATCTGCGACATAGCAATTTGTAGCATAAAACACGTCACATCGACCCACCTTGTGCCGATCAGCGACGAACTTGCATGGTTTCGTCAAACGTCGATCGTTTCGAGTGGTAGGGAATCCGGACGTCAATGGTGACTCATGGCCTCACAGATATAAACAACAATAACTCCGCTTCTATTCGTCGTATGCAAATCTGCGACATAGCAATTTGTAGCTTAAAACACGTCACATCGACCCACATTGTGCCGATCTGGGACGAACTTGCATAGTTTCGTCAAACATCGATCGTTTGGAGTGGAAAGCAATCCGGCCGTCAATGGTGATTCATGGCCTCACAGATATAAACAACAATAACTCCGCTTCTATACGTCGTATGCAAATCTGCGACATAGCGATTTATAGCATAAAACACGACCCAACGACCCACCATTTACCGATCTGCGACAAACTTGCATAGTTTCGTCAAACATCGATCGTTTCGAGTGGTAGGCAATCCGGCCGTCAATGGTGACTCATGGCCTCACAGATATAAACAACAATAACTCCGCTTCTATTCGTCGTATGCAAATCTGCGACATAGCAATTTGTAGCTTAAAACACGTCACATCGACCCACATTGTGCCGATCTGGGACGAACTTGCATAGTTTCGTCAAACATCGATCGTTTGGAGTGGAAAGCAATCCGGCCGTCAATGGTGATTCATGGCCTCGCAGATATAAACAACAATAACTCCGCTTCTATACGTCGTATGCAAATCTGCGACATAGCGATTTATAGCATAAAACACGACCCAACAACCCACCATTTACCGATCTGCGACAAACTTGCATAGTTTCGTCAAACATCGATCGTTTCGAGTGGTAGGCAATCCGGCCGTCAATGGTGATTCATGGCCTCACAGATACAAACAATTATAACTCCGCTTCTATACGTCGTATGCGAATCTGCGACATAGCAATTTGTAGCTTAAAACACGCCCCAACGAACCACCTTATACCGATTTGCGACGAACTTGCATAGTTTCGTCAAACATCGATCGTTTCGAGTGGAAAGCAATCCGGCCGTCAATGGTGATTCATGGCCTCACAGATATAAACAACAATAACTCCGCTTCTATTCGTCGTATGCAAATCTGCGACATAGCAATTTGTAGCATAAAACACGCCCCAACGAATCACCTTATACCGATCTGCGACGAACTTGCATAGTTTTGTCAGACATCGATCGTTTCGAGTGGAAAACAATCCGGCCGTCAATGGTGTTTCATGGCCTGACAGATATAAACAACTATAACTCCGCTTCTATTCGTCGAATGCAAATCTGCGACATAGCAATTTGTAGCTTAAAACACGTCACATCGAACCACCTTGTGCCGATCTGCGACGAACTTGCATAGTTCGTCAAACGTCGATCGTTTCGAGTGGTAGGCAATCCGGCCGTCAATGGTGATTCATGGCCTCACAGATATAAACAACTATAACTCCGCTTCTATTCGTCGAATGCAAATCTGCGACGTAGCAATTTGTAGCATAAAACACGGCCCAACGACCCACCTTATACCGATTTGCGACGAACTTGCATAGTTTTGTCAAACGTCGATCGTTTCGAGTGGTAGGGAATCCGGCCGTCAATGGTGATTCATGGCCTCACAGATATAAACAACAATAACTCCGCTTCTATTCGTCGTATGCGAATATGAAACATAGCAATTTGTAGCTAAAAACACGTCACATCGACCCACCTTCTGCCGATCTGCGACGAACTTGCATGGTTTCGTCAAACGTCGATCGTTTCGAGTGGTAGGGAATCCGGCCGTCAATGGTGATTCATGGCCTCACAGATATAAACAACAATAACTCCGCTTCTATTCGTCGTATGCGAATCTGCGACATAGCAATTTTTAGCCTAAAACACACCCCAATGAACCACCTTATACCGATCTGCGACGAACTTGCATAGTTTTGTCAAACATTGATCGTTGCGAGTGGAAAGCAATCCGGCCGTCAATGGTGATTCATGGCCTGACAGATATAAACAACTATAACTCCGCTTCTATTCGTCGTATGCAAATCTGCGACATAGCAATTTGTAGCTTAAAACACGTCACATCGACCCACCTTGTGCCGATCTGGGACGAACTTGCATAGTTTCGTCAAACATCGATCGTTTGGAGTGGAAAGCAATCCGGCCGTCAATGGTGATTCATGGCCTCACAGATATAAACAACTATAACTCCGCTTCTATTCGTCGAATGCAAATCTGCGACGTAACAATTTGTAGCATAAAACACGGCCCAACGACCCACTTTATACCGATCTGCGACGAACTTGCATAGTTTTGTCAAACATCGATCGTTTCGAGTGGTAGGCAATCCGGCCGTCAATGGTGATTCATGGCCTCACAGATATAAACAACAATAACTCCGCATCTATTCGTCGTATGCAAATCTGCGACATAGCAATTTGTAGCTTAAAACACGTCACATCGACCCACCTTGTGCCGATCTGGGACGAACTTGCATAGTTTCGTCAAACATCGATCGTTTGGAGTGGAAAGCAATCCGGCCGTCAATGGTGATTCATGGCCTCACAGATATAAACAACTATAACTCCGCTTCTATTCGCCGTATGCAAATCTGCGACGTAGCAATTTGTAGCATAAAACACGTCCCATCGAACCACCTTATACCGATCTTCGACGAACTTGCATAGTTTTGTCAAACATCGAACGTTTCGAGTGGAAAGCAATCCGGCCGTCAATGGTGATTCATGGCCTCACAGATATAAACAACTATAACTCCGCTTCTATTCGCCGTATGCAAACCTGCGACGTAGCAATTTGTAGCATAAAACACGTCCCATCGAACCACCTTATACCGATCTTCGACGAACTTGCATAGTTTTGTCAAACATCGATCGTTTCGAGTGGAAAGCAATCCGGCCGTCAATGGTGATTCATGGCCTGACAGATATAAACAACTATAACTCCGCTTCTATTCGTCGTATGCACATCTGCGACATAGCAATTTGTAGCTTAAAACACGTCACATCGACCCACCTTGTGCCGATCTGGGACGAACTTGCATAGTTTCGTCAAACATCGATCGTTTGGAGTGGAAAGCAATCCGGCCGTCAATGGTGATTCATGGCCTCACAGATATAAACAACAATAACTCCGCTTCTATACGTCGTATGCAAATCTGCGACATAGCAATTTGTAGGTTAAAACACGCCCCAATGAACCACCTTATACCGATCTGCGACGAACTTGCATAGTTTCGTCAAACATCGATCGATTCTAGTGGAAAGCAATCCGGCCGTCAATGGTGATTCATGGCCTCACAGATATAAACAACAATACCTCCGCTTCTATACGTCGTATGCAAATCTGCGACATAGCAATTTGTAGGTTAAAACACGCCCCAATGAACCACCTTATACCGATCTGCGACGAACTTGCATAGTTTCGTCAAACATCGATCGTTTCGAGTGGTAGGCAATCCGGCCGTCAATGGTGATTCATGGCCTCACAGATATAAACAACAATAACTCCGCTTCTATTCGTCGTATGCGAATCTGCGACATAGCAATTTTTAGCTTAAAACACGCCCCAACGAACCACCTTATACCGATCTGCGACGAACTTGCATAGTTTTGTCAAACATCGATCGTTTCGAGTGGTAGGCAATCCGGCCGTCAATGGAGATTCATGGCCTCACAGATATAAACAACTATAACTCCGCTTCTATTCGCCGTATGCAAATCTGCGACGTAGCAATTTGTAGCATAAAACACGGCCCAACCACCCACCTTATACCGATCTGCGACGAACTTGCATAGTTTTGTCAAACATCGATCGTTTCGAGTGGAAAGCAATCCGGCCGTCAATGGTGATTCATGGCCTCACAGATGTAAACAACTATAGCTCCGCTTCTATTCGTCGAATGCAAATCTGCGACGTAGCAATTTGTAGCATAAAACACGGTCCAACGACCCACCTTATACCGATCTGCGACGAACTTGCATAGTTTTGTCAAACATCGATCGTTTCGAGTGGAAAGCAATCCGGTCGTCAATGGTGATTCATGGCCTGACAGACATAAACAACTATAACTCCGCTTCTATTCGTCGTATGCAAATCTGCGACATAGCAATTTGTAGCTTAAAACACGCCTCAACGAACCACCTTATACCGATCTGCGACGAACTTGCATAGTTTTGTCAAACATCGATCGTTTCGAGTGGAAAGCAATCCGGCCGTCAATGGTGATTCATGGACTCACAGATATAAACAACTATAACTCCGCTTCTATTCGCCGTATGCAAATCTGCGACGTAGGAATTTGTAGCATAAAACACGTCACATCGAACCACCTTATACCGATCTGCGACGAACTTGCATAGTTTTGTCAAACATCGATCGTTTCGAGTGGAAAGCAATCCGGCCGTCAATGGTGATTCATGGCCTGACAGATATAAACAACTACAACTCCGCTTCTATTCGCCGTATGCAAATCTGCGACGTAGCAATTTGTAGCATAAAACACGTCCCATCGAACCACCTTATACCGATCTTCGACGAACTTGCATAGTTTTGTCAAACATCGATCGTTTCGAGTGGTAGGCAATCCGGCCGTCAATGGAGATTCATGGCCTCACAGATATAAACAACTATAACTCCGCTTCTATTCGCCGTATGCAAATCTGCGACGTAGCAATTTGTAGCATAAAACACGGCCCAACCACCCACCTTATACCGATCTGCGACGAACTTGCATAGTTTTGTCAAACATCGATCGTTTCGAGTGGAAAGCAATCCGGCCGTCAATGGTGATTCATGGCCTCACAGATGTAAACAACTATAGCTCCGCTTCTATTCGTCGAATGCAAATCTGCGACGTAGCAATTTGTAGCATAAAACACGGCCCAACGACCCACCTTATACCGATCTGCGACGAACTTGCATAGTTTTGTCAAACATCGATCGTTTCGAGTGGAAAGCAATCCGGCCGTCAATGGTGATTCATGGCCTGACAGACATAAACAACTATAACTCCGCTTCTATTCGTCGTATGCAAATCTGCGACATAGCAATTTGTAGCTTAAAACACGCCTCAACGAACCACCTTATACCGATCTGCGACGAACTTGCATAGTTTTGTCAAACATCGATCGTTTCGAGTGGAAAGCAATCCGGCCGTCAATGGTGATTCATGGCCTGACAGATATAAACAACTACAACTCCGCTTCTATTCGTCGAATGCAAATCTGCGACATAGCAATTTGTAGCCTAAAACACGTCACATCGACCCACCTTGTGCCGATCTGCGACGAACTTGCATAGTTTCGCCAAACATCGATCGTTTCGAGTGGTAGGCAATCCGGCCGTCAATGGTGATTCATGGCCTCACAGATATAAACAACAATAACTCCGCTTCTATTCGTCGTATGCAAATCTGCGACATAGCAATTTGTAGCTTAAAACACGTCACATCGACCCACCTTGTGCCGATCTGGGACGAACTTGCATAGTTACGGCAAACATCGATCGTTCCGAGTGGAAAGCAATCCGGCCGTCAATGGTGATTCATGGCCTCACATATATAAACAACAATAACTCCGCTTCTATTCGTCGTATGCAAATCTGCGACATAGCAATTTGTAGCATAAAACACGACCCAACGACCCACCTTTTACCGATCTCCGACGAACTTGCATAGTTTTGTCAAACATCGATCGTTTCGAGTGCAAAGCAATCCGGCCGTCAATGGTGATTCATGGCCTCACAGATATAAACAACAATAACTCCACTTCTATACGTCGTATGCAAATCTGCGACATAGCAATTTGTAGCATAAAACACGGCCCAACGACCCACCTTATACCGATCTGCAACGAACTTGATTGGTTTCGTCAAACGTCGATCGTTTCGAGTGGTAGGCAATCCGGCCGTCAATGGTGATTCATGGCCTCACAGATATAAACAACAATAACTCCGCTTCTATTCATCGTATGCGAATCTGCGGCATAGCAATTTGTAGCTTAAAACATGGCCCAACGACCCACTTTATACCGATCTGCGACGAACTTGCATAGTTTCGTCAAACATCGATCGTTTCGAGTGGTAGGCAATCCGGCCGTCAATGGTGATTCATGGCCTCACAGATATAAACAACAATAACACCGCGTCTATTCGTCGTATGCAAATCTGCGACATAGCAATTTGTAGCTTAAAACACGTCACATCGACCCACCTTGTGCCGATCAGCGACGAACTTGCATGGTTTCGTCAAACGTCGATCGTTTCGAGTGGTAGGGAATCCGGCCGTCAATGGTGATTCATGGCCTCACAGATATAAACAACAATAACTCCGCTTCTATTCGTCGTATGCGAATCTGCGACATAGCAATTTGTAGCTTAAAACACGCCCCAACGAACCACCTTATACCGATTTGCGACGAACTTGCATAGTTTCGTCAAACATCGATCGTTTCGAGTGGAAAGCAATCCGGCCGTCAATGGTGATTCATGGCCTCACAGATATAAACAACAATAACTCCGCTTCTATTCGTCGTATGCAAATCTGCGACATAGCAATTTGTAGCATAAAACACGCCCCAACGAATCACCTTATACCGATCTGCGACGAACTTGCATAGTTTTGTCAGACATCGATCGTTTCGAGTGGAAAACAATCCGGCCGTCAATGGTGATTCATGGCCTGACAGATATAAACAACTATAACTCCGCTTCTATTCGTCGAATGCAAATCTGCGACATAGCAATTTGTAGCTTAAAACACGTCACATCGAACCACCTTGTGCCGATCTGCGACGAACTTGCATAGTTCGTCAAACGTCGATCGTTTCGAGTGGTAGGCAATCCGGCCGTCAATGGTGATTCATGGCCTCACAGATATAAACAACTATAACTCCGCTTCTATTCGTCGTATGCAAATCTGCGACATAACAATTTGTAGCTTAAAACACGTCACATCGACACACCTTGTGCCGATCTGGGACGAACTTGCATAGTTTCGTCAAACATCGATCGTTTGGAGTGGAAAGCAATCCGGCCGTCAATGGTGATTCATGGCCTCACAGATATAAACAACAATAACTCCGCTTCTATTCGTCGTATGCGAATCTGCGACCTAGCAATTTGTAGGTTAAAACACGCCCCAATGAACCACCTTATACCGATCTGCGACGAACTTGCATAGTTTCGTCAAACATCGATCGATTCTAATGGAAAGCAATCCGGCCGTCAATGGTGATTCATGGCCAGACAGATATAAACAACAATAACTCCGCTTCTATTCGTCGTATGCGAATCTGCGACATAGCAATTTGTAGCTTAAAACACGCCCCAACGAACCACCTTATACCGATTTGCGACGAACTTGCATAGTTTCGTCAAACATCGATCGTTTCGAGTGGAAAGCAATCCGGCCGTCAATGGTGATTCATGGCCTCACAGATATAAACAACAATAACTCCGCTTCTATTCGTCGTATGCAAATCTGCGACATAGCAATTTGTAGCATAAAACACGCCCCAACGAATCACCTTATACCGATCTGCGACGAACTTGCATAGTTTTGTCAGACATCGATCGTTTCGAGTGGAAAACAATCCGGCCGTCAATGGTGATTCATGGCCTGACAGATATAAACAACTATAACTCCGCTTCTATTCGTCGAATGCAAATCTGCGACATAGCAATTTGTAGCTTAAAACACGTCACATCGAACCACCTTGTGCCGATCTGCGACGAACTTGCATAGTTCGTCAAACGTCGATCGTTTCGAGTGGTAGGCAATCCGGCCGTCAATGGTGATTCATGGCCTCACAGATATAAACAACTATAACTCCGCTTCTATTCGTCGTATGCAAATCTGCGACATAACAATTTGTAGCTTAAAACACGTCACATCGACACACCTTGTGCCGATCTGGGACGAACTTGCATAGTTTCGTCAAACATCGATCGTTTGGAGTGGAAAGCAATCCGGCCGTCAATGGTGATTCATGGCCTCACAGATATAAACAACAATAACTCCGCTTCTATTCGTCGTATGCGAATCTGCGACCTAGCAATTTGTAGGTTAAAACACGCCCCAATGAACCACCTTATACCGATCTGCGACGAACTTGCATAGTTTCGTCAAACATCGATCGATTCTAATGGAAAGCAATCCGGCCGTCAATGGTGATTCATGGCCAGACAGATATAAACAACTATAACTCCGCTTCTATTCGTCGAATGCAAATCTGCGACGTAACAATTTGTAGCATAAAACACGGCCCAACGACCCACTTTATACCGATCTGCGACGAACTTGCATAGTTTTGTCAAACATCGATCGTTTTGAGTGGAAAGCAATCCGGCCGTCAATGGTGATTCATGGCCTGACAGATATAAACAACTATAACTCCGCTTCTATTCGTCGAATGCAAATCTGCGACATAGCAATTTGTAGCATAAAACACGTCACATCGACCCACCTTGTGCCGATCAGCGACGAACTTGCATGGTTTCGTCAAACGTCGATCGTTTCGAGTGGTAGGGAATCCGGCCGTCAATGGTGACTCATGGCCTCACAGATATAAACAACAATAACTCCGCTTCTATTCGTCGTATGCAAATCTGCGACATAGCAATTTGTAGCTTAAAACACGTCACATCGACCCACATTGTGCCGATCTGGGACGAACTTGCATAGTTTCGTCAAACATCGATCGTTTGGAGTGGAAAGCAATCCGGCCGTCAATGGTGATTCATGGCCTCACAGATATAAACAACAATAACTCCGCTTCTATACGTCGTATGCAAATCTGCGACATAGCGATTTATAGCATAAAACACGACCCAACGACCCACCATTTACCGATCTGCGACAAACTTGCATAGTTTCGTCAAACATCGATCGTTTCGAGTGGTAGGCAATCCGGCCGTCAATGGTGATTCATGGCCTCACAGATACAAACAATTATAACTCCGCTTCTATACGTCGTATGCGAATCTGCGACATAGCAATTTGTAGCTTAAAACACGCCCCAACGAACCACCTTATACCGATTTGCGACGAACTTGCATAGTTTCGTCAAACATCGATCGTTTCGAGTGGAAAGCAATCCGGCCGTCAATGGTGATTCATGGCCTCACAGATATAAACAACAATAACTCCGCTTCTATTCGTCGTATGCAAATCTGCGACATAGCAATTTGTAGCATAAAACACGCCCCAACGAATCACCTTATACCGATCTGCGACGAACTTGCATAGTTTTGTCAGACATCGATCGTTTCGAGTGGTAGGCAATCCGGCCGTCAATGGTGATTCATGGCCTCACAGATATAAACAACAATAACTCCGCTTCTATTCGTCGTATGCAAATCTGCGACATAGCAATTTGTAGCTTAAAACACGTCACATCGACCCACCTTCTGCCGATCTGCGACGAACTTGCATGGTTTCGTCAAACGTCGATCGTTTCGAGTGGTAGGGAATCCGGCCGTCAATGGTGATTCATGGCCTCACAGATATAAACAACAATAACTCCGCTTCTATTCGTCGTATGCGAATCTGCGATATAGCAATTTTTAGCTTAAAACACGCCCCAACGAACCACCTTATACAGATCTGCGACGAACTTGCATAGTTTTGTCAAACATCGATCGTTTCGAGTGGAAAGCAATCCGGCCGTCAATGGTGATTCATGGCCTGACAGATATAAACAACTATAACTCCGCTTCTATTCGTCGAATGCAAATCTGCGACATAGCAATTTGTAGCTTAAAACACGTCACATCGACCCACCTTGTGCCGATCTGCGACGAACTTGCATAGTTTCGTCAAACATCGATCGTTTCGAGTGGTAGGCAATCCGGCCGTCAATGGTGATTCATGGCCTCACAGATATAAACAACAATAACTCCGCTTCTATTCGTCGTATGCAAATCTGCGACATAGCAATTTGTAGCTTAAAACACGTCACATCGACCCACCTTCTGCCGATCTGCGACGAACTTGCATGGTTTCGTCAAACGTCGATCGTTTCGAGTGGTAGGGAATCCGGCCGTCAATGGTGATTCATGGCCTCACAGATATAAACAACAATAACTCCGCTTCTATTCGTCGTATGCAAATCTGCGACATAGCAATTTGTAGCATAAAACACGCCCCAACGAATCACCTTATACCGATCTGCGACGAACTTGCATAGTTTTGTCAGACATCGATCGTTTCGAGTGGAAAACAATCCGGCCGTCAATGGTGATTCATGGCCTGACAGATATAAACAACTATAACTCCGCTTCTATTCGTCGAATGCAAATCTGCGACATAGCAATTTGTAGCTTAAAACACGTCACATCGAACCACCTTGTGCCGATCTGCGACGAACTTGCATAGTTCGTCAAACGTCGATCGTTTCGAGTGGTAGGCAATCCGGCCGTCAATGGTGATTCATGGCCTCACAGATATAAACAACTATAACTCCGCTTCTATTCGTCGAATGCAAATCTGCGACGTAGCAATTTGTAGCATAAAACACGGCCCAACGACCCACCTTATACCGATTTGCGACGAACTTGCATAGTTTTGTCAAACGTCGATCGTTTCGAGTGGTAGGGAATCCGGCCGTCAATGGTGATTCATGGCCTCACAGATATAAACAACAATAACTCCGCTTCTATTCGTCGTATGCGAATATGAAACATAGCAATTTGTAGCTAAAAACACGTCACATCGACCCACCTTCTGCCGATCTGCGACGAACTTGCATGGTTTCGTCAAACGTCGATCGTTTCGAGTGGTAGGGAATCCGGCCGTCAATGGTGATTCATGGCCTCACAGATATAAACAACAATAACTCCGCTTCTATTCGTCGTATGCGAATCTGCGCCATAGCAATTTTTAGCCTAAAACACACCCCAATGAACCACCTTATACCGATCTGCGACGAACTTGCATAGTTTTGTCAAACATTGATCGTTGCGAGTGGAAAGCAATCCGGCCGTCAATGGTGATTCATGGCCTGACAGATATAAACAACTATAACTCCGCTTCTATTCGTCGTATGCAAATCTGCGACATAGCAATTTGTAGCTTAAAACACGTCACATCGACCCACCTTGTGCCGATCTGGGACGAACTTGCATAGTTTCGTCAAACATCGATCGTTTGGAGTGGAAAGCAATCCGGCCGTCAATGGTGATTCATGGCCTCACAGATATAAACAACTATAACTCCGCTTCTATTCGTCGAATGCAAATCTGCGACGTAACAATTTGTAGCATAAAACACGGCCCAACGACCCACTTTATACCGATCTGCGACGAACTTGCATAGTTTTGTCAAACATCGATCGTTTCGAGTGGTAGGCAATCCGGCCGTCAATGGTGATTCATGGCCTCACAGATATAAACAACAATAACTCCGCATCTATTCGTCGTATGCAAATCTGCGACATAGCAATTTGTAGCTTAAAACACGTCACATCGACCCACCTTGTGCCGATCTGGGACGAACTTGCATAGTTTCGTCAAACATCGATCGTTTGGAGTGGAAAGCAATCCGGCCGTCAATGGTGATTCATGGCCTCACAGATATAAACAACAATAACTCCGCTTCTATACGTCGTATGCAAATCTGCGACATAGCAATTTGTAGGTTAAAACACGCCCCAATGAACCACCTTATACCGATCTGCGACGAACTTGCATAGTTTTGTCAAACATCGATCGTTTCGAGTGGAAAGCAATCCGGCTGTCAATGGTGATTCATGGCCTCACAGATATAAACAACTATAACTCCGCTTCTATTCGTCGAATGCAAATCTGCGACATAGCAATTTGTAGCTTAAAACACGTCACATCGAACCACCTTGTGCCGATCTGCGACGAACTTGCATAGTTTCGTCAAACATCGATCGTTTCGAGTGGTAGGCAATCCGGCCGTCAATGGTGATTCATGGCCTCACAGATACAAACAACTATAACTCCGCTTCTATACGTCGTATGCGAATCTGCGACATAGCAATATGTAGCTTAAAACACGCCCCAACGAACCACCTTATACCGATCTGCGAGGAACTTGCATAGTTTCGTCAAACATCGATCGTTTCGAGTGGAAAGCAATCCGGCCGTCAATGGTGATTCATGGCCTCACAGATATAAACAACAATAACTCCGCTTCTATTCGTCGTATGCAAATCTGCGACATAGCAATTTGTAGCATAAAACACGCCCCAACGAACCACCTTATACCGATCTGCGACGAACTTGCATAGTTTTGTCAAACATCGATCGTTTCGAGTCGTAGGGAATCCGGCCGTCAATGGTGATTCATGGCCTCACAGATATAAACAACAATAACTCCGCATCTATTCGTCGAATGCAAATCTGCGACATAGCAATTCGTAGCATAATAAACGCCCCAACGAACCACCTTATACCGATCTGCGACGAACTTGCATAGTTTTGTCAAACATCGATCGTTTCGAGTGGAAAGCAATCCGGCCGTCAATGGTGATTCATGGCCTCACAGATATAAACAACAATAACTCCGCATCTATTCGTCGTATGCAAATCTGCGACATAGCAATTCGTAGCATAATAAACGCCCCAACGAACCACCTTATACCGATCTGCGACGAACTTGCATAGTTTTGTCAAACATCGATCGTTTCGAGTGGAAAGCAATCCGGCTGTCAATGGTGATTCATGGCCTCACAGATATAAACAACAATAACTCCGCTCCTATTCGTCGTATGCAAATCTGCGACATAGCAATTTTTAGCTTAAAACACGTCACATCGACCCACCTTGTGCCGATCTGCGACGAACTTGCATAGTTTCGTCAAACATCGATCGTTTCGAGTGGTAGGCAATCCGGCCGTCAATGGTGATTCATGGCCTCACAGATATAAACAACAATAACTCCGCTTCTATTCGTCGTATGCAAATCTGCGACATAGCAATTTGTAGCATAAAACACGCCCCAACGAACCACCTTATACCGATCTGCGACGAACTTGCATAGTTTTGTCAAACATCGATCGTTTCGAGTGGTAGGGAATCCGGCCGTCAATGGTGATTCATGGCCTCACAGATATAAACAACAATAACTCCGCTTCTATTCGTCGTATGCGAATCTGCGACATAGCAATTTTTAGCTTAAAACACGTCACATCGACCCACCTTGTGCCGATCTGCGACGAACTTGCATAGTTTCGTCAAACATCGATCGTTTCGAGTGGTAGGCAATCCGGCCGTCAATGGTGATTCATGGCCTCACAGATATAAACAACAATAACTCCGCTTCTATTCGTCGTATGCAAATCTGCGACATAGCAATTTGTAGCATAAAACACGCCCCAACGAACCACCTTATACCGATCTGCGACGAACTTGCATAGTTTTGTCAAACATCGATCGTCTCGAGTCGAAAGCCGTCCGGCCGTCAATGGTGATTCATGGCCTGACAGATATAAACAACTATAACTCCGCTTCTATTCGTCGAATGCAAATCTGCGACATAGCAATTTGTAGCTTAAAACACGTCACATCGAACCACCTTGTGCCGATCTGCGACGAACTTGCATAGTTTCGTCAAACATCGATCGTTTCGAGTGGTAGGCAATCCGGCCGTCAATGGTGATTCATGGCCTCACAGATACAAACAACTATAACTCCGCTTCTATACGTCGTATGCGAATCTGCGACATAGCAATATGTAGCTTAAAACACGCCCCAACGAACCACCTTATACCGATCTGCGACGAACTTGCATAGTTTCGTCAAACATCGATCGTTTCGAGTGGTAGGCAATCCGGCCGTCAATGGTGATTCATGGCCTCACAGATATAAACAACAATAACTCCGCTTCTATTCGTCGTATGCAAATCTGCGACATAGCAATTTGTAGCATAAAACACGCCCCAACGAACCACCTTATACCGATCTGCGACGAACTTGCATAGTTTTGTCAAACATCGATCGTTTCGAGTGGTAGGGAATCCGGCCGTCAATGGTGATTCATGGCCTCACAGATATAAACAACAATAACTCCGCTTCTATTCGTCGTATGCGAATCTGCGACATAGCAATTTTTAGCTTAAAACACGTCACATCGACCCACCTTGTGCCGATCTGCGACGAACTTGCATAGTTTCGTCAAACATCGATCGTTTCGAGTGGTAGGCAATCCGGCCGTCAATGGTGATTCATGGCCTCACAGATATAAACAACAATAACTCCGCTTCTATTCGTCGTATGCAAATCTGCGACATAGCAATTTGTAGCATAAAACACGCCCCAACGAACCACCTTATACCGATCTGCGACGAACTTGCATAGTTTTGTCAAACATCGATCGTCTCGAGTCGAAAGCCGTCCGGCCGTCAATGGTGATTCATGGCCTGACAGATATAAACAACTATAACTCCGCTTCTATTCGTCGAATGCAAATCTGCGACATAGCAATTTGTAGCTTAAAACACGTCACATCGAACCACCTTGTGCCGATCTGCGACGAACTTGCATAGTTTCGTCAAACATCGATCGTTTCGAGTGGTAGGCAATCCGGCCGTCAATGGTGATTCATGGCCTCACAGATACAAACAACTATAACTCCGCTTCTATACGTCGTATGCGAATCTGCGACATAGCAATATGTAGCTTAAAACACGCCCCAACGAACCACCTTATACCGATCTGCGACGAACTTGCATAGTTTCGTCAAACATCGATCGTTTCGAGTGGAAAGCAATCCGGCCGTCAATGGTGATTCATGGCCTCACAGATATAAACAACAATAACTCCGCTTCTATTCGCCGTATGCAAATCTGCGACGTAGCAACTTGTAGCATAAAACACGGCCCAACCACCCACCTTATACCGATCTGCGACGAACTTGCATAGTTTTGTCAAACATCGATCGTTTCGAGTGGAAAGCAATCCGGCCGTCAATGGTAATTCATGGCCTCACAGATATAAACAACAATAACTCCGCTTCTATTCGTCGTATGCAAATCTGCGACATAGCAATTTGTAGCATAAAACACGGCCCAACCACCCACCTTATACCGATCTGCGACGAACTTGCATAGTTTTGTCAAACATCGATCGTTTCGAGTCGTAGGGAATCCGGCCGTCAATGGTGATTCATGGCCTCACAGATATAAACAACAATAACTCCGCATCTATTCGTCGTATGCAAATCTGCGACATAGCAATTCGTAGCATAATAAACGCCCCAACGAACCACCTTATACCGATCTGCGACGAACTTGCACAGTTTTGTCAAACATCGATCGTTTCGAGTGGAAAGCAATCCTGCCGTCAACGGTGATTCATGGCCTGACAGATATAAACAACTATAACTCCGCTTCTATTCGTCGAATGCGAATCTGCGACATAGCAATTTTTAGCTTAAAACACGTCACATCGACCCACCTTGTGCCGATCTGCGACGAACTTGCATAGTTTCGTCAAACATCGATCGTTTCGAGTGGTAGGCAATCCGGCCGTCAATGGTGATTCATGGCCTCACAGATATAAACAACAATAACTCCGCTTCTATTCGTCGTATGCAAATCTGCGACATAGCAATTTGTAGCATAAAACACGCCCCAACGAACCACCTTATACCGATCTGCGACGAACTTGCATAGTTTTGTCAAACATCGATCGTTTCGAGTGGTAGGGAATCCGGCCGTCAATGGTGATTCATGGCCTCACAGATATAAACAACAATAACTCCGCTTCTATTCGTCGTATGCGAATCTGCGACATAGCAATTTTTAGCTTAAAACACGTCACATCGACCCACCTTGTGCCGATCTGCGACGAACTTGCATAGTTTCGTCAAACATCGATCGTTTCGAGTGGTAGGCAATCCGGCCGTCAATGGTGATTCATGGCCTCACAGATATAAACAACAATAACTCCGCTTCTATTCGTCGTATGCAAATCTGCGACATAGCAATTTGTAGCATAAAACACGCCCCAACGAACCACCTTATACCGATCTGCGACGAACTTGCATAGTTTTGTCAAACATCGATCGTCTCGAGTCGAAAGCCGTCCGGCCGTCAATGGTGATTCATGGCCTGACAGATATAAACAACTATAACTCCGCTTCTATTCGTCGAATGCAAATCTGCGACATAGCAATTTGTAGCTTAAAACACGTCACATCGAACCACCTTGTGCCGATCTGCGACGAACTTGCATAGTTTCGTCAAACATCGATCGTTTCGAGTGGTAGGCAATCCGGCCGTCAATGGTGATTCATGGCCTCACAGATACAAACAACTATAACTCCGCTTCTATACGTCGTATGCGAATCTGCGACATAGCAATATGTAGCTTAAAACACGCCCCAACGAACCACCTTATACCGATCTGCGACGAACTTGCATAGTTTCGTCAAACATCGATCGTTTCGAGTGGTAGGCAATCCGGCCGTCAATGGTGATTCATGGCCTCACAGATATAAACAACAATAACTCCGCTTCTATTCGTCGTATGCAAATCTGCGACATAGCAATTTGTAGCATAAAACACGGCCCAACCACCCACCTTATACCGATCTGCGACGAACTTGCATAGTTTTGTCAAACATCGATCGTTTCGAGTCGTAGGGAATCCGGCCGTCAATGGTGATTCATGGCCTCACAGATATAAACAACAATAACTCCGCATCTATTCGTCGTATGCAAATCTGCGACATAGCAATTCGTAGCATAATAAACGCCCCAACGAACCACCTTATACCGATCTGCGACGAACTTGCATAGTTTTGTCAAACATCGATCGTTTCGAGTGGAAAGCAATCCGGCCGTCAATGATGATACATGGCCTCACAGATATAAACAACTATAACTCCGCTTCTATTCGCCGTATGCAAATCTGCGACGTAGCAATTTGTAGCATAAAACACGGCCCAACCACCCACCTTATACCGATCTGCGACGAACTTGCATAGTTTTGTCAAACATCGATCGTTTCGAGTGGAAAGCAATCCGGCTGTCAATGGTGATTCATGGCCTCACAGATATAAACAACAATAACTCCGCTCCTATTCGTCGTATGCAAATCTGCGACATAGCAATTTGTAGCTTAAAACACGTCACATCGACCCACCTTGTGCCGATCTGGGACGAACTTGCATGGTTTCGTCAAACGTCGATCGTTTCGAGTGGTAGGCAATCCGGCCGTCAATGGTGATTCATGGCCTCACAGATACAAACAACTATAACTCCGCTTCTATACGTCGTATGCGAATCTGCGACATAGCAATATGTAGCTTAAAACACGCCCCAACGAAACACCTTATACCGATCTGCGACGAACTTGCATAGTTTCGTCAAACATCGATCGTTTCGAGTGGAAAGCAATCCGGCCGTCAATGGTGATTCATGGCCTCACAGATATAAACAACAATAACTCCGCTTCTATTCGTCGTATGCAAATCTGCGACATAGCAATTTGTAGCATAAAACACGCCCCAACGAACCACCTTATACCGATCTGCGACGAACTTGCACAGTTTTGTCAAACATCGATCGTTTCGAGTGGAAAGCAATCCGGCCGTCAATGGTGATTCATGGCCTGACAGATATAAACAACTATAACTCCGCTTCTATTCGTCGAATGCGAATCTGCGACATAGCAATTTTTAGCTTAAAACACGTCACATCGACCCACCTTGTGCCGATCTGCGACGAACTTGCATAGTTTCGTCAAACATCGATCGTTTCGAGTGGTAGGCAATCCGGCCGTCAATGGTGATTCATGGCCTCACAGATATAAACAACAATAACTCCGCTTCTATTCGTCGTATGCAAATCTGCGACATAGCAATTTGTAGCATAAAACACGCCCCAACGAACCACCTTATACCGATCTGCGACGAACTTGCATAGTTTTGTCAAACATCGATCGTTTCGAGTGGTAGGGAATCCGGCCGTCAATGGTGATTCATGGCCTCACAGATATAAACAACAATAACTCCGCTTCTATTCGTCGTATGCGAATCTGCGACATAGCAATTTTTAGCTTAAAACACGTCACATCGACCCACCTTGTGCCGATCTGCGACGAACTTGCATGGTTTCGTCAAACGTCGATCGTTTCGAGTGGTAGGGAATCCGGCCGTCAATGGTGATTCATGGCCTCACAGATACAAACAACTATAACTCCGCTTCTATACGTCGTATGCGAATCTGCGACATAGCAATTTGTAGCTTAAAACACGCCCCAACGAACCACCTTATACCGATCTGCGACGAACTTGCATAGTTTCGTCAAACATCGATCGTTTCGAGTGGAAGCAATCCGGCCGTCAATGGTGATTCATGGCCTCACAGATACAAACAACTATAACTCCGCTTCTATTCGTCGTATGCGAATCTGCGACATAGCAATTTGTAGCTTAAAACACGCCCCAACGAACCACCTTACACCGATCTGCGACGAACTTGCATAGTTTGGTCAAACATCGATCGTTTCGAGTGGAAAGCAATCCGGCCGTCAATGGTGATTCATGGCCTCACAGATATAAACAACAATAACTCCGCTTCTATTCGTCGTATGCGAATATGCGACATAGCAATTTGTAGCATAAAACACGTCACATCGACCCACCTTCTGCCGATCTGCGACGAACTTGCATAGTTTCGTCAAACGTCGATCGTTTCGAGTGGTAGGGAATCCGGCCGTCAATGGTGATTCATGGCCTCACAGATATAAACAACTATAACTCCGCTTCTATTCGCCGTATGCAGATCTGCGACGTAGCAATTTGTAGCATACAACACGGCCCAACCACCCACCTTATACCGATCTGCGACGAACTTGCATAGTTTTGTCAAACATCGATCGTTTCGAGTGGTAGGCAATCCGGCCGTCAATGGTGATTCATGGCCTCACAGATACAAACAACTATAACTCCGCTTCTATACGTCGTATGCGAATCTGCGACATAGCAATTTGTAGCTTAAAACACGCCCCAACGAACCACCTTATACCGATCTGCGACGAACTTGCATAGTTTCGTCAAACATCGATCGTTTCGAGTGGAAAGCAATTCGGCCGTCAATGGTGATTCATGGCCTCACAGATATAAACAACAATAACTCCGCTTCTATTCGTCGTATGCAAATCTGCGACATAGCAATTTGTAGCATAAAACACGCCCCAACGAACCACCTTATACCGATCTGCGACGAACTTGCATAGTTTTTTCACAAACATCGATCGTTTCGAGTGGAAAGCAATCCGGCCGTCAATGGTGATTCATGGCCTCACAGATATAAACAACAATAACTCCGCTTCTATTCGTCGTATGCGAATATGCGACATAGCAATTTGTAGCATAAAACACGTCACATCGACCCACCTTCTGCCGATCTGCGACGAACTTGCATAGTTTCGTCAAACGTCGATCGTTTCGAGTGGTAGGCAATCCGGCCGTCAATGGTGATTCATGGCCTGACAGATATAAACCACAATAACTCCGCTTCTGTTCGTCGTATGCGAATCTGCGACATAGCAATTTGTAGCTTAAAACACGCCCAACGAACCACCTTATACCGATCAGCGACGAACTTGCATAGTTTTTTCACAAACATCGATCGTTTCGAGTGGAAAGCAATCCGGCCGTCAATGGTGATTCATGGCCTCACAGATATAAACAACAATTACTCCGCTTCTATTCGCCGTATGCAAATCTGCGACGTAGCAACTTGTAGCATAAAACACGGCCCAACCACCCACCTTATACCGATCTGCGACGAACTTGCATAGTTTTGTCAAACATCGATCGTTTCGAGTGGAAAGCAATCCGGCCGTCAATGATGATACATGGCCTCACAGATATAAACAACTATAACTCCGCTTCTATTCGCCGTATGCAAATCTGCGACGTAGCAATTTGTAGCATAAAACACGGCCCAACCACCCACCTTATACCGATCTGCGACGAACTTGCATAGTTTTGTCAAACATCGATCGTTTCGAGTGGAAAGCAATCCGGCTGTCAATGGTGATTCATGGCCTCACAGATATAAACAACTATAACTCCGCTTCTATTCGTCGAATGCAAATCTGCGACATAGCAATTTGTAGCTTAAAACACGTCACATCGAACCACCTTGTGCCGATCTGCGACGAACTTGCATAGTTTCGTCAAACATCGATCGTTTCGAGTGGTAGGCAATCCGGCCGTCAATGGTGATTCATGGCCTCACAGATACAAACAACTATAACTCCGCTTCTATACGTCGTATGCGAATCTGCGACATAGCAATATGTAGCTTAAAACACGCCCCAACGAACCACCTTATACCGATCTGCGACGAACTTGCATAGTTTCGTCAAACATCGATCGTTTCGAGTGGAAAGCAATCCGGCCGTCAATGGTGATTCATGGCCTCACAGATATAAACAACAATAACTCCGCTTCTATTCGTCGTATGCAAATCTGCGACATAGCAATTTGTAGCATAAAACACGCCCCAACGAACCACCTTATACCGATCTGCGACGAACTTGCATAGTTTTTTCACAAACATCGATCGTTTCGAGTGGAAAGCAATCCGGCCGTCAATGGTGATTCATGGCCTCACAGATATAAACAACAATAACTCCGCTTCTATTCGTCGTATGCGAATATGCGACATAGCAATTTGTAGCATAAAACACGTCACATCGACCCACCTTCTGCCGATCTGCGACGAACTTGCATAGTTTCGTCAAACGTCGATCGTTTCGAGTGGTAGGCAATCCGGCCGTCAATGGTGATTCATGGCCTGACAGATATAAACCACAATAACTCCGCTTCTGTTCGTCGTATGCGAATCTGCGACATAGCAATTTGTAGCTTAAAACACGCCCAACGAACCACCTTATACCGATCAGCGACGAACTTGCATAGTTTTTTCACAAACATCGATCGTTTCGAGTGGAAAGCAATCCGGCCGTCAATGGTGATTCATGGCCTCACAGATATAAACAACAATAACTCCGCTTCTATTCGCCGTATGCAAATCTGCGACGTAGCAACTTGTAGCATAAAACACGGCCCAACCACCCACCTTATACCGATCTGCGACGAACATGCATAGTTTTGTCAAACATCGATCGTTTCGAGTGGAAAGCAATCCGGCCGTCAATGGTAATTCATGGCCTCACAGATATAAACAACAATAACTCCGCTTCTATTCGTCGTATGCAAATCTGCGACATAGCAATTTGTAGCATAAAACACGGCCCAACCACCCACCTTATACCGATCTGCGACGAACTTGCATAGTTTTGTCAAACATCGATCGTTTCGAGTCGTAGGGAATCCGGCCGTCAATGGTGATTCATGGCCTCACAGATATAAACTACAATAACTCCGCATCTATTCGTCGTATGCAAATCTGCGACATAGCAATTCGTAGCATAATAAACGCCCCAACGAACCACCTTATACCGATCTGCGACGAACTTGCATAGTTTTGTCAAACATCGATCGTTTCGAGTGGAAAGCAATCCGGCCGTCAATGATGATACATGGCCTCACAGATATAAACAATTATAACTCCGCTTCTATTCGCCGTATGCAAATCTGCGACGTAGCAATTTGTAGCATAAAACACGGCCCAACCACCCACCTTATACCGATCTGCGACGAACTTGCATAGTTTTGTCAAACATCGATCGTTTCGAGTGGAAAGCAATCCGGCTGTCAATGGTGATTCATGGCCTCACAGATATAAACAACAATAACTCCGCTCCTATTCGTCGTATGCAAATCTGCGACATAGCAATTTGTAGCTTAAAACACGTCACATCGACCCACCTTCTGCCGATCTGCGAAAAACTTGCATGGTTTCGTCAAACGTCGATCGTTTCGAGTGGTAGGGAATCCGGCCGTCAATGGTGATTCATGGCCTCACAGATATAAACAACAATAACTCCGCTTCTATTCGTCGTATGCGAATCTGCGACATAGCAATTTTTAGCCTAAAACACACCCCAATGAACCACCTTATACCGATCTGCGACGAACTTGCATAGTTTTGTCAAACATTGATCGTTGCGAGTGGAAAGCAATCCGGCCGTCAATGGTGATTCATGGCCTGACAGATATAAACAACTATAACTCCGCTTCTATTCGTCGTATGCAAATCTGCGACATAACAATTTGTAGCTTAAAACACGTCACATCGACACACCTTGTGCCGATCTGGGACGAACTTGCATAGTTTCGTCAAACATCGATCGTTTGGAGTGGAAAGCAATCCGGCCGTCAATGGTGATTCATGGCCTCACAGATATAAACAACAATAACTCCGCTTCTATTCGTCGTATGCGAATCTGCGACCTAGCAATTTGTAGGTTAAAACACGCCCCAATGAACCACCTTATACCGATCTGCGACGAACTTGCATAGTTTCGTCAAACATCGATCGATTCTAATGGAAAGCAATCCGGCCGTCAATGGTGATTCATGGCCAGACAGATATAAACAACTATAACTCCGCTTCTATTCGTCGAATGCAAATCTGCGACGTAACAATTTGTAGCATAAAACACGGCCCAACGACCCACTTTATACCGATCTGCGACGAACTTGCATAGTTTTGTCAAACATCGATCGTTTTGAGTGGAAAGCAATCCGGCCGTCAATGGTGATTCATGGCCTGACAGATATAAACAACTATAACTCCGCTTCTATTCGTCGAATGCAAATCTGCGACATAGCAATTTGTAGCATAAAACACGTCACATCGACCCACCTTGTGCCGATCAGCGACGAACTTGCATTGTTTCGTCAAACGTCGATCGTTTCGAGTGGTAGGGAATCCGGCCGTCAATGGTGACTCATGGCCTCACAGATATAAACAACTATAACTCCGCTTCTATTCGTCGTATGCAAATCTGCGACATAACAATTTGTAGCTTAAAACACGTCACATCGACACACCTTGTGCCGATCTGGGACGAACTTGCATAGTTTCGTCAAACATCGATCGTTTGGAGTGGAAAGCAATCCGGCCGTCAATGGTGATTCATGGCCTCACAGATATAAACAACAATAACTCCGCTTCTATTCGTCGTATGCGAATCTGCGACCTAGCAATTTGTAGGTTAAAACACGCCCCAATGAACCACCTTATACCGATCTGCGACGAACTTGCATAGTTTCGTCAAACATCGATCGATTCTAATGGAAAGCAATCCGGCCGTCAATGGTGATTCATGGCCAGACAGATATAAACAACTATAACTCCGCTTCTATTCGTCGAATGCAAATCTGCGACGTAACAATTTGTAGCATAAAACACGGCCCAACGACCCACTTTATACCGATCTGCGACGAACTTGCATAGTTTTGTCAAACATCGATCGTTTTGAGTGGAAAGCAATCCGGCCGTCAATGGTGATTCATGGCCTGACAGATATAAACAACTATAACTCCGCTTCTATTCGTCGAATGCAAATCTGCGACATAGCAATTTGTAGCATAAAACACGTCACATCGACCCACCTTGTGCCGATCAGCGACGAACTTGCATGGTTTCGTCAAACGTCGATCGTTTCGAGTGGTAGGGAATCCGGCCGTCAATGGTGACTCATGGCCTCACAGATATAAACAACAATAACTCCGCTTCTATTCGTCGTATGCAAATCTGCGACATAGCAATTTGTAGCTTAAAACACGTCACATCGACCCACATTGTGCCGATCTGGGACGAACTTGCATAGTTTCGTCAAACATCGATCGTTTGGAGTGGAAAGCAATCCGGCCGTCAATGGTGATTCATGGCCTCACAGATATAAACAACAATAACTCCGCTTCTATACGTCGTATGCAAATCTGCGACATAGCGATTTATAGCATAAAACACGACCCAACGACCCACCATTTACCGATCTGCGACAAACTTGCATAGTTTCGTCAAACATCGATCGTTTCGAGTGGTAGGCAATCCGGCCGTCAATGGTGATTCATGGCCTCACAGATACAAACAATTATAACTCCGCTTCTATACGTCGTATGCGAATCTGCGACATAGCAATTTGTAGCTTAAAACACGCCCCAACGAACCACCTTATACCGATTTGCGACGAACTTGCATAGTTTCGTCAAACATCGATCGTTTCGAGTGGAAAGCAATCCGGCCGTCAATGGTGATTCATGGCCTCACAGATATAAACAACAATAACTCCGCTTCTATTCGTCGTATGCAAATCTGCGACATAGCAATTTGTAGCATAAAACACGCCCCAACGAATCACCTTATACCGATCTGCGTCGAACTTGCATAGTTTTGTCAGACATCGATCGTTTCGAGTGGAAAACAATCCGGCCGTCAATGGTGATTCATGGCCTGACAGATATAAACAACTATAACTCCGCTTCTATTCGTCGAATGCAAATCTGCGACATAGCAATTTGTAGCTTAAAACACGTCACATCGAACCACCTTGTGCCGATCTGCGACGAACTTGCATAGTTCGTCAAACGTCGATCGTTTCGAGTGGTAGGCAATCCGGCCGTCAATGGTGATTCATGGCCTCACAGATATAAACAACTATAACTCCGCTTCTATTCGTCGAATGCAAATCTGCGACGTAGCAATTTGTAGCATAAAACACGGCCCAACGACCCACCTTATACCGATTTGCGACGAACTTGCATAGTTTTGTCAAACGTCGATCGTTTCGAGTGGTAGGGAATCCGGCCGTCAATGGTGATTCATGGCCTCACAGATATAAACAACAATAACTCCGCTTCTATTCGTCGTATGCGAATATGAAACATAGCAATTTGTAGCTAAAAACACGTCACATCGACCCACCTTCTGCCGATCTGCGACGAACTTGCATGGTTTCGTCAAACGTCGATCGTTTCGAGTGGTAGGGAATCCGGCCGTCAATGGTGATTCATGGCCTCACAGATATAAACAACAATAACTCCGCTTCTATTCGTCGTATGCGAATCTGCGACATAGCAATTTTTAGCCTAAAACACACCCCAATGAACCACCTTATACCGATCTGCGACGAACTTGCATAGTTTTGTCAAACATTGATCGTTGCGAGTGGAAAGCAATCCGGCCGTCAATGGTGATTCATGGCCTGACAGATATAAACAACTATAACTCCGCTTCTATTCGTCGTATGCAAATCTGCGACATAGCAATTTGTAGCTTAAAACACGTCACATCGACCCACCTTGTGCCGATCTGGGACGAACTTGCATAGTTTCGTCAAACATCGATCGTTTGGAGTGGAAAGCAATCCGGCCGTCAATGGTGATTCATGGCCTCACAGATATAAACAACTATAACTCCGCTTCTATTCGTCGAATGCAAATCTGCGACGTAACAATTTGTAGCATAAAACACGGCCCAACGACCCACTTTATACCGATCTGCGACGAACTTGCATAGTTTTGTCAAACATCGATCGTTTCGAGTGGTAGGCAATCCGGCCGTCAATGGTGATTCATGGCCTCACAGATATAAACAACAATAACTCCGCATCTATTCGTCGTATGCAAATCTGCGACATAGCAATTTGTAGCTTAAAACACGTCACAGCGACCCACCTTGTGCCGATCTGGGACGAACTTGCATAGTTTCGTCAAACATCGATCGTTTGGAGTGGAAAGCAATCCGGCCGTCAATGGTGATTCATGGCCTCACAGATATAAACAACAATAACTCCGCTTCTATACGTCGTATGCAAATCTGCGACATAGCAATTTGTAGGTTAAAACACGCCCCAATGAACCACCTTATACCGATCTGCGACGAACTTGCATAGTTTCGTCAAACATCGATCGATTCTAGTGGAAAGCAATCCGGCCGTCAATGGTGATTCATGGCCAGACAGATATAAACAACTATAACTCCGCTTCTATTCGCCGTATGCGAATCTGCGACATAGCAATTTTTAGCCTAAAACACGCCCCAATGAACCACCTTATACCGATCTGCGACGAACTTGCATAGTTTTGTCAAACATCGATCGTTTCGAGTGGAAAGCAATCCGGCCGTCAATGGTGATTCATGGCCTGACAGATATAAACAACTATAACTCCGCTTCTATTCGTCGAATGCAAATCTGCGACATAGCAATTTGTAGCTTAAAACACGTCACATCGACCCACCTTGTGCCGATCAGCGACGAACTTGCATGGTTTCGTCAAACGTCGATCGTTTCGAGTGGTAGGGAATCCGGCCGTCAATGGTGATTCATGGCCTCACAGATATAAACAACAATAACTCCGCTTCTATTCGTCGTATGCGAATCTGCGATATAGCAATTTTTAGCTTAAAACACGCCCCAACGAACCACCTTATACAGATCTGCGACGAACTTGCATAGTTTTGTCAAACATCGATCGTTTCGAGTGGAAAGCAATCCGGCCGTAAATGGTGATTCATGGCCTCACAGATATAAACAACTATAACTCCGCTTCTATTCGTCGAATGCAAATCTGCGACATAGCAATTTGTAGCTTAAAACACGTCACATCGACCCACCTTGTGCCGATCTGCTTCGAACTTGCATAGTTTCGTCAAACATCGATCGTTTCGAGTGGTAGGCAATCCGGCCGTCAATGGTGATTCATGGCCTCACAGATATAAACAACAATAACTCCGCTTCTATTCGTCGTATGCAAATCTGCGACATAGCAATTTGTAGCTTAAAACACGTCACATCGACCCACCTTCTGCCGATCTGCGACGAACTTGCATGGTTTCGTCAAACGTCGATCGTTTCGAGTGGTAGGGAATCCGGCCGTCAATGGTGATTCATGGCCTCACAGATATAAACAACAATAACTCCGCTTCTATTCGTCGTATGCGAATCTGCGACATAGCAATTTTTAGCCTAAAACACGCCCCAATGAACCACCTTATACCGATCTGCGACGAACTTGCATAGTTTCGTCAAACATCGATCGTTTCGAGTGGAAAGCAATCCGGCCGTCAATGGTGATTCATGGCCTGACAGATATAAACAACTATAACTCCGCTTCTATTCGTCGAATGCAAATCTGCGACATAGCAATTTGTAGCTTAAAACACGTCACATCGACCCACCTTGTGCCGATCAGCGACGAACTTGCATGGTTTCGTCAAACGTCGATCGTTTCGAGTGGTAGGGAATCCGGCCGTCGATGGTGATTCATGGCCTCACAGATATAAACAACAATAACTCCCCTTCTATTCGTCGTATGCGAATCTGCGATATAGCAATTTTTAGCTTAAAACACGCCCCAACGAACCACCTTATACAGATCTGCGACGAACTTGCATAGTTTTGTCAAACATCGATCGTTTCGAGTGGAAAGCAATCCGGCCGTCAATGGTGATTCATGGCCTGACAGATATAAACAACTATAACTCCGCTTCTATTCGTCGAATGCAAATCTGCGACATAGCAATTTGTAGCTTAAAACACGTCACATCGACCCACCTTGTGCCGATCTGCGACGAACTTGCATAGTTTCGTCAAACATCGATCGTTTCGAGTGGTAGGCAATCCGGCCGTCAATGGTGATTAATGGCCTCACAGATATAAACAACAATAACTCCGCTTCTATTCGTCGTATGCAAATCTGCGACATAGCAATTTGTAACTTAAAACACGTCACATCGACCCACCTTCTGCCGATCTGCGACAAACTTGCATGGTTTCGTCAAACGTCGATCGTTTCGAGTGGTAGGGAATCCGGCCGTCAATGGTGATTCATGGCCTCACAGATATAAACAACAATAACTCCGCTTCTATTCGTCGTATGCGAATCTGCGACATAGCAATTTTTAGCCTAAAACACACCCCAATGAACCACCTTATACCGATCTGCGACGAACTTGCATAGTTTTGTCAAACATTGATCGTTGCGAGTGGAAAGCAATCCGGCCGTCAATGGTGATTCATGGCCTGACAGATATAAACAACTATAACTCCGCTTCTATTCGTCGTATGCAAATCTGCGACATAACAATTTGTAGCTTAAAACACGTCACATCGACACACCTTGTGCCGATCTGGGACGAACTTGCATAGTTTCGTCAAACATCGATCGTTTGGAGTGGAAAGCAATCCGGCCGTCAATGGTGATTCATGGCCTCACAGATATAAACAACAATAACTCCGCTTCTATTCGTCGTATGCGAATCTGCGACCTAGCAATTTGTAGGTTAAAACACGCCCCAATGAACCACCTTATACCGATCTGCGACGAACTTGCATAGTTTCGTCAAACATCGATCGATTCTAATGGAAAGCAATCCGGCCGTCAATGGTGATTCATGGCCAGACAGATATAAACAACTATAACTCCGCTTCTATTCGTCGAATGCAAATCTGCGACGTAACAATTTGTAGCATAAAACACGGCCCAACGACCCACTTTATACCGATCTGCGACGAACTTGCATAGTTTTGTCAAACATCGATCGTTTCGAGTGGAAAGCAATCCGGCCGTCAATGGTGATTCATGGCCTGACAGATATAAACAACTATAACTCCGCTTCTATTCGTCGAATGCAAATCTGCGACATAGCAATTTGTAGCTTAAAACACGTCACATCGACCCACCTTGTGCCGATCAGCGACGAACTTGCATGGTTTCGTCAAACGTCGATCGTTTCGAGTGGTAGGGAATCCGGCCGTCGATGGTGATTCATGGCCTCACAGATATAAACAACAATAACTCCCCTTCTATTCGTCGTATGCGAATCTGCGATATAGCAATTTTTAGCTTAAAACACGCCCCAACGAACCACCTTATACAGATCTGCGACGAACTTGCATAGTTTTGTCAAACATCGATCGTTTCGAGTGGAAAGCAATCCGGCCGTCAATGGTGATTCATGGCCTGACAGATATAAACAACTATAACTCCGCTTCTATTCGTCGAATGCAAATCTGCGACATAGCAATTTGTAGCTTAAAACACGTCACATCGACCCACCTTGTGCCGATCTGCGACGAACTTGCATAGTTTCGTCAAACATCGATCGTTTCGAGTGGTAGGCAATCCGGCCGTCAATGGTGATTAATGGCCTCACAGATATAAACAACAATAACTCCGCTTCTATTAGTCGTATGCAAATCTGCGACATAGCGATTTGTAACTTAAAACACGACACATCGACCCACCTTCTGCCGATCTGCGACAAACTTGCATGGTTTCGTCAAACGTCGATCGTTTCGAGTGGTAGGGAATCCGGCCGTCAATGGTGATTCATGGCCTCACAGATATAAACAACAATAACTCCGCTTCTATTCGTCGTATGCGAATCTGCGACATAGCAATTTTTAGCCTAAAACACACCCCAATGAACCACCTTATACCGATCTGCGACGAACTTGCATAGTTTTGTCAAACATTGATCGTTGCGAGTGGAAAGCAATCCGGCCGTCAATGGTGATTCATGGCCTGACAGATATAAACAACTATAACTCCGCTTCTATTCGTCGTATGCAAATCTGCGACATAACAATTTGTAGCTTAAAACACGTCACATCGACACACCTTGTGCCGATCTGGGACGAACTTGCATAGTTTCGTCAAACCTCGATCGTTTGGAGTGGAAAGCAATCCGGCCGTCAATGGTGATTCATGGCCTCACAGATATAAACAACAATAACTCCGCTTCTATTCGTCGTATGCGAATCTGCGACCTAGCAATTTGTAGGTTAAAACACGCCCCAATGAACCACCTTATACCGATCTGCGACGAACTTGCATAGTTTCGTCAAACATCGATCGATTCTAATGGAAAGCAATCCGGCCGTCAATGGTGATTCATGGCCAGACAGATATAAACAACTATAACTCCGCTTCTATTCGTCGAATGCAAATCTGCGACGTAACAATTTGTAGCATAAAACACGGCCCAACGACCCACTTTATACCGATCTGCGACGAACTTGCATAGTTTTGTCAAACATCGATCGTTTCGAGTGGAAAGCAATCCGGCCGTCAATGGTGATTCATGGCCTGACAGATATAAACAACTATAACTCCGCTTCTATTCGTCGAATGCAAATCTGCGACATAGCAATTTGTAGCTTAAAACACGTCACATCGACCCACCTTGTGCCGATCAGCGACGAACTTGCATGGTTTCGTCAAACGTCGATCGTTTCGAGTGGTAGGGAATCCGGCCGTCGATGGTGATTCATGGCCTCACAGATATAAACAACAATAACTCCCCTTCTATTCGTCGTATGCGAATCTGCGATATAGCAATTTTTAGCTTAAAACACGCCCCAACGAACCACCTTATACAGATCTGCGACGAACTTGCATAGTTTTGTCAAACATCGATCGTTTCGAGTGGAAAGCAATCCGGCCGTCAATGGTGATTCATGGCCTGACAGATATAAACAACTATAACTCCGCTTCTATTCGTCGAATGCAAATCTGCGACATAGCAATTTGTAGCTTAAAACACGTCACATCGACCCACCTTGTGCCGATCTGCGACGAACTTGCATAGTTTCGTCAAACATCGATCGTTTCGAGTGGTAGGCAATCCGGCCGTCAATGGTGATTAATGGCCTCACAGATATAAACAACAATAACTCCGCTTCTATTCGTCGTATGCAAATCTGCGACATAGCAATTTGTAGCTTAAAACACGTCACATCGACCCACCTTCTGCCGATCTGCGACAAACTTGCATGGTTTCGTCAAACGTCGATCGTTTCGAGTGGTAGGGAATCCGGCCGTCAATGGTGATTCATGGCCTCACAGATATAAACAACAATAACTCCGCTTCTATTCGTCGTATGCGAATCTGCGACATAGCAATTTTTAGCCTAAAACACACCCCAATGAACCACCTTATACCGATCTGCGACGAACTTGCATAGTTTTGTCAAACATTGATCGTTGCGAGTGGAAAGCAATCCGGCCGTCAATGGTGATTCATGGCCTGACAGATATAAACAACTATAACTCCGCTTCTATTCGTCGTATGCAAATCTGCGACATAACAATTTGTAGCTTAAAACACGTCACATCGACACACCTTGTGCCGATCTGGGACGAACTTGCATAGTTTCGTCAAACATCGATCGTTTGGAGTGGAAAGCAATCCGGCCGTCAATGGTGATTCATGGCCTCACAGATATAAACAACAATAACTCCGCTTCTATTCGTCGTATGCGAATCTGCGACCTAGCAATTTGTAGGTTAAAACACGCCCCAATGAACCACCTTATACCGATCTGCGACGAACTTGCATAGTTTCGTCAAACATCGATCGATTCTAATGGAAAGCAATCCGGCCGTCAATGGTGATTCATGGCCAGACAGATATAAACAACTATAACTCCGCTTCTATTCGTCGAATGCAAATCTGCGACGTAACAATTTGTAGCATAAAACACGGCCCAACGACCCACTTTATACCGATCTGCGACGAACTTGCATAGTTTTGTCAAACATCGATCGTTTTGAGTGGAAAGCAATCCGGCCGTCAATGGTGATTCATGGCCTGACAGATATAAACAACTATAACTCCGCTTCTATTCGTCGAATGCAAATCTGCGACATAGCAATTTGTAGCTTAAAACACGTCACATCGACCCACCTTGTGCCGATCTGCTTCGAACTTGCATAGTTTCGTCAAACATCGATCGTTTCGAGTGGTAGGCAATCCGGCCGTCAATGGTGATTCATGGCCTCACAGATATAAACAACAATAACTCCGCTTCTATTCGTCGTATGCAAATCTGCGACATAGCAATTTGTAGCTTAAAACACGTCACATCGACCCACCTTCTGCCGATCTGCGACGAACTTGCATGGTTTCGTCAAACGTCGATCGTTTCGAGTGGTAGGGAATCCGGCCGTCAATGGTGATTCATGGCCTCACAGATATAAACAACAATAACTCCGCTTCTATTCGTCGTATGCGAATCTGCGACATAGCAATTTTTAGCCTAAAACACGCCCCAATGAACCACCTTATACCGATCTGCGACGAACTTGCATAGTTTTGTCAAACATCGATCGTTTCGAGTGGAAAGCAATCCGGCCGTCAATGGTGATTCATGGCCTGACAGATATAAACAACTATGACTCCGCTTCTATTCGTCGAATGCAAATCTGCGACATAGCAATTTGTAGCTTAAAACACGTCACATCGACCCACCTTGTGCCGATCAGCGACGAACTTGCATGGTTTCGTCAAACGTCGATCGTTTCGAGTGGTAGGGAATCCGGCCGTCGATGGTGATTCATGGCCTCACAGATATAAACAACAATAACTCCCCTTCTATTCGTCGTATGCGAATCTGCGATATAGCAATTTTTAGCTTAAAACACGCCCCAACGAACCACCTTATACAGATCTGCGACGAACTTGCATAGTTTTGTCAAACATCGATCGTTTCGAGTGGAAAGCAATCCGGCTGTCAATGGTGATTCATGGCCTGACAGATATAAACAACTATAACTCCGCTTCTATTCGTCGAATGCAAATCTGCGACATAGCAATTTGTAGCTTAAAACACGTCACATCGACCCACCTTGTGCCGATCTGCGACGAACTTGCATAGTTTCGTCAAACATCGATCGTTTCGAGTGGTAGGCAATCCGGCCGTCAATGGTGATTAATGGCCTCACAGATATAAACAACAATAACTCCGCTTCTATTCGTCGTATGCAAATCTGCGACATAGCAATTTGTAGCTTAAAACACGTCACATCGACCCACCTTCTGCCGATCTGCGACAAACTTGCATGGTTTCGTCAAACGTCGATCGTTTCGAGTGGTAGGGAATCCGGCCGTCAATGGTGATTCATGGCCTCACAGATATAAACAACAATAACTCCGCTTCTATTCGTCGTATGCGAATCTGCGACATAGCAATTTTTAGCCTAAAACACACCCCAATGAACCACCTTATACCGATCTGCGACGAACTTGCATAGTTTTGTCAAACATTGGTCGTTGCGAGTGGAAAGCAATCCGGCCGTCAATGGTGATTCATGGCCTGACAGATATAAACAACTATAACTCCGCTTCTATTCGTCGTATGCAAATCTGCGACATAACAATTTGTAGCTTAAAACACGTCACATCGACACACCTTGTGCCGATCTGGGACGAACTTGCATAGTTTCGTCAAACATCGATCGTTTGGAGTGGAAAGCAATCCGGCCGTCAATGGTGATTCATGGCCTCACAGATATAAACAACAATAACTCCGCTTCTATTCGTCGTATGCGAATCTGCGACCTAGCAATTTGTAGGTTAAAACACGCCCCAATGAACCACCTTATACCGATCTGCGACGAACTTGCATAGTTTCGTCAAACATCGATCGATTCTAATGGAAAGCAATCCGGCCGTCAATGGTGATTCATGGCCAGACAGATATAAACAACTATAACTCCGCTTCTATTCGTCGAATGCAAATCTGCGACGTAACAATTTGTAGCATAAAACACGGCCCAACGACCCACTTTATACCGATCTGCGACGAACTTGCATAGTTTTGTCAAACATCGATCGTTTTGAGTGGAAAGCAATCCGGCCGTCAATGGTGATTCATGGCCTGACAGATATAAACAACTATAACTCCGCTTCTATTCGTCGAATGCAAATCTGCGACATAGCAATTTGTAGCATAAAACACGTCACATCGACCCACCTTGTGCCGATCAGCGACGAACTTGCATGGTTTCGTCAAACGTCGATCGTTTCGAGTGGTAGGGAATCCGGCCGTCAATGGTGACTCATGGCCTCACAGATATAAACAACAATAACTCCGCTTCTATTCGTCGTATGCAAATCTGCGACATAGCAATTTGTAGCTTAAAACACGTCACATCGACCCACATTGTGTCGATCTGGGACGAACTTGCATAGTTTCGTCAAACATCGATCGTTTGGAGTGGAAAGCAATCCGGCCGTCAATGGTGATTCATGGCCTCACAGATATAAACAACAATAACTCCGCTTCTATACGTCGTATGCAAATCTGCGACATAGCGATTTATAGCATAAAACACGACCCAACGACCCACCATTTACCGATCTGCGACAAACTTGCATAGTTTCGTCAAACATCGATCGTTTCGAGTGGTAGGCAATCCGGCCGTCAATGGTGATTCATGGCCTCACAGATACAAACAATTATAACTCCGCTTCTATACGTCGTATGCGAATCTGCGACATAGCAATTTGTAGCTTAAAACACGCCCCAACGAACCACCTTATACCGATTTGCGACGAACTTGCATAGTTTCGTCAAACATCGATCGTTTCGAGTGGAAAGCAATCCGGCCGTCAATGGTGATTCATGGCCTCACAGATATAAACAACTATAACTCCGCTTCTATTCGTCGAATGCAAATCTGCGACATAGCAATTTGTAGCTTAAAACACGTCACATCGACCCACCTTGTGCCGATCAGCGACGAACTTGCATGGTTTCGTCAAACGTCGATCGTTTCGAGTGGTAGGGAATCCGGCCGTCAATGGTGATTCATGGCCTCACAGATATAAACAACAATAACTCCGCTTCTATTCGTCGTATGCGAATCTGCGATATAGCAATTTTTAGCTTAAAACACGCCCCAACGAACCACCTTATACAGATCTGCGACGAACTTGCATAGTTTTGTCAAACATCGATCGTTTCGAGTGGAAAGCAATCCGGCCGTCAATGGTGATTCATGGCCTGACAGATATAAACAACTATAACTCCGCTTCTATTCGTCGAATGCAAATCTGCGACATAGCAATTTGTAGCTTAAAACACGTCACATCGACCCACCTTGTGCCGATCTGCGACAAACTTGCATAGTTTCGTCAAACATCGATCGTTTCGAGTGGTAGGCAATCCGGCCGTCAATGGTGATTCATGGCCTCACAGATATAAACAACAATAACTCCGCTTCTATTCGTCGTATGCAAATCTGCGACATAGCAATTTGTAGCTTAAAACACGTCACATCGACCCACCTTCTGCCGATCTGCGACGAACTTGCATGGTTTCGTCAAACGTCGATCGTTTCGAGTGGTAGGGAATCCGGCCGTCAATGGTGATTCATGGCCTCACAGATATAAACAACAATAACTCCGCTTCTATTCGTCGTATGCGAATCTGCGACATAGCAATTTTTAGCCTAAAACACACCCCAATGAACCACCTTATACCGATCTGCGACGAACTTGCATAGTTTTGTCAAACATTGATCGTTGCGAGTGGAAAGCAATCCGGCCGTCAATGGTGATTCATGGCCTGACAGATATAAACAACTATAACTCCGCTTCTATTCGTCGTATGCAAATCTGCGACATAACAATTTGTAGCTTAAAACACGTCACATCGACACACCTTGTGCCGATCTGGGACGAACTTGCATAGTTTCGTCAAACATCGATCGTTTGGAGTGGAAAGCAATCCGGCCGTCAATGGTGATTCATGGCCTCACAGATATAAACAACAATAACTCCGCTTCTATTCGTCGTATGCGAATCTGCGACCTAGCAATTTGTAGGTTAAAACACGCCCCAATGAACCACCTTATACCGATCTGCGACGAACTTGCATAGTTTCGTCAAACATCGATCGATTCTAATGGAAAGCAATCCGGCCGTCAATGGTGATTCATGGCCAGACAGATATAAACAACTATAACTCCGCTTCTATTCGTCGAATGCAAATCTGCGACGTAACAATTTGTAGCATAAAACACGGCCCAACGACCCACTTTATACCGATCTGCGACGAACTTGCATAGTTTTGTCAAACATCGATCGTTTTGAGTGGAAAGCAATCCGGCCGTCAATGGTGATTCATGGCCTGACAGATATAAACAACTATAACTCCGCTTCTATTCGTCGAATGCAAATCTGCGACATAGCAATTTGTAGCATAAAACACGTCACATCGACCCACCTTGTGCCGATCAGCGACGAACTTGCATGGTTTCGTCAAACGTCGATCGTTTCGAGTGGTAGGGAATCCGGCCGTCAATGGTGACTCATGGCCTCACAGATATAAACAACAATAACTCCGCTTCTATTCGTCGTATGCAAATCTGCGACATAGCAATTTGTAGCTTAAAACACGTCACATCGACCCACATTGTGCCGATCTGGGACGAACTTGCATAGTTTCGTCAAACATCGATCGTTTGGAGTGGAAAGCAATCCGGCCGTCAATGGTGATTCATGGCCTCACAGATATAAACAACAATAACTCCGCTTCTATACGTCGTATGCAAATCTGCGACATAGCGATTTATAGCATAAAACACGACCCAACGACCCACCATTTACCGATCTGCGACAAACTTGCATAGTTTCGTCAAACATCGATCGTTTCGAGTGGTAGGCAATCCGGCCGTCAATGGTGATTCATGGCCTCACAGATACAAACAATTATAACTCCGCTTCTATACGTCGTATGCGAATCTGCGACATAGCAATTTGTAGCTTAAAACGCGCCCCAACGAACCACCTTATACCGATTTGCGACGAACTTGCATAGTTTCGTCAAACATCGATCGTTTCGAGTGGAAAGCAATCCGGCCGTCAATGGTGATTCATGGCCTCACAGATATAAACAACAATAACTCCGCTTCTATTCGTCGTATGCAAATCTGCGACATAGCAATTTGTAGGTTAAAACACGCCCCAATGAACCACCTTATACCGATCTGCGACGAACTTGCATAGTTTCGGCAAACATCGATCGTTTCGAGTGGTAGGGAATCCGGCCGTCAATGGTGATTCATGGCCTCACAGATATAAACAACAATAACTCCGCTTCTATTCGTCGTATGCGAATCTGCGACATAGCAATTTTTAGCCTAAAACACACCCCAATGAACCACCTTATACCGATCTGCGACGAACTTGCATAGTTTTGTCAAACATTGATCGTTGCGAGTGGAAAGCAATCCGGCCGTCAATGGTGATTCATGGCCTGACAGATATAAACAACTATAACTCCGCTTCTATTCGTCGTATGCAAATCTGCGACATAGCAATTTGTAGCTTAAAACACGTCACATCGACCCACCTTGTGCCGATCTGGGACGAACTTGCATAGTTTCGTCAAACATCGATCGTTTGGAGTGGAAAGCAATCCGGCCGTCAATGGTGATTCATGGCCTCACAGATATAAACAACAATAACTCCGCTTCTATACGTCGTATGCAAATCTGCGACATAGCAATTTGTAGGTTAAAACACGCCCCAATGAACCACCTTATACCGATCTGCGACGAACTTGCATAGTTTCGTCAAACATCGATCGATTCTAGTGGAAAGCAATCCGGCCGTCAATGGTGATTCATGGCCAGACAGATATAAACAACTATAACTCCACTTCTATTCGCCGTATGCAAATCTGCGACGTAGAAATTTGTAGCATAAAACACGTCACATCGAACCACCTTATACCGATCTGCGACGAACATGCATAGTTTTGTCAAACATCGATCGTTTCGAGTGGAAAGCAATCCGGCCGTCAATGGTGATTCATGGCCTCACAGATATAAACAACTATAACTCCGCTTCTATTCGCCGTATGCAAATCTGCGACGTAGCAATTTGTAGCATAAAACACGTCCCATCGAACCACCTTATACCGATCTTCGACGAACTTGCATAGTTTTGTCAAACATCGATCGTTTCGAGTGGAAAGCAATCCGGCCGTCAATGGTGATTCATGGCCTGACAGATATAAACAACTATAACTCCGCTTCTATTCGTCGTATGCACATCTGCGACATAGCAATTTGTAGCTTAAAACACGTCACATCGACCCACCTTGTGCCGATCTGGGACGAACTTGCATAGTTTCGTCAAACATCGATCGTTTGGAGTGGAAAGCAATCCGGCCGTCAATGGTGATTCATGGCCTCACAGATATAAACAACAATAACTCCGCTTCTATACGTCGTATGCAAATCTGCGACATAGCAATTTGTAGGTTAAAACACGCCCCAATGAACCACCTTATACCGATCTGCGACGAACTTGCATAGTTTCGTCAAACATCGATCGATTCTAGTGGAAAGCAATCCGGCCGTCAATGGTGATTCATGGCCTCACAGATATAAACAACAATAACTCCGCTTCTATACGTCGTATGCAAATCTGCGACATAGCAATTTGTAGGTTAAAACACGCCCCAATGAACCACCTTATACCGATCTGCGACGAACTTGCATAGTTTCGGCAAACATCGATCGTTTCGAGTGGTAGGCAATCCGGCCGTCAATGGTGATTCATGGCCTCACAGATATAAACAACAATAACTCCGCTTCTATTCGTCGTATGCGAATCTGCGACATAGCAATTTTTAGCTTAAAACACGCCCCAACGAACCACCTTATACCGATCTGCGACGAACTTGCATAGTTTTGTCAAACATCGATCGTTTCGAGTGGTAGGCAATCCGGCCGTCAATGGAGATTCATGGCCTCACAGATATAAACAACTATAACTCCGCTTCTATTCGCCGTATGCAAATCTGCGACGTAGCAATTTGTAGCATAAAACACGGCCCAACCACCCACCTTATACCGATCTGCGACGAACTTGCATAGTTTTGTCAAACATCGATCGTTTCGAGTGGAAAGCAATCCGGCCGTCAATGGTGATTCATGGCCTCACAGATGTAAACAACTATAGCTCCGCTTCTATTCGTCGAATGCAAATCTGCGACGTAGCAATTTGTAGCATAAAACACGGCCCAACGACCCACCTTATACCGATCTGCGACGAACTTGCATAGTTTTGTCAAACATCGATCGTTTCGAGTGGAAAGCAATCCGGCCGTCAATGGTGATTCATGGCCTGACAGATATAAACAACTATAACTCCGCTTCTATTCGTCGAATGCAAATCTGCGACATAGCAATTTGTGGCATAAAACACGTCACATCGACCCACCTTGTGCCGATCAGCGACGAACTTGCATGGTTTCGTCAAACGTCGATCGTTTCGAGTGGTAGGGAATCCGGCCGTCAATGGTGACTCATGGCCTCACAGATATAAACAACAATAACTCCGCTTCTATTCGTCGTATGCAAATCTGCGACATAGCAATTTGTAGCTTAAAACACGTCACATCGACCCACATTGTGCCGATCTGGGACGAACTTGCATAGTTTCGTCAAACATCGATCGTTTGGAGTGGAAAGCAATCCGGCCGTCAATGGTGATTCATGGCCTCACAGATATAAACAACAATAACTCCGCTTCTATACGTCGTATGCAAATCTGCGACATAGCGATTTATAGCATAAAACACGACCCAACGACCCACCATTTACCGATCTGCGACAAACTTGCATAGTTTCGTCAAACATCGATCGTTTCGAGTGGTAGGCAATCCGGCCGTCAATGGTGATTCATGGCCTCACAGATACAAACAATTATAACTCCGCTTCTATACGTCGTATGCGAATCTGCGACATAGCAATTTGTAGCTTAAAACACGCCCCAACGAACCACCTTATACCGATTTGCGACGAACTTGCATAGTTTCGTCAAACATCGATCGTTTCGAGTGGAAAGCAATCCGGCCGTCAATGGTGATTCATGGCCTCACAGATATAAACAACAATAACTCCGCTTCTATTCGTCGTATGCAAATCTGCGACATAGCAATTTGTAGCATAAAACACGCCCCAACGAATCACCTTATACCGATCTGCGACGAACTTGCATAGTTTTGTCAGACATCGATCGTTTCGAGTGGAAAACAATCCGGCCGTCAATGGTGTTTCATGGCCTGACAGATATAAACAACTATAACTCCGCTTCTATTCGTCGAATGCAAATCTGCGACATAGCAATTTGTAGCTTAAAACACGTCACATCGAACCACCTTGTGCCGATCTGCGACGAACTTGCATAGTTCGTCAAACGTCGATCGTTTCGAGTGGTAGGCAATCCGGCCGTCAATGGTGATTCATGGCCTCACAGATATAAACAACTATAACTCCGCTTCTATTCGTCGAATGCAAATCTGCGACGTAGCAATTTGTAGCATAAAACACGGCCCAACGACCCACCTTATACCGATTTGCGACGAACTTGCATAGTTTTGTCAAACGTCGATCGTTTCGAGTGGTAGGGAATCCGGCCGTCAATGGTGATTCATGGCCTCACAGATATAAACAACAATAACTCCGCTTCTATTCGTCGTATGCGAATATGAAACATAGCAATTTGTAGCTAAAAACACGTCACATCGACCCACCTTCTGCCGATCTGCGACGAACTTGCATGGTTTCGTCAAACGTCGATCGTTTCGAGTGGTAGGGAATCCGGCCGTCAATGGTGATTCATGGCCTCACAGATATAAACAACAATAACTCCGCTTCTATTCGTCGTATGCGAATCTGCGACATAGCAATTTTTAGCCTAAAACACACCCCAATGAACCACCTTATACCGATCTGCGACGAACTTGCATAGTTTTGTCAAACATTGATCGTTGCGAGTGGAAAGCAATCCGGCCGTCAATGGTGATTCATGGCCTGACAGATATAAACAACTATAACTCCGCTTCTATTCGTCGTATGCAAATCTGCGACATAGCAATTTGTAGCTTAAAACACGTCACATCGACCCACCTTGTGCCGATCTGGGACGAACTTGCATAGTTTCGTCAAACATCGATCGTTTGGAGTGGAAAGCAATCCGGCCGTCAATGGTGATTCATGGCCTCACAGATATAAACAACAATAACTCCGCTTCTATACGTCGTATGCAAATCTGCGACATAGCAATTTGTAGGTTAAAACACGCCCCAATGAACCACCTTATACCGATCTGCGACGAACTTGCATAGTTTCGTCAAACATCGATCGATTCTAGTGGAAAGCAATCCGGCCGTCAATGGTGATTCATGGCCAGACAGATATAAACAACTATAACTCCGCTTCTATTCGCCGTATGCAAATCTGCGACGTAGAAATTTGTAGCATAAAACACGTCACATCGAACCACCTTATACCGATCTGCGACGAACATGCATAGTTTTGTCAAACATCGATCGTTTCGAGTGGAAAGCAATCCGGCCGTCAATGGTGATTCATGGCCTCACAGATATAAACAACTATAACTCCGCTTCTATTCGCCGTATGCAAATCTGCGACGTAGCAATTTGTAGCATAAAACACGTCCCATCGAACCACCTTATACCGATCTTCGACGAACTTGCATAGTTTTGTCAAACATCGATCGTTTCGAGTGGAAAGCAATCCGGCCGTCAATGGTGATTCATGGCCTGACAGATATAAACAACTATAACTCCGCTTCTATTCGTCGTATGCACATCTGCGACATAGCAATTTGTAGCTTAAAACACGTCACATCGACCCACCTTGTGCCGATCTGGGACGAACTTGCATAGTTTCGTCAAACATCGATCGTTTGGAGTGGAAAGCAATCCGGCCGTCAATGGTGATTCATGGCCTCACAGATATAAACAACAATAACTCCGCTTCTATACGTCGTATGCAAATCTGCGACATAGCAATTTGTAGGTTAAAACACGCCCCAATGAACCACCTTATACCGATCTGCGACGAACTTGCATAGTTTCGTCAAACATCGATCGATTCTAGTGGAAAGCAATCCGGCCGTCAATGGTGATTCATGGCCTCACAGATATAAACAACAATAACTCCGCTTCTATACGTCGTATGCAAATCTGCGACATAGCAATTTGTAGGTTAAAACACGCCCCAATGAACCACCTTATACCGATCTGCGACGAACTTGCATAGTTTCGGCAAACATCGATCGTTTCGAGTGGTAGGCAATCCGGCCGTCAATGGTGATTCATGGCCTCACAGATATAAACAACAATAACTCCGCTTCTATTCGTCGTATGCGAATCTGCGACATAGCAATTTTTAGCTTAAAACACGCCCCAACGAACCACCTTATACCGATCTGCGACGAACTTGCATAGTTTTGTCAAACATCGATCGTTTCGAGTGGTAGGCAATCCGGCCGTCAATGGAGATTCATGGCCTCACAGATATAAACAACTATAACTCCGCTTCTATTCGCCGTATGCAAATCTGCGACGTAGCAATTTGTAGCATAAAACACGGCCCAACCACCCACCTTATACCGATCTGCGACGAACTTGCATAGTTTTGTCAAACATCGATCGTTTCGAGTGGAAAGCAATCCGGCCGTCAATGGTGATTCATGGCCTCACAGATGTAAACAACTATAGCTCCGCTTCTATTCGTCGAATGCAAATCTGCGACGTAGCAATTTGTAGCAAAAAACACGGCCCAACGACCCACCTTATACCGATCTGCGACGAACTTGCATAGTTTTGTCAAACATCGATCGTTTCGAGTGGAAAGCAATCCGGCCGTCAATGGTGATTCATGGCCTGACAGACATAAACAACTATAACTCCGCTTCTATTCGTCGTATGCAAATCTGCGACATAGCAATTTGTAGCTTAAAACACGCCTCAACGAACCACCTTATACCGATCTGCGACGAACTTGCATAGTTTTGTCAAACATCGATCGTTTCGAGTGGAAAGCAATCCGGCCGTCAATGGTGATTCATGGACTCACAGATATAAACAACTATAACTCCGCTTCTATTCGCCGTATGCAAATCTGCGACGTAGGAATTTGTAGCATAAAACACGTCACATCGAACCACCTTATACCGATCTGCGACGAACTTGCATAGTTTTGTCAAACATCGATCGTTTCGAGTGGAAAGCAATCCGGCCGTCAATGGTGATTCATGGCCTGACAGATATAAACAACTACAACTCCGCTTCTATTCGTCGAATGCAAATCTGCGACATAGCAATTTGTAGCCTAAAACACGTCACATCGACCCACCTTGTGCCGATCTGCGACGAACTTGCATAGTTTCGCCAAACATCGATCGTTTCGAGTGGTAGGCAATCCGGCCGTCAATGGTGATTCATGGCCTCACAGATATAAACAACAATAACTCCGCTTCTATTCATCGTATGCGAATCTGCGGCATAGCAATTTGTAGCTTAAAACATGGCCCAACGACCCACTTTATACCGATCTGCGACGAACTTGCATAGTTTCGTCAAACATCGATCGTTTCGAGTGGTAGGCAATCCGGCCGTCAATGGTGATTCATGGACTCACAGATATAAACAACTATAACTCCGCTTCTATTCGCCGTATGCAAATCTGCGACGTAGGAATTTGTAGCATAAAACACGTCACATCGAACCACCTTATACCGATCTGCGACGAACTTGCATAGTTTTGTCAAACATCGATCGTTTCGAGTGGAAAGCAATCCGGCCGTCAATGGTGATTCATGGCCTGACAGATATAAACAACTACAACTCCGCTTCTATTCGTCGAATGCAAATCTGCGACATAGCAATTTGTAGCCTAAAACACGTCACATCGACCCACCTTGTGCCGATCTGCGACGAACTTGCATAGTTTCGCCAAACATCGATCGTTTCGAGTGGTAGGCAATCCGGCCGTCAATGGTGATTCATGGCCTCACAGATATAAACAACAATAACTCCGCTTCTATTCATCGTATGCGAATCTGCGGCATAGCAATTTGTAGCTTAAAACATGGCCCAACGACCCACTTTATACCGATCTGCGACGAACTTGCATAGTTTCGTCAAACATCGATCGTTTCGAGTGGTAGGCAATCCGGCCGTCAATGGTGATTCATGGCCTCACAGATATAAACAACAATAACACCGCGTCTATTCGTCGTATGCAAATCTGCGACATAGCAATTTGTAGCTTAAAACACGTCACATCGACCCACCTTGTGCCGATCAGCGACGAACTTGCATGGTTTCGTCAAACGTCGATCGTTTCGAGTGGTAGGGAATCCGGCCGTCAATGGTGATTCATGGCCTCACAGATATAAACAACAATAACTCCGCTTCTATTCGTCGTATGCGAATCTGCGACATAGCAATTTTTAGCTTAAAACACGCCCCAACGAACCACCTTATACCGATCTGCGACGAACTTGCATAGTTTCGTCAAACATCGATCGATTCTAGTGGAAAGCAATCCGGCCGTCAATGGTGATTCATGGCCAGACAGATATAAACAACTATAACTCCGCTTCTATTCGTCGAATGCAAATCTGCGACGTAGCAATTTGTAGCATAAAACACGGCCCAACGACCCACCTTATACCGATCTGCGACGAACTTGCATAGTTTTGTCAAACATCGATCGTTTTGAGTGGAAAGCAATCCGGCCGTCAATGGTGATTCATGGCCTGACAGATATAAACAACTATAACTCCGCTTCTATTCGTCGAATGCAAATCTGCGACATAGCAATTTGTAGCATAAAACACGTCACATCGACCCACCTTGTGCCGATCAGCGACGAACTTGCATGGTTTCGTCAAACGTCGATCGTTTCGAGTGGTAGGGAATCCGGCCGTCAATGGTGACTCATGGCCTCACAGATATAAACAACAATAACTCCGCTTCTATTCGTCGTATGCAAATCTGCGACATAGCAATTTGTAGCTTAAAACACGTCACATCGACCCACATTGTGCCGATCTGGGACGAACTTGCATAGTTTCGTCAAACATCGATCGTTTGGAGTGGAAAGCAATCCGGCCGTCAATGGTGATTCATGGCCTCACAGATATAAACAACAATAACTCCGCTTCTATACGTCGTATGCAAATCTGCGACATAGCGATTTATAGCATAAAACACGACCCAACGACCCACCATTTACCGATCTGCGACAAACTTGCATAGTTTCGTCAAACATCGATCGTTTCGAGTGGTAGGCAATCCGGCCGTCAATGGTGATTCATGGCCTCACAGATACAAACAATTATAACTCCGCTTCTATACGTCGTATGCGAATCTGCGACATAGCAATTTGTAGCTCAAAACACGCCCCAACGAACCACCTTATACCGATTTGCGACGAACTTGCATAGTTTCGTCAAACATCGATCGTTTCGAGTGGAAAGCAATCCGGCCGTCAATGGTGATTCATGGCCTCACAGATATAAACAACAATAACTCCGCTTCTATTCGTCGTATGCAAATCTGCGACATAGCAATTTGTAGCATAAAACACGCCCCAACGAATCACCTTATACCGATCTGCGACGAACTTGCATAGTTTTGTCAGACATCGATCGTTTCGAGTGGAAAACAATCCGGCCGTCAATGGTGATTCATGGCCTGACAGATATAAACAACTATAACTCCGCTTCTATTCGTCGAATGCAAATCTGCGACATAGCAATTTGTAGCTTAAAACACGTCACATCGAACCACCTTGTGCCGATCTGCGACGAACTTGCATAGTTCGTCAAACGTCGATCGTTTCGAGTGGTAGGCAATCCGGCCGTCAATGGTGATTCATGGCCTCACAGATATAAACAACTATAACTCCGCTTCTATTCGTCGAATGCAAATCTGCGACGTAGCAATTTGTAGCATAAAACACGGCCCAACGACCCACCTTATACCAATTTGCGACGAACTTGCATAGTTTTGTCAAACGTCGATCGTTTCGAGTGGTAGGGAATCCGGCCGTCAATGGTGATTCATGGCCTCACAGATATAAACAACAATAACTCCGCTTCTATTCGTCGTATGCGAATATGAAACATAGCAATTTGTAGCTAAAAACACGTCACATCGACCCACCTTCTGCCGATCTGCGACGAACTTGCATGGTTTCGTCAAACGTCGATCGTTGCGAGTGGTAGGGAATCCGGCCGTCAATGGTGATTCATGGCCTCACAGATATAAACAACAATAACTCCGCTTCTATTCGTCGTATGCGAATCTGCGACATAGCAATTTTTAGCCTAAAACACACCCCAATGAACCACCTTATACCGATCTGCGACGAACTTGCATAGTTTTGTCAAACATTGATCGTTGCGAGTGGAAAGCAATCCGGCCGTCAATGGTGATTCATGGCCTGACAGATATAAACAACTATAACTCCGCTTCTATTCGTCGTATGCAAATCTGCGACATAGCAATTTGTAGCTTAAAACACGTCACATCGACCCACCTTGTACCGATCTGGGACGAACTTGCATAGTTTCGTCAAACATCGATCGTTTGGAGTGGAAAGCAATCCGGCCGTCAATGGTGATTCATGGCCTCACAGATATAAACAACTATAACTCCGCTTCTATTCGTCGAATGCAAATCTGCGACGTAACAATTTGTAGCATAAAACACGGCCCAACGACCCACTTTATACCGATCTGCGACGAACTTGCATAGTTTTGTCAAACATCGATCGTTTCGAGTGGTAGGCAATCCGGCCGTCAATGGTGAATCATGGCCTCACAGATATAAACAACAATAACTCCGCATCTATTCGTCGTAAGCAAATCTGCGACATAGCAATTTGTAGCTTAAAACACGTCACATCGACCCACCTTGTGCCGATCTGGGACGAACTTGCATAGTTTCGTCAAACATCGATCGTTTGGAGTGGAAAGCAATCCGGCCGTCAATGGTGATTCATGGCCTCACAGATATAAACAACAATAACTCCGCTTCTATACGTCGTATGCAAATCTGCGACATAGCAATTTGTAGGTTAAAACACGCCCCAATGAACCACCTTATACCGATCTGCGACGAACTTGCATAGTTTCGTCAAACATCGATCGATTCTAGTGGAAAGCAATCCGGCCGTCAATGGTGATTCATGGCCAGACAGATATAAACAACTATAACTCCGCTTCTATTCGCCGTATGCGAATCTGCGACATAGCAATTTTTAGCCTAAAACACGCCCCAATGAACCACCTTATACCGATCTGCGACGAACTTGCATAGTTTTGTCAAACATCGATCGTTTCGAGTGGAAAGCAATCCGGCCGTCAATGGTGATTCATGGCCTGACAGATATAAACAACTATAACTCCGCTTCTATTCGTCGAATGCAAATCTGCGACATAGCAATTTGTAGCTTAAAACACGTCACATCGACCCACCTTGTGCCGATCAGCGACGAACTTGCATGGTTTCGTCAAACGTCGATCGTTTCGAGTGGTAGGGAATCCGGCCGTCAATGGTGATTCATGGCCTCACAGATATAAACAACAATAACTCCGCTTCTATTCGTCGTATGCGAATCTGCGATATAGCAATTTTTAGCTTAAAACACGCCCCAACGAACCACCTTATACAGATCTGCGACGAACTTGCATAGTTTTGTCAAACATCGATCGTTTCGAGTGGAAAGCAATCCGGCCGTAAATGGTGATTCATGGCCTGACAGATATAAACAACTATAACTCCGCTTCTATTCGTCGAATGCAAATCTGCGACATAGCAATTTGTAGCTTAAAACACGTCACATCGACCCACCTTGTGCCGATCTGCTTCGAACTTGCATAGTTTCGTCAAACATCGATCGTTTCGAGTGGTAGGCAATCCGGCCGTCAATGGTGATTCATGGCCTCACAGATATAAACAACAATAACTCCGCTTCTATTCGTCGTATGCAAATCTGCGACATAGCAATTTGTAGCTTAAAACACGTCACATCGACCCACCTTCTGCCGATCTGCGACGAACTTGCATGGTTTCGTCAAACGTCGATCGTTTCGAGTGGTAGGGAATCCGGCCGTCAATGGTGATTCATGGCCTCACAGATATAAACAACAATAACTCCGCTTCTATTCGTCGTATGCGAATCTGCGACATAGCAATTTTTAGCCTAAAACACGCCCCAATGAACCACCTTATACCGATCTGCGACGAACTTGCATAGTTTTGTCAAACATCGATCGTTTCGAGTGGAAAGCAATCCGGCCGTCAATGGTGATTCATGGCCTGACAGATATAAACAACTATAACTCCGCTTCTATTCGTCGAATGCAAATCTGCGACATAGCAATTTGTAGCTTAAAACACGTCACATCGACCCACCTTGTGCCGATCAGCGACGAACTTGCATGGTTTCGTCAAACGTCGATCGTTTCGAGTGGTAGGGAATCCGGCCGTCAATGGTGATTCATGGCCTCACAGATATAAACAACAATAACTCCCCTTCTATTCGTCGTATGCGAATCTGCGATATAGCAATTTTTAGCTTAAAACACGCCCCAACGAACCACCTTATACAGATCTGCGACGAACTTGCATAGTTTTGTCAAACATCGATCGTTTCGAGTGGAAAGCAATCCGGCCGTCAATGGTGATTCATGGCCTGACAGATATAAACAACTATAACTCCGCTTCTATTCGTCGAATGCAAATCTGCGACATAGCAATTTGTAGCTTAAAACACGTCACATCGACCCACCTTGTGCCGATCTGCGACGAACTTGCATAGTTTCGTCAAACATCGATCGTTTGGAGTGGAAAGCAATCCGGCCGTCAATGGTGATTCATGGCCTCACAGATATAAACAACAATAACTCCGCTTCTATTCGTCGTATGCGAATCTGCGACCTAGCAATTTGTAGGTTAAAACACGCCCCAATGAACCACCTTATACCGATCTGCGACGAACTTGCATAGTTTCGTCAAACATCGATCGATTCTAATGGAAAGCAATCCGGCCGTCAATGGTGATTCATGGCCAGACAGATATAAACAACTATAACTCCGCTTCTATTCGTCGAATGCAAATCTGCGACGTAACAATTTGTAGCATAAAACACGGCCCAACGACCCACTTTATACCGATCTGCGACGAACTTGCATAGTTTTGTCAAACATCGATCGTTTTGAGTGGAAAGCAATCCGGCCGTCAATGGTGATTCATGGCCTGACAGATATAAACAACTATAACTCCGCTTCTATTCGTCGAATGCAAATCTGCGACATAGCAATTTGTAGCATAAAACACGTCACATCGACCCACCTTGTGCCGATCAGCGACGAACTTGCATGGTTTCGTCAAACGTCGATCGTTTCGAGTGGTAGGGAATCCGGCCGTCAATGGTGACTCATGGCCTCACAGATATAAACAACAATAACTCCGCTTCTATTCGTCGTATGCAAATCTGCGACATAGCAATTTGTAGCTTAAAACACGTCACATCGACCCACATTGTGCCGATCTGGGACGAACTTGCATAGTTTCGTCAAACATCGATCGTTTGGAGTGGAAAGCAATCCGGCCGTCAATGGTGATTCATGGCCTCACAGATATAAACAACAATAACTCCGCTTCTATACGTCGTATGCAAATCTGCGACATAGCGATTTATAGCATAAAACACGACCCAACGACCCACCATTTACCGATCTGCGACAAACTTGCATAGTTTCGTCAAACATCGATCGTTTCGAGTGGTAGGCAATCCGGCCGTCAATGGTGATTCATGGCCTCACAGATACAAACAATTATAACTCCGCTTCTATACGTCGTATGCGAATCTGCGACATAGCAATTTGTAGCTTAAAACACGCCCCAACGAACCACCTTATACCGATTTGCGACGAACTTGCATAGTTTCGTCAAACATCGATCGTTTCGAGTGGAAAGCAATCCGGCCGTCAATGGTGATTCATGGCCTCACAGATATAAACAACAATAACTCCGCTTCTATTCGTCGTATGCAAATCTGCGACATAGCAATTTGTAGCATAAAACACGCCCCAACGAATCACCTTATACCGATCTGCGACGAACTTGCATAGTTTTGTCAGACATCGATCGTTTCGAGTGGTAGGCAATCCGGCCGTCAATGGTGATTCATGGCCTCACAGATATAAACAACAATAACTCCGCTTCTATTCGTCGTATGCAAATCTGCGACATAGCAATTTGTAGCTTAAAACACGTCACATCGACCCACCTTGTGCCGATCTGGGACGAACTTGCATAGTTTCGTCAAACATCGATCGTTTGGAGTGGAAAGCAATCCGGCCGTCAATGGTGATTCATGGCCTCACAGATATAAACAACAATAACTCCGCTTCTATACGTCGTATGCAAATCTGCGACATAGCAATTTGTAGGTTAAAACACGCCCCAATGAACCACCTTATACCGATCTGCGACGAACTTGCATAGTTTCGTCAAACATCGATCGATTCTAGTGGAAAGCAATCCGGCCGTCAATGGTGATTCATGGCCAGACAGATATATACAACTATAACTCCGCTTCTATTCGCCGTATGCAAATCTGCGACGTAGAAATTTGTAGCATAAAACACGTCACATCGACCCACCTTATACCGATCTGCGACGACCATGCATAGTTTTGTCAAACATCGATCGTTTCGAGTGGAAAGCAATCCGGCCGTCAATGGTGATTCATGGCCTCACAGATATAAACAACTATAACTCCGCTTCTATTCGCCGTATGCAAATCTGCGACGTAGCAATTTGTAGCATAAAACACGTCCCATCGAACCACCTTATACCGATCTGCGACGAACTTGCATAGTTTTGTCAAACATCGATCGTTTCGAGTGGAAAGCAATCCGGCCGTCAATGGTGATTCACGGCCTGACAGATATAAACAACTATAACTCCGCTTCTATTCGTCGTATGCACATCTGCGACATAGCAATTTGTAGCTTAAAACACGTCACATCGACCCACCTTGTGCCGATCTGGGACGAACTTGCATAGTTTCGTCAAACATCGATCGTTTGGAGTGGAAAGCAATCCGGCCGTCAATGGTGATTCATGGCCTCACAGATATAAACAACAATAACTCCGCTTCTATACGTCGTATGCAAATCTGCGACATAGCAATTTGTAGGTTAAAACACGCCCCAATGAACCACCTTATACCGATCTGCGACGAACTTGCATAGTTTCGTCAAACATCGATCGATTCTAGTGGAAAGCAATCCGGCCGTCAATGGTGATTCATGGCCTCACAGATATAAACAACAATAACTCCGCTTCTATACGTCGTATGCAAATCTGCGACATAGCAATTTGTAGGTTAAAACACGCCCCAATGAACCACCTTATACCGATCTGCGACGAACTTGCATAGTTTCGGCAAACATCGATCGTTTCGAGTGGTAGGCAATCCGGCCGTCAATGGTGATTCATGGCCTCACAGATATAAACAACAATAACTCCGCTTCTATTCGTCGTATGCGAATCTGCGACATAGCAATTTGTAGCATAAAACACGGCCCAACCACCCACCTTATACCGATCTGCGACGAACTTGCATAGTTTTGTCAAACATCGATCGTTTCGAGTGGAAAGCAATCCGGCCGTCAATGGTGATTCATGGCCTCACAGATGTAAACAACTATAGCTCCGCTTCTATTCGTCGAATGCAAATCTGCGACGTAGCAATTTGTAGCATAAAACACGGCCCAACGACCCACCTTATACCGATCTGCGACGAACTTGCATAGTTTTGTCAAACATCGATCGTTTCGAGTGGAAAGCAATCCGGCCGTCAATGGTGATTCATGGCCTGACAGACATAAACAACTATAACTCCGCTTCTATTCGTCGTATGCAAATCTGCGACATAGCAATTTGTAGCTTAAAACACGCCTCAACGAACCACCTTATACCGATCTGCGACGAACTTGCATAGTTTTGTCAAACATCGATCGTTTCGAGTGGAAAGCAATCCGGCCGTCAATGGTGATTCATGGACTCACAGATATAAACAACTATAACTCCGCTTCTATTCGCCGTATGCAAATCTGCGACGTAGGAATTTGTAGCATAAAACACGTCACATCGAACCACCTTATACCGATCTGCGACGAACTTGCATAGTTTTGTCAAACATCGATCGTTTCGAGTGGAAAGCAATCCGGCCGTCAATGGTGATTCATGGCCTGACAGATATAAACAACTACAACTCCGCTTCTATTCGTCGAATGCAAATCTGCGACATAGCAATTTGCAGCCTAAAACACGTCACATCGACCCACCTTGTGCCGATCTGCGACGAACTTGCATAGTTTCGCCAAACATCGATCGTTTCGAGTGGTAGGCAATCCGGCCGTCAATGGTGATTCATGGCCTCACAGATATAAACAACAATAACTCCGCTTCTATTCGTCGTATGCAAATCTGCGACATAGCAATTTGTAGCTTAAAACACGTCACATCGACCCACCTTGTGCCGATCTGGGACGAACTTGCATAGTTACGGCAAACATCGATCGTTCCGAGTGGAAAGCAATCCGGCCGTCAATGGTGATTCATGGCCTCACATATATAAACAACAATAACTCCGCTTCTATTCGTCGTATGCAAATCTGCGACATAGCAATTTGTAGCATAAAACACGACCCAACGACCCACCTTTTACCGATCTCCGACGAACTTGCATAGTTTTGTCAAACATCGATCGTTTCGAGTGCAAAGCAATCCGGCCGTCAATGGTGATTCATTGCCTCACAGATATAAACAACAATAACTCCACTTCTATACGTCGTATGCAAATCTGCGACATAGCAATTTGTAGCATAAAACACGGCCCAACGACCCACCTTATACCGATCTGCAACGAACTTGATTGGTTTCGTCAAACGTCGATCGTTTCGAGTGGTAGGCAATCCGGCCGTCAATGGTGATTCATGGCCTCACAGATATAAACAACAATAACTCCGCTTCTATTCATCGTATGCGAATCTGCGGCATAGCAATTTGTAGCTTAAAACATGGCCCAACGACCCACTTTATACCGATCTGCGACGAACTTGCATAGTTTCGTCAAACATCGATCGTTTCGAGTGGTAGGCAATCCGGCCGTCAATGGTGATTCATGGCCTCACAGATATAAACAACAATAACACCGCGTCTATTCGTCGTATGCAAATCTGCGACGTAGCAATTTGTAGCTTAAAACACGTCACATCGACCCACCTTGTGCCGATCAGCGACGAACTTGCATGGTTTCGTCAAACGTCGATCGTTTCGAGTGGTAGGGAATCCGGCCGTCAATGGTGATTCATGGCCTCACAGATATAAACAACAATAACTCCGCTTCTATTCGTCGTATGCGAATCTGCGACATAGCAATTTTTAGCTTAAAACACGCCCCAACGAACCACCTTATACCGATCTGCGACGAACTTGCATAGTTTCGTCAAACATCGATCGATTCTAGTGGAAAGCAATCCGGCCGTCAATGGTGATTCATGGCCAGACAGATATAAACAACTATAACTCCGCTTCTATTCGTCGAATGCAAATCTGCGACGTAGCAATTTGTAGCATAAAACACGGCCCAACGACCCACCTTATACCGATCTGCGACGAACTTGCATAGTTTTGTCAAACATCGATCGTTTCGAGTGGAAAGCAATCCGGCCGTCAATGGTGATTCATGGCCTGACAGATATAAACAACTATAACTCCGCTTCTATTCGTCGTATGCAAATCTGCGACATAGCAATTTGTAGCTTAAAACACGTCACATCGACCCACCTTGTGCCGATCTGGGACGAACTTGCATAGTTTCGTCAAACATCGATCGTTTGGAGTGGAAAGCAATCCGGCCGTCAATGGTGATTCATGGCCTCACAGATATAAACAACAATAACTCCGCTTCTATACGTCGTATGCAAATCTGCGACATAGCGATTTATAGCATAAAACACGACCCAACGACCCACCATTTACCGATCTGCGACAAACTTGCATAGTTTCGTCAAACATCGATCGTTTCGAGTGGTAGGCAATCCGGCCGTCAATGGTGATTCATGGCCTCACAGATACAAACAATTATAACTCCGCTTCTATACGTCGTATGCGAATCTGCGACATAGCAATTTGTAGCTTAAAACACGCCCCAACGAACCACCTTATACCGATTTGCGACGAACTTGCATAGTTTCGTCAAACATCGATCGTTTCGAGTGGAAAGCAATCCGGCCGTCAATGGTGATTCATGGCCTCACAGATATAAACAACAATAACTCCGCTTCTATTCGTCGTATGCAAATCTGCGACATAGCAATTTGTAGCATAAAACACGCCCCAACGAATCACCTTATACCGATCTGCGACGAACTTGCATAGTTTTGTCAGACATCGATCGTTTCGAGTGGTAGGCAATCCGGCCGTCAATGGTGATTCATGGCCTCACAGATATAAACAACAATAACTCCGCTTCTATTCGTCGTATGCAAATCTGCGACATAGCAATTTGTAGCTTAAAACACGTCACATCGACCCACCTTGTGCCGATCTGGGACGAACTTGCATAGTTTCGTCAAACATCGATCGTTTGGAGTGGAAAGCAATCCGGCCGTCAATGGTGATTCATGGCCTCACAGATATAAACAACAATAACTCCGCTTCTATACGTCGTATGCAAATCTGCGACATAGCAATTTGTAGGTTAAAACACGCCCCAATGAACCACCTTATACCGATCTGCGACGAACTTGCATAGTTTCGTCAAACATCGATCGATTCTAGTGGAAAGCAATCCGGCCGTCAATGGTGATTCATGGCCAGACAGATATATACAACTATAACTCCGCTTCTATTCGCCGTATGCAAATCTGCGACGTAGAAATTTGTAGCTTAAAACACGTCACATCGAGCCACCTTATACCGATCTGCAACGAACATGCATAGTTTTGTCAAACATCGATCGTTTCGAGTGGAAAGCAATCCGGCCGTCAATGGTGATTCATGGCCTCACAGATATAAACAACTATAACTCCGCTTCTATTCGCCGTATGCAAATCTGCGACGTAGCAATTTGTAGCATAAAACACGTCCCATCGAACCACCTTATACCGATCTTCGACGAACTTGCATAGTTTTGTCAAACATCGATCGTTTCGAGTGGAAAGCAATCCGGCCGTCAATGGTGATTCATGGCCTGACAGATATAAACAACTATAACTCCGCTTCTATTCGTCGTATGCACATCTGCGACATAGCAATTTGTAGTTTAAAACACGTCACATCGACCCACCTTGTGCCGATCTGGGACGAACTTGCATAGTTTCGTCAAACATCGATCGTTTGGAGTGGAAAGCAATCCGGCCGTCAATGGTGATTCATGGCCTCACAGATATAAACAACAATAACTCCGCTTCTATACGTCGTATGCAAATCTGCGACATAGCAATTTGTAGGTTAAAACACGCCCCAATGAACCACCTTATACCGATCTGCGACGAACTTGCATAGTTTCGTCAAACATCGATCGATTCTAGTGGAAAGCAATCCGGCCGTCAATGGTGATTCATGGCCTCACAGATATAAACAACAATAACTCCGCTTCTATACGTCGTATGCAAATCTGCGACATAGCAATTTGTAGGTTAAAACACGCCCCAATGAACCACCTTATACCGATCTGCGACGAACTTGCATAGTTTCGGCAAACATCGATCGTTTCGAGTGGTAGGCAATCCGGCCGTCAATGGTGATTCATGGCCTCACAGATATAAACAACAATAACTCCGCTTCTATTCGTCGTATGCGAATCTGCGACATAGCAATTTTTAGCTTAAAACACGCCCCAACGAACCACCTTATACCGATCTGCGACGAACTTGCATAGTTTTGTCAAACATCGATCGTTTCGAGTGGTAGGCAATCCGGCCGTCAATGGTGATTCATGGCCTCACAGATATAAACAACAATAACTCCGCTTCTATTCGTCGTATGCAAATCTGCGACATAGCAATTTGTAGCTTAAAACACGTCACATCGACCCACCTTGTGCCGATCTGGGACGAACTTGCATAGTTTCGTCAAACATCGATCGTTTGGAGTGGTAGGCAATCCGGCCGTCAATGGTGATTCATGGCCTCACAGATATAAACAACAATAACTCCGCTTCTATTCATCGTATGCGAATCTGCGGCATAGCAATTTGTAGCTTAAAACATGGCCCAACGACCCACTTTATACCGATCTGCGACGAACTTGCATAGTTTTGTCAAACATCGATCGTTTCGAGTGGAAAGCAATCCGGCCGTCAATGGTGATTCATGGCCTGACATACATAAACAACTATAACTCCGCTTCTATTCGTCGTATGCAAATCTGCGACATAGCAATTTGTAGCATAAAACACGCCCCAACGAACCACCTTATACCGATCTGCGACGAACTTGCATAGTTTTGTCAAACATCGATCGTTTCGAGTGGAAAGCAATCCGGCCGTCAATGGTGATTCATGGCCTCACAGATATAAACAACTATAACTCCGCTTCTATTCGCCGTATGCAAATCTGCGACGTAGGAATTTGTAGCATAAAACACGTCACATCGAACCACCTTATACCGATCTGCGACGAACTTGCATAGTTTTGTCAAACATCGATCGTTTCGAGTGGAAAGCAATCCGGCCGTCAATGGTGATTCATGGCCTGACAGATATAAACAACTACAACTCCGCTTCTATTCGTCGAATGCAAATCTGCGACATAGCAATTTGTAGCCTAAAACACGTCACATCGACCCACCTTGTGCCGATCTGCGACGAACTTGCACAGTTTCGCCAAACATCGATCGTTTCGAGTGGTAGGCAATCCGGCCGTCAATGGTGATTCATGGCCTCACAGATATAAACAACAATAACTCCGCTTCTATTCGTCGTATGCAAATCTGCGACATAGCAATTTGTAGCTTAAAACACGTCACATCGACCCACCTTGTGCCGATCTGGGACGAACTTGCATAGTTACGGCAAACATCGATCGTTCCGAGTGGAAAGCAATCCGGCCGTCAATGGTGATTCATGGCCTCACATATATAAACAACAATAACTCCGCTTCTATTCGTCGTATGCAAATCTGCGACATAGCAATTTGTAGCATAAAACACGACCCAACGACCCACCTTTTACCGATCTCCGACGAACTTGCATAGTTTTGTCAAACATCGATCGTTTCGAGTGCAAAGCAATCCGGCCGTCAATGGTGATTCATGGCCTCACAGATATAAACAACAATAACTCCACTTCTATACGTCGTATGCAAATCTGCGACATAGCAATTTGTAGCATAAAACACGGCCCAACGACCCACCTTATACCGATCTGCAACGAACTTGATTGGTTTCGTCAAACGTCGATCGTTTCGAGTGGTAGGCAATCCGGCCGTCAATGGTGATTCATGGCCTCACAGATATAAACAACAATAACTCCGCTTCTATTCATCGTATGCGAATCTGCGGCATAGCAATTTGTAGCTTAAAACATGGCCCAACGACCCACTTTATACCGATCTGCGACGAACTTGCATAGTTTCGTCAAACATCGATCGTTTCGAGTGGTAGGCAATCCGGCCGTCAATGGTGATTCATGGCCTCACAGATATAAACAACAATAACACCGCGTCTATTCGTCGTATGCAAATCTGCGACGTAGCAATTTGTAGCTTAAAACACGTCACATCGACCCACCTTGTGCCGATCAGCGACGAACTTGCATGGTTTCGTCAAACGTCGATCGTTTCGAGTGGTAGGGAATCCGGCCGTCAATGGTGATTCATGGCCTCACAGATATAAACAACAATAACTCCGCTTCTATTCGTCGTATGCGAATCTGCGACATAGCAATTTTTAGCTTAAAACACGCCCCAACGAACCACCTTATACCGATCTGCGACGAACTTGCATAGTTTCGTCAAACATCGATCGATTCTAGTGGAAAGCAATCCGGCCGTCAATGGTGATTCATGGCCAGACAGATATAAACAACTATAACTCCGCTTCTATTCGTCGAATGCAAATCTGCGACGTAGCAATTTGTAGCATAAAACACGGCCCAACGACCCACCTTATACCGATCTGCGACGAACTTGCATAGTTTTGTCAAACATCGATCGTTTCGAGTGGAAAGCAATCCGGCCGTCAATGGTGATTCATGGCCTGACAGATATAAACAACTATAACTCCGCTTCTATTCGTCGTATGCAAATCTGCGACATAGCAATTTGTAGCTTAAAACACGTCACATCGACCCACCTTGTGCCGATCTGGGACGAACTTGCATAGTTTCGTCAAACATCGATCGTTTGGAGTGGAAAGCAATCCGGCCGTCAATGGTGATTCATGGCCTCACAGATATAAACAACAATAACTCCGCTTCTATACGTCGTATGCAAATCTGCGACATAGCAATTTGTAGCATAAAACACGACCCGACGACCCACCATTTCCGATCTGCGACGAACTTGCATAGGTTTGTCAAACACCGATCGTTTCGAGTGGAAAGCAATCCGGCCGTCAATGGTGATTCATGGCCTGACAGATATAAACAACTATAACTCCGCTTCTATTCGTCGAATGCAAATCTGCGACATAGCAATTTGTAGCTTAAAACACGTCACATCGAACCACCTTGTGCCGATCTGCGACGAACTTGCATAGTTTCGTCAAACGTCGATCGTTTCGAGTGGTAGGCAATCCGGCCGTCAATGGAGATTCATGGCCTCACAGATATAAGCAACTATAACTCCGCTTCTATTCGCCGTATGCAAATCTGCGACGTAGCAGTTTGTAGCATAAAACACGGCCCAACCACCCACCTTATACCGATCTGCGACGAACTTGCATAGTTTTGTCAAACATCGATCGTTTCGAGTGGAAAGCAATCCGGCCGTCAATGGTGATTCATGGCCTCACAGATGTAAACAACTATAACTCCGCTTCTATTCGTCGTATGCGAATCTGCGACCTAGCAATTTGTAGGTTAAAACACGCCCCAATAAACCACCATATACCGATCTGCGACGAACTTGCATAGTTTCGTCAAACATCGATCGTTTCGAGTGGTAGGCAATCCGGCCGTCAATGGTGATTCATGGCCTCACAGATATAAACAACAATAACTCCGCTTCTATTCGTCGTATGCGAATCTGCGACATAGCAATTTTTAGCCTAAAACACACCCCAATGAACCATCTTATACCGATCTGCGACGAACTTGCATAGTTTTGTCAAACATCGATCGTTTCGAGTGGAAAGCAATCCGGCCGTCAATGGTGATTCATGGCCTGACAGATATAAACAACTATAACTCCGCTTCTATTCGTCGTATGCAAATCTGCGACATAGCAATTTGTAGCTTAAAACATGTCACATCGACCCACCTTGTGCCGATCTGGGACGAACTTGCATAGTTTCGTCAAACATCGATCGTTTGGAGTGGAAAGCAATCCGGCCGTCAATGGTGATTCATGGCCTCACAGATATAAACAACAATAACTCCGCTTCTATACGTCGTATGCAAATCTGCGACATAGCAATTTGTAGCATAAAACACGACCCAACGACCCACCATTTACCGATCTGCGACGAACTTGCATAGTTTTGTCAAACATCGATCGTTTCGAGTGGAAAGCAATCCGGCCGTCAATGGTGATTCATGGCCTGACAGATATAAACAACTATAACTCCGCTTCTATTCGTCGTATGCGAATCTGCGACCTAGCAATTTGTAGGTTAAAACACGCCCCAAAGAACCACCTTATACCGATCTGCGACAAACTTGCATAGTTTAGTCAAACATCGATCGATTCTAGTGGAAAGCAATCCGGCCGTCAATGGTGATTCATGGCCAGACAGATATAAACAACTATAACTCCGCTTCTATTCGTCGAATGCAAATCTGCGACGTAACAATTTGTAGCATAAAAGACGGCCCAACGACCCACTTTATACCGATCTGCGACGAACTTGCATAGTTTTGTCAAACATCGATCGTTTTGAGTGGAAAGCAATCCGGCCGTCAATGGTGATTCATGGCCTGACAGATATAAACAACTATAACTCCGCTTCTATTCTTCGAATGCAAATCTGCGACATAGCAATTTGTAGCTTAAAACACGTCACATCGACCCACCTTGTGCCGATCAGCGACGAACTTGCATGGTTTCGTCAAACGTCGATCGTTTCGAGTGGTAGGGAATCCGGCCGTCAATGGTGATTCATGGCCTCAAAGATATAAACAACAATAACTCCGCTTCTATTCGTCGTATGCAAATCTGCGACATAGTAATTTGTAGCTTAAAACACGTCACATCGACCCACATTGTGCCGATCTGGGACGAACTTGCATAGTTTCGTCAAACATCGATCGTTTGGAGTGGAAAGCAATCCGGCCGTCAATGGTGATTCATGGCCTCACAGATATAAACAACAATAACTCCGCTTCTATACGTCGTATGCAAATCTGCGACATAGCGTTTTATAGCATAAAACACGACCCAACGACCCACCATTTACCGATCTGCGACAAACTTGCATAGTTTCGTCAAACATCGATCGTTTCGAGTGGTAGGCAATCCGGCCGTCAATGGTGATTCATGGCCTCACAGATACAAACAATTATAACTCCGCTTCTATACGTCGTATGCTAATCTGCGACATAGCAATTTGTAGCTTAAAACACGCCCCAACGAACCACCTTATACCGATCTGCGACGAACTTGCATAGTTTCGTCAAACATCGATCGTTTCGAGTGGAAAGCAATCCGGCCGTCAATGGTGATTCATGGCCTCACAGATATAAACAACAATAACTCCGCTTCTATTCGTCGTATGCGAATCTGCGACATAGCAATTTTTAGCCTAAAACACGCCCCAATGAACCACCTTATACCGATCTGCGACGAACTTGCATAGTTTTGTCAAACATCGATCGTTTCGAGTGGAAAGCAATCCGGCCGTCAATGGTGATTCATGGCCTGACAGATATAAACAACTATAACTCCGCTTCTATTCGTCGAATGCAAATCTGCGACATAGCAATTTGTAGCTTAAAACACGTCACATCGACCCACCTTGTGCCGATCAGCGACGAACTTGCATGGTTTCGTCAAACGTCGATCGTTTCGAGTGGTAGGGAATCCGGCCGTCAATGGTGATTCATGGCCTCACAGATATAAACAACAATAACTCCGCTTCTATTCGTCGTATGCGAATCTGCGATATAGCAATTTTTAGCTTAAAACACGCCCCAACGAACCACCTTATACAGATCTGCGACGAACTTGCATAGTTTTGTCAAACATCGATCGTTTCGAGTGGAAAGCAATCCGGCCGTCAATGGTGATTCATGGCCTGACAGATATAAACAACTATAACTCCGCTTCTATTCGTCGAATGCAAATCTGCGACATAGCAATTTGTAGCTTAAAACACGTCACATCGACCCACCTTGTGCCGATCTGCGACGAACTTGCATAGTTTCGTCAAACATCGATCGTTTCGAGTGGTAGGCAATCCGGCCGTCAATGGTGATTCATGGCCTCACAGATATAAACAACAATAGCTCCGCTTCTATTCGTCGTATGCAAATCTGCGACATAGCAATTTGTAGCTTAAAACACGTCACATCGACCCACCTTCTGCCGATCTGCGACGAACTTGCATGGTTTCGTCAAACGTCGATCGTTTCGAGTGGTAGGGAATCCGGCCGTCAATGGTGATTCATGGCCTCACAGATATAAACAACAATAACTCCGCTTCTATTCGTCGTATGCGAATCTGCGACATAGCAATTTTTAGCCTAAAACACACCCCAATGAACCACCTTATACCGATCTGCGACGAACTTGCATAGTTTTGTCAAACATTGATCGTTGCGAGTGGAAAGCAATCCGGCCGTCAATGGTGATTCATGGCCTGACAGATATAAACAACTATAACTCCGCTTCTATTCGTCGTATGCAAATCTGCGACATAACAATTTGTAGCTTAAAACACGTCACATCGACACACCTTGTGCCGATCTGGGACGAACTTGCATAGTTTCGTCAAACATCGATCGTTTGGAGTGGAAAGCAATCCGGCCGTCAATGGTGATTCATGGCCTCACAGATATAAACAACAATAACTCCGCTTCTATTCGTCGTATGCGAATCTGCGACCTAGCAATTTGTAGGTTAAAACACGCCCCAATGAACCACCTTATACCGATCTGCGACGAACTTGCATAGTTTCGTCAAACATCGATCGATTCTAATGGAAAGCAATCCGGCCGTCAATGGTGATTCATGGCCAGACAGATATAAACAACTATAACTCCGCTTCTATTCGTCGAATGCAAATCTGCGACGTAACAATTTGTAGCATAAAACACGGCCCAACGACCCACTTTATACCGATCTGCGACGAACTTGCATAGTTTTGTCAAACATCGATCGTTTTGAGTGGAAAGCAATCCGGCCGTCAATGGTGATTCATGGCCTGACAGATATAAACAACTATAACTCCGCTTCTATTCGTCGAATGCAAATCTGCGACATAGCAATTTGTAGCTTAAAACACGTCACATCGACCCACCTTGTGCCGATCTGCGACAAACTTGCATAGTTTCGTCAAACATCGATCGTTTCGAGTGGTAGGCAATCCGGCCGTCAATGGTGATTCATGGCCTCACAGATATAAACAACAATAACTCCGCTTCTATTCGTCGTATGCAAATCTGCGACATAGCAATTTGTAGCTTAAAACACGTCACATCGACCCACCTTCTGCCGATCTGCGACGAACTTGCATGGTTTCGTCAAACGTCGATCGTTTCGAGTGGTAGGGAATCCGGCCGTCAATGGTGATTCATGGCCTCACAGATATAAACAACAATAACTCCGCTTCTATTCGTCGTATGCGAATCTGCGACATAGCAATTTTTAGCCTAAAACACACCCCAATGAACCACCTTATACCGATCTGCGACGAACTTGCATAGTTTTGTCAAACATTGATCGTTGCGAGTGGAAAGCAATCCGGCCGTCAATGGTGATTCATGGCCTGACAGATATAAACAACTATAACTCCGCTTCTATTCGTCGTATGCAAATCTGCGACATAACAATTTGTAGCTTAAAACACGTCACATCGACACACCTTGTGCCGATCTGGGACGAACTTGCATAGTTTCGTCAAACATCGATCGTTTGGAGTGGAAAGCAATCCGGCCGTCAATGGTGATTCATGGCCTCACAGATATAAACAACAATAACTCCGCTTCTATTCGTCGTATGCGAATCTGCGACCTAGCAATTTGTAGGTTAAAACACGCCCCAATGAACCACCTTATACCGATCTGCGACGAACTTGCATAGTTTCGTCAAACATCGATCGATTCTAATGGAAAGCAATCCGGCCGTCAATGGTGATTCATGGCCAGACAGATATAAACAACTATAACTCCGCTTCTATTCGTCGAATGCAAATCTGCGACGTAACAATTTGTAGCATAAAACACGGCCCAACGACCCACTTTATACCGATCTGCGACGAACTTGCATAGTTTTGTCAAACATCGATCGTTTTGAGTGGAAAGCAATCCGGCCGTCAATGGTGATTCATGGCCTGACAGATATAAACAACTATAACTCCGCTTCTATTCGTCGAATGCAAATCTGCGACATAGCAATTTGTAGCATAAAACACGTCACATCGACCCACCTTGTGCCGATCAGCGACGAACTTGCATGGTTTCGTCAAACGTCGATCGTTTCGAGTGGTAGGGAATCCGGCCGTCAATGGTGACTCATGGCCTCACAGATATAAACAACAATAACTCCGCTTCTATTCGTCGTATGCAAATCTGCGACATAGCAATTTGTAGCTTAAAACACGTCACATCGACCCACATTGTGCCGATCTGGGACGAACTTGCATAGTTTCGTCAAACATCGATCGTTTGGAGTGGAAAGCAATCCGGCCGTCAATGGTGATTCATGGCCTCACAGATATAAACAACAATAACTCCGCTTCTATACGTCGTATGCAAATCTGCGACATAGCGATTTATAGCATAAAACACGACCCAACGACCCACCATTTACCGATCTGCGACAAACTTGCATAGTTTCGTCAAACATCGATCGTTTCGAGTGGTAGGCAATCCGGCCGTCAATGGTGATTCATGGCCTCACAGATACAAACAATTATAACTCCGCTTCTATACGTCGTATGCGAATCTGCGACATAGCAATTTGTAGCTTAAAACACGCCCCAACGAACCACCTTATACCGATTTGCGACGAACTTGCATAGTTTCGTCAAACATCGATCGTTTCGAGTGGAAAGCAATCCGGCCGTCAATGGTGATTCATGGCCTCACAGATATAAACAACAATAACTCCGCTTCTATTCGTCGTATGCAAATCTGCGACATAGCAATTTGTAGGTTAAAACACGCCCCAATGAACCACCTTATACCGATCTGCGACGAACTTGCATAGTTTCGGCAAACATCGATCGTTTCGAGTGGTAGGGAATCCGGCCGTCAATGGTGATTCATGGCCTCACAAATATAAACAACAATAACTCCGCTTCTATTCGTCGTATGCGAATCTGCGACATAGCAATTTTTAGCCTAAAACACACCCCAATGAACCACCTTATACCGATCTGCGACGAACTTGCATAGTTTTGTCAAACATTGATCGTTGCGAGTGGAAAGCAATCCGGCCGTCAATGGTGATTCATGGCCTGACAGATATAAACAACTATAACTCCGCTTCTATTCGTCGTATGCAAATCTGCGACATAGCAATTTGTAGCTTAAAACACGTCACATCGACCCACCTTGTGCCGATCTGGGACGAACTTGCATAGTTTCGTCAAACATCGATCGTTTGGAGTGGAAAGCAATCCGGCCGTCAATGGTGATTCATGGCCTCACAGATATAAACAACAATAACTCCGCTTCTATACGTCGTATGCAAATCTGCGACATAGCAATTTGTAGGTTAAAACACGCCCCAATGAACCACCTTATACCGATCTGCGACGAACTTGCATAGTTTCGTCAAACATCGATCGATTCTAGTGGAAAGCAATCCGGCCGTCAATGGTGATTCATGGCCAGACAGATATAAACAACTATAACTCCGCTTCTATTCGCCGTATGCAAATCTGCGACGTAGAAATTTGTAGCATAAAACACGTCACATCGAACCACCTTATACCGATCTGCGACGAACATGCATAGTTTTGTCAAACATCGATCGTTTCGAGTGGAAAGCAATCCGGCCGTCAATGGTGATTCATGGCCTCACAGATATAAACAACTATAACTCCGCTTCTATTCGCCGTATGCAAATCTGCGACGTAGCAATTTGTAGCATAAAACACGTCCCATCGAACCACCTTATACCGATCTTCGACGAACTTGCATAGTTTTGTCAAACATCGATCGTTTCGAGTGGAAAGCAATCCGGCCGTCAATGGTGATTCATGGCCTGACAGATATAAACAACTATAACTCCGCTTCTATTCGTCGTATGCACATCTGCGACATAGCAATTTGTAGCTTAAAACACGTCACATCGACCCACCCTGTGCCGATCTGGGACGAACTTGCATAGTTTCGTCAAACATCGATCGTTTGGAGTGGAAAGCAATCCGGCCGTCAATGGTGATTCATGGCCTCACAGATATAAACAACAATAACTCCGCTTCTATACGTCGTATGCAAATCTGCGACATAGCAATTTGTAGGTTAAAACACGCCCCAATGAACCACCTTATACCGATCTGCGACGAACTTGCATAGTTTCGTCAAACATCGATCGATTCTAGTGGAAAGCAATCCGGCCGTCAATGGTGATTCATGGCCTCACAGATATAAACAACAATAACTCCGCTTCTATACGTCGTATGCAAATCTGCGACATAGCAATTTGTAGGTTAAAACACGCCCCAATGAACCACCTTATACCGATCTGCGACGAACTTGCATAGTTTCGGCAAACATCGATCGTTTCGAGTGGTAGGCAATCCGGCCGTCAATGGTGATTCATGGCCTCACAGATATAAACAACAATAACTCCGCTTCTATTCGTCGTATGCGAATCTGCGACATAGCAATTTTTAGCTTAAAACACGCCCCAACGAACCACCTTATACCGATCTGCGACGAACTTGCATAGTTTTGTCAAACATCGATCGTTTCGAGTGGTAGGCAATCCGGCCGTCAATGGAGATTCATGGCCTCACAGATATAAACAACTATAACTCCGCTTCTATTCGCCGTATGCAAATCTGCGACGTAGCAATTTGTAGCATAAAACACGGCCCAACCACCCACCTTATACCGATCTGCGACGAACTTGCATAGTTTTGTCAAACATCGATCGTTTCGAGTGGAAAGCAATCCGGCCGTCAATGGTGATTCATGGCCTCACAGATGTAAACAACTATAGCTCCGCTTCTATTCGTCGAATGCAAATCTGCGACGTAGCAATTTGTAGCATAAAACACGGCCCAACGACCCACCTTATACCGATCTGCGACGAACTTGCATAGTTTTGTCAAACATCGATCGTTTCGAGTGGAAAGCAATCCGGCCGTCAATGGTGATTCATGGCCTGACAGATATAAACAACTATAACTCCGCTTCTATTCGTCGAATGCAAATCTGCGACATAGCAATTTGTGGCATAAAACACGTCACATCGACCCACCTTGTGCCGATCAGCGACGAACTTGCATGGTTTCGTCAAACGTCGATCGTTTCGAGTGGTAGGGAATCCGGCCGTCAATGGTGACTCATGGCCTCACAGATATAAACAACAATAACTCCGCTTCTATTCGTCGTATGCAAATCTGCGACATAGCAATTTGTAGCTTAAAACACGTCACATCGACCCACATTGTGCCGATCTGGGACGAACTTGCATAGTTTCGTCAAACATCGATCGTTTGGAGTGGAAAGCAATCCGGCCGTCAATGGTGATTCATGGCCTCACAGATATAAACAACAATAACTCCGCTTCTATACGTCGTATGCAAATCTGCGACATAGCGATTTATAGCATAAAACACGACCCAACGACCCACCATTTACCGATCTGCGACAAACTTGCATAGTTTCGTCAAACATCGATCGTTTCGAGTGGTAGGCAATCCGGCCGTCAATGGTGATTCATGGCCTCACAGATACAAACAATTATAACTCCGCTTCTATACGTCGTATGCGAATCTGCGACATAGCAATTTGTAGCTTAAAACACGCCCCAACGAACCACCTTATACCGATTTGCGACGAACTTGCATAGTTTCGTCAAACATCGATCGTTTCGAGTGGAAAGCAATCCGGCCGTCAATGGTGATTCATGGCCTCACAGATATAAACAACAATAACTCCGCTTCTATTCGTCGTATGCAAATCTGCGACATAGCAATTTGTAGCATAAAACACGCCCCAACGAATCACCTTATACCGATCTGCGACGAACTTGCATAGTTTTGTCAGACATCGATCGTTTCGAGTGGAAAACAATCCGGCCGTCAATGGTGTTTCATGGCCTGACAGATATAAACAACTATAACTCCGCTTCTATTCGTCGAATGCAAATCTGCGACATAGCAATTTGTAGCTTAAAACACGTCACATCGAACCACCTTGTGCCGATCTGCGACGAACTTGCATAGTTCGTCAAACGTCGATCGTTTCGAGTGGTAGGCAATCCGGCCGTCAATGGTGATTCATGGCCTCACAGATATAAACAACTATAACTCCGCTTCTATTCGTCGAATGCAAATCTGCGACGTAGCAATTTGTAGCATAAAACACGGCCCAACGACCCACCTTATACCGATTTGCGACGAACTTGCATAGTTTTGTCAAACGTCGATCGTTTCGAGTGGTAGGGAATCCGGCCGTCAATGGTGATTCATGGCCTCACAGATATAAACAACAATAACTCCGCTTCTATTCGTCGTATGCGAATATGAAACATAGCAATTTGTAGCTAAAAACACGTCACATCGACCCACCTTCTGCCGATCTGCGACGAACTTGCATGGTTTCGTCAAACGTCGATCGTTTCGAGTGGTAGGGAATCCGGCCGTCAATGGTGATTCATGGCCTCACAGATATAAACAACAATAACTCCGCTTCTATTCGTCGTATGCGAATCTGCGACATAGCAATTTTTAGCCTAAAACACACCCCAATGAACCACCTTATACCGATCTGCGACGAACTTGCATAGTTTTGTCAAACATTGATCGTTGCGAGTGGAAAGCAATCCGGCCGTCAATGGTGATTCATGGCCTGACAGATATAAACAACTATAACTCCGCTTCTATTCGTCGTATGCAAATCTGCGACATAGCAATTTGTAGCTTAAAACACGTCACATCGACCCACCTTGTGCCGATCTGGGACGAACTTGCATAGTTTCGTCAAACATCGATCGTTTGGAGTGGAAAGCAATCCGGCCGTCAATGGTGATTCATGGCCTCACAGATATAAACAACAATAACTCCGCTTCTATACGTCGTATGCAAATCTGCGACATAGCAATTTGTAGGTTAAAACACGCCCCAATGAACCACCTTATACCGATCTGCGACGAACTTGCATAGTTTCGTCAAACATCGATCGATTCTAGTGGAAAGCAATCCGGCCGTCAATGGTGATTCATGGCCAGACAGATATAAACAACTATAACTCCGCTTCTATTCGCCGTATGCAAATCTGCGACGTAGAAATTTGTAGCATAAAACACGTCACATCGAACCACCTTATACCGATCTGCGACGAACATGCATAGTTTTGTCAAACATCGATCGTTTCGAGTGGAAAGCAATCCGGCCGTCAATGGTGATTCATGGCCTCACAGATATAAACAACTATAACTCCGCTTCTATTCGCCGTATGCAAATCTGCGACGTAGCAATTTGTAGCATAAAACACGTCCCATCGAACCACCTTATACCGATCTTCGACGAACTTGCATAGTTTTGTCAAACATCGATCGTTTCGAGTGGAAAGCAATCCGGCCGTCAATGGTGATTCATGGCCTGACAGATATAAACAACTATAACTCCGCTTCTATTCGTCGTATGCACATCTGCGACATAGCAATTTGTAGCTTAAAACACGTCACATCGACCCACCTTGTGCCGATCTGGGACGAACTTGCATAGTTTCGTCAAACATCGATCGTTTGGAGTGGAAAGCAATCCGGCCGTCAATGGTGATTCATGGCCTCACAGATATAAACAACAATAACTCCGCTTCTATACGTCGTATGCAAATCTGCGACATAGCAATTTGTAGGTTAAAACACGCCCCAATGAACCACCTTATACCGATCTGCGACGAACTTGCATAGTTTCGTCAAACATCGATCGATTCTAGTGGAAAGCAATCCGGCCGTCAATGGTGATTCATGGCCTCACAGATATAAACAACAATAACTCCGCTTCTATACGTCGTATGCAAATCTGCGACATAGCAATTTGTAGGTTAAAACACGCCCCAATGAACCACCTTATACCGATCTGCGACGAACTTGCATAGTTTCGGCAAACATCGATCGTTTCGAGTGGTAGGCAATCCGGCCGTCAATGGTGATTCATGGCCTCACAGATATAAACAACAATAACTCCGCTTCTATTCGTCGTATGCGAATCTGCGACATAGCAATTTTTAGCTTAAAACACGCCCCAACGAACCACCTTATACCGATCTGCGACGAACTTGCATAGTTTTGTCAAACATCGATCGTTTCGAGTGGTAGGCAATCCGGCCGTCAATGGAGATTCATGGCCTCACAGATATAAACAACTATAACTCCGCTTCTATTCGCCGTATGCAAATCTGCGACGTAGCAATTTGTAGCATAAAACACGGCCCAACCACCCACCTTATACCGATCTGCGACGAACTTGCATAGTTTTGTCAAACATCGATCGTTTCGAGTGGAAAGCAATCCGGCCGTCAATGGTGATTCATGGCCTCACAGATGTAAACAACTATAGCTCCGCTTCTATTCGTCGAATGCAAATCTGCGACGTAGCAATTTGTAGCAAAAAACACGGCCCAACGACCCACCTTATACCGATCTGCGACGAACTTGCATAGTTTTGTCAAACATCGATCGTTTCGAGTGGAAAGCAATCCGGCCGTCAATGGTGATTCATGGCCTGACAGACATAAACAACTATAACTCCGCTTCTATTCGTCGTATGCAAATCTGCGACATAGCAATTTGTAGCTTAAAACACGCCTCAACGAACCACCTTATACCGATCTGCGACGAACTTGCATAGTTTTGTCAAACATCGATCGTTTCGAGTGGAAAGCAATCCGGCCGTCAATGGTGATTCATGGACTCACAGATATAAACAACTATAACTCCGCTTCTATTCGCCGTATGCAAATCTGCGACGTAGGAATTTGTAGCATAAAACACGTCACATCGAACCACCTTATACCGATCTGCGACGAACTTGCATAGTTTTGTCAAACATCGATCGTTTCGAGTGGAAAGCAATCCGGCCGTCAATGGTGATTCATGGCCTGACAGATATAAACAACTACAACTCCGCTTCTATTCGTCGAATGCAAATCTGCGACATAGCAATTTGTAGCCTAAAACACGTCACATCGACCCACCTTGTGCCGATCTGCGACGAACTTGCATAGTTTCGCCAAACATCGATCGTTTCGAGTGGTAGGCAATCCGGCCGTCAATGGTGATTCATGGCCTCACAGATATAAACAACAATAACTCCGCTTCTATTCATCGTATGCGAATCTGCGGCATAGCAATTTGTAGCTTAAAACATGGCCCAACGACCCACTTTATACCGATCTGCGACGAACTTGCATAGTTTCGTCAAACATCGATCGTTTCGAGTGGTAGGCAATCCGGCCGTCAATGGTGATTCATGGACTCACAGATATAAACAACTATAACTCCGCTTCTATTCGCCGTATGCAAATCTGCGACGTAGGAATTTGTAGCATAAAACACGTCACATCGAACCACCTTATACCGATCTGCGACGAACTTGCATAGTTTTGTCAAACATCGATCGTTTCGAGTGGAAAGCAATCCGGCCGTCAATGGTGATTCATGGCCTGACAGATATAAACAACTACAACTCCGCTTCTATTCGTCGAATGCAAATCTGCGACATAGCAATTTGTAGCCTAAAACACGTCACATCGACCCACCTTGTGCCGATCTGCGACGAACTTGCATAGTTTCGCCAAACATCGATCGTTTCGAGTGGTAGGCAATCCGGCCGTCAATGGTGATTCATGGCCTCACAGATATAAACAACAATAACTCCGCTTCTATTCATCGTATGCGAATCTGCGGCATAGCAATTTGTAGCTTAAAACATGGCCCAACGACCCACTTTATACCGATCTGCGACGAACTTGCATAGTTTCGTCAAACATCGATCGTTTCGAGTGGTAGGCAATCCGGCCGTCAATGGTGATTCATGGCCTCACAGATATAAACAACAATAACACCGCGTCTATTCGTCGTATGCAAATCTGCGACATAGCAATTTGTAGCTTAAAACACGTCACATCGACCCACCTTGTGCCGATCAGCGACGAACTTGCATGGTTTCGTCAAACGTCGATCGTTTCGAGTGGTAGGGAATCCGGCCGTCAATGGTGATTCATGGCCTCACAGATATAAACAACAATAACTCCGCTTCTATTCGTCGTATGCGAATCTGCGACATAGCAATTTTTAGCTTAAAACACGCCCCAACGAACCACCTTATACCGATCTGCGACGAACTTGCATAGTTTCGTCAAACATCGATCGATTCTAGTGGAAAGCAATCCGGCCGTCAATGGTGATTCATGGCCAGACAGATATAAACAACTATAACTCCGCTTCTATTCGTCGAATGCAAATCTGCGACGTAGCAATTTGTAGCATAAAACACGGCCCAACGACCCACCTTATACCGATCTGCGACGAACTTGCATAGTTTTGTCAAACATCGATCGTTTTGAGTGGAAAGCAATCCGGCCGTCAATGGTGATTCATGGCCTGACAGATATAAACAACTATAACTCCGCTTCTATTCGTCGAATGCAAATCTGCGACATAGCAATTTGTAGCATAAAACACGTCACATCGACCCACCTTGTGCCGATCAGCGACGAACTTGCATGGTTTCGTCAAACGTCGATCGTTTCGAGTGGTAGGGAATCCGGCCGTCAATGGTGACTCATGGCCTCACAGATATAAACAACAATAACTCCGCTTCTATTCGTCGTATGCAAATCTGCGACATAGCAATTTGTAGCTTAAAACACGTCACATCGACCCACATTGTGCCGATCTGGGACGAACTTGCATAGTTTCGTCAAACATCGATCGTTTGGAGTGGAAAGCAATCCGGCCGTCAATGGTGATTCATGGCCTCACAGATATAAACAACAATAACTCCGCTTCTATACGTCGTATGCAAATCTGCGACATAGCGATTTATAGCATAAAACACGACCCAACGACCCACCATTTACCGATCTGCGACTAACTTGCATAGTTTCGTCAAACATCGATCGTTTCGAGTGGTAGGCAATCCGGCCGTCAATGGTGATTCATGGCCTCACAGATACAAACAATTATAACTCCGCTTCTATACGTCGTATGCGAATCTGCGACATAGCAATTTGTAGCTCAAAACACGCCCCAACGAACCACCTTATACCGATTTGCGACGAACTTGCATAGTTTCGTCAAACATCGATCGTTTCGAGTGGAAAGCAATCCGGCCGTCAATGGTGATTCATGGCCTCACAGATATAAACAACAATAACTCCGCTTCTATTCGTCGTATGCAAATCTGCGACATAGCAATTTGTAGCATAAAACACGCCCCAACGAATCACCTTATACCGATCTGCGACGAACTTGCATAGTTTTGTCAGACATCGATCGTTTCGAGTGGAAAACAATCCGGCCGTCAATGGTGATTCATGGCCTGACAGATATAAACAACTATAACTCCGCTTCTATTCGTCGAATGCAAATCTGCGACATAGCAATTTGTAGCTTAAAACACGTCACATCGAACCACCTTGTGCCGATCTGCGACGAACTTGCATAGTTCGTCAAACGTCGATCGTTTCGAGTGGTAGGCAATCCGGCCGTCAATGGTGATTCATGGCCTCACAGATATAAACAACTATAACTCCGCTTCTATTCGTCGAATGCAAATCTGCGACGTAGCAATTTGTAGCATAAAACACGGCCCAACGACCCACCTTATACCAATTTGCGACGAACTTGCATAGTTTTGTCAAACGTCGATCGTTTCGAGTGGTAGGGAATCCGGCCGTCAATGGTGATTCATGGCCTCACAGATATAAACAACAATAACTCCGCTTCTATTCGTCGTATGCGAATATGAAACATAGCAATTTGTAGCTAAAAACACGTCACATCGACCCACCTTCTGCCGATCTGCGACGAACTTGCATGGTTTCGTCAAACGTCGATCGTTTCGAGTGGTAGGGAATCCGGCCGTCAATGGTGATTCATGGCCTCACAGATATAAACAACAATAACTCCGCTTCTATTCGTCGTATGCGAATCTGCGACATAGCAATTTTTAGCCTAAAACACACCCCAATGAACCACCTTATACCGATCTGCGACGAACTTGCATAGTTTTGTCAAACATTGATCGTTGCGAGTGGAATGCAATCCGGCCGTCAATGGTGATTCATGGCCTGACAGATATAAACAACTATAACTCCGCTTCTATTCGTCGTATGCAAATCTGCGACATAGCAATTTGTAGCTTAAAACACGTCACATCGACCCACCTTGTACCGATCTGGGACGAACTTGCATAGTTTCGTCAAACATCGATCGTTTGGAGTGGAAAGCAATCCGGCCGTCAATGGTGATTCATGGCCTCACAGATATAAACAACTATAACTCCGCTTCTATTCGTCGAATGCAAATCTGCGACGTAGCAATTTGTAGCATAAAACACGGCCCAACGACCCACTTTATACCGATCTGCGACGAACTTGCATAGTTTTGTCAAACATCGATCGTTTCGAGTGGTAGGCAATCCGGCCGTCAATGGTGAATCATGGCCTCACAGATATAAACAACAATAACTCCGCATCTATTCGTCGTATGCAAATCTGCGACATAGCAATTTGTAGCTTAAAACACGTCACATCGACCCACCTTGTGCCGATCTGGGACGAACTTGCATAGTTTCGTCAAACATCGATCGTTTGGAGTGGAAAGCAATCCGGCCGTCAATGGTGATTCATGGCCTCACAGATATAAACAACAATAACTCCGCTTCTATACGTCGTATGCAAATCTGCGACATAGCAATTTGTAGGTTAAAACACGCCCCAATGAACCACCTTATACCGATCTGCGACGAACTTGCATAGTTTCGTCAAACATCGATCGATTCTAGTGGAAAGCAATCCGGCCGTCAATGGTGATTCATGGCCAGACAGATATAAACAACTATAACTCCGCTTCTATTCGCCGTATGCGAATCTGCGACATAGCAATTTTTAGCCTAAAACACGCCCCAATGAACCACCTTATACCGATCTGCGACGAACTTGCATAGTTTTGTCAAACATCGATCGTTTCGAGTGGAAAGCAATCCGGCCGTCAATGGTGATTCATGGCCTGACAGATATAAACAACTATAACTCCGCTTCTATTCGTCGAATGCAAATCTGCGACATAGCAATTTGTAGCTTAAAACACGTCACATCGACCCACCTTGTGCCGATCAGCGACGAACTTGCATGGTTTCGTCAAACGTCGATCGTTTCGAGTGGTAGGGAATCCGGCCGTCAATGGTGATTCATGGCCTCACAGATATAAACAACAATAACTCCGCTTCTATTCGTCGTATGCGAATCTGCGATATAGCAATTTTTAGCTTAAAACACGCCCCAACGAACCACCTTATACAGATCTGCGACGAACTTGCATAGTTTTGTCAAACATCGATCGTTTCGAGTGGAAAGCAATCCGGCCGTAAATGGTGATTCATGGCCTGACAGATATAAACAACTATAACTCCGCTTCTATTCGTCGAATGCAAATCTGCGACATAGCAATTTGTAGCTTAAAACACGTCACATCGACCCACCTTGTGCCGATCTGCTTCGAACTTGCATAGTTTCGTCAAACATCGATCGTTTCGAGTGGTAGGCAATCCGGCCGTCAATGGTGATTCATGGCCTCACAGATATAAACAACAATAACTCCGCTTCTATTCGTCGTATGCAAATCTGCGACATAGCAATTTGTAGCTTAAAACACGTCACATCGACCCACCTTCTGCCGATCTGCGACGAACTTGCATGGTTTCGTCAAACGTCGATCGTTTCGAGTGGTAGGGAATCCGGCCGTCAATGGTGATTCATGGCCTCACAGATATAAACAACAATAACTCCGCTTCTATTCGTCGTATGCGAATCTGCGACATAGCAATTTTTAGCCTAAAACACGCCCCAATGAACCACCTTATACCGATCTGCGACGAACTTGCATAGTTTTGTCAAACATCGATCGTTTCGAGTGGAAAGCAATCCGGCCGTCAATGGTGATTCATGGCCTGACAGATATAAACAACTATAACTCCGCTTCTATTCGTCGAATGCAAATCTGCGACATAGCAATTTGTAGCTTAAAACACGTCACATCGACCCACCTTGTGCCGATCAGCGACGAACTTGCATGGTTTCGTCAAACGTCGATCGTTTCGAGTGGTAGGGAATCCGGCCGTCAATGGTGATTCATGGCCTCACAGATATAAACAACAATAACTCCCCTTCTATTCGTCGTATGCGAATCTGCGATATAGCAATTTTTAGCTTAAAACACGCCCCAACGAACCACCTTATACAGATCTGCGACGAACTTGCATAGTTTTGTCAAACATCGATCGTTTCGAGTGGAAAGCAATCCGGCCGTCAATGGTGATTCATGGCCTGACAGATATAAACAACTATAACTCCGCTTCTATTCGTCGAATGCAAATCTGCGACATAGCAATTTGTAGCTTAAAACACGTCACATCGACCCACCTTGTGCCGATCTGCGACGAACTTGCATAGTTTCGTCAAACATCGATCGTTTGGAGTGGAAAGCAATCCGGCCGTCAATGGTGATTCATGGCCTCACAGATATAAACAACAATAACTCCGCTTCTATTCGTCGTATGCGAATCTGCGACCTAGCAATTTGTAGGTTAAAACACGCCCCAATGAACCACCTTATACCGATCTGCGACGAACTTGCATAGTTTCGTCAAACATCGATCGATTCTAATGGAAAGCAATCCGGCCGTCAATGGTGATTCATGGCCAGACAGATATAAACAACTATAACTCCGCTTCTATTCGTCGAATGCAAATCTGCGACGTAACAATTTGTAGCATAAAACACGGCCCAACGACCCACTTTATACCGATCTGCGACGAACTTGCATAGTTTTGTCAAACATCGATCGTTTTGAGTGGAAAGCAATCCGGCCGTCAATGGTGATTCATGGCCTGACAGATATAAACAACTATAACTCCGCTTCTATTCGTCGAATGCAAATCTGCGACATAGCAATTTGTAGCATAAAACACGTCACATCGACCCACCTTGTGCCGATCAGCGACGAACTTGCATGGTTTCGTCAAACGTCGATCGTTTCGAGTGGTAGGGAATCCGGCCGTCAATGGTGACTCATGGCCTCACAGATATAAACAACAATAACTCCGCTTCTATTCGTCGTATGCAAATCTGCGACATAGCAATTTGTAGCTTAAAACACGTCACATCGACCCACATTGTGCCGATCTGGGACGAACTTGCATAGTTTCGTCAAACATCGATCGTTTGGAGTGGAAAGCAATCCGGCCGTCAATGGTGATTCATGGCCTCACAGATATAAACAACAATAACTCCGCTTCTATACGTCGTATGCAAATCTGCGACATAGCGATTTATAGCATAAAACACGACCCAACGACCCACCATTTACCGATCTGCGACAAACTTGCATAGTTTCGTCAAACATCGATCGTTTCGAGTGGTAGGCAATCCGGCCGTCAATGGTGATTCATGGCCTCACAGATACAAACAATTATAACTCCGCTTCTATACGTCGTATGCGAATCTGCGACATAGCAATTTGTAGCTTAAAACACGCCCCAACGAACCACCTTTTACCGATTTGCGACGAACTTGCATAGTTTCGTCAAACATCGATCGTTTCGAGTGGAAAGCAATCCGGCCGTCAATGGTGATTCATGGCCTCACAGATATAAACAACAATAACTCCGCTTCTATTCGTCGTATGCAAATCTGCGACATAGCAATTTGTAGCATAAAACACGCCCCAACGAATCACCTTATACCGATCTGCGACGAACTTGCATAGTTTTGTCAGACATCGATCGTTTCGAGTGGTAGGCAATCCGGCCGTCAATGGTGATTCATGGCCTCACAGATATAAACAACAATAACTCCGCTTCTATTCGTCGTATGCAAATCTGCGACATAGCAATTTGTAGCTTAAAACACGTCACATCGACCCACCTTGTGCCGATCTGGGACGAACTTGCATAGTTTCGTCAAACATCGATCGTTTGGAGTGGAAAGCAATCCGGCCGTCAATGGTGATTCATGGCCTGACAGATATAAACAACTATAACTCCGCTTCTATTCGTCGTATGCACATCTGCGACATAGCAATTTGTAGCTTAAAACACGTCACATCGACCCACCTTGTGCCGATCTGGGACGAACTTGCATAGTTTCGTCAAACATCGATCGTTTGGAGTGGAAAGCAATCCGGCCGTCAATGGTGATTCATGGCCTCACAGATATAAACAACAATAACTCCGCTTCTATACGTCGTATGCAAATCTGCGACATAGCAATTTGTAGGTTAAAACACGCCCCAATGAACCACCTTATACCGATCTGCGACGAACTTGCATAGTTTCGTCAAACATCGATCGATTCTAGTGGAAAGCAATCCGGCCGTCAATGGTGATTCATGGCCTCACAGATATAAACAACAATAACTCCGCTTCTATACGTCGTATGCAAATCTGCGACATAGCAATTTGTAGGTTAAAACACGCCCCAATGAACCACCTTATACCGATCTGCGACGAACTTGCATAGTTTCGGCAAACATCGATCGTTTCGAGTGGTAGGCAATCCGGCCGTCAATGGTGATTCATGGCCTCACAGATATAAACAACAATAACTCCGCTTCTATTCGTCGTATGCGAATCTGCGACATAGCAATTTTTAGCTTAAAACACGCCCCAACGAACCACCTTATACCGATCTGCGACGAACTTGCATAGTTTTGTCAAACATCGATCGTTTCGAGTGGTAGGCAATCCGGCCGTCAATGGAGATTCATGGCCTCACAGATATAAACAACTATAACTCCGCTTCTATTCGCCGTATGCAAATCTGCGACGTAGCAATTTGTAGCATAAAACACGGCCCAACCACCCACCTTATACCGATCTGCGACGAACTTGCATAGTTTTGTCAAACATCGATCGTTTCGAGTGGAAAGCAATCCGGCCGTCAATGGTGATTCATGGCCTCACAGATGTAAACAACTATAGCTCCGCTTCTATTCGTCGAATGCAAATCTGCGACGTAGCAATTTGTAGCATAAAACACGGCCCAACGACCCACCTTATACCGATCTGCGACGAACTTGCATAGTTTTGTCAAACATCGATCGTTTCGAGTGGAAAGCAATCCGGCCGTCAATGGTGATTCATGGCCTGACAGACATAAACAACTATAACTCCGCTTCTATTCGTCGTATGCAAATCTGCGACATAGCAATTTGTAGCTTAAAACACGCCTCAACGAACCACCTTATACCGATCTGCGACGAACTTGCATAGTTTTGTCAAACATCGATCGTTTCGAGTGGAAAGCAATCCGGCCGTCAATGGTGATTCATGGACTCACAGATATAAACAACTATAACTCCGCTTCTATTCGCCGTATGCAAATCTGCGACGTAGGAATTTGTAGCATAAAACACGTCACATCGAACCACCTTATACCGATCTGCGACGAACTTGCATAGTTTTGTCAAACATCGATCGTTTCGAGTGGAAAGCAATCCGGCCGTCAATGGTGATTCATGGCCTGACAGATATAAACAACTACAACTCCGCTTCTATTCGTCGAATGCAAATCTGCGACATAGCAATTTGCAGCCTAAAACACGTCACATCGACCCACCTTGTGCCGATCTGCGACGAACTTGCATAGTTTCGCCAAACATCGATCGTTTCGAGTGGTAGGCAATCCGGCCGTCAATGGTGATTCATGGCCTCACAGATATAAACAACAATAACTCCGCTTCTATTCGTCGTATGCAAATCTGCGACATAGCAATTTGTAGCTTAAAACACGTCACATCGACCCACCTTGTGCCGATCTGGGACGAACTTGCATAGTTACGGCAAACATCGATCGTTCCGAGTGGAAAGCAATCCGGCCGTCAATGGTGATTCATGGCCTCACATATATAAACAACAATAACTCCGCTTCTATTCGTCGTATGCAAATCTGCGACATAGCAATTTGTAGCATAAAACACGACCCAACGACCCACCTTTTACCGATCTCCGACGAACTTGCATAGTTTTGTCAAACATCGATCGTTTCGAGTGCAAAGCAATCCGGCCGTCAATGGTGATTCATTGCCTCACAGATATAAACAACAATAACTCCACTTCTATACGTCGTATGCAAATCTGCGACATAGCAATTTGTAGCATAAAACACGGCCCAACGACCCACCTTATACCGATCTGCAACGAACTTGATTGGTTTCGTCAAACGTCGATCGTTTCGAGTGGTAGGCAATCCGGCCGTCAATGGTGATTCATGGCCTCACAGATATAAACAACAATAACTCCGCTTCTATTCATCGTATGCGAATCTGCGGCATAGCAATTTGTAGCTTAAAACATGGCCCAACGACCCACTTTATACCGATCTGCGACGAACTTGCATAGTTTCGTCAAACATCGATCGTTTCGAGTGGTAGGCAATCCGGCCGTCAATGGTGATTCATGGCCTCACAGATATAAACAACAATAACACCGCGTCTATTCGTCGTATGCAAATCTGCGACGTAGCAATTTGTAGCTTAAAACACGTCACATCGACCCACCTTGTGCCGATCAGCGACGAACTTGCATGGTTTCGTCAAACGTCGATCGTTTCGAGTGGTAGGGAATCCGGCCGTCAATGGTGATTCATGGCCTCACAGATATAAACAACAATAACTCCGCTTCTATTCGTCGTATGCGAATCTGCGACATAGCAATTTTTAGCTTAAAACACGCCCCAACGAACCACCTTATACCGATCTGCGACGAACTTGCATAGTTTCGTCAAACATCGATCGATTCTAGTGGAAAGCAATCCGGCCGTCAATGGTGATTCATGGCCAGACAGATATAAACAACTATAACTCCGCTTCTATTCGTCGAATGCAAATCTGCGACGTAGCAATTTGTAGCATAAAACACGGCCCAACGACCCACCTTATACCGATCTGCGACGAACTTGCATAGTTTTGTCAAACATCGATCGTTTCGAGTGGAAAGCAATCCGGCCGTCAATGGTGATTCATGGCCTGACAGATATAAACAACTATAACTCCGCTTCTATTCGTCGTATGCAAATCTGCGACATAGCAATTTGTAGCTTAAAACACGTCACATCGACCCACCTTGTGCCGATCTGGGACGAACTTGCATAGTTTCGTCAAACATCGATCGTTTGGAGTGGAAAGCAATCCGGCCGTCAATGGTGATTCATGGCCTCACAGATATAAACAACAATAACTCCGCTTCTATACGTCGTATGCAAATCTGCGACATAGCGATTTATAGCATAAAACACGACCCAACGACCCACCATTTACCGATCTGCGACAAACTTGCATAGTTTCGTCAAACATCGATCGTTTCGAGTGGTAGGCAATCCGGCCGTCAATGGTGATTCATGGCCTCACAGATACAAACAATTATAACTCCGCTTCTATACGTCGTATGCGAATCTGCGACATAGCAATTTGTAGCTTAAAACACGCCCCAACGAACCACCTTATACCGATTTGCGACGAACTTGCATAGTTTCGTCAAACATCGATCGTTTCGAGTGGAAAGCAATCCGGCCGTCAATGGTGATTCATGGCCTCACAGATATAAACAACAATAACTCCGCTTCTATTCGTCGTATGCAAATCTGCGACATAGCAATTTGTAGCATAAAACACGCCCCAACGAATCACCTTATACCGATCTGCGACGAACTTGCATAGTTTTGTCAGACATCGATCGTTTCGAGTGGTAGGCAATCCGGCCGTCAATGGTGATTCATGGCCTCACAGATATAAACAACAATAACTCCGCTTCTATTCGTCGTATGCAAATCTGCGACATAGCAATTTGTAGCTTAAAACACGTCACATCGACCCACCTTGTGCCGATCTGGGACGAACTTGCATAGTTTCGTCAAACATCGATCGTTTGGAGTGGAAAGCAATCCGGCCGTCAATGGTGATTCATGGCCTCACAGATATAAACAACAATAACTCCGCTTCTATACGTCGTATGCAAATCTGCGACATAGCAATTTGTAGGTTAAAACACGCCCCAATGAACCACCTTATACCGATCTGCGACGAACTTGCATAGTTTCGTCAAACATCGATCGATTCTAGTGGAAAGCAATCCGGCCGTCAATGGTGATTCATGGCCAGACAGATATATACAACTATAACTCCGCTTCTATTCGCCGTATGCAAATCTGCGACGTAGAAATTTGTAGCATAAAACACGTCACATCGAACCACCTTATACCGATCTGCGACGAACATGCATAGTTTTGTCAAACATCGATCGTTTCGAGTGGAAAGCAATCCGGCCGTCAATGGTGATTCATGGCCTCACAGATATAAACAACTATAACTCCGCTTCTATTCGCCGTATGCAAATCTGCGACGTAGCAATTTGTAGCATAAAACACGTCCCATCGAACCACCTTATACCGATCTTCGACGAACTTGCATAGTTTTGTCAAACATCGATCGTTTCGAGTGGAAAGCAATCCGGCCGTCAATGGTGATTCATGGCCTGACAGATATAAACAACTATAACTCCGCTTCTATTCGTCGTATGCACATCTGCGACATAGCAATTTGTAGTTTAAAACACGTCACATCGACCCACCTTGTGCCGATCTGGGACGAACTTGCATAGTTTCGTCAAACATCGATCGTTTGGAGTGGAAAGCAATCCGGCCTTCAATGGTGATTCATGGCCTCACAGATATAAACAACAATAACTCCGCTTCTATACGTCGTATGCAAATCTGCGACATAGCAATTTGTAGGTTAAAACACGCCCCAATGAACCACCTTATACCGATCTGCGACGAACTTGCATAGTTTCGTCAAACATCGATCGATTCTAGTGGAAAGCAATCCGGCCGTCAATGGTGATTCATGGCCTCACAGATATAAACAACAATAACTCCGCTTCTATACGTCGTATGCAAATCTGCGACATAGCAATTTGTAGGTTAAAACACGCCCCAATGAACCACCTTATACCGATCTGCGACGAACTTGCATAGTTTCGGCAAACATCGATCGTTTCGAGTGGTAGGCAATCCGGCCGTCAATGGTGATTCATGGCCTCACAGATATAAACAACAATAACTCCGCTTCTATTCGTCGTATGCGAATCTGCGACATAGCAATTTTTAGCTTAAAACACGCCCCAACGAACCACCTTATACCGATCTGCGACGAACTTGCATAGTTTTGTCAAACATCGATCGTTTCGAGTGGTAGGCAATCCGGCCGTCAATGGTGATTCATGGCCTCACAGATATAAACAACAATAACTCCGCTTCTATTCGTCGTATGCAAATCTGCGACATAGCAATTTGTAGCTTAAAACACGTCACATCGACCCACCTTGTGCCGATCTGGGACGAACTTGCATAGTTTCGTCAAACATCGATCGTTTGGAGTGGTAGGCAATCCGGCCGTCAATGGTGATTCATGGCCTCACAGATATAAACAACAATAACTCCGCTTCTATTCATCGTATGCGAATCTGCGGCATAGCAATTTGTAGCTTAAAACATGGCCCAACGACCCACTTTATACCGATCTGCGACGAACTTGCATAGTTTTGTCAAACATCGATCGTTTCGAGTGGAAAGCAATCCGGCCGTCAATGGTGATTCATGGCCTGACAGACATAAACAACTATAACTCCGCTTCTATTCGTCGTATGCAAATCTGCGACATAGCAATTTGTAGCTTAAAACACGCCTCAACGAACCACCTTATACCGATCTGCGACGAACTTGCATAGTTTTGTCAAACATCGATCGTTTCGAGTGGAAAGCAATCCGGCCGTCAATGGTGATTCATGGACTCACAGATATAAACAACTATAACTCCGCTTCTATTCGCCGTATGCAAATCTGCGACGTAGGAATTTGTAGCATAAAACACGTCACATCGAACCACCTTATACCGATCTGCGACGAACTTGCATAGTTTTGTCAAACATCGATCGTTTCGAGTGGAAAGCAATCCGGCCGTCAATGGTGATTCATGGCCTGACAGATATAAACAACTACAACTCCGCTTCTATTCGTCGAATGCAAATCTGCGACATAGCAATTTGTAGCCTAAAACACGTCACATCGACCCACCTTGTGCCGATCTGCGACGAACTTGCACAGTTTCGCCAAACATCGATCGTTTCGAGTGGTAGGCAATCCGGCCGTCAATGGTGATTCATGGCCTCACAGATATAAACAACAATAACTCCGCTTCTATTCGTCGTATGCAAATCTGCGACATAGCAATTTGTAGCTTAAAACACGTCACATCGACCCACCTTGTGCCGATCTGGGACGAACTTGCATAGTTACGGCAAACATCGATCGTTCCGAGTGGAATGCAATCCGGCCGTCAATGGTGATTCATGGCCTCACATATATAAACAACAATAACTCCGCTTCTATTCGTCGTATGCAAATCTGCGACATAGCAATTTGTAGCATAAAACACGACCCAACGACCCACCTTTTACCGATCTCCGACGAACTTGCATAGTTTTGTCAAACATCGATCGTTTCGAGTGCAAAGCAATCCGGCCGTCAATGGTGATTCATGGCCTCACAGATATAAACAACAATAACTCCACTTCTATACGTCGTATGCAAATCTGCGACATAGCAATTTGTAGCATAAAACACGGCCCAACGACCCACCTTATACCGATCTGCAACGAACTTGATTGGTTTCGTCAAACGTCGATCGTTTCGAGTGGTAGGCAATCCGGCCGTCAATGGTGATTCATGGCCTCACAGATATAAACAACAATAACTCCGCTTCTATTCATCGTATGCGAATCTGCGGCATAGCAATTTGTAGCTTAAAACATGGCCCAACGACCCACTTTATACCGATCTGCGACGAACTTGCATAGTTTCGTCAAACATCGATCGTTTCGAGTGGTAGGCAATCCGGCCGTCAATGGTGATTCATGGCCTCACAGATATAAACAACAATAACACCGCGTCTATTCGTCGTATGCAAATCTGCGACGTAGCAATTTGTAGCTTAAAACACGTCACATCGACCCACCTTGTGCCGATCAGCGACGAACTTGCATGGTTTCGTCAAACGTCGATCGTTTCGAGTGGTAGGGAATCCGGCCGTCAATGGTGATTCATGGCCTCACAGATATAAACAACAATAACTCCGCTTCTATTCGTCGTATGCGAATCTGCGACATAGCAATTTTTAGCTTAAAACACGCCCCAACGAACCACCTTATACCGATCTGCGACGAACTTGCATAGTTTCGTCAAACATCGATCGATTCTAGTGGAAAGCAATCCGGCCGTCAATGGTGATTCATGGCCAGACAGATATAAACAACTATAACTCCGCTTCTATTCGTCGAATGCAAATCTGCGACGTAGCAATTTGTAGCATAAAACACGGCCCAACGACCCACCTTATACCGATCTGCGACGAACTTGCATAGTTTTGTCAAACATCGATCGTTTCGAGTGGAAAGCAATCCGGCCGTCAATGGTGATTCATGGCCTGACAGATATAAACAACTATAACTCCGCTTCTATTCGTCGTATGCAAATCTGCGACATAGCAATTTGTAGCTTAAAACACGTCACATCGACCCACCTTGTGCCGATCTGGGACGAACTTGCATAGTTTCGTCAAACATCGATCGTTTGGAGTGGAAAGCAATCCGGCCGTCAATGGTGATTCATGGCCTCACAGATATAAACAACAATAACTCCGCTTCTATACGTCGTATGCAAATCTGCGACATAGCAATTTGTAGCATAAAACACGACCCGACGACCCACCATTTCCGATCTGCGACGAACTTGCATAGGTTTGTCAAACACCGATCGTTTCGAGTGGAAAGCAATCCGGCCGTCAATGGTGATTCATGGCCTGACAGATATAAACAACTATAACTCCGCTTCTATTCGTCGAATGCAAATCTGCGACATAGCAATTTGTAGCTTAAAACACGTCACATCGAACCACCTTGTGCCGATCTGCGACGAACTTGCATAGTTTCGTCAAACGTCGATCGTTTCGAGTGGTAGGCAATCCGGCCGTCAATGGAGATTCATGGCCTCACAGATATAAGCAACTATAACTCCGCTTCTATTCGCCGTATGCAAATCTGCGACGTAGCAGTTTGTAGCATAAAACACGGCCCAACCACCCACCTTATACCGATCTGCGACGAACTTGCATAGTTTTGTCAAACATCGATCGTTTCGAGTGGAAAGCAATCCGGCCGTCAATGGTGATTCATGGCCTCACAGATGTAAACAACTATAACTCCGCTTCTATTCGTCGTATGCGAATCTGCGACCTAGCAATTTGTAGGTTAAAACACGCCCCAATAAACCACCATATACCGATCTGCGACGAACTTGCATAGTTTCGTCAAACATCGATCGTTTCGAGTGGTAGGCAATCCGGCCGTCAATGGTGATTCATGGCCTCACAGATATAAACAACAATAACTCCGCTTCTATTCGTCGTATGCGAATCTGCGACATAGCAATTTTTAGCCTAAAACACACCCCAATGAACCATCTTATACCGATCTGCGACGAACTTGCATAGTTTTGTCAAACATCGATCGTTTCGAGTGGAAAGCAATCCGGCCGTCAATGGTGATTCATGGCCTGACAGATATAAACAACTATAACTCCGCTTCTATTCGTCGTATGCAAATCTGCGACATAGCAATTTGTAGCTTAAAACATGTCACATCGACCCACCTTGTGCCGATCTGGGACGAACTTGCATAGTTTCGTCAAACATCGATCGTTTGGAGTGGAAAGCAATCCGGCCGTCAATGGTGATTCATGGCCTCACAGATATAAACAACAATAACTCCGCTTCTATACGTCGTATGCAAATCTGCGACATAGCAATTTGTAGCATAAAACACGACCCAACGACCCACCATTTACCGATCTGCGACGAACTTGCATAGTTTTGTCAAACATCGATCGTTTCGAGTGGAAAGCAATCCGGCCGTCAATGGTGATTCATGGCCTGACAGATATAAACAACTATAACTCCGCTTCTATTCGTCGTATGCGAATCTGCGACCTAGCAATTTGTAGGTTAAAACACGCCCCAATGAACCACCTTATACCGATCTGCGACAAACTTGCATAGTTTCGTCAAACATCGATCGATTCTAGTGGAAAGCAATCCGGCCGTCAATGGTGATTCATGGCCAGACAGATATAAACAACTATAACTCCGCTTCTATTCGTCGAATGCAAATCTGCGACGTAACAATTTGTAGCATAAAAGACGGCCCAACGACCCACTTTATACCGATCTGCGACGAACTTGCATAGTTTTGTCAAACATCGATCGTTTTGAGTGGAAAGCAATCCGGCCGTCAATGGTGATTCATGGCCTGACAGATATAAACAACTATAACTCCGCTTCTATTCTTCGAATGCAAATCTGCGACATAGCAATTTGTAGCTTAAAACACGTCACATCGACCCACCTTGTGCCGATCAGCGACGAACTTGCATGGTTTCGTCAAACGTCGATCGTTTCGAGTGGTAGGGAATCCGGCCGTCAATGGTGATTCATGGCCTCAAAGATATAAACAACAATAACTCCGCTTCTATTCGTCGTATGCAAATCTGCGACATAGTAATTTGTAGCTTAAAACACGTCACATCGACCCACATTGTGCCGATCTGGGACGAACTTGCATAGTTTCGTCAAACATCGATCGTTTGGAGTGGAAAGCAATCCGGCCGTCAATGGTGATTCATGGCCTCACAGATATAAACAACAATAACTCCGCTTCTATACGTCGTATGCAAATCTGCGACATAGCGTTTTATAGCATAAAACACGACCCAACGACCCACCATTTACCGATCTGCGACAAACTTGCATAGTTTCGTCAAACATCGATCGTTTCGAGTGGTAGGCAATCCGGCCGTCAATGGTGATTCATGGCCTCACAGATACAAACAACTATAACTCCGCTTCTATACGTCGTATGCTAATCTGCGACATAGCAATTTGTAGCTTAAAACACGCCCCAACGAACCACCTTATACCGATTTGCGACGAACTTGCATAGTTTCGTCAAACATCGATCGTTTCGAGTGGAAAGCAATCCGGCCGTCAATGGTGATTCATGGCCTCACAGATATAAACAACAATAACTCCGCTTCTATTCGTCGTATGCGAATCTGCGACATAGCAATTTTTAGCCAAAAACACGCCCCAATGAACCACCTTATACCGATCTGCGACGAACTTGCATAGTTTTGTCAAACATCGATCGTTTCGAGTGGAAAGCAATCCGGCCGTCAATGGTGATTCATGGCCTGACAGATATAAACAACTATAACTCCGCTTCTATTCGTCGAATGCAAATCTGCGACATAGCAATTTGTAGCTTAAAACACGTCACATCGACCCACCTTGTGCCGATCAGCGACGAACTTGCATGGTTTCGTCAAACGTCGATCGTTTCGAGTGGTAGGGAATCCGGCCGTCAATGGTGATTCATGGCCTCACAGATATAAACAACAATAACTCCGCTTCTATTCGTCGTATGCGAATCTGCGATATAGCAATTTTTAGCTTAAAACACGCCCCAACGAACCACCTTATACAGATCTGCGACGAACTTGCATAGTTTTGTCAAACATCGATCGTTTCGAGTGGAAAGCAATCCGGCCGTCAATGGTGATTCATGGCCTGACAGATATAAACAACTATAACTCCGCTTCTATTCGTCGAATGCAAATCTGCGACATAGCAATTTGTAGCTTAAAACACGTCACATCGACCCACCTTGTGCCGATCTGCGACGAACTTGCATAGTTTCGTCAAACATCGATCGTTTCGAGTGGTAGGCAATCCGGCCGTCAATGGTGATTCATGGCCTCACAGATATAAACAACAATAGCTCCGCTTCTATTCGTCGTATGCAAATCTGCGACATAGCAATTTGTAGCTTAAAACACGTCACATCGACCCACCTTCTGCCGATCTGCGACGAACTTGCATGGTTTCGTCAAACGTCGATCGTTTCGAGTGGTAGGGAATCCGGCCGTCAATGGTGATTCATGGCCTCACAGATATAAACAACAATAACTCCGCTTCTATTCGTCGTATGCGAATCTGCGACATAGCAATTTTTAGCCTAAAACACACCCCAATGAACCACCTTATACCGATCTGCGACGAACTTGCATAGTTTTGTCAAACATTGATCGTTGCGAGTGGAAAGCAATCCGGCCGTCAATGGTGATTCATGGCCTGACAGATATAAACAACTATAACTCCGCTTCTATTCGTCGTATGCAAATCTGCGACATAACAATTTGTAGCTTAAAACACGTCACATCGACACACCTTGTGCCGATCTGGGACGAACTTGCATAGTTTCGTCAAACATCGATCGTTTGGAGTGGAAAGCAATCCGGCCGTCAATGGTGATTCATGGCCTCACAGATATAAACAACAATAACTCCGCTTCTATTCGTCGTATGCGAATCTGCGACCTAGCAATTTGTAGGTTAAAACACGCCCCAATGAACCACCTTATACCGATCTGCGACGAACTTGCATAGTTTCGTCAAACATCGATCGATTCTAATGGAAAGCAATCCGGCCGTCAATGGTGATTCATGGCCAGACAGATATAAACAACTATAACTCCGCTTCTATTCGTCGAATGCAAATCTGCGACGTAACAATTTGTAGCATAAAACACGGCCCAACGACCCACTTTATACCGATCTGCGACGAACTTGCATAGTTTTGTCAAACATCGATCGTTTTGAGTGGAAAGCAATCCGGCCGTCAATGGTGATTCATGGCCTGACAGATATAAACAACTATAACTCCGCTTCTATTCGTCGAATGCAAATCTGCGACATAGCAATTTGTAGCATAAAACACGTCACATCGACCCACCTTGTGCCGATCAGCGACGAACTTGCATGGTTTCGTCAAACGTCGATCGTTTCGAGTGGTAGGGAATCCGGCCGTCAATGGTGGCTCATGGCCTCACAGATATAAACAACAATAACTCCGCTTCTATTCGTCGTATGCAAATCTGCGACATAGCAATTTGTAGCTTAAAACACGTCACATCGACCCACCTTCTGCCGATCTGCGACGAACTTGCATGGTTTCGTCAAACGTCGATCGTTTCGAGTGGTAGGGAATCCGGCCGTCAATGGTGATTCATGGCCTCACAGATATAAACAACAATAACTCCGCTTCTATTCGTCGTATGCGAATCTGCGACATAGCAATTTTTAGCCTAAAACACACCCCAATGAACCACCTTATACCGATCTGCGACGAACTTGCATAGTTTTGTCAAACATTGATCGTTGCGAGTGGAAAGCAATCCGGCCGTCAATGGTGATTCATGGCCTGACAGATATAAACAACTATAACTCCGCTTCTATTCGTCGTATGCAAATCTGCGACATAACAATTTGTAGCTTAAAACACGTCACATCGACACACCTTGTGCCGATCTGGGACGAACTTGCATAGTTTCGTCAAACATCGATCGTTTGGAGTGGAAAGCAATCCGGCCGTCAATGGTGATTCATGGCCTCACAGATATAAACAACAATAACTCCGCTTCTATTCGTCGTATGCGAATCTGCGACCTAGCAATTTGTAGGTTAAAACACGCCCCAATGAACCACCTTATACCGATCTGCGACGAACTTGCATAGTTTCGTCAAACATCGATCGATTCTAATGGAAAGCAATCCGGCCGTCAATGGTGATTCATGGCCAGACAGATATAAACAACTATAACTCCGCTTCTATTCGTCGAATGCAAATCTGCGACGTAACAATTTGTAGCATAAAACACGGCCCAACGACCCACTTTATACCGATCTGCGACGAACTTGCATAGTTTTGTCAAACATCGATCGTTTTTAGTGGAAAGCAATCCGGCCGTCAATGGTGATTCATGGCCTGACAGATATAAACAACTATAACTCCGCTTCTATTCGTCGAATGCAAATCTGCGACATAGCAATTTGTAGCATAAAACACGTCACATCGACCCACCTTGTGCCGATCAGCGACGAACTTGCATGGTTTCGTCAAACGTCGATCGTTTCGAGTGGTAGGGAATCCGGCCGTCAATGGTGACTCATGGCCTCACAGATATAAACAACTATAACTCCGCTTCTATTCGTCGTATGCAAATCTGCGACATAGCAATTTGTAGCTTAAAACACGTCACATCGACCCACATTGTGCCGATCTGGGACGAACTTGCATAGTTTCGTCAAACATCGATCGTTTGGAGTGGAAAGCAATCCGGCCGTCAATGGTGATTCATGGCCTCACAGATATAAACAACAATAACTCCGCTTCTATACGTCGTATGCAAATCTGCGACATAGCGATTTATAGCATAAAACACGACCCAACGACCCACCATTTACCGATCTGCGACAAACTTGCATAGTTTCGTCAAACATCGATCGTTTCGAGTGGTATGCAATCCGGCCGTCAATGGTGATTCATGGCCTCACAGATACAAACAATTATAACTCCGCTTCTATACGTCGTATGCGAATCTGCGACATAGCAATTTGTAGCTTAAAACACGCCCCAACGAACCACCTTATACCGATTTGCGACGAACTTGCATAGTTTCGTCAAACATCGATCGTTTCGAGTGGAAAGCAATCCGGCCGTCAATGGTGATTCATGGCCTCACAGATATAAACAACAATAACTCCGCTTCTATTCGTCGTATGCAAATCTGCGACATAGCAATTTGTAGCATAAAACACGCCCCAACGAATCACCTTATACCGATCTGCGACGAACTTGCATAGTTTTGTCAGACATCGATCGTTTCGAGTGGAAAACAATCCGGCCGTCAATGGTGATTCATGGCCTGACAGATATAAACAACTATAACTCCGCTTCTATTCGTCGAATGCAAATCTGCGACATAGCAATTGGTAGCTTAAAACACGTCACATCGAACCACCTTGTGCCGATCTGCGACGAACTTGCATAGTTCGTCAAACGTCGATCGTTTCGAGTGGTAGGCAATCCGGCCGTCAATGGTGATTCATGGCCTCACAGATATAAACAACTATAACTCCACTTCTATTCGTCGAATGCAAATCTGCGACGTAGCAATTTGTAGCATAAAACACGGCCCAACGACCCACCTTATACCGATTTGCGACGAACTTGCATAGTTTTGTCAAACGTCGATCGTTTCGAGTGGTAGGGAATCCGGCCGTCAATGGTGATTCATGGCCTCACAGATATAAACAACAATAACTCCGCTTCTATTCGTCGTATGCGAATATGAAACATAGCAATTTGTAGCTAAAAACACGTCACATCGACCCACCTTCTGCCGATCTGCGACGAACTTGCATGGTTTCGTCAAACGTCGATCGTTTCGAATGGTAGGGAATCCGGCCGTCAATGGTGATTCATGGCCTCACAGATATAAACAACAATAACTCCGCTTCTATTCGTCGTATGCGAATCTGCGACATAGCAATTTTTAGCCTAAAACACACCCCAATGAACCACCTTATACCGATCTGCGACGAACTTGCATAGTTTTGTCAAACATTGATCGTTGCGAGTGGAAAGCAATCCGGCCGTCAATGGTGATTCATGGCCTGACAGATATAAACAACTATAACTCCGCTTCTATTCGTCGTATGCAAATCTGCGACATAGCAATTTGTAGCTTAAAACACGTCACATCGACCCACCTTGTGCCGATCTGGGACGAACTTGCATAGTTTCGTCAAACATCGATCGTTTGGAGTGGAAAGCAATCCGGCCGTCAATGGTGATTCATGGCCTCACAGATATAAACAACTATAACTCCGCTTCTATTCGTCGAATGCAAATCTGCGACGTAACAATTTGTAGCATAAAACACGGCCCAACGACCCACTTTATACCGATCTGCGACGAACTTGCATAGTTTTGTCAAACATCGATCGTTTCGAGTGGTAGGCAATCCGGCCGTCAATGGTGATTCATGGCCTCACAGATATAAACAACAATAACTCCGCATCTATTCGTCGTATGCAAATCTGCGACATAGCAATTTGTAGCTTAAAACACGTCACATCGACCCACCTTGTGCCGATCTGGGACGAACTTGCATAGTTTCGTCAAACATCGATCGTTTGGAGTGGAAAGCAATCCGGCCGTCAATGGTGATTCATGGCCTCACAGATATAAACAACTATAACTCCGCTTCTATTCGTCGAATGCAAATCTGCGACATAGCAATTTGTAGCTTAAAACACGTCACATCGACCCACCTTGTGCCGATCAACGACGAACTTGCATGGTTTCGTCAAACGTCGATCGTTTCGAGTGGTAGGGAATCCGGCCGTCAATGGTGATTCATGGCCTCACAGATATAAACAACAATAACTCCGCTTCTATTCGTCGTATGCGAATCTGCGATATAGCAATTTTTAGCTTAAAACACGCCCCAACGAACCACCTTATACAGATCTGCGACGAACTTGCATAGTTTTGTCAAACATCGATCGTTTCGAGTGGAAAGCAATCCGGCCGTCAATGGTGATTCATGGCCTGACAGATATAAACAACTATAACTCCGCTTCTATTCGTCGAATGCAAATCTGCGACATAGCAATTTGTAGCTTAAAACACGTCACATCGACCCACCTTGTGCCGATCTGCGACGAACTTGCATAGTTTCGTCAAACATCGATCGTTTCGAGTGGTAGGCAATCCGGCCGTCAATGGTGATTCATGGCCTCACAGATATAAACAACAATAACTCCGCTTCTATTCGTCGTATGCAAATCTGCGACATAGCAATTTGTAGCTTAAAACACGTCACATCGACCCACCTTCTGCCGATCTGCGACGAACTTGCATGGTTTCGTCAAACGTCGATCGTTTCGAGTGGTAGGGAATCCGGCCGTCAATGGTGACTCATGGCCTCACAGATATAAACAACAATAACTCCGCTTCTATTCGTCGTATGCGAATCTGCGACATAGCAATTTTTAGCCTAAAACACACCCCAATGAACCACCTTATACCGATCTGCGACGAACTTGCTTAGTTTTGTCAAACATTGATCGTTGCGAGTGGAAAGCAATCCGGCCGTCAATGGTGATTCATGGCCTGACAGATATAAACAACTATAACTCCGCTTCTATTCGTCGTATGCAAATCTGCGACATAACAATTTGTAGCTTAAAACACGTCACATCGACACACCTTGTGCCGATCTGGGACGAACTTGCATAGTTTCGTCAAACATCGATCGTTTGGAGTGGAAAGCAATCCGGCCGTCAATGGTGATTCATGGCCTCACAGATATAAACAACAATAACTCCGCTTCTATTCGTCGTATGCGAATCTGCGACCTAGCAATTTGTAGGTTAAAACACGCCCCAATGAACCACCTTATACCGATCTGCGACGAACTTGCATAGTTTCGTCAAACATCGATCGATTCTAATGGAAAGCAATCCGGCCGTCAATGGTGATTCATGGCCAGACAGATATAAACAACTATAACTCCGCTTCTATTCGTCGAATGCAAATCTGCGACGTAACAATTTGTAGCATAAAACACGGCCCAACGACCCACTTTATACCGATCTGCGACGAACTTGCATAGTTTTGTCAAACATCGATCGTTTTGAGTGGAAAGCAATCCGGCCGTCAATGGTGATTCATGGCCTGACAGATATAAACAACTATAACTCCGCTTCTATTCGTCGAATGCAAATCTGCGACATAGCAATTTGTAGCATAAAACACGTCACATCGACCCACCTTGTGCCGATCAGCGACGAACTTGCATGGTTTCGTCAAACGTCGATCGTTTCGAGTGGTAGGGAATCCGGCCGTCAATGGTGACTCATGGCCTCACAGATATAAACAACAATAACTCCGCTTCTATTCGTCGTATGCAAATCTGCGACATAGCAATTTGTAGCTTAAAACACGTCACATCGTCCCACATTGTGCCGATCTGGGACGAACTTGCATAGTTTCGTCAAACATCGATCGTTTGGAGTGGAAAGCAATCCGGCCGTCAATGGTGATTCATGGCCTCACAGATATAAACAACAATAACTCCGCTTCTATACGTCGTATGCAAATCTGCGACATAGCGATTTATAGCATAAAACACGACCCAACGACCCACCATTTACCGATCTGCGACAAACTTGCATAGTTTCGTCAAACATCGATCGTTTCGAGTGGTAGGCAATCCGGCCGTCAATGGTGATTCATGGCCTCACAGATACAAACAATTATAACTCCGCTTCTATACGTCGTATGCGAATCTGCGACATAGCAATTTGTAGCTTAAAACACGCCCCAACGAACCACCTTATACCGATTTGCGACGAACTTGCATAGTTTCGTCAAACATCGATCGTTTCGAGTGGAAAGCAATCCGGCCGTCAATGGTGATTCATGGCCTCACAGATATAAACAACAATAACTCCGCTTCTATTCGTCGTATGCAAATCTGCGACATAGCAATTTGTAGCATAAAACACGCCCCAACGAATCACCTTATACCGATCTGCGACGAACTTGCATAGTTTTGTCAGACATCGATCGTTTCGAGTGGAAAACAATCCGGCCGTCAATGGTGATTCATGGCCTGACAGATATAAACAACTATAACTCCGCTTCTATTCGTCGAATGCAAATCTGCGACATAGCAATTGGTAGCTTAAAACACGTCACATCGAACCACCTTGTGCCGATCTGCGACGAACTTGCATAGTTCGTCAAACGTCGATCGTTTCGAGTGGTAGGCAATCCGGCCGTCAATGGTGATTCATGGCCTCACAGATATAAACAACTATAACTCCGCTTCTATTCGTCGAATGCAAATCTGCGACGTAGCAATTTGTAGCATAAAACACGGCCCAACGACCCACCTTATACCGATTTGCGACGAACTTGCATAGTTTTGTCAAACGTCGATCGTTTCGAGTGGTAGGGAATCCGGCCGTCAATGGTGATTCATGGCCTCACAGATATAAACAACAATAACTCCGCTTCTATTCGTCGTATGCGAATATGAAACATAGCAATTTGTAGCTAAAAACACGTCACATCGACCCACCTTCTGCCGATCTGCGACGAACTTGCATGGTTTCGTCAAACGTCGATCGTTTCGAGTGGTAGGGAATCCGGCCGTCAATGGTGATTCATGGCCTCACAGATATAAACAACAATAACTCCGCTTCTATTCGTCGTATGCGAATCTGCGACATAGCAATTTTTAGCCTAAAACACACCCCAATGAACCACCTTATACCGATCTGCGACGAACTTGCATAGTTTTGTCAAACATTGATCGTTGCGAGTGGAAAGCAATCCGGCCGTCAATGGTGATTCATGGCCTCACAGATATAAACAACAATAACTCCGCTTCTATTCGTCGTATGCAAATCTGCGACATAGCAATTTGTAGCATAAAACACGCCCCAACGAATCACCTTATACCGATCTGCGACGAACTTGCATAGTTTTGTCAGACATCGATCGTTTCGAGTGGTAGGCAATCCGGCCGTCAATGGTGATTCATGGCCTCACAGATATAAACAACAATAACTCCGCTTCTATTCGTCGTATGCAAATCTGCGACATAGCAATTTGTAGCTTAAAACACGTCACATCGACCCACCTTGTGCCGATCTGGGACGAACTTGCATAGTTTCGTCAAACATCGATCGTTTGGAGTGGAAAGCAATCCGGCCGTCAATGGTGATTCATGGCCTCACAGATATAAACAACAATAACTCCGCTTCTATACGTCGTATGCAAATCTGCGACATAGCAATTTGTAGGTTAAAACACGCCCCAATGAACCACCTTATACCGATCTGCGACGAACTTGCATAGTTTCGTCAAACATCGATCGATTCTAGTGGAAAGCAATCCGGCCGTCAATGGTGATTCATGGCCAGACAGATATATACAACTATAACTCCGCTTCTATTCGCCGTATGCAAATCTGCGACGTAGAAATTTGTAGCATAAAACACGTCACATCGAACCACCTTATACCGATCTGCGACGAACATGCATAGTTTTGTCAAACATCGATCGTTTCGAGTGGAAAGCAATCCGGCCGTCAATGGTGATTCATGGCCTCACAGATATAAACAACTATAACTCCGCTTCTATTCGCCGTATGCAAATCTGCGACGTAGCAATTTGTAGCATAAAACACGTCCCATCGAACCACCTTATACCGATCTTCGACGAACTTGCATAGTTTTGTCAAACATCGATCGTTTCGAGTGGAAAGCAATCCGGCCGTCAATGGTGATTCATGGCCTGACAGATATAAACAACTATAACTCCGCTTCTATTCGTCGTATGCACATCTGCGACATAGCAATTTGTAGTTTAAAACACGTCACATCGACCCACCTTGTGCCGATCTGGGACGAACTTGCATAGTTTCGTCAAACATCGATCGTTTGGAGTGGAAAGCAATCCGGCCGTCAATGGTGATTCATGGCCTCACAGATATAAACAACAATAACTCCGCTTCTATACGTCGTATGCAAATCTGCGACATAGCAATTTGTAGGTTAAAACACGCCCCAATGAACCACCTTATACCGATCTGCGACGAACTTGCATAGTTTCGTCAAACATCGATCGATTCTAGTGGAAAGCAATCCGGCCGTCAATGGTGATTCATGGCCTCACAGATATAAACAACAATAACTCCGCTTCTATACGTCGTATGCAAATCTGCGACATAGCAATTTGTAGGTTAAAACACGCCCCAATGAACCACCTTATACCGATCTGCGACGAACTTGCATAGTTTCGTCAAACATCGATCGTTTCGAGTGGTAGGCAATCCGGCCGTCAATGGTGATTCATGGCCTCACAGATATAAACAACAATAACTCCGCTTCTATTCGTCGTATGCGAATCTGCGACATAGCAATTTTTAGCTTAAAACACGCCCCAACGAACCACCTTATACCGATCTGCGACGAACTTGCATAGTTTTGTCAAACATCGATCGTTTCGAGTGGTAGGCAATCCGGCCGTCAATGGTGATTCATGGCCTCACAGATATAAACAACAATAACTCCGCTTCTATTCGTCGTATGCAAATCTGCGACATAGCAATTTGTAGCTTAAAACACGTCACATCGACCCACCTTGTGCCGATCTGGGACGAACTTGCATAGTTTCGTCAAACATCGATCGTTTGGAGTGGTAGGCAATCCGGCCGTCAATGGTGATTCATGGCCTCACAGATATAAACAACAATAACTCCGCTTCTATTCATCGTATGCGAATCTGCGGCATAGCAATTTGTAGCTTAAAACATGGCCCAACGACCCACTTTATACCGATCTGCGACGAACTTGCATAGTTTTGTCAAACATCGATCGTTTCGAGTGGAAAGCAATCCGGCCGTCAATGGTGATTCATGGCCTGACAGATATAAACAACTATAACTCCGCTTCTATTCGTCGTATGCAAATCTGCGACATAGCAATTTGTAGCTTAAAACACGCCTCAACGAACCACCTTATACCGATCTGCGACGAACTTGCATAGTTTTGTCAAACATCGATCGTTTCGAGTGGAAAGCAATCCGGCCGTCAATGGTGATTCATGGACTCACAGATATAAACAACTATAACTCCGCTTCTATTCGCCGTATGCAAATCTGCGACGTAGGAATTTGTAGCATAAAACACGTCACATCGAACCACCTTATACCGATCTGCGACGAACTTGCATAGTTTTGTCAAACATCGATCGTTTCGAGTGGAAAGCAATCCGGCCGTCAATGGTGATTCATGGCCTGACAGATATAAACAACTACAACTCCGCTTCTATTCGTCGAATGCAAATCTGCGACATAGCAATTTGTAGCCTAAAACACGTCACATCGACCCACCTTGTGCCGATCTGCGACGAACTTGCACAGTTTCGCCAAACATCGATCGTTTCGAGTGGTAGGCAATCCGGCCGTCAATGGTGATTCATGGCCTCACAGATATAAACAACAATAACTCCGCTTCTATTCGTCGTATGCAAATCTGCGACATAGCAATTTGTAGCTTAAAACACGTCACATCGACCCACCTTGTGCCGATCTGGGACGAACTTGCATAGTTACGGCAAACATCGATCGTTCCGAGTGGAAAGCAATCCGGCCGTCAATGGTGATTCATGGCCTCACATATATAAACAACAATAACTCCGCTTCTATTCGTCGTATGCAAATCTGCGACATAGCAATTTGTAGCATAAAACACGACCCAACGACCCACCTTTTACCGATCTCCGACGAACTTGCATAGTTTTGTCAAACATCGATCGTTTCGAGTGCAAAGCAATCCGGCCGTCAATGGTGATTCATGGCCTCACAGATATAAACAACAATAACTCCACTTCTATACGTCGTATGCAAATCTGCGACATAGCAATTTGTAGCATAAAACACGGCCCAACGACCCACCTTATACCGATCTGCAACGAACTTGATTGGTTTCGTCAAACGTCGATCGTTTCGAGTGGTAGGCAATCCGGCCGTCAATGGTGATTCATGGCCTCACAGATATAAACAACAATAACTCCGCTTCTATTCATCGTATGCGAATCTGCGGCATAGCAATTTGTAGCTTAAAACATGGCCCAACGACCCACTTTATACCGATCTGCGACGAACTTGCATAGTTTCGTCAAACATCGATCGTTTCGAGTGGTAGGCAATCCGGCCGTCAATGGTGATTCATGGCCTCACAGATATAAACAACAATAACACCGCGTCTATTCGACGTATGCAAATCTGCGACGTAGCAATTTGTAGCTTAAAACACGTCACATCGACCCACCTTGTGCCGATCAGCGACGAACTTGCATGGTTTCGTCAAACGTCGATCGTTTCGAGTGGTAGGGAATCCGGCCGTCAATGGTGATTCATGGCCTCACAGATATAAACAACAATAACTCCGCTTCTATTCGTCGTATGCGAATCTGCGACATAGCAATTTTTAGCTTAAAACACGCCCCAACGAACCACCTTATACCGATCTGCGACGAACTTGCATAGTTTCGTCAAACATCGATCGATTCTAGTGGAAAGCAATCCGGCCGTCAATGGTGATTCATGGCCAGACAGATATAAACAACTATAACTCCGCTTCTATTCGTCGAATGCAAATCTGCGACGTAGCAATTTGTAGCATAAAACACGGCCCAACGACCCACCTTATACCGATCTGCGACGAACTTGCATAGTTTTGTCAAACATCGATCGTTTCGAGTGGAAAGCAATCCGGCCGTCAATGGTGATTCATGGCCTGACAGATATAAACAACTATAACTCCGCTTCTATTCGTCGTATGCAAATCTGCGACATAGCAATTTGTAGCTTAAAACACGTCACATCGACCCACCTTGTGCCGATCTGGGACGAACTTGCATAGTTTCGTCAAACATCGATCGTTTGGAGTGGAAAGCAATCCGGCCGTCAATGGTGATTCATGGCCTCACAGATATAAACAACAATAACTCCGCTTCTATACGTCGTATGCAAATCTGCGACATAGCAATTTGTAGCATAAAACACGACCCGACGACCCACCATTTCCGATCTGCGACGAACTTGCATAGGTTTGTCAAACACCGATCGTTTCGAGTGGAAAGCAATCCGGCCGTCAATGGTGATTCATGGCCTGACAGATATAAACAACTATAACTCCGCTTCTATTCGTCGAATGCAAATCTGCGACATAGCAATTTGTAGCTTAAAACACGTCACATCGAACCACCTTGTGCCGATCTGCGACGAACTTGCATAGTTTCGTCAAACGTCGATCGTTTCGAGTGGTAGGCAATCCGGCCGTCAATGGAGATTCATGGCCTCACAGATATAAGCAACTATAACTCCGCTTCTATTCGCCGTATGCAAATCTGCGACGTAGCAGTTTGTAGCATAAAACACGGCCCAACCACCCACCTTATACCGATCTGCGACGAACTTGCATAGTTTTGTCAAACATCGATCGTTTCGAGTGGAAAGCAATCCGGCCGTCAATGGTGATTCATGGCCTCACAGATGTAAACAACTATAACTCCGCTTCTATTCGTCGTATGCGAATCTGCGACCTAGCAATTTGTAGGTTAAAACACGCCCCAATAAACCACCATATACCGATCTGCGACGAACTTGCATAGTTTCGTCAAACATCGATCGTTTCGAGTGGTAGGCAATCCGGCCGTCAATGGTGATTCATGGCCTCACAGATATAAACAACAATAACTCCGCTTCTATTCGTCGTATGCGAATCTGCGACATAGCAATTTTTAGCCTAAAACACACCCCAATGAACCATCTTATACCGATCTGCGACGAACTTGCATAGTTTTGTCAAACATCGATCGTTTCGAGTGGAAAGCAATCCGGCCGTCAATGGTGATTCATGGCCTGACAGATATAAACAACTATAACTCCGCTTCTATTCGTCGTATGCAAATCTGCGACATAGCAATTTGTAGCTTAAAACATGTCACATCGACCCACCTTGTGCCGATCTGGGACGAACTTGCATAGTTTCGTCAAACATCGATCGTTTGGAGTGGAAAGCAATCCGGCCGTCAATGGTGATTCATGGCCTCACAGATATAAACAACAATAACTCCGCTTCTATACGTCGTATGCAAATCTGCGACATAGCAATTTGTAGCATAAAACACGACCCAACGACCCACCATTTACCGATCTGCGACGAACTTGCATAGTTTTGTCAAACATCGATCGTTTCGAGTGGAAAGCAATCCGGCCGTCAATGGTGATTCATGGCCTGACAGATATAAACAACTATAACTCCGCTTCTATTCGTCGTATGCGAATCTGCGACCTAGCAATTTGTAGGTTAAAACACGCCCCAATGAACCACCTTATACCGATCTGCGACAAACTTGCATAGTTTCGTCAAACATCGATCGATTCTAGTGGAAAGCAATCCGGCCGTCAATGGTGATTCATGGCCAGACAGATATAAACAACTATAACTCCGCTTCTATTCGTCGAATGCAAATCTGCGACGTAACAATTTGTAGCATAAAAGACGGCCCAACGACCCACTTTATACCGATCTGCGACGAACTTGCATAGTTTTGTCAAACATCGATCGTTTTGAGTGGAAAGCAATCCGGCCGTCAATGGTGATTCATGGCCTGACAGATATAAACAACTATAACTCCGCTTCTATTCTTCGAATGCAAATCTGCGACATAGCAATTTGTAGCTTAAAACACGTCACATCGACCCACCTTGTGCCGATCAGCGACGAACTTGCATGGTTTCGACAAACGTCGATCGTTTCGAGTGGTAGGGAATCCGGCCGTCAATGGTGATTCATGGCCTCAAAGATATAAACAACAATAACTCCGCTTCTATTCGTCGTATGCAAATCTGCGACATAGTAATTTGTAGCTTAAAACACGTCACATCGACCCACATTGTGCCGATCTGGGACGAACTTGCATAGTTTCGTCAAACATCGATCGTTTGGAGTGGAAAGCAATCCGGCCGTCAATGGTGATTCATGGCCTCACAGATATAAACAACAATAACTCCGCTTCTATACGTCGTATGCAAATCTGCGACATAGCGTTTTATAGCATAAAACACGACCCAACGACCCACCATTTACCGATCTGCGACAAACTTGCATAGTTTCGTCAAACATCGATCGTTTCGAGTGGTAGGCAATCCGGCCGTCAATGGTGATTCATGGCCTCACAGATACAAACAATTATAACTCCGCTTCTATACGTCGTATGCTAATCTGCGACATAGCAATTTGTAGCTTAAAACACGCCCCAACGAACCACCTTATACCGATTTGCGACGAACTTGCATAGTTTCGTCAAACATCGATCGTTTCGAGTGGAAAGCAATCCGGCCGTCAATGGTGATTCATGGCCTCACAGATATAAACAACAATAACTCCGCTTCTATTCGTCGTATGCGAATCTGCGACATAGCAATTTTTAGCCTAAAACACGCCCCAATGAACCACCTTATACCGATCTGCGACGAACTTGCATAGTTTTGTCAAACATCGATCGTTTCGAGTGGAAAGCAATCCGGCCGTCAATGGTGATTCATGGCCTGACAGATATAAACAACTATAACTCCGCTTCTATTCGTCGAATGCAAATCTGCGACATAGCAATTTGTAGCTTAAAACACGTCACATCGACCCACCTTGTGCCGATCAGCGACGAACTTGCATGGTTTCGTCAAACGTCGATCGTTTCGAGTGGTAGGGAATCCGGCCGTCAATGGTGATTCATGGCCTCACAGATATAAACAACAATAACTCCGCTTCTATTCGTCGTATGCGAATCTGCGATATAGCAATTTTTAGCTTAAAACACGCCCCAACGAACCACCTTATACAGATCTGCGACGAACTTGCATAGTTTTGTCAAACATCGATCGTTTCGAGTGGAAAGCAATCCGGCCGTCAATGGTGATTCATGGCCAGACAGATATAAACAACTATAACTCCGCTTCTATTCGTCGAATGCAAATCTGCGACATAGCAATTTGTAGCTTAAAACACGTCACATCGACCCACCTTGTGCCGATCTGCGACGAACTTGCATAGTTTCGTCAAACATCGATCGTTTCGAGTGGTAGGCAATCCGGCCGTCAATGGTGATTCATGGCCTCACAGATATAAACAACAATAACTCCGCTTCTATTCGTCGTATGCAAATCTGCGACATAGCAATTTGTAGCTTAAAACACGTCACATCGACCCACCTTCTGCCGATCTGCGACGAACTTGCATGGTTTCGTCAAACGTCGATCGTTTCGAGTGGTAGGGAATCCGGCCGTCAATGGTGATTCATGGCCTCACAGATATAAACAACAATAACTCCGCTTCTATTCGTCGTATGCGAATCTGCGACATAGCAATTTTTAGCCTAAAACACACCCCAATGAACCACCTTATACCGATCTGCGACGAACTTGCATAGTTTTGTCAAACATTGATCGTTGCGAGTGGAAAGCAATCCGGCCGTCAATGGTGATTCATGGCCTGACAGATATAAACAACTATAACTCCGCTTCTATTCGTCGTATGCAAATCTGCGACATAACAATTTGTAGCTTAAAACACGTCACATCGACACACCTTGTGCCGATCTGGGACGAACTTGCATAGTTTCGTCAAACATCGATCGTTTGGAGTGGAAAGCAATCCGGCCGTCAATGGTGATTCATGGCCTCACAGATATAAACAACAATAACTCCGCTTCTATTCGTCGTATGCGAATCTGCGACCTAGCAATTTGTAGGTTAAAACACGCCCCAATGAACCACCTTATACCGATCTGCGACGAACTTGCATAGTTTCGTCAAACATCGATCGATTCTAATGGAAAGCAATCCGGCCGTCAATGGTGATTCATGGCCAGACAGATATAAACAACTATAACTCCGCTTCTATTCGTCGAATGCAAATCTGCGACGTAACAATTTGTAGCATAAAACACGGCCCAACGACCCACTTTATACCGATCTGCGACGAACTTGCATAGTTTTGTCAAACATCGATCGTTTTGAGTGGAAAGCAATCCGGCCGTCAATGGTGATTCATGGCCTGACAGATATAAACAACTATAACTCCGCTTCTATTCGTCGAATGCAAATCTGCGACATAGCAATTTGTAGCATAAAACACGTCACATCGACCCACCTTGTGCCGATCAGCGACGAACTTGCATGGTTTCGTCAAACGTCGATCGTTTCGAGTGGTAGGGAATCCGGCCGTCAATGGTGGCTCATGGCCTCACAGATATAAACAACAATAACTCCGCTTCTATTCGTCGTATGCAAATCTGCGACATAGCAATTTGTAGCTTAAAACACGTCACATCGACCCACCTTCTGCCGATCTGCGACGAACTTGCATGGTTTCGTCAAACGTCGATCGTTTCGAGTGGTAGGGAATCCGGCCGTCAATGGTGATTCATGGCCTCACAGATATAAACAACAATAACTCCGCTTCTATTCGTCGTATGCGAATCTGCGACATAGCAATTTTTAGCCTAAAACACACCCCAATGAACCACCTTATACCGATCTGCGACGAACTTGCATAGTTTTGTCAAACATTGATCGTTGCGAGTGGAAAGCAATCCGGCCGTCAATGGTGATTCATGGCCTGACAGATATAAACAACTATAACTCCGCTTCTATTCGTCGTATGCAAATCTGCGACATAACAATTTGTAGCTTAAAACACGTCACATCGACACACCTTGTGCCGATCTGGGACGAACTTGCATAGTTTCGTCAAACATCGATCGTTTGGAGTGGAAAGCAATCCGGCCGTCAATGGTGATTCATGGCCTCACAGATATAAACAACAATAACTCCGCTTCTATTCGTCGTATGCGAATCTGCGACCTAGCAATTTGTAGGTTAAAACACGCCCCAATGAACCACCTTATACCGATCTGCGACGAACTTGCATAGTTTCGTCAAACATCGATCGATTCTAATGGAAAGCAATCCGGCCGTCAATGGTGATTCATGGCCAGACAGATATAAACAACTATAACTCCGCTTCTATTCGTCGAATGCAAATCTGCGACGTAACAATTTGTAGCATAAAACACGGCCCAACGACCCACTTTATACCGATCTGCGACGAACTTGCATAGTTTTGTCAAACATCGATCGTTTTGAGTGGAAAGCAATCCGGCCGTCAATGGTGATTCATGGCCTGACAGATATAAACAACTATAACTCCGCTTCTATTCGTCGAATGCAAATCTGCGACATAGCAATTTGTAGCATAAAACACGTCACATCGACCCACCTTGTGCCGATCAGCGACGAACTTGCATGGTTTCGTCAAACGTCGATCGTTTCGAGTGGTAGGGAATCCGGCCGTCAATGGTGATTCATGGCCTCACAGATATAAACAACAATAACTCCGCTTCTATTCGTCGTATGCAAATCTGCGACATAGCAATTTGTAGCTTAAAACACGTCACATCGACCCACATTGTGCCGATCTGGGACGAACTTGCATAGTTTCGTCAAACATCGATCGTTTGGAGTGGAAAGCAATCCGGCCGTCAATGGTGATTCATGGCCTCACAGATATAAACAACAATAACTCCGCTTCTATACGTCGTATGCAAATCTGCGACATAGCGATTTATAGCATAAAACACGACCCAACGACCCACCATTTACCGATCTGCGACAAACTTGCATAGTTTCGTCAAACATCGATCGTTTCGAGTGGTATGCAATCCGGCCGTCAATGGTGATTCATGGCCTCACAGATACAAACAATTATAACTCCGCTTCTATACGTCGTATGCGAATCTGCGACATAGCAATTTGTAGCTTAAAACACGCCCCAACGAACCACCTTATACCGATTTGCGACGAACTTGCATAGTTTCGTCAAACATCGATCGTTTCGAGTGGAAAGCAATCCGGCCGTCAATGGTGATTCATGGCCTCACAGATATAAACAACAATAACTCCGCTTCTATTCGTCGTATGCAAATCTGCGACATAGCAATTTGTAGCATAAAACACGCCCCAACGAATCACCTTATACCGATCTGCGACGAACTTGCATAGTTTTGTCAGACATCGATCGTTTCGAGTGGAAAACAATCCGGCCGTCAATGGTGATTCATGGCCTGACAGATATAAACAACTATAACTCCGCTTCTATTCGTCGAATGCAAATCTGCGACATAGCAATTGGTAGCTTAAAACACGTCACATCGAACCACCTTGTGCCGATCTGCGACGAACTTGCATAGTTCGTCAAACGTCGATCGTTTCGAGTGGTAGGCAATCCGGCCGTCAATGGTGATTCATGGCCTCACAGATATAAACAACTATAACTCCACTTCTATTCGTCGAATGCAAATCTGCGACGTAGCAATTTGTAGCATAAAACACGGCCCAACGACCCACCTTATACCGATTTGCGACGAACTTGCATAGTTTTGTCAAACGTCGATCGTTTCGAGTGGTAGGGAATCCGGCCGTCAATGGTGATTCATGGCCTCACAGATATAAACAACAATAACTCCGCTTCTATTCGTCGTATGCGAATATGAAACATAGCAATTTGTAGCTAAAAACACGTCACATCGACCCACCTTCTGCCGATCTGCGACGAACTTGCATGGTTTCGTCAAACGTCGATCGTTTCGAATGGTAGGGAATCCGGCCGTCAATGGTGATTCATGGCCTCACAGATATAAACAACAATAACTCCGCTTCTATTCGTCGTATGCGAATCTGCGACATAGCAATTTTTAGCCTAAAACACACCCCAATGAACCACCTTATACCGATCTGCGACGAACTTGCATAGTTTTGTCAAACATTGATCGTTGCGAGTGGAAAGCAATCCGGCCGTCAATGGTGATTCATGGCCTGACAGATATAAACAACTATAACTCCGCTTCTATTCGTCGTATGCAAATCTGCGACATAGCAATTTGTAGCTTAAAACACGTCACATCGACCCACCTTGTGCCGATCTGGGACGAACTTGCATAGTTTCGTCAAACATCGATCGTTTGGAGTGGAAAGCAATCCGGCCGTCAATGGTGATTCATGGCCTCACAGATATAAACAACTATAACTCCGCTTCTATTCGTCGAATGCAAATCTGCGACGTAACAATTTGTAGCATAAAACACGGCCCAACGACCCACTTTATACCGATCTGCGACGAACTTGCATAGTTTTGTCAAACATCGATCGTTTCGAGTGGTAGGCAATCCGGCCGTCAATGGTGATTCATGGCCTCACAGATATAAACAACAATAACTCCGCATCTATTCGTCGTATGCAAATCTGCGACATAGCAATTTGTAGCTTAAAACACGTCACATCGACCCACCTTGTGCCGATCTGGGACGAACTTGCATAGTTTCGTCAAACATCGATCGTTTGGAGTGGAAAGCAATCCGGCCGTCAATGGTGATTCATGGCCTCACAGATATAAACAACTATAACTCCGCTTCTATTCGTCGAATGCAAATCTGCGACATAGCAATTTGTAGCTTAAAACACGTCACATCGACCCACCTTGTGCCGATCAACGACGAACTTGCATGGTTTCGTCAAACGTCGATCGTTTCGAGTGGTAGGGAATCCGGCCGTCAATGGTGATTCATGGCCTCACAGATATAAACAACAATAACTCCGCTTCTATTCGTCGTATGCGAATCTGCGATATAGCAATTTTTAGCTTAAAACACGCCCCAACGAACCACCTTATACAGATCTGCGACGAACTTGCATAGTTTTGTCAAACATCGATCGTTTCGAGTGGAAAGCAATCCGGCCGTCAATGGTGATTCATGGCCTGACAGATATAAACAACTATAACTCCGCTTCTATTCGTCGAATGCAAATCTGCGACATAGCAATTTGTAGCTTAAAACACGTCACATCGACCCACCTTGTGCCGATCTGCGACGAACTTGCATAGTTTCGTCAAACATCGATCGTTTCGAGTGGTAGGCAATCCGGCCGTCAATGGTGATTCATGGCCTCACAGATATAAACAACAATAACTCCGCTTCTATTCGTCGTATGCAAATCTGCGACATAGCAATTTGTAGCTTAAAACACGTCACATCGACCCACCTTCTGCCGATCTGCGACGAACTTGCATGGTTTCGTCAAACGTCGATCGTTTCGAGTGGTAGGGAATCCGGCCGTCAATGGTGACTCATGGCCTCACAGATATAAACAACAATAACTCCGCTTCTATTCGTCGTATGCGAATCTGCGACATAGCAATTTTTAGCCTAAAACACACCCCAATGAACCACCTTATACCGATCTGCGACGAACTTGCTTAGTTTTGTCAAACATTGATCGTTGCGAGTGGAAAGCAATCCGGCCGTCAATGGTGATTCATGGCCTGACAGATATAAACAACTATAACTCCGCTTCTATTCGTCGTATGCAAATCTGCGACATAACAATTTGTAGCTTAAAACACGTCACATCGACACACCTTGTGCCGATCTGGGACGAACTTGCATAGTTTCGTCAAACATCGATCGTTTGGAGTGGAAAGCAATCCGGCCGTCAATGGTGATTCATGGCCTCACAGATATAAACAACAATAACTCCGCTTCTATTCGTCGTATGCGAATCTGCGACCTAGCAATTTGTAGGTTAAAACACGCCCCAATGAACCACCTTATACCGATCTGCGACGAACTTGCATAGTTTCGTCAAACATCGATCGATTCTAATGGAAAGCAATCCGGCCGTCAATGGTGATTCATGGCCAGACAGATATAAACAACTATAACTCCGCTTCTATTCGTCGAATGCAAATCTGCGACGTAACAATTTGTAGCATAAAACACGTCCCAACGACCCACTTTATACCGATCTGCGACGAACTTGCATAGTTTTGTCAAACATCGATCGTTTTGAGTGGAAAGCAATCCGGCCGTCAATGGTGATTCATGGCCTGACAGATATAAACAACTATAACTCCGCTTCTATTCGTCGAATGCAAATCTGCGACATAGCAATTTGTAGCATAAAACACGTCACATCGACCCACCTTGTGCCGATCAGCGACGAACTTGCATGGTTTCGTCAAACGTCGATCGTTTCGAGTGGTAGGGAATCCGGCCGTCAATGGTGACTCATGGCCTCACAGATATAAACAACAATAACTCCGCTTCTATTCGTCGTATGCAAATCTGCGACATAGCAATTTGTAGCTTAAAACACGTCACATCGTCCCACATTGTGCCGATCTGGGACGAACTTGCATAGTTTCGTCAAACATCGATCGTTTGGAGTGGAAAGCAATCCGGCCGTCAATGGTGATTCATGGCCTCACAGATATAAACAACAATAACTCCGCTTCTATACGTCGTATGCAAATCTGCGACATAGCGATTTATAGCATAAAACACGACCCAACGACCCACCATTTACCGATCTGCGACAAACTTGCATAGTTTCGTCAAACATCGATCGTTTCGAGTGGTAGGCAATCCGGCCGTCAATGGTGATTCATGGCCTCACAGATACAAACAATTATAACTCCGCTTCTATACGTCGTATGCGAATCTGCGACATAGCAATTTGTAGCTTAAAACACGCCCCAACGAACCACCTTATACCGATTTGCGACGAACTTGCATAGTTTCGTCAAACATCGATCGTTTCGAGTGGAAAGCAATCCGGCCGTCAATGGTGATTCATGGCCTCACAGATATAAACAACAATAACTCCGCTTCTATTCGTCGTATGCAAATCTGCGACATAGCAATTTGTAGCATAAAACACGCCCCAACGAATCACCTTATACCGATCTGCGACGAACTTGCATAGTTTTGTCAGACATCGATCGTTTCGAGTGGAAAACAATCCGGCCGTCAATGGTGATTCATGGCCTGACAGATATAAACAACTATAACTCCGCTTCTATTCGTCGAATGCAAATCTGCGACATAGCAATTGGTAGCTTAAAACACGTCACATCGAACCACCTTGTGCCGATCTGCGACGAACTTGCATAGTTCGTCAAACGTCGATCGTTTCGAGTGGTAGGCAATCCGGCCGTCAATGGTGATTCATGGCCTCACAGATATAAACAACTATAACTCCGCTTCTATTCGTCGAATGCAAATCTGCGACGTAGCAATTTGTAGCATAAAACACGGCCCAACGACCCACCTTATACCGATTTGCGACGAACTTGCATAGTTTTGTCAAACGTCGATCGTTTCGAGTGGTAGGGAATCCGGCCGTCAATGGTGATTCATGGCCTCACAGATATAAACAACAATAACTCCGCTTCTATTCGTCGTATGCGAATATGAAACATAGCAATTTGTAGCTAAAAACACGTCACATCGACCCACCTTCTGCCGATCTGCGACGAACTTGCATGGTTTCGTCAAACGTCGATCGTTTCGAGTGGTAGGGAATCCGGCCGTCAATGGTGATTCATGGCCTCACAGATATAAACAACAATAACTCCGCTTCTATTCGTCGTATGCGAATCTGCGACATAGCAATTTTTAGCCTAAAACACACCCCAATGAACCACCTTATACCGATCTGCGACGAACTTGCATAGTTTTGTCAAACATTGATCGTTGCGAGTGGAAAGCAATCCGGCCGTCAATGGTGATTCATGGCCTGACAGATATAAACAACTATAACTCCGCTTCTATTCGTCGTATGCAAATCTGCGACATAGCAATTTGTAGCTTAAAACACGTCACATCGACCCACCTTGTGCCGATCTGGGACGAACTTGCATAGTTTCGTCAAACATCGATCGTTTGGAGTGGAAAGCAATCCGGCCGTCAATGGTGATTCATGGCCTCACAGATATAAACAACTATAACTCCGCTTCTATTCGTCGAATGCAAATCTGCGACGTAACAATTTGTAGCATAAAACACGGCCCAACGACCCACTTTATACCGATCTGCGACGAACTTGCATAGTTTTGTCAAACATCGATCGTTTCGAGTGGTAGGCAATCCGGCCGTCAATGGTGATTCATGGCCTCACAGATATAAACAACAATAACTCCGCATCTATTCGTCGTATGCAAATCTGCGACATAGCAATTTGTAGCTTAAAACACGTCACATCGACCCACCTTGTGCCGATCTGGGACGAACTTGCATAGTTTCGTCAAACATCGATCGTTTGGAGTGGAAAGCAATCCGGCCGTCAATGGTGATTCATGGCCTCACAGATATAAACAACAATAACTCCGCTTCTATACGTCGTATGCAAATCTGCGACATAGCAATTTGTAGGTTAAAACACGCCCCACTGAACCACCTTATACCGATCTGCGACGAACTTGCATAGTTTCGTCAAACATCGATCGATTCTAGTGGAAAGCAATCCGGCCGTCAATGGTGATTCATGGCCAGACAGATATAAACAACTATAACTCCGCTTCTATTCGCCGTATGCAAATCTGCGACGTAGAAATTTGTAGCATAAAACACGTCACATCGAACCACCTTATACCGATCTGCGACGAACATGCATAGTTTTGTCAAACATCGATCGTTTCGAGTGGAAAGCAATCCGGCCGTCAATGGTGATTCATGGCCTCACAGATATAAACAACTATAACTCCGCTTCTATTCGCCGTATGCAAATCTGCGACGTAGCAATTTGTAGCATAAAACACGTCCCATCGAACCACCTTATACCGATCTTCGACGAACTTGCATAGTTTTGTCAAACATCGATCGTTTCGAGTGGAAAGCAATCCGGCCGTCAATGGTGATTCATGGCCTGACAGATATAAACAACTATAACTCCGCTTCTATTCGTCGTATGCACATCTGCGACATAGCAATTTGTAGCTTAAAACACGTCACATCGACCCACCTTGTGCCGATCTGGGACGAACTTGCATAGTTTCGTCAAACATCGATCGTTTGGAGTGGAAAGCAATCCGGCCGTCAATGGTGATTCATGGCCTCACAGATATAAACAACAATAACTCCGCTTCTATACGTCGTATGCAAATCTGCGACATAGCAATTTGTAGGTTAAAACACGCCCCAATGAACCACCTTATACCGATCTGCGACGAACTTGCATAGTTTCGTCAAACATCGATCCATTCTAGTGGAAAGCAATCCGGCCGTCAATGGTGATTCATGGCCTCACAGATATAAACAACAATAACTCCGCTTCTATACGTCGTATGCAAATCTGCGACATAGCAATTTGTAGGTTAAAACACGCCCCAATGAATCACCTTATACCGATCTGCGACGAACTTGCATAGTTTCGGCAAACATCGATCGTTTCGAGTGGTAGGCAATCCGGCCGTCAATGGTGATTCATGGCCTCACAGATATAAACAACAATAACTCCGCTTCTATTCGTCGTATGCGAATCTGCGACATAGCAATTTTTAGCTTAAAACACGCCCCAACGAACCACCTTATACCGATCTGCGACGAACTTGCATAGTTTTGTCAAACATCGATCGTTTCGAGTGGTAGGCAATCCGGCCGTCAATGGAGATTCATGGCCTCACAGATATAAACAACTATAACTCCGCTTCTATTCGCCGTATGCAAATCTGCGACGTAGCAATTTGTAGCATAAAACACGGCCCAACCACCCACCTTATACCGATCTGCGACGAACTTGCATAGTTTTGTCAAACATCGATCGTTTCGAGTGGAAAGCAATCCGGCCGTCAATGGTGATTCATGGCCTCACAGATGTAAACAACTATAGCTCCGCTTCTATTCGTCGAATGCAAATCTGCGACGTAGCAATTTGTAGCATAAAACACGGCCCAACGACCCACCTTATACCGATCTGCGACGAACTTGCATAGTTTTGTCAAACATCGATCGTTTCGAGTGGAAAGCAATCCGGCCGTCAATGGTGATTCATGGCCTGACAGACATAAACAACTATAACTCCGCTTCTATTCGTCGTATGCAAATCTGCGACATAGCAATTTGTAGCTTAAAACACGCCTCAACGAACCACCTTATACCGATCTGCGACGAACTTGCATAGTTTTGTCAAACATCGATCGTTTCGAGTGGAAAGCAATCCGGCCGTCAATGGTGATTCATGGACTCACAGATATAAACAACTATAACTCCGCTTCTATTCGCCGTATGCAAATCTGCGACGTAGGAATTTGTAGCATAAAACACGTCACATCGAACCACCTTATACCGATCTGCGACGAACTTGCATAGTTTCGTCAAACATCGATCGTTTCGAGTGGAAAGCAATCCGGCCGTCAATGGTGATTCATGGCCTCACAGATATAAACAACAATAACTCCGCTTCTATTCGTCGTATGCAAATCTGCGACATAGCAATTTGTAGCATAAAACACGCCCCAACGAATCACCTTATACCGATCTGCGACGAACTTGCATAGTTTTGTCAGACATCGATCGTTTCGAGTGGAAAACAATCCGGCCGTCAATGGTGATTCATGGCCTGACAGATATAAACAACTATAACTCCGCTTCTATTCGTCGAATGCAAATCTGCGACATAGCAATTGGTAGCTTAAAACACGTCACATCGAACCACCTTGTGCCGATCTGCGACGAACTTGCATAGTTCGTCAAACGTCGATCGTTTCGAGTGGTAGGCAATCCGGCCGTCAATGGTGATTCATGGCCTCACAGATATAAACAACTATAACTCCGCTTCTATTCGTCGAATGCAAATCTGCGACGTAGCAATTTGTAGCATAAAACACGGCCCAACGACCCACCTTATACCGATTTGCGACGAACTTGCATAGTTTTGTCAAACGTCGATCGTTTCGAGTGGTAGGGAATCCGGCCGTCAATGGTGATTCATGGCCTCACAGATATAAACAACAATAACTCCGCTTCTATTCGTCGTATGCGAATATGAAACATAGCAATTTGTAGCTAAAAACACGTCACATCGACCCACCTTCTGCCGATCTGCGACGAACTTGCATGGTTTCGTCAAACGTCGATCGTTTCGAGTGGTAGGGAATCCGGCCGTCAATGGTGATTCATGGCCTCACAGATATAAACAACAATAACTCCGCTTCTATTCGTCGTATGCGAATCTGCGACATAGCAATTTTTAGCCTAAAACACACCCCAATGAACCACCTTATACCGATCTGCGACGAACTTGCATAGTTTTGTCAAACATTGATCGTTGCGAGTGGAAAGCAATCCGGCCGTCAATGGTGATTCATGGCCTGACAGATATAAACAACTATAACTCCGCTTCTATTCGTCGTATGCAAATCTGCGACATAGCAATTTGTAGCTTAAAACACGTCACATCGACCCACCTTGTGCCGATCTGGGACGAACTTGCATAGTTTCGTCAAACATCGATCGTTTGGAGTGGAAAGCAATCCGGCCGTCAATGGTGATTCATGGCCTCACAGATATAAACAACTATAACTCCGCTTCTATTCGTCGAATGCAAATCTGCGACGTAACAATTTGTAGCATAAAACACGGCCCAACGACCCACTTTATACCGATCTGCGACGAACTTGCATAGTTTTGTCAAACATCGATCGTTTCGAGTGGTAGGCAATCCGGCTGTCAATGGTGATTCATGGCCTCACAGATATAAACAACAATAACTCCGCATCTATTCGTCGTATGCAAATCTGCGACATAGCAATTTGTAGCTTAAAACACGTCACATCGACCCACCGTGTGCCGATCTGGGACGAACTTGCATAGTTTCGTCAAACATCGATCGTTTGGAGTGGAAAGCAATCCGGCCGTCAATGGTGATTCATGGCCTCACAGATATAAACAACAATAACTCCGCTTCTATACGTCGTATGCAAATCTGCGACATAGCAATTTGTAGGTTAAAACACGCCCCACTGAACCACCTTATACCGATCTGCGACGAACTTGCATAGTTTCGTCAAACATCGATCGATTCTAGTGGAAAGCAATCCGGCCGTCAATGGTGATTCATGGCCAGACAGATATAAACAACTATAACTCCGCTTCTATTCGCCGTATGCAAATCTGCGACGTAGAAATTTGTAGCATAAAACACGTCACATCGAACCACCTTATACCGATCTGCGACGAACATGCATAGTTTTGTCAAACATCGATCGTTTCGAGTGGAAAGCAATCCGGCCGTCAATGGTGATTCATGGCCTCACAGATATAAACAACTATAACTCCGCTTCTATTCGCCGTATGCAAATCTGCGACGTAGCAATTTGTAGCATAAAACACGTCCCATCGAACCACCTTATACCGATCTTCGACGAACTTGCATAGTTTTGTCAAACATCGATCGTTTCGAGTGGAAAGCAATCCGGCCGTCAATGGTGATTCATGGCCTGACAGATATAAACAACAATAACTCCGCTTCTATTCGTCGTATGCACATCTGCGACATAGCAATTTGTAGCTTAAAACACGTCACATCGACCCACCTTGTGCCGATCTGGGACGAACTTGCATAGTTTCGTCAAACATCGATCGTTTGGAGTGGAAAGCAATCCGGCCGTCAATGGTGATTCATGGCCTCACAGATATAAACAACAATAACTCCGCTTCTATACGTCGTATGCAAATCTGCGACATAGCAATTTGTAGGTTAAAACACGCCCCAATGAACCACCTTATACCGATCTGCGACGAACTTGCATAGTTTCGTCAAACATCGATCCATTCTAGTGGAAAGCAATCCGGCCGTCAATGGTGATTCATGGCCTCACAGATATAAACAACAATAACTCCGCTTCTATACGTCGTATGCAAATCTGCGACATAGCAATTTGTAGGTTAAAACACGCCCCAATGAATCACCTTATACCGATCTGCGACGAACTTGCATAGTTTCGGCAAACATCGATCGTTTCGAGTGGTAGGCAATCCGGCCGTCAATGGTGATTCATGGCCTCACAGATATAAACAACAATAACTCCGCTTCTATTCGTCGTATGCGAATCTGCGACATAGCAATTTTTAGCTTAAAACACGCCCCAACGAACCACCTTATACCGATCTGCGACGAACTTGCATAGTTTTGTCAAACATCGATCGTTTCGAGTGGTAGGCAATCCGGCCGTCAATGGAGATTCATGGCCTCACAGATATAAACAACTATAACTCCGCTTCTATTCGCCGTATGCAAATCTGCGACGTAGCAATTTGTAGCATAAAACACGGCCCAACCACCCACCTTATACCGATCTGCGACGAACTTGCATAGTTTTGTCAAACATCGATCGTTTCGAGTGGAAAGCAATCCGGCCGTCAATGGTGATTCATGGCCTCACAGATGTAAACAACTATAGCTCCGCTTCTATTCGTCGAATGCAAATCTGCGACGTAGCAATTTGTAGCATAAAACACGGCCCAACGACCCACCTTATACCGATCTGCGACGAACTTGCATAGTTTTGTCAAACATCGATCGTTTCGAGTGGAAAGCAATCCGGCCGTCAATGGTGATTCATGGCCTGACAGACATAAACAACTATAACTCCGCTTCTATTCGTCGTATGCAAATCTGCGACATAGCAATTTGTAGCTTAAAACACGCCTCAACGAACCACCTTATACCGATCTGCGACGAACTTGCATAGTTTTGTCAAACATCGATCGTTTCGAGTGGAAAGCAATCCGGCCGTCAATGGTGATTCATGGACTCACAGATATAAACAACTATAACTCCGCTTCTATTCGCCGTATGCAAATCTGCGACGTAGGAATTTGTAGCATAAAACACGTCACATCGAACCACCTTATACCGATCTGCGACGAACTTGCATAGTTTTGTCAAACATCGATCGTTTCGAGTGGAAAGCAATCCGGCCGTCAATGGTGATTCATGGCCTGACAGATATAAACAACTACAACTCCGCTTCTATTCGTCGAATGCAAATCTGCGACATAGCAATTTGTAGCCTAAAACACGTCACATCGACCCACCTTGTGCCGATCTGCGACGAACTTGCATAGTTTCGCCAAACATCGGTCGTTTCGAGTGGTAGGCAATCCGGCCGTCAATGGTGATTCATGGCCTCACAGATATAAACAACAATAACTCCGCTTCTATTCGTCGTATGCAAATCTGCGACATAGCAATTTGTAGCTTAAAACACGTCACATCGACCCACCTTGTGCCGATCTGGGACGAACTTGCATAGTTACGGCAAACATCGATCGTTCCGAGTGGAAAGCAATCCGGCCGTCAATGGTGATTCATGGCCTGACAGATATAAACAACTATAACTCCGCTTCTATTCGTCGTATGCAAATCTGCGACATAGCAATTTGTAGCTTAAAACACGTCACATCGACCCACCTTGTGCCGATCTGGGACGAACTTGCATAGTTTCGTCAAACATCGATCGTTTGGAGTGGAAAGCAATCCGGCCGTCAATGGTGATTCATGGCCTCACAGATATAAACAACTATAACTCCGCTTCTATTCGTCGAATGCAAATCTGCGACGTAACAATTTGTAGCATAAAACACGGCCCAACGACCCACTTTATACCGATCTGCGACGAACTTGCATAGTTTTGTCAAACATCGATCGTTTCGAGTGGTAGGCAATCCGGCCGTCAATGGTGATTCATGGCCTGACAGATATAAACAACTATAACTCCGCTTCTATTCGTCGTATGCACATCTGCGACATAGCAATTTGTAGCTTAAAACACGTCACATCGACCCACCTTGTGCCGATCTGGGACGAACTTGCATAGTTTCGTCAAACATCGATCGTTTGGAGTGGAAAGCAATCCGGCCGTCAATGGTGATTCATGGCCTCACAGATATAAACAACAATAACTCCGCTTCTATACGTCGTATGCAAATCTGCGACATAGCAATTTGTAGGTTAAAACACGCCCCAATGAACCACCTTATACCGATCTGCGACGAACTTGCATAGTTTCGTCAAACATCGATCCATTCTAGTGGAAAGCAATCCGGCCGTCAATGGTGATTCATGGCCTCACAGATATAAACAACAATAACTCCGCTTCTATTCGTCGTATGCGAATCTGCGACATAGCAATTTTTAGCTTAAAACACGCCCCAACGAACCACCTTATACCGATCTGCGACGAACTTGCATAGTTTTGTCAAACATCGATCGTTTCGAGTGGTAGGCAATCCGGCCGTCAATGGAGATTCATGGCCTCACAGATATAAACAACTATAACTCCGCTTCTATTCGCCGTATGCAAATCTGCGACGTAGCAATTTGTAGCATAAAACACGGCCCAACCACCCACCTTATACCGATCTGCGACGAACTTGCATAGTTTTGTCAAACATCGATCGTTTCGAGTGGAAAGCAATCCGGCCGTCAATGGTGATTCATGGCCTCACAGATGTAAACAACTATAGCTCCGCTTCTATTCGTCGAATGCAAATCTGCGACGTAGCAATTTGTAGCATAAAACACGGCCCAACGACCCACCTTATACCGATCTGCGACGAACTTGCATAGTTTTGTCAAACATCGATCGTTTCGAGTGGAAAGCAATCCGGCCGTCAATGGTGATTCATGGCCTGACAGACATAAACAACTATAACTCCGCTTCTATTCGTCGTATGCAAATCTGCGACATAGCAATTTGTAGCTTAAAACACGCCTCAACGAACCACCTTATACCGATCTGCGACGAACTTGCATAGTTTTGTCAAACATCGATCGTTTCGAGTGGAAAGCAATCCGGCCGTCAATGGTGATTCATGGACTCACAGATATAAACAACTATAACTCCGCTTCTATTCGCCGTATGCAAATCTGCGACGTAGGAATTTGTAGCATAAAACACGTCACATCGAACCACCTTATACCGATCTGCGACGAACTTGCATAGTTTTGTCAAACATCGATCGTTTCGAGTGGAAAGCAATCCGGCCGTCAATGGTGATTCATGGCCTGACAGATATAAACAACTACAACTCCGCTTCTATTCGTCGAATGCAAATCTGCGACATAGCAATTTGTAGCCTAAAACACGTCACATCGACCCACCTTGTGCCGATCTGGGACGAACTTGCATAGTTTCGTCAAACATCGATCGTTTGGAGTGGAAAGCAATCCGGCCGTCAATGGTGATTCATGGCCTCACAGATATAAACAACAATAACTCCGCTTCTATACGTCGTATGCAAATCTGCGACATAGCAATTTGTAGGTTAAAACACGCCCCACTGAACCACCTTATACCGATCTGCGACGAACTTGCATAGTTTCGTCAAACATCGATCGATTCTAGTGGAAAGCAATCCGGCCGTCAATGGTGATTCATGGCCAGACAGATATAAACAACTATAACTCCGCTTCTATTCGCCGTATGCAAATCTGCGACGTAGAAATTTGTAGCATAAAACACGTCACATCGAACCACCTTATACCGATCTGCGACGAACATGCATAGTTTTGTCAAACATCGATCGTTTCGAGTGGAAAGCAATCCGGCCGTCAATGGTGATTCATGGCCTCACAGATATAAACAACTATAACTCCGCTTCTATTCGCCGTATGCAAATCTGCGACGTAGCAATTTGTAGCATAAAACACGTCCCATCGAACCACCTTATACCGATCTTCGACGAACTTGCATAGTTTTGTCAAACATCGATCGTTTCGAGTGGAAAGCAATCCGGCCGTCAATGGTGATTCATGGCCTGACAGATATAAACAACTATAACTCCGCTTCTATTCGTCGTATGCACATCTGCGACATAGCAATTTGTAGCTTAAAACACGTCACATCGACCCACCTTGTGCCGATCTGGGACGAACTTGCATAGTTTCGTCAAACATCGATCCATTCTAGTGGAAAGCAATCCGGCCGTCAATGGTGATTCATGGCCTCACAGATATAAACAACAATAACTCCGCTTCTATACGTCGTATGCAAATCTGCGACATAGCAATTTGTAGGTTAAAACACGCCCCAATGAATCACCTTATACCGATCTGCGACGAACTTGCATAGTTTCGGCAAACATCGATCGTTTCGAGTGGTAGGCAATCCGGCCGTCAATGGTGATTCATGGCCTCACAGATATAAACAACAATAACTCCGCTTCTATTCGTCGTATGCGAATCTGCGACATAGCAATTTTTAGCTTAAAACACGCCCCAACGAACCACCTTGAACCGATCTGCGACGAACTTGCATAGTTTTGTCAAACATCGATCGTTTCGAGTGGTAGGCAATCCGGCCGTCAATGGAGATTCATGGCCTCACAGATATAAACAACTATAACTCCGCTTCTATTCGCCGTATGCAAATCTGCGACGTAGCAATTTGTAGCATAAAACACGGCCCAACCACCCACCTTATACCGATCTGCGACGAACTTGCATAGTTTTGTCAAACATCGATCGTTTCGAGTGGAAAGCAATCCGGCCGTCAATGGTGATTCATGGCCTCACAGATGTAAACAACTATAGCTCCGCTTCTATTCGTCGAATGCAAATCTGCGACGTAGCAATTTGTAGCATAAAACACGGCCCAACGACCCACCTTATACCGATCTGCGACGAACTTGCATAGTTTTGTCAAACATCGATCGTTTCGAGTGGAAAGCAATCCGGCCGTCAATGGTGATTCATGGCCTGACAGACATAAACAACTATAACTCCGCTTCTATTCGTCGTATGCAAATCTGCGACATAGCAATTTGTAGCTTAAAACACGCCTCAACGAACCACCTTATACCGATCTGCGACGAACTTGCATAGTTTTGTCAAACATCGATCGTTTCGAGTGGAAAGCAATCCGGCCGTCAATGGTGATTCATGGACTCACAGATATAAACAACTATAACTCCGCTTCTATTCGCCGTATGCAAATCTGCGACGTAGGAATTTGTAGCATAAAACACGTCACATCGAACCACCTTATACCGATCTGCGACGAACTTGCATAGTTTTGTCAAACATCGATCGTTTCGAGTGGAAAGCAATCCGGCCGTCAATGGTGATTCATGGCCTGACAGATATAAACAACTACAACTCCGCTTCTATTCGTCGAATGCAAATCTGCGACATAGCAATTTGTAGCCTAAAACACGTCACATCGACCCACCTTGTGCCGATCTGCGACGAACTTGCATAGTTTCGCCAAACATCGATCGTTTCGAGTGGTAGGCAATCCGGCCGTCAATGGTGATTCATGGCCTCACAGATATAAACAACAATAACTCCGCTTCTATTCGTCGTATGCAAATCTGCGACATAGCAATTTGTAGCTTAAAACACGTCACATCGACCCACCTTGTGCCGATCTGGGACGAACTTGCATAGTTACGGCAAACATCGATCGTTCCGAGTGGAAAGCAATCCGGCCGTCAATGGTGATTCATGGCCTGACAGATATAAACAACTATAACTCGGCTTCTATTCGTCGTATGCAAATCTGCGACATAGCAATTTGTAGCTTAAAACACGTCACATCGACCCACCTTGTGCCGATCTGGGACGAACTTGCATAGTTTCGTCAAACATCGATCGTTTGGAGTGGAAAGCAATCCGGCCGTCAATGGTGATTCATGGCCTCACAGATATAAACAACTATAACTCCGCTTCTATTCGTCGAATGCAAATCTGCGACGTAACAATTTGTAGCATAAAACACGGCCCAACGACCCACTTTATACCGATCTGCGACGAACTTGCATAGTTTTGTCAAACATCGATCGTTTCGAGTGGTAGGCAATCCGGCCGTCAATGGTGATTCATGGCCTGACAGATATAAACAACTATAACTCCGCTTCTATTCGTCGTATGCACATCTGCGACATAGCAATTTGTAGCTTAAAACACGTCACATCGACCCACCTTGTGCCGATCTGGGACGAACTTGCATAGTTTCGTCAAACATCGATCGTTTGGAGTGGAAAGCAATCCGGCCGTCAATGGTGATTCATGGCCTCACAGATATAAACAACAATAACTCCGCTTCTATACGTCGTATGCAAATCTGCGACATAGCAATTTGTAGGTTAAAACACGCCCCAATGAACCACCTTATACCGATCTGCGACGAACTTGCATAGTTTCGTCAAACATCGATCGATTCTAGTGGAAAGCAATCCGGCCGTCAATGGTGATTCATGGCCTCACAGATATAAACAACAATAACTCCGCTTCTATTCGTCGTATGCGAATCTGCGACATAGCAATTTTTAGCTTAAAACACGCCCCAACGAACCACCTTATACCGATCTGCGACGAACTTGCATAGTTTTGTCAAACATCGATCGTTTCGAGTGGTAGGCAATCCGGCCGTCAATGGAGATTCATGGCCTCACAGATATAAACAACTATAACTCCGCTTCTATTCGCCGTATGCAAATCTGCGACGTAGCAATTTGTAGCATAAAACACGGCCCAACCACCCACCTTATACCGATCTGCGACGAACTTGCATAGTTTTGTCAAACATCGATCGTTTCGAGTGGAAAGCAATCCGGCCGTCAATGGTGATTCATGGCCTCACAGATGTAAACAACTATAGCTCCGCTTCTATTCGTCGAATGCAAATCTGCGACGTAGCAATTTGTAGCATAAAACACGGCCCAACGACCCACCTTATACCGATCTGCGACGAACTTGCATAGTTTTGTCAAACATCGATCGTTTCGAGTGGAAAGCAATCCGGCCGTAAATGGTGATTCATGGCCTGACAGACATAAACAACTATAACTCCGCTTCTATTCGTCGTATGCAAATCTGCGACATAGCAATTTGTAGCTTAAAACACGCCTCAACGAACCACCTTATACCGATCTGCGACGAACTTGCATAGTTTTGTCAAACATCGATCGTTTCGAGTGGAAAGCAATCCGGCCGTCAATGGTGATTCATGGACTCACAGATATAAACAACTATAACTCCGCTTCTATTCGCCGTATGCAAATCTGCGACGTAGGAATTTGTAGCATAAAACACGTCACATCGAACCACCTTATACCGATCTGCGACGAACTTGCATAGTTTTGTCAAACATCGATCGTTTCGAGTGGAAAGCAATCCGGCCGTCAATGGTGATTCATGGCCTGACAGATATAAACAACTACAACTCCGCTTCTATTCGTCGAATGCAAATCTGCGACATAGCAATTTGTAGCCTAAAACACGTCACATCGACCCACCTTGTGCCGATCTGCGACGAACTTGCATAGTTTCGCCAAACATCGATCGTTTCGAGTGGTAGGCAATCCGGCCGTCAATGGTGATTCATGGCCTCACAGATATAAACAACAATAACTCCGCTTCTATTCGTCGTATGCAAATCTGCGACATAGCAATTTGTAGCTTAAAACACGTCACATCGACCCACCTTGTGCCGATCTGGGACGAACTTGCATAGTTACGGCAAACATCGATCGTTCCGAGTGGAAAGCAATCCGGCCGTCAATGGTGATTCATGGCCTGACAGATATAAACAACCATAACTCCGCTTCTATTCGTCGTATGCAAATCTGCGACATAGCAATTTGTAGCTTAAAACACGTCACATCGACCCACCTTGTGCCGATCTGGGACGAACTTGCATAGTTTCGTCAAACATCGATCGTTTGGAGTGGAAAGCAATCCGGCCGTCAATGGTGATTCATGGCCTCACAGATATAAACAACTATAACTCCGCTTCTATTCGTCGAATGCAAATCTGCGACGTAACAATTTGTAGCATAAAACACGGCCCAACGACCCACTTTATACCGATCTGCGACGAACTTGCATAGTTTTGTCAAACATCGATCGTTTCGAGTGGTAGGCAATCCGGCCGTCAATGGTGATTCATGGCCTGACAGATATAAACAACTATAACTCCGCTTCTATTCGTCGTATGCACATCTGCGACATAGCAATTTGTAGCTTAAAACACGTCACATCGACCCACCTTGTGCCGATCTGGGACGAACTTGCATAGTTTCGTCAAACATCGATCGTTTGGAGTGGAAAGCAATCCGGCCGTCAATGGTGATTCATGGCCTCACAGATATAAACAACAATAACTCCGCTTCTATACGTCGTATGCAAATCTGCCACATAGCAATTTGTAGGTTAAAACACGCCCCAATGAACCACCTTATACCGATCTGCGACGAACTTGCATAGTTTCGTCAAACATCGATCGATTCTAGTGGAAAGCAATCCGGCCGTCAATGGTGATTCATGGCCTCACAGATATAAACAACAATAACTCCGCTTCTATACGTCGTATGCAAATCTGCGACATAGCAATTTGTAGGTTAAAACACGCCCCAATGAATCACCTTATACCGATCTGCGACGAACTTGCATAGTTTCGGCAAACATCGATCGTTTCGAGTGGTAGGCAATCCGGCCGTCAATGGTGATTCATGGCCTCACAGATATAAACAACAATAACTCCGCTTCTATTCGTCGTATGCGAATCTGCGACATAGCAATTTATAGCTTAAAACACGCCCCAACGAACCACCTTATACCGATCTGCGACGAACTTGCATAGTTTTGTCAAACATCGATCGTTTCGAGTGGTAGGCAATCCGGCCGTCAATGGAGATTCATGGCCTCACAGATATAAACAACTATAACTCCGCTTCTATTCGCCGTATGCAAATCTGCGACGTAGCAATTTGTAGCATAAAACACGGCCCAACCACCCACCTTATACCGATCTGCGACGAACTTGCATAGTTTTGTCAAACATCGATCGTTTCGAGTGGAAAGCAATCCGGCCGTCAATGGTGATTCATGGCCTCACAGATGTAAACAACTATAGCTCCGCTTCTATTCGTCGAATGCAAATCTGCGACGTAGCAATTTGTAGCATAAAACACGGCCCAACGACCCACCTTATACCGATCTGCGACGAACTTGCATAGTTTTGTCAAACATCGATCGTTTCGAGTGGAAAGCAATCCGGCCGTCAATGGTGATTCATGGCCTGACAGACATAAACAACTATAACTCCGCTTCTATTCGTCGTATGCAAATCTGCGACATAGCAATTTGTAGCTTAAAACACGGCTCAACGAACCACCTTATACCGATCTGCGACGAACTTGCATAGTTTTGTCAAACATCGATCGTTTCGAGTGGAAAGCAATCCGGCCGTCAATGGTGATTCATGGACTCACAGATATAAACAACTATAACTCCGCTTCTATTCGCCGTATGCAAATCTGCGACGTAGGAATTTGTAGCATAAAACACGTCACATCGAACCACCTTATACCGATCTGCGACGAACTTGCATAGTTTTGTCAAACATCGATCGTTTCGAGTGGAAAGCAATCCGGCCGTCAATGGTGATTCATGGCCTGACAGATATAAACAACTACAACTCCGCTTCTATTCGTCGAATGCAAATCTGCGACATAGCAATTTGTAGCCTAAAACACGTCACATCGACCCACCTTGTGCCGATCTGCGACGAACTTGCATAGTTTCGCCAAACATCGATCGTTTCGAGTGGTAGGCAATCCGGCCGTCAATGGTGATTCATGGCCTCACAGATATAAACAACAATAACTCCGCTTCTATTCGTCGTATGCAAATCTGCGACATAGCAATTTGTAGCTTAAAACACGTCACATCGACCCACCTTGTGCCGATCTGGGACGAACTTGCATAGTTACGGCAAACATCGATCGTTCCGAGTGGAAAGCAATCCGGCCGTCAATGGTGATTCATGGCCTGACAGATATAAACAACTATAACTCCGCTTCTATTCGTCGTATGCAAATCTGCGACATAGCAATTTGTAGCTTAAAACACGTCACATCGACCCACCTTGTGCCGATCTGGGACGAACTTGCATAGTTTCGTCAAACATCGATCGTTTGGAGTGGAAAGCAATCCGGCCGTCAATGGTGATTCATGGCCTCACAGATATAAACAACTATAACTCCGCTTCTATTCGTCGAATGCAAATCTGCGACGTAACAATTTGTAGCATAAAACACGGCCCAACGACCCACCTTATACCGATCTGCGACGAACTTGCATAGTTTTGTCAAACATCGATCGTTTCGAGTGGTAGGCAATCCGGCCGTCAATGGTGATTCATGGCCTCACAGATATAAACAACAATAACTCCGCATCTATTCGTCGTATGCAAATCTGCGACATAGCAATTTGTAGCTTAAAACACGTCACATCGACCCACCTTGTGCCGATCTGGGACGAACTTGCATAGTTTCGTCAAACATCGATCGTTTGGAGTGGAAAGCAATCCGGCCGTCAATGGTGATTCATGGCCTCACAGATATAAACAACAATAACTCCGCTTCTATACGTCGTATGCAAATCTGCGACATAGCAATTTGTAGGTTAAAACACGCCCCAATGAACCACCTTATACCGATCTGCGACGAACTTGCATAGTTTCGTCAAACATCGATCGATTCTAGTGGAAAGCAATCCGGCCGTCAATGGTGATTCATGGCCTCACAGATATAAACAACAATAACTCCGCTTCTATTCGCCGTATGCAAATCTGCGACGTAGAAATTTGTAGCATAAAACACGTCACATCGAACCACCTTATACCGATCTGCGACGAACATGCATAGTTTTGTCAAACATCGATCGTTTCGGGTGGAAAGCAATCCGGCCGTCAATGGTGATTCATGGCCTCACAGATATAAACAACTATAACTCCGCTTCTATTCGCCGTATGCAAATCTGCGACGTAGCAATTTGTAGCATAAAACACGTCCCATCGAACCACCTTATACCGATCTTCGACGAACTTGCATAGTTTTGTCAAACATCGATCGTTTCGAGTGGAAAGCAATCCGGCCGTCAATGGTGATTCATGGCCTGACAGATATAAACAACTATAACTCCGCTTCTATTCGTCGTATGCACATCTGCGACATAGCAATTTGTAGCTTAAAACACGTCACATCGACCCACCTTGTGCCGATCTGGGACGAACTTGCATAGTTTCGTCAAACATCGATCGTTTGGAGTGGAAAGCAATCCGGCCGTCAATGGTGATTCATGGCCTCACAGATATAAACAACAATAACTCCGCTTCTATACGTCGTATGCAAATCTGCGACATAGCAATTTGTAGGTTAAAACACGCCCCAATGAACCACCTTATACCGATCTGCGACGAACTTGCATAGTTTCGTCAAACATCGATCGATTCTAGTGGAAAGCAATCCGGCCGTCAATGGTGATTCATGGCCTCACAGATATAAACAACAATAACTCCGCTTCTATACGTCGTATGCAAATCTGCGACATAGCAATTTGTAGGTTAAAACACGCCCCAATGAACCACCTTATACCGATCTGCGACGAACTTGCATAGTTTCGGCAAACGTCGATCGTTTCGAGTGGTAGGCAATCCGGCCGTCAATGGTGATTCATGGCCTCACAGATATAAACAACAATAACTCCGCTTCTATTCGTCGTATGCGAATCTGCGACATAGCAATTTTTAGCTTAAAACACGCCCCAACGAACCACCTTATACCGATCTGCGACGAACTTGCATAGTTTCGTCAAACATCGATCGTTTCGAGTGGTAGGCAATCCGGCCGTCAATGGAGATTCATGGCCTCACAGATATAAACAACTATAACTCCGCTTCTATTCGCCGTATGCAAATCTGCGACGTAGCAATTTGTAGCATAAAACACGGCCCAACCACCCACCTTATACCGATCTGCGACGAACTTGCATAGTTTTGTCAAACATCGATCGTTTCGAGTGGAAAGCAATCCGGCCGTCAATGGTGATTCATGGCCTCACAGATGTAAACAACTATAGCTCCGCTTCTATTCGTCGAATGCAAATCTGCGACGTAGCAATTTGTAGCATAAAACACGGCCCAACGACCCACCTTATACCGATCTGCGACGAACTTGCATAGTTTTGTCAAACATCGATCGTTTCGAGTGGAAAGCAATCCGGCCGTCAATGGTGATTCATGGCCTGACAGACATAAACAACTATAACTCCGCTTCTATTCGTCGTATGCAAATCTGCGACATAGCAATTTGTAGCTTAAAACACGCCCCAACGAACCACCTTATACCGATCTGCGACGAACTTGCATAGTTTTGTCAAACATCGATCGTTTCGAGTGGAAAGCAATCCGGCCGTCAATGGTGATTCATGGACTCACAGATATAAACAACTATAACCCCGCTTCTATTCGCCGTATGCAAATCTGCGACGTAGGAATTTGTAGCATAAAACACGTCACATCGAACCACCTTATACCGATCTGCGACGAACTTGCATAGTTTTGTCAAACATCGATCGTTTCGAGTGCAAAGCAATCCGGCCGTCAATGGTGATTCATGGCCTCACAGATATAAACAACAATAACTCCACTTCTATACGTCGTATGCAAATCTGCGACATAGCAATTTGTAGCATAAAACACGGCCCAACGACCCACCTTATACCGATCTGCAACGAACTTGATTGGTTTCGTCAAACGTCGATCGTTTCGAGTGGTAGGCAATCCGGCCGTCAATGGTGATTCATGGCCTCACAGATATAAACAACAATAACTCCGCTTCTATTCATCGTATGCGAATCTGCGGCATAGCAATTTGTAGCTTAAAACATGGCCCAACGACCCACTTTATACCGATCTGCGACGAACTTGCATAGTTTCGTCAAACATCGATCGTTTCGAGTGGTAGGCAATCCGGCCGTCAATGGTGATTCATGGCCTCACAGATATAAACAACAATAACACCGCGTCTATTCGTCGTATGCAAATCTGCGACATAGCAATTTGTAGCTTAAAACACGTCACATCGACCCACCTTGTGCCGATCAGCGACGAACTTGCATGGTTTCGTCAAACGTCGATCGTTTCGAGTGGTAGGGAATCCGGCCGTCAATGGTGATTCATGGCCTCACAGATATAAACAACAATAACTCCGCTTCTATTCGTCGTATGCGAATCTGCGACATAGCAATTTTTAGCTTAAAACACGCCCCAACGAACCACCTTATACCGATCTGCGACGAACTTGCATAGTTTCGTCAAACATCGATCGATTCTAGTGGAAAGCAATCCGGCCGTCAATGGTGATTCATGGCCAGACAGATATAAACAACTATAACTCCGCTTCTATTCGTCGAATGCAAATCTGCGACGTAGCAATTTGTAGCATAAAACACGGCCCAACGACCCACCTTATACCGATCTGCGACGAACTTGCATAGTTTTGTCAAACATCGATCGTTTCGAGTGGAAAGCAATCCGGCCGTCAATGGTGATTCATGGCCTGACAGATATAAACAACTATAACTCCGCTTCTATTCGTCGTATGCAAATCTGCGACATAGCAATTTGTAGCTTAAAACACGTCACATCGACCCACCTTGTGCCGATCTGGGACGAACTTGCATAGTTTCGTCAAACATCGATCGTTTGGAGTGGAAAGCAATCCGGCCGTCAATGGTGATTCATGGCCTCACAGATATAAACAACAATAACTCCGCTTCTATACGTCGTATGCAAATCTGCGACATAGCAATTTGTAGCATAAAACACGACCCGACGACCCACCATTTCCGATCTGCGACGAACTTGCATAGGTTTGTCAAACACCGATCGTTTCGAGTGGAAAGCAATCCGGCCGTCAATGGTGATTCATGGCCTGACAGATATAAACAACTATAACTCCGCTTCTATTCGTCGAATGCAAATCTGCGACATAGCAATTTGTAGCTTAAAACACGTCACATCGAACCACCTTGTGCCGATCTGCGACGAACTTCCATAGTTTCGTCAAACGTCGATCGTTTCGAGTGGTAGGCAATCCGGCCGTCAATGGAGATTCATGGCCTCACAGATATAAACAACTATAACTCCGCTTCTATTCGCCGTATGCAAATCTGCGACGTAGCAGTTTGTAGCATAAAACACGGCCCAACCACCCACCTTATACCGATCTGCGACGAACTTGCATAGTTTTGTCAAACATCGATCGTTTCGAGTGGAAAGCAATCCGGCCGTCAATGGTGATTCATGGCCTCACAGATCTAAACAACTATAACTCCGCTTCTATTCGTCGTATGCTAATCTGCGACCTAGCAATTTGTAGGTTAAAACACGCCCCAATAAACCACCATATACCGATCTGCGACGAACTTGCATAGTTTCGTCAAACATCGATCGTTTCGAGTGGTAGGCAATCCGGCCGTCAATGGTGATTCATGGCCTCACAGATATAAACAACAATAACTCCGCTTCTATTCGTCGTATGCGAATCTGCGACATAGCAATTTTTAGCCTAAAACACACCCCAATGAACCACCTTATACCGATCTGCGACGAACTTGCATAGTTTTGTCAAACATCGATCGTTTCGAGTGGAAAGCAATCCGGCCGTCAATGGTGATTCATGGCCTGACAGATATAAACAACTATAACTCCGCTTCTATTCGTCGTATGCAAATCTGCGACATAGCAATTTGTAGCTTAAAACATGTCACATCGACCCACCTTGTGCCGATCTGGGACGAACTTGCATAGTTTCGTCAAACATCGATCGTTTGGAGTGGAAAGCAATCCGGCCGTCAATGGTGATTCATGGCCTCACAGATATAAACAACAATAACTCCGCTTCTATACGTCGTATGCAAATCTGCGACATAGCAATTTGTAGCATAAAACACGACCCAACGACCCACCATTTACCGATCTGCGACGAACTTGCATAGTTTTGTCAAACATCGATCGTTTCGAGTGGAAAGCAATCCGGCCGTCAATGGTGATTCATGGCCTGACAGATATAAACAACTATAACTCCGCTTCTATTCGTCGTATGCGAATCTGCGACCTAGCAATTTGTAGGTTAAAACACGCCCCAATGAACCACCTTATACCGATCTGCGACAAACTTGCATAGTTTCGTCAAACATCGATCGATTCTAGTGGAAAGCAATCCGGCCGTCAATGGTGATTCATGGCCAGACAGATATAAACAACTATAACTCCGCTTCTATTCGTCGAATGCAAATCTGCGACGTAACAATTTGTAGCATAAAACACGGCCCAACGACCCACTTTATACCGATCTGCGACGAACTTGCATAGTTTTGTCAAACATCGATCGTTTTGAGTGGAAAGCAATCCGGCCGTCAATGGTGATTCATGGCCTGACAGATATAAACAACTATAACTCCGCTTCTATTCTTCGAATGCAAATCTGCGACATAGCAATTTGTAGCTTAAAACACGTCACATCGACCCACCTTGTGCCGATCAGCGACGAACTTGCATGGTTTCGTCAAACGTCGATCGTTTCGAGTGGTAGGGAATCCGGCCGTCAATGGTGATTCATGGCCTCAAAGATATAAACAACAATAACTCCGCTTCTATTCGTCGTATGCAAATCTGCGACATAGTAATTTGTAGCTTAAAACACGTCACATCGACCCACATTGTGCCGATCTGGGACGAACTTGCATAGTTTCGTCAAACATCGATCGTTTGGAGTGGAAAGCAATCCGGCCGTCAATGGTGATTCATGGCCTCACAGATATAAACAACAATAACTCCGCTTCTATACGTCGTATGCAAATCTGCGACATAGCGATTTATAGCATAAAACACGACCCAACGACCCACCATTTACCGATATGCGACAAACTTGCATAGTTTCGTCAAACATCGATCGTTTCGAGTGGTATGCAATCCGGCCGTCAATGGTGATTCATGGCCTCACAGATACAAACAATTATAACTCCGCTTCTATACGTCGTATGCTAATCTGCGACATAGCAATTTGTAGCTTAAAACACGCCCCAACGAACCACCTTATACCGATTTGCGACGAACTTGCATAGTTTCGTCAAACATCGATCGTTTCGAGTGGAAAGCAATCCGGCCGTCAATGGTGATTCATGGCCTCACAGATATAAACAACAATAACTCCGCTTCTATTCGTCGTATGCGAATCTGCGACATAGCAATTTTTAGCCTAAAACACGCCCCAATGAACCACCTTATACCGATCTGCGACGAACTTGCATAGTTTTGTCAAACATCGATCGTTTCGAGTGGAAAGCAATCCGGCCGTCAATGGTGATTCATGGCCTGACAGATATAAACAACTGTAACTCCGCTTCTATTCGTCGAATGCAAATCTGCGACATAGCAATTTGTAGCTTAAAACACGTCACATCGACCCACCTTGTGCCGATCAGCGACGAACTTGCATGGTTTCGTCAAACGTCGATCGTTTCGAGTGGTAGGGAATCCGGCCGTCAATGGTGATTCATGGCCTCACAGATATAAACAACAATAACTCCGCTTCTATTCGTCGTATGCGAATCTGCGATATAGCAATTTGTAGCATAAAACACGTCACATCGACCCACCTTGTGCCGATCAGCGACGAACTTGCATGGTTTCGTCAAACGTCGATCGTTTCGAGTGGTAGGGAATCCGGCCGTCAATGGTGACTCATGGCCTCACAGATATAAACAACAATAACTCCGCTTCTATTCGTCGTATGCAAATCTGCGACATAGCAATTTGTAGCTTAAAACACGTCACATCGACCCACATTGTGCCGATCTGGGACGAACTTGCATAGTTTCGTCAAACATCGATCGTTTGGAGTGGAAAGCAATCCGGCCGTCAATGGTGATTCATGGCCTCACAGATATAAACAACAATAACTCCGCTTCTATACGTCGTATGCAAATCTGCGACATAGCGATTTATAGCATAAAACACGACCCAACGACCCACCATTTACCGATCTGCGACAAACTTGCATAGTTTCGTCAAACATCGATCGTTTCGAGTGGTAGGCAATCCGGCCGTCAATGGTGATTCATGGCCTCACAGATACAAACAATTATAACTCCGCTTCTATACGTCGTATGCGAATCTGCGACATAGCAATTTGTAGCTTAAAACACGCCCCAACGAACCACCTTATACCGATTTGCGACGAACTTGCATAGTTTCGTCAAACATCGATCGTTTCGAGTGGAAAGCAATCCGGCCGTCAATGGTGATTCATGGCCTCACAGATATAAACAACAATAACTCCGCTTCTATTCGTCGTATGCAAATCTGCGACATAGCAATTTGTAGCATAAAACACGCCCCAACGAATCACCTTATACCGATCTGCGACGAACTTGCATAGTTTTGTCAGACATCGATCGTTTCGAGTGGAAAACAATCCGGCCGTCAATGGTGATTCATGGCCTGACAGATATAAACAACTATAACTCCGCTTCTATTCGTCGAATGCAAATCTGCGACATAGCAATTTGTAGCTTAAAACACGTCACATCGAACCACCTTGTGCCGATCTGCGACGAACTTGCATAGTTCGTCAAACGTCGATCGTTTCGAGTGGTAGGCAATCCGGCCGTCAATGGTGATTCATGGCCTCACAGATATAAACAACTATAACTCCGCTTCTATTCGTCGAATGCAAATCTGCGACGTAGCAATTTGTAGCATAAAACACGGCCCAACGACCCACCTTATACCGATTTGCGACGAACTTGCATAGTTTTGTCAAACGTCGATCGTTTCGAGTGGTAGGGAATCCGGCCGTCAATGGTGATTCATGGCCTCACAGATATAAACAACAATAACTCCGCTTCTATTCGTCGTATGCGAATATGAAACATAGCAATTTGTAGCTAAAAACACGTCACATCGACCCACCTTCTGCCGATCTGCGACGAACTTGCATGGTTTCGTCAAACGTCGATCGTTTCGAGTGGTAGGGAATCCGGCCGTCAATGGTGATTCATGGCCTCACAGATATAAACAACAATAACTCCGCTTCTATTCGTCGTATGCGAATCTGCGACATAGCAATTTTTAGCCTAAAACACACCCCAATGAACCACCTTATACCGATCTGCGACGAACTTGCATAGTTTTGTCAAACATTGATCGTTTCGAGTGGAAAGCAATCCGGCCGTCAATGGTGATTCATGGCCTCACAGATATAAACAACAATAACTCCGCTTCTATTCGTCGTATGCAAATCTGCGACATAGCAATTTGTAGCATAAAACACGCCCCAACGAATCACCTTATACCGATCTGCGACGAACTTGCATAGTTTTGTCAGACATCGATCGTTTCGAGTGGAAAGCAATCCGGCCGTCAATGGTGATTCATGGCCTGACAGATATAAACAACTATAACTCCGCTTCTATTCGTCGAATGCAATTCTGCGGCATAGCAATTTGTAGCTTAAAACACGTCACATCGAACCACCTTGTGCCGATCTGCGACGAACTTGCATAGTTTCGTCAAACGTCGATCGTTTCGAGTGGTAGGCAATCCGGCCGTCAATGGTGATTCATGGCCTCACAGATATAAACAACTATAACTCCGCTTCTATTCGTCGAATGCAAATCTGCGACGTAGCAATTTGTAGCATAAAACACGGCCCAACGACCCACCTTATACCGATTTGCGACGAACTTGCATAGTTTTGTCAAACGTCGATCGTTTCGAGTGGAAAGCAATCCGGCCGTCAATGGTGATTCATGGCCTGACAGATATAAACAACTATAACTCCGCTTCTATTCGTCGAATGCAAATCTGCGACATAGCAATTTGTAGCTTAAAACACGTCACATCGACCCACCTTGTGCCGATCTGCGACGAACTTGCATAGTTTCGTCAAACATCGATCGTTTCGAGTGGTAGGCAATCCGGCCGTCAATGGTGATTCATGGCCTCACAGATATAAACAACTATAACTCCGCTTCTATTCGCCGTATGCAAATCTGCGACGTAGCAGTTTGTAGCATAAAACACGGCCCAACCACCCACCTTATACCGATCTGCGACGAACTTGCATAGTTTTGTCAAACATCGATCGTTTCGAGTGGAAAGCAATCCGGCCGTCAATGGTGATTCATGGCCTCACAGATGTAAACAACTATAACTCCGCTTCTATTCGTCGTATGCGAATCTGCGACCTAGCAATTTGTAGGTTAAAACACGCCCCAATAAACCACCATATACCGATCTGCGACGAACTTGCATAGTTTCGTCAAACATCGATCGTTTCGAGTGGTAGGCAATCCGGCCGTCAATGGTGATTCATGGCCTCACAGATATAAACAACAATAACTCCGCTTCTATTCGTCGTATGCGAATCTGCGACATAGCAATTTTTAGCCTAAAACACACCCCAATGAACCACCTTATACCGATCTGCGACGAACTTGCATAGTTTTGTCAAACATCGATCGATTCTAGTGGAAAGCAATCCGGCCGTCAATGGTGATTCATGGCCTCACAGATGTAAACAACTATAACTCCGCTTCTATTCGTCGTATGCAAATCTGCGACATAGCAATTTGTAGCTTAAAACATGTCACATCGACCCACCTTGTGCCGATCTGGGACGAACTTGCATAGTTTCGTCAAACATCGATCGTTTGGAGTGGAAAGCAATCCGGCCGTCAATGGTGATTCATGGCCTCACAGATATAAACAACAATAACTCCGCTTCTATACGTCGTATGCAAATCTGCGACATAGCAATTTGTAGCATAAAACACGACCCAACGACCCACCATTTACCGATCTGCGACGAACTTGCATAGTTTTGTCAAACATCGATCGTTTCGAGTGGAAAGCAATCCGGCCGTCAATGGTGATTCATGGCCTGACAGATATAAACAACTATAACTCCGCTTCTATTCGTCGTATGCGAATCTGCGACCTAGCAATTTGTAGGTTAAAACACGCCCCAATGAACCACCTTATACCGATCTGCGACAAACTTGCATAGTTTCGTCAAACATCGATCGATTCTAGTGGAAAGCAATCCGGCCGTCAATGGTGATTCATGGCCAGACAGATATAAACAACTATAACTCCGCTTCTATTCGTCGAATGCAAATCTGCGACGTAACAATTTGTAGCATAAAACACGGCCCAACGACCCACTTTATACCGATCTGCGACGAACTTGCATAGTTTTGTCAAACATCGATCGTTTTGAGTGGAAAGCAATCCGGCCGTCAATGGTGATTCATGGCCTCACAGATATAAACAACTATAACTCCGCTTCTATTCTTCGAATGCAAATCTGCGACATAGCAATTTGTAGCTTAAAACACGTCACATCGACCCACCTTGTGCCGATCAGCGACGAACTTGCATGGTTTCGTCAAACGTCGATCGTTTCGAGTGGTAGGGAATCCGGCCGTCAATGGTGATTCATGGCCTCAAAGATATAAACAACAATAACTCCGCTTCTATTCGTCGTATGCAAATCTGCGACATAGTAATTTGTAGCTTAAAACACGTCACATCGACCCACATTGTGCCGATCTGGGACGAACTTGCATAGTTTCGTCAAACATCGATCGTTTGGAGTGGAAAGCAATCCGGCCGTCAATGGTGATTCATGGCCTCACAGATATAAACAACAATAACTCCGCTTCTATACGTCGTATGCAAATCTGCGACATAGCGTTTTATAGCATAAAACACGACCCAACGACCCACCATTTACCGATCTGCGACAAACTTGCATAGTTTTGTCAGACATCGATCGTTTCGAGTGGAAAGCAATCCGGCCGTCAATGGTGATTCATGGCCTGACAGATATAAACAACTATAACTCCGCTTCTATTCGTCGAATGCAATTCTGCGGCATAGCAATTTGTAGCTTAAAACACGTCACATCGAACCACCTTGTGCCGATCTGCGACGAACTTGCATAGTTTCGTCAAACGTCGATCGTTTCGAGTGGTAGGCAATCCGGCCGTCAATGGTGATTCATGGCCTCACAGATATAAACAACTATAACTCCGCTTCTATTCGTCGAATGCAAATCTGCGACGTAGCAATTTGTAGCATAAAACACGGCCCAACGACCCACCTTATACCGATTTGCGACGAACTTGCATAGTTTTGTCAAACGTCGATCGTTTCGAGTGGTAGGGAATCCGGCCGTCAATGGTGATTCATGGCCTCACAGATATAAACAACAATAACTCCGCTTCTATTCGTCGTATGCAAATATGCGACATAGCAATTTGTAGCTTAAAACACGTCACATCGACCCACCTTGTGCCGATCTGGGACGAACTTGCATAGTTTCGTCAAACATCGATCGTTTGGAGTGGAAAGCAATCCGGCCGTCAATGGTGATTCATGGCCTCACAGATATAAACAACTATAACTCCGCTTCTATTCGTCGAATGCAAATCTGCGACATAGCAATTTGTAGCTTAAAACACGTCACATCGAACCACCTTGTGCCGATCTGCGACGAACTTGCATAGTTTCGTCAAACGTCGATCGTTTCGAGTGGTAGGCAATCCGGCCGTCAATGGTGATTCATGGCCTCACAGATATAAACAACTATAACTCCGCTTCTATTCGTCGAATGCAAATCTGCGACGTTGCAATTTGTAGCATAAAACACTGCCCAACGACCCACCTTATACCGATTTGCGACGAACTTGCATAGTTTTGTCAAACGTCGATCGTTTCGAGTGGTAGGGAATCCGGCCGTCAATGGTGATTCATGGCCTCACAGATATAAACAACAATAACTCCGCTTCTATTCGTCGTATGCAAATCTGCGACATAGCAATTTGTAGCTTAAAACACGTCACATCGACCCACCTTGTGCCGATCTGGGACGAACTTGCATAGTTTCGTCAAACATCGATCGTTTGGAGTGGAAAGCAATCCGGCCGTCAATGGTGATTCATGGCCTCACAGATATAAACAACAATAACTCCGCTTCTATACGTCGTATGCAAATCTGCGACATAGCAATTTATAGCATAAAACACGACCCAACGACCCACCATTTATCGATCTGCGACGAACTTGCATACTTTCGTCAAACATCGATCGTTTCGAGTGGTAGGCAATCCGGCCGTCAATGGTGATTCATGGCCTCACAGATATAAACAACTATAACTTTGCTTCTATTCGTCGTATGCGAATCTGCGACCTAGCAATTTGTAGGTTAAAACACGCCCCAATGAACCACCTTATACCGATCTGCGACGAACTTGCATAGTTTCGTCAAACATCGATCGATTCTAGTGGAAAGCAATCCGGCCGTCAATGGTGATTCATGGCCATACAGATATAAACAACTATAACTCCGCTTCTATTCGTCGAATGCAAATCTGCGACGTAAAAATTTGTAGCATAAAACACGGCCCAACGACCCACTTTATACCGATCTGCGACGAACTTGCATAGTTTTGTCAAACATCGATCGTTTTGAGTGGAAAGCAATCCGGCCGTCAATGGTGATTCATGGCCTGACAGATATAAACAACTATAACTCCGCTTCTATTCGTCGTATGCGAATCTGCGACATAGCAATTTTTAGCCTAAAACACACCCCAATGAACCACCTTATACCGATCTGCGACGAACTTGCATAGTTTTGTCAAACATCGATCGTTTCGAGTGGAAAGCAATCCGGCCGTCAATGGTGATTCATGGCCTGACAGATATAAACAACTATAACTCCGCTTCTATTCGTCGTATGCAAATCTGCGACATAGCAATTTGTAGCTTAAAACACGTCACATCGACCCACCTTGTGCCGATCTGGGACGAACTTGCATAGTTTCGTCGAACATCGATCGTTTGGAGTGGAAAGCAATCCGGCCGTCAATGGTGATTCATGGCCTCACAGATATAAACAACAATAACTCCGCTTCTATACGTCGTATGCAAATCTGCGACATAGCAATTTGTAGCATAAAACACGACCCAACGACCCACCATTTACCGATCTGCGACGAACTTGCATAGTTTTGTCAAACATCGATCGTTTCGCGTGGAAAGCAATCCGGCCGTCAATGGTGATTCATGGCCTGACAGATATAAACAACTATAACTTTGCTTCTATTCGTCGTATGCGAATCTGCGACCTAGCAATTTGTAGGTTAAAACACGCCCCAATGAACCACCTTATACCGATCTGCGACGAACTTGCATAGTTTCGTCAAACATCGATCGTTTAGAGTGGAAAGCAATCCGGCCGTCAATGGTGATTCATGGCCTGACAGATATAAACAACTATAACTCCGCTTCTATTCGTCGAATGCAAATCTGCGACATAGCAATTTGTAGCTTAAAACACGTCACATCGACCCACCTTGTGCCGATCAGCGACGAACTTGCATGGTTTCGTCAAACGTCGATCGTTTCGAGTGGTAGGAAATCCGGCCGTCAATGGTGGTTCATGGCCTCACGAATATAAACAACAATGACTCCGCTTCTATTCGTCGTATGCGAATCTGCGACATAGCAATTTGTAGCTTAAAACAAGCCCGAACGAACCACCTTATACCGATCTGCGACTAACTTGCATAGTTTTGTCAAACATCGATCGTTTCGAGTGGAAAGCAATCCGGCCGTCAACGGTGATTCATGGCCTGACAGATATAAACAACTATAACTCCGCTTCTATTCGTCGAATGCAAATCTGCGACAGAGCAATTTGTAGCTTAAAACACGTCACATCGACCCACCTTGTGCCGATCTGCGACGAACTTGCATAGTTTCGTCAAACGTCGATCGTTTCGAGTGGTAGGCAATCCGGCCGTCAATGGTGATTCATGGCCTCACAGATATAAACAACTATAACTCAGCTTCTATTCGTCGTATGCGAATCTACGACATAGCAATTTGTAGCTTAAAACACGCCCCATTGAACCACCTTATACCGATCTGCGACAAACTTGCATAGTTTTGTCAAACATCGATTGTTTCGAGTGGTAAGCAATCCGGCCGTCAATGGTGATTCATGGCCTCACAGATATAAACAACTATAACTCAGCTTCTATTCGTCGTATGCGAATCTGCGACATAGCAATTTGTAGCTTAAAACACGCCCCAACGAACCACCTTATACCGATCTGCAACGAACTTAGATAGATTTGTCAAACATCGATCGTTTCGAGTGGGAAGCAATCCGGCCGCCAATGGTGATTCATGGCCTCACAGATATAAACAACAATAACTCCGCTTCTATTCGTCGTATGCGAATCTCCGACATAGCAATTTGTAGCTTAAAACACGCACCAACGAACCACCTTTTACGGATCTGCGACGAACTTCCATAATTTTGTCAAACATCGATCGTTTCGAGTGGAAAGCAATTCGGCCGTCAATGGTGATTCATGGCCAGACAGATATAAACAACTATAACTCCGCTTCTATTCGCCGTATGCAAATCTGGGACGTAGCAATTTGTAGCATAAAACACGTCACATCGAACCACCTTATACCGATCTGCGACGAACTTGCATAGTTTTGTCAAACATCGATCGTTTCGAGAGGAAAGCAATCCGGCCGTCAATGGTCATTCATGGCCTCACAGATGTAAACAACTATAACTCCGCTTCCATTCGTCGTATGCGAATCTGCGACCTAGCAATTTGTAGGTTAAAACACGCCCCAATGAACCACCTTTTACCGATCTGCGACGAACTTGCATAGTTTCGTCAAACATCGATCGTTTCGAGTGGTAGGCAATCCGGCCGTCAATGGTGATTCATGGCCTCACAGATATAAACAACAATAACTCCGCTTCTATTCGTCGTACGCGAATCTGCGACATAGCAATTTTTAGCTTAAAACACGCCCCAACGAACCACCTTATACCGATCTGCGACGAACTTGCATAGTTTTGTCAAACATCGATCGTTTCGAGTGGTAGGCAATCCGGCCGTCAATGGAGATTCATGGCCTCACAGATATAAACAACTATAACTCCGCTTCTATTCGCCGTATGCAAATCTGCGACGTAGCAATTTGTAGCATAAAACACGGCCCAACCACCCACCTTATACCGATCTGCGACGAACTTGCATAGTTTTGTCAAACATCGATCGTTTCGAGTGGAAAGCAATCCGGCCGTCAATGGTGATTCATGGCCTCACAGATGTAAACAACTATAACTCCGCTTCTATTCGTCGTATGCGAATCTGCGACCTAGCAATTTGTAGGTTAAAACACGCCCCAATGAACCACCTTATACCGATCTGCGACGAACTTGCATAGTTTCGCCAAACATCGATCGATTCTAGTGGAAAGCAATCCGGCCGTCAATGGTGATTCATGGCCAGACAGATATAAACAACTATAACTCCGCTTCTATTCGTCGAATGCAAATCTGCGACGTAGCAATTTGTAGCATAAAACACGGCCCAACGACCCAGCTTATACCGATCTGCGACGAACTTGCATAGTTTTGTCAAACATCGATCGTTTCGAGTGGAAAGCAATCCGGCCGTCAATGGTGATTCATGGCCTGACAGATATAAACAACTATAACTCCGCTTCTATTCGTCGAATGCAAATCTGCGACGTAGCAATTTGTAGCTTAAAACACGTCACATCGAACCACCTTGTGCCGATCTGCGACGAACTTGCATAGTTTCGTCAAACGTCGATCGTTTCGAGTGGTAGGCAATCCGGCCGTCAATGGAGATTCATGGCCTCACAGATGTAAACAACTATAACTCCGCTTCTATTCGCCGTATGCAAATCTGCGACGTAGCAATTTGTAGCATAAAACACGGCCCAACCACCCACCTTATACCGATCTGCGACGAACTTGCATAGTTTTGTCAAACATCGATCGTTTCGAGTGGAAAGCAATCCGGCCGTCAATGGTGATTCATGGCCTGACAGATATAAACAACTATAACTCCGCTTCTATTCGTCGTATGCGAATCTGCGACCAAGCAATTTGTAGGTTAAAACACGCCCCAATAAACCACCATAAACCGATCTGCGACGAACTTGCATAGTTTCGTCAAACGTCGATCGTTTCGAGTGGTAGGCAATCCGGCCGTCAATGGAGATTCATGGCCTCACAGATGTAAACAACTATAACTCCGCTTCTATTCGTCGTATGCAAATCTGCGACATAGCAGTTTGTAGCTTAAAACACGTCACATCGACCCACCTTGTGCCGATCTGGGACGAACTTGCATAGTTTCGGCAAACATCGATCGTTTCGAGTGGAAAGCAATCCGGCCGTCAATGGTGATTCATGGCCTCACAGATATAAACAACAATAACTCCGCTTCTATTCGTCGAATGCAAATCTGCGACATAGCAATTTGTAGCTTAAAACACGTCACATCGACCCACCTTGTGCCGATCAGCGACGAACTTGCATGGTTTCGTCAAACGTCGATCGTTTCGAGTGGTAGGAAATCCGGCCGTCAATGGTGGTTCATGGCCTCACGAATATAAACAACAATGACTCCGCTTCTATTCGTCGTATGCGAATCTGCGACATAGCAATTTGTAGCTTAAAACAAGCCCGAACGAACCACCTTATACCGATCTGCGACTAACTTTCATAGTTTTGTCAAACATCGATCGTTTCGAGTGGAAAGCAATCCGGCCGTCAACGGTGATTCATGGCCTGACAGATATAAACAACTATAACTCCGCTTCTATTCGTCGAATGCAAATCTGCGACAGAGCAATTTGTAGCTTAAAACACGTCACATCGACCCACCTTGTGCCGATCTGCGACGAACTTGCATAGTTTCGTCAAACGTCGATCGTTTCGAGTGGTAGGCAATCCGGCCGTCAATGGTGATTCATGGCCTCACAGATATAAACAACTATAACTCAGCTTCTATTCGTCGTATGCGAATCTACGACATAGCAATTTGTAGCTTAAAACACGCCCCATTGAACCACCTTATACCGATCTGCGACGAACTTGCATAGTATTGTCAAACATCGATCGTTTCGAGTGGAAAGCAATCCGGCCATCAATGGTGATTCATGGCCTCACAGATGTAAACAACTATAACTCCGCTTCTATTCGTCGTATGCAAATCTGCGACATAGCAATTTGTAGCTTAAAACACGTCACATCGACCCACCTTGTGCCGATCTGGGACGAACTTGCATAGTTTCGTCAAACATCGATCGTTTGGAGTGGAAAGCAATCCGGCCGTCAATGGTGATTCATGGCCTCACAGATATAAACAACAATAACTCCGCTTCTATTCGTCGTATGCAAATCTGCGACATAGCAGTTTGTAGCTTAAAACACGTCACATCGACCCACCTTATACCGATCTGCGACGAACTTGCATAGTTTTGTCAAACATCGATCGTTTCGAGTGGTAGGCAATCCGGCCGTCAATGGAGATTCATGGCCTCACAGATATAAACAACTATAACTCCGCTTCTATTCGCCGTATGCAAATCTGCGACGTAGCAATTTGTAGCATAAAACACGGCCCAACCACCCACCTTATACCGATCTGCGACGAACTTGCATAGTTTTGTCAAACATCGATCGTTTCGAGTGGAAAGCAATCCGGCCGTCAATGGTGATTCATGGCCAGACAGATATAAACAACTATAACTCCGCTTCTATTCGTCGTATGCGAATCTGCGACCTAGCAATTTGTAGGTTAAAACACGCCCCAATAAACCACCATATATCGATCTGCGACGAACTTGCATAGTTTCGTCAAACATCGATCGTTTCGAGTGGTAGGCAATCCGGCCGTCAATGGTGATTCATGGCCTCACAGATATAAACAACTATAACTTCGCTTCTATTCGCCGTATGCAAATCTGCGACGTAGCAATTTGTAGCATAAAACACGGCCCAACCACCCACCTTATACCGATCTGCGACGAACTTGCATAGTTTTGTCAAACATCGATCGTTTCGAGTGGAAAGCAATCCGGCCGTCAATGGTGATTCATGGACTCACAGATATAAACAACTATAACTCCGCTTCTATTCGCCGTATGCAAATCTGCGACGTAGGAATTTGTAGCATAAAACACGTCACATCGAACTACCTTATACCGATCTGCGACGAACTTGCATAGTTTTGTCAAACATCGATCGTTTCGAGTGGAAAGCAATCCGGCCGTCAATGGTGATTCATGGCCTGACAGATATAAACAACTACAACTCCGCTTCTATTCGTCGAATGCAAATCTGCGACATAGCAATTTGTAGCCTAAAACACGTCACATCGACCCACCTTGTGCCGATCTGCGACGAACTTGCATAGTTTCGTCAAACATCGATCGTTTCGAGTGGTAGGCAATCCGGCCGTCAATGGTGATTCATGGCCTCACAGATATAAACAACAATAACTCCGCTTCTATTCGTCGTATGCAAATCTGCGACATAGAAATTTGTAGCTTAAAACACGTCACATCGACCCACCTTGTGCCGATCTGCGACGAACTTGCATAGTTTCGTCAAACATCGATCGTTTCGAGTGGTAGGCAATCCGGCCGTCAATGGTGATTCATGGCCTCACAGATATAAACAACAATAACTCCACTTCTATACGTCGTATACAAATCTGCGACATAGCAATTTGTAGCATAAAACACGGCCCAACGACCCACCTTATACCGATCTGCAACGAACTTGATTGGTTTCGTCAAACGTCGATCGTTTCGAGTGGTAGGCAATCCGGCCGTCAATGGTGATTCATGGCCTCACAGATATAAACAACAATAACTCCGCTTCTATTCATCGTATGCGAATCTGCGGCATAGCAATTTGTAGCTTAAAACATGGCCCAACGACCCACTTTATACCGATCTGCGACGAACTTGCATAGTTTCGTCAAACATCGATCGTTTCGAGTGGTAGGCAATCCGGCCGTCAATGGTGATTCATGGCCTCACAGATATAAACAACAATAACTCCGCTTCTATTCGTCGTATGCAAATCTGCGACATAGCAGTTTGTAGCTTAAAACACGTCGCATCGACCCACCTTGTGCCGATCTGGGACGAACTTGCATAGTTTCGGCAAACATCGATCGTTTCGAGTGGAAAGCAATCCGGCCGTCAATGGTGATTCATGGCCTCACAGATATAAACAACAATAACTCCGCTTCTATTCGTCGTATGCAAATCTGCGACATAGCAATTTGTAGCATAAAACACGACCCAACGACCCACCTTTTACCGATCTGCGACGAACTTGCATAGTTTCGTCAAACATCGATCGTTTCGAGTGGTAGGCAATCCGGCCGTCAATGGTGATTCATGGCCTCACAGATATAAACAACAATAACTCCGCTTCTATTCGTCGTATGCAAATCTGCGACATAGAAATTTGTAGCTTAAAACACGTCACATCGACCCACCTTGTGCCGATCTGCGACGAACTTGCATAGTTTCGTCAAACATCGATCGTTTCGAGTGGTAGGCAATCCGGCCGTCAATGGTGATTCATGGCCTCACAGATATAAACAACAATAACTCCGCATCTATTCGTCGTATGCAAATCTGCGACATAGCAATTTGTAGCTTAAAACACGTCACATCGACCCACCTTGTGCCGATCTGGGACGAACTTGCATAGTTTCGTCAAACATCGATCGTTTGGAGTGGAAAGCAATCCGGCCGTCAATGGTGATTCATGGCCTCACAGATATAAACAACAATAACTCCGCTTCTATACGTCGTATGCAAATCTGCGACATAGCAATTTGTAGGTTAAAACACGCCCCAATGAACCACCTTATACCGATCTGCGACGAACTTGCATAGTTTCGTCAAACATCGATCGTTTCGAGTGGTAGGCAATCCGGCCGTCAATGGTGATTCATGGCCTCACAGATATAAACAACAATAACTCCGCTTCTATTCGTCGTATGCAAATCTGCGACATAGCAATTTGTAGCTTAAAACACGTCACATCGACCCACCTTGTGCCGATCTGGGACGAACTTGCATAGTTACGGCAAACATCGATCGTTCCGAGTGGAAAGCAATCCGGCCGTCAATGGTGATTCATGGCCTCACAGATATAAACAACAATAACTCCGCTTCTATTCGTCGTATGCAAATCTGCGACATAGCAATTTGTACCATAAAACACGACCCAACGACCCACCTTTTACCGATCTCCGACGAACTTGCATAGTTTTGTCAAACATCGATCGTTTCGAGTGCAAAGCAATCCGGCCGTCAATGGTGATTCATGGCCTCACAGATATAAACAACAATAACTCCGCTTCTATTCGTCGTATGCGAATCTGCGACATAGCAATTTTTAGCTTAAAACACGCCCCAACGAACCACCTTATACCGATCTGCGACGAACTTGCATAGTTTCGTCAAACATCGATCGATTCTAGTGGAAAGCAATCCGGCCGTCAATGGTGATTCATGGCCAGACAGATATAAACAACTATAACTCCGCTTCTATTCGTCGAATGCAAATCTGCGACGTAGCAATTTGTAGCATAAAACACGGCCCAACGACCCACCTTATACCGATCTGCGACGAACTTGCATAGTTTTGTCAAACATCGATCGTTTCGAGTGGAAAGCAATCCGGCCGTCAATGGTGATTCATGGCCTCACAGATATAAACAACTATAACTCCGCTTCTATTCGCCGTATGCAAATCTGCGACGTAGGAATTTGTAGCATAAAACACGTCACATCGAACCACCTTATACCGATCTGCGACGAACTTGCATAGTTTCGTCAAACATCGATCGTTTCGAGTGGTAGGCAATCCGGCCGTCAATGGTGATTCATGGCCTCACAGATATAAACAACAATAACTCCGCTTCTATTCGTCGTATGCAAATCTGCGACATAGCAGTTTGTAGCTTAAAACACGTCGCATCGACCCACCTTGTGCCGATCTGGGACGAACTTGCATAGTTTCGGCAAACATCGATCGTTTCGAGTGGAAAGCAATCCGGCCGTCAATGGTGATTCATGGCCTCACAGATATAAACAACAATAACTCCGCTTCTATTCGTCGTATGCAAATCTGCGACATAGCAATTTGTAGCATAAAACACGACCCAACGACCCACCTTTTACCGATCTGCGACGAACTTGCATAGTTTCGTCAAACATCGATCGTTTCGAGTGGTAGGCAATCCGGCCGTCAATGGTGATTCATGGCCTCACAGATATAAACAACAATAACTCCGCTTCTATTCGTCGTATGCAAATCTGCGACATAGAAATTTGTAGCTTAAAACACGTCACATCGACCCACCTTGTGCCGATCTGCGACGAACTTGCATAGTTTCGTCAAACATCGATCGTTTCGAGTGGTAGGCAATCCGGCCGTCAATGGTGATTCATGGCCTCACAGATATAAACAACAATAACTCCGCATCTATTCGTCGTATGCAAATCTGCGACATAGCAATTTGTAGCTTAAAACACGTCACATCGACCCACCTTGTGCCGATCTGGGACGAACTTGCATAGTTTCGTCAAACATCGATCGTTTGGAGTGGAAAGCAATCCGGCCGTCAATGGTGATTCATGGCCTCACAGATATAAACAACAATAACTCCGCTTCTATACGTCGTATGCAAATCTGCGACATAGCAATTTGTAGGTTAAAACACGCCCCAATGAACCACCTTATACCGATCTGCGACGAACTTGCATAGTTTCGTCAAACATCGATCGTTTCGAGTGGTAGGCAATCCGGCCGTCAATGGTGATTCATGGCCTCACAGATATAAACAACAATAACTCCGCTTCTATTCGTCGTATGCAAATCTGCGACATAGCAATTTGTAGCTTAAAACACGTCACATCGACCCACCTTGTGCCGATCTGGGACGAACTTGCATAGTTACGGCAAACATCGATCGTTCCGAGTGGAAAGCAATCCGGCCGTCAATGGTGATTCATGGCCTCACAGATATAAACAACAATAACTCCGCTTCTATTCGTCGTATGCAAATCTGCGACATAGCAATTTGTACCATAAAACACGACCCAACGACCCACCTTTTACCGATCTCCGACGAACTTGCATAGTTTTGTCAAACATCGATCGTTTCGAGTGCAAAGCAATCCGGCCGTCAATGGTGATTCATGGCCTCACAGATATAAACAACAATAACTCCGCTTCTATTCGTCGTATGCGAATCTGCGACATAGCAATTTTTAGCTTAAAACACGCCCCAACGAACCACCTTATACCGATCTGCGACGAACTTGCATAGTTTCGTCAAACATCGATCGATTCTAGTGGAAAGCAATCCGGCCGTCAATGGTGATTCATGGCCACACAGATATAAACAACTATAACTCCGCTTCTATTCGTCGAATGCAAATCTGCGACGTAGCAATTTGTAGCATAAAACACGGCCCAACGACCCACCTTATACCGATCTGCGACGAACTTGCATAGTTTTGTCAAACATCGATCGTTTCGAGTGGAAAGCAATCCGGCCGTCAATGGTGATTCATGGCCTCACAGATATAAACAACTATAACTCCGCTTCTATTCGCCGTATGCAAATCTGCGACGTAGGAATTTGTAGCATAAAACACGTCACATCGAACCACCTTATACCGATCTGCGACGAACTTGCATAGTTTTGTCAAACATCGATCGTTTCGAGTGGAAAGCAATCCGGCCGTCAATGGTGATTCATGGCCTCACAGATATAAACAACTATAACTCCGCTTCTATTCGCCGTATGCAAATCTGCGACGTAGGAATTTGTAGCATAAAACACGTAACATCGAACCACCTTATACCGATCTGCGACGAACTTGCATAGTTTTGTCAAACATCGATCGTTTCGAGTGGAAAGCAATCCGGCCGTCAATGGTGATTCATGGCCTGACAGATATAAACAACTACAACTCCGCTTCTATTCGTCGAATGCAAATCTGCGACATAGCAATTTGTAGCCTAAAACACGTCACATCGACCCACCTTGTGCCGATCAGCGACGAACTTGCATGGTTTCGTCAAACGTCGATCGTTTCGAGTGGTAGGGAATCCGGCCGTCAATGGTGATTCATGGCCTCACAGATATAAACAACAATAACTCCGCTTCTATTCGTCGTATGCGAATCTGCGACATAGCAATTTTTAGCTTAAAACACGCCCCAACGAACCACCTTATACCGATCTGCGACGAACTTGCATAGTTTCGTCAAACATCGATCGATTCTAGTGGAAAGCAATCCGGCCGTCAATGGTGATTCATGGCCAGACAGATATAAACAACTATAACTCCGCTTCTATTCGTCGAATGCAAATCTGCGACGTAGCAATTTGTAGCATAAAACACGGCCCAACGACCCACCTTATACCGATCTGCGACGAACTTGCATAGTTTTGTCAAACATCGATCGTTTCGAGTGGAAAGCAATCCGGCCGTCAATGGTGATTCATGGCCTGACAGATATAAACAACTATAACTCCGCTTCTATTCGTCGTATGCAAATCTGCGACATAGCAATTTGTAGCTTAAAACACGTCACATCGACCCACCTTGTGCCGATCTGGGACGAACTTGCATAGTTTCGTCAAACATCGATCGTTTGGAGTGGAAAGCAATCCGGCCTTCAATGGTGATTCATGGCCTCACAGATATAAACAACAATAACTCCGCTTCTATACGTCGTATGCAAATCTGCGACATAGCAATTTGTAGCATAAAACACGACCCGACGACCCACCATTTCCGATCTGCGACGAACTTGCATAGGTTTGTCAAACACCGATCGTTTCGAGTGGAAAGCAATCCGGCCGTCAATGGTGATTCATGGCCTGACAGATATAAACAACTATAACTCCGCTTCTATTCGCCGTATGCAAATCTGCGACGTAGCAATTTGTAGCATAAAACACGGCCCAACCACCCACCTTATACCGATCTGCGACGAACTTGCATAGTTTTGTCAAACATCGATCGTTTCGAGTGGAAAGCAATCCGGCCGTCAATGGTGATTCATGGCCTCACAGATGTAAACAACTATAACTCCGCTTCTATTCGTCGTATGCGAATCTGCGACCTAGCAATTTGTAGGTAAAAACACGCCCCAATAAACCACCATATACCGATCTGCGACGAACTTGCATAGTTTCGTCAAACATCGATCGTTTCGAGTGGTAGGCAATCCGGCCGTCAATGGTGATTCATGGCCTCACAGATATAAACAACAATAACTCCGCTTCTATTCGTCGTATGCAAATCTGCGACATAGCAGTTTGTAGCTTAAAACACGTCGCATCGACCCACCTTGTGCCGATCTGGGACGAACTTGCATAGTTTCGGCAAACATCGATCGTTTCGAGTGGAAAGCAATCCGGCCGTCAATGGTGATTCATGGCCTCACAGATATAAACAACAATAACTCCGCTTCTATTCGTCGTATGCAAATCTGCGACATAGCAATTTGTAGCATAAAACACGACCCAACGACCCACCTTTTACCGATCTGCGACGAACTTGCATAGTTTCGTCAAACATCGATCGTTTCGAGTGGTAGGCAATCCGGCCGTCAATGGTGATTCATGGCCTCACAGATATAAACAACAATAACTCCGCTTCTATTCGTCGTATGCAAATCTGCGACAGAAATTTGTAGCTTAAAACACGTCACATCGACCCACCTTGTGCCGATCTGCGACGAACTTGCATAGTTTCGTCAAACATCGATCGTTTCGAGTGGTAGGCAATCCGGCCGTCAATGGTGATTCATGGCCTCACAGATATAAACAACTATAACTCCGCTTCTATTCGTCGTATGCAAATCTGCGACATAGCAATTTGTAGCTTAAAACACGTCACATCGACCCACCTTGTGCCGATCTGGGAAGAACTTGCATAGTTTCGTCAAACATCGATCGTTTGGAGTGGAAAGCAATCCGGCCGTCAATGGTGATTCATGGCCTCACAGATATAAACAACAATAACTCCGCTTCTATACGTCGTATGCAAATCTGCGACATAGCAATTTGTAGCATAAAACACGACCCGACGACCCACCATTTCCGATCTGCGACGAACTTGCATAGGTTTGTCAAACACCGATCGTTTCGAGTGGAAAGCAATCCGGCCGTCAATGGTGATTCATGGCCTGACAGATATAAACAACTATAACTCCGCTTCTATTCGTCGAATGCAAATCTGCGACATAGCAATTTGTAGCTTAAAACACGTCACATCGAACCACCTTGTGCCGATCTGCGACGAACTTGCATAGTTTCGTCAAACGTCGATCGTTTCGAGTGGTAGGCAATCCGGCCGTCAATGGAGATTCATGGCCTCACAGATATGAACAACTATAACTCCGCTTCTATTCGCCGTATGCAAATCTGCGACGTAGCAATTTGTAGCATAAAACACGGCCCAACCACCCACCTTATACCGATCTGCGACGAACTTGCATAGTTTTGTCAAACATCGATCGTTTCGAGTGGTAGGCAATCCGGCCGTCAATGGTGATTCATGGCCTCACAGATGTAAACAACTATAACTCCGCTTCTATTCGTCGTATGCGAATCTGCGACCTAGCAATTTGTAGGTTAAAACACGCCCCAATAAACCACCATATACCGATCTGCGACGAACTTGCATAGTTTCGTCAAACATCGATCGTTTCGAGTGGTAGGCAATCCGGCCGTCAATGGTGATTCATGGCCTCACAGATATAAACAACAATAACTCCGCTTCTATTCGTCGTATGCAAATCTGCGACATAGCAGTTTGTAGCTTAAAACACGTCGCATCGACCCACCTTGTGCCGATCTGGGACGAACTTGCATAGTTTCGGCAAACATCGATCGTTTCGAGTGGAAAGCAATCCGGCCGTCAATGGTGATTCATGGCCTCACAGATATAAACAACAATAACTCCGCTTCTATTCGTCGTATGCAAATCTGCGACATAGCAATTTGTAGCATAAAACACGACCCAACGACCCACCTTTTACCGATCTGCGACGAACTTGCATAGTTTCGTCAAACATCGATCGTTTCGAGTGGTAGGCAATCCGGCCGTCAATGGTGATTCATGGCCTCACAGATATAAACAACAATAACTCCGCTTCTATTCGTCGTATGCAAATCTGCGACAGAAATTTGTAGCTTAAAATACGTCACATCGACCCACCTTGTGCCGATCTGCGACGAACTTGCATAGTTTCGTCAAACATCGATCGTTTCGAGTGGTAGGCAATCCGGCCGTCAATGGTGATTCATGGCCTCACAGATATAAACAACTATAACTCCGCTTCTATTCGTCGTATGCAAATCTGCGACATAGCAATTTGTAGCTTAAAACACGCCTCAACGAACCACCTTATACCGATCTGCGACGAACTTGCATAGTTTTGTCAAACATCGATCGTTTCGAGTGGAAAGCAATCCGGCCGTCAATGGTGATTCATGGCCTCACAGATATAAACAACTATAACTCCGCTTCTATTCGCCGTATGCAAATCTGCGACGTAGGAATTTGTAGCATAAAACACGTCACATCGAACCACCTTATACCGATCTGCGACGAACTTGCATAGTTTTGTCAAACATCGATCGTTTCGAGTGGAAAGCAATCCGGCCGTCAATGGTGATTCATGGCCTGACAGATATAAACAACTACAACTCCGCTTCTATTCGTCGAATGCAAATCTGCGACATAGCAATTTGTAGCCTAAAACACGTCACATCGACCCACCTTGTGCCGATCAGCGACGAACTTGCATGGTTTCGTCAAACGTCGATCGTTTCGAGTGGTAGGGAATCCGGCCGTCAAAGGTGATTCATGGCCTCACAGATATAAACAACAATAACTCCGCTTCTATTCGTCGTATGCGAATCTGCGACATAGCAATTTTTAGCTTAAAACACGCCCCAACGAACCACCTTATACCGATCTGCGACGAACTTGCATAGTTTCGTCAAACATCGATCGATTCTAGTGGAAAGCAATCCGGCCGTCAATGGTGATTCATGGCCAGACAGATATAAACAACTATAACTCCGCTTCTATTCGTCGAATGCAAATCTGCGACGTAGCAATTTGTAGCATAAAACACGGCCCAACGACCCACCTTATACCGATCTGCGACGAACTTGCATAGTTTTGTCAAACATCGATCGTTTCGAGTGGAAAGCAATCCGGCCGTCAATGGTGATTCATGGCCTGACAGATATAAACAACTATAACTCCGCTTCTATTCGTCGTATGCAAATCTGCGACATAGCAATTTGTAGCTTAAAACACGTCACATCGACCCACCTTGTGCCGATCTGGGAAGAACTTGCATAGTTTCGTCAAACATCGATCGTTTGGAGTGGAAAGCAATCCGGCCGTCAATGGTGATTCATGGCCTCACAGATATAAACAACAATAACTCCGCTTCTATACGTCGTATGCAAATCTGCGACATAGCAATTTGTAGCATAAAACACGACCCGACGACCCACCATTTCCGATCTGCGACGAACTTGCATAGGTTTGTCAAACACCGATCGTTTCGAGTGGAAAGCAATCCGGCCGTCAATGGTGATTCATGGCCTGACAGATATAAACAACTATAACTCCGCTTCTATTCGTCGAATGCAAATCTGCGACATAGCAATTTGTAGCTTAAAACACGTCACATCGAACCACCTTGTGCCGATCTGCGACGAACTTGCATAGTTTCGTCAAACGTCGATCGTTTCGAGTGGTAGGCAATCCGGCCGTCAATGGAGATTCATGGCCTCACAGATATGAACAACTATAACTCCGCTTCTATTCGCCGTATGCAAATCTGCGACGTAGCAATTTGTAGCATAAAACACGGCCCAACCACCCACCTTATACCGATCTGCGACGAACTTGCATAGTTTTGTCAAACATCGATCGTTTCGAGTGGTAGGCAATCCGGCCGTCAATGGTGATTCATGGCCTCACAGATGTAAACAACTATAACTCCGCTTCTATTCGTCGTATGCGAATCTGCGACCTAGCAATTTGTAGGTTAAAACACGCCCCAATAAACCACCATATACCGATCTGCGACGAACTTGCATAGTTTCGTCAAACATCGATCGTTTCGAGTGGTAGGCAATCCGGCCGTCAATGGTGATTCATGGCCTCACAGATATAAACAACAATAACTCCGCTTCTATTCGTCGTATGCAAATCTGCGACATAGCAGTTTGTAGCTTAAAACACGTCGCATCGACCCACCTTGTGCCGATCTGGGACGAACTTGCATAGTTTCGGCAAACATCGATCGTTTCGAGTGGAAAGCAATCCGGCCGTCAATGGTGATTCATGGCCTCACAGATATAAACAACAATAACTCCGCTTCTATTCGTCGTATGCAAATCTGCGACATAGCAATTTGTAGCATAAAACACGACCCAACGACCCACCTTTTACCGATCTGCGACGAACTTGCATAGTTTCGTCAAACATCGATCGTTTCGAGTGGTAGGCAATCCGGCCGTCAATGGTGATTCATGGCCTCACAGATATAAACAACAATAACTCCGCTTCTATTCGTCGTATGCAAATCTGCGACAGAAATTTGTATCTTAAAATACGTCACATCGACCCACCTTGTGCCGATCTGCGACGAACTTGCATAGTTTCGTCAAACATCGATCGTTTCGAGTGGTAGGCAATCCGGCCGTCAATGGTGATTCATGGCCTCACAGATATAAACAACTATAACTCCGCTTCTATTCGTCGTATGCAAATCTGCGACATAGCAATTTGTAGCTTAAAACACGCCTCAACGAACCACCTTATACCGATCTGCGACGAACTTGCATAGTTTTGTCAAACATCGATCGTTTCGAGTGGAAAGCAATCCGGCCGTCAATGGTGATTCATGGCCTCACAGATATAAACAACTATAACTCCGCTTCTATTCACCGTATGCAAATCTGCGACGAAGGAATTTGTAGCATAAAACACGTCACATCGAACCACCTTATACCGATCTGCGACGAACTTGCATAGTTTTGTCAAACATCGATCGTTTCGAGTGGAAAGCAATCCGGCCGTCAATGGTGATTCATGGCCTGACAGATATAAACAACTACAACTCCGCTTCTATTCGTCGAATGCAAATCTGCGACATAGCAATTTGTAGCCTAAAACACGTCACATCGGCCCACCTTGTGCCGATCTGCGACGAACTTGCATAGTTTCGTCAAACATCGATCGTTTCGAGTGGTAGGCAATCCGGCCGTCAATGGTGATTCATGGCCTCACAGATATAAACAACAATAACTCCGCTTCTATTCGTCGTATGCAAATCTGCGACATAGCAATTTGTAGCTTAAAACACGTCACATCGACCCACCTTGTGACGATCTGGGACGAACTTGCATAGTTTCGTCAAACATCGATCGATTCTAGTGGAAAGCAATCCGGCCGTCAATGGTGATTCATGGCCAGACAGATATAAACAACTATAACTCCGCTTCTATTCGTCGAATGCAAATCTGCGACGTAGCAATTTGTAGCCTAAAACACGTCACATCGACCCACCTTGTGCCGATCTGCGACGAACTTGCATAGTTTCGTCAAACATCGATCGTTTCGAGTGGTAGGCAATCCGGCCGTCAATGGTGATTCATGGCCTCACAGATATAAACAACAATAACTCCGCTTCTATTCGTCGTATGCAAATCTGCGACATAGCAATTTGTAGCATAAAACACGTCACATCGACCCACCTTGTGCCGATCTGGGACGAACTTGCAAAGTTTTGTCAAACATCGATCGTTTCGAGTGGAAAGCAATCCGGCCGTCAATGGTGATTCATGGCCTCACAGATATAAACAACAATAACTCCGCTTCTATTCGTCGTATGCAAATCTGCGACATAGCAATTTGTAGCTTAAAACACGTCACATCGACCCACCTTGTGACGATCTGGGACGAACTTGCATAGTTACGGCAAACATCGATCGTTCCGAGTGGAAAGCAATCCGGCCGTCAATGGTGATTCATGGCCTGACAGATATAAACAACTACAACTCCGCTTCTATTCGTCGAATGCAAATCTGCGACATAGCAATTTGTAGCCTAAAACACGTCACATCGACCCACCTTGTGCCAATCTGCGACGAACTTGCATAGTTTCGTCAAACATCGATCGTTTCGAGTGGTAGGCAATCCGGCCGTCAATGGTGATTCATGGCCTCACAGATATAAACAACAATAACTCCGCTTCTATTCGTCGTATGCAAATCTGCGACATAGCAATTTGTAGCTTAAAACACGTCACATCGACCCACCTTGTGCCGATCTTGGACGAACTTGCATAGTTACGGCAAACATCGATCGTTCCGAGTGGAAAGCAATCCGGCCGTCAATGGTGATTCATGGCCTCACAGATATAAACAACAATAACTCTGCTTCTATTCGTCGTATGCAAATCTGCGACATAGCAATTTGTAGCATAAAACACGACCCAACGACCCACCTTTTACCGATCTCCGACGAACTTGCATAGTTTCGTCAAACATCGATCGTTTCGAGTGGTAGGCAATCCGGCCGTCAATGGTGATTCATGGCCTCACAGATATAAACAACAATAACTCCGCATCTATTCGTCGTATGCAAATCTGCGACATAGCAATTTGTAGCTTAAAACACGTCACATCGACCCACCTTGTGCCGATCTGGGACGAACTTGCATAGTTTCGTCAAACATCGATCGTTTGGAGTGGAAAGCAATCCGGCCGTCAATGGTGATTCATGGCCTCACAGATATAAACAACAATAACTCCGCTTCTATACGTCGTATGCAAATCTGCGACATAGCAATTTGTAGGTTAAAACACGCCCCAATGAACCACCTTATACCGATCTGCGACGAACTTGCATAGTTTCGTCAAACATCGATCGTTTCGAGTGGTAGGCAATCCGGCCGTCAATGGTGATTCATGGCCTCACAGATATAAACAACAATAACTCCGCTTCTATTCGTCGTATGCAAATCTGCGACATAGCAATTTGTAGCTTAAAACACGTCACATCGACCCACCTTGTGCCGATCTGGGACGAACTTGCATAGTTACGGCAAACATCGATCGTTCCGAGTGGAAAGCAATCCGGCCGTCAATGGTGATTCATGGCCTCACAGATATAAACAACAATAACTCCGCTTCTATTCGTCGTATGCAAATCTGCGACATAGCAATTTGTACCATAAAACACGACCCAACGACCCACCTTTTACCGATCTCCGACGAACTTGCATAGTTTTGTCAAACATCGATCGTTTCGAGTGCAAAGCAATCCGGCCGTCAATGGTGATTCATGGCCTCACAGATATAAACAACAATAACTCCGCTTCTATTCGTCGTATGCGAATCTGCGACATAGCAATTTTTAGCTTAAAACACGCCCCAACGAACCACCTTATACCGATCTGCGACGAACTTGCATAGTTTCGTCAAACATCGATCGATTCTAGTGGAAAGCAATCCGGCCGTCAATGGTGATTCATGGCCAGACAGATATAAACAACTATAACTCCGCTTCTATTCGTCGAATGCAAATCTGCGACGTAGCAATTTGTAGCATAAAACACGGCCCAACGACCCACCTTATACCGATCTGCGACGAACTTGCATAGTTTTGTCAAACATCGATCGTTTCGAGTGGAAAGCAATCCGGCCGTCAATGGTGATTCATGGCCTCACAGATATAAACAACTATAACTCCGCTTCTATTCGCCGTATGCAAATCTGCGACGTAGGAATTTGTAGCATAAAACACGTCACATCGAACCACCTTATACCGATCTGCGACGAACTTGCATAGTTTTGTCAAACATCGATCGTTTCGAGTGGAAAGCAATCCGGCCGTCAATGGTGATTCATGGCCTCACAGATATAAACAACTATAACTCCGCTTCTATTCGCCGTATGCAAATCTGCGACGTAGGAATTTGTAGCATAAAACACGTCACATCGAACCACCTTATACCGATCTGCGACGAACTTGCATAGTTTTGTCAAACATCGATCGTTTCGAGTGGAAAGCAATCCGGCCGTCAATGGTGATTCATGGCCTGACAGATATAAACAACTACAACTCCGCTTCTATTCGTCGAATGCAAATCTGCGACATAGCAATTTGTAGCCTAAAACACGTCACATCGACCCACCTTGTGCCGATCAGCGACGAACTTGCATGGTTTCGTCAAACGTCGATCGTTTCGAGTGGTAGGGAATCCGGCCGTCAATGGTGATTCATGGCCTCACAGATATAAACAACAATAACTCCGCTTCTATTCGTCGTATGCGAATCTGCGACATAGCAATTTGTAGCTTAAAACACGTCACATCGACCCACCTTGTGCCGATCTGGGACGAACTTGCATAGTTTCGTCAAACATCGATCGTTTGGAGTGGAAAGCAATCCGGCCTTCAATGGTGATTCATGGCCTCACAGATATAAACAACAATAACTCCGCTTCTATACGTCGTATGCAAATCTGCGACATAGCAATTTGTAGCATAAAACACGACCCGACGACCCACCATTTCCGATCTGCGACGAACTTGCATAGGTTTGTCAAACACCGATCGTTTCGAGTGGAAAGCAATCCGGCCGTCAATGGTGATTCATGGCCTGACAGATATAAACAACTATAACTCCGCTTCTATTCGTCGAATGCAAATCTGCGACATAGCAATTTGTAGCTTAAAACACGTCACATCGAACCACCTTGTGCCGATCTGCGACGAACTTGCATAGTTTCGTCAAACGTCGATCGTTTCGAGTGGTAGGCAATCCGGCCGTCAATGGAGATTCATGGCCTCACAGATATAAACAACTATAACTCCGCTTCTATTCGCCGTATGCAAATCTGCGACGTAGCAATTTGTAGCATAAAACACGGCCCAACCACCCACCTTATACCGATCTGCGACGAACTTGCATAGTTTTGTCAAACATCGATCGTTTCGAGTGGAAAGCAATCCGGCCGTCAATGGTGATTCATGGCCTCACAGATGTAAACAACTATAACTCCGCTTCTATTCGTCGTATGCGAATCTGCGACCTAGCAATTTGTAGGTTAAAACACGCCCCAATAAACCACCATATACCGATCTGCGACGAACTTGCATAGTTTCGTCAAACATCGATCGTTTCGAGTGGTAGGCAATCCGGCCGTCAATGGTGATTCATGGCCTCACAGATATAAACAACAATAACTCCGCTTCTATTCGTCGTATGCAAATCTGCGACATAGCAGTTTGTAGCTTAAAACACGTCGCATCGACCCACCTTGTGCCGATCTGGGACGAACTTGCATAGTTTCGGCAAACATCGATCGTTTCGAGTGGAAAGCAATCCGGCCGTCAATGGTGATTCATGGCCTCACAGATATAAACAACAATAACTCCGCTTCTATTCGTCGTATGCAAATCTGCGACATAGCAATTTGTAGCATAAAACACGACCCAACGATCCACCTTTTACCGATCTGCGACGAACTTGCATAGTTTCGTCAAACATCGATCGTTTCGAGTGGTAGGCAATCCGGCCGTCAATGGTGATTCATGGCCTCACAGATATAAACAACAATAACTCCGCTTCTATTCGTCGTATGCAAATCTGCGACAGAAATTTGTAGCTTAAAACACGTCACATCGACCCACCTTGTGCCGATCTGCGACGAACTTGCATAGTTTCGTCAAACATCGATCGTTTCGAGTGGTAGGCAATCCGGCCGTCAATGGTGATTCATGGCCTCACAGATATAAACAACTATAACTCCGCTTCTATTCGTCGTATGCAAATCTGCGACATAGCAATTTGTAGCTTAAAACACGCCTCAACGAACCACCTTATACCGATCTGCGACGAACTTGCATAGTTTTGTCAAACATCGATCGTTTCGAGTGGAAAGCAATCCGGCCGTCAATGGTGATTCATGGCCTCACAGATATAAACAACTATAACTCCGCTTCTATTCACCGTATGCAAATCTGCGACGTAGGAATTTGTAGCATAAAACACGTCACATCGAACCACCTTATACCGATCTGCGACGAACTTGCATAGTTTTGTCAAACATCGATCGTTTCGAGTGGAAAGCAATCCGGCCGTCAATGGTGATTCATGGCCTGACAGATATAAACAACTACAACTCCGCTTCTATTCGTCAAATGCAAATCTGCGACATAGCAATTTGTAGCCTAAAACACGTCACATCGGCCCACCTTGTGCCGATCTGCGACGAACTTGCATAGTTTCGTCAAACATCGATCGTTTCGAGTGGTAGGCAATCCGGCCGTCAATGGTGATTCATGGCCTCACAGATATAAACAACAATAACTCCGCTTCTATTCGTCGTATGCAAATCTGCGACATAGCAATTTGTAGCTTAAAACACGTCACATCGACCCACCTTGTGCCGATCTGGGACGAACTTGCATAGTTACGGCAAACATCGATCGTTCCGAGTGGAAAGCAATCCGGCCGTCAATGGTGATTCATGGTCTCACAGATATAAACAACAATAACTCCGCTTCTATTCGTCGTATGCAAATCTGCGACATAGCAATTTGTACCATAAAACACGACCCAACGACCCACCTTTTACCGATCTCCGACGAACTTGCATAGTTTTGTCAAACATCGATCGTTTCGAGTGCAAAGCAATCCGGCCGTCAATGGTGATTCATGGCCTCACAGATATAAACAACAATAACTCCGCTTCTATTCGTCGTATGCGAATCTGCGACATAGCAATTTTTAGCTTAAAACACGCCCCAACGAACCACCTTATACCGATCTGCGACGAACTTGCATAGTTTCGTCAAACATCGATCGATTCTAGTGGAAAGCAATCCGGCCGTCAATGGTGATTCATGGCCAGACAGATATAAACAACTATAACTCCGCTTCTATTCGTCGAATGCAAATCTGCGACGTAGCAATTTGTAGCATAAAACACGGCCCAACGACCCACCTTATACCGATCTGCGACGAACTTGCATAGTTTTGTCAAACATCGATCGTTTCGAGTGGAAAGCAATCCGGCCGTCAATGGTGATTCATGGCCTCACAGATATAAACAACTATAACTCCGCTTCTATTCGCCGTATGCAAATCTGCGACGTAGGAATTTGTAGCATAAAACACGTCACATCGAACCACCTTATACCGATCTGCGACGAACTTGCATAGTTTTGTCAAACATCGATCGTTTCGAGTGGAAAGCAATCCGGCCGTCAATGGTGATTCATGGCCTCACAGATATAAACAACTATAACTCCGCTTCTATTCGCCGTATGCAAATCTGCGACGTAGGAATTTGTAGCATAAAACACGTCACATCGAACCACCTTATACCGATCTGCGACGAACTTGCATAGTTTTGTCAAACATCGATCGTTTCGAGTGGAAAGCAATCCGGCCGTCAATGGTGATTCATGGCCTGACAGATATAAACAACTACAACTCCGCTTCTATTCGTCGAATGCAAATCTGCGACATAGCAATTTGTAGCCTAAAACACGTCACATCGACCCACCTTGTGCCGATCAGCGACGAACTTGCATGGTTTCGTCAAACGTCGATCGTTTCGAGTGGTAGGGAATCCGGCCGTCAAAGGTGATTCATGGCCTCACAGATATAAACAACAATAACTCCGCTTCTATTCGTCGTTTGCGAATCTGCGACATAGCAATTTTTAGCTTAAAACACGCCCCAACGAACCACCTTATACCGATCTGCGACGAACTTGCATAGTTTCGTCAAACATCGATCGATTCTAGTGGAAAGCAATCCGGCCGTCAATGGTGATTCATGGCCAGACAGATATAAACAACTATAACTCCGCTTCTATTCGTCGAATGCAAATCTGCGACGTAGCAATTTGTAGCATAAAACACGGCCCAACGACCCACCTTATACCGATCTGCGACGAACTTGCATAGTTTTGTCAAACATCGATCGTTTCGAGTGGAAAGCAATCCGGCCGTCAATGGTGATTCATGGCCTGACAGATATAAACAACTATAACTCCGCTTCTATTCGTCGTATGCAAATCTGCGACATAGCAATTTGTAGCTTAAAACACGTCACATCGACCCACCTTGTGCCGATCTGGGAAGAACTTGCATAGTTTCGTCAAACATCGATCGTTTGGAGTGGAAAGCAATCCGGCCGTCAATGGTGATTCATGGCCTCACAGATATAAACAACTATAACTCCGCTTCTATACGTCGTATGCAAATCTGCGACATAGCAATTTGTAGCATAAAACACGACCCGACGACCCACCATTTCCGATCTGCGACGAACTTGCATAGGTTTGTCAAACACCGATCGTTTCGAGTGGAAAGCAATCCGGCCGTCAATGGTGATTCATGGCCTGACAGATATAAACAACTATAACTCCGCTTCTATTCGTCGAATGCAAATCTGCGACATAGCAATTTGTAGCTTAAAACACGTCACATCGAACCACCTTGTGCCGATCTGCGACGAACTTGCATAGTTTCGTCAAACGTCGATCGTTTCGAGTGGTAGGCAATCCGGCCGTCAATGGAGATTCATGGCCTCACAGATATGAACAACTATAACTCCGCTTCTATTCGCCGTATGCAAATCTGCGACGTAGCAATTTGTAGCATAAAACACGGCCCAACCACCCACCTTATACCGATCTGCGACGAACTTGCATAGTTTTGTCAAACATCGATCGTTTCGAGTGGTAGGCAATCCGGCCGTCAATGGTGATTCATGGCCTCACAGATGTAAACAACTATAACTCCGCTTCTATTCGTCGTATGCGAATCTGCGACCTAGCAATTTGTAGGTTAAAACACGCCCCAATAAACCACCATATACCGATCTGCGACGAACTTGCATAGTTTCGTCAAACATCGATCGTTTCGAGTGGTAGGCAATCCGGCCGTCAATGGTGATTCATGGCCTCACAGATATAAACAACAATAACTCCGCTTCTATTCGTCGTATGCAAATCTGCGACATAGCAGTTTGTAGATTAAAACACGTCGCATCGACCCACCTTGTGCCGATCTGGGACGAACTTGCATAGTTTCGGCAAACATCGATCGTTTCGAGTGGAAAGCAATCCGGCCGTCAATGGTGATTCATGGCCTGACAGATATAAACAACTATAACTCCGCTTCTATTCGTCGTATGCAAATCTGCGACATAGCAATTTGTAGCTTAAAACACGTCACATCGACCCACCTTGTGCCGATCTGGGAAGAACTTGCATAGTTTCGTCAAACATCGATCGTTTGGAGTGGAAAGCAATCCGGCCGTCAATGGTGATTCATGGCCTCACAGATATAAACAACAATAACTCCGCTTCTATACGTCGTATGCAAATCTGCGACATAGCAATTTGTAGCATAAAACACGACCCGACGACCCACCATTTCCGATCTGCGACGAACTTGCATAGGTTTGTCAAACACCGATCGTTTCGAGTGGAAAGCAATCCGGCCGTCAATGGTGATTCATGGCCTGACAGATATAAACAACTATAACTCCGCTTCTATTCGTCGAATGCAAATCTGCGACATAGCAATTTGTAGCTTAAAACACGTCACATCGAACCACCTTGTGCCGATCTGCGACGAACTTGCATAGTTTCGTCAAACGTCGATCGTTTCGAGTGGTAGGCAATCCGGCCGTCAATGGAGATTCATGGCCTCACAGATATGAACAACTATAACTCCGCTTCTATTCGCCGTATGCAAATCTGCGACGTAGCAATTTGTAGCATAAAACACGGCCCAACCACCCACCTTATACCGATCTGCGACGAACTTGCATAGTTTTGTCAAACATCGATCGTTTCGAGTGGTAGGCAATCCGGCCGTCAATGGTGATTCATGGCCTCACAGATGTAAACAACTATAACTCCGCTTCTATTCGTCGTATGCGAATCTGCGACCTAGCAATTTGTAGGTTAAAACACGCCCCAATAAACCACCATATACCGATCTGCGACGAACTTGCATAGTTTCGTCAAACATCGATCGTTTCGAGTGGTAGGCAATCCGGCCGTCAATGGTGATTCATGGCCTCACAGATATAAACAACAATAACTCCGCTTCTATTCGTCGTATGCAAATCTGCGACATAGCAGTTTGTAGATTAAAACACGTCGCATCGACCCACCTTGTGCCGATCTGGGACGAACTTGCATAGTTTCGGCAAACATCGATCGTTTCGAGTGGAAAGCAATCCGGCCGTCAATGGTGATTCATGGCCTCACAGATATAAACAACAATAACTCCGCTTCTATTCGTCGTATGCAAATCTGCGACATAGTAATTTGTAGCATAAAACACGACCCAACGACCCACCTTTTACCGATCTGCGACGAACTTGCATAGTTTCGTCAAACATCGATCGTTTCGAGTGGTAGGCAATCCGGCCGTCAATGGTGATTCATGGCCTCACAGATATAAACAACAATAACTCCGCTTCTATTCGTCGTATGCAAATCTGCGACAGAAATTTGTAGTTAAAAATACGTCACATCGACCCACCTTGTGCCGATCTGCGACGAACTTGCATAGTTTCGTCAAACATCGATCGTTTCGAGTGGTAGGCAATCCGGCCGTCAATGGTGATTCATGGCCTCACAGATATAAACAACTATAACTCCGCTTCTATTCGTCGTATGCAAATCTGCGACATAGCAATTTGTAGCTTAAAACACGCCTCAACGAACCAGCTTATACCGATCTGCGACGAATTTGCATAGTTTTGTCAAACATCGATCGTTTCGAGTGGAAAGCAATCCGGCCGTCAATGGTGATTCATGGCCTCACAGATATAAACAACTATAACTCCGCTTCTATTCACCGTATGCAAATCTGCGACGTAGGAATTTGTAGCATAAAACACGTCACATCGAACCACCTTATACCGATCTGCGACGAACTTGCATAGTTTTGTCAAACATCGATCGTTTCGAGTGGAAAGCAATCCGGCCGTCAATGGTGATTCATGGCCTGACAGATATAAACAACTACAACTCCGCTTCTATTCGTCGAATGCAAATCTGCGACATAGCAATTTGTAGCCTAAAACACGTCACATCGGCCCACCTTGTGCCGATCTGCGACGAACTTGCATAGTTTCGTCAAACATCGATCGTTTCGAGTGGTAGGCAATCCGGCCGTCAATGGTGATTCATGGCCTCACAGATATAAACAACAATAACTCCGCTTCTATTCGTCGTATGCAAATCTGCGACATAGCAATTTGTAGCTTAAAACACGTCACATCGACCCACCTTGTGCCGATCTGGGACGAACTTGCATAGTTACGGCAAACATCGATCGTTCCGAGTGGAAAGCACCCGGCCGTCAATGGTGATTCATGGCCTCACAGATATAAACAACAATAACTCCGCTTCTATTCGTCGTATGCAAATCTGCGACATAGCAATTTGTAGCTTAAAACACGTCACATCGACCCACCTTGTGCCGATCTGGGACGAACTTGCAAAGTTTTGTCAAACATCGATCGTTTCGAGTGGAAAGCAATCCGGCCGTCAATGGTGATTCATGGCCTCACAGATATAAACAACAATAACTCCGCTTCTATTCGTCGTATGCAAATCTGCGACATAGCAATTTGTAGCTTAAAACACGTCACATCGACCCACCTTGTGACGATCTGGGACGAACTTGCATAGTTACGGCAAACATCGATCGTTCCGAGTGGAAAGCAATCCGGCCGTCAATGGTGATTCATGGCCTCACAGATATAAACAACAATAACTCCGCTTCTATTCATCTTATGCGAATCTGCGGCATAGCAATTTGTAGCTTAAAACATGGCCCAACGACCCACTTTATACCGATCTGCGACGAACTTGCATAGTTTCGTCAAACATCGATCGTTTCGAGTGGTAGGCAATCCGGCCGTCAATGGTGATTCATGGCCTCACAGATATAAACAACAATAACACCGCTTCAATCCGTCGTATGCAAATCTGCGACATAGCAATTTGTAGCTTAAAACACGTCACATCGACCCACCTTGTGCCGATCAGCGACGAACTTGCATGGTTTCGTCAAACGTCGATCGTTTCGAGTGGTAGGGAATCCGGCCGTCAATGGTGATTCATGGCCTCACAGATATAAACAACAATAACTCCGCTTCTATTCGTCGTATGCGAATCTGCGACATAGCAATTTTTAGCTTAAAACACGCCCCAACGAACCACCTTATACCGATCTGCGACGAACTTGCATAGTTTCGTCAAACATCGATCGATTCTAGTGGAAAGCAATCCGGCCGTCAATGGTGATTCATGGCCAGACAGATATAAACAACTATAACTCCGCTTCTATTCGTCGAATGCAAATCTGCGACGTAGCAATTTGTAGCCTAAAACACGTCACATCGACCCACCTTGTGCCGATCTGCGACGAACTTGCATAGTTTCGTCAAACATCGATCGTTTCGAGTGGTAGGCAATCCGGCCGTCAATGGTGATTCATGGCCTCACAGATATAAACAACAATAACTCCGCTTCTATTCGTCGTATGCAAATCTGCGACATAGCAATTTGTAGCTTAAAACACGTCACATCGACCCACCTTGTGCCGATCTGGGACGAACTTGCAAAGTTTTGTCAAACATCGATCGTTTCGAGTGGAAAGCAATCCGGCCGTCAATGGTGATTCATGGCCTCACAGATATAAACAACAATAACTCCGCTTCTATTCGTCGTATGCAAATCTGCGACATAGCAATTTGTAGCTTAAAACACGTCACATCGACCCACCTTGTGACGATCTGGGACGAACTTGCATAGTTACGGCAAACATCGATCGTTCCGAGTGGAAAGCAATCCGGCCGTCAATGGTGATTCATGGCCTCACAGATATAAACAACAATAACTCCGCTTCTATTCATCTTATGCGAATCTGCGGCATAGCAATTTGTAGCTTAAAACATGGCCCAACGACCCACTTTATACCGATCTGCGACGAACTTGCATAGTTTCGTCAAACATCGATCGTTTCGAGTGGTAGGCAATCCGGCCGTCAATGGTGATTCATGGCCTCACAGATATAAACAACAATAACACCGCTTCAATCCGTCGTATGCAAATCTGCGACATAGTAATTTGTAGCTTAAAACACGTCACATCGACCCACCTTGTGCCGATCAGCGACGAACTTGCATGGTTTCGTCAAACGTCGATCGTTTCGAGTGGTAGGGAATCCGGCCGTCAATGGTGATTCATGGCCTCACAGATATAAACAACAATAACTCCGCTTCTATTCGTCGTATGCGAATCTGCGACATAGCAATTTTTAGCTTAAAACACGCCCCAACGATCCACCTTATACCGATCTGCGACGAACTTGCATAGTTTCGTCAAACATCGATCGATTCTAGTGGAAAGCAATCCGGCCGTCAATGGTGATTCATGGCCAGACAGATATAAACAACTATAACTCCGCTTCTATTCGTCGAATGCAAATCTGCGACGTAGCAATTTGTAGCATAAAACACGGCCCAACGACCCACCTTATACCGATCTGCGACGAACTTGCATAGTTTTGTCAAACATCGATCGTTTCGAGTGGAAAGCAATCCGGCCGTCAATGGTGATTCATGGCCTGACAGATATAAACAACTATAACTCAGCTTCTATTCGTCGTATGCAAATCTGCGACATAGCAATTTGTAGCTTAAAACACGTCACATCGACCCACCTTGTGCCGATATGGGACGAACTTGCATAGTTTCGTCAAACATCGATCGTTTCGAGTGGTAGGCAATCCGGCCGTCAATGGAGATTCATGGCCTCACAGATATAAACAACTATAACTCCGCTTCTATTCGCCGTATGCAAATCTGCGACGTAGCAATTTGTAGCATAAAACACGGCCCAACCACCCACCTTATACCGATCTGCGACGAACTTGCATAGTTTTGTCAAACATCGATCGTTTCGAGTGGAAAGCAATCCGGCCGTCAATGGTGATTCATGGCCTCACAGATGTAAACAACTATAACTCCGCTTCTATTCGTCGTATGCGAATCTGCGACCTAGCAATTTGTAGGTTAAAACACGCCCCAATAAACCACCATATACCGATCTGCGACGAACTTGCATAGTTTCGTCAAACATCGATCGTTTCGAGTGGTAGGCAATCCGGCCGTCAATGGTGATTCATGGCCTCACAGATATAAACAACAATAACTCCGCTTCTATTCGTCGTATGCAAATCTGCGACAGAAATTTGTAGCTTAAAACACGTCACATCGACCCACCTTGTGCCGATCTGCGACGAACTTGCATAGTTTCGTCAAACATCGATCGTTTCGAGTGGTAGGCAATCCGGCCGTCAATGGTGATTCATGGCCTCACAGATATAAAGAACAATAACTCCGCATCTATTCGTCGTATGCAAATCTGCGACATAGCAATTTGTAGCTTAAAACACGTCACATCGACCCACCTTGTGCCGATCTGGGACGAACTTGCATAGTTTCGTCAAACATCGATCGTTTGGAGTGGAAAGCAATCCGGCCGTCAATGGTGATTCATGGCCTCACAGATATAAACAGCAATAACTCCGCTTCTATACGTCGTATGCAAATCTGCGACATAGCAATTTGTAGGTTAAAACACGCCCCAATGAACCACCTTATACCGATCTGCGACGAACTTGCATAGTTTCCTCAAACATCGATCGATTCTAATGGAAAGCAATCCGGCCGTCAATGGTGATTCATGGCCAGACAGATATAAACAACTATAACTCCGCTTCTATTCGCCGTATGCAAATCTGCGACGTAGCAATTTGTAGCATAAAACACGTCACATCGAACCACCTTATACCGATCTGCGACGAACTTGCATAGTTTTGTCAAACATCGATCGTTTCGAGTGGAAAGCAATCCGGCCGTCAATGGTGATTCATGGCCTGACAGATATAAACAACTATAACTCCGCTTCTATTCGTCGTATGCAAATCTGCGACATAGCAATTTGTAGCTTAAAACACGTCACATCGACCCACCTTGTGCCGATCTGGGACGAACTTGCATAGTTTCGTCAAACATCGATCGTTTGGAGTGGAAAGCAATCCGGCCGTCAATGGTGATTCATGGCCTCACAGATATAAACAACAATAACTCCGCTTCTATACGTCGTATGCAAATCTGCGACATAGCAATTTGTAGCATAAAACACGACCCGACGACCCACCATTTACCGATCTGCGACGAACTTGCATAGTTTTGTCAAACATCGATCGTTTCGAGTGGAAAGCAATCCGGCCGTCAATGGTGATTCATGGCCTGACAGATATAAACAACTATAACTCCGCTTCTATTCGTCGAATGCAAATCTGCGACATAGCAATTTGTAGCTTAAAACACGTCACATCGAACCACCTTGTGCCGATCTGCGACGAACTTGCATAGTTTCGTCAAACGTCGATCGTTTCGAGTGGTAGGCAATCCGACCGTCAATGGAGATTCATGGCCTCACAGATATAAACAACTATAACTCCGCTTCTATTCGCCGTATGCAAATCTGCGACGTAGCAATTTGTAGCATAAAACACGGCCCAACCACCCACCTTATACCGATCTGCGACGAACTTGCATAGTTTTGTCAAACATCGATCGTTTCGAGTGGAAACAATCCGGCCGTCAATGGTGATTCATGGCCTCACAGATGTAAACAACTATAACTCCGCTTCTATTCGTCGTATGCGAATCTGCGACCTAGCAATTTGTAGGTTAAAACACGCCCCAATAAACCACCATATACCGATCTGCGACGAACTTGCATAGTTTCGTCAAACATCGATCGTTTCGAGTGGTAGGCAATCCGGCCGTCAATGGTGATTCATGGCCTCACAGATATAAACAACAATATCTCCGCTTCTATTCGTCGTATGCAAATCTGCGACATAGCAGTTTGTAGCTTAAAACACGTCACATCGACCCACCTTGTGCCGATCTGGGACGAACTTGCATAGTTTCGGCAAACATCGATCGTTTCGAGTGGAAAGCAATCCGGCCGTCAATGGTGATTCATGGCCTCACAGATATAAACAACAATAACTCCGCTTCTATTCGTCGTATGCAAATCTGCGACAGAAATTTGTAGCTTAAAACACGTCACATCGACCCACCTTGTGCCGATCTGCGACGAACTTGCATAGTTTCGTCAAACATCGATCGTTTCGAGTGGAAAGCAATCCGGCCGTCAATGGTGATTCATGGCCTCACAGATATAAACAACAATAACTCCGCTTCTATTCGTCGTATGCAAATCTGCGACAGAAATTTGTAGCTTAAAACACGTCACATCGACCCACCTTGTGCCGATCTGGGACGAACTTGCAAAGTTTTGTCAAACATCGATCGTTTCGAGTGGAAAGCAATCCGGCCGTCAATGGTGATTCATGGCCTCACAGATATAAACAACAATAACTCCGCTTCTATTCGTCGTATGCAAATCTGCGACATAGCAATTTGTAGCTTAAAACACGTCACATCGACCCACCTTGTGACGATCTGGGACGAACTTGCATAGTTACGGCAAACATCGATCGTTCCGAGTGGAAAGCAATCCGGCCGTCAATGGTGATTCATGGCCTCACAGATATAAACAACAATAACTCCGCTTCTATTCGTCGTATGCGAATCTGCGACATAGCAATTTTTAGCTTAAAACACGCCCCAACGAACCACCTTATACCGATCTGCGACGAACTTGCATAGTTTCGTCAAACATCGATCGATTCTAGTGGAAAGCAATCCGGCCGTCAATGGTGATTCATGGCCAGACAGATATAAACAACTATAACTCCGCTTCTATTCGTCGAATGCAAATCTGCGACGTAGCAATTTGTAGCATAAAACACGGCCCAACGACCCACCTTATACCGATCTGCGACGAACTTGCATAGTTTTGTCAAACATCGATCGTTTCGAGTGGAAAGCAATCCGGCCGTCAATGGTGATTCATGGCCTGACAGATATAAACAACTATAACTCCGCTTCTATTCGTCGTATGCAAATCTGCGACATAGCAATTTGTAGCTTAAAACACGTCACATCGACCCACCTTGTGCCGATATGGGACGAACTTGCATAGTTTCGTCAAACATCGATCGTTTGGAGTGGAAAGCAATCCGGCCGTCAATGGTGATTCATGGCCTGACAGATATAAACAACTATAACTCCGCTTCTATTCGTCGTATGCAAATCTGCGACATAGCAATTTGTAGCTTAAAACACGCCTCAACGAACCACCTTATACCGATCTGCGACGAACTTGCATAGTTTTGTCAAACATCGATCGTTTCGAGTGGAAAGCAATCCGGCCGTCAATGGTGATTCATGGCCAGACAGATATAAACAACTATAACTCCGCTTCTATTCGTCGAATGCAAATCTGCGACGTAGCAATTTGTAGCATAAAACACGGCCCAACGACCCACCTTATACCGATCTGCGACGAACTTGCATAGTTTTGTCAAACATCGATCGTTTCGAGTGGAAAGCAATCCGGCCGTCAATGGTGATTCATGGCCTGACAGATATAAACAACTATAACTCCGCTTCTATTCGTCGTATGCAAATCTGCGACATAGCAATTTGTAGCCTAAAACACGTCACATCGGCCCACTTTGTGCCGATCTGCGACGAACTTGCATAGTTTCGTCAAACATCGATCGTTTCGAGTGGTAGGCAATCCGGCCGTCAATGGTGATTCATGGCCTCACAGATATAAACAACAATAACTCCGCTTCTATTCGTCGTATGCAAATCTGCGACATAGCAATTTGTAGCTTAAAACACGTCACATCGAACCACCTTGTGCCGATCTGCGACGAACTTGCATAGTTTCGTCAAACGTCGATCGTTTCGAGTGGTAGGCAATCCGGCCGTCAATGGAGATTCATGGCCTCACAGATATAAACAACTATAACTCCGCTTCTATTCGCCGTATGCAAATCTGCGACGTAGCAATTTGTAGCATAAAACACGGCCCAACCACCCACCTTATACCGATCTGCGACGAACTTGCATAGTTTTGTCAAACATCGATCGTTTCGAGTGGAAAGCAATCCGGCCGTCAATGGTGATTCATGGCCTCACAGATGTAAACAACTATAACTCCGCTTCTATTCGTCGTATGCGAATCTGCGACCTAGCAATTTGTAGGTTAAAACACGCCCCAATAAACCACCATATACCGATCTGCGACGAACTTGCATAGTTTCGTCAAACATCGATCGTTTCGAGTGGTAGGCAATCCGGCCGTCAATGGTGATTCATGGCCTCACAGATATAAACAACAATAACTCCGCTTCTATTCGTCGTATGCAAATCTGCGACAGAAATTTGTAGCTTAAAACACGTCACATCGACCCACCTTGTGCCGATCTGCGACGAACTTGCATAGTTTCGTCAAACATCGATCGTTTCGAGTGGTAGGCAATCCGGCCGTCAATGGTGATTCATGGCCTCACAGATATAAAGAACAATAACTCCGCATCTATTCGTCGTATGCAAATCTGCGACATAGCAATTTGTAGCTTAAAACACGTCACATCGACCCACCTTGTGCCGATCTGGGACGAACTTGCATAGTTTCGTCAAACATCGATCGTTTGGAGTGGAAAGCAATCCGGCCGTCAATGGTGATTCATGGCCTCACAGATATAAACAGCAATAACTCCGCTTCTATACGTCGTATGCAAATCTGCGACATAGCAATTTGTAGGTTAAAACACGCCCCAATGAACCACCTTATACCGATCTGCGACGAACTTGCATAGTTTCCTCAAACATCGATCGATTCTAATGGAAAGCAATCCGGCCGTCAATGGTGATTCATGGCCAGACAGATATAAACAACTATAACTCCGCTTCTATTCGCCGTATGCAAATCTGCGACGTAGCAATTTGTAGCATAAAACACGTCACATCGAACCACCTTATACCGATCTGCGACGAACTTGCATAGTTTTGTCAAACATCGATCGTTTCGAGTGGAAAGCAATCCGGCCGTCAATGGTGATTTATGGCCTCACAGATATAAACAACTATAACTCCGCTTCTATTCGCCGTATGCAAATCTGCGACGTAGCAATTTGTAGCATAAAACACGTCACATCGAACCACCTTATACCGATCTTCGACGAACTTGCATAGTTTTGTCAAACATCGATCGTTTCGAGTGGAAAGCAATCCGGCCGTCAATGGTGATTCATGGCCTGACAGATATAAACAACTATAACTCCGCTTCTATTCGTCGTATGCAAATCTGCGACATAGCAATTTGTAGCTTAAAACACGTCACATCGACCCACCTTGTGCCGATCTGGGACGAACTTGCATAGTTTCGTCAAACATCGATCGTTTGGAGTGGAAAGCAATCCGGCCGTCAATGGTGATTCATGGCCTCACAGATATAAACAACAATAACTCCGCTTCTATACGTCGTATGCAAATCTGCGACATAGCAATTTGTAGCATAAAACACGACCCGACGACCCACCATTTACCGATCTGCGACGAACTTGCATAGTTTCGTCAAACATCGATCGTTTGGAGTGGAAAGCAATCCGGCCGTCAATGGTGATTCATGGCCTCACAGATATAAACAACAATAACTCCGCTTCTATACGTCGTATGCAAATCTGCGACATAGCAATTTGTAGGTTAAAACACGCCCCAATGAACCACCTTATACCGATCTGCGACGAACTTGCATAGTTTCGTCAAACATCGATCGATTCTAATGGAAAGCAATCCGGCCGTCAATGGTGATTCATGGCCAGACAGATATAAACAACTATAACTCCGCTTCTATTCGCCGTATGCAAATCTGCGACGTAGCAATTTGTAGCATAAAACACGTCACATCGAACCACCTTATACCGATCTGCGACGAACTTGCATAGTTTTGTCAAACATCGATCGTTTCGAGTGGAAAGCAATCCGGCCGTCAATGGTGATTTATGGCCTCACAGATATAAACAACTATAACTCCGCTTCTATTCGCCGTATGCAAATCTGCGACGTAGCAATTTGTAGCATAAAACACGTCACATCGAACCACCTTATACCGATCTTCGACGAACTTGCATAGTTTTGTCAAACATCGATCGTTTCGAGTGGAAAGCAATCCGGCCGTCAATGGTGATTCATGGCCTCACAGATATAAACAACTATAACTCCGCTTCTATTCGTCGAATGCAAATCTGCGACATAGCAATTTGTAGCCTAAAACACGTCACATCGACCCACCTTGTGCGGATCTGCGACGAACTTGCATAGTTTCGTCAAACATCGATCGTTTCGTGTGGTAGGCAATCCGGCCGTCAATGGTGATTCATGGCCTCACAGATGTAAACAACTATAACTTCGCTTCTATTCGTCGAATGCAAATCTGCGACGTAGCAATTTGTAGCATAAAACACGGCCCAACGACCCACCTTATACCGATCTGCGACGAACTTGCATAGTTTTCTCAAACATCGATCGTTTCGAGTGGAAAGCAATCCGGCCGTCAATGGTGATTCATGGCCTGACAGATATAAACAACTATAACTCCGCTTCTATTCGTCGTATGCAAATCTGCGACATAGCAATTTGTAGCTTAAAACACGCCTCAACGAACCACCTTATACCGATCTGCGACGAACTTGCATAGTTTTGTCAAACATCGATCGTTTCGAGTGGAAAGCAATCCGGCCGTCAATGGTGATTCATGGCCAGACAGATATAAACAACTATAACTCCGCTTCTATTCGTCGTATGCGAATCTGCGACATAGCAATTTTTAGCTTAAAACACGCCCCAACGAACCACCTTATACCGATCTGCGACGAACTTGCATAGTTTCGTCAAACATCGATCGATTCTAGTGGAAAGCAATCCGGCCGTCAATGGTGATTCATGGCCAGACAGATATAAACAACTATAACTCCGCTTCTATTCGTCGAATGCAAATCTGCGACGTAGCAATTTGTAGCATAAAACACGGCCCAACGACCCACCTTATACCGATCTGCGACGAACTTGCATAGTTTTGTCAAACATCGATCGTTTCGAGTGGAAAGCAATCCGGCCGTCAATGGTGATTCATGGCCTCACAGATATAAACAACTATAACTCCGCTTCTATTCGCCGTATGCAAATCTGCGACGTAGGAATTTGTAGCATAAAACACGTCACATCGAACCACCTTATACCGATCTGCGACGAACTTGCATAGTTTTGTCAAACATCGATCGTTTCGAGTGGAAAGCAATCCGGCCGTCAATGGTGATTCATGGCCTCACAGATATAAACAACTATAACTCCGCTTCTATTCGCCGTATGCAAATCTGCGACGTAGGAATTTGTAGCATAAAACACGTCACATCGAACCACCTTATACCGATCTGCGACGAACTTGCATAGTTTTGTCAAACATCGATCGTTTCGAGTGGAAAGCAATCCGGCCGTCAATGGTGATTCATGGCCTGACAGATATAAACAACTACAACTCCGCTTCTATTCGTCGAATGCAAATCTGCGACATAGCAATTTGTAGCCTAAAACACGTCACATCGACCCACCTTGTGCCGATCTGCGACGAACTTGCATAGTTTCGTCAAACATCGATCGTTTCGAGTGGTAGGCAATCCGGCCGTCAATGGTGATTCATGGCCTCACAGATATAAACAACAATAACTCCGCTTCTATTCGTCGTATGCAAATCTGCGACATAGCAATTTGTAGCTTAAAACACGTCACATCGACCCACCTTGTGCCGATCTGGGACGAACTTGCAAAGTTTTGTCAAACATCGATCGTTTCGAGTGGAAAGCAATCCGGCCGTCAATGGTGATTCATGGCCTCACAGATATAAACAACAATAACTCCGCTTCTATTCGTCGTATGCAAATCTGCGACATAGCAATTTGTAGCTTAAAACACGTCACATCGACCCACCTTGTGACGATCTGGGACGAACTTGCATAGTTACGGCAAACATCGATCGTTCCGAGTGGAAAGCAATCCGGCCGTCAATGGTGATTCATGGCCTCACAGATATAAACAACAATAACTCCGCTTCTATTCGTCGTATGCGAATCTGCGACATAGCAATTTTTAGCTTAAAACACGCCCCAACGAACCACCTTATACCGATCTGCGACGAACTTGCATAGTTTCGTCAAACATCGATCGATTCTAGTGGAAAGCAATCCGGCCGTCAATGGTGATTCATGGCCAGACAGATATAAACAACTATAACTCCGCTTCTATTCGTCGAATGCAAATCTGCGACGTAGCAATTTGTAGCATAAAACACGGCCAAACGACCCACCTTATACCGATCTGCGACGAACTTGCATAGTTTTGTCAAACATCGATCGTTTCGAGTGGAAAGCAATCCGGCCGTCAATGGTGATTCATGGCCTGACAGATATAAACAACTATAACTCCGCTTCTATTCGTCGTATGCAAATCTGCGACATAGCAATTTGTAGCTTAAAACACGTCACATCGACCCACCTTGTGCCGATATGGGACGAACTTGCATAGTTTCGTCAAACATCGATCGTTTGGAGTGGAAAGCAATCCGGCCGTCAATGGTGATTCATGGCCTCACAGATATAAACAACAATAACTCCGCTTCTATACGTCGTATGCAAATCTGCGACATAGCAATTTGTAGCATAAAACACGACCCGACGACCCACCATTTCCGATCTGCGACGAACTTGCATAGGTTTGTCAAACACCGATCGTTTCGAGTGGAAAGCAATCCGGCCGTCAATGGTGATTCATGGCCTGACAGATATAAACAACTATAACTCCGCTTCTATTCGTCGAATGCAAATCTGCGACATAGCAATTTGTAGCTTAAAACACGTCACATCGAACCACCTTGTGCCGATCTGCGACGAACTTGCATAGTTTCGTCAAACGTCGATCGTTTCGAGTGGTAGGCAATCCGGCAGTCAATGGAGATTCATGGCCTCACAGATATAAACAACTATAACTCCGCTTCTATTCGCCGTATGCAAATCTGCGACGTAGCAATTTGTAGCATAAAACACGGCCCAACCACCCACCTTATACCGATCTGCGACGAACTTGCATAGTTTTGTCAAACATCGATCGTTTCGAGTGGAAAGCAATCCGGCCGTCAATGGTGATTCATGGCCTCACAGATGTAAACAACTATAACTCCGCTTCTATTCGTCGTATGCGAATCTGCGACCTAGCAATTTGTAGGTTAAAACACGCCCCAATAAACCACCATATACCGATCTGCGACGAACTTGCATAGTTTCGTCAAACATCGATCGTTTCGAGTGGTAGGCAATCCGGCCGTCAATGGTGATTCATGGCCTCACAGATATAAACAACAATAACTCCGCTTCTATTCGTCGTATGCAAATCTGCGACATAGCAATTTGTAGCTTAAAACACGTCACATCGACCCACCTTGTGCCGATCAGCGACGAACTTGCATGGTTTCGTCAAACGTCGATCGTTTCGAGTGGTAGGGAATCCGGCCGTCAATGGTGATTCATGGCCTCACAGATATAAACAACAATAACTCCGCTTCTATACGTCGTATGCAAATCTGCGACGTAGCAATTTGTAGCATAAAACACGGCCCAACGACCCACCTTATACCGATCTGCGACGAACTTGCATAGTTTTGTCAAACATCGATCGTTTCGAGTGGAAAGCAATCCGGCCGTCAATGGTGATTCATGGCCTGACAGATATAAACAACTATAACTCAGCTTCTATTCGTCGAATGCAAATTTGCGACATAGCGATTTGTAGCTTAAAACACGACACATCGACCCACCTCATGCCGATCTGCGACGTAGTTGTATAGTTTCGTCAAACATCGATCGTTTCGAGTGGTAGGCAATCCGGCCGTCAATGGTGATTCATGGCCTCACAGATATAAACAACAATAAGTCCGCTTCTATTCGTCGTTTGCAAATCTGCGACATAGCAATTTGTAGCATAAAACACGGCCCAATGATCCACCTTATACCGATCTGCGACGAACTTGCATAGTTTCGTCAAACATCGATCGTTTCGAGTGGTAAGCATTCCGGCCGTCAAAGGTGATTCATGGCCTCACAGATATAAACAACAATAACTCCGCTTCTATTCGTCGAATGCAAATCTGCGACATAGCAATTTGTAGCTTAAAACACGTCACATCGACCCACCTTGTGCCGATCTGCGACGAACTTGCGTAGTTTCGTCAAACATCGATCGTTTCGAGTGGTAGGCAATCCTGCCGCCAATGGTGATTCATGGCTTCACAGATATAAACAACTATAACTCCGCTTCTATTCATCGAATGCAAATCTGCGACATAGCAATTTGTAGCTTAAAACACGTCACATCGACCCACCTTGTGCCAATCTGCGAAGTACTTTTATAGTTTAGACAAACATCGATCGTTTCGAGTGGTAGGCAATCCGGCCGTCAATGGTGATTCATGGCCTCACAGATATAAACAACAATAACTCCGCTTCTATTCGTCGTATGCGAATCTGCGACATAGCAGTTTGTAGCTTAAAACACGCCCCAACGAACCACCTTATACCGATCTGCGACGAACTTGCATAGTTTCGTCAAACATCGATCGTTTCGAGTGGAAAGCAATCCGGCCGTCAATGGTGATTCATGACCTGACAGATATAAACAACTATAACTCCGCTCCTATTCATCGTATGCGAATCTGCGACCTAGCAATTTGTAGCTTAAAACACGCCCCAATGAACCACCTTATACCGATCTGCGACGAACTTGCATAGTTTCGTCAAACATCGATCGTTTCTAGTGGAAAGCAATCCGGCCGTCAATGGTGATTCATGGCCTCACAGATATAAACAACAATAACTCCGCTTCTATACGTCGTATGCAAATCTGCGACATAGCAATTTGTAGCTTAAAACACGACACATCGACCCACCTCATACCGATCTGCGACATACTTGTATAGTTTCGTCAAACGTCGATCGTTTCGAGTGGTAGGCAATCCGGTCGTCAATGGTGATTCATGGCCTCACAGATATAAACATCGATAACTCCGCTTCTATTCGTCGTATGCGAATCTGCGACGTAGCAATTTGTAGCTTAAAACACGCCCCAACGAACCACCTTATACCGATCTGCGACGAACTTGAATGGTTTCGTCAAACGTCGATCGTTTCGAGTGGTAGGGAATCCGGCCGCCAATGGTGATTCATGGCCTCACAGATATAAGCACCTAAAACTTGGCTTCTATTCGTCGTATGCCAATATCCGACGTAGCAATTTGTAGCTTAAAACACGTCACATCGACCCACCATGTGCCGATCTGCGACGAACTTGCATAGTTTTGTCAAACATCGATCGTTTCTAGTGGAAAGCAATCCGGCCGTGAATGGTGATTCATGGCCTGACAAAATATAAACAACTATAACTCCGCTTCTATTCGTCGAATGCAAATCTGCGACATAGAAATTTGTAGCTTAAAACACGCCCCAACGAACCACCTTTTACCGATCTCCGACGAACTTGCATAGTTTTGTCAAACATCGATCGTTTCGAGTGGAAAGCAATCCGGCCGTCAATAGTGATTCATGGCCTGACAGATATAAACAACTATAACTCCGCTTCTATTCGTCGAATGCAAATCTGTGACATAGCAATTTGTAGCATAAAAGACGTCACATCGACCCACCTCATGCCGATCTGCGACGTACTTGCATAGTTTCGTCAAACATCGATCGTTTCGAGTGGTAAGCAATCCGGCCGTCAATGGTGATTCATGGCCTCACAGATATAAACAACTATAACTCAGCTTCTATTCGTCGAATGCAAATTTGCGGCATAGCAATGTGTAGCTTAAAACATGACACATCGACCCACCTCATGCCGATCTGCGACGTACTTGTATAGTTTGGTCAAACGTCGAGCGTTTCGAGTGGTAGGCAATCCGGTCGTCAATGGTGATTCATGGCCTCACAGATATTAACATCGATAACTCCGCTTCTATTCGTCGTATGCGAATCTGCGACATAGCGATTTGTAGCATAAACACGACACATCGACCCACCTCATGCCGATCTGCGACATACTTGTATAGTTTCGTCAAACATCGATCGTTTCGAGTGGTAGGCAATCCGGCAATCAATGGTGATTCATGGCCTCACAGATATAAACAACAATAACTCCGCATCTATTCGTCGTATGCGAATCTGCGACATAGCAATTTGTAGCTTAAAACACGCCCCAACGAACCACCTTATACCGATCTGCGACGAACTTGCATAGGTTTGTCAAACATCGATCATTTCGAGTGGAAAGCAATCCGGCGGTCAATGGTGATTCATGGCCTCACAGATATAAGCACCTAAAACTTGGCTTCTATTCGTCGTATGCCAATATCCGACATAGCAATTTGTAGCTTAAAACACGTCACATCGACCCACCATGTGCCGATCTGCGACGAACTTGCATAGTTTTGTCAAACATCGATCGTTTCGAGTGGAAAGCAATCCGGCCGTCAATGGTGATTCATGTCCTGACAGATATAAACAACTATAACTCCATTTCTGTTCGTCGAATGCAAATCTGCGACGTAGCAATTTGTAGCCTAAAACACGCCCCAACGAACCACCTTCTGCCGATCTGCGACGAACTTGCATAGTTTTGTCAAACATCGATCGTTTTGAGTGGAAAGCAATCCGGCCGTCAATGGTGATTCATGACCTGACAAATATAAACAACTATAACTCCGCTCCTATTCATCGTATGCGAATCTGCGACATAGCAATTTGTAGCTTAAAACACGTCACATCGGCCCACCTCATGCCTATCTGCGACGAACTTGCATGGTTTCGTCAAACGTCGATCGTTTCGAATGGTAGGAAATCCGGCCGTCAATGATGATTCATGGCCTCACAGATATAAACAACAATAACTCCGCTTCTATTCGTCGTATGCGAATCTGCGACATAGCAATTTGTAGCTCGAAACACGTCACATCGGCCCACCTCATGCCGATCTGCGACGAACTTGCATGGTTTCGTCAAACGTCGATCGTTTCGAGTGGTAGGGAATCCGGCCGTCAATGGTGATTCATAGGCCTCACAGATATAAACAACAATAACTCCGCTTCTATTCTTTGATTGCAAATCTGCGACGTAGAAATTTGTAGCTTAAAGCACGTCACATCGACCCACCTTGTGCCGATCTGCGACGAACTTGCATAGTTTCGTCAAACATCGGTCGTTTGGAGTGGAAAGCAATCCGGCTGTCAATGGTGACTCATGGCCTCACAGATGTAAACAACTATAACTCAGCTTCTATTCGTCGTATGCGAATCTGCGACATAGCAATTTGTAGCTTAAAAGACGCCCCAACGAACCACCTTATACCGATCTGGGACGAACTTGCATAGTTTTGTCAAACATCGATCGTTTCGAGTGGTAGGCAATCCGGCCGTCAATGGTGATTCATGGCCTCACAGATGTAAACAACTATAACTCAGCTCCTATTCGTCGTATGCGAATCTGTGACATAGCAATTTGTAGCTTAAAACACGCCCCAACGAACCACCTTATACCGATCTGGGACGAACTTGCATAGTTTTGTCAAACATCGATCGTTTCGAGTGGAAAGCAATCCGGCAGTCAATGGTGATTCATGGCCTCACAGATATAAGCACCTAAAACTTGGCTTCTATTCGTCGTATGGGAATCTGCGACGTAGCAATTTGTAGCTTAAAACACGCCCCAACGAACCACCTTATACCGGTCTGCGACGAACTTGCATAGTTTCGTCAAAGGTCGATCGTTTCAAGTGGTAGGCAATCCGGCCGTCAATGGTGATTCATGGCCTCACAGATATAAACAACAATAACTCCGCTTCTATTCGTCGTATGCAAATCTGCGACATAGCAATTTGTAGCTTGAAACACGCCCCAACAAACCACCATATACCGATCTGCGACGAACTTGCATAGTTTCGTCAAACATCGATCGTTTCTAGTGGAAAGCATTCCGGCCCTCAATGGTGATTCATGGCCTCACAGATATAAACATCGATAACTCCGCTTCTATTCGTCGTATGCGAATCTGCGACGTAGCAATTTGTAGCTTAAAACACGCCCCAACGAACCACCTTATACCGATCTGCGACGAACTTGCATGGTTTCGTCAAACGTCGATCGTTTCGAGTGGTAGGGAATCCGGCCGCCAATGGTGATTCATGGCCTCACAGATATAAGCACCTAAAAATTGGCTTCTATTCGTCGTATGCCAATATCCGACGTAGCAATTTGTAGCTTAAAACACGTCACATCGACCCACCATGTGCCGATCTGCGACGAACTTGCATAGTTTTGTCAAACATCGATCGTTTCGAGTGGAAAGCAATCCGGCCGTCAATGGTGATTCATGGCCTGACAGATATAAACAACTATAACTCCGCTTCTATTCGTCGAATGCAAATCTGCGACATAGAAATTTGTGGCTTAAAGCACGTCACATCGACCCACCTTGTGCCGATCTGCGACGAACTTGCATAGTTTCGTCAAACGTCGATCGTTTCGAGTGGTAGGCAATCCGGCCGTCAATGGTGATTCATGGCCTCACAGATATAAACAACTATAACTCCGCTTCTATTCGACGAATGCAAATCTGCGACATAGCAGTTTGTAGCTTAAAACACGTCACATCGACCCACCTTGTGCCGATCTGCGACGAACTTGCATAGTTTCGTCAAACATCGATCGTTTCGAGTGGTAGGCAATCCGGCCGTCAATGGTGATTCATGGCCTCACAGATGTAAACAACTATAACTCAGCTTCTATTCGTCGTATGCGAATCTGTGACATAGCAATTTGTAGCTTAAAACACGCCCCAACGAACCACCTTATACCGATCTGGGACGAACTTGCATAGTTTTGTCAAACATCGATCGTTTCGAGTGAAAAGCAATCCGGCAGTCAATGGTGATTCATGGCCTCACAGATATAAGCACCTAAAACTTGGCTTCTATTCGTCGTATGGGAATCTGCAACGTAGCAATTTGTAGCTTAAAACACGCCCCAACGAACCACCTTATACCGGTCTGGGACGAACTTGCATAGTTTCGTCAAAGGTCGATCGTTTCAAGTGGTAGGCAATCCGGCCGTCAATGGTGATTCATGGCCTCACAGATATAAACAACAATAACTCCGCTTCTATTCGTCGTATGCAAATCTGCGACATAGCAATTTGTAGCTTGAAACACGCCCCAACAAACCACCATATACCGATCTGCGACGAACTTGTATAGTTTCGTCAAACGCCGATCGTGTCGAGTGGTAGGCAATCCGGTCGTCAATGGTGACTCATGGCCTCATAGATATAAACATCAATAACTCCGCTTCTATTCGTCGTATGCGAATCTGCGACCTAGCAATTTGTAGCTTAAAACACGCCCCAATGAACCACCTTATACCGATCTGCGACGAACTTGCATAGTTTCGTCAAACATCGATCGTTTCTAGTGGAAAGCATTCCGGCCCTCAATGGTGATTCATGGCCTCACAGATATAAACAACAATAACTCCGCTTCTATACGTCGTATGCAAATCTGCGACATAGCAATTTGTAGCTTAAAACACGACACATCGACCCACCTCATACCGATCTGCGACATACTTGTATAGTTTCGTCAAACGTCGATCGTTTCGAGTGGTAGGCAATCCGGTCGTCAATGGTGATTCATGACCTCACAGATATAAACATCGATAACTCCGCTTCTATTCGTCGTATGCGAATCTGCGACGTAGCAATTTGTAGCTTAAAACACGCCCCAACGAACCACCTTATACCGATCTGCGACGAACTTGCATGGTTTCGTCAAACGTCGATCGTTTCGAGTGGTAGGGAATCCGGCCGCCAATGGTGATTCATGGCCTCACAGATATAAGCACCTAAAAATTGGCTTCTATTCGTCGTATGCCAATATCCGACGTAGCAATTTGTAGCTTAAAACACGTCACATCGACCCACCATGTGCCGATCTGCGACGAACTTGCATAGTTTTGTCAAACATCGATCGTTTCGAGTGGAAAGCAATCCGGCCGTCAATGGTGATTCATGGCCTGACAGATATAAACAACTATAACTCCGCTTCTATTCGTCGAATGCAAATCTGCGACATAGAAATTTGTGGCTTAAAGCACGTCACATCGACCCACCTTGTGCCGATCTGCGACGAACTTGCATAGTTTCGTCAAACGTCGATCGTTTCGAGTGGTAGGCAATCCGGCCGTCAATGGTGATTCATGGCCTCACAGATATAAACAACAATAACTCCGCTTCTATTCGACGAATGCAAATCTGCGACATAGCAGTTTGTAGCTTAAAACACGTCACATCGACCCACCTTGTGCCGATCTGCGACGAACTTGCATAGTTTCGTCAAACATCGATCGTTTCGAGTGGTAGGCAATCCGGCCATCAATGGTGATTCATGGCCTCACAGATATAAACAACAATATCTCCGCTTCTATACGTCGTATGCAAATCTGCGACATAGCAATTTCTAGCTTAAAACACGCCCCAACGAACCACCTTATACCGGTCTGCGACGAACTTGCATAGCTTCGTCAAAGGTCGATCGTTTCGAGTGGTAGGCAATCCGGCCGTCAATGGTGATTCATGGCCTCACAGATATAAACAACAATAACTCCGCTTCTATTCGTCGTATGCAAATCTGCGACATAGCAATATGTAGCATAAAACACGCCCCAACGAACCACCTTACACAGGTCTGCGACAAACTTGCATAGTTTTGTCAAACATCGATCGTTTCTAGTGGAAAGCAATCCGGCCGTCAATGGTGATTCATGGCCTCACAATTATAAACAACAATAACTCCGCTTCTATTCGTCGTATGCAAATCTGCGACATAGCAATTTGTAGCATAAAACACGGTCCAAAGATCCACCTTTTACCGATCTGCGACGAACTTGCATAGTTTCGTCAAACGCCGATCGTTTCGAGTGGTAGGCAATCCGGCCGTCAATGGTGATTCATGGCCTCACAGATATAAACAACAATAACTCCGCTTCTATTCGTCGTATGCAAATCTGCGACATAGCAATTTGTAGCATAAAACACGCCCCAAAGAACCACCTTATACCCATCAGCGACGAAAATGTATAGTTTTGTCAAACATCGATCGTTTTGAGTGGAAAGCAATCCGGCCGTCAATGGTGATTCATGGCCTGACAGATATAAACAACTATAACTCAACTTCTATTCGTCGAATGCAAATTTGCAACATAGCAATTTGTAGCTTAAAACACGACACATCGACCCACCTCATGCCGATCTGCGACTTACTTGTATAGTTTCGTCAAACGTCGATCGTTTCGAGTGGTAAGCAATCCGGCCGTCAATGGTGATTCATGGCCTCACAGATATAAACAACTATAACTCCGCTTCTATTCGTCGAATGCAAATCTGCGACATAGCAATTTGTAGCTTAAAACACGACACATCGACCCACATTGTGCCAATCTGCGAAGTACTTTTATAGTTTAGACAAACATCGATCGTTTCGAGTGGTAGGCAATCCGGCCGTCAATGGTGATTCATGGCCTCACAGATATAAACAACAATAACTCCGCTTCTATTCGTCGTATGCAAATCTGCGACATAGCAGTTTGTAGCTTAAAACACGCCCCAACGAACCACCTTATACCGATCTGCGACGAACTTGCGTAGTTTCGTCAAACAACGATCGTTTCGAGTAGTAAGCAATCCGGCTGTCAAAGGTGATTCATGGCCTGCCAGATATAAACAACTATAACTCCGCTTCTATTCGTCGAATGCAAATCTGCGACATAGCAATTTGTAGCTTAAAACACGTCACATCGACCCACCTTGTGCCGATCTGCGACGAACTTGCGTAGTTTCGTCAAACATCGATCGTTTCGAGTGGTAGGCAATCCTGCCGCCAATGGTGATTCATGGCCTCACAGATATAAACAACAATAACTCCGCTTCTATTCGTCGTATGCAAATCTGCGACATAGCAATATGTAGCATAAAACACGCCCCAACGAACCACCTTACACAGGTCTGCGACAAACTTGCATAGTTTTGTCAAACATCGATCGTTTCTAGTGGAAAGCAATCCGGCCGTCAATGGTGATTCATGGCCTCACAATTATAAACAACAATAACTCCGCTTCTAGTCGTCGTATGCAAATCTGCGACATAGCAATTTGTAGCATAAAACACGGTCCAAAGATCCACCTTTTACCGATCTGCGACGAACTTGCATAGTTTCGTCAAACGCCGATCGTTTCGAGTGGTAGGCAATCCGGCCGTCAATGGTGATTCATGGCCTCACAGATATAAACAACAATAACTCCGCTTCTATTCGTCGTATGCAAATCTGCGACATAGCAATTTGTAGCATAAAACACGCCCCAAAGAACCACCTTATACCCATCAGCGACGAAAATGTATAGTTTTGTCAAACATCGATCGTTTTGAGTGGAAAGCAATCCGGCCGTCAATGGTGATTCATGGCCTGACAGATATAAACAACTATAACTCAACTTCTATTCGTCGAATGCAAATTTGCAACATAGCAATTTGTAGCTTAAAACACGACACATCGACCCACCTCATGCCGATCTGCGACGTACTTGTATAGTTTCGTCAAACGTCGATCGTTTCGAGTGGTAAGCAATCCGGCCGTCAATGGTGATTCATGGCCTCACAGATATAAACAACTATAACTCCGCTTCTATTCGTCGAATGCAAATCTGCGACATAGCAATTTGTAGCTTAAAACACGACACATCGACCCACATTGTGCCAATCTGCGAAGTACTTTTATAGTTTAGACAAACATCGATCGTTTCGAGTGGTAGGCAATCCGGCCGTCAATGGTGATTCATGGCCTCACAGATATAAACAACAATAACTCCGCTTCTATTCGTCGTATGCAAATCTGCGACATAGCAGTTTGTAGCTTAAAACACGCCCCAACGAACCACCTTATACCGATCTGCGACGAACTTGCGTAGTTTCGTCAAACAACGATCGTTTCGAGTAGTAAGCAATCCGGCTGTCAAAGGTGATTCATGGCCTGCCAGATATAAACAACTATAACTCCGCTTCTATTCGTCGAATGCAAATCTGCGACATAGCAATTTGTAGCTTAAAACACGTCACATCGACCCACCTTGTGCCGATCTGCGACGAACTTGCGTAGTTTCGTCAAACATCGATCGTTTCGAGTGGTAGGCAATCCTGCCGCCAATGGTGATTCATGGCCTCACAGATATATTCAACTATAACTCCGCTTCTATTCATCGAATGCAAATCTGCGACATAGCAATTTGTAGCTTAAAACACGTCACATCGACCCACCTTGTGCCAATCTGCGAAGTACTTTTATAGTTTAGACAAACATCGATCGTTTCGAGTGGTAGGCAATCCGGCCGTCAATGGTGATTCATGGCCTCACAGATATAAACAACAATAACTCCGCTTCTATTCGTCGTATGCAAATCTGCGACATAGCAGGTTGTAGCTTAAAACACGCCCCAACGAACCACCTTATACCGATCTGCGACGAACTTGCGTAGTTTCGTCAAACATCGATCGTTTCGAGTGGTAGGCAATCCTGCCGCCAATGGTGATTCATGGCCTCACAGATATAAACAACTATAACTCCGCTTCTATTCATCGAATGCAAATCTGCGACATAGCAATTTGTAGCTTAAAACACGTCACATCGACCCACCTTGTGCCAATCTGCGAAGTACTTTTATAGTTTAGACAAACATCGATCGTTTCGAGTGGTAGGCAATCCGGCCGTCAATGGTGATTCATGGCCTCACAGATATAAACAACTATAACTCAGCTTCTATTCGTCGAATGCAAATTTGTGACATAGCAATGTGTAGATTAAAACACGACACATCGACCCACCTCATGCCGATCTGCGACGTACTTGTATAGTTTCGTCAAACGTCGATCGTTTCGAGTGGAAAGCAATCCGGCCGTCAAGGGTGATTCATGGCCTGACAGATATAAACAACTATAACTCCATTTCTGTTCGTCGAATGCAAATCTGCGACGTAGCAATTTGTAGCCTAAAACACGCCCCAACGAACCACCTTCTGCCGATCTGCGACGAACTTGCATAGTTTTGTCAAACATCGATCGTTTTGAGTGGAAAGCAATCCGGCCGTCAATGGTGATTCATGACCTGACAAATATAAACAACTATAACTCCGCTCCTATTCATCGTCTGCGAATCTGCGACATAGCAATTTGTAGCTTAAAACACGTCACATCGGCCCACCTCATGCCGATCTGCGACGAATTTGCATGGTTTCGTCAAACGTCGATCGTTTCGAGTGGTAGGGAATCCGGCCGTCAATGGTGATTCATAGGCCTCACAGATATAAACATCGATAACTCCGCTTCAATTCGTCGTATGCGAATCTGCGACATAGCGATTTGTAGCTTAGAACATGGCCCAACGACCCACCTTTTACCGATCTGCGACGAACTTGCATAGTTTCGTCAAAGGTCGATCGTTTCGAGTGGTAAGCAATCCGGCTGTCGATGGTGATTCATGGCCTCACAGATGTAAACAACTATTACTCAGCTTCTATTCGTCGTATGCGAATCTGCGACATAGCAGTTTGTAGCCTAAAACACGCCCCAACGAACCACCTTATACCGATCTCCGACGAACTTGCATAGTTTTGTCAAACATCGATCGTTTCGAGTGGAAAGCAATCCGGCCGTCAATGGTGATTCATGGCCTGACAGATATAAACAACTATAACTCCGCTTCTATTCGTCGAATGCAAATGTGCGACATAGCAATTTGTAGCTTAAAACACGTCACATCGGCCCACCTCATGCCGATCTGCGACGAACTTGCATGGTTTCGTCAAACGTCGATCGTTTCGAGTGGTAAGGAATCCGGCCGTCAATGGTGATTCATAGGCCCATAGATATAAACAACAATAACTCCGCTTCTATTCGTCGTATTCGAATCTGCGACATAGCAATTTGTAGCTTAAAACACGCCCCAACGAACCACCTTATACCGATCTGCGACGAACTTGCATAGTTTTGTCAAACATCGATCGTTTCGAGTGGACAGCAATCCGGCAGTCAATGGTGATTCATGGCCTGACAGATATAAACAACTATAACTCCGCTTCTATTCGTCGAATGCACATCTGCGACATAGCAATTTGTAGCATAAAACACGACCCAATGACCCACCTGTTACCGATCTGCGACGAACTTGGATAGTTTCGTCAAAGGTCGATCGTTTCGAGTCGTAAGCAATCCGGCTGTCAATGGTGATTCATGGCCTCACAGATGTAAACATCTATAACTCAGCTTCTATTCGTCGTATGCGAATCTGAGACATAGCAATTTGTAGCTTAAAACACGACACATCGACCCACCTCATGCCGATCTGCGACATACTTGTATAGTTTCGTCAAACGCCGATCGTTTCGAGTGGTAGGCAATTCGGCCGTCAATGGTGATTCATGGCCTCACAGATATAAACAACAATAACTCCGCTTCTATTCGTCGTATGTGAATATGCGACATAGCAATTTGTTGCTTAAAACACGTCACATCGACCCACCTCATGCCGATCTGCGACGAACTTGCATGGTTTCGTCAAACGTCGATCGTTTCGAGTGGAAAGCAATCCGGCCGTCAATGGTGATTCATGGCCTGACAGATATAAACAACTATAACTCCGCTTCTATTCGTCGAATGCAAATCTGCGACATAGAAATTTGTGGCTTAAAGCACGTCACATCGACCCACCTTGTGCCGATCTGCGACGAACTTGCATAGTTTCTTCAAACATCGATCGTTTGGAGTGGTAGGCAATCCGGCCGTCAATGGTGATTCATGGCCTCACAGATATAAACAACAATAACTCCGCTTCTATTCTTCGATTGCAAATCTGCGACGTAGAAATTTGTAGCTTAAAGCACGTCACATCGACCCACCTTGTGCCGATCTGCGACGATCTTGCATAGTTTCGTCAAACATCGATCGTTTGGAGTGGAAAGCAATCCGGCCGTCAATGGTGATTCATGGCCTCACAGATATAAACAACAATAACTCCGCTTCTATTCGTCGAATGCAAATCTGCGACGTAGAAATTTGTAGCTTAAAGCACGTCACATCGACCCACCTTGTGCCGATCTGCGACGAACTTGCATGGTTTCGTCAAACGTCGATCGTTTCGAGTGGTAGGCAATCCGGCCGTCAATGGTGATTCATGGCCACACAGACACAAACAACAATAACTCCGCTTCTATTCGGCGTATGCGAATCTGCGACATAGAAATTTGTAGCTTAAAACACGCCCCAACGAACCACCTTATACCGATCTGCGACAAACTTGTATAGTTTCGTCAAACGTCGAGCGTTTCGAGTGGTAGGCAATTCGGTAGTCAATGGCGATTCATGGCCTCACAGATATAAACAACAATAACTCCGCTTCTATACGTCGTATGCAAATCTGCGACATAGCAATTTGTAGCTTAAAACACGACACATCGACCCACCTCATGCCGATCTGCGACATACTTGTATAGTTTCGTCAAACGCCGATCGTTTCGAGTGGTAGGCAATCCGGCCGTCAATGGTAATTCATGGCCTCACAGATATAAACAACTATAACTCCGCTTCTATTCGTCGTATGCAAATCTGCGACATAGCAATTTGTAGCATAAAACACGGCCCAACGACCCACCATTTATCGATCTGCGACGAACTTGCATAGTTTCGTCAAAGATCGATCGTTTCGAGTGGTAAGCAATCCGGCTGTCAATGGTGACTCATGGCCTCACAGATGTAAACAACTATAACTCAGCTTCTATTCGTCGTATGCGAATCTGCGACATAGCAATTTGTAGCTTAAAACACGCCCCAACGAACCACCTTATACCGATCTGGGACGAACTTGCATAGTTTTGTCAAACATCGATCGTTTCGAGTGGTAGGCAATCCGGCCGTCAATGGTGATTCATGGCCTCACAGATATAAGCACCTAAAACTTGGCTTCTATTCGTCGTATGCGAATCTGCGACGTAGCAATTTGTAGCTTAAAACACGCCCCAACGAACCACCTTATACCGGTCTGCGACGAACTTGCATAGTTTCGTCAAAGGTCGATCGTTTCAAGTGGTAGGCAATCCGGCCGTCAATGGTGATTCATGGCCTCACAGATATAAACAACAATAACTCCGCTTCTATTCGTCGTATGCAAATCTGCGACATAGCAATTTGTAGCTTGAAACACGCCCCAACAAACCACCATATACCGATCTGCGACGAACTTGTATAGTTTCGTCAAACGCCGATCGTGTCGAGTGGTAGGCAATCCGGTCGTCAATGGTGACTCATGGCCTCATAGATATAAACATCAATAACTCCGCTTCTATTCGTCGTATGCGAATCTGCGACATAGCGATTTGTAGCTTAAAACACAACACATTGACCCACCTCATGCCGAACTGCGACATACTTGTATAGTTTCGTCAAACGCCGATCGTTTCGAGTGGTAGGCAATCCGGCCGTCAATGGTGGTTCATGGCCTCACAGATATAAACAACTATAACTCCGCTTCTATTCGTCGTATGCGAATCTGCGACCTAGCAATTTGTAGCTTAAAACACGCCCCAATGAACCACCTTATACCGATCTGCGACGAACTTGCATAGTTTCGTCAAACATCGATCGTTTCTAGTGGAAAGCAATCCGGCCGTCAATGGTGATTCATGGCCTCACAGATATAAACAACAATAACTCCGCTTCTATACGTCGTATGCAAATCTGCGACATAGCAATTTGTAGCTTAAAACACGACACATCGACCCACCTCATACCGATCTGCGACATACTTGTATAGTTTCGTCAAACGTCGATCGTTTCGAGTGGTAGGCAATCCGGTCGTCAATGGTGATTCATGGCCTCACAGATATAAACATCGATAACTCCGCTTCTATTCGTCGTATGCGAATCTGCGACGTAGCAATTTGTAGCTTAAAACACGCCCCAACGAACCACCTTATACCGATCTGCGACGAACTTGCATGGTTTCGTCAAACGTCGATCGTTTCGAGTGGTAGGGAATCCGGCCGCCAATGGTGATTCATGGCCTCACAGATATAAGCACCTAAAACTTGGCTTCTATTCGTCGTATGCCAATATCCGACGTAGCAATTTGTAGCTTAAAACACGTCACATCGACCCACCATGTGCCGATCTGCGACGAACTTGCATAGTTTTGTCAAACATCGACCGTTTCGAGTGGAAAGCAATCCGGCCGTCATGGTGATTCATGGCCTGACAGATATAAACAACTATAACTCCGCTTCTGTAGAGCGGAGGCGCCACTGTGTCACTGTGCCACTGTTGACATCTACTCTGTATGAATATTTACCTAATAAATAATTTACGGCTAATAAAGTGATACAGTTTGTAAATAAACACACTACAAGCTAAAAAACACTCAGAAAGTGTAAAGTTTTAGTGAAAAACAAACTAATAGTGCCAAAAAACAATCAAAATACAAAGGACACTGTGTAACAAAACAACTACTTTCTACTTAGTTCTGAGCAATAAAAAGTGATATTATAGGCGAAGTGATTCAAAATCTACCTGATACGCATTCTACCAGGTCCGTCCTGTTCATATACACGATCTACTTAACCTCAAAAACACACAAAAATATTCAAGTCATCACGGATTTATACGATAAAGCAGATAACTCAGAAAGGTGCCATCTAGCGGCCAATGTTTGAAATAATATCGATAAAGACCAAACACAAAATCACTATTGTTTACATTCGACATTGATACTACCTAGCCAAGAGCTTCAGCCAATAACTACAAGAGGGCGCTACGCGTAACTTAAAAATAATGGACGAAGTTTTGAAAGCGCTTGAGGCAATCAAAAAGGACTTAGATAATCAAAGACAAGAAATCCGTGAAATGGGAAATAATGTTACTGAGAAAGTTACACAGAATATAAACAGGATGTTTGAAGAAAAATTTTTAGCATTGGAAACAAATCACAAAAATTTGAAAGAAATAGTAGAAAACCAGGAGAAAAGAATACACGCTATAGAAAAACAGGCAAGGAAAAATAACTTGGTATTTTTCGGCATAGAAGAAAACGAGAAATCATATGATAATCTAGAAAGAAACTTCATTATATGGACGGAACAATATCTTTCTCTAAAAATAAGCCACAACGACATCCAAGAAATAAAAAGAATAGGAAAGAAAGGAGAAAAATTACGCCCAATAGTAGCGACCTTCACAACTCTCGGTACAAAGATAAAAATTTTAAAACACAAAAAAGCACTAAAAGATTTACATTATTACATTAAAGAAGACTATCCAAAATATGTACTAGAGAAAAGAAGGGAGCTACAAGAACAATTACAACAAGAAAGAGAAAAGGGAAACTTAGCAAAAATTATATATGATAAACTAATAATTACAAAAAATAACACTAAAAGGAAGCTGCCTACGTCACCCGAGAATGCCACTGAAACTGTGGAGAAAAATACGCAATTAAACAAGAAGAATAAAACCCAACAAATTGACACATCGGTCAGGAGGTCTAGCAGCTCCTCTGAAGGGATCAGTAAAAAAGGAATACTAAACTACGTAGTGAAAAATACAGGGAACAAGAACAATAATCAAAACAACCAAGAATAGCATGTAAACGCCTCCTCCTCCGGCACAGAACAAACAAACACACAATTAAAATCAAGAAACAAAAATAATAATCTTCCAACCCGGCTGGTCACCGTGGGAGAATATGACCACAACCCTCCAAAAATAGATACCACAAAGGTGAAGAGCAGAAACAAAGAAAAAACACAATATTTACACATATCAACTTACAATGTTAGATCCTTATCGTCATACGAACGCCTATTAGAATTAGAAGAAGCAATAAAAGAAACAAAATTCGACGTTATAGGACTCTCAGAAACGAGACGGCTAGGTACCAACATACAAGAGCATAAAAACTTTATATTTTGCTACGTGGGTCACACGCCCGGCCAGCATGGAGTAGGCTTTATAGTAAACAAAATACACAAAAGCAACATAGAGAGCTTTACGGGCTTGACGGAAAGAATCGCTGTACTAAACATGAACATTCAAGGCTATTTAATCTCTATTATTCAGGTGTATGCTCCAACGGAATCTGCAAGTGAAGAAGAAATCGAAGAGTTCTACAAAACGATTGATAAAGCACTGGACACTACACATAATAATATCATACTTATGGGAGACTTCAATGCGAAGATCGGGCTTCCCAAGAAAGAAGAACATATAGTAACAAAGCAATTCGGGAGCGGGACGAGGAACGAAAGAGGACAGAGGTTGATGGATTTCGCATTGGAGCATAAACTAACTATAATAAATACATGTTTTAAAAAGAAATTAAGCAGAAGATGGACATGGCGGTCTCCGGATGGAAAAACTAAAAACGAGATAGATTATATATTATCAAGCCAACCGAGATTGTTCCAAGATATGGGTACTATGAACTTAAACTACCCCTCAGACCATAGGTTAATCAGATCAAAAGTAAAACTAACTAAACTAAAGAATAGTAGAATTAATTACAGTATTAGGCATGCACACCAACTGAAATCTGATGTAGAAATAGCAAATTACAGGGAAACCTTATCAGGAATGTTATCTAGGCAATGTGATGACCATAGTGACACCTCAGTACAAATCCACTACGATAACATCACAAATGCAATCACTACGAGCTTAAAATCAGCCCAAACAATGGGAAAGGAACACAGACGACACAAGATACTATCAGAACGTACTTCATCTCTCTTGCAAAGAAGGAAGGAACTTCAAAAAACTAGAAACAAATCGAGATCTACGAAAAATGAACTCTCCGCACTCTACAAGCTAGTCAATAAATATATAAGAAAGGACTATTCAACATATAGACAAAGTACATTAGAAAGGCATCTAAACCTCACAGGCAGCACAAAAAAGGCTTACAAAGAACTCAGAACAAGTAAAACCTGGATAGAAGGTCTAAAAGAGTTTGGAAAAGACCTAAACAATCGAAAAGACATCATTAACACAGCAACAAATTTTTACAAAAACTTGTATAGCAATAAAAAACAATTAAGTACACTAAAAAATAAAAACATTATAAACATAAAGGAAAGCCACATTGAACAAGAAAACGAAGATAACATAAAAACAATTGATGAAACTGAAATCATAGATGCAATAAAAAGGCTCAAACTAGAAAAATCCCCTGGGTCAGACAACATAACAAACGAAGCTTTAAAAACAGCTTATCATTTACTGGCAACACCACTCGCTGAATTATTCAATCTGATATTACAAAGCTCTGAAACGCCTGCACAATGGTCCGAATCCAACATTATCCTATTATATAAGAAGGGAGACCCAAAAGATATAGGCAACTATAGACCGATAAGCCTACTACCAACTCTGTACAAGCTTTTCTCGGCGATCATAAACTCGAGAATCAGCCCCGCAATCGAAGCAAGACAGCCTGTAGAGCAGGCCGGTTTCCGAAAAGGCTTCTCTACGATGGACCATATACATACCTTAGAGTTAATTATAGAGAAATATCGGGAACAACAGAGGCCGCTCTATCTCGGATTCATCGACTACCAAAAAGCTTTCGACACGGTTGCTCACGATAGCGTTTGGCAAAGCTTGAAAGAACAGGAGGTAAGTGAAGTGTATATAAAACTAATCCGGAATTTATATAACAACAACATGGGTAGAATAAAGCTAGACATACTGGGCCCGAGCTTTGAAATAAAGAGAGGTGTAAGGCAGGGCGATCCCTTGTCGCCAAAAATATTTATAGCCATACTAGAAAGCATCATAAACAAACTGAACTGGAGGAAACGGGGAATCTACATACAAAGAACCTTTCTGAGTCATTTGCGTTTCGCCGATGATATAGTAGTATTATCCGAGACTTTCGCAGAACTACAGATCATGATCAATGACTTACAATCAGCTAGCGCAGACGTAGGACTTGAAATCAACCTCACAAAGACCATGATAATGACTAATAACCTCAAAAAACAGATAAAAGTCAATGGATACTCACTAGATTATACAGACAAATATACTTGCCTAGGAAAAACAATCAGTTTTGAAAAGGAAAACAACGAACTAGAGATTGAAAGAAGAGTACAGCGAACATGGAATAGATTCTGGAGTCTGAAAGAAATCTTCAAAAGTAACATGCCAATAAAACTGAAAACTAAGACATGGAACTCAAACCTCTTACCATGCTTGACATATGGATGTCAAACATGGAAATTTACATCAAAAGCTAAGCATAAAATATTATCCTGTCAGCGCGGAATAGAGAGAAGCATGTTAAAAATAAAGAAACTAGATAAGATTAGACACGTAAAGATAAGAGAAATAACAAAAGCCACTAATGCCTTAAACTACGCGCAAAAGCTAAAGTGGAAATGGGCCGGTCATATAGCGAGGCTTAGAGACAAAAGATGGACCTACAGCACCACCATATGGAGAGGACCCCAAGGAAAAAGAAAGAGAGGCAGGCCCTTATCACGCTGGGAGGATGAAATAAAAAAAGTCGCTGGTCCAAAGTGGTGGCAAACAGCTCAGGATAGAGAGAAGTGGACATCGTTGGAGGAGGCCTTTACCCAATCTGGGGACCTTGCTAAAAATAACATAATCAACAGTACCTAAAATAATGTATCAATGTAGCGAGATCAAATAAAGGCTTTTTTATTTTATTTATTATAACTCCGCTTCTATTCGTGGAATGCAAATCTGCGACATAGAAATTTGTGGCTTAAAGCACGTCACATCGACCCACCTTGTGCCGATCTGCGACGAACTTGCATAGTTTCGTCAAACGTCGATCGTTTCGAGTGGTAGGCAATCCGGCCGTCAATGGTGATTCATGGCCTCACAGATATAAACAACTATAACTCCGCTTGTATTCGTCGAATGCAAATCTGCGACATAGCAGTTTGTAGCTTAAAACACGTCACATCGACCCACCTTGTGCCGATCTGCGACGAACTGGCATAGTTTCGTCAAACATCGATCGTTTCGAGTGGTAGGCAATCCGGCCGTCAATGGTGATTCATGGCCTCACAGATATAAACAACAATATCTCCGCTTCTATACGTCGTATGCAAATCTGCGACATAGCAATTTGTAGCTTAAAACACGACACATCGACCCACCTCATACAGATCTGCGACATACTTGTATAGTTTCGTCAAACGTCGATCGTTTCGAGTGGTAGGCAATCCGGTCGTCAATGGTGATTCATGGCCTCACAGATATAAACATCGATAACTACGCTTCTATTCGTCGTATGCAAATCTGCGACGTAGCAATTTGTAGCTTAAAACACGCCCCAACGAACCACCTTATACCGATCTGCGACGAACTTGCATGGTTTCGTCAAACGTCGATCGTTTCGAGTGGTAGGGAATCCGGCCGCCAATGGTGATTCATGGCCTCACAGATATAAGCACCTAAAACTTGGCTTCTATTCGTCGTATGCCAATATCCGACGTAGCAATTTGTAGCTTAAAACACGTCACATCGACCCACCATGTGCCGATCTGCGACGAACTTGCATAGTTTTGTCAAACATCGATCGTTTCGAGTGGAAAGCAATCCGGCCGTCAATGGTGATTCATGGCCTGACAGATATAAACAACTATAACTCCGCTTCTATTCGTCGAATGCAAATCTGCGACATAGAAATTTGTGGCTTAAAGCACGTCACATCGACCCACCTTGTGCCGATTTGCGACGAACTTGCATAGTTTCGTCAAACGTCGATCGTTTCGAGTGGTAGGCAATCCGGCCGTCAATGGTGATTCCTGGCCTCACAGATATAAACAACTATAACTCCGCTTCTATTCGTCGAATGCAAATCTGCGACATAGCAGTTTGTAGCTTAAAACACGTCACATCGACCCACCTTGTGCCGATCTGCGACGAACTTGCATAGTCTCGTCAAACATCGATCGTTTCGAGTGGTAGGCAATGCGGCCGTCAATGGTGATTCATGGCCTCACAGATATAAACAACAATATCTCCGCTTCTATACGTCGTATGCAAATCTGCGACATAGCAATTTGTAGCTTAAAACACGCCCCAACGAACCACCTTATACCGGTCTGCGACGAACTAGCATAGCTTCGTCAAAGGTCGATCGTTTCGAGTGGTAGGCAATCCGGCCGTCAATGGTGATTCATGGCCTCACAGATATAAACAACAGTAACTCCGCTTCTATTCGTCGTATGCAAATCTGCGACATAGCAATTTGTAGCATAAAACACGGCCCAACGACCCACCTTGTACCGATCTGCGACCAACTTGCATAGTTTCGTCAAACGCCGATCGTTTCGAGTGGTAAGCAATCCGGCCGTCAATGGTGATTCATGGCCTCACAGATATAAACAACTATAACTCCGCTTCTATTCGTCGAATGCAAATCTGCGACATAGCAGTTTGTAGCTTAAAACACGTCACATCGACCCACCTTGTGCCGATCTGCGACGAACTTGCATAGTTTCGTCAAACATCGATCGTTTCGAGTGGTAGGCAATCCGGCCGTCAATGGTGATTCATGGCCTCACAGATATAAACAACAATATCTCCGCTTCTATACGTCGTATGCAAATCTGCGACATAGCAATTTGTAGCTTAAAACACGCCCCAACGAACCACCTTATACAGATCTGCGACGAACTTGCATGGTTTCGTCAAACGTCGATCGTTTCGAGTGGTAGGGAATCCGGCCGCCAATGGTGATTCATGGCCTCACAGATATAAGCACCTAAAACTTGGCTTCTATTCGTCGTATGCCAATATCCGACGTAGCAATTTGTAGCTTAAAACACGTCACATCGACCCACCATGTGCCGATCTGCGACGAACTTGCATAGTTTGTCAAACATCGATCGTTTCGAGTGGAAAGCAATCCGGCCGTCATGGTGATTCATGGCCTGACAGATATAAACAACTATAACTCCGCTTCTATTCGTCGAATGCAAATCTGCGACATAGAAATTTGTGGCTTAAAGCACGTCACATCGACCCACCTTGTGCCGATCTGCGACGAACTTGCATAGTTTCGTCAAACGTCGATCGTTTCGAGTGGTAGGCAATCCGGCCGTCAATGGTGATTCATGGCCTCACAGATATAAACAACTATAACTCCGCTTGTATTCGTCGAATGCAAATCTGCGACATAGCAGTTTGTAGCTTAAAACACGTCACATCGACCCACCTTGTGCCGATCTGCGACGAACTGGCATAGTTTCGTCAAACATCGATCGTTTCGAGTGGTAGGCAATCCGGCCGTCAATGGTGATTCATTGCCTTACAGATATAAACAACAATATCTCCGCTTCTATACGTCGTATGCAAATCTGCGACATAGCAATTTGTAGCTTAAAACACGACACATCGACCCACCTCATACCGATCTGCGACATACTTGTATAGTTTCGTCAAACGTCGATCGTTTCGAGTGGTAGGCAATCCGGTCGTCAATGGTGATTCATGGCCTCACAGATATAAACATCGATAACTACGCTTCTATTCGTCGTATGCAAATCTGCGACGTAGCAATTTGTAGCTTAAAACACGCCCCAACGAACCACCTTATACCGATCTGCGACGAACTTGCATGGTTTCGTCAAACGTCGATCGTTTCGAGTGGTAGGTAATCCGGCCGCCAATGGTGATTCATGGCCTTACAGATATAAACAACAATATCTCCGCTTCTATTCGTCGTATGCCAATATCCGACGTAGCAATTTGTAGCTTAAAACACGTCACATCGACCCACCATGTGCCGATCTGCGACGAACTTGCATAGTTTTGTCAAACATCGATCGTTTCGAGTGGAAAGCAATCCGGCCGTCAATGGTGATTCATGGCCTGACAGATATAAACAACTATAACTCCGCTTCTATTCGTCGAATGCAAATCTGCGACATAGAAATTTGTTGCTTAAAGCACGTCACATCGACCCACCTTGTGCCGATTTGCGACGAACTTGCATAGTTTCGTCAAACGTCGATCGTTTCGAGTGGTAGGCAATCCGGCCGTCAATGGTGATTCATGGCCTCACAGATATAAACAACTATAACTCCGCTTCTATTCGTCGAATGCAAATCTGCGACATAGCAGTTTGTAGCTTAAAACACGTCACATCGACCCACCTTGTGCCGATCTGCGACGAACTTGCATAGTTTCGTCAAACATCGATCGTTTCGAGTGGTAGGCAATCCGGCCGTCAATGGTGATTCATGGCCTCACAGATATAAACAACAATATCTCCGCTTCTATACGTCGTATGCAAATCTGCGACATAGCAATTTGTAGCTTAAAACACGCCCCAACGAACCACCTTATACCGGTCTGCGACGAACTTGCATAGCTTCGTCAAAGGTCGATCGTTTCGAGTGGTAGGCAATCCGGCCGTCAATGGTGATTCATGGCCTCACAGATATAAACAACAGTAACTCCGCTTCTATTCGTCGTATGCAAATCTGCGACATAGCAATTTGTAGCATAAAACACGGCCCAACGACCCACCTTGTACCGATCTGCGACCAACTTGCATAGTTTCGTCAAACGCCGATCGTTTCGAGTGGTAAGCAATCCGGCCGTCAATGGTGATTCATGGCCTCACAGATATAAACAACTATAACTCAGCTTATATTCGTCGTATGCGAATCTGCGACATAGCAATTTGTAGCTTAAAACACGCCCCAACGAACCACCTTATGCCGATCTGCGACGAACTTGCATAGTTACGTCAAACATCGATCGTTTCCAGTGGTAGGCAATCCTGCCGTCAATGGTGATTGTTGGCCTCACAGATATAAACAACTTTAACTCCGCTTCTATACGTCGTATGCAAATCTGCGACATAGCAATTTGTAGCTTAAAACACGACACATCGACCCACCTCATACCGATCTGCGACATACTTGTATAGTTTCGTCAAACGTCGATCGTTTCGAGTGGTAGGCAATCCGGTCGTCAATGGTGATTCATGGCCTCACAGATATAAACATCGATAACTCCGCTTCTATTCGTCGTATGCGAATCTGCGACGTAGCAATTTGTAGCTTAAAACACGCCCCAACGAACCACCTTATACCGATCTGCGACGAACTTGCATGGTTTCGTCAAACGTCGATCGTTTCGAGTGGTAGGGAATCCGGCCGCCAATGGTGATTCATGGCCTCACAGATATAAGCACCTAAAACTTGGCTTCTATTCGTCGTATGCCAATATCCGACGTAGCAATTTGTAGCTTAAAACACGTCACATCGACCCACCATGTGCCGATCTGCGACGAACTTGCATAGTTTTGTCAAACATCGATCGTTTCGAGTGGAAAGCAATCCGGCCGTCATGGTGATTCATGGCCTGACAGATATAAACAACTATAACTCCGCTTCTATTCGTCGAATGCAAATCTGCGACATAGAAATTTGTGGCTTAAAGCACGTCACATCGACCCACCTTGTGCCGATCTGCGACGAACTTGCATAGTTTCGTCAAACGTCGATCGTTTCGAGTGGTAGGCAATCCGGCCGTCAATGGTGATTCAAGGCCTCACAGATATAAACAACTATAACTCCGCTTGTATTCGTCGAATGCAAATCTGCGACATAGCAGTTTGTAGCTTAAAACACGTCACATCGACCCACCTTGTGCCGATCTGCGACGAACTGGCATAGTTTCGTCAAACATCGATCGTTTCGAGTGGTAGGCAATCCGGCCGTCAATGGTGATTCATGGCCTCACAGATATAAACAACAATATCTCCGCTTCTATACGTCGTATGCAAATCTGCGACATAGCAATTTGTAGCTTAAAACACGACACATCGACCCACCTCATACCGATCTGCGACATACTTGTATAGTTTCGTCAAACGTCGATCGTTTCGAGTGGTAGGCAATCCGGTCGTCAATGGTGATTCATGGCCTCACAGATATAAACATCGATAACTACGCTTCTATTCGTCGTATGCAAATCTGCGACGTAGCAATTTGTAGCTTAAAACACGCCCCAACGAACCACCTTATACCGATCTGCGACGAACTTGCATGGTTTCGTCAAACGTCGATCGTTTCGAGTGGTAGGGAATCCGGCCGCCAATGGTGATTCATGGCCTCACAGATATAAGCACCTAAAACTTGGCTTCTATTCGTCGTATGCCAATATCCGACGTAGCAATTTGTAGCTTAAAACACGTCACATCGACCCACCATGTGCCGATCTGCGACGAACTTGCATAGTTTTGTCAAACATCGATCGTTTCGAGTGGAAAGCAATCCGGCCGTCAATGGTGATTCATGGCCTGACAGATATAAACAACTATAACTCCGCTTCTATTCGTCGAATGCAAATCTGCGACATAGAAATTAGTGGCTTAAAGCACGTCACATCGACCCACCTTGTGCCGATTTGCGACGAACTTGCATAGTTTCGTCAAACGTCGATCGTTTCGAGTGGTAGGCAATCCGGCCGTCAATGGTGATTCATGGCCTCACAGATATAAACAACTATAACTCCGCTTCTATTCGTCGAATGCAAATCTGCGACATAGCAGTTTGTAGCTTAAAACACGTCACATGGACCCACCTTGTGCCGATCTGCGACGAACTTGCATAGTTTCGTCAAACATCGATCGTTTCGAGTGGTAGGCAATCCGGCCGTCAATGGTGATTCATGGCCTCACAGATATAAACAACAATATCTCCGCGTCTATACGTCGTATGCAAATCTGCGACATAGCAATTTGTAGCTTAAAACACGCCCCAACGAACCACCTTATACCGGTCTGCGACGAACTTGCATAGCTTCGTCAAAGGTCGATCGTTTCGAGTGGTAGGCAATCCGGCCATCAATGGTGATTCATGGCCTCACAGATATAAACAACAATAACTCCGCTTCTATTCGTCGTATGCAAATCTGCGACATAGCAATATGTAGCATAAAACACGCCCCAACGAACCACCTTATACCGGTCTGCGACGAACTTGCATAGTTTTGTCAAACATCGATCGTTTCTAGTGGAAAGCAATCCGGCCGTCAATGGTGATTCGTGGCCTGACAGATATAAGCAACTATAACTCCGCTTCTATTCGTCGAATGCAAATCTGCGACATAGCAATTTGTAGCTTAAAACACGTCACATCGACCTACCTTTTACCGATCTGCGACGAACTTGCATAGTTTCGTCAAACGTCGATCGTTTCGAGTGGTAAGCAATCCGGCCGTCAATGGTGATTCATGGTCTCACAGATATAAACAACAATAAGTCCGCTTCTATTCGTCGTATGCAAATCTGCGACATAGCAATTTGTAGCATATAACACGGCCCAACGACCCACCTTTTACCAATCTGCGAGGAACTTGCATAGTTTCGTCAAACGTCGATCGTTTCGAGTGGTAAGCAATTCGGTCGTCAATGGTGATTCATGGCCTCACAGATATAAACATCGATAACTCCGCTTCTATTCGTCGTATGCGAATCTGCGACATAGCGATTTGTAGCTTAAAACACGGCACATCGACCCACCTCATGCCGATCTGCGACATACTTGTATAGTTTCGTCAAACGTCGATCGTTTCGAGTGGTAAGCAATCCGGGTGTCAATGGTGATTCATGGCCTCACAGATATAAACATCGATAACTCCGCTTCTATTCGTCGTATGCGAATCTGCGACATAGCAATTTGTAGCTTAAAACACGCCCCAACGTACCACCTTATACCGATCTGCGACGAACTTACATAGTTTTGTCAAACATCGATCGTTTCGAGTGGGAAGCAATCCGGCCGTCAATGGTGATTCATGGCCTCACAGATATAAACAACAATAACTCCTCTTCTGTTCGTCGTATGCGAATCTGCGACATAGCAATTTGTAGCTTAAAACACGCACCAACGAACCACCTTATACCGATCTGCGACGAACTTGCATAATTTTGTCAAACATCGATCGTGTCGAGTGGAAGGCAATCCGGTCGTCAATGGTGATTCATGGCCTCACAGATATAAACAACAATAAGTCCGCTACTATTCGTCGTATGCAAATCTGCGACATAGCAATTTGTAGCATAAAACACGGCCCAACGACCCACCTTTTACCGATCTGCGACGAACTTGCATAGTTTCGTCAAACGTTGATCGTTTCGAGTGGTAGGCAATTCGGTCGACATTGGTGATTCATGGCCTCACAGATATAAACATCGACAACTCCGCTTCTATTCGTCGTATGCGAATCTGCGACATAGCGACTTGTAGCTTAAAACATGGCCCAACGACCCACCTTATACCGATCTGCGATGAACTTGCATAGTTTCGTCAAACGTCGATCGTTTCGAGTGGTAAGCAATCCGGCCGTCAATGGTGATTCATGGTCTTACAGGTCTAAGCAACTATAACTCCGCTTCTATTCGTCGTATGCCAATCTCCGAGATAGCAATTTGTAGCTTAAAACGCGTCACATCGACCCACCTTGTGCCGATCTGCGACGAACTTGCATAGTTTCGTCAAACATCGATCGTTTCGAGTGGTAGGCAATCCTGCCGTCAATGGTGATTCATGGCCAGACAGATATAAACAACTATAACTCCGCTTCTATTCGTCGAATGCAAATCTGCGACATAGTAATTTGTAGCTTAAAACACGTCACATCGACCCACCTTGTGCCGAATTGCGACGAACGTGCATGGTTTCGTCAAACGTCGATCGTTTCAAGTGGTAGGGAATCCGGCCGTCAATGGTGATTCATGGCCTCACAGATATAAACAACAATAACTCCGCGTTCTATTCGTCGTATGCGAATCTGCGACATAGCAATTTGTAGCTTAAAACACGTCACATCGAACCACCTTGTGCCGATCTGCGACGAACTTGCATGGTTTCGACAATCGTCGATCGTTTCGAGTGGTAGGGAATCCGGCCGTCAATGGTGATTCATGGCCTGACATATATAAACAACTATAACTACGCTTCTATTCGTCGAATGCAAATCTGCGACATAGCAATTTGTAGCTTAAAACACGTCACATCGACCCACCTTGTGCCGATCTGCGAGAACTTGCATAGTATCGTCAAACATCGATCGTTTCGAGTGGTAGGCAATCCGGCCGTCAATGGTGATTCATGGCCTCACAGATATAAACAACAGTAACTCCGCTTCTATTCGTCGTATGCAAATCTGCGACATAGCAATTTGTAGCATAAAACACGGCCCAACGACCCACCTTCTACCGATCTGCGACCAACTTGCATAGTTTCGTCAAACGCCGATCGTTTCGAGTGGTAAGCAATCCGGCCGTCAATGGTGATTCATGGCCTCACAGATATAAACAACTATAACTCAGCTTATATTCGTCGTATGCGAATCTGCGACATAGCAATTTGTAGCTTAAAACACGCCCCAACGAACCACCTTATACCGGTCTGCGACGAACTTACATAGTTTTGTCAAACATCGATCGTTTCTAGTGGAAAGCAATCCGGCCGTCAATGGTGATTCGTGGCCTGACAGATATAAGCAACTATAACTCCGCTTCTATTCGTCGAATGCAAATCTGCGACATAGCAATTTGTAGCTTAAAACACGTCACATCGACCTACCTTTTACCGATCTGCGACGAACTTGCACAGTTTCGTCAAACGTCGATCGTTTCGAGTGGTAAGCAATCCGGCCGTCAATGGTGATTCATGGTCTCACAGATATAAGCACCTAAAACTAGGCTTCTATTCGTCGTATGCCAATATCCGGCATAGCAATTTGTAGCTTAAAACACGTCACATCGACCCACCTTGTGCCGATCTGCGACCAACTTGCATAGTTTCGTCAATCATCGATCGTTTCGAGTGGTAGGCAATCCGGCGGGCAATGGTGATTAATGGCCTGACAGATATAAACAACTATAACTCCGCTTCTATACGTCGAATGCAAATCTGCGACATAGCAATTTGTAGCATAAAACACGACCGAACGAACCACCTTATACCGATCTGCGTCTAACTTGCATAGTTTTGTCAAACATCGATCGTTTCGAGTGGTAGGCAATCCGGTCGTCAATGGTGATTCATGGCCTCACAGATATAAACAACAATAACTCCGCTTCTATTCGTCGTATGCGAATCTGCGACGTAGCAATTTGTAGCTTAAAACACGCCCCAACGAACCACCTTATACCGATCTGCGACGAACTTGCATGGTTTCGTCAAACGTCGATCGTTTCGAGTGGTAGGGAATCCGGCCGCCAATGGTGATTCAAGGCCTCACAGATATAAACAACAATAAGTCCGCTTCTATTCGTCGTATGCAAATCTGCGACATAGCAATTTGTAGCTTAAAACAGGACACATCGACCCACCTTATACCGATCTGCGAAAATCTTGCATAATTTTGTCAAACAACGATCGTTTCGAGTGGAAAGCAATCCGGCCGTCAATGGTGATTCGTGGCCTGACAGATATAAGCAACTATAACTCCGCTTCTATTCGTCGAATGCAAATCTGCGACATAGCAATTTGTAGCTTAAAACACGTCACATCGACCTACCTTGTGCCGATCTGCGACGAACTTGCATAGTTTCGTCAAACATCGATCGTTTCGAGTGGAAGGCAATCCGGCCGTCAATGGTGATTCAAGGCCTCACAGATATAAACAACAATAAGTCCGCTTCTATTCGTCGTATGCAAATCTGCGACATAGCAATTTGTAGCTTAATACACGTCACATCGACCCACCTTGTACCGATCTGCGACGAACTTGCATGGTTTCGTCAAACGTCGATCGTTTCGAGTGGTAGGGAATCCGGCCGTCAATGGTGATTCATGGCCTGACAGATATAAACAACTATAACTCCGCTTCTATTCGTCGAATGCAAATCTGCGACATAGCAATTTGTAGCTTAAAACACGTCACATCGACCCACCTTGTGCCGATCTGCGACGAACTTGCATAGTTTCGTCAAACATCGATCGTTTCGAGTCGTAGGCAATCCTGCCGTCAATGGTGATTCATGGCCAGACAGATATAAACAACTATAACTCCGCTTCTATTCGTCGAATGCAAATCTGCGACATAGCAATTTGTAGCTTAAAACACGTCACATCGACACACCTTGTGCCGAATTGCGACGAATTTGCATGGTTTCGTCAAACGTCGATCGTTTCGAGTGGTAGGGAATCCGGCCGTCAATGGTGATTCATGGCCTCACAGATATAAACAACAATAACTCCGCGTTCTATTCGTCGTATGCGAATCTGCGACATAGCAATTTGTAGCTTCAAACACGTCACATCGACCCACCTTGTGCCGATCTGCGACGAACTTGCATGGTTTCGACAATCGTCGATCGTTTCGAGTGGTAGGGAATCCGGCCGTCAATGGTGATTCATGGCTTCACAGATATAAACAACAATAACTCCGCGTTCTATTCGTCGAATGCAAATCTGCGACATAGCAATTTGTAGCTTAAAACACGTCACATCGACCAACCTTGTGCCGATCTGCGAGAACTTGCATAGTTTCGTCAAACATCGATCGTTTCGAGTGGTAGGCAATCCGGCCGTCAATGGTGATTCATGGCCTCACAGATATAAACAACAATAACTGCGCTTCTATTCGTCGTATGCAAATCTGCGACATAGCAATTTGTAGCATAAAACACGGCCCAACGACCCACCTTGTACCGATCTGCGACGAACTTGCATAGTTTCGTCAAACGTCGATCGTTTCGAGTGGTAAGCAATCCGGCCGTCAATGGTGATTCATGGCCTCACAGATATAAACAACAGTAACTCCGCTTCTATTCGTCGTATGCAAATCTGCGACATAGCAATTTGTAGCATAAAACACGGCCCAACGACCCACCTTGTACCGATCTGCGACCAACTTGCATAGTTTCGTCAAACGCCGATCGTTTCGAGTGGTAAGCAATCCGGCCGTCAATGGTGATTCATGGCCTCACAGATATAAACAACTATAACTCAGCTTATATTCGTCGTATGCGAATCTGCGACATAGCAATTTGTAGCTTAAAACACGCCCCAACGAACCACCTTATGCCGATCTGCGACGAACTTGCATAGTTTCGTCAAACATCGATCGTTTCCAGTGGTAGGCAATCCTGCCGTCAATGGTGATTGTTGGCCTCACAGATATAAACAACTTTAACTCCGCTTCTATACGTCGTATGCAAATCTGCGACATAGCAATTTGTAGCTTAAAACACGACACATCGACCCACCTCATACCGATCTGCGACATACTTGTATAGTTTCGTCAAACGTCGATCGTTTCGAGTGGTAGTCAATCCGGTCGTCAATGGTGATTCATGGCCTCACAGATATAAACATCGATAACTCCGCTTCTATTCGTCGTATGCGAATCTGCGACGTAGCAATTTGTAGCTTAAAACACGCCCCAACGAACCACCTTATACAGATCTGCGACGAACTTGCATGGTTTCGTCAAACGTCGATCGTTTCGAGTGGTAGGGAATCCGGCCGCCAATGGTGATTCATGGCCTCACAGATATAAGCACCTAAAACTTGGCTTCTATTCGTCGTATGCCAATATCCGACGTAGCAATTTGTAGCTTAAAACACGTCACATCGACCCACCATGTGCCGATCTGCGACGAACTTGCATAGTTTGTCAAACATCGATCGTTTCGAGTGGAAAGCAATCCGGCCGTCATGGTGATTCATGGCCTGACAGATATAAACAACTATAACTCCGCTTCTATTCGTCGAATGCAAATCTGCGACATAGAAATTTGTGGCTTAAAGCACGTCACATCGACCCACCTTGTGCCGATCTGCGACGAACTTGCATAGTTTCGTCAAACGTCGATCGTTTCGAGTGGTAGGCAATCCGGCCGTCAATGGTGATTCATGGCCTCACAGATATAAACAACTATAACTCCGCTTGTATTCGTCGAATGCAAATCTGCGACATAGCAGTTTGTAGCTTAAAACACGTCACATCGACCCACCTTGTGCCGATCTGCGACGAACTGGCATAGTTTCGTCAAACATCGATCGTTTCGAGTGGTAGGCAATCCGGCCGTCAATGGTGATTCATTGCCTTACAGATATAAACAACAATATCTCCGCTTCTATACGTCGTATGAAATCTGCGACATAGCAATTTGTAGCTTAAAACACGACACATCGACCCACCTCATACCGATCTGCGACATACTTGTATAGTTTCGTCAAACGTCGATCGTTTCGAGTGGTAGGCAATCCGGTCGTCAATGGTGATTCATGGCCTCACAGATATAAACATCGATAACTACGCTTCTATTCGTCGTATGCAAATCTGCGACGTAGCAATTTGTAGCTTAAAACACGCCCCAACGAACCACCTTATACCGATCTGCGACGAACTTGCATGGTTTCGTCAAACGTCGATCGTTTCGAGTGGTAGGGAATCCGGCCGCCAATGGTGATTCATGGCCTCACAGATATAAGCACCTAAAACTTGGCTTCTATTCGTCGTATGCCAATATCCGACGTAGCAATTTGTAGCTTAAAACACGTCACATCGACCCACCATGTGCCGATCTGCGACGAACTTGCATAGTTTTGTCAAACATCGATCGTTTCGAGTGGAAAGCAATCCGGCCGTCAATGGTGATTCATGGCCTGACAGATATAAACAACTATAACTCCGCTTCTATTCGTCGAATGCAAATCTGCGACATAGAAATTTGTTGCTTAAAGCACGTCACATCGACCCACCTTGTGCCGATTTGCGACGAACTTGCATAGTTTCGTCAAACGTCGATCGTTTCGAGTGGTAGGCAATCCGGCCGTCAATGGTGATTCATGGCCTCACAGATATAAACAACTATAACTCCGCTTCTATTCGTCGAATGCAAATCTGCGACATAGCAGTTTGTAGCTTAAAACACGTCACATCGACCCACCTTGTACCGATCTGCGACGAACTTGCATAGCTTCGTCAAAGGTCGATCGTTTCGAGTGGTAGGCAATCCGGCCGTCAATGGTGATTCATGGCCTCACAGATATAAACAACAGTAACTCCGCTTCTATTCGTCGTATGCAAATCTGCGACATAGCAATTTGTAGCATAAAACACGGCCCAACGACCCACCTTGTACCGATCTGCGACCAACTTGCATAGTTTCGTCAAACGCCGATCGTTTCGAGTGGTAAGCAATCCGGCCGTCAATGGTGATTCATGGCCTCACAGATATAAACAACTATAACTCAGCTTATATTCGTCGTATGCGAATCTGCGACATAGCAATTTGTAGCTTAAAACACGCCCCAACGAACCACCTTATGGCGATCTGCGACAAACTTGCATAGTTTCGTCAAACATCGATCGTTTCCAGTGGTAGGCAATCCTGCCGTCAATGGTGATTGTTGGCCTCACAGATATAAACAACTTTAACTCCGCTTCTATACGTCGTATGCAAATCTGCGACATAGCAATTTGTAGCTTAAAACACGACACATCGACCCACCTCATACCGATCTGCGACATACTTGTATAGTTTCGTCAAACGTCGATCGTTTCGAGTGGTAGGCAATCCGGTCGTCAATGGTGATTCATGGCCTCACAGATATAAACATCGATAACTCCGCTTCTATTCGTCGTATGCGAATCTGCGACGTAGCAATTTGTAGCTTAAAACACGCCCCAACGAACCACCTTATACCGATCTGCGACGAACTTGCATGGTTTCGTCAAACGTCGATCGTTTCGAGTGGTAGGGAATCCGGCCGCCAATGGTGATTCATGGCCTCACAGATATAAGCACCTAAAACTTGGCTTCTATTCGTCGTATGCCAATATCCGACGTAGCAATTTGTAGCTTAAAACACGTCACATCGACCCACCATGTGCCGATCTGCGACGAACTTGCATAGTTTTGTCAAACATCGATCGTTTCGAGTGGAAAGCAATCCGGCCGTCATGGTGATTCATGGCCTGACAGATATAAACAACTATAACTCCGCTTCTATTCGTCGAATGCAAATCTGCGACATAGAAATTTGTGGCTTAAAGCACGTCACATCGACCCACCTTGTGCCGATCTGCGACGAACTTGCATAGTTTCGTCAAACGTCGATCGTTTCGAGTGGTAGGCAATCCGGCCGTCAATGGTGATTCATGGCCTCACAGATATAAACAACTATAACTCCGCTTGTATTCGTCGAATGCAAATCTGCGACATAGCAGTTTGTAGCTTAAAACACGTCACATCGACCCACCTTGTGCCGATCTGCGACGAACTGGCATAGTTTCGTCAAACATCGATCGTTTCGAGTGGTAGGCAATCCGGCCGTCAATGGTGATTCATGGCCTCACAGATATAAACAACAATATCTCCGCTTCTATATGTCGTATGCAAATCTGCGACATAGCAATTTGTAGCTTAAAACACGACACATCGACCCACCTCATACCGATCTGCGACATACTTGTATAGTTTCGTCAAACGTCGATCGTTTCGAGTGGTAGGCAATCCGGTCGTCAATGGTGATTCATGGCCTCACAGATATAAACATCGATAACTACGCTTCTATTCGTCGTATGCAAATCTGCGACGTAGCAATTTGTAGCTTAAAACACGCCCCAACGAACCACCTTATACCGATCTGCGACGAACTTGCATGGTTTCGTCAAACGTCGATCGTTTCGAGTGGTAGGGAATCCGGCCGCCAATGGTGATTCATGGCCTCACAGATATAAGCACCTAAAACTTGGCTTCTATTCGTCGTATGCCAATATCCGACGTAGCAATTTGTAGCTTAAAACACGTCACATCGACCCACCATGTGCCGATCTGCGACGAACTTGCATAGTTTTGTCAAACATCGATCGTTTCGAGTGGAAAGCAATCCGGCCGTCAATGGTGATTCATGGCCTGACAGATATAAACAACTATAACTCCGCTTCTATTCGTCGAATGCAAATCTGCGACATAGAAATTAGTGGCTTAAAGCACGTCACATCGACCCACCTTGTGCCGATTTGCGACGAACTTGCATAGTTTCGTCAAACGTCGATCGTTTCGAGTGGTAGGCAATCCGGCCGTCAATGGTGATTCATGGCCTCACAGATATAAACAACTATAACTCCGCTTCTATTCGTCGAATGCAAATCTGCGACATAGCAGTTTGTAGCTTAAAACACGTCACATCGACCCACCTTGTGCCGATCTGCGACGAACTTGCATAGTTTCGTCAAACATCGATCGTTTCGAGTGGTAGGCAATCCGGCCGTCAATGGTGATTCATGGCCTCACAGATATAAACAACAATATCTCCGCTTCTATACGTCGTATGCAAATCTGCGACATAGCAATTTGTAGCTTAAAACACGCCCCAACGAACCACCTTATACCGGTCTGCGACGAACTTGCATAGCTTCGTCAAAGGTCGATCGTTTCGAGTGGTAGGCAATCCGGCCATCAATGGTGATTCATGGCCTCACAGATATAAACAACAATAACTCCGCTTCTATTCGTCGTATGCAAATCTGCGACATAGCAATATGTAGCATAAAACACGCCCCAACGAACCACCTTATACCGATCTGCGACGAACTTGCATGGTTTCGTCAAACGTCGATCGTTTCGAGTGGTAGGGAATCCGGCCGCCAATGGTGATTCATGGCCTCACAGATATAAGCACCTAAAACTTGGCTTCTATTCGTCGTATGCCAATATCCGACGTAGCAATTTGTAGCTTAAAACACGTCACATCGACCCACCATGTGCCGATCTGCGACGAACTTGCATAGTTTTGTCAAACATCGATCGTTTCGAGTGGAAAGCAATCCGGCCGTCAATGGTGATTCATGGCCTGACAGATATAAACAACTATAACTCCGCTTCTATTCGTCGAATGCAAATCTGCGACATAGAAATTAGTGGCTTAAAGCACGTCACATCGACCCACCTTGTGCCGATTTGCGACGAACTTGCATAGTTTCGTCAAACGTCGATCGTTTCGAGTGGTAGGCAATCCGGCCGTCAATGGTGATTCATGGCCTCACAGATATAAACAACTATAACTCCGCTTCTATTCGTCGAATGCAAATCTGCGACATAGCAGTTTGTAGCTTAAAACACGTCACATCGACCCACCTTGTGCCGATCTGCGACGAACTTGCATAGTTTCGTCAAACATCGATCGTTTCGAGTGGTAGGCAATCCGGCCGTCAATGGTGATTCATGGCCTCACAGATATAAACAACAATATCTCCGCTTCTATACGTCGTATGCAAATCTGCGACATAGCAATTTGTAGCTTAAAACACGCCCCAACGAACCACCTTATACCGGTCTGCGACGAACTTGCATAGCTTCGTCAAAGGTCGATCGTTTCGAGTGGTAGGCAATCCGGCCATCAATGGTGATTCATGGCCTCACAGATATAAACAACAATAACTCCGCTTCTATTCGTCGTATGCAAATCTGCGACATAGCAATATGTAGCATAAAACACGCCCCAACGAACCACCTTATACCGGTCTGCGACGAACTTGCATAGTTTTGTCAAACATCGATCGTTTCTAGTGGAAAGCAATCCGGCCGTCAATGGTGATTCGTGGCCTGACAGATATAAACAACAATAAGTCTGCTTCTATTCGTCGTTTGCAAGTCCGCGACATAGCAATATGTAGCATAAAACACGCCCCAACGAACCACCTTATACCGGTCTGCGACGAACTTGCATAGTTTTGTCAAACATCGATCGTTTCTAGTGGAAAGCAATCCGGCCGTCAATGGTGATTCGTGGCCTGACAGATATAAGCAACTATAACTCCGCTTCTATTCGTCGAATGCAAATCTGCGACATAGCAATTTGTAGCTTAAAACACGTCACATCGACCTACCTTTTACCGATCTGCGACGAACTTGCATAGTTTCGTCAAACGTCGATCGTTTCGAGTGGTAAGCAATCCGGCCGTCAATGGTGATTCATGGTCTCACAGATATAAACAACAATAAGTCCGCTTCTATTCGTCGTATGCAAATCTGCGACATAGCAATTTGTAGCATATAACACGGCCCAACGACCCACCTTTTACCAATCTGCGAGGAACTTGCATAGTTTCGTCAAACGTCGATCGTTTCGAGTGGTAAGCAATTCGGTCGTCAATGGTGATTCATGGCCTCACAGATATAAACATCGATAACTCCGCTTCTATTCGTCGTATGCGAATCTGCGACATAGCGATTTGTAGCTTAAAACACGGCACATCGACCCACCTCATGCCGATCTGCGACATACTTGTATAGTTTCGTCAAACGTCGATCGTTTCGAGTGGTAAGCAATCCGGGTGTCAATGGTGATTCATGGCCTCACAGATATAAACATCGATAACTCCGCTTCTATTCGTCGTATGCGAATCTGCGACATAGCAATTTGTAGCTTAAAACACGCCCCAACGTACCACCTTATACCGATCTGCGACGAACTTACATAGTTTTGTCAAACATCGATCGTTTCGAGTGGGAAGCAATCCGGCCGTCAATGGTGATTCATGGCCTCACAGATATAAACAACAATAACTCCTCTTCTGTTCGTCGTATGCGAATCTGCGACATAGCAATTTGTAGCTTAAAACACGCACCAACGAACCACCTTATACCGATCTGCGACGAACTTGCATAATTTTGTCAAACATCGATCGTGTCGAGTGGAAGGCAATCCGGTCGTCAATGGTGATTCATGGCCTCACAGATATAAACAACAATAAGTCCGCTACTATTCGTCGTATGCAAATCTGCGACATAGCAATTTGTAGCATAAAACACGGCCCAACGACCCACCTTTTACCGATCTGCGACGAACTTGCATAGTTTCGTCAAACGTTGATCGTTTCGAGTGGTAGGCAATTCGGTCCACATTGGTGATTCATGGCCTCACAGATATAAACATCGACAACTCCGCTTCTATTCGTCGTATGCGAATCTGCGACATAGCGACTTGTAGCTTAAAACATGGCCCAACGACCCACCTTATACCGATCTGCGATGAACTTGCATAGTTTCGTCAAACGTCGATCGTTTCGAGTGGTAAGCAATCCGGCCGTCAATGGTGATTCATGGTCTTACAGGTCTAAGCAACTATAACTCCGCTTCTATTCGTCGTATGCCAATCTCCGAGATAGCAATTTGTAGCATAAAACACGTCACATCGACCCACCTTGTGCCGATCTGCGACGAACTTGCATAGTTTCGTCAAACATCGATCGTTTCGAGTGGTAGGCAATCCTGCCGTCAATGGTGATTCATGGCCAGACAGATATAAACAACTATAACTCCGCTTCTATTCGTCGAATGCAAATCTGCGACATAGTAATTTGTAGCTTAAAACACGTCACATCGACCCACCTTGTGCCGAATTGCGACGAACTTGAATGGTTTCGTCAAACGTCGATCGTTTCAAGTGGTAGGGAATCCGGCCGTCAATGGTGATTCATGGCCTCACAGATATAAACAACAATAACTCCGCGTTCTATTCGTCGTATGCGAATCTGCGACATAGCAATTTGTAGCTTAAAACACGTCACATCGAACCACCTTGTGCCGATCTGCGACGAACTTGCATGGTTTCGACAATCGTCGATCGTTTCGAGTGGTAGGGAATCCGGCCGTCAATGGTGATTCATGGCCTGACATATATAAACAACTATAACTACGCTTCTAATCGTCGAATGCAAATCTGCGACATAGCAATTTGTAGCTTAAAACACGTCACATCGACCCACCTTGTGCCGATCTGCGAGAACTTGCATAGTATCGTCAAACATCGATCGTTTCGAGTGGTAGGCAATCCGGCCGTCAATGGTGATTCATGGCCTCACAGATATAAACAACAGTAACTCCGCTTCTATTCGTCGTATGCAAATCTGCGACATAGCAATTTGTAGCATAAAACACGGCCCAACGACCCACCTTCTACCGATCTGCGACCAACTTGCATAGTTTCGTCAAACGCCGATCGTTTCGAGTGGTAAGCAATCCGGCCGTCAATGGTGATTCATGGCCTCACAGATATAAACAACAATAACTCAGCTTATATTCGTCGTATGCGAATCTGCGACATAGCAATTTGTAGCTTAAAACACGCCCCAACGAACCACCTTATACCGGTCTGCGACGAACTTACATAGTTTTGTCAAACATCGATCGTTTCTAGTGGAAAGCAATCCGGCCGTCAATGGTGATTCGTGGCCTGACAGATATAAGCAACTATAACTCCGCTTCTATTCGTCGAATGCAAATCTGCGACATAGCAATTTGTAGCTTAAAACACGTCACATCGACCTACCTTTTACCGATCTGCGACGAACTTGCATAGTTTCGTCAAACGTCGATCGTTTCGAGTGGTAAGCAATCCGGCCGTCAATGGTGATTCATGGTCTCACAGATATAAGCACCTAAAACTAGGCTTCTATTCGTCGTATGCCAATATCCGGCATAGCAATTTGTAGCTTAAAACACGTCACATCGACCCACCTTGTGCCGATCTGCGACCAACTTGCATAGTTTCGTCAATCATCGATCGTTTCGAGTGGTAGGCAATCCGGCGGGCAATGGTGATTAATGGCCTGACAGATATAAACAACTATAACTCCGCTTCTATTCGTCGAATGCAAATCTGCGACATAGCAATTTGTAGCATAAAACACGACCGAACGAACCACCTTATACCGATCTGCGTCTAACTTGCATAGTTTTGTCAAACATCGATCGTTTCGAGTGGTAGGCAATCCGGTCGTCAATGGTGATTCATGGCCTCACAGATATAAACAACAATAACTCCGCTTCTATTCGTCGTATGCGAATCTGCGACGTAGCAATTTGTAGCTTAAAACACGCCCCAACGAACCACCTTATACCGATCTGCGACGAACTTGCATGGTTTCGTCAAACGTCGATCGTTTCGAGTGGTAGGGAATCCGGCCGCCAATGGTGATTCATGGCCTCACAGATATAAACAACAATAACTCCGCTTCTATTCGTCGTATGCGAATCTGCGACATAGCAATTTGTAGCTTAAAACAGGACACATCGACCCACCTTATACCGATCTGCGAAAATCTTGCATAATTTTGTCAAACAACGATCGTTTCGAGTGGAAAGCAATCCGGCCGTCAATGGTGATTCGTGGCCTGACAGATATAAGCAACTATAACTCCGCTTCTATTCGTCGAATGCAAATCTGCGACATAGCAATTTGTAGCTTAAAACACGTCACATCGACCTACCTTGTGCCGATCTGCGACGAACTTGCATAGTTTCGTCAAACATCGATCGTTTCGAGTGGAAGGCAATCCGGCCGTCAATGGTGATTCAAGGCCTCACAGATATAAACAACAATAAGTCCGCTTCTATTCGTCGTATGCAAATCTGCGACATAGCAATTTGTAGCTTAATACACGTCACATCGACCCACCTTGTACCGATCTGCGACGAACTTGCATGGTTTCGTCAAACGTCGATCGTTTCGAGTGGTAGGGAATCCGGCCGTCAATGGTGATTCATGGCCTGACAGATATAAACAACTATAACTCCGCTTCTATTCGTCGAATGCAAATCTGCGACATAGCAATTTGTAGCTTAAAACACGTCACATCGACCCACCTTGTGCCGATCTGCGACGAACTTGCATAGTTTCGTCAAACATCGATCGTTTCGAGTCGTAGGCAATCCTGCCGTCAATGGTGATTCATGGCCAGACAGATATAAACAACTATAACTCCGCTTCTATTCGTCGAATGCAAATCTGCGACATAGCAATTTGTAGCTTAAAACACGTCACATCGACACACCTTGTGCCGAATTGCGACGAATTTGCATGGTTTCGTCAAACGTCGATCGTTTCGAGTGGTAGGGAATCCGGCCGTCAATGGTGATTCATGGCCTCACAGATATAAACAACAATAACTCCGCGTTCTGTTCGTCGTATGCGAATCTGCGACATAGCAATTTGTAGCTTAAAACACGTCACATCGACCCACCTTGTGCCGATCTGCGACGAACTTGCATGGTTTCGACAATCGTCGATCGTTTCGAGTGGTAGGGAATCCGGCCGTCAATGGTGATTCATGGCTTCACAGATATAAACAACAATAACTCCGCGTTCTATTCGTCGAATGCAAATCTGCGACATAGCAATTTGTAGCTTAAAACACGTCACATCGACCAACCTTGTGCCGATCTGCGAGAACTTGCATAGTTTCGTCAAACATCGATCGTTTCGAGTGGTAGGCAATCCGGCCGTCAATGGTGATTCATGGCCTCACAGATATAAACAACAATAACTGCGCTTCTATTCGTCGTATGCAAATCTGCGACATAGCAATTTGTAGCATAAAACACGGCCCAACGACCCACCTTGTACCGATCTGCGACGAACTTGCATAGTTTCGTCAAACGTCGATCGTTTCGAGTGGTAAGCAATCCGGCCGTCAATGGTGATTCATGGCCTCACAGATATAAACAACTATAACTCAGCTTATATTCGTCGTATGCGAATCTGCGACATAGCAATTTGTAGCTTAACGGGTCTGGCCACCTTGTAAATATTTTTTTTTCATTTTTTTTTATTGTTTTATAATAATCTTTGGAATGTTACGCATCATTTAATCCATAGTTGGTACTGAAAATCGTAAAATTGCTAAAGTTACAGGTATTTCTCGGTAGCAAGGTCGAGCCGCTGCGAGCGGTCGACCGCGCGGCTCGATCACTGTATGTAACTCGCACGGTTCAGCACGTGCAACTGTCCTATTGTGTCCTTTGTATGGGTTAGTAGAATTGTTTACTCGAATCCATACGAAGAAACAGTGATGAAAAAAGAATGCGTAGGTCATGTGCAGAAAAGGATAGGCACACGACTTCGTAAAATCAAAAAAGAAAAGAAAGGTCTTCCTGGCAATGGAGAGCTGACCGATAAACTAATTAACGAGCTAACAATATATTACGGTCTCGCTATTCGAAGGTTCTCTAACTCTAAAGACGAAATGAAGAAAGCTATTGGGGTAACATTCAAGCACAAGAGCTCGACCGACGAAATCCCGCAGCATGAAAATTGTCCTCCGGGAGAAGACTCGTGGTGCTCTTGGCAAATATCAAAAGCGATTGGCACTTTGGATGAATATCTACACAAGAATCCTCTGCCTCAAATTGTTCAAGATGCAATTCGACCTGTTTATGAGGACCTCACTTCAGATGAATTGTTAGAACGGTGCGAAGGAGGCTTCACGCAAAACGCCAACGAAAGCGTCAACTCCGTCATCTGGTCAATGGCTCCAAAAACGAGTTCCAACGGTGCGAAAACCGTCGAAATTGACAGTTACATTGCTATCAGCACTTTCAACGATGGGTACAACAGTATTTTGCTGATGATGAAGCTCATGGATCTAAGCATCGGAGATCGCTGCTACGATTTCTGTAGGGCAGTCGCCGAGAAACGTTGCGCTACAGCAAATGTCCGAGAGAAAAAAAGTACGAAAGAAGCCCGCCAAGCACGAAGATCTTCGCAAAAAGAGGCCCAGGATGCTCAAACAGCTGCCGAAGAGGACATGTATGGACCAGGAATCGCTGATTGAAGGTAAGACTCACAAAAACCGCGCCGTCAGCCGAATAATCGCACGTTTACTTTCTTTTGCGATTATCTCGAAACTATGTTTTTCGAAACGGCTCTTCGTATATCTCGTAAACTATCGGTCCGATTGCTCTGAAATTTGAACACAGTACTTTTAGATACATTATCTAAAGCGTAACGTAGGATTTTTGCGATTATTGATTAGTTTTTTTTTAATGACGTTTTTTCTCGTGAAATTTCGGTGAAAATCGTGAAAAAAAATTCTTCGGCTCACCATAATTTCCCTAATGTAAAAATAGAAATTTCCCTACGTGTCGCCCTTGCAATATGATCCAGGAATAAGCTAATTTTTTTTTTTTTTTCAGATGCAAAATGTAGCAGGTAGTCATGGAGCCGCCCACGTGCGTTTCGTGCCGAGGGCCTTCACCAAAGTGAACGAAACGCCGGTATTTTTCATTTTTTTATCACGAAATTTTTTTCACTTGTTCACTAAACCGTTTTCTAGTATGCGACAAAAAATAAAAGAATTTTGTGCTTTATTTTCGCGTTTATTAATTTTTAAAAATAGTACTCATCTGGCGAGCGTACAAGGTGGCCAGACCCCTTAAAACACGCCCCAACGAACCACCTTATACCGATCTGCGACGAACTTGCATAGTTTTGTAAAACATCGATTGTTTCGAGTGGTAAGCAATCCGGGTGTCAATGGTGATTCATGGCCTCACAGATATAAACAACTATAACTCAGCTTCTATTCGTCGTATGCGAATCTGCGACATAGCAATTTGTAGCTTAAAACACGCCCCAACGAACCACCTTATACCGATCTGCGACGAACTTGCATAGTTTCGTCAAACGTCGATCGATTCGAGTGGTAAGCAATCCGGCCGTCAATGGTGATTCATGGTCTCACAGGTCTAAGCACCTAAAACTTGGCTTCTATTCGTCGTATGCCAATCTCCGAGATAGCAATTTGTAGCTTAAAACACGCCCCAACGAACCACCTTATACCGATCTGCGACGAACTTACATAGTTTTGTCAAACATCGATCGTTTCGAGTGGGAAGCAATCCGGCCGTCAATGGTGATTCATAGCCTCACAGATATAAACAACAATAACTCCGCTTCTATTCGTCGTATGCGAATCTGCGACATAGCAATTTGTAGCTAAAAACACGCACCAACGAACCACCTTATACCGATCTGCGACGAACTTGCATAGTTTCGTCAAACGTCGATCGTTTCGAGTGGTAAGCAATCCGGCCGTCAATGGTGATTCATGGCCTCACAGATATAAACAACTATAACTCAGCTTATATTCGTCGTATGCGAATCTGCGACATAGCAATTTGTAGCTTAAAACACGCCCCAACGAACCACCTTATACCGATCTGCGACGAACTTGCATAGTTTTGTCAAACATCGATTGTTTCGAGTGGTAAGCAATCCGGGTGTCAATGGTGATTCATGGCCTCACAGATATAAACAACTATAACTCAGCTTCTATTCGTCGTATGCGAATCTGCGACATAGCAATTTGTAGCTTAAAACACGCCCCAACGAACCACCTTATACCGATCTGCGACGAACTTGCATAGTTTTGTCAAACATCGATTGTTTCGAGTGGTAAGCAATCCGGGTGTCAATGGTGATTCATGGCCTCACAGATATAAACAACTATAACTCAGCTTCTATTCGTCGTAAGCGAATCTGCGACATAGCAATTTGTAGCTTAAAACACGCCCCAAAGAACCACCTTATACCGATCTGCGACGAACTTACATAGTTTTGTCAAACATCGATCGTTTCGAGTGGGAAGCAATCCGGCCGTCAATGGTGATTCATGGCCTCACAGATATAAACAACAATAACTCCGCTTCTATTCGTCGTATGCAAATCTGCGACATAGCAATTTGTAGCATAAAACACGGCCCAACGACCCACCTTGTACCGATCTGCGACGAACTTGCATAGTTTCGTCAAACGTCGATCGTTTCGAGTGGTAAGCAATCCGGCCGTCAATGGTGATTCATGGCCTCACAGATATAAACAACTATAACTCAGCTTATATTCGTCGTATGCGAATCTGCGACATAGCAATTTGTAGCTTAAAACACGCCCCAACGAACCACCTTATACCGATCTGCGACGAACTTGCATAGTTTTGTCAAACATCGATTGTTTCGAGTGGTAAGCAATCCGGGTGTCAATGGTGATTCATGGCCTCACAGATATAAACAACTATAACTCAGCTTCTATTCGTCGTATGCGAATCTGCGACATAGCAAATTGTAGCTTAAAACACGCCCCAACGAACCACCTTATACCGATCTGCGACGAACTTACACAGTTTTGTCAAACATCGATCGTTTCGAGTGGGAAGCAATCCGGCCGTCAATGGTGATTCATGGCCTCACAGATATAAACAACTATAACTCAGCTTATATTCGTCGTATGCGAATCTGCGACATAGCAATTTGTAGCTTAACGGGTCTGGCCACCTTGTAAATATTTTTTTTTCATTTTTTTTTATTGTTTTATAATAATCTTTGGAATGTTACGCATCATTTAATCCATAGTTGGTACTGAAAATCGTAAAATTGCTAAAGTTACAGGTATTTCTCGGTAGGAAGGTCGAGCCGCTGCGAGCGGTCGACCGCGCGGCTCGATCACTGTATGTAACTCGCACGGTTCAGCACGTGCAACTGTCCTATTGTGTCCTTTGTATGGGTTAGTAGAATTGTTTACTCGAATCCATACGAAGAAACAGTGATGAAAAAAGAATGCGTAGGTCATGTGCAGAAAAGGATAGGCACACGACTTCGTAAAATCAAAAAAGAAAAGAAAGGTCTTCCTGGCAATGGAGAGCTGACCGATAAACTAATTAACGAGCTAACAATATATTACGGTCTCGCTATTCGAAGGTTCTCTAACTCTAAAGACGAAATGAAGAAAGCTATTGGGGTAACATTCAAGCACAAGAGCTCGACCGACGAAATCCCGCAGCATGAAAATTGTCCTCCGGGAGAAGACTCGTGGTGCTCTTGGCAAATATCAAAAGCGATTGGCACTTTGGATGAATATCTACACAAGAATCCTCTGCCTCAAATTGTTCAAGATGCAATTCGACCTGTTTATGAGGACCTCACTTCAGATGAATTGTTAGAACGGTGCGAAGGAGGCTTCACGCAAAACGCCAACGAAAGCGTCAACTCCGTCATCTGGTCAATGGCTCCAAAAACGAGTTCCAACGGTGCGAAAACCGTCGAAATTGACAGTTACATTGCTATCAGCACTTTCAACGATGGGTACAACAGTATTTTGCTGATGATGAAGCTCATGGATCTAAGCATCGGAGATCGCTGCTACGATTTCTGTAGGGCAGTCGCCGAGAAACGTTGCGCTACAGCAAATGTCCGAGAGAAAAAAAGTACGAAAGAAGCACGCCAAGCACGTAGATCTTCGCAAAAAGAGGCCCAGGATGCTCAAACAGCTGCCGAAGAGGACATGTATGGACCAGGAATCGCTGATTGAAGGTAAGACTCACAAAAACCGCGCCGTCAGCCGAATAATCGCACGTTTACTTTCTTTTGCGATTATCTCGAAACTATGTTTTTCGAAACGGCTCTTCGTATATCTCGTAAACTATCGGTCCGATTGCTCTGAAATTTGAACACAGTACTTTTAGATACATTATCTAAAGCGTAACGTAGGATTTTTGCGATTACTTGATTAGTTTTTTTTTAATGACGTTTTTTCTCGTGAAATTTCGGTGAAAATCGTGAAAAAAAATTCTTCGGCTCACCATAATTTCCCTAATGTAAAAATAGAAATTTCCCTACGTGTCGCCCTTGCAATATGATCCAGGAATAAGCTAATTTTTTTTTTTTCAGATGCAAAATGTAGCAGGTAGTCATGGAGCCGCCCACGTGCGTTTCGTGCCGAGGGCCTTCACCAAAGTGAACGAAACGCCGGTATTTTTTATTTTTTTATCACGAAATTTTTTTCACTTGTTCACTAAACCGTTTTCTAGTATGCGACAAAAAATAAAAGAATTTTGTGCTTTATTTTCGCGTTTATGAATTTTTAAAAATAGTACTCATCTGGCGAGCGTACAAGGTGGCCAGACCCCTTAAAACACGCCCCAACGAACCACCTTATACCGATCTGCGACGAACTTGCATAGTTTTGTAAAACATCGATTGTTTCGAGTGGTAAGGAATCCGGCCGTCAATGGTGATTCATGGCCTCACAGATATAAACAACAATAACTCCGCTTCTATTCGTCGTATGCGAATCTGCGACATAGCAATTTGTAGCTTAAAACACGCACCAACGAACCACCTTATACCGATCTGCGACGAACTTGCATAATTTTGTCAAACATCGATCGTGTCGAGTGGAAGGCAATCCGGCCGTCAATGGTGATTCATGGCCTCACAGATATAAACAACAATAAGTCCGCTACTATTCGTCGTATGCAAATCTGCGACATAGCAATTTGTAGCATAAAACACGGCCCAACGACCCACCTTTTACCGATCTGCGACGAACTTGCATAGTTTCGTCAAACGTTGATCGTTTCGAGTGGTAGGCAATTCGGTCGTCATTGGTGATTCATGGCCTCACAGATATAAACATCGACAACTCCGCTTCTATTCGTCGTATGCGAATCTGCGACATAGCGATTTGTAGCTTAAAACATGTCCCAACGACCCACCTTATACCGATCTGCGATGAACTTGCATAGTTTCGTCAAACGTCGATCGATTCGAGTGGTAAGCAATCCGGCCGTCAATGGTGATTCATGGTCTCACAGGTCTAAGCACCTAAAACTTGGCTTCTATTCGTCGTATGCCAATCTCCGAGATAGCAATTTGTAGCTTAAAACACGCCCCAACGAACCACCTTATACCGATCTGCGACGAACTTACATAGTTTTGTCAAACATCGATCGTTTCGAGTGGGAAGCAATCCGGCCGTCAATGGTGATTCATAGCCTCACAGATATAAACAACAATAACTCCGCTTCTATTCGTCGTATGCGAATCTGCGACATAGCAATTTGTAGCTTAAAACACGCACCAACGAACCACCTTATACCGATCTGCGACGAACTTGCATGATTTTGTCAAACATCGATCGTTTCGAGTGGAAAGCAATCCGGCCGTCAATGGTGATTCGTGGCCTGACAGATATAAGCAACTATAACTCCGCTTCTATTCGTCGAATGCAATTCTGCGACATAGCAATTTGTAGCTTAAAACACGTCACATCGACCCACCTTGTGCCGATCTGCGACGAACTTGCATAGTTTCGTCAAACGTCGATCGTTTCGAGTGGTAAGCAATCCGGCCGTCAATGGTGATTCATGGCCTCACAGATATAAACAACAATAACTCCGCTTCTATTCGTCGTATGCAAATCTGCGACATAGCAATTTGTAGCATAAAACACGGCCCAACGACCCACCTTGTACCGATCTGCGACGAACTTGCATAGTTTCGTCAAACGTCGATCGTTTCGAGTGGTAAGCAATCCGGCCGTCAATGGTGATTCATGGCCTCACAGATATAAACAACTATAACTCAGCTTATATTCGTCGTATGCGAATCTGCGACATAGCAATTTGTAGCTTAAAACACGCCCCAACGAACCACCTTATACCGATCTGCGACGAACTTGCATAGTTTTGTCAAACATCGATTGTTTCGAGTGGTAAGCAATCCGGGTGTCAATGGTGATTCATGGCCTCACAGATATAAACAACTATAACTCCGCTTCTATTCGTCGTATGCAAATCTGCGACATAGCAATTTGTAGCATAAAACACGGCCCAACGACCCACCTTGTACCGATCTGCGACGAACTTGCATAGTTTCGTCAAACGTCGATCGTTTCGAGTGGTAAGCAATCCGGCCGTCAATGGTGATTCATGGCCTCACAGATATAAACTACTATAACTCAGCTTCTATTCGTCGTATGCGAATCTGCGACATAGCAATTTGTAGCTTAAAACACGCCCCAACGAACCACCTTATACCGATCTGCGACGAACTTGCATAGTTTTGTCAAACATCGATTGTTTCGAGTGGTAAGCAATCCGGGTGTCAATGGTGATTCATGGCCTCACAGATATAAACAACTATAACTCAGCTTCTATTCGTCGTAAGCGAATCTGCGACACAGCAATTTGTAGCTTAAAACACGCCCCAACGAACCACCTTATACCGATCTGCGACGAACTTACATAGTTTTGTCAAACATCGATCGTTTCGAGTGGAAAGCAATCCGGCCGTCAATGGTGATTCGTGGCCTGACAGATATAAGCAACTATAACTCCGCTTCTATTCGTCGAATGCAATTCTGCGACATAGCAATTTGTAGCTTAAAACACGTCACATCGACCCACCTTGTGCCGATCTGCGACGAACTTGTATAGTTTCGTCAAACGTCGATCGTTTCGAGTGGTAAGCAATCCGGCCGTCAATGGTGATTCATGGCCTCACAGATATAAACAACTATAACTCAGCTTATATTCGTCGTATGCGAATCTGCGACATAGCAATTTGTAGCTTATAACACGCCCCAACGAACCACCTTATACCGATCTGCGACGAACTTGCATAGTTTTGTCAAACATCGATTGTTTCGAGTGGTAAGCAATCCGGGTGTCAATGGTGATTCATGGCCTCACAGATATAAACAACTATAACTCAGCTTCTATTCGTCGTATGCGAATCTGCGACATAGCAAATTGTAGCTTAAAACACGCCCCAACGAACCACCTTATACCGATCTGCGACGAACTTACACAGCTTTGTCAAACATCGATCGTTTCGAGTGGGAAGCAATCCGGCCGTCAATGGTGATTCATGGCCTCACAGATATAAACAACTATAACTCAGCTTATATTCGTCGTATGCGAATCTGCGACATAGCAATTTGTAGCTTAACGGGTCTGGCCACCTTGTAAATATTTTTTTTTCATTTTTTTTTATTGTTTTATAATAATCTTTGGAATGTTACGCATCATTTAATCCATAGTTGGTACTGAAAATCGTAAAATTGCTATAGTTACAGGTATTTCTCGGTAGGAAGGTCGAGCCGCTGCGAGCGGTCGACCGCGCGGCTCGATCACTGTATGTAACTCGCACGGTTCAGCACGTGCAACTGTCCTATTGTGTCCTTTGTATGGGTTTGTAGAATTGTTTACTCGAATCCATACGAAGAAACAGTGATGAAAAAAGAATGCGTAGGTCATGTGCAGAAAAGGATAGGCACACGACTTCGTAAAATCAAAAAAGAAATGAAAGGTCTTCCTGGCAATGGAGAGCTGACCGATAAACTAATTAACGAGCTAACAATATATTACGGTCTCGCTATTCGAAGGTTCTCTAACTCTAAAGACGAAATGAAGAAAGCTATTGGGGTAACATTCAAGCACAAGAGCTCGACCGACGAAATCCCGCAGCATGAAAATTGTCCTCCGGGAGAAGACTCGTGGTGCTCTTGGCAAATATCAAAAGCGATTGGCACTTTGGATGAATATCTACACAAGAATCCTCTGCCTCAAATTGTTCAAGATGCAATTCGACCTGTTTATGAGGACCTCACTTCAGATGAATTGTTAGAACGGTGCGAAGGAGGCTTCACGCAAAACGCCAACGAAAGCGTCAACTCCGTCATCTGGTCAATGGCTCCAAAAACGAGTTCCAACGGTGCGAAAACCGTCGAAATTGACAGTTACATTGCTATCAGCACTTTCAACGATGGGTACAACAGTATTTTGCTGATGATGAAGCTCATGGATCTAAGCATCGGAGATCGCTGCTACGATTTCTGTAGGGCAGTCGCCGAGAAACGTTGCGCTACAGCAAATGTCCGAGAGAAAAAAAGTACGAAAGAAGCACGCCAAGCACGTAGATCTTCGCAAAAAGAGGCCCAGGATGCTCAAGCAGCTGCCGAAGAGGACATGTATCGACCAGGAATCGCTGATTGAAGGTAAGACTCACAAAAACCGCGCCGTCAGCCGAATAATCGCACGTTTACTTTCTTTTGCGATTATCTCGAAACTATGTTTTTCGAAACGGCTCTTCGTATATCTCGTAAACTATCGGTCCGATTGCTCTGAGATTTGAACACAGTACTTTTAGATACATTATCTAAAGCGTAACGTAGGATTTTTGCGATTACTTGATTCGTTTTTGTTTAATGACGTTTTTTCTCGTGAAATTTCGGTGAAAATCGTGAAAAAAAATTCTTCGGCTCACCATAATTTCCCTAATGTAAAAATAGAAATTTCCCTACGTGTCGCCCTTGCAATATGATCCAGGAATAAGCTAATTTTTTTTTTTCAGATGCAAAATGTAGCAGGTAGTCATGGAGCCGCCCACGTGCGTTTCGTGCCGAGGGCCTTCACCAAAGTGAACGAAACGCCGGTATTTTTTATTTTTTTATCACGAAATTTTTTTCACTTGTTCACTAAACCGTTTTCTAGTATGCGACAAAAAATAAAAGAATTTTGTGCTTTATTTTCGCGTTTATTAATTTTTAAAAATAGTACTCATCTGGCGAGCGTACAAGGTGGCCAGACCCCTTAAAACACGCCCCAACGAACCACCTTATACCGATCTGCGACGAACTTGCATAGTTTTGTAAAACATCGATTGTTTCGAGTGGTAAGGAATCCGGCCGTCAATGGTGATTCATGGCCTCACAGATATAAACAACAATAACTCCGCTTCTATTCGTCGTATGCGAATCTGCGACATAGCAATTTGTAGCTTAAAACACGCACCAACGAACCACCTTATACCGATCTGCGACGAACTTGCATAATTTTGTCAAACATCGATCGTGTCGAGTGGAAGGCAATCCGGCCGTCAATGGTGATTCATGGCCTCACAGATATAAACAACAATAAGTCCGCTACTATTCGTCGTATGCAAATCTGCGACATAGCAATTTGTAGCATAAAACACGGCGCAACGACCCACCTTTTACCGATCTGCGACGAACTTGCATAGTTTCGTCAAACGTTGATCGTTTCGAGTGGTAGGCAATTCGGTCGTCATTGGTGATTCATGGCCTCACAGATATAAACATCGACAACTCCGCTTCTATTCGTCGTATGCGAATCTGCGACATAGCGATTTGTAGCTTAAAACATGTCCCAACGACCCACCTTATACCGATCTGCGATGAACTTGCATAGTTTCGTCAAACGTCGATCGATTCGAGTGGTAAGCAATCCGGCCGTCAATGGTGATTCATGGTCTCACAGGTCTAAACACCTAAAACTTGGCTTCTATTCGTCGTATGCCAATCTCCGAGATAGCAATTTGTAGCTTAAAACACGCCCCAACGAACCACCTTATACCGATCTGCGACGAACTTACATAGTTTTGTCAAACATCGATCGTTTCGAGTGGGAAGCAATCCGGCCGTCAATGGTGATTCATAGCCTCACAGATATAAACAACAATAACTCCGCTTCTATTCGTCGTATGCGAATCTGCGACATAGCAATTTGTAGCTAAAAACACGCACCAACGAACCACCTTATACCGATCTGCGACGAACTTGCATAGTTTCGTCAAACATCGATCGTTTCGAGTGGTAAGCAATCCGGCCGTCAATGGTGATTCATGGCCTCACAGATATAAACAACTATAACTCAGCTTATATTCGTCGTATGCGAATCTGCGACATAGCAATTTGTAGCTTAAAACACGCCCCAACGAACCACCTTATACCGATCTGCGACGAACTTGCATAGTTTTGTCAAACATCGATTGTTTCGAGTGGTAAGCAATCCGGGTGTCAATGGTGATTCATGGCCTCACAGATATAAACAACTATAACTCAGCTTCTATTCGTCGTATGCGAATCTGCGACATAGCAATTTGTAGCTTAAAACACGCCCCAACGAACCACCTTATACCGATCTGCGACGAACTTGCATAGTTTTGTCAAACATCGATTGTTTCGAGTGGTAAGCAATCCGGGTGTCAATGGTGATTCATGGCCTCACAGATATAAACAACTATAACTCAGCTTCTATTCGTCGTAAGCGAATCTGCGACACAGCAATTTGTAGCTTAAAACACGCCCCAAAGAACCACCTTATACCGATCTGCGACGAACTTACATAGTTTTGTCAAACATCGATCGTTTCGAGTGGGAAGCAATCCGGCCGTCAATGGTGATTCATGGCCTCACAGATATAAACAACAATAACTCCGCTTCTATTCGTCGTATGCAAATCTGCGACATAGCAATTTGTAGCATAAAACACGGCCCAACGACCCACCTTGTACCGATCTGCGACGAACTTGCATAGTTTCGTCAAACGTCGATCGTTTCGAGTGGTAAGCAATCCGGCCGTCAATGGTGATTCATGGCCTCACAGATATAAACAACTATAACTCAGCTTATATTCGTCGTATGCGAATCTGCGACATAGCAATTTGTAGCTTAAAACACGCCCCAACGAACCACCTTATACCGATCTGCGACGAACTTGCATAGTTTTGTCAAACATCGATTGTTTCGAGTGGTAAGCAATCCGGGTGTCAATGGTGATTCATGGCCTCACAGATATAAACAACTATAACTCAGCTTCTATTCGTCGTATGCGAATCTGCGACATAGCAAATTGTAGCTTAAAACACGCCCCAACGAACCACCTTATACCGATCTGCGACGAACTTACACAGTTTTGTCAAACATCGATCGTTTCGAGTGGGAAGCAATCCGGCCGTCAATGGTGATTCATGGCCTCACAGATATAAACAACTATAACTCAGCTTATATTCGTCGTATGCGAATCTGCGACATAGCAATTTGTAGCTTAACGGGTCTGGCCACCTTGTAAATATTTTTTTTTCATTTTTTTTTATTGTTTTATAATAATCTTTGGAATGTTACGCATCATTTAATCCATAGTTGGTACTGAAAATCGTAAAATTGCTAAAGTTACAGGTATTTCTCGGTAGGAAGGTCGAGCCGCTGCGAGCGGTCGACCGCGCGGCTCGATCACTGTATGTAACTCGCACGGTTCAGCACGTGCAACTGTCCTATTGTGTCCTTTGTATGGGTTAGTAGAATTGTTTACTCGAATCCATACGAAGAAACAGTGATGAAAAAAGAATGCGTAGGTCATGTGCAGAAAAGGATAGGCACACGACTTCGTAAAATCAAAAAAGAAAAGAAAGGTCTTCCTGGCAATGGAGAGCTGACCGATAAACTAATTAACGAGCTAACAATATATTACGGTCTCGCTATTCGAAGGTTCTCTAACTCTAAAGACGAAATGAAGAAAGCTATTGGGGTAACATTCAAGCACAAGAGCTCGACCGACGAAATCCCGCAGCATGAAAATTGTCCTCCGGGAGAAGACTCGTGGTGCTCTTGGCAAATATCAAAAGCGATTGGCACTTTGGATGAATATCTACACAAGAATCCTCTGCCTCAAATTGTTCAAGATGCAATTCGACCTGTTTATGAGGACCTCACTTCAGATGAATTGTTAGAACGGTGCGAAGGAGGCTTCACGCAAAACGCCAACGAAAGCGTCAACTCCGTCATCTGGTCAATGGCTCCAAAAACGAGTTCCAACGGTGCGAAAACCGTCGAAATTGACAGTTACATTGCTATCAGCACTTTCAACGATGGGTACAACAGTATTTTGCTGATGATGAAGCTCATGGATCTAAGCATCGGAGATCGCTGCTACGATTTCTGTAGGGCAGTCGCCGAGAAACGTTGCGCTACAGCAAATGTCCGAGAGAAAAAAAGTACGAAAGAAGCACGCCAAGCACGTAGATCTTCGCAAAAAGAGGCCCAGGATGCTCAAACAGCTGCCGAAGAGGACATGTATGGACCAGGAATCGCTGATTGAAGGTAAGACTCACAAAAACCGCGCCGTCAGCCGAATAATCGCACGTTTACTTTCTTTTGCGATTATCTCGAAACTATGTTTTTCGAAACGGCTCTTCGTATATCTCGTAAACTATCGGTCCGATTGCTCTGAAATTTGAACACAGTACTTTTAGATACATTATCTAAAGCGTAACGTAGGATTTTTGCGATTACTTGATTAGTTTTTTTTTAATGACGTTTTTTCTCGTGAAATTTCGGTGAAAATCGTGAAAAAAAATTCTTCGGCTCACCATAATTTCCCTAATGTAAAAATAGAAATTTCCCTACGTGTCGCCCTTGCAATATGATCCAGGAATAAGCTAATTTTTTTTTTTTCAGATGCAAAATGTAGCAGGTAGTCATGGAGCCGCCCACGTGCGTTTCGTGCCGAGGGCCTTCACCAAAGTGAACGAAACGCCGGTATTTTTTATTTTTTTATCACGAAATTTTTTTCACTTGTTCAATAAACCGTTTTCTAGTATGCGACAAAAAATAAAAGAATTTTGTGCTTTATTTTCGCGTTTATGAATTTTTAAAAATAGTACTCATCTGGCGAGCGTACAAGGTGGCCAGACCCCTTAAAACACGCCCCAACGAACCACCTTATACCGATCTGCGACGAACTTGCATAGTTTTGTAAAACATCGATTGTTTCGAGTGGTAAGGAATCCGGCCGTCAATGGTGATTCATGGCCTCACAGATATAAACAACAATAACTCCGCTTCTATTCGTCGTATGCGAATCTGCGACATAGCAATTTGTAGCTTAAAACACGCACCAACGAACCACCTTATACCGATCTGCGACGAACTTGCATAATTTTGTCAAACATCGATCGTGTCGAGTGGAAGGCAATCCGGCCGTCAATGGTGATTCATGGCCTCACAGATATAAACAACAATAAGTCCGCTACTATTCGTCGTATGCAAATCTGCGACATAGCAATTTGTAGCATAAAACACGGCCCAACGACCCACCTTTTACCGATCTGCGACGAACTTGCATAGTTTCGTCAAACGTTGATCGTTTCGAGTGGTAGGCAATTCGGTCGTCATTGGTGATTCATGGCCTCACAGATATAAACATCGACAACTCCGCTTCTATTCGTCGTATGCGAATCTGCGACATAGCGATTTGTAGCTTAAAACATGTCCCAACGACCCACCTTATACCGATCTGCGATGAACTTGCATAGTTTCGTCAAACGTCGATCGATTCGAGTGGTAAGCAATCCGGCCGTCAATGGTGATTCATGGTCTCACAGGTCTAAGCACCTAAAACTTGGCTTCTATTCGTCGTATGCCAATCTCAGAGATAGCAATTTGTAGCTTAAAACACGCCCCAACGAACCACCTTATACCGATCTGCGACGAACTTACATAGTTTTGTCAAACATCGATCGTTTCGAGTGGGAAGCAATCCGGCCGTCAATGGTGATTCATAGCCTCACAGATATAAACAACAATAACTCCGCTTCTATTCGTCGTATGCGAATCTGCGACATAGCAATTTGTAGCTTAAAACACGCACCAACGAACCACCTTATACCGATCTGCGACGAACTTGCATGATTTTGTCAAACATCGATCGTTTCGAGTGGAAAGCAATCCGGCCGTCAATGGTGATTCGTGGCCTGACAGATATAAGCAACTATAACTCCGCTTCTATTCGTCGAATGCAATTCTGCGACATAGCAATTTGTAGCTTAAAACACGTCACATCGACCCACCTTGTGCCGATCTGCGACGAACTTGCATAGTTTCGTCAAACGTCGATCGTTTCGAGTGGTAAGCAATCCGGCCGTCAATGGTGATTCATGGCCTCACAGATATAAACAACAATAACTCCGCTTCTATTCGTCGTATGCAAATCTGCGACATAGCAATTTGTAGCATAAAACACGGCCCAACGACCCACCTTGTACCGATCTGCGACGAACTTGCATAGTTTCGTCAAACGTCGATCGTTTCGAGTGGTAAGCAATCCGGCCGTCAATGGTGATTCATGGCCTCACAGATATAAACAACTATAACTCAGCTTATATTCGTCGTATGCGAATCTGCGACATAGCAATTTGTAGCTTAAAACACGCCCCAACGAACCACCTTATACCGATCTGCGACGAACTTGCATAGTTTTGTCAAACATCGATTGTTTCGAGTGGTAAGCAATCCGGGTGTCAATGGTGATTCATGGCCTCACAGATATAAACAACTATAACTCCGCTTCTATTCGTCGTATGCAAATCTGCGACATAGCAATTTGTAGCATAAAACACGGCCCAACGACCCACCTTGTACCGATCTGCGACGAACTTGCATAGTTTCGTCAAACGTCGATCGTTTCGAGTGGTAAGCAATCCGGCCGTCAATGGTGATTCATGGCCTCACAGATATAAACTACTATAACTCAGCTTCTATTCGTCGTATGCGAATCTGCGACATAGCAATTTGTAGCTTAAAACACGCCCCAACGAACCACCTTATACCGATCTGCGACGAACTTGCATAGTTTTGTCAAACATCGATTGTTTCGAGTGGTAAGCAATCCGGGTGTCAATGGTGATTCATGGCCTCACAGATATAAACAACTATAACTCAGCTTCTATTCGTCGTAAGCGAATCTGCGACACAGCAATTTGTAGCTTAAAACACGCCCCAACGAACCACCTTATACCGATCTGCGACGAACTTACATAGTTTTGTCAAACATCGATCGTTTCGAGTGGAAAGCAATCCGGCCGTCAATGGTGATTCGTGGCCTGACAGATATAAGCAACTATAACTCCGCTTCTATTCGTCGAATGCAATTCTGCGACATAGCAATTTGTAGCTTAAAACACGTCACATCGACCCACCTTGTGCCGATCTGCGACGAACTTGTATAGTTTCGTCAAACGTCGATCGTTTCGAGTGGTAAGCAATCCGGCCGTCAATGGTGATTCATGGCCTCACAGATATAAACAACTATAACTCAGCTTATATTCGTCGTATGCGAATCTGCGACATAGCAATTTGTAGCTTAAAACACGCCCCAACGAACCACCTTATACCGATCTGCGACGAACTTGCATAGTTTTGTCAAACATCGATTGTTTCGAGTGGTAAGCAATCCGGGTGTCAATGGTGATTCATGGCCTCACAGATATAAACAACTATAACTCAGCTTCTATTCGTCGTATGCGAATCTGCGACATAGCAAATTGTAGCTTAAAACACGCCCCAACGAACCACCTTATACCGATCTGCGACGAACTTACACAGCTTTGTCAAACATCGATCGTTTCGAGTGGGAAGCAATCCGGCCGTCAATGGTGATTCATGGCCTCACAGATATAAACAACTATAACTCAGCTTATATTCGTCGTATGCGAATCTGCGACATAGCAATTTGTAGCTTAACGGGTCTGGCCACCTTGTAAATATTTTTTTTTCATTTTTTTTTATTGTTTTATAATAATCTTTGGAATGTTACGCATCATTTAATCCATAGTTGGTACTGAAAATCGTAAAATTGCTATAGTTACAGGTATTTCTCGGTAGGAAGGTCGAGCCGCTGCGAGCGGTCGACCGCGCGGCTCGATCACTGTATGTAACTCGCACGGTTCAGCACGTGCAACTGTCCTATTGTGTCCTTTGTATGGGTTTGTAGAATTGTTTACTCGAATCCATACGAAGAAACAGTGATGAAAAAAGAATGCGTAGGTCATGTGCAGAAAAGGATAGGCACACGACTTCGTAAAATCAAAAAAGAAATGAAAGGTCTTCCTGGCAATGGAGAGCTGACCGATAAACTAATTAACGAGCTAACAATATATTACGGTCTCGCTATTCGAAGGTTCTCTAACTCTAAAGACGAAATGAAGAAAGCTATTGGGGTAACATTCAAGCACAAGAGCTCGACCGACGAAATCCCGCAGCATGAAAATTGTCCTCCGGGAGAAGACTCGTGGTGCTCTTGGCAAATATCAAAAGCGATTGGCACTTTGGATGAATATCTACACAAGAATCCTCTGCCTCAAATTGTTCAAGATGCAATTCGACCTGTTTATGAGGACCTCACTTCAGATGAATTGTTAGAACGGTGCGAAGGAGGCTTCACGCAAAACGCCAACGAAAGCGTCAACTCCGTCATCTGGTCAATGGCTCCAAAAACGAGTTCCAACGGTGCGAAAACCGTCGAAATTGACAGTTACATTGCTATCAGCACTTTCAACGATGGGTACAACAGTATTTTGCTGATGATGAAGCTCATGGATCTAAGCATCGGAGATCGCTGCTACGATTTCTGTAGGGCAGTCGCCGAGAAACGTTGCGCTACAGCAAATGTCCGAGAGAAAAAAAGTACGAAAGAAGCACGCCAAGCACGTAGATCTTCGCAAAAAGAGGCCCAGGATGCTCAAGCAGCTGCCGAAGAGGACATGTATCGACCAGGAATCGCTGATTGAAGGTAAGACTCACAAAAACCGCGCCGTCAGCCGAATAATCGCACGTTTACTTTCTTTTGCGATTATCTCGAAACTATGTTTTTCGAAACGGCTCTTCGTATATCTCGTAAACTATCGGTCCGATTGCTCTGAGATTTGAACACAGTACTTTTAGATACATTATCTAAAGCGTAACGTAGGATTTTTGCGATTACTTGATTCGTTTTTGTTTAATGACGTTTTTTCTCGTGAAATTTCGGTGAAAATCGTGAAAAAAAATTCTTCGGCTCACCATAATTTCCCTAATGTAAAAATAGAAATTTCCCTACGTGTCGCCCTTGCAATATGATCCAGGAATAAGCTAATTTTTTTTTTTCAGATGCAAAATGTAGCAGGTAGTCATGGAGCCGCCCACGTGCGTTTCGTGCCGAGGGCCTTCACCAAAGTGAACGAAACGCCGGTATTTTTTATTTTTTTATCACGAAATTTTTTTCACTTGTTCACTAAACCGTTTTCTAGTATGCGACAAAAAATAAAAGAATTTTGTGCTTTATTTTCGCGTTTATTAATTTTTAAAAATAGTACTCATCTGGCGAGCGTACAAGGTGGCCAGACCCCTTAAAACACGCCCCAACGAACCACCTTATACCGATCTGCGACGAACTTGCATAGTTTTGTAAAACATCGATTGTTTCGAGTGGTAAGGAATCCGGCCGTCAATGGTGATTCATGGCCTCACAGATATAAACAACAATAACTCCGCTTCTATTCGTCGTATGCGAATCTGCGACATAGCAATTTGTAGCTTAAAACACGCACCAACGAACCACCTTATACCGATCTGCGACGAACTTGCATAATTTTGTCAAACATCGATCGTGTCGAGTGGAAGGCAATCCGGCCGTCAATGGTGATTCATGGCCTCACAGATATAAACAACAATAAGTCCGCTACTATTCGTCGTATGCAAATCTGCGACATAGCAATTTGTAGCATAAAACACGGCGCAACGACCCACCTTTTACCGATCTGCGACGAACTTGCATAGTTTCGTCAAACGTTGATCGTTTCGAGTGGTAGGCAATTCGGTCGTCATTGGTGATTCATGGCCTCACAGATATAAACATCGACAACTCCGCTTCTATTCGTCGTATGCGAATCTGCGACATAGCGATTTGTAGCTTAAAACATGTCCCAACGACCCACCTTATACCGATCTGCGATGAACTTGCATAGTTTCGTCAAACGTCGATCGATTCGAGTGGTAAGCAATCCGGCCGTCAATGGTGATTCATGGTCTCACAGGTCTAAACACCTAAAACTTGGCTTCTATTCGTCGTATGCCAATCTCCGAGATAGCAATTTGTAGCTTAAAACACGCCCCAACGAACCACCTTATACCGATCTGCGACGAACTTACATAGTTTTGTCAAACATCGATCGTTTCGAGTGGGAAGCAATCCGGCCGTCAATGGTGATTCATGGCCTCACAGATATAAACAACAATAACTCCGCTTCTATTCGTCGTATGCGAATCTGCGACATAGCAATTTGTAGCTAAAAACACGCACCAACGAACCACCTTATACCGATCTGCGACGAACTTGCATAGTTTCGTCAAACGTCGATCGTTTCGAGTGGTAAGCAATCCGGCCGTCAATGGTGATTCATGGCCTCACAGATATAAACAACTATAACTCAGCTTATATTCGTCGTATGCGAATCTGCGACATAGCAATTTGTAGCTTAAAACACGCCCCAACGAACCACCTTATACCGATCTGCGACGAACTTGCATAGTTTAGTCAAACATCGATTGTTTCGAGTGGTAAGCAATCCGGGTGTCAATGGTGATTCATGGCCTCACAGATATAAACAACTATAACTCAGCTTCTATTCGTCGTATGCGAATCTGCGACATAGCAATTTGTAGCTTAAAACACGCCCCAACGAACCACCTTATACCGATCTGCGACGAACTTGCATAGTTTTGTCAAACATCGATTGTTTCGAGTGGTAAGCAATCCGGGTGTCAATGGTGATTCATGGCCTCACAGATATAAACAACTATAACTCAGCTTCTATTCGTCGTAAGCGAATCTGCGACACAGCAATTTGTAGCTTAAAACACGCCCCAAAGAACCACCTTATACCGATCTGCGACGAACTTACATAGTTTTGTCAAACATCGATCGTTTCGAGTGGGAAGCAATCCGGCCGTCAATGGTGATTCATGGCCTCACAGATATAAACAACAATAACTCCGCTTCTATTCGTCGTATGCAAATCTGCGACATAGCAATTTGTAGCATAAAACACGGCCCAACGACCCACCTTGTACCGATCTGCGACGAACTTGCATAGTTTCGTCAAACGTCGATCGTTTCGAGTGGTAAGCAATCCGGCCGTCAATGGTGATTCATGGCCTCACAGATATAAACAACTATAACTCAGCTTATATTCGTCGTATGCGAATCTGCGACATAGCAATTTGTAGCTTAAAACACGCCCCAACGAACCACCTTATACCGATCTGCGACGAACTTGCATAGTTTTGTCAAACATCGATTGTTTCGAGTGGTAAGCAATCCGGGTGTCAATGGTGATTCATGGCCTCACAGATATAAACAACTATAACTCAGCTTCTATTCGTCGTATGCGAATCTGCGACATAGCAAATTGTAGCTTAAAACACGCCCCAACGAACCACCTTATACCGATCTGCGACGAACTTACACAGTTTTGTCAAACATCGATCGTTTCGAGTGGGAAGCAATCCGGCCGTCAATGGTGATTCATGGCCTCACAGATATAAACAACTATAACTCAGCTTATATTCGTCGTATGCGAATCTGCGACATAGCAATTTGTAGCTTAACGGGTCTGGCCACCTTGTAAATATTTTTTTTTCATTTTTTTTTATTGTTTTATAATAATCTTTGGAATGTTACGCATCATTTAATCCATAGTTGGTACTGAAAATCGTAAAATTGCTAAAGTTACAGGTATTTCTCGGTAGGAAGGTCGAGCCGCTGCGAGCGGTCGACCGCGCGGCTCGATCACTGTATGTAACTCGCACGGTTCAGCACGTGAAACTGTCCTATTGTGTCCTTTGTATGGGTTAGTAGAATTGTTTACTCGAATCCATACGAAGAAACAGTGATGAAAAAAGAATGCGTAGGTCATGTGCAGAAAAGGATAGGCACACGACTTCGTAAAATCAAAAAAGAAAAGAAAGGTCTTCCTGGCAATGGAGAGCTGACCGATAAACTAATTAACGAGCTAACAATATATTACGGTCTCGCTATTCGAAGGTTCTCTAACTCTAAAGACGAAATGAAGAAAGCTATTGGGGTAACATTCAAGCACAAGAGCTCGACCGACGAAATCCCGCAGCATGAAAATTGTCCTCCGGGAGAAGACTCGTGGTGCTCTTGGCAAATATCAAAAGCGATTGGCACTTTGGATGAATATCTACACAAGAATCCTCTGCCTCAAATTGTTCAAGATGCAATTCGACTTGTTTATGAGGACCTCACTTCAGATGAATTGTTAGAACGGTGCGAAGGAGGCTTCACGCAAAACGCCAACGAAAGCGTCAACTCCGTCATCTGGTCAATGGCTCCAAAAACGAGTTCCAACGGTGCGAAAACCGTCGAAATTGACAGTTACATTGCTATCAGCACTTTCAACGATGGGTACAACAGTATTTTGCTGATGATGAAGCTCATGGATCTAAGCATCGGAGATCGCTGCTACGATTTCTGTAGGGCAGTCGCCGAGAAACGTTGCGCTACAGCAAATGTCCGAGAGAAAAAAAGTACGAAAGAAGCACGCCAAGCACGTAGATCTTCGCAAAAAGAGGCCCAGGATGCTCAAACAGCTGCCGAAGAGGACATGTATGGACCAGGAATCGCTGATTGAAGGTAAGACTCACAAAAACCGCGCCGTCAGCCGAATAATCGCACGTTTACTTTCTTTTGCGATTATCTCGAAACTATGTTTTTCGAAACGGCTCTTCGTATATCTCGTAAACTATCGGTCCGATTGCTCTGAAATTTGAACACAGTACTTTTAGATACATTATCTAAAGCGTAACGTAGGATTTTTGCGATTACTTGATTAGTTTTTTTTTAATGACGTTTTTTCTCGTGAAATTTCGGTGAAAATCGTGAAAAAAAATTCTTCGGCTCACCATAATTTCCCTAATGTAAAAATAGAAATTTCCCTACGTGTCGCCCTTGCAATATGATCCAGGAATAAGCTAATTTTTTTTTTTCAGATGCAAAATGTAGCAGGTAGTCATGGAGCCGCCCACGTGCGTTTCGTGCCGAGGGCCTTCACCAAAGTGAACGAAACGCCGGTATTTTTTATTTTTTTATCACGAAATTTTTTTCACTTGTTCACTAAACCGTTTTCTAGTATGCGACAAAAAATAAAAGAATTTTGTGCTTTATTTTCGCGTTTATGAATTTTTAAAAATAGTACTCATCTGGCGAGCGTACAAGGTGGCCAGACCCCTTAAAACACGCCCCAACGAACCACCTTATACCGATCTGCGACGAACTTGCATAGTTTTGTAAAACATCGATTGTTTCGAGTGGTAAGGAATCCGGCCGTCAATGGTGATTCATGGCCTCACAGATATAAACAACAATAACTCCGCTTCTATTCGTCGTATGCGAATCTGCGACATAGCAATTTGTAGCTTAAAACACGCACCAACGAACCACCTTATACCGATCTGCGACGAACTTGCATAATTTTGTCAAACATCGATCGTGTCGAGTGGAAGGCAATCCGGCCGTCAATGGTGATTCATGGCCTCACAGATATAAACAACAATAAGTCCGCTACTATTCGTCGTATGCAAATCTGCGACATAGCAATTTGTAGCATAAAACACGGCCCAACGACCCACCTTTTACCGATCTGCGACGAACTTGCATAGTTTTGTCAAACGTTGATCGTTTCGAGTGGTAGGCAATTCGGTCGTCATTGGTGATTCATGGCCTCACAGATATAAACATCGACAACTCCGCTTCTATTCGTCGTATGCGAATCTGCGACATAGCGATTTGTAGCTTAAAACATGTCCCAACGACCCACCTTATACCGATCTGCGATGAACTTGCATAGTTTCGTCAAACGTCGATCGATTCGAGTGGTAAGCAATCCGGCCGTCAATGGTGATTCATGGTCTCACAGGTCTAAGCACCTAAAACTTGGCTTCTATTCGTCGTATGCCAATCTCCGAGATAGCAATTTGTAGCTTAAAACACGCCCCAACGAACCACCTTATACCGATCTGCGACGAACTTACATAGTTTTGTCAAACATCGATCGTTTCGAGTGGGAAGCAATCCGGCCGTCAATGGTGATTCATAGCCTCACAGATATAAACAACAATAACTCCGCTTCTATTCGTCGTATGCGAATCTGCGACATAGCAATTTGTAGCTTAAAACACGCACCAACGAACCACCTTATACCGATCTGCGACGAACTTGCATAATTTTGTCAAACATCCATCGTTTCGAGTGGAAAGCAATCCAGCCGTCAATGGTGATTCGTGGCCTGACAGATATAAGCAACTATAACTCCGCTTCTATTCGTCGAATGCAATTCTGCGACATTGCAATTTGTAGCTTAAAACACGTCACATCGACCCACCTTGTGCCGATCTGCGACGAACTTGCATAGTTTCGTCAAACGTCGATCGTTTCGAGTGGTAAGCAATCCGGCCGTCAATGGTGATTCATGGCCTCACAGATATAAACAACTATAACTCAGCTTATATTCGTCGTATGCGAATCTGCGACATAGCAATTTGTAGCTTAAAACACGCCCCAACGAACCACCTTATACCGATCTGCGACGAACTTGCATAGTTTTGTCAAACATCGATTGTTTCGAGTGGTAAGCAATCCGGGTGTCAATGGTGATTCATGGCCTCACAGATATAAACAACTATAACTCAGCTTCTATTCGTCGTATGCGAATCTGCGACATAGCAATTTGTAGCTTAAAACACGCCCCAACGAACCACCTTATACCGATCTGCGACGAACTTGCATAGTTTTGTCAAACATCGATTGTTTCGAGTGGTAAGCAATCCGGGTGTCAATGGTGATTCATGGCCTCACAGATATAAACAACTATAACTCAGCTTCTATTCGTCGTAAGCGAATCTGCGACACAGCAATTTGTAGCTTAAAACACGCCCCAACGAACCACCTTATACCGATCTGCGACGAACTTACATAGTTTTGTCAAACATCGATCGTTTCGAGTGGAAAGCAATCCGGCCGTCAATGGTGATTCGTGGCCTGACAGATATAAGCCCACTATAACTCCGCTTCTATTCGTCGAATGCAATTCTGCGACATAGCAATTTGTAGCTTGAAACACGTCACATCGACCCACCTTGTGCCGATCTGCGACGAACTTGTATAGTTTCGTCAAACGTCGATCGTTTCGAGTGGTAAGCAATCCGGCCGTCAATGGTGATTCATGGCCTCACAGATATAAACAACTATAACTCAGCTTATATTCGTCGTATGCGAATCTGCGACATAGCAATTTGTAGCTTAAAACACGCCCCAACGAACCACCTTATACCGATCTGCGACGAACTTGCATAGTTTCGTCAAACGTCGATCGTTTCGAGTGGTAAGCAATCCGGCCGTCAATGGTGATTCATGGCCTCACAGATATAAACAACTATAACTCAGCTTATATTCGTCGTATGCGAATCTGCGACATAGCAATTTGTAGCTTAAAACACGCCCCAACGACCCACCTTGTACCGATCTGCGACGAACTTGCATAGTTTCGTCAAACGTCGATCGTTTCGAGTGGTAAGCAATCCGGCCGTCAATGGTGATTCATGGCCTCACAGATATAAACAACTATAACTCAGCTTATATTCGTCGTATGCGAATCTGCGACATAGCAATTTGTAGCTTAAAACACGCCCCAACGAACCACCTTATACCGATCTGCGACGAACTTGCATAGTTTTGTCAAACATCGATTGTTTCGAGTGGTAAGCAATCCGGGTGTCAATGGTGATTCATGGCCTCACAGATATAAACAACTATAACTCAGCTTCTATTCGTCGTATGCGAATCTGCGACATAGCAAATTGTAGCTTAAAACACGCCCCAACGAACCACCTTATACCGATCTGCGACGAACTTACACAGTTTTGTCAAACATCGATCGTTTCGAGTGGGAAGCAATCCGGCCGTCAATGGTGATTCATGGCCTCACAGATATAAACAACTATAACTCAGCTTATATTCGTCGTATGCGAATCTGCGACATAGCAATTTGTAGCTTAACGGGTCTGGCCACCTTGTAAATATTTTTTTTTCATTTTTTTTTATTGTTTTATAATAATCTTTGGAATGTTACGCATCATTTAATCCATAGTTGGTACTGAAAATCGTAAAATTGCTAAAGTTACAGGTATTTCTCGGTAGGAAGGTCGAGCCGCTGCGAGCGGTCGACCGCGCGGCTCGATCACTGTATGTAACTCGCACGGTTCAGCACGTGAAACTGTCCTATTGTGTCCTTTGTATGGGTTAGTAGAATTGTTTACTCGAATCCATACGAAGAAACAGTGATGAAAAAAGAATGCGTAGGTCATGTGCAGAAAAGGATAGGCACACGACTTCGTAAAATCAAAAAAGAAAAGAAAGGTCTTCCTGGCAATGGAGAGCTGACCGATAAACTAATTAACGAGCTAACAATATATTACGGTCTCGCTATTCGAAGGTTCTCTAACTCTAAAGACGAAATGAAGAAAGCTATTGGGGTAACATTCAAGCACAAGAGCTCGACCGACGAAATCCCGCAGCATGAAAATTGTCCTCCGGGAGAAGACTCGTGGTGCTCTTGGCAAATATCAAAAGCGATTGGCACTTTGGATGAATATCTACACAAGAATCCTCTGCCTCAAATTGTTCAAGATGCAATTCGACTTGTTTATGAGGACCTCACTTCAGATGAATTGTTAGAACGGTGCGAAGGAGGCTTCACGCAAAACGCCAACGAAAGCGTCAACTCCGTCATCTGGTCAATGGCTCCAAAAACGAGTTCCAACGGTGCGAAAACCGTCGAAATTGACAGTTACATTGCTATCAGCACTTTCAACGATGGGTACAACAGTATTTTGCTGATGATGAAGCTCATGGATCTAAGCATCGGAGATCGCTGCTACGATTTCTGTAGGGCAGTCGCCGAGAAACGTTGCGCTACAGCAAATGTCCGAGAGAAAAAAAGTACGAAAGAAGCACGCCAAGCACGTAGATCTTCGCAAAAAGAGGCCCAGGATGCTCAAACAGCTGCCGAAGAGGACATGTATGGACCAGGAATCGCTGATTGAAGGTAAGACTCACAAAAACCGCGCCGTCAGCCGAATAATCGCACGTTTACTTTCTTTTGCGATTATCTCGAAACTATGTTTTTCGAAACGGCTCTTCGTATATCTCGTAAACTATCGGTCCGATTGCTCTGAAATTTGAACACAGTACTTTTAGATACATTATCTAAAGCGTAACGTAGGATTTTTGCGATTACTTGATTAGTTTTTTTTTAATGACGTTTTTTCTCGTGAAATTTCGGTGAAAATCGTGAAAAAAAATTCTTCGGCTCACCATAATTTCCCTAATGTAAAAATAGAAATTTCCCTACGTGTCGCCCTTGCAATATGATCCAGGAATAAGCTAATTTTTTTTTTTCAGATGCAAAATGTAGCAGGTAGTCATGGAGCCGCCCACGTGCGTTTCGTGCCGAGGGCCTTCACCAAAGTGAACGAAACGCCGGTATTTTTTATTTTTTTATCACGAAATTTTTTTCACTTGTTCACTAAACCGTTTTCTAGTATGCGACAAAAAATAAAAGAATTTTGTGCTTTATTTTCGCGTTTATGAATTTTTAAAAATAGTACTCATCTGGCGAGCGTACAAGGTGGCCAGACCCCTTAAAACACGCCCCAACGAACCACCTTATACCGATCTGCGACGAACTTGCATAGTTTTGTAAAACATCGATTGTTTCGAGTGGTAAGGAATCCGGCCGTCAATGGTGATTCATGGCCTCACAGATATAAACAACAATAACTCCGCTTCTATTCGTCGTATGCGAATCTGCGACATAGCAATTTGTAGCTTAAAACACGCACCAACGAACCACCTTATACCGATCTGCGACGAACTTGCATAATTTTGTCAAACATCGATCGTGTCGAGTGGAAGGCAATCCGGCCGTCAATGGTGATTCATGGCCTCACAGATATAAACAACAATAAGTCCGCTACTATTCGTCGTATGCAAATCTGCGACATAGCAATTTGTAGCATAAAACACGGCCCAACGACCCACCTTTTACCGATCTGCGACGAACTTGCATAGTTTTGTCAAACGTTGATCGTTTCGAGTGGTAGGCAATTCGGTCGTCATTGGTGATTCATGGCCTCACAGATATAAACATCGACAACTCCGCTTCTATTCGTCGTATGCGAATCTGCGACATAGCGATTTGTAGCTTAAAACATGTCCCAACGACCCACCTTATACCGATCTGCGATGAACTTGCATAGTTTCGTCAAACGTCGATCGATTCGAGTGGTAAGCAATCCGGCCGTCAATGGTGATTCATGGTCTCACAGGTCTAAGCACCTAAAACTTGGCTTCTATTCGTCGTATGCCAATCTCCGAGATAGCAATTTGTAGCTTAAAACACGCCCCAACGAACCACCTTATACCGATCTGCGACGAACTTACATAGTTTTGTCAAACATCGATCGTTTCGAGTGGGAAGCAATCCGGCCGTCAATGGTGATTCATAGCCTCACAGATATAAACAACAATAACTCCGCTTCTATTCGTCGTATGCGAATCTGCGACATAGCAATTTGTAGCTTAAAACACGCACCAACGAACCACCTTATACCGATCTGCGACGAACTTGCATAATTTTGTCAAACATCCATCGTTTCGAGTGGAAAGCAATCCAGCCGTCAATGGTGATTCGTGGCCTGACAGATATAAGCAACTATAACTCCGCTTCTATTCGTCGAATGCAATTCTGCGACATTGCAATTTGTAGCTTAAAACACGTCACATCGACCCACCTTGTGCCGATCTGCGACGAACTTGCATAGTTTCGTCAAACGTCGATCGTTTCGAGTGGTAAGCAATCCGGCCGTCAATGGTGATTCATGGCCTCACAGATATAAACAACTATAACTCAGCTTATATTCGTCGTATGCGAATCTGCGACATAGCAATTTGTAGCTTAAAACACGCCCCAACGAACCACCTTATACCGATCTGCGACGAACTTGCATAGTTTTGTCAAACATCGATTGTTTCGAGTGGTAAGCAATCCGGGTGTCAATGGTGATTCATGGCCTCACAGATATAAACAACTATAACTCAGCTTCTATTCGTCGTATGCGAATCTGCGACATAGCAATTTGTAGCTTAAAACACGCCCCAACGAACCACCTTATACCGATCTGCGACGAACTTGCATAGTTTTGTCAAACATCGATTGTTTCGAGTGGTAAGCAATCCGGGTGTCAATGGTGATTCATGGCCTCACAGATATAAACAACTATAACTCAGCTTCTATTCGTCGTAAGCGAATCTGCGACATAGCAATTTGTAGCTTAAAACACGCCCCAACGAACCACCTTATACCGATCTGCGACGAACTTACATAGTTTTGTCAAACATCGATCGTTTCGAGTGGAAAGCAATCCGGCCGTCAATGGTGATTCGTGGCCTGACAGATATAAGCCCACTATAACTCCGCTTCTATTCGTCGAATGCAATTCTGCGACATAGCAATTTGTAGCTTGAAACACGTCACATCGACCCACCTTGTGCCGATCTGCGACGAACTTGTATAGTTTCGTCAAACGTCGATCGTTTCGAGTGGTAAGCAATCCGGCCGTCAATGGTGATTCATGGCCTCACAGATATAAACAACTATAACTCAGCTTATATTCGTCGTATGCGAATCTGCGACATAGCAATTTGTAGCTTAAAACACGCCCCAACGAACCACCTTATACCGATCTGCGACGAACTTGCATAGTTTTGTCAAACATCGATTGTTTCGAGTGGTAAGCAATCCGGGTGTCAATGGTGATTCATGGCCTCACAGATATAAACAACTATAACTCAGCTTCTATTCGTCGTATGCGAATCTGCGACATAGCAATTTGTAGCTTAAAACACGCCCCAACGAACCACCTTATACCGATCTGCGACGAACTTGCATAGTTTCGTCAAACGTCGATCGTTTCGAGTGGTAAGCAATCCGGCCGTCAATGGTGATTCATGGCCTCACAGATATAAACAACTATAACTCAGCTTATATTCGTCGTATGCGAATCTGCGACATAGCAATTTGTAGCTTAAAACACGCCCCAACGAACCACCTTTTTCCGATCTGCGACGAACTTGCATAGTTTTGTCAAACATCGATTGTTTCGAGTGGTAAGCAATCCGGGTGTCAATGGTGATTCATGGCCTCACAGATATAAACAACTATAACTCAGCTTCTATTCGTCGTATGCGAATCTGCGACATAGCAATTTGTAGCTTAAAACACGCCCCAACGAACCACCTTATACCGATCTGCGACGAACTTACACAGTTTTGTCAAACATCGATCGTTTCGAGTGGGAAGCAATCCGGCCGTCAATGGTGATTCATGGCCTCACAGATATAAACAACTATAACTCAGCTTATATTCGTCGTATGCGAATCTGCGACATAGCAATTTGTAGCTTAACGGGTCTGGCCACCTTGTAAATATTTTTTTTTCATTTTTTTTTTATTGTTTTATAATAATCTTTGGAATGTTACGCATCATTTAATCCATAGTTGGTACTGAAAATCGTAAAATTGCTAAAGTTACAGGTATTTCTCGGTAGGAAGGTCGAGCCGCTGCGAGCGGTCGACCGCGCGGCTCGATCACTGTATGTAACTCGCACGGTTCAGCACGTGCAACTGTCCTATTGTGTCCTTTGTATGGGTTAGTAGAATTGTTTACTCGAATCCATACGAAGAAACAGTGATGAAAAAAGAATGCGTAGGTCATGTGCAGAAAAGGATAGGCACACGACTTCGTGAAATCAAAAAAGAAAAGAAAGGTCTTCCTGGCAATGGAGAGCTGACCGATAAACTAATTAACGAGCTAACAATATATTACGGTCTCGCTATTCGAAGGTTCTCTAACTCTAAAGACGAAATGAAGAAAGCTATTGGGGTAACATTCAAGCACAAGAGCTCGACCGACGAAATCCCGCAGCATGAAAATTGTCCTCCGGGAGAAGACTCGTGGTGCTCTTGGCAAATATCAACAGCGATTGGCACTTTGGATGAATATCTACACAAGAATCCTCTGCCTCAAATTGTTCAAGATGCAATTCGACCTGTTTATGAGGACCTCACTTCAGATGAATTGTTAGAACGGTGCGAAGGAGGCTTCACGCAAAACGCCAACGAAAGCGTCAACTCCGTCATCTGGTCAATGGCTCCAAAAACGAGTTCCAACGGTGCGAAAACCGTCGAAATTGACAGTTACATTGCTATCAGCACTTTCAACGATGGGTACAACAGTATTTTGCTGATGATGAAGCTCATGGATCTAAGCATCGGAGATCGCTGCTACGATTTCTGTAGGGCAGTCGCCGAGAAACGTTGCGCTACAGCAAATGTCCGAGAGAAAAAAAGTACGAAAGAAGCACGCCAAGCACGTAGATCTTCGCAAAAAGAGGCCCAGGATGCTCAAACAGCTGCCGAAGAGGACATGTATGGACCAGGAATCGCTGATTGAAGGTAAGACTCACAAAAACCGCGCCGTCAGCCGAATAATCGCACGTTTACTTTCTTTTGCGATTATCTCGAAACTATGTTTTTCGAAACGGCTCTTCGTATATCTCGTAAACTATCGGTCCGATTGCTCTGAAATTTGAACACAGTACTTTTAGATACATTATCTAAAGCGTAACGTAGGATTTTTGCGATTACTTGATTAGTTTTTTTTTAATGACGTTTTTTCTCGTGAAATTTCGGTGAAAATCGTGAAAAAAAATTCTTCGGCTCACCATAATTTCCCTAATGTAAAAATAGAAATTTCCCTACGTGTCGCCCTTGCAATATGATCCAGGAATAAGCTAATTTTTTTTTTTTTCAGATGCAAAATGTAGCAGGTAGTCATGGAGCCGCCCACGTGCGTTTCGTGCCGAGGGCCTTCACCAAAGTGAACGAAACGCCGGTATTTTTTATTTTTTTATCACGAAATTTTTTTCACTTGTTCACTAAACCGTTTTCTAGTATGCGACAAAAAATAAAAGAATTTTGTGCTTTATTTTCGCGTTTATTAATTTTTAAAAATAGTACTCATCTGGCGAGCGTACAAGGTGGCCAGACCCCTTAAAACACGCCCCAACGAACCACCTTATACCGATCTGCGACGAACTTGCATAGTTTTGTAAAACATCGATTGTTTCGAGTGGTAAGGAATCCGGCCGTCAATGGTGATTCATGGCCTCACAGATATAAACAACTATAACTCCGCTTCTATTTGTCGAATGCAAATCTGCGACATAGCAATTTGTAGCTTGAAACACGTCACATCGACCCACCTTGTGCCGATCTGCGACGAACTTGCATGGTTTCGTCAAACATCGATCGTTTCGAGTGGTAGGGAGTCCGGCCGTCAATGGTGATTCATGGCCTCACAGATATAAACAACTATAACTCCGCTTCTATTCGTCGAATGCAAATCTGCGACATAGCAATTTGTAGCTTAAAACACGTCACATCGACCCACCTTGTGCCGATCTGCGAGAACTTGCATAGTTTCGTCAAACGTCGATCGTTTCGAGTGGTAAGCAATCCGGCCGTCAATGGTGATTCATGGCCTCACAGATATAAACAACTATAACTCAGCTTATATTCGTCGTATGCGAATCTGCGACATAGCAATTTGTAGCTTAAAACACGCCCCAACGAACCACCTTATACCGATCTGCGACGAACTTGCATAGTTTCGTCAAACGTCGATCGTTTCGAGTGGTAAGCAATCCGGCCGTCAATGGTGATTCATGGCCTCACAGATATAAACAACTATAACTCAGCTTATATTCGTCGTATGCGAATCTGCGACATAGCAATTTGTAGCTTAAAACACGCCCCAACGAACCACCTTATACCGATCTGCGACGAACTTGCATAGTTTTGTCAAACATCGATTGTTTCGAGTGGTAAGCAATCCGGGTGTCAATGGTGATTCATGGCCTCACAGATATAAACAACTATAACTCAGCTTCTATTCGTCGTATGCGAATCTGCGACATAGCAATTTGTAGCTTAAAACACGCCCCAACGAACCACCTTATACCGATCTGCGACGAACTTGCATAGTTTTGTCAAACATCGATTGTTTCGAGTGGTAAGCAATCCGGGTGTCAATGGTGATTCATGGCCTCACAGATATAAACAACTATAACTCTGCTTCTATTCGTCGTAAGCGAATCTGCGACACAGCAATTTGTAGCTTAAAACACGCCCCAACGAACCACCTTATACCGATCTGCGACGAACTTACATAGTTTTGTCAAACATCGATCGTTTCGAGTGGGAAGCAATCCGGCCGTCAATGGTGATTCATGGCCTCACAGATATAAACAACAATAACTCCGCTTCTATTCGTCGTATGCGAATCTGCGACATAGCAATTTGTAGCTTAAAACACGCACCAACGAACCACCTTATACCGATCTGCGACGAACTTGCATAATTTTGTCAAACATCGATCGTGTCGAGTGGAAGGCAATCCGGCCGTCAATGGTGATTCATGGCCTCACAGATATAAACAACATTAAGTCCGCTACTATTCGTCGTATGCAAATCTGCGACATAGCAATTTGTAGCATAAAACACGGCCCAACGACCCACCTTTTACCGATCTGCGACGAACTTGCATAGTTTTGTCAAACGTTGATCGTTTCGAGTGGTAGGCAATTCGGTCGTCATTGGTGATTCATGGCCTCACAGATATAAACATCGACAACTCCGCTTCTATTCGTCGTATGCGAATCTGCGACATAGCGATTTGTAGCTTAAAACATGTCCCAACGACCCACCTTATACCGATCTGCGATGAACTTGCATAGTTTCGTCAAACGTCGATCGATTCGAGTGGTAAGTAATCCGGCCGTCAATGGTGATTCATGGTCTCACAGGTCTAAGCACCTAAAACTTGGCTTCTATTCGTCGTATGCCAATCTCCGAGATAGCAATTTGTAGCTTAAAACACGCCCCAACGAACCACCTTATACCGATCTGCGACGAACTTACATAGTTTTGTCAAACATCGATCGTTTCGAGTGGGAAGCAATCCGGCCGTCAATGGTGATTCATAGCCTCACAGATATAAACAACAATAACTCCGCTTCTATTCGTCGTATGCGAATCTGCGACATAGCAATTTGTAGCTTAAAACACGCACCAACGAACCACCTTATACCGATCTGCGACGAACTTGCATAATTTTGTCAAACATCCATCGTTTCGAGTGGAAAGCAATCCAGCCGTCAATGGTGATTCGTGGCCTGACAGATATAAGCAACTATAACTCCGCTTCTATTCGTCGAATGCAATTCTGCGACATTGCAATTTGTAGCTTAAAACACGTCACATCGACCCACCTTGTGCCGATCTGCGACGAACTTGCATAGTTTCGTCAAACGTCGATCGTTTCGAGTGGTAAGCAATCCGGCCGTCAATGGTGATTCATGGCCTCACAGATATAAACAACTATAACTCAGCTTATATTCGTCGTATGCGAATCTGCGACATAGCAATTTGTAGCTTAAAACACGCCCCAACGATCCACCTTATACCGATCTGCGACGAACTTGCATAGTTTTGTCAAACATCGATTGTTTCGAGTGGTAAGCAATCCGGGTGTCAATGGTGATTCATGGCCTCACAGATATAAACAACTATAACTCAGCTTCTATTCGTCGTAAGCGAATCTGCGACACAGCAATTTGTAGCTTAAAACACGCCCCAACGAACCACCTTATACCGATCTGCGACGAACTTACATAGTTTTGTCAAACATCGATCGTTTCGAGTGGAAAGCAATCCGGCCGTCAATGGTGATTCGTGGCCTGACAGATATAAGCCCACTAAAACTCCGCTTCTATTCGTCGAATGCAATTCTGCGACATAGCAATTTGTAGCTTGAAACACGTCACATCGACCCACCTTGTGCCGATCTGCGACGAACTTGTATAGTTTCGTCAAACGTCGATCGTTTCGAGTGGTAAGCAATCCGGCCGTCAATGGTGATTCATGGCCTCACAGATATAAACAACTATAACTCAGCTTATATTCGTCGTATGCGAATCTGCGACATAGCAATTTGTAGCTTAAAACACGCCCCAACGAACCACCTTATACCGATCTGCGACGAACTTGCATAGTTTTGTCAAACATCGATTGTTTCGAGTGGTAAGCAATCCGGGTGTCAATGGTGATTCATGGCCTCACAGATATAAACAACTATAACTCAGCTTCTATTCGTCGTATGCGAATCTGCGACATAGCAATTTGTAGCTTAAAACACGCCACAACGAACCACCTTATACCGATCTGCGACGAACTTGCATAGTTTCGTCAAACGTCGATCGTTTCGAGTGGTAAGCAATCCGGCCGTCAATGGTGATTCATGGCCTCACAGATATAAACAACTATAACTCAGCTTATATTCGTCGTATGCGAATCTGCGACATAGCAATTTGTAGCTTAAAACACGCCCCAACGAACCACCTTATTCCGATCTGCGACGAACTTGCATAGTTTTGTCAAACATCGATTGTTTCGAGTGGTAAGCAATCCGGGTGTCAATGGTGATTCATGGCCTCACAGATATAAACAACTATAACTCAGCTTCTATTCGTCGTATGCGAATCTGCGACATAGCAATTTGTAGCTTAAAACACGCCCCAACGAACCACCTTATACCGATCTGCGACGAACTTACACAGTTTTGTCAAACATCGATCGTTTCGAGTGGGAAGCAATCCGGCCGTCAATGGTGATTCATGGCCTCACAGATATAAACAACTATAACTCAGCTTATATTCGTCGTATGCGAATCTGCGACATAGCAATTTGTAGCTTAACGGGTCTGGCCACCTTGTAAATATTTTTTTTTCATTTTTTTTTTATTGTTTTATAATAATCTTTGGAATGTTACGCATCATTTAATCCATAGTTGGTACTGAAAATCGTAAAATTGCTAAAGTTACAGGTATTTCTCGGTAGGAAGGTCGAGCCGCTGCGAGCGGTCGACCGCGCGGCTCGATCACTGTATGTAACTCGCACGGTTCAGCACGTGCAACTGTCCTATTGTGTCCTTTGTATGGGTTAGTAGAATTGTTTACTCGAATCCATACGAAGAAACAGTGATGAAAAAAGAATGCGTAGGTCATGTGCAGAAAAGGATAGGCACACGACTTCGTGAAATCAAAAAAGAAAAGAAAGGTCTTCCTGGCAATGGAGAGCTGACCGATAAACTAATTAACGAGCTAACAATATATTACGGTCTCGCTATTCGAAGGTTCTCTAACTCTAAAGACGAAATGAAGAAAGCTATTGGGGTAACATTCAAGCACAAGAGCTCGACCGACGAAATCCCGCAGCATGAAAATTGTCCTCCGGGAGAAGACTCGTGGTGCTCTTGGCAAATATCAACAGCGATTGGCACTTTGGATGAATATCTACACAAGAATCCTCTGCCTCAAATTGTTCAAGATGCAATTCGACCTGTTTATGAGGACCTCACTTCAGATGAATTGTTAGAACGGTGCGAAGGAGGCTTCACGCAAAACGCCAACGAAAGCGTCAACTCCGTCATCTGGTCAATGGCTCCAAAAACGAGTTCCAACGGTGCGAAAACCGTCGAAATTGACAGTTACATTGCTATCAGCACTTTCAACGATGGGTACAACAGTATTTTGCTGATGATGAAGCTCATGGATCTAAGCATCGGAGATCGCTGCTACGATTTCTGTAGGGCAGTCGCCGAGAAACGTTGCGCTACAGCAAATGTCCGAGAGAAAAAAAGTACGAAAGAAGCACGCCAAGCACGTAGATCTTCGCAAAAAGAGGCCCAGGATGCTCAAACAGCTGCCGAAGAGGACATGTATGGACCAGGAATCGCTGATTGAAGGTAAGACTCACAAAAACCGCGCCGTCAGCCGAATAATCGCACGTTTACTTTCTTTTGCGATTATCTCGAAACTATGTTTTTCGAAACGGCTCTTCGTATATCTCGTAAACTATCGGTCCGATTGCTCTGAAATTTGAACACAGTACTTTTAGATACATTATCTAAAGCGTAACGTAGGATTTTTGCGATTACTTGATTAGTTTTTTTTTAATGACGTTTTTTCTCGTGAAATTTCGGTGAAAATCGTGAAAAAAAATTCTTCGGCTCACCATAATTTCCCTAATGTAAAAATAGAAATTTCCCTACGTGTCGCCCTTGCAATATGATCCAGGAATAAGCTAATTTTTTTTTTTTTCAGATGCAAAATGTAGCAGGTAGTCATGGAGCCGCCCACGTGCGTTTCGTGCCGAGGGCCTTCACCAAAGTGAACGAAACGCCGGTATTTTTTATTTTTTTATCACGAAATTTTTTTCACTTGTTCACTAAACCGTTTTCTAGTATGCGACAAAAAATAAAAGAATTTTGTGCTTTATTTTCGCGTTTATGAATTTTTAAAAATAGTACTCATCTGGCGAGCGTACAAGGTGGCCAGACCCCTTAAAACACGCCCCAACGAACCACCTTATACCGATCTGCGACGAACTTGCATAGTTTTGTAAAACATCGATTGTTTCGAGTGGTAAGGAATCCGGCCGTCAATGGTGATTCATGGCCTCACAGATATAAACAACTATAACTCCGCTTCTATTTGTCGAATGCAAATCTGCGACATAGCAATTTGTAGCTTGAAACACGTCACATCGACCCACCTTGTGCCGATCTGCGACGAACTTGCATGGTTTCGTCAAACATCGATCGTTTCGAGTGGTAGGGAGTCCGGCCGTCAATGGTGATTCATGGCCTCACAGATATAAACAACTATAACTCCGCTTCTATTCGTCGAATGCAAATCTGCGACATAGCAATTTGTAGCTTAAAACACGTCACATCGACCCACCTTGTGCCGATCTGCGAGAACTTGCATAGTTTCGTCAAACGTCGATCGTTTCGAGTGGTAAGCAATCCGGCCGTCAATGGTGATTCATGGCCTCACAGATATAAACAACTATAACTCAGCTTATATTCGTCGTATGCGAATCTGCGACATAGCAATTTGTAGCTTAAAACACGCCCCAACGAACCACCTTATACCGATCTGCGACGAACTTGCATAGTTTCGTCAAACGTCGATCGTTTCGAGTGGTAAGCAATCCGGCCGTCAATGGTGATTCATGGCCTCACAGATATAAACAACTATAACTCAGCTTATATTCGTCGTATGCGAATCTGCGACATAGCAATTTGTAGCTTAAAACACGCCCCAACGAACCACCTTATACCGATCTGCGACGAACTTGCATAGTTTTGTCAAACATCGATTGTTTCGAGTGGTAAGCAATCCGGGTGTCAATGGTGATTCATGGCCTCACAGATATAAACAACTATAACTCAGCTTCTATTCGTCGTATGCGAATCTGCGACATAGCAAATTGTAGCTTAAAACACGCCCCAACGAACCACCTTATACCGATCTGCGACGAACTTGCATAGTTTTGTCAAACATCGATTGTTTCGAGTGGTAAGCAATCCGGGTGTCAATGGTGATTCATGGCCTCACAGATATAAACAACTATAACTCTGCTTCTATTCGTCGTAAGCGAATCTGCGACACAGCAATTTGTAGCTTAAAACACGCCCCAACGAACCACCTTATACCGATCTGCGACGAACTTACATAGTTTTGTCAAACATCGATCGTTTCGAGTGGGAAGCAATCCGGCCGTCAATGGTGATTCATGGCCTCACAGATATAAACAACAATAACTCCGCTTCTATTCGTCGTATGCGAATCTGCGACATAGCAATTTGTAGCTTAAAACACGCACCAACGAACCACCTTATACCGATCTGCGACGAACTTGCATAATTTTGTCAAACATCGATCGTGTCGAGTGGAAGGCAATCCGGCCGTCAATGGTGATTCATGGCCTCACAGATATAAACAACAATAAGTCCGCTACTATTCGTCGTATGCAAATCTGCGACATAGCAATTTGTAGCATAAAACACGGCCCAACGACCCACCTTTTACCGATCTGCGACGAACTTGCATAGTTTTGTCAAACGTTGATCGTTTCGAGTGGTAGGCAATTCGGTCGTCATTGGTGATTCATGGCCTCACAGATATAAACATCGACAACTCCGCTTCTATTCGTCGTATGCGAATCTGCGACATAGCGATTTGTAGCTTAAAACATGTCCCAACGACCCACCTTATACCGATCTGCGATGAACTTGCATAGTTTCGTCAAACGTCGATCGATTCGAGTGGTAAGTAATCCGGCCGTCAATGGTGATTCATGGTCTCACAGGTCTAAGCACCTAAAACTTGGCTTCTATTCGTCGTATGCCAATCTCCGAGATAGCAATTTGTAGCTTAAAACACGCCCCAACGAACCACCTTATACCGATCTGCGACGAACTTACATAGTTTTGTCAAACATCGATCGTTTCGAGTGGGAAGCAATCCGGCCGTCAATGGTGATTCATAGCCTCACAGATATAAACAACAATAACTCCGCTTCTATTCGTCGTATGCGAATCTGCGACATAGCAATTTGTAGCTTAAAACACGCACCAACGAACCACCTTATACCGATCTGCGACGAACTTGCATAATTTTGTCAAACATCGATCGTTTCGAGTGGTAAGCAATCCGGCCGTCAATGGTGATTCATGGCCTCACAGATATAAACAACAATAACTCCGCTTCTATTCGTCGTATGCAAATCTGCGACATAGCAATTTGTAGCATAAAACACGGCCCAACGACCCACCTTGTACCGATCTGCGACGAACTTGCATAGTTTCGTCAAACGTCGATCGTTTCGAGTGGTAAGCAATCCGGCCGTCAATGGTGATTCATGGCCTCACAGATATAAACAACTATAACTCAGCTTATATTCGTCGTATGCGAATCTGCGACATAGCAATTTGTAGCTTAAAACACGCCCCAACGAACCACCTTATACCGATCTGCGACGAACTTGCATAGTTTTGTCAAACATCGATTGTTTCGAGTGGTAAGCAATCCGGGTGTCAATGGTGATTCATGGCCTCACAGATACAAACAACTATAACTCAGCTTCTATTCGTCGTATGCGAATCTGCGACATAGCAATTTGTAGCTTAAAACACGCCCCAACGAACCACCTTATACCGATCTGCGACGAACTTGCATAGTTTTGTCAAACATCGATTGTTTCGAGTGGTAAGCAATCCGGGTGTCAATGGTGATTCATGGCCTCACAGATATAAACAACTATAACTCAGCTTCTATTCGTCGTAAGCGAATCTGCGACACAGCAATTTGTAGCTTAAAACACGCCCCAACGAACCACCTTATACCGATCTGCGACGAACTTACATAGTTTTGTCAAACATCGATCGTTTCGAGTGGAAAGCAATCCGGCCGTCAATGGTGATTCGTGGCCTGACAGATATAAGCCCACTATAACTCCGCTTCTATTCGTCGAATGCAATTCTGCGACATAGCAATTTGTAGCTTGAAACACGTCACATCGACCCACCTTGTGCCGATCTGCGACGAACTTGTATAGTTTCGTCAAACGTCGATCGTTTCGAGTGGTAAGCAATCCGGCCGTCAATGGTGATTCATGGCCTCACAGATATAAACAACTATAACTCAGCTTATATTCGTCGTATGCGAATCTGCGACATAGCAATTTGTAGCTTAAAACACGCCCCAACGAACCACCTTATACCGATCTGCGACGAACTTGCATAGTTTTGTCAAACATCGATTGTTTCGAGTGGTAAGCAATCCGGGTGTCAATGGTGATTCATGGCCTCACAGATATAAACAACTATAACTCAGCTTCTATTCGTCGTATGCGAATCTGCGACATAGCAATTTGTAGCTTAAAACACGCCCCAACGAACCACCTTATACCGATCTGCGACGAACTTGCATAGTTTCGTCAAACGTCGATCGTTTCGAGTGGTAAGCAATCCGGCCGTCAATGGTGATTCATGGCCTCACAGATATAAACAACTATAACTCAGCTTATATTCGTCGTATGGGAATCTGCGACATAGCAATTTGTAGCTTAAAACACGCCCCAACGAACCACCTTATTCCGATCTGCGACGAACTTGCATAGTATTGTCAAACATCGATTGTTTCGAGTGGTAAGGAATCCGGCCGTCAATGGTGATTCATGGCCTCACAGATATAAACAACTATAACTCCGCTTCTATTTGTCGAATGCAAATCTGCGACATAGCAATTTGTAGCTTGAAACACGTCACATCGACCCACCTTGTGCCGATCTGCGACGAACTTGCATGGTTTCGTCAAACATCGATCGTTTCGAGTGGTAGGGAGTCCGGCCGTCAATGGTGATTCATGGCCTCACAGATATAAACAACTATAACTCCGCTTCTATTCGTCGAATGAAAATCTGCGACATAGCAATTTGTAGCTTAAAACACGCCCCAACGAACCACCTTATACCGATCTGCGACGAACTTGCATAGTTTTGTCAAACATCGATTGTTTCGAGTGGTAAGCAATCCGGGTGTCAATGGTGATTCATGGCCTCACAGATATAAACAACTATAACTCAGCTTCTATTCGTCGTAAGCGAATCTGCGACACAGCAATTTGTAGCTTAAAACACGCCCCAACGAACCACCTTATACCGATCTGCGACGAACTTACATAGTTTTGTCAAACATCGATCGTTTCGAGTGGAAAGCAATCCGGCCGTCAATGGTGATTCGTGGCCTGACAGATATAAGCCCACTATAACTCCGCTTCTATTCGTCGAATGCAATTCTGCGACATAGCAATTTGTAGCTTGAAACACGTCACATCGACCCACCTTGTGCCGATCTGCGACGAACTTGTATAGTTTCGTCAAACGTCGATCGTTTCGAGTGGTAAGCAATCCGGCCGTCAATGGTGATTCATGGCCTCACAGATATAAACAACTATAACTCAGCTTATATTCGTCGTATGCGAATCTGCGACATAGCAATTTGTAGCTTAAAACCCGCCCCAACGAACCACCTTATACCGATCTGCGACGAACTTGCATAGTTTTGTCAAACATCGATTGTTTCGAGTGGTAAGCAATCCGGGTGTCAATGGTGATTCATGGCCTCACAGATATAAACAACTATAACTCAGCTTCTATTCGTCGTATGCGAATCTGCGACATAGCAATTTGTAGCTTAAAACACGCCCCAACGAACCACCTTATACCGATCTGCGACGAACTTGCATAGTTTCGTCAAACGTCGATCGTTTCGAGTGGTAAGCAATCCGGCCGTCAATGGTGATTCATGGCCTCACAGATATAAACAACTATAACTCAGCTTATATTCGTCGTATGCGAATCTGCGACATAGCAATTTGTAGCTTAAAACACGCCCCAACGAACCACCTTATTCCGATCTGCGACGAACTTGCATAGTTTTGTCAAACATCGATTGTTTCGAGTGGTAAGCAATCCGGGTGTCAATGGTGATTCATGGCCTCACAGATATAAACAACTATAACTCAGCTTCTATTCGTCGTATGCGAATCTGCGACATAGCAATTTGTAGCTTAAAACACGCCCCAACGAACCACCTTATACCGATCTGCGACGAACTTACACAGTTTTGTCAAACATCGATCGTTTCGAGTGGGAAGCAATCCGGCCGTCAATGGTGATTCATGGCCTCACAGATATAAACAACTATAACTCAGCTTATATTCGTCGTATGCGAATCTGCGACATAGCAATTTGTGGCTTAACGGGTCTGGCCACCTTGTAAATATTTTTTTTTCATTTTTTTTTTATTGTTTTATAATAATCTTTGGAATGTTACGCATCATTTAATCCATAGTTGGTACTGAAAATCGTAAAATTGCTAAAGTTACAGGTATTTCTCGGTAGGAAGGTCGAGCCGCTGCGAGCGGTCGACCGCGCGGCTCGATCACTGTATGTAACTCGCACGGTTCAGCACGTGCAACTGTCCTATTGTGTCCTTTGTATGGGTTAGTAGAATTGTTTACTCGAATCCATACGAAGAAACAGTGATGAAAAAAGAATGCGTAGGTCATGTGCAGAAAAGGATAGGCACACGACTTCGTGAAATCAAAAAAGAAAAGAAAGGTCTTCCTGGCAATGGAGAGCTGACCGATAAACTAATTAACGAGCTAACAATATATTACGGTCTCGCTATTCGAAGGTTCTCTAACTCTAAAGACGAAATGAAGAAAGCTATTGGGGTAACATTCAAGCACAAGAGCTCGACCGACGAAATCCCGCAGCATGAAAATTGTCCTCCGGGAGAAGACTCGTGGTGCTCTTGGCAAATATCAACAGCGATTGGCACTTTGGATGAATATCTACACAAGAATCCTCTGCCTCAAATTGTTCAAGATGCAATTCGACCTGTTTATGAGGACCTCACTTCAGGTGAATTGTTAGAACGGTGCGAAGGAGGCTTCACGCAAAACGCCAACGAAAGCGTCAACTCCGTCATCTGGTCAATGGCTCCAAAAACGAGTTCCAACGGTGCGAAAACCGTCGAAATTGACAGTTACATTGCTATCAGCACTTTCAACGATGGGTACAACAGTATTTTGCTGATGATGAAGCTCATGGATCTAAGCATCGGAGATCGCTGCTACGATTTCTGTAGGGCAGTCGCCGAGAAACGTTGCGCTACAGCAAATGTCCGAGAGAAAAAAAGTACGAAAGAAGCACGCCAAGCACGTAGATCTTCGCAAAAAGAGGCCCAGGATGCTCAAACAGCTGCCGAAGAGGACATGTATGGACCAGGAATCGCTGATTGAAGGTAAGACTCACAAAAACCGCGCCGTCAGCCGAATAATCGCACGTTTACTTTCTTTTGCGATTATCTCGAAACTATGTTTTTCGAAACGGCTCTTCGTATATCTCGTAAACTATCGGTCCGATTGCTCTGAAATTTGAACACAGTACTTTTAGATACATTATCTAAAGCGTAACGTAGGATTTTTGCGATTACTTGATTAGTTTTTTTTTAATGACGTTTTTTCTCGTGAAATTTCGGTGAAAATCGTGAAAAAAAATTCTTCGGCTCACCATAATTTCCCTAATGTAAAAATAGAAATTTCCCTACGTGTCGCCCTTGCAATATGATCCAGGAATAAGCTAATTTTTTTTTTTCAGATGCAAAATGTAGCAGGTAGTCATGGAGCCGCCCACGTGCGTTTCGTGCCGAGGGCCTTCACCAAAGTGAACGAAACGCCGGTATTTTTTATTTTTTTATCACGAAATTTTTTTCACTTGTTCACTAAACCGTTTTCTAGTATGCGACAAAAAATAAAAGAATTTTGTGCTTTATTTTCGCGTTAATGAATTTTTAAAAATAGTACTCATCTGGCGAGCGTACAAGGTGGCCAGACCCCTTAAAACACGCCCCAACGAACCACCTAATACCGATCTGCGACGAACTTGCATAGTTTTGTAAAACATCGATTGTTTCGAGTGGTAAGGAATCCGGCCGTCAATGGTGATTCATGGCCTCACAGATATAAACAACTATAACTCCGCTTCTATTTGTCGAATGCAAATCTGCGACATAGCAATTTGTAGCTTGAAACACGTCACATCGACCCACCTTGTGCCGATCTGCGACGAACTTGCATGGTTTCGTCAAACATCGATCGTTTCGAGTGGTAGGGAGTCCGGCCGTCAATGGTGATTCATGGCCTCACAGATATAAACAACTATAACTCCGCTTCTATTCGTCGAATGCAAATCTGCGACATAGCAATTTGTAGCTTAAAACACGTCACATCGATCCACCTTGTGCCGATCTGCGAGAACTTGCATAGTTTCGTCAAACGTCGATCGTTTCGAGTGGTAAGCAATCCGGCCGTCATTGGTGATTCATGGCCTCACAGATATAAACAACTATAACTCAGCTTATATTCGTCGTATGCGAATCTGCGACATAGCAATTTGTAGCTTAAAACACGCCCCAACGAACCACCTTATACCGATCTGCGACGAACTTGCATAGTTTTGTCAAACATCGATTGTTTCGAGTGGTAAGCAATCCGGATGTCAATGGTGATTCATGGCCTCACAGATATAAACAACTATAACTCAGCTTCTATTCGTCGTATGCGAATCTGCGACATAGCAATTTGTAGCTTAAAACACGCCCCAACGAACCACCTTATACCGATCTGCGACGAACTTGCATAGTTTTGTCAAACATCGATTGTTTCGAGTGGTAAGCAATCCGGGTGTCAATGGTGATTCATGGCCTCACAGATATAAACAACTATAACTCTGCTTCTATTCGTCGTAAGCGAATCTGCGACACAGCAATTTGTAGCTTAAAACACGCCCCAACGAACCACCTTATACCGATCTGCGACGAACTTACATAGTTTTGTCAAACATCGATCGTTTCGAGTGGGAAGCAATCCGGCCGTCAATGGTGATTCATGGCCTCACAGATATAAACAACAATAACTCCGCTTCTATTCGTCGTATGCGAATCTGCGACATAGCAATTTGTAGCTTAAAACACGCACCAACGAACCGCCTTATACCGATCTGCGACGAACTTGCATAATTTTGTCAAACATCGATCGTTTCGAGTGGAAAGCAATCCGGCCGTCAATGGTGATTCGTGGCCTGACAGATATAAGCAACTATAACTCCGCTTCTATTCGTCGAATGCAATTCTGCGACATAGCAATTTGTAGCTTAAAACACGTCACATCGACCCACCTTGTGCCGATCTGCGACGAACTTGCATAGTTTCGTCAAACGTCGATCGTTTCGAGTGGTAAGCAATCCGGCCGTCAATGGTGATTCATGGCCTCACAGATATAAACAACAATAACTCCGCTTCTATTCGTCGTATGCAAATCTGCGACATAGCAATTTGTAGCATAAAACACGGCCCAACGACCCACCTTGTACCGATCTGCGACGAACTTGCATAGTTTCTTCAAACGTCGATCGTTTCGAGTGGTAAGCAATCCGGCCGTCAATGGTGATTCATGGCCTCACAGATATAAACAACTATAACTCAGCTTATATTCGTCGTATGCGAATCTGCGACATAGCAATTTGTAGCTTAAAACACGCCCCAACGAACCACCTTATACCGATCTGCGACGAACTTGCATAGTTTCGTCAAACGTCGATCGTTTCGAGTGGTAAGCAATCCGGCCGTCAATGGTGATTCATGGCCTCACAGATATAAACAACTATAACTCAGCTTATATTCGTCGTATGCGAATCTGCGACATAGCAATTTGTAGCTTAAAACACGCACCAACGAACCACCTTATACCGATCTGCGACGAACTTGGATAGTTTTGTCAAACATCGATTGTTTCGAGTGGTAAGCAATCCGGGTGTCAATGGTGATTCATGGCCTCACAGATATAAACAACTATAACTCAGCTTCTATTCGTCGTATGCGAATCTGCGACATAGCAATTTGTAGCTTAAAACACGCCCCAACGAACCACCTTATACCGATCTGCGACGAACTTGCATAGTTTTGTCAAACATCGATTGTTTCGAGTGGTAAGCAATCCGGGTGTCAATGGTGATTCATGGCCTCACAGATATAAACAACTATAACTCAGCTTCTATTCGTCGTATGCGAATCTGCGACATAGCAATTTGTAGCTTAAAACACGCCCCAATGAACCACCTTATACCGATCTGCGACGAACTTGCATAGTTTTGTCAAACATCGATTGTTTCGAGTGGTAAGCAATCCGGGTGTCAATGGTGATTCATGGCCTCACAGATATAAACAACTATAACTCAGCTTCTATTCGTCGTAAGCGAATCTGCGACACAGCAATTTGTAGCTTAAAACACGCCCCAACGAACCACCTTATACCGATCTGCGACGAACTTACATAGTTTTGTCAAACATCGATCGTTTCGAGTGGAAAGCAATCCGGCCGTCAATGGTGATTCGTGGCCTGACAGATATAAGCAACTATAACTCCGCTTCTATTCGTCGAATGCAATTCTGCGACATAGCAATATGTAGCTTAAAACACGTCACATCGACCCACCTTGTGCCGATCTGCGACGAACTTGTATAGATTCGTCAAACGTCGATCGTTTCGAGTGGTAAGCAATCCGGCCGTCAATGGTGATTCATGGCCTCACAGATATAAACAACTATAACTCAGCTTATATTCGTCGTATGCGAATCTGCGACATAGCAATTTGTAGCTTAAAACACGCCCCAACGAACCACCTTATACCGATCTGCGACGAACTTGCATAGTTTCGTCAAACGTCGATCGTTTCGAGTGGTAAGCAATCCGGCCGTCAATGGTGATTCATGGCCTCACAGATATAAACAACTATAACTCAGCTTATATTCGTCGTATGCGAATCTGCGACATAGCAATTTGTAGCTTAAAACACGCCCCAACGAACCACCTTATACCAATCTGCGACGAACTTGCATAGTTTTGTCAAACATCGATTGTTTCGAGTGGTAAGCAATCCGGGTGTCAATGGTGATTCATGGCCTCACAGATATAAACAACTATAACTCAGCTTCTATTCGTCGTATGCGAATCTGCGACATAGCAATTTGTAGCTTAAAACACGCCCCAACGAACCACCTTATACCGATCTGCGACGAACTTGCATAGTTTTGTCAAACATCGATTGTTTCGAGTGGTAAGCAATCCGGGTGTCAATGGTGATTCATGGCCTCACAGATATAAACAACTATAACTCAGCTTCTATTCGTCGTAAGCGAATCTGCGACACAGCAATTTGTAGCTTAAAACACGCCCCAACGAACCACCTTATACCGATCTGCGACGAACTTACATAGTTTTGTCAAACATCGATCGTTTCGAGTGGGAAGCAATCCGGCCGTCAATGGTGATTCATGGCCTCACAGATATAAACAACAATAACTCCGCTTCTATTCGTCGAATGCAATTCTGCGACATAGCAATTTGTAGCTTAAAACACGTCACATCGACCCACCTTGTGCCGATCTGCGACGAACTTGCATAGTTACGTCAAACGTCGATCGTTTCGAGTGGTAAGCATTCCGGCCGTCAATGGTGATTCATGGCCTCACAGATATAAACAACTATAACTCAGCTTCTATTCGTCGTATGCGAATCTGCGACATATCAATTTGTAGCTTAAAACACGCCACAACGAACCACCTTATGCCGATCTGCGACGAACTTGCATAGTTTTGTCAAACATCGAATGTTTCGAGTGGTAAGCAATCCGGGTGTCAATGGTGATTCATGGCCTCACAGATATAAACAACTATAACTCAGCTTCTATTCGTCGTAAACGAATCTGCGACACAGCAATTTGTAGCTTACAACACGCCCCAACGAACCACCTTATACCGATCTGCGACGAACTTACATAGTTTTGTCAAACATCGATCGTTTCGAGTGGGAAGCAATCCGGCCGTCAATGGTGATTCATGGCCTCACAGATATAAACAACAATAACTCCGCTTCTATTCGTCGTATGCGAATCTGCGACATAGCAATTTGTAGCTTAAAACACGCACCAACGAACCACCTTATACCGATCTGCGACGAACTTGCATAGTTTTGTCAAACATCGATAGTTTCGAGTGGTAAGCAATCCGGGTGTCAATGGTGATTCATGGCCTCACAGATATAAACAACTATAACTCAGCTTCTATTCGTCGTATGCGAATCTGCGACATAGCAATTTGTAGCTTAAAACACGCCCCAACGAACCACCTTATACCGATCTGCGACGAACTTGCATAGTTTTGTCAAACATCGATTGTTTCGAGTGGTAAGCAATCCGGGTGTCAATGGTGATTCATGGCCTCACAGATATAAACAACTATAACTCAGCTTCTATTCGTCGTAAGCGAATCTGCGACACAGCAATTTGTAGCTTAAAACACGCCCCAACGAACCACCTTATACCGATCTGCGACGAACTTACATAGTTTTGTCAAACATCGATCGTTTCGAGTGGGAAGCAATCCGGCCGTCAATGGTGATTCATGGCCTCACAGATATAAACAACAATAACTCCGCTTCTATTCGTCGTATGCAAATCTGCGACATAGCAATTTGTAGCATAAAACACGGCCCAACGACCCACCTTGTACCGATCTGCGACGAACTTGCATAGTTTCGTCAAACGTCGATCGTTTCGAGTGGTAAGCAATCCGGCCGTCAGTGGTGATTCATGGCCTCACAGATATAAACAACTATAACTCAGCTTATATTCGTCGTATGCGAATCTGCGACATAGCAATTTGTAGCTTAAAACACGCCCCAACGAACCACCTTATACCGATCTGCGACGAACTTGCATAGTTTTGTCAAACATCGATTGTTTCGAGTGGTAAGCAATCCGGGTGTCAATGGTGATTCATGGCCTCACAGATATAAACAACTATAACTCAGCTTCTATTCGTCGTATGCGAATCTGCGACATAGCAATTTGTAGCTTAAAACACGCCACAACGAACCACCTTATGCCGATCTGCGACGAACTTGCATAGTTTTGTCAAACATCGAATGTTTCGAGTGGTAAGCAATCCGGGTGTCAATGGTGATTCATGGCCTCACAGATATAAACAACTATAACTCAGCTTCTATTCGTCGTAAACGAATCTGCGACACAGCAATTTGTAGCTTACAACACGCCCCAACGAACCACCTTATACCGATCTGCGACGAACTTACATAGTTTTGTCAAACATCGATCGTTTCGAGTGGGAAGCAATCCGGCCGTCAATGGTGATTCATGGCCTCACAGATATAAACAACAATAACTCCGCTTCTATTCGTCGTATGCGAATCTGCGACATAGCAATTTGTAGCTTAAAACACGCACCAACGAACCACCTTATACCGATCTGCGACGAACTTGCATAGTTTTGTCAAACATCGATTGTTTCGAGTGGTAAGCAATCCGGGTGTCAATGGTGATTCATGGCCTCACAGATATAAACAACTATAACTCAGCTTCTATTCGTCGTATGCGAATCTGCGACATAGCAATTTGTAGCTTAAAACACGCCCCAACGAACCACCTTATACCGATCTGCGACGAACTTGCATAGTTTTGTCAAACATCGATTGTTTCGAGTGGTAAGCAATCCGGGTGTCAATGGTGATTCATGGCCTCACAGATATAAACAACTATAACTCAGCTTCTATTCGTCGTAAGCGAATCTGCGACACAGCAATTTGTAGCTTAAAACACGCCCCAACGAACCACCTTATACCGATCTGCGACGAACTTACATAGTTTTGTCAAACATCGATCGTTTCGAGTGGGAAGCAATCCGGCCGGCAATGGTGATTCATGGCCTCACAGATATAAACAACAATAACTCCGCTTCTATTCGTCGTATGCAAATCTGCGACATAGCAATTTGTAGCATAAAACACGGCCCAACGACCCACCTTGTACCGATCTGCGACGAACTTGCATAGTTTCGTCAAACGTCGATCGTTTCGAGTGGTAAGCAATCCGGCCGTCAATGGTGATTCATGGCCTCACAGATATAAACAACTATAACTCAGCTTATATTCGTCGTATGCGAATCTGCGACATAGCAATTTGTAGCTTAAAACACGCCCCAACGAACCACCTTATACCGATCTGCGACGAACTTGCATAGTTTTGTCAAACATCGATTGTTTCGAGTGGTAAGCAATCCGGGTGTCAATGGTGATTCATGGCCTCACAGATATAAACAACTATAACTCAGCTTCTATTCGTCGTATGCGAATCTGCGACATAGCAATTTGTAGCTTAAAACACGCCCCAACGAACCACCTTATACCGATCTGCGACGAACTTGCATAGTTTTGTCAAACATCGATTGTTTCGAGTGGTAAGCAATCCGGGTGTCAATGGTGATTCATGGCCTCACAGATATAAACAACTATAACTCAGCTTCTATTCGTCGTAAGCGAATCTGCGACACAGCAATTTGTAGCTTAAAACACGCCCCAACGAACCACCTTATACCGATCTGCGACGAACTTGCATAGTTTTGTCAAACATCGATTGTTTCGAGTGGTAAGCAATCCGGGTGTCAATGGTGATTCATGGCCTCACAGATATAAACAACTATAACTCAGCTTCTATTCGTCGTATGCGAATCTGCGACATAGCAATTTGTAGCTTAAAACACGCCCCAACGAACCACCTTATACCGATCTGCGACGAACTTGCATAGTTTTGTCAAACATCGATTGTTTCGAGTGGTAAGCAATCCGGGTGTCAATGGTGATTCATGGCCTCACAGATATAAACAACTATAACTCAGCTTCTATTCGTCGTAAGCGAATCTGCGACACAGCAATTTGTAGCTTAAAACACGCCCCAACGAACCACCTTATACCGATCTGCGACGAACTTACATAGTTTTGTCAAACATCGATCGTTTCGAGTGGAAAGCAATCCGGCCGTCAATGGTGATTCGTGGCCTGACAGATATAAGCAACTATAACTCCGCTTCTATTCGTCGAATGCAATTCTGCGACATAGCAATTTGTAGCTTAAAACACGTCACATCGACCCACCTTGTGCCGATCTGCGACGAACTTGTATAGTTTCGTCAAACGTCGATCGTTTCGAGTGGTAAGCAATCCGGCCGTCAATGGTGATTCATGGCCTCACAGATATAAACAACTATAACTCAGCTTATATTCGTCGTATGCGAATCTGCGACATAGCAATTTGTAGCTTAAAACACGCCCCAACGAACCACCTTATACCAATCTGCGACGAACTTGCATAGTTTTGTCAAACATCGATTGTTTCGAGTGGTAAGCAATCCGGGTGTCAATGGTGATTCATGGCCTCACAGATATAAACAACTATAACTCAGCTTCTATTCGTCGTATGCGAATCTGCGACATAGCAATTTGTAGCTTAAAACACGCCCCAACGAACCACCTTATACCGATCTGCGACGAACTTGCATAGTTTTGTCAAACATCGATTGTTTCGAGTGGTAAGCAATCCGGGTGTCAATGGTGATTCATGGCCTCACAGATATAAACAACTATAACTCAGCTTCTATTCGTCGTAAGCGAATCTGCGACACAGCAATTTGTAGCTTAAAACACGCCCCAACGAACCACCTTATACCGATCTGCGACGAACTTACATAGTTTTGTCAAACATCGATCGTTTCGAGTGGGAAGCAATCCGGCCGTCAATGGTGATTCATGGCCTCACAGATATAAACAACAATAACTCCGCTTCTATTCGTCGAATGCAATTCTGCGACATAGCAATTTGTAGCTTAAAACACGTCACATCGACCCACCTTGTGCCGATCTGCGACGAACTTGCATAGTTTCGTCAAACGTCGATCGTTTCGAGTGGTAAGCATTCCGGCCGTCAATGGTGATTCATGGCCTCACAGATATAAACAACTATAACTCAGCTTCTATTCGTCGTATGCGAATCTGCGACATAGCAATTTGTAGCTTAAGACACGCCACAACGAACCACCTTATGCCGATCTGCGACGAACTTGCATAGTTTTGTCAAACATCGAATGTTTCGAGTGGTAAGCAATCCGGGTGTCAATGGTGATTCATGGCCTCACAGATATAAACAACTATAACTCAGCTTCTATTCGTCGTAAACGAATCTGCGACACAGCAATTTGTAGCTTACAACACGCCCCAACGAACCACCTTATACCGATCTGCGACGAACTTACATAGTTTTGTCAAACATCGATCGTTTCGAGTGGGAAGCAATCCGGCCGTCAATGGTGATTCATGGCCTCACAGATATAAACAACAATAACTCCGCTTCTATTCGTCGTATGCGAATCTGCGACATAGCAATTTGTAGCTTAAAACACGCACCAACGAACCACCTTATACCGATCTGCGACGAACTTGCATAGTTTTGTCAAACATCGATTGTTTCGAGTGGTAAGCAATCCGGGTGTCAATGGTGATTCATGGCCTCACAGATATAAACAACTATAACTCAGCTTCTATTCGTCGTATGCGAATCTGCGACATAGCAATTTGTAGCTTAAAACACGCCCCAACGAACCACCTTATACCGATCTGCGACGAACTTGCATAGTTTTGTCAAACATCGATTGTTTCGAGTGGTAAGCAATCCGGGTGTCAATGGTGATTCATGGCCTCACAGATATAAACAACTATAACTCAGCTTCTATTCGTCGTAAGCGAATCTGCGACACAGCAATTTGTAGCTTAAAACACGCCCCAACGAACCACCTTATACCGATCTGCGACGAACTTACATAGTTTTGTCAAACATCGATTGTTTCGAGTGGTAAGCAATCCGGGTGTCAATGGTGATTCATGGCCTCACAGATATAAACAACTATAACTCAGCTTCTATTCGTCGTAAGCGAATCTGCGACACAGCAATTTGTAGCTTAAAACACGCCCCAACGAACCACCTTATACCGATCTGCGACGAACTTACATAGTTTTGTCAAACATCGATCGTTTCGAGTGGGAAGCAATCCGGCCGTCAATGGTGATTCATGGCCTCACAGATATAAACAACTATAACTCAGCTTATATTCGTCGTATGCGAATCTGCGACATAGCAATTTGTAGCTTAAAACACGCCCCAACGAACCACCTTATACCGATCTGCGACGAACTTGCATAGTTTTGTCAAACATCGATTGTTTCGAGTGGTAAGCAATCCGGGTGTCAATGGTGATTCATGGCCTCACAGATATAAACAACTATAACTCAGCTTCTATTCGTCGTAAGCGAATCTGCGACACAGCAATTTGTAGCTTAAAACACGCCCCAACGAACCACCTTATACCGATCTGCGACGAACTTACATAGTTTTGTCAAACATCGATCGTTTCGAGTGGGAAGCAATCCGGCCGTCAATGGTGATTCATGGCCTCACAGATATAAACAACAATAACTCCGCTTCTATTCGTCGAATGCAATTCTGCGACATAGCAATTTGTAGCTTAAAACACGTCACATCGACCCACCTTGTGCCGATCTGCGACGAACTTGCATAGTTTCGTCAAACGTCGATCGTTTCGAGTGGTAAGCATTCCGGCCGTCAATGGTGATTCATGGCCTCACAGATATAAACAACTATAACTCAGCTTCTATTCGTCGTATGCGAATCTGCGACATAGCAATTTGTAGCTTAAGACACGCCACAACGAACCACCTTATGCCGATCTGCGACGAACTTGCATAGTTTTGTCAAACATCGAATGTTTCGAGTGGTAAGCAATCCGGGTGTCAATGGTGATTCATGGCCTCACAGATATAAACAACTATAACTCAGCTTCTATTCGTCGTAAACGAATCTGCGACACAGCAATTTGTAGCTTACAACACGCCCCAACGAACCACCTTATACCGATCTGCGACGAACTTACATAGTTTTGTCAAACATCGATCGTTTCGAGTGGGAAGCAATCCGGCCGTCAATGGTGATTCATGGCCTCACAGATATAAACAACAATAACTCCGCTTCTATTCGTCGTATGCGAATCTGCGACATAGCAATTTGTAGCTTAAAACACGCACCAACGAACCACCTTATACCGATCTGCGACGAACTTGCATAGTTTTGTCAAACATCGATTGTTTCGAGTGGTAAGCAATCCGGGTGTCAATGGTGATTCATGGCCTCACAGATATAAACAACTATAACTCAGCTTCTATTCGTCGTATGCGAATCTGCGACATAGCAATTTGTAGCTTAAAACACGCCCCAACGAACCACCTTATACCGATCTGCGACGAACTTGCATAGTTTTGTCAAACATCGATTGTTTCGAGTGGTAAGCAATCCGGGTGTCAATGGTGATTCATGGCCTCACAGATATAAACAACTATAACTCAGCTTCTATTCGTCGTAAGCGAATCTGCGACACACCAATTTGTAGCTTAAAACACGCCCCAACGAACCACCTTATACCGATCTGCGACGAACTTACATAGTTTTGTCAAACATCGATCGTTTCGAGTGGGAAGCAATCCGGCCGTCAATGGTGATTCATGGCCTCACAGATATAAACAACAATAACTCCGCTTCTATTCGTCGTATGCAAATCTGCGACATAGCAATTTGTAGCATAAAACACGGCCCAACGACCCACCTTGTACCGATCTGCGACGAACTTGCATAGTTTCGTCAAACGTCGATCGTTTCGAGTGGTAAGCAATCCGGCCGTCAGTGGTGATTCATGGCCTCACAGATATAAACAACTATAACTCAGCTTATATTCGTCGTATGCGAATCTGCGACATAGCAATTTGTAGCTTAAAACACGCCCCAACGAACCACCTTATACCGATCTGCGACGAACTTGCATAGTTTTGTCAAACATCGATTGTTTCGAGTGGTAAGCAATCCGGGTGTCAATGGTGATTCATGGCCTCACAGATATAAACAACTATAACTCAGCTTCTATTCGTCGTATGCGAATCTGCGACATAGCAATTTGTAGCTTAAAACACGCCCCAACGAACCACCTTATACCGATCTGCGACGAACTTGCATAGTTTTGTCAAACATCGATTGTTTCGAGTGGTAAGCAATCCGGGTGTCAATGGTGATTCATGGCCTCACAGATATAAACAACTATAACTCAGCTTCTATTCGTCGTAAGCGAATCTGCGACACAGCAATTTGTAGCTTAAAACACGCCCCAACGAACCACCTTATACCGATCTGCGACGAACTTACATAGTTTTGTCAAACATCGATCGTTTCGAGTGGGAAGCAATCCGGCCGTCAATGGTGATTCATGGCCTCACAGATATAAACAACTATAACTCAGCTTATATTCGTCGTATGCGAATCTGCGACATAGCAATTTGTAGCTTAACGGGTCTGGCCACCTTGTAAATATTTTTTTTTCATTTTTTTTTTATTGTTTTATAATAATCTTTGGAATGTTACGCATCATTTAATCCATAGTTGGTACTGAAAATCGTAAAATTGCTAAAGTTACAGGTATTTCTCGGTAGGAAGGTCGAGCCGCTGCGAGCGGTCGACCGCGCGGCTCGATCACTGTATGTAACTCGCACGGTTCAGCACGTGCAACTGTCCTATTGTGTCCTTTGTATGGGTTAGTAGAATTGTTTACTCGAATCCATACGAAGAAACAGTGATGAAAAAAGAATGCGTAGGTCATGTGCAGAAAAGGATAGGCACACGACTTCGTAAAATCAAAAAAGAAAAGAAAGGTCTTGCTGGCAATGGAGAGCTGACCGATAAACTAATTAACGAGCTAACAATATATTACGGTCTCGCTATTCGAAGGTTCTCTAACTCTAAAGACGAAATGAAGAAAGCTATTGGGGTAACATTCAAGCACAAGAGCTCGACCGACGAAATCCCGCAGCATGAAAATTGTCCTCCGGGAGAAGACTCGTGGTGCTCTTGGCAAATATCAAAAGCGATTGGCACTTTGGATGAATATCTACACAAGAATCCTCTGCCTCAAATTGTTCAAGATGCAATTCGACCTGTTTATGAGGACCTCACTTCAGATGAATTGTTAGAACGGTGCGAAGGAGGCTTCACGCAAAACGCCAACGAAAGCGTCAACTCCGTCATCTGGTCAATGGCTCCAAAAACGAGTTCCAACGGTGCGAAAACCGTCGAAATTGACAGTTACATTGCTATCAGCACTTTCAACGATGGGTACAACAGTATTTTGCTGATGATGAAGCTCATGGATCTAACCATCGGAGATCGCTGCTACGATTTCTGTAGGGCAGTCGCCGAGAAACGTTGCGCTACAGCAAATGTCCGAGAGAAAAAAAGTACGAAAGAAGCACGCCAAGCACGTAGATCTTCGCAAAAAGAGGCCCAGGATGCTCAAACAGCTGCCGAAGAGGACATGTATGGACCAGGAATCGCTGATTGAAGGTAAGACTCACAAAAACCGCGCCGTCAGCCGAATAATCGCACGTTTACTTTCTTTTGCGATTATCTCGAAACTATGTTTTTCGAAACGGCTCTTCGTATATCTCGTAAACTATCGGTCCGATTGCTCTGAAATTTGAACACAGTACTTTTAGATACATTATCTAAAGCGTAACGTAGGATTTTTGCGATTACTTGATTAGTTTTTTTTTAATGACGTTTTTTCTCGTGAAATTTCGGTGAAAATCGTGAAAAAAAATTCTTCGGCTCACCATAATTTCCCTAATGTAAAAATAGAAATTTCCCTACGTGTCGCCCTTGCAATATGATCCAGGAATAAGCTAATTTTTTTTTTTTCAGATGCAAAATGTAGCAGGTAGTCATGGAGCCGCCCACGTGCGTTTCGTGCCGAGGGCCTTCACCAAAGTGAACGAAACGCCGGTATTTTTTATTTTTTTATCACGAAATTTTTTTCACTTGTTCACTAAACCGTTTTCTAGTATGCGACAAAAAATAAAAGAATTTTGTGCTTTATTTTCGCGTTTATGAATTTTTAAAAATAGTACTCATCTGGCGAGCGTACAAGGTGGCCAGACCCCTTAAAACACGCCCCAACGAACCACCTTATACCGATCTGCGACGAACTTGCATAGTTTTGTAAAACATCGATTGTTTCGAGTGGTAAGGAATCCGGCCGTCAATGGTGATTCATGGCCTCACAGATATAAACAACAATAACTCCGCTTCTATTCGTCGTATGCGAATCTGCGACATAGCAATTTGTAGCTTAAAACACGCACCAACGAACCACCTTATACCGATCTGCGACGAACTTGCATAATTTTGTCAAACATCGATCGTGTCGAGTGGAAGGCAATCCGGCCGTCAATGGTGATTCATGGCCTCACAGATATAAACATCGACAACTCCGCTTCTATTCGTCGTATGCGAATCTGCGACATTGCGATTTGTAGCTTAAAACATGTCCCAACGACCCACCTTATACCGATCTGCGATGAACTTGCATAGTTTCGTCAAACGTCGATCGATTCGAGTGGTAAGCAATCCGGCCGTCAATGGTGATTCATGGTCTCACAGGTCTAAGCACCTAAAACTTGGCTTCTATTCGTCGTATGCCAATCTCCGAGATAGCAATTTGTAGCTTAAAACACGTCACATCGACCCACCTTGTGCCGATCTGCGACGAACTTGCATAGTTTCGTCAAACATCGATCGTTTCGAGTGGTAGGCAATCCTGCCGTCAATGGTGATTCATGGCCAGACAGATATAAACAACTATAACTCCGCTTCTATTCGTCGAATGCAAATCTGCGACATAGCAATTTGTAGCTTAAAACACGTCACATCGACCCACCTTGTGCCGAATTGCGACGAACTTGCATGGTTTCGTCAAACGTCGATCGTTTCGAGTGGTAGGGAATCCGGCCGTCAATGGTGATTCATGGCCTCACAGATATAAACAACAATAACTCCGCGTTCTATTCGTCGTATGCGAATCTACGACATAGCAATTTGTAGCTTAAAACACGTCACATCGACCCACCTTGTGCCGATCTGCGACGAACTTGCATGGTTTCGACAATCGTCGATCGTTTCGAGTGGTAGGGAATCCGGCCGTCAATGGTGATTCATGGCCTGACATATATAAACAACTATAACTACGCTTCTATTCGTCGAATGCAAATCTGCGACATAGCAATTTGTAGCTTAAAAGACGTCACATCGACCCACCTTGTGCCGATCTGCGACAACTTGCATAGTTTCGTCAAACATCGATTGTTTCGAGTGGTAAGCAATCCGGGTGTCAATGGTGATTCATGGCCTCACAGATATAAACAACTATTACTCAGCTTCTATTCGTCGTATGCGAATCTGCGACATAGCAATTTGTAGCTTAAAACACGCCCCAACGAACCACCTTATACCGATCTGCGACGAACTTGCATAGTTTTGTCAAACATCGATTGTTTCGAGTGGTAAGCAATCCGGGTGTCAATGGTGATTCATGGCCTCACAGATATAAACAACTATAACTCAGCTTCTATTCGTCGTAAGCGAATCTGCGACACAGCAATTTGTAGCTTAAAACACGCCCCAACGAACCACCTTATACCGATCTGCGACGAACTTACATAGTTTTGTCAAACATCGATCGTTTCGAGTGGGAAGCAATCCGGCCGTCAATGGTGATTCATGGCCTCACAGATATAAACAAGAATAACTTCGCTTCTATTCGTCGTATGCGAATATGCGACATAGCAATTTGTAGCTTAAAACACGTCACATCGACCCACCTTGTGCCGATCTGCGACGAACTTGCATGGTTGCGACAATCGTCGATCGTTTCGAGTGGTAGGGAATCCGGCCGTCAATGGTGATTCATGGCCTCACAGATATAAACAACAATAACTCCGCTTCTATTCGTCGTATGCGAATCTGCGACATAGCAATTTGTAGCTTAAAACACGCACCAACGAACCACCTTATACCGATCTGCGACGAACTTACATAGTTTTGTCAAACATCGATCGTTTCGAGTGGGAAGCAATCCGGCCGTCAATGGTGATTCATGGCCTCACAGATATAAACAACAATAACTCCGCTTCTATTCGTCGTATGCGAATCTGCGACATAGCAATTTGTAGCTTAAAACACGCACCAACGAACCACCTTATACCGATCTGCGACGAACTTGCATAATTTTGTCAAACATCGATCGTTTCGAGTGGAAAGCAATCCGGCCGTCAATGGTGATTCGTGGCCTGACAGATATAAGCAACTATAACTCCGCTTCTATTCGTCGAATGCAATTCTGCGACATAGCAATTTGTAGCTTAAAACACGTCACATCGACCCACCTTGTGCCGATCTGCGACGAACTTGCATAGTTTCGTCAAACGTCGATCGTTTCGAGTGGTAAGCAATCCGGCCGTCAATGGTGATTCATGGCCTCACAGATATAAACAACAATAACTCCGCTTCTATTCGTCGTATGCAAATCTGCAACATAGCAATTTGTAGCATAAAACACGGCCCAACGACCCACCTTGTACCGATCTGCGACGAACTTGCATAGTTTCGTCAAACGTCGATCGTTTCGAGTGGTAAGCAATCCGGCCGTCAATGGTGATTCATGGCCTCACAGATATAAACAACTATAACTCAGCTTATATTCGTCGTATGCGAATCTGCGACATAGCAATTTGTAGCTTAAAACACGCCCCAACGAACCACCTTATACCGATCTGCGACGAACTTGCATAGTTTCGTCAAACGTCGATCGTTTCGAGTGGTAAGCAATCCGGCCGTCAATGGTGATTCATGGCCTCACAGATATAAACAACTATAACTCAGCTTATATTCGTCGTATGCGAATCTGCGACATAGCAATTTGTAGCTTAAAACACGCCCCAACGAACCACCTTATACCAATCTGCGACGAACTTGGATAGTTTTGTCAAACATCGATTGTTTCGAGTGGTAAGCAATCCGGGTGTCAATGGTGATTCATGGCCTCACAGATATAAACAACTATAACTCAGCTTCTATTCGTCGTATGCGAATCTGCAACATAGCAATTTGTAGCTTAAAACACGCCCCAACGAACCACCTTATACCGATCTGCGACGAACTTACATAGTTTTGTCAAACATCGATCGTTTCGAGTGGGAAGCAATCCGGCCGTCAATGGTGATTCATGGCCTCACAGATATAAGCAACAATAACTCCGCTTCTATTCGTCGTATGCGAATCTGCGACATAGCAATTTGTAGCTTAAAACACGCACCAACGAACCACCTTATACCGATCTGCGACGAACTTGCATAATTTTGTCAAACATCGATCGTTTCGAGTGGAAAGCAATCCGGCCGTCAATGGTGATTCGTGGCCTGACAGATATAAGCAACTATAACTCCGCTTCTATTCGTCGAATGCAATTCTGCGACATAGCAATTTGTAGCCTAAAACACGTCTCATCGACCCACCTTGTGCCGATCTGCGACGAACTTGCATAGTTTCGTCAAACGTCGATCGTTTCGAGTGGTAAGCAATCCGGCCGTCAATGGTGATTCATGGCCTCACAGATATAAACAACAACAACTCCGCTTCTATTCGTCGTATGCAAATCTGCGACATAGCAATTTGTAGCATAAAACACGGCCCAACGACCCACCTTGTACCGATCTGCGACGAACTTGCATAGTTTCGTCAAACGTCGATCGTTTCGAGTGGTAAGCAATCCGGCCGTCAATGGTGATTCATGGCCTCACAGATATAAACAACTATAACTCAGCTTATATTCGTCGTATGCGAATCTGCGACATAGCAATTCGTAGCTTAAAACACGCCCCAACGAACCACCTTATACCGATCTGCGACGAACTTGCATAGTTTTGTCAAACATCGATTGTTTCGAGTGGTAAGCAATCCGGGTGTCAATGGTGATTCATGGCCTCACAGATATAAACATCTATAACTCAGCTTCTATTCGTCGTATGCGAATCTGCGACATAGCAATTTGTAGCTTAAAACACGCCCCAACGAACCACCTTATACCGATCTGCGACGAACTTGCATAGTTTTGTCAAACATCGATTGTTTCGAGTGGTAAGCAATCCGGGTGTCAATGGTGATTCATGGCCTCACAGATATAAACAACTATAACTCAGCTTCTATTCGTCGTAAGCGAATCTGCGACACAGCAATTTGTAGCTTAAAACACGCCCCAACGAACCACCTTATACCGATCTGCGACGAACTTACATAGTTTTGTCAAACATCGATCGTTTCGAGTGGAAAGCAATCCGGCCGTCAATGGTGATTCGTGGCCTGACAGATATAAGCAACTATAACTCCGCTTCTATTCGTCGAATGCAATTCTGCGACATAGCAATTTGTAGCTTAAAACACGTCACATCGACCCACCTTGTGCCGATCTGCGACGAACTTGTATAGTTTCGTCAAACGTCGATCGTTTCGAGTGGTAAGCAATCCGGCCGTCAATGGTGATTCATGGCCTCACAGATATAAACAACTATAACTCAGCTTATATTCGTCGTATGCGAATCTGCGACATAGCAATTTGTAGCTTAAAACACGCCCCAACGAACCACCTTATACCGATCTGCGACGAACTTGCATAGTTTCGTCAAACGTCGATCGTTTCGAGTGGTAAGCAATCCGGCCGTCAATGGTGATTCATGGCCTCACAGATATAAACAACTATAACTCAGCTTATATTCGTCGTATGCGAATCTGCGACATAGCAATTTGTAGCTTAAAACACGCCCCAACGAACCACCTTATACCAATCTGCGACGAACTTGCATAGTTTTGTCAAACATCGATCGTTTCGAGTGGTAAGCAATCCGGGTGTCAATGGTGATTCATGGCCTCACAGATATAAACAACTATAACTCAGCTTCTATTCGTCGCATGCGAATCTGCGACATAGCAATTTGTAGCTTAAAACACGCCCCAACGAACCATCTTATACCGATCTGCGACGAACTTGCATAGTTTTGTCAAACATCGATTGTTTCGAGTGGTAAGCAATCCGGGTGTCAATGGTGATTCATGGCCTCACAGATATAAACAACTATAACTCAGCTTCTATTCGTCGTAAGCGAATCTGCGACACAGCAATTTGTAGCTTAAAACACGCCCCAACGAACCACCTTATACCGATCTGCGACGAACTTACATAGTTTTGTCAAACATCGATCGTTTCGAGTGGGAAGCAATCCGGCCGTCAATGGTGATTCATGGCCTCACAGATATAAACAACAATAACTCCGCTTCTATTCGTCGAATGCAATTCTGCGACATAGCAATTTGTAGCATAAAACACGGCCCAACGACCCACCTTGTACCGATCTGCGACGAACTTGCATAGTTTCGTCAAACGTCGATCGTTTCGAGTGGTAAGCAATCCGGCCGTCAATGGTGATTCATGGCCTCACAGATATAAACAACTATAACTCAGCTTATATTCGTCGTATGCGAATCTGCGACATAGCAATTCGTAGCTTAAAACACGCCCCAACGAACCACCTTATACCGATCTGCGACGAACTTGCATAGTTTTGTCAAACATCGATTGTTTCGAGTGGTAAGCAATCCGGGTGTCAATGGTGATTCATGGCCTCACAGATATAAACATCTATAACTCAGCTTCTATTCGTCGTATGCGAATCTGCGACATAGCAATTTGTAGCTTAAAACACGCCCCAACGAACCACCTTATACCGATCTGCGACGAACTTGCATAGTTTTGTCAAACATCGATTGTTTCGAGTGGTAAGCAATCCGGGTGTCAATGGTGATTCATGGCCTCACAGATATAAACAACTATAACTCAGCTTCTATTCGTCGTAAGCGAATCTGCGACACAGCAATTTGTAGCTTAAAACACGCCCCAACGAACCACCTTATACCGATCTGCGACGAACTTACATAGTTTTGTCAAACATCGATCGTTTCGAGTGGAAAGCAATCCGGCCGTCAATGGTGATTCGTGGCCTGACAGATATAAGCAACTATAACTCCGCTTCTATTCGTCGAATGCAATTCTGCGACATAGCAATTTGTAGCTTAAAACACGTCACATCGACCCACCTTGTGCCGATCTGCGACGAACTTGTATAGTTTCGTCAAACGTCGATCGTTTCGAGTGGTAAGCAATCCGGCCGTCAATGGTGATTCATGGCCTCACAGATATAAACAACTATAACTCAGCTTATATTCGTCGTATGCGAATCTGCGACATAGCAATTTGTAGCTTAAAACACGCCCCAACGAACCACCTTATACCGATCTGCGACGAACTTGCATAGTTTCGTCAAACGTCGATCGTTTCGAGTGGTAAGCAATCCGGCCGTCAATGGTGATTCATGGCCTCACAGATATAAACAACTATAACTCAGCTTATATTCGTCGTATGCGAATCTGCGACATAGCAATTTGTAGCTTAAAACACGCCCCAACGAACCACCTTATACCAATCTGCGACGAACTTGCATAGTTTTGTCAAACATCGATTGTTTCGAGTGGTAAGCAATCCGGGTGTCAATGGTGATTCATGGCCTCACAGATATAAACAACTATAACTCAGCTTCTATTCGTCGCATGCGAATCTGCGACATAGCAATTTGTAGCTTAAAACACGCCCCAACGAACCATCTTATACCGATCTGCGACGAACTTGCATAGTTTTGTCAAACATCGATTGTTTCGAGTGGTAAGCAATCCGGGTGTCAATGGTGATTCATGGCCTCACAGATATAAACAACTATAACTCAGCTTCTATTCGTCGTAAGCGAATCTGCGACACAGCAATTTGTAGCTTAAAACACGCCCCAACGAACCACCTTATACCGATCTGCGACGAACTTGCATAGTTTTGTCAAACATCGATCGTTTCGAGTGGGAAGCAATCCGGCCGTCAATGGTGATTCATGGCCTCACAGATATAAACAACAATAACTCCGCTTCTATTCGTCGAATGCAATTCTGCGACATAGCAATTTGTAGCTTAAAACACGTCACATCGACCCACCTTGTGCCGATCTGCGACGAACTTGCATAGTTTCGTCAAACGTCGATCGTTTCGAGTGGTAAGCATTCCGGCCGTCAATGGTGATTCATGGCCTCACAGATATAAACAACTATAACTCAGCTTCTATTCGTCGTATGCGAATCTGCGACATAGCAATTTGTAGCTTAAAACACGCCCCAACGAACCACCTTATACCGATCTGCGACGAACTTGCATAGTTTTGTCAAACATCGATTGTTTCGAGTGGTAAGCAATCCGGGTGTCAATGGTGATTCATGGCCTCACAGATATAAACAACTATAACTCAGCTTCTATTCGTCGTAAACGAATCTGCGACACAGCAATTTGTAGCTTAAAACACGCCCCAACGAACCACCTTATACCGATCTGCGACGAACTTACATAGTTTTGTCAAACATCGATCGTTTCGAGTGGGAAGCAATCCGGCCGTCAATGGTGATTCATGGCCTCACAGATATAAACAACAATAACTCCGCTTCTCTTCGTCGAATGCAATTCTGCGACATAGCAATTTGTAGCTTAAAACACGTCACATCGACCCACCTTGTGCCGATCTGCGACGAACTTGCATAGTTTCGTCAAACGTCGATCGTTTCGAGTGGTAAGCATTCCGGCCGTCAATGGTGATTCATGGCCTCACAGATATAAACAACTATAACTCAGCTTCTATTCGTCGTATGCGAATCTGCGACATAGCAATTTGTAGCTTAAAACACGCCACAACGAACCACCTTATGCCGATCTGCGACGAACTTGCATAGTTTTGTCAAACATCGATCGTTTCGAGTGGGAAGCAATCCGGCCGTCAATGGTGATTCATGGCCTCACAGATATAAACAACAATAACTCCGCTTCTATTCGTCGTATGCGAATCTGCGACATAGCAATTTGTAGCTTAAAACACGCACCAACGAACCACCTTATACCGATCTGCGACGAACTTGCATAGTTTTGTCAAACATCGATTGTTTCGAGTGGTAAGCAATCCGGGTGTCAATGGTGATTCATGGCCTCACAGATATAAACAACTATAACTCAGCTTCTATTCGTCGTATGCGAATCTGCGACATAGCCATTTGTAGCTTAAAACACGCCCCAACGAACCACCTTATACCGATCTGCGACGAACTTGCATAGTTTTGTCAAACATCGATTGTTTCGAGTGGTAAGCAATCCGGGTGTCAATGGTGATTCATGGCCTCACAGATATAAACAACTATAACTCAGCTTCTATTCGTCGTAAGCGAATCTGCGACACAGCAATTTGTAGCTTAAAACACGCCCCAACGAACCACCTTATACCGATCTGCGACGAACTTACATAGTTTTGTCAAACATCGATCGTTTCGAGTGGGAAGCAATCCGGCCGTCAATGGTGATTCATGGCCTCACAGATATAAACAACAATAACTCCGCTTCTATTCGTCGTATGCAAATCTGCGACATAGCAATTTGTAGCATAAAACACGGCCCAACGACCCACCTTGTACCGATCTGCGACGAACTTGCATAGTTTCGTCAAACGTCGATCGTTTCGAGTGGTAAGCAATCCGGCCGTCAGTGGTGATTCATGGCCTCACAGATATAAACAACTATAACTCAGCTTCTATTCGTCGTATGCGAATCTGCGACATAGCGATTTGTAGCTTAAAACATGTCCCAACGACCCACCTTATACCGATCTGCGATGAACTTGCATAGTTTCGTCAAACGTCGATCGATTCGAGTGGTAAGCAATCCGGCCGTCAATGGTGATTCATGGTCTCACAGGTCTAAGCACCTAAAACTTGGCTTCTATTCGTCGTATGCCAATCTCCGAGATAGCAATTTGTAGCTTAAAACACGTCACATCGACCCACCTTGTGCCGATCTGCGACGAACTTGCATAGTTTCGTCAAACATCGATCGTTTCGAGTGGTAGGCAATCCTGCCGTCAATGGTGATTCATGGCCAGACAGATATAAACAACTATAACTCCGTTTCTATTCGTCGAATGCAAATCTGCGACATAGCAATTTGTAGCTTAAAACACGTCACATCGACCCACCTTGTGCCGAATTGCGACGAACTTGCATGGTTTCGTCAAACGTCGATCGTTTCGAGTGGTAGGGAATCCGGCCGTCAATGGTGATTCATGGCCTCACAGATATAAACAACAATAACTCCGCGTTCTATTCGTCGTATGCGAATCTACGACATAGCAATTTGTAGCTTAAAACACGTCACATCGAACCACCTTGTGCCGATCTGCGACGAACTTGCATGGTTTCGACAATCGTCGATCGTTTCGAGTGGTAGGGAATCCGGCCGTCAATGGTGATTCATGGCCTGACATATATAAACAACTATAACTACGCTTCTATTCGTCGAATGCAAATCTGCGACATAGCAATTTGTAGCTTAAAAGACGTCACATCGACCCACCTTGTGCCGATCTGCGAGAACTTGCATAGTTTCGTCAAACATCGATTGTTTCGAGTGGTAAGCAATCCGGGTGTCAATGGTGATTCATGGCCTCACAGATATAAACAACTATAACTCAGCTTCTATTCGTCGTATGCGAATCTGCGACATAGCAATTTGTAGCTTAAAACACGCCCCAACGAACCACCTTATACCGATCTGCGACGAACTTGCATAGTTTTGTCAAACATCGATTGTTTCGAGTGGTAAGCAATCCGGGTGTCAATGGTGATTCATGGCCTCACAGATATAAACAACTATAACTCAGCTTCTATTCGTCGTAAGCGAATCTGCGACACAGCAATTTGTAGCTTAAAACACGCCCCAACGAACCACCTTATACCGATCTGCGACGAACTTACATAGTTTTGTCAAACATCGATCGTTTCGAGTGGGAAGCAATCCGGCCGTCAATGGTGATTCATGGCCTCACAGATATAAACAACAATAACTTCGCTTCTATTCGTCGTATGCGAATATGCGACATAGCAATTTGTAGCTTAAAACACGTCACATCGACTCACCTTGTGCCGATCTGCGACGAACTTGCATGGTTGCGACAATCGTCGATCGTTTCGAGTGGTAGGGAATCCGGCCGTCAATGGTGATTCATGGCCTCACAGATATAAACAACAATAACTCCGCTTCTATTCGTCGTATGCGAATCTGCGACATAGCAATTTGTAGCTTAAAACACGCACCAACGAACACACCTTATACCGATCTGCGACGAACTTGCATAATTTTGTCAAACATCGATCGTTTCGAGTGGAAAGCAATCCGGCCGTCAATGGTGACTCGTGGCCTGACAGATATAAGCAACTATAACTCCGCTTCTATTCGTCGAATGCAATTCTGCGACATAGCAATTTGTAGCTTAAAACACGTCACATCGACCAACCTTGTGCCGATCTGCGACGAACTTGCATAGTTTCGTCAAACGTCGATCGTTTCGAGTGGTAAGCAATCCGGCCGTCAATGGTGATTCATGGCCTCACAGATATAAACAACTATAACTCAGCTTATATTCGTCGTATGCGAATCTGCGACATAGCAATTTGTAGCTTAAAACACGCCCCAACGAATCACCTTATACCGATCTGCGACGAACTTGCATAGTTTTGTCAAACATCGATTGTTTCGAGTGGTAAGCTATCCGGGTGTCAATGGTGATTCATGGCCTCACAGATATAAACAACTATAACTTAGCTTCTATTCGTCGTATGCGAATCTGCGACATAGCAATTTGTAGCTTAAAACACGCCCCAACGAACCACCTTATACCGATCTGCGACGAACTTGCATAGTTTCGTCAAACGTCGATCGTTTCGAGTGGTAAGCAATCCTGCCGTCAATGGTGATTCATGGCCTCACAGATATAAACAACTATAACTCAGCTTCTATTCGTCGTAAGCGAATCTGCGACACAGCAATTTGTAGCTTAAAACACGCCCCAACGAACCACCTTATACCGATCTGCGACGAACTTACATAGTTTTGTCAAACATCGATCGTTTCGAGTGGAAAGCAATCCGGCCGTCAATGGTGATTCGTGGCCTGACAGATATAAGCAACTATAACTCCGCTTCTATTCGTCGAATGCAATTCTGCGACATAGCAATTTGTAGCTTAAAACACGTCACATCGACCCACCTTGTGCCGATCTGCGACGAACTTGCATAGTTTCGTCAAACGTCGATCGTTTCGAGTGGTAAGCAATCCGGCCGTCAATGGTGATTCATGGCCTCACAGATATAAACAACTATAACTCAGCTTATATTCGTCGTATGCGAATCTGCGACATAGCAATTTGTAGCTTAAAACACGCCCCAACGAACCACCTTATACCGATCTGCGACGAACTTGCATAGTTTCGTCAAACGTCGATCGTTTCGAGTGGTAAGCAATCCGGCCGTCAATGGTGATTCATGGCCTCACGGATATAAACAATTATAACTCAGCTTATATTCGTCGTATGCGAATCTGCGACATAGCAATTTGTAGCTTAAAACACGCCCCAACGAACCACCTTATACCGATCTGCGACGAACTTGCATAGTTTCGTCAAACGTCGATCGTTTCGAGTGGTAAGCAATCCGGCCGTCAATGGTGATTCATGGCCTCACAGATATAAACAACTATAACTCAGCTTCTATTCGTCGTATGCGAATCTGCGACATAGCAATTTGTAGCTTAAAACACGCCCCAACGAACCACCTTATACCGATCTGCGACGAACTTGCATAGTTTTGTCAAACATCGATTGTTTCGAGTGGTAAGCAATCCGGGTGTCAATGGTGATTCATGGCCTCACAGATATAAACAACTATAACTTAGCTTCTATTCGTCGTATGCGAATCTGCGACATAGCAATTTGTAGCTTAAAACACGCCCCAACGAACCACCTTATACCGATCTGCGACGAACTTGCATAGTTTTGTCAAACATCGATTGTTTCGAGTGGTAAGCAATCCGGGTGTCAATGGTGATTCATGGCCTCACAGATATAAACAACTATAACTCAGCTTCTATTCGTCGTAAGCGAATCTGCGACACAGCAATTTGTAGCTTAAAACACGCCCCAACGAACCACCTTATACCGATCTGCGACGAACTTACATAGTTTTGTCAAACATGGATCGTTTCGAGTGGGAAGCAATCCGGCCGTCAATGGTGATTCATGGCCTCACAGATATAAACAACAATAACTCCGCTTCTATTCGTCGTATGCGAATCTGCGACATAGCAATTTGTAGCTTAAAACACGCACCAACGAACCACCTTATACCGATCTGCGACGAACTTGCATAGTTTCGTCAAACGTCGATCGTTTCGAGTGGTAAGCAATCCTGCCGTCAATGGTGATTCATGGCCTCACAGATATAAACAACTATAACTCAGCTTCTATTCGTCGTAAGCGAATCTGCGACACAGCAATTTGTAGCTTAAAACACGCCCCAACGAACCACCTTATACCGATCTGCGACGAACTTACATAGTTTTGTCAAACATCGATCGTTTCGAGTGGAAAGCAATCCGGCCGTCAATGGTGATTCGTGGCCTGACAGATATAAGCAACTATAACTCCGCTTCTATTCGTCGAATGCAATTCTGCGACATAGCAATTTGTAGCTTAAAACACGTCACATCGACCCACCTTGTGCCGATCTGCGACGAACTTGCATAGTTTCGTCAAACGTCGATCGTTTCGAGTGGTAAGCAATCCGGCCGTCAATGGTGATTCATGGCCTCACAGATATAAACAACTATAACTCAGCTTATATTCGTCGTATGCGAATCTGCGACATAGCAATTTGTAGCTTAAAACACGCCCCAACGAACCACCTTATACCGATCTGCGACGAACTTGCATAGTTTCATCAAACGTCGATCGTTTCGAGTGGTAAGCAATCCTGCCGTCAATGGTGATTCATGGCCTCACAGATATAAACAACTATAACTCAGCTTCTATTCGTCGTATGCGAATCTGCGACATAGCAATTTGTAGCTTAAAACACGCCCCAACGAACCACCTTATACCGATCTGCGACGAACTTGCATAGTTTTGTCACACATCGATTGTTTCGAGTGGTAAGCAATCCGGGTGTCAATGGTGATTCATGGCCTCACAGATATAAACAACTATAACCTAGCTTCTATTCGTCGTATGCGAATCTGCGACATAGCAATTTGTAGCTTAAAACACGCCCCAACGAACCACCTTATACCGATCTGCGACGAACTTGCATAGTTTTGTCAAACATCGATTGTTTCGAGTGGTAAGCAATCCGGGTGTCAATGGTGATTCATGGCCTCACAGATATAAACAACTATAACTCAGCTTCTATTCGTCGTAAGCGAATCTGCGACACAGCAATTTGTAGCTTAAAGCACGCCCCAACGAACCACCTTATACCGATCTGCGACGAACTTACATAGTTTTGTCAAACATGGATCGTTTCGAGTGGGAAGCAATCCGGCCGTCAATGGTGATTCATGGCCTCACAGATATAAACAACAATAACTCCGCTTCTATTCGTCGTATGCGAATCTGCGACATAGCAATTTGTAGCTTAAAACACGCACCAACGAACCACCTTATACCGATCTGCGACGAACTTGCATAATTTTGTCAAACATCGATCGTTTCGAGTGGAAAGCAATCCGGCCGTCAATGGTGATTCGTGGCCTGACAGATATAAGCAACTATAACTCCGCTTCTATTCGTCGAATGCAATTCTGCGACATAGCAATTTGTAGCTTAAAACACGTCACATCGACCCACCTTGTGCCGATCTGCGACGGACTTGCATAGTTTCGTCAAACGTCGATCGTTTCGAGTGGTAAGCAATCCGGCCGTCAATGGTGATTCATGGCCTCACAGATATAAACAACAATAACTCCGCTTCTATTCGTCGTATGCAAATCTGCGACATAGCAATTTGTAGCATAAAACACGGCCCAACGACCCACCTTGTACCGATCTGCGACGAACTTGCATAGTTTCGTCAAACGTCGATAGTTTCGAGTGGTAAGCAATCCGGCCGTCAATGGTGATTCATGGCCTCACAGATATAAACAACTATAACTCAGCTTATATTCGTCCTATGCGAATCTGCGACATAGCAATTTGTAGCTTAAAACACGCCCCAACGAACCACCTTATACGGATCTGCGACGAACTTGCATAGTTTTGTCAAACATCGATTGTTTCGAGTGGTAAGCAATCCGGGTGTCAATGGTTATTCATGGCCTCACAGATATAAACAACTATAACTCAGCTTATATTCGTCGTATGCGAATCTGCGACATAGCAATTTGTAGCTTAAAACACGCCCCAACGAACCACCTTATACCGATCTGCGACGAACTTGCATAGTTTCGTCAAACGTCGATCGTTTCGAGTGGTAAGCAATCCGGCCGTCAATGGTGATTCATGGCCTCACAGATATAAACAATTATAACTCAGCTTATATTCGTCGTATGCGAATCTGCGACATAGCAATTTGTAGCTTAAAACACGCCCCAACGAACCACCTTATACCGATCTGCGACGAACTTGCATAGTTTCGTCAAACGTCGATCGTTTCGAGTGGTAAGCAATCCGGCCGTCAATGGTGATTCATGGGCTCACAGATATAAACAAATATAACTCAGCTTCTATTCGTCGTATGCGAATCTGCGACATAGCAATTTGTAGCTTAAAACACGCCCCAACGAACCACCTTATACCGATCTGCGACGAACTTGCATAGTTTTGTCAAACATCGATTGTTTCGAGTGGTAAGCAATCCGGGTGTCAATGGTGATTCAAGGCCTCACAGATATAAACAACTATAACCTAGCTTCTATTCGTCGTATGCGAATCTGCGACATAGCAATTTGTAGCTTAAAACACGCCCCAACGAACCACCTTATACCGATCTGCGACGAACTTGCATAGTTTTGTCAAACATCGATTGTTTCGAGTGGTAAGCAATCCGGGTGTCAATGGTGATTCATGGCCTCACAGATATAAACAACTATAACTCAGCTTCTATTCGTCGTAAGCGAATCTGCGACACAGCAATTTGTAGCTTAAAGCACGCCCCAACGAACCACCTTATACCGATCTGCGACGAACTTACATAGTTTTGTCAAACATGGATCGTTTCGAGTGGGAAGCAATCCGGCCGTCAATGGTGATTCATGGCCTCACAGATATAAACAACAATAACTCCGCTTCTATTCGTCGTATGCGAATCTGCGACATAGCAATTTGTAGCTTAAAACACGCACCAACGAACCACCTTATACCGATCTGCGACGAACTTGCATAATTTTGTCAAACATCGATCGTTTCGAGTGGAAAGCAATCCGGCCGTCAATGGTGATTCGTGGCCTGACAGATATAAGCAACTATAACTCCGCTTCTATTCGTCGAATGCAATTCTGCGACATAGCAATTTGTAGCTTAAAACACGTCACATCGACCCACCTTGTGCCGATCTGCGACGAACTTGCATAGTTTCGTCAAACGTCGATCGTTTCGAGTGGTAAGCAATCCGGCCGTCAATGGTGATTCATGGCCTCACAGATATAAACAACAATAACTCCGCTTCTATTCGTCGTATGCAAATCTGCGACATAGCAATTTGTAGCATAAAACACGGCCCAACGACCCACCTTGTACCGATCTGCGACGAACTTGCATAGTTTCGTCAAACGTCGATCGTTTCGAGTGGTAAGCAATCCGGCCGTCAATGGTGATTCATGGCCTCACAGATATAAACAACTATAACTCAGCTTATATTCGTCCTATGCGAATCTGCGACATAGCAATTTGTAGCTTAAAACACGCCCCAACGAACCACCTTATACCGATCTGCGACGAACTTGCATAGTTTTGTCAAACATCGATTGTTTCGAGTGGTAAGCAATCCGGGTGTCAATGGTGATTCATGGCCTCACAGATATAAACAACTATAACTCAGCTTCTATTCGTCGTATGCGAATCTGCGACATAGCAATTTGTAGCTTAAAACACGCCCCAACGAACCACCTTATACCGATCTGCGACGAACTTGCATAGTTTCGTCAAACGTCGATCGTTTCGAGTGGTAAGCAATCCTGCCGTCAATGGTGATTCATGGCCTCACAGATATAAACAACTATAACTCAGCTTCTATTCGTCGTAAGCGAATCTGCGACACAGCAATTTGTAGCTTAAAACACGCCCCAACAAACCACCTTATACCGATCTGCGACGAACTTACATAGTTTTGTCAAACATCGATCGTTTCGAGTGGAAAGCAATCCGGCCGTCAATGGTGATTCGTGGCCTGACAGATATAAGCAACTATAACTCCGCTTCTATTCGTCGAATGCAATTCTGCGACATAGCAATTTGTAGCTTAAAACACGTCACATCGACCCACCTTGTGCCGATCTGCGACGAACTTGCATAGTTTCGTCAAACGTCGATCGTTTCGAGTGGTAAGCAATCCGGCCGTCAATGGTGATTCATGGCCTCACAGATATAAACAACTATAACTCAGCTTATATTCGTCGTATGCGAATCTGCCACATAGCAATTTGTAGCTTAAAACACGCCCCAACGAACCACCTTATACCGATCTGCGACGAACTTGCATAGTTTCGTCAAACGTCGATCGTTTCGAGTGGTAAGCAATCCGGCCGTCAATGGTGATTCATGGCCTCACAGATATAAACAACTATAACTCAGCTTATATTCGTCGTATGCGAATCTGCGACATAGCAATTTGTAGCTTAAAACACGCCCCAACGAACCACCTTATACCAATCTGCGACGAACTTGCATAGTTTTGTCAAACATCGATTGTTTCGAGTGGCAAGCAATCCGGGTGTCAATGGTGATTCATGGCCTCACAGATATAAACAACTATAACTCAGCTTCTATTCGTCGTATGCGAATCTGCGACATAGCAATTTGTAGCTTAAAACACGCCCCAACGAACCACCTTATACCGATCTGCGACGAACTTGCATAGTTTTGTCAAACATCGATTGTTTCGAGTGGTAAGCAATCCGGGTGTCAATGGTGATTCATGGCCTCACAGATATAAACAACTATAACTCAGCTTCTATTCGTCGTAAGCGAATCTGCGACACAGCAATTTGTAGCTTAAAACACGCCCCAACGAACCACCTTATACCGATCTGCGACGAACTTACATAGTTTTGTCAAACATGGATCGTTTCGAGTGGGAAGCAATCCGGCCGTCAATGGTGATTCATGGCCTCACAGATATAAACAACAATAACTCCGCTTCTATTCGTCGTATGCGAATCTGCGACATAGCAATTTGTAGCTTAAAACACGCACCAACGAACCACCTTATACCGATCTGCGACGAACTTGCATAATTTTGTCAAACATCGATCGTTTCGAGTGGAAAGCAATCCGGCCGTCAATGGTGATTCGTGGCCTGACAGATATAAGCAACTATAACTCCGCTTCTATTCGTCGAATGCAATTCTGCGACATAGCAATTTGTAGCTTAAAACACGTCACATCGACCCACCTTGTGCCGATCTGCGACGAACTTGCATAGTTTCGTCAAACGTCGATCGTTTCGAGTGGTAAGCAATCCGGCCGTCAATGGTGATTCATGGCCTCACAGATATAAACAACAATAACTCCGCTTCTATTCGTCGTGTGCAAATCTGCGACATAGCAATTTGTAGCATAAAACACGGCCCAACGACCCACCTTGTACCGATCTGCGACGAACTTGCATAGTTTCGTCAAACGTCGATCGTTTCGAGTGGTAAGCAATCCGGCCGTCAATGGTGATTCATGGCCTCACAGATATAAACAACTATAACTCAGCTTATATTCGTCCTATGCGAATCTGCGACATAGCAATTTGTAGCTTAAAACACGCCCCAACGAACCACCTTATACCGATCTGCGACGAACTTGCATAGTTTTGTCAAACATCGATCGTTTCGAGTGGTAAGCAATCCGGGTGTCAATGGTGATTCATGGCCTCACAGATATAAACAACTATAACTCAGCTTCTATTCGTCGTATGCGAATCTGCGACATAGCAATTTGTAGCTTAAAACACGCCCCAACGAACCACCTTATACCGATCTGCGACGAACTTGCATAGTTTTGTCAAACATCGATTGTTTCGAGTGGTAAGCAATCCGGGTGTCAATGGTGATTCATGGCCTCACAGATATAAACAACTATAACTCAGCTTCTATTCGTCGTAAGCGAATCTGCGACACAGCAATTTGTAGCTTAAAACACGCCCCAACGAACCACCTTATACCGATCTGCGACGAACTTACATAGTTTTGTCAAACATCGATCGTTTCGAGTGGAAAGCAATCCGGCCGTCAATGGTGATTCGTGGCCTGACAGATATAAGCAACTATAACTCCGCTTCTATTCGTCGAATGCAATTCTGCGACATAGCAATTTGTAGCTTAAAACACGTCACATCGACCCACCTTGTGCCGATCTGCGACGAACTTGCATAGTTTCGTCAAACGTCGATCGTTTCGAGTGGTAAGCAATCCGGCCGTCAATGGTGATTCATGGCCTCACAGATATAAACAACTATAACTCAGCTTATATTCGTCGTATGCGAATCTGCGACATAGCAATTTGTAGCTTAAAACACGCCCCAACGAACCACCTTATACCAATCTGCGATGAACTTGCATAGTTTTGTCAAACTTCGATTGTTTCGAGTGGCAAGCAATCCGGGTGTCAATGGTGATTCATGGCCTCACAGATATAAACAACTATAACTCAGCTTCTATTAGTCGTATGCGAATCTGCGACATAGCAATTTGTAGCTTAAAACACGCCCCAACGAACCACCTTATACCGATCTGCGACGAACTTGCATAGTTTTGTCAAACATCGATTGTTTCGAGTGGTAAGCAATCCGGGTGTCAATGGTGATTCATGGCCTCACAGATATAAACAACTATAACTCAGCTTCTATTCGTCGTAAGCGAATCTGCGACACAGCAATTTGTAGCTTAAAACACGCCCCAACGAACCACCTTATACCGATCTGCGACGAACTTACATAGTTTTGTCAAACATCGATCGTTTCGAGTGGGAAGCAATCCGGCCGTCAATGGTGATTCATGGCCTCACAGATATAAACAACAATAACTCCGCTTCTATTCGTCGAATGCAATTCTGCGACATAGCAATTTGTAGCTTAAAACACGTTACATCGACCCACCTTGTGCCGATCTGCGACGAACTTGCATAGTTTCGTCAAACGTCGATCGTTTCGAGTGGTAAGCAATCCGGCCGTCAATGGTGATTCATGGCCTCACAGATATAAACAACTATAACTCAGCTTATATTCGTCGTATGCGAATCTGCGACATAGCAATTTGTAGCTTAAAACACGCCCCAACGAACCACCTTATACCGATCTGCGACGAACTTGCATAGTTTTGTCAAACATCGATTGTTTCGAGTGGTAAGCAATCCGGGTGTCAATGGTGATTCATGGCCTCACAGATATAAACAACTATAACTCAGCTTCTATTCGTCGTATGCGAATCTGCGACATAGCAATTTGTATCTTAAAACACGTCACATCGACCCACCTTGTGCCGATCTGCGACGAACTTGCATGGTTGCGACAATCGTCGATCGTTTCGAGTGGTAGGGAATCCGGCCGTCAATGGTGATTCATGGCCTCACAGATATAAACAACAATAACTCCGCTTCTATTCGTCGTGTGCAAATCTGCGACATAGCAATTTGTAGCATAAAACACGGCCCAACGACCCACCTTGTACCGATCTGCGACGAACTTGCATAGTTTCGTCAAACGTCGATCGTTTCGAGTGGTAAGCAATCCGGCCGTCAATGGTGATTCATGGCCTCACAGATATAAACAACTATAACTCAGCTTATATTCGTCCTATGCGAATCTGCGACATAGCAATTTGTAGCTTAAAACACGCCCCAACGAACCACCTTATACCGATCTGCGACGAACTTGCATAGTTTCGTCAAACGTCGATCGTTTCGAGTGGTAAGCAATCCGGCCGTCAATGGTGATTCATGGCCTCACAGATATAAACAATTATAACTCAGCTTATATTCGTCGTATGCGAATCTGCGACATAGCAATTTGTAGCTTAAAACACGCCCCAACGAACCACCTTATACCAATCTGCGACGAACTTGCATAGTTTTGTCAAACTTCGATTGTTTCGAGTGGCAAGCAATCCGGGTGTCAATGGTGATTCATGGCCTCTCAGATATAAACAACTATAACTCAGCTTCTATTCGTCGTATGAGAATCTGCGACATAGCAATTTGTAGCTTAAAACACGCCCCAACGAACCACCTTATACCGATCTGCGACGAACTTGCATAGTTTTGTCAAACAACGATTGTTTCGAGTGGTAAGCAATCCGGGTGTCAATGGTGATTCATGGCCTCACAGATATAAACAACTATAACTCAGCTTCTATTCGTCGTAAGCGAATCTGCGACACAGCAATTTGTAGCTTAAAACACGCCCCAACGAACCACCTTATACCGATCTGCGACGAACTTACATAGTTTTGTCAAACATGGATCGTTTCGAGTGGGAAGCAATCCGGCCGTCAATGGTGATTCATGGCCTCACAGATATAAACAACAATAACTCCGCTTCTATTCGTCGTATGCGAATCTGCGACATAGCAATTTGTAGCTTAAAACACGCCCCAACGAACCACCTTATACCGATCTGCGACGAACTTGCATAGTTTTGTCAAACATCGATTGTTTCGAGTGGTAAGCAATCCGGGTGTCAATGGTGATTCATGGCCTCACAGATATAAACAACTATAACTCAGCTTCTATTCGTCGTAAGCGAATCTGCGACACAGCAATTTGTAGCTTAAAACACGCCCCAACGAACCACCTTATACCGATCTGCGACGAACTTACATAGTTTTGTCAAACATCGATCGTTTCGAGTGGGAAGCAATCCGGCCGTCAATGGTGATTCATGGCCTCACAGATATAAACAACAATAACTCCGCTTCTATTCGTCGAATGCAATTCTGCGACATAGCAATTTGTAGCTTAAAACACGTTACATCGACCCACCTTGTGCCGATCTGCGACGAACTTGCATAGTTTCGTCAAACGTCGATCGTTTCGAGTGGTAAGCAATCCGGCCGTCAATGGTGATTCATGGCCTCACAGATATAAACAACTATAACTCAGCTTCTATTCGTCGTAAGCGAATCTGCGACACAGCAGTTTGTAGCTTAAAACACGCCCCAACGAACCACCTTATACCGATCTGCGACGAACTTACATAGTTTTGTCAAACATCGATCGTTTCGAGTGGAAAGCAATCCGGCCGTCAATGGTGATTCGTGGCCTGACAGATATAAGCCCACTATAACTCCGCTTCTATTCGTCGAATGCAATTCTGCGACATAGCAATTTGTAGCTTGAAACACGTCACATCGACCCACCTTGTGCCGATCTGCGACGAACTTGTATAGTTTCGTCAAACGTCGATCGTTTCGAGTGGTAAGCAATCCGGCCGTCAATGGTGATTCATGGCCTCACAGATATAAACAACTATAACTCAGCTTATATTCGTCGTATGCGAATCTGCGACATAGCAATTTGTAGCTTAAAACACGCCCCAACGAACCACCTTATACCGATCTGCGACGAACTTGCATAATTTTGTCAAACATCCATCGTTTCGAGTGGAAAGCAATCCGGCCGTCAATGGTGATTCGTGGCCTGACAGATATAAGCAACTATAACTCCGCTTCTATTCGTCGAATGCAATTCTGCGACATTGCAATTTGTAGCTTAAAACACGTCACATCGACCCACCTTGTGCCGATCTGCGACGAACTTGCATAGTTTCGTCAAACGTCGATCGTTTCGAGTGGTAAGCAATCCGGCCGTCAATGGTGATTCATGGCCTCACAGATATAAACAACAATAACTCAGCTTATATTCGTCGTATGCGAATCTGCGACATAGCAATTTGTAGCTTAAAACACGCCCCAACGAACCACCTTATACCGATCTGCGACGAACTTGCATAGTTTTGTCAAACATCGATTGTTTCGAGTGGTAAGCAATCCGGGTGTCAATGGTGATTCATGGCCTCACAGATATAAACAACTATAACTCAGCTTCTATTCGTCGTATGCGAATCTGCGACATAGCAATTTGTAGCTTAAAACACGCCCCAACGAACCACCTTATACCGATCTGCGACGAACTTGCATAGTTTTGTCAAACATCGATTGTTTCGAGTGGTAAGCAATCCGGGTGTCAATGGTGATTCATGGCCTCACAGATATAAACAACTATAACTCAGCTTCTATTCGTCGTAAGCGAATCTGCGACACAGCAATTTGTAGCTTAAAACACGCCCCAACGAACCACCTTATACCGATCTGCGACGAACTTACATAGTTTTGTCAAACATCGATCGTTTCGAGTGGAAAGCAATCCGGCCGTCAATGGTGATTCGTGGCCTGACAGATATAAGCCCACTATAACTCCGCTTCTATTCGTCGAATGCAATTCTGCGACATAGCAATTTGTAGCTTGAAACACGTCACATCGACCCACCTTGTGCCGATCTGCGACGAACTTGTATAGTTTCGTCAAACGTCGATCGTTTCGAGTGGTAAGCAATCCGGCCGTCAATGGTGATTCATGGCCTCACAGATATAAACAACTATAACTCAGCTTATATTCGTCGTATGCGAATCTGCGACATAGCAATTTGTAGCTTAAAACACGCCCCAACGAACCACCTTATACCGATCTGCGACGAACTTGCATAGTTTTGTCAAACATCGATTGTTTCGAGTGGTAAGCAATCCGGGTGTCAATGGTGATTCATGGCCTCACAGATATAAACAACTATAACTCAGCTTCTATTCGTCGTATGCGAATCTGCGACATAGCAATTTGTAGCTTAAAACACGCCCCAACGAACCACCTTATACCGATCTGCGACGAACTTGCATAGTTTCGTCAAACGTCGATCGTTTCGAGTGGTAAGCAATCCGGCCGTCAATGGTGATTCATGGCCTCACAGATATAAACAACTATAACTCAGCTTATATTCGTCGTATGCGAATCTGCGACATAGCAATTTGTAGCTTAAAACACGCCCCAACGAACCACCTTATTCCGATCTGCGACGAACTTGCATAGTTTTGTCAAACATCGATTGTTTCGAGTGGTAAGCAATCCGGGTGTCAATGGTGATTCATGGCCTCACAGATATAAACAACTATAACTCAGCTTCTATTCGTCGTATGCGAATCTGCGACATAGCAATTTGTAGCTTAAAACACGCCCCAACGAACCACCTTATGCCGATCTGCGACGAACTTACACAGTTTTGTCAAACATCGATCGTTTCGAGTGGGAAGCAATCCGGCCGTCAATGGTGATTCATGGCCTCACAGATATAAACAACTATAACTCAGCTTATATTCGTCGTATGCGAATCTGCGACATAGCAATTTGTGGCTTAACGGGTCTGGCCACCTTGTAAATATTTTTTTTTCATTTTTTTTTTATTGTTTTATAATAATCTTTGGAATGTTACGCATCATTTAATCCATAGTTGGTACTGAAAATCGTAAAATTGCTAAAGTTACAGGTATTTCTCGGTAGGAAGGTCGAGCCGCTGCGAGCGGTCGACCGCGCGGCTCGATCACTGTATGTAACTCGCACGGTTCAGCACGTGCAACTGTCCTATTGTGTCCTTTGTATGGGTTAGTAGAATTGTTTACTCGAATCCATACGAAGAAACAGTGATGAAAAAAGAATGCGTAGGTCATGTGCAGAAAAGGATAGGCACACGACTTCGTGAAATCAAAAAAGAAAAGAAAGGTCTTCCTGGCAATGGAGAGCTGACCGATAAACTAATTAACGAGCTAACAATATATTACGGTCTCGCTATTCGAAGGTTCTCTAACTCTAAAGACGAAATGAAGAAAGCTATTGGGGTAACATTCAAGCACAAGAGCTCGACCGACGAAATCCCGCAGCATGAAAATTGTCCTCCGGGAGAAGACTCGTGGTGCTCTTGGCAAATATCAACAGCGATTGGCACTTTGGATGAATATCTACACAAGAATCCTCTGCCTCAAATTGTTCAAGATGCAATTCGACCTGTTTATGAGGACATCACTTCAGATGAATTGTTAGAACGGTGCGAAGGAGGCTTCACGCAAAACGCCAACGAAAGCGTCAACTCCGTCATCTGGTCAATGGCTCCAAAAACGAGTTCCAACGGTGCGAAAACCGTCGAAATTGACAGTTACATTGCTATCAGCACTTTCAACGATGGGTACAACAGTATTTTGCTGATGATGAAGCTCATGGATCTAAGCATCGGAGATCGCTGCTACGATTTCTGTAGGGCAGTCGCCGAGAAACGTTGCGCTACAGCAAATGTCCGAGAGAAAAAAAGTACGAAAGAAGCACGCCAAGCACGTAGATCTTCGCAAAAAGAGGCCCAGGATGCTCAAACAGCTGCCGAAGAGGACATGTATGGACCAGGAATCGCTGATTGAAGGTAAGACTCACAAAAACCGCGCCGTCAGCCGAATAATCGCACGTTTACTTTCTTTTGCGATTATCTCGAAACTATGTTTTTCGAAACGGCTCTTCGTATATCTCGTAAACTATCGGTCCGATTGCTCTGAAATTTGAACACAGTACTTTTAGATACATTATCTAAAGCGTAACGTAGGATTTTTGCGATTACTTGATTAGTTTTTTTTTAATGACGTTTTTTCTCGTGAAATTTCGGTGAAAATCGTGAAAAAAAATTCTTCGGCTCACCATAATTTCCCTAATGTAAAAATAGAAATTTCCCTACGTGTCGCCCTTGCAATATGATCCAGGAATAAGCTAATTTTTTTTTTTTTCAGATGCAAAATGTAGCAGGTAGTCATGGAGCCGCCCACGTGCGTTTCGTGCCGAGGGCCTTCACCAAAGTGAACGAAACGCCGGTATTTTTTATTTTTTTATCACGAAATTTTTTTCACTTGTTCACTAAACCGTTTTCTAGTATGCGACAAAAAATAAAAGAATTTTGTGCTTTATTTTCGCGTTTATGAATTTTTAAAAATAGTACTCATCTGGCGAGCGTACAAGGTGGCCAGACCCCTTAAAACACGCCCCAACGAACCACCTTATACCGATCTGCGACGAACTTGCATAGTTTTGTAAAACATCGATTGTTTCGAGTGGTAAGGAATCCGGCCGTCAATGGTGATTCATGGCCTCACAGATATAAACAACTATAACTCCGCTTCTATTTGTCGAATGCAAATCTGCGACATAGCAATTTGTAGCTTGAAACACGTCACATCGACCCACCTTGTGCCGATCTGCGACGAACTTGCATGGTTTCGTCAAACATCGATCGTTTCGAGTGGTAGGGAGTCCGGCCGTCAATGGTGATTCATGGCCTCACAGATATAAACAACTATAACTCCGCTTCTATTCGTCGAATGCAAATCTGCGACATAGCAATTTGTAGCTTAAAACACGTCACATCGACCCACCTTGTGCCGATCTGCGAGAACTTGCATAGTTTCGTCAAACGTCGATCGTTTCGAGTGGTAAGCAATCCGGCCGTCAATGGTGATTCATGGCCTCACAGATATAAACAACTATAACTCAGCTTATATTCGTCGTATGCGAATCTGCGACATAGCAATTTGTAGCTTAAAACACGCCCCAACGAACCACCTTATACCGATCTGCGACGAACTTGCATAGTTTAGTCAAACGTCGATCGTTTCGAGTGGTAAGCAATCCGGCCGTCAATGGTGATTCATGGCCTCACAGATATAAACAACAATAACTCAGCTTATATTCGTCGTATGCGAATCTGCGACATAGCAATTTGTAGCTTAAAACACGCCCCAACGAACCACCTTATACCGATCTGCGACGAACTTGCATAGTTTTGTCAAACATCGATTGTTTCGAGTGGTAAGCAATCCGTGTGTCAATGGTGATTCATGGCCTCACAGATATAAACAACTATAACTCAGCTTCTATTCGTCGTATGCGAATCTGCGACATAGCAATTTGTAGCTTAAAACACGCCCCAACGAACCACCTTATACCGATCTGCGACGAACTTGCATAGTTTTGTCAAACATCGATTGTTTCGAGTGGTAAGCAATCCGGGTGTCAATGGTGATTCATGGCCTCACAGATATAAACAACTATAACTCTGCTTCTATTCGTCGTAAGCGAATCTGCGACACAGCAATTTGTAGCTTAAAACACGCCCCAACGAACCACCTTATACCGATCTGCGACGAACTTACATAGTTTTGTCAAACATCGATCGTTTCGAGTGGGAAGCAATCCGGCCGTCAATGGTGATTCATGGCCTCACAGATATAAACAACAATAACTCCGCTTCTATTCGTCGTATGCGAATCTGCGACATAGCAATTTGTAGCTTAAAACACGCACCAACGAACCGCCTTATACCGATCTGCGACGAACTTGCATAATTTTGTCAAACATCGATCGTTTCGAGTGGAAAGCAATCCGGCCGTCAATGGTGATTCGTGGCCTGACAGATATAAGCAACTATAACTCCGCTTCTATTCGTCGAATGCAATTCTGCGACATAGCAATTTGTAGCTTAAAACACGCCCCAACGAACCACCTTATACCAATCTGCGACGAACTTGCATAGTTTTGTCAAACATCGATTGTTTCGAGTGGTAAGCAATCCGGGTGTCAATGGTGATTCATGGCCTCACAGATATAAACAACTATAACTCAGCTTCTATTCGTCGTATGCGAATCTGCGACATAGCAATTTGTAGCTTAAAACACGCCCCAACGAACCACCTTATACCGATCTGCGACGAACTTGCATAGTTTTGTCAAACATCGATTGTTTCGAGTGGTAAGCAATCCGGGTGTCAATGGTGATTCATGGCCTCACAGATATAAACAACTACAACTCAGCTTCTATTCGTCGTAAGCGAATCTGCGACACAGCAATTTGTAGCTTAAAACACGCCCCAACGAACCACCTTATACCGATCTGCGACGAACTTACATAGTTTTGTCAAACATCGATCGTTTCGAGTGGGAAGCAATCCGGCCGTCAATGGTGATTCATGGCCTCACAGATATAAACAACAATAACTCCGCTTCTATTCGTCGAATGCAATTCTGCGACATAGCAATTTGTAGCTTAAAACACGTCACATCGACCCACCTTGTGCCGATCTGCGACGAACTTGCATAGTTTCGTCAAACGTCGATCGTTTCGAGTGGTAAGCATTCCGGCCGTCAATGGTGATTCATGGCCTCACAGATATAAACAACTATAACTCAGCTTCTATTCGTCGTATGCGAATCTGCGACATAGCAATTTGTAGCTTAAAACACGCCACAACGAACCACCTTATGCCGATCTGCGACGAACTTGCATAGTTTTGTCAAACATCGAATGTTTCGAGTGGTAAGCAATCCGGGTGTCAATGGTGATTCATGGCCTCACAGATATAAACAACTATAACTCAGCTTCTATTCGTCGTAAACGAATCTGCGACACAGCAATTTGTAGCTTACAACACGCCCCAACGAACCACCTTATACCGATCTGCGACGAACTTACATAGTTTTGTCAAACATCGATCGTTTCGAGTGGGAAGCAATCCGGCCGTCAATGGTGATTCATGGCCTCACAGATATAAACAACAATAACTCCGCTTCTATTCGTCGTATGCGAATCTGCGACATAGCAATTTGTAGCTTAAAACACGCACCAACGAACCACCTTATACCGATCTGCGACGAGCTTGCATAGTTTTGTCAAACATCGATTGTTTCGAGTGGTAAGCAATCCGGGTGTCAATGGTGATTCATGGCCTCACAGATATAAACAACTATAACTCAGCTTCTATTCGTCGTATGCGAATCTGCGACATAGCAATTTGTAGCTTAAAACACGCCCCAACGAACCACCTTATACCGATCTGCGACGAACTTGCATAGTTTTGTCAAACATCGATTGTTTCGAGTGGTAAGCAATCCGGGTGTCAATGGTGATTCATGGCCTCACAGATATAAACAACTATAACTCAGCTTCTATTCGTCGTAAGCGAATCTGCGACACAGCAATTTGTAGCTTAAAACACGCCCCAACGAACCACCTTATACCGATCTGCGACGAACTTACATAGTTTTGTCAAACATCGATCGTTTCGAGTGGGAAGCAATCCGGCCGTCAATGGTGATTCATGGCCTCACAGATATAAACAACAATAACTCCGCTTCTATTCGTCGTATGCAAATCTGCGACATAGCAATTTGTAGCATAAAACACGGCCCAACGACCCACCTTGTACCGATCTGCGACGAACTTGCATAGTTTCGTCAAACGTCGATCGTTTCGAGTGGTAAGCAATCCGGCCGTCAGTGGTGATTCATGGCCTCACAGATATAAACAACTATAACTCAGCTTATATTCGTCGTATGCGAATCTGCGACATAGCAATTTGTAGCTTAAAACACGCCCCAACGAACCACCTTATACCGATCTGCGACGAACTTGCATAGTTTTGTCAAACATCGATTGTTTCGAGTGGTAAGCAATCCGGGTGTCAATGGTGATTCATGGCCTCACAGATATAAACAACTATAACTCAGCTTCTATTCGTCGTATGCGAATCTGCGACATAGCAATTTGTAGCTTAAAACACGCCCCAACGAACCACCTTATACCGATCTGCGACGAACTTGCATAGTTTTGTCAAACATCGATTGTTTCGAGTGGTAAGCAATCCGGGTGTCAATGGTGATTCATGGCCTCACAGATATAAACAACTATAACTCAGCTTCTATTCGTCGTATGCGAATCTGCGACACAGCAATTTGTAGCTTAAAACACGCCCCAACGAACCACCTTATACCGATCTGCGACGAACTTACATAGTTTTGTCAAACATCGATCGTTTCGAGTGGGAAGCAATCCGGCCGTCAATGGTGATTCATGGCCTCACAGATATAAACAACTATAACTCAGCTTATATTCGTCGTATGCGAATCTGCGACATAGCAATTTGTAGCTTAACGGGTCTGGCCACCTTGTAAATATTTTTTTTTCATTTTTTTTTTATTGTTTTATAATAATCTTTGGAATGTTACGCATCATTTAATCCATAGTTGGTACTGAAAATCGTAAAATTGCTAAAGTTACAGGTATTTCTCGGTAGGAAGGTCGAGCCGCTGCGAGCGGTCGACCGCGCGGCTCGATCACTGTATGTAACTCGCACGGTTCAGCACGTGCAACTGTCCTATTGTGTCCTTTGTATGGGTTAGTAGAATTGTTTACTCGTATCCATACGAAGAAACAGTGATGAAAAAAGAATGCGTAGGTCATGTGCAGAAAAGGATAGGCACACGACTTCGTAAAATCAAAAAAGAAAAGAAAGGTCTTGCTGGCAATGGAGAGCTGACCGATAAACTAATTAACGAGCTAACAATATATTACGGTCTCGCTATTCGAAGGTTCTCTAACTCTAAAGACGAAATGAAGAAAGCTATTGGGGTAACATTCAAGCACAAGAGCTCGACCGACGAAATCCCGCAGCATGAAAATTGTCCTCCGGGAGAAGACTCGTGGTGCTCTTGGCAAATATCAAAAGCGATTGGCACTTTGGATGAATATCTACACAAGAATCCTCTGCCTCAAATTGTTCAAGATGCAATTCGACCTGTTTATGAGGACCTCACTTCAGATGAATTGTTAGAACGGTGCGAAGGAGGCTTCACGCAAAACGCCAACGAAAGCGTCAACTCCGTCATCTGGTCAATGGCTCCAAAAACGAGTTCCAACGGTGCGAAAACCGTCGAAATTGACAGTTACATTGCTATCAGCACTTTCAACGATGGGTACAACAGTATTTTGCTGATGATGAAGCTCATGGATCTAACCATCGGAGATCGCTGCTACGATTTCTGTAGGGCAGTCGCCGAGAAACGTTGCGCTACAGCAAATGTCCGAGAGAAAAAAAGTACGAAAGAAGCACGCCAAGCACGTAGATCTTCGCAAAAAGAGGCCCAGGATGCTCAAACAGCTGCCGAAGAGGACATGTATGGACCAGGAATCGCTGATTGAAGGTAAGACTCACAAAAACCGCGCCGTCAGCCGAATAATCGCACGTTTACTTTCTTTTGCGATTATCTCGAAACTATGTTTTTCGAAACGGCTCTTCGTATATCTCGTAAACTATCGGTCCGATTGCTCTGAAATTTGAACACAGTACTTTTAGATACATTATCTAAAGCGTAACGTAGGATTTTTGCGATTACTTGATTAGTTTTTTTTTAATGACGTTTTTTCTCGTGAAATTTCGGTGAAAATCGTGAAAAAAAATTCTTCGGCTCACCATAATTTCCCTAATGTAAAAATAGAAATTTCCCTACGTGTCGCCCTTGCAATATGATCCAGGAATAAGCTAATTTTTTTTTTTCAGATGCAAAATGTAGCAGGTAGTCATGGAGCCGCCCACGTGCGTTTCGTGCCGAAGGCCTTCACCAAAGTGAACGAAACGCCGGTATTTTTTATTTTTTTATCACGAAATTTTTTTCACTTGTTCACTAAACCGTTTTCTAGTATGCGACAAAAAATAAAAGAATTTTGTGCTTTATTTTCGCGTTTATGAAATTTTAAAAATAGTACTCATCTGGCGAGCGTACAAGGTGGCCAGACCCCTTAAAACACGCCCCAACGAACCACCTTATACCGATCTGCGACGAACTTGCATAGTTTTGTAAAACATCGATTGTTTCGAGTGGTAAGGAATCCGGCCGTCAATGGTGATTCATGGCCTCACAGATATAAACAACAATAACTCCGCTTCTATTCGTCGTATGCGAATCTGCGACATAGCAATTTGTAGCTTAAAACACGCACCAACGAACCACCTTATACCGATCTGCGACGAACTTGCATAATTTTGTCAAACATCGATCGTGTCGAGTGGAAGGCAATCCGGCCGTCAATGGTGATTCATGGCCTCACAGATATAAACAACAATAAGTCCGCTACTATTCGTCGTATGCAAATCTGCGACATAGCAATTTGTAGCATAAAACACGGCCCAACGACCCACCTTTTACCGATCTGCGACGAACTTGCATAGTTTTGTCAAACGTTGATCGTTTCGAGTGGTAGGCAATTCGGTCGTCATTGGTGATTCATGGCCTCACAGATATAAACATCGACAACTCCGCTTCTATTCGTCGTATGCGAATCTGCGACATAGCGATTTGTAGCTTAAAACATGTCCCAACGACCCACCTTATACCGATCTGCGATGAACTTGCATAGTTTCGTCAAACGTCGATCGATTCGAGTGGTAAGCAATCCGGCCGTCAATGGTGATTCATGGTCTCACAGGTCTAAGCACCTAAAACTTGGCTTCTATTCGTCGTATGCCAATCTCCGAGATAGCAATTTGTAGCTTAAAACACGCCCCAACGAACCACCTTATACCGATCTGCGACGAACTTGCATAGTTTTGTCAAACATCGATTGTTTCGAGTGGTAAGCAATCCGGGTGTCAATGGTGATTCATGGCCTCACAGATATAAACAACTATAACTCAGCTTCTATTCGTCGTAAGCGAATCTGCGACACAGCAATTTGTAGCTTAAAACACGCCCCAACGAACCACCTTATACCGATCTGCGACGAACTTGCATAGTTTTGTCAAACATCGATTGTTTCGAGTGGTAAGCAATCCGGGTGTCAATGGTGATTCATGGCCTCACAGATATAAACAACTATAACTCAGCTTCTATTCGTCGTATGCGAATCTGCGACATAGCAATTTGTAGCTTAAAACACGCCCCAACGAACCACCTTATACCGATCTGCGACGAACTTACATAGTTTTGTCAAACATCGATCGTTTCGAGTGGGAAGCAATCCGGCCGTCAATGGTGATTCATAGCCTCACAGATATAAACAACAATAACTCCGCTTCTATTCGTCGTATGCGAATCTGCGACATAGCAATTTGTAGCTTAAAACACGCACCAACGAACCACCTTATACCGATCTGCGACGAACTTGCATAATTTTGTCAAACATCGATCGTTTCGAGTGGAAAGCAATCCGGCCGTCAATGGTGATTCGTGGCCTGACAGATATAAGCAACTATAACTCCGCTTCTATTCGTCGAATGCAATTCTGCGACATAGCAATTTGTAGCTTAAAACACGTCACATCGACCCACCTTGTGCCGATCTGCGACGAACTTGCATAGTTTCGTCAAACGTCGATCGTTTCGAGTGGTAAGCAATCCGGCCGTCAATGGTGATTCATGGCCTCACAGATATAAACAACAATAACTCCGCTTCTATTCGTCGTATGCAAATCTGCGACATAGCAATTTGTAGCATAAAACACGGCCCAACGACCCACCTTGTACCGATCTGCGACGAACTTGCATAGTTTCGTCAAACGTCGATCGTTTCGAGTGGTAAGCAATCCGGCCGTCAATGGTGATTCATGGCCTCACAGATATAAACAACTATAACTCAGCTTATATTCGTCGTATGCGAATCTGCGACATAGCAATTTGTAGCTTAAAACACGCCCCAACGAACCACCTTATACCGATCTGCGACGAACTTGCATAGTTTTGTCAAACATCGATTGTTTCGAGTGGTAAGCAATCCGGGTGTCAATGGTGATTCATGGCCTCACAGATATAAACAACTATAACTCAGCTTCTATTCGTCGTAAGCGAATCTGCGACACAGCAATTTGTAGCTTAAAACACGCCCCAACGAACCACCTTATACCGATCTGCGACGAACTTACATAGTTTTGTCAAACATCGATCGTTTCGAGTGGAAAGCAATCCGGCCGTCAATGGTGATTCGTGGCCTGACAGATATAAGCCCACTATAACTCCGCTTCTATTCGTCGAATGCAATTCTGCGACATAGCAATTTGTAGCTTGAAACACGTCACATCGACCCACCTTGTGCCGATCTGCGACGAACTTGTATAGTTTCGTCAAACGTCGATCGTTTCGAGTGGTAAGCAATCCGGCCGTCAATGGTGATTCATGGCCTCACAGATATAAACAACTATAACTCAGCTTATATTCGTCGTATGCGAATCTGCGACATAGCAATTTGTAGCTTAAAACACGCCCCAACGAACCACCTTATACCGATCTGCGACGAACTTGCATAGTTTTGTCAAACATCGATTGTTTCGAGTGGTAAGCAATCCGGGTGTCAATGGTGATTCATGGCCTCACAGATATAAACAACTATAACTCAGCTTCTATTCGTCGTATGCGAATCTGCGGCATAGCAATTTGTAGCTTAAAACACGCCCCAACGAACCACCTTATACCGATCTGCGACGAACTTGCATAGTTTCGTCAAACGTCGATCGTTTCGAGTGGTAAGCAATCCGGCCGTCAATGGTGATTCATGGCCTCACAGATATAAACAACTATAACTCAGCTTATATTCGTCGTATGCGAATCTGCGACATAGCAATTTGTAGCTTAAAACACGCCCCAACGAACCACCTTATACCGATCTGCGACGAACTTGCATAGTTTTGTCAAACATCGATCGTTTCGAGTGGTAAGCAATCCGGGTGTCAATGGTGATTCATGGCCTCACAGATATAAACAACTATAACTCAGCTTCTATTCGTCGTATGCGAATCTGCGACATAGCAATTTGTAGCTTAAAACACGCCCCAACGAACCACCTTATACCGATCTGCGACGAACTTACACAGTTTTGTCAAACATCGATCGTTTCGAGTGGGAAGCAATCCGGCCGTCAATGGTGATTCATGGCCTCACAGATATAAACAACTATAACTCAGCTTATATTCGTCGTATGCGAATCTGCGACATAGCAATTTGTAGCTTAACGGGTCTGGCCACCTTGTAAATATTTTTTTTTCATTTTTTTTTTATTGTTTTATAATAATCTTTGGAATGTTACGCATCATTTAATCCATAGTTGGTACTGAAAATCGTAAAATTGCTAAAGTTACAGGTATTTCTCGGTAGGAAGGTCGAGCCGCTGCGAGCGGTCGACCGCGCGGCTCGATCACTGTATGTAACTCGCACGGTTCAGCACGTGCAACTGTCCTATTGTGTCCTTTGTATGGGTTAATAGAATTGTTTACTCGAATCCATACGAAGAAACAGTGATGAAAAAAGAATGCGTAGGTCATGTGCAGAAAAGGATAGGCACACGACTTCGTAAAATCAAAAAAGAAAAGAAAGGTCTTCCTGGCAATGGAGAGCTGACCGATAAACTAATTAACGAGCTAACAATATATTACGGTCTCGCTATTCGAAGGTTCTCTAACTCTAAAGACGAAATGAAGAAAGCTATTGGGGTAACATTCAAGCACAAGAGCTCGACCGACGAAATCCCGCAGCATGAAAATTGTCCTCCGGGAGAAGACTCGTGGTGCTCTTGGCAAATATCAACAGCGATTGGCACTTTGGATGAATATCTACACAAGAATCCTCTGCCTCAAATTGTTCAAGATGCAATTCGACCTGTTTATGAGGACCTCACTTCAGATGAATTGTTAGAACGGTGCGAAGGAGGCTTCACGCAAAACGCCAACGAAAGCGTCAACTCCGTCATCTGGTCAATGGCTCCAAAAACGAGTTCCAACGGTGCGAAAACCGTCGAAATTGACAGTTACATTGCTATCAGCACTTTCAACGATGGGTACAACAGTATTTTGCTGATGATGAAGCTCATGGATCTAAGCATCGGAGATCGCTGCTACGATTTCTGTAGGGCAGTCGCCGAGAAACGTTGCGCTACAGCAAATGTCCGAGAGAAAAAAAGTACGAAAGAAGCACGCCAAGCACGAAGATCTTCGCAAAAAGAGGCCCAGGATGCTCAAACAGCTGCCGAAGAGGACATGTATGGACCAGGAATCGCTGATTGAAGGTAAGACTCACAAAAACCGCGCCGTCAGCCGAATAATCGCACGTTTACTTTCTTTTGCGATTATCTCGAAACTATGTTTTTCGAAACGGCTCTTCGTATATCTCGTAAACTATCGGTCCGATTGCTCTGAAATTTGAACACAGTACTTTTAGATACATTATCTAAAGCGTAACGTAGGATTTTTGCGATTACTTGATTAGTTTTTTTTTAATGACGTTTTTTCTCGTGAAATTTCGGTGAAAATCGTGAAAAAAAATTCTTCGGCTCACCATAATTTCCCTAATGTAAAAATAGAAATTTCCCTACGTGTCGCCCTTGCAATATGATCCAGGAATAAGCTAATTTTTTTTTTTCAGATGCAAAATGTAGCAGGTAGTCATGGAGCCGCCCACGTGCGTTTCGTGCCGAGGGCCTTCACCAAAGTGAACGAAACGCCGGTATTTTTTATTTTTTTATCACGAAATTTTTTTCACTTGTTCACTAAACCGTTTTCTAGTATGCGACAAAAAATAAAAGAATTTTGTGCTTTATTTTCGCGTTTATGAATTTTTAAAAATAGTACTCATCTGGCGAGCGTACAAGGTGGCCAGACCCCTTAAAACACGCCCCAACGAACCACCTTATACCGATCTGCGACGAACTTGCATAGTTTTGTAAAACATCGATTGTTTCGAGTGGTAAGGAATCCGGCCGTCAATGGTGATTCATGGCCTCACAGATATAAACAACTATAACTCCGCTTCTATTTGTCGAATGCAAATCTGCGACATAGCAATTTGTAGCTTGAAACACGTCACATCGACCCACCTTGTGCCGATCTGCGACGAACTTGCATGGTTTCGTCAAACATCGATCGTTTCGAGTGGTAGGGAGTCCGGCCGTCAATGGTGATTCATGGCCTCACAGATATAAACAACTATAACTCCGCTTCTATTCGTCGAATGCAAATCTGCGACATAGCAATTTGTAGCTTAAAACACGTCACATCGACCCACCTTGTGCCGATCTGCGAGAACTTGCATAGTTTCGTCAAACGTCGATCGTTTCGAGTGGTAAGCAATCCGGCCGTCAATGGTGATTCATGGCCTCACAGATATAAACAACTATAACTCTGCTTCTATTCGTCGTAAGCGAATCTGCGACACAGCAATTTGTAGCTTAAAACACGCCCCAACGAACCACCTTATACCGATCTGCGACGAACTTACATAGTTTTGTCAAACATCGATCGTTTCGAGTGGGAAGCAATCCGGCCGTCAATGGTGATTCATGGCCTCACAGATATAAACAACAATAACTCCGCTTCTATTCGTCGTATGCGAATCTGCGACATAGCAATTTGTAGCTTAAAACACGCACCAACGAACCACCTTATACCGATCTGCGACGAACTTGCATAATTTTGTCAAACATCGATCGTTTCGAGTGGAAAGCAATCCGGCCGTCAATGGTGATTCGTGGCCTGACAGATATAAGCAACTATAACTCCGCTTCTATTCGTCGAATGCAATTCTGCGACATAGCAATTTGTAGCTTAAAACACGTCACATCGACCCACCTTGTGCCGATCTGCGACGAACTTGCATAGTTTCGTCAAACGTCGATCGTTTCGAGTGGTAAGCAATCCGGCCGTCAATGGTGATTCATGGCCTCACAGATATAAACAACAATAACTCCGCTTCTATTCGTCGTATGCAAATCTGCGACATAGCAATTTGTAGCATAACACACGGCCCAACGACCCACCTTGTACCGATCTGCGACGAACTTGCATAGTTTCTTCAAACGTCGATCGTTTCGAGTGGTAAGCAATCCGGCCGTCAATGGTGATTCATGGCCTCACAGATATAAACAACTATAACTCAGCTTATATTCGTCGTATGCGAATCTGCGACATAGCAATTTGTAGCTTAAAACACGCCCCAACGAACCACCTTATACCGATCTGCGACGACCTTGCATAGTTTCGTCAAACGTCGATCGTTTCGAGTGGTAAGCAATCCGGCCGTCAATGGTGATTCATGGCCTCACAGATATAAACAACTATAACTCAGCTTATATTCGTCGTATGCGAATCTGCGACATAGCAATTTGTAGCTTAAAACACGCCCCAACGAACCACCTTATACCAATCTGCGACGAACTTGGATAGTTTTGTCAAACATCGATTGTTTCGAGTGGTAAGCAATCCGGGTGTCAATGGTGATTCATGGCCTCACAGATATAAACAACTATAACTCAGCTTCTATTCGTCGTATGCGAATCTGCGACATAGCAATTTGTAGCTTAAAACACGCCCCAACGAACCACCTTATACCGATCTGCGACGAACTTGCATAGATTTGTCAAACATCGATAGTTTCGAGTGGTAAGCAATCCGGGTGTCAATGGTGATTCATGGCCTCACAGATATAAACAACTATAACTCAGCTTCTATTCGTCGTATGCGAATCTGCGACATAGCAATTTGTAGCTTAAAACACGCCCCAACGAACCACCTTATACCGATCTGCGACGAACTTGCATAGTTTTGTCAAACATCGATTGTTTCGAGTGGGAAGCAATCCGGGTGTCAATGGTGATTCATGGCCTCACAGATATAAACAACTATAACTCAGCTTCTATTCGTCGTAAGCGAATCTGCGACACAGCAATTTGTAGCTTAAAACACGCCCCAACGAACCACCTTATACCGATCTGCGACGAACTTGCATAGTTTTGTCAAACATCGATTGTTTCGAGTGGTAAGCAATCCGGGTGTCAATGGTGATTCATGGCCTCACAGATATAAACAACTATAACTCAGCTTCTATTCGTCGTATGCGAATCTGCGACATAGCAATTTGTAGCTTAAAACACGCCCCAACGAACCACCTTATACCGATCTGCGACGAACTTACATAGTTTTGTCAAACATCGATCGTTTCGAGTGGGAAGCAATCCGGCCGTCAATGGTGATTCATAGCCTCACAGATATAAACAACAATAACTCCGCTTCTATTCGTCGTATGCGAATCTGCGACATAGCAATTTGTAGCTTAAAACACGCACCAACGAACCACCTTATACCGATCTGCGACGAACTTGCATAATTTTGTCAAACATCGATCGTTTCGAGTGGAAAGCAATCCGGCCGTCAATGGTGATTCGTGGCCTGACAGATATAAGCAACTATAACTCCGCTTCTATTCGTCGAATGCAATTCTGCGACATAGCAATTTGTAGCTTAAAACACGTCACATCGACCCACCTTGTGCCGATCTGCGACGAACTTGCATAGTTTCGTCAAACGTCGATCGTTTCGAGTGGTAAGCAATCCGGCCGTCAATGGTGATTCATGGCCTCACAGATATAAACAACAATAACTCCGCTTCTATTCGTCGTATGCAAATCTGCGACATAGCAATTTGTAGCATAAAACACGGCCCAACGACCCACCTTGTACCGATCTGCGACGAACTTGCATAGTTTCGTCAAACGTCGATCGTTTCGAGTGGTAAGCAATCCGGCCGTCAATGGTGATTCATGGCCTCACAGATATAAACAACTATAACTCAGCTTATATTCGTCGTATGCGAATCTGCGACATAGCAATTTGTAGCTTAAAACACGCCCCAACGAACCACCTTATACCGATCTGCGACGAACTTGCATAGTTTTGTCAAACATCGATTGTTTCGAGTGGTAAGCAATCCGGGTGTCAATGGTGATTCATGGCCTCACAGATATAAACAACTATAACTCAGCTTCTATTCGTCGTAAGCGAATCTGCGACACAGCAATTTGTAGCTTAAAATACGCTCCAACGAACCACCTTATACCGATCTGCGACGAACTTACATAGTTTTGTCAAACATCGATCGTTTCGAGTGGAAAGCAATCCGGCCGTCAATGGTGATTCGTGGCCTGACAGATATAAGCCCACTATAACTCCGCTTCTATTCGTCGAATGCAATTCTGCGACATAGCAATTTGTAGCTTGAAACACGTCACATCGACCCACCTTGTGCCGATCTGCGACGAACTTGTATAGTTTCGTCAAACGTCGATCGTTTCGAGTGGTAAGCAATCCGGCCGTCAATGGTGATTCATGGCCTCACAGATATAAACAACTATAACTCAGCTTATATTCGTCGTATGCGAATCTGCGACATAGCAATTTGTAGCTTAAAACACGCCCCAACGAACCACCTTATACCGATCTGCGACGAACTTGCATAGTTTTGTCAAACATCGATTGTTTCGAGTGGTAAGCAATCCGGGTGTCAATGGTGATTCATGGCCTCACAGATATAAACAACTATAACTCAGCTTCTATTCGTCGTATGCGAATCTGCGGCATAGCAATTTGTAGCTTAAAACACGCCCCAACGAACCACCTTATACCGATCTGCGACGAACTTGCATAGTTTCGTCAAACGTCGATCGTTTCGAGTGGTAAGCAATCCGGCCGTCAATGGTGATTCATGGCCTCACAGATATAAACAACTATAACTCAGCTTATATTCGTCGTATGCGAATCTGCGACATAGCAATTTGTAGCTTAAAACACGCCCCAACGAACCACCTTATACCGATCTGCGACGAACTTGCATAGTTTTGTCAAACATCGAATGTTTCGAGTGGTAAGCAATCCGGGTGTCAATGGTGATTCATGGCCTCACAGATATAAACAACTATAACTCAGCTTCTATTCGTCGTATGCGAATCTGCGACACAGCAATTTGTAGCTTAAAACACGCCCCAACGAACCACCTTATACCGATCTGCGACGAACTTACACAGTTTTGTCAAACATCGATCGTTTCGAGTGGGAAGCAATCCGGCCGTCAATGGTGATTCATGGCCTCACAGATATAAACAACTATAACTCAGCTTATATTCGTCGTATGCGAATCTGCGACATAGCAATTTGTAGCTTAACGGGTCTGGCCACCTTGTAAATATTTTTTTTTCATTTTTTTTTTATTGTTTTATAATAATCTTTGGAATGTTACGCATCATTTAATCCATAGTTGGTACTGAAAATCGTAAAATTGCTAAAGTTACAGGTATTTCTCGGTAGGAAGGTCGAGCCGCTGCGAGCGGTCGACCGCGCGGCTCGATCACTGTATGTAACTCGCACGGTTCAGCACGTGCAACTGTCCTATTGTGTCCTTTGTATGGGTTAATAGAATTGTTTACTCGAATCCATACGAAGAAACAGTGATGAAAAAAGAATGCGTAGGTCATGTGCAGAAAAGGATAGGCACACGACTTCGTAAAATCAAAAAAGAAAAGAAAGGTCTTCCTGGCAATGGAGAGCTGACCGATAAACTAATTAACGAGCTAACAATATATTACGGTCTCGCTATTCGAAGGTTCTCTAACTCTAAAGACGAAATGAAGAAAGCTATTGGGGTAACATTCAAGCACAAGAGCTCGACCGACGAAATCCCGCAGCATGAAAATTGTCCTCCGGGAGAAGACTCGTGGTGCTCTTGGCAAATATCAACAGCGATTGGCACTTTGGATGAATATCTACACAAGAATCCTCTGCCTCAAATTGTTCAAGATGCAATTCGACCTGTTTATGAGGACCTCACTTCAGATGAATTGTTAGAACGGTGCGAAGGAGGCTTCACGCAAAACGCCAACGAAAGCGTCAACTCCGTCATCTGGTCAATGGCTCCAAAAACGAGTTCCAACGGTGCGAAAACCGTCGAAATTGACAGTTACATTGCTATCAGCACTTTCAACGATGGGTACAACAGTATTTTGCTGATGATGAAGCTCATGGATCTAAGCATCGGAGATCGCTGCTACGATTTCTGTAGGGCAGTCGCCGAGAAACGTTGCGCTACAGCAAATGTCCGAGAGAAAAAAAGTACGAAAGAAGCACGCCAAGCACGAAGATCTTCGCAAAAAGAGGCCCAGGATGCTCAAACAGCTGCCGAAGAGGACATGTATGGACCAGGAATCGCTGATTGAAGGTAAGACTCACAAAAACCGCGCCGTCAGCCGAATAATCGCACGTTTACTTTCTTTTGCGATTATCTCGAAACTATGTTTTTCGAAACGGCTCTTCGTATATCTCGTAAACTATCGGTCCGATTGCTCTGAAATTTGAACACAGTACTTTTAGATACATTATCTAAAGCGTAACGTAGGATTTTTGCGATTACTTGATTAGTTTTTTTTTAATGACGTTTTTTCTCGTGAAATTTCGGTGAAAATCGTGAAAAAAAATTCTTCGGCTCACCATAATTTCCCTAATGTAAAAATAGAAATTTCCCTACGTGTCGCCCTTGCAATATGATCCAGGAATAAGCTAATTTTTTTTTTTCAGATGCAAAATGTAGCAGGTAGTCATGGAGCCGCCCACGTGCGTTTCGTGCCGAGGGCCTTCACCAAAGTGAACGAAACGCCGGTATTTTTTATTTTTTTATCACGAAATTTTTTTCACTTGTTCACTAAACCGTTTTCTAGTATGCGACAAAAAATAAAAGAATTTTGTGCTTTATTTTCGCGTTTATGAATTTTTAAAAATAGTACTCATCTGGCGAGCGTACAAGGTGGCCAGACCCCTTAAAACACGCCCCAACGAACCACCTTATACCGATCTGCGACGAACTTGCATAGTTTTGTAAAACATCGATTGTTTCGAGTGGTAAGGAATCCGGCCGTCAATGGTGATTCATGGCCTCACAGATATAAACAACTATAACTCCGCTTCTATTTGTCGAATGCAAATCTGCGACATAGCAATTTGTAGCTTGAAACACGTCACATCGACCCACCTTGTGCCGATCTGCGACGAACTTGCATGGTTTCGTCAAACATCGATCGTTTCGAGTGGTAGGGAGTCCGGCCGTCAATGGTGATTCATGGCCTCACAGATATAAACAACTATAACTCCGCTTCTATTCGTCGAATGCAAATCTGCGACATAGCAATTTGTAGCTTAAAACACGTCACATCGACCCACCTTGTGCCGATCTGCGAGAACTTGCATAGTTTCGTCAAACGTCGATCGTTTCGAGTGGTAAGCAATCCGGCCGTCAATGGTGATTCATGGCCTCACAGATATAAACAACTATAACTCTGCTTCTATTCGTCGTAAGCGAATCTGCGACACAGCAATTTGTAGCTTAAAACACGCCCCAACGAACCACCTTATACCGATCTGCGACGAACTTACATAGTTTTGTCAAACATCGATCGTTTCGAGTGGGAAGCAATCCGGCCGTCAATGGTGATTCATGGCCTCACAGATATAAACAACAATAACTCCGCTTCTATTCGTCGTATGCGAATCTGCGACATAGCAATTTGTAGCTTAAAACACGCACCAACGAACCACCTTATACCGATCTGCGACGAACTTGCATAATTTTGTCAAACATCGATCGTTTCGAGTAGAAAGCAATCCGGCCGTCAATGGTGATTCGTGGCCTGACAGATATAAGCAACTATAACTCCGCTTCTATTCGTCGAATGCAATTCTGCGACATAGCAATTTGTAGCTTAAAACACGTCACATCGACCCACCTTGTGCCGATCTGCGACGAACTTGCATAGTTTCGTCAAACGTCGATCGTTTCGAGTGGTAAGCAATCCGGCCGTCAATGGTGATTCATGGCCTCACAGATATAAACAACAATAACTCCGCTTCTATTCGTCGTATGCAAATCTGCGACATAGCAATTTGTAGCATAACACACGGCCCAACGACCCACCTTGTACCGATCTGCGACGAACTTGCATAGTTTCTTCAAACGTCGATCGTTTCGAGTGGTAAGCAATCCGGCCGTCAATGGTGATTCATGGCCTCACAGATATAAACAACTATAACTCAGCTTATATTCGTCGTATGCGAATCTGCGACATAGCAATTTGTAGCTTAAAACACGCCCCAACGAACCACCTTATACCGATCTGCGACGAACTTGCATAGTTTCGTCAAACGTCGATCGTTTCGAGTGGTAAGCAATCCGGCCGTCAATGGTGATTCATGGCCTCACAGATATAAACAACTATAACTCAGCTTATATTCGTCGTATGCGAATCTGCGACATAGCAATTTGTAGCTTAAAACACGCCCCAACGAACCACCTTATACCAATCTGCGACGAACTTGCATAGTTTTGTCAAACATCGATTGTTTCGAGTGGTAAGCAATCCGGGTGTCAATGGTGATTCATGGCCTCACAGATATAAACAACTATAACTCAGCTTCTATTCGTCGTATGCGAATCTGCGACATAGCAATTTGTAGCTTAAAACACGCCCCAACGAACCACCTTATACCGATCTGCGACGAACTTGCATAGATTTGTCAAACATCGATTGTTTCGAGTGGTAAGCAATCCGGGTGTCAATGGTGATTCATGGCCTCACAGATATAAACAACTATAACTCAGCTTCTATTCGTCGTATGCGAATCTGCGACATAGCAATTTGTAGCTTAAAACACGCCCCAACGAACCACCTTATACCGATCTGCGACGAACTTGCATAGTTTTGTCAAACATCGATTGTTTCGAGTGGTAAGCAATCCGGGTGTCAATGGTGATTCATGGCCTCACAGATATAAACAACTATAACTCAGCTTCTATTCGTCGTAAGCGAATCTGCGACACAGCAATTTGTAGCTTAAAACACGCCCCAACGAACCACCTTATACCGATCTGCGACGAACTTACATAGTTTTGTCAAACATCGATCGTTTCGAGTGGAAAGCAATCCGGCCGTCAATGGTGATTCGTGGCCTGACAGATATAAGCAACTATAACTCCGCTTCTATTCGTCGAATGCAATTCTGCGACATAGCAATTTGTAGCTTAAAACACGTCACATCGACCCACCTTGTGCCGATCTGCGACGAACTTGTATAGATTCGTCAAACGTCGATCGTTTCGAGTGGTAAGCAATCCGGCCGTCAATGGTGATTCATGGCCTCACAGATATAAACAACTATAACTCAGCTTCTATTCGTCGTATGCGAATCTGCGACATAGCAATTTGTAGCTTAAAACACGCCCCAACGAACCACCTTATACCGATCTGCGACGAACTTGCATAGTTTTGTCAAACATCGATTGTTTCGAGTGGTAAGCAATCCGGGTGTCAATGGTGATTCATGGCCTCACAGATATAAACAACTATAACTCAGCTTCTATTCGTCGTATGCGAATCTGCGACATAGTAATTTGTAGCTTAAAACACGCCCCAACGAACCACCTTATACCGATCTGCGACGAACTTGCATAGTTTTGTCAAACATCGATTGTTTCGAGTGGTAAGCAATCCGGGTGTCAATGGTGATTCATGGCCTCACAGATATAAACAACTATAACTCAGCTTCTATTCGTCGTAAGCGAATCTGCGACACAGCAATTTGTAGCTTAAAACACGCCCCAACGAACCACCTTATACCGATCTGCGACGAACTTACATAGTTTTGTCAAACATCGATCGTTTCGAGTGGAAAGCAATCCGGCCGTCAATGGTGATTCGTGGCCTGACAGATATAAGCAACTATAACTCCGCTTCTATTCGTCGAATGCAATTCTGCGACATAGCAATTTGTAGCTTAAAACACGTCACATCGACCCACCTTGTGCCGATCTGCGACGAACTTGTATAGATTCGTCAAACGTCGATCGTTTCGAGTGGTAAGCAATCCGGCCGTCAATGGTGATTCATGGCCTCACAGATATAAACAACTATAACTCAGCTTATATTCGTCGTATGCGAATCTGCGACATAGCAATTTGTAGCTTAAAACACGCCCCAACGAACCACCTTATACCGATCTGCGACGAACTTGCATAGTTTCGTCAAACGTCGATCGTTTCGAGTGGTAAGCAATCCGGCCGTCAATGGTGATTCATGGCCTCACAGATATAAACAACTATAACTCAGCTTATATTCGTCGTATGCGAATCTGCGACATAGCAATTTGTAGCTTAAAACACGCCCCAACGAACCACCTTATACCAATCTGCGACGAACTTGCATAGTTTTGTCAAACATCGATTGTTTCGAGTGGTAAGCAATCCGGGTGTCAATGGTGATTCATGGCCTCACAGATATAAACAACTATAACTCAGCTTATATTCGTCGTATGCGAATCTGCGACATAGCAATTTGTAGCTTAAAACACGCCCCAACGAACCACCTTATACCGATCTGCGACGAACTTGCATAGTTTTGTCAAACATCGATTGTTTCGAGTGGTAAGCAATCCGGGTGTCAATGGTGATTCATGGCCTCACAGATATAAACAACTATAACTCAGCTTCTATTCGTCGTATGCGAATCTGCGACATAGCAATTTGTAGCTTAAAACACGCCCCAACGAACCACCTTATACCGATCTGCGACGAACTTACACAGTTTTGTCAAACATCGATCGTTTCGAGTGGGAAGCAATCCGGCCGTCAATGGTGATTCATGGCCTCACAGATATAAACAACTATAACTCAGCTTATATTCGTCGTATGCGAATCTGCGACATAGCAATTTGTAGCTTAACGGGTCTGGCCACCTTGTAAATATTTTTTTTTCATTTTTTTTTTATTGTTTTATAATAATCTTTGGAATGTTACGCATCATTTAATCCATAGTTGGTACTGAAAATCGTAAAATTGCTAAAGTTACAGGTATTTCTCGGTAGGAAGGTCGAGCCGCTGCGAGCGGTCGACCGCGCGGCTCGATCACTGTATGTAACTCGCACGGTTCAGCACGTGCAACTGTCCTATTGTGTCCTTTGTATGGGTTAATAGAATTGTTTACTCGAATCCATACGAAGAAACAGTGATGAAAAAAGAATGCGTAGGTCATGTGCAGAAAAGGATAGGCACACGACTTCGTAAAATCAAAAAAGAAAAGAAAGGTCTTCCTGGCAATGGAGAGCTGACCGATAAACTAATTAACGAGCTAACAATATATTACGGTCTCGCTATTCGAAGGTTCTCTAACTCTAAAGACGAAATGAAGAAAGCTATTGGGGTAACATTCAAGCACAAGAGCTCGACCGACGAAATCCCGCAGCATGAAAATTGTCCTCCGGGAGAAGACTCGTGGTGCTCTTGGCAAATATCAACAGCGATTGGCACTTTGGATGAATATCTACACAAGAATCCTCTGCCTCAAATTGTTCAAGATGCAATTCGACCTGTTTATGAGGACCTCACTTCAGATGAATTGTTAGAACGGTGCGAAGGAGGCTTCACGCAAAACGCCAACGAAAGCGTCAACTCCGTCATCTGGTCAATGGCTCCAAAAACGAGTTCCAACGGTGCGAAAACCGTCGAAATTGACAGTTACATTGCTATCAGCACTTTCAACGATGGGTACAACAGTATTTTGCTGATGATGAAGCTCATGGATCTAAGCATCGGAGATCGCTGCTACGATTTCTGTAGGGCAGTCGCCGAGAAACGTTGCGCTACAGCAAATGTCCGAGAGAAAAAAAGTACGAAAGAAGCACGCCAAGCACGAAGATCTTCGCAAAAAGAGGCCCAGGATGCTCAAACAGCTGCCGAAGAGGACATGTATGGACCAGGAATCGCTGATTGAAGGTAAGACTCACAAAAACCGCGCCGTCAGCCGAATAATCGCACGTTTACTTTCTTTTGCGATTATCTCGAAACTATGTTTTTCGAAACGGCTCTTCGTATATCTCGTAAACTATCGGTCCGATTGCTCTGAAATTTGAACACAGTACTTTTAGATACATTATCTAAAGCGTAACGTAGGATTTTTGCGATTACTTGATTAGTTTTTTTTTAATGACGTTTTTTCTCGTGAAATTTCGGTGAAAATCGTGAAAAAAAATTCTTCGGCTCACCATAATTTCCCTAATGTAAAAATAGAAATTTCCCTACGTGTCGCCCTTGCAATATGATCCAGGAATAAGCTAATTTTTTTTTTTCAGATGCAAAATGTAGCAGGTAGTCATGGAGCCGCCCACGTGCGTTTCGTGCCGAGGGCCTTCACCAAAGTGAACGAAACGCCGGTATTTTTTATTTTTTTATCACGAAATTTTTTTCACTTGTTCACTAAACCGTTTTCTAGTATGCGACAAAAAATAAAAGAATTTTGTGCTTTATTTTCGCGTTTATGAATTTTTAAAAATAGTACTCATCTGGCGAGCGTACAAGGTGGCCAGACCCCTTAAAACACGCCCCAACGAACCACCTTATACCGATCTGCGACGAACTTGCATAGTTTTGTAAAACATCGATTGTTTCGAGTGGTAAGGAATCCGGCCGTCAATGGTGATTCATGGCCTCACAGATATAAACAACTATAACTCCGCTTCTATTTGTCGAATGCAAATCTGCGACATAGCAATTTGTAGCTTGAAACACGTCACATCGACCCACCTTGTGCCGATCTGCGACGAACTTGCATGGTTTCGTCAAACATCGATCGTTTCGAGTGGTAGGGAGTCCGGCCGTCAATGGTGATTCATGGCCTCACAGATATAAACAACTATAACTCCGCTTCTATTCGTCGAATGCAAATCTGCGACATAGCAATTTGTAGCTTAAAACACGTCACATCGACCCACCTTGTGCCGATCTGCGAGAACTTGCATAGTTTCGTCAAACGTCGATCGTTTCGAGTGGTAAGCAATCCGGCCGTCAATGGTGATTCATGGCCTCACAGATATAAACAACTATAACTCTGCTTCTATTCGTCGTAAGCGAATCTGCGACACAGCAATTTGTAGCTTAAAACACGCCCCAACGAACCACCTTATACCGATCTGCGACGAACTTACATAGTTTTGTCAAACATCGATCGTTTCGAGTGGGAAGCAATCCGGCCGTCAATGGTGATTCATGGCCTCACAGATATAAACAACAATAACTCCGCTTCTATTCGTCGTATGCGAATCTGCGACATAGCAATTTGTAGCTTAAAACACGCACCAACGAACCACCTTATACCGATCTGCGACGAACTTGCATAATTTTGTCAAACATCGATCGTTTCGAGTGGAAAGCAATCCGGCCGTCAATGGTGATTCGTGGCCTGACAGATATAAGCAACTATAACTCCGCTTCTATTCGTCGAATGCAATTCTGCGACATAGCAATTTGTAGCTTAAAACACGTCACATCGACCCACCTTGTGCCGATCTGCGACGAACTTGCATAGTTTCGTCAAACGTCGATCGTTTCGAGTGGTAAGCAATCCGGCCGTCAATGGTGATTCATGGCCTCACAGATATAAACAACAATAACTCCGCTTCTATTCGTCGTATGCAAATCTGCGACATAGCAATTTGTAGCATAACACACGGCCCAACGACCCACCTTGTACCGATCTGCGACGAACTTGCATAGTTTCTTCAAACGTCGATCGTTTCGAGTGGTAAGCAATCCGGCCGTCAATGGTGATTCATGGCCTCACAGATATAAACAACTATAACTCAGCTTATATTCGTCGTATGCGAATCTGCGACATAGCAATTTGTAGCTTAAAACACGCCCCAACGAACCACCTTATACCGATCTGCGACGAACTTGCATAGTTTCGTCAAACGTCGATCGTTTCGAGTGGTAAGCAATCCGGCCGTCAATGGTGATTCATGGCCTCACAGATATAAACAACTATAACTCAGCTTCTATTCGTCGTATGCGAATCTGCGACATAGCAATTTGTAGCTTAAAACACGCCCCAACGAACCACCTTATACCAATCTGCGACGAACTTGGATAGTTTTGTCAAACATCGATTGTTTCGAGTGGTAAGCAATCCGGGTGTCAATGGTGATTCATGGCCTCACAGATATAAACAACTATAACTCAGCTTCTATTCGTCGTATGCGAATCTGCGACATAGCAATTTGTAGCTTAAAACACGCCCCAACGAACCACCTTATACCGATCTGCGACGAACTTGCATAGATTTGTCAAACATCGATTGTTTCGAGTGGTAAGCAATCCGGGTGTCAATGGTGATTCATGGCCTCACAGATATAAACAACTATAACTCAGCTTCTATTCGTCGTATGCGAATCTGCGACATAGCAATTTGTAGCTTAAAACACGCCCCAACGAACCACCTTATACCGATCTGCGACGAACTTGCATAGTTTTGTCAAACATCGATTGTTTCGAGTGGTAAGCAATCCGGGTGTCAATGGTGATTCATGGCCTCACAGATATAAACAACTATAACTCAGCTTCTATTCGTCGTAAGCGAATCTGCGACACAGCAATTTGTAGCTTAAAACACGCCCCAACGAACCACCTTATACCGATCTGCGACGAACTTGCATAGTTTTGTCAAACATCGAATGTTTCGAGTGGTAAGCAATCCGGGTGTCAATGGTGATTCATGGCCTCACAGATATAAACAACTATAACTCAGCTTCTATTCGTCGTATGCGAATCTGCGAAATAGCAATTTGTAGCATAAAACACGCCCCAACGAACCACCTTATACCGATCTGCGACGAACTTACATAGTTTTGTCAAACATCGATCGTTTCGAGTGGGAAGCAATCCGGCCGTCAATGGTGATTCATAGCCTCACAGATATAAACAACAATAACTCCGCTTCTATTCGTCGTATGCGAATCTGCGACATAGCAATTTGTAGCTTAAAACACGCACCAACGAACCACCTTATACCGATCTGCGACGAACTTGCATAATTTTGTCAAACATCGATCGTTTCGAGTGGAAAGCAATCCGGCCGTCAATGGTGATTCGTGGCCTGACAGATATAAGCAACTATAACTCCGCTTCTATTCGTCGAATGCAATTCTGCGACATAGCAATTTGTAGCTTAAAACACGTCACATCGACCCACCTTGTGCCGATCTGCGACGAACTTGCATAGTTTCGTCAAACGTCGATCGTTTCGAGTGGTAAGCAATCCGGCCGTCAATGGTGATTCATGGCCTCACAGATATAAACAACAATAACTCCGCTTCTATTCGTCGTATGCAAATCTGCGACATAGCAATTTGTAGCATAAAACACGGCCCAACGACCCACCTTGTACCGATCTGCGACGAACTTGCATAGTTTCGTCAAACGTCGATCGTTTCGAGTGGTAAGCAATCCGGCCGTCAATGGTGATTCATGGCCTCACAGATATAAACAACTATAACTCAGCTTATATTCGTCGTATGCGAATCTGCGACATAGCAATTTGTAGCTTAAAACACGCCCCAACGAACCACCTTATACCGATCTGCGACGAACTTGCATAGTTTTGTCAAACATCGATTGTTTCGAGTGGTAAGCAATCCGGGTGTCAATGGTGATTCATGGCCTCACAGATATAAACAACTATAACTCAGCTTCTATTCGTCGTAAGCGAATCTGCGACACAGCAATTTGTAGCTTAAAATACGCCCCAACGAACCACCTTATACCGATCTGCGACGAACTTACATAGTTTTGTCAAACATCGATCGTTTCGAGTGGAAAGCAATCCGGCCGTCAATGGTGATTCGTGGCCTGACAGATATAAGCCCACTATAACTCCGCTTCTATTCGTCGAATGCAATTCTGCGACATAGCAATTTGTAGCTTGAAACACGTCACATCGACCCACCTTGTGCCGATCTGCGACGAACTTGTATAGTTTCGTCAAACGTCGATCGTTTCGAGTGGTAAGCAATCCGGCCGTCAATGGTGATTCATGGCCTCACAGATATAAACAACTATAACTCAGCTTATATTCGTCGTATGCGAATCTGCGACATAGCAATTTGTAGCTTAAAACACGCCCCAACGAACCACCTTATACCGATCTGCGACGAACTTACATAGTTTTGTCAAACATCGATTGTTTCGAGTGGTAAGCAATCCGGGTGTCAATGGTGATTCATGGCCTCACAGATATAAACAACTATAACTCAGCTTCTATTCGTCGTATGCGAATCTGCGGCATAGCAATTTGTAGCTTAAAACACGCCCCAACGAACCACCTTATACCGATCTGCGACGAACTTGCATAGTTTCGTCAAACGTCGATCGTTTCGAGTGGTAAGCAATCCGGCCGTCAATGGTGATTCATGGCCTCACAGATATAAACAACTATAACTCAGCTTATATTCGTCGTATGCGAATCTGCGACATAGCAATTTGTAGCTTAAAACACGCCCCAACGAACCACCTTATACCGATCTGCGACGAACTTGCATAGTTTTGTCAAACATCGATTGTTTCGAGTGGTAAGCAATCCGGGTGTCAATGGTGATTCATGGCCTCACAGATATAAACAACTATAACTCAGCTTCTATTCGTCGTATGCGAATCTGCGACATAGCAATTTGTAGCTTAAAACACGCCCCAACGAACCACCTTATACCGATCTGCGACGAACTTACACAGTTTTGTCAAACATCGATCGTTTCGAGTGGGAAGCAATCCGGCCGTCAATGGTGATTCATGGCCTCACAGATATAAACAACTATAACTCAGCTTATATTCGTCGTATGCGAATCTGCGACATAGCAATTTGTAGCTTAACGGGTCTGGCCACCTTGTAAATATTTTTTTTTCATTTTTTTTTTATTGTTTTATAATAATCTTTGGAATGTTACGCATCATTTAATCCATAGTTGGTACTGAAAATCGTAAAATTGCTAAAGTTACAGGTATTTCTCGGTAGGAAGGTCGAGCCGCTGCGAGCGGTCGACCGCGCGGCTCGATCACTGTATGTAACTCGCACGGTTCAGCACGTGCAACTGTCCTATTGTGTCCTTTGTATGGGTTAATAGAATTGTTTACTCGAATCCATACGAAGAAACAGTGATGAAAAAAGAATGCGTAGGTCATGTGCAGAAAAGGATAGGCACACGACTTCGTAAAATCAAAAAAGAAAAGAAAGGTCTTCCTGGCAATGGAGAGCTGACCGATAAACTAATTAACGAGCTAACAATATATTACGGTCTCGCTATTCGAAGGTTCTCTAACTCTAAAGACGAAATGAAGAAAGCTATTGGGGTAACATTCAAGCACAAGAGCTCGACCGACGAAATCCCGCAGCATGAAAATTGTCCTCCGGGAGAAGACTCGTGGTGCTCTTGGCAAATATCAACAGCGATTGGCACTTTGGATGAATATCTACACAAGAATCCTCTGCCTCAAATTGTTCAAGATGCAATTCGACCTGTTTATGAGGACCTCACTTCAGATGAATTGTTAGAACGGTGCGAAGGAGGCTTCACGCAAAACGCCAACGAAAGCGTCAACTCCGTCATCTGGTCAATGGCTCCAAAAACGAGTTCCAACGGTGCGAAAACCGTCGAAATTGACAGTTACATTGCTATCAGCACTTTCAACGATGGGTACAACAGTATTTTGCTGATGATGAAGCTCATGGATCTAAGCATCGGAGATCGCTGCTACGATTTCTGTAGGGCAGTCGCCGAGAAACGTTGCGCTACAGCAAATGTCCGAGAGAAAAAAAGTACGAAAGAAGCACGCCAAGCACGAAGATCTTCGCAAAAAGAGGCCCAGGATGCTCAAACAGCTGCCGAAGAGGACATGTATGGACCAGGAATCGCTGATTGAAGGTAAGACTCACAAAAACCGCGCCGTCAGCCGAATAATCGCACGTTTACTTTCTTTTGCGATTATCTCGAAACTATGTTTTTCGAAACGGCTCTTCGTATATCTCGTAAACTATCGGTCCGATTGCTCTGAAATTTGAACACAGTACTTTTAGATACATTATCTAAAGCGTAACGTAGGATTTTTGCGATTACTTGATTAGTTTTTTTTTAATGACGTTTTTTCTCGTGAAATTTCGGTGAAAATCGTGAAAAAAAATTCTTCGGCTCACCATAATTTCCCTAATGTAAAAATAGAAATTTCCCTACGTGTCGCCCTTGCAATATGATCCAGGAATAAGCTAATTTTTTTTTTTCAGATGCAAAATGTAGCAGGTAGTCATGGAGCCGCCCACGTGCGTTTCGTGCCGAGGGCCTTCACCAAAGTGAACGAAACGCCGGTATTTTTTATTTTTTTATCACGAAATTTTTTTCACTTGTTCACTAAACCGTTTTCTAGTATGCGACAAAAAATAAAAGAATTTTGTGCTTTATTTTCGCGTTTATGAATTTTTAAAAATAGTACTCATCTGGCGAGCGTACAAGGTGGCCAGACCCCTTAAAACACGCCCCAACGAACCACCTTATACCGATCTGCGACGAACTTGCATAGTTTTGTAAAACATCGATTGTTTCGAGTGGTAAGGAATCCGGCCGTCAATGGTGATTCATGGCCTCACAGATATAAACAACTATAACTCCGCTTCTATTTGTCGAATGCAAATCTGCGACATAGCAATTTGTAGCTTGAAACACGTCACATCGACCCACCTTGTGCAGATCTGCGACGAACTTGCATGGTTTCGTCAAACATCGATCGTTTCGAGTGGTAGGGAGTCCGGCCGTCAATGGTGATTCATGGCCTCACAGATATAAACAACTATAACTCCGCTTCTATTCGTCGAATGCAAATCTGCGACATAGCAATTTGTAGCTTAAAACACGTCACATCGACCCACCTTGTGCCGATCTGCGAGAACTTGCATAGTTTCGTCAAACGTCGATCGTTTCGAGTGGTAAGCAATCCGGCCGTCAATGGTGATTCATGGCCTCACAGATATAAACAACTATAACTCTGCTTCTATTCGTCGTAAGCGAATCTGCGACACAGCAATTTGTAGCTTAAAACACGCCCCAACGAACCACCTTATACCGATCTGCGACGAACTTACATAGTTTTGTCAAACATCGATCGTTTCGAGTGGGAAGCAATCCGGCCGTCAATGGTGATTCATGGCCTCACAGATATAAACAACAATAACTACGCTTCTATTCGTCGTATGCGAATCTGCGACATAGCAATTTGTAGCTTAAAACACGCACCAACGAACCACCTTATACCGATCTGCGACGAACTTGCATAATTTTGTCAAACATCGATCGTTTCGAGTGGAAAGCAATCCGGCCGTCAATGGTGATTCGTGGCCTGACAGATATAAGCAACTATAACTCCGCTTCTATTCGTCGAATGCAATTCTGCGACATAGCAATTTGTAGCTTAAAACACGTCACATCGACCCACCTTGTGCCGATCTGCGACGAACTTGCATAGTTTCGTCAAACGTCGATCGTTTCGAGTGGTAAGCAATCCGGCCGTCAATGGTGATTCATGGCCTCACAGATATAAACAACAATAACTCCGCTTCTATTCGTCGTATGCAAATCTGCGACATAGCAATTTGTAGCATAACACACGGCCCAACGACCCACCTTGTACCGATCTGCGACGAACTTGCATAGTTTCTTCAAACGTCGATCGTTTCGAGTGGTAAGCAATCCGGCCGTCAATGGTGATTCATGGCCTCACAGATATAAACAACTATAACTCAGCTTATATTCGTCGTATGCGAATCTGCGACATAGCAATTTGTAGCTTAAAACACGCCCCAACGAACCACCTTATACCGATCTGCGACGAACTTGCATAGTTTCGTCAAACGTCGATCGTTTCGAGTGGTAAGCAATCCGGCCGTCAATGGTGATTCATGGCCTCACAGATATAAACAACTATAACTCAGCTTATATTCGTCGTATGCGAATCTGCGACATAGCAATTTGTAGCTTAAAACACGCCCCAACGAACCACCTTATACCAATCTGCGACGAACTTGGATAGTTTTGTCAAACATCGATTGTTTCGAGTGGTAAGCAATCCGGGTGTCAATGGTGATTCATGGCCTCACAGATATAAACAACTATAACTCAGCTTCTATTCGTCGTATGCGAATCTGCGACATAGCAATTTGTAGCTTAAAACACGCCCCAACGAACCACCTTATACCGATCTGCGACGAACTTGCATAGATTTGTCAAACATCGATTGTTTCGAGTGGTAAGCAATCCGGGTGTCAATGGTGATTCATGGCCTCACAGATATAAACAACTATAACTCAGCTTCTATTCGTCGTATGCGAATCTGCGACATAGCAATTTGTAGCTTAAAACACGCCCCAACGAACCACCTTATACCGATCTGCGACGAACTTGCATAGTTTTGTCAAACATCGATTGTTTCGAGTGGTAAGCAATCCGGGTGTCAATGGTGATTCATGGCCTCACAGATATAAACAACTATAACTCAGCTTCTATTCGTCGTAAGCGAATCTGCGACACAGCAATTTGTAGCTTAAAACACGCCCCAACGAACCACCTTATACCGATCTGCGACGAACTTACATAGTTTTGTCAAACATCGATCGTTTCGAGTGGAAAGCAATCCGGCCGTCAATGGTGATTCGTGGCCTGACAGATATAAGCAACTATAACTCCGCTTCTATTCGTCGAATGCAATTCTGCGACATAGCAATTTGTAGCTTAAAACACGTCACATCGACCCACCTTGTGCCGATCTGCGACGAACTTGTATAGATTCGTCAAACGTCGATCGTTTCGAGTGGTAAGCAATCCGGCCGTCAATGGTGATTCATGGCCTCACAGATATAAACAACTATAACTCAGCTTCTATTCGTCGTATGCGAATCTGCGACATAGCAATTTGTAGCTTAAAACACGCCCCAACGAACCACCTTATACCGATCTGCGACGAACTTGCATAGTTTTGTCAAACATCGATTGTTTCGAGTGGTAAGCAATCCGGGTGTCAAAGGTGATTCATGGCCTCACAGATATAAACAACTATAACTCAGCTTCTATTCGTCGTATGCGAATCTGCGACATAGTAATTTGTAGCTTAAAACACGCCCCAACGAACCACCTTATACCGATCTGCGACGAACTTGCATAGTTTTGTCAAACATCGATTGTTTCGAGTGGTAAGCAATCCGGGTGTCAATGGTGATTCATGGCCTCACAGATATAAACAACTATAACTCAGCTTCTATTCGTCGTAAGCGAATCTGCGACACAGCAATTTGTAGCTTAAAACACGCCCCAACGAACCACCTTATACCGATCTGCGACGAACTTACATAGTTTTGTCAAACATCGATCGTTTCGAGTGGAAAGCAATCCGGCCGTCAATGGTGATTCGTGGCCTGACAGATATAAGCAACTATAACTCCGCTTCTATTCGTCGAATGCAATTCTGCGACATAGCAATTTGTAGCTTAAAACACGTCACATCGACCCACCTTGTGCCGATCTGCGACGAACTTGTATAGATTCGTCAAACGTCGATCGTTTCGAGTGGTAAGCAATCCGGCCGTCAATGGTGATTCATGGCCTCACAGATATAAACAACTATAACTCAGCTTATATTCGTCGTATGCGAATCTGCGACATAGCAATTTGTAGCTTAAAACACGCCCCAACGAACCACCTTATACCGATCTGCGACGAACTTGCATAGTTTTGTCAAACGTCGATCGTTTCGAGTGGTAAGCAATCCGGCCGTCAATGGTGATTCATGGCCTCACAGATATAAACAACTATAACTCAGCTTATATTCGTCGTATGCGAATCTGCGACATAGCAATTTGTAGCTTAAAACACGCCCCAACGAACCACCTTATACCAATCTGCGACGAACTTGCATAGTTTTGTCAAACATCGATTGTTTCGAGTGGTAAGCAATCCGGGTGTCAATGGTGATTCATGGCCTCACAGATATAAACAACTATAACTCAGCTTCTATTCGTCGTATGCGAATCTGCGACATAGCAATTTGTAGCTTAAAACACGCCCCAACGAACCACCTTATACCGATCTGCGACGAACTTGCATAGTTTTGTCAAACATCGATTGTTTCGAGTGGTAAGCAATCCGGGTGTCTATGGTGATTCATGGCCTCACAGATATAAACAACTATAACTCAGCTTCTATTCGTCGTAAGCGAATCTGCGACACAGCAATTTGTAGCTTAAAACACGCCCCAACGAACCACCTTATACCGATCTGCGACGAACTTACATAGTTTTGTCAAACATCGATCGTTTCGAGTGGGAAGCAATCCGGCCGTCAATGGTGATTCATGGCCTCACAGATATAAACAACAATAACTCCGCTTCTATTCGTCGAATGCAATTCTGCTACATAGCAATTTGTAGCTTAAAACACGTCACATCGACCCACCTTGTGCCGATCTGCGACGAACTTGCATAGTTTCGTCAAACGTCGATCGTTTCGAGTGGTAAGCATTCCGGCCGTCAATGGTGATTCATGGCCTCACAGATATAAACAACTATAACTCAGCTTCTATTCGTCGTATGCGAATCTGCGACATAGCAATTTGTAGCTTAAAACACGCCACAACGAACCACCTTATGCCGATCTGCGACGAACTTGCATAGTTTTGTCAAACATCGAATGTTTCGAGTGGTAAGCAATCCGGGTGTCAATGGTGATTCATGGCCTCACAGATATAAACAACTATAACTCAGCTTCTATTCGTCGTAAACGAATCTGCGACACAGCAATTTGTAGCTTACAACACGCCCCAACGAACCACCTTATACCGATCTGCGACGAACTTACATAGTTTTGTCAAACATCGATCGTTTCGAGTGGGAAGCAATCCGGCCGTCAATGGTGATTCATGGCCTCACAGATATAAACAACAATAACTCCGCTTCTATTCGTCGTATGCGAATCTGCGACATAGCAATTTGTAGCTTAAAACACGCACCAACGAACCACCTTATACCGATCTGCGACGAACTTGCATAGTTTTGTCAAACATCGATTGTTTCGAGTGGTAAGCAATCCGGGTGTCAATGGTGATTCATGGCCTCACAGATATAAACAACTATAACTCAGCTTCTATTCGTCGTATGCGAATCTGCGACATAGCAATTTGTAGCTTAAAACACGCCCCAACGAACCACCTTATTCCGATCTGCGACGAACTTGCATAGTTTTGTCAAACATCGATTGTTTCGAGTGGTAAGCAATCCGGGTGTCAATGGTGATTCATGGCCTCACAGATATAAACAACTATAACTCAGCTTCTATTCGTCGTAAGCGAATCTGCGACACAGCAATTTGTAGCTTAAAACACGCCCCAACGAACCACCTTATACCGATCTGCGACGAACTTACATAGTTTTGTCAAACATCGATCGTTTCGAGTGGGAAGCAATCCGGCCGTCAATGGTGATTCATGGCCTCACAGATATAAACAACAATAACTCCGCTTCTATTCGTCGTATGCAAATCTGCGACATAGCAATTTGTAGCAGAAAGCACGGCCCAACGACCCACCTAATACCGATCTGCGACGAACTTGCATAGTTTCGTCAAACGTCGATCGTTTCGAGTGGTAAGCAATCCGGCCGTCAGTGGTGATTCATGGCCTCACAGATATAAACAACTATAACTCCGCTTATATTCGTCGTATGCGAATCTGCGACATAGCAATTTGTAGCTTAAAACACGCCCCAACGAACCACCTTATACCGATCTGCGACGAACTTGCATAGTTTTGTCAAACATCGATTGTTTCGAGTGGTAAGCAATCCGGGTGTCAATGGTGATTCATGGCCTCACAGATATAAACAACTATAACTCAGCTTCTATTCGTCGTATGCGAATCTGCGACATAGCAATTTGTAGCTTAAAACACGCCCCAACGAACCACCTTATACCGATCTGCGACGAACTTGCATAGTTTTGTCAAACATCGATTGTTTCGAGTGGTAAGCAATCCGGGTGTCAATGGTGATTCATGGCCTCACAGATATAAACAACTATAACTCAGCTTCTATTCGTCGTAAGCGAATCTGCGACACAGCAATTTGTAGCTTAAAACACGCCCCAACGAACCACCTTATACCGATCTGCGACGAACTTACATAGTTTTGTCAAACATCGATCGTTTCGAGTGGGAAGCAATCCGGCCGTCAATGGTGATTCATGGCCTCACAGATATAAACAACTATAACTCAGCTTATATTCGTCGTATGCGAATCTGCGACATAGCAATTTGTAGCTTAACGGGTCTGGCCACCTTGTAAATATTTTTTTTTCATTTTTTTTTATTGTTTTATAATAATCTTTGGAATGTTACGCATCATTTAATCCATAGTTGGTACTGAAAATCGTAAAATTGCTAAAGTTACAGGTATTTCTCGGTAGGAAGGTCGAGCCGCTGCGAGCGGTCGACCGCGCGGCTCGATCACTGTATGTAACTCGCACGGTTCAGCACGTGCAACTGTCCTATTGTGTCCTTTGTATGGGTTAGTAGAATTGTTTACTCGAATCCATACGAAGAAACAGTGATGAAAAAAGAATGCGTAGGTCATGTGCAGAAAAGGATAGGCACACGACTTCGTAAAATCAAAAAAGAAAAGAAAGGTCTTGCTGGCAATGGAGAGCTGACCGATAAACTAATTAACGAGCTAACAATATATTACGGTCTCGCTATTCGAAGGTTCTCTAACTCTAAAGACGAAATGAAGAAAGCTATTGGGGTAACATTCAAGCACAAGAGCTCGACCGACGAAATCCCGCAGCATGAAAATTGTCCTCCGGGAGAAGACTCGTGGTGCTCTTGGCAAATATCAAAAGCGATTGGCACTTTGGATGAATATCTACACAAGAATCCTCTGCCTCAAATTGTTCAAGATGCAATTCGACCTGTTTATGAGGACCTCACTTCAGATGAATTGTTAGAACGGTGCGAAGGAGGCTTCACGCAAAACGCCAACGAAAGCGTCAACTCCGTCATCTGGTCAATGGCTCCAAAAACGAGTTCCAACGGTGCGAAAACCGTCGAAATTGACAGTTACATTGCTATCAGCACTTTCAACGATGGGTACAACAGTATTTTGCTGATGATGAAGCTCATGGATCTAACCATCGGAGATCGCTGCTACGATTTCTGTAGGGCAGTCGCCGAGAAACGTTGCGCTACAGCAAATGTCCGAGAGAAAAAAAGTACGAAAGAAGCACGCCAAGCACGTAGATCTTCGCAAAAAGAGGCCCAGGATGCTCAAACAGCTGCCGAAGAGGACATGTATGGACCAGGAATCGCTGATTGAAGGTAAGACTCACAAAAACCGCGCCGTCAGCCGAATAATCGCACGTTTACTTTCTTTTGCGATTATCTCGAAACTATGTTTTTCGAAACGGCTCTTCGTATATCTCGTAAACTATCGGTCCGATTGCTCTGAAATTTGAACACAGTACTTTTAGATACATTATCTAAAGCGTAACGTAGGATTTTTGCGATTACTTGATTAGTTTTTTTTTAATGACGTTTTTTCTCGTGAAATTTCGGTGAAAATCGTGAAAAAAAATTCTTCGCTCACCATAATTTCCCTAATGTAAAAATAGAAATTTCCCTACGTGTCGCCCTTGCAATATGATCCAGGAATAAGCTAATTTTTTTTTTTTCAGATGCAAAATGTAGCAGGTAGTCATGGAGCCGCCCACGTGCGTTTCGTGCCGAGGGCCTTCACCAAAGTGAACGAAACGCCGGTATTTTTTATTTTTTTATCACGAAATTTTTTTCACTTGTTCACTAAACCGTTTTCTAGTATGCGACAAAAAATAAAAGAATTTTGTGCTTTATTTTCGCGTTTATGAATTTTTAAAAATAGTACTCATCTGGCGAGCGTACAAGGTGGCCAGACCCCTTAAAACACGCCCCAACGAACCACCTTATACCGATCTGCGACGAACTTGCATAGTTTTGTAAAACATCGATTGTTTCGAGTGGTAAGGAATCCGGCCGTCAATGGTGATTCATGGCCTCACAGATATAAACAACAATAACTCCGCTTCTATTCGTCGTATGCGAATCTGCGACATAGCAATTTGTAGCTTAAAACACGCACCAACGAACCACCTTATACCGATCTGCGACGAACTTGCATAATTTTGTCAAACATCGATCGTGTCGAGTGGAAGGCAATCCGGCCGTCAATTGTGATTCATGGCCTCACAGATATAAACATCGACAACTCCGCTTCTATTCGTCGTATGCGAATCTGCGACATAGCGATTTGTAGCTTAAAACATGTCCCAACGACCCACCTTATACCGATCTGCGATGAACTTGCATAGTTTCGTCAAACGTCGATCGATTCGAGTGGTAAGCAATCCGGCCGTCAATGGTGATTCATGGTCTCACAGGTCTAAGCACCTAAAACTTGGCTTCTATTCGTCGTATGCCAATCTCCGAGATAGCAATTTGTAGCTTAAAACACGTCACATCGACCCACCTTGTGCCGATCTGCGACGAACTTGCATAGTTTCGTCAAACATCGATCGTTTCGAGTGGTAGGCAATCCTGCCGTCAATGGTGATTCATGGCCAGACAGATATAAACAACTATAACTCCGTTTCTATTCGTCGAATGCAAATCTGCGACATAGCAATTTGTAGCTTAAAACACGTCACATCGACCCACCTTGTGCCGAATTGCGACGAACTTGCATGGTTTCGTCAAATGTCGATCGTTTCGAGTGGTAGGGAATCCGGCCGTCAATGGTGATTCATGGCCTCACAGATATAAACAACAATAACTCCGCGTTCTATTCGTCGTATGCGAATCTACGACATAGCAATTTGTAGCTTAAAACACGTCACATCGACCCACCTTGTGCCGATCTGCGACGAACTTGCATGGTTTCGACAATCGTCGATCGTTTCGAGTGGTAGGGAATCCGGCCGTCAATGGTGATTCATGGCCTGACATATATAAACAACTATAACTACGCTTCTATTCGTCGAATGCAAATCTGCGACATAGCAATTTGTAGCTTAAAAGACGTCACATCGACCCACCTTGTGCCGATCTGCGACAACTTGCATAGTTTCGTCAAACATCGATTGTTTCGAGTGGTAAGCAATCCGGGTGTCAATGGTGATTCATGGCCTCACAGATATAAACAACTATTACTCAGCTTCTATTCGTCGTATGCGAATCTGCGACATAGCAATTTGTAGCTTAAAACACGCCCCAACGAACCACCTTATACCGATCTGCGACGAACTTGCATAGTTTTGTCAAACATCGATTGTTTCGAGTGGTAAGCAATCCGGGTGTCAATGGTGATTCATGGCCTCACAGATATAAACAACTATAACTCAGCTTCTATTCGTCGTAAGCGAATCTGCGACACAGCAATTTGTAGCTTAAAACACGCCCCAACGAACCACCTTATACCGATCTGCGACGAACTTACATAGTTTTGTCAAACATCGATCGTTTCGAGTGGGAAGCAATCCGGCCGTCAATGGTGATTCATGGCCTCACAGATATAAACAACAATAACTTCGCTTCTATTCGTCGTATGCGAATATGCGACATAGCAATTTGTAGCTTAAAACACGTCACATCGACCCACCTTGTGCCGATCTGCGACGAACTTGCATGGTTGCGACAATCGTCGATCGTTTCGAGTGGTAGGGAATCCGGCCGTCAATGGTGATTCATGGCCTCACAGATATAAACAACAATAACTCCGCTTCTATTCGTCGTATGCGAATCTGCGACATAGCAATTTGTAGCTTAAAACACGAACCAACGAACCACCTTATACCGATCTGCGACGAACTTGCATAATTTTGTCAAACATCGATCGTTTCGAGTGGAAAGCAATCCGGCCGTCAATGGTGATTCGTGGCCTGACAGATATAAGCAACTATAACTCCGCTTCTATTCGTCGAATGCAATTCTGCGACATAGCAATTTGTAGCTTAAAACACGTCACATCGACCCACCTTGTGCCGATCTGCGACGAACTTGCATAGTTTCGTCAAACGTCGATCGTTTCGAGTGGTAAGCAATCCGGCCGTCAATGGTGATTCATGGCCTCACAGATATAAACAACAATAACTCCGCTTCAATTCGTCGTATGCAAATCTGCAACATAGCAATTTGTAGCATAAAACACGGCCCAACGACCCACCTTGTACCGATCTGCGACGAACTTGCATAGTTTCGTCAAACGTCGATCGTTTCGAGTGGTAAGCAATCCGGCCGTCAATGGTGATTCATGGCCTCACAGATATAAACAACTATAACTCAGCTTATATTCGTCGTATGCGAATCTGCGACATAGCAATTTGTAGCTTAAAACACGCCCCAACGAACCACCTTATACCGATCTGCGACGAACTTGCATAGTTTCGTCAAACGTCGATCGTTTCGAGTGGTAAGCAATCCGGCCGTCAATGGTGATTCATGGCCTCACAGATATAAACAACTATAACTCAGCTTATATTCGTCGTATGCGAATCTGCGACATAGCAATTTGTAGCTTAAAACACGCCCCAACGAACCACCTTATACCAATCTGCGACGAACTTGGATAGTTTTGTCAAACATCGATTGTTTCGAGTGGTAAGCAATCCGGGTGTCAATGGTGATTCATGGCCTCACAGATATAAACAACTATAACTCAGCTTCTATTCGTCGTATGCGAATCTGCAACATAGCAATTTGTAGCTTAAAACACGCCCCAACGAACCACCTTATACCGATCTGCGACGAACTTGCATAGTTTCGTCAAACGTCGATCGTTTCGAGTGGTAAGCAATCCGGCCGTCAATGGTGATTCATGGCCTCACAGATATAAACAACAACAACTCCGCTTCTATTCGTCGTATGCAAATCTGCGACATAGCAATTTGTAGCATAAAACACGGCCCAACGACCCACCTTGTACCGATCTGCGACGAACTTGCATAGTTTCGTCAAACGTCGATCGTTTCGAGTGGTAAGCAATCCGGCCGTCAATGGTGATTCATGGCCTCACAGATATAAACAACTATAACTCAGCTTATATTCGTCGTATGCGAATCTGCGACATAGCAATTTGTAGCTTAAAACACGCCCCAACGAACCACCTTATACCGATCTGCGACGAACTTGCATAGTTTTGTCAAACATCGATTGTTTCGAGTGGTAAGCAATCCGGGTGTCAATGGTGATTCATGGCCTCACAGATATAAACAACTATAACTCAGCTTCTATTCGTCGTATGCGAATCTGCGACATAGCAATTTGTAGCTTAAAACACGCCCCAACGAACCACCTTATACCGATCTGCGACGAACTTGCATAGTTTTGTCAAACATCGATTGTTTCGAGTGGTAAGCAATCCGGGTGTCAATGGTGATTCATGGCCTCACAGATATAAACAACTATAACTCAGCTTCTATTCGTCGTAAGCGAATCTGCGACACAGCAATTTGTAGCTTAAAACACGCCCCAACGAACCACCTTATACCGATCTGCGACGAACTTACATAGTTTTGTCAAACATCGATCGTTTCGAGTGGAAAGCAATCCGGCCGTCAATGGTGATTCGTGGCCTGACAGATATAAGCAACTATAACTCCGCTTCTATTCGTCGAATGCAATTCTGCGACATAGCAATTTGTAGCTTAAAACACGTCACATCGACCCACCTTGTGCCGATCTGCGACGAACTTGTATAGTTTCGTCAAACGTCGATCGTTTCGAGTGGTAAGCAATCCGGCCGTCAATGGTGATTCATGGCCTCACAGATATAAACAACTATAACTCAGCTTATATTCGTCGTATGCGAATCTGCGACATAGCAATTTGTAGCTTAAAACACGCCCCAACGAACCACCTTATACCGATCTGCGACGAACTTGCATAGTTTCGTCAAACGTCGATCGTTTCGAGTGGTAAGCAATCCGGCCGTCAATGGTGATTCATGGCCTCACAGATATAAACAACTATAACTCAGCTTATATTCGTCGTATGCGAATCTGCGACATAGCAATTTGTAGCTTAAAACACGCCCCAACGAACCACCTTATACCAATCTGCGACGAACTTGCATAGTTTTGTCAAACATCGATTGTTTCGAGTGGTAAGCAATCCGGGTGTCAATGGTGATTCATGGCCTCACAGATATAAACAACTATAACTCAGCTTCTATTCGTCGTATGCGAATCTGCGACATAGCAATTTGTAGCTTAAAACACGCCCCAACGAACCATCTTATACCGATCTGCGACGAACTTGCATAGTTTTGTCAAACATCGATTGTTTCGAGTGGTAAGCAATCCGGGTGTCAATGGTGATTCATGGCCTCACAGATATAAACAACTATAACTCAGCTTCTATTCGTCGTAAGCGAATCTGCGACACAGCAATTTGTAGCTTAAAACACGCCCCAACGAACCACCTTATACCGATCTGCGACGAACTTACATAGTTTTGTCAAACATCGATCGTTTCGAGTGGGAAGCAATCCGGCCGTCAATGGTGATTCATGGCCTCACAGATATAAACAACAATAACTCCGCTTCTATTCGTCGAATGCAATTCTGCGACATAGCAATTTGTAGCTTAAAACACGTCACATCGACCCACCTTGTGCCGATCTGCGACGAACTTGCATAGTTTCGTCAAACGTCGATCGTTTCGAGTGGTAAGCATTCCGGCCGTCAATGGTGATTCATGGCCTCACAGATATAAACAACTATAACTCAGCTTCTATTCGTCTTATGCGAATCTGCGACATAGCAATTTGTAGCTTAAAACACGCCCCAACGAACCACCTTATACCGATCTGCGACGAACTTGCATAGTTTTGTCAAACATCGATTGTTTCGAGTGGTAAGCAATCCGGGTGTCAATGGTGATTCATGGCCTCACAGATATAAACAACTATAACTCAGCTTCTATTCGTCGTAAACGAATCTGCGACACAGCAATTTGTAGCTTAAAACACGCCCCAACGAACCACCTTATACCGATCTGCGACGAACTTACATAGTTTTGTCAAACATCGATCGTTTCGAGTGGGAAGCAATCCGGCCGTCAATGGTGATTCATGGCCTCACAGATATAAACAACAATAACTCCGCTTCTCTTCGTCGAATGCAATTCTGCGACATAGCAATTTGTAGCTTAAAACACGTCACATCGACCCACCTTGTGCCGATCTGCGACGAACTTGCATAGTTTCGTCAAACGTCGATCGTTTCGAGTGGTAAGCATTCCGGCCGTCAATGGTGATTCATGGCCTCACAGATATAAACAACTATAACTCAGCTTATATTCGTCGTATGCGAATCTGCGACATAGCAATTTGTAGCTTAAAACACGCCCCAACGAACCACCTTATACCGATCTGCGACGAACTTGCATAGTTTTGTCAAACATCGATTGTTTCGAGTGGTAAGCAATCCGGGTGTCAATGGTGATTCATGGCCTCACAGATATAAACAACTATAACTCAGCTTCTATTCGTCGTATGCGAATCTGCGACATAGCAATTTGTAGCTTAAAACACGCCACAACGAACCACCTTATGCCGATCTGCGACGAACTTGCATAGTTTTGTCAAACATCGAATGTTTCGAGTGGTAAGCAATCCGGGTGTCAATGGTGATTCATGGCCTCACAGATATAAACAACTATAACTCAGCTTCTATTCGTCGTAAGCGAATCTGCGACACAGCAATTTGTAGCTTAAAACACGCCCCAACGAACCACCTTATACCGATCTGCGACGAACTTACATAGTTTTGTCAAACATCGATCGTTTCGAGTGGGAAGCAATCCGGCCGTCAATGGTGATTCATGGCCTCACAGATATAAACAACAATAACTCCGCTTCTATTCGTCGTATGCGAATCTGCGACATAGCAATTTGTAGCTTAAAACACGCCCCAACGAACCACCTTATACCGATCTGCGACGAACTTGCATAGTTTTGTCAAACATCGATTGTTTCGAGTGGTAAGCAATCCGGGTGTCAATGGTGATTCATGGCCTCACAGATATAAACAACTATAACTCAGCTTCTATTCGTCGTATGCGAATCTGCGACATAGCAATTTGTAGCTTAAAACACGCCCCAACGAACCACCTTATACCGATCTGCGACGAACTTGCATAGTTTTGTCAAACATCGATTGTTTCGAGTGGTAAGCAATCCGGGTGTCAATGGTGATTCATGGCCTCACAGATATAAACAACTATAACTCAGCTTCTATTCGTCGTAAGCGAATCTGCGACACAGCAATTTGTAGCTTAAAACACGCCCCAACGAACCACCTTATACCGATCTGCGACGAACTTACATAGTTTTGTCAAACATCGATCGTTTCGAGTGGGAAGCAATCCGGCCGTCAATGGTGATTCATGGCCTCACAGATATAAACAACAATAACTCCGCTTCTATTCGTCGTATGCAAATCTGCGACATAGCAATTTGTAGCATAAAACACGGCCCAACGACCCACCTTGTACCGATCTGCGACGAACTTGCATAGTTTCGTCAAACGTCGATCGTTTCGAGTGGTAAGCAATCCGGCCGTCAGTGGTGATTCATGGCCTCACAGATATAAACAACTATAACTCAGCTTCTATTCGTCGTAAGCGAATCTGCGACACAGCAATTTGTAGCTTAAAACACGCCCCAACGAACCACCTTATACCGATCTGCGACGAACTTACATAGTTTTGTCAAACATCGATTGTTTCGAGTGGTAAGGAATCCGGCCGTCAATGGTGATTCATGGCCTCACAGATATAAACAACAATAACTCCGCTTCTATTCGTCGTATGCGAATCTGCGACATAGCAATTTGTAGCTTAAAACACGCACCAACGAACCACCTTATACCAATCTGCGACGAACTTGCATAGTTTCGTCAAACGTCGATCGTTTCGAGTGGTAAGCAATCCGGCCGTCAATGGTGATTCATGGCCTCACAGATATAAACAACTATAACTCAGCTTATATTCGTCCTATGCGAATCTGCGACATAGCAATTTGTAGCTTAAAACACGCCCCAACGAACCATCTTATACCGATCTGCGACGAACTTGCATAGTTTTGTCAAACATCGATTGTTTCGAGTGGTAAGCAATCCGGGTGTCAATGGTGATTCATGGCCTCACAGATATAAACAACTATAACCTAGGTTCTATTCGTCGTATGCGAATCTGCGACATAGCAATTTGTAGCTTAAAACACGCCCCAACGAACCACCTTATACCGATCTGCGACGAACTTGCATAGTTTTGTCAAACATCGATTGTTTCGAGTGGTAAGCAATCCGGGTGTCAATGGTGATTCATGGCCTCACAGATATAAACAACTATAACTCAGCTTCTATTCGTCGTAAGCGAATCTGCGACACAGCAATTTGTAGCTTAAAACACGCCCCAACGAACCACCTTATACCGATCTGCGACGAACTTACATAGTTTTGTCAAACATGGATCGTTTCGAGTGGGAAGCAATCCGGCCGTCAATGGTGATTCATGGCCTCACAGATATAAACAACAATAACTCCGTTTCTATTCGTCGTATGCGAATCTGCGACATAGCAATTTGTAGCTTAAAACACGCACCAACGAACCACCTTATACCGATCTGCGACGAACTTGCATAATTTTGTCAAACATCGATCGTTTCGAGTGGAAAGCAATCCGGCCGTCAATGGTGATTCGTGGCCTGACAGATATAAGCAACTATAACTCCGCTTCTATTCGTCGAATGCAATTCTGCGACATAGCAATTTGTAGCTTAAAACACGTCACATCGACCCACCTTGTGCCGATCTGCGACGAACTTGCATAGTTTCGTCAAACGTCGATCGTTTCGAGTGGTAAGCAATCCGGCCGTCAATGGTGATTCATGGCCTCACAGATATAAACAACAATAACTCCGCTTCTATTCGTCGTATGCAAATCTGCGACATAGCAATTTGTAGCATAAAACACGGCCCAACGACCCACCTTGTACCGATCTGCGACGAACTTGCATAGTTTCGTCAAACGTCGATCGTTTCGAGTGGTAAGCAATCCGGCCGTCAATGGTGATTCATGGCCTCACAGATATAAACAACTATAACTCAGCTTATATTCGTCCTATGCGAATCTGCGACATAGCAATTTGTAGCTTAAAACACGCCCCAACGAACCACCTTATACCGATCTGCGACGAACTTGCATAGTTTTGTCAAACATCGATTGTTTCGAGTGGTAAGCAATCCGGGTGTCAATGGTTATTCATGGCCTCACAGATATAAACAACTATAACTCAGCTTCTATTCGTCGTATGCGAATCTGCGACATAGCAATTTGTAGCTTAAAACACGCCCCAACGAACCACCTTATACCGATCTGCGACGAACTTGCATAGTTTCGTCAAACGTCGATCGTTTCGAGTGGTAAGCAATCCTGCCGTCAATGGTGATTCATGGCCTCACAGATATAAACAACTATAACTCAGCTTCTATTCGTCGTAAGCGAATCTGCGACACAGCAATTTGTAGCTTAAAACACGTCCCAACGAACCACCTTATACCGATCTGCGACGAACTTACATAGTTTTGTCAAACATCGATCGTTTCGAGTGGAAAGCAATCCGGCCGTCAATGGTGATTCGTGGCCTGACAGATATAAGCAACTATAACTCCGCTTCTATTCGTCGAATGCAATTCTGCGACATAGCAATTTGTAGCTTAAAACACGTCACATCGACCCACCTTGTGCCGATCTGCGACGAACTTGCATAGTTTCGTCAAACGTCGATCGTTTCGAGTGGTAAGCAATCCGGCCGTCAATGGTGATTCATGGCCTCACAGATATAAACAACTATAACTCAGCTTATATTCGTCGTATGCGAATCTGCCACATAGCAATTTGTAGCTTAAAACACGCCCCAACGAACCACCTTATACCGATCTGCGACGAACTTGCATAGTTTCGTCAAACGTCGATCGTTTCGAGTGGTAAGCAATCCGGCCGTCAATGGTGATTCATGGCCTCACAGATATAAACAATTATAACTCAGCTTATATTCGTCGTATGCGAATCTGCGACATAGCAATTTGTAGCTTAAAACACGCCCCAACGAACCACCTTATACCGATCTGCGACGAACTTGCATAGTTTTGTCAAACATCGATTGTTTCGAGTGGTAAGCAATCCGGGTGTCAATGGTGATTCATGGCCTCACAGATATAAACAACTATAACTCAGCTTCTATTCGTCGTAAGCGAATCTGCGACACAGCAATTTGTAGCTTAAAACACGCCCCAACGAACCACCTTATACCGATCTGCGACGAACTTACATAGTTTTGTCAAACATGGATCGTTTCGAGTGGGAAGCAATCCGGCCGTCAATGGTGATTCATGGCCTCACAGATATAAACAACAATAACTCCGTTTCTATTCGTCGTATGCGAATCTGCGACATAGCAATTTGTAGCTTAAAACACGCACCAACGAACCACCTTATACCGATCTGCGACGAACTTGCATAATTTTGTCAAACATCGATCGTTTCGAGTGGAAAGCAATCCGGCCGTCAATGGTGATTCGTGGCCTGACAGATATAAGCAACTATAACTCCGCTTCTATTCGTCGAATGCAATTCTGCGACATAGCAATTTGTAGCTTAAAACACGTCACATCGACCCACCTTGTGCCGATCTGCGACGAACTTGCATAGTTTCGTCAAACGTCGATCGTTTCGAGTGGTAAGCAATCCGGCCGTCAATGGTGATTCATGGCCTCACAGATATAAACAACTATAACTCAGCTTATATTCGTCGTATGCGAATCTGCCACATAGCAATTTGTAGCTTAAAACACGCCCCAACGAACCACCTTATACCGATCTGCGACGAACTTGCATAGTTTCGTCAAACGTCGATCGTTTCGAGTGGTAAGCAATCCGGCCGTCAATGGTGATTCATGGCCTCACAGATATAAACAATTATAACTCAGCTTATATTCGTCGTATGCGAATCTGCGACATAGCAATTTGTAGCTTAAAACACGCCCCAACGAACCACCTTATACCAATCTGCGACGAACTTGCATAATTTTGTCAAACATCGATTGTTTCGAGTGGCAAGCAATCCGGGTGTCAATGGTGATTCATGGCCTCACAGATATAAACAATTATAACTCAGCTTATATTCGTCGTATGCGAATCTGCGACATAGCAATTTGTAGCTTAAAACACGCCCCAACGAACCACCTTATACCAATCTGCGACGAACTTGCATAGTTTTGTCAAACATCGATTGTTTCGAGTGGCAAGCAATCCGGGTGTCAATGGTGATTCATGGCCTCACAGATATAAACAACTATAACTCAGCTTCTATTCGTCGTATGCGAATCTGCGACATAGCAATTTGTAGCTTAAAACACGCCCCAACGAACCACCTTATACCGATCTGCGACGAACTTGCATAGTTTTGTCAAACATCGATTGTTTCGAGTGGTAAGCAATCCGGGTGTCAATGGTGATTCATGGCCTCACAGATATAAACAACTATAACTCAGCTTCTATTCGTCGTAAGCGAATCTGCGACACAGCAATTTGTAGCTTAAAACACGCCCCAACGAACCACCTTATACCGATCTGCGACGAACTTACATAGTTTTGTCAAACATGGATCGTTTCGAGTGGGAAGCAATCCGGCCGTCAATGGCGATTCATGGCCTCACAGATATAAACAACAATAACTCCGCTTCTATTCGTCGTATGCGAATCTGCGACATAGCAATTTGTAGCTTAAAACACGCACCAACGAACCACCTTATACCGATCTGCGACGAACTTGCATAATTTTGTCAAACATCGATCGTTTCGAGTGGAAAGCAATCCGGCCGTCAATGGTGATTCGTGGCCTGACAGATATAAGCAACTATAACTCCGCTTCTATTCGTCGAATGCAATTCTGCGACATAGCAATTTGTAGCTTAAAACACGTCACATCGACCCACCTTGTGCCGATCTGCGACGAACTTGCATAGTTTCGTCAAACGTCGATCGTTTCGAGTGGTAAGCAATCCGGCCGTCAATGGTGATTCATGGCCTCACAGATATAAACAACAATAACTCCGCTTCTATTCGTCGTGTGCAAATCTGCGACATAGCAATTTGTAGCATAAAACACGGCCCAACGACCCACCTTGTACCGATCTGCGACGAACTTGCATAGTTTCGTCAAACGTCGATCGTTTCGAGTGGTAAGCAATCCGGCCGTCAATGGTGATTCATGGCCTCACAGATATAAACAACTATAACTCAGCTTATATTCGTCCTATGCGAATCTGCGACATAGCAATTTGTAGCTTAAAACACGCCCCAACGAACCACCTTATACCGATCTGCGACGAACTTGCATAGTTTTGTCAAACATCGATTGTTTCGAGTGGTAAGCAATCCGGGTGTCAATGGTTATTCATGGCCTCACAGATATAAACAACTATAACTCAGCTTCTATTCGTCGTATGCGAATCTGCGACATAGCAATTTGTAGCTTAAAACACGCCCCAACGAACCACCTTATACCGATCTGCGACGAACTTGCATAGTTTTGTCAAACATCGATCGTTTCGAGTGGTAAGCAATCCGGGTGTCAATGGTTATTCATGGCCTCACAGATATAAACAACTATAACTCAGCTTCTATTCGTCGTATGCGAATCTGCGACATAGCAATTTGTAGCTTAAAACACGCCCCAACGAACCACCTTATACCGATCTGCGACGAACTTGCATAGTTTTGTCAAACATCGATTGTTTCGAGTGGTAAGCAATCCGGGTGTCAATGGTGATTCATGGCCTCACAGATATAAACAACTATAACTCAGCTTCTATTCGTCGTAAGCGAATCTGCGACACAGCAATTTGTAGCTTAAAACACGCCCCAACGAACCACCTTATACCGATCTGCGACGAACTTACATAGTTTTGTCAAACATCGATTGTTTCGAGTGGAAAGCAATCCGGCCGTCAATGGTGATTCGTGGCCTGACAGATATAAGCAACTATAACTCCGCTTCTATTCATCGAATGCAATTCTGCGACATAGCAATTTGTAGCTTAAAACACGTCACATCGACCCACCTTGTGCCGATCTGCGACGAACTTGCATAGTTTCGTCAAACGTCGATCGTTTCGAGTGGTAAGCAATCCGGCCGTCAATGGTGATTCATGGCCTCACAGATATAAACAACTATAACTCAGCTTATATTCGTCGTATGCGAATCTGCGACATAGCAATTTGTAGCTTAAAACACGCCCCAACGAACCACCTTATACCGATCTGCGACGAACTTGCATAGTTTCGTCAAACGTCGATCGTTTCGAGTGGTAAGCAATCCGGCCGTCAATGGTGATTCATGGCCTCACAGATATAAACAATTATAACTCAGCTTATATTCGTCGTATGCGAATCTGCGACATAGCGATTTGTAGCTTAAAACACGCCCCAACGAACCACCTTATACCAATCTGCGACGAACTTGCATAGTTTTGTCAAACTTCGATTGTTTCGAGTGGCAAGCAATCCGGGTGTCAATGGTGATTCATGGCCTCACAGATATAAACAACTATAACTCAGCTTCTATTCGTCGTATGAGAATCTGCGACATAGCAATTTGTAGCTTAAAACACGCCCCAACGAACCACCTTATACCGATCTGCGACGAACTTGCATAGTTTTGTCAAACATCGATTGTTTCGAGTGGTAAGCAATCCGGGTGTCAATGGTGATTCATGGCCTCACAGATATAAACAACTATAACTCAGCTTCTATTCGTCGTAAGCGAATCTGCGACACAGCAATTTGTAGCTTAAAACACGCCCCAACGAACCACCTTATACCGATCTGCGACGAACTTACATAGTTTTGTCAAACATGGATCGTTTCGAGTGGGAAGCAATCCGGCCGTCAATGGTGATTCATGGCCTCACAGATATAAACAACAATAACTCCGCTTCTATTCGTCGTATGCGAATCTGCGACATAGCAATTTGTAGCTTAAAACACGCACCAACGAACCACCTTATACCGATCTGCGACGAACTTGCATAATTTTGTCAAACATCGATCGTTTCGAGTGGAAAGCAATCCGGCCGTCAATGGTGATTCGTGGCCTGACAGATATAAGCAACTATAACTCCGCTTCTATTCGTCGAATGCAATTCTGCGACATAGCAATTTGTAGCTTAAAACACGTCACATCGACCCACCTTGTGCCGATCTGCGACGAACTTGCATAGTTTCGTCAAACGTCGATCGTTTCGAGTGGTAAGCAATCCGGCCGTCAATGGTGATTCATGGCCTCACAGATATAAACAACAATAACTCCGCTTCTATTCGTCGTGTGCAAATCTGCGACATAGCAATTTGTAGCATAAAACACGGCCCAACGACCCACCTTGTACCGATCTGCGACGAACTTGCATAGTTTCCTCAAACGTCGATCGTTTCGAGTGGTAAGCAATCCGGCCGTCAATGGTGATTCATGGCCTCACAGATATAAACAACTATAACTCAGCTTATATTCGTCCTATGCGAATCTGCGACATAGCAATTTGTAGCTTAAAACACGCCCCAACGAACCACCTTATACCGATCTGCGACGAACTTGCATAGTTTTGTCAAACATCGATTGTTTCGAGTGGTAAGCAATCCGGGTGTCAATGGTTATTCATGGCCTCACAGATATAAACAACTATAACTCAGCTTCTATTCGTCGTATGCGAATCTGCGACATAGCAATTTGTAGCTTAAAACACGCCCCAACGAACCACCTTATACCGATCTGCGACGAACTTGCATAGTTTTGTCAAACATCGATCGTTTCGAGTGGTAAGCAATCCGGGTGTCAATGGTTATTCATGGCCTCACAGATATAAACAACTATAACTCAGCTTCTATTCGTCGTATGCGAATCTGCGACATAGCAATTTGTAGCTTAAAACACGCCCCAACGAACGACCTTATACCGATCTGCGACGAACTTGCATAGTTTTGTCAAACATCGATTGTTTCGAGTGGTAAGCAATCCGGGTGTCAATGGTGATTCATGGCCTCACAGATATAAACAACTATAACTCCGCTTCTATTCGTCGAATGCAATTCTGCGACATAGCAATTTGTAGCTTAAAACACGTCACATCGACCCACCTTGTGCCGATCTGCGACGAACTTGCATAGTTTCGTCAAACGTCGATCGTTTCGAGTGGTAAGCAATCCGGCCGTCAATGGTGATTCATGGCCTCACAGATATAAACAACAATAACTCCGCTTCTATTCGTCGTGTGCAAATCTGCGACATAGCAATTTGTAGCATAAAACACGGCCCAACGACCCACCTTGTACCGATCTGCGACGAACTTGCATAGTTTCCTCAAACGTCGATCGTTTCGAGTGGTAAGCAATCCGGCCGTCAATGGTGATTCATGGCCTCACAGATATAAACAACTATAACTCAGCTTATATTCGTCCTATGCGAATCTGCGACATAGCAATTTGTAGCTTAAAACACGCCCCAACGAACCACCTTATACCGATCTGCGACGAACTTGCATAGTTTTGTCAAACATCGATTGTTTCGAGTGGTAAGCAATCCGGGTGTCAATGGTTATTCATGGCCTCACAGATATAAACAACTATAACTCAGCTTCTATTCGTCGTATGCGAATCTGCGACATAGCAATTTGTAGCTTAAAACACGCCCCAACGAACCACCTTATACCGATCTGCGACGAACTTGCATAGTTTTGTCAAACATCGATCGTTTCGAGTGGTAAGCAATCCGGGTGTCAATGGTTATTCATGGCCTCACAGATATAAACAACTATAACTCAGCTTCTATTCGTCGTATGCGAATCTGCGACATAGCAATTTGTAGCTTAAAACACGCCCCAACGAACGACCTTATACCGATCTGCGACGAACTTGCATAGTTTTGTCAAACATCGATTGTTTCGAGTGGTAAGCAATCCGGGTGTCAATGGTGATTCATGGCCTCACAGATATAAACAACTATAACTCCGCTTCTATTCGTCGAATGCAAATCTGCGACATAGCAATTTGTAGCTTAAAACACGTCACATCGACCCACCTTGTGCCGATCTGCGACGAACTTGCATAGTTTCGTCAAACGTCGATCGTTTCGAGTGGTAAGCAATCCGGCCGTCAATGGTGATTCATGGCCTCACAGATATAAACAACTATAACTCAGCTTATATTCGTCGTATGCGAATCTGCGACATAGCAATTTGTAGCTTAAAACACGCCCCAACGAACCACCTTATACCGATCTGCGACGAACTTGCATAGTTTCGTCAAACGTCGATCGTTTCGAGTGGTAAGCAATCCGGCCGTCAATGGTGATTCATGGCCTCACAGATATAAACAATTATAACTCAGCTTATATTCGTCGTATGCGAATCTGCGACATAGCAATTTGTAGCTTAAAACACGACCCAACGAACCACCTTATACCAATCTGCGACGAACTTGCATAGTTTTGTCAAACTTCGATTGTTTCGAGTGGCAAGCAATCCGGGTGTCAAAGGTGATTCATGGCCTCACAGATATAAACAACTATAACTCAGCTTCTATTCGCCGTATGCGAATCTGCGACATAGCAATTTGTAGCTTAAAACACGCCCCAACGAACCACCTTATACCGATCTGCGACGAACTTGCATAGTTTTGTCAAACATCGATTGTTTCGAGTGGTAAGCAATCCGGGTGTCAATGGTGATTCATGGCCTCACAGATGTAAACAACTATAACTCAGCTTCTATTCGTCGTAAGCGAATCTGCGACACAGCAATTTGTAGCTTAAAACACGCCCCAACGAACCACCTTATACCGATCTGCGACGAACTTACATAGTTTTGTCAAACATGGATCGTTTCGAGTGGGAAGCAATCCGGCCGTCAATGGTGATTCATGGCCTCACAGATATAAACAACAATAACTCCGCTTCTATTCGTCGTATGCGAATCTGCGACATAGCAATTTGTAGCTTAAAACACGCACCAACGAACCACCTTATACCGATCTGCGACGAACTTGCATAATTTTGTCAAACATCGATCGTTTCGAGTGGAAAGCAATCCGGCCGTCAATGGTGATTCGTGGCCTGACAGATATAAGCAACTATAACTCCGCTTCTATTCGTCGAATGCAATTCTGCGACATAGCAATTTGTAGCTTAAAACACGTCACATCGACCCACCTTGTGCCGATCTGCGACGAACTTGCATAGTTTCGTCAAACGTCGATCGTTTCGAGTGGTAAGCAATCCGGCCGTCAATGGTGATTCATGGCCTCACAGATATAAACAACAATAACTCCGCTTCTATTCGTCGTGTGCAAATCTGCGACATAGCAATTTGTAGCATAAAACACGGCCCAACGACCCACCTTGTACCGATCTGCGACGAACTTGCATAGTTTCGTCAAACGTCGATCGTTTCGAGTGGTAAGCAATCCGGCCGTCAATGGTGATTCATGGCCTCACAGATATAAACAACTATAACTCAGCTTATATTCGTCCTATGCGAATCTGCGACATAGCAATTTGTAGCTTAAAACACGCCCCAACGAACCACCTTATACCGATCTGCGACGAACTTGCATAGTTTTGTCAAACATCGATTGTTTCGAGTGGTAAGCAATCCGGGTGTCAATGGTTATTCATGGCCTCACAGATATAAACAACTATAACTCAGCTTCTATTCGTCGTATGCGAATCTGCGACATAGCAATTTGTAGCTTAAAACACGCCCCAACGAACCACCTTATACCGATCTGCGACGAACTTGCATAGTTTTGTCAAACATCGATCGTTTCGAGTGGTAAGCAATCCGGGTGTCAATGGTTATTCATGGCCTCACAGATATAAACAACTATAACTCAGCTTCTATTCGTCGTATGCGAATCTGCGACATAGCAATTTGTAGCTTAAAACACGCCCCAACGAACCACCTTATACCGATCTGCGACGAACTTGCATAGTTTTGTCAAACATCGATTGTTTCGAGTGGTAAGCAATCCGGGTGTCAATGGTGATTCATGGCCTCACAGATATAAACAACTATAACTCAGCTTCTATTCGTCGTAAGCGAATCTGCGACACAGCAATTTGTAGCTTAAAACACGCCCCAACGAACCACCTTATACCGATCTGCGACGAACTTACATAGTTTTGTCAAACATCGATCGTTTCGAGTGGAAAGCAATCCGGCCGTCAATGGTGATTCGTGGCCTGACAGATATAAGCAACTATAACTCCGCTTCTATTCGTCGAATGCAATTCTGCGACATAGCAATTTGTAGCTTAAAACACGTCACATCGACCCACCTTGTGCCGATCTGCGACGAACTTGCATAGTTTCGTCAAACGTCGATCGTTTCGAGTGGTAAGCAATCCGGCCGTCAATGGTGATTCATGGCCTCACAGATATAAACAACTATAACTCAGCTTATATTCGTCGAATGCAATTCTGCGACATAGCAATTTGTAGCTTAAAACACGTCACATCGACCCACCTTGTGCCGATCTGCGACGAACTTGCATAGTTTCGTCAAACGTCGATCGTTTCGAGTGGTAAGCAATCCGGCCGTCAATGGTGATTCATGGCCTCACAGATATAAACAACAATAACTCCGCTTCTATTCGTCGTGTGCAAATCTGCGACATAGCAATTTGTAGCATAAAACACGGCCCAACGACCCACCTTGTACCGATCTGCGACGAACTTGCATAGTTTCGTCAAACGTCGATCGTTTCGAGTGGTAAGCAATCCGGCCGTCAATGGTGATTCATGGCCTCACAGATATAAACAACTATAACTCAGCTTATATTCGTCCTATGCGAATCTGCGACATAGCAATTTGTAGCTTAAAACACGCCCCAACGAACCACCTTATACCGATCTGCGACGAACTTGCATAGTTTTGTCAAACATCGATTGTTTCGAGTGGTAAGCAATCCGGGTGTCAATGGTTATTCATGGCCTCACAGATATAAACAACTATAACTCAGCTTCTATTCGTCGTATGCGAATCTGCGACATAGCAATTTGTAGCTTAAAACACGCCCCAACGAACCACCTTATACCGATCTGCGACGAACTTGCATAGTTTTGTCAAACATCGATAGTTTCGAGTGGTAAGCAATCCGGGAGTCAATGGTTATTCATGGCCTCACAGATATAAACAACTATAACTCAGCTTCTATTCGTCGTATGCGAATCTGCGACATAGCAATTTGTAGCTTAAAACACGCCCCAACGAACCACCTTATACCGATCTGCGACGAACTTGCATAGTTTTGTCAAACATCGATTGTTTCGAGTGGTAAGCAATCCGGGTGTCAATGGTGATTCATGGCCTCACAGATATAAACAACTATAACTCAGCTTCTATTCGTCGTAAGCGAATCTGCGACACAGCAATTTGTAGCTTAAAACACGCCCCAACGAACCACCTTATACCGATCTGCGACGAACTTACATAGTTTTGTCAAACATCGATCGTTTCGAGTGGAAAGCAATCCGGCCGTCAATGGTGATTCGTGGCCTGACAGATATAAGCAACTATAACTCCGCTTCTATTCGTCGAATGCAATTCTGCGACATAGCAATTTGTAGCTTAAAACACGTCACATCGACCCACCTTGTGCCGATCTGCGACGAACTTGCATAGTTTCGTCAAACGTCGATCGTTTCGAGTGGTAAGCAATCCGGCCGTCAATGGTGATTCATGGCCTCACAGATATAAACAACTATAACTCAGCTTATATTCGTCGTATGCGAATCTGCGACATAGCAATTTGTAGCTTAAAACACGCCCCAACGAACCACCTTATACCGATCTGCGACGAACTTGCATAGTTTCGTCAAACGTCGATCGTTTCGAGTGGTAAGCAATCCGGCCGTCAATGGTGATTCATGGCCTCACAGATATAAACAATTATAACTCAGCTTATATTCGTCGTATGCGAATCTGCGACATAGCAATTTGTAGCTTAAAACACGCCCCAACGAACCACCTTATACCAATCTGCGACGAACTTGCATAGTTTTGTCAAACTTCGATTGTTTCGAGTGGCAAGCAATCCGGGTGTCAATGGTGATTCATGGCCTCACAGATATAAACAACTATAACTCAGCTTCTATTCGTCGTATGCGAATCTGCGACATAGCAATTTGTAGCTTAAAACACGCCCCAACGAACCACCTTATACCGATCTGCGACGAACTTGCATAGTTTTGTCAAACATCGATTGTTTCGAGTGGTAAGCAATCCGGGTGTCAATGGTGATTCATGGCCTCACAGATATAAACAACTATAACTCAGCTTCTATTCGTCGTAAGCGAATCTGCGACACAGCAATTTGTAGCTTAAAACACGCCCCAACGAACCACCTTATACCGATCTGCGACGAACTTACATAGTTTTGTCAAACATCGATCGTTTCGAGTGGAAAGCAATCCGGCCGTCAATGGTGATTCGTGGCCTGACAGATATAAGCAACTATAACTCCGCTTCTATTCGTCGAATGCAATTCTGCGACATAGCAATTTGTAGCTTAAAACACGTCACATCGACCCACCTTGTGCCGATCTGCGACGAACTTGCATAGTTTCGTCAAACGTCGATCGTTTCGAGTGGTAAGCAATCCGGCCGTCAATGGTGATTCATGGCCTCACAGATATAAACAACTATAACTCAGCTTATATTCGTCGAATGCAATTCTGCGACATAGCAATTTGTAGCTTAAAACACGTCACATCGACCCACCTTGTGCCGATCTGCGACGAACTTGCATAGTTTCGTCAAACGTCGATCGTTTCGAGTGGTAAGCAATCCGGCCGTCAATGGTGATTCATGGCCTCACAGATATAAACAACAATAACTCCGCTTCTATTCGTCGTGTGCAAATCTGCGACATAGCAATTTGTAGCATAAAACACGGCCCAACGACCCACCTTGTACCGATCTGCGACGAACTTGCATAGTTTCGTCAAACGTCGATCGTTTCGAGTGGTAAGCAATCCGGCCGTCAATGGTGATTCATGGCCTCACAGATATAAACAACTATAACTCAGCTTATATTCGTCCTATGCGAATCTGCGACATAGCAATTTGTAGCTTAAAACACGCCCCAACGAACCACCTTATACCGATCTGCGACGAACTTGCATAGTTTTGTCAAACATCGATTGTTTCGAGTGGTAAGCAATCCGGGTGTCAATGGTTATTCATGGCCTCACAGATATAAACAACTATAACTCAGCTTCTATTCGTCGTATGCGAATCTGCGACATAGCAATTTGTAGCTTAAAACACGCCCCAACGAACCACCTTATACCGATCTGCGACGAACTTGCATAGTTTTGTCAAACATCGATCGTTTCGAGTGGTAAGCAATCCGGGTGTCAATGGTGATTCATGGCCTCACAGATATAAACAACTATAACTCAGCTTCTATTCGTCGTATGCGAATCTGCGACATAGCAATTTGTAGCTTAAAACACGCCCCAACGAACCACCTTATACCGATCTGCGACGAACTTGCATAGTTTTGTCAAACATCGATTGTTTCGAGTGGTAAGCAATCCGGGTGTCAATGGTGATTCATGGCCTCACAGATATAAACAACTATAACTCAGCTTCTATTCGTCGTAAGCGAATCTGCGACACAGCAATTTGTAGCTTAAAACACGCCCCAACGAACCACCTTATACCGATCTGCGACGAACTTACATAGTTTTGTCAAACATCGATCGTTTCGAGTGGAAAGCAATCCGGCCGTCAATGGTGATTCGTGGCCTGACAGATATAAGCAACTATAACTCCGCTTCTATTCGTCGAATGCAATTCTGCGACATAGCAATTTGTAGCTTAAAACACGTCACATCGACCCACCTTGTGCCGATCTGCGACGAACTTGCATAGTTTCGTCAAACGTCGATCGTTTCGAGTGGTAAGCAATCCGGCCGTCAATGGTGATTCATGGCCTCACAGATATAAACAACAATAACTCAGCTTATATTCGTCGTATGCGAATCTGCGACATAGCAATTTGTAGCTTAAAACACGCCCCAACGAACCACCTTATACCGATCTGCGACGAACTTGCATAGTTTCGTCAAACGTCGATCGTTTCGAGTGGTAAGCAATCCGGCCGTCAATGGTGATTCATGGCCTCACAGATATAAACAATTATAACTCAGCTTATATTCGTCGTATGCGAATCTGCGACATAGCAATTTGTAGCTTAAAACACGCCCCAACGAACCACCTTATACCAATCTGCGACGAACTTGCATAGTTTTGTCAAACTTCGATTGTTTCGAGTGGCAAGCAATCCGGGTGTCAATGGTGATTCATGGCCTCACAGATATAAACAACTATAACTCAGCTTCTATTCGTCGTATGAGAATCTGCGACATAGCAATTTGTAGCTTAAAACACGCCCCAACGAACCACCTTATACCGATCTGCGACGAACTTGCATAGTTTTGTCAAACATCGATTGTTTCGAGTGGTAAGCAATCCGGGTGTCAATGGTGATTCATGGCCTCACAGATATAAACAACTATAACTCAGCTTCTATTCGTCGTAAGCGAATCTGCGACACAGCAATTTGTAGCTTAAAACACGCCCCAACGAACCACCTTATACCGATCTGCGACGAACTTACATAGTTTTGTCAAACATGGATCGTTTCGAGTGGGAAGCAATCCGGCCGTCAATGGTGATTCATGGCCTCACAGATATAAACAACAATAACTCCGCTTCTATTCGTCGTATGCGAATCTGCGACATAGCAATTTGTAGCTTAAAACACGCACCAACGAACCACCTTATACCGATCTGCGACGAACTTGCATAATTTTGTCAAACATCGATCGTTTCGAGTGGAAAGCAATCCGGCCGTCAATGGTGATTCGTGGCCTGACAGATATAAGCAACTATAACTCCGCTTCTATTCGTCGAATGCAATTCTGCGACATAGCAATTTGTAGCTTAAAACACGTCACATCGACCCACCTTGTGCCGATCTGCGACGAACTTGCATAGTTTCGTCAAACGTCGATCGTTTCGAGTGGTAAGCAATCCGGCCGTCAATGGTGATTCATGGCCTCACAGATATAAACAACAATAACTCCGCTTCTATTCGTCGTGTGCAAATCTGCGACATAGCAATTTGTAGCATAAAACACGGCCCAACGACCCACCTTGTACCGATCTGCGACGAACTTGCATAGTTTCGTCAAACGTCGATCGTTTCGAGTGGTAAGCAATCCGGCCGTCAATGGTGATTCATGGCCTCACAGATATAAACAACTATAACTCAGCTTATATTCGTCCTATGCGAATCTGCGACATAGCAATTTGTAGCTTAAAACACGCCCCAACGAACCACCTTATACCGATCTGCGACGAACTTGCATAGTTTTGTCAAACATCGATTGTTTCGAGTGGTAAGCAATCCGGGTGTCAATGGTTATTCATGGCCTCACAGATATAAACAACTATAACTCAGCTTCTATTCGTCGTATGCGAATCTGCGACATAGCAATTTGTAGCTTAAAACACGCCCCAACGAACCACCTTATACCGATCTGCGACGAACTTGCATAGTTTTGTCAAACATCGATCGTTTCGAGTGGTAAGCAATCCGGGTGTCAATGGTTATTCATGGCCTCACAGATATAAACAACTATAACTCAGCTTCTATTCGTCGTATGCGAATCTGCGACATAGCAATTTGTAGCTTAAAACACGCCCCAACGAACGACCTTATACCGATCTGCGACGAACTTGCATAGTTTTGTCAAACATCGATTGTTTCGAGTGGTAAGCAATCCGGGTGTCAATGGTGATTCATGGCCTCACAGATATAAACAACTATAACTCCGCTTCTATTCGTCGAATGCAATTCTGCGACATAGCAATTTGTAGCTTAAAACACGTCACATCGACCCACCTTGTGCCGATCTGCGACGAACTTGCATAGTTTCGTCAAACGTCGATCGTTTCGAGTGGTAAGCAATCCGGCCGTCAATGGTGATTCATGGCCTCACAGATATAAACAACTATAACTCAGCTTATATTCGTCGTATGCGAATCTGCGACATAGCAATTTGTAGCTTAAAACACGCCCCAACGAACCACCTTATACCGATCTGCGACGAACTTGCATAGTTTCGTCAAACGTCGATCGTTTCGAGTGGTAAGCAATCCGGCCGTCAATGGTGATTCATGGCCTCACAGATATAAACAATTATAACTCAGCTTATATTCGTCGTATGCGAATCTGCGACATAGCAATTTGTAGCTTAAAACACGACCCAACGAACCACCTTATACCAATCTGCGACGAACTTGCATAGTTTTGTCAAACTTCGATTGTTTCGAGTGGCAAGCAATCCGGGTGTCAAAGGTGATTCATGGCCTCACAGATATAAACAACTATAACTCAGCTTCTATTCGTCGTATGCGAATCTGCGACATAGCAATTTGTAGCTTAAAACACGCCCCAACGAACCACCTTATACCGATCTGCGACGAACTTGCATAGTTTTGTCAAACATCGATTGTTTCGAGTGGTAAGCAATCCGGGTGTCAATGGTGATTCATGGCCTCACAGATATAAACAACTATAACTCAGCTTCTATTCGTCGTAAGCGAATCTGCGACACAGCAATTTGTAGCTTAAAACACGCCCCAACGAACCACCTTATACCGATCTGCGACGAACTTACATAGTTTTGTCAAACATCGATCGTTTCGAGTGGGAAGCAATCCGGCCGTCAATGGTGATTCATGGCCTCACAGATATAAACAACAATAACTCCGCTTCTATTCGTCGAATGCAATTCTGCGACATAGCAATTTGTAGCTTAAAACACGTCACATCGACCCACCTTGTGCCGATCTGCGACGAACTTGCATAGTTTCGTCAAACGTCGATCGTTTCGAGTGGTAAGCAATCCGGCCGTCAATGGTGATTCATGGCCTCACAGATATAAACAACTATAACTCAGCTTATATTCGTCGTATGCGAATCTGCGACATAGCAATTTGTAGCTTAAAACACGCCCCAACGAACCACCTTATACCGATCTGCGACGAACTTGCATAGTTTTGTCAAACATCGATTGTTTCGAGTGGTAAGCAATCCGGGTGTCAATGGTGATTCATGGCCTCACAGATATAAACAACTATAACTCAGCTTCTATTCGTCGTATGCGAATCTGCGACATAGCAATTTGTAGCTTAAAACACGTCACATCGACCCACCTTGTGCCGATCTGCGACGAACTTGCATGGTTGCGACAATCGTCGATCGTTTCGAGTGGTAGGGAATCCGGCCGTCAATGGTGATTCATGGCCTCACAGATATAAACAACAATAACTCCGCTTCTATTCGTCGTATGCGAATCTGCGACATAGCAATTTGTAGCTTAAAACACGCACCAACGAACCACCTTATACCGATCTGCGACGAACTTGCATAATTTTGTCAAACATCGATCGTTTCGAGTGGAAAGCAATCCGGCCGTCAATGGTGATTCGTGGCCTGACAGATATAAGCAACTATAACTCCGCTTCTATTCGTCGAATGCAATTCTGCGACATTGCAATTTGTAGCTTAAAACACGTCACATCGACCCACCTTGTGCCGATCTGCGACGAACTTGCATAGTTTCGTCAAACGTCGATCGTTTCGAGTGGTAAGCAATCCGGCCGTCAATGGTGATTCATGGCCTCACAGATATAAACAACTATAACTCAGCTTATATTCGTTGTATGCGAATCTGCGACATAGCAATTTGTAGCTTAAAACACGCCCCAACGAACCACCTTATACCGATCTGCGACGAACTTGCATAGTTTCGTCAAACGTCGATCGTTTCGAGTGGTAAGCAATCCGGCCGTCAATGGTGATTCATGGCCTCACAGATATAAACAACTATAACTCAGCTTATATTCGTCGTATGCGAATCTGCGACATAGCAATTTGTAGCTTAAAACACGCCCCAACGAACCACCTTATACCGATCTGCGACGAACTTGCATAGTTTTGTCAAACATCGATTGTTTCGAGTGGTAAGCAATCCGGGTGTCAATGGTGATTCATGGCCTCACAGATATAAACAACTATAACTCAGCTTCTATTCGTCGTATGCGAATCTGCGACATAGCAATTTGTAGCTTAAAACACGCCCCAACGAACCACCTTATACCGATCTGCGACGAACTTGCATAGTTTTGTCAAACATCGAATGTTTCGAGTGGTAAGCAATCCGGGTGTCAATGGTGATTCATGGCCTCACAGATATAAACAACTATAACTCAGCTTCTATTCGTCGTAAGCGAATCTGCGACACAGCAATTTGTAGCTTAAAACACGCCCCAACGAACCACCTTATACCGATCTGCGACGAACTTGCATAGTTTTGTCAAACATCGATTGTTTCGAGTGGTAAGCAATCCGGGTGTCAATGGTGATTCATGGCCTCACAGATATAAACAACTATAACTCAGCTTCTATTCGTCGTATGCGAATCTGCGACATAGCAATTTGTAGCTTAAAACACGTCACATCGACCCACCTTGTGCCGATCTGCGACGAACTTGCATAGTTTCGTCAAACGTCGATCGTTTCGAGTGGTAAGCAATCCGGCCGTCAATGGTGATTCATGGCCTCACAGATATAAACAATTATAACTCAGCTTATATTCGTCGTATGCGAATCTGCGACATAGCAATTTCTAGCTTAAAACACGCCCCAACGAACCACCTTATACCAATCTGCGACGAACTTGCATAGTTTTGTCAAACTTCGATTGTTTCGAGTGGCAAGCAATCCGGGTGTCAATGGTGATTCATGGCCTCACAGATATAAACAACTATAACTCAGCTTCTATTCGTCGTATGAGAATCTGCGACATAGCAATTTGTAGCTTAAAACACGCCCCAACGAACCACCTTATACCGATCTGCGACGAACTTGCATAGTTTTGTCAAACATCGATTGTTTCGAGTGGTAAGCAATCCGGGTGTCAATGGTGATTCATGGCCTCACAGATATAAACAACTATAACTCAGCTTCTATTCGTCGTAAGCGAATCTGCGACACAGCAATTTGTAGCTTAAAACACGCCCGAACGAACCACCTTATACCGATCTGCGACGAACTTACATAGTTTTGTCAAACATGGATCGTTTCGAGTGGGAAGCAATCCGGCCGTCAATGGTGATTCATGGCCTCACAGATATAAACAACAATAACTCCGCTTCTATTCGTCGTATGCGAATCTGCGACATAGCAATTTGTAGCTTAAAACACGCACCAACGAACCACCTTATACCGATCTGCGACGAACTTGCATAATTTTGTCAAACATCGATCGTTTCGAGTGGAAAGCAATCCGGCCGTCAATGGTGATTCGTGGCCTGACAGATATAAGCAACTATAAATCCGCTTCTATTCGTCGAATGCAATTCTGCGACATAGCAATTTGTAGCTTAAAACACGTCACATCGACCCACCTTGTGCCGATCTGCGACGAACTTGCATAGTTTCGTCAAACGTCGATCGTTTCGAGTGGTAAGCAATCCGGCCGTCAATGGTGATTCATGGCCTCACAGATATAAACAACAATAACTCCGCTTCTATTCGTCGTGTGCAAATCTGCGACATAGCAATTTGTAGCTTAAAACACGGCCCAACGACCCACCTTGTACCGATCTGCGACGAACTTGCATAGTTTCGTCAAACGTCGATCGTTTCGAGTGGTAAGCAATCCGGCCGTCAATGGTGATTCATGGCCTCACAGATATAAACAACTATAACTCAGCTTATATTCGTCCTATGCGAATCTGCGACATAGCAATTTGTAGCTTAAAACACGCCCCAACGAACCACCTTATACCGATCTGCGACGAACTTGCATAGTTTTGTCAAACATCGATTGTTTCGAGTGGTAAGCAATCCGGGTGTCAATGGTTATTCATGGCCTCACAGATATAAACAACTATAACTCAGCTTCTATTCGTCGTATGCGAATCTGCGACATAGCAATTTGTAGCTTAAAACACGCCCCAACGAACCACCTTATACCGATCTGCGACGAACTTGCATAGTTTTGTCAAACATCGATCGTTTCGAGTGGTAAGCAATCCGGGTGTCAATGGTTATTCATGGCCTCACAGATATAAACAACTATAACTCAGCTTCTATTCGTCGTATGCGAATCTGCGACATAGCAGTTTATAGCTTAAAACACGCCCCAACGAACGACCTTATACCGATCTGCGACGAACTTGCATAGTTTTGTCAAACATCGATTGTTTCGAGTGGTAAGCAATCCGGGTGTCAATGGTGATTCATGGCCTCACAGATATAAACAACTATAACTCAGCTTCTATTCGTCGTAAGCGAATCTGCGACACAGCAATTTGTAGCTTAAAACACGCCCCAACGAACCACCTTATACCGATCTGCGACGAACTTACATAGTTTTGTCAAACATCGATCGTTTCGAGTGGAAAGCAATCCGGCCGTCAATGGTGATTCGTGGCCTGACAGATATAAGCAACTATAACTCCGCTTCTATTCGTCGAATGCAATTCTGCGACATAGCAATTTGTAGCTTAAAACACGTCACATCGACCCACCTTGTGCCGATCTGCGACGAACTTGCATAGTTTCGTCAAACGTCGATCGTTTCGAGTGGTAAGCAATCCGGCCGTCAATGGTGATTCATGGCCTCACAGATATAAACAACTATAACTCAGCTTATATTCGTCGTATGCGAATCTGCGACATAGCAATTTGTAGCTTAAAACACGCCCCAACGAACCACCTTATACCGATCTGCGACGAACTTGCATAGTTTCGTCAAACGTCGATCGTTTCGAGTGGTAAGCAATCCGGCCGTCAATGGTGATTCATGGCCTCACAGATATAAACAATTATAACTCAGCTTATATTCGTCGTATGCGAATCTGCGACATAGCAATTTGTAGCTTAAAACACGACCCAACGAACCACCTTATACCAATCTGCGACGAACTTGCATAGTTTTGTCAAACTTCGATTGTTTCGAGTGGCAAGCAATCCGGGTGTCAAAGGTGATTCATGGCCTCACAGATATAAACAACTATAACTCAGCTTCTATCCGTCGTATGCGAATTTGCGACATAGCAATTTGTAGCTTAAAACACGCCCCAACGAACCACCTTATACCGATCTGCGACGAACTTGCATAGTTTTGTCAAACATCGATTGTTTCGAGTGGTAAGCAATCCGGGTGTCAATGGTGATTCATGGCCTCACAGATATAAACAACTATAACTCAGCTTCTATTCGTCGTAAGCGAATCTGCGACACAGCAATTTGTAGCTTAAAACACGCCCCAACGAACTACCTTATACCGATCTGCGACGAACTTACATAGTTTTGTCAAACATCGATCGTTTCGAGTGGGAAGCAATCCGGCCGTCAATGGTGATTCATGGCCTCACAGATATAAACAACAATAACTCCGCTTCTATTCGTCGAATGCAATTCTGCGACATAGCAATTTGTAGCTTAAAACACGTCACATCGACCCACCTTGTGCCGATCTGCGACGAACTTGCATAGTTTCGTCAAACGTCGATCGTTTCGAGTGGTAAGCAATCCGGACGTCAATGGTGATTCATGGCCTCACAGATATAAACAACTATAACTCAGCTTATATTCGTCGTATGCGAATCTGCGACATAGCAATTTGTAGCTTAAAACACGCCCCAACGAACCACCTTATACCGATCTGCGACGAACTTGCATAGTTTTGTCAAACATCGATTGTTTCGAGTGGTAAGCAATCCGGGTGTCAATGGTGATTCATGGCCTCACAGATATAAACAACTATAACTCAGCTTCTATTCGTCGTATGAGAATCTGCGACATAGCAATTTGTAGCTTAAAACACGCCCCAACGAACCACCTTATACCGATCTGCGACGAACTTGCATAGTTTTGTCAAACATCGATTGTTTCGAGTGGTAAGCAATCCGGGTGTCAATGGTGATTCATGGCCTCACAGATATAAACAACTATAACTCAGCTTCTATTCGTCGTAAGCGAATCTGCGACACAGCAATTTGTAGCTTAAAACACGCCCCAACGAACCACCTTATACCGATCTGCGACGAACTTACATAGTTTTGTCAAACATCGATCGTTTCGAGTGGAAAGCAATCCGGCCGTCAATGGTGATTCGTGGCCTGACAGATATAAGCAACTATAACTCCGCTTCTATTCGTCGAATGCAATTCTGCGACATAGCAATTTGTAGCTTAAAACACGTCACATCGACCCACCTTGTGCCGATCTGCGACGAACTTGCATAGTTTCGTCAAACGTCGATCGTTTCGAGTGGTAAGCAATCCGGCCGTCAATGGTGATTCATGGCCTCACAGATATAAACAACTATAACTCAGCTTATATTCGTCGTATGCGAATCTGCGACATAGCAATTTGTAGCTTAAAACACGCCCCAACGAACCACCTTATACCGATCTGCGACGAACTTGCATAGTTTCGTCAAACGTCGATCGTTTCGAGTGGTAAGCAATCCGGCCGTCAATGGTGATTCATGGCCTCACAGATATAAACAATTATAACTCAGCTTATATTCGTCGTATGCGAATCTGCGACATAGCAATTTGTAGCTTAAAACACGACCCAACGAACCACCTTATACCGATCTGCGACGAACTTGCATAGTTTTGTCAAACTTCGATTGTTTCGAGTGGCAAGCAATCCGGGTGTCAAAGGTGATTCATGGCCTCACAGATATAAACAACTATAACTCAGCTTCTATTCGTCGTATGCGAATCTGCGACATAGCAATTTGTAGCTTAAAACACGCCCCAACGAACCACCTTATACCGATCTGCGACGAACTTGCATAGTTTTGTCAAACATCGATTGTTTCGAGTGGTAAGCAATCCGGGTGTCAATGGTGATTCATGGCCTCACAGATATAAACAACTATAACTCAGCTTCTATTCGTCGTAAGCGAATCTGCGACACAGCAATTTGTAGCTTAAAACACGCCCCAACGAACTACCTTATACCGATCTGCGACGAACTTACATAGTTTTGTCAAACATCGATCGTTTCGAGTGGGAAGCAATCCGGCCGTCAATGGTGATTCATGGCCTCACAGATATAAACAACAATAACTCCGCTTCTATTCGTCGAATGCAAATCTGCGACATAGCAATTTGTAGCTTAAAACACGTCACATCGACCCACCTTGTGCCGATCTGCGACGAACTTGCATAGTTTCGTCAAACGTCGATCGTTTCGAGTGGAAAGCAATCCGGCCGTCAATGGTGATTCATGGCCTCACAGATATAAACAACTATAACTCAGCTTATATTCGTCGTATGCGAATCTGCGACATAGCAATTTGTAGCTTAAAACACGCCCCAACGAACCACCTTATACCAATCTGCGACGAACTTGCATAGTTTTGTCAAACATCGATTGTTTCGAGTGGTAAGCAATCCGGGTGTCAATGGTGATTCATGGCCTCACAGATATAAACAACTATAACTCAGCTTCTATTCGTCGTATGCGAATCTGCGACATAGCAATTTGTAGCTTAAAACACGTCACATCGACCCACCTTGTGCCGATCTGCGACGAACTTGCATGGTTGCGACAATCGTCGATCGTTTCGAGTGGTAGGGAATCCGGCCGTCAATGGTGATTCATGGCCTCACAGATATAAACAACAATAACTCCGCTTCTATTCGTCGTATGCGAATCTGCGACATAGCAATTTGTAGCTTAAAACACGCACCAACGAACCACCTTATACCGATCTGCGACGAACTTGCATAATTTTGTCAAACATCGATCGTTTCGAGTGGAAAGCAATCCGGCCGTCAATGGTGATTCATGGCCTGACAGATATAAACAACTATAACTCCGCTTCTATTCGTCGAATGCAATTCTGCGACATTGCAATTTGTAGCTTAAAACACGTCACATCGACCCACCTTGTGCCGATCTGCGACGAACTTGCATAGTTTCGTCAAACGTCGATCGTTTCGAGTGGTAAGCAATCCGGCCGTCAATGGTGATTCATGGCCTCACAGATATAAACAACTATAACTCAGCTTATATTCGTTGTATGCGAATCTGCGACATAGCAATTTGTAGCTTAAAACACGCCCCAACGAACCACCTTATACCGATCTGCGACGAACTTGCATAGTTTCGTCAAACGTCGATCGTTTCGAGTGGTAAGCAATCCGGCCGTCAATGGTGATTCATGGCCTCACAGATATAAACAACTATAACTCAGCTTATATTCGTCGTATGCGAATCTGCGACATAGCAATTTGTAGCTTAAAACACGCCCCAACGAACCACCTTATACCGATCTGCGACGAACTTGCATAGTTTTGTCAAACATCGATTGTTTCGAGTGGTAAGCAATCCGGGTGTCAATGGTGATTCATGGCCTCACAGATATAAACAACTATAACTCAGCTTCTATTCGTCGTATGCGAATCTGCGACATAGCAATTTGTAGCTTAAAACACGCCCCAACGAACCACCTTATACCGATCTGCGACGAACTTGCATAGTTTTGTCAAACATCGAATGTTTCGAGTGGTAAGCAATCCGGGTGTCAATGGTGATTCATGGCCTCACAGATATAAACAACTATAACTCAGCTTCTATTCGTCGTAAGCGGATCTGCGACACAGCAATTTGTAGCTTAAAACACGCCCCAACGAACCACCTTATACCGATCTGCGACGAACTTACATAGTTTTGTCAAACATCGATCGTTTCGAGAGGGAAGCAATCCGGCCGTCAATGGTGATTCATGGCCTCACAGATATAAACAACAATAACTTCGCTTCTATTCGTCGTATGCGAATATGCGACATAGCAATTTGTAGCTTAAAACACGTCACATCGACCCACCTTGTGCCGATCTGCGACGAACTTGCATGGTTGCGACAATCGTCGATCGTTTCGAGTGGAAGGGAATCCGGCCGTCAATGGTGATTCATGGCCTCACAGATATAAACAGCAATAACTCCGCTTCTATTCGTCGTATGCGAATCTGCGACATAGCAATTTGTAGCTTAAAACACGCACCAACGAACCACCTTATACCGATCTGCGACGAACTTGCATAATTTTGTCAAACATCGATCGTTTCGAGTGGAAAGCAATCCGGCCGTCAATGGTGATTCGTGGCCTGACAGATATAAGCAACTATAACTCCGCTTCTATTCGTCGAATGCAATTCTGCGACATAGCAATTTGTAGCTTAAAACACGTCACATCGACCCACCTTGTGCCGATCTGCGACGAACTTGCATAGTTTCGTTAAACGTCGATCGTTTCGAGTGGTAAGCAATCCGGCCGTCAATGGTGATTCATGGCCTCACAGATATAAACAACTATAACTCAGCTTATATTCGTCGTATGCGAATCTGCGACATAGCAATTTGTAGCTTAAAACACGCCCCAACGAACCACCTTGTGCCGATCTGCGACGAACTTGCATAGTTTCGTCAAACGTCGATCGTTTCGAGTGGTAAGCAATCCGGCCGTCAATGGTGATTCATGGCCTCACAGATATAAACAACTATAACTCAGCTTATATTCGTCGTATGCGAATCTGCGACATAGCAATTTGTAGCTTAAAACACGCCCCAACGAACCACCTTATACCGATCTGCGACGAACTTGCATAGTTTTGTCAAACATCGATTGTTTCGAGTGGTAAGCAATCCGGGTGTCAATGGTGATTCATGGCCTCACAGATATAAACAACTATAACTCAGCTTCTATTCGTCGTAAGCGAATCTGCGACACAGCAATTTGTAGCTTAAAACACGCCCCAACGAACCACCTTATACCGATCTGCGACGAACTTACATAGTTTTGTCAAACATCGATCGTTTCGAGTGGGAAGCAATCCGGCCGTCAATGGTGATTCATGGCCTCACAGATATAAACAACAATAACTTCGCTTCTATTCGTCGTATGCGAATATGCGACATAGCAATTTGTAGCTTAAAACACGTCACATCGACCCACCTTGTGCCGATCTGCGACGAACTTGCATGGTTGCGACAATCGTCGATCGTTTCGAGTGGTAGGGAATCCGGCCGTCAATGGTGATTCATGGCCTCACAGATATAAACAACAATAACTCCGCTTCTATTCGTCGTATGCGAATCTGCGACATAGTAATTTGTAGCTTAAAACACGCACCAACGAACCACCTTATACCGATCTGCGACGAACTTGCATAATTTTGTCAAACATCGATCGTTTCGAGTGGAAAGCAATCCGGCCGTCAATGGTGATTCGTGGCCTGACAGATATAAGCAACTATAACTCCGCTTCTATTCGTCGAATGCAATTCTGCGACATAGCAATTTGTAGCTTAAAACACGTCACATCGACCCACCTTGTGCCGATCTGCGACGAACTTGCATAGTTTCGTCAAACGTCGATCGTTTCGAGTGGTAAGCAATCCGGCCGTCAATGGTGATTCATGGCCTCACAGATATAAACAACTATAACTCAGCTTATATTCGTTGTATGCGAATCTGCGACATAGCAATTTGTAGCTTAAAACACGCCCCAACGAACCACCTTATACCGATCTGCGACGAACTTGCATAGTTTCGTCAAACGTCGATCGTTTCGAGTGGTAAGCAATCCGGCCGTCAATGGTGATTCATGGCCTCACAGATATAAACAACTATAACTCAGCTTATATTCGTCGTATGCGAATCTGCGACATAGCAATTTGTAGCTTAAAACACGCCCCAACGAATCACCTTATACCGATCTGCGACGAACTTGCATAGTTTTGTCAAACATCGATTGTTTCGAGTGGTAAGCAATCCGGGTGTCAATGGTGATTCATGGCCTCACAGATATAAACAACTATAACTTAGCTTCTATTCGTCGTATGCGAATCTGCGACATAGCAATTTGTAGCTTAAAACACGCCCCAACGAACCACCTTATACCGATCTGCGACGAACTTGCATAGTTTTGTCAAACATCGATTGTTTCGAGTGGTAAGCAATCCGGGTGTCAATGGTGATTCATGGCCTCACAGATATAAACAACTATAACTCAGCTTCTATTCGTCGTAAGCGAATCTGCGACACAGCAATTTGTAGCTTAAAACACGCCCCAACGAACCACCTTATACCGATCTGCGACGAACTTACATAGTTTTGTCAAACATGGATCGTTTCGAGTGGGAAGCAATCCGGCCGTCAATGGTGATTCATGGCCTCACAGATATAAACAACAATAACTCCGCTTCTATTCGTCGTATGCGAATCTGCGACATAGCAATTTGTAGCTTAAAACACGCACCAACGAACCACCTTATACCGATCTGCGACGAACTTGCATAATTTTGTCAAACATCGATCGTTTCGAGTGGAAAGCAATCCGGCCGTCAATGGTGATTCGTGGCCTGACAGATATAAGCAACTATAACTCCGCTTCTATTCGTCGAATGCAATTCTGCGACATAGCAATTTGTAGCTTAAAACACGTCACATCGACCCACCTTGTGCCGATCTGCGACGAACTTGCATAGTTTCGTCAAACGTCGATCGTTTCGAGTGGTAAGCAATCCGGCCGTCAATGGTGATTCATGGCCTCACAGATATAAACAACAATAACTCCGCTTCTATTCGTCGTATGCAAATCTGCGACATAGCAATTTGTAGCATAAAACACGGCCCAACGACCCACCTTGTACCGATCTGCGACGAACTTGCATAGTTTCGTCAAACGTCGATCGTTTCGAGTGGTAAGCAATCCGGCCGTCAATGGTGATTCATGGCCTCACAGATATAAACAACTATAACTCAGCTTATATTCGTCCTATGCGAATCTGCGACATAGCGATTTGTAGCCTAAAACACGCCCCAACGAACCACCTTATACCGATCTGCGACGAACTTGCATAGTTTTGTCAAACATCGATTGTTTCGAGTGGTAAGCAATCCGGGTGTCAATGGTTATTCATGGCCTCACAGATATAAACAACTATAACTCAGCTTCTATTCGTCGTATGCGAATCTGCGACATAGCAATTTGTAGCTTAAAACACGCCCCAACGAACCACCTTATACCGATCTGCGACGAACTTACATAGTTTTGTCAAACATGGATCGTTTCGAGTGGGAAGCAATCCGGCCGTCAATGGTGATTCATGGCCTCACAGATATAAACAACAATAACTCCGCTTCTATTCGTCGTATGCGAATCTGCGACATAGCAATTTGTAGCTTAAAACACGCACCAACGAACCACCTTATACCGATCTGCGACGAACTTGCATAATTTTGTCAAACATCGATCGTTTCGAGTGGAAAGCAATCCGGCCGTCAATGGTGATTCGTGGCCTGACAGATATAAGCAACTATAACTCCGCTTCTATTCGTCGAATGCAATTCTGCGACATAGCAATTTGTAGCTTAAAACACGTCACATCGACCCACCTTGTGCCGATCTGCGACGATCTTGCATAGTTTCGTCAAACGTCGATCGTTTCGAGTGGTAAGCAATCCGGCCGTCAATGGTGATTCATGGCCTCACAGATATAAACAACAATAACTCCGCTTCTATTCGTCGTATGCAAATCTGCGACATAGCAATTTGTAGCATAAAACACGGCCCAACGACCCACCTTGTACCGATCTGCGACGAACTTGCATAGTTTCGTCAAACGTCGATCGTTTCGAGTGGTAAGCAATCCGGCCGTCAATGGTGATTCATGGCCTCACAGATATAAACAACTATAACTCAGCTTATATTCGTCCTATGCGAATCTGCGACATAGCAATTTGTAGCTTAAAACACGCCCCAACGAACCACCTTATACCGATCTGCGACGAACTTGCATAGTTTCGTCAAACGTCGATCGTTTCGAGTGGTAAGCAATCCGGCCGTCAATGGTGATTCATGGCCTCACAGATATAAACAACTATAACTCAGCTTATATTCGTCGTATGCGAATCTGCGACATAGCAATTTGTAGCTTAAAACACGCCCCAACGAACCACCTTATACCAATCTGCGACGAACTTGGATAGTTTTGTCAAACATCGATTGTTTCGAGTGGTAAGCAATCCGGGTGTCAATGGTGATTCATGGCCTCACAGATATAAACAACTATAACTCAGCTTCTATTCGTCGTATGCGAATCTGCGACATAGCAATTTGTAGCTTAAAACACGCCCCAACGAACCACCTTATACCGATCTGCGACGAACTTACATAGTTTTGTCAAACATCGATCGTTTCGAGTGGGAAGCAATCCGGCCGTCAATGGTGATTCATGGCCTCACAGATATAAACAACAATAACTCCGCTTCTATTCGTCGTAAGCGAATCTGCGACACAGCAATTTGTAGCTTAAAACACGCCCCAACGAACCACCTTATACCGATCTGCGACGAACTTACATAGTTTTGTCAAACATCGATCGTTTCGAGTGGAAAGCAATCCGGCCGTCAATGGTGATTCGTGGCCTGACAGATATAAGCAACTATAACTCCGCTTCTATTCGTCGAATGCAATTCTGCGACATAGCAATTTGTAGCTTAAAACACGTCACATCGACCCACCTTGTGCCGATCTGCGACGAACTTGTATAGTTTCGTCAAACGTCGATCGTTTCGAGTGGTAAGCAATCCGGCCGTCAATGGTGATTCATGGCCTCACAGATATAAACAACTATAACTCAGCTTATATTCGTCGTATGCGAATCTGCGACATAGCAATTTGTAGCTTAAAACACGCCCCAACGAACCACCTTATACCGATCTGCGACGAACTTGCATAGTTTCGTCAAACGTCGATCGTTTCGAGTGGTAAGCAATCCGGCCGTCAATGGTGATTCATGGCCTCACAGATATAAACAACTATAACTCAGCTTATATTCGTCGTATGCGAATCTGCGACATAGCAATTTGTAGCTTAAAACACGCCCCAACGAACCACCTTATACCAATCTGCGACGAACTTGCATAGTTTTGTCAAACATCGATTGTTTCGAGTGGTAAGCAATCCGGGTGTCAATGGTGATTCATGGCCTCACAGATATAAACAACTATAACTCAGCTTCTATTCGTCGTATGCGAATCTGCGACATAGCAATTTGTAGCTTAAAACACGCCCCAACGAACCACCTTATACCGATCTGCGACGAACTTGCATAGTTTTGTCAAACATCGATTGTTTCGAGTGGTAAGCAATCCGGGTGTCAATGGTGATTCATGGCCTCACAGATATAAACAACTATAACTCAGCTTCTATTCGTCGTAAGCGAATCTGCGACACAGCAATTTGTAGCTTAAAACACGCCCCAACGAACCACCTTATACCGATCTGCGACGAACTTACATAGTTTTGTCAAACATCGATCGTTTCGAGTGGGAAGCAATCCGGCCGTCAATGGTGATTCATGGCCTCACAGATATAAACAACAATAACTCCGCTTCTATTCGTCGAATGCAATTCTGCGACATAGCAATTTGTAGCTTAAAACACGTCACATCGACCCACCTTGTGCCGATCTGCGACGAACTTGCATAGTTTCGTCAAACGTCGATCGTTTCGAGTGGTAAGCATTCCGGCCGTCAATGGTGATTCATGGCCTCACAGATATAAACAACTATAACTCAGCTTCTATTCGTCGTATGCGAATCTGCGACATAGCAATTTGTAGCTTAAAACACGCCCCAACGAACCACCTTATACCGATCTGCGAGGAACTTGCATAGTTTTGTCAAACATCGATTGTTTCGAGTGGTAAGCAATCCGGGTGTCAATGGTGATTCATGGCCTCACAGATATAAACAACTATAACTCAGCTTCTATTCGTCGAAAGCGAATCTGCGACACAGCAATTTGTAGCTTAAAACACGCCCCAACGAACCACCTTATACCGATCTGCGACGAACTTACATAGTTTTGTCAAACATCGATCGTTTCGAGTGGGAAGCAATCCGGCCGTCAATGGTGATTCATGGCCTCACAGATATAAACAACAATAACTCCGCTTCTATTCGTCGAATGCAATTCTGCGACATAGCAATGTGTAGCTTAAAACACGTCACATCGACCCACCTTGTGCCTATCTGCGACGAACTTGCATAGTTTCGTCAAACGTCGATCGTTTCGAGTGGTAAGCATTCCGGCCGTCAATGGTGATTCATGGCCTCACAGATATAAACAACTATAACTCAGCTTATATTCGTCGTATGCGAATCTGCGACATAGCAATTTGAAGCTTAAAACACGCCCCAACGAACCACCTTATACCGATCTGCGACGAACTTGCATAGTTTTGTCAAACATCGATTGTTTCGAGTGGTAAGCAATCCGGGTGTCAATGGTGATTCATGGCCTCACAGATATAAACAACTATAACTCAGCTTCTATTCGTCGTATGCGAATCTACGACATAGCAATTTGTAGCTTAAAACACGCCACAACGAACCACCTTATGCCGATCTGCGACGAACTTGCATAGTTTTGTCAAACATCGAATGTTTCGAGTGGTAAGCAATCCGGGTGTCAATGGTGATTCATGGCCTCACAGATATAAACAACTATAACTCAGCTTCTATTCGTCGTAAACGAATCTGCGACACAGCAATTTGTAGCTTAAAACACGCCCCAACGAACCACCTTATACCGATCTGCGACGAACTTACATAGTTTTGTCAAACATGGATCGTTTCGAGTGGGAAGCAATCCGGCCGTCAATGGTGATTCATGGCCTCACAGATATAAACAACAATAACTCCGCTTCTATTCGTCGTATGCGAATCTGCGACATAGCAATTTGTAGCTTAAAACACGCACCAACGAACCACCTTATACCGATCTGCGACGAACTTGCATAGTTTTGTCAAACATCGATTGTTTCGAGTGGTAAGCAATCCGGGTGTCAATGGTGATTCATGGCCTCACAGATATAAACAACTATAACTCAGCTTCTATTCGTCGTATGCGAATCTGCGACATAGCAATTTGTAGCTTAAAACACGCCCCAACGAACCACCTTATACCGATCTGCGACGAACTTGCATAGTTTTGTCAAACATCGATTGTTTCGAGTGGTAAGCAATCCGGGTGTCAATGGTGATTCATGGCCTCACAGATATAAACAACTATAACTCAGCTTATATTCGTCGTATGCGAATCTGCGACATAGCAATTTGTAGCTTAAAACACGCCCCAACGAACCACCTTATACCGATCTGCGACGAACTTGCATAGTTTCGTCAAACGTCGATCGTTTCGAGTGGTAAGCAATCCGGCCGTCAATGGTGATTCATGGCCTCACAGATATAAACAACTATAACTCAGCTTATATTCGTCGTATGCGAATCTGCGACATAGCAATTTGTAGCTTAAAACACGCCCCAACGAACCACCTTATACCAATCTGCGACGAACTTGGATAGTTTTGTCAAACATCGATTGTTTCGAGTGGTAAGCAATCCGGGTGTCAATGGTGATTCATGGCCTCACAGATATAAACAACTATAACTCAGCTTCTATTCGTCGTATGCGAATCTGCGACATAGCAATTTGTAGCTTAAAACACGCCCCAACGAACCACCTTATACCGATCTGCGACGAACTTACATAGTTTTGTCAAACATCGATCGTTTCGAGTGGGAAGCAATCCGGCCGTCAATGGTGATTCATGGCCTCACAGATATAAACAACAATAACTCCGCTTCTATTCGTCGTAAGCGAATCTGCGACACAGCAATTTGTAGCTTAAAACACGCCCCAACGAACCACCTTATACCGATCTGCGACGAACTTACATAGTTTTGTCAAACATCGATCGTTTCGAGTGGAAAGCAATCCGGCCGTCAATGGTGATTCGTGGCCTGACAGATATAAGCAACTATAACTCCGCTTCTATTCGTCGAATGCAATTCTGCGACATAGCAATTTGTAGCTTAAAACACGTCACATCGACCCACCTTGTGCCGATCTGCGACGAACTTGTATAGTTTCGTCAAACGTCGATCGTTTCGAGTGGTAAGCAATCCGGCCGTCAATGGTGATTCATGGCCTCACAGATATAAACAACTATAACTCAGCTTATATTCGTCGTATGCGAATCTGCGACATAGCAATTTGTAGCTTAAAACACGCCCCAACGAACCACCTTATACCGATCTGCGACGAACTTGCATAGTTTTGTCAAACATCGATCGTTTCGAGTGGTAAGCAATCCGGCCGTCAATGGTGATTCATGGCCTCACAGATATAAACAACTATAACTCAGCTTATATTCGTCGTATGCGAATCTGCGACATAGCAATTTGTAGCTTAAAACACGCCCCAACGAACCACCTTATACCAATCTGCGACGAACTTGCATAGTTTTGTCAAACATCGATTGTTTCGAGTGGTAAGCAATCCGGGTGTCAATGGTGATTCATGGCCTCACAGATATAAACAACTATAACTCAGCTTCTATTCGTCGTATGCGAATCTGCGACATAGCAATTTGTAGCTTAAAACACGCCCCAACGAACCACCTTATACCGATCTGCGACGAACTTGCATAGTTTTGTCAAACATCGATTGTTTCGAGTGGTAAGCAATCCGGGTGTCAATGGTGATTCATGGCCTCACAGATATAAACAACTATAACTCAGCTTCTATTCGTCGTAAGCGAATCTGCGACACAGCAATTTGTAGCTTAAAACACGCCCCAACGAACCACCTTATACCGATCTGCGACGAACTTACATAGTTTTGTCAAACATCGATCGTTTCGAGTGGGAAGCAATCCGGCCGTCAATGGTGATTCATGGCCTCACAGATATAAACAACAATAACTCCGCTTCTATTCGTCGAATGCAATTCTGCGACATAGCAATTTGTAGCTTAAAACACGTCACATCGACCCACCTTGTGCCGATCTGCGACGAACTTGCATAGTTTCGTGAAACGTCGATCGTTTCGAGTGGTAAGCATTCCGGCCGTCAATGGTGATTCATGGCCTCACAGATATAAACAACTATAACTCAGCTTCTATTCGTCGTATGCGAATCTGCGACATAGCAATTTGTAGCTTAAAACACGCCCCAACGAACCACCTTATACCGATCTGCGAGGAACTTGCATAGTTTTGTCAAACATCGATTGTTTCGAGTGGTAAGCAATCCGGGTGTCAATGGTGATTCATGGCCTCACAGATATAAACAACTATAACTCAGCTTCTATTCGTCGAAAGCGAATCTGCGACACAGCAATTTGTAGCTTAAAACACGCCCCAACGAACCACCTTATACCGATCTGCGACGAACTTACATAGTTTTGTCAAACATCGATCGTTTCGAGTGGGAAGCAATCCGGCCGTCAATGGTGATTCATGGCCTCACAGATATAAACAACAATAACTCCGCTTCTATTCGTCGAATGCAATTCTGCGACATAGCAATGTGTAGCTTAAAACACGTCACATCGACCCACCTTGTGCCGATCTGCGACGAACTTGCATAGTTTCGTCAAACGTCGATCGTTTCGAGTGGTAAGCATTCCGGCCGTCAATGGTGATTCATGGCCTCACAGATATAAACAACTATAACTCAGCTTATATTCGTCGTATGCGAATCTGCGACATAGCAATTTGAAGCTTAAAACACGCCCCAACGAACCACCTTATACCGATCTGCGACGAACTTGCATAGTTTTGTCAAACATCGATTGTTTCGAGTGGTAAGCAATCCGGGTGTCAATGGTGATTCATGGCCTCACAGATATAAACAACTATAACTCAGCTTCTATTCGTCGTATGCGAATCTACGACATAGCAATTTGTAGCTTAAAACACGCCACAACGAACCACCTTATGCCGATCTGCGACGAACTTGCATAGTTTTGTCAAACATCGAATGTTTCGAGTGGTAAGCAATCCGGGTGTCAATGGTGATTCATGGCCTCACAGATATAAACAACTATAACTCAGCTTCTATTCGTCGTAAACGAATCTGCGACACAGCAATTTGTAGCTTAAAACACGCCCCAACGAACCACCTTATACCGATCTGCGACGAACTTACATAGTTTTGTCAAACATGGATCGTTTCGAGTGGGAAGCAATCCGGCCGTCAATGGTGATTCATGGCCTCACAGATATAAACAACAATAACTCCGCTTCTATTCGTCGTATGCGAATCTGCGACATAGCAATTTGTAGCTTAAAACACGCACCAACGAACCACCTTATACCGATCTGCGACGAACTTGCATAGTTTTGTCAAACATCGATTGTTTCGAGTGGTAAGCAATCCGGGTGTCAATGGTGATTCATGGCCTCACAGATATAAACAACTATAACTCAGCTTCTATTCGTCGTATGCGAATCTGCGACATAGCAATTTGTAGCTTAAAACACGCCCCAACGAACCACCTTATACCGATCTGCGACGAACTTGCATAGTTTTGTCAAACATCGATTGTTTCGAGTGGTAAGCAATCCGGGTGTCAATTGTGATTCATGGCCTCACAGATATAAACAACTATAACTCAGCTTCTATTCGTCGTAAGCGAATCTGCGACACAGCAATTTGTAGCTTAAAACACGCCCCAACGAACCACCTTATACCGATCTGCGACGAACTTACATAGTTTTGTCAAACATCGATCGTTTCGAGTGGGAAGCAATCCGGCCGTCAATGGTGATTCGTGGCCTCACAGATATAAACAACAATAACTCCGCTTCTATTCGTCGTATGCAAATCTGCGACATAGCAATTTGTAGCATAAAACACGGCCCAACGACCCACCTTGTACCGATCTGCGACGAACTTGCATAGTTTCGTCAAACGTCGATCGTTTCGAGTGGTAAGCAATCCGGCCGTCAGTGGTGATTCATGGCCTCACAGATATAAACAACTATAACTCAGCTTATATTCGTCGTATGCGAATCTGCGACATAGCAATTTGTAGCTTAAAACACGCCCCAACGAACCACCTTATACCGATCTGCGACGAACTTGCATAGTTTTGTCAAACATCGATTGTTTCGAGTGGTAAGCAATCCGGGTGTCAATGGTGATTCATGGCCTGACAGATATAAACAACTATAACTCAGCTTCTATTCGTCGTATGCGAATCTGCGACATAGCAATTTGTAGCTTAAAACACGCCCCAACGAACCACCTTATACCGATCTGCGACGAACTTGCATAGTTTTGTCAAACATCGATTGTTTCGAGTGGTAAGCAATCCGGGTGTCAATGGTGATTCATGGCCTCACAGATATAAACAACTATAACTCAGCTTCTATTCGTCGTAAGCGAATCTGCGACACAGCAATTTGTAGCTTAAAACACGCCCCAACGAACCACCTTATACCGATCTGCGACGAACTTACATAGTTTTGTCAAACATCGATCGTTTCGAGTGGGAAGCAATCCGGCCGTCAATGGTGATTCATGGCCTCACAGATATAAACAACTATAACTCAGCTTATATTCGTCGTATGCGAATCTGCGACATAGCAATTTGTAGCTTAACGGGTCTGGCCACCTTGTAAATATTTTTTTTTCATTTTTTTTTTATTGTTTTATAATAATCTTTGGAATGTTACGCATCATTTAATCCATAATTGGTACTGAAAATCGTAAAATTGCTAAAGTTACAGGTATTTCTCGGTAGGAAGGTCGAGCCGCTGCGAGCGGTCGACCGCGCGGCTCGATCACTGTATGTAACTCGCACGGTTCAGCACGTGCAACTGTCCTATTGTGTCCTTTGTATGGGTTAGTAGAATTGTTTACTCGAATCCATACGAAGAAACAGTGATGAAAAAAGAATGCGTAGGTCATGTGCAGAAAAGGATAGGCACACGACTTCGTAAAATCAAAAAAGAAAAGAAAGGTCTTCCTGGCAATGGAGAGCTGACCGATAAACTAATTAACGAGCTAACAATATATTACGGTCTCGCTATTCGAAGGTTCTCTAACTCTAAAGACGAAATGAAGAAAGCTATTGGGGTAACATTCAAGCACAAGAGCTCGACCGACGAAATCCCGCAGCATGAAAATTGTCCTCCGGGAGAAGACTCGTGGTGCTCTTGGCAAATATCAAAAGCGATTGGCACTTTGGATGAATATCTACACAAGAATCCTCTGCCTCAAATTGTTCAAGATGCAATTCGACCTGTTTATGAGGACCTCACTTCAGATGAATTGTTAGAACGGTGCGAAGGAGGCTTCACGCAAAACGCCAACGAAAGCGTCAACTCCGTCATCTGGTCAATGGCTCCAAAAACGAGTTCCAACGGTGCGAAAACCGTCGAAATTGACAGTTACATTGCTATCAGCACTTTCAACGATGGGTACAACAGTATTTTGCTGATGATGAAGCTCATGGATCTAACCATCGGAGATCGCTGCTACGATTTCTGTAGGGCAGTCGCCGAGAAACGTTGCGCTACAGCAAATGTCCGAGAGAAAAAAAGTACGAAAGAAGCACGCCAAGCACGTAGATCTTCGCAAAAAGAGGCCCAGGATGCTCAAACAGCTGCCGAAGAGGACATGTGTGGACCAGGAATCGCTGATTGAAGGTAAGACTCACAAAAACCGCGCCGTCAGCCGAATAATCGCACGTTTACTTTCTTTTGCGATTATCTCGAAACTATGTTTTTCGAAACGGCTCTTCGTATATCTCGTAAACTATCGGTCCGATTGCTCTGAAATTTGAACACAGTACTTTTAGATACATTATCTAAAGCGTAACGTAGGATTTTTGCGATTACTTGATTAGTTTTTTTTTAATGACGTTTTTTCTCGTGAAATTTCGGTGAAAATCGTGAAAAAAAATTCTTCGGCTCACCATAATTTCCCTAATGTAAAAATAGAAATTTCCCTACGTGTCGCCCTTGCAATATGATCCAGGAATAAGCTAATTTTTTTTTTTTCAGATGCAAAATGTAGCAGGTAGTCATGGAGCCGCCCACGTGCGTTTCGTGCCGAGGGCCTTCACCAAAGTGAACGAAACGCCGGTATTTTTTATTTTTTTATCACGAAATTTTTTTCACTTGTTCACTAAACCGTTTTCTAGTATGCGACAAAAAATAAAAGAATTTTGTGCTTTATTTTCGCGTTTATGAATTTTTAAAAATAGTACTCATCTGGCGAGCGTACAAGGTGGCCAGACCCCTTAAAACACGCCCCAACGAACCACCTTATACCGATCTGCGACGAACTTGCATAGTTTTGTAAAACATCGATTGTTTCGAGTGGTAAGGAATCCGGCCGTCAATGGTGATTCATGGCCTCACAGATATAAACAACAATAACTCCGCTTCTATTCGTCGTATGCGAATCTGCGACATAGCAATTTGTAGCTTAAAACACGCACCAACGAACCACCTTATACCGATCTGCGACGAACTTGCATAATTTTGTCAAACATCGATCGTGTCGAGTGGAAGGCAATCCGGCCGTCAATGGTGATTCATGGCCTCACAGATATAAACAACAATAAGTCCGCTACTATTCGTCGTATGCAAATCTGCGACATAGCAATTTGTAGCATAAAACACGGCCCAACGACCCACCTTTTACCGATCTGCGACGAACTTGCATAGTTTCGTCAAACGTTGATCGTTTCGAGTGGTAGGCAATTCGGTCGTCATTGGTGATTCATGGCCTCACAGATATAAACATCGACAACTCCGCTTCTATTCGTCGTATGCGAATCTGCGACATAGCGATTTGTAGCTTAAAACATGTCCCAACGACCCACCTTATACCGATCTGCGATGAACTTGCATAGTTTCGTCAAACGTCGATCGATTCGAGTGGTAAGCAATCCGGCCGTAAATGGTGATTCATGGTCTCACAGGTCTAAGCACCTAAAACTTGGCTTCTATTCGTCGTATGCCAATCTCCGAGATAGCAATTTGTAGCTTAAAACACGTCACATCGACCCACCTTGTGCCGATCTGCGACGAACTTGCATAGTTTCGTCAAACATCGATCGTTTCGAGTGGTAGGCAATCCTGCCGTCAATGGTGATTCATGGCCAGACAGATATAAACAACTATAACTCCGTTTCTATTCGTCGAATGCAAATCTGCGACATAGCAATTTGTAGCTTAAAACACGTCACATCGACCCACCTTGTGCCGAATTGCGACGAACTTGCATGGTTTCGTCAAACGTCGATCGTTTCGAGTGGTAAGCAATCCGGCCGTCAATGGTGATTCATGGCCTCACAGATATAAACAACAATAACTCCGCGTTCTATTCGTCGTATGCGAATCTACGACATAGCAATTTGTAGCTTAAAACACGTCACATCGACCCACCTTGTGCCGATCTGCGACGAACTTGCATGGTTTCGACAATCGTCGATCGTTTCGAGTGGTAGGGAATCCGGCCGTCAATGGTGATTCATGGCCTGACATATATAAACAACTATAACTACGCTTCTATTCGTCGAATGCAAATCTGCGACATAGCAATTTGTAGCTTAAAAGACGTCACATCGACCCACCTTGTGCCGATCTGCGAGAACTTGCATAGTTTCGTCAAACATCGATTGTTTCGAGTGGTAAGCAATCCGGGTGTCAATGGTGATTCATGGCCTCACAGATATAAACAACTATAACTCAGCTTCTATTCGTCGTATGCGAATCTGCGACATAGCAATTTGTAGCTTAAAACACGCCCCAACGAACCACCTTATACCGATCTGCGACGAACTTGCATAGTTTTGTCAAACATCGATTGTTTCGAGTGGTAAGCAATCCGGGTGTCAATGGTGATTCATGGCCTCACAGATATAAACAACTATAACTCAGCTTCTATTCGTCGTAAGCGAATCTGCGACACAGCAATTTGTAGCTTAAAACACGCCCCAACGAACCACCTTATACCGATCTGCGACGAACTTACATAGTTTTGTCAAACATCGATCGTTTCGAGTGGGAAGCAATCCGGCCGTCAATGGTGATTCATGGCCTCACAGATATAAACAACAATAACTTCGCTTCTATTCGTCGTATGCGAATATGCGACATAGCAATTTGTAGCTTAAAACACGTCACATCGACCCACCTTGTGCCGATCTGCGACGAACTTGCATGGTTGCGACAATCGTCGATCGTTTCGAGTGGTAGGGAATCCGGCCGTCAATGGTGATTCATGGCCTCACAGATATAAACAACAATAACTCCGCTTCTATTCGTCGTATGCGAATCTGCGACATAGCAATTTGTAGCTTAAAACACGCACCAACGAACCACCTTATACCGATCTGCGACGAACTTACATAGTTTTGTCAAACATCGATCGTTTCGAGTGGGAAGCAATCCGGCCGTCAATGGTGATTCATGGCCTCACAGATATAAACAACAATAACTCCGCTTCTATTCGTCGTATGCGAATCTGCGACATAGCAATTTGTAGCTTAAAACACGCACCAACGAACCACCTTATACCGATCTGCGACGAACTTGCATAATTTTGTCAAACATCGATCGTTTCGAGTGGAAAGCAATCCGGCCGTCAATGGTGATTCGTGGCCTGACAGATATAAGCAACTATAACTCCGCTTCTATTCGTCGAATGCAATTCTGCGACATAGCAATTTGTAGCTTAAAACACGTCACATCGACCCACCTTGTGCCGATCTGCGACGAACTTGCATAGTTTCGTCAAACGTCGATCGTTTCGAGTGGTAAGCAATCCGGCCGTCAATGGTGATTCATGGCCTCACAGATATAAACAACAATAACTCCGCTTCTATTCGTCGTATGCAAATCTGCGACATAGCAATTTGTAGCATAAAACACGGCCCAACGACCCACCTTGTACCGATCTGCGACGAACTTGCATAGTTTCGTCAAACATCGATCGTTTCGAGTGGTAAGCAATCCGGCCGTCAATGGTGATTCATGGCCTCACAGATATAAACAACTATAACTCAGCTTATATTCGTCGTATGCGAATCTGCGACATAGCAATTTGTAGCTTAAAACACGCCCCAACGAACCACCTTATACCGATCTGCGACGAACTTGCATAGTTTCGTCAAACGTCGATCGTTTCGAGTGGTAAGCAATCCGGCCGTCAATGGTGATTCATGGCCTCACAGATATAAACAACTATAACTCAGCTTATATTCGTCGTATGCGAATCTGCGACATAGCAATTTGTAGCTTAAAACACGCCCCAACGAACCACCTTATACCAATCTGCGACGAACTTGGATAGTTTTGTCAAACATCGATTGTTTCGAGTGGTAAGCAATCCGGGTGTCAATGGTGATTCATGGCCTCACAGATATAAACAACTATAACTCAGCTTCTATTCGTCGTATGCGAATCTGCAACATAGCAATTTGTAGCTTAAAACACGCCCCAACGAACCACCTTATACCGATCTGCGACGAACTTACATAGTTTTGTCAAACATCGATCGTTTCGAGTGGGAAGCAATCCGGCCGTCAATGGTGATTCATGGCCTCACAGATATAAACAACAATAACTCCGCTTCTATTCGTCGTATGCGAATCTGCGACATAGCAATTTGTAGCTTAAAACACGCACCAACGAACCACCTTATACCGATCTGCGACGAACTTGCATAATTTTGTCAAACATCGATCGTTTCGAGTGGAAAGCAATCCGGCCGTCAATGGTGATTCGTGGCCTGACAGATATAAGCAACTATAACTCCGCTTCTATTCGTCGAATGCAATTCTGCGACATAGCAATTTGTAGCTTAAAACACGTCACATCGACCCACCTTGTGCCGATCTGCGACGAACTTGCATAGTTTCGTCAAACGTCGATCGTTTCGAGTGGTAAGCAATCCGGCCGTCAATGGTGATTCATGGCCTCACAGATATAAACAACAATAACTACGCTTCTATTCGTCGTATGCAAATCTGCGACATAGCAATTTGTAGCATAAAACACGGCCCAACGACCCACCTTGTACCGATCTGCGACGAACTTGCATAGTTTCGTCAAACGTCGATCGTTTCGAGAGGTAAGCAATCCGGCCGTCAATGGTGATTCATGGCCTCGCAGATATAAACAACTATAACTCAGCTTATATTCGTCGTATGCGAATCTGCGACATAGCAATTTGTAGCTTAAAACACGCCCCAACGAACCACCTTATACCGATCTGCGACGAACTTGCATAGTTTTGTCAAACATCGATTGTTTCGAGTGGTAAGCAATCCGGGTGTCAATGGTGATTCATGGCCTCACAGATATAAACAACTATAACTCAGCTTCTATTCGTCGTATGCGAATCTGCGACATAGCAATTTGTAGCTTAAAACACGCCCCAACGAACCACCTTATACCGATCTGCGACGAACTTGCATAGTTTTGTCAAACATCGATTGTTTCGAGTGGTAAGCAATCCGGGTGTCAATGGTGATTCATGGCCTCACAGATATAAACAACTATAACTCAGCTTCTATTCGTCGTAAGCGAATCTGCGACACAGCAATTTGTAGCTTAAAACACGCCCCAACGAACCACCTTATACCGATCTGCGACGAACTTACATAGTTTTGTCAAACATCGATCGTTTCGAGTGGAAAGCAATCCGGCCGTCAATGGTGATTCGTGGCCTGACAGATATAAGCAACTATAACTCCGCTTCTATTCGTCGAATGCAATTCTGCGACATAGCAATTTGTAGCTTAAAACACGTCACATCGACCCACCTTGTGCCGATCTGCGACGAACTTGTATAGATTCGTCAAACGTCGATCGTTTCGAGTGGTAAGCAATCCGGCCGTCAATGGTGATTCATGGCCTCACAGATATAAACAACTATAACTCAGCTTATATTCGTCGTATGCGAATCTGCGACATAGCAATTTGTAGCTTAAAACACGCCCCAACGAACCACCTTATACCGATTTGCGACGAACTTGCATAGTTTTGTCAAACATCGATTGTTTCGAGTGGTAAGCAATCCGGGTGTCAATGGTGATTCATGGCCTCACAGATATAAACAACAATAACTCCGCTTCTATTCGTCGAATGCAATTCTGCGACATAGCAATTTGTAGCTTAAAACACGTCACATCGACCCACCTTGTGCCGATCTGCGACGAACTTGCATAGTTTCGTCAAACGTCGATCGTTTCGAGTGGTAAGCATTCCGGCCGTCAATGGTGATTCATGGCCTCACAGATATAAACAACTATAACTCAGCTTCTATTCGTCGTATGCGAATCTGCGACATAGCAATTTGTAGCTTAAAACACGCCCCAACGAACCACCTTATACCGATCTGCGACGAACTTGCATAGTTTTGTCAAACATCGATTGTTTCGAGTGGTAAGCAATCCGGGTGTCAATGGTGATTCATGGCCTCACAGATATAAACAACTATAACTCAGCTTCTATTCGTCGTAAGCGAATCTGCGACACAGCAATTTGTAGCTTAAAACACGCCCCAACGAACCACCTTATACCGATCTGCGACGAACTTACATAGTTTTGTCAAACATCGATCGTTTCGAGTGGGAAGCAATCCGGCCGTCAATGGTGATTCATGGCCTCACAGATATAAACAACAATAACTCCGCTTCTATTCGTCGAATGCAATTCTGCGACATAGCAATTTGTAGCTTAAAACACGTCACATCGACCCACCTTGTGCCGATCTGCGACGAACTTGCATAGTTTCGTCAAACGTCGATCGTTTCGAGTGGTAAGCATTCCGGCCGTCAATGGTGATTCATGGCCTCACAGATATAAACAACTATAACTCAGCTTATATTCGTCGTATGCGAATCTGCGACATAGCAATTTGTAGCTTAAAACACGCCCCAACGAACCACCTTATACCGATCTGCGACGAACTTGCATAGTTTTGTCAAACATCGATTGTTTCGAGTGGTAAGCAATCCGGGTGTCAATGGTGATTCATGGCCTCACAGATATAAACAACTATAACTCCGCTTCTATTCGTCGTATGCGAATCTGCGACATAGCAATTTGTAGCTTAAAACACGCCACAACGAACCACCTTATGCCGATCTGCGACGAACTTGCATAGTTTTGTCAAACATCGAATGTTTCGAGTGGTAAGCAATCCGGGTGTCAATGGTGATTCATGGCCTCACAGATATAAACAACTATAACTCAGCTTCTATTCGTCGTAAGCGAATCTGCGACACAGCAATTTGTAGCTTAAAACACGCCCCAACGAACCACCTTATACCGATCTGCGACGAACTTACATAGTTTTGTCAAACATCGATCGTTTCGAGTGGGAAGCAATCCGGCCGTCAATGGTGATTCATGGCCTCACAGATATAAACAACAATAACTCCGCTTCTATTCGTCGTATGCGAATCTGCGACATAGCAATTTGTAGCTTAAAACACGCCCCAACGAACCACCTTATACCGATCTGCGACGAACTTGCATAGTTTTGTCAAACATCGATTGTTTCGAGTGGTAAGCAATCCGGGTGTCAATGGTGATTCATGGCCTCACAGATATAAACAACTATAACTCAGCTTCTATTCGTCGTATGCGAATCTGCGACATAGCAATTTGTAGCTTAAAACACGCCCCAACGAACCACCTTATACCGATCTGCGACGAACTTGCATAGTTTTGTCAAACATCGATTGTTTCGGGTGGTAAGCAATCCGGGTGTCAATGGTGATTCATGGCCTCACAGATATAAACAACTATAACTCAGCTTCTATTCGTCGTAAGCGAATCTGCGACACAGCAATTTGTAGCTTAAAACACGCCCCAACGAACCACCTTATACCGATCTGCGACGAACTTACATAGTTTTGTCAAACATCGATCGTTTCGAGTGGTAAGCAATCCGGCCGTCAATGGTGATTCATGGCCTCACAGATATAAACAACAATAACTACGCTTCTATTCGTCGTATGCAAATCTGCGACATAGCAATTTGTAGCATAAAACACGGCCCAACGACCCACCTTGTACCGATCTGCGACGAACTTGCATAGTTTCGTCAAACGTCGATCGTTTCGAGAGGTAAGCAATCCGGCCGTCAATGGTGATTCATGGCCTCGCAGATATAAACAACTATAACTCAGCTTATATTCGTCGTATGCGAATCTGCGACATAGCAATTTGTAGCTTAAAACACGCCCCAACGAACCACCTTATACCGATCTGCGACGAACTTGCATAGTTTTGTCAAACATCGATTGTTTCGAGTGGTAAGCAATCCGGGTGTCAATGGTGATTCATGGCCTCACAGATATAAACAACTATAACTCAGCTTCTATTCGTCGTATGCGAATCTGCGACATAGCAATTTGTAGCTTAAAACACGCCCCAACGAACCACCTTATACCGATCTGCGACGAACTTACATAGTTTTGTCAAACATCGATCGTTTCGAGTGGAAAGCAATCCGGCCGTCAATGGTGATTCGTGGCCTGACAGATATAAGCAACTATAACTCCGCTTCTATTCGTCGAATGCAATTCTGCGACATAGCAATTTGTAGCTTAAAACACGTCACATCGACCCACCTTGTGCCGATCTGCGACGAACTTGTATAGATTCGTCAAACGTCGATCGTTTCGAGTGGTAAGCAATCCGGCCGTCAATGGTGATTCATGGCCTCACAGATATAAACAACTATAACTCAGCTTATATTCGTCGTATGCGAATCTGCGACATAGCAATTTGTAGCTTAAAACACGCCCCAACGAACCACCTTATACCGATCTGCGACGAACTTGCATAGTTTTGTCAAACATCGATTGTTTCGAGTGGTAAGCAATCCGGGTGTCAATGGTGATTCATGGCCTCACAGATATAAACAACAATAACTCCGCTTCTATTCGTCGAATGCAATTCTGCGACATAGCAATTTGTAGCTTAAAACACGTCACATCGACCCACCTTGTGCCGATCTGCGACGAACTTGCATAGTTTCGTCAAACGTCGATCGTTTCGAGTGGTAAGCATTCCGGCCGTCAATGGTGATTCATGGCCTCACAGATATAAACAACTATAACTCAGCTTCTATTCGTCGTATGCGAATCTGCGACATAGCAATTTGTAGCTTAAAACACGCCCCAACGAACCACCTTATACCGATCTGCGAAGAACTTGCATAGTTTTGTCAAACATCGATTGTTTCGAGTGGTAAGCAATCCGGGTGTCAATGGTGATTCATGGCCTCACAGATATAAACAACTATAACTCAGCTTCTATTCGTCGTAAGCGAATCTGCGACACAGCAATTTGTAGCTTAAAACACGCCCCAACGAACCACCTTATACCGATCTGCGACGAACTTACATAGTTTTGTCAAACATCGATCGTTTCGAGTGGGAAGCAATCCGGCCGTCAATGGTGATTCATGGCCTCACAGATATAAACAACAATAACTCCGCTTCTATTCGTCGAATGCAATTCTGCGACATAGCAATTTGTAGCTTAAAACACGTCACATCGACCCACCTTGTGCCGATCTGCGACGAACTTGCATAGTTTCGTCAAACGTCGATCGTTTCGAGTGGTAAGCATTCCGGCCGTCAATGGTGATTCATGGCCTCACAGATATAAACAACTATAACTCAGCTTATATTCGTCGTATGCGAATCTGCGACATAGCAATTTGTAGCTTAAAACACGCCCCAACGAACCACCTTATACCGATCTGCGACGAACTTGCATAGTTTTGTCAAACATCGATTGTTTCGAGTGGTAAGCAATCCGGGTGTCAATGGTGATTCATGGCCTCACAGATATAAACAACTATAACTCAGCTTCTATTCGTCGTATGCGAATCTGCGACATAGCAATTTGTAGCTTAAAACACGCCACAACGAACCACCTTATGCCGATCGGCGACGAACTTGCATAGTTTTGTCAAACATCGAATGTTTCGAGTGGTAAGCAATCCGGGTGTCAATGGTGATTCATGGCCTCACAGATATAAACAACTATAACTCAGCTTCTATTTGTCGTAAGCGAATCTGCGACACAGCAATTTGTAGCTTAAAACACGCCCCAACGAACCACCTTATACCGATCTGCGACGAACTTACATAGTTTTGTCAAACATCGATCGTTTCGAGTGGGAAGCAATCCGGCCGTCAATGGTGATTCATGGCCTCACAGATATAAACAACAATAACTCCGCTTCTATTCGTCGTATGCGAATCTGCGACATAGAAATTTGTAGCTTAAAACACGCACCAACGAACCACCTTATACCGATCTGCGACGAACTTGCATAGTTTTGTCAAACATCGATTGTTTCGAGTGGTAAGCAATCCGGGTGTCAATGGTGATTCATGGCCTCACAGATATAAACAACTATAACTCAGCTTCTATTCGTCGTATGCGAATCTGCGACATAGCAATTTGTAGCTTAAAACACGCCCCAACGAACCACCTTATACCGATCTGCGACGAACTTGCATAGTTTTGTCAAACATCGATTGTTTCGGGTGGTAAGCAATCCGGGTGTCAATGGTGATTCATGGCCTCACAGATATAAACAACTATAACTCAGCTTCTATTCGTCGTAAGCGAATCTGCGACACAGCAATTTGTAGCTTAAAACACGCCCCAACGAACCACCTTATACCGATCTGCGACGAACTTACATAGTTTTGTCAAACATCGATCGTTTCGAGTGGGAAGCAATCCGGCCGTCAATGGTGATTCATGGCCTCACAGATATAAACAACAATAACTCCGCTTCTATTCGTCGTATGCAAATCTGCGACATAGCAATTTGTAGCATAAAACACGGCCCAACGACCCACCTTGTACCGATCTGCGACGAACTTGCATAGTTTCGTCAAACGTCGATCGTTTCGAGTGGTAAGCAATCCGGCCGTCAATGGTGATTCATGGCCTCACAGATATAAACAACTATAACTCAGCTTATATTCGTCGTATGCGAATCTGCGACATAGCAATTTGTAGCTTAAAACACGCCCCAACGAACCACCTTATACCGATCTGCGACGAACTTGCATAGTTTTGTCAAACTTCGATTGTTTCGAGTGGTAAGCAATCCGGGTGTCAATGGTGATTCATGGCCTCACAGATATAAACAACTATAACTCAGCTTCTATTCGTCGTATGCGAATCTGCGACATAGCAATTTGTAGCTTAAAACACGCCCCAACGAACCACCTTATACCGATCTGCGACGAACTTGCATAGTTTTGTCAAACATCGATTGTTTCGAGTGGTAAGCAATCCGGGTGTCAATGGTGATTCATGGCCTCACAGATATAAACAACTATAACTCAGCTTCTATTCGTCGTAAGCGAATCTGCGACACAGCAATTTGTAGCTTAAAACACGCCCCAACGAACCACCTTATACCGATCTGCGACGAACTTACATAGTTTTGTCAAACATCGATCGTTTCGAGTGGGAAGCAATCCGGCCGTCAATGGTGATTCATGGCCTCACAGATATAAACAACTATAACTCAGCTTATATTCGTCGTATGCGAATCTGCGACATAGCAATTTGTAGCTTAACGGGTCTGGCCACCTTGTAAATATTTTTTTTTTCATTTTTTTTTTATTGTTTTATAATAATCTTTGGAATGTTACGCATCATTTAATCCATAGTTGGTACTGAAAATCGTAAAATTGCTAAAGTTACAGGTATTTCTCGGTAGGAAGGTCGAGCCGCTGCGAGCGGTCGACCGCGCGGCTCGATCACTGTATGTAACTCGCACGGTTCAGCACGTGCAACTGTCCTATTGTGTCCTTTGTATGGGTTAGTAGAATTGTTTACTCGAATCCATACGAAGAAACAGTGATGAAAAAAGAATGCGTAGGTCATGTGCAGAAAAGGATAGGCACACGACTTCGTAAAATCAAAAAAGAAAAGAAAGGTCTTGCTGGCAATGGAGAGCTGACCGATAAACTAATTAACGAGCTAACAATATATTACGGTCTCGCTATTCGAAGGTTCTCTAACTCTAAAGACGAAATGAAGAAAGCTATTGGGGTAACATTCAAGCACAAGAGCTCGACCGACGAAATCCCGCAGCATGAAAATTGTCCTCCGGGAGAAGACTCGTGGTGCTCTTGGCAAATATCAAAAGCGATTGGCACTTTGGATGAATATCTACACAAGAATCCTCTGCCTCAAATTGTTCAAGATGCAATTCGACCTGTTTATGAGGACCTCACTTCAGATGAATTGTTAGAACGGTGCGAAGGAGGCTTCACGCAAAACGCCAACGAAAGCGTCAACTCCGTCATCTGGTCAATGGCTCCAAAAACGAGTTCCAACGGTGCGAAAACCGTCGAAATTGACAGTTACATTGCTATCAGCACTTTCAACGATGGGTACAACAGTATTTTGCTGATGATGAAGCTCATGGATCTAAGCATCGGAGATCGCTGCTACGATTTCTGTAGGGCAGTCGCCGAGAAACGTTGCGCTACAGCAAATGTCCGAGAGAAAAAAAGTACGAAAGAAGCACGCCAAGCACGTAGATCTTCGCAAAAAGAGGCCCAGGATGCTCAAACAGCTGCCGAAGAGGACATGTATGGACCAGGAATCGCTGATTGAAGGTAAGACTCACAAAAACCGCGCCGTCAGCCGAATAATCGCACGTTTACTTTCTTTTGCGATTATCTCGAAACTATGTTTTTCGAAACGGCTCTTCGTATATCTCGTAAACTATCGGTCCGATTGCTCTGAAATTTGAACACAGTACTTTTAGATACATTATCTAAAGCGTAACGTAGGATTTTTGCGATTACTTGATTAGTTTTTTTTTAATGACGTTTTTTCTCGTGAAATTTCGGTGAAAATCGTGAAAAAAAATTCTTCGGCTCACCATAATTTCCCTAATGTAAAAATAGAAATTTCCCCACGTGTCGCCCTTGCAATATGATCCAGGAATAAGCTAATTTTTTTTTTTTTAGATGCAAAATGTAGCAGGTAGTCATGGAGCCGCCCACGTGCGTTTCGTGCCGAGGGCCTTCACCAAAGTGAACGAAACGCCGGTATTTTTTATTTTTTTATCACGAAATTTTTTTCACTTGTTCACTAAACCGTTTTCTAGTATGCGACAAAAAATAAAAGAATTTTGTGCTTTATTTTCGCGTTTATGAATTTTTAAAAATAGTACTCATCTGGCGAGCGTACAAGGTGGCCAGACCCCTTAAAACACGCCCCAACGAACCACCTTATACCGATCTGCGACGAACTTGCATAGTTTTGTAAAACATCGATTGTTTCGAGTGGTAAGGAATCCGGCCGTCAATGGTGATTCATGGCCTCACAGATATAAACAACAATAACTCCGCTTCTATTCGTCGTATGCGAATCTGCGACATAGCAATTTGTAGCTTAAAACACGCACCAACGAACCACCTTATACCGATCTGCGACGAACTTGCATAATTTTGTCAAACATCGATCGTGTCGAGTGGAAGGCAATCCGGCCGTCAATGGTGATTCATGGCCTCACAGATATAAACAACAATAAGTCCGCTTCTATTCGTCGTATGCAAATCTGCGACATAGCAATTTGTAGCATAAAACACGGCCCAACGACCCACCTTTTACCGATCTGCGACGAACTTGCATAGTTTCGTCAAACGTTGATCGTTTCGAGTGGTAGGCAATTCGGTCGTCATTGGTGATTCATGGCCTCACAGATATAAACATCGACAACTCCGCTTCTATTCGTCGTATGCGAATCTGCGACATAGCGATTTGTAGCTTAAAACATGTCCCAACGACCCACCTTATACCGATCTGCGATGAACTTGCATAGTTTCGTCAAACGTCGATCGATTCGAGTGGTAAGCAATCCGGCCGTCAATGGTGATTCATGGTCTCACAGGTCTAAGCACCTAAAACTTGGCTTCTATTCGTCGTATGCCAATCTCCGAGATAGCAATTTGTAGCTTAAAACACGTCACATCGACCCACCTTGTGCCGATCTGCGACGAACTTGCATAGTTTCGTCAAACATCGATCGTTTCGAGTGGTAGGCAATCCTGCCGTCAATGGTGATTCATGGCCAGACAGATATAAACAACTATAACTCCGCTTCTATTCGTCGAATGCAAATCTGCGACATAGCAATTTGTAGCTTAAAACACGTCACATCGACCCACCTTGTGCCGAATTGCGACGAACTTGCATGGTTTCGTCAAACGTCGATCGTTTCGAGTGGTAGGGAATCCGGCCGTCAATGGTGATTCATGGCCTCACAGATATAAACAACAATAACTCCGCGTTCTATTCGTCGTATGCGAATCTACGACATAGCAATTCGTAGCTTAAAACACGTCACATCGACCCACCTTGTGCCGATCTGCGACGAACTTGCATGGTTTCGACAATCGTCGATCGTTTCGAGTGGTAGGGAATCCGGCCGTCAATGGTGATTCATGGCCTGACATATATAAACAACTATAACTACGCTTCTATTCGTCGAGTGCAAATCTGCGACATAGCAATTTGTAGCTTAAAAGACGTCACATCGACCCACCTTGTGCCGATCTGCGAGAACTTGCATAGTTTCGTCAAACATCGATTGTTTCGAGTGGTAAGCAATCCGGGTGTCAATGGTGATTCATGGCCTCACAGATATAAACAACTATAACTCAGCTTCTATTCGTCGTATGCGAATCTGCGACATAGCAATTTGTAGCTTAAAACACGCCCCAACGAACCACCTTATACCGATCTGCGACGAACTTGCATAGTTTTGTCAAACATCGATTGTTTCGAGTGGTAAGCAATCCGGGTGTCAATGGTGATTCATGGCCTCACAGATATAAACAACTATAACTCAGCTTCTATTCGTCGTAAGCGAATCTGCGACACAGCAATTTGTAGCTTAAAACACGCCCCAACGAACCACCTTATACCGATCTGCGACGAACTTACATAGTTTTGTCAAACATCGATCGTTTCGAGTGGGAAGCAATCCGGCCGTCAATGGTGATTCATGGCCTCACAGATATAAACAACAATAACTTCGCTTCTATTCGTCGTATGCGAATATGCGACATAGCAATTTGTAGCTTAAAACACGCCCCAACGAACCACCTTATACCGATCTGCGACGAACTTGCATAGTTTTGTCAAACATCGATCGTTTCGAGTGGGAAGCAATCCGGCAGTCAATGGTGATTCATGGCCTCACAGATATAAACAACTATAACTCAGCTTCTATTCGTCGTAAGCGAATCTGCGACACAGCAATTTGTAGCTTAAAACACGCCCCAACGAACCACCTTATACCGATCTGCGACGAACTTACATAGTTTTGTCAAACATCGATCGTTTCGAGTGGGAAGCAATCCGGCCGTCAATGGTGATTCATGGCCTCACAGATATAAACAACAATAACTTCGCTTCTATTCGTCGTATGCGAATATGCGACATAGCAATTTGTAGCTTAAAACACGTCACATCGACCCACCTTGTGCCGATCTGCGACGAACTTGCATGGTTGCGACAATCGTCGATCGTTTCGAGTGGTAGGGAATCCGGCCGTCAATGGTGATTCATGGCCTCACAGATATAAACAACAATAACTCCGCTTCTATTCGTCGTATGCGAATCTGCGACATAGCAATTTGTAGCTTAAAACACGCACCAACGAATCACCTTATACCGATCTGCGACGAACTTGCATAATTTTGTCAAACATCGATCGTTTCGAGTGGAAAGCAATCCGGCCGTCAATGGTGATTCGTGGCCTGACAGATATAAGCAACTATAACTCCGCTTCTATTCGTCGAATGCAATTCTGCGACATAGCAATTTGTAGCTTAAAACACGTCACATCGACCCACCTTGTGCCGATCTGCGACGAACTTGCATAGTTTCGTCAAACGTCGATCGTTTCGAGTGGTAAGCAATCCGGCCGTCAATGGTGATTCATGGCCTCACAGATATAAACAACTATAACTCAGCTTATATTCGTCGTATGCGAATCTGCGACATAGCAATTTGTAGCTTAAAACACGCCCCAACGAACCACCTTATACCGATCTGCGACGAACTTGCATAGTTTTGTCAAACATCGATTGTTTCGAGTGGTAAGCAATCCGGGTGTCAATGGTGATTCATGGCCTCACAGATATAAACAACTATAACTCAGCTTCTATTCGTCGTAAGCGAATCTGCGACACAGCAATTTGTAGCTTAAAACACGTCACATCGACCCACCTTGTGCCGATCTGCGACGAACTTGCATGGTTGCGACAATCGTCGATCGTTTCGAGTGGTAGGGAATCCGGCCGTCAATGGTGATTCATGGCCTCACAGATATAAACAACAATAACTCCGCTTCTATTCGTCGTATGCGAATCTGCGACATAGCAATTTGTAGCTTAAAACACGCACCAACGAACCACCTTATACCGATCTGCGACGAACTTGCATAATTTTGTCAAACATCGATCGTTTCGAGTGGAAAGCAATCCGGCCGTCAATGGTGACTCGTGGCCTGACAGATATAAGCAACTATAACTCCGCTTCTATTCGTCGAATGCAATTCTGCGACATAGCAATTTGTAGCTTAAAACACGTCACATCGACCCACCTTGTGCCGATCTGCGACGAACTTGCATAGTTTCGTCAAACGTCGATCGTTTCGAGTGGTAAGCAATCCGGCCGTCAATGGTGATTCATGGCCTCACAGATATAAACAACTATAACTCAGCTTCTATTCGTCGTAAACGAATCTGCGACACAGCAATTTGTAGCTTAAAACACGCCCCAACGAACCACCTTATACCGATCTGCGACGAACTTGCATAGTTTCGTCAAACGTCGATCGTTTCGAGTGGTAAGCAATCCGGCCGTCAATGGTGATTCATGGCCTCACAGATATAAACAACTATAACTCAGCTTATATTCGTCGTATGCGAATCTGCGACATAGCAATTTGTAGCTTAAAACACGCCCCAACGAACCACCTTATACCGATCTGCGACGAACTTGCATAGTTTTGTCAAACATCGATTGTTTCGAGTGGTAAGCAATCCGGGTGTCAATGGTGATTCATGGCCTCACAGATATAAACAACTATAACTCAGCTTCTATTCGTCGTAAGCGAATCTGCGACACAGCAATTTGTAGCTTAAAACACGCCCCAACGAACCACATTATACCGATCTGCGACGAACTTACATAGTTTTGTCAAACATCGATCGTTTCGAGTGGGAAGCAATCCGGCCGTCAATGGTGATTCATGGCCTCACAGATATAAACAACAATAACTTCGCTTCTATTCGTCGTATGCGAATATGCGACATAGCAATTTGTAGCTTAAAACACGCCCCAACGAACCACCTTATACCGATCTGCGACGAACTTGCATAGTTTTGTCAAACATCGATTGTTTCGAGTGGTAAGCAATCCGGGTGTCAATGGTGATTCATGGCCTCACAGATATAAACAACTATAACTCAGCTTCTATTCGTCGTAAGCGAATCTGCGACACAGCAATTTGTAGCTTAAAACACGCCCCAACGAACCACCTTATACCGATCTGCGACGAACTTGCATAGTTTTGTCAAACATCGATCGTTTCGAGTGGGAAGCAATCCGGCCGTCAATGGTGATTCATGGCCTCACAGATATAAACAACAATAACTTCGCTTCTATTCGTCGTATGCGAATATGCGACATAGCAATTTGTAGCTTAAAACACGTCACATCGACCCACCTTGTGCCGATCTGCGACGAACTTGCATGGTTGCGACAATCGTCGATCGTTTCGAGTGGTAGGGAATCCGGCCGTCAATGGTGATTCATGGCCTCACAGATATAAACAACAATAACTCCGCTTCTATTCGTCGTATGCGAATCTGCGACATAGCAATTTGTAGCTTAAAACACGCACCAACGAATCACCTTATACCGATCTGCGACGAACTTGCATAATTTTGTCAAACATCGATCGTTTCGAGTGGAAAGCAATCCGGCCGTCAATGGTGATTCGTGGCCTGACAGATATAAGCAACTATAACTCCGCTTCTATTCGTCGAATGCAATTCTGCGACATAGCAATTTGTAGCTTAAAACACGTCACATCGACCCACCTTGTGCCGATCTGCGACGAACTTGCATAGTTTCGTCAAACGTCGATCGTTTCGAGTGGTAAGCAATCCGGCCGTCAATGGTGATTCATGGCCTCACAGATATAAACAACTATAACTCAGCTTATATTCGTCGTATGCGAATCTGCGACATAGCAATTTGTAGCTTAAAACACGCCCCAACGAACCACCTTATACCGATCTGCGACGAACTTGCATAGTTTTGTCAAACATCGATTGTTTCGAGTGGTAAGCAATCCGGGTGTCAATGGTGATTCATGGCCTCACAGATATAAACAACTATAACTCAGCTTCTATTCGTCGTAAGCGAATCTGCGACACAGCAATTTGTAGCTTAAAACACGCCCCAACGAACCACCTTATACCGATCTGCGACGAACTTACATAGTTTTGTCAAACATCGATCGTTTCGAGTGGGAAGCAATCCGGCCGTCAATGGTGATTCATGGCCTCACAGATATAAACAACAATAACTTCGCTTCTATTCGTCGTATGCGAATATGCGACATAGCAATTTGTAGCTTAAAACACGTCACATCGACCCACCTTGTGCCGATCTGCGACGAACTTGCATGGTTGCGACAATCGTCGATCGTTTCGAGTGGTAGGGAATCCGGCCGTCAATGGTGATTCATGGCCTCACAGATATAAACAACAATAACTCCGCTTCTATTCGTCGTATGCGAATCTGCGACATAGCAATTTGTAGCTTAAAACACGCACCAACGAATCACCTTATACCGATCTGCGACGAACTTGCATAATTTTGTCAAACATCGATCGTTTCGAGTGGAAAGCAATCCGGCCGTCAATGGTGATTCGTGGCCTGACAGATATAAGCAACTATAACTCCGCTTCTATTCGTCGAATGCAATTCTGCGACATAGCAATTTGTAGCTTAAAACACGTCACATCGACCCACCTTGTGCCGATCTGCGACGAACTTGCATAGTTTCGTCAAACGTCGATCGTTTCGAGTGGTAAGCAATCCGGCCGTCAATGGTGATTCATGGCCTCACAGATATAAACAACTATAACTCAGCTTATATTCGTCGTATGCGAATCTGCGACATAGCAATTTGTAGCTTAAAACACGCCCCAACGAACCACCTTATACCGATCTGCGACGAACTTGCATAGTTTTGTCAAACATCGATTGTTTCGAGTGGTAAGCAATCCGGGTGTCAATGGTGATTCATGGCCTCACAGATATAAACAACTATAACTCAGCTTCTATTCGTCGTAAGCGAATCTGCGACACAGCAATTTGTAGCTTAAAACACGTCACATCGACCCACCTTGTGCCGATCTGCGACGAACTTGCATGGTTGCGACAATCGTCGATCGTTTCGAGTGGTAGGGAATCCGGCCGTCAATGGTGATTCATGGCCTCACAGATATAAACAACAATAACTCCGCTTCTATTCGTCGTATGCGAATCTGCGACATAGCAATTTGTAGCTTAAAACACGCACCAACGAACCACCTTATACCGATCTGCGACGAACTTGCATAATTTTGTCAAACATCGATCGTTTCGAGTGGAAAGCAATCCGGCCGTCAATGGTGACTCGTGGCCTGACAGATATAAGCAACTATAACTCCGCTTCTATTCGTCGAATGCAATTCTGCGACATAGCAATTTGTAGCTTAAAACACGTCACATCGACCCACCTTGTGCCGATCTGCGACGAACTTGCATAGTTTCGTCAAACGTCGATCGTTTCGAGTGGTAAGCAATCCGGCCGTCAATGGTGATTCATGGCCTCACAGATATAAACAACTATAACTCAGCTTCTATTCGTCGTAAGCGAATCTGCGACACAGCAATTTGTAGCTTAAAACACGCCCCAACGAACCACCTTATACCGATCTGCGACGAACTTGCATAGTTTCGTCAAACGTCGATCGTTTCGAGTGGTAAGCAATCCGGCCGTCAATGGTGATTCATGGCCTCACAGATATAAACAACTATAACTCAGCTTATATTCGTCGTATGCGAATCTGCGACATAGCAATTTGTAGCTTAAAACACGCCCCAACGAACCACCTTATACCGATCTGCGACGAACTTGCATAGTTTTGTCAAACATCGATTGTTTCGAGTGGTAAGCAATCCGGGTGTCAATGGTGATTCATGGCCTCACAGATATAAACAACTATAACTCAGCTTCTATTCGTCGTATGCGAATCTGCGACATAGCAATTTGTAGCTTAAAACACGCCCCAACGAACCACCTTATACCGATCTGCGACGAACTTGCATAGTTTTGTCAAACATCGATTGTTTCGAGTGGTAAGCAATCCGGGTGTCAATGGTGATTCATGGCCTCACAGATATAAACAACTATAACTCAGCTTCTATTCGTCGTAAGCGAATCTGCGACACAGCAATTTGTAGCTTAAAACACGCCCCAACGAACCACCTTATACCGATCTGCGACGAACTTACATAGTTTTGTCAAACATCGATCGTTTCGAGTGGAAAGCAATCCGGCCGTCAATGGTGATTCGTGGCCTGACAGATATAAGCAACTATAACTCCGCTTCTATTCGTCGTATGCGAATCTGCGACATAGCAATTTGTAGCTTAAAACACGCACCAACGAACCACCTTATACCGATCTGCGACGAACTTGCATAGTTTTGTCAAACATCGATCGTTTCGAGTGGGAAGCAATCCGGCCGTCAATGGTGATTCATGGCCTCACAGATATAAACAACAATAACTTCGCTTCTATTCGTCGTATGCGAATATGCGACATAGCAATTTGTAGCTTAAAACACGCCCCAACGAACCACCTTATACCGATCTGCGACGAACTTGCATAGTTTTGTCAAACATCGATTGTTTCGAGTGGTAAGCAATCCGGGTGTCAATGGTGATTCATGGCCTCACAGATATAAACAACTATAACTCAGCTTCTATTCGTCGTAAGCGAATCTGCGACACAGCAATTTGTAGCTTAAAACACGCCCCAACGAACCACCTTATACCGATCTGCGACGAACTTACATAGTTTTGTCAAACATCGATCGTTTCGAGTGGGAAGCAATCCGGCCGTCAATGGTGATTCATGGCCTCACAGATATAAACAACAATAACTTCGCTTCTATTCGTCGTATGCGAATATGCGACATAGCAATTTGTAGCTTAAAACACGTCACATCGACCCACCTTGTGCCGATCTGCGACGAACTTGCATGGTTGCGACAATCGTCGATCGTTTCGAGTGGTAGGGAATCCGGCCGTCAATGGTGATTCATGGCCTCACAGATATAAACAACAATAACTCCGCTTCTATTCGTCGTATGCGAATCTGCGACATAGCAATTTGTAGCTTAAAACACGCACCAACGAATCACCTTATACCGATCTGCGACGAACTTGCATAATTTTGTCAAACATCGATCGTTTCGAGTGGAAAGCAATCCGGCCGTCAATGGTGATTCGTGGCCTGACAGATATAAGCAACTATAACTCCGCTTCTATTCGTCGAATGCAATTCTGCGACATAGCAATTTGTAGCTTAAAACACGTCACATCGACCCACCTTGTGCCGATCTGCGACGAACTTGCATAGTTTCGTCAAACGTCGATCGTTTCGAGTGGTAAGCAATCCGGCCGTCAATGGTGATTCATGGCCTCACAGATATAAACAACTATAACTCAGCTTATATTCGTCGTATGCGAATCTGCGACATAGCAATTTGTAGCTTAAAACACGCCCCAACGAACCACCTTATACCGATCTGCGACGAACTTGCATAGTTTTGTCAAACATCGATTGTTTCGAGTGGTAAGCAATCCGGGTGTCAATGGTGATTCATGGCCTCACAGATATAAACAACTATAACTCAGCTTCTATTCGTCGTAAGCGAATCTGCGACACAGCAATTTGTAGCTTAAAACACGCCCCAACGAACCACCTTATACCGATCTGCGACGAACTTACATAGTTTTGTCAAACATCGATCGTTTCGAGTGGGAAGCAATCCGGCCGTCAATGGTGATTCATGGCCTCACAGATATAAACAACAATAACTTCGCTTCTATTCGTCGTATGCGAATATGCGACATAGCAATTTGTAGCTTAAAACACGTCACATCGACCCACCTTGTGCCGATCTGCGACGAACTTGCATGGTTGCGACAATCGTCGATCGTTTCGAGTGGTAGGGAATCCGGCCGTCAATGGTGATTCATGGCCTCACAGATATAAACAACAATAACTCCGCGTTCTATTCGTCGTATGCGAATCTACGACATAGCAATTTGTAGCTTAAAACACGTCACATCGACCCACCTTGTGCCGATCTGCGACGAACTTGCATGGTTTCGACAATCGTCGATCGTTTCGAGTGGTAGGGAATCCGGCCGTCAATGGTGATTCATGGCCTGACATATATAAACAACTATAACTACGCTTCTATTCGTCGAATGCAAATCTGCGACATAGCAATTTGTAGCTTAAAAGACGTCACATCGACCCACCTTGTGCCGATCTGCGAGAACTTGCATAGTTTCGTCAAACATCGATTGTTTCGAGTGGTAAGCAATCCGGGTGTCAATGGTGATTCATGGCCTCACAGATATAAACAACTATAACTCAGCTTCTATTCGTCGTATGCGAATCTGCGACATAGCAATTTGTAGCTTAAAACACGCCCCAACGAACCACCTTATACCGATCTGCGACGAACTTGCATAGTTTTGTCAAACATCGATTGTTTCGAGTGGTAAGCAATCCGGGTGTCAATGGTGATTCATGGCCTCACAGATATAAACAACTATAACTCAGCTTCTATTCGTCGTATGCGAATCTGCGACATAGCAATTTGTAGCTTAAAACACGCACCAACGAACCACCTTATACCGATCTGCGACGAACTTGCATAATTTTGTCAAACATCGATCGTTTCGAGTGGAAAGCAATCCGGCCGTCAATGGTGATTCGTGGCCTGACAGATATAAGCAACTATAACTCCGCTTCTATTCGTCGAATGCAATTCTGCGACATAGCAATTTGTAGCTTAAAACACGTCACATCGACCCACCTTGTGCCGATCTGCGACGAACTTGCATAGTTTCGTCAAACGTCGATCGTTTCGAGTGGTAAGCAATCCGGCCGTCAATGGTGATTCATGGCCTCACAGATATAAACAACTATAACTCAGCTTATATTCGTCGTATGCGAATCTGCGACATAGCAATTTGTAGCTTAAAACACGCCCCAACGAACCACCTTATACCGATCTGCGACGAACTTGCATAGTTTCGTCAAACGTCGATCGTTTCGAGTGGTAAGCAATCCGGCCGTCAATGGTGATTCATGGCCTCACAGATATAAACAACTATAACTCAACTTATATTCGTCGTATGCGAATCTGCGACACAGCAATTTGTAGATTAAAACACGTCCCAACGAACCACCTTATACCGATCTGCGACGAACTTACATAGTTTTGTCAAACATCGATCGTTTCGAGTGGGAAGCAATCCGGCCGTCAATGGTGATTCATGGCCTCACAGATATAAACAACAATAACTTCGCTTCTATTCGTCGTATGCGAATATGCGACATAGCAATTTGTAGCTTAAAACACGTCACATCGACCCACCTTGTGCCGATCTGCGACGAACTTGCATGGTTGCGACAATCGTCGATCGTTTCGAGTGGTAGGGAATCCGGCCGTCAATGGTGATTCATGGCCTCACAGATATAAACAACAATAACTCCGCTTCTATTCGTCGTATGCGAATCTGCGACATAGCAATTTGTAGCTTAAAACACGCACCAACGAACCACCTTATACCGATCTGCGACGAACTTGCATAATTTTGTCAAACATCGATCATTTCGAGTGGAAAGCAATCCGGCCGTCAATGGTGACTCGTGGCCTGACAGATATAAGCAACTATAACTCCGCTTCTATTCGTCGAATGCAATTCTGCGACATAGCAATTTGTAGCTTAAAACACGTCACATCGACCCACCTTGTGCCGATCTGCGACGAACTTGCATAGTTTCGTCAAACGTCGATCGTTTCGAGTGGTAAGCAATCCGGCCGTCAATGGTGATTCATGGCCTCACAGATATAAACAACTATAACTCAGCTTCTATTCGTCGTAAGCGAATCTGCGACACAGCAATTTGTAGCTTAAAACACGCCCCAACGAACCACCTTATACCGATCTGCGACGAACTTGCATAGTTTCGTCAAACGTCGATCGTTTCGAGTGGTAAGCAATCCGGCCGTCAATGGTGATTCATGGCCTCACAGATATAAACAACTATAACTCAGCTTATATTCGTCGTATGCGAATCTGCGACATAGCAATTTGTAGCTTAAAACACGCCCCAACGAACCACCTTATACCGATCTGCGACGAACTTGCATAGTTTTGTCAAACATCGATTGTTTCGAGTGGTAAGCAATCCGGGTGTCAATGGTGATTCATGGCCTCACAGATATAAACAACTATAACTCAGCTTCTATTCGTCGTATGCGAATCTGCGACACAGCAATTTGTAGCTTAAAACACGCCCCAACGAACCACCTTATACCGATCTGCGACGAACTTGCATAGTTTTGTCAAACATCGATTGTTTCGAGTGGTAAGCAATCCGGGTGTCAATGGTGATTCATGGCCTCACAGATATAAACAACTATAACTCCGCTTCTATTCGTCGTAAGCGAATCTGCGACACAGCAATTTGTAGCTTAAAACACGCCCCAACGAACCACCTTATACCGATCTGCGACGAACTTACATAGTTTTGTCAAACATCGATCGTTTCGAGTGGGAAGCAATCCGGCCGTCAATGGTGATTCATGGCCTCACAGATATAAACAACAATAACTTCGCTTCTATTCGTCGTATGCGAATATGCGACATAGCAATTTGTAGCTTAAAACACGCCCCAACGAACCACCTTATACCGATCTGCGACGAACTTGCATAGTTTTGTCAAACATCGATTGTTTCGAGTGGTAAGCAATCCGGGTGTCAATGGTGATTCATGGCCTCACAGATATAAACAACTATAACTCAGCTTCTATTCGTCGTAAGCGAATCTGCGACACAGCAATTTGTAGCTTAAAACACGCCCCAACGAACCACCTTATACCGATCTGCGACGAACTTACATAGTTTTGTCAAACATCGATCGTTTCGAGTGGGAAGCAATCCGGCCGTCAATGGTGATTCATGGCCTCACAGATATAAACAACAATAACTTCGCTTCTATTCGTCGTATGCGAATATGCGACATAGCAATTTGTAGCTTAAAACACGTCACATCGACCCACCTTGTGCCGATCTGCGACGAACTTGCATGGTTGCGACAATCGTCGATCGTTTCGAGTGGTAGGGAATCCGGCCGTCAATGGTGATTCATGGCCTCACAGATATAAACAACAATAACTCCGCTTCTATTCGTCGTATGCGAATCTGCGACATAGCAATTTGTAGCTTAAAACACGCACCAACGAACCACCTTATACCGATCTGCGACGAACTTGCATAATTTTGTCAAACATCGATCGTTTCGAGTGGAAAGCAATCCGGCCGTCAATGGTGACTCGTGGCCTGACAGATATAAGCAACTATAACTCCGCTTCTATTCGTCGTATGCAATTCTGCGACATAGCAATTTGTAGCTTAAAACACGTCACATCGACCCACCTTGTGCCGATCTGCGACGAACTTGCATAGTTTCGTCAAACGTCGATCGTTTCGAGTGGTAAGCAATCCGGCCGTCAATGGTGATTCATGGCCTCACAGATATAAACAACTATAACTCAGCTTATATTCGTCGTATGCGAATCTGCGACATAGCAATTTGTAGCTTAAAACACGCCCCAACGAACCACCTTATACCGATCTGCGACGAACTTGCATAGTTTCGTCAAACGTCGATCGTTTCGAGTGGTAAGCTATCCGGCCGTCAATGGTGATTCATGGCCTCACAGATATAAACAACTATAACTCAGCTTATATTCGTCGTATGCGAATCTGCGACATAGCAATTTGTAGCTTAAAACACGCCCCAACGAATCACCTTATACCGATCTGCGACGAACTTGCATAGTTTTGTCAAACATCGATTGTTTCGAGTGGTAAGCAATCCGGGTGTCAATGGTGATTCATGGCCTCACAGATATAAACAACTATAACTTAGCTTCTATTCGTCGTATGCGAATCTGCGACATAGCAATTTGTAGCTTAAAACACGCCCCAACGAACCACCTTATACCGATCTGCGACGAACTTGCATAGTTTTGTCAAACATCGATTGTTTCGAGTGGTAAGCAATCCGGGTGTCAATGGTGATTCATGGCCTCACAGATATAAACAACTATAACTCAGCTTCTATTCGTCGTAAGCGAATCTGCGACACAGCAATTTGTAGCTTAAAACACGCCCCAACGAACCACCTTATACCGATCTGCGACGAACTTACATAGTTTTGTCAAACATGGATCGTTTCGAGTGGGAAGCAATCCGGCCGTCAATGGTGATTCATGGCCTCACAGATATAAACAACTATAACTCCGCTTCTATTCGTCGTATGCGAATCTGCGACATAGCAATTTGTAGCTTAAAACACGCACCAACGAACCACCTTATACCGATCTGCGACGACCTTGCATAATTTTGTCAAACATCGATCGTTTCGAGTGGAAAGCAATCCGGCCGTCAATGGTGATTCGTGGCCTGACAGATATAAGCAACTATAACTCCGCTTCTATTCGTCGAATGCAATTCTGCGACATAGCAATTTGTAGCTTAAAACACGTCACATCGACCCACCTTGTGCCGATCTGCGACGAACTTGCATAGTTTCGTCAAACGTCGATCGTTTCGAGTGGTAAGCAATCCGGCCGTCAATGGTGATTCATGGCCTCACAGATATAAACAACAATAACTCCGCTTCTATTCGTCGTATGCAAATCTGCGACATAGCAATTTGTAGCATAAAACACGGCCCAACGACCCACCTTGTACCGATCTGCGACGAACTTGCATAGTTTCGTCAAACGACGATCGTTTCGAGTGGTAAGCAATCCGGCCGTCAATGGTGATTCATGGCCTCACAGATATAAACAACTATAACTCAGCTTATATTCGTCCTATGCGAATCTGCGACATAGCAATTTGTAGCTTAAAACACGCCCCAACGAACCACCTTATACCGATCTGCGACGAACTTGCATAGTTTTGTCAAACATCGATTGTTTCGAGTGGTAAGCAATCCGGGTGTCAATGGTTATTCATGGCCTCACAGATATAAACAACTATAACTCAGCTTCTATTCGTCGTATGCGAATCTGCGACATAGCAATTTGTAGCTTAAAACACGCCCCAACGAACCACCTTATACCGATCTGCGACGAACTTGCATAGTTTCGTCAAACGTCGATCGTTTCGAGTGGTAAGCAATCCTGCCGTTATGGTGATTCATGGCCTCACAGATATAAACAACTATAACTCAGCTTCTATTCGTCGTAAGCGAATCTGCGACACAGCAATTTGTAGCTTAAAACACGCCCCAACGAACCACCTTATACCGATCTGCGACGAACTTACATAGTTTTGTCAAACATCGATCGTTTCGAGTGGAAAGCAATCCGGCCGTCAATGGTGATTCGTGGCCTGACAGATATAAGCAACTATAACTCCGCTTCTATTCGTCGAATGCAATTCTGCGACATAGCAATTTGTAGCTTAAAACACGTCACATCGACCCACCTTGTGCCGATCTGCGACGAACTTGCATAGTTTCGTCAAACGTCGATCGTTTCGAGTGGTAAGCAATCCGGCCGTCAATGGTGATTCATGGCCTCACAGATATAAACAACTATAACTCAGCTTATATTCGTCGTATGCGAATCTGCGACATAGCAATTTGTAGCTTAAAACACGCCCCAACGAACCACCTTATACCGATCTGCGACGAACTTGCATAGTTTCGTCAAACGTCGATCGTTTCGAGTGGTAAGCAATCCGGCTGTCAATGGTGATTCATGGCCTCACAGATATAAACAATTATAACTCAGCTTATATTCGTCGTATGCGAATCTGCGACATAGCAATTTGTAGCTTAAAACACGCCCCAACGAACCACCTTATACCGATCTGCGACGAACTTGCATAGTTTTGTCAAACATCGATTGTTTCGAGTGGTAAGCAATCCGGGTGTCAATGGTGATTCATGGCCTCACAGATATAAACAACTATAACTCAGCTTCTATTCGTCGTAAGCGAATCTGCGACACAGCAATTTGTAGCTTAAAACACGCCCCAACGAACCACCTTATACCGATCTGCGACGAACTTACATAGTTTTGTCAAACATGGATCGTTTCGAGTGGGAAGCAATCCGGCCGTCAATGGTGATTCATGGCCTCACAGATATAAACAACAATAACTCCGCTTCTATTCGTCGTATGCGAATCTGCGACACAGCAATTTGTAGCTTAAAACACGCCCCAACGAACCACCTTATACCGATCTGCGACGAACTTACATAGTTTTGTCAAACATCGATCGTTTCGAGTGGGAAGCAATCCGGCCGTCAATGGTGATTCATGGCCTCACAGATATAAACAACAATAACTTCGCTTCTATTCGTCGTATGCGAATATGCGACATAGCAATTTGTAGCTTAAAACACGTCACATCGACCCACCTTGTGCCGATCTGCGACGAACTTGCATGGTTGCGACAATCGTCGATCGTTTCGAGTGGTAGGGAATCCGGCCGTCAATGGTGATTCATGGCCTCACAGATATAAACAACAATAACTCCGCTTCTATTCGTCGTATGCGAATCTGCGACATAGCAATTTGTAGCTTAAAACACGCACCAACGAACCACCTTATACCGATCTGCGACGAACTTGCATAATTTTGTCAAACATCGATCGTTTCGAGTGGAAAGCAATCCGGCCGTCAATGGTGATTCGTGGCCTGACAGATATAAGCAACTATAACTCCGCTTCTATTCGTCGAATGCAATTCTGCGACATAGCAATTTGTAGCTTAAAACACGTCACATCGACCCATCTTGTGCCGATCTGCGACGAACTTGCATAGTTTCGTCAAACGTCGATCGTTTCGAGTGGTAAGCAATCCGGCCGTCAATGGTGATTCATGGCCTCACAGATATAAACAACTATAACTCAGCTTATATTCGTCGTATGCGAATCTGCGACATAGCAATTTGTAGCTTAAAACACGCCCAAACGAACCACCTTATACCGATCTGCGACGAACTTGCATAGTTTCGTCAAACGTCGATCGTTTCGAGTGGTAAGCAATCCGGCCGTCAATGGTGATTCATGGCCTCACAGATATAAACAACTATAACTCAACTTATATTCGTCGTATGCGAATCTGCGACACAGCAATTTGTAGCTTAAAACACGCCCCAACGAACCACCTTATACCGATCTGCGACGAACTTACATAGTTTTGTCAAACATCGATCGTTTCGAGTGGGAAGCAATCCGGCCGTCAATGGTGATTCATGGCCTCACAGATATAAACAACAATAACTTCGCTTCTATTCGTCGTATGCGAATATGCGACATAGCAATTTGTAGCTTAAAACACGTCACATCGACCCACCTTGTGCCGATCTGCGACGAACTTGCATGGTTGCGACAATCGTCGATCGTTTCGAGTGGTAGGGAATCCGGCCGTCAATGGTGATTCATGGCCTCACAGATATGAACAACAATAACTCCGCTTCTATTCGTCGTATGCGATTCTGCGACATAGCAATTTGTAGCTTAAAACACGCACCAACGAACCACCTTATACCGATCTGCGACGAACTTGCATAATTTTGTCAAACATCGATCGTTTCGAGTGGAAAGCAATCCGGCCGTCAATGGTGACTCGTGGCCTGACAGATATAAGCAACTATAACTCCGCTTCTATTCGTCGAATGCAATTCTGCGACATAGCAATTTGTAGCTTAAAACACGTCACATCGACCCACCTTGTGCCGATCTGCGACGAACTTGCATAGTTTCGTCAAACGTCGATCGTTTCGAGTGGTAAGCAATCCGGCCGTCAATGGTGATTCATGGCCTCACAGATATAAACAACTATAACTCAGCTTATATTCGTCGTATGCGAATCTGCGACATAGCAATTTGTAGCTTAAAACACGCCCCAACGAACCACCTTATACCGATCTGCGACGAACTTGCATAGTTTCGTCAAACGTCGATCGTTTCGAGTGGTAAGCAATCCGGCCGTCAATGGTGATTCATGGCCTCACAGATATAAACAACTATAACTCAGCTTCTATTCGTCGTAAGCGAATCTGCGACACAGCAATTTGTAGCTTAAAACACGCCCCAACGAACCACCTTATACCGATCTGCGACGAACTTACATAGTTTTGTCAAACATCGATCGTTTCGAGTGGGAAGCAATCCGGCCGTCAATGGTGATTCATGGCCTCACAGATATAAACAACAATAACTTCGCTTCTATTCGTCGTATGCGAATATGCGACATAGCAATTTGTAGCTTAAAACACGTCACATCGACCCACCTTGTGCCGATCTGCGACGAACTTGCATGGTTGCGACAATCGTCGATCGTTTCGAGTGGTAGGGAATCCGGCCGTCAATGGTGATTCATGGCCTCACAGATATAAACAACAATAACTCCGCTTCTATTCGTCGTATGCGAATCTGCGACATAGCAATTTGTAGCTTAAAACACGCACCAACGAACCACCTTATACCGATCTGCGACGAACTTGCATAATTTTGTCAAACATCGATCGTTTCGAGTGGAATGCAATCCGGCCGTCAATGGTGATTCGTGGCCTGACAGATATAAGCAACTATAACTCCGCTTCTATTCGTCGAATGCAATTCTGCGACATAGCAATTTGTAGCTTAAAACACGTCACATCGACCCACCTTGTGCCGATCTGCGACGAACTTGCATAGTTTCGTCAAACGTCGATCGTTTCGAGTGGTAAGCAATCCGGCCGTCAATGGTGATTCATGGCCTCACAGATATAACCAACTATAACTCAGCTTCTATTCGTCGTATGCGAATCTGCGACATAGCAATTTGTAGCTTAAAACACGCCCCAACGAACCACCTTATACCGATCTGCGACGAACTTGCATAGTTTTGTCAAACATCGATCGTTTCGAGTGGTAAGCAATCCGGGTGTGAATGGTTATTCATGGCCTCACAGATATAAACAACTATAACTCAGCTTCTATTCGTCGTATGCGAATCTGCGACATAGCAATTTGTAGCTTAAAACACGCCCCAACGAACCACCTTATACCGATCTGCGACGAACTTGCATAGTTTTGTCAAACATCGATTGTTTCGAGTGGTAAGCAATCCGGGTGTCAATGGTGATTCATGGCCTCACAGATATAAACAACTATAACTCAGCTTCTATTCGTCGTAAGCGAATCTGCGACACAGCAATTTGTAGCTTAAAACACGCCCCAACGAACCACCTTATACCGATCTGCGACGAACTTGCATAGTTTTGTCAAACATCGATCGTTTCGAGTGGAAAGCAATCCGGCCGTCAATGGTGATTCGTGGCCTGACAGATATAAGCAACTATAACTCCGCTTCTATTCGTCGAATGCAATTCTGCGACATAGCAATTTGTAGCTTAAAACACGTCACATCGACCCACCTTGTGCCGATCTGCGACGAACTTGCATAGTTTCGTCAAACGTCGATCGTTTCGAGTGGTAAGCAATCCGGCCGTCAATGGTGATTCATGGCCTCACAGATATAAACAACTATAACTCAGCTTATATTCGTCGTATGCGAATCTGCGACATAGCAATTTGTAGCTTAAAACACGCCCCAACGAACCACCTTATACCGATCTGCGACGAACTTGCATAGTTTCGTCAAACGTCGATCGATTCGAGTGGTAAGCAATCCGGCCGTCAATGGTGATTCATGGCCTCACAGATATAAACAATTATAACTCAGCTTATATTCGTCGTATGCGAATCTGCGACATAGCAATTTGTAGCTTAAAACACGCCCCAACGAACCACCTTATACCAATCTGCGACGAACTTGCATAGTTTTGTCAAACATCGATTGTTTCGAGTGGCAAGCAATCCGGGTGTCAATGGTGATTCATGGCCTCACAGATATAAACAACTATAACTCAGCTTCTATTCGTCGTATGCGAATCTGCGACATAGCAATTTGTAGCTTAAAACACGCCCCAACGAACCACCTTATACCGATCTGCGACGAACTTGCATAGTTTTGTCAAACATCGATTGTTTCGAGTGGTAAGCAATCCGGGTGTCAATGGTGATTCATGGCCTCACAGATATAAACAACTATAACTCAGCTTCTATTCGTCGTAAGCGAATCTGCGACACAGCAATTTGTAGCTTAAAACACGCCCCAACGAACCACCTTATACCGATCTGCGACGAACTTACATAGTTTTGTCAAACATCGATCGTTTCGAGTGGGAAGCAATCCGGCCGTCAATGGTGATTCATGGCCTCACAGATATAAACAACAATAACTTCGCTTCTATTCGTCGTATTCGAATATGCGACATAGCAATTTGTAGCTTAAAACACGTCACATCGACCCACCTTGTGCCGATCTGCGACGAACTTGCATGGTTGCGACAATCGTCGATCGTTTCGAGTGGTAGGGAATCCGGCCGTCAATGGTGATTCATGGCCTCACAGATATAAACAACAATAACTCCGCTTCTATTCGTCGTATGCGAATCTGCGACATAGCAATTTGTAGCTTAAAACACGCACCAACGAACCACCTTATACCGATCTGCGACGAACTTGCATAATTTTGTCAAACATCGATCGTTTCGAGTGGAAAGCAATCCGGCCGTCAATGGTGATTCGTGGCCTGACAGATATAAGCAACTATAACTCCGCTTCTATTCGTCGAATGCAATTCTGCGACATAGCAATTTGTAGCTTAAAACACGTCACATCGACCCACCTTGTGCCGATCTGCGACGAACTTGCATAGTTTCGTCAAACGTCGATCGTTTCGAGTGGTAAGCAATCCGGCCGTCAATGGTGATTCATGGCCTCACAGATATAAACAACTATAACTCAGCTTATATTCGTCGTATGCGAATCTGCGACATAGCAATTTGTAGCTTAAAACACGCCCAAACGAACCACCTTATACCGATCTGCGACGAACTTGCATAGTTTCGTCAAACGTCGATCGTTTCGAGTGGTAAGCAATCCGGCCGTCAATGGTGATTCATGGCCTCACAGATATAAACAACTATAACTCAACTTATATTCGTCGTATGCGAATCTGCGACACAGCAATTTGTAGCTTAAAACACGCCCCAACGAACCACCTTATACCGATCTGCGACGAACTTACATAGTTTTGTCAAACATCGATCGTTTCGAGTGGGAAGCAATCCGGCCGTCAATGGTGATTCATGGCCTCACAGATATAAACAACAATAACTTCGCTTCTATTCGTCGTATGCGAATATGCGACATAGCAATTTGTAGCTTAAAACACGTCACATCGACCCACCTTGTGCCGATCTGCGACGAACTTGCATGGTTGCGACAATCGTCGATCGTTTCGAGTGGTAGGGAATCCGGCCGTCAATGGTGATTCATGGCCTCACAGATATAAACAACAATAACTCCGCTTCTATTCGTCGTATGCGAATCTGCGACATAGCAATTTGTAGCTTAAAACACGCACCAACGAACCACCTTATACCGATCTGCGACGAACTTGCATAATTTTGTCAAACATCGATCGTTTCGAGTGGAAAGCAATCCGGCCGTCAATGGTGACTCGTGGCCTGACAGATATAAGCAACTATAACTCCGCTTCTATTCGTCGAATGCAATTCTGCGACATAGCAATTTGTAGCTTAAAACACGTCACATCGACCCACCTTGTGCCGATCTGCGACGAACTTGCATAGTTTCGTCAAACGTCGATCGTTTCGAGTGGTAAGCAATCCGGCCGTCAATGGTGATTCATGGCCTCACAGATATAAACAACTATAACTCAGCTTCTATTCGTCGTATGCGAATCTGCGACATAGCAATTTGTAGCTTAAAACACGCCCCAACGAACCACCTTATACCGATCTGCGACGAACTTGCATAGTTTTGTCAAACATCGATCGTTTCGAGTGGTAAGCAATCCGGGTGTGAATGGTTATTCATGGCCTCACAGATATAAACAACTATAACTCAGCTTCTATTCGTCGTATGCGAATCTGCGACATAGCAATTTGTAGCTTAAAACACGCCCCAACGAACCACCTTATACCGATCTGCGACGAACTTGCATAGTTTTGTCAAACATCGATTGTTTCGAGTGGTAAGCAATCCGGGTGTCAATGGTGATTCATGGCCTCACAGATATAAACAACTATAACTCAGCTTCTATTCGTCGTAAGCGAATCTGCGACACAGCAATTTGTAGCTTAAAACACGCCCCAACGAACCACCTTATACCGATCTGCGACGAACTTACATAGTTTTGTCAAACATCGATCGTTTCGAGTGGAAAGCAATCCGGCCGTCAATGGTGATTCGTGGCCTGACAGATATAAGCAACTATAACTCCGCTTCTATTCGTCGAATGCAATTCTGCGACATAGCAATTTGTAGCTTAAAACACGTCACATCGACCCACCTTGTGCCGATCTGCGACGAACTTGCATAGTTTCGTCAAACGTCGATCTTTTCGAGTGGTAAGCAATCCGGCCGTCAATGGTGATTCATGGCCTCACAGATATAAACAACTATAACTCAGCTTATATTCGTCGTATGCGAATCTGCGACATAGCAATTTGTAGCTTAAAACACGCCCCAACGAACCACCTTATACCGATCTGCGACGAACTTGCATAGTTTCGTCAAACGTCGATCGTTTCGAGTGGTAAGCAATCCGGCCGTCAATGGTGATTCATGGCCTCACAGATATAAACAATTATAACTCAGCTTATATTCGTCGTATGCGAATCTGCGACATAGCAATTTGTAGCTTAAAACACGCCCCAACGAACCACCTTATACCAATCTGCGACGAACTTGCATAGTTTTGTCAAACATCGATTGTTTCGAGTGGCAAGCAATCCGTGTGTCAATGGTGATTCATGGCCTCACAGATATAAACAACTATAACTCAGCTTCTATTCGTCGTATGCGAATCTGCGACATAGCAATTTGTAGCTTAAAACACGCCCCAACGAACCACCTTATACCGATCTGCGACGAACTTGCATAGTTTTGTCAAACATCGATTGTTTCGAGTGGTAAGCAATCCGGGTGTCAATGGTGATTCATGGCCTCACAGATATAAACAACTATAACTCAGCTTCTATTCGTCGTAAGCGAATCTGCGACACAGCAATTTGTAGCTTAAAACACGCCCCAACGAACCACCTTATACCGATCTGCGACGAACTTACATAGTTTTGTCAAACATCGATCGTTTCGAGTGGGAAGCAATCCGGCCGTCAATGGTGATTCATGGCCTCACAGATATAAACAACAATAACTTCGCTTCTATTCGTCGTATGCGAATATGCGACATAGCAATTTGTAGCTTAAAACACGTCACATCGACCCACCTTGTGCCGATCTGCGACGAACTTGCATGGTTGCGACAATCGTCGATCGTTTCGAGTGGTAGGGAATCCGGCCGTCAATGGTGATTCATGGCCTCACAGATATAAACAACAATAACTCCGCTTCTATTCGTCGTATGCGAATCTGCGACATAGCAATTTGTAGCTTAAAACACGAACCAACGAACCACCTTATACCGATCTGCGACGAACTTGCATAATTTTGTCAAACATCGATCGTTTCGAGTGGAAAGCAATCCGGCCGTCAATGGTGATTCGTGGCCTGACAGATATAAGCAACTATAACTCCGCTTCTATTCGTCGAATGCAATTCTGCGACATAGCAATTTGTAGCTTAAAACACGTCACATCGACCCACCTTGTGCCGATCTGCGACGAACTTGCATAGTTTCGTCAAACGTCGATCGTTTCGAGTGGTAAGCAATCCGGCCGTCAATGGTGATTCATGGCCTCACAGATATAAACAACTATAACTCAGCTTATATTCGTCGTATGCGAATCTGCGACATAGCAATTTGTAGCTTAAAACACGCCCAAACGAACCACCTTATACCGATCTGCGACGAACTTGCATAGTTTCGTCAAACGTCGATCGTTTCGAGTGGTAAGCAATCCGGCCGTCAATGGTGATTCATGGCCTCACAGATGTAAACAACTATAACTCAACTTATATTCGTCGTATGCGAATCTGCGACACAGCAATTTGTAGCTTAAAACACGCCCCAACGAACCACCTTATACCGATCTGCGACGAACTTACATAGTTTTGTCAAACATCGATCGTTTCGAGTGGGAAGCAATCCGGCCGTCAATGGTGATTCATGGCCTCACAGATATAAACAACAATAACTTCGCTTCTATTCGTCGTATGCGAATATGCGACATAGCAATTTGTAGCTTAAAACACGTCACATCGACCCACCTTGTGCCGATCTGCGACGAACTTGCATGGTTGCGAAAATCGTCGATCGTTTCGAGTGGTAGGGAATCCGGCCGTCAATGGTGATTCATGGCTTCACAGATATAAACAACAATAACTCCGCTTCTATTCGTCGTATGCGAATCTGCGACATAGCAATTTGTAGCTTAAAACACGCACCAACGAACCACCTTATACCGATCTGCGACGAACTTGCATAATTTTGTCAAACATCGATCGTTTCGAGTGGAAAGCAATCCGGCCGTCAATGGTGACTCGTGGCCTGACAGATATAAGCAACTATAACTCCGCTTCTATTCGTCGAATGCAATTCTGCGACATAGCAATTTGTAGCTTAAAACACGTCACATCGACCCACCTTGTGCCGATCTGCGACGAACTTGCATAGTTTCGTCAAACGTCGATCGTTTCGAGTGGTAAGCAATCCGGCCGTCAATGGTGATTCATGGCCTCACAGATATAAACAAATATAACTCAGCTTATATTCGTCGTATGCGAATCTGCGACATAGCAATTTGTAGCTTAAAACACGCCCCAACGAATCACCTTATACCGATCTGCGACGAACTTGCATAGTTTTGTCAAACATCGATTGTTTCGAGTGGTAAGCAATCCGGGTGTCAATGGTGATTCATGGCCTCACAGATATAAACAACTATAACTTAGCTTCTATTCGTCGTATGCGAATCTGCGACATAGCAATTTGTAGCTTAAAACACGCCCCAACGAACCACCTTATACCGATCTGCGACGAACTTGCATAGTTTTGTCAAACATCGATTGTTTCGAGTGGTAAGCAATCCGGGTGTCAATGGTGATTCATGGCCTCACAGATATAAACAACTATAACTCAGCTTCTATTCGTCGTAAGCGAATCTGCGACACAGCAATTTGTAGCTTAAAACACGCCCCGACGAACCACCTTATACCGATCTGCGACGAACTTACATAGTTTTGTCAAACATGGATCGTTTCGAGTGGGAAGCAATCCGGCCGTCAATGGTGATTCATGGCCTCACAGATATAAACAACAATAACTCCGCTTCTATTCGTCGTATGCGAATCTGCGACATAGCAATTTGTAGCTTAAAACACGCACCAACGAACCACCTTATACCGATCTGCGACGAACTTGCATAATTTTGTCAAACATCGATCGTTTCGAGTGGTAAGCAATCCGGCCGTCAATGGTGATTCGTGGCCTGACAGATATAAGCAACTATAACTCCGCTTCTATTCGTCGAATGCAATTCTGCGACATAGCAATTTGTAGCTTAAAACACGTCACATCGACCCACCTTGTGCCGATCTGCGACGAACTTGCATAGTTTCGTCAAACGTCGATCGTTTCGAGTGGTAAGCAATCCGGCCGTCAATGGTGATTCATGGCCTCACAGATATAAACAACAATAACTCCGCTTCTATTCGTCGTATGCAAATCTGCGACATAGCAATTTGTAGCATAAAACACGGCCCAACGACCCACCTTGTACCGATCTGCGACGAACTTGCATAGTTTCGTCAAACGTCGATCGTTTCGAGTGGTAAGCAATCCGGCCGTCAATGGTGATTCATGGCCTCACAGATATAAACAACTATAACTCAGCTTATATTCGTCCTATGCGAATCTGCGACATAGCAATTTGTAGCTTAAAACACGCCCCAACGAACCACCTTATACCGATCTGCGACGAACTTGCATAGTTTTGTCAAACATCGATTGTTTCGAGTGGTAAGCAATCCGAGTGTCAATGGTTATTCATGGCCTCACAGATATAAACAACTATAACTCAGCTTCTATTCGTCGTATGCGAATCTGCGACATAGCAATTTGTAGCTTAAAACACGCCCCAACGAACCACCTTATACCGATCTGCGACGAACTTGCATAGTTTCGTCAAACGTCGATCGTTTCGAGTGGTAAGCAATCCTGCCGTCAATGGTGATTCATGGCCTCACAGATATAAACAACTATAACTCAGCTTCTATTCGTCGTAAGCGAATCTGCGACACAGCAATTTGTAGCTTAAAACACGCCCCAACGAACCACCTTATACCGATCTGCGACGAACTTACATAGTTTTGTCAAACATCGATCGTTTCGAGTGGAAAGCAATCCGGCCGTCAATGGTGATTCGTGGCCTGACAGATATAAGCAACTATAACTCCGCTTCTATTCGTCGAATGCAATTCTGCGACATAGCAATTTGTAGCTTAAAACACGTCACATCGACCCACCTTGTGCCGATCTGCGACGAACTTGCATAGTTTCGTCAAACGTCGATCGTTTCGAGTGGTAAGCAATCCGGCCGTCAATGGTGATTCATGGCCTCACAGATATAAACAACTATAACTCAGCTTATATTCGTCGTATGCGAATCTGCGACATAGCAATTTGTAGCTTAAAACACGCCCCAACGAACCACCTTATACCGATCTGCGACGAACTTGCATAGTTTCGTCAAACGTCGATCGTTTCGAGTGGTAAGCAATCCGGCCGTCAATGGTGATTCATGGCCTCACAGATATAAACAACAATAACTCCGCTTCTATTCGTCGTATGCAAATCTGCGACATAGCAATTTGTAGCATAAAACACGGCCCAACGACCCACCTTGTACCGATCTGCGACGAACTTGCATAGTTTCGTCAAACGTCGATCGTTTCGAGTGGTAAGCAATCCGGCCGTCAATGGTGATTCATGGCCTCACAGATATAAACAACTATAACTCAGCTTATATTCGTCCTATGCGAATCTGCGACATAGCAATTTGTAGCTTAAAACACGCCCCAACGAACCACCTTATACCGATCTGCGACGAACTTGCATAGTTTTGTCAAACATCGATTGTTTCGAGTGGTAAGCAATCCGGGTGTCAATGGTTATTCATGGCCTCACAGATATAAACAACTATAACTCAGCTTCTATTCGTCGTATGCGAATCTGCGACATAGCATTTTGTAGCTTAAAACACGCCCCAACGAACCACCTTATACCGATCTGCGACGAACTTGCATAGTTTTGTCAAACATCGATCGTTTCGAGTGGTAAGCAATCCGGGTGTCAATGGTTATTCATGGCCTCACAGATATAAACAACTATAACTCAGCTTCTATTCGTCGTATGCGAATCTGCGACATAGCAATTTGTAGCTTAAAACACGCCCCAACGAACCACCTTATACCGATCTGCGACGAACTTGCATAGTTTTGTCAAACATCGATTGTTTCGAGTGGTAAGCAATCCGGGTGTCAATGGTGATTCATGGCCTCACAGATATAAACAACTATAACTCAGCTTCTATTCGTCGTAAGCGAATCTGCGACACAGCAATTTGTAGCTTAAAACACGCCCCAACGAACCATCTTATACCGATCTGCGACGAACTTACATAGTTTTGTCAAACATCGATCGTTTCGAGTGGAAAGCAATCCGGCCGTCAATGGTGATTCGTGGCCTGACAGATATAAGCAACTATAACTCCGCTTCTATTCGTCGAATGCAATTCTGCGACATAGCAATTTGTAGCTTAAAACACGTCACATCGACCCACCTTGTGCCGATCTGCGACGAACTTGCATAGTTTCGTCAAACGTCGATCGTTTCGAGTGGTAAGCAATCCGGCCGTCAATCGTGATTCATGGCCTCACAGATATAAACAACTATAACTCAGCTTATATTCGTCGTATGCGAATCTGCGACATAGCAATTTGTAGCTTAAAACACGCCCCAACGAACCACCTTATACCGATCTGCGACGAACTTGCATAGTTTCGTCAAACGTCGATCGTTTCGAGTGGTAAGCAATCCGGCCGTCAATGGTGATTCATGGCCTCACAGATATAAACAACTATAACTCAGCTTGTATTCGTCGTATGCGAATCTGCGACATAGCAATTTGTAGCTTAAAACACGCCCCAACGAACCACCTTATACCGATCTGCGACGAACTTGCATAGTTTTGTCAAACATCGATTGTTTCGAGTGGTAAGCAATCCGGGTGTCAATGGTGATTCATGGCCTCACAGATATAAACAACTATAACTCAGCTTCTATTCGTCGTATGCGAATCTGCGACATAGCAATTTGTAGCTTAAAACACGCCCCAACGAACCACCTTATACCGATCTGCGACGAACTTGCATAGTTTTGTCAAACATCGAATGTTTCGAGTGGTAAGCAATCCGGGTGTCAATGGTGATTCATGGCCTCACAGATATAAACAACTATAACTCAGCTTCTATTCGTCGTAAGCGAATCTGCGACACAGCAATTTGTAGCTTAAAACACGCCCCAACGAACCACCTTATACCGATCTGCGACGAACTTACATAGTTTTGTCAAACATCGATCGTTTCGAGTGGGAAGCAATCCGGCCGTCAATGATGATTCATGGCCTCACAGATATAAACAACTATAACTTCGCTTCTATTCGTCGTATGCGAATATGCGACATAGCAATTTGTAGCTTAAAACACGTCACATCGACCCACCTTGTGCCGATCTGCGACGAACTTGCATGGTTGCGACAATCGTCGATCGTTTCGAGTGGAAGGGAATCCGGCCGTCAATGGTGATTCATGGCCTCACAGATATAAACAGCAATAACTCCGCTTCTATTCGTCGTATGCGAATCTGCGACATAGCAATTTGTAGCTTAAAACACGCACCAACGAACCACCTTATACCGATCTGCGACGAACTTGCATAATTTTGTCAAACATCGATCGTTTCGAGTGGAAAGCAATCCGGCCGTCAATGGTGATTCGTGGCCTGACAGATATAATCAACTATAACTCAGCTTATATTCGTCGTATGCGAATCTGCGACATAGCAATTTGTAGCTTAAAACACGCCCCAACGAACCACCTTATACCGATCTGCGACGAACTTGCATAGTTTTGTCAAACATCGATTGTTTCGAGTGGTAAGCAATCCGGGTGTCAATGGTGATTCATGGCCTCACAGATATAAACAACTATAACTCAGCTTCTATTCGTCGTATGCGAATCTGCGACATAGCAATTTGTAGCTTAAAACACGCCCCAACGAACCACCTTATACCGATCTGCGACGAACTTGCATAGTTTTGTCAAACATCGATTGTTTCGAGTGGTAAGCAATCCGGGTGTCAATGGTGATTCATGGCCTCACAGATATAAACAACTATAACTCAGCTTCTATTCGTCGTAAGCGAATCTGCGACACAGCAATTTGTAGCTTAAAACACGCCCCAACGAACCACCTTATACCGATCTGCGACGAACTTACATAGTTTTGTCAAACATCGATCGTTTCGAGTGGGAAGCAATTCGGCCGTCAATGGTGATTCATGGCCTCACAGATATAAACAACAATAACTTCGCTTCTATTCGTCGTATGCGAATATGCGACATAGCAATTTGTAGCTTAAAACACGTCACATCGACCCACCTTGTGCCGATCTGCGACGAACTTGCATGGTTGCGACAATCGTCGATCGTTTCGAGTGGTAGGGAATCCGGCCGTCAATGGTGATTCATGGCCTCACAGATATAAACAACAATAACTCCGCTTCTATTCGTCGTATGCGAATCTGCGACATAGCAATTTGTAGCTTAAAACTCGCACCAACGAATCACCTTATACCGATCTGCGACGAACTTGCATAATTTTGTCAAACATCGATCGTTTCGAGTGGAAAGCAATCCGGCCGTCAATGGTGATTCGTGGCCTGACAGATATAAGCAACTATAACTCCGCTTCTATTCGTCGAATGCAATTCTGCGACATAGCAATTTGTAGCTTAAAACACGTCACATCGACCCACCTTGTGCCGATCTGCGACGAACTTGCATAGTTTCGTCAAACGTCGATCGTTTCGAGTGGTAAGCAATCCGGCCGTCAATGGTGATTCATGGCCTCACAGATATAAACAACAATAACTCAGCTTATATTCGTCGTATGCGAATCTGCGACATAGCAATTTGTAGCTTAAAACACGCCCCAACGAACCACCTTATACCGATCTGCGACGAACTTGCATAGTTTTGTCAAACATCGATTGTTTCGAGTGGTAAGCAATCCGGGTGTCAATGGTGATTCATGGCCTCACAGATATAAACAACTATAACTCAGCTTCTATTCGTCGTAAGCGAATCTGCGACACAGCAATTTGTAGCTTAAAACACGCCCCAACGAACCACCTTATACCGATCTGCGACGAACTTACATAGTTTTGTCAAACATCGATCGTTTCGAGTGGAAAGCAATCCGGCCGTCAATGGTGACTCGTGGCCTGACAGATATAAGCAACTATAACTCCGCTTCTATTCGTCGAATGCAATTCTGCGACATAGCAATTTGTAGCTTAAAACACGTCACATCGACCCACCTTGTGCCGATCTGCGACGAACTTGCATAGTTTCGTCAAACGTCGATCGTTTCGAGTGGTAAGCAATCCGGCCGTCAATGGTGATTCATGGCCTCACAGATATAAACAACTATAACTCAGCTTATATTCGTCGTATGCGAATCTGCGACATAGCAATTTGTAGCTTAAAACACGCCCCAACGAACCACCTTATACCGATCTGCGACGAACTTGCATAGTTTCGTCAAACGTCGATCGTTTCGAGTGGTAAGCAATCCGGCCGTCAATGGTGATTCATGGCCTCACAGATATAAACAATTATAACTCAGCTTATATTCGTCGTATGCGAATCTGCGACATAGCAATTTGTAGCTTAAAACACGCCCCAACGAACCACCTTATACCAATCTGCGACGAACTTGCATAGTTTTGTCAAACATCGATTGTTTCGAGTGGTAAGCAATCCGGGTGTCAATGGTGATTCATGGCCTCACAGATATAAACAACTATAACTCAGCTTCTATTCGTCGTAAGCGAATCTGCGACACAGCAATTTGTAGCTTAAAACACGCCCCAACGAACCACCTTATACCGATCTGCGACGAACTTACATAGTTTTGTCAAACATCGATCGTTTCGAGTGGGAAGCAATCCGGCCGTCAATGGTGATTCATGGCCTCACAGATATAAACAACAATAACTCCGCTTCTATTCGTCGAATGCAATTCTGCGACATAGCAATTTGTAGCTTAAAACACGTCACATCGACCCACCTTGTGCCGATCTGCGACGAACTTGCATAGTTTCGTCAAACGTCGATCGTTTCGAGTGGTAAGCAATCCGGCCGTCAATGGTGATTCATGGCCTCACAGATATAAACAACTATAACTCAGCTTATATTCGTCGTATGCGAATCTGCGACATAGCAATTTGTAGCTTAAAACACGCCCCAACGAACCACCTTATACCGATCTGCGACGAACTTGCATAGTTTTGTCAAACATCGATTGTTTCGAGTGGTAAGCAATCCGGGTGTCAATGGTGATTCATGGCCTCACAGATATAAACAACAATAACTTCGCTTCTATTCGTCGTATGCGAATATGCGACATAGCAATTTGTAGCTTAAAACACGTCACATCGACCCACCTTGTGCCGATCTGCGACGAACTTGCATGGTTGCGACAATCGTCGATCGTTTCGAGTGGTAGGGAATCCGGCCGTCAATGGTGATTCATGGCCTCACAGATATAAACAACAATAACTCCGCTTCTATTCGTCGTATGCGAATCTGCGACATAGCAATTTGTAGCTTAAAACACGCACCAACGAACCACCTTATACCGATCTGCGACGAACTTGCATAATTTTGTCAAACATCGATCGTTTCGAGTGGAAAGCAATCCGGCCGTCAATGGTGATTCGTGGCCTGACAGATATAAGCAACTATAACTCCGCTTCTATTCGTCGAATGCAATTCTGCGACATAGCAATTTGTAGCTTAAAACACGTCACATCGACCCACCTTGTGCCGATCTGCGACGAACTTGCATAGTTTCGTCAAACGTCGATCGTTTCGAGTGGTAAGCAATCCGGCCGTCAATGGTGATTCATGGCCTCACAGATATAAACAACTATAACTCAGCTTATATTCGTCGTATGCGAATCTGCGACATAGCAATTTGTAGCTTAAAACACGCCCCAACGAACCACCTTATACCGATCTGCGACGAACTTGCATAGTTTTGTCAAACATCGATTGTTTCGAGTGGTAAGCAATCCGGGTGTCAATGGTGATTCATGGCCTCACAGATATAAACAACTATAACTCAGCTTCTATTCGTCGTATGCGAATCTGCGACATAGCAATTTGTAGCTTAAAACACGCCCCAACGAACCACCTTATACCGATCTGCGACGAACTTGCATAGTTTTGTCAAACATCGATTGTTTCGAGTGGTAAGCAATCCGGGTGTCAATGGTGATTCATGGCCTCACAGATATAAACAACTATAACTCAGCTTCTATTCGTCGTAAGCGAATCTGCGACACAGCAATTTGTAGCTTAAAACACGCCCCAACGAACCACCTTATACCGATCTGCGACGAACTTACATAGTTTTGTCAAACATCGATCGTTTCGAGTGGGAAGCAATCCGGGTGTCAATGGTGATTCATGGCCTCACAGATATAAACAACTATAACTCAGCTTCTATTCGTCGTAAGCGAATCTGCGACACAGCAATTTGTAGCTTAAAACACGCCCCAACGAACCACCTTATACCGATCTGCGACGAACTTACATAGTTTTGTCAAACATCGATCGTTTCGAGTGGAAAGCAATCCGGCCGTCAATGGTGATTCGTGGCCTGACAGATATAAGCAACTATAACTCCGCTTCTATTCGTCGAATGCAATTCTGCGACATAGCAATTTGTAGCTTAAAACACGTCACATCGACCCACCTTGTGCCGATCTGCGACGAACTTGCATAGTTTCGTCAAACGTCGATCGTTTCGAGTGGTAGGGAATCCGGCCGTCAATGGTGATTCATGGCCTCACAGATATAAACAACAATAACTCCGCGTTCTATTCGTCGTATGCGAATCTGCGACATAGCAATTTGTAGCTTAAAACACGCCCCAACGAACCACCTTATACCAATCTGCGACGAACTTGCATAGTTTTGTCAAACATCGATTGTTTCGAGTGGCAAGCAATCCGGGTGTCAATGGTGATTCATGGCCTCACAGATATAAACAACTATAACTCAGCTTCTATTCGTCGTATGCGAATCTGCGACATAGCAATTTGTAGCTTAAAACACGCCCCAACGAACCACCTTATACCGATCTGCGACGAACTTGCATAGTTTTGTCAAACATCGATTGTTTCGAGTGGTAAGCAATCCGGGTGTCAATGGTGATTCATGGCCTCACAGATATAAACAACTATAACTCAGCTTCTATTCGTCGTAAGCGAATCTGCGACACAGCAATTTGTAGCTTAAAACACGCCCCAACGAACCACCTTATACCGATCTGCGACGAACTTACATAGTTTTGTCAAACATCGATCGTTTCGAGTGGGAAGCAATCCGGCCGTCAATGGTGATTCATGGCCTCACAGATATAAACAACAATAACTTCGCTTCTATTCGTCGTATGCGAATATGCGACATAGCAATTTGTAGCTTAAAACACGTCACATCGACCCACCTTGTGCCGATCTGCGACGAACTTGCATGGTTGCGACAATCGTCGATCGTTTCGAGTGGTAGGGAATCCGGCCGTCAATGGTGATTCATGGCCTCACAGATATAAACAACAATAACTCCGCTTCTATTCGTCGTATGCGAATCTGCGACATAGCAATTTGTAGCTTAAAACACGCACCAACGAATCACCTTATACCGATCTGCGACGAACTTGCATAATTTTGTCAAACATCGATCGTTTCGAGTGGAAAGCAATCCGGCCGTCAATGGTGATTCGTGGCCTGACAGATATAAGCAACTATAACTCCGCTTCTATTCGTCGAATGCAATTCTGCGACATAGCAATTTGTAGCTTAAAACACGTCACATCGACCCACCTTGTGCCGATCTGCGACGAACTTGCATAGTTTCGTCAAACGTCGATCGTTTCGAGTGGTAAGCAATCCGGCCGTCAATGGTGATTCATGGCCTCACAGATATAAACAACTATAACTCAGCTTATATTCGTCGTATGCGAATCTGCGACATAGCAATTTGTAGCTTAAAACACGCCCCAACGAACCACCTTATACCGATCTGCGACGAACTTGCATAGTTTTGTCAAACATCGATTGTTTCGAGTGGTAAGCAATCCGGGTGTCAATGGTTGTTGCGAATTTATTAATCATAATTCGCGCTCAATGAAAGGTTTGGCACGTGACTCAGTCGAGGATGCGGCGAAGACGCCGCCACGCGGTCTAGCCCGGCGAAAAGCGCGGGACTTCCTTCTTCTCGTGGTAACAGCGATAGTGTGCGCACGTGCCAAGCCTTCTCACAAAGTTCATCTCATTTTGTATTGTGCATCTCAGTGAAATATTGTCAGACTCATATACTTTCACATTGTAAAACTCACCAGTGAATATTCATCCCTTGTATTGCTCACCAAAACTGATTAGAATTCATCTAGACAACGCAAAGGTTAACATAACCTCTTAAGCCAACTCATTAAAGAGGCGGCCGCGTGGTCATTCCCGCCGCCTCCGTGTATTATACTTTTGTGTGCACCTTCATTGGACAATTCATTTAGATAATATACTCAGTTATAGAACAGTGTCTATTCTTTACTCAAAAAAAGTTCCTTCTCACCGCACTCAATACAGTCCGCTAAAATTCGCGTGAGACCAGCAAAACGCGGTACGCATAATTATAAACATTTATGGTCCTTCGAGCCGGATTCCGGCAATCACAGACAACGCAGTGAACTCAGTGAAGTGAAACTCTCAGTGGCACCAGTGCGTACAAGACTCATAGAACATTTCGCGTAGCCTTCTCGACAACTCATCCGCAGGAGCTCATCATGTCCGAAAAGGAGAAGGCAATGGAGCAACTCAACGTACCTGAGCCCGACGCAAAAAAGGACGACTCGGAAGAAAATACTCAGACTGCCACCTCAGAGTCGGAGAAACCAAAGTTAAGTACCCGCTCAAAGTCGCCTCGCTCAAATATTACAAGAATAGAATTTAAAATGTCATCTCAGTTCAGCCGACTCAATGTACTCAAGGAACTCTACGAGGAACAGAGACAAGAAGAGGAACAACTCACCGAATCAGAAGTGGATCTTCGGAGGTCTCTACTCAAGGAACATTACAACACATTCTGCGAAACTCACACATTCATTGAAGAAAACGCACCAGCATCGCTCAGCTCTCATCGATATTTTACAGAGGGAGTGTTCAACTCAATGTTCAACATTTACACAAAGAACGAATTCTTGTTGGCAAAACTCAAAAGCAAATTCTCATCTAAGTCTTCTCACAGCTCAGAGGCCACGTATGCTCAAACACTCACCCAGACACGACGCAACCTGCCGAATATTTCATTGCCCACCTTCACCGGAGACTACTCAGCGTGGATGCCCTTCAAGGATCTATTCAAGTCAATGGTCATCTTAAACAACGACATCTCAAACGTGGAACGAATGCATTACCTGAAATCAAGCCTTTCAGGACAAGCTGCTCAACTCATAGCTAACTTGCCCATTGCAGACGACTCATTTGAAGCAGCTTGGAACACTCTTCATACTCGGTATGAGAATAAGCGCTTACTTATTGCAGCCCAACTCGACAAGCTGCTGGATCACCGACCACTCCCTAGCCGCTCAGCAGAGGCGTTGAACACCCTACTCAACAAAGTAAACGAGTCGATGCACGCACTGACCTCCCTGGACGTCTCAACACACAATTTAGAACTCGTGGTGGTGCATGCTCTCACTAAGGTACTCGACCCACCAACCAGAGAGCAATGGGAAGTCAAGCTCGGCTCATCGACAGACTACCCCAAATTGGAACAGCTCATCGACTTCCTGACAGCAAGGGCCCGAGCATTGGAAAGGCTTGAATCAACAGCCAGCACATCAGCGAAGCCCACTCTTTCCAGGCCGACTCAAGCCAAATCACTGACGACACACCATACGACTCAGCCAGCCTCAAGACCTACCTCAACAGTGCCGTTCCCATGTGACTATTGCAAAGGCGACCACTATATAGTCACGTGTGCTCAATTCCGTCAACTCAACCCAGCGGCTCGTCTCAGCGTCGTCAACTCGCAACGCCTATGCTTCAACTGCCTAGGTCATCACAACTCAAGGATGTGTCAGACGAAGACTCAGTGCAAGCTCTGTGGCGCTCGACATCACACAATGATTCACGCAACTCTAGGCACCTCCGACTCCAAGACAACTCAGCCAACGACAACCACCACGTCTCACAACAAATCCACTCCACAATAGGGAGCAGGTACAGTCCTCACCACCGTTCAACTCTACTCAAGACCGACCACCATACTAGCAACGTGTCAGGCGCTCCTCATCACTCCACTTTTCACGCATATTGTAAGGTTACTACTCGATCCAGGTTCAGAATTAACCTTCATCGCAGACCCCCTGGTAAGGCAACTTCAATTGCATCGAATTCCTTCTCGACTTCAACTGTTATGTGTTGGAGGAGTTCGAGCGACTCACACACGTGGTCTGGTCGACATAAGCCTTCGTTCACTTTATTCAAACCAGTCTGTTTCACTTATCGCTCATGTGCTCAACGTACTCACTTCGAAATTACCTTCAGTGGAAATTCCAAAACAAGATTGGACGCATCTTCGGCAATTAGAACTAGCTGACCCGGACTTTCTCACGCCCCGAGCTGTTGATCTCATCATTGGAGCAGACTCCTACGGCCCAATCATCCAGCCTGATATTGTGAAGGGGCTTCAATCTGAACCAATAGCTCAACGCACTATTTTCGGCTGGACTGTTTTAGGACCAGTTTTTCAAAACAAGTCAAGGGTATGTCAGCAATATCACGTTTCGATCGATGAGGATTTTCAATCTGTACAGGATCTTCTCTCCAAATTTTGGATACAAGAGGAAGCTCCGGTCGCCAAGAAAAGTAACCTCACTCCGGATGAAGAAGAATGTGAAGCTCATTTTGTCGCAACCCACTCACGTGACTCATCCGGAAGGTATATAGTTCGATTGCCTTTAAAATCCTCTGTCAACTCTTTAGGAGACTCACATGGAACTGCTCAACTCTGTCTTCAACGTCTACTCCGAAGACTCAAGAAGGATTCAACGTACCATCAGCTCTACTCAGCGTTTCTGACGGAGTATGAAGAACTTAATCACATGGTGAAGGCCCCAACATCGGAAGAATCGAGCTCAGCGAAATATTATTTGCCTCACCATGGCGTGCTCCGACCGGAAAGCTCAACGACCAAACTCAGAGTCGTCTTTAATGGATCGAGTAACTCAACAACTGGTTTATCACTCAACGACATAATGCACACTGGCGAAAAATTACAATTGGACATCATCGATGTACTCTTGGAGATACGGCGGCACCGGTTCCTTTTCGCCACGGACATCACGAAAATGTTTCGCCAGATCAAGGTGCATAAAGACGACTGGGATAAACAGCGAATACTCTGGGTCGACGAACAACTCAACATAGTACCGTTTCAACTCACAACGGTGACATATGGTACGAAGGCAGCTCCATTTTTAGCAGGAAGAACGCTCCTACAACTCGTTAAAGACGAAGGACACCACTTTCCCTTGGCGGTCGCTCCACTTACAAAAAGCAGATACGTTGATGATATATTTGGAGGCGCTGACAATTTAGAACACCTTAGTCAGATCGCGGAACAACTCACAGGTATCTGCAAGGCGGGCGGTTTTCCTTTGGCAAAATGGCAAAGCAATCATAAGGACTGGTTACGAAACATCTCAACTGAAGACTCAATTCAACCATCTATCAATTTTGAGGACTGTGAAACCAAAATACTCGGATTGTCGTGGCATTCGTCAACGGACGAATTTCAATTCACTTCAAGAAGCTCACTGTACAAGCTCAACGTTACGAAAAGAGTACTTCTTTCGGAAATAGCCCGACTCTACGATCCACTAGGATTCCTCTCACCTCTCATTGTGAGAGCTAAGATACTCTTACAAGAAGTATGGCAGCAGAAACTCAATTGGGACGACTCCGTATCTCCCCATACTCATAAAAATTGGCTTGAGTTCAGAAGGGAGCTGACGACTCTTAACGAGGTAGCTATTCCTAGGTGGCTACAACTCTCACCTGGCGTCGAGACAGAGCTCCATGGATTCTCGGACGCATCTCAGTTAGCCATGGCTGCCGTAATTTACTTGAAAGTCGTCTCACCGTCCACAGGAGTTCATTCAACACTTGTCTGCGCAAAATCAAAAATAGCACCACTCTCTCGACTCACGATTCCAAGGTTGGAGCTCACTGCAGCGCTGCTACTCTCCCGACTGATGAATAATGTAAGGATAACTTTACAATTAGAGGATACTCCAACTTACATGTGGACGGATTCATCTGTAGCGCTCACGTGGATCAATTCTCACCCATCCCGTTGGAAGGACTTTGTCAGAAACAGGGTAACAGCCATTCAAGAACTTAGCTCCAGTTGTAGGTGGAGATTTGTGCCTGGCAGAGAAAATCCGGCGGATTGTGCAACTCGTGGACTCTCAGTATCCCAACTCAAGGATTGTCAACTCTGGTGGACGGGACCACCGTGGCTACTCAAGTCGACTGATTCGTGGCCGGCCAGTCACGCTGCTCAACCTTCAGGTGACCAACTCGAAGAACGTCCTGGTGTGTTGTTAACAGTAGCAGCAGCTCACCCGGATTATCATTGGGATCTCATATATCGGTACTCTTCTCTCATTAAATTAATCAGAATAACAGCTATCTGTCAGCGCGCCATTAATATTATGAGAAAGGTACCCGAGTCAACTCTTGCCTCACCGTTAACTCCAGTCGACTTGGACAACGCACGACTCTTTTGGATTAAGACTACTCAAGCAGTGTACTTTCAGCATGAACTCAGGATACTGGAAAAGGGTACGTCTCTGCCAAAGAATCACGTATTTCACAAGCTGACTGCCTTCATTGATGCTCAAGGTGTTTTAAGAGTAGGAGGACGACTCTCGCATTCAAATTTAGACTCAGAAGCAAAACATCTGGCGATTTTACCACGAGAAGCGAGATTATCTCATTTACTCATCGCAGATGCCCACTCTCGTACTCTTCATGGAGGCACCCAGCTCACATTGTCTCACCTCAGGAGAGCCTACTGGATTATAGGTGGCAGAGCCCCAGTTCGCTCTTACATTAGACACTGCATGATCTGCGCACGTCAACGAGGCAAACGAGCGCAGCAACTCATGGGCCAGCTACCGGAAGCTCGAGTCACACCTTCAAGGCCGTTTACTCATACCGGGATTGACTACGCTGGACCCATCCTCATTAAGACATGGCGGGGGCGAGGTGCCAAGCAGCAGAAGGGCTGGATCTGTTTGTTTGTTTGCTTCGCAACCTCAGCCGTGCACATTGAGACAGTGTGTGACTACTCGACCGAATCATTCATTGCGGCCTATCGTCGATTCATATCTCGTCGCGGGATCTGCTCAACACTGTACTCGGACTGTGGTACAAATTTCATTGGAGCTAATACTCAACTACAAGAAATGTTCACACAGGGAACCCATTCATACGAGCGATTGTCAACTCTATTCACCAACGAGTGTACCACATGGAAGTTCAACCCCCCGGCTGCACCTCACATGGGGGGAAAGTGGGAAGCCGCTATTAAATCGGTGAAATACCACTTGAAACGCACAATGGGAGAAACGCCTCTTACTCTCGACGAACTCAACACGCTACTGACTCAGATTGAGGCGATCCTGAACTCAAGACCATTAGAACCACTCAGTGATGACCCCGACGACTTGTCAGTGCTCACTCCGGGACACTTTTTGATTGGAACCGCTCTCACCACCTTACCGGAACCATCATTATTGGAGATCAAGACAACTCGCCTTTCTAGATGGCAACTAATTCAACAGCAAACTCAACAGTTCTGGACTCGATGGTCTTCCGCTTACTTGCAACGCCAACATGCAATATCAAAATGGTGGGGTCGAAATAATCAAATCAAAATAGGCTCATTAGTTTTAATTTCAGATGAACGCCTCCCACCATCCAAATGGCCACTCGCTCGAGTCACTCAACTTCATCCCGGCAAGGACAATCTCACTAGAGTGGTAACCCTGAGGACAGCTACCACCACCCTCACCCGTCCCATTGTCAAACTCGCTGTCCTGCCATTCAACTCCGTCAACTCGGAAGAAGAAGACCGCTCATAAATCATCAACTCCGTCGCTGATGGCGGGCGGAATGTTGCGAATTTATTAATCATAATTCGCGCTCAATGAAAGGTTTGGCACGTGACTCAGTCGAGGATGCGGCGAAGACGCCGCCACGCGGTCTAGCCCGGCGAAAAGCGCGGGACTTCCTTCTTCTCGTGGTAACAGCGATAGTGTGCGCACGTGCCAAGCCTTCTCACAAAGTTCATCTCATTTTGTATTGTGCATCTCAGTGAAATATTGTCAGACTCATATACTTTCACATTGTAAAACTCACCAGTGAATATTCATCCCTTGTATTGCTCACCAAAACTGATTAGAATTCATCTAGACAACGCAAAGGTTAACATAACCTCTTAAGCCAACTCATTAAAGAGGCGGCCGCGTGGTCATTCCCGCCGCCTCCGTGTATTATACTTTTGTGTGCACCTTCATTGGACAATTCATTTAGATAATATACTCAGTTATAGAACAGTGTCTATTCTTTACTCAAAAAAAGTTCCTTCTCACCGCACTCAATACAGTCCGCTAAAATTCGCGTGAGACCAGCAAAACGCGGTACGCATAATTATAAACAATGGTGATTCATGGCCTCACAGATATAAACAACTATAACTCAGCTTCTATTCGTCGTAAGCGAATCTGCGACACAGCAATTTGTAGCTTAAAACACGCCCCAACGACCCACCTTATACCGATCTGCGACGAACTTACATAGTTTTGTCAAACATCGATCGTTTCGAGTGGAAAGCAATCCGGCCGTCAATGGTGATTCGTGGCCTGACAGATATAAGCAACTATAACTCCGCTTCTATTCGTCGAATGCAATTCTGCGACATAGCAATTTGTAGCTTAAAACACGTCACATCGACCCACCTTGTGCCGATCTGCGACGAACTTGCATAGTTTCGTCAAACGTCGATCGTTTCGAGTGGTAAGCAATCCGGCCGTCAATGGTGATTCATGGCCTCACAGATATAAACAACTATAACTCAGCTTATATTCGTCGTATGCGAATCTGCGACATAGCAATTTGTAGCTTAAAACACGCCCCAACGAACCACCTTATACCGATCTGCGACGAACTTGCATAGTTTCGTCAAACGTCGATCGTTTCGAGTGGTAAGCAATCCGGCCGTCAATGGTGATTCATGGCCTCACAGATATAAACAATTATAACTCAGCTTATATTCGTCGTATGCGAATCTGCGACATAGCAATTTGTAGCTTAAAACACGCCCCAACGAACCACCTTATACCAATCTGCGACGAACTTGCATAGTTTTGTCAAACATCGATTGTTTCGAGTGGCAAGCAATCCGGGTGTCAATGGTGATTCATGGCCTCACAGATATAAACAACTATAACTCAGCTTCTATTCGTCGTATGCGAATCTGCGACATAGCAATTTGTAGCTTAAAACACGCCCCAACGAACCACCTTATACCGATCTGCGACGAACTTGCATAGTTTTGTCAAACATCGATTGTTTCGAGTGGTAAGCAATCCGGGTGTCAATGGTGATTCATGGCCTCACAGATATAAACAACTATAACTCAGCTTCTATTCGTCGTAAGCGAATCTGCGACATAGCAATTTGTAGCTTAAAACACGCCCCAACGAACCACCTTATACCGATCTGCGACGAACTTACATAGTTTTGTCAAACATCGATCGTTTCGAGTGGGAAGCAATCCGGCCGTCAATGGTGATTCATGGCCTCACAGATATAAACAACAATAACTCCGCTTCTATTCGTCGAATGCAATTCTGCGACATAGCAATTTGTAGCTTAAAACACGTCACATCGACCCACCTTGTGCCGATCTGCGACGAACTTGCATAGTTTCGTCAAACGTCGATCGTTTCGAGTGGTAAGCAATCCGGCCGTCAATGGTGATTCATGGCCTCACAGATATAAACAACTATAACTCAGCTTATATTCGTCGTATGCGAATCTGCGACATAGCAATTTGTAGCTTAAAACACGCCCCAACGAACCACCTTATACCGATCTGCGACGAACTTGCATAGTTTTGTCAAACATCGATTGTTTCGAGTGGTAAGCAATCCGGGTGTCAATGGTGATTCATGGCCTCACAGATATAAACAACTATAACTCAGCTTCTATTCGTCGTATGCGAATCTGCGACATAGCAATTTGTAGCTTAAAACACGTCACATCGACCCACCTTGTGCCGATCTGCGTCGAACTTGCATGGTTGCGACAATCGTCGATCGTTTCGAGTGGTAGGGAATCCGGCCGTCAATGGTGATTCATGGCCTCACAGATATAAACAACAATAACTCCGCTTCTATTCGTCGTATGCGAATCTGCGACATAGCAATTTGTAGCTTAAAACACGCCCCAACGAACCACCTTATACCGATCTGCGACGAACTTGCATAATTTTGTCAAACATCGATCGTTTCGAGTGGAAAGCAATCCGGCCGTCAATGGTGATTCGTGGCCTGACAGATATAAGCAACTATAACTCCGCTTCTATTCGTCGAATGCAATTCTGCGACATAGCAATTTGTAGCTTAAAACACGTCACATCGACCCACCTTGTGCCGATCTGCGACGAACTTGCATAGTTTCGTCAAACGTCGATCGTTTCGAGTGGTAAGCAATCCGGCCGTCAATGGTGATTCATGGCCTCACAGATATAAACAACTATAACTCAGCTTATATTCGTCGTATGCGAATCTGCGACATAGCAATTTGTAGCTTAAAACACGCCCCAACGAACCACCTTATACCGATCTGCGACGAACTTGCATAGTTTTGTCAAACATCGATTGTTTCGAGTGGTAAGCAATCCGGGTGTCAATGGTGATTCATGGCCTCACAGATATAAACAACTATAACTCAGCTTCTATTCGTCGTATGCGAATCTGCGACATAGCAATTTGTAGCTTAAAACACGCCCCAACGAACCACCTTATACCGATCTGCGACGAACTTGCATAGTTTTGTCAAACATCGATTGTTTCGAGTGGTAAGCAATCCGGGTGTCAATGGTGATTCATGGCCTCACAGATATAAACAACTATAACTCAGCTTCTATTCGTCGTAAGCGAATCTGCGACACAGCAATTTGTAGCTTAAAACACGCCCCAACGAACCACCTTATACCGATCTGCGACGAACTTACATAGTTTTGTCAAACATCGATCGTTTCGAGTGGGAAGCAATCCGGCCGTCAATGGTGATTCATGGCCTCACAGATATAAACAACAATAACTTCGCTTCTATTCGTCGTATGCGAATATGCGACATAGCAATTTGTAGCTTAAAACACGTCACATCGACCCACCTTGTGCCGATCTGCGACGAACTTGCATGGTTGCGACAATCGTCGATCGTTTCGAGTGGTAGGGAATCCGGCCGTCAATGGTGATTCATGGCCTCACAGATATAAACAACAATAACTCCGCTTCTATTCGTCGTATGCGAATCTGCGACATAGCAATTTGTAGCTTAAAACACGCACCAACGAATCACCTTATACCGATCTGCGACGAACTTGCATAATTTTGTCAAACATCGATCGTTTCTAGTGGAAAGCAATCCGGCCGTCAATGGTGATTCGTGGCCTGACAGATATAAGCAACTATAACTCCGCTTCTATTCGTCGAATGCAATTCTGCGACATAGCAATTTGTAGCTTAAAACACGTCACATCGACCCACCTTGTGCCGATCTGCGACGAACTTGCATAGTTTCGTCAAACGTCGATCGTTTCGAGTGGTAAGCAATCCGGCCGTCAATGGTGATTCATGGCCTCACAGATATAAACAACTATAACTCAGCTTATATTCGTCGTATGCGAATCTGCGACATAGCAATTTGTAGCTTAAAACACGCCCCAACGAACCACCTTATACCGATCTGCGACGAACTTGCATAGTTTTGTCAAACATCGATTGTTTCGAGTGGTAAGCAATCCGGGTGTCAATGGTGATTCATGGCCTCACAGATATAAACAACTATAACTCAGCTTCTATTCGTCGTAAGCGAATCTGCGACACAGCAATTTGTAGCTTAAAACACGCCCCAACGAACCACCTTATACCGATCTGCGACGAACTTACATAGTTTTGTCAAACATCGATCGTTTCGAGTGGAAAGCAATCCGGCCGTCAATGGTGATTCGTGGCCTGACAGATATAAGCAACTATAACTCCGCTTCTATTCGTCGAATGCAATTCTGCGACATAGCAATTTGTAGCTTAAAACACGTCACATCGACCCACCTTGTGCCGATCTGCGACGAACTTGCATAGTTTCGTCAAACGTCGATCGTTTCGAGTGATAAGCAATCCGGCCGTCAATGGTGATTCATGGCCTCACAGATATAAACAACTATAACTCAGCTTATATTCGTCGTATGCGAATCTGCGACATAGCAATTTGTAGCTTAAAACACGCCCCAACGAACCACCTTATACCGATCTGCGACGAACTTGCATAGTTTCGTCAAACGTCGATCGTTTCGAGTGGTAAGCAATCCGGCCGTCAATGGTGATTCATGGCCTCACAGATATAAACAATTATAACTCAGCTTATATTCGTCGTATGCGAATCTGCGACATAGCAATTTGTAGCTTAAAACACGCCACAACGAACCACCTTATACCAATCTGCGACGAACTTGCATAGTTTTGTCAAACATCGATTGTTTCGAGTGGCAAGCAATCCGGGTGTCAATGGTGATTCATGGCCTCACAGATATAAACAACTATAACTCAGCTTCTATTCGTCGTATGCGAATCTGCGACATAGCAATTTGCAGCTTAAAACACGCCCCAACGAACCACCTTATACCGATCTGCGACGAACTTGCATAGTTTTGTCAAACATCGATTGTTTCGAGTGGTAAGCAATCCGGGTGTCAATGGTGATTCATGGCCTCACAGATATAAACAACTATAACTCAGCTTCTATTCGTCGTAAGCGAATCTGCGACACAGCAATTTGTAGCTTAAAACACGCCCCAACGAACCACCTTATACCGATCTGCGACGAACTTACATAGTTTTGTCAAACATCGATCGTTTCCAGTGGGAAGCAATCCGGCCGTCAATGGTGATTCATGGCCTCACAGATATAAACAACAATAACTCCGCTTCTATTCGTCGAATGCAATTCTGCGACATAGCAATTTGTAGCTTAAAACACGTCACATCGACCCACCTTGTGCCGATCTGCGACGAACTTGCATAGTTTCGTCAAACGTCGATCGTTTCGAGTGGTAAGCAATCCGGCCGTCAATGGTGATTCATGGCCTCACAGATATAAACAACTATAACTCAGCTTATATTCGTCGTATGCGAATCTGCGACATAGCAATTTGTAGCTTAAAACACGCCCCAACGAACCACCTTATACCGATCTGCGACGAACTTGCATAGTTTTGTCAAACATCGATTGTTTCGAGTGGTAAGCAATCCGGGTGTCAATGGTGATTCATGGCCTCACAGATATAAACAACTATAACTCAGCTTCTATTCGTCGTATGCGAATCTGCGACATAGCAATTTGTAGCTTAAAACACGTCACATCGACCCACCTTGTGCCGATCTGCGACGAACTTGCATGGTTGCGACAATCGTCGATCGTTTCGAGTGGTAGGGAATCCGGCCGTCAATGGTGATTCATGGCCTCACAGATATAAACAACAATAACTCCGCTTCTATTCGTCGTATGCGAATCTGCGACATAGCAATTTGTAGCTTAAAACACGCACCAACGAATCACCTTATACCGATCTGCGACGAACTTGCATAATTTTGTCAAACATCGATCGTTTCGAGTGGAAAGCAATCCGGCCGTCAATGGTGATTCGTGGCCTGACAGATATAAGCAACTATAACTCCGCTTCTATTCGTCGAATGCAATTCTGCGACATAGCAATTTGTAGCTTAAAACACGTCACATCGACACACCTTGTGCCGATCTGCGACGAACTTGCATAGTTTCGTCAAACGTCGATCGTTTCGAGTGGTAAGCAATCCGGCCGTCAATGGTGATTCATGGCCTCACAGATATAAACAACTATAACTCAGCTTATATTCGTCGTATGCGAATCTGCGACATAGCAATTTGTAGCTTAAAACACGCCCCAACGAACCACCTTATACCGATCTGCGACGAACTTGCATAGTTTTGTCAAACATCGATTGTTTCGAGTGGTAAGCAATCCGGGTGTCAATGGTGATTCATGGCCTCACAGATATAAACAACTATAACTCAGCTTCTATTCGTCGTATGCGAATCTGCGACATAGCAATTTGTAGCTTAAAACACGCCCCAACGAACCACCTTATACCGATCTGCGACGAACTTGCATAGTTTTGTCAAACATCGATTGTTTCGAGTGGTAAGCAATCCGGGTGTCAATGGTGATTCATGGCCTCACAGATATAAACAACTATAACTCAGCTTCTATTCGTCGTAAGCGAATCTGCGACACAGCAATTTGTAGCTTAAAACACGCCCCAACGAACCACCTTATACCGATCTGCGACGAACTTACATAGTTTTGTCAAACATCGATCGTTTCGAGTGGTAAGCAATCCGGGTGTCAATGGTGATTCATGGCCTCACAGATATAAACAACAATAACTCCGCTTCTATTCGTCGTATGCGAATCTGCGACATAGCAATTTGTAGCTTAAAACACGCACCAACGAACCACCTTATACCGATCTGCGACGAACTTGCATAATTTTGTCAAACATCGATCGTTTCGAGTGGAAAGCAATCCGGCCGTCAATGGTGATTCGTGGCCTGACAGATATAAGCAACTATAACTCCGCTTCTATTCGTCGAATGCAATTCTGCGACATAGCAATTTGTAGCTTAAAACACGTCACATCGACCCACCTTGTGCCGATCTGCGACAAACTTGCATAGTTTCGTCAAACGTCGATCGTTTCGAGTGGTAAGCAATCCGGCCGTCAATGGTGATTCATGGCCTCACAGATATAAACAACTATAACTCAGCTTATATTCGTCGTATGCGAATCTGCGACATAGCAATTTGTAGCTTAAAACACGCCCCAACGAACCACCTTTTACCGATCTGCGACGAACTTGCATAGTTTTGTCAAACATCGATTGTTTCGAGTGGTAAGCAATCCGGGTGTCAATGGTGATTCATGGCCTCACAGATATAAACAACTATAACTCAGCTTCTATTCGTCGTATGCGAATCTGCGACATAGCAATTTGTAGCTTAAAACACGCCCCAACGAACCACCTTATACCGATCTGCGACGAACTTGCATAGTTTTGTCAAACATCGATTGTTTCGAGTGGTAAGCAATCCGGGTGTCAATGGTGATTCATGGCCTCACAGATATAAACAACTATAACTCAGCTTCTATTCGTCGTAAGCGAATCTGCGACACAGCAATTTGTAGCTTAAAACACGCCCCAACGAACCACCTTATTCCGATCTGCGACGAACTTACATAGTTTTGTCAAACATCGATCGTTTCGAGTGGGAAGCAATCCGGCCGTCAATGGTGATTCATGGCCTCACAGATATAAACAACAATAACTTCGCTTCTATTCGTCGTATGCGAATCTGCGACATAGCAATTTGTAGCTTAAAACACGCACCAACGAACCACCTTATACCGATCTGCGACGAACTTGCATAATTTTGTCAAACATCGATCGTGTCGAGTGGAAGGCAATCCGGCTGTCAATTGTGATTCATGGCCTCACAGATATAAACAACAATAAGTCCGCAACTATTCGTCGTATGCAAATCTGCGACATAGCAATTTGTAGCATAAAACACGGCCCAACGACCCACCTTTTACAGATCTGCGACGAACTTGCATAGTTTCGTCAAACGTCGATCGTTTCGAGTGGTAGGCAATTCGGTCGTCATTGGTGATTCATGGCCTCACAGATATCAACATCGACAACTCCGCTTCTATTCGTCGTATGCGAATCTGCGACATAGCGATTTGTAGCTTAAAACATGGCCCAACGACCCACCTTATACCGATCTGCGATGAACTTGCATAGTTTCGTCAAACGTCGATCATTTCGAGTGGTAGGGAATCCGGCCGTCAATGGTGATTCATGGCCTCACAGATATAAACAACAATAACTCCGCTTCTGTTCGTCGTATGCGAATATGCGACCTAGCAATTTGTAGCTTAAAACACGCCCCAACGAACCACCTTATACCGATCTGCGACGAACTTGCATAGTTTCGTCAAACATCGATCGTTTCTAGTGGAAAGCAATCCGGCTGTCAATCGTGATTCATGGCCTCACAGATATATACAACAATAACTCCGCTTCTATTCGTCGTATGCGAATCTGCGACATAGCAATTTGTAGCTTAAAACACGCCCCAACGTACCACCTTATACCGATCTGCGACGAACTTGCATAGTTTCGTCAAACATCGATCGATTCGAGTGGGAAGCAATCCGCCCGTCAATGGTGATTCATGGTCTCACAGGTATAAGCACCTAAAACTTGGCTTCTATTCGTCGAATGCCAATCTCCGACATAGCAATTTGTAGCTTAAAACACGTCACATCGACCCACCTTGAGCCGATCTGCGACGAACTTGCATAGTTTCGTCAAACATCGATCGTTTCGAGTGGTAGGCAATCCTGCCGTCAATGGTGATTCATGGCCTCACAGATATAAACAACAATAAGTCCGCTTCTATTCGTCGTATGCAAATCTGCGACATATCAATTTGTAGCATAAAACACGGCCCAACGACCCACCTTTTACCGATCTGCGACGAACTTGCATAGTTTCGTCAAACGTCGATCGTTTCGAGTGGTAAGCAATCCGGCCGTCAATGGTGATTCATGGCTTCACCGATATAAACAACTATAACTCAGCTTCTATTCGTCGAATGCAAATTTGCGACATAGCGATTTGTAGCATAAAACACGACACATCGACCCTCCTCATGCCGATCTGCGACGTACTTGTATAGTTTCGTCAATCGTCGATCGTTTCGAGTGGTAGGCAATTCGGTCGTCAATGGTGATTCATGGCCTCACAGATATAAACATCGATAACTCCGCTTCTATTCGTCGTATGCGAATCTGCGACATAGCGATTTGTAGCTTAAAACATGGCCCAACGACCCACCTTATACCGATCTGCGATGAACTTGCATAGTTTCGTCAAACGTCGATCGTTTCGAGTGGTAAGCAATCCGGCCGTCAATCGTGATTCATGGCCTCACAGATATAAACAACAATAACTCCGCTTGTATACGTCGTATGCAAATCTGCGACATAGCAATTTGTAGCTTATAACACGACACATCGACCCACCTCATGCCGATCTGCGACATACTTGTATAGTTTCGTCAAACGTCGATCGTTTCGAGTGGTAAGCAATCCGGCCGTCAATGGTGATTCATGGCCTCACAGATATAAACAACTATAACTCAGCTTATATTCGTCGTATGCGAATCTGCGACATAGCAATTTGTAGCTTAAAACACGCCCCAACGAACCACCTTTTACCGATCTGCGACGAACTTGCATAGTTTTGTCAAACATCGATTGTTTCGAGTGGTAAGCAATCCGGGTGTCAATGGTGATTCATGGCCTCACAGATATAAACAACTATAACTCAGCTTCTATTCGTCGTAAGCGAATCTGCGACACAGCAATTTGTAGCTTAAAACACGCCCCAACGAACCACCTTATACCGATCTGCGACGAACTTACATAGTTTTGTCAAACATCGATCGTATCGAGTGGGAAGCAATCCGGCCGTCAATGGTGATTCATGGCCTCACAGATATAAACAACAATAACTTCGCTTCTATTCGTCGTATGCGAATCTGCGACATAGCAATTTGTAGCTTAAAACACGCACCAACGAACCACCTTATACCGATCTGCGACGAACTTGCATAATTTTGTCAAACATCGATCGTGTCGAGTGGAAGGCAATCCGGCTGTCAATGGTGATTCATGGCCTCACAGATATAAACAACAATAAGTCCGCTACTATTCGTCGTATGCAAATCTGCGACATAGCAATTTGTAGCATAAAACACGGCCCAACGACCCACCTTTTACAGATCTGCGACGAACTTGCATAGTTTCGTCAAACGTCGATCGTTTCGAGTGGTAAGCAATCCGGCCGTCAATGGTGATTCATGGCTTCACCGATATAAACAACTATAACTCAGCTTCTATTCGTCGAATGCAAATTTGCGACATAGCGATTTGTAGCATAAAACACGACACATCGACCCTCCTCATGCCGATCTGCGACGTACTTGTATAGTTTCGTCAAACGTCGATCGTTTCGAGTGGTAGGCAATTCGGTCGTCATTGGTGATTCATGGCCTCACAGATATAAACATCGATAACTCCGCTTCTATTCGTCGTATGCGAATCTGCGACATAGCGATTTGTAGCTTAAAACATGGCCCAACGACCCACCTTATACCGATCTGCGATGAACTTGCATAGTTTCGTCAAACGTCGATCATTTCGAGTGGTAAGCAATCCGGCCGTCAATGGTGATTCATGGTCTCACAGGTATAAGCACCTAAAACTTGGCTTCTATTCGTCGTATGCCAATCTCCGAGATAGCAATTTGTAGCTTAAAACACGTCACATCGACCCACCTTGTGCCGATCTGCGACGAACTTGCATAGTTTCGTCAAACATCGATCGTTTCGAGTGGTAGGGAATCCGGCCGTCAATGGTGATTCATGGCCTCACAGATATAAACAACAATAACTCCGCTTCTGTTCGTCGTATGCGAATATGCGACCTAGCAATTTGTAGCTTAAAACACGCCCCAACGAACCACCTTATACCGATCTGCGACGAACTTGCATAGTTTCGTCAAACATCGATCGTTTCTAGTGGAAAGCAATCCGGCTGTCAATCGTGATTCATGGCCTCACAGATATAAACAACAATAACTCCGCTTCTATTCGTCGTATGCGAATCTGCGACATAGCGATTTGTAGCATAAAACACGACACATCGACCCTCCTCATGCCGATCTGCGACATAATTGTATAGTTTCGTCAAACGTCGATCGTTTCGAGTGGTAGGCAATTCGGTCGTCAATGGTGATTCATGGCCTCACAGATATAAACATCGATAACTCCGCTTCTATTCGTCGTATGCGAATCTGCGACATAGCGATTTGTAGCTTAAAACATGGCCCAACGACCCACCTTATACCGATCTGCGATGAACTTGCATAGTTTCGTCAAACGTCGATCGTTTCGAGTGGTAAGCAATCCGCCCGTCAATGGTGATTCATGGTCTTACAGGTATAAGCACCTAAAACTTGGCTTCTATTCGTCGAATGCCAAACTCCGACATAGCAATTTGTAGCTTAAAACACGTCACATCGACCCACCTTGAGCCGATCTGCGACGAACTTGCATAGTTTCGTCAAACATCGATCGTTTCGAGTGGTAGGCAATCCTGCCGTCAATGGTGATTCATGGCCTCACAGATATAAACAACAATAAGTCCGCTTCTATTCGTCGTATGCAAATCTGCGACATAGCAATTTGTAGCATAAAACACGGCCCAACGACCCACCATTTACCGATCTGCGACGAAGTTGCATAGTTTCGTCAAACGTCGATCGTTTCGAGTGGTAAGCAATCCGGCCGTCAATGGTGATTCATGGCTTCACAGATATAAACAACTATAACTCAGCTTCTATTCGTCGAATGCAAATTTGCGACATAGCGATTTGTAGCATAAAACACGACACATCGACCCACCTCATGCCGATCTGCGACGTACTTGTATAGTTTCGTCAAATGTCGATCGTTTCGAGTGGTAGGCAATCCGGTAGTCAATGGCGATTCATGGCCTCACGGATATAAAGAACTATAGCTCCGATTCTATTCGTCGTATGCGAATCTGCGACCTAGCAACTTGTAGCTTAAAACACGCCCCAACGAACCACCTTATACCGATCTGCGACGAACTTGCATAGTTTCGTCAAACATCGATCGTTTCTAGTGGAAAGAAATCCGGCCGTCAATCGTGATTCATGGCCTCACAGATATAAACAACTATAACTCAGCTTCTATTCGTCGTATGCGAATCTGCGACATAGCAATTTGAAGCTTAAAACACGCCCCAACGATACACCTTATACCGATCTGCGACGAACTTACATAGTTTTGTCAAACATCGATCGTTTCGAGTGGGAAGCAATCCGGCCGTCAATGGTGATTCATGGCCTGACAGATATAAACAACTATAACTCCGCTTCTAATCGTCGATTGCAATTCTGCGACATAGCAATTTGTAGCTTAAAACACGTCACATCGACCCACCTTGTGCCGATCTGCGACGAACTTGCATAGTTTCGTCAAACATCGATCGTTTCGAGTGGTAGGCAATCCGGTAGTCAATGGCGATTCATGGCATCACAGATATAAAGAACTATGACTCCGCTTCTATTCGTCCTATGCGAATCTGCATAGGTTTCGGTCGGTGTTTCGAAAGTTACAGCCGATTATAGAAAATCAAGGAAACGGTAAGGAATACATACCACGTGCAATTTTTTTCGGCAAAAAATGGAAAGTTCTTCGATCGACTTCTGCTTATACACGCTTAAAGAGGATGGAAAGGGCATCACAAAAATCGCAGGCAGAGCCTTGTAAGTGCATTATTTTCGAAGTTATAGCCAAAAAACCAAAGACTTGATTAATCGAGGAAGAGCCTTGGTCGACCACTACTACTGAAACAATATTTTTTTCAAGATGGGCTTTCGCTGATAGTCCTATCTTAAGGTACGCGTCGAGAGCTTCAAGAAAATGTATGATTATCATAGGTTTCGTTCGGTGTTTCGAAAGTTACAGGCGATTATAGAAAATCAAGGAAACGGTAAGGAATACATACCCCTTGCAATTTTCTTCGGCAAAAAATGGAAAGTGTTTTGGTCGACTTGTGCTTATACGCGCTTAAAGAGGATGGAAAGAGGACCACAATAATCGAAGGCAGAGCTTTCTAAGTGCATTATTTTCGAAGTTACAGCCAAAAAAACCCAAGACTTGAATAATCGAGGAAGAGCCTTGGTCGACCACTACTAGTGAAACAAAATTTTTTTTAAAGATGGGCTGTCGCTGATAGTCCTATCTTAAGGTACGCGTCGAGAGCTTCAAGAAAATGTTTGATTATCATGCGTTTCGATCGGTGTATCGAAAGTTACAGGCGATTATAGAAAATCGAGGAAACGGTAAGGACTACATACCCCTTGCAATTTATTTCGGCAAAAAATGGAAAGTTTTTCGATCGACTTGTGCTTATACACGCTTAAAGAGGATGGACCGAGGATCACAAAAATCGCAAGCAGAGCCTTCTAAGTGCATTATTTTCGAAGATACAGCCAAAAAACCAAAGACTTGATTAATCGAGGAAGAGCCTTGGTCGACCACTACAAATGAAACAATTTTTTTTTAAAGATGGACATTCGCTGATAGCCCTATCTTAAGGTACGCGTCGAGAGCTTCAAGAAAATGTATAATTATCATAGGTTTCGATCGGTTGTTTCGAAAGCTACAGGCGATTATAGAAAATCAAGGAAACGGTAAGGAATACATACCCCTTGCAATTTATTTCGGCAAAAAATGGAAAGTGTTTCGGTCGACTTGTGCTTATAAATGTTTAAAGAGGATGGAAAGAGGATCACAAAAATCGCAGGCAGAGCCTCCTAAGTGCATTATTTTCGAAGTTACAGCCAAAAGACCAAAGACTTGATTAATCGAGGAAGAGCCTTGGTCGACCACTACTACTGAAACAATATTTTTTTTTTAAGATGGGCTTTCGCTTATAGTCCTATCTTAAGGTACGCGTCGACAGCTTCAAGAAAATGTATGATTAGCATAGGTTTCGATCGGTGTTTCGAAAGTTACAGGCGATTATAGAAAATCGAGGAAACGGTAAGGAATACATAACCCTTGCAATTTATTTCGGCAAAAAATGGAAAGTGTTTCGGCCAACTCGTGCTTATATATGCTTAAAGAGGATGGAAAGAGCATCACAAAAATCGTAGGCAGAGCCTTGTAAGTGCATTATTTTCGAAGTTACAGCTAAAAAACCAAAGACTTGATTAATCGAGGAAACGCCTTGGTCAACCACTACTACTGAAACAATTTTTTTTTTATGATGGCCTTTCGCTGATAGTCCTATCTTAAGGTACGCGTCGAGAGCTTCAAGAAAATGTATGATTATCATAGGTTTCGATCGGTGTTTCGAAAGTTACAGGCGATTAAAAAAATCGAGGAAACGGTAAGGAATACATACCCATTGCAATATATTTCGGCATATAATGGAAAGTGTTTCGGTCGACTTGTACTTATAAGCGCTTAAAGAAGATGGACCGAGGATCACAAAAATCGCAGGCAGAGCCTTCTAAGTGCATTATTTTCGAAGTTACAGCCAAAAAACCCAAGACTTGATTAATCCAGGAAGAGCCTTGGTCAACCACTACTACTGAAACATTATTTTCTTTTAAAGATGGGCTTTCGCTGATATTCCTATCTTAAGGTACGCGCCGAGAGCTTCAAGAAAATGTATGATTATCATAGGTTTCGATCGGTGTTTCGAAAGTTACAGGCGATTAAAGAAAATCGAGGAAACGGTAAGGAATACATACCCATTGCAATTTATTTCGGCAAAAAATGGAAAGTTCTTCGATCGACTTGTGCTTATACACGCTTAAATAGGATGGAAAGGGCATCACAAAAATCGCAGGCAGAGCCTTGTAAGTGCATTATTTTCGAAGTTATAGCCAAAAAACCAAAGACTTGATTAATCGAAGAAGAGCCTTGGTCGACCACTACAACTGAAACAATATTTTTTTTAAGATGGGCTTTCGCTGATAGTCCTATCTTAAGGTACGCGTCGAGAGCTTCAAGAAAATGTTTGATTATCATGCGTTTCGATCGGTGTTTCGAAAGTTACAGGCGATTATAGGAAATCGAGGAAACGGTAAGGAATACATACCCCTTGCAATTTATTTCGGCAAAAAATGGAACGTTTTTCGATCGACTAGTGCTTATACAGGCTTAAAGGGGATGGAAAGAGGATGACAAAAATCGCAGGCAGAGCATTCTAAGTGCATTATTTTCGAAGTTAGAGCCAAAAAACCAAAGACTTGAGTAATCAAGGAAGAGCCTTGGTCGACCACTCCTACTGAAACAATATTTTTTTTTTAAGATGGGCTTTCGCTTATAGTCCTATCTTAAGGTACGCGTCGACAGCTTCAAGAAAATGTATGATTAGCATAGGTTTCGATCGGTGTTTCGAAAGTTACAGGCGATTATAGAAAATCGAGGAAACGGTAAGGAATACATACCCCTTGCAATTTATTTCGGCAAAAAATGGAAAGTGTTTCGGACGGCTTGTGCTTATACATGCTTAAAGAGGATGGAAAGAGGATGACAAAAATCGCAGGCAGAGCATTCTAAGTGCATTATTTTCGAAGTTAGAGCCAAAAAACCAAAGACTTGATTAATGGAGGAAGAGCCTTGGTCGACCACTACTACTGAAACAATATTTTTTTTTTAAGATGGGCTTTCGCTGATAGTCCTATCTTAAGGTACGCGTCGAGAGCTTCAAGAAAATGTTTGATTATCATGCGTTTCGATCGGTGTTTCGAAAGTTACTGGCGATTATAGGAAATCGAGGAAACGGTAAGGAATACATACCCCTTGCAATTTATTTCGGCAAAAAATGGAACGTTTTTCGATCGACTAGTGCTTATACAGGCTTAAAGGGGATGGAAAGAGGACCACAATAAACGCAGGCAGAGCTTTCTAAGTGCATTATTTTCGAAGTTAGAGCCAAAAAAACCCACGACTTGATTAATCGAGGAAGAGCCTTGGTCAACCACTACTACTGAAACATTATTTTTTTTTCAGATGGGCTTTCGCTGATAGTCCTATCTTAAGGTACGCGTCGAGAGCTTCAAGAAAATGTTTGATTATCATGCGTTTCGATCGGTGTATCGAAAGTTACAGGCGATTATAGAAAATCGAGGAAACGGTAAGGACTACATACCCCTTGCAATTTATTTCGGCAAAAAATGGAAAGTTTTGCGATCGACTTGTGCTTATACACGCTTAAAGAGGATGGAAAGGGCATCACAGAAATCGTAGGCAGAGCTTTCTAAGTGCATTATTTTCGAAGTTACAGCCAAAAGACCAAAGGCTTGATTAATCGAAGAAGAGCCTTGGTCGACCACTACTACTGAAACAATATTTTTTTTTATGATGGCCTTTCGCTGATAGTCCTATCTTAAGGTACGCGTCGAGAGCTTCAAGAAAATGTATGATTATCATAGGTTTCGATCGGTGTTTCGAAAGTTACAGGCTATTAAAGAAAATCGAGGAAACGGCAAGGAATACATACCCCTTGCAATTTATTTCGGCAAAAAATGGAAAGTGTTTCGGTCGACTTGTGCTTATACATTCTTAAAGAGGATGGAAAGAGGATAACAAGAATCGCAGGCAGAGCTTTCTAAGTGCATTATTTTCGAAGTTATAGCCAAAAAACCAAAGACTTGATTAATCGAGGAAGAGCCTTGGTCGACCACTACTACTGAAACAATATTTTTTTTAAAGATGGGCTTTCGCTGATAGTCCTATCTTAAGGTACGCGTCGAGAGCTTCACGAAAATGTATGATTATCATAGGTTTCGGTCGGTGTTTCGAAAGTTACAGGCGATTAAAGAAAATCGAGGAAACGGTAAGGAATAAATACCCCTTGCAATATATTTCGGCAAATAATGGAAAGTGTTTCGGTCGACTTGTACCTATACAAGCTTAAAGAGGATGGAACGAGGATCACAAAAATCGCAGGCAGAGCCTTCTAAGTGCATTATTTTCGAAGTTACAGCCAAAAAACCAAAGACTTGATTAATCGAGGAAGAGCCTTGGTCGACCAGTACAACTGAAACCATTTTTTTTTAAAGATGGGCTTTCGCTGATCATCCTAACTTAAGGTACGCGTCGAGAGCCTCAAGCAAATGTATGATTATCATAGGTTTCGATCGGTGTTTCGAAAGTTACAGGCGATTAAAGAAAATCGAAGAAACGGTAAGGAATACATACCCATTGCAATTTAATTCGGCAAAAAATGGAAAGTGTTTCGGTCGACTTGTGCTTATACAGGCTTAAGGAAGATGGAAAGAGGACCACAATAATCGCAGGCAGAGCTTTCTAAGTGCATTATTTTCGAAGTTATAGCCAAAAAACCACAGACTTGATTAATCGATGAAGAGCCTTGGTCGAACACTACTACTGAAACAATATTTTTTTTAAGATGGGCTTTCGCTGATAGTCCTATCTTAAGGTACGCGTCGAGAGCTTCAAGAAAATGTATGATTATCATAGGTTTCGGTCGGTGTTTCGAAAGTTACATGCCATTATAGAAAATGAAGGAAACGGTAAGGAATACATACCCCTTGCAATTTATTTCGGCAAAAAATGGAAAGTTTTTCGATCGACTTGTGCTCATACACGCTTAAAGAGGATGGAAAGGGCATCACAAAAATCGCAGGCAGAGCTTTCTAAGTGCATTATTTTCGAAGTTACAGCCAAAAAACCAAAGGCTTGATTAATCGAAGAAGAGCCTTGGTCGACCACTACAACTGAAACAATTTTTTTTTTAAGATGGGGTTTCGCTGATAGTCCTATCTTAAGGTAAGCGTCGAGAGCTTCAAGAAAATGTATGATTATCATAGGTTTCGATCGGTGTTTCGAAAGTTACAGGCGATTAAAAAAATCGAGGAAACGGTAAGGAATACATACCCATTGCAATATATTTCGGCAAATAATGGAAAGTGTTTCGGTCGACTTGTACTTATAAGCGCTTAAAGAAGATGGACCGAGGATCACAAAAATCGCAGGCAGAGCCTTCTAAGTGCATTATTTTCGAAGTTACAGCCAAAAAACCGAAGACTTGATTAATCCAGGAAGAGCCTTGGTCAACCACTACTACTGAAACATTATTTTCTTTTAAAGATGGGCTTTCGCTGATATTCCTATCTTAAGGTACGCGCCGAGAGCTTCAAGAAAATGTATGATTATCATAGGTTTCGATCGGTGTTTCGAAAGTTACAGGCGATTAAAGAAAATCGAGGAAACGGTAAGGAATACATACCCATTGCAATTTATTTCGGCAAAAAATGGAAAGTTCTTCGATCGACTTGTGCTTATGCACGCTTAAAGAGGATGGAAAGGGCATCACAAAAATCGCAGGCAGAGCCTTGTAAGTGCATTATTTTCGAAGTTATATCCAAAAAACCAAAGACTTGATTAATCGAAGAAGAGCCTTGGTCGACCATTACAACTGAAACAATATTTTTTTTAAGATGGGCTTTCGCTGATAGTCCTATCTTAAGGTACGCGTCGACAGCTTCAAGAAAATGTATGATTAGCATAGGTTTCGATCGGTGGTTCGTAAGTTACAGGCGATTATAGAAAATCAAGGAAACGGTAAGGAATACATACCCCTTGCAATTTATTTCGGCAAAAAATGGAAAGTGTTTCGGTCGGCTTGTGCTTATACATGCTTAAAGAGGATGGAAAGAGGATGACAAAAATCGCATGCAGAGCATTCTAAGTGCATTATTTTCGAAGTTAGAGCCAAAAAAACCCACGACTTGATTAATCGAGGAAGAGCCTTGGTCAACCACTACTACTGAAACATTATTTTTTTTTCAGATGGGCTTTCGCTGATAGTCCTATCTTAAGGTACGCGTCGAGAGCTTCAAGAAAATGTTTGATTATCATGCGTTTCGATCGGTGTATCGAAAGTTACAGGCGATTATAGATAATCGAGGAAACGGTAAGGACTACATACCCCTTGCAATTTATTTCGGCAAAAAATGGAAAGTTTTTCGATCGACTTGTGCTTATACACGCTTAAAGAGGATGGAAAGGGCATCACAGAAATCGTAGGCAGAGCTTTCTAAGTGCATTATTTTCGAAGTTACAGCCAAAAGACCAAAGGCTTGATTAATCGAAGAAGAGCCTTGGTCGACCACTACTACTGAAACAATATTTTTTTTTATGATGGCCTTTCGCTGATAGTCCTATCTTAAGGTACGCGTCGAGAGCTTCAAGAAAATGTATGATTATCATAGGTTTCGATCGGTGTTTCGAAAGTTACAGGCTATTAAAGAAAATCGAGGAAACGGTAAGGAATACATACCCCTTGCAATTTATTTCGGCAAAAAATGGAAAGTGTTTCGGTCGACTTGTGCTTATACGTTCTTAAAGAGGATGGAAAGAGGATAACAAAAATCGCAGGCAGAACTTTCTAAGTGCATTATTTTCGAAGTTATAGCCAAAAAACCAAAGACTTGATTAATCGAGGAAGAGCCTTGGTCGACCACTACTACTGAAACAATATTTTTTTTAAAGATGGGCTTTCGCTGATAGTCCTATCTTAAGGTACGCGTCGAGAGCTTCACGAAAATGTATGATTATCATAGGTTTCGGTCGGTGTTTCGAAAGTTACAGGCGATTAAAGAAAATCGAGGAAACGGTAAGGAATAAATACCCCTTGCAATATATTTCGGCAAATAATGGAAAGTGTTTCGGTCGACTTGTACCTATACAAGCTTAAAGAGGATGGAACGAGGATCACAAAAATCGCAGGCAGAGCCTTCTAAGTGCATTATTTTCGAAGTTACAGCCAAAAAACCAAAGACTAGATTAATCGAGGAAGAGCCTTGGTCGACCACTACAAATGAAACAATTTTTTTTAAGATGGGCTTTCGCTGATAGTCCTATCTTAAGGTACGCGTCGAGAGCTTCAAGAAAATGTATGATTATCATAGGTTTCGGTCGGTGTTTCGAAAGTTACAGGCGCTTATAGAAAATCAAGGAAACGGTAAGGAATACATACCCCTTGCAATTTATTTCGGAAAAAAATGGACAGTTTTTGGATCGACTTGTGCTTATACACGCTTAAAGAGGATGGAAAGAGGATCACAAAAATCGCAGGCAGAGCTTTCCAAGTGCATTATTTTCGAAGTTATAGCCAAAAAACCAATAACTTGATTAATCGAGGAAGAGCCTTGGTCGATCACTACTACTGAAACAATATTTTTTTTAAGATGGGCTTTCGCTGATCATCCTAACTTAAGGTACGCGTCGAGAGCTTCAAGAAGATGTATGATTATCATAGGTTTCGATCGGTGTTTCGAAAATTACAGGCGATTATAGAAAATCAAAGAGACGGAAAGGAATACATACCCCTTGCAATTTATTTCGGCAAAAAATGGAAAGTGTGTCGGTCCACTTGTGCTTATACATGCTTAAGGAGGATGTAAAGAGGATCACAAAAATCGCATGCAGAGCATTCTAAGTGCATTATTTTCGAAGTTAGAGCCAAAAAAACCCACGACTCGATTAATCGAGGAAGAGCCTTGGTCAACCACTACTACTGAAACATTATTTTTTTTTCAGATGGGCTTTCGCTGATAGTCCTATCTTAAGGTACGCGTCGAGAGCTTCAAGAAAATGTTTGATTATCATGCGTTTCGATCGGTGTATCGAAAGTTACAGGCGATTATAGATAATCGAGGAAACGGTAAGGAATACATACCCCTTGCAATTTATTTCGGCAAAAAATGGAAAGTGTTTCGGTCGGCTTGTGCTTATACATGCTTAAAGAGGATGGAAAGAGGATGACAAAAATCGCATGCAGAGCATTCTAAGTGCATTATTTTCGAAGTTAGAGCCAAAAAAACCCACGACTTGATTAATCGAGGAAGAGCCTTGGTCAACCACTACTACTGAAACATTATTTTTTTTTCAGATGGGCTTTCGCTGATAGTCCTATCTTAAGGTACGCGTCGAGAGCTTCAAGAAAATGTTTGATTATCATGCGTTTCGATCGGTGTATCGAAAGTTACAGGCGATTATAGATAATCGAGGAAACGGTAAGGACTACATACCCCTTGCAATTTATTTCGGCAAAAAATGGAAAGTTTTTCGATCGACTTGTGCTTATACACGCTTAAAGAGGATGGAAAGGGCATCACAGAAATCGTAGGCAGAGCTTTCTAAGTGCATTATTTTCGAAGTTACAGCCAAAAGACCAAAGGCTTGATTAATCGAAGAAGAGCCTTGGTCGACCACTACTACTGAAACAATATTTTTTTTTATGATGGCCTTTCGCTGATAGTCCTATCTTAAGGTACGCGTCGAGAGCTTCAAGAAAATGTATGATTATCATAGGTTTCGATCGGTGTTTCGAAAGTTACAGGCTATTAAAGAAAATCGAGGAAACGGTAAGGAATACATACCCCTTGCAATTTATTTCGGCAAAAAATGGAAAGTGTTTCGGTCGACTTGTGCTTATACATTCTTAAAGAGGATGGAAAGAGGATAACAAAAATCGCAGGCAGAACTTTCTAAGTGCATTATTTTCGAAGTTATAGCCAAAAAACCAAAGACTTGATTAATCGAGGAAGAGCCTTGGTCGACCACTACTACTGAAACAATATTTTTTTTAAAGATGGGCTTTCGCTGATAGTCCTATCTTAAGGTACGCGTCGAGAGCTTCACGAAAATGTATGATTATCATAGGTTTCGATCGGTGTTTCGAAAGTTACAGGCGATTAAAGAAAATCGAGGAAACGGTAAGGAATAAATACCCCTTGCAATATATTTCGGCAAATAATGGAAAGTGTTTCGGTCGACTTGTACCTATACAAGCTTAAAGAGGATGGAACGAGGATCACAAAAATCGCAGGCAGAGCCTTCTAAGTGCATTATTTTCGAAGTTACAGCCAAAAAACCAAAGACTTGATTAATCGAGGAAGAGCCTTGGTCGACCACTACAAATGAAACAATTTTTTTTAAGATGGGCTTTCGCTGATAGTCCTATCTTAAGGTACGCGTCGAGAGCTTCAAGAAAATGTATGATTATCATAGGTTTCGGTCGGTGTTTCGAAAGTTACAGGCGCTTATAGAAAATCAAGGAAACGGTAAGGAATACATACCCCTTGCAATTTATTTCGGAAAAAAATGGACAGTTTTTGGATCGACTTGTGCTTATACACGCTTAAAGAGGATGGAAAGAGGATCACAAAAATCGCAGGCAGAGCTTTCCAAGTGCATTATTTTCGAAGTTATAGCCAAAAAACCAATAACTTGATTAATCGAGGAAGAGCCTTGGTCGATCACTACTACTGAAACAATATTTTTTTTAAGATGGGCTTTCGCTGATGGTCCTATCTTATGGTACGCGTCGAGAGCTTCAAGAAAATGTATGATTATCATAGGTTTCGATCGGTGTTTCGAAAGTTGCGGGCGATTAAAGAACATCGAGGAAACGGTAAGGAATACATACCCCTTGCAATTTATTTCGGCAAAAAATGGAAAGTGTTTCGGTCGACTTGTGCATATACACGCTTAAAGAGGATGGAAAGAGGATCACAAAAATCGCAGGCAGAGCTTTCTAAGTGCATTATTTTCGAAGTTACAGCCAAAAAACCAAAGGCTTGATTAATCGAGGAACAGCCTTGGTCGACCAGTTCAACTGAAACAATTTTTTTTTAAAGATGGGCTTTCGCTGATCATCCTAACTTAAGGTACGCGTCGAGAGCTTCAAGAAGATGTATGATTATCATAGGTTTCGATCGGTGTTTCGAAAATTACAGGCGATTATAGAAAATCAAAGAGACGGAAAGGAATACATACCCCTTGCAATTTATTTCGGCAAAAAATGGAAAGTGTGTCGGTCCACTTGTGCTTATACATGCTTAAGGAGGATGTAAAGAGGATCACAAAAATCGCAGGCAGAGCTTTCTAAGTGCATTATTTTCGAAGTTATAGCCAAAAAACCAATAACTTGATTAATCGAGGAAGAGCCTTGGTCGATCACTACTACTGAAACAATATTTTTTTTAAGATGGGCTTTCGCTGATAGTCCTATCTTAAGGTACGCGTCGAGAGCTTCAAGAAAATGTATGATTATCATAAGTTTCGGTCGGTGTTTCGAAAGTTACAGGCGATTATAGAAAATCAAGGAAACGGTAAGGAATACATACCCCTTGCAATTTATTTCGGCAAAAAATGGAAAGTTTTTCGATCGACTTGTGCTTATACACGCGTAAAGAGGATGGAAAGGGCATCACAAAAATCGCAGGCAGAGCTTTCTAAGTGCATTATTTTCGAAGTTACAGCCAAAAAACCAAAGGCTTGATTAATCGAGGAAGAGCCTAGGTCGACCACTACAACTGAAACCATTTTTTTTTAAAGATGGGCTTTCGCTGATCATCCTAACTTAAGGTACGCGTCGAGAGCTTCAAGAAAATGTATGATTATCATAGGTTTCGATCGGTGTTTCGAAAGTTACAGGCGATTAAAGAAAATCGAGGAAACGGTAAGGAATAAATACCCCTTGCAATTTATTTCGGCAAAAAAATGGATAGTGTTTAGGTCAACTTGTGCTTATAAATGCTTAAAGAGGATGGAAAGAGGATCACAAAAATCGCAGGCAGAGCTTTCTAAGTGCATTATTTTCGAAGTTATAGCCAAAAAACCAAAGACTTGATTAATCGAGGAAGAGCCTTGGTCGAACACTACAACTGAAACAATTTTCTTTTAGAGATGGACTTTCGCTGATAGTCCTATTTTAAGGTACGCGTCGAGAGCTTCAAGAAAATGTATGATTATCATAGGTTTCGATCGGTGTTTCGAAAGCTACAGGCGATTATAGAAAATCAAGGAAACGGTAAGGAATACATACCCCTTGCAATTTATTTCGGCAAAAAATGGAAAGTGTTTCGGTCGACTTGTGCTTATAAATGCTTAAAGAGGATGGAAAGAGGGTCACAAAAATCGCAGGCAGAGCTTTCTAAGTGCATTATTTTCGAAGTTACAGCCAAAAAACCAAAGACTTCATTAATCGAGGAAGAGCCTTGGTCGACCACTACTACTGAAACAATATTTTTTTTTAAAGATGAGCTGTCGCTGATAGTCCTATCTTAAGGCACGCGTCGACAGCTTCAAGAAAATGTATGATTAGCATAGGTTTCGATCGGTGTTTCGAAAGTTACAGGCGATTAAAGAAACTCGAGGAAACGGTAAGGAATACATACCCATTGCAATTTATTTCGGCAAAAAATGGAAAGTGTGTCGGTCGACTTGTGCTTATACATGCTTAAAGAGGGTGTAAAGAGGATCACAAAAATCGCAGGCAGAGCTTTCTAAGTGCATTATTTTCGAAGTTATAGCCAAAAAACCAAAGAGTTGATTAATCGAGGAAGAGCCTTGGTCGAACACTACATCTGAAACAATTTTTTTTTAAAGAAAGGCTTTCGCTGATAGTCCTATTTTAAGGTACGCGTCGAGAGCTTCAAGAAAATGTATGATTATCATAGGTTTCGATCGGTGTTTCGAAAGCTACAGGCGATTATAGAAAATCAAGGAAACGGTAAGGAATACATACCCCTTGCAATTTATTTCGGCAAAAAATGGAAAGTGTTTCGGTCGACTTGTGCTTATAAATGCTTAAAGAGGATGGAAAGAGAATCACAAAAATCGCAGGCAGAGCCTCCTAAGTGCATTATTTTCGAAGTTACAGCCAAAAAACCAAAGGCTTGATTAATCGAGGAAGAGCCTTGGTCGACCAGTACAACTGAAACCATTTTTTTTTAAAGATGGGCTTTCGCTGATCATCCTAACTTAAGGTACGCGTCGAGAGCCTCAAGCAAATGTATGATTATCATAGGTTTCGATCGGTGTTTCGAAAGTTACAGGCGATTAAAGAAAATCGAAGAAACGGTAAGGAATACATACCCATTGCAATTTAATTCGGCAAAAAATGGAAAGTGTTTCGGTCGACTTGTGCTTATACAGGCTTAAGGAAGATGGAAAGAGGACCACAATAATCGCAGGCAGAGCTTTCTAAGTGCATTATTTTCGAAGTTATAGCCAAAAAACCACAGACTTGATTAATCGAGGAAGAGCCTTGGTCGAACACTACTACTGAAACAATATTTTTTTTAAGATGGGCTTTCGCTGATAGTCCTATCTTAAGGTACGCGTCGAGAGCTTCAAGAAAATGTATGATTATCATAGGTTTCGGTCGGTGTTTCGAAAGTTACATGCCATTATAGAAAATCAAGGAAACGGTAAGGAATACATACCCCTTGCATTTTATTTCGGCAAAAAATGGAAAGTGTTTCGGTCGACTTGTGCTTATACACGCTAAAAGAGGATGGAAAGAGGGTCACAAAAATCGCAGGCAGAGCTTTCTAAGTGCATTATTTTCGAAGTTACAGCCAAAAAACCAAAGACTTCATTAATCGAGGAAGAGTCGACCACTACTACTGAAACAATATTTTTTTTTAAAGATGAGCTGTCGCTGATAGTCCTATCTTAAGGCACGCGTCGACAGCTTCAAGAAAATGTATGATTAGCATAGGTTTCGATCGGTGTTTCGAAAGTTACAGGCGATTAAAGAAAATCGAGGAAACGGTAAGGAATAAATACCCCTTGCAATTTATTTCGGCAAAAAATGGACAGTTTTTCGATCGACTTGTGCTTATACACGCTTAAAGAGAATGGAAAGGGCATCACAAAAATCGCAGGCAGAGCCTCCTAGGTGCATTATTTTCGAAGTTACAGCCAAAAAACCAAAGGCTTGATTAATCGAAGAAGAGCCTTGGTCGACCACTACAACTGAAACAATTTTTTTTTTAAGATGGGGTTTCGCTGATAGTCCTATCTTAAGGTAAGCGCCGAGAGCTTCAAGAAAATGTATGATTATCATAGGTTTCGATCGGTGTTTCGAAAGTTACAGGCGATTAAAAAAATCGAGGAAACGGTAAGGAATACATACCCATTGCAATATATTTCGGCATATAATGGAAAGTGTTTCGGTCGACTTGTACTTATAAGCGCTTAAAGAAGATGGACCGAGGATCACAAAAATCGCAGGCAGAGCCTTCTAAGTCCATTATTTTCGAAGTTACAGCCAAAAAACCCAAGACTTGATTAATCCAGGAAGAGCCTTGGTCAACCACTACTACTGAAACATTATTTTCTTTTAAAGATGGGCTTTCGCTGATATTCCTATCTTAAGGTACGCGCCGAGAGCTTCAAGAAAATGTATGATTATCATAGGTTTCGATCGGTGTTTCGAAAGTTACAGGCGATTAAAGAAAATCGAGGAAACGGTAAGGAATACATACCCATTGCAATTTATTTCGGCAAAAAATGGAAAGTTCTTCGATCGACTTCTGCTTATACACGCTTAAAGAGGATGGAAAGGGCATCACAAAAATCGCAGGCAGAGCCTTGTAAGTGCATTATTTTCGAAGTTATAGCCAAAAAACCAAAGACTTGATTAATCGAAGAAGAGCCTTGGTCGACCACTACAACTGAAACAATATTTTTTTTAAGATGGGCTTTCGCTGATAGTCCTATCTTAAGGTACGCGTCGAGAGCTTCAAGAAAATGTTTGATTATCATGCGTTTCGATCGGTGTTTCGAAAGTTACAGGCGATTATAGGAAATCGAGGAAACGGTAAGGAATACATACCCCTTGCAATTTATTTCGGCAAAAAATGGAACGTTTTTCGATCGACTAGTGCTTATACAGGCTTAAAGGGGATGGAAAGAGGATGACAAAAATCGCAGGCAGAGCATTCTAAGTGCATTATTTTCGAAGTTAGAGCCAAAAAACCAAAGACTTGATTAATCGAGGAAGAGCCTTGGTCGACCACTACTACTGAAACAATATTCTTTTTTTAAGATGGGCTTTCGCTTATAGTCCTATCTTAAGGTACGCGTCGACAGCTTCAAGAAAATGTATGATTAGCATAGGTTTCGATCGGTGTTTCGAAAGTTACAGGCGATTATAGAAAATCGAGGAAACGGTAAGGAATACATACCCCTTGCAATTTATTTCGGCAAAAAATGGAAAGTGTTTCGGTCGGCTTGTGCTTATACATGCTTAAAGAGGATGGAAAGAGGATGACAAAAATCGCAGGCAGAGCATTCTAAGTGCATTATTTTCGAAGTTAGAGCCAAAAAACAAAAGACTTGATTAATCGAGGAAGAGCCTTGGTCGACCACTACTACTGAAACAATATTCTTTTTTTAAGATGGGCTTTCGCTGATAGTCCTATCTTAAGGTACGCGTCGAGAGCTTCAAGAAAATGTTTGATTATCATGCGTTTCGATCGGTGTTTCGAAAGTTACAGGCGATTATAGGAAATCGAGGAAACGGTAAGGAATACATACCCCTTGCAATTTATTTCGGCAAAAAATGGAACGTTTTTCGATCGACTAGTGCTTATACAGGCTTAAAGGGGATGGAAAGAGGACCACAATAATCGCAGGCAGAGCTTTCTAAGTGCATTATTTTCGAAGTTATAGCCAAAAAACCAAAGGCTTGATTATTCGGGGAAGAGCCTTGGTCGAACACTACAACTGAAACCATTTTTTTTTAAAGATGGGCTTTCGCTGATCGTCCTAACTTAAGGTACGCGTCGAGAGCTTCAAGAAAATGTATGATTATCATAGGTTTCGATCGGTGTTTCGAAAGTTACAGGCGATTAAAGAAAATCGAGGAAACGGTAAGGAATAAATACCCCTTGCAATTTATTTCGGCAAAAAATGGACAGTTTTTCGATCGACTTGTGCTTATACACGTTCAAAGAGGATGGAAAGGGCATCACAAAAATCGCAGGCAGAGCCTCCTAGGTGCATTATTTTCGAAGTTACAGCCAAAAAACCAAAGGCTTGATTAATCGAAGAAGAGCCTTGGTCGACCATTACAACTGAAACAATATTTTTTTTAAGATGGGCTTTCGCTGATAGTCCTATCTTAAGGTACGCGCCGAGAGCTTCAAGAAAATGTATGATTTGCATAGGTTTCGATCGGTGTTTCGTAAGTTACAGGCGATTATAGAAAATCAAGGAAACGGTAAGGAATACATACCCCTTGCAATTTATTTCGGCAAAAAATGGAAAGTGTTTCGGTCGGCTTGTGCTTATACATGCTTAAAGAGGATGGAAAGAGGATGACAAAAATCGCAGGCAGAGCATTCTAACTGCATTATTTTCGAAGTTAGAGCCAAAAAACCCGCGACTTGATTAATCGAGGAAGAGCCTTGGTCAACCACTACTACTGAAACATTATTTTCTTTTTCAGATGGGCTTTCGCTGATAGTCCTATCTTAAGGTACGCGTCGAGAGCTTCAAGAAAATGATTGATTATCATGCGTTTCGATCGGTGTTTCGAAAGTTACAGGCGATTATAGAAAATCAAGGAAACGGTAAGGAATACATACCCATTGCAATTTATTTCGGCAAAAAATGGAAAGTTCTTCGATCGACTTGTGCTTATACACGCTTAAAGAGGATGGAAAGGGCATCACAAAAATCGCAGGCAGAGCCTTGTAAGTGCATTATTTTCGAAGTTATAGCCAAAAAACCAAAGACTTGATTAATCGAAGAAGAGCCTTGGTCGACCACTACAACTGAAACAATATTTTTTTTAAGATGGGCTTTCGCTGATAGTCCTATCTTAAGGTACGCGTCGACAGCTTCAAGAAAATGTATGATTAGCATAGGTTTCGATCGGTGTTTCGTAAGTTACAAGCGATTATAGAAAATCAAGGAAACGGTAAGGAATACATACCCCTTGCAATTTATTTCGGCAAAAAATGGAAAGTGTTTCGGTCGGCTTGTGCTTATACATGCTTAAAGAGGATGGAAAGAGGATGACAAAAATCGCATGCAGAGCATTCTAAGTGCATTATTTTCGAAGTTAGAGCCAAAAAAAACCCACGACTTGATTAATCGAGGAAGAGCCTTGGTCAACCACTACTACTGAAACATTATTTTTTTTCAGATGGGCTTTCGCTGATAGTCCTATCTTAAGGTACGCGTCGAGAGCTTCAAGAAAATGTTTGATTATCATGCGTTTCGATCGGTGTATCGAAAGTTACAGGCGATTATAGAAAATCGAGGAAACGGTAAGGACTACATACCCCTTGCAATTTATTTCGGCAAAAAATGGAAAGTTTTGCGATCGACTTGTGCTTATACACGCTTAAAGAGGATGGAAAGGGCATCACAGAAATCGTAGGCAGAGCTTTCTAAGTGCATTATTTTCGAAGTTACAGCCAAAAGACCAAAGGCTTGATTAATCGAAGAAGAGCCTTGGTCGACCACTACTACTGAAACAATATTTTTTTTTATGATGGCCTTTCGCTGATAGTCCTATCTTAAGGTACGCGTCGAGAGCTTCAAGAAAATGTATGATTATCATAGGTTTCGATCGGTGTTTCGAAAGTTACAGGCTATTAAAGAAAATCGAGGAAACGGCAAGGAATACATACCCCTTGCAATTTATTTCGGCAAAAAATGGAAAGTGTTTCGGTCGACTTGTGCTTATACATTCTTAAAGAGGATGGAAAGAGGATAACAAAAATCGCAGGCAGAGCTTTCTAAGTGCATTATTTTCGAAGTTATAGCCAAAAAACCAAAGACTTGATTAATCGAGGACAAGCCTTGGTCGACCACTACTACTGAAACAATATTTTTTTTAAAGATGGGCTTTCGCTGATAGTCCTATCTTAAGGTACGCGTCGAGAGCTTCACGAAAATGTATGATTATCATAGGTTTCGGTCGGTGTTTCGAAAGTTACAGGCGATTAAAGAAAATCAAGGAAACGGTAAGGAATAAATACCCCTTGCAATATATTTCGGCAAATAATGGAAAGTGTTTCGGTCGACTTGTACCTATACAAGCTTAAAGAGGATGGAACGAGGATCACAAAAATCGCAGGCAGAGCCTTCTAAGTGCATTATTTTCGAAGTTACAGCCAAAAAACCAAAGACTTGATTAATCGAGGAAGAGCCTTGGTCGACCACTACAAATGAAACAATTTTTTTTAAGATGGGCTTTCGCTGATAGTCCTATCTTAAGGTACGCGTCGAGAGCTTCAAGAAAATGTATGATTATCATAGGTTTCGGTCGGTGTTTCGAAAGTTACAGGCGATTATAGAAAATCAAGGAAACGGTAAGGAATACATACCCCTTGCAATTTATTTCGGAAAAAAATGGACAGTTTTTGGATCGACTTGTGCTTATACACGCTTAAAGAGGATGGAAAGAGGATCACAAAAATCGCAGGCAGAGCTTTCCAAGTGCATTATTTTCGAAGTTACAGCCAAAAAACCAAAGGCTTGATTAATCGAGGAACAGCCTTGGTCGACCAGTTCAACTGAAACAATTTTTTTTTAAAGATGGGCTTTCGCTGATCATCCTAACTTAAGGTACGCGTCGAGAGCTTCAAGAAAATGTATGATTATCATAGGTTTCGATCGGTGTTTCGAAAATTACAGGCGATTATAGAAAATCAAAGAGACGGAAAGGAATACATACCCCTTGCAATTTATTTCGGCAAAAAATGGAAAGTGTTTCAGTCGACTTGTGCTTATAGAGGCTTAAAGAGGATGGAAAGAGGACCACAAGAATCGCAGGCAGAGCTTTATAAGTGCATTATTTTCGAAGTTACAGCCAAAAAATCCAAGACTTGATTAATCGAGGAAGAGCCTTGGTCAACCACTACTACTGAAACATTATTTTTTTTTAAAGATGAGCTGTCGCTGATAGTCCTATCTTAAGGCACGCGTCGACAGCTTCAAGAAAATGTATGATTAGCATAGGTTTCGATCGGTGTTTCGAAAGTTACAGGCGATTAAAGAAACTCGAGGAAACGGTAAGGAATACATACCCATTGCAATTTATTTCGGCAAAAAATGGAAAGTGTTTCGGTCGACTTGTGCTTATAAATGCTTAAAGAGGATGGAAAGAGAATCACAAAAATCGCAGGCAGAGCCTCCTAAGTGCATTATTTTCGAAGTTACAGCCAAAAAACCAAAGGCTTGATTAATCGAGGAAGAGCCTTGGTCGACCAGTACAACTGAAACCATTTTTTTTTAAAGATGGGCTTTCGCTGATCATCCTAACTTAAGGTACGCGTCGAGAGCCTCAAGCAAATGTATGATTATCATAGGTTTCGATCGGTGTTTCGAAAGTTACAGGCGATTAAAGAAAATCGAAGAAACGGTAAGGAATACATACCCATTGCAATTTAATTCGGCAAAAAATGGAAAGTGTTTCGGTCGACTTGTGCTTATACAGGCTTAAGGAAGATGGAAAGAGGACCACAATAATCGCAGGCAGAGCTTTCTAAGTGCATTATTTTCGAAGTTATAGCCAAAAAACCACAGACTTGATTAATCGAGGAAGAGCCTTGGTCGAACACTACTACTGAAACAATATTTTTTTTAAGATGGGCTTTCGCTGATAGTCCTATCTTAAGGTACGCGTCGAGAGCTTCAAGAAAATGTATGATTATCATAGGTTTCGGTCGGTGTTTCGAAAGTTACATGCCATTATAGAAAATCAAGGAAACTGTAAGGAATACATACCCCTTGCAATTTATTTCGGCAAAAAATGGAAAGTTTTTCGATCGACTTGTGCTCATACACGCTTAAAGAGGATGGAAAGGGCATCACAAAAATCGCAGGCAGAGCTTTCTAAGTGCATTATTTTCGAAGTTACAGCCAAAAAACCAAAGGCTTGATTAATCGAGGAAGAGCCCAGGTCGACCACAACAAATGAAACAATTTATTTTTAAAGATGGACTTTCGCTGATAGTCCTATCTTAAGGTTCGCGTCGAGAGCTTCAAGAAAATGTATGATTATCATAGGTTTCGATCGGTGTTTCGAAAGTTACAGGCGATTATAGAAAATCAAGGAAACGGTAAGGAATACATACCCCTTGCATTTTATTTCGGCAAAAAATGGAAAGTGTTTCGGTCGACTTGTGCTTATACATGCTAAAAGAGGATGGAAAGAGGGTCACAAAAATTGCAGGCAGAGCTTTCTAAGTGCATTATTTTCGAAGTTACAGCCAAAAAACCAAAGACTTCATTAATCGAGGAAGAGCCTTGGTCGACCACTACTACTGAAACAATATTTTTTTTTAAAGATGAGCTGTCGCTGATAGTCCTATCTTAAGGCAAGCGTCGACAGCTTCAAGAAAATGTATGATTAGCATAGGTTTCGATCGGTGTTTCGAAAGTTACAGGCGATTAAAGAAAATCGAAGAAACGGTAAGGAATACATACCCATTGCAATTTATTTCGGCAAAAAATGGAAAGTGTTTCAGTCGACTTGTGCTTATACAGGCTTAAAGAAGATGGAAAGAGGACCACAATAATCGCAGGCAGAGCTTTCTAAGTGCATTATTTTCGAAGTTATAGCCAAAAAACCAAAGACTTGATTAATCGAGGAAGAGCCTTGGTCGAACACTACAACTGAAACAATTTTTTTTTTAAGATGGGCTTTCGCTGATAGTCCTATCTTAAGGTAAGCGTCGAGAGCTTTAAGAAAATGTATGATTATCATACGTTTCGGTCGGTGTTTCGAAAGTTACAGGCGATTATAGAAAATCAAGGAAACGGTAAGGAATACATACCCCTTGCAATTTATTTCGGCAAAAAATGGAAAGTGCTTCGGTCGACTTGTGCTTATACACGCTTAAAGAGGATGGAAAGAGGATCACAAAAATCGCAGGCAGAGCTTTCTAAGTGCATTATTTTCGAAGTTATACCCAAAAAACTAATAACTTGATTAATCGAGGAAGAGCCTTGGTCGACCACTACAAATGAAACAATTTTTTTTTAAAGATGGGCTTTCGCTGATAGTCTTATCTTAAGGTACGCGTCGAGAGCTTCAAGAAAATGTATGATTATCATAGGTTTCGGTCGGTGTTTCGAAAGTTACATGCGATTATAGAAAATCAAGGAAACGGTAAGGAATACATACCCCTTGCAATTTATTTCGGCAAAAAATGGAAAGTGTGTCGGTCGACTTGTGCTTATACATGCTTAAAGAGGGTGTAAAGAGGATCACAAAAATCGCAGGCAGAGCTTTCTAAGTGCATTATTTTCGAAGTTATAGCCAAAAAACCAAAGACTTGATTAATCGAGGTAGAGCCTTGGTCGAACACTACATCTGAAACAATTTTTTTTTAAAGATGGGCTTTCGCTGATAGTCCTATTTTAAGGTACGCGTCGAGAGCTTCAAGAAAATGTATGATTATCATAGGTTTCGATCGGTGTTTCGAAAGCTACAGGCGATTATAGAAAATCAAGGAAACGGTAAGGAATACATACCCCTTGCAATTTATTTCGGCAAAAAATGGAAAGTGTTTCGGTCGACTTGTGCTTATAAATGCTTAAAGAGGATGGAAAGAGAATCACAAAAATCGCAGGCAGAGCCTCCTAAGTGCATTATTTTCGAAGTTACAGCCAAAAAACCAAAGGCTTGATTAATCGAGGAAGAGCCTTGGTCGACCAGTACAACTGAAACCATTTTTTTTAAAGATGGGCTTTCGCTGATCATCCTAACTTAAGGTACGCGTCGAGAGCCTCAAGCAAATGTATGATTATCATAGGTTTCGATCGGTGTTTCGAAAGTTACAGGCGATTAAAGAAAATCGAAGAAACGGTAAGGAATACATACCCCTTGCAATTTATTTCGGCAAAAAATGGAAAGTGTGTCGGTCGACTTGTGCTTATACATGCTTAAAGAGGATGTAAAGAGGATCACAAAAATCGAAGGCAGAGCTTTCTAAGTGCATTATTTTCGAAGCTATAGCCAAAAAACCAATAACTTGATTAATCGAGGAAGAGCCTTGGTCGATCACTACTACTGAAACAATATTTTTTTTAAGATGGGCTTTCGCTGATAGTCCTATCTCAAGGTACGCGTCGAGAGCTTCAAGAAAATGTATGATTATCATAGGTTTCGGTCGGTGTTTCGAAAGTTACAGGCGATTATAGAAAATCGAGGAAACGGTAAGGAATACATACCCCTTGCAATTTATTTCGGCAAAAAATGGAAAGTGTTTCGGTCGGCTTGTGCTTATACATGCTTAAAGAGGATGGAAAGAGGATGACAAAAATCGCAGGCAGAGCATTCTAAGTGCATTATTTTCGAAGTTAGAGCCAAAAAACAAAAGACTTGATTAATCGAGGAAGAGCCTTGGTCGACCACTACTACTGAAACAATATTTTTTTTTTAAGATGGGCTTTCGCTGATAGTCCTATCTTAAGGTACGCGTCGAGAGCTTCAAGAAAATGTTTGATTATCATGCGTTTCGATCGGTGTTTCGAAAGTTACAGGCGATTATAGGAAATCGAGGAAACGGTAAGGAATACATACCCCTTGCAATTTATTTCGGCAAAAAATGGAACGTTTTTCGATCGACTAGTGCTTATACAGGCTTAAAGGGGATGGAAAGAGGACCACAATAATCGCAGGCAGAGCTTTGTAAGTGCATTATTTTCGAAGTTATAGCCAAAAAACCAAAGGCTTGATTATTCGGGGAAGAGCCTTGGTCGAACACTACAACTGAAACCATTTTTTTTTAAAGATGGGCTTTCGCTGATCGTCCTAACTTAAGGTACGCGTCGAGAGCTTCAAGAAAATGTATGATTATCATAGGTTTCGATCGGTGTTTCGAAAGTTACAGGCGATTAAAGAAAATCGAGGAAACGGTAAGGAATAAATACCCCTTGCAATTTATTTCGGCAAAAAATGGACAGTTTTTCGATCGACTTGTGCTTATACACGTTCAAAGAGGATGGAAAGGGCATCACAAAAATCGCAGGCAGAGCCTCCTAGGTGCATTATTTTCGAAGTTACAGCCAAAAAACCAAAGGCTTGATTAATCGAAGAAGAGCCTTGGTCGACCACTACAACTGAAACAATTTTTTTTTTAAGATGGGGTTTCGCTGATAGTCCTATCTTAAGGTAAGCGCCGAGAGCTTCAAGAAAATGTATGATTATCATAGGTTTCGATCGGTGTTTCGAAAGTTACAGGCGATTAAAAAAATCGAGGAAACGGTAAGGAATACATACCCATTGCAATATATTTCGGCAAATAATGGAAAGTGTTTCGGTCGACTTGTACTTATAAGCGCTTAAAGAAGATGGACCGAGGATCACAAAAATCGCAGGCAGAGCCTTCTAAGTGCATTATTTTCGAAGTTACAGCCAAAAAACCGAAGACTTGATTAATCCAGGAAGAGCCTTGGTCAACCACTACTACTGAAACATTATTTTCTTTTAAAGATGGGCTTTCGCTGATATTCCTATCTTAAGGTACGCGCCGAGAGCTTCAAGAAAATGTATGATTATCATAGGTTTCGATCGGTGTTTCGAAAGTTACAGGCGATTAAAGAAAATCGAGGAAACGGTAAGGAATACATACCCATTGCAATTTATTTCGGCAAAAAATGGAAAGTTCTTCGATCGACTTGTGCTTATGCACGCTTAAAGAGGATGGAAAGGGCATCACAAAAATCGCAGGCAGAGCCTTGTAAGTGCATTATTTTCGAAGTTATATCCAAAAAACCAAAGACTTGATTAATCGAAGAAGAGCCTTGGTCGACCATAACAACTGAAACAATATTTTTTTTAAGATGGGCTTTCGCTGATAGTCCTATCTTAAGGTACGCGCCGAGAGCTTCAAGAAAATGTATGATTAGCATAGGTTTCGATCGGTGTTTCGTAAGTTACAGGCGATTATAGAAAATCAAGGAAACGGTAAGGAATACATACCCCTTGCAATTTATTTCGGCAAAAAATGGAAAGTGTTTCGGTCGGCTTGTGCTTATACATGCTTAAAGAGGATGGAAAGAGGATGACAAAAATCGCAGGCAGAGCATTCTAATTGCATTATTTTCGAAGTTAGAGCCAAAAAACCCGCGAGTTGATTAATCGAGGAAGAGCCTTGGTCAACCACTACTACTGAAACATTATTTTCTTTTTCAGATGGGCTTTCGCTGATAGTCCTATCTTAAGGTACGCGTCGAGAGCTTCAAGAAAATGTTTGATTATCATGCGTTTCGATCGGTGTTTCGAAAGTTACAGGCGATTATAGAAAATCAAGGAAACGGTAAGGAATACATACCCATTGCAATTTATTTCGGCAAAAAATGGAAAGTTCTTCGATCGACTTGTGCTTATACACGCTTAAAGAGGATGGAAAGGGCATCACAAAAATCGCAGGCAGAGCCTTGTAAGTGCATTATTTTCGAAGTTATAGCCAAAAAACCAAACACTTGATTAATCGAAGAAGAGCCTTGGTCGACCACTACAACTGAAACAATATTTTTTTTAAGATGGGCTTTCGCTGATAGTTCTATCTTAAGGTACGCGTCGACAGCTTCAAGAAAATGTATGATTAGCATAGGTTTCGATCGGTGTTTCGTAAGTTACAAGCGATTATAGAAAATCAAGGAAACGGTAAGGAATACATACCCCTTGCAATTTATTTCGGCAAAAAATGGAAAGTGTTTCGGTCGGCTTGTGCTTATACATGCTTAAAGAGGATGGAAAGAGGATGACAAAAAACGCATGCAGAGCATTCTAAGTGCATTATTTTCGAAGTTAGAGCCAAAAAAACCCACGACTTGATTAATCGAGGAAGAGCCTTGGTCAACCACTACTACTGAAACATTATTTTTTTTTCAGATGGGCTTTCGCTGATAGTCCTATCTTAAGGTACGCGTCGAGAGCTTCAAGAAAATGTTTGATTATCATGCGTTTCGATCGGTGTATCGAAAGTTACAGGCGATTATAGAAAATCGAGGAAACGGTAAGGACTACATACCCCTTGCAATTTATTTCGGCAAAAAATGGAAAGTTTTGCGATCGACTTGTGCTTATACACGCTTAAAGAGGATGGAAAGGGCATCACAGAAATCGTAGGCAGAGCTTTCTAAGTGCATTATTTTCGAAGTTACAGCCAAAAGACCAAAGGCTTGATTAATCGAAGAAGAGCCTTGGTCGACCACTACTACTGAAACAATATTTTTTTTTATGATGGCCTTTCGCTGATAGTCCTATCTTAAGGTACGCGTCGAGAGCTTCAAGAAAATGTATGATTATCATAGGTTTCGATCGGTGTTTCGAAAGTTACAGGCTATTAAAGAAAATCGAGGAAACGGCAAGGAATACATACCCCTTGCAATTTATTTCGGCAAAAAATGGAAAGTGTTTCGGTCGACTTGTGCTTATACATTCTTAAAGAGGATGGAAAGAGGATAACAAGAATCGCAGGCAGAGCTTTCTAAGTGCATTATTTTCGAAGTTATAGCCAAAAAACCAAAGACTTGATTAATCGAGGAAGAGCCTTGGTCGACCACTACTACTGAAACAATATTTTTTTTAAAGATGGGCTTTCGCTGATAGTCCTATCTTAAGGTACGCGTCGAGAGCTTCACGAAAATGTATGATTATCATAGGTTTCGGTCGGTGTTTCGAAAGTTACAGGCGATTAAAGAAAATCGAGGAAACGGTAAGGAATAAATACCCCTTGCAATATATTTCGGCAAATAATGGAAAGTGTTTCGGTCGACTTGTACCTATACAAGCTTAAAGAGGATGGAACGAGGATCACAAAAATCGCAGGCAGAGCCTTCTAAGTGCATTATTTTCGAAGTTACAGCCAAAAAACCAAAGACTTGATTAATCGAGGAAGAGCCTTGGTCGACCAGTACAACTGAAACCATTTTTTTTTAAAGATGGGCTTTCGCTGATCATCCTAACTTAAGGTACGCGTCGAGAGCCTCAAGCAAATGTATGATTATCATAGGTTTCGATCGGTGTTTCGAAAGTTACAGGCGATTAAAGAAAATCGAAGAAACGGTAAGGAATACATACCCATTGCAATTTAATTCGGCAAAAAATGGAAAGTGTTTCGGTCGACTTGTGCTTATACAGGCTTAAGGAAGATGGAAAGAGGACCACAATAATCGCAGGCAGAGCTTTCTAAGTGCATTATTTTCGAAGTTATAGCCAAAAAACCACAGACTTGATTAATCGATGAAGAGCCTTGGTCGAACACTACTACTGAAACAATATTTTTTTTAAGATGGGCTTTCGCTGATAGTCCTATCTTAAGGTACGCGTCGAGAGCTTCAAGAAAATGTATGATTATCATAGGTTTCGGTCGGTGTTTCGAAAGTTACATGCCATTATAGAAAATGAAGGAAACGGTAAGGAATACATACCCCTTGCAATTTATTTCGGCAAAAAATGGAAAGTTTTTCGATCGACTTGTGCTCATACACGCTTAAAGAGGATGGAAAGGGCATCACAAAAATCGCAGGCAGAGCTTTCTAAGTGCATTATTTTCGAAGTTACAGCCAAAAAACCAAAGGCTTGATTAATCGAAGAAGAGCCTTGGTCGACCACTACAACTGAAACAATTTTTTTTTTAAGATGGGGTTTCGCTGATAGTCCTATCTTAAGGTAAGCGTCGAGAGCTTCAAGAAAATGTATGATTATCATAGGTTTCGATCGGTGTTTCGAAAGTTACAGGCGATTAAAAAAATCGAGGAAACGGTAAGGAATACATACCCATTGCAATATATTTCGGCAAATAATGGAAAGTGTTTCGGTCGACTTGTACTTATAAGCGCTTAAAGAAGATGGACCGAGGATCACAAAAATCGCAGGCAGAGCCTTCTAAGTGCATTATTTTCGAAGTTACAGCCAAAAAACCGAAGACTTGATTAATCCAGGAAGAGCCTTGGTCAACCACTACTACTGAAACATTATTTTCTTTTAAAGATGGGCTTTCGCTGATATTCCTATCTTAAGGTACGCGCCGAGAGCTTCAAGAAAATGTATGATTATCATAGGTTTCGATCGGTGTTTCGAAAGTTACAGGCGATTAAAGAAAATCGAGGAAACGGTAAGGAATACATACCCATTGCAATTTATTTCGGCAAAAAATGGAAAGTTCTTCGATCGACTTGTGCTTATGCACGCTTAAATAGGATGGAAAGGGCATCACAAAAATCGCAGGCAGAGCCTTGTAAGTGCATTATTTTCGAAGTTATAGCCAAAAAACCAAAGACTTGATTAATCGAAGAAGAGCCTTGGTCGACCATTACAACTGAAACAATATTTTTTTTAAGATGGGCTTTCGCTGATAGTCCTATCTTAAGGTACGCGCCGAGAGCTTCAAGAAAATGTATGATTAGCATAGGTTTCGATCGGTGTTTCGTAAGTTACAGGCGATTATAGAAAATCAAGGAAACGGTAAGGAATACATACCCCTTGCAATTTATTTCGGCAAAAAATGGAAAGTGTTTCGGTCGGCTTGTGCTTATACATGCTTAAAGAGGATGGAAAGAGGATGACAAAAATCGCAGGCAGAGCATTCTAATTGCATTATTTTCGAAGTTAGAGCCAAAAAACCCGCGACTTGATTAATCGAGGAAGAGCCTTGGTCAACCACTACTACTGAAACATTATTTTCTTTTTCAGATGGGCTTTCGCTGATAGTCCTATCTTAAGGTACGCGTCGAGAGCTTCAAGAAAATGTTTGATTATCATGCGTTTCGATCGGTGTTTCGAAAGTTACAGGCGATTATAGAAAATCAAGGAAACGGTAAGGAATACATACCCATTGCAATTTATTTCGGCAAAAAATGGAAAGTTCTTCGATCGACTTGTGCTTATACACGCTTAAAGAGGATGGAAAGGGCATCACAAAAATCGCAGGCAGAGCCTTGTAAGTGCATTATTTTCGAAGTTATAGCCAAAAAACCAAAGACTTGATTAATCGAAGAAGAGCCTTGGTCGACCACTACAACTGAAACAATATTTTTTTTAAGATGGGCTTTCGCTGATAGTCCTATCTTAAGGTACGCGTCGACAGCTTCAAGAAAATGTATGATTAGCATAGGTTTCGATCGGTGTTTCGTAAGTGACAGGCGATTATAGAAAATCAAGGAAACGGTAAGGAATACATACCCCTTGCAATTTATTTCGGCAAAAAATGGAAAGTGTTTCGGTCGGCTTGTGCTTATACATGCTTAAAGAGGATGGAAAGAGGATGACAAAAAACGCATGCAGAGCATTCTAAGTGCATTATTTTCGAAGTTAGAGCCAAAAAAACCCACGACTTGATTAATCGAGGAAGAGCCTTGGTCAACCACTACTACTGAAACATTATTTTTTTTTCAGATGGGCTTTCGCTGATAGTCCTATCTTAAGGTACGCGTCGAGAGCTTCAAGAAAATGTTTGATTATCATGCGTTTCGATCGGTGTATCGAAAGTTACAGGCGATTATAGAAAATCGAGGAAACGGTAAGGACTACATACCCCTTGCAATTTATTTCGGCAAAAAATGGAAAGTTTTGCGATCGACTTGTGCTTATACACGCTTAAAGAGGATGGAAAGGGCATCACAGAAATCGTAGGCAGAGCTTTCTAAGTGCATTTTTTTCGAAGTTACAGCCAAAAGACCAAAGGCTTGATTAATCGAAGAAGAGCCTTGGTCGACCACTACTACTGAAACAATATTTTTTTTTATGATGGCCTTTCGCTGATAGTCCTATCTTAAGGTACGCGTCGAGAGCTTCAAGAAAATGTATGATTATCATAGGTTTCGATCGGTGTTTCGAAAGTTACAGGCTATTAAAGAAAATCGAGGAAACGGCAAGGAATACATACCCCTTGCAATTTATTTCGGCAAAAAATGGAAAGTGTTTCGGTCGACTTGTGCTTATACATTCTTAAAGAGGATGGAAAGAGGATAACAAGAATCGCAGGCAGAGCTTTCTAAGTGCATTATTTTCGAAGTTATAGCCAAAAAACCAAAGACTTGATTAATCGAGGAAGAGCCTTGGTCGACCACTACTACTGAAACAATATTTTTTTTAAAGATGGGCTTTCGCTGATAGTCCTATCTTAAGGTACGCGTCGAGAGCTTCACGAAAATGTATGATTATCATAGGTTTCGATCGGTGTTTCGAAAGTTACAGGCGATTAAAGAAAATCGAGGAAACGGTAAGGAATAAATACCCCTTGCAATATATTTCGGCAAATAATGGAAAGTGTTTCGGTCGACTTGTACCTATACAAGCTTAAAGAGGATGGAACGAGGATCACAAAAATCGCAGGCAGAGCCTTCTAAGTGCATTATTTTCGAAGTTACAGCCAAAAAACCAAAGACTTGATTAATCGAGGAAGAGCCTTGGTCGACCAGTACAACTGAAACCATTTTTTTTTAAAGATGGGCTTTCGCTGATCATCCTAACTTAAGGTACGCGTCGAGAGCCTCAAGCAAATGTATGATTATCATAGGTTTCGATCGGTGTTTCGAAAGTTACAGGCGATTAAAGAAAATCGAAGAAACGGTAAGGAATACATACCCATTGCAATTTAATTCGGCAAAAAATGGAAAGTGTTTCGGTCGACTTGTGCTTATACAGGCTTAAGGAAGATGGAAAGAGGACCACAATAATCGCAGGCAGAGCTTTCTAAGTGCATTATTTTCGAAGTTATAGCCAAAAAACCACAGACTTGATTAATCGATGAAGAGCCTTGGTCGAACACTACTACTGAAACAATATTTTTTTTAAGATGGGCTTTCGCTGATAGTCCTATCTTAAGGTACGCGTCGAGAGCTTCAAGAAAATGTATGATTATCATAGGTTTCGGTCGGTGTTTCGAAAGTTACATGCCATTATAGAAAATGAAGGAAACGGTAAGGAATACATACCCCTTGCAATTTATTTCGGCAAAAAATGGAAAGTTTTTCGATCGACTTGTGCTTATGCACGCTTAAAGAGGATGGAAAGGGCATCACAAAAATCGCAGGCAGAGATTTCTAAGTGCATTATTTTCGAAGTTACAGCCAAAAAACCAAAGGCTTGATTAATCGAAGAAGAGCCTTGGTCGACCACTACAACTGAAACAATTTTTTTTTTAAGATGGGGTTTCGCTGATAGTCCTATCTTAAGGTAAGCGCCGAGAGCTTCAAGAAAATGTATGATTATCATAGGTTTCGATCGGTGTTTCGAAAGTTACAGGCGATTAAAAAAATCGAGGAAACGGTAAGGAATACATACCCATTGCAATATATTTCGGCAAATAATGGAAAGTGTTTCGGTCGACTTGTACTTATAAGCGCTTAAAGAAGATGGACCGAGGATCACAAAAATCGCAGGCAGAGCCTTCTAAGTGCATTATTTTCGAAGTTACAGCCAAAAAACCCAAGACTTGATTAATCCAGGAAGAGCCTTGGTCAACCACTACTACTGAAACATTATTTTCTTTTAAAGATGGGCTTTCGCTGATATTCCTATCTTAAGGTACGCGCCGAGAGCTTCAAGAAAATGTATGATTATCATAGGTTTCGATCGGTGTTTCGAAAGTTACAGGCGATTAAAGAAAATCGAGGAAACGGTAAGGAATACATACCCATTGCAATTTATTTCGGCAAAAAATGGAAAGTTCTTCGATCGACTTGTGCTTATGCACGCTTAAAGAGGATGGAAAGGGCATCACAAAAATCGCAGGCAGAGCCTTGTAAGTGCATTATTTTCGAAGTTATAGCCAAAAAACCAAAGACTTGATTAATCGAAGAAGAGCCTTGGTCGACCATTACAACTGAAACAATATTTTTTTTAAGATGGGCTTTCGCTGATAGTCCTATCTTAAGGTACGCGCCGAGAGCTTCAAGAAAATGTATGATTAGCATAGGTTTCGATCGGTGTTTCGTAAGTTACAGGCGATTATAGAAAATCAAGGAAACGGTAAGGAATACATACCCCTTGCAATTTATTTCGGCAAAAAATGGAAAGTGTTTCGGTCGGCTTGTGCTTATACATGCTTAAAGAGGATGGAAAGAGGATGACAAAAATCGCAGGCAGAGCATTCTAATTGCATTATTTTCGAAGTTAGAGCCAAAAAACCCACGACTTGATTAATCGAGGAAGAGCCTTGGTCAACCACTACTACTGAAACATTATTTTCTTTTTCAGATGGGCTTTCGCTGATAGTCCTATCTTAAGGTACGCGTCGAGAGCTTCAAGAAAATGTTTGATTATCATGCGTTTCGATCGGTGTTTCGAAAGTTACAGGCGATTATAGAAAATCAAGGAAACGGTAAGGAATACATACCCATTGCAATTTATTTCGGCAAAAAATGGAAAGTTCTTCGATCGACTTGTGCTTATACACGCTTAAAGAGGATGGAAAGGGCATCACAAAAATCGCAGGCAGAGCCTTGTAAGTGCATTATTTTCGAAGTTATAGCCAAAAAACCAAAGACTTGATTAATCGAAGAAGAGCCTTGGTCGACCACTACAACTGAAACAATATTTTTTTTAAGATGGGCTTTCGCTGATAGTCCTATCTTAAGGTACGCGTCGACAGCTTCAAGAAAATGTATGATTAGCATAGGTTTCGATCGGTGTTTCGTAAGTGACAGGCGATTATAGAAAATCAAGGAAACGGTAAGGAATACATACCCCTTGCAATTTATTTCGGCAAAAAATGGAAAGTGTTTCGGTCGGCTTGTGCTTATACATGCTTAAAGAGGATGGAAAGAGGATGACAAAAAACGCATGCAGAGCATTCTAAGTGCATTATTTTCGAAGTTAGAGCCAAAAAAACCCACGACTTGATTAATCGAGGAAGAGCCTTGGTCAACCACTACTACTGAAACATTATTTTTTTTTCAGATGGGCTTTCGCTGATAGTCCTATCTTAAGGTACGCGTCGAGAGCTTCATGAAAATGTTTGATTATCATGCGTTTCGATCGGTGTATCGAAAGTTACAGGCGATTATAGAAAATCGAGGAAACGGTAAGGACTACATACCCCTTGCAATTTATTTCGGCAAAAAATGGAAAGTTTTGCGATCGACTTGTGCTTATACACGCTTAAAGAGGATGGAAAGGGCATCACAGAAATCGTAGGCAGAGCTTTCTAAGTGCATTTTTTTCGAAGTTACAGCCAAAAGACCAAAGGCTTGATTAATCGAAGAAGAGCCTTGGTCGACCACTACTACTGAAACAATATTTTTTTTTATGATGGCCTTTCGCTGATAGTCCTATCTTAAGGTACGCGTCGAGAGCTTCAAGAAAATGTATGATTATCATAGGTTTCGATCGGTGTTTCGAAAGTTACAGGCTATTAAAGAAAATCGAGGAAACGGCAAGGAATACATACCCCTTGCAATTTATTTCGGCAAAAAATGGAAAGTGTTTCGGTCGACTTGTGCTTATACATTCTTAAAGAGGATGGAAAGAGGATAACAAGAATCGCAGGCAGAGCTTTCTAAGTGCATTATTTTCGAAGTTATAGCCAAAAAACCAAAGACTTGATTAATCGAGGAAGAGCCTTGGTCGACCACTACTACTGAAACAATATTTTTTTTAAAGATGGGCTTTCGCTGATAGTCCTATCTTAAGGTACGCGTCGAGAGCTTCACGAAAATGTATGATTATCATAGGTTTCGGTCGGTGTTTCGAAAGTTACAGGCGATTAAAGAAAATCGAGGAAACGGTAAGGAATAAATACCCCTTGCAATATATTTCGGCAAATAATGGAAAGTGTTTCGGTCGACTTGTACCTATACAAGCTTAAAGAGGATGGAACGAGGATCACAAAAATCGCAGGCAGAGCCTTCTAAGTGCATTATTTTCGAAGTTACAGCCAAAAAACCAAAGACTTGATTAATCGAGGAAGAGCCTTGGTCGACCAGTACAACTGAAACCATTTTTTTTTAAAGATGGGCTTTCGCTGATCATCCTAACTTAAGGTACGCGTCGAGAGCCTCAAGCAAATGTATGATTATCATAGGTTTCGATCGGTGTTTCGAAAGTTACAGGCGATTAAAGAAAATCGAAGAAACGGTAAGGAATACATACCCATTGCAATTTAATTCGGCAAAAAATGGAAAGTGTTTCGGTCGACTTGTGCTTATACAGGCTTAAGGAAGATGGAAAGAGGACCACAATAATCGCAGGCAGAGCTTTCCAAGTGCATTATTTTCGAAGTTATAGCCAAAAAACCACAGACTTGATTAATCGATGAAGAGCCTTGGTCGAACACTACTACTGAAACAATATTTTTTTTAAGATGGGCTTTCGCTGATAGTCCTATCTTAAGGTACGCGTCGAGAGCTTCAAGAAAATGTATGATTATCATAGGTTTCGGTCGGTGTTTCGAAAGTTACATGCCATTATAGAAAATCAAGGAAACGGTAAGGAATACATACCCCTTGCAATTTATTTCGGCAAAAAATGGAAAGTTTTTCGATCGACTTGTGCTCATACACGCTTAAAGAGGATGGAAAGGGCATCACAAAAATCGCAGGCAGAGCTTTCTAAGTGCATTATTTTCGAAGTTACAGCCAAAAAACCAAAGGCTTGATTAATCGAGGAAGAGCCTAGGTCGACCACTACAAATGAAACAATTTTTTTTTAAAGATGGACTTTCGCTGATAGTCCTATCTTAAGGTTCGCGTCGAGAGCTTCAAGAAAATGTATGATTATCACAGGCTTCGATCGGTGTTTCGAAAGTTACAGGCGATTATAGAAAATCGAGGAAACGGTAAGGAATACATACCCCTTGCATTTTATTTCGGCAAAAAATGGAAAGTGTTTCGGTCGACTTGTGCTTATACATGCTAAAAGAGGATGGAAAGAGGGTCACAAAAATCGCAGGCAGAGCTTTCTAAGTGCATTATTTTCGAAGTTACAGCCAAAAAACCAAAGACTTCATTAATCGAGGAAGAGCCTTGGTCGACCACTACTACTGAAACAATATTTTTTTTTAAAGATGAGCTGTCGCTGATAGTCCTATCTTAAGGCAAGCGTCGACAGCTTCAAGAAAATGTATGATTAGCATAGGTTTCGATCGGTGTTTCGAAAGTTACAGGCGATTAAAGAAAATCGAAGAAACGGTAAGGAATACATACCCATTGCAATTTATTTCGGCAAAAAATGGAAAGTGTTTCGGTCGACTTGTGCTTATACAGGCTTAAAGAAGATGGAAAGAGGACCACAATAATCGCAGGCAGAGCTTTCTAAGTGCATTATTTTCGAAGTTATAGCCAAAAAACCAAAGACTTGATTAATCGAGGAAGAGCCTTGGTCGAACACTACAACTGAAACAATTTTTTTTTTAAGATGGGCTTTCGCTGATAGTCCTATCTTAAGGTAAGCGTCGAGAGCTTTAAGAAAATGTATGATTATCATACGTTTCGGTCGGTGTTTCGAAAGTTACAGGCGATTATAGAAAATCAAGGAAACGGTAAGGAATACATACCCCTTGCAATTTATTTCGGCAAAAAATGGAAAGTGCTTCGGTCGACTTGTGCTTATACACGCTTAAAGAGGATGGAAAGAGGATCACAAAAATCGCAGGCAGAGCTTTCTAAGTGCATTATTTTCGAAGTTATACCCAAAAAACTAATAACTTGATTAATCGAGGAAGAGCCTTGGTCGACCACTACAAATGAAACAATTTTTTTTTAAAGATGGGCTTTCGCTGATAGTCTTATCTTAAGGTACGCGTCGAGAGCTTCAAGAAAATGTATGATTATCATAGGTTTCGGTCGGTGTTTCGAAAGTTACAGGCGATTATAGAAAATCAAGGAAACGGTTAGGAATACATACCCCTTGCAATTTATTTCGGCAAAAAATGGAAAGTTTTTCGATCTACTTGTGCTTATACACGCTTAAAGAGGATGGAAAGGGCATCACAAAAATCGCAGGCAGAGCTTTCTAAGTGCATTATTTTCGAAGTTACAGCCAAAAAATCCAAGACTTGATTAATCGAGGAAGAGCCTTGGTCAACCACTACTACTGAAACATTATTTTTTTTTAAGATGGCCTTTCGCTGATAATCCTATCTTAAGGTACGCGTCGAGAGCTTCAAGAAAATGTATGATTATCATAGGTTTCGATCGGTGTTTCGAAAGTTACAGGCGATTAAAGAAAATCGAAGAAACGGTAAGGAATACATACCCATTGCAATTTATTTCGGCAAAAAATGGAAAGTGTTTCGGTCGACTTGTGCTTATACAGGCTTAAGGAAGATGGAAAGAGGACCACAATAATCGCAGGCAGAGCTTTCTAAGTGCATTATTTTCGAAGTTATAGCCAAAAAACCAAAGACTTGATTAATCGAGGAAGAGCCTTGGTCGAACACTACTACTGAAACAATATTTTTTTTAAGATGGGCTTTCGCTGATAGTCCTATCTTAAGGTACGCGTCGAGAGCTTCAAGAAAATGTATGATTATCATAGGTTTCGGTCGGTGTTTCGAAAGTTACATGCGATTATAGAAAATCAAGGAAACGGTAAGGAATACATACCCCTTGCAATTTATTTCGGCAAAAAATGGAAAGTGTGTCGGTCGACTTGTGCTTATACATGCTTAAAGAGGGTGTAAAGAGGATCACAAAAATCGCAGGCAGAGCTTTCTAAGTGCATTATTTTCGAAGTTATAGCCAAAAAACCAAAGACTTGATTAATCGAGGAAGAGCCTTGGTCGAACACTACATCTGAAACAATTTTTTTTTAAAGATGGGCTTTCGCTGATAGTCCTATTTTAAGGTACGCGTCGAGAGCTTCAAGAAAATGTATGATTATCATAGGTTTCGATCGGTGTTTCGAAAGCTACAGGCGATTATAGAAAATCAAGGAAACGGTAAGGAATACATACCCCTTGCAATTTATTTCGGCAAAAAATGGAAAGTGTTTCGGTCGACTTGTGCTTATAAATGCTCAAAGAGGATGGAAAGAGAATCACAAAAATCGCAGGCAGAGCCTCCTAAGTGCATTATTTTCGAAGTTACAGCCAAAAAACCAAAGGCTTGATTAATCGAGGAAGAGCCTTGGTCGACCAGTACAACTGAAACCATTTTTTTTAAAGATGGGCTTTCGCTGATCATCCTAACTTAAGGTACGCGTCGAGAGCCTCAAGCAAATGTATGATTATCATAGGTTTCGATCGGTGTTTCGAAAGTTACAGGCGATTAAAGAAAATCGAAGAAACGGTAAGGAATACATACCCATTGCAATTTATTTCGGCAAAAAATGGAAAGTGTTTCGGTCGACTTGTGCTTATACATGCTAAAAGAGGATGGAAAGAGGGTCACAAAAATCGCAGGCAGAGCTTTCTAAGTGCATTATTTTCGAAGTTACAGCCAAAAAACCAAAGACTTCATTAATCGAGGAAGAGCCTTGGTCGACCACTACTACTGAAACAATATTTTTTTTTAAAGATGAGCTGTCGCTGATAGTCCTATCTTAAGGCAAGCGTCGACAGCTTCAAGAAAATGTATGATTAGCATAGGTTTCGATCGGTGTTTCGAAAGTTACAGGCGATTAAAGAAAATCGAAGAAACGGTAAGGAATACATACCCATTGCAATTTATTTCGGCAAAAAATGGAAAGTGTTTCGGTCGACTTGTGCTTATACAGGCTTAAAGAAGATGGAAAGAGGACCACAATAATCGCAGGCAGAGCTTTCTAAGTGCATTATTTTCGAAGTTAGAGCCAAAAAACCAAAGACTTGATTAATCGAGGAAGAGCCTTGGTCGAACACTACAACTGAAACAATTTTTTTTTTAAGATGGGCTTTCGCTGATAGTCCTATCTTAAGGTAAGCGTCGAGAGCTTTAAGAAAATGTATGATTATCATACGTTTCGGTCGGTGTTTCGAAAGTTACAGGCGATTATAGAAAATCAAGGAAACGGTAAGGAATACATACCCCTTGCAATTTATTTCGGCAAAAAATGGAAAGTGCTTCGGTCGACTTGTGCTTATACACGCTTAAAGAGGATGGAAAGAGGATCACAAAAATCGCAGGCAGAGCTTTCTAAGTGCATTATTTTCGAAGTTATACCCAAAAAACTAATAACTTGATTAATCGAGGAAGAGCCTTGGTCGACCACTACAAATGAAACAATTTTTTTTTAAAGATGGGCTTTCGCTGATAGTCTTATCTTATGGTACGCGTCGAGAGCTTCAAGAAAATGTATGATTATCATAGGTTTCGGTCGGTGTTTCGAAAGTTACAGGCGATTATAGAAAATCAAGGAAACGGTTAGGAATACATACCCCTTGCAATTTATTTCGGCAAAAAATGGAAAGTTTTTCGATCTACTTGTGCTTATACACGCTTAAAGAGGATGGAAAGGGCATCACAAAAATCGCAGGCAGAGCTTTCTAAGTGCATTATTTTCGAAGTTACAGCCAAAAAATCCAAGACTTGATTAATCGAGGAAGAGCCTTGGTCAACCACTACTGCTGAAACATTATTTTTTTTTAAGATGGCCTTTCGCTGATAATCCTATCTTAAGGTACGCGTCGAGAGCTTCAAGAAAATGTATGATTATCATAGGTTTCGATCGGTGTTTCGAAAGTTACAGGCGATTAAAGAAAATCGAAGAAACGGTAAGGAATACATACCCATTGCAATTTATTTCGGCAAAAAATGGAAAGTGTTTCGGTCGACTTGTGCTTATACAGGCTTAAGGAAGATGGAAAGAGGACCACAATAATCGCAGGCAGAGCTTTCTAAGTGCATTATTTTCGAAGTTATAGCCAAAAAACCAAAGACTTGATTAATCGAGGAAGAGCCTTGGTCGAACACTACTACTGAAACAATATTTTTTTTAAGATGGGCTTTCGCTGATAGTCCTATCTTAAGGTACGCGTCGAGAGCTTCAAGAAAATGTATGATTATCATAGGTTTCGGTCGGTGTTTCGAAAGTTACATGCGATTATAGAAAATCAAGGAAACGGTAAGGAATACATACCCCTTGCAATTTATTTCGGCAAAAAATGGAAAGTGTTTCGGTCGACTTGTGCTTATAAATGCTTAAAGAGGATGGAAAGAGAATCACAAAAATCGCAGGCAGAGCCTCCTAAGTGCATTATTTTCGAAGTTGCAGCCAAAAAACCAAAGGCTTGATTAATCGAGGAAGAGCCTTGGTCGACCAGTACAACTGAAACCATTTTTTTTAAAGATGGGCTTTCGCTGATCATCCTAACTTAAGGTACGCGTCGAGAGCCTCAAGCAAATGTATGATTATCATAGGTTTCGATCGGTGTTTCGAAAGTTACAGGCGATTAAAGAAAATCGAAGAAACGGTAAGGAATACATACCCCTTGCAATTTATTTCGGCAAAAAATGGAAAGTGTGTCGGTCGACTTGTGCTTATACATGCTTAAAGAGGATGTAAAGAGGATCACAAAAATCGAAGGCAGAGCTTTCTAAGTGCATTATTTTCGAAGCTATAGCCAAAAAACCAATAACTTGATTAATCGAGGAAGAGCCTTGGTCGATCACTACTACTGAAACAATATTTTTTTTAAGATGGGCTTTCGCTGATAGTCCTATCTCAAGGTACGCGTCGAGAGCTTCAAGAAAATGTATGATTATCATAGGTTTCGGTCGGTGTTTCGAAAGTTAGAGGCGATTATAGAAAATCAAGGAAACGGTAAGGAATACATACCCCTTGCAATTTATTTCGGCAAAAAATGGAAAGTTTTTCGATCGACTTGTGCTTATACACGCTTAAAGAGGATGGAAAGGGCATCACAAAAATCGCAGGCAGAGCTTTCTAAGTGCATTATTTTCGAAGTTACAGCCAAAAAACCAAAGGCTTGATTAATCGAGGAAGAGCCTAGGTCGACCACTACAAATGAAACAATTTTTTTTTAAAGATGGACTTTCGCTGATAGTCCTATCTTAAGGTTCGCGTCGAGAGCTTCAAGAAAATGTATGATTATCATAGGTTTCGATCGGTGTTTCGAAAGTTACAGGCGATTAAAGAAACTCGAGGAAACGGTAAGGAATACATACCCATTGCAATTTATTTCGGCAAAAAATGGAAAGTGTTTAGGTCGACTTGTGCTTATAAACGCTTAAAGAGGATGGAAAGAGGATCACAAAAATCGCAGGCAGAGCTTTCTAAGTGCATTATTTTCGAAGTTATAGCCAAAAAACCAAAGGCTTGATTATTCGGGGAAGAGCCTTGGTCGAACACTACAACTGAAACCATTTTTTTTTAAAGATGGGCTTTCGCTGATCGTCCTAACTTAAGGTACGCGTCGAGAGCTTCAAGAAAATGTATGATTATCATAGGTTTCGATCGGTGTTTCGAAAGTTACAGGCGATTAGAGAAAATCGAGGAAACGGTAAGGAATAAATACCCCTTGCAATTTATTTCGGCAAAAAATGGACAGTTTTTCGATCGACTTGTGCTTATACACGTTCAAAGAGGATGGAAAGGGCATCACAAAAATCGCAGGCAGAGCCTCCTAGGTGCATTATTTTCGAAGTTACAGCCAAAAAACCAAAGGCTTGATTAATCGAAGAAGAGCCTTGGTCGACCACTACAACTGAAACAATCTTTTTTTTAAGATGGGGTTTCGCTGATAGTCCTATCTTAAGGTAAGCGCCGAGAGCTTCAAGAAAATGTATGATTATCATAGGTTTCGATCGGTGTTTCGAAAGTTACAGGCGATTAAATAAATCGAGGAAACGGTAAGGAATACATACCCATTGCAATATATTTCGGCAAATAATGGAAAGTGTTTCGGTCGACTTGTACTTATAAGCGCTTAAAGAAGATGGACCGAGGATCACAAAAATCGCAGGCAGAGCCTTCTAAGTGCATTATTTTCGAAGTTACAGCCAAAAAACCGAAGACTTGATTAATCCAGGAAGAGCCTTGGTCAACCACTACTACTGAAACATTATTTTCTTTTAAAGATGGGCTTTCGCTGATATTCCTGTCTTAAGGTACGCGCCGAGAGCTTCAAGAAAATGAATGATTATCATAGGTTTCGATCGGTGTTTCGAAAGTTACAGGCGATTAAAGAAAATCGAGGAAACGGTAAGGAATACATACCCATTGCAATTTATTTCGGCAAAAAATGGAAAGTTCTTCGATCGACTTGTGCTTATGCACGCTTAAAGAGGATGGAAAGGGCATCACAAAAATCGCAGGCAGAGCCTTGTAAGTGCATTATTTTCGAAGTTATATCCAAAAAACCAAAGACTTGATTAATCAAAGAAGAGCCTTGGTCGACCATTGCAACTGAAACAATATTTTTTTTAAGATGGGCTTTCGCTGATAGTCCTATCTTAAGGTACGCGTCGAGAGCTTCAAGAAAATGTTTGATTATCATGCGTTTCGATCGGTGTTTCGAAAGTTACAGGCGATTATAGAAAATCGAGGAAACGGTAAGGACTACATACCCCTTGCAATTTATTTCGGCAAAAAATGGAAAGTTTTGCGATCGACTTGTGCTTATACACGCTTAAAGAGGATGGAAAGGGCATCACAGAAATCGTAGGCAGAGCTTTCTAAGTGCATTATTTTCGAAGTTACAGCCAAAAGACCAAAGGCTTGATTAATCGAAGAAGAGCCTTGGTCGACCACTACTACTGAAACAATATTTTTTTTTATGATGGCCTTTCGCTGATAGTCCTATCTTAAGGTACGCGTCGAGAGCTTCAAGAAAATGTATGATTATCATAGGTTTCGATCGGTGTTTCGAAAGTTACAGGCTATTAAAGAAAATCGAGGAAACGGCAAGGAATACATACCCCTTGCAATTTATTTCGGCAAAAAATGGAAAGTGTTTCGGTCGACTTGTGCTTATACATTCTTAAAGAGGATGGAAAGAGGATAACAAAAATCGCAGGCAGAGCTTTCTAAGTGCATTATTTTCGAAGTTATAGCCAAAAAACCAAAGACTTGATTAATCGAGGAAGAGCCTTGGTCGACCACTACTACTGAAACAATATTTTTTTTAAAGATGGGCTTTCGCTGATAGTCCTATCTTAAGGTACGCGTCGAGAGCTTCACGAAAATGTATGATTATCATAGGTTTCGGTCGGTGTTTCGAAAGTTACAGGCGATTATAGAAAATCAAGGAAACGGTAAGGAATACATACCCCTTGCAATTTATTTCGGAAAAAAATGGACAGTTTTTGGATCGACTTGTGCTTATACACGCTTAAAGAGGATGGAAAGAGGATCACAAAAATCGCAGGCAGAGCTTTCCAAGTGCATTATTTTAGAAGTTATAGCCAAAAAACCAATAACTTGATTAATCGAGGAAGAGCCTTGGTCGATCACTACTACTGAGACAATATTTTTTTTAAGATGGGCTTTCGCTGATGGTCCTATCTTAAGGTACGCGTCGAGAGCTTCAAGAAAATGTATGATTATCATAGGTTTCGATCGGTGTTTCGAAAGTTGCGGGCGATTAAAGAACATCGAGGAAACGGTAAGGAATACATACCCCTTGCAATTTATTTCGGCAAAAAATGGAAAGTGTTTCGGTCGACTTGTGCATATACACGCTTAAAGAGGATGGAAAGAGGATCACAAAAATCGCAGGCAGAGCTTTCTAAGTGCATTATTTTCGAAGTTACAGCCAAAAAACCAAAGGCTTGATTAATCGAGGAACAGCCTTGGTCGACCAGTTCAACTGAAACAATTTTTTTTTAAAGATGGGCTTTCGCTGATCATCCTAACTTAAGGTACGCGTCGAGAGCTTCAAGAAAATGTATGATTATCATAGGTTTCGATCGGTGTTTCGAAAATTACAGGCGATTATAGAAAATCAAAGAGACGGAAAGGAATACATACCCCTTGCAATTTATTTCGGCAAAAAATGGAAAGTGTTTCAGTCGACTTGTGCTTATAGAGGCTTAAAGAGGATGGAAAGAGGACCACAAGAATCGCAGGCAGAGCTTTATAAGTGCATTATTTTCGAAGTTACAGCCAAAAAATCCAAGACTTGATTAATCGAGGAAGAGCCTTGGTCAACCACTACTACTGAAACATTATTTTTTTTTAAAGATGAGCTGTCGCTGATAGTCCTATCTTAAGGCACGCGTCGACAGCTTCAAGAAAATGTATGATTAGCATAGGTTTCGATCGGTGTTTCGAAAGTTACAGGCGATTAAAGAAACTCGAGGAAACGGTAAGGAATACATACCCATTGCAATTTATTTCGGCAAAAAATGGAAAGTGTTTCGGTCGACTTGTGCTTATAAATGCTTAAAGAGGATGGAAAGAGAATCACAAAAATCGCAGGCAGAGCCTCCTAAGTGCATTATTTTCGAAGTTACAGCCAAAAAACCAAAGGCTTGATTAATCGAGGAAGAGCCTTGGTCGACCAGTACAACTGAAACCATTTTTTTTTAAAGATGGGCTTTCGCTGATCATCCAAACTTAAGGTACGCGTCGAGAGCCTCAAGCAAATGTATGATTATCATAGGTTTCGATCGGTGTTTCGAAAGTTACAGGCGATTAAAGAAAATCGAAGAAACGGTAAGGAATACATACCCATTGCAATTTAATTCGGCAAAAAATGGAAAGTGTTTCGGTCGACTTGTGCTTATACAGGCTTAAGGAAGATGGAAAGAGGACCACAATAATCGCAGGCAGAGCTTTCTAAGTGCATTATTTTCGAAGTTATAGCCAAAAAACCACAGACTTGATTAATCGAGGAAGAGCCTTGGTCGAACACTACTACTGAAACAATATTTTTTTTAAGATGGGCTTTCGCTGATAGTCCTATCTTAAGGTACGCGTCGAGAGCTTCAAGAAAATGTATGATTATCATAGGTTTCGGTCGGTGTTTCGAAAGTTACATGCCATTATAGAAAATCAAGGAAACGGTAAGGAATACATACCCCTTGCAATTTATTTCGGCAAAAAATGGAAAGTTTTTCGATCGACTTGTGCTCATACACGCTTAAAGAGGATGGAAAGGACATCACAAAAATCGCAGGCAGAGCTTTCTAAGTGCATTATTTTCGAAGTTATAGCCAAAAAACCAAAGACTTGATTAATCGAGGAAGAGCCTTGGTCGAACACTACATCTGAAACAATTTTTTTTTAAAGATGGGCTTTCGCCGATAGTCCTATTTTAAGGTACGCGTCGAGAGCTTCAAGAAAATGTATGATTATCATAGGTTTCGATCGGTGTTTCGAAAGCTACAGGCGATTATAGAAAATCAAGGAAACGGTAAGGAATACATACCCCTTGCAATTTATTTCGGCAAAAAATGGAAAGTGTTTCGGTCGACTTGTGCTTATAAATGCTTAAAGAGGATGGAAAGAGAATCACAAAAATCGCAGGCAGAGCTTTCTAAGTGCATTATTTTCGAATTTCCAGCCAAAAAATCCAAGAATTGATTAATCGAGGAAGAGCCTTGGTCAACCACTACTACTGAAACATTATTTTTTTTTTAAGATGGCCTTTCGCTGATAGTCCTATCTTAAGGTACGCGTCGAGAGCTTCAAGAAAATGTATGATTATCATAGGTTTCGATCGGTGTTTCGAAAGTTACAGGCGATTAAAGAAAATCGAGGAAACGGTAAGGAATAAATACCCCTTGCAATTTATTTCGGCAAAAAATGGAAAGTGTGTCGGTCCACTTGTGCTTATACATGCTTAAAGAGGATGTAAAGAGAATCACAAAAATCGCAGGCAGAGCTTTCTAAGTGCATTATTTTCGAAGTTATAGCCAAAAAACCAATAACTTGATTAATCGAGGAAGAGCCTTGGTCGATCACTACTACTGAAACAATATTTTTTTTAAGATGGGCTTTCGCTGATAGTCCTATCTTAAGGTACGCGTCGGGAGCTTCAAGAAAATGTATGATTATCATAGGTTTCGGTCGGTGTTTCGAAAGTTGCAGGCGATTATAGAAAATCAAGGAAACGGTAAGGAATACATACCCCTTGCAAATTATTTCGGCAAAAAATGGAAAGTTTTTCGATCTACTTGTGCTTATACACGCTTAAAGAGGATGGAAAGGGAATCACAAAAATCGCAGGCAGAGCTTTCTAAGTGCATTATTTTCGAATTTCCAGCCAAAAAATCCAAGACTTGATTAATCGAGGAAGAGCCTTGGTCAACCACTACTACTGAAACATTATTTTTTTTTAAGATGGCCTTTCGCTGATAGTCCTATCTTAAGGTACGCGTCGAGAGCTTCAAGAAAATGTATGATTATCATAGGTTTCGATCGGTGTTTCGAAAGTTACAGGCGATTAAAGAAAATCGAGGAAACGGTAAGGAATAAATACCCCTTGCAATTTATTTCGGCAAAAAATGGAAAGTGTGTCGGTCCACTTGTGCTTATACATGCTTAAAGAGGGTGTAAAGAGGATCACAATAATCGCAGGCAGAGCTTTCTAAGTGCATTATTTTCGAAGTTATACCCAAAAAACTAATAACTTGATTAATCGAGGAAGAGCCTTGGTCGACCACTTCAAATGAAACAATTTTTTTTTAAAGATGGGCTTTCGCTGATAGTCTTATCTTAAGGTACGCGTCGAGAGCTTCAAGAAAATGTATGATTATCATAGGTTTCGGTCGGTGTTTCGAAAGTTACAGGCGATTATAGAAAATCAAGGAAACGGTAAGGAATACATACCCCTTGCAATTTATTTCGGCAAAAAATGGAAAGTTTTTCGATCTACTTGTGCTTATACACGCTTAAAGAGGATGGAAAGGGCATCACAAAAATCGCAGGCAGAGCTTTCTAAGTGCATTATTTTCGAAGTTACAGCCAAAAAATCCAAGACTTGATTAATCGAGGAAGAGCCTTGGTCAACCACTACTACTGAAACATTATTTTTTTTTTAAGATGGCCTTTCGCTGATAGTCCTATCTTAAGGTACGCGTCGAGAGCTTCAAGAAAATGTATGATTATCATAGGTTTCGATCGGTGTTTCGAAAGTTACAGGCGATTAAAGAAAATCGAGGAAACGGTAAGGAATAAATACCCCTTGCAATTTATTTCGGCAAAAAATGGAAAGTGTGTCGGTCGACTTGTGCTTATACATGTTTAAAGAGGATGTAAAGAGGATCACAAAAATCGAAGGCAGAGCTTTCTAAGTGCATTATTTTCGAAGTTATAGCCAAAAAACCAATAACTTCATTAATCGAGGAAGAGCCTTGGTCGACCACTACTACTGAAACAATATTTTTTTTTAAAGATGAGCTGTCGCTGATAGTCCTATCTTAAGGCACGCGTCGACAGCTTCAAGAAAATGTATGATTAGCATAGGTTTCGATCGGTGTTTCGAAAGTTACAGGCGATTAAAGAAACTCGAGGAAACGGTAAGGAATACATACCCATTGCAATTTATTTCGGCAAAAAATGGAAAGTGTGTCGGTCGACTTGTGCTTATACATGCTTAAAGAGGGTGTAAAGAGGATCACAAAAATCGCAGGCAGAGCTTTCTAAGTGCATTATTTTCGAAGTTATAGCCAAAAAACCAAAGACTTGATTAATCGAGGAAGAGCCTTGGTCGAACACTACATCTGAAACAATTTTTTTTTAAAGATGGGCTTTCGCTGATAGTCCTATTTTAAGGTACGCGTCGAGAGCTTCAAGAAAATGTATGATTATCATAGGTTTCGATCGGTGTTTCGAAAATTACAGGCGATTATAGAAAATCAAAGAGACGGAAAGGAATACATACCCCTTGCAATTTATTTCGGCAAAAAATGGAAAGTGTTTCAGTCGACTTGTGCTTATAGAGGCTTAAAGAGGATGGAAAGAGGACCACAAGAATCGCAGGCAGAGCTTTATAAGTGCATTATTTTCGAAGTTACAGCCAAAAAATCCAAGACTTGATTAATCGAGGAAGAACCTTGGTCAACCACTACTACTGAAACATTATTTTTTTTTAAAGATGAGCTGTCGCTGATAGTCCTATCTTAAGGCACGCGTCGACAGCTTCAAGAAAATGTATGATTAGCATAGGTTTCGATCGGTGTTTCGAAAGTTACAGGCGATTAAAGAAACTCGAGGAAACGGTAAGGAATACATACCCATTGCAATTTATTTCGGCAAAAAATGGAAAGTGTTTCGGTCGACTTGTGCTTATAAATGCTTAAAGAGGATGGAAAGAGAATCACAAAAATCGCAGGCAGAGCCTCCTAAGTGCATTATTTTCGAAGTTACAGCCAAAAAACCAAAGGCTTGATTAATCGAGGAAGAGCCTTGGTCGACCAGTACAACTGAAACCATTTTTTTTTAAAGATGGGCTTTCGCTGATCATCCTAACTTAAGGTACGCGTCGAGAGCCTCAAGCAAATGTATGATTATCATAGGTTTCGATCGGTGTTTCGAAAGTTACAGGCGATTAAAGAAAATCGAAGAAACGGTAAGGAATACATACCCATTGCAATTTAATTCGGCAAAAAATGGAAAGTGTTTCGGTCGACTTGTGCTTATACAGGCTTAAGGAAGATGGAAAGAGGACCACAATAATCGCAGGCAGAGCTTTCTAAGTGCATTATTTTCGAAGTTATAGCCAAAAAACCACAGACTTGATTAATCGAGGAAGAGCCTTGGTCGAACACTACTACTGAAACAATATTTTTTTTAAGATGGGCTTTCGCTGATAGTCCTATCTTAAGGTACGCGTCGAGAGCTTCAAGAAAATGTATGATTATCATAGGTTTCGGTCGGTGTTTCGAAAGTTACATGCCATTATAGAAAATCAAGGAAACGGTAAGGAATACATACCCCTTGCAATTTATTTCGGCAAAAAATGGAAAGTTTTTCGATCGACTTGTGCTCATACACGCTTAAAGAGGATGGAAAGGGCATCACAAAATTCGCAGGCAGAGCTTTCTAAGTGCATTATTTTCGAAGTTACAGCCAAAAAACCAAAGGCTTGATTAATCGAGGAAGAGCCTAGGTCGACCACTACAAATTAAACAATTTTTTTTTAAAGATGGACTTTCGCTGATAGTCCTATCTTAAGGTTCGCGTCGAGAGCTTCAAGAAAATGTATGATTATCATAGGTTTCGATCGGTGTTTCGAAAGTTACAGGCGATTATAGAAAATCAAGGAAACGGTAAGGAATACATACCCCTTGCATTTTATTTCGGCAAAAAATGGAAAGTGTTTCGGTCGACTTGTGCTTATACATGCTAAAAGAGGATGGAAAGAGGGTCACAAAAATCGCAGGCAGAGCTTTCTAAGTGCATTATTTTCGAAGTTACAGCCAAAAAACCAAAGACTTCATTAATCGAGGAAGAGCCTTGGTCGACCACTACTACTGAAACAATATTTTTTTTTAAAGATGAGCTGTCGCTGATAGTCCTATCTTAAGGCAAGCGTCGACAGCTTCAAGAAAATGTATGATTAGCATAGGTTTCGATCGGTGTTTCGAAAGTTACAGGCGATTAAAGAAACTCGAGGAAACGGTAAGGAATACATACCCATTGCAATTTATTTCGGCAAAAAATGGAAAGTGTTTAGGTCGACTTGTGCTTATAAACGCTTAAAGAGGATGGAAAGAGGATCACAAAAATCGCAGGCAGAGCTTTCTAAGTGCATTATTTTCGAAGTTATAGCCAAAAAACCAATAACTTGATTAATCGAGGAAGAGCCTTGGTCGATCACTACTACTGAAACAATATTTTTTTAAAGATGGGCTGTCGCTGATAGTCTTATCTTAAGGTACGCGTCGAGAGCTTCAAGAAAATGTATGATTATCATAGGTTTCGGTCGGTGTTTCGAAAGTTACAGGCGATTATAGAAAATCAAGGAAACGGTAAGGAATACATACCGCTTGCAATTTATTTCGGCAAAAAATGGAAAGTTTTTCGATCTACTTGTGCTTATACACGCTTAAAGAGGATGGAAAGGGCATCACAAAAATCGCAGGCAGAGCTTTCTAAGTGCATTATTTTCGAATATACAGCCAAAAAATCCAAGACTTGATTAATCGAGGAAGAGCCTTGGTCAACCACTACTACTGAAACATTATTTTTTTTTAAGATGGCCTTTCGCTGATAGTCCTATCTTAAGGTACGCGTCGAGAGCTTCAAGAAAATGTATGATTATCATAGGTTTCGATCGGTGTTTCGAAAGTTACAGGCGATTAAAGAAAATCGAGGAAACGGTAAGGAATAAATACCCCTTGCAATTTATTTCGGCAAAAAATGGAAAGTGTGTCGGACCACTTGTGCTTATACATGCTTAAAGAGGGTGTAAAGAGGATCACAATAATCGCAGGCAGAGCTTTCTAAGTGCATTATTTTCGAAGTTATACCCAAAAAACTAATAACTTGATTAATCGAGGAAGAGCCTTGGTCGACCACTACAAATGAAACAATTTTTTTTTAAAGATGGGCTTTCGCTGATAGTCTTATCTTAAGGTACGCGTCGAGAGCTTCAAGAAAATGTATGATTATCATAGGTTTCGGTCGGTGTTTCGAAAGTTACAGGCGATTATAGAAAATCAAGGAAACGGTAAGGAATACATACCCCTTGCAATTTATTTCGGCAAAAAATGGAAAGTTTTTCGATCTACTTGTGCTTATACACGCTTAAAGAGGATGGAAAGGGCATCACAAAAATCGCAGGCAGAGCTTTCTAAGTGCATTATTTTCGAAGTTACAGCCAAAAAACCAATAACTTGATTAATCGAGGAAGAGCCTTGGTCGACCACTACTACTGAAACAATATTTTTTTTTAAAGATGAGCTGTCGCTGATAGTCCTATCTTAAGGCACGCGTCGACAGCTTCAAGAAAATGTATGATTAGCATAGGTTTCGATCGGTGTTTCGAAAGTTACAGGCGATTAAAGAAACTCGAGGAAACGGTAAGGAATACATACCCATTGCAATTTATTTCGGCAAAAAATGGAAAGTGTGTCGGTCGACTTGTGCTTATACATGCTTAAAGAGGGTGTAAAGAGGATCACAAAAATCGCAGGCAGAGCTTTCTAAGTGCATTATTTTCGAAGTTATAGCCAAAAAACCAAAGACTTGATTAATCGAGGAAGAGCCTTGGTCGAACACTACATCTGAAACAATTTTTTTTTAAAGATGGGCTTTCGCTGATAGTCCTATTTTAAGGTACGCGTCGAGAGCTTCAAGAAAATGTATGATTATCATAGGTTTCGATCGGTGTTTCGAAAGCTACAGGCGATTATAGAAAATCAAGGAAACGGTAAGGAATACATACCCCTTGCAATTTATTTCGGCAAAAAATGGAAAGTGTTTCGGTCGACTTGTGCTTATAAATGCTTAAAGAGGATGGAAAGAGAATCACAAAAATCGCAGGCAGAGCTTTCTAAGTGCATTATTTTCGAATTTCCAGCCAAAAAATCCAAGAATTGATTAATCGAGGAAGAGCCTTGGTCAACCACTACTACTGAAACATTATTTTTTTTTTAAGATGGCCTTTCGCTGATAGTCCTATCTTAAGGTACGCGTCGAGAGCTTCAAGAAAATGTATGATTATCATAGGTTTCGATCGGTGTTTCGAAAGTTACAGGCGATTAAAGAAAATCGAGGAAACGGTAAGGAATAAATACCCCTTGCAATTTATTTCGGCAAAAAATGGAAAGTGTGTCGGTCCACTTGTGCTTATACATGCTTAAAGAGGATGTAAAGAGGATCACAAAAATCGCAGGCAGAGCTTTCTAAGTGCATTATTTTCGAAGTTATAGCCAAAAAACCAATAACTTGATTAATCGAGGAAGAGCCTTGGTCGATCACTACTACTGAAACAATATTTTTTTTAAGATGGGCTTTCGCTGATAGTCCTATCTTAAGGTACGCGTCGGGAGCTTCAAGAAAATGTATGATTATCATAGGTTTCGGTCGGTGTTTCGAAAGTTGCAGGCGATTATAGAAAATCAAGGAAACGGTAAGGAATACATACCCCTTGCAAATTATTTCGGCAAAAAATGGAAAGTTTTTCGATCTACTTGTGCTTATACACGCTTAAAGAGGATGGAAAGGGCATCACAAAAATCGCAGGCAGAGCTTTCTAAGTGCATTATTTTCGAATTTCCAGCCAAAAAATCCAAGACTTGATTAATCGAGGAAGAGCCTTGGTCAACCACTACTACTGAAACATTATTTTTTTTTAAGATGGCCTTTCGCTGATAGTCCTATCTTAAGGTACGCGTCGAGAGCTTCAAGAAAATGTATGATTATCATAGGTTTCGATCGGTGTTTCGAAAGTTACAGGCGATTAAAGAAAATCGAGGAAACGGTAAGGAATAAATAACCCTTGCAATTTATTTCGGCAAAAAATGGAAAGTGTGTCGGTCCACTTGTGCTTATACATGCTTAAAGAGGGTGTAAAGAGGATCACAATAATCGCAGGCAGAGCTTTCTAAGTGCATTATTTTCGAAGTTATACCCAAAAAACTAATAACTTGATTAATCGAGGAAGAGCCTTGGTCGACCACTACAAATGAAACAATTTTTTTTAAAGATGGGCTTTCGCTGATAGTCTTATCTTAAGGTACGCGTCGAGAGCTTCAAGAAAATGTATGATTATCATAGGTTTCGGTCGGTGTTTCGAAAGTTACAGTCGATTATAGAAAATCAAGGAAACGGTAAGGAATACATACCCCTTGCAATTTATTTCGGCAAAAAATGGAAAGTTTTTCGATCTACTTGTGCTTATACACGCTTAAAGAGGATGGAAAGGGCATCACAAAAATCGCAGGCAGAGCTTTCTAAGTGCATTATTTTCGAAGTTACAGCCAAAAAATCCAAGACTTGATTAATCGAGGAAGAGCCTTGGTCAACCACTACTACTGAAACATTATTTTTTTTTTAAGATGGCCTTTCGCTGATAGTCCTATCTTAAGGTACGCGTCGAGAGCTTCAAGAAAATGTATGATTATCATAGGTTTCGATCGGTGTTTCGAAAGTTACAGGCGATTAAAGAAAATCGAGGAAACGGTAAGGAATAAATACCCCTTGCAATTTATTTCGGCAAAAAATGGAAAGTGTGTCGGTCGACTTGTGCTTATACATGTTTAAAGAGGATGTAAAGAGGATCACAAAAATCGAAGGCAGAGCTTTCTAAGTGCATTATTTTCGAAGTTATAGCCAAAAAACCAATAACTTCATTAATCGAGGAAGAGCCTTGGTCGACCACTACTACTGAAACAATATTTTTTTTTAAAGATGAGCTGTCGCTGATAGTCCTATCTTAAGGCACGCGTCGACAGCTTCAAGAAAATGTATGATTAGCATAGGTTTCGATCGGTGTTTCGAAAGTTACAGGCGATTAAAGAAACTCGAGGAAACGGTAAGGAATACATACCCATTGCAATTTATTTCGGCAAAAAATGGAAAGTGTGTCGGTCGACTTGTGCTTATACATGCTTAAAGAGGGTGTAAAGAGGATCACAAAAATCGCAGGCAGAGCTTTCTAAGTGCATTATTTTCGAAGTTATAGCCAAAAAACCAAAGACTTGATTAATCGAGGAAGAGCCTTGGTCGAACACTACATCTGAAACAATTTTTTTTTAAAGATGGGCTTTCGCTGATAGTCCTATTTTAAGGTACGCGTCGAGAGCTTCAAGAAAATGTATGATTATCATAGGTTTCGATCGGTGTTTCGAAAGCTACAGGCGATTATAGAAAATCAAGGAATCGGTAAGGAATACATACCCCTTGCAATTTATTTCGGCAAAAAATGGAAAGTGTTTCGGTCGACTTGTGCTTATAAATGCTTAAAGAGGATGGAAAGAGAATCACAAAAATCGCAGGCAGAGCCTCCTAAGTGCATTATTTTCGAAGTTACAGCCAAAAAACCAAAGGCTTGATTAATCGAGGAAGAGCCTTGGTCGACCAGTACAACTGAAACCATTTTTTTTTAAAGATGGGCTTTCGCTGATCATCCTAACTTAAGGTACGCGTCGAGAGCCTCAAGCAAATGTATGATTATCATAGGTTTCGATCGGTGTTTCGAAAGTTACAGGCGATTAAAGAAAATCGAAGAAACGGTAAGGAATACATACCCCTTGCAATTTATTTCGGCAAAAAATGGAAAGTGTGTCGGTCGACTTGTGCGTATACATGCTTAAAGAGGATGTAAAGAGGATCACAAAAATCGAAGGCAGAGCTTTCTAAGTGCATTATTTTCGAAGTTATAGCCAAAAAACCAATAACTTGATTAATCGAGGAAGAGCCTTGGTCGATCACTACTACTGAAACAATATTTTTTTTAAGATGGGCTTTCGCTGATAGTCCTATCTCAAGGTACGCGTCGAGAGCTTCAAGAAAATGTATGATTATCATAGGTTTCGATCGGTGTTTCGAAAGTTACAGGCTATTAAAGAAAATCGAGGAAACGGCAAGGAATACATACCCCTTGCAATTTATTTCGGCAAAAAATGGAAAGTGTTTCGGTCGACTTGTGCTTATACATTCTTAAAGAGGATGGAAAGAGGATAACAAAAATCGCAGGCAGAGCTTTCTAAGTGCATTATTTTCGAAGTTATAGCCAAAAAACCAAAGACTTGATTAATCGAGGAAGAGCCTTGGTCGACCACTACTACTGAAACAATATTTTTTTTAAAGATGGGCTTTCGCTGATAGTCCTATCTTAAGGTACGCGTCGAGAGCTTCACGAAAATGTATGATTATCATAGGTTTCGGTCGGTGTTTCGAAAGTTACAGGCGATTAAAGAAAATCGAGGAAACGGTAAGGAATAAATACCCCTTGCAATATATTTCGGCAAATAATGGAAAGTGTTTCGGTCGACTTGTACCTATACAAGCTTAAAGAGGATGGAACGAGGATCACAAAAATCGAAGGCAGAGCTTTCTAAGTGCATTATTTTCGAAGTTATAGCCAAAAAACCAATAACTTCATTAATCGAGGAAGAGCCTTGGTCGACCACTACTACTGAAACAATATTTTTTTTTAAAGATGAGCTGTCGCTGATAGTCCTATCTTAAGGCACGCGTCGACAGCTTCAAGAAAATGTATGATTAGCATAGGTTTCGATCGGTGTTTCGAAAGTTACAGGCGATTAAAGAAAATCGAAGAAACGGTAAGGAATACATACCCATTGCAATTTAATTCGGCAAAAAATGGAAAGTGTTTCGGTCGACTTGTGCTTATACAGGCTTAAGGAAGATGGAAAGAGGACCACAATAATCGCAGGCAGAGCTTTCTAAGTGCATTATTTTCGAAGTTATAGCCAAAAAACCACAGACTTGATTAATCGAGGAAGAGCCTTGGTCGAACACTACTACTGAAACAATATTTTTTTTAAGATGGGCTTTCGCTGATAGTCCTATCTTAAGGTACGCGTCGAGAGCTTCAAGAAAATGTATGATTATCATAGGTTTCGGTCGGTGTTTCGAAAGTTACATGCCATTATAGAAAATCAAGGAAACGGTAAGGAATACATACCCCTTGCAATTTATTTCGGCAAAAAATGGAAAGTTTTTCGATCGACTTGTGCTCATACACGCTTAAAGAGGATGGAAAGGGCATCACAAAAATCGCAGGCAGAGCTTTCTAAGTGCATTATTTTCGAAGTTACAGCCAAAAAACCAAAGGCTTGATTAATCGAGGAAGAGCCTAGGTCGACCACTACAAATGAAACAATTTTTTTTTAAAGATGGACTTTCGCTGATAGTCCTATCTTAAGGTTCGCGTCGAGAGCTTCAAGAAAATGTATGATTATCATAGGTTTCGATCGGTGTTTCGAAAGTTACAGGCGATTATAGAAAATCGAGGAAACGGTAAGGAATACATACCCCTTGCATTTTATTTCGGCAAAAAATGGAAAGTGTTTCGGCCGACTTGTGCTTATACATGCTAAAAGAGGATGGAAAGAGGGTCACAAAAATCGCAGGCAGAGCTTTCTAAGTGCATTATTTTCGAAGTTACAGCCAAAAAACCAAAGACTTCATTAATCGAGGAAGAGCCTTGGTCGACCACTACTACTGAAACAATATTTTTTTTTAAAGATGAGCTGTCGCTGATAGTCCTATCTTAAGGCAAGCGTCGACAGCTTCAAGAAAATGTATGATTAGCATAGGTTTCGATCGGTGTTTCGAAAGTTACAGGCGATTAAAGAAAATCGAAGAAACGGTAAGGAATACATACCCATTGCAATTTATTTCGGCAAAAAGTGGAAAGTGTTTCGGTCGACTTGTGCTTATACAGGCTTAAAGAAGATGGAAAGAGGACCACAATAATCGCAGGCAGAGCTTTCTAAGTGCATTATTTTCGAAGTTATAGCCAAAAAACCAAAGACTTGATTAATCGAGGAAGAGCCTTGGTCGAACACTACTACTGAAACAATATTTTTTTTTAAAGATGAGCTGTCGCTGATAGTCCTATCTTAAGGCAAGCGTCGACAGCTTCAAGAAAATGTATGATTAGCATAGGTTTCGATCGGTGTTTCGAAAGTTACAGGCGATTAAAGAAAATCGAAGAAACGGTAAGGAATACATACCCATTGCAATTTATTTCGGCAAAAAATGGAAAGTGTTTCAGTCGACTTGTGCTTATACAGGCTTAAAGAAGATGGAAAGAGGACCACAATAATCGCAGGCAGAGCTTTCTAAGTGCATTATTTTCGAAGTTATAGCCAAAAAACCAAAGACTTGATTAATCGAGGAAGAGCCTTGGTCGAACACTACAACTGAAACAATTTTTTTTTTAAGATGGGCTTTCGCTGATAGTCCTATCTTAAGGTAAGCGTCGAGAGCTTTAAGAAAATGTATGATTATCATACGTTTCGGTCGGTGTTTCGAAAGTTACAGGCGATTATAGAAAATCAAAGAAACGGTAAGGAATACATACCCCTTGCAATTTATTTCGGCAAAAAATGGAAAGTGCTTCGGTCGACTTGTGCTTATACACGCTTAAAGAGGATGGAAAGAGGATCACAAAAATCGCAGGCAGAGCTTTCTAAGTGCATTATTTTCGAAGTTATACCCAAAAAACTAATAACTTGATTAATCGAGGAAGAGCCTTGGTCGACCACTACAAATGAAACAATTTTTTTTTAAAGATGGGCTTTCGCTGATAGTCTTATCTTATGGTACGTGTCGAGAGCTTCAAGAAAATGTATGATTATCATAGGTTTCGGTCGGTGTTTCGAAAGTTACAGGCGATTATAGAAAATCAAGGAAACGGTTAGGAATACATACCCCTTGCAATTTATTTCGGCAAAAAATGGAAAGTTTTTCGATCTACTTGTGCTTATACACGCTTAAAGAGGATGGAAAGGGCATCACAAAAATCGCAGGCAGAGCTTTCTAAGTGCATTATTTTCGAAGTTACAGCCAAAAAATCCAAGACTTGATTAATCGAGGAAGAGCCTTGGTCAACCACTACTACTGAAACATTATTTTTTTTTAAGATGGCCTTTCGCTGATAATCCTATCTTAAGGTACGCGTCGAGAGCTTCAAGAAAATGTATGATTATCATAGGTTTCGATCGGTGTTTCGAAAGTTACAGGCGATTAAAGAAAATCGAAGAAACGGTAAGGAATACATACCCATTGCAATTTATTTCGGCAAAAAATGGAAAGTGTTTCGGTCGACTTGTGCTTATACAGGCTTAAGGAAGATGGAAAGAGGACCACAATAATCGCAGGCAGAGCTTTCTAAGTGCATTATTTTCGAAGTTATAGCCAAAAAACCAAAGACTTGATTAATCGAGGAAGAGCCTTGGTCGAACACTACTACTGAAACAATATTTTTTTTAAGATGGGCTTTCGCTGATAGTCCTATCTTAAGGTACGCGTCGAGAGCTTCAAGAAAATGTATGATTATCATAGGTTTCGGTCGGTGTTTCGAAAGTTACATGCGATTATAGAAAATCAAGGAAACGGTAAGGAATACATACCCCTTGCAATTTATTTCGGCAAAAAATGGAAAGTGTGTCGGTCGACTTGTGCTTATACATGCTTAAAGAGGGTGTAAAGAGGATCACAAAAATCGCAGGCAGAGCTTTCTAAGTGCATTATTTTCGAAGTTATAGCCAAAAAACCAAAGACTTGATTAATCGAGGAAGAGCCTTGGTCGAACACTACATCTGAAACAATTTTTTTTTAAAGATGGGCTTTCGCTGATAGTCCTATTTTAAGGTACGCGTCGAGAGCTTCAAGAAAATGTATGATTATCATAGGTTTCGATCGGTGTTTCGAAAGCTACAGGCGATTATAGAAAATCAAGGAAACGGTAAGGAATACATACCCCTTGCAATTTATTTCGGCAAAAAATGGAAAGTGTTTCGGTCGACTTGTGCTTATAAATGCTTAAAGAGGATGGAAAGAGAATCACAAAAATCGCAGGCAGAGCCTCCTAAGTGCATTATTTTCGAAGTTACAGCCAAAAAACCAAAGGCTTGATTAATCGAGGAAGAGCCTTGGTCGACCAGTACAACTGAAACCATTTTTTTTTAAAGATGGGCTTTCGCTGATCATCCTAACTTAAGGTACGCGTCGAGAGCCTCAAGCAAATGTATGATTATCATAGGTTTCGATCGGTGTTTCGAAAGTTACAGGCGATTAAAGAAAATCGAAGAAACGGTAAGGAATACATACCCATTGCAATTTAATTCGGCAAAAAATGGAAAGTGTTTCGGTCGACTTGTGCTTATACAGGCTTAAGGAAGATGGAAAGAGGACCACAATAATCGCAGGCAGAGCTTTCTAAGTGCATTATTTTCGAAGTTATAGCCAAAAAACCAAAGACTTGATTAATCGAGGAAGAGCCTTGGTCGAACACTACTACTGAAACAATATTTTTTTTAAGATGGGCTTTCGCTGATAGTCCTATCTTAAGGTACGCGTCGAGAGCTTCAAGAAAATGTATGATTATCATAGGTTTCGGTCGGTGTTTCGAAAGTTACATGCGATTATAGAAAATCAAGGAAACGGTAAGGAATACATACCCCTTGCAATTTATTTCGGCAAAAAATGGAAAGTTTTTCGATCGACTTGTGCTCATACACGCTTAAAGAGGATGGAAAGGGCATCACAAAAATCGCAGGCAGAGCTTTCTAAGTGCATTATTTTCGAAGTTACAGCCAAAAAACCAAAGGCTTGATTAATCGAGGAAGAGCCTAGGTCGACCACTACAAATGAAACAATTTTTTTTTAAAGATGGACTTTCGCTGATAGTCCTATCTTAAGGTTCGCGTCGAGAGCTTCAAGAAAATGTATGATTATCACAGGCTTCGATCGGTGTTTCGAAAGTTACAGGCGATTATAGAAAATCAAGGAAACGGTAAGGAATACATACCCCTTGCATTTTATTTCGGCAAAAAATGGAAAGTGTTTCGGCCGACTTGTGCTTATACATGCTAAAAGAGGATGGAAAGAGGGTCACAAAAATCGCAGGCAGAGCTTTCTAAGTGCATTATTTTCGAAGTTACAGCCAAAAAACCAAAGACTTCATTAATCGAGGAAGAGCCTTGGTCGACCACTACTACTGAAACAATATTTTTTTTTAAAGATGAGCTGTCGCTGATAGTCCTATCTTAAGGCAAGCGTCGACAGCTTCAAGAAAATGTATGATTAGCATAGGTTTCGATCGGTGTTTCGAAAGTTACAGGCGATTAAAGAAAATCGAAGAAACGGTAAGGAATACATACCCATTGCAATTTATTTCGGCAAAAAATGGAAAGTGTTTCGGTCGACTTGTGCTTATACAGGCTTAAAGAAGATGGAAAGAGGACCACAATAATCGCAGGCAGAGCTTTCTAAGTGCATTATTTTCGAAGTTATAGCCAAAAAACCAAAGACTTGATTAATCGAGGAAGAGCCTTGGTCGAACACTACTACTGAAACAATATTTTTTTTTAAAGATGAGCTGTCGCTGATAGTCCTATCTTAAGGCAAGCGTCGACAGCTTCAAGAAAATGTATGATTAGCATAGGTTTCGATCGGTGTTTCGAAAGTTACAGGCGATTAAAGAAAATCGAAGAAACGGTAAGGAATACATACCCATTGCAATTTATTTCGGCAAAAAATGGAAAGTGTTTCAGTCGACTTGTGCTTATACAGGCTTAAAGAAGATGGAAAGAGGACCACAATAATCGCAGGCAGAGCTTTCTAAGTGCATTATTTTCGAAGTTATAGCCAAAAAACCAAAGACTTGATTAATCGAGGAAGAGCCTTGGTCGAACACTACAACTGAAACAATTTTTTTTTTAAGATGGGCTTTCGCTGATAGTCCTATCTTAAGGTAAGCGTCGAGAGCTTTAAGAAAATGTATGATTATCATACGTTTCGGTCGGTGTTTCGAAAGTTACAGGCGATTATAGAAAATCAAAGAAACGGTAAGGAATACATACCCCTTGCAATTTATTTCGGCAAAAAATGGAAAGTGCTTCGGTCGACTTGTGCTTATACACGCTTAAAGAGGATGGAAAGAGGATCACAAAAATCGCAGGCAGAGCTTTCTAAGTGCATTATTTTCGAAGTTATACCCAAAAAACTAATAACTTGATTAATCGAGGAAGAGCCTTGGTCGACCACTACAAATGAAACAATTTTTTTTTAAAGATGGGCTTTCGCTGATAGTCTTATCTTAAGGTACGCGTCGAGAGCTTCAAGAAAATGTATGATTATCATAGGTTTCGGTCGGTGTTTCGAAAGTTACAGGCGATTATAGAAAATCAAGGAAACGGTTAGGAATACATACCCCTTGCAATTTATTTCGGCAAAAAATGGAAAGTTTTTCGATCTACTTGTGCTTATACACGCTTAAAGAGGATGGAAAGGGCATCACAAAAATCGCAGGCAGAGCTTTCTAAGTGCATTATTTTCGAAGTTACAGCCAAAAAATCCAAGACTTGATTAATCGAGGAAGAGCCTTGGTCAACCACTACTACTGAAACATTATTTTTTTTTAAGATGGCCTTTCGCTGATAATCCTATCTTAAGGTACGCGTCGAGAGCTTCAAGAAAATGTATGATTATCATAGGTTTCGATCGGTGTTTCGAAAGTTACAGGCGATTAAAGAAAATCGAAGAAACGGTAAGGAATACATACCCATTGCAATTTATTTCGGCAAAAAATGGAAAGTGTTTCGGTCGACTTGTGCTTATACAGGCTTAAGGAAGATGGAAAGAGGACCACAATAATCGCAGGCAGAGCTTTCTAAGTGCATTATTTTCGAAGTTATAGCCAAAAAACCAAAGACTTGATTAATCGAGGAAGAGCCTTGGTCGAACACTACTACTGAAACAATATTTTTTTTAAGATGGGCTTTCGCTGATAGTCCTATCTTAAGGTACGCGTCGAGAGCTTCAAGAAAATGTATGATTATCATAGGTTTCGGTCGGTGTTTCGAAAGTTACATGCGATTATAGAAAATCAAGGAAACGGTAAGGAATACATACCCCTTGCAATTTATTTCGGCAAAAAATGGAAAGTGTGTCGGTCGACTTGTGCTTATACATGCTTAAAGAGGGTGTAAAGAGGATCACAAAAATCGCAGGCAGAGCTTTCTAAGTGCATTATTTTCGAAGTTATAGCCAAAAAACCAAAGACTTGATTAATCGAGGAAGAGCCTTGGTCGAACACTACATCTGAAACAATTTTTTTTTAAAGATGGGCTTTCGCTGATAGTCCTATTTTAAGGTACGCGTCGAGAGCTTCAAGAAAATGTATGATTATCATAGGTTTCGATCGGTGTTTCGAAAGCTACAGGCGATTATAGAAAATCAAGGAAACGGTAAGGAATACATACCCCTTGCAATTTATTTCGGCAAAAAATGGAAAGTGTTTCGGTCGACTTGTGCTTATAAATGCTTAAAGAGGATGGAAAGAGAATCACAAAAATCGCAGGCAGAGCCTCCTAAGTGCATTATTTTCGAAGTTACAGCCAAAAAACCAAAGGCTTGATTAATCGAGGAAGAGCCTTGGTCGACCAGTACAACTGAAACCATTTTTTTTTAAAGATGGGCTTTCGCTGATCATCCTAACTTAAGGTACGCGTCGAGAGCCTCAAGCAAATGTATGATTATCATAGGTTTCGATCGGTGTTTCGAAAGTTACAGGCGATTAAAGAAAATCGAAGAAACGGTAAGGAATACATACCCCTTGCAATTTATTTCGGCAAAAAATGGAAAGTGTGTCGGTCGACTTGTGCTTATACATGCTTAAAGAGGATGTAAAGAGGATCACAAAAATCGAAGGCAGAGCTTTCTAAGTGCATTATTTTCGAAGTTATAGCCAAAAAACCAATAACTTGATTAATCGAGGAAGAGCCTTGGTCGATCACTACTACTGAAACAATATTTTTTTTAAGATGGGCTTTCGCTGATAGTCCTATCTCAAGGTACGCGTCGAGAGCTTCAAGAAAATGTATGATTATCATAGGTTTCGGTCGGTGTTTCGAAAGTTACAGGCGATTATAGAAAATCAAGGAAACGGTAAGGAATACATACCCCTTGCAATTTATTTCGGCAAAAAATGGAAAGTTTTTCGATCGACTTGTGCTTATACACGCTTAAAGAGGATGGAAAGGGCATCACAAAAATCGCAGGCAGAGCTTTCTAAGTGCATTATTTTCGAAGTTACAGCCAAAAAACCAAAGGCTTGATTAATCGAGGAAGAGCCTAGGTCGACCACTACAAATGAAACAATTTTTTTTTAAAGATGGACTTTCGCTGATAGTCCTATCTTAAGGTTCGCGTCGAGAGCTTCAAGAAAATGTATGATTATCATAGGTTTCGATCGGTGTTTCGAAAGTTACAGGCGATTATAGAAAATCAAGGAAACGGTAAGGAATACATACCCCTTGCATTTTATTTCGGCAAAAAATGGAAAGTGTTTCGGTCGACTTGTGCTTATACATGCTAAAAGAGGATGGAAAGAGGATCACAAAAATCGCAGGCAGAGCTTTCTAAGTGCATTATTTTCGAAGTTACAGCCAAAAAACCAAAGACTTCATTAATCGAGGAAGAGCCTTGGTCGACCACTACTACTGAAACAATATTTTTTTTTAAAGATGAGCTGTCGCTGATAGTCCTATCTTAAGGCAAGCGTCGACAGCTTCAAGAAAATGTATGATTAGCATAGGTTTCGATCGGTGTTTCGAAAGTTACAGGCGATTAAAGAAAATCGAAGAAACGGTAAGGAATACATACCCATTGCAATTTATTTCGGCAAAAAATGGAAAGTGTTTGGGTCGACTTGTGCTTATACAGGCTTAAAGAGGATGGAAAGGGCATCACAAAAATCGCAGGCAGAGCTTTCTAAGTGCATTATTTTCGAAGTTACAGCCAAAAAACCAAAGGCTTGATTAATCGAGGAAGAGCCTAGGTCGACCACTACAAATGAAACAATTTTTTTTTAAAGATGGACTTTCGCTGATAGTCCTATCTTAAGGTTCGCGTCGAGAGCTTCAAGAAAATGTATGATTATCACAGGTTTCGATCGGTGTTTCGAAAGTTACAGGCGATTAAAGAAACTCGAGGAAACGGTAAGGAATACATACCCATTGCAATTTATTTCGGCAAAAAATGGAAAGTGTTTAGGTCGACTTGTGCTTATAAACGCTTAAAGAGGATGGAAAGAGGATCACAAAAATCGCAGGCAGAGCTTTCTAAGTGCATTATTTTCGAAGTTATAGCCAAAAAACCAATAACTTGATTAATCGAGGAAGAGCCTTGGTCGATCACTACTACTGAAACAATATTTTTTTAAAGATGGGCTGTCGCTGATAGTCTTATCTTAAGGTACGCGTCGAGAGCTTCAAGAAAATGTATGATTATCATAGGTTTCGGTCGGTGTTTCGAAAGTTACAGGCGATTATAGAAAATCAAGGAAACGGTAAGGAATACATACCGCTTGCAATTTATTTCGGCAAAAAATGGAAAGTTTTTCGATCTACTTGTGCTTATACACGCTTAAAGAGGATGGAAAGGGCATCACAAAAATCGCAGGCAGAGCTTTCTAAGTGCATTATTTTCGAATATACAGCCAAAAAATCCAAGACTTGATTAATCGAGGAAGAGCCTTGGTCAACCACTACTACTGAAACATTATTTTTTTTTAAGATGGCCTTTCGCTGATAGTCCTATCTTAAGGTACGCGTCGAGAGCTTCAAGAAAATGTATGATTATCATAGGTTTCGATCGGTGTTTCGAAAGTTACAGGCGATTAAAGAAAATCGAGGAAACGGTAAGGAATAAATACCCCTTGCAATTTATTTCGGCAAAAAATGGAAAGTGTGTCGGACCACTTGTGCTTATACATGCTTAAAGAGGGTGTAAAGAGGACCACAATAATCGCAGGCAGAGCTTTCTAAGTGCATTATTTTCGAAGTTATAGCCAAAAAACCAAAGACTTGATTAATCGAGGAAGAGCCTTGGTCGAACACTACAACTGAAACAATTTTTTTTTTAAGATGGGCTTTCGCTGATAGTCCTATCTTAAGGTAAGCGTCGAGAGCTTTAAGAAAATGTATGATTATCATACGTTTCGGTCGGTGTTTCGAAAGTTACAGGCGATTATAGAAAATCAAAGAAACGGTAAGGAATACATACCCCTTGCAATTTATTTCGGCAAAAAATGGAAAGTGCTTCGGTCGACTTGTGCTTATACACGCTTAAAGAGGATGGAAAGAGGATCACAAAAATCGCAGGCAGAGCTTTCTAAGTGCATTATTTTCGAAGTTATACCCAAAAAACTAATAACTTGATTAATCGAGGAAGAGCCTTGGTCGACCACTACAAATGAAACAATTTTTTTTTAAAGATGGGCTTTCGCTGATAGTCTTATCTTATGGTACGTGTCGAGAGCTTCAAGAAAATGTATGATTATCATAGGTTTCGGTCGGTGTTTCGAAAGTTACAGGCGATTATAGAAAATCAAGGAAACGGTTAGGAATACATACCCCTTGCAATTTATTTCGGCAAAAAATGGAAAGTTTTTCGATCTACTTGTGCTTATACACGCTTAAAGAGGATGGAAAGGGCATCACAAAAATCGCAGGCAGAGCTTTCTAAGTGCATTATTTTCGAAGTTACAGCCAAAAAATCCAAGACTTGATTAATCGAGGAAGAGCCTTGGTCAACCACTACTACTGAAACATTATTTTTTTTTAAGATGGCCTTTCGCTGATAATCCTATCTTAAGGTACGCGTCGAGAGCTTCAAGAAAATGTATGATTATCATAGGTTTCGATCGGTGTTTCGAAAGTTACAGGCGATTAAAGAAAATCGAAGAAACGGTAAGGAATACATACCCATTGCAATTTATTTCGGCAAAAAATGGAAAGTGTTTCGGTCGACTTGTGCTTATACAGGCTTAAGGAAGATGGAAAGAGGACCACAATAATCGCAGGCAGAGCTTTCTAAGTGCATTATTTTCGAAGTTATAGCCAAAAAACCAAAGACTTGATTAATCGAGGAAGAGCCTTGGTCGAACACTACTACTGAAACAATATTTTTTTTAAGATGGGCTTTCGCTGATAGTCCTATCTTAAGGTACGCGTCGAGAGCTTCAAGAAAATGTATGATTATCATAGGTTTCGGTCGGTGTTTCGAAAGTTACATGCGATTATAGAAAATCAAGGAAACGGTAAGGAATACATACCCCTTGCAATTTATTTCGGCAAAAAATGGAAAGTGTGTCGGTCGACTTGTGCTTATACATGCTTAAAGAGGGTGTAAAGAGGATCACAAAAATCGCAGGCAGAGCTTTCTAAGTGCATTATTTTCGAAGTTATAGCCAAAAAACCAAAGACTTGATTAATCGAGGAAGAGCCTTGGTCGAACACTACATCTGAAACAATTTTTTTTTAAAGATGGGCTTTCGCTGATAGTCCTATTTTAAGGTACGCGTCGAGAGCTTCAAGAAAATGTATGATTATCATAGGTTTCGATCGGTGTTTCGAAAGCTACAGGCGATTATAGAAAATCAAGGAAACGGTAAGGAATACATACCCCTTGCAATTTATTTCGGCAAAAAATGGAAAGTGTTTCGGTCGACTTGTGCTTATAAATGCTTAAAGAGGATGGAAAGAGAATCACAAAAATCGCAGGCAGAGCCTCCTAAGTGCATTATTTTCGAAGTTACAGCCAAAAAACCAAAGGCTTGATTAATCGAGGAAGAGCCTTGGTCGACCAGTACAACTGAAACCATTTTTTTTTAAAGATGGGCTTTCGCTGATCATCCTAACTTAAGGTACGCGTCGAGAGCCTCAAGCAAATGTATGATTATCATAGGTTTCGATCGGTGTTTCGAAAGTTACAGGCGATTAAAGAAAATCGAAGAAACGGTAAGGAATACATACCCCTTGCAATTTATTTCGGCAAAAAATGGAAAGTGTGTCGGTCGACTTGTGCTTATACATGCTTAAAGAGGATGTAAAGAGGATCACAAAAATCGAAGGCAGAGCTTTCTAAGTGCATTATTTTCGAAGTTATAGCCAAAAAACCAATAACTTGATTAATCGAGGAAGAGCCTTGGTCGATCACTACTACTGAAACAATATTTTTTTAAAGATGGGCTGTCGCTGATAGTCTTATCTTAAGGTACATGTCGAGAGCTTCAAGAAAATGTATGATTATCATAGGTTTCGGTCGGTGTTTCGAAAGTTACAGGCGATTATAGAAAATCAAGGAAACGGTAAGGAATACATACCGCTTGCAATTTTTTCGGCAAAAAATGGAAAGTTTTTCGATCTACTTGTGCTTATACACGCTTAAAGAGGATGGAAAGGGCATCACAAAAATCGCAGGCAGAGCTTTCTAAGTGCATTATTTTCGAATATACAGCCAAAAAATCCAAGACTTGATTAATCGAGGAAGAGCCTTGGTCAACCACTACTACTGAAACATTATTTTTTTTTTAAGATGGCCTTTCGCTGATAGTCCTATCTTAAGGTACGCGTCGAGAGCTTCAAGAAAATGTATGATTATCATAGGTTTCGATCGGTGTTTCGAAAGTTACAGGCGATTAAAGAAAATCGAGGAAACGGTAAGGAATAAATACCCCTTGCAATTTATTTCGGCAAAAAATGGAAAGTGTGTCGGACCACTTGTGCTTATACATGCTTAAAGAGGGTGTAAAGAGGATCACAATAATCGCAGGCAGAGCTTTCTAAGTGCATTATTTTCGAAGTTATAGCCAAAAAACTAATAACTTGATTAATCGAGGAAGAGCCTTGGTCGACCACTACAAATGAAACAATTTTTTTTTAAAGATGGGCTTTCGCTGATAGTCTTATCTTAAGGTACGCGTCGAGAGCTTCAAGAAAATGTATGATTATCATAGGTTTCGGTCGGTGTTTCGAAAGTTACAGGCGATTATAGAAAATCAAGGAAACGGTAAGGAATACATACCCCTTGCAATTTATTTCGGCAAAAAATGGAAAGTTTTTCGATCTACTTGTGCTTATACACGCTTAAAGAGGATGGAAAGGGCATCACAAAAATCGCAGGCAGAGCTTTCTAAGTGCATTATTTTCGAAGTTATAGCCAAAAAACCAATAACTTGATTAATCGAGGAAGAGCCTTGGTCGACCACTACTACTGAAACAATATTTTTTTTTAAAGATGAGCTGTCGCTGATAGTCCTATCTTAAGGCACGCGTCGACAGCTTCAAGAAAATGTATGATTATCATAGGTTTCGATCGGTGTTTCGAAAGTTACAGGCGATTAAAGAAACTCGAGGAAACGGTAAGGAATACATACCCATTGCAATTTATTTCGGCAAAAAATGGAAAGTGTGTCGGTCGACTTGTGCTTATACATGCTTAAAGAGGGTGTAAAGAGGATCACAAAAATCGCAGGCAGAGCTTTCTAAGTGCATTATTTTCGAAGTTATAGCCAAAAAACCAAAGACTTGATTAATCGAGGAAGAGCCTTGGTCGAACACTACATCTGAAACAATTTTTTTTTAAAGATGGGCTTTCGCCGATAGTCCTATTTTAAGGTACGCGTCGAGAGCTTCAAGAAAATGTATGATTATCATAGGTTTCGATCGGTGTTTCGAAAGCTACAGGCGATTATAGAAAATCAAGGAAACGGTAAGGAATACATACCCCTTGCAATTTATTTCGGCAAAAAATGGAAAGTGTTTCGGTCGACTTGTGCTTATAAATGCTTAAAGAGGATGGAAAGAGAATCACAAAAATCGCAGGCAGAGCCTCCTAAGTGCATTATTTTCGAAGTTACAGCCAAAAAACCAAAGGCTTGATTAATCGAGGAAGAGCCTTGGTCGACCAGTACAACTGAAACCATTTTTTTTTAAAGATGGGCTTTCGCTGATCATCCTAACTTAAGGTACGCGTCGAGAGCCTCAAGCAAATGTATGATTATCATAGGTTTCGATCGGTGTTTCGAAAGTTACAGGCGATTAAAGAAAATCGAAGAAACGGTAAGGAATACATACCCCTTGCAATTTATTTCGGCAAAAAATGGAAAGTGTGTCGGTCGACTTGTGCTTATACATGCTTAAAGAGGATGTAAAGAGGATCACAAAAATCGAAGGCAGAGCTTTCTAAGTGCATTATTTTCGAAGTTATAGCCAAAAAACCAATAACTTGATTAATCGAGGAAGAGCCTTGGTCGATCACTACTACTGAAACAATATTTTTTTTAAGATGGGCTTTCGCTGATAGTCCTATCTCAAGGTACGCGTCGAGAGCTTCAAGAAAATGTATGATTATCATAGGTTTCGGTCGGTGTTTCGAAAGTTACAGGCGATTATAGAAAATCAAGGAAACGGTAAGGAATACATACCCCTTGCAATTTATTTCGGCAAAAAATGGAAAGTTTTTCGATCGACTTGTGCTTATACACGCTTAAAGAGGATGGAAAGGGCATCACAAAAATCGCAGGCAGAGCTTTCTAAGTGCATTATTTTCGAAGTTACAGCCAAAAAACCAAAGACTTGATTAATCGAGGAAGAGCCTAGGTCGACCACTACAAATGAAACAATTTTTTTTTAAAGATGGACTTTCGCTGATAGTCCTATCTTAAGGTTCGCGTCGAGAGCTTCAAGAAAATGTATGATTATCATAGGTTTCGATCGGTGTTTCGAAAGTTACAGGCGATTAAAGAAACTCGAGGAAACGGTAAGGAATACATACCCATTGCAATTTATTTCGGCAAAAAATGGAAAGTGTTTAGGTCGACTTGTGCTTATAAACGCTTAAAGAGGATGGAAAGAGGATCACAAAAATCGCAGGCAGAGCTTTCTAAGTGCATTATTTTCGAAGTTATAGCCAAAAAACCAATAACTTGATTAATCGAGGAAGAGCCTTGGTCGATCACTACTACTGAAACAATATTTTTTTAAAGATGGGCTGTCGCTGATAGTCTTATCTTAAGGTACGCGTCGAGAGCTTCAAGAAAATGTATGATTATCATAGGTTTCGGTCGGTGTTTCGAAAGTTACAGGCGATTATAGAAAATCAAGGAAACGGTAAGGAATACATACCGCTTGCAATTTTTTCGGCAAAAAATGGAAAGTTTTTCGATCTACTTGTGCTTATACACGCTTAAAGAGGATGGAAAGGGCATCACAAAAATCGCAGGCAGAGCTTTCTAAGTGCATTATTTTCGAATATACAGCCAAAAAATCCAAGACTTGATTAATCGAGGAAGAGCCTTGGTCAACCACTACTACTGAAACATTATTTTTTTTTTAAGATGGCCTTTCGCTGATAGTCCTATCTTAAGGTACGCGTCGAGAGCTTCAAGAAAATGTATGATTATCATAGGTTTCGATCGGTGTTTCGAAAGTTACAGGCGATTAAAGAAAATCGAGGAAACGGTAAGGAATAAATACCCCTTGCAATTTATTTCGGCAAAAAATGGAAAGTGTGTCGGACCACTTGTGCTTATACATGCTTAAAGAGGGTGTAAAGAGGATCACAATAATCGCAGGCAGAGCTTTCTAAGTGCATTATTTTCGAAGTTATACCCAAAAAACTAATAACTTGATTAATCGAGGAAGAGCCTTGGTCGACCACTACAAATGAAACAATTTTTTTTTAAAGATGGGCTTTCGCTGATAGTCTTATCTTAAGGTACGCGTCGAGAGCTTCAAGAAAATGTATGATTATCATAGGTTTCGGTCGGTGTTTCGAAAGTTACAGGCGATTATAGAAAATCAAGGAAACGGTAAGGAATACATACCCCTTGCAATTTATTGCGGCAAAAAATGGAAAGTTTTTCGATCTACTTGTGCTTATACACGCTTAAAGAGGATGGAAAGGGCATCACAAAAATCGCAGGCAGAGCTTTCTAAGTGCATTATTTTCGAAGTTATAGCCAAAAAACCAATAACTTGATTAATCGAGGAAGAGCCTTGGTCGACCACTACTACTGAAACAATATTTTTTTTTAAAGATGAGCTGTCGCTGATAGTCCTATCTTAAGGCACGCGTCGACAGCTTCAAGAAAATGTATGATTAGCATAGGTTTCGATCGGTGTTTCGAAAGTTACAGGCGATTAAAGAAACTCGAGGAAACGGTAAGGAATACATACCCATTGCAATTTATTTCGGCAAAAAATGGAAAGTGTGTCGGTCGACTTGTGCTTATACATGCTTAAAGAGGGTGTAAAGAGGATCACAAAAATCGCAGGCAGAGCTTTCTAAGTGCATTATTTTCGAAGTTATAGCCAAAAAACCAAAGACTTGATTAATCGAGGAAGAGCCTTGGTCGAACACTACATCTGAAACAATTTTTTTTTAAAGATGGGCTTTCGCCGATAGTCCTATTTTAAGGTACGCGTCGAGAGCTTCAAGAAAATGTATGATTATCATAGGTTTCGATCGGTGTTTCGAAAGCTACAGGCGATTATAGAAAATCAAGGAAACGGTAAGGAATACATACCCCTTGCAATTTATTTCGGCAAAAAATGGAAAGTGTTTCGGTCGACTTGTGCTTATAAATGCTTAAAGAGGATGGAAAGAGAATCACAAAAATCGCAGGCAGAGCTTTCTAAGTGCATTATTTTCGAATTTCCAGCCAAAAAATCCAAGAATTGATTAATCGAGGAAGAGCCTTGGTCAACCACTACTACTGAAACATTATTTTTTTTTTAAGATGGCCTTTCGCTGATAGTCCTATCTTAAGGTACGCGTCGAGAGCTTCAAGAAAATGTATGATTATCATAGGTTTCGATCGGTGTTTCGAAAGTTACAGGCGATTAAAGAAAATCGAGGAAACGGTAAGGAATAAATACCCCTTGCAATTTATTTCGGCAAAAAATGGAAAGTGTGTCGGTCCACTTGTGCTTATACATGCTTAAAGAGGATGTAAAGAGGATCACAAAAATCGCAGGCAGAGCTTTCTAAGTGCATTATTTTCGAAGTTATAGCCAAAAAACCAATAACTTGATTAATCGAGGAAGAGCCTTGGTCGATCACTACTACTGAAACAATATTTTTTTTAAGATGGGCTTTCGCTGATAGTCCTATCTTAAGGTACGCGTCGGGAGCTTCAAGAAAATGTATGATTATCATAGGTTTCGGTCGGTGTTTCGAAAGTTGCAGGCGATTATAGAAAATCAAGGAAACGGTAAGGAATACATACCCCTTGCAAATTATTTCGGCAAAAAATGGAAAGTTTTTCGATCTACTTGTGCTTATACACGCTTAAAGAGGATGGAAAGGGCATCACAAAAATCGCAGGCAGAGCTTTCTAAGTGCATTATTTTCGAATTTCCAGCCAAAAAATCCAAGACTTGATTAATCGAGGAAGAGCCTTGGTCAACCACTACTACTGAAACATTATTTTTTTTTAAGATGGCCTTTCGCTGATAGTCCTATCTTAAGGTACGCGTCGAGAGCTTCAAGAAGATGTATGATTATCATAGGTTTCGATCGGTGTTTCGAAAGTTACAGGCGATTAAAGAAAATCGAAGAAACGGTAAGGAATACATACCCATTGCAATTTATTTCGGCAAAAAATGGAAAGTGTTTCGGTCGACTTGTGCTTATACAGGCTTAAGGAAGATGGAAAGAGGACCACAATAATCGCAGGCAGAGCTTTCTAAGTGCATTATTTTCGAAGTTATGGCCAAAAAACCAAAGACTTGATTAATCGAGGAAGAGCCTTGGTCGAACACTACTACTGAAACAATATTTTTTTTAAGATGGGCTTTCGCTGATAGTCCTATCTTAAGGTACGCGTCGAGAGCTTCAAGAAAATGTATGATTATCATAGGTTTCGGTCGGTGTTTCGAAAGTTACATGCGATTATAGAAAATCAAGGAAACGGTAAGGAATACATACCCCTTGCAATTTATTTCGGCAAAAAATGGAAAGTGTGTCGGTCGACTTGTGCTTATACATGCTTAAAGAGGGTGTAAAGAGGATCACAAAAATCGCAGGCAGAGCTTTCTAAGTGCATTATTTTCGAAGTTATAGCCAAAAAACCAAAGACTTGATTAATCGAGGAAGAGCCTTGGTCGAACACTACATCTGAAACAATTTTTTTTTAAAGATGGGCTTTCGCTGATAGTCCTATTTTAAGGTACGCGTCGAGAGCTTCAAGAAAATGTATGATTATCATAGGTTTCGATCGGTGTTTCGAAAGCTACAGGCGATTATAGAAAATCAAGGAAACGGTAAGGAATACATACCCCTTGCAATTTATTTCGGCAAAAAATGGAAAGTGTTTCGGTCGACTTGTGCTTATAAATGCTTAAAGAGGATGGAAAGAGAATCACAAAAATCGCAGGCAGAGCCTCCTAAGTGCATTATTTTCGAAGTTACAGCCAAAAAACCAAAGGCTTGATTAATCGAGGAAGAGCCTTGGTCGACCAGTACAACTGAAACCATTTTTTTTTAAAGATGGGCTTTCGCTGATCATCCTAACTTAAGGTACGCGTCGAGAGCTTCAAGCAAATGTATGATTATCATAGGTTTCGATCGGTGTTTCGAAAGTTACAGGCGATTAAAGAAAATCGAAGAAACGGTAAGGAATACATACCCCTTGCAATTTATTTCGGCAAAAAATGGAAAGTGTGTCGGTCGACTTGTGCTTATACATGCTTAAAGAGGATGTAAAGAGGATCACAAAAATCGAAGGCAGAGCTTTCTAAGTGCATTATTTTCGAAGTTATAGCCAAAAAACCAATAACTTGATTAATCGAGGAAGAGCCTTGGTCGATCACTACTACTGAAACAATATTTTTTTTAAGATGGGCTTTCGCTGATAGTCCTATCTCAAGGTACGCGTCGAGAGCTTCAAGAAAATGTATGATTATCATAGGTTTCGGTCGGTGTTTCGAAAGTTACAGGCGATTATAGAAAATCAAGGAAACGGTAAGGAATACATACCCCTTGCAATTTATTTCGGCAAAAAATGGAAAGTTTTTCGATCGACTTGTGCTTATACACGCTTAAAGAGGATGGAAAGGGCATCACAAAAATCGCAGGCAGAGCTTTCTAAGTGCATTATTTTCGAAGTTACAGCCAAAAAACCAAAGGCTTGATTAATCGAGGAAGAGCCTAGGTCGACCACTACAAATGAAACAATTTTTTTTTAAAGATGGCCTTTCGCTGATAGTCCTATCTTAAGGTACGCGTCGAGAGCTTCAAGAAAATGTATGATTATCATAGGTTTCGATCGGTGTTTCGAAAGTTACAGGCGATTAAAGAAAATCGAGGAAACGGTAAGGAATAAATACCCCTTGCAATTTATTTCGGCAAAAAATGGAAAGTGTGTCGGACCACTTGTGCTTATACATGCTTAAAGAGGGTGTAAAGAGGATCACAATAATCGCAGGCAGAGCTTTCTAAGTGCATTATTTTCGAATATACAGCCAAAAAATCCAAGACTTGATTAATCGAGGAAGAGCCTTGGTCAACCACTACTACTGAAACATTATTTTTTTTTTAAGATGGCCTTTCGCTGATAGTCCTATCTTAAGGTACGCGTCGAGAGCTTCAAGAAAATGTATGATTATCATAGGTTTCGATCGGTGTTTCGAAAGTTACAGGCGATTAAAGAAAATCGAGGAAACGGTAAGGAATAAATACCCCTTGCAATTTATTTCGGCAAAAAATGGAAAGTGTGTCGGACCACTTGTGCTTATACATGCTTAAAGAGGGTGTAAAGAGGATCACAATAATCGCAGGCAGAGCTTTCTAAGTGCATTATTTTCGAAGTTATACCCAAAAAACTAATAACTTGATTAATCGAGGAAGAGCCTTGGTCGACCACTACAAATGAAACAATTTTTTTTTAAAGATGGGCTTTCGCTGATAGTCTTATCTTAAGGTACGCGTCGAGAGCTTCAAGAAAATGTATGATTATCATAGGTTTCGGTCGGTGTTTCGAAAGTTACAGGCGATTATAGAAAATCAAGGAAACGGTAAGGAATACATACCCCTTGCAATTTATTGCGGCAAAAAATGGAAAGTTTTCCGATCTACTTGTGCTTATACACGCTTAAAGAGGATGGAAAGGGCATCACAAAAATCGCAGGCAGAGCTTTCTAAGTGCATTATTTTCGAAGTTATAGCCAAAAAACCAATAACTTGATTAATCGAGGAAGAGCCTTGGTCGACCACTACTACTGAAACAATATTTTTTTTTAAAGATGAGCTGTCGCTGATAGTCCTATCTTAAGGCACGCGTCGACAGCTTCAAGAAAATGTATGATTAGCATAGGTTTCGATCGGTGTTTCGAAAGTTACAGGCGATTAAAGAAACTCGAGGAAACGGTAAGGAATACATACCCATTGCAATTTATTTCGGCAAAAAATGGAAAGTGTGTCGGTCGACTTGTGCTTATACATGCTTAAAGAGGGTGTAAAGAGGATCACAAAAATCGCAGGCAGAGCTTTCTAAGTGCATTATTTTCGAAGTTATAGCCAAAAAACCAAAGACTTGATTAATCGAGGAAGAGCCTTGGTCGAACACTACATCTGAAACAATTTTTTTTTAAAGATGGGCTTTCGCCGATAGTCCTATTTTAAGGTACGCGTCGAGAGCTTCAAGAAAATGTATGATTATCATAGGTTTCGATCGGTGTTTCGAAAGCTACAGGCGATTATAGAAAATCAAGGAAACGGTAAGGAATACATACCCCTTGCAATTTATTTCGGCAAAAAATGGAAAGTGTTTCGGTCGACTTGTGCTTATAAATGCTTAAAGAGGATGGAAAGAGAATCACAAAAATCGCAGGCAGAGCCTCCTAAGTGCATTATTTTCGAAGTTACAGCCAAAAAACCAAAGGCTTGATTAATCGAGGAAGAGCCTTGGTCGACCAGTACAACTGAAACCATTTTTTTTTAAAGATGGGCTTTCGCTGATCATCCTAACTTAAGGTACGCGTCGAGAGCCTCAAGCAAATGTATGATTATCATAGGTTTCGATCGGTGTTTCGAAAGTTACAGGCGATTAAAGAAAATCGAAGAAACGGTAAGGAATACATACCCCTTGCAATTTATTTCGGCAAAAAATGGAAAGTGTGTCGGTCGACTTGTGCTTATACATGCTTAAAGAGGATGTAAAGAGGATCACAAAAATCGAAGGCAGAGCTTTCTAAGTGCATTATTTTCGAAGTTATAGCCAAAAAACCAATAACTTGATTAATCGAGGAAGAGCCTTGGTCGATCACTACTACTGAAACAATATTTTTTTTAAGACGGGCTTTCGCTGATAGTCCTATCTCAAGGTACGCGTCGAGAGCTTCAAGAAAATGTATGATTATCATAGGTTTCGGTCGGTGTTTCGAAAGTTACAGGCGATTATAGAAAATCAAGGAAACGGTAAGGAATACATACCCCTTGCAATTTATTTCGGCAAAAAATGGAAAGTTTTTCGATCGACTTGTGCTTATACACGCTTAAAGAGGATGGAAAGGGCATCACAAAAATCGCAGGCAGAGCTTTCTAAGTGCATTATTTTCGAAGTTACAGCCAAAAAACCAAAGGCTTGATTAATCGAGGAAGAGCCTTGGTCGACCACTACAAATGAAACAATTTTTTTTTAAAGATGGACTTTCGCTGATAGTCCTATCTTAAGGTTCGCGTCGAGAGCTTCAAGAAAATGTATGATTATCATAGGTTTCGATCGGTGTTTCGAAAGTTACAGGCGATTAAAGAAACTCGAGGAAACGGTAAGGAATACATACCCATTGCAATTTATTTCGGCAAAAAATGGAAAGTGTTTAGGTCGACTTGTGCTTATAAACGCTTAAAGAGGATGGAAAGAGGATCACAAAAATCGCAGGCAGAGCTTTCTAAGTGCATTATTTTCGAAGTTATAGCCAAAAAACCAATAACTTGATTAATCGAGGAAGAGCCTTGGTCGATCACTACTACTGAAACAATATTTTTTTAAAGATGGGCTGTCGCTGATAGTCTTATCTTAAGGTACGCGTCGAGAGCTTCAAGAAAATGTATGATTATCATAGGTTTCGGTCGGTGTTTCGAAAGTTACAGGCGATTATAGAAAATCAAGGAAACGGTAAGGAATACATACCGCTTGCAATTTTTTCGGCAAAAAATGGAAAGTTTTTCGATCTACTTGTGCTTATACACGCTTAAAGAGGATGGAAAGGGCATCACAAAAATCGCAGGCAGAGCTTTCTAAGTGCATTATTTTCGAATATACAGCCAAAAAATCCAAGACTTGATTAATCGAGGAAGAGCCTTGGTCAACCACTACTACTGAAACATTATTTTTTTTTTAAGATGGCCTTTCGCTGATAGTCCTATCTTAAGGTACGCGTCGAGAGCTTCAAGAAAATGTATGATTATCATAGGTTTCGATCGGTGTTTCGAAAGTTACAGGCGATTAAAGAAAATCGAGGAAACGGTAAGGAATAAATACCCCTTGCAATTTATTTCGGCAAAAAATGGAAAGTGTGTCGGACCACTTGTGCTTATACATGCTTAAAGAGGGTGTAAAGAGGATCACAATAATCGCAGGCAGAGCTTTCTAAGTGCATTATTATCGAAGTTATACCCAAAAAACTAATAACTTGATTAATCGAGGAAGAGCCTTGGTCGACCACTACAAATGAAACAATTTTTTTTTAAAGATGGGCTTTCGCTGATAGTCTTATCTTAAGGTACGCGTCGAGAGCTTCAAGAAAATGTATGATTATCATAGGTTTCGGTCGGTGTTTCGAAAGTTACAGGCGATTATAGAAAATCAAGGAAACGGTAAGGAATACATACCCCTTGCAATTTATTTCGGCAAAAAATGGAAAGTTTTTCGATCTACTTGTGCTTATACACGCTTAAAGAGGATGGAAAGGGCATCACAAAAATCGCAGGCAGAGCTTTCTAAGTGCATTATTTTCGAAGTTATAGCCAAAAAACCAATAACTTGATTAATCGAGGAAGAGCCTTGGTCGACCACTACTACTGAAACAATATTTTTTTTTAAAGATGAGCTGTCGCTGATAGTCCTATCTTAAGGCACGCGTCGACAGCTTCAAGAAAATGTATGATTAGCATAGGTTTCGATCGGTGTTTCGAAAGTTACAGGCGATTAAAGAAACTCGAGGAAACGGTAAGGAATACATACCCATTGCAATTTATTTCGGCAAAAAATGGAAAGTGTGTCGGTCGACTTGTGCTTATACATGCTTAAAGAGGGTGTAAAGAGGATCACAAAAATCGCAGGCAGAGCTTTCTAAGTGCATTATTTTCGAAGTTATAGCCAAAAAACCAAAGACTTGATTAATCGAGGAAGAGCCTTGGTCGAACACTACATCTGAAACAATTTTTTTTTAAAGATGGGCTTTCGCCGATAGTCCTATTTTAAGGTACGCGTCGAGAGCTTCAAGAAAATGTATGATTATCATAGGTTTCGATCGGTGTTTCGAAAGCTACAGGCGATTATAGAAAATCAAGGAAACGGTAAGGAATACATACCCCTTGCAATTTATTTCGGCAAAAAATGGAAAGTGTTTCGGTCGACTTGTGCTTATAAATGCTTAAAGAGGATGGAAAGAGAATCACAAAAATCGCAGGCAGAGCTTTCTAAGTGCATTATTTTCGAATTTCCAGCCAAAAAATCCAAGAATTGATTAATCGAGGAAGAGCCTTGGTCAACCACTACTACTGAAACATTATTTTTTTTTTAAGATGGCCTTTCGCTGATAGTCCTATCTTAAGGTACGCGTCGAGAGCTTCAAGAAAATGTATGATTATCATAGGTTTCGATCGGTGTTTCGAAAGTTACAGGCGATTAAAGAAAATCGAGGAAACGGTAAGGAATAAATACCCCTTGCAATTTATTTCGGCAAAAAATGGAAAGTGTGTCGGTCCACTTGTGCTTATACATGCTTAAAGAGGATGTAAAGAGGATCACAAAAATCGCAGGCAGAGCTTTCTAAGTGCATTATTTTCGAAGTTATAGCCAAAAAACCAATAACTTGATTAATCGAGGAAGAGCCTTGGTCGATCACTACTACTGAAACAATATTTTTTTTAAGATGGGCTTTCGCTGATAGTCCTATCTTAAGGTACGCGTCGGGAGCTTCAAGAAAATGTATGATTATCATAGGTTTCGGTCGGTGTTTCGAAAGTTGCAGGCGATTATAGAAAATCAAGGAAACGGTAAGGAATACATACCCCTTGCAAATTATTTCGGCAAAAAATGGAAAGTTTTTCGATCTACTTGTGCTTATACACGCTTAAAGAGGATGGAAAGGGCATCACAAAAATCGCAGGCAGAGCTTTCTAAGTGCATTATTTTCGAATTTCCAGCCAAAAAATCCAAGACTTGATTAATCGAGGAAGAGCCTTGGTCAACCACTACTACTGAAACATTATTTTTTTTTAAGATAGCCTTTCGCTGATAGTCCTATCTTAAGGTACGCGTCGAGAGCTTCAAGAAAATGTATGATTATCATAGGTTTCGATCGGTGTTTCGAAAGTTACAGGCGATTAAAGAAAATCGAGGAAACGGTAAGGAATAAATACCCCTTGCAATTTATTTCGGCAAAAAATGGAAAGTGTGTCGGTCCACTTGTGCTTATACATGCTTAAAGAGGGTGTAAAGAGGATCACAATAATCGCAGGCAGAGCTTTCTAAGTGCATTATTTTCGAAGTTATACCCAAAAAACTAATAACTTGATTAATCGAGGAAGAGCCTTGGTCGACCACTTCAAATGAAACAATTTTTTTTTAAAGATGGGCTTTCGCTGATAGTCTTATCTTAAGGTACGCGTCGAGAGCTTCAAGAAAATGTATGATTATCATAGGTTTCGGTCGGTGTTTCGAAAGTTACAGGCGATTATAGAAAATCAAGGAAACGGTAAGGAATACATACCCCTTGCAATTTATTGCGGCAAAAAATGGAAAGTTTTTCGATCTACTTGTGCTTATACACGCTTAAAGAGGATGGAAAGGGCATCACAAAAATCGCAGGCAGAGCTTTCTAAGTGCATTATTTTCGAAGTTACAGCCAAAAAATCCAAGACTTGATTAATCGAGGAAGAGCCTTGGTCAACCACTACTACTGAAACATTATTTTTTTTTTAAGATGGCCTTTCGCTGATAGTCCTATCTTAAGGTACGCGTCGAGAGCTTCAAGAAAATGTATGATTATCATAGGTTTCGATCGGTGTTTCGAAAGTTACAGGCGATTAAAGAAAATCGAGGAAACGGTAAGGAATAAATACCCCTTGCAATTTATTTCGGCAAAAAATGGAAAGTGTGTCGGTCGACTTGTGCTTATACATGTTTAAAGAGGATGTAAAGAGGATCACAAAAATCGAAGGCAGAGCTTTCTAAGTGCATTATTTTCGAAGTTATAGCCAAAAAACCAATTACTTCATTAATCGAGGAAGAGCCTTGGTCGACCACTACTACTGAAACAATATTTTTTTTTAAAGATGAGCTGTCGCTGATAGTCCTATCTTAAGGCACGCGTCGACAGCTTCAAGAAAATGTATAATTAGCATAGGTTTCGATCGGTGTTTCGAAAGTTACAGGCGATTAAAGAAACTCGAGGAAACGGTAAGGAATACATACCCATTGCAATTTATTTCGGCAAAAAATGGAAAGTGTGTCGGTCGACTTGTGCTTATACATGCTTAAAGAGGGTGTAAAGAGGATCACAAAAATCGCAGGCAGAGCTTTCTAAGTGCATTATTTTCGAAGTTATAGCCAAAAAACCAAAGACTTGATTAATCGAGGAAGAGCCTTGGTCGAACACTACATCTGAAACAATTTTTTTTTAAAGATGGGCTTTCGCTGATAGTCCTATTTTAAGGTACGCGTCGAGAGCTTCAAGAAAATGTATGATTATCATAGGTTTCGATCGGTGTTTCGAAAGCTACAGGCGATTATAGAAAATCAAGAAATCGGTAAGGAATACATACCCCTTGCAATTTATTTCGGCAAAAAATGGAAAGTGTTTCGGTCGACTTGTGCTTATACACGCTTAAAGAGGATGTAAAGAGGATCACAAAAATCGAAGGCAGAGCTTTCTAAGTGCATTATTTTCGAAGTTATAGCCAAAAAACCAATAACTTGATTAATCGAGGAAGAGCCTTGGTCGATCACTACTACTGAAACAATATTTTTTTTAAGATGGGCTTTCGCTGATAGTCCTATCTCAAGGTACGCGTCGAGAGCTTCAAGAAAATGTATGATTATCATAGGTTTCGATCGGTGTTTCGAAAGTTACAGGCTATTAAAGAAAATCGAGGAAACGGCAAGGAATACATACCCCTTGCAATTTATTTCGGCAAAAAATGGAAAGTGTTTCGGTCGACTTGTGCTTATACATTCTTAAAGAGGATGGAAAGAGGATCACAAAAATCGCAGGCAGAGCTTTCTAAGTGCATTATTTTCGAAGTTACAGCCAAAAAACCAAAGGCTTGATTAATCGAGCAAGAGCCTTGGTCGACCAGTACAACTGAAACCATTTTTTTTTAAAGATGGGCTTTCGCTGATCATCCTAACTTAAGGTACGCGTCGAGAGCCTCAAGCAAATGTATGATTATCATAGGTTTCGATCGGTGTTTCGAAAGTTACAGGCGATTAAAGAAAATCGAAGAAACGGTAAGGAATACATACCCCTTGCAATTTATTTCGGCAAAAAATGGAAAGTGTGTCGGTCGACTTGTGCTTATACACGCTTAAAGAGGATGTAAAGAGGATCACAAAAATCGAAGGCAGAGCTTTCTAAGTGCATTATTTTCGAAGTTATAGCCAAAAAACCAATAACTTGATTAATCGAGGAAGAGCCTTGGTCGATCACTACTACTGAAACAATATTTTTTTTAAGATGGGCTTTCGCTGATAGTCCTATCTCAAGGTACGCGTCGAGAGCTTCAAGAAAATGTATGATTATCATAGGTTTCGATCGGTGTTTCGAAAGTTACAGGCTATTAAAGAAAATCGAGGAAACGGCAAGGAATACATACCCCTTGCAATTTATTTCGGCAAAAAATGGAAAGTGTTTCGGTCGACTTGTGCTTATACATTCTTAAAGAGGATGGAAAGAGGATAACAAAAATCGCAGGCAGAGCTTTCTAAGTGCATTATTTTCGAAGTTATAGCCAAAAAACCAAAGACTTGATTAATCGAGGAAGAGCCTTGGTCGACCACTACAACTGAAACAATATTTTTTTTAAAGATGGGCTTTCGCTGATAGTCCTATCTTAAGGTACGCGTCGAGAGCTTCACGAAAATGTATGATTATCATAGGTTTCGGTCGGTGTTTCGAAAGTTACAGGCGATTAAAGAAAATCGAGGAAACGGTAAGGAATAAATACCCCTTGCAATATATTTCGGCAAATAATGGAAAGTGTTTCGGTCGACTTGTACCTATACAAGCTTAAAGAGGATGGAACGAGGATCACAAAAATCGCAGGCAGAGCCTTCTAAGTGCATTATTTTCGAAGTTACAGCCAAAAAACCAAAGACTTGATTAATCGAGGAAGAGCCTTGGTCGACCACTACAAATGAAACAATTTTTTTTAAGATGGGCTTTCGCTGATAGTCCTATCTTAAGGTACGCGTCGAGAGCTTCAAGAAAATGTATGATTATCATAGGTTTCGGTCGGTGTTTCGAAAGTTACAGGCGATTATAGAAAATCAAGGAAACGGTAAGGAATACATACCCCTTGCAATTTATTTCGGAAAAAAATGGACAGTTTTTGGATCGACTTGTGCTTATACACGCTTAAAGAGGATGGAAAGAGGATCACAAAAATCGCAGGCAGAGCTTCCCAAGTGCATTATTTTCGAAGTTATAGCCAAAAAACCAATAACTTGATTAATCGAGGAAGAGCCTTGGTCGATCACTACTACTGAAACAATATTTTTTTTAAGATGGGCTTTCGCTGATGGTCCTATCTTAAGGTACGCGTCGAGAGCTTCAAGAAAATGTATGATTATCATAGGTTTCGATCGGTGTTTCGAAAGTTGCGGGCGATTAAAGAACATCGAGGAAACGGTAAGGAATACATACCCCTTGCAATTTATTTCGGCAAAAAATGGAAAGTGTTTCGGTCGACTTGTGCATATACACGCTTAAAGAGGATGGAAAGAGGATCACAAAAATCGCAGGCAGAGCTTTCTAAGTGCATTATTTTCGAAGTTACAGCCAAAAAACCAAAGGCTTGATTAATCGAGGAACAGCCTTGGTCGACCAGTTCAACTGAAACAATTTTTTTTAAAGATGGGCTTTCGCTGATCATCCTAACTTAAGGTACGCGTCGAGAGCTTCAAGAAAATGTATGATTATCATAGGTTTCGATCGGTGTTTCGAAAGTTACAGGCGATTAAAGAAAATCGAAGAAACGGTAAGGAATACATACCCATTGCAATTTAATTCGGCAAAAAATGGAAAGTGTTTCGGTCGACTTGTGCTTATACAGGCTTAAGGAAGATGGAAAGAGGACCACAATAATCGCAGGCAGAGCTTTCTAAGTGCATTATTTTCGAAGTTATAGCCAAAAAACCAAAGACTTGATTAATCGAGGAAGAGCCTTGGTCGAACACTACTACTGAAACAATATTTTTTTTAAGATGGGCTTTCGCTGATAGTCCTATCTTAAGGTACGCGTCGAGAGCTTCAAGAAAATGTATGATTATCATAGGTTTCGGTCGGTGTTTCGAAAGTTACATGCCATTATAGAAAATCAAGGAAACGGTAAGGAATACATACCCCTTGCAATTTATTTCGGCAAAAAATGGAAAGTTTTTCGATCGACTTGTGCTCATACACGCTTAAAGAGGATGGAAAGGGCATCGCAAAAATCGCAGGCAGAGCTTTCTAAGTGCATTATTTTCGAAGTTACAGCCAAAAAACCAAAGGCTTGATTAATCGAGGAAGAGCCTAGGTCGACCACTACAAATGAAACAATTTTTTTTTAAAGATGGACTTTCGCTGATAGTCCTATGTTAAGGTTCGCGTCGAGAGCTTCAAGAAAATGTATGATTATCATAGGTTTCGATCGGTGTTTCGAAAGTTACAGGCGATTATAGAAAATCAAGGAAACGGTAAGGAATACATACCCCTTGCATTTTATTTCGGCAAAAAATGGAAAGTGTTTCGGTCGACTTGTGCTTATACATGCTAAAAGAGGATGGAAAGAGGGTCACAAAAATCGCAGGCAGAGCTTTCTAAGTGCATTATTTTCGAAGTTACAGCCAAAAAACCAAAGACTTCATTAATCGAGGAAGAGCCTTGGTCGACCACTACTACTGAAACAATATTTTTTTTTAAAGATGAGCTGTCGCTGATAGTCCTATCTTAAGGCAAGCGTCGACAGCTTCAAGAAAATGTATGATTAGCATAGGTTTCGATCGGTGTTTCGAAAGTTACAGGCGATTAAAGAAAATCGAAGAAACGGTAAGGAATACATACCCATTGCAATTTATTTCGGCAAAAAATGGAAAGTGTTTGGGTCGACTTGTGCTTATACAGGCTTAAAGAGGATGGAAAGGGCATCACAAAAATCGCAGGCAGAGCTTTCTAAGTGCATTATTTTCGAAGTTACAGCCAAAAAACCAAAGGCTTGATTAATCGAGGAAGAGCCTAGGTCGACCACTACAAATGAAACAATTTTTTTTTAAAGATGGACTTTCGCTGATAGTCTTATCTTAAGGTTCGCGTCGAGAGCTTCAAGAAAATGTATGATTATCATAGGTTTCGATCGGTGTTTCGAAAGTTACAGGCGATTATAGAAAATCAAGGAAACGGTAAGGAATACATACCGCTTGCAATTTATTTCGGCAAAAAATGGAAAGTTTTTCGATCTACTTGTGCTTATACACGCTTAAAGAGGATGGAAAGGGCATCACAAAAATCGCAGGCAGAGCTTTCTAAGTGCATTATTTTCGAAGTTATAGCCAAAAAACCAATAACTTGATTAATCGAGGAAGAGCCTTGGTCGATCACTACTACTGAAACAATATTTTTTTTAAGATGGGCTTTCGCTGATGGTCCTATCTTAAGGTACGCGTCGAGAGCTTCAAGAAAATGTATGATTATCATAGGTTTCGATCGGTGTTTCGAAAGTTGCGGGCGATTAAAGAACATCGAGGAAACGGTAAGGAATACATACCCCTTGCAATTTATTTCGGCAAAAAATGGAAAGTGTTTCGGTCGACTTGTGCATATACACGCTTAAAGAGGATGGAAAGAGGATCACAAAAATCGCAGGCAGAGCTTTCTAAGTGCATTATTTTCGAAGTTACAGCCAAAAAACCAAAGGCTTGATTAATCGAGGAACAGCCTTGGTCGACCAGTTCAACTGAAACAATTTTTTTTTAAAGATGGGCTTTCGCTGATCATCCTAACTTAAGGTACGCGTCGAGAGCTTCAAGAAAATGTATGATTATCATAGGTTTCGATCGGTGTTTCGAAAATTACAGGCGATTATAGAAAATCAAAGAGACGGAAAGGAATACATACCCCTTGCAATTTATTTCGGCAAAAAATGGAAAGTGTTTCAGTCGACTTGTGCTTATAGAGGCTTAAAGAGGATGGAAAGAGGACCACAAGAATCGCAGGCAGAGCTTTATAAGTGCATTATTTTCGAAGTTACAGCCAAAAAATCCAAGACTTGATTAATCGAGGAAGAGCCTTGGTCAACCACTACTACTGAAACATTATTTTTTTTTAAAGATGAGCTGTCGCTGATAGTCCTATCTTAAGGCACGCGTCGACAGCTTCAAGAAAATGTATGATTAGCATAGGTTTCGATCGGTGTTTCGAAAGTTACAGGCGATTAAAGAAACTCGAGGAAACGGTAAGGAATACATACCCATTGCAATTTATTTCGGCAAAAAATGGAAAGTGTTTCGGTCGACTTGTGCTTATAAATGCTTAAAGAGGATGGAAAGAGAATCACAAAAATCGCAGGCAGAGCCTCCTAAGTGCATTATTTTCGAAGTTACAGCCAAAAAACCAAAGGCTTGATTAATCGAGGAAGAGCCTTGGTCGACCAGTACAACTGAAACCATTTTTTTTTAAAGATGGGCTTTCGCTGATCATCCTAACTTAAGGTACGCGTCGAGAGCCTCAAGCAAATGTATGATTATCATAGGTTTCGATCGGTGTTTCGAAAGTTACAGGCGATTAAAGAAAATCGAAGAAACGGTAAGGAATACATACCCATTGCAATTTAATTCGGCAAAAAATGGAAAGTGTTTCGGTCGACTTGTGCTTATACAGGCTTAAGGAAGATGGAAAGAGGACCACAATAATCGCAGGCAGAGCTTTCTAAGTGCATTATTTTCGAAGTTATAGCCAAAAAACCAAAGACTTGATTAATCGAGGAAGAGCCTTGGTCGAACACTACTACTGAAACAATATTTTTTTTAAGATGGGCTTTCGCTGATAGTCCTATCTTAAGGTACGCGTCGAGAGCTTCAAGAAAATGTATGATTATCATAGGTTTCGGTCGGTGTTTCGAAAGTTACATGCCATTATAGAAAATCAAGGAAACGGTAAGGAATACATACCCCTTGCAATTTATTTCGGCAAAAAATGGAAAGTTTTTCGATCGACTTGTGCTCATACACGCTTAAAGAGGATGGAAAGGGCATCACAAAAATCGCAGGCAGAGCTTTCTAAGTGCATTATTTTCGAAGTTACAGCCAAAAAACCAAAGGCTTGATTAATCGAGGAAGAGCCTAGGTCGACCACTACAAATGAAACAATTTTTTTTTAAAGATGGACTTTCGCTGATAGTCCTATCTTAAGGTTCGCGTCGAGAGCTTCAAGAAAATGTATGATTATCATAGGTTTCGATCGGTGTTTCGAAAGTTACAGGCGATTATAGAAAATCAAGGAAACGGTAAGGAATACATACCCCTTGCATTTTATTTCGGCAAAAAATGGAAAGTGTTTCGGTCGACTTGTGCTTATACATGCTAAAAGAGGATGGAAAGGGCATCACAAAAATCGCAGGCAGAGCTTTCTAAGTGCATTATTTTCGAAGTTATAGCCAAAAAACCAAAGACTTGATTAATCGAGGAAGAGCCTTGGTCGAACACTACATCTGAAACAATTTTTTTTTAAAGATGGGCTTTCGCTGATAGTCCTATTTTAAGGTACGCGTCGAGAGCTTCAAGAAAATGTATGATTATCATAGGTTTCGATCGGTGTTTCGAAAGCTACAGGCGATTATAGAAAATCAAGGAAACGGTAAGGAATACATACCCCTTGCAATTTATTTCGGCAAAAAATGGAAAGTGTTTCGGTCGACTTGTGCTTATAAATGCTTAAAGAGGATGGAAAGAGAATCACAAAAATCGCAGGCAGAGCTTTCTAAGTGCATTATTTTCGAATTTCCAGCCAAAAAATCCAAGAATTGATTAATCGAGGAAGAGCCTTGGTCAACCACTACTACTGAAACATTATTTTTTTTTTAAGATGGCCTTTCGCTGATAGTCCTATCTTAAGGTACGCGTCGAGAGCTTCAAGGAAATGTATGATTATCATAGGTTTCGATCGGTGTTTCGAAAGTTACAGGCGATTAAAGAAAATCGAGGAAACGGTAAGGAATAAATACCCCTTGCAATTTATTTCGGCAAAAAATGGAAAGTGTGTCGGTCCACTTGTGCTTATACATGCTTAAAGAGGATGTAAAGAGGATCACAAAAATCGCAGGCAGAGCTTTCTAAGTGCATTATTTTCGAAGTTATAGCCAAAAAACCAATAACTTGATTAATCGAGGAAGAGCCTTGGTCGATCACTACTACTGAAACAATATTTTTTTTAAGATGGGCTTTCGCTGATAGTCCTATCTTAAGGTACGCGTCGGGAGCTTCAAGAAAATGTATGATTATCATAGGTTTCGGTCGGTGTTTCGAAAGTTGCAGGCGATTATAGAAAATCAAGGAAACGGTAAGGAATACATACCCCTTGCAAATTATTTCGGCAAAAAATGGAAAGTTTTTCGATCTACTTGTGCTTATACACGCTTAAAGAGGATGGAAAGGGCATCACAAAAATCGCAGGCAGAGCTTTCTAAGTGCATTATTTTCGAATTTCCAGCCAAAAAATCCAAGACTTGATTAATCGAGGAAGAGCCTTGGTCAACCACTACTACTGAAACATTATTTTTTTTTAAGATGGCCTTTCGCTGATAGTCCTATCTTAAGGTACGCGTCGAGAGCTTCAAGAAAATGTATGATTATCATAGGTTTCGATCGGTGTTTCGAAAGTTACAGGCGATTAAAGAAAATCGAGGATACGGTAAGGAATAAATACCCCTTGCAATTTATTTCGGCAAAAAATGGAAAGTGTGTCGGTCCACTTGTGCTTATACATGCTTAAAGAGGGTGTAAAGAGGATCACAATAATCGCAGGCAGAGCTTTCTAAGTGCATTATTTTCGAAGTTATACCCAAAAAACTAATAACTTGATTAATCGAGGAAGAGCCTTGGTCGACCACTACAAATGAAACAATTTTTTTTTAAAGATGGGCTTTCGCTGATAGTCTTATCTTAAGGTACGCGTCGAGAGCTTCAAGAAAATGTATGATTATCATAGGTTTCGATCGGTGTTTCGAAAGTTACAGGCGATTAAAGAAAATCGAGGAAACGGTAAGGAATAAATACCCCTTGCAATTTATTTCGGCAAAAAATGGAAAGTGTGTCGGTCGACTTGTGCTTATACATGTTTAAAGAGGATGTAAAGAGGATCACAAAAATCGAAGGCAGAGCTTTCTAAGTGCATTATTTTCGAAGTTATAGCCAAAAAACCAATAACTTCATTAATCGAGGAAGAGCCTTGGTCGACCACTACTACTGAAACAATATTTTTTTTTAAAGATGAGCTGTCGCTGATAGTCCTATCTTAAGGCACGCGTCGACAGCTTCAAGAAAATGTATGATTAGCATAGGTTTCGATCGGTGTTTCGAAAGTTACAGGCGATTAAAGAAACTCGAGGAAACGGTAAGGAATACATACCCATTGCAATTTATTTCGGCAAAAAATGGAAAGTGTGTCGGTCGACTTGTGCTTATACATGCTTAAAGAGGGTGTAAAGAGGATCACAAAAATCGCAGGCAGAGCTTTCTAAGTGCATTATTTTCGAAGTTATAGCCAAAAAACCAAAGACTTGATTAATCGAGGAAGAGCCTTGGTCGAACACTACATCTGAAACAATTTTTTTTTAAAGATGGGCTTTCGCTGATAGTCCTATTTTAAGGTACGCGTCGAGAGCTTCAAGAAAATGTATGATTATCATAGGTTTCGATCGGTGTTTCGAAAGCTACAGGCGATTATAGAAAATCAAGGAATCGGTAAGGAATACATACCCCTTGCAATTTATTTCGGCAAAAAATGGAAAGTGTTTCGGTCGACTTGTGCTTATAAATGCTTAAAGAGGATGGAAAGAGAATCACAAAAATCGCAGGCAGAGCCTCCTAAGTGCATTATTTTCGAAGTTACAGCCAAAAAACCAAAGGCTTGATTAATCGAGGAAGAGCCTTGGTCGACCAGTACAACTGAAACCATTTTTTTTTAAAGATGGGCTTTCGCTGATCATCCTAACTTAAGGTACGCGTCGAGAGCCTCAAGCAAATGTATGATTATCATAGGTTTCGATCGGTGTTTCGAAAGTTACAGGCGATTAAAGAAAATCGAAGAAACGGTAAGGAATACATACCCCTTGCAATTTATTTCGGCAAAAAATGGAAAGTGTGTCGGTCGACTTGTGCTTATACATGCTTAAAGAGGATGTAAAGAGGATCACAAAAATCGAAGGCAGAGCTTTCTAAGTGCATTATTTTCGAAGTTATAGCCAAAAAACCAATAACTTGATTAATCGAGGAAGAGCCTTGGTCGATCACTACTACTGAAACAATATTTTTTTTAAGATGGGCTTTCGCTGATAGTCCTATCTCAAGGTACGCGTCGAGAGCTTCAAGAAAATGTATGATTATCATAGGTTTCGATCGGTGTTTCGAAAGTTACAGGCTATTAAAGAAAATCGAGGAAACGGCAAGGAATACATACCCCTTGCAATTTATTTCGGCAAAAAATGGAAAGTGTTTCGGTCGACTTGTGCTTATACATTCTTAAAGAGGATGGAAAGAGGATAACAAAAATCGCAGGCAGAGCTTTCTAAGTGCATTATTTTCGAAGTTATAGCCAAAAAACCAAAGACTTGATTAATCGAGGAAGAGCCTTGGTCGACCACTACTACTGAAACAATATTTTTTTTAAAGATGGGCTTTCGCTGATAGTCCTATCTTAAGGTACGCGTCGAGAGCTTCACGAAAATGTATGATTATCATAGGTTTCGGTCGGTGTTTCGAAAGTTACAGGCGATTAAAGAAAATCGAGGAAACGGTAAGGAATAAATACCCCTTGCAATATATTTCGGCAAATAATGGAAAGTGTTTCGGTCGACTTGTACCTATACAAGCTTAAAGAGGATGGAACGAGGATCACAAAAATCGCAGGCAGAGCCTTCTAAGTGCATTATTTTCGAAGTTACAGCCAAAAAACCAAAGACTTGATTAATCGAGGAAGAGCCTTGGTCGACCACTACAAATGAAACAATTTTTTTTAAGATGGGCTTTCGCTGATAGTCCTATCTTAAGGTACGCGTCGAGAGCTTCAAGAAAATGTATGATTATCATAGGTTTCGGTCGGTGTTTCGAAAGTTGCAGGCGATTATAGAAAATCAAGGAAACGGTAAGGAATACATACCCCTTGCAAATTATTTCGGCAAAAAATGGAAAGTTTTTCGATCTACTTGTGCTTATACACGCTTAAAGAGGATGGAAAGGGCATCACAAAAATCGCAGGCAGAGCTTTCTAAGTGCATTATTTTCGAATTTCCAGCCAAAAAATCCAAGACTTGATTAATCGAGGAAGAGCCTTGGTCAACCACTACTACTGAAACATTATTTTTTTTTAAGATGGCCTTTCGCTGATAGTCCTATCTTAAGGTACGCGTCGAGAGCTTCAAGAAAATGTATGATTATCATAGGTTTCGATCGGTGTTTCGAAAGTTACAGGCGATTAAAGAAAATCGAGGAAACGGTAAGGAATAAATACCCCTTGCAATTTATTTCGGCAAAAAATGGAAAGTGTGTCGGTCGACTTGTGCTTATACATGCTTAAAGAGGGTGTAAAGAGGATCACAATAATCGCAGGCAGAGCTTTCTAAGTGCATTATTTTCGAAGTTATACCCAAAAAACTAATAACTTGATTAATCGAGGAAGAGCCTTGGTCGACCACTACAAATGAAACAATTTTTTTTTAAAGATGGGCTTTCGCTGATAGTCTTATCTTAAGGTACGCGTCGAGAGCTTCAAGAAAATGTATGATTATCATAGGTTTCGATCGGTGTTTCGAAAGTTACAGGCGATTAAAGAAAATCGAGGAAACGGTAAGGAATAAATACCCCTTGCAATTTATTTCGGCAAAAAATGGAAAGTGTGTCGGTCGACTTGTGCTTATACATGTTTAAAGAGGATGTAAAGAGGATCACAAAAATCGAAGGCAGAGCTTTCTAAGTGCATTATTTTCGAAGTTATAGCCAAAAAACCAATAACTTCATTAATCGAGGAAGAGCCTTGGTCGACCACTACTACTGAAACAATATTTTTTTTTAAAGATGAGCTGTCGCTGATAGTCCTATCTTAAGGCACGCGTCGACAGCTTCAAGAAAATGTATGATTAGCATAGGTTTCGATCGGTGTTTCGAAAGTTACAGGCGATTAAAGAAACTCGAGGAAACGGTAAGGAATACATACCCATTGCAATTTATTTCGGCAAAAAATGGAAAGTGTGTCGGTCGACTTGTGCTTATACATGCTTAAAGAGGGTGTAAAGAGGATCACAAAAATCGCAGGCAGAGCTTTCTAAGTGCATTATTTTCGAAGTTATAGCCAAAAAACCAAAGACTTGATTAATCGAGGAAGAGCCTTGGTCGAACACTACATCTGAAACAATTTTTTTTTAAAGATGGGCTTTCGCTGATAGTCCTATTTTAAGGTACGCGTCGAGAGCTTCAAGAAAATGTATGATTATCATAGGTTTCGATCGGTGTTTCGAAAGCTACAGGCGATTATAGAAAATCAAGGAATCGGTAAGGAATACATACCCCTTGCAATTTATTTCGGCAAAAAATGGAAAGTGTTTCGGTCGATTTGTGCTTATAAATGCTTAAAGAGGATGGAAAGAGAATCACAAAAATCGCAGGCAGAGCCTCCTAAGTGCATTATTTTCGAAGTTACAGCCAAAAAACCAAAGGCTTGATTAATCGAGGAAGAGCCTTGGTCGACCAGTACAACTGAAACCATTTTTTTTTAAAGATGGGCTTTCGCTGATCATCCTAACTTAAGGTACGCGTCGAGAGCCTCAAGCAAATGTATGATTATCATAGGTTTCGATCGGTGTTTCGAAAGTTACAGGCGATTAAAGAAAATCGAAGAAACGGTAAGGAATACATACCCCTTGCAATTTATTTCGGCAAAAAATGGAAAGTGTGTCGGTCGACTTGTGCTTATACATGCTTAAAGAGGATGTAAAGAGGATCACAAAAATCGAAGGCAGAGCTTTCTAAGTGCATTATTTTCGAAGTTATAGCCAAAAAACCAATAACTTGATTAATCGAGGAAGAGCCTTGGTCGATCACTACTACTGAAACAATATTTTTTTTAAGATGGGCTTTCGCTGATAGTCCTATCTCAAGGTACGCGTCGAGAGCTTCAAGAAAATGTATGATTATCATAGGTTTCGATCGGTGTTTCGAAAGTTACAGGCTATTAAAGAAAATCGAGGAAACGGCAAGGAATACATACCCCTTGCAATTTATTTCGGCAAAAAATGGAAAGTGTTTCGGTCGAGTTGTGCTTATACATTCTTAAAGAGGATGGAAAGAGGATAACAAAAATCGCAGGCAGAGCTTTCTAAGTGCATTATTTTCGAAGTTATAGCCAAAAAACCAAAGACTTGATTAATCGAGGAAGAGCCTTGGTCGACCACTACTACTGAAACAATATTTTTTTTAAAGATGGGCTTTCGCTGATAGTCCTATCTTAAGGTACGCGTCGAGAGCTTCACGAAAATGTATGATCATCATAGGTTTCGGTCGGTGTTTCGAAAGTTACAGGCGATTAAAGAAAATCGAGGAAACGGTAAGGAATAAATACCCCTTGCAATATATTTCGGCAAATAATGGAAAGTGTTTCGGTCGACTTGTACCTATACAAGCTTAAAGAGGATGGAACGAGGATCACAAAAATCGCAGGCAGAGCCTTCTAAGTGCATTATTTTCGAAGTTACAGCCAAAAAACCAAAGACTTGATTAATCGAGGAAGAGCCTTGGTCGACCACTACAAATGAAACAATTTTTTTTAAGATGGGCTTTCGCTGATAGTCCTATCTTAAGGTACGCGTCGAGAGCTTCAAGAAAATGTATGATTATCATAGGTTTCGGTCGGTGTTTCGAAAGTTACAGGCGATTATAGAAAATCAAGGAAACGGTAAGGAATACATACCCCTTGCAATTTATTTCGGAAAAACATGGACAGTTTTTGGATCGACTTGTGCTTATACACGCTTAAAGAGGATGGAAAGAGGATCACAAAAATCGCAGGCAGAGCTTCTCAAGTGCATTATTTTCGAAGTTATAGCCAAAAAACCAATAACTTGATTAATCGAGGAAGAGCCTTGGTCGATCACTACTACTGAAACAATATTTTTTTTAAGATGGGCTTTCGCTGATGGTCCTATCTTAAGGTACGCGTCGAGAGCTTCAAGAAAATGTATGATTATCATAGGTTTCGATCGGTGTTTCGAAAGTTGCGGGCGATTAAAGAACATCGAGGAAACGGTAAGGAATACATACCCCTTGCAATTTATTTCGGCAAAAAATGGAAAGTGTTTCGGTCGACTTGTGCATATACACGCTTAAAGAGGATGGAAAGAGGATCACAAAAATCGCAGGCAGAGCTTTCTAAGTGCATTATTTTCGAAGTTACAGCCAAAAAACCAAAGGCTTGATTAATCGAGGAACAGCCTTGGTCGACCAGTTCAACTGAAACAATTTTTTTTAAAGATGGGCTTTCGCTGATCATCCTAACTTAAGGTACGCGTCGAGAGCTTCAAGAAAATGTATGATTATCATAGGTTTCGATCGGTGTTTCGAAAGTTACAGGCGATTAAAGAAAATCGAAGAAACGGTAAGGAATACATACCCATTGCAATTTAATTCGGCAAAAAATGGAAAGTGTTTCGGTCGACTTGTGCTTATACAGGCTTAAGGAAGATGGAAAGAGGACCACAATAATCGCAGGCAGAGCTTTCTAAGTGCATTATTTTCGAAGTTATAGCCAAAAAACCACAGACTTGATTAATCGAGGAAGAGCCTTGGTCGAACACTACTACTGAAACAATATTTTTTTTAAGATGGGCTTTCGCTGATAGTCCTATCTTAAGGTACGCGTCGAGAGCTTCAAGAAAATGTATGATTATCATAGGTTTCGGTCGGTGTTTCGAAAGTTACATGCCATTATAGAAAATCAAGGAAACGGTAAGGAATACATACCCCTTGCAATTTATTTCGGCAAAAAATGGAAAGTTTTTCGATCGACTTGTGCTCATACACGCTTAAAGAGGATGGAAAGGGCATCACAAAAATCGCAGGCAGAGCTTTCTAAGTGCATTATTTTCGAAGTTACAGCCAAAAAACCAAAGGCTTGATTAATCGAGGAAGAGCCTAGGTCGACCACTACAAATGAAACAATTTTTTTTTAAAGATGGACTTTCGCTGATAGTCCTATGTTAAGGTTCGCGTCGACAGCTTCAAGAAAATGTATGATTATCATAGGTTTCGATCGGTGTTTCGAAAGTTACAGGCGATTATAGAAAATCAAGGAAACGGTAAGGAATACATACCCCTTGCATTTTATTTCGGCAAAAAATGGAAAGTGTTTCGGTCGACTTGTGCTTATACATGCTAAAAGAGGATGGAAAGAGGGCCACAAAAATCGCAGGCAGAGCTTTCTAAGTGCATTATTTTCGAAGTTACAGCCAAAAAACCAAAGACTTCATTAATCGAGGAAGAGCCTTGGTCGACCACTACTACTGAAACAATATTTTTTTTTAAAGATGAGCTGTCGCTGATAGTCCTATCTTAAGGCAAGCGTCGACAGCTTCAAGAAAATGTATGATTAGCATAGGTTTCGATCGGTGTTTCGAAAGTTACAGGCGATTAAAGAAAATCGAAGAAACGGTAAGGAATACATACCCATTGCAATTTATTTCGGCAAAAAATGGAAAGTGTGTCGGTCGACTTGTGCTTATACACGCTTAAAGAGGATGGAAAGGGCATCACAAAAATCGCAGGCAGAGCTTTCTAAGTGCATTATTTTCGAAGTTACAGCCAAAAAACCAAAGGCTTGATTAATCGAGGAAGAGCCTAGGTCGACCACTACAAATGAAACAATTTTTTTTTAAAGATGGACTTTCGCTGATAGTCCTATCTTAAGGTTCGCGTCGAGAGCTTCAAGAAAATGTATGATTATCATAGGTTTCGATCGGTGTTTCGAAAGTTACAGGCGATTAAAGAAACTCGAGGAAACGGTAAGGAATACATACCCATTGCAATTTATTTCGGCAAAAAATGGAAAGTGTTTAGGTCGACTTGTGCTTATAAACGCTTAAAGAGGATGGAAAGAGGATCACAAAAATCGCAGGCAGAGCTTTCTAAGTGCATTATTTTCGAAGTTATAGCCAAAAAACCAATAACTTGATTAATCGAGGAAGAGCCTTGGTCGATCACTACTACTGAAACAATATTTTTTTAAAGATGGGCTGTCGCTGATAGTCTTATCTTAAGGTACGCGTCGAGAGCTTCAAGAAAATGTATGATTATCATAGGTTTCGGTCGGTGTTTCGAAAGTTACAGGCGATTATAGAAAATCAAGGAAACGGTAAGGAATACATACCGCTTGCAATTTATTTCGGCAAAAAATGGAAAGTTTTTCGATCTACTTGTGCTTATACACGCTTAAAGAGGATGGAAAGGGCATCACAAAAATCGCAGGCAGAGCTTTCTAAGTGCATTATTTTCGAATATACAGCCAAAAAATCCAAGACTTGATTAATCGAGGAAGAGCCTTGGTCAACCACTACTACTGAAACATTATTTTTTTTTTCAGATGGCCTTTCGCTGATAGTCCTATCTTAAGGTACGCGTCGAGAGCTTCAAGAAAATGTATGATTATCATAGGTTTCGATCGGTGTTTCGAAAGTTACAGGCGATTAAAGAAAATCCAGGAAACGGTAAGGAATAAATACCCCTTGCAATTTATTTCGGCAAAAAATGGAAAGTGTGTCGGACCACTTGTGCTTATACATGCTTAAAGAGGGTGTAAAGAGGATCACAAAAATCGAAGGCAGAGCTTTCTAAGTGCATTATTTTCGAAGTTATAGCCAAAAAACCAATAACTTCATTAATCGAGGAAGAGCCTTGGTCGACCACTACTACTGAAACAATATTTTTTTTTAAAGATGAGCTGTCGCTGATAGTCCTATCTTAAGGCACGCGTCGACAGCTTCAAGAAAATGTATGATTAGCATAGGTTTCGATCGGTGTTTCGAAAGTTACAGGCGATTAAAGAAACTCGAGGAGACGGTAAGGAATACATACCCATTGCAATTTATTTCGGCAAAAAATGGAAAGTGTGTCGGTCGACTTGTGCTTATACATGCTTAAAGAGGGTGTAAAGAGGATCACAAAAATCGCAGGCAGAGCTTTCTAAGTGCATTATTTTCGAAGTTATAGCCAAAAAACCAAAGACTTGATTAATCGAGGAAGAGCCTTGGTCGAACACTACATCTGAAACAATTTTTTTTTAAAGATGGGCTTTCGCTGATAGTCCTATTTTAAGGTACGCGTCGAGAGCTTCAAGAAAATGTATGATTATCATAGGTTTCGATCGGTGTTTCGAAAGTTACAGGCGATTATAGAAAATCGAGGAATCGGTAAGGAATACATACCCCTTGCAATTTATTTCGGCAAAAAATGGAAAGTGTTTCGGTCGACTTGTGCTTATAAATGCTTAAAGAGGATGGAAAGAGAATCACAAAAATCGCAGGCAGAGCCTCCTAAGTGCATTAATTTCGAAGTTACAGCCAAAAAACCAAAGGCTTGATTAATCGAGGAAGAGCCTTGGTCGACCAGTACAACTGAAACCATTTTTTTTTAAAGATGGGCTTTCGCTGATCATCCTAACTTAAGGTACGCGTCGAGAGCCTCAAGCAAATGTATGATTATCATAGGTTTCGATCGGTGTTTCGAAAGTTACAGGCGATTAAAGAAAATCGAAGAAACGGTAAGGAATACATACCCCTTGCAATTTATTTCGGCAAAAAATGGAAAGTGTGTCGGTCGACTTGTGCTTATACACGCTTAAAGAGGATGTAAAGAGGATCACAAAAATCGAAGGCAGAGCTTTCTAAGTGCATTATTTTCGAAGTTATAGCCAAAAAACCAATAACTTGATTAATCGAGGAAGAGCCTTGGTCGATCACTACTACTGAAACAATATTTTTTTTAAGATGGGCTTTCGCTGATAGTCCTATCTCAAGGTACGCGTCGAGAGCTTCAAGAAAATGTATGATTATCATAGGTTTCGATCGGTGTTTCGAAAGTTACAGGCTATTAAAGAAAATCGAGGAAACGGCAAGGAATACATACCCCTTGCAATTTATTTCGGCAAAAAATGGAAAGTGTTTCGGTCGACTTGTGCTTATACATTCTTAAAGAGGATGGAAAGAGGATAACAAAAATCGCAGGCAGAGCTTTCTAAGTGCATTATTTTCGAAGTTATAGCCAAAAAACCAAAGACTTGATTAATCGAGGAAGAGCCTTGGTCGACCACTACTACTGAAACAATATTTTTTTTAAAGATGGGCTTTCGCTGATAGTCCTATCTTAAGGTACGCGTCGAGAGCTTCACGAAAATGTATGATTATCATAGGTTTCGGTCGGTGTTTCGAAAGTTACAGGCGATTAAAGAAAATCGAGGAAACGGTAAGGAATAAATACCCCTTGCAATATATTTCGGCAAATAATGGAAAGTGTTTCGGTCGACTTGTACCTATACAAGCTTAAAGAGGATGGAACGAGGATCACAAAAATCCCAGGCAGAGCCTTCTAAGTGCATTATTTTCGAAGTTACAGCCAAAAAACCAAAGACTTGATTAATCGAGGAAGAGCCTTGGTCGACCACTACAAATGAAACAATTTTTTTTAAGATGGGCTTTCGCTGATAGTCCTATCTTAAGGTACGCGTCGAGAGCTTCAAGAAAATGTATGATTATCATAGGTTTCGGTCGGTGTTTCGAAAGTTACAGGCGATTATAGAAAATCAAGGAAACGGTAAGGAATACATACCCCTTGCAATTTATTTCGGAAAAAAATGGACAGTTTTTGGATCGACTTGTGCTTATACACGCTTAAAGAGGATGGAAAGAGGATCACAAAAATCGCAGGCAGAGCTTCCCAAGTGCATTATTTTCGAAGTTATAGCCAAAAAACCAATAACTTGATTAATCGAGGAAGAGCCTTGGTCGATCACTACTACTGAAACAATATTTTTTTTAAGATGGGCTTTCGCTGATGGTCCTATCTTAAGGTACGCGTCGAGAGCTTCAAGAAAATGTATGATTATCATAGGTTTCGATCGGTGTTTCGAAAGTTGCGGGCGATTAAAGAACATCGAGGAAACGGTAAGGAATACATACCCCTTGCAATTTATTTCGGCAAAAAATGGAAAGTGTTTCGGTCGACTTGTGCTTACACACGCTTAAAGAGGATGGAAAGAGGATCACAAAAATCGCAGGCAGAGCTTTCTAAGTGCATTATTTTCGAAGTTACAGCCAAAAAACCAAAGGCTTGATTAATCGAGGAACAGCCTTGGTCGACCAGTTCAACTGAAACAATTTTTTTTTAAAGATGGGCTTTCGCTGATCATCCTAACTTAAGGTACGCGTCGAGAGCTTCAAGAAAATGTATGATTATCATAGGTTTCGATCGGTGTTTCGAAAATTACAGGCGATTATAGAAAATCAAAGAGACGGTAAGGAATACATACCCCTTGCAATTTATTTCGGCAAAAATTGGAAAGTGTTTCAGTCGACTTGTGCTTATAGAGGCTTAAAGAGGATGGAAAGAGGACCACAAGAATCGCAGGCAGAGCTTTCTAAGTGCATTATTTTCGAAGTTACAGCCAAAAAATCCAAGACTTGATTAATCGAGGAAGAGCCTTGGTCAACCACTACTACTGAAACATTATTTTTTTTTAAAGATGAGCTGTCGCTGATAGTCCTATCTTAAGGTACGCGTCGACAGCTTCAAGAAAATGTATGATTAGCATAGGTTTCGATCGGTGTTTCGAAAGTTACAGGCGATTAAAGAAACTCGAGGAAACGGTAAGGAATACATACCCATTGCAATTTATTTCGGCAAAAAATGGAAAGTGTTTCGGTCGACTTGTGCTTATAAATGCTTAAAGAGGATGGAAAGAGAATCACAAAAATCGCAGGCAGAGCCTCCTAAGTGCATTATTTTCGAAGTTACAGCCAAAAAACCAAAGGCTTGATTAATCGAGGAAGAGCCTTGGTCGACCAGTACAACTGAAACCATTTTTTTTTAAAGATGGGCTTTCGCTGATCATCCTAACTTAAGGTACGCGTCGAGAGCCTCAAGCAAATGTATGATTATCATAGGTTTCGATCGGTGTTTCGAAAGTTACAGGCGATTAAAGAAAATCGAAGAAACGGTAAGGAATACATACCCATTGCAATTTAATTCGGCAAAAAATGGAAAGTGTTTCGGTCGACTTGTGCTTATACAGGCTTAAGGAAGATGGAAAGAGGACCACAAAAATCGCAGGCAGAGCTTTCTAAGTGCATTATTTTCGAAGTTACAGCCAAAAAACCAAAGGCTTGATTAATCGAGGAAGAGCCTAGGTCGACCACTACAAATGAAACAATTTTTTTTTAAAGATGGACTTTCGCTGATAGTCCTATCTTAAGGTTCGCGTCGAGAGCTTCAAGAAAATGTATGATTATCATAGGTTTCGATCGGTGTTTCGAAAGTTACAGGCGATTAAAGAAAATCGAGGAAACGGTAAGGAATAAATACCCCTTGCAATTTATTTCGGCAAAAAATGGAAAGTGTGTCGGTCCACTTGTGCTTATACATGCTTAAAGAGGATGTAAAGAGGATCACAAAAATCGCAGGCAGAGCTTTCTAAGTGCATTATTTTCGAAGTTATAGCCAAAAAACCAATAACTTGATTAATCGAGGAAGAGCCTTGGTCGATCACTACTACTGAAACAATATTTTTTTTAAGATGGGCTTTCGCTGATAGTCCTATCTTAAGGTACGCGTCGGGAGCTTCAAGAAAATGTATGATTATCATAGGTTTCGGTCGGTGTTTCGAAAGTTGCAGGCGATTATAGAAAATCAAGGAAACGGTAAGGAATACATACCCCTTGCAATTTATTGCGGCAAAAAATGGAAAGTTTTCCGATCTACTTGTGCTTATACACGCTTAAAGAGGATGGAAAGGGCATCACAAAAATCGCAGGCAGAGCTTTCTAAGTGCATTATTTTCGAATTTCCAGCCAAAAAATCCAAGACTTGATTAATCGAGGAAGAGCCTTGGTCAACCACTACTACTGAAACATTATTTTTTTTTAAGATAGCCTTTCGCTGATAGTCCTATCTTAAGGTACGCGTCGAGAGCTTCAAGAAAATGTATGATTATCATAGGTTTCGATCGGTGTTTCGAAAGTTACAGGCGATTAAAGAAAATCGAGGAAACGGTAAGGAATAAATACCCCTTGCAATTTATTTCGGCAAAAAATGGAAAGTGTGTCGGTCGACTTGTGCTTATACATGCTTAAAGAGGGTGTAAAGAGGATCACAATAATCGCAGGCAGAGCTTTCTAAGTGCATTATTTTCGAAGTTATACCCAAAAAACTAATAACTTGATTAATCGAGGAAGAGCCTTGGTCGACCACTACAAATGAAACAATTTTTTTTTAAAGATGGGCTTTCGCTGATAGTCTTATCTTATGGTACGCGTCGAGAGCTTCAAGAAAATGTATGATTATCATAGGTTTCGGTCGGTGTTTCGAAAGTTACAGGCGATTATAGAAAATCAAGGAAACGGTAAGGAATACATACCCCTTGCAATTTATTTCGGCAAAAAATGGAAAGTTTTTCGATCTACTTGTGCTTATACACGCTTAAAGAGGATGGAAAGGGCATCACAAAAATCGCAGGCAGAGCTTTCTAAGTGCATTATTTTCGAAGTTACAGCCAAAAAATCCAAGACTTGATTAATCGAGGAAGAGCCTTGGTCAACCACTACTACTGAAACATTATTTTTTTTTTAAGATGGCCTTTCGCTGATAGTCCTATCTTAAGGTAAGCGTCGAGAGCTTCAAGAAAATGTATGATTATCATAGGTTTCGATCGGTGTTTCGAAAGTTACAGGCGATTAAAGAAAATCGAGGAAACGGTAAGGAATAAATACCCCTTGCAATTTATTTCGGCAAAAAATGGAAAGTGTGTCGGTCGACTTGTGCTTATACATGTTTAAAGAGGATGTAAAGAGGATCACAAAAATCGAAGGCAGAGCTTTCTAAGTGCATTATTTTCGAAGTTATAGCCAAAAAACCAATAACTTCATTAATCGAGGAAGAGCCTTGGTCGACCACTACTACTGAAACAATATTTTTTTTTAAAGATGAGCTGTAGCTGATAGTCCTATCTTAAGGCACGCGTCGACAGCTTCAAGAAAATGTATGATTAGCATAGGTTTCGATCGGTGTTTCGAAAGCTACAGGCGATTATAGAAAATCAAGGAATCGGTAAGGAATACATACCCCTTGCAATTTATTTCGGCAAAAAATGGAAAGTGTTTCGGTCGACTTGTGCTTATAAATGCTTAAAGAGGATGGAAAGAGAATCACAAAAATCGCAGGCAGAGCCTCCTAAGTGCATTATTTTCGAAGTTACAGCCAAAAAACCAAAGGCTTGATTAATCGAGGAAGAGCCTTGGTCGACCAGTACAACTGAAACCATTTTTTTTTAAAGATGGGCTTTCGCTGATCATCCTAACTTAAGGTACGCGTCGAGAGCCTCAAGCAAATGTATGATTATCATAGGTTTCGATCGGTGTTTCGAAAGTTACAGGCTAATAAAGAAAATCGAGGAAACGGCAAGGAATACATACCCCTTGCAATTTATTTCGGCAAAAAATGGAAAGTGTTTCGGTCGACTTGTGCTTATACATTCTTAAAGAGGATGGAAAGAGGATAACAAAAATCGCAGGCAGAGCTTTCTAAGTGCATTATTTTCGAAGTTATAGCCAAAAAACCAAAGACTTGATTAATCGAGGAAGAGCCTTGGTCGACCACTACTACTGAAACAATATTTTTTTTAAAGATGGGCTTTCGCTGATAGTCCTATCTTAAGGTACGCGTCGAGAGCTTCACGAAAATGTATGATTATCATAGGTTTCGGTCGGTGTTTCGAAAGTTACAGGCGATTAAAGAAAATCGAGGAAACGGTAAGGAATAAATACCCCTTGCAATATATTTCGGCAAATAATGGAAAGTGTTTCGGTCGACTTGTACCTATACAAGCTTAAAGAGGATGGAACGAGGATCACAAAAATCGCAGGCAGAGCCTTCTAAGTGCATTATTTTCGAAGTTACAGCCAAAAAACCAAAGACTTGATTAATCGAGGAAGAGCCTTGGTCGACCACTACAAATGAAACAATTTTTTTTAAGATGGGCTTTCGCTGATAGTCCTATCTTAAGGTACGCGTCGAGAGCTTCAAGAAAATGTATGATTATCATAGGTTTCGGTCGGTGTTTCGAAAGTTACAGGCGATTATAGAAAATCAAGGAAACGGTAAGGAATACATACCCCTTGCAATTTATTTCGGAAAAAAATGGACAGTTTTTCGATCGACTTGTGCTTATACACGCTTAAAGAGGATGGAAAGAGGATCACAAAAATCGCAGGCAGAGCTTCCCAAGTGCATTATTTTCGAAGTTATAGCCAAAAAACCAATAACTTGATTAATCGAGGAAGAGCCTTGGTCGATCACTACTACTGAAACAATATTTTTTTTAAGATGGGCTTTCGCTGATGGTCCTATCTTAAGGTACGCGTCGAGAGCTTCAAGAAAATGTATGATTATCATAGGTTTCGATCGGTGTTTCGAAAGTTGCGGGCGATTAAAGAACATCGAGGAAACGGTAAGGAATACATACCCCTTGCAATTTATTTCGGCAAAAAATGGAAAGTGTTTCGGTCGACTTGTGCATATACACGCTTAAAGAGGATGGAAAGAGGATCACAAAAATCGCAGGCAGAGCTTTATAAGTGCATTATTTTCGAAGTTACAGCCAAAAAATCCAAGACATGATTAATCGAGGAAGAGCCTTGGTCAACCACTACTACTGAAACATTATTTTTTTTTAAAGATGAGCTGTCGCTAATAGTCCTATCTTAAGGCACGCGTCGACAGCTTCAAGAAAATGTATGATTAGCATAGGTTTCGATCGGTGTTTCGAAAGTTACAGGCGATTAAAGAAACTCGAGGAAACGGTAAGGAATACATACCCATTGCAATTTATTTCGGCAAAAAATGGAAAGTGTTTCGGTCGACTTGTGCTTATAAATGCTTAAAGAGGATGGAAAGAGAATCACAAAAATCGCAGGCAGAGCCTCCTAAGTGCATTATTTTCGAAGTTACAGCCAAAAAACCAAAGGCTTGATTAATCGAGGAAGAGCCTTGGTCGACCAGTACAACTGAAACCATTTTTTTTTAAAGATGGGCTTTCGCTGATCATCCTAACTTAAGGTACGCGTCGAGAGCCTCAAGCAAATGTATGATTATCATAGGTTTCGATCGGTGTTTCGAAAGTTACAGGCGATTAAAGAAAATCGAAGAAACGGTAAGGAATACATACCCATTGCAATTTAATTCGGCAAAAAATGGAAAGTGTTTCGATCGACTTGTGCTCATACACGCTTAAAGAGGATGGAAAGGGCATCACAAAAATCGCAGGCAGAGCTTTCTAAGTGCATTATTTTCGAAGTTACAGCCAAAAAACCAAAGGCTTGATTAATCGAGGAAGAGCCTAGGTCGACCACTACAAATGAAACAATTTTTTTTTAAAGATGGACTTTCGCTGATAGTCCTATCTTAAGGTTCGCGTCGAGAGCTTCAAGAAAATGTATGATTATCATAGGTTTCGATCGGTGTTTCGAAAGTTACAGGCGATTATAGAAAATCAAGGAAACGGTAAGGAATACATACCCCTTGCATTTTATTTCGGCAAAAAATGGAAAGTGTTTCGGTCGACTTGTGCTTATACATGCTAAAAGAGGATGGAAAGAGGGTCACAAAAATCGCAGGCAGAGCTTTCTAAGTGCATTATTTTCGAAGTTACAGCCAAAAAACCAAAGACTTCATTAATCGAGGAAGAGCCTTGGTCGACCACTACTACTGAAACAATATTTTTTTTTAAAGATGAGCTGTCGCTGATAGTCCTATCTTAAGGCAAGCGTCGACAGCTTCAAGAAAATGTATGATTAGCATAGGTTTCGATCGGTGTTTCGAAAGTTACAGGCGATTAAAGAAAATCGAGGAAACGGTAAGGAATACATACCCATTGCAATTTATTTCGGCAAAAAATGGAAAGTGTTTCGGTCGACTTGTGCTTATACAGGCTTAAAGAAGATGGAAAGAGGACCACAATAATCGCAGGCAGAGCTTTCTAAGTGCATTATTTTCGAAGTTATAGCCAAAAAACCAAAGACTTGATTAATCGAGGAAGAGCCTTGGTCGAACACTACAACTGAAACAATTTTTTTTTTTAAGATGGGCTTTCGCTGATAGTCCTATCTTAAGGTAAGCGTCGAGAGCTTTAAGAAAATGTATGATTATCATACGTTTCGGTCGGTGTTTCGAAAGTTACAGGCGATTATAGAAAATCAAGGAAACGGTAAGGAATACATACCCCTTGCAATTTATTTCGGCAAAAAATGGAAAGTGCTTCGGTCGACTTGTGCTTATACACGCTTAAAGAGGATGGAAAGAGGATCACAAAAATCGCAGGCAGAGCTTTCTAAGTGCATTATTTTCGAAGTTATACCCAAAAAACTAATAACTTGATTAATCGAGGAAGAGCCTTGGTCGACCACTACAAATGAAACAATTTTTTTTTAAAGATGGGCTTTCGCTGATAGTCTTATCTTATGGTACGTGTCGAGAGCTTCAAGAAAATGTATGATTATCATAGGTTTCGGTCGGTGTTTCGAAAGTTACAGGCGATTATAGAAAATCAAGGAAACGGTTAGGAATACATACCCCTTGCAATTTATTTCGGCAAAAAATGGAAAGTTTTTCGATCTACTTGTGCTTATACACGCTTAAAGAGGATGGAAAGGGCATCACAAAAATCGCAGGCAGAGCTTTCTAAGTGCATTATTTTCGAAGTTACAGCCAAAAAATCCAAGACTTGATTAATCGAGGAAGAGCCTTGGTCAACCACTACTACTGAAACATTATTTTTTTTTAAGATGGCCTTTCGCTGATAATCCTATCTTAAGGTACGCGTCGAGAGCTTCAAGAAAATGTATGATTATCATAGGTTTCGATCGGTGTTTCGAAAGTTACAGGCGATTAAAGAAAATCGAAGAAACGGTAAGGAATACATACCCATTGCAATTTATTTCGGCAAAAAATGGAAAGTGTTTCGGTCGACTTGTGCTTATACAGGCTTAAGGAAGATGGAAAGAGGACCACAATAATCGCAGGCAGAGCTTTCTAAGTGCATTATTTTCGAAGTTATAGCCAAAAAACCAAAGACTTGATTAATCGAGGAAGAGCCTTGGTCGAACACTACTACTGAAACAATATTTTTTTTAAGATGGGCTTTCGCTGATAGTCCTATCTTAAGGTACGCGTCGAGAGCTTCAAGAAAATGTATGATTATCATAGGTTTCGGTCGGTGTTTCGAAAGTTACATGCGATTATAGAAAATCAAGGAAACGGTAAGGAATACATACCCCTTGCAATTTATTTCGGCAAAAAATGGAAAGTGTGTCGGTCGACTTGTGCTTATACATGCTTAAAGAGGGTGTAAAGAGGATCACAAAAATCGCAGGCAGAGCTTTCTAAGTGCATTATTTTCGAAGTTATAGCCAAAAAACCAAAGACTTGATTAATCGAGGAAGAGCCTTGGTCGAACACTACATCTGAAACAATTTTTTTTTAAAGATGGGCTTTCGCTGATAGTCCTATTTTAAGGTACGCGTCGAGAGCTTCAAGAAAATGTATGATTATCATAGGTTTCGATCGGTGTTTCGAAAGCTACAGGCGATTATAGAAAATCAAGGAAACGGTAAGGAATACATACCCCTTGCAATTTATTTCGGCAAAAAATGGAAAGTGTTTCGGTCGACTTGTGCTTATAAATGCTTAAAGAGGATGGAAAGAGAATCACAAAAATCGCAGGCAGAGCCTCCTAAGTGCATTATTTTCGAAGTTACAGCCAAAAAACCAAAGGCTTGATTAATCGAGGAAGAGCCTTGGTCGACCAGTACAACTGAAACCATTTTTTTTTAAAGATGGGCTTTCGCTGATCATCCTAACTTAAGGTACGCGTCGAGAGCCTCAAGCAAATGTATGATTATCATAGGTTTCGATCGGTGTTTCGAAAGTTACAGGCGATTAAAGAAAATCGAAGAAACGGTAAGGAATACATACCCCTTGCAATTTATTTCGGCAAAAAATGGAAAGTGTGTCGGTCGACTTGTGCTTATACATGCTTAAAGAGGATGTAAAGAGGATCGCAAAAATCGAAGGCAGAGCTTTCTAAGTGCATTATTTTCGAAGTTATAGCCAAAAAACCAATAACTTGATTAATCGAGGAAGAGCCTTGGTCGATCACTACTACTGAAACAATATTTTTTTTAAGATGGGCTTTCGCTGATAGTCCTATCTCAAGGTACGCGTCGAGAGCTTTAAGAAAATGTATGATTATCATACGTTTCGGTCGGTGTTTCGAAAGTTACAGGCGATTATAGAAAATCAAGGAAACGGTAAGGAATACATACCCCTTGCAATTTATTTCGGCAAAAAATGGAAAGTGCTTCGGTCGACTTGTGCTTATACACGCTTAAAGAGGATGGAAAGAGGATCACAAAAATCGCAGGCAGAGCTTTCTAAGTGCATTATTTTCGAAGTTATACCCAAAAAACTAATAACTTGATTAATCGAGGAAGAGCCTTGGTCGACCACTACAAATGAAACAATTTTTTTTTAAAGATGGGCTTTCGCTGATAGTCTTATCTTAAGGTACGCGTCGAGAGCTTCAAGAAAATGTATGATTATCATAGGTTTCGGTCGGTGTTTCGAAAGTTACAGGCGATTATAGAAAATCAAGGAAACGGTTAGGAATACATACCCCTTGCAATTTATTTCGGCAAAAAATGGAAAGTTTTTCGATCTACTTGTGCTTATACACGCTTAAAGAGGATGGAAAGGGCATCACAAAAATCGCAGGCAGAGCTTTCTAAGTGCATTATTTTCGAAGTTACAGCCAAAAAATCCAAGACTTGATTAATCGAGGAAGAGCCTTGGTCAACCACTACTACTGAAACATTATTTTTTTTTAAGATGGCCTTTCGCTGATAATCCTATCTTAAGGTACGCGTCGAGAGCTTCAAGAAAATGTATGATTATCATAGGTTTCGATCGGTGTTTCGAAAGTTACAGGCGATTAAAGAAAATCGAAGAAACGGTAAGGAATACATACCCATTGCAATTTATTTCGGCAAAAAATGGAAAGTGTTTCGGTCGACTTGTGCTTATACAGGCTTAAGGAAGATGGAAAGAGGACCACAATAATCGCAGGCAGAGCTTTCTAAGTGCATTATTTTCGAAGTTATAGCCAAAAAACCAAAGACTTGATTAATCGAGGAAGAGCCTTGGTCGAACACTACTACTGAAACAATATTTTTTTTAAGATGGGCTTTCGCTGATAGTCCTATCTTAAGGTACGCGTCGAGAGCTTCAAGAAAATGTATGATTATCATAGGTTTCGGTCGGTGTTTCGAAAGTTACATGCGATTATAGAAAATCAAGGAAACGGTAAGGAATACATACCCCTTGCAATTTATTTCGGCAAAAAATGGAAAGTGTGTCGGTCGACTTGTGCTTATACATGCTTAAAGAGGATGGAAAGAGAATCACAAAAATCGCAGGCAGAGCCTCCTAAGTGCATTATTTTCGAAGTTACAGCCAAAAAACCAAAGGCTTGATTAATCGAGGAAGAGCCTTGGTCGACCAGTACAACTGAAACCATTTTTTTTTAAAGATGGGCTTTCGCTGATCATCCTAACTTAAGGTACGCGTCGAGAGCCTCAAGCAAATGTATGATTATCATAGGTTTCGATCGGTGTTTCGAAAGTTACAGGCGATTAAAGAAAATCGAAGAAACGGTAAGGAATACATACCCCTTGCAATTTATTTCGGCAAAAAATGGAAAGTGTGTCGGTCGACTTGTGCTTATACATGCTTAAAGAGGATGTAAAGAGGATCGCAAAAATCGAAGGCAGAGCTTTCTAAGTGCATTATTTTCGAAGTTATAGCCAAAAAACCAATAACTTGATTAATCGAGGAAGAGCCTTGGTCGATCACTACTACTGAAACAATATTTTTTTTAAGATGGGCTTTCGCTGATAGTCCTATCTCAAGGTACGCGTCGAGAGCTTCAAGAAAATGTATGATTATCATAGGTTTCGGTCGGTGTTTCGAAAGTTACAGGCGATTATAGAAAATCAAGGAAACGGTAAGGAATACATACCCCTTGCAATTTATTTCGGCAAAAAATGGAAAGTGTGTCGGTCCACTTGTGCTTATACACGCTTAAAGAGGATGGAAAGGGCATCACAAAAATCGCAGGCAGAGCTTTCTAAGTGCATTATTTTCGAAGTTACAGCCAAAAAACCAAAGGCTTGATTAATCGAGGAAGAGCCTAGGTCGACCACTACAAATGAAACAATTTTTTTTTAAAGATGGACTTTCGCTGATAGTCCTATCTTAAGGTTCGCGTCGAGAGCTTCAAGAAAATGTATGATTATCATAGGTTTCGATCGGTGTTTCGAAAGTTACAGGCGATTAAAGAAACTCGAGGAAACGGTAAGGAATACATACCCATTGCAATTTATTTCGGCAAAAAATGGAAAGTGTTTAGGTCGACTTGTGCTTATAAACGCTTAAAGAGGATGGAAAGAGGATCACAAAAATCGCAGGCAGAGCTTTCTAAGTGCATTATTTTCGAAGTTATAGCCAAAAAACCAATAACTTGATTAATCGAGGAAGAGCCTTGGTCGATCACTACTACTGAAACAATATTTTTTTAAAGATGGGCTGTCGCTGATAGTCTTATCTTAAGGTACGCGTCGAGAGCTTCAAGAAAATGTATGATTATCATAGGTTTCGGTCGGTGTTTCGAAAGTTACAGGCGATTATAGAAAATCAAGGAAACGGTAAGGAATACATACCGCTTGCAATTTATTTCGGCAAAAAATGGAAAGTTTTTCGATCTACTTGTGCTTATACACGCTTAAAGAGGATGGAAAGGGCATCACAAAAATCGCAGGCAGAGCTTTCTAAGTGCATTATTTTCGAATATACAGCCAAAAAATCCAAGACTTGATTAATCGAGGAAGAGCCTTGGTCAACCACTACTACTGAAACATTATTTTTTTTTTAAGATGGCCTTTCGCTGATAGTCCTATCTTAAGGTACGCGTCGAGAGCTTCAAGAAAATGTATGATTATCATAGGTTTCGATCGGTGTTTCGAAAGTTACAGGCGATTAAAGAAAATCGAGGAAACGGTAAGGAATAAATACCCCTTGCAATTTATTTCGGCAAAAAATGGAAAGTGTGTCGGTCCACTTGTGCTTATACATGCTTAAAGAGGGTGTAAAGAGGATCACAATAATCGCAGGCAGAGCTTTCTAAGTGCATTATTTTCGAAGTTATACCCAAAAAACTAATAACTTGATTAATCGAAGAAGAGCCTTGGTCGACCACTACAAATGAAACAATTTTTTTTTAAAGATGGGCTTTCGCTGATAGTCTTATCTTAAGGTACGCGTCGAGAGCTTCAAGAAAATGTATGATTATCATAGGTTTCGATCGGTGTTTCGAAAGTTACAGGCGATTAAAGAAACTCGAGGAAACGGTAAGGAATACATACCCATTGCAATTTATTTCGGCAAAAAATGGAAAGTGTTTCGGTCGACTTGTGCTTATACATGCTTAAAGAGGGTGTAAAGAGGATCACAAAAATCGCAGGCAGAGCTTTCTAAGTGCATTATTTTCGAAGTTATAGCCAAAAAACCAAAGACTTGATTAATCGAGGAAGAGCCTTGGTCGAACACTACATCTGAAACAATTTTTTTTTAAAGATGGGCTTTCGCTGATAGTCCTATTTTAAGGTACGCGTCGAGAGCTTCAAGAAAATGTATGATTATCATAGGTTTCGATCGGTGTTTCGAAAGCTACAGGCGATTATAGAAAATCAAGGAAACGGTAAGGAATACATACCCCTTGCAATTTATTTCGGCAAAAAATGGAAAGTGTTTCGGTCGACTTGTGCTTATAAATGCTTAAAGAGGATGGAAAGAGAATCACAAAAATCGCAGGCAGAGCTTTCTAAGTGCATTATTTTCGAATTTCCAGCCAAAAAATCCAAGACTTGATTAATCGAGGAAGAGCCTTGGTCAACCACTACTACTGAAACATTATTTTTTTTTTAAGATGGCCTTTCGCTGATAGTCCTATCTTAAGGTACGCGTCGAGAGCTTCAAGAAAATGTATGATTATCATAGGTTTCGATCGGTGTTTCGAAAGTTACAGGCGATTAAAGAAAATCGAGGAAACGGTAAGGAATAAATACCCCTTGCAATTTATTTCGGCAAAAAATGGAAAGTGTGTCGGTCCACTTGTGCTTATACATGCTTAAAGGGGATGTAAAGAGGATCACAAAAATCGCAGGCAGAGCTTTCTAAGTGCATTATTTTCGAAGTTATAGCCAAAAAACCAATAACTTGATTAATCGAGGAAGAGCCTTGGTCGATCACTACTACTGAAACAATATTTTTTTTAAGATGGGCTTTCGCTGATAGTCCTATCTTAAGGTACGCGTCGGGAGCTTCAAGAAAATGTATGATTATCATAGGTTTCGGTCGGTGTTTCGAAAGTTGCAGGCGATTATAGAAAATCAAGGAAACGGTACGGAATACATACCCCTTGCAAATTATTTCGGCAAAAAATGGAAAGTTTTTCGATCTACTTGTGCTTATACACGCTTAAAGAGGATGGAAAGGGCATCACAAAAATCGCAGGCAGAGCTTTCTAAGTGCATTATTTTCGAATTTCCAGCCAAAAAATCCAAGACTTGATTAATCGAGGAAGAGCCTTGGTCAACCACTACTACTGAAACATTATTTTTTTTTTAAGATGGCCTTTCGCTGATAGTCCTATCTTAAGGTACGCGTCGAGAGCTTCAAGAAAATGTATGATTATCATAGGTTTCGATCGGTGTTTCGAAAGTTACAGGCGATTAAAGAAAATCGAGGAAACGGTAAGGAATAAATACCCCTTGCAATTTATTTCGGCAAAAAATGGAAAGTGTGTCGGTCCACTTGTGCTTATACATGCTTAAAGAGGGTGTAAAGAGGATCACAATAATCGCAGGCAGAGCTTTCTAAGTGCATTATTTTCGAAGTTATACCCAAAAAACTAATAACTTGATTAATCGAGGAAGAGCCTTGGTCGACCACTACAAATGAAACAATTTTTTTTTAAAGATGGGCTTTCGCTGATAGTCTTATCTTAAGGTACGCGTCGAGAGCTTCAAGAAAATGTATGATTATCATAGGTTTCGGTCGGTGTTTCGAAAGTTACAGGCGATTATAGAAAATCAAGGAAACGGTAAGGAATACATACCCCTTGCAATTTATTTCGGCAAAAAATGGAAAGTTTTTCGATCTACTTGTGCTTATACACGCTTAAAGAGGATGGAAAGAGCATCACAAAAATCGCAGGCAGAGCTTTCTAAGTGCATTATTTTCGAAGTTACAGCCAAAAAATCCAAGACTTGATTAATCGAGGAAGAGCCTTGGTCAACCACTACTACTGAAACATTATTTTTTTTTTAAGATGGCCTTTCGCTGATAGTCCTATCTTAAGGTACGCGTCGAGTGCTTCAAGAAAATGTATGATTATCATAGGTTTCGATCGGTGTTTCGAAATTTACAGGCGATTAAAGAAAATCGAGGAAACGGTAAGGAATAAATACCCCTTGCAATTTATTTCGGCAAAAAATGGAAAGTGTGTCGGTCGACTTGTGCTTATACATGTTTAAAGAGGATGTAAAGAGGATCACAAAAATCGAAGGCAGAGCTTTCTAAGTGCATTATTTTCGAAGTTATAGCCAAAAAACCAATAACTTCATTAATCGAGGAAGAGCCTTGGTCGACCACTACTACTGAAACAATATTTTTTTTAAAGATGAGCTGTCGCTGATAGTCCTATCTTAAGGCACGCGTCGACAGCTTCAAGAAAATGTATGATTAGCATAGGTTTCGATCGGTGTTTCGAAAGTTACAGGCGATTAAAGAAACTCGAGGAAACGGTAAGGAATACATACCCATTGCAATTTATTTCGGCAAAAAATGGAAAGTGTGTCGGTCGACTTGTGCTTATACATGCTTAAAGAGGGTGTAAAGAGGATCACAAAAATCGCAGGCAGAGCTTTCTAAGTGCATTATTTTCGAAGTTATAGCCAAAAAACCAAAGACTTGATTAATCGAGGAAGAGCCTTGGTCGAACACTACATCTGAAACAATTTTTTTTTAAAGATGGGCTTTCGCTGATAGTCCTATTTTAAGGTACGCGTCGAGAGCTTCAAGAAAATGTATGATTATCATAGGTTTCGATCGGTGTTTCGAAAGCTACAGGCGATTATAGAAAATCAAGGAAACGGTAAGGAATACATACCCCTTGCAATTTATTTCGGCAAAAAATGGAAAGTGTTTCGGTCGACTTGTGCTTATAAATGCTTAAAGAGGATGGAAAGAGAATCACAAAAATCGCAGGCAGAGCCTCCTAAGTGCATTATTTTCGAAGTTACAGCCAAAAAACCAAAGGCTTGATTAATCGAGGAAGAGCCTTGGTCGACCAGTACAACTGAAACCATTTTTTTTTAAAGATGGGCTTCCGCTGATCATCCTAACTTAAGGTACGCGTCGAGAGCCTCAAGCAAATGTATGATTATCATAGGTTTCGATCGGTGTTTCGAAAGTTACAGGCGATTAAAGAAAATCGAAGAAACGGTAAGGAATACATACCCCTTGCAATTTATTTCGGCAAAAAATGGAAAGTGTGTCGGTCGACTTGTGCTTATACATGCTTAAAGAGGATGTAAAGAGGATCGCAAAAATCGAAGGCAGAGCTTTCTAAGTGCATTATTTTCGAAGTTATAGCCAAAAAACCAATAACTTGATTAATCGAGGAAGAGCCTTGGTCGATCACTACTACTGAAACAATATTTTTTTTAAGATGGGCTTTCGCTGATAGTCCTATCTCAAGGTACGCGTCGAGAGCTTCAAGAAAATGTATGATTATCATAGGTTTCGGTCGGTGTTTCGAAAGTTACAGGCGATTATAGAAAATCAAGGAAACGGTAAGGAATACATACCCCTTGCAATTTATTTCGGCAAAAAATGGAAAGTTTTTCGATCGACTTGTGCTTATACACGCTTAAAGAGGATGGAAAGGGCATCACAAAAATCGCAGGCAGAGCTTTCTAAGTGCATTATTTTCGAAGTTACAGCCAAAAAACCAAAGGCTTGATTAATCGAGGAAGAGCCTAGGTCGACCACTACAAATGAAACAATTTTTTTTTAAAGATGGACTTTCGCTGATAGTCCTATCTTAAGGTTCGCGTCGAGAGCTTCAAGAAAATGTATGATTATCACAGGTTTCGATCGGTGTTTCGAAAGTTACAGGCGATTAAAGAAACTCGAGGAAACGGTAAGGAATACATACCCATTGCAATTTATTTCGGCAAAAAATGGAAAGTGTTTAGGTCGACTTGTGCTTATAAACGCTTAAAGAGGATGGAAAGAGGATCACAAAAATCGCAGGCAGAGCTTTCTAAGTGCATTATTTTCGAAGTTATAGCCAAAAAACCAATAACTTGATTAATCGAGGAAGAGCCTTGGTCGATCACTACTACTGAAACAATATTTTTTTAAAGATGGGCTGTCGCTGATAGTCTTATCTTAAGGTACGCGTCGAGAGCTTCAAGAAAATGTATGATTATCATAGGTTTCGGTCGGTGTTTCGAAAGTTACAGGCGATTATAGAAAATCAAGGAAACGGTAAGGAATACATACCGCTTGCAATTTATTTCGGCAAAAAATGGAAAGTTTTTCGATCTACTTGTGCTTATACACGCTTAAAGAGGATGGAAAGGGCATCACAAAAATCGCAGGCAGAGCTTTCTAAGTGCATTATTTTCGAATATACAGCCAAAAAATCCAAGACTTGATTAATCGAGGAAGAGCCTTGGTCAACCACTACTACTGAAACATTATTTTTTTTTTAAGATGGCCTTTCGCTGATAGTCCTATCTTAAGGTACGCGTCGAGAGCTTCAAGAAAATGTATGATTATCATAGGTTTCGATCGGTGTTTCGAAAGTTACAGGCGATTAAAGAAAATCGAGGAAACGGTAAGGAATAAATACCCCTTGCAATTTATTTCGGCAAAAAATGGAAAGTGTGTCGGTCCACTTGTGCTTATACATGCTTAAAGAGGGTGTAAAGAGGATCACAATAATCGCAGGCAGAGCTTTCTAAGTGCATTATTTTCGAAGTTATACCCAAAAAACTAATAACTTGATTAATCGAGGAAGAGCCTTGGTCGACCACTACAAATGAAACAATTTTTTTTTAAAGATGGGCTTTCGCTGATAGTCTTATCTTAAGGTACGCGTCGAGAGCTTCAAGAAAATGTATGATTATCATAGGTTTCGATCGGTGTTTCGAAAGTTACAGGCGATTAAAGAAACTCGAGGAAACGGTAAGGAATACATACCCATTGCAATTTATTTCGGCAAAAAATGGAAAGTGTTTCGGTCGACTTGTGCTTATACATGCTTAAAGAGGGTGTAAAGAGGATCACAAAAATCGCAGGCAGAGCTTTCTAAGTGCATTATTTTCGAAGTTATAGCCAAAAAACCAAAGACTTGATTAATCGAGGAAGAGCCTTGGTCGAACACTACATCTGAAACAATTTTTTTTTAAAGATGGGCTTTCGCTGATAGTCCTATTTTAAGGTACGCGTCGAGAGCTTCAAGAAAATGTATGATTATCATAGGTTTCGATCGGTGTTTCGAAAGCTACAGGCGATTATAGAAAATCAAGGAAACGGTAAGGAATACATACCCCTTGCAATTTATTTCGGCAAAAAATGGAAAGTGTTTCGGTCGACTTGTGCTTATAAATGCTTAAAGAGGATGGAAAGAGAATCACAAAAATCGCAGGCAGAGCTTTCTAAGTGCATTATTTTCGAATTTCCAGCCAAAAAATCCAAGACTTGATTAATCGAGGAAGAGCCTTGGTCAACCACTACTACTGAAACATTATTTTTTTTTTAAGATGGCCTTTCGCTGATAGTCCTATCTTAAGGTACGCGTCGAGAGCTTCAAGAAAATGTATGATTATCATAGGTTTCGATCGGTGTTTCGAAAGTTACAGGCGATTAAAGAAAATCGAGGAAACGGTAAGGAATAAATACCCCTTGCAATTTATTTCGGCAAAAAATGGAAAGTGTGTCGGTCCACTTGTGCTTATACATGCTTAAAGGGGATGTAAAGAGGATCACAAAAATCGCAGGCAGAGCTTTCTAAGTGCATTATTTTCGAAGTTATAGCCAAAAAACCAATAACTTGATTAATCGAGGAAGAGCCTTGGTCGATCACTACTACTGAAACAATATTTTTTTTAAGATGGGCTTTCGCTGATAGTCCTATCTTAAGGTACGCGTCGGGAGCTTCAAGAAAATGTATGATTATCATAGGTTTCGGTCGGTGTTTCGAAAGTTGCAGGCGATTATAGAAAATCAAGGAAACGGTACGGAATACATACCCCTTGCAAATTATTTCGGCAAAAAATGGAAAGTTTTTCGATCTACTTGTGCTTATACACGCTTAAAGAGGATGGAAAGGGCATCACAAAAATCGCAGGCAGAGCTTTCTAAGTGCATTATTTTCGAAGTTATAGCCAAAAAACCAAAGACTTGATTAATCGAGGAAGAGCCTTGGTCGAACACTACATCTGAAACAATTTTTTTTTAAAGATGGGCTTTCGCTGATAGTCCTATTTTAAGGTACGCGTCGAGAGCTTCAAGAAAATGTATGATTATCATAGGTTTCGATCGGTGTTTCGAAAGCTACAGGCGATTATAGAAAATCAAGGAAACGGTAAGGAATACATACCCCTTGCAATTTATTTCGGCAAAAAATGGAAAGTGTTTCGGTCGACTTGTGCTTATAAATGCTTAAAGAGGATGGAAAGAGAATCACAAAAATCGCAGGCAGAGCCTCCTAAGTGCATTATTTTCGAAGTTACAGCCAAAAAACCAAAGGCTTGATTAATCGAGGAAGAGCCTTGGTCGACCAGTACAACTGAAACCATTTTTTTTTAAAGATGGGCTTTCGCTGATCATCCTAACTTAAGGTACGCGTCGAGAGCCTCAAGCAAATGTATGATTATCATAGGTTTCGATCGGTGTTTCGAAAGTTATAGGCGATTAAAGAAAATCGAGGAAACGGTAAGGAATACATACCCCTTGCAATTTATTTCGGCAAAAAATGGAAAGTGTGTCGGTCGACTTGTGCTTATACATGCTTAAAGAGGATGTAAAGAGGATCACAAAAATCGAAGGCAGAGCTTTCTAAGTGCATTATTTTCGAAGTTATAGCCAAAAAACCAATAACTTGATTAATCGAGGAAGAGCCTTGGTCGATCACTACTACTGAAACAATATTTTTTTTAAGATGGGCTTTCGCTGATAGTCCTATCTCAAGGTACGCGTCGAGAGCTTCAAGAAAATGTATGATTATCATAGGTTTCGGTCGGTGTTTCGAAAGTTACAGGCGATTATAGAAAATCAAGGAAACGGTAAGGAATACATACCCCTTGCAATTTATTTCGGCAAAAAATGGAAAGTTTTTCGATCGACTTGTGCTTATACACGCTTAAAGAGGATGGAAAGGGCATCACAAAAATCGCAGGCAGAGCTTTCTAAGTGCATTATTTTCGAAGTTACAGCCAAAAAACCAAAGGCTTGATTAATCGAGGAAGAGCCTAGGTCGACCATTACAAATGAAACAATTTTTTTTTAAAGATGGACTTTCGCTGATAGTCCTATCTTAAGGTTCGCGTCGAGAGCTTCAAGAAAATGTATGATTATCATAGGTTTCGATCGGTGTTTCGAAAGTTACAGGCGATTAAAGAAACTCGAGGAAACGGTAAGGAATACATACCCATTGCAATTTATTTCGGCAAAAAATGGAAAGTGTTTAGGTCGACTTGTGCTTATAAACGCTTAAAGAGGATGGAAAGAGGATCACAAAAATCGCAGGCAGAGCTTTCTAAGTGCATTATTTTCGAAGTTATAGCCAAAAAACCAATAACTTGATTAATCGAGGAAGAGCCTTGGTCGATCACTACTACTGAAACATTATTTTTTTAAAGATGGGCTGTCGCTGATAGTCCTATCTCAAGGTACGCGTCGACAGCTTCAAGAAAATGTATGATTAGCATAGGTTTTGATCGGTGTTTCGAAAGTTACAGGCGATTATAGAAAATCGAGGAAACGGTAAGGAATACATACCCCTTGCAATTTATTTCTGCAAAAAATGGAAAGTGTTTCGGTAGACATGTGCTTATACACGCTTAAAGAGGATGGAAAGAGGATCACAAAAATCGAAGGTAGAGCCTCCTAAGTGCATTATTTTCGAAGTTACAGCCAAAAAACCAAAGGCTTGATTAATCGAAGAAGAGCCTTGGTCGGCCACTACAACTGAAACAATTTTTTTTTTTAAGATGGGCTTTCGCTGATAGTCCTGTCTTAAGGTACGTGTCGAGAGCTTCACGAAAATGTATGATTATTATAGGTTTCGACCGGTGTTTCGAAAGTTACAGGCTATTATAAAAAATCAAGGAAACGGTAAGGAATACATACCCCTTGCAATTTATTTCGGCAAAAATAGAAAGTGTTTCGGTAGACTTGTGCTTATACACGCTTAAAGAGGATCGAAAGAGGATCACAAAAATCGCAGGCAGAGCCTCCTAAGTGCATTATTTTCGAAGTTACAGCCAAAAAACCAAAGGCTTGATTAATCGAAGAAGAGCCTTGGTCGACCACTACAACTGAAACAATTTTTTTTTTAAGATGGGCTTTCGCTGATAGTCCTATCTTAAGGTAAGCGTCGAGAGCTTCAAGAAAATGTATGATTATCATAGGTTTCGATCGGTGTTTCGAAAGTTACAGGCGATTAAAAAAAATCGAGGAAACGGTAAGGAATACATACCCATTGCAATATATTTCGGCAAATAATGGAAAGTGTTTCGGTCGACTTGTACCTATACAAGCTTAAAGAGGATGGAACGAGGATCACAAAAATCGCAGGCAGAGCCTTCTAAGTGCATTATTTTCGAAGTTACAGCCAAAAAACCAAAGACTTGATTAATCGAGGAAGAGCCTTGGTCGACCACTACAAATGAAAAAATTTTTTTTTAAAGATGGGCTTTCGCTGATAGTCTTATCTTAAGGTACGCGTCGAGAGCTTCAAGAAAATGTATGATTATCATAGGTTTCGGTCGGTGTTTCGAAAGTTACAGGCGATTATAGAAAATCAAGGAAACGGTAAGGAATACATACCCCTTGCAATTTATTTCGGCAAAAAATGGAAAGTTTTTCGATCTACTTGTGCTTATACAGGCTTAAAGAGGATGGGAAGGGCATCACAAAAATCGCAGGCAGAGCTTTCTAAGTGCATTATTTTCGAAGTTACAGCCAAAAAATCCAAGACTTGATTAATCGAGGAAGAGCCTTGGTCAACCACTACTACTGAAACATTATTTTTTTTTTAAGATGGCCTTTCGCTGATAGTCCTATCTTAAGGTACGCGTCGAGAGCTTCAAGAAAATGTATGATTATCATAGGTTTCGATCGGTGTTTCAAAAGTTACAGGCGATTAAAGAAAATCGAGGAAACGGTAAGGAATAAATACCCCTTGCAATTTATTTCGGCAAAAAATGGAAAGTGTGTCGGTCGACTTGTGCTTATACATGCTTAAAGAGGATGTAAAGAGAATCACAAAAATCGCAGGCAGAGCTTTCTAAGTGCATTATTTTCGAAGTTATAGCCAAAAAACCAATAACTTGATTAATCGAGGAAGAGCCTTGGTCGATCACTACTACTGAAACAATATTTTTTTTAAGATGGGCTTTCGCTGATAGTCCTATCTTAAGGTACGCGTCGAGAGCTTCAAGAAAATGTATGATTATCATAGGTTTCGGTCGGTGTTTCGAAAGTTGCAGGCGATTATAGAAAATCAAGGAAACCGTAAGGAATACATACCCCTTGCAAATTATTTCGGCAAAAAATGGAACGTTTTTCGATCTACTTGTGCTTATACACGCTTAAAGAGGATGGAAAGGGCATCACAAAAATCGCAGGCAGAGCTTTCTAAGTGCATTATTTTCGAATTTACAGCCAAAAAATCCAAGACTTGATTAATCGAGGAAGAGCCTTGGTCAACCACTACTACTGAAACATTATTTTTTTTTTAAGATGGCCTTTCGCTGATAGTCCTATCTTAAGGTACGCGTCGAGAGCTTCAAGAAAATGTATGATTATCATAGGTTTCGATCGGTGTTTCGAAAGTTACAGGCGATTAAAGAAAATCGAGGAAACGGTAAGGAATAAATACCCCTTGCAATTTATTTCGGCAAAAAATGGAAAGTGTGTCGGTCCACTTGTGCTTATACATGCTTAAAGAGGGTGTAAAGAGGATCACAATAATCGCAGGCAGAGCTTTCTAAGTGCATTATTTTCGAAGTTATACCCAAAAAACTAATAACTTGATTAATCGAGGAAGAGCCTTGGTCGACCACTACAAATGAAACAATTTTTTTTTAAAGATGGGCTTTCGCTGATAGTCTTATCTTAAGGTACGCGTCGAGAGCTTCAAGAAAATGTATGATTATCATAGGTTTCGGTCGGTGTTTCGAAAGTTACAGGCGATTATAGAAAATCAAGGAAACGGTAAGGAATACATACCCCTTGCAATTTATTTCGGCAAAAAATGGAAAGTTTTTCGATCTACTTGTGCTTATACACGCTTAAAGAGGATGGAAAGGGCATCACAAAAATCGCAGGCAGAGCTTACTAAGTGCATTATTTTCGAAGTTACAGCCAAAAAATCCAAGACTTGATTAATCGAGGAAGAGCCTTGGTCAACCACTACTACTGAAACATTATTTTTTTTTTAAGATGGCCTTTCGCTGATAGTCCTATCTTAAGGTACGCGTCGAGAGCTTCAAGAAAATGTATGATTATCATAGGTTTCGATCGGTGTTTCGAAAGTTACAGGCGATTAAAGAAAATCGAGGAAACGGTAAGGAATAAATACCCCTCGCAATTTATTTCGGCAAAAAATGGAAAGTGTGTCGGTCGACTTGTGCTTATACATGCTTAAAGAGGATGTAAAGAGGATCACAAAAATCGAAGGCAGAGCTTTCTAAGTGCATTATTTTCGAAGTTATAGCCAAAAAACCAATAACTTGATTAATCGAGGAAGAGCAATGGTCGATCACTACTACTGAAACAATATTTTTTTTAAGATGGGCTTTCGCTGATAGTCCTATCTCAAGGTACGCGTCGAGAGCTTCAAGAAAATGTATGATTATCATAGGTTTCGGTCGGTGTTTCGAAAGTTACAGGCGATTATAGAAAATCAAGGAAACGGTAAGGAATACATACCCCTTGCAATTTATTTCGGCAAAAAATGGAAAGTTTTTCGATCGACTTGTGCTTATATACGCTTAAAGAGGATGGAAAGGGCATCACAAAAATCGCAGGCAGAGCTTTCTAAGTGCATTATTTTCGAAGTTACAGCCAAAAAACCAAAGGCTTGATTAATCGAGGAAGAGCCTAGGTCGACCACTACAAATGAAACAATTTTTTTTTAAAGATGGACTTTCGCTGATAGTCCTATCTTAAGGTTCGCGTCGAGAGCTTCAAGAAAATGTATGATTATCATAGGTTTCGATCAGTGTTTCGAAAGTTACAGGCGATTAAAGAAACTCGAGGAAACGGTAAGGAATACATACCCATTGCAATTTATTTCGGCAAAAAATGGAAAGTGTTTAGGTCGACTTGTGCTTATAATCGCTTAAAGAGGATGGAAAGAGGATCACAAAAATCGCAGGCAGAGCTTTCTAAGTGCATTATTTTCGAAGTTATAGCCAAAAAACCAATAACTTGATTAATCGAGGAAGAGCCTTGGTCGATCACTACTACTGAAACAATATTTTTTTAAAGATGGGCTGTCGCTGATAGTCCTATCTCAAGGTACGCGTCGACAGCTTCAAGAAAATGTATGATTAGCATAGGTTTTGATCGGTGTTTCGAAAGTTACAGGCGATTATAGACAATCGAGGAAACGGTAAGGAATACATACCCCTTGCAATTTATTTCTGCAAAAAATGGAAAGTGTTTCGGTAGACATGTGCTTATACACGCTTAAAGAGGATGGAACGAGGATCACAAAAATCGCAGGCAGAGCCTTCTAAGTGCATTATTTTCGAAGTTACAGCCAAAAAACCAAAGACTTGATTAATCGAGGAAGAGCCTTGGTCGACCACTACAAATGAAACAATTTTTTTTTAAAGATGGGCTTTCGCTGATAGTCTTATCTTAAGGTACGCGTCGAGAGCTTCAAGAAAATGTATGATTATCATAGGTTTCGGTCGGTGTTTCGAAAGTTACAGGCGATTATAGAAAATCAAGGAAACGGTAAGGAATACATACCCCTTGCAATTTATTTCGGCAAAAAATGGAAAGTTTTTCGATCTACTTGTGCTTATACAGGCTTAAAGAGGATGGGAAGGGCATCACAAAAATCGCAGGCAGAGCTTTCTAAGTGCATTATTTTCGAAGTTACAGCCAAAAAATCCAAGACTTGATTAATCGAGGAAGAGCCTTGGTCAACCACTACTACTGAAACATTATTTTTTTTTTAAGATGGCCTTTCGCTGATAGTCCTATCTTAAGGTACGCGTCGAGAGCTTCAAGAAAATGTATGATCATCATAGGTTTCGATCGGTGTTTCAAAAGTTACAGGCGATTAAAGAAAATCGAGGAAACGGTAAGGAATAAATACCCCTTGCAATTTATTTCGGCAAAAAATGGAAAGTGTGTCGGTCGACTTGTGCTTATACATGCTTAAAGAGGATGTAAAGAGAATCACAAAAATCGCAGGCAGAGCTTTCTAAGTGCATTATTTTCGAAGTTATAGCCAAAAAACCAATAACTTGATTAATCGAGGAAGAGCCTTGGTCGATCACTACTACTGAAACAATATTTTTTTTAAGATGGGCTTTCGCTGATAGTCTTATCTTAAGGTACGCGTCGAGAGCTTCAAGAAAATGTATGATTATCATAGGTTTCGGTCGGTGTTTCGAAAGTTACAGGCGATTATAGAAAATCAAGGAAACGGTAAGGAATACATACCCCTTGCAATTTATTTCGGCAAAAAATGGAAAGTTTTTCGATCTACTTGTGCTTATACACGCTTAAAGAGGATGGAAAGGGCATCACAAAAATCGCAGGCAGAGCTTACTAAGTGCATTATTTTCGAAGTTACAGCCAAAAAATCCAAGACTTGATTAATCGAGGAAGAGCCTTGGTCAACCACTACTACTGAAACATTATTTTTTTTTTAAGATGGCCTTTCGCTGATAGTCCTATCTTAAGGTACGCGTCGAGAGCTTCAAGAAAATGTATGATTATCATAGGTTTCGATCGGTGTTTCGAAAGTTACAGGCGATTAAAGAAAATCGAGGAAACGGTAAGGAATAAATACCCCTTGCAATTTATTTCGGCAAAAAATGGAAAGTGTGTCGGTCGACTTGTGCTTATACATGCTTAAAGAGGATGTAAAGAGGATCACAAAAATCGAAGGCAGAGCTTTCTAAGTGCATTATTTTCGAAGTTATAGCCAAAAAACCAATAACTTGATTAATCGAGGAAGAGCAATGGTCGATCACTACTACTGAAACAATATTTTTTTTAAGATGGGCTTTCGCTGATAGTCCTATCTCAAGGTACGCGTCGAGAGCTTCAAGAAAATGTATGATTATCATAGGTTTCGGTCGGTGTTTCGAAAGTTACAGGCGATTATAGAAAATCAAGGAAACGGTAAGGAATACATACCCCTTGCAATTTATTTCGGCAAAAAATGGAAAGTTTTTCGATCGACTTGTGCTTATATACGCTTAAAGAGGATGGAAAGGGCATCACAAAAATCGCAGGCAGAGCTTTCTAAGTGCATTATTTTCGAAGTTACAGCCAAAAAACCAAAGGCTTGATTAATCGAGGAAGAGCCTAGGTCGACCACTACAAATGAAACAATTTTTTTTTAAAGATGGACTTTCGCTGATAGTCCTATCTTAAGGTTCGCGTCGAGAGCTTCAAGAAAATGTATGATTATCATAGGTTTCGATCAGTGTTTCGAAAGTTACAGGCGATTAAAGAAACTCGAGGAAACGGTAAGGAATACATACCCATTGCAATTTATTTCGGCAAAAAATGGAAAGTGTTTAGGTCGACTTGTGCTTATAATCGCTTAAAGAGGATGGAAAGAGGATCACAAAAATCGCAGGCAGAGCTTTCTAAGTGCATTATTTTCGAAGTTATAGCCAAAAAACCAATAACTTGATTAATCGAGGAAGAGCCTTGGTCGATCACTACTACTGAAACAATATTTTTTTAAAGATGGGCTGTCGCTGATAGTCCTATCTCAAGGTACGCGTCGACAGCTTCAAGAAAATGTATGATTAGCATAGGTTTTGATCGGTGTTTCGAAAGTTACAGGCGATTATAGACAATCGAGGAAACGGTAAGGAATACATACCCCTAGCAATTTATTTCTGCAAAAAATGGAAAGTGTTTCGGTAGACATGTGCTTATACACGCTTAAAGAGGATGGAACGAGGATCACAAAAATCGCAGGCAGAGCCTTCTAAGTGCATTATTTTCGAAGTTACAGCCAAAAAACCAAAGACTTGATTAATCGAGGAAGAGCCTTGGTCGACCACTACAAATGAAACAATTTTTTTTTAAAGATGGGCTTTCGCTGATAGTCTTATCTTAAGGTACGCGTCGAGAGCTTCAAGAAAATGTATGATTATCATAGGTTTCGGTCGGTGTTTCGAAAGTTACAGGCGATTATAGAAAATCAAGGAAACGGTAAGGAATACATACCCCTTGCAATTTATTTCGGCAAAAAATGGAAAGTTTTTCGATCTACTTGTGCTTATACAGGCTTAAAGAGGATGGAAAGGGCATCACAAAAATCGCAGGCAGAGCTTTCTAAGTGCATTATTTTCGAAGTTACAGCCAAAAAATCCAAGACTTGATTAATCGAGGAAGAGCCTTGGTCAACCACTACTACTGAAACATTATTTTTTTTTTAAGATGGCCTTTCGCTGATAGTCCTATCTTAAGGTACGCGTCGAGAGCTTCAAGAAAATGTATGATCATCATAGGTTTCGATCGGTGTTTCAAAAGTTACAGGCGATTAAAGAAAATCGAGGAAACGGTAAGGAATAAATACCCCTTGCAATTTATTTCGGCAAAAAATGGAAAGTGTGTCGGTCGACTTGTGCTTATACATGCTTAAAGAGGATGTAAAGAGAATCACAAAAATCGCAGGCAGAGCTTTCTAAGTGCATTATTTTCGAAGTTATAGCCAAAAAACCAATAACTTGATTAATCGAGGAAGAGCCTTGGTCGATCACTACTACTGAAACAATATTTTTTTTAAGATGGGCTTTCGCTGATAGTCCTATCTTAAGGTACGCGTCGAGAGCTTCAAGAAAATATATGATTATCATAGGTTTCGGTCGGTGTTTCGAAAGTTACAGACGATTATAGAAAATCAAGGAAACGGTAAGGAATACATACCCCTTGCAATTTATTTCGGCAAAAAATGGAAAGTTTTTCGATCTACTTGTGCTTATACACGCTTAAAGAGGATGGAAAGGGCATCACAAAAATCGCAGGCAGAGCTTTCTAAGTGCATTATTTTCGAATTTCCAGCCAAAAAATCCAAGACTTGATTAATCGAGGAAGAGCCTTGGTCAACCACTACTACTGAAACATTATTTTTTTTTTAAGATGGCCTTTCGCTGATAGTCCTATCTTAAGGTACGCGTCGAGAGCTTCAAGAAAATGTATGATTATCATAGGTTTCGATCGGTGTTTCGAAAGTTACAGGCGATTAAAGAAAATCGAGGAAACGGTAAGGAATAAATACCCCTTGCAATTTATTTCGGCAAAAAATGGAAAGTGTGTCGGTCCACTTGTGCTTATACACGCTTAAAGAGGATGGAAAGAGGATCACAAAAATCGCAGGCAGAGCTTTCTAAGTGCATTATTTTCGAAGTTATAGCCAAAAAACCAATAACTTGATTAATCGAGGAAGAGCCTTGGTCGATCACTACTACTGAAACAATATTTTTTTTAAGATGGGCTTTCGCTGATAGTCCTATCTTAAGGTACGCGTCGAGAGCTTCAAGAAAATGTATGATTTTCATAGGTTTCGGTCGGTGTTTCGAAAGTTACAGGCGATTATAGAAAATCAAGGAAACGGTAAGGAATACATACCCCTTGCAATTTATTTCGGCAAAAAATGGAAAGTGTTTCGGTCGACTTGTGCTTATAAATGCTTAAAGAGGATGGAAAGAGAATCACAAAAATCGCAGGCAGAGCCTCCTAAGTGCATTATTTTCGAAGTTACAGCCAAAAAACCAAAGGCTTGATTAATCGAGGAAGAGCCTTGGTCGACCAGTACAACTGAAACCATTTTTTTTTAAAGATGGGCTTTCGCTGATCATCCTAACTTAAGGTACGCGTCGAGAGCCTCAAGCAAATGTATGATTATCATAGGTTTCGATCGGTGTTTCGAAAGTTACAGGCGATTAAAGAAAATCGAGGAAACGGTAAGGAATAAATACCCCTTGCAATTTATTTCGGCAAAAAATGGAAAGTGTGTCGGTCCACTTGTGCTTATACATGCTTAAAGAGGATGTAAAGAGGATCACAAAAATCGCAGGCAGAGCTTTCTAAGTGCATTATTTTCGAAGTTATAGCCAAAAAACCAATAACTTGATTAATCGAGGAAGAGCAATGGTCGATCACTACTACTGAAACAATATTTTTTTTAAGATGGGCTTTCGCTGATAGTCCTATCTCAAGGTACGCGTCGAGAGCTTCAAGAAAATGTATGATTATCATAGGTTTCGGTCGGTGTTTCGAAAGTTACAGGCGATTATAGAAAATCAAGGAAACGGTAAGGAATACATACCCCTTGCAATTTATTTCGGCAAAAAATGGAAAGTTTTTCGATCGACTTGTGCTTATATACGCTTAAAGAGGATGGAAAGGGCATCACAAAAATCGCAGGCAGAGCTTTCTAAGTGCATTATTTTCGAAGTTACAGCCAAAAAACCAAAGGCTTGATTAATCGAGGAAGAGCCTAGGTCGACCACTACAAATGAAACAATTTTTTTTTAAAGATGGACTTTCGCTGATAGTCCTATCTTAAGGTTCGCGTCGAGAGCTTCAAGAAAATGTATGATTATCATAGGTTTCGATCAGTGTTTCGAAAGTTACAGGCGAATAAAGAAACTCGAGGAAACGGTAAGGAATACATACCCATTGCAATTTATTTCGGCAAAAAATGGAAAGTGTTTAGGTCGACTTGTGCTTATAATCGCTTAAAGAGGATGGAAAGAGGATCACAAAAATCGTAGGCAGAGCTTTCTAAGTGCATTATTTTCGAAGTTATAGCCAAAAAACCAATAACTTGATTAATCGAGGAAGAGCCTTGGTCGATCACTACTACTGAAACAATATTTTTTTAAAGATGGGCTGTCGCTGATAGTCCTATCTCAAGGTACGCGTCGACAGCTTCAAGAAAATGTATGATTAGCATAGGTTTTGATCGGTGTTTCGAAAGTTACAGGCGATTATAGACAATCGAGGAAACGGTAAGGAATACATACCCCTTGCAATTTATTTCTGCAAAAAATGGAAAGTGTTTCGGTAGACATGTGCTTATACACGCTTAAAGAGGATGGAACGAGGATCACAAAAATCGCAGGCAGAGCCTTCTAAGTGCATTATTTTCGAAGTTACAGCCAAAAAACCAAAGACTTGATTAATCGAGGAAGAGCCTTGGTCGACCACTACAAATGAAACAATTTTTTTTTAAAGATGGGCTTTCGCTGATAGTCTTATCTTAAGGTACGCGTCGAGAGCTTCAAGAAAATGTATGATTATCATAGGTTTCGGTCGGTGTTTCGAAAGTTACAGGCGATTATAGAAAATCAAGGAAACGGTAAGGAATACATACCCCTTGCAATTTATTTCGGCAAAAAATGGAAAGTTTTTCGATCTACTTGTGCTTATACAGGCTTAAAGAGGATGGAAAGGGCATCACAAAAATCGCAGGCAGAGCTTTCTAAGTGCATTATTTTCGAAGTTACAGCCAAAAAATCCAAGACTTGATTAATCGAGGAAGAGCCTTGGTCAACCACTACTACTGAAACATTATTTTTTTTTTAAGATGGCCTTTCGCTGATAGTCCTATCTTAAGGTACGCGTCGAGAGCTTCAAGAAAATGTATGATCATCATAGGTTTCGATCGGTGGTTCAAAAGTTACAGGCGATTAAAGAAAATCGAGGAAACGGTAAGGAATAAATACCCCTTGCAATTTATTTCGGCAAAAAATGGAAAGTGTGTCGGTCGACTTGTGCTTATACATGCTTAAAGAGGATGTAAAGAGAATCACAAAAATCGCAGGCAGAGCTTTCTAAGTGCATTATTTTCGAAGTTATAGCCAAAAAACCAATAACTTGATTAATCGAGGAAGAGCCTTGGTCGATCACTACTACTGAAACAATATTTTTTTTAAGATGGGCTTTCGCTGATAGTCCTATCTTAAGGTACGCGTCGAGAGCTTCAAGAAAATGTATGATTATCATAGGTTTCGGTCGGTGTTTCGAAAGTTACAGACGATTATAGAAAATCAAGGAAACGGTAAGGAATACATACCCCTTGCAATTTATTTCGGCAAAAAATGGAAAGTTTTTCGATCTACTTGTGCTTATACACGCTTAAAGAGGATGGAAAGGGCATCACAAAAATCGCAGGCAGAGCTTTCTAAGTGCATTATTTTCGAATTTCCAGCCAAAAAATCCAAGACTTGATTAATCGAGGAAGAGCCTTGGTCAACCACTACTACTGAAACATTATTTTTTTTTTAAGATGGCCTTTCGCTGATAGTCCTATCTTAAGGTACGCGTCGAGAGCTTCAAGAAAATGTATGATTATCATAGGTTTCGATCGGTGTTTCGAAAGTTACAGGCGATTAAAGAAAATCGAGGAAACGGTAAGGAATAAATACCCCTTGCAATTTATTTCGGCAAAAAATGGAAAGTGTGTCGGTCCACTTGTGCTTATACACGCTTAAAGAGGATGTAAAGAGGATCACAAAAATCGCAGGCAGAGCTTTCTAAGTGCATTATTTTCGAAGTTATAGCCAAAAAACCAATAACTTGATTAATCGAGGAAGAGCCTTGGTCGATCACTACTACTGAAACAATATTTTTTTTAAGATGGGCTTTCGCTGATAGTCCTATCTTAAGGTACGCGTCGAGAGCTTCAAGAAAATGTATGATTTTCATAGGTTTCGGTCGGTGTTTCGAAAGTTACAGGCGATTATAGAAAATCAAGGAAACGGTAAGGAATACATACCCCTTGCAATTTATTTCGGCAAAAAATGGAAAGTGTTTCGGTCGACTTGTGCTTATAAATGCTTAAAGAGGATGGAAAGAGAATCACAAAAATCGCAGGCAGAGCCTCCTAAGTGCATTATTTTCGAAGTTACAGCCAAAAAACCAAAGGCTTGATTAATCGAGGAAGAGCCTTGGTCGACCAGTACAACTGAAACCATTTTTTTTTAAAGATGGGCTTTCGCTGATCATCCTAACTTAAGGTACGCGTCGAGAGCCTCAAGCAAATGTATGATTATCATAGGTTTCGATCGGTGTTTCGAAAGTTACAGGCGATTAAAGAAAATCGAAGAAACGGTAAGGAATACATACCCATTGCAATTTATTTCGGCAAAAAATGGAAAGTGTTTCGGTCGACTTGTGCTTATACAGGCTTAAGGAAGATGGAAAGAGGACCACAATAATCGCAGGCAGAGCTTTCTAAGTGCATTATTTTCGAAGATATAGCCAAAAAACCAAAGACTTGATTAATCGAGGAAGAGCCTTGGTCGAACACTACTACTGAAACAATATTTTTTTTAAGATGGGCTTTCGCTGATAGTCCTATCTTAAGGTACGCGTCGAGAGCTTCAAGAAAATGTATGATTATCATAGGTTTCGGTCGGTGTTTCGAAAGTTACATGCCATTATAGAAAATCAAGGAAACGGTAAGGAATACATACCCCTTGCAATTTATTTCGGCAAAAAATGGAAAGTTTTTCGATCGACTTGTGCTCATACACGCTTCAAGAGGATGGAAAGGGCATCACAAAAATCGCAGGCATAGCTTTCTAAGTGCATTATTTTCGAAGTTACAGCCAAAAAACCAAAGGCTTGATTAATCAAGGAAGAGCCTAGGTCGACCACTACTACTGAAACAATATTTTTTTTTTAAGATGAGCTGTCGCTGATAGTCCTATCTTAAGGCACGCGTCGACAGCTTCAAGAAAATGAATGATTAGCATAGGTTTCGATCGGTGTTTCGAAAGTTACAGGCGATTATAGAAAATCAAGGAAACGGTAAGGAATACTTACCCCTTGCATTTTATTTCGGCAAAAAATGGAAAGTGTTTCGGTCGACTTGTGCTTATACATGCTAAAAGAGGATGGAAAGAGGGTCACAAAAATCGCAGGCAGAGCTTTCTAAGTGCATTATTTTCGAAGTTACAGCCAAAAAACCAAAGACTTCATTAATCGAGGAAGAGCCGTGGTCGACCACTACTACTGAAACAATATTTTTTTTTAAAGATGAGCTGTCGCTGATAGTCCTATCTTAAGGCACGCGTCGACAGCTTCAAGAAAATGAATGATTAGCATAGGTTTCGATCGGTGTTTCGAAAGTTACAGGCGATTAAAGAAAATCGAGGAAACGGTAAGGAATAAATACCCCTTGCAATTTATTTCGGCAAAAAATGGAAAGTGTGTCGGTCGACTTGTGCTTATACATGCTTAAAGAGGGTGTAAAGAGGATCACAATAATCGCAGGCAGAGCTTTCTAAGTGCATTATTTTCGAAGTTATAGCCAAAAAACTAATAACTTGATTAATCGAGGAAGAGCCTTGGTCGACCACTACAAATGAAACAATTTTTTTTTAAAGATGGGCTTTCGCTGATAGTCTTATCTTAAGGTACGCGTCGAGAGCTTCAAGAAAATGTATGATTATCATAGGTTTCGGTCGGTGTTTCGAAAGTTACAGGCGATTATAGAAAATCGAGGAAACGGTAAGGAATAAATACCCATTGCAATTTATTTCGGCAAAAAATGGAAAGTGTTTAGGTCGACTTGTGCTTATAAACGCTTAAAGAGGATGGAAAGAGGATCACAAAAATCGCAGGCAGAGCTTTCTAAGTGCATTATTTTCGAAGTTATAGCCAAAAAACCAATAACTTGATTAATCGAGGAAGAGCCTTGGTCGATCACTACTACTGAAACAATATTTTTTTAAAGATGGGCTGTCGCTGATAGTCCTATCTCAAGGTACGCGTCGACAGCTTCAAGAAAATGTATGATTAGCATAGGTTTTGATCGGTGTTTCGAAAGTTACAGGCGATTATAGAAAATCGAGTAAACGGTAAGGAATACATACCCCTTGCAATTTATTTCTGCAAAAAATGGAAAGTGTTTCGGTAGACATGTGCTTATACACGCTTAAAGAGGATGGAAAGAGGATCACAAAAATCGAAGGTAGAGCCTCCTAAGTGCATTGTTTTCGAAGTTACAGCCAAAAAACCAAAGGCTTGATTAATCGAAGAAGAGCCTTGGTCGGCCACTACGACTGAAACCATTTTTTTTTTAAGATGGGCTTTCGCTGATAGTCCTATCTTAAGGTACGTGTCGAGAGCTTCACGAAAATGTATGATTATTATAGGTTTCGACCGGTGTTTCGAAAGTTACAGGCTATTATAAAAAATCAAGGAAACGGTAAGGAATACATACCCCTTGCAATTTATTTCGGCAAAAATAGAAAGTGTTTCGGTAGACTTGTGCTTATACACGCTTAAAGAGGATCGAAAGAGGATCACAAAAATCGCAGGCAGAGCTTTCTAAGTGCATTATTTTCGAAGTTATAGCCAAAAAACCAATAACTTGATTAATCGAGTAAGAGCCTTGGTCGATCACTACTACTGAAACAATATTTTTTTTAAGATGGGCTTTCGCTGATAGTCCTATCTTAAGGTACGCGTCGAGAGCTTCAAGAAAATGTATGATTATCATAGGTTTCGGTCGGTGTTTCGAAAGTTACAGGCGATTATAGAAAATCAAGGAAACGGTAAGGAATACATACCCCTTGCAATTTATTTCGGCAAAAAATGGAAAGTTTTTCGATCGACTTGTGCTTATACACGCTTAAAGAGGATGGAAAGGGCATCACAAAAATCGCAGGCAAAGCTTTCTAAGTGCATTATTTTCGAAGTTACGGCCAAAAAACCAAAGGCTTGATTAATCGAGGAAGGGCCTAGGTCGACCACTACAAATGAAACAATTTTTTTTTTAAGATGGGCTTTCGCTGATCATCCTAACTTAAGGTACGCGTCGAGAGCTTCAAGAAAATGTATGATTATCATAGGTTTCGATCGGTGTTTCGAAAGTTACAGGCGATTAAAGAAAATCGAGGAAACGGTAAGGAATAAATACCCCTTGCAATTTATTTCGGCAAAAAATGGAAAGTGTTTAGGTCGACTTGTGCTTATAAATGCTTAAAGAGAATGGAAAGAGGATCACAAAAATCGCAGGCAGAGCTTTCTAAGAGCATTATTTTCGATGTTATAGCCAAAAAACCAATAACTTGATTAATCGAGGAAGAGCCTTGGTCGATCACTACTACTGAAACAATATTTTTTTAAAGATGGGCTGTCGCTGATAGTCCTATCTCAAGGTACGCGTCGACAGCTTCAAGAAAATGTATGATTAGCATAGGTTTTGATCGGTGTTTCGAAAGTTACAGGCGATTATAGAAAATCGAGGAAACGGTAAGGAATACATACCCCTTGCAATTTATTTCTGCAAAAAATGGAAAGTGTTTCGGTAGACATGTGCTTATACACGCTTAAAGAGGATGGAAAGAGGATCACAAAAATCGAAGGTAGAGCCTCCTAAGTGCATTATTTTCGAAGTTACAGCCAAAAAACCAAAGGCTTGATTAATCGAAGAAGAGCCTTGGTCGGCCACTACAACTGAAACAATTTTTTTTTAAGATGGGCTTTCGCTGATAGTCCTATCTTAAGGTACGTGTCGAGAGCTTCAAGAAAATGTATGATTATTATAGGTTTCGACCGGTGTTTCGAAAGTTACAGGTTATTATAGAAAATCAAGGAATCGGTAAGGAATACATACCCCTTGCAATTTATTTCGGCAAAAATCGAAAGTGTTTCGGTAGACTTGTGCTTATACACGCTTAAAGAGGATGGAAAGAGGATCACAAAAATCGCAGGCAGAGCCTCCTAAGTGCATTATTTTCGAAGTTACAGCCAAAAAACCAAAGGCTTGATTAATCGAAGAAGAGCCTTGGTCGACCACTACAACTGAAACAATTTTTTTTTTTAAGATGGGCTTTCGCTGATAGTCCTATCTTAAGGTAAGCGTCGAGAGCTTCAAGAAAATGTATGATTATCATAGGTTTCGATCGGTGTTTCGAAAGTTACAGGCGATTAAAGAAAATCGAGGAAACGGTAAGGAATAAATACCCCTTGCAATTTATTTCGGCAAAAAATGGACAGTTTTTCGATCGACTTGTGCTTATACACGCTTAAAGAGGATGGAAAGGGCATCACAAAAATCGCAGGCAGAGCCTCCTAGGTGCATTATTTTCGAAGTTACAGCCAAAAAACCAATACCTTGATTAATCGAGGAAGAGCCTTGGTCGATCACTACTACTGAAACAATATTTTTTTTAAGATGGGCTTTCGCTGATAGTCCTATCTTAAGGTACGCGTCGAGAGCTTCAAGAAAATGTATGATTATCATAGGTTTCGATCGGTGTTTCGAAAGTTACAGGCGATTAAAGCAACTCGAGGAAACGGTAAGGAATACATACCCATTGCAATTTATTTCGGCAAAAAATGGAAAGTGTTTAGGTCGACTTGTGCTTATATACGCTTAAAGAGGATGGAAAGAGGATCACAAAAATCGCAGGCAGAGCTTTCTAAGTGCATTATTTTCGAAGTTATAGCCAAAAAACCAATAACTTGATTAATCGAGGAAGAGCCTTGGTCGATCACTACTACTGAAACAATATTTTTTTAAAGATGGGCTGTCGCTGATAGTCCTATCTCAAGGTACGCGTCGACAGCTTCAAGAAAATGTATGATTAGCATAGGTTTCGATCGGTGTTTCGAAAGTTACAGGCGATTATAGAAAATCGAGGAAACGGTAAGGAATACATACCCCTTGCAATTTATTTCGGCAAAAAATGGAAAGTGTTTCGGTCGACTTGTGCTTATAAATGCTTAAAGAGGATGGAAAGAGAATCACAAAAATCGCAGGCAGAGCCTCCTAAGTGCATTATTTTCGAAGTTACAGCCAAAAAACCAAAGGCTTGATTAATCGAGGAAGAGCCTTGGTCGACCAGTACAACTGAAACAATTTTTTTTTAAAGATGGGCTTTCGCTGATCATCCTAACTTAAGGTACGCGTCGAGAGCTTCAAGCAAATGTATGATTATCATAGGTTTCGATCGGTGTTCCGAAAGTTTCAGGCGATTAAAGAAAATCGAGGAAACGGTAAGGAATACATACCCCTTGCAATTTATTGCGGCAAAAAATGGAAAGTTTTTCGATCTACTTGTGCTTATACACGCTTAAAGAGGATGGAAAGGGCATCACAAAAATCGCAGGCAGAGCTTTCTAAGTGCATTATTTTCGAAGTTACAGCCAAAAAATCCAAGACTTGATTAATCGAGGAAGAGCCTTGGTCAACCACTACTACTGAAACATTATTTTTTTTTAAGATAGCCTTTCGCTGATAGTCCTATCTTAAGGTACGCGTCGAGAGCTTCAAGAAAATGTATGATTATCATCGGTTTCGATCGGTGTTTCGAAAGTTACAGGCGATTAAAGAAAATCGAGGAAACGGTAAGGAATAAATACCCCTTGCAATTTATTTCGGCAAAAAATGGAAAGTGTGTCGGTCGACTTGTGCTTATACATGCTTAAAGAGGATGGAAAGGGCATCACAAAAATCGCAGGCAGAGCTTTCTAAGTGCATTATTTTCGAAGTTACAGCCAAAAAACCAAAGGCTTGATTAATCGAGGAAGAGCCTAGGTCGACCACTACAAATGAAACAATTTTTTTTTAAAGATGGACTTTCGCTGATAGTCCTATCTTAAGGTTCGCGTCGAGAGCTTCAAGAAAATGTATGATTATCACAGGTTTCGATCGGTGTTTCGAAAGTTACAGGCGATTATTGAAAATCGAGGAAACGGCAAGGAATACATACCCCTTGCAATTTATTTCGGCAAAAAATGGAAAGTTCTTCGATCGACTTGTGCTTATATACGCTTAAAGAGGATGGAAAGGGCATCACAAAAATCGCAGGCAGAGCCTTGTAAGTGCATTATTTTCGAAGTTATAGCCAAAAAACCAAAGACTTGATTAATCGAGGAAGAGCCTTTGTCGACCACTACTACTGAAACAATATTTTTTTTTTAAGATGGGCTATCGCTTATAGTCCTATCTTAAGGTACGCGTCGACAGCTTCAAGAAAATGTATGATTAGCATAGGTTTCGATCGGTGTTTCGAAAGTTACAGGCGATTATAGAAAATCGAGGAAACGGTAAGGAATACATACCCCTTGCAATTTATTTCGGCAAAAAATGGAAAGTGTTTCGGCCAACTCGTGCTTATATATGCTTAAAGAGGATCGAAAGAGCATCACAAAAATCGCAGGCAGAGCCTTGTAAGTGCATTATTTTCGAAGTTACAGCTAAAAAACCAAAGACTTGATTAATCGAGGAAACGCCTTGGTCGACCACTACTGCTGAAACAATATTTTTTTTAAAGATGGGCTTTCGCTGATAGTCCTATGTTAAGGCACGTGTTGACAGCTTCAAGAAAATGTATGATTATCATAGGTTTCGATCGTTGTTTCGAATGTTACAGGCGATTGTAGAAAATCAAGGAAACGGTAAGGAATACATACCCCTTGCAATTTATTTCGGCAAAAAATGGAAAGTGTTTCGGTCGACTTGTGCTTACACGCGCTTAAAGAGGATGGAAAGAGGGTCACAAAAATCGCAGGCAGACCCTCCTAAGTGCATTATTCTCGAAGTTACAGCCAAAAAACCCACGACTTGATTAATCGAGGAAGAGCCTTGGTCAACCACTACTACTGAAACATTATTTCCTTTTTCAGATGGGCTTTCGCTGATAGTCCTATCTTAAGGTACGCGTCGAGAGCTTCAAGAAAATGTATGATTATCATAGGTTTCGATCGGTGTTTCGAAAGTTACAGGCGATTAAAGAAAATCGAGGAAACGGTAAGGAATACATACCCATTGCAATTTATTTCGGCAAAAAATGGAAAGTTCTTCGATCGACTTGTGCTTATACACGCTTAAAGAGGATGGAAAGGGCATCACAAAAATCGCAGGCAGAGCCTTGTAAGTGCATTATTTTCGAAGTTATAGCCAAAAAACCAAAGACTTGAATAATCGAAGAAGAGCCTTGGTCGACCACTACAACTGAAACAATTTTTTTTTAAAGATGGGCTTTCGCTGATAGTCCTATTTTAAGGTACGCGTCGAGAGCTTCAAGAAAATGTATGATTATCATAGGTTTCGATCGGTGTTTCGAAAGTTACAGGCGATTAAAGAAAATCTAGGAAACGGTAAGGAATACATACCCATTGCAATATATTTCGGCAAATAATGGAATGTGTTTCGGTCGACTTGTACTTATACATGCTTAAAGAGGATGGACCGAGGATCACAAAAATCGCAAGCAGAGCCTTCTAAGTGCATTATTTTCGAAGTTACAGCCAAAAAACCAAAGGCTTGATTAATCGAGGAAGAGCCTTGGTCGACCAGTACAACTGAAACCATTTTTTTTTAAAGATGGGCTTTCGCTGATCATCCTAACTTAAGGTACGCGTCGAGAGCTTCAAGCAAATGTATGATTATCATAGGTTTCTATCGGTGTTTCGAAAGTTACAGGCGATTAAAGAAAATCGAGGAAACGGTAAGGAATACATACCCATTGCAATTTATTTCGGCAAATAATGGAATGTGTTTCGGTCGACTTGTACTTATACATGCTTAAAGAGGATGGACCGAGGATCACAAAAATCGCAAGCAGAGCCTTCTAAGTGCATTAATTTCGAAGTTACAGCCAAAAAACCAAAGGCTTGATTAATCGAGGAAGAGCCTTGGTCGACCAGTACAACTGAAACCATTTTTTTTTAAAGATGGGCTTTCGCTGATCATCCTAACTTAAGGTACGCGTCGACAGCTTCAAGAAAATGTATGATTAGCATAGGTTTCGATCGGTGTTTCGAAAGTTACAGGCGATTATAGAAAATCGAGGAAACGGTAAGGAATACATACCCCTTGCTATTTATTTCGTCAAAAAATGGAAAGTGTTTCGGCCAACTCGTGCTTATATATGCTTAAAGAGGATGGAAAGAGCATCACAAAAATCGCAGGCAGAGCCTTGTAAGTGCATTATTTTCGAAGTTACAGCTAAAAAACCAAAGACTTGATTAATCGAGGAAACGCCTTGGTCAACCACTACTACTGAAACATTATTTTCTTTTTCAGATGGGCTTTCGCTGATAGTCCTATCTTAAGGTAAGCGTCGAGAGCTTCAAGAAAATGTATGATTATCATGCGTTTCGATCGGTGTTTCGAAAGTTACAGGCGATTATAGAAAATCGAGGAAACGGTAAGGAATACATACCCCTTGCAATTTATTTCGGCAAAAAATGGAAAGTGTTTCGGTCGACTTGTGCTTATACACGCTTAAAGAGGATGGAAAGAGGGTTACAAAAATCGCAGGCAGACCCTCCTAAGTGCAGTATTTTCGAAGTTACAGCCATAAAACCAAAGGCTTGATTAATCGGGGAAGATCCTTGGTCGAACACTACAACTGAAACCATTTTTTTTTAAAGATGGGCTTTCGCTGATCGTCCTAACTTAAGGTACGCGTCGAGAGCTTCAAGAAAATGTATGATTATCATAGGTTTCGATCGGTGTTTCGAAAGTTACAGGCGATTATAGAAAATCGAGGAAACGGTAAGGAATACATACCCCTTGCTATTTATTTCGTCAAAAAATGGAAAGTGTTTCGGCCAACTCGTGCTTATATATGCTTAAAGAGGATGGAAAGAGCATCACAAAAATCGGAGGCAGAGCCTTGTAAGTGCATTATTTTCGAAGTTACAGCTAAAAAACCAAAGACTTGATTAATCGAGGAAACGCCTTGGTCAACCACTACTACTGAAACATTATTTTCTTTTTCAGATGGGCTTTCGCTGATAGTCCTATCTTAAGGTACGCGTCGAGAGCTTCAAGAAAATGTATGATTATCATGCGTTTCGATCGGTGTTTCGAAAGTTACAGGCGATTATAGAAAATCGAGGAAACGGTAAGGAATACATACCTCTTGCAATTTATTTCGGCAAAAAATGGAAAGTGTTTCGGTCGACTTGTGCTTATACACGCTTAAAGAGGATGGAAAGAGGGTTACAAAAATCGCAGGCAGACCCTCCTAAGTGCAGTATTTTCGAAGTTACAGCCATAAAACCAAAGGCTTGATTAATCGGGGAAGATCCTTGGTCGAACACTACAACTGAAACCATTTTTTTTTAAAGATGGGCTTTCGCTGATCGTCCTAACTTAAGGTACGCGTCGAGAGCTTCAAGAAAATGTATGATTATCATAGGTTTCGATCGGTGTTTCGAAAGTTACAGGCGATTAAAGAAAATCGAGGAAACGGTAAGGAATACATACCCATTGCAATTTATTTCGGCAAAAAATGGAAAGTGTTTCGGTCGACTTGTGCTTATACATGCTTAAAGAGGATGGAAAGAGGATCACAAAAATCGCAGGCAGAGCTTTCTAAGTGCATTATTTTCGAAGTTACAGCCAAAAAATCCAAGACTTGATTAATCGAGGAAGAGTCTTGGTCAACCACTACTACTGAAACTTTACTTTTTTTTTAAGATGGCCTTTCGCTGATAGTCCTATCTTAAGGTACGCGTCGAGAGCTTCAAGAAAATGTATGATTATCTTGGTTTCGATCGGTGTTTCGAAAGTTACAGGCGATTAAAGAAAATCGAGGAAACGGTAAGGAATAAATACCCCTTGCAATTTATTTCGGCAAAAAATGGAAAGTGTGTCGGTCGACTTGTGCTTATACATGCTTAAAGAGGATGGAAAGGGCATCACAAAAATCGCAGGCAGAGCCTTGTAAGTGCATTATTTTCGAAGTTATAGCCAAAAAACCAAAGACTTGATTAATCGAGGAAGAGCCTTGGTCGACCACTACTACTGAAACATTACTTTTTTTTTAAGATGGCCTTTCGCTGATAGTCCTATCTTAAGGTACGCGTCGACAGCTTCAAGAAAATGTATGATTAGCATAGGTTTCGATCGGTGTTTCGAAAGTTACAGGCGATTATAGAAAATCGAGGAAACGGTAAGGAATACATACCCCTTGCAATTTATTTCGGCAAAAAATGGAAAGTGTTTCGGCCAACTCGTGCTTATATATGCTTAAAGAGGATGGAAAGAGCATCACAAAAATCGCAGGCAGACCCTCCTAAGTGCATTATTCTCGAAGTTACAGCCAAAAAACCCACGACTTGATTAATCGAGGAAGAGCCTTGGTCAACCACTACTACTGAAACATTATTTTCTTTTTCAGATGGGCTTTCGCTGATAGTCCTATCTTAAGGTACGCGTCGAGAGCTTCAAGAAAATGTACGATTATCATGCGTTTCGATCGGTGTTTCGAAAGTTACAGGCGATTATAGAAAATCGAGGAAACGGTAAGGAATACATACCCCTTGCAATTTATTTCGGCAAAAAATGGAAAGTGTTTCGGTCGACTCGAGCTTATACATGCTTAAAGAGGTTGGAAAGAGGATGACAAAAATCGCAGGCAGAGCATTCTAAGTGCATTATTTTCGAAGTTAGAGCCAAAAAACCAAAGACTTGATTAATCGAGGAAGAGCCTTGGTCGACCACTACAAATGAAACAATTTTTTTTTAAAGATGGGCTTTCGCTGATAGTCTTATCTTATGGTACGCGTCGAGAGCTTCAAGAAAATGTATGATTATCATAGGTTTCGGTCGGTGTTTCGAAAGTTACAGGCGATTATAGAAAATCAAGGAAACGGTAAGGAATACATACCCCTTGCAATTTATTTCGGCAAAAAATGGAAAGTTTTTCGATCTACTTGAGCTTATACACGCTTAAAGAGGATGGAAAGGGCATCACAAAAATCGCAGGCAGAGCTTTCTAAGTGCATTATTTTCGAAGTTACAGCCAAAAAATCCAACACTTGATTAATCGAGGAAGAGCCTTGGTCAACCACTACTACTGAAACATTATTTTTTTTTTAAGATGGCCTTTCGCTGATAGTTCTATCTTAAGGTACGCGTCGAGAGCTTCAAGAAAATGTATGATTATCTTGGTTTCGATCGGTGTTTCGAAAGTTACAGGCGATTAAAGAAAATCGAGGAAACGGTAAGGAATAAATACCCCTTGCAATTTATTTCGGCAAAAAATGGAAAGTGTGTCGGTCGACTTGTGCTTATACATGCTTAAAGAGGATGGAAAGGGCATCACAAAAATCGCAGGCAGAGCTTTCTAAGTGCATTATTTTCGAAGTTACAGCCAAAAAACCCAAGACTTGATTAATCGAGGAAGAGCCTTGGTCGACCACTACTACTGAAACAATATTTTTTTTAATGATGGGCTGTCGCTGATAGTCCTATCTCAAGGTACGCGTCGACAGCTTCAAGAAAATATATGATTATCATAAGTTTCGATCGGTGTTTCGAAAGTTACAGGCGATTATTGAAAATCGAGGAAACGGCAAGGAATACATACCCCTTGCAATTTATTTCGGCGAAAAATGGAAAGTTCTTCGATCGACTTGAGCTTATACAGGCTTAAAGAGGATGGAAAGGGCATCACAAAAATCGCAGGCAGAGCCTTGTAAGTGCATTATTTTCGAAGTTATAGCCAAAAAATCAAAGACTTGATTAATCGAGGAAGAGCCTTGGTCGACCACTACTACTGAAACAATATTTTTTTTTTAAGATGGGCTTTCGCTTATAGTCCTATCTTAAGGTACGCGTCGACAGCTTCAAGAAAATGTATGATTAGCATAGGTTTCGATCGGTGTTTCGAAAGTTACAGGCGATTATAGAAAATCAAGGAAACGGTAAGGAATACATACCCCTTGCAATTTATTTCGGCAAAAAATGGAAAGTTTTTCGATCGACTTGTGGTCATACACGCTTAAAGAGGATGGAAAGGGCATCACAAAAATCGCAGGCAGAGCTTTCTAAGTGCATTATTTTCGAAGTTATAGCCAAAAAACTAATAACTTGATTAATCGAGGAAGAGCCTTGGTCGACCACTACAAATGAAACAATTTTTTTTTAAAGATGGGCTTTCGCTGATAGTCTTATCTTAAGGTACGCGTCGAGAGCTTCAAGAAAATGTATGATTATCATAGGTTTCGGTCGGTGTTTCGAAAGTTACAGGCGATTATAGAAAATCAAGGAAACGTTAAGGAATACATACCCCTTGCAATTTATTTCGGCAAAAAATGGAAAGTTTTTCGATCTACTTGTGCTTATACACGCTTAAAGAGGATGGAAAGGGCATCACAAAAATCGCAGGCAGAGCTTTCTAAGTGCATTATTTTCGAAGTTACAGCCAAAAAATCCAAGACTTGATTAATCGAGGAAGAGCCTTGGTCAACCACTACTACTGAACCATTATTTTTTTTAAGATGGCCTTTCGCTGATAGTCCTATCTTAAGGTACGCGTCGAGAGCTTCAAGAAAATGTATGATTATCATAGGTTTCGATCGGTGTTTCGAAAGTTACAGGCGATTAAAAAAATCGAGGAAACGGTAAGGAATAAATACCCCTTGCAATTTATTTCGGCAAAAAATGGAAAGTGTGTCGGTCGACTTGTGCTTATACATGCTTAAAGAGGATGTAAAGAGGATCACAAAAATCGCAGGCAGAGCTTTCTAAGTGCATTATTTTCGAAGTTATAGCCAAAAAACCAATAACTTGATTAATCGAGAAAGAGCCTTGGTCGATCACTACAAATGAAACAATTTTTTTTAAAGATGGACTTTCGCTGATAGTCCTATCTTAAGGTTCGCGTCGAGAGCTTCAAGAAAATGTATGATTATCATAGGTTTGGTCGGTGTTTCGAAAGTTACAGGCGATTAAAGAAACTCGAGGAAACGGTAAGGAATACATACCCATTGCAATTTATTTCGGCAAAAAATGGAAAGTGTTTAGGTCGACTTGTGCTTATAAACGCTTAAAGAGGATGGAAAGAGGATCACAAAAATCGCAGGCAGAGCTTTCTAAGTGCATTATTTTCGAAGTTATAGCCAAAAAACCAATAACTTGATTAATCGAGGAAGAGCCTTGGTCGATCACTACTACTGAAACAATATTTTTTTAAAGATGGGCTGTCGCTGATAGTCCTATCTCAAGGTACGCGTCGACAGCTTCAAGAAAATGTATGATTAGCATAGGTTTTGATCGGTGTTTCGAAAGTTACAGGCGATTATAGAAAATCGAGTAAACGGTAAGGAATACATACCCCTTGCAATTTATTTCTGCAAAAAATGGAAAGTGTTTCGGTAGACATGTGCTTATACACGCTTAAAGAGGATGGAAAGAGGATCACAAAAATCGAAGGTAGAGCCTCCTAAGTGCATTATTTTCGAAGTTACAGCCAAAAAACCAAAGGCTTGATTAATCGAAGAAGAGCCTTGGTCGGCCACTACGACTGAAACAATTTTTTTTTTAAGATGGGCTTTCGCTGATAGTCCTATCTTAAGGTACGTGTCGAGAGCTTCACGAAAATGTATGATTATTATAGGTTTCGACCGGTGTTTCGAAAGTTACAGGCTATTATAAAAAATCAAGGAAACGGTAAGGAATACATACCCCTTGCAATTTATTTCGGCAAAAATAGAAAGTGTTTCGGTAGACTTGTGCTTATACACGCTTAAAGAGGATCGAAAGAGGATCACAAAAATCGCAGGCAGAGCTTTCTAAGTGCATTATTTTCGAAGCTACAGTCAAAAAACCAAAGACTTGATTAATCGACGAAGAGCCTTGGTCGACCACTACTACTGAAACAATATTTTTTTTAAAGATGAGCTGTCGCTGATAGTCCTATCTTAAGGTACGCGTCCAGAGCTTCAAGAAAATGTATGATTATCATAGGTTTTGATCAGTGTTTCGAAAGTTACAGGCGATTAAAGAAAATCGAGGAAACGGTAAGGAATAAATACCCCTTGCAATTTATTTCGGCAAAAAATGGAAAGTGTTTCGGTCGACTTGTGCTTATACGTGCTTAAAGAGGATGGAAAGAGGATCACAAAAATCGCAGGCAGAGCTTTCTAAGTGCATTATTTTCGACGTTATAGCCAAAAAACCAATAACTTGATTAATCGAGGAAGAGCCTTGGTCGACCACTACTACTGAAACAATATTTTTTTTAAAGATGAGCTGTCGCTGATAGTCCTATCTTAAGGTACGCGTCCAGAGCTTCAAGAAAATGTATGATTATCATAGGTTTTGATCAGTGTTTCGAAAGTTACAGGCGATTAAAGAAAATCGAGGAAACGGTAAGGAATAAATACCCCTTGCAATTTATTTCGGCAAAAAATGGAAAGTGTTTCTGTCGACTTGTGCTTACACATGCTAAAAGAGGATGGAAAGAGGATCACAAAAATCGCAGGCAGAGCTTTCTAAGTGCATTATTTTCGAAGTTACAGCCAAACAACCAAAGACTTGATTAATCGAGGAAGAGCCTTGGTCGACCACTACTACTGAAACAATATTTTTTTTTAAAGATGAGCTATCGCTCATAGTCCTATCTTACGGTACGCGTCGACAGCTTCAAGAAAATGTACGATTATCATAGGTTTCGATGGGTGTTTCGAAAGTTACAGGCGATTAAAGAAAATCGAGGAAACGGTAAGGAATAAATACCCCTTGCAATTTATTTCGGCAAAAAATGGAAAGTGTTTCGGTCGACTTGTGCTTATACATGCTTAAAGAGGATGGAAAGAGGATCACAAAAATCGCAGGCAGAGCTTTCTAAGTGCATTATTTTCGAAGTTATAGCCGAAAAACCAATAACTTGATTAATCGAGGAAGAGCCTTGGTCGACCACTACAACTGAAACAATTTTTTTTTAAAGATGGGCTTTCGCTGATAGTCCTATCTCAAGGTACGCGTCGAGAGCTTCAAGAAAATGTATGATTATCATAGGTTTCGATCGGTGTTTCGAAAGTTACAGGCGATTATAGAAAATCAGGGAAACGGAAAGGAATACATGCCCCGTGCAATTTATTTCGGCAAAAAATGGAAAGTGTTTCGGTCGACTTGTGCTTACACATGCTAAAAGAGGATGGAAAGAGGATCACAAAAATCGCAGGCAGAGCTTTCTAAGTGCATTATTTTCGAAGTTACCGCCAAAAAACCAAAGACTTGATTAATCGAGGAAGAGCCTTGGTCGACCACTACTACTAAAACAATATTTTTTTTTAAAGATGAGCTGTCGCTCATAGTCCTATCTTGAGGTACGCGTCGACAGCTTCAAGAAAATGTAAGATTATCATAGGTTTCGATCGGTGTTTCGAAAGTTACAGGCGATTAAAGAAAATCGAGGAAACGGTAAGGAATAAATACCCCGTGCAATTTATTACGGCAAAAAATGGAAAGTGTTTCGGTCGACTTGTGCTTACACATGCTAAAAGAGGATGGAAAGAGGATCACAAAAATCGCAGGCAGAGCTTTCTAAGTGCATTATTTTCGAAGTTACCGCCAAAAAACCAAAGACTTGATTAATCGAGGAAGAGCCTTGGTCGACCACTACTACTAAAACAATATTTTTTTTTAAAGATGAGCTGTCGCTCATAGTCCTATCTTAAGGTACGCGTCGACAGCTTCAAGAAAATGTAAGATTATCATAGGTTTCGATCGGTGTTTCGAAAGTTACAGGCGATTATAGAAAATCGAGGAAACGGTAAGGAATACATACCCCTTGTAATTTATTTCGGCAAAAAATGGAAAGTGTTTCGGTCGACTTGTGCTTACACATGCTAAAAGAGGATGGAAAGAGGATCACAAAAATCGCAGGCAGAGCTTTCTAAGTGCATTATTTTCGAAGTTACCGCCAAAAAACCAAAGACTTGATTAATCGAGGAAGAGCCTTGGTCGACCACTACTACTAAAACAATATTTTTTTTTAAAGATGAGCTGTCGCTCATAGTCCTATCTTAAGGTACGCGTCGACAGCTTCAAGAAAATGTAAGATTATCATAGGTTTCGATCGGTGTTTCGAAAGTTACAGGCGATTATAGAAAATCGAGGAAACGGCTAGGAATACATACACCTTGCAATTTATTTCGGCAATAAATGGAAAGTGTTTCAGTCGACTTGTGCTTATAAGTGCTTAAAGAGGATGGAAAGAGGATCACAAAAATCGCAGGCAGAGCTTTCTAAGTGCATTATTTTCGAAGCTACAGTCAAAAAACCAAAGACTTGATTAATCGACGAAGAGCCTTGGTCGACCACTACTACTGAAACAATATTTTTTTTAAAGATGAGCTGTCGCTGATAGTCCTATCTTAAGGTACGCGTCCAGAGCTTCAAGAAAATGTATGATTATCATAGGTTTTGATCAGTGTTTCGAAAGTTACAGGCGATTAAAGAAAATCGAGGAAACGGTAAGGAATAAATACCCCTTGCAATTTATTTCGGCAAAAAATGGAAAGTGTTTCTGTCGACTTGTGCTTACACATGCTAAAAGAGGATGGAAAGAGGATCACAAAAATCGCAGGCAGAGCTTTCTAAGTGCATTATTTTCGAAGTTACAGCCAAACAACCAAAGACTTGATTAATCGAGGAAGAGCCTTGGTCGACCACTACTACTGAAACATTATTTTTTTTTAAAGATGAGCTATCGCTCATAGTCCTATCTTACGGTACGCGTCGACAGCTTCAAGAAAATGTACGATTATCATAGGTTTCGATGGGTGTTTCGAAAGTTACAGGCGATTAAAGAAAATCGAGGAAACGGTAAGGAATAAATACCCCTTGCAATTTATTTCGGCAAAAAATGGAAAGTGTTTCGGTCGACTTGTGCTTATACATGCTTAAAGAGGATGGAAAGAGGATCACAAAAATCGCAGGCAGAGCTTTCTAAGTGCATTATTTTCGAAGTTATAGCCGAAAAACCAATAACTTGATTAATCGAGGAAGAGCCTTGGTCGACCACTACAACTGAAACAATTTTTTTTTAAAGATGAGCTGTCGCTCATAGTCCTATCTTACGGTACGCGTCGACAGCTTCAAGAAAATGTACGATTATCATAGGTTTCGATGGGTGTTTCGAAAGTTACAGGCGATTAAAGAAAATCGAGGAAACGGTAAGGAATAAATACCCCTTGCAATTTATTTCGGCAAAAAATGGAAAGTGTTTCGGTCGACTTGTGCTTATACATGCTTAAAGAGGATGGAAAGAGGATCACAAAAATCGCAGGCAGAGCTTTCTAAGTGCATTATTTTCGAAGTTATAGCCGAAAAACCAATAACTTGATTAATCGAGGAAGAGCCTTGGTCGACCACTACAACTGAAACAATTTTTTTTTAAAGATGGGCTTTCGCTGATAGTCCTATCTCAAGGTACGCGTCGAGAGCTTCAAGAAAATGTATGATTATCATAGGTTTCGATCGGTGTTTCGAAAGTTACAGGCGATTATAGAAAATCAGGGAAACGGAAAGGAATACATGCCCCGTGCAATTTATTTCGGCAAAAAATGGAAAGTGTTTCGGTCGACTTGTGCTTACACATGCTAAAAGAGGATGGAAAGAGGATCACAAAAATCGCAGGCAGAGCTTTCTAAGTGCATTATTTTCGAAGTTACCGCCAAAAAACCAAAGACTTGATTAATCGAGGAAGAGCCTTGGTCGACCACTACTACTAAAACAATATTTTTTTTTAAAGATGAGCTGTCGCTCATAGTCCTATCTTAAGGTACGCGTCGACAGCTTCAAGAAAATGTAAGATTATCATAGGTTTCGATCGGTGTTTCGAAAGTTACAGGCGATTATAGAAAATCGAGGAAACGGTAAGGAATACATACCCCTTGTAATTTATTTCGGCAAAAAATGGAAAGTGTTTCGGTCGACTTGTGCTTACACATGCTAAAAGAGGATGGAAAGAGGATCACAAAAATCGCAGGCAGAACTTTCTAAGTGCATTATTTTCGCAGTTACCGCCAAAAAACCAAAGACTTGATTAATCGAGGAAGAGCCTTGGTCGACCACTACTACTAAAACAATATTTTTTTTTAAAGATGAGCTGTCGCTCATAGTCCTATCTTAAGGTACGCGTCGACAGCTTCAAGAAAATGTAAGATTATCATAGGTTTCGATCGGTGTTTCGAAAGTTACAGGCGATTATAGAAAATCGAGGAAACGGCTAGGAATACATACACCTTGCAATTTATTTCGGCAATAAATGGAAAGTGTTTCAGTCGACTTGTGCTTATAAGTGCTTAAAGAGGATGGAAAGAGGATCACAAAAATCGCAGGCAGAGCTTTCTAAGTGCATTATTTTCGAAGCTACAGTCAAAAAACCAAAGACTTGATTAATCGACGAAGAGCCTTGGTCGACCACTACTACTGAAACAATATTTTTTTTAAAGATGAGCTGTCGCTGATAGTCCTATCTTAAGGTACGCGTCCAGAGCTTCAAGAAAATGTATGATTATCATAAGTTTCGATCGGCGTTTCGAAAGTTACAGGCGATTATAGAAAATCGAGGAAACGGCAAGGAATACATACCCCTTGCAATTTATTTCGGCAAAAAATGGAAAGTGTTTCGGTCTACTTGTGCTTATACATGCTTCAAGAGGATGGAAAGAGGTACACAAAAATCGCAGGCAGAGCTTTCTAAGTGCATTATTTTCGAAGTTATAGCCAAAAAACCAAAGACTTGATTAATCGAGGAAGAGCCTTGGTCGATCAGTACAACTGAAACAATTTTTTATTAAAGAAGGGCTTTCGCTGACCATCCTAACTTGAGGTACGCGTCGAGAGCTTCAAGAAAATGTATGATTATCATAGGTTTCGATCGGTGTTTCGAAAGTTACAGGCGATTATAGAAAATCAAGGAAACGGTAAGGAATACATGCCCCGTGCAATTTATTTCGGCAAAAAATGGAAAGTGTTTCGGTCGACTTGTGCTTACACATGCTAAAAGAGGATGGAAAGAGGATCACAAAAATCGCAGGCAGAGCTTTCTAAGTGCATTATTTTCGAAGCTACAGTCAAAAAACCAAAGACTTGATTAATCGACGAGGAGCCTTGGTCGACCACTACTACTGAAACAATATTTTTTTTTAAAGATGAGCTGTCGCTCATAGTCCTCTCTTAAGGTACGCGTCGACAGCTTCAAGAAAATGTAAGATTATCATAGGTTTCGATCGGTGTTTCGAAAGTTACAGGCGATTATAGAAAATCGAGGAAACGGCTAGGAATACATACCCCTTGCAATTTATTTCGGCAAAAAATGGACAGTGTTTCAGTCGACTTGTGCTTATAAGTGCTTAAAGAGGATGGAAAGAGGATCACAAAAATCGCATGCAGAGCTTTCTAAGTGCATTATTTTCAAAGTTATAGCCAAAAAACCAAAGACTTGATTAATCGAGGAAGAGCCTTGGTCGATCAGTACAACTGAAACAATTTTTTATTAAAGAAGGGCTTTCGCTGACCATCCTAACTTGAGGTACGCGTCGAGAGCTTCAAGAAAATGTATGATTATCATAGGTTTCGATCGGTGTTTCGAAAGTTACAGGCGATTATAGAAAATCGAGGAAACGGTAAGGAATAAATACCCCTTGCAATTTATTTCGGCAAAAAATGGAAAGTGTTTCGGTCGACTTGTGCTTATACATGCTTAAAGAGGATGGAAAGAGGATCACAAAAATCGCAGGCAGAGCCTCCTAAGTGCTTTATTTTCGAAGATACAGCCAAAAAACCAAACGCTTGATTAATCGAGGAAGAGCCTTGGTCAACCAGTACAACTGACACAATTTTGTTTTAAAGATGGGCTTTCGCTGATCATCCTAACTTAAGGTACGCGTCGAGAGCTTCAAGAAAATTTATGATTATCATAAGTTTCGATCGGCGTTTCGAAAGTTACAGGCGATTATAGAAAATCGAGGAAACGGCAAGGAATACATACCCCTTGCAATTTATTTCGGCAAAAAATGGAAAGTGTTTCGGTCTACTTGTGCTTATACATGCTTCAAGAGGATGGAAAGAGGTACACAAAAATCGCAGGCAGAGCTTTCTAAGTGCATTATTTTCAATGTTATAGCCAAAAAACCAAAGACTTGATTAATCGAGGAAGAGCCTTGGTCGACCACTACTACTGAAACAATATTTTTTTTTAAAGATGAGCTGTCGCTCATAGTCCTATCTTACGGTACGCGTCGACAGCTTCAAGAAAATGTACGATTATCATAGGTTTCGATGGGTGTTTCGAAAGTTACAGGCGATTAAAGAAAATCGAGGAAACGGTAAGGAATAAATACCCCTTGCAATTTATTTCGGCAAAAAATGGAAAGTGTTTCGGTCGACTTGTGCTTATACATGCTTAAAGAGGATGGAAAGAGGATCACAAAAATCGCAGGCAGAGCCTCCTAAGTGCATTATTTTCGAAGATACAGCCAAAAAACCAAACGCTTGATTAATCGAGGAAGAGCCTTGGTCAACCAGTACAACTGACACAATTTTGTTTTAAAGATGGGCTTTCGCTGATCATCCTAACTTAAGGTACGCGTCGAGAGCTTCAAGAAAATGTATGATTATCATAAGTTTCGATCGGCGTTTCGAAAGTTACAGGCGATTATAGAAAATCGAGGAAACGGCAAGGAATACATACCCCTTGCAATTTATTTCCGCAAAAAATGGAAAGTGTTTCGGTCTACTTGTGCTTATACATGCTTCAAGAGGATGGAAAGAGGTACACAAAAATCGCAGGCAGAGCTTTCTAAGTGCATTATTTTCGAAGTTATAGCCAAAAAACCAAAGACTTGATTAATCGAGGAAGAGCCTTGGTCGATCAGTACAACTGAAACAATTTTTTATTAAAGAAGGGCTTTCGCTGACCATCCTAACTTGAGGTACGCGTCGAGAGCTTCAAGAAAATGTATGATTATCATAGGTTTCGATCGGTGTTTCGAAAGTTACAGGCGATTATAGAAAATCAAGGAAACGGTAAGGAATACATGCCCCGTGCAATTTATTTCGGCAAAAAATGGAAAGTGTTTCGGTCGACTTGTGCTTATACATGCTTCAAGAGGATGGAAAGTGGTACACAAAAATCGCAGGCAGAGCTTTCTAAGTGCATTATTTTCGAAGTTATAGCCAAAAAACCAAAGACTTGATTAATCGAGGAAGAGCCTTGGTCGATCAGTACAACTGAAACAATTTTTTATTAAAGAAGGGCTTTCGCTGACCATCCTAACTTGTGGTACGCGTCGAGAGCTTCAAGAAAATGTATGATTATCATAGGTTTCGATCGGTGTTTCGAAAGTTACAGGCGATTATAGAAAATCAAGGAAACGGTAAGGAATGCATGCCCCGTGCAATTTATTTCGGCAAAAAATGGAAAGTGTTTCGGTCGACTTGTGCTTACACATGCTAAAAGAGGATGGAAAGAGGATCACAAAAATCGCAGGCAGAGCTTTCTAAGTGCATTATTTTCGAAGCTACAGTCAAAAAACCAAAGACTTGATTAATCGACGAAGAGCCTTGGTCGACCACTACTACTGAAACAATATTTTTTTTTAAAGATGAGCTGTCGCTCATAGTCCTATCTTAAGGTACGCGTCGACAGCTTCAAGAAAATGTAAGATTATCATAGGTTTCGATCGGTGTTTCGAAAGTTACAGGCGATTATAGAAAATCGAGGAAACGGCTAGGAATACATACACCTTGCAATTTATTTCGGCAAAAAATGGAAAGTGTTTCAGTCGACTTGTGCTTATAAGTGCTTAAAGTGGATGGAAAGAGGATCACAAAAATCGCAGGCAGAGCTTTCTAAGTGCATTATTTTCAAAGTTATAGCCAAAAAACCAAAGACTTGATTAATCGAGGAAGAGCCTTGGTCGCCACTACTACTGAAACAATATTTTTTTTAAAGATGAGCTGTCGCTGATAGTCCTATCTTAAGGTACGCGTCCAGAGCTTCAAGAAAATGTTTGATTATCATAGGTTTTGATCAGTGTTTCGAAAGTTACAGGCGATTAAAGAAAATCGAGGAAAAAGTAAGGAATAAATACCCCTTGCAATTTATTTCGGCAAAAAATGGAAAGTGTTTCGGTCGACTTGTGCTTACACATGCTAAAAGAGGATGGAAAGAGGATCACAAAAATCGCAGGCAGAGCTTTCTAAGTGCATTATTTTCGAAGTTACAGCCAAACAACCAAAGACTTGATTAATCGAGGAAGAGCCTTGGTCGACCACTACTACTGAAACAATATTTTTTTTTAAAGATGAGCTGTCGCTCATAGTCCTATCTTACGGTACGCGTCGACAGCTTCAAGAAAATGTACGATTATCATAGGTTTCGATCGGTGTTTCGAAAGTTACAGGCGATTATAGAAAATCGAGGAAACGGTAAGGAATAAATACCCCTTGCAATTTATTTCGGCAAAAAATGGAAAGTGTTTCGGTCGACTTGTGCTTATACATGCTTAAAGAGGATGGAAAGAGGATCACAAAAATCGCAGGCAGAGCCTCCTAAGTGCATTATTTTCGAAGATACAGCCAAAAAACCAAACGCTTGATTAATCGAGGAAGAGCCTTGGTCAACCAGTACAACTGACACAATTTTGTTTTAAAGATGGGCTTTCGCTGATCATCCTAACTTAAGGTACGCGTCGAGAGCTTCAAGAAAATGTATGATTATCATAAGTTTCGATCGGCGTTTCGAAAGTTACAGGCGATTATAGAAAATCGAGGAAACGGCAAGGAATACATACCCCTTGCAATTTATTTCGGCAAAAAATGGAAAGTGTTTCGGTCTACTTGTGCTTATACATGCTTCAAGAGGATGGAAAGAGGTACACAAAAATCGCAGGCAGAGCTTTCTAAGTGCATTATTTTCGAAGTTATAGCCAAAGAACCAAAGACTTGATTAATCGAGGAAGAGCCTTGGTCGATCAGTACAACTGAAACAATTTTTTATTAAAGAAGGGCTTTCGCTGACCATCCTAACTTGAGGTACGCGTCGAGAGCTTCAAGAAAATGTATGATTATCATAGGTTTCGATCGGTGTTTCGAAAGTTACAGGCGATTATAGAAAATCAAGGAAACGGTAAGGAATACATGCCCCGTGCAATTTATTTCGGCAAAAAATGGAAAGTGTTTCGGTCGACTTGTGCTTATACATGCTTAAAGAGGATGGAAAGAGGATCACAAAAATCGCAGGCAGAGCTTTCTAAGTGCATTATTTTCGAAGTTACAGCCAAAAAACCAAAGGCTTGATTAATCGAGGAAGAGCCTTGGTCGACCACTACAACTGAAACAATTTTTTTTTAAAGATGGGCTTTCGCTGATCATCCTAACTTAAGGTACGCGTCGAGAGCTTCAAGAAAATGTATGATTTTCATAGGTTTCGATCGGCGTTTCGAAAGTTACAGGCGATTATAGAAAATCGAGGAAACGGCAAGGAATACATACCCCTTGCAATTTATTTCGGCAAAAAATGGAAAGTGTTTCGGTCGACTTGTGCTTATACATGCTTCAAGAGGATGGAAAGAGGTACACAAAAATCGCAGGCAGAGCTTTCTAAGTGCATTATTTTCGAAGTTATAGCCAAAAAACCAAAGACTTGATTAATCGAGGAAGAGCCTTGGTCGATCAGTACAACTGAAACAATTTTTTATTAAAGAAGGGCTTTCGCTGACCATCCTAACTTGTGGTACGCGTCGAGAGCTTCAAGAAAATGTATGATTATCATAGGTTTCGATCGGTGTTTCGAAAGTTACAGGCGATTATAGAAAATCAAGGAAACGGTAAGGAATACATGCCCCGTGCAATTTATTTCGGCAAAAAATGGAAAGTGTTTCGGTCGACTTGTGCTTACACATGCTAAAAGAGGATGGAAAGAGGATCACAAAAATCGCCGGCACAGCCTCCTAAGTGCATTATTTTCGAAGTTACAGCCAAAAAACCAAACGCTTGATTAATCGAGGAAGAGCCTTGGTCGACCAGTACAACTGAAACAATTTTTTTTTAAAGATGGGCTTTCGCTGATCATCCTAACTTAAGGTACGCGTCGAGAGCTTCAAGAAAATGTATGATTTTCATAGGTTTCGATCGGCGTTTCGAAAGTTACAGGCGATTATAGAAAATCGAGGAAACGGCAAGGAATACATACCCCTTGCAATTTATTTCGGCAAAAAATGGAAAGTGTTTCGGTCGACTTGTGCTTATACATGCTTCAAGAGGATGGAAAGAGGTACACAAAAATCGCAGGCAGAGCTTTCTAAGTGCATTATTTTCGAAGTTATAGCCAAAAAACCAAAGACTTGATTAATCGAGGAAGAGCCTTGGTCGATCAGTACAACTAAAACAATTTTTTATTAAAGAAGGGCTTTCGCTGACCATCTTAACTTGTGGTACGCGTCGAGAGCTTCAAGAAAATGTATGATTATCATAGGTTTCGATCGGTGTTTCGAAAGTTACAGGCGATTATAGAAAATCAAGGAAACGGTAAGGAATACATGCCCCGTGCAATTTATTTCGGCAAAAAATGGAAAGTGTTTCGGTCGACTTGTGCTTACACATGCTAAAAGAGGATGGAAAGAGGATCACAAAAATCGCAGGCAGAGCTTTCTAAGTGCATTATTTTCGAAGCTACAGTCAAAAAACCAAAGACTTGATTAATCGACGAAGAGCCTTGGTCGACCACTACTACTGAAACAATATTTTTTTTTAAAGATGAGCTGTCGCTCATAGTCCTATCTTAAGGTACGCGTCGACAGCTTCAAGAAAATGTAAGATTATCATAGGTTTCGATCGGTGTTTCGAAAGTTACAGGCGATTATAGAAAATCGAGGAAACGGCTAGGAATACATACACCTTGCAATTTATTTCGGCAAAAAATGGAAAGTGTTTCAGTCGACTTGTGCTTATAAGTGCTTAAAGTGGATGGAAAGAGGATCACAAAAATCGCAGGCAGAGCTTTCTAAGTGCATTATTTTCAAAGTTATAGCCAAAAAACCAAAGACTTGATTAATCGAGGAAGAGCCTTGGTCGACCACTACTACTGAAACAATATTTTTTTTTAAAGATGAGCTGTCGCTCATAGTCCTATCTTACGGTACGCGTCGACAGCTTCAAGAAAATGTACGATTATCATAGGTTTCGATGGGTGTTTCGAAAGTTACAGGCGATTAAAGAAAATCGAGGAAACGGTAAGGAATAAATACCCCTTGCAATTTATTTCGGCAAAAAATGGAAAGTGTTTCGGTCGACTTGTGCTTATACATGCTTAAAGAGGATGGAAAGAGGATCACAAATATCGCAGGCAGAGCCTCCTAAGTGCATTATTTTCGAAGATACAGCCAAAAAACCAAACGCTTGATTAATCGAGGAAGAGCCTTGGTCAACCAGTACAACTGACACAATTTTGTTTTAAAGATGGGCTTTCGCTGATCATCCTAACTTAAGGTACGCGTCGAGAGCTTCAAGAAAATGTATGATTATCATAAGTTTCGATCGGCGTTTCGAAAGTTACAGGCGATTATAGAAAATCGAGGAAACGGCAAGGAATACATACCCCTTGCAATTTATTTCCGCAAAAAATGGAAAGTGTTTCGGTCTACTTGTGCTTATACATGCTTCAAGAGGATGGAAAGAGGTACACAAAAATCGCAGGCAGAGCTTTCTAAGTGCATTATTTTCGAAGTTATAGCCAAAAAACCAAAGACTTGATTAATCGAGGAAGAGCCTTGGTCGATCAGTACAACTGAAACAATTTTTTATTAAAGAAGGGCTTTCGCTGACCATCCTAACTTGAGGTACGCGTCGAGAGCTTCAAGAAAATGTATGATTATCATAGGTTTCGATCGGTGTTTCGAAAGTTACAGGCGATTATAGAAAATCAAGGAAACGGTAAGGAATACATGCCCCGTGCAATTTATTTCGGCAAAAAATGGAAAGTGTTTCGGTCGACTTGTGCTTATACATGCTTCAAGAGGATGGAAAGTGGTACACAAAAATCGCAGGCAGAGCTTTCTAAGTGCATTATTTTCGAAGTTATAGCCAAAAAACCAAAGACTTGATTAATCGAGGAAGAGCCTTGGTCGATCAGTACAACTGAAACAATTTTTTATTAAAGAAGGGCTTTCGCTGACCATCCTAACTTGTGGTACGCGTCGAGAGCTTCAAGAAAATGTATGATTATCATAGGTTTCGATCGGTGTTTCGAAAGTTACAGGCGATTATAGAAAATCAAGGAAACGGTAAGGAATACATGCCCCGTGCAATTTATTTCGGCAAAAAATGGAAAGTGTTTCGGTCGACTTGTGCTTACACATGCTAAAAGAGGATGGAAAGAGGATCACAAAAATCGCAGGCAGAGCTTTCTAAGTGCATTATTTTCGAAGCTACAGTCAAAAAACCAAAGACTTGATTAATCGACGAAGAGCCTTGGTCGACCACTACTACTGAAACAATATTTTTTTTTAAAGATGAGCTGTCGCTCATAGTCCTATCTTAAGGTACGCGTCGACAGCTTCAAGAAAATGTAAGATTATCATAGGTTTCGATCGGTGTTTCGAAAGTTACAGGCGATTATAGAAAATCGAGGAAACGGCTAGGAATACATACACCTTGCAATTTATTTCGGCAAAAAATGGAAAGTGTTTCAGTCGACTTGTGCTTATAAGTGCTTAAAGTGGATGGAAAGAGGATCACAAAAATCGCAGGCAGAGCTTTCTAAGTGCATTATTTTCAAAGTTATAGCCAAAAAACCAAAGACTTGATTAATCGAGGAAGAGCCTTGGTCGACCACTACTACTGAAACAATATTTTTTTTAAAGATGAGCTGTCGCTGATAGTCCTATCTTAAGGTACGCGTCCAGAGCTTCAAGAAAATGTTTGATTATCATAGGTTTTGATCAGTGTTTCGAAAGTTACAGGCGATTAAAGAAAATCGAGGAAAAAGTAAGGAATAAATACCCCTTGCAATTTATTTCGGCAAAAAATGGAAAGTGTTTCGGTCGACTTGTGCTTACACATGCTAAAAGAGGATGGAAAGAGGATCACAAAAATCGCAGGCAGAGCTTTCTAAGTGCATTATTTTCGAAGTTACAGCCAAACAACCAAAGACTTGATTAATCGAGGAAGAGCCTTGGTCGACCACTACTACTGAAACAATATTTTTTTTTAAAGATGAGCTGTCGCTCATAGTCCTATCTTACGGTACGCGTCGACAGCTTCAAGAAAATGTACGATAATCATAGGTTTCGATGGGTGTTTCGAAAGTTACAGGCGATTAAAGAAAATCGAGGAAACGGTAAGGAATAAATACCCCTTGCAATTTATTTCGGCAAAAAATGGAAAGTGTTTCGGTCGACTTGTGCTTATACATGCTTAAAGAGGATGGAAAGAGGATCACAAAAATCGCAGGCAGAGCCTCCTAAGTGCATTATTTTCGAAGATACAGCCAAAAAACCAAACGCTTGATTAATCGAGGAAGAGCCTTGGTCAACCAGTACAACTGACACAATTTTGTTTTAAAGATGGGCTTTCGCTGATCATCCTAACTTAAGGTACGCGTCGAGAGCTTCAAGAAAATGTATGATTATCATAAGTTTCGATCGGCGTTTCGAAAGTTACAGGCGATTATAGAAAATCGAGGAAACGGCAAGGAATACATACCCCTTGCAATTTATTTCGGCAAAAAATGGAAAGTGTTTCGGTCTACTTGTGCTTATACATGCTTCAAGAGGATGGGAAGAGGTACACAAAAATCGCAGGCAGAGCTTTCTAAGTGCATTATTTTCGAAGTTATAGGCAAAAAACCAAAGACTTGATTAATCGAGGAAGAGCCTTGGTCGATCAGTACAACTGAAACAATTTTTTATTAAAGAAGGGCTTTCGCTGACCATCCTAACTTGAGGTACGCGTCGAGAGCTTCAAGAAAATGTATGATTATCATAGGTTTCGATCGGTGTTTCGAAAGATACAGGCGATTATAGAAAATCAAGGAAACGGTAAGGAATACATGCCCCGTGCAATTTATTTCGGCAAAAAATGGAAAGTGTTTCGGTCGGCTTGTGCTTACACATGCTAAAAGAGGATGGAAAGAGGATCACAAAAATCCCAGGCAGAGCTCTCTAAGTGCATTATTTTCGAAGCTACAGTCAAAAAACCAAAGACTTGATTAATCGACGAAGAGCCTTGGTCGACCACTACTACTGAAACAATATTTTTTTTTAAAGATGAGCTGTCGCTCATAGTCCTCTCTTAAGGTACGCGTCGACAGCTTCAAGAAAATGTAAGATTATCATTGGTTTCGATCGGTGTTTCGAAAGTTACAGGCGATTATAGAAAATCGAGGAAACGGCTAGGAATACATACCCCTTGCAATTTATTTCCGCAAAAAATGGAAAGTGTTTTAGTCGACTTGTGCTTATAAGTGCTTAAAGAGGATGGAAAGAGGATCACAAAAATCGCAGGCAGAGCTTTCTAAGTGCATTATTTTCAAAGTTATAGCCAAAAAACCAAAGACTTGATTAATCGAGGAAGAGCCTTGGTCGACCACTACTTCTGAAACAATATTTTTTTTAAAGATGAGCTGTCGCTGTTAGTCCTATCTTAAGGTACGCGTCCAGAGCTTCAAGAAAATGTATGATTATCATAGGTTTTGATCAGTGTTTCGAAAGTTACAGGCGATTAAATAAAATCGAGGAAACGGTAAGGAATAAATACCCCTTGCAATTTATTTCGGCAAAAAATGGAAAGTGTTTCGGTTGACTTGTGCTAACACATGCTAAAAGAGGATGGAAAGAGGATCACAAAAATCGCAGGCAGAGCTTTCTAAGTGCATTATTTTCGAAGTTACAGCCAAACAACCAAAGACTTGATTAATCGAGGAAGAGCCTTGGTCGACCACTACTACTGAAACAATTTTTTTTTTTAAAGATGAGCTGTCGCTCATAGTCCTATCTTACGGTACGCGTCGACAGCTTCAAGAAAATGTACGATTATCATAGGTTTCGATGGGTGTTTCGAAAGTTACAGGCGATTAAAGAAAATCGAGGAAACGGTAAGGAATAAATACCCCTTGCAATTTATTTCGGCAAAAAATGGAAAGTGTTTCGGTCTACTTGTGCTTATACATGCTTCAAGAGGATGGAAAGAGGATCACAAAAATCGCAGGCAGAGCTTTCTAAGTGCATTATTTTCGAAGTTACAACCAAACAACCAAAGACTTGATTAATCGAGGAAGAGCCTTGGTCGACCACTAGTACTGAAACAATATTTTTTTTAAAGATGAGCTGTCGCTCATAGTCCTATCTTACGGTACGCGTCGACAGCTTCAAGAAAATGTACGATTATCATAGGTTTCGATCGGTGTTTCGAAAGTTACAGGCGATTAAAGAAAATCGAGGAAACGGTAAGGAATAAATACCCCTTGCAATTTATTTCGGCAAAAAATGGAAAGTGTTTCGGTCGACTTGTGCTTATACATGCTTAAAGAGGATGGAAAGAGGATCACAAAAATCGCAGGCAGAGCCTCCTAAGTGCATTATTTTCGAAGATACAGCCAAAAAACCAAACGCTTGATTAATCGAGGAAGAGCCTTGGTCGACCAGTACAACTGACACAATTTTGTTTTAAAGATGGGCTTTCGCTGATCATCCTAACTTAAGGTACGCGTCGAGAGGTTCAAGAAAATGTATGATTATCATAAGTTTCGATCGGCGTTTCGAAAGTTACAGGCGATTATAGAAAATCGAGGAAACGGCAAGGAATACATACCCCTTGCAATTTATTTCGGCAAAAAATGGAAAGTGTTTCGGTCTACTTGTGCTTATACATGCTTCAAGAGGATGGAAAGAGGTACACAAAAATCGCAGGCAGAGCTTTCTAAGTGCATTATTTTCGAAGTTATAGCCAAAAAACCAAAGACTTGATTAATCGAGGAAGAGCCTTGGTCGATCAGTACAACTGAAACAATTTTTTATTAAAGAAGGGCTTTCGCTGACCATCCTAACTTGAGGTACGCGTCGAGAGCTTCATGGAAATGTATGATTATCATAGGTTTCGATCGGTGTTTCGAAAGTTACAGGCGATTATAGAAAATCAAGGAAACGGTAAGGAATACATGCCCCGTGCAATTTATTTCGGCAAAAAATGGAAAGTGTTTCGGTCGACTTGTGCTTACACATGCTAAAAGAGGATGGAAAGAGGATCACAAAAATCGCAGGCAGAGCTTTCTAAGTGCATTATTTTCGAAGCTACAGTCAAAAAACCAAAGACTTGATTAATCGACGAAGAGCCTTGGTCGACCACTACTACTGAAACAATATTTTTTTTTAAAGATGAGCTGTCGCTCATAGTCCTATCTTACGGTACGCGTCGACAGCTTCAAGAAAATGTACGATTATCATAGGTTTCGATCGGTGTTTCGAAAGTTACAGGCGATTATAGAAAATCGAGGAAACGGCAAGGAATACATACCCCTTGCAATTTATTTCGGCAAAAAATGGAAAGTGTTTCAGCCGACTTGTGCTTATAAATGCTTAAAGAGGATGGAAAGAGGATCACAAAAATCGCAGGCAGAGCTTTCTAAGTGCATTATTATCAAAGTTATAGCCAAAAAACCAAAGACTTGATTAATCGAGGAAGAGCCTTGGTCGACCACTACTACTGAAACAATATGTTTTTTTAAAGATGAGCTGTCGCTCATAGTCCTATCTTAAGGTCCGCGTCGACAGCTTCAAGAAAATGTAAGATTATCATAGGTTTCGATCGGCGTTTCGAAAGTTACAGGCGATTATAGAAAATCGAGGAAACGGCAAGGAATACATACCCCTTGCAATTTATTTCGGCAAAAAATGGAAAGTATTTCGGTCGACTTGTGCTTACACATGCTTAAGGAGGATGGAAAGAGGTACACAAAAATCGCAGGCAGAGCTTTCTAAGTGCATTATTTTCGAAGTTATAGCCAAAAAACCAAAGACTTGATTAATCGAGGAAGATCCTTGGTCGACCAGTACAACTGAAACAATTTTTTTTTAAAGATGGGCTTTCGCTGATCATCCTATCTTAAGGTACGCGTCGAGAGTTTCAAGAAAATGTATGATTAGCATAGGTTTCGATCGGTATTTCGAAAGTTACAGGCGATTATAGAAAATCGGGGAAACGGTAAGGAATACATGCCCCGTGCAATTTATTTCGGCAAAAAATGGAAAGTGTTTCGGTCGACTTGTGCTTACACATGCTAAAAGAGGATGGAAAGAGGATCACAAAAATCGCAGGCAGAGCTTTCTAAGTGCATTATTTTCGAAGTTATAGCCAAAATACCAAAGACTTGATTAATCGAGGAAGATCCTTGGTCGACCACTACAACTGAAACAATTTTTTTTTAAAGATGGGCTTTCGCTGATAGTCCTATCTTACGGTACGCGTCGACAGCTTCAAGAAAATGTACGATTATCATAGGTTTCGATCGGTGTTTCGAAAGTTACAGGCGATTATAGAAAATCGAGGAAACAGCAAGGAATACATACCTCTTGCAATTTATTTCGGCAAAAAATGGAAAGTGTTTCAGCCGACTTGTGCTTATAAATGCTTAAAGAGGATGGAAAGAGGATCACAAAAATCGCAGGCAGAGCTTTCTAAGTGCATTATTATCAAAGTTATAGCCAAAAAACCAAAGACTTGATTAATCGAGGAAGAGCCTTGGTCGACCACTACTACTGAAACAATATGTTTTTTTAAAGATGAGCTGTCGCTCATAGTCCTATCTTAAGGTACGCGTCGACAGCTTCAAGAAAATGTAAGATTATCATAGGTTTCGATCGGCGTTTCGAAAGTTACAGGCGATTATAGAAAATCGTTGAAACGGTAAGGAATACATACCCCTTGTAATTTATTTCGGCAAAAAATGGAAAGTGTTTCGGTCGACTTGTGCTTATACACGCTTAAAGAGCATGGAAAGAGGATCACAAAAATCGCAGGCAGAGCCTCCTAAATGCATTATTTTCGAAGTTACAGCCAAAAAACCAAACGCTTGATTAATCGAGGAAGAGCCTTGGTCGACCAGTACAACTGAAACAATTTTTTTTTAAAGATGGGCTTTCGCTGATCATCCTAACATAAGGTACGCGTCGAGAGCTTCAAGAAAATGTATGATTATCATAGGTTTCGATCGGTGTTTCGAAAGTTACAAGCGATTATACAAAATCAAGGAAACGGTAAGGAATACATACCCCTTGCAATTTATTTCGGCAAAAAATGGAAAGTGTTTCGGTCGACTTGTGCTTATACATGCTTCAAGAGGATGGAAAGAGGTACACAAAAATCGCAGGCAGAGCTTTCTAAGTGCATTATTTTCGAAGTTATAGCCAAAAAACCAAAGACTTGATTAATCGAGGAAGAGCCTTGGTCGATCAGTACAAATGAAACAATTTTTTATTAAAGTAGGGCTTTCGCTGACCATCCTAACTTGTAGTACGCGTCGAGAGCTTCAAGAAAATGTATGATTATCATAGGTTTCGATCGGTGTTTCGAAAGTTACAGGCGATTATAGAAAATCAAGGAAACGGTAAGGAATACATACACCTTGCAATTTATTTCCGCAAAAAATGGAAAGTGTTTCGGTCTACTTGTGCTTATACATGCTTCAAGAGGATGGAAAGAGGTACACAAAAATCGCAGGCAGAGCTTTCTAAGTGCATTATTTTCGAAGTTATAGCCAAAAAACCAAAGACTTGATTAATCGAGGAAGAGCCTTGGTCGATCAGTACAACTGAAACAATTTTTTATTAAAGAAGGGCTTTCGCTGACCATCCTAACTTGAGGTACGCGTCGAGAGCTTCAAGAAAATGTATGATTATCATAGGTTTCGATCGGTGTTTCGAAAGTTACAGGCGATTATAGAAAATCAAGGAAACGGTAAGGAATACATGCCCCGTGCAATTTATTTCGGCAAAAAATGGAAAGTGTTTCGGTCGACTTGTGCTTATACATGCTTCAAGAGGATGGAAAGAGGTACACAAAAATCGCAGGCAGAGCTTTCTAAGTGCATAATTTTCGAAGTTATAGCCAAAAAACCAAAGACTTGATTAATCGAGGAAGAGCCTTGGTCGATCAGTACAACTGAAACAATTTTTTATTAAAGAAGGGCTTTCGCTGACCATCCTAACTTGTGGTACGCGTCGAGAGCTTCAAGAAAATGTATGATTATCATAGGTTTCGATCGGTGTTTCGAAAGTTACAGGCGATTATAGAAAATCAAGGAAACGGTAAGGAATACATGCCCCGTGCAATTTATTTCGGCAAAAAATGGAAAGTGTTTCGGTCGACTTGTGCTTACACATGCTAAAAGAGGATGGAAAGAGGATCACAAAAATCGCAGGCAGAGCTTTCTAAGTGCATTATTTTCGAAGCTACAGTCAAAAAACCAAAGACTTGATTAATCGACGAAGAGCCTTGGTCGACCACTACTACTGAAACAATATTTTTTTTTAAAGATGAGCTGTCGCTCATAGTCCTATCTTAAGGTACGCGTCGACAGCTTCAAGAAAATGTAAGATTATCATAGGTTTCGATCGGTGTTTCGAAAGTTACAGGCGATTATAGAAAATCGAGGAAACGGCTAGGAATACATACACCTTGCAATTTATTTCGGCAAAAAATGGAAAGTGTTTCAGTCGACTTGTGCTTATAAGTGCTTAAAGTGGATGGAAAGAGGATCACAAAAATCGCAGGCAGAGCTTTCTAAGTGCATTATTTTCAAAGTTATAGCCAAAAAACCAAAGACTTGATTAATCGAGGAAGAGCCTTGGTCGACCACTACTACTGAAACAATATTTTTTTTAAAGATGAGCTGTCGCTGATAGTCCTATCTTAAGGTACGCGTCCAGAGCTTCAAGAAAATGTTTGATTATCATAGGTTTTGATCAGTGTTTCGAAAGTTACAGGCGATTAAAGAAAATCGAGGAAACGGTAAGGAATAAATACCCCTTGCAATTTATTTCGGCAAAAAATGGAAAGTGTTTCGGTCGACTTGTGCTTACACATGCTAAAAGAGGATGGAAAGAGGATCACAAAAATCGCAGGCAGAGCTTTCTAAGTGCATTATTTTCGAAGTTACAGCCAAACAACCAAAGACTTGATTAATCGAGGAAGAGCCTTGGTCGACCACTACTACTGAAACAATATTTTTTTTTAAAGATGAGCTGTCGCTCATAGTCCTATCTTACGGTACGCGTCGACAGCTTCAAGAAAATGTACGATAATCATAGGTTTCGATGGGTGTTTCGAAAGTTACAGGCGATTAAAGAAAATCGAGGAAACGGTAAGGAATAAATACCCCTTGCAATTTATTTCGGCAAAAAATGGAAAGTGTTTCGGTCGACTTGTGCTTATACATGCTTAAAGAGGATGGAAAGAGGATCACAAAAATCGCAGGCAGAGCCTCCTAAGTGCATTATTTTCGAAGATACAGCCAAAAAACCAAACGCTTGATTAATCGAGGAAGAGCCTTGGTCAACCAGTACAACTGACACAATTTTGTTTTAAAGATGGGCTTTCGCTGATCATCCTAACTTAAGGTACGCGTCGAGAGCTTCAAGAAAATGTATGATTATCATAAGTTTCGAACGGCGTTTCGAAAGTTACAGGCGATTATAGAAAATCGAGGAAACGGCAAGGAATACATACCCCTTGCAATTTATTTCGGCAAAAAATGGAAAGTGTTTCGGTCGGCTTGTGCTTACACATGCTAAAAGAGGATGGAAAGAGGATCACAAAAATCGCAGGCAGAGCTCTCTAAGTGCATTATTTTCGAAGCTACAGTCAAAAAACCAAAGACTTGATTAATCGAGGAAGAGCCTTGGTCGACCACTACTTCTGAAACAATATTTTTTTTAAAGATGAGCTGTCGCTGTTAGTCCTATCTTAAGGTACGCGTCCAGAGCTTCAAGAAAATGTATGATTATCATAGGTTTTGATCAGTGTTTCGAAAGTTACAGGCGATTAAATAAAATCGAGGAAACGGTAAGGAATAAATACCCCTTGCAATTTATTTCGGCAAAAAATGGAAAGTGTTTCGGTTGACTTGTGCTAACACATGCTAAAAGAGGATGGAAAGAGGATCACAAAAATCGCAGGCAGAGCTTTCTAAGTGCATTATTTTCGAAGTTACAGCCAAACAACCAAAGACTTGATTAATCGAGGAAGAGCCTTGGTCGACCACTACTACTGAAACAATTTTTTTTTTTAAAGATGAGCTGTCGCTCATAGTCCTATCTTACGGTACGCGTCGACAGCTTCAAGAAAATGTACGATTATCATAGGTTTCGATGGGTGTTTCGAAAGTTACAGGCGATTAAAGAAAATCGAGGAAACGGTAAGGAATAAATACCCCTTGCAATTTATTTCGGCAAAAAATGGAAAGTGTTTCGGTCTACTTGTGCTTATACATGCTTCAAGAGGATGGAAAGAGGATCACAAAAATCGCAGGCAGAGCTTTCTAAGTGCATTATTTTCGAAGTTACAACCAAACAACCAAAGACTTGATTAATCGAGGAAGAGCCTTGGTCGACCACTAGTACTGAAACAATATTTTTTTTAAAGATGAGCTGTCGCTCATAGTCCTATCTTACGGTACGCGTCGACAGCTTCAAGAAAATGTACGATTATCATAGGTTTCGATCGGTGTTTCGAAAGTTACAGGCGATTAAAGAAAATCGAGGAAACGGTAAGGAATAAATACCCCTTGCAATTTATTTCGGCAAAAAATGGAAAGTGTTTCGGTCGACTTGTGCTTAAACATGCTTAAAGAGGATGGAAAGAGGATCACAAAAATCGCAGGCAGAGCCTCCTAAGTGCATTATTTTCGAAGATACAGCCAAAAAACCAAACGCTTGATTAATCGAGGAAGAGCCTTGGTCGACCAGTACAACTGACACAATTTTGTTTTAAAGATGGGCTTTCGCTGATCATCCTAACTTAAGGTACGCGTCGAGAGGTTCAAGAAAATGTATGATTATCATAAGTTTCGATCGGCGTTTCGAAAGTTACAGGCGATTATAGAAAATCGAGGAAACGGCAAGGAATACATACCCCTTGCAATTTATTTCGGCAAAAAATGGAAAGTGTTTCGGTCTACTTGTGCTTATACATGCTTCAAGAGGATGGAAAGAGGTACACAAAAATCGCAGGCAGAGCTTTCTAAGTGCATTATTTTCGAAGTTATAGCCAAAAAACCAAAGACTTGATTAATCGAGGAAGAGCCTTGGTCGATCAGTACAACTGAAACAATTTTTTATTAAAGAAGGGCTTTCGCTGACCATCCTAACTTGAGGTACGCGTCGAGAGCTTCATGGAAACCTATGATTATCATAGGTTTCGATCGGTGTTTCGAAAGTTACAGGCGATTATAGAAAATCAAGGAAACGGTAAGGAATACATGCCCCGTGCAATTTATTTCGGCAAAAAATGGAAAGTGTTTCGGTCGACTTGTGCTTACACATGCTAAAAGAGGATGGAAAGAGGATCACAAAAATCGCAGGCAGAGCTTTCTAAGTGCATTATTTTCGAAGCTACAGTCAAAAAACCAAAGACTTGATTAATCGACGAAGAGCCTTGGTCGACCACTACTACTGAAACAATATTTTTTTTTAAAGATGAGCTGTCGCTCATAGTCCTATCTTACGGTACGCGTCGACAGCTTCAAGAAAATGTACGATTATCATAGGTTTCGATCGGTGTTTCGAAAGTTACAGGCGATTATAGAAAATCGAGGAAACGGCAAGGAATACATACCCCTTGCAATTTATTTCGGCAAAAAATGGAAAGTGTTTCAGCCGACTTGTGCTTATAAATGCTTAAAGAGGATGGAAAGAGGATCACAAAAATCGCAGGCAGAGCTTTCTAAGTGCATTATTATCAAAGTTATAGCCAAAAAACCAAAGACTTGATTAATCGAGGAAGAGCCTTGGTCGACCACTACTACTGAAACAATATTTTTTTTTAAAGATGAGCTGTCGCTCATAGTCCTATCTTAAGGTCCGCGTCGACAGCTTCAAGAAAATGTAAGATTATCATAGGTTTCGATCGGCGTTTCGAAAGTTACAGGCGATTATAGAAAATCGAGGAAACGGCAAGGAATACATACCCCTTGCAATTTATTTCGGCAAAAAATGGAAAGTATTTCGGTCGACTTGTGCTTACACATGCTTAAGGAGGATGGAAAGAGGTACACAAAAATCGCAGGCAGAGCTTTCTAAGTGCATTATTTTCGAAGTTATAGCCAAAAAACCAAAGACTTGATTAATCGAGGAAGATCCTTGGTCGACCAGTACAACTGAAACAATTTTTTTTTAAAGATGGGCTTTCGCTGATCATCCTATCTTAAGGTACGCGTCGAGAGTTTCAAGAAAATGTATGATTAGCATAGGTTTCGATCGGTATTTCGAAAGTTACAGGCGATTATAGAAAATCGGGGAAACGGTAAGGAATACATGCCCCGTGCAATTTATTTCGGCAAAAAATGGAAAGTGTTTCGGTCGACTTGTGCTTACACATGCTAAAAGAGGATGGAAAGAGGATCACAAAAATCGCAGGCAGAGCTTTCTAAGTGCATTATTTTCAAAGTTATAGCCAAAAAACCAAAGACTTGATTAATCGAGGAAGATCCTTGGTCGACCACTACAACTGAAACAATTTTTTTTTAAAGATGGGCTTTCGCTGATAGTCCTATCTTACGGTACGCGTCGACAGCTTCAAGAAAATGTAAGATTATCATAGGTTTCGATCGGTGTTTCGAAAGTTACAGGCGATTATAGAAAATCGAGGAAACGGCTAGGAATACATACCTCTTGCAATTTATTTCGGCAAAAAATGGAAAGTGTTTCAGCCGACTTGTGCTTATAAATGCTTAAAGAGGATGGAAAGAGGATCACAAAAATCGCAGGCAGAGCTTTCTAAGTGCATTATTATCAAAGTTATAGCCAAAAAACCAAAGACTTGATTAATCGAGGAAGAGCCTTGGTCGACCACTACTACTGAAACAATATGTTTTTTTAAAGATGAGCTGTCGCTCATAGTCCTATCTTAAGGTACGCGTCGACAGCTTCAAGAAAATGTAAGATTATCATAGGTTTCGATCGGCGTTTCGAAAGTTACAGGCGATTATAGAAAATCGAGGAAACGGTAAGGAATACATACCCCTTGTAATTTATTTCGGCAAAAAATGGAAAGTGTTTCGGTCGACTTGTGCTTATACACGCTTAAAGAGCATGGAAAGAGGATCACAAAAATCGCAGGCAGAGCCTCCTAAATGCATTATTTTCGAAGTTACAGCCAAAAAACCAAACGCTTGATTAATCGAGGAAGAGCCTTGGTCGACCAGTACAACTGAAACAATTTTTTTTTAAAGATGGGCTTTCGCTGATCATCTTAACTTAAGGTACGCGTCGAGAGCTTCAAGAAAATGTATGATTTTCATAGGTTTCGATCGGCGTTTCGAAAGTTACAGGCGATTATAGAAAATCGAGGAAACGGCAAGGAATACATACCCCTTGCAATTTATTTCGGCAAAAAATGGAAAGTGTTTCGGTCGACTTGTGCTTACACATGCTTAAAGAGGATGGAAAGAGGTACACAAAAATCGCAGGCAGAGCTTTCTAAGTGCATTATTTTCGAAGTTATAGACAAAAAACCAAAGACTTGATTAATCGAGGAAGAGCCTTGGTCGACCAGTACAACTGAAACAATTTTTTTTTAAAGATGGGCTTTCGCTGATCATCCTAACATAAGGTACGCGTCGAGAGCTTCAAGAAAATGTATGATTATCATAGGTTTCGATCGGTGTTTCGAAAGTTACAAGCGATTATACAAAATCAAGGAAACGGTAAGGAATACATACCCCTTGCAATTTATTTCGGCAAAAAATGGAAAGTGTTTCGGTCGACTTGTGCTTACACATGCTTAAAGAGGATGGAAAGAGGTACACAAAAATCGCAGGCAGAGCTTTCTAAGTGCATTATTTTCGAAGTTATAGCCAAAAAACCAAAGACTTGATTAATCGAGGAAGAGCCTTGGTCGATCAGTACAAATGAAACAATTTTTTATTAAAGAAGGGCTTTCGCTGACCATCCTAACTTGTGGTACGCGTCGAGAGCTTCAAGAAAATGTATGATTATCATAGGTTTCGATCGGTGTTTCGAAAGTTACAGGCGATTATAGAAAATCAAGGAAACGGTAAGGAATACATACACCTTGCAATTTATTTCGGCAAATAATGGAAAGTGTTTCGGTCGACTTGTGCTTATACATGCTTAAAGAGGATGGAAAGAGGATCACAAAAATCGCAGGCAGAGCCTCCTAAGTGCATTATTTTCGAAGATACAGCCAAAAAACCAAACGCTTGATTAATCGAGGAAGAGCCTTGGTCAACCAGTACAACTGACACAATTTTGTTTTAAAGATGGGCTTTTGCTGATCATCCTAACTTAAGGTACGCGTCGAGAGCTTCAAGAAAATGTATGATTATCATAAGTTTCGATCGGCGTTTCGAAAGTTACAGGCGATTATAGAAAATCGACGAAACGGCAAGGAATACATACCCCTTGCAATTTATTTCGGCAAAAAATGGAAAGTGTTTCGGTCTACTTGTGCTTATACATGCTTCAAGAGGATGGAAAGAGGTACACAAAAATCGCAGGCAGAGCTTTCTAAGTGCATTATTTTCGAAGTTATAGCCAAAAAACCAAAGACTTGATTAATCGAGGAAGAGCCTTGGTCGATCAGTACAACTGAAACAATTTTTTATTAAAGAAGGGCTTTCGCTGACCATCCTAACTTGAGGTACGCGTCGAGAGCTTCAAGAAAATGTATGATTATCATAGGTTTCGATCGGTGTTTCGAAAGTTACAGGCGATTATAGAAAATCAAGGAAACGGTAAGGAATACATGCCCCGTGCAATTTATTTCGGCAAAAAATGGAAAGTGTTTCGGTCGACTTGTGCTTACACATGCTAAAAGAGGATGGAAAGAGGATCACAAAAATCGCAGGCAGAGCCTCCTAAGTGCATTATTTTCGAAGTTACAGCCAAAAAACCAAAGGCTTGATTAATCGAGGAAGAGCCTTGGTCGACCACTACAACTGAAACAATTTTTTTTTAAAGATGGGCTTTCGCTGATCATCCTAACATAAGGTACGCGTCGAGAGCTTCAAGAAAATGTATGATTATCATAGGTTTCGATCGGTGTTTCGAAAGTTACAGGCGATTAAAGAAAATCGAGGAAACGGTAAGGAATAAATACCCCTTGGAATTTATTTCGGCAAAAAATGGAAAGTGTTTCGGTCGACTTGTGCTTATACATGCTTAAAGAGGATGGAAAGAGGATCACAAAAATCGCAGGCAGAGCTTTCTAAGTGCATTATTTTCGAAGTTATAGCCAAAAAACCAATAACTTGATTAATCGAGGAAGAGCCTTGGTCGACCACTACAACTGAAACAATTTTTTTTTAAAGATGGGCTTTCGCTGATAGTCCTATCTCAAGGTACGCGTCGAGAGCTTCAAGAAAATGTATGATTATCATAGGTTTCGATCGGTGTTTCGAAAGTTACAGGCGATTATAGAAAATCAAGGAAACGGAAAGGAATACATGCCCCGTGCAATTTATTTCGGCAAAAAATGGAAAGTGTTTCGGTCGACTTGTGCTTACACATGCTAAAAGAGGATGGAAAGAGGATCACAAAAATCGCAAGGCAGAGCTTTCTAAGTGCATTATTTTCGAAGTTACCGCCAAAAAACCAAAGACTTGATTAATCGAGGAAGAGCCTTGGTCGACCACTACTACTAAAACAATATTTTTTTTTAAAGATGAGCTGTCGCTCATAGTCCTATCTTAAGGTACGCGTCGACAGCTTCAAGAAAATGTAAGATTATCATAGGTTTCGATCGGTGTTTCGAAAGTTACAGGCGATTATAGAAAATCGAGGAAACGGTAAGGAATACATACCCCTTGTAATTTATTTCGGCAAAAAATGGAAAGTGTTTCGGTCGACTTGTGCTTATACACGCTTAAAGAGCATGGAAAGAGGATCACAAAAATCGCAGGCAGAGCCTCCTAAGTGCATTATTTTCGAAGTTACAGCCAAAAAACCAAACGCTTGATTAATCGAGGAAGAGCCTTGGTCGACCAGTACAACTGAAACAATTTTTTTTTAAAGATGGGCTTTCGCTGACCATCCTAACTTGTGGTACGCGTCGAGAGCTTCAAGAAAATGTATGATTATCATAGGTTTCGATCGGTGTTTCGAAAGTTACAGGCGATTATAGAAAATCAAGGAAACGGTAAGGAATACATGCCCCGTGCAATTTATTTCGGCAAAAAATGGAAAGTGTTTCGGTCGACTTGTGCTTACACATGCTAAAAGAGGATGGAAAGAGGATCACAAAAATCGCAGGCAGAGCTTTCTAAGTGCATTATTTTCGAAGCTACAGTCAAAAAACCAAAGACTTGATTAATCGACGAAGAGCCTTGGTCGACCACTACTACTGAAACAATATTTTTTTTTTAAAGATGAGCTGTCGCTCATAGTCCTATCTTAAGGTACGCGTCGACAGCTTCAAGAAAATGTAAGATTATCATAGGTTTCGATCGGTGTTTCGAAAGTTACAGGCGATTATAGAAAATCGAGGAAACGGCTAGGAATACATACACCTTGCAATTTATTTCGGCAATAAATGGAAAGTGTTTCAGTCGACTTGTGCTTATAAGTGCTTAAAGAGGATGGAAAGAGGATCACAAAAATCGCAGGCAGAGCTTTCTAAGTGCATTATTTTCGAAGCTACAGTCAAAAAACCAAAGACTTGATTAATCGACGAAGAGCCTTGGTCGACCACTACTACTGAAACAATATTTTTTTTAAAGATGAGCTGTCGCTGATAGTCCTATCTTAAGGTACGCGTCCAGAGCTTCAAGAAAATGTATGATTATCATAGGTTTTGATCAGTGTTTCGAAAGTTACAGGCGATTAAAGAAAATCGAGGAAACGGTAAGGAATAAATACCCCTTGCAATTTATTTCGGCAAAAAATGGAAAGTGTTTCGGTCTACTTGTGCTTATACATGCTTCAAGAGGATGGAAAGAGGTACACAAAAATCGCAGGCAGAGCTTTCTAAGTGCATTATTTTCGAAGTTATAGCCAAAAAACCAAAGACTTGATTAATCGAGGAAGAGCCTTGGTCGATCAGTACAACTGAAACAATTTTTTATTAAAGAAGGGCTTTCGCTGACCATCCTAACTTGAGGTACGCGTCGAGAGCTTCAAGAAAATGTATGATTATCATAGGTTTCGATCGGTGTTTCGAAAGTTACAGGCGATTATAGAAAATCAAGGAAACGGTAAGGAATACATGCCCCGTGCAGTTTATTTCGGCAAAAAATGGAAAGTGTTTCGGTCGACTTGTGCTTACACATGCTAAAAGAGGATGGAAAGAGGATCACAAAAATCGCAGGCAGAGCTTTCTAAGTGCATTATTTTCGAAGCTACAGACAAAAAACCAAAGACTTGATTAATCGACGAAGAGCCTTGGTCGACCACTACTACTGAAACAATATTTTTTTTTAAAGATGAGCTGTCGCTCATAGTCCTCTCTTAAGGTACGCGTCGACAGCTTCAAGAAAATGTAAGATTATCATAGGTTTCGATCGGTGTTTCGAAAGTTACAGGCGATTATAGAAAATCGAGGAAACGGCTAGGAATACATACCCCTTGCAATTTATTTCGGCAAAAAATGGACAGTGTTTCAGTCGACTTGTGCTTATAAGTGCTTAAAGAGGATGGAAAGAGGATCACAAAAATCGCATGCAGAGCTTTCTAAGTGCATTATTTTCAAAGTTATAGCCAAAAAACCAAAGACTTGATTAATCGATGAAGATCCTTGGTCGACCACTACTTCTGAAACAATATTTTTTTTAAAGATGAGCTGTCGCTGATAGTCCTATCTTAAGGTACGCGTCCAGAGCTTCAAGAAAATGTATGATTATCATAGGTTTTGATCAGTGGTTCGAAAGTTACAGGCGATTAAAGAAAATCGAGGAAACGGTAAGGAATAAATACCCCTTGCAATTTATTTCGGCAAAAAATGGAAAGTGTTTCGGTTGACTTGTGCTTACACATGCTAAAAGAGGATGGAAAGAGGATCACAAAAATCGCAGGCAGAGCTTTCTAAGTGCATTATTTTCAAAGTTATAGCCAAAAAACCAAAGACTTGATTAATCGAGGAAGAGCCTTGGTCGACCACTACTACTGAAACAATATTTTTTTTTAAAGATGAGCTGTCGCTCATAGTCCTATCTTACGGTACGCGTCGACAGCTTCAAGAAAATGTACGATTATCATAGGTTTCGATGGGTGTTTCGAAAGTTACAGGCGATTAAAGAAAATCGAGGAAACGGTAAGGAATAAATACCCCTTGCAATTTATTTCGGCAAAAAATGGAAAGTGTTTCGGTTGACTTGTGCTTATAAATGCTTAAAGAGGATGGAAAGAGGATCACAAAAATCGCAGGCAGAGCTTTCTAAGTGCATTATTTTCAAAGTTATAGCCAAAAAACCAAAGACTTGATTAATCGAGGAAGAGCCTTGGTCGACCACTACTACTGAAACAATATTTTTTTTAAAGATGAGCTGTCGCTGATAGTCCTATCTTAAGGTACGCGTCCAGAGCTTCAAGAAAATGTATGATTACCATAGGTTTTGATCAGTGTTTCGAAAGTTACAGGCGATTAAAGAAAATCGAGGAAACGGTAAGGAATAAATACCCCTTGCAATTTATTTCGGCAAAAAATGGAAAGTGTTTCGGTCGACTTGTGCTTCTACATGCTTAAAGAGGATGGAAAGAGGATCACAAAAATCGCAGGCAGAGCCTCCTAAGTGCATTATTTTCGAAGATACAGCCAAAAAACCAAACGCTTGATTAATCGAGGAAGAGCCTTGGTCAACCAGTACAACTGACACAATTTTGTTTTAAAGATGGGCTTTCGCTGATCATCCTAACTTAAGGTACGCGTCGAGAGCTTCAAGAAAATGTATGATTATCATAAGTTTCGATCGGCGTTTCGAAAGTTACAGGCGATTATAGAAAATCGAGGAAACGGCAAGGAATACATACCCCTTGCAATTTATTTCGGCAAAAAATGGAAAGTGTTTCGGTCTACTTGTGCTTATACATGCTTCAAGAGGATGGAAAGAGGTACACAAAAATCGCAGGCAGAGCTTTCTAAGTGCATTATTTTCGAAGTTATAGCCAAAAAACCAAAGACTTGATTAATCGAGGAAGAGCCTTGGTCGATCAGTACAACTGAAACAATTTTTTATTAAAGAAGGGCTTTCGCTGACCATCCTAACTTGAGGTACGCGTCGAGAGCTTCAAGAAAATGTATGATTATCATAGGTTTCGATCGGTGTTTCGAAAGTTACAGGCGATTATAGAAAATCAAGGAAACGGTAAGGAATACATGCCCCGTGCAATTTATTTCGGCAAAAAATGGAAAGTGTTTCGGTCGACTTGTGCTTACACATGCTAAAAGAGGATGGAAAGAGGATCACAAAAATCGCAGGCAGAGCCTCCTAAGTGCATTATTTTCGAAGTTACAGCCAAAAAACCAAAGGCTTGATTAATCGAGGAAGAGCCTTGGTCGACCACTACAACTGAAACAATTTTTTTTTAAAGATGGGCTTTCGCTGATCATCCTAACATAAGGTACGCGTCGAGAGCTTCAAGAAAATGTATGATTATCATAGGTTTCGATCGGTGTTTCGAAAGTTACAGGCGATTAAAGAAAATCGAGGAAACGGTAAGGAATAAATACCCCTTGGAATTTATTTCGGCAAAAAATGGAAAGTGTTTCGGTCGACTTGTGCTTATACATGCTTAAAGAGGATGGAAAGAGGATCACAAAAATCGCAGGCAGAGCTTTCTAAGTGCATTATTTTCGAAGTTATAGCCAAAAAACCAATAACTTGATTAATCGAGGAAGAGCCTTGGTCGACCACTACAACTGAAACAATTTTTTTTTAAAGATGGGCTTTCGCTGATAGTCCTATCTCAAGGTACGCGTCGAGAGCTTCAAGAAAATGTATGATTATCATAGGTTTCGATCGGTGTTTCGAAAGTTACAGGCGATTATAGAAAATCAAGGAAACGGAAAGGAATACATGCCCCGTGCAATTTATTTCGGCAAAAAATGGAAAGTGTTTCGGTCGACTTGTGCTTACACATGCTAAAAGAGGATGGAAAGAGGATCACAAAAATCGCAAGGCAGAGCTTTCTAAGTGCATTATTTTCGAAGTTACCGCCAAAAAACCAAAGACTTGATTAATCGAGGAAGAGCCTTGGTCGACCACTACTACTAAAAATATATTTTTTTTTAAAGATGAGCTGTCGCTCATAGTCCTATCTTAAGGTACGCGTCGACAGCTTCAAGAAAATGTAAGATTATCATAGGTTTCGATCGGTGTTTCGAAAGTTACAGGCGATTATAGAAAATCGAGGAAACGGTAAGGAATACATACCCCTTGTAATTTATTTCGGCAAAAAATGGAAAGTGTTTCGGTCGACTTGTGCTTATACACGCTTAAAGAGCATGGAAAGAGGATCACAAAAATCGCAGGCAGAGCCTCCTAAGTGCATTATTTTCGAAGTTACAGCCAAAAAACCAAACGCTTGATTAATCGAGGAAGAGCCTTGGTCGACCAGTACAACTGAAACAATTTTTTTTTAAAGATGGGCTTTCGCTGACCATCCTAACTTGTGGTACGCGTCGAGAGCTTCAAGAAAATGTATGATTATCATAGGTTTCGATCGGTGTTTCGAAAGTTACAGGCGATTATAGAAAATCAAGGAAACGGTAAGGAATACATGCCCCGTGCAATTTATTTCGGCAAAAAATGGAAAGTGTTTCGGTCGACTTGTGCTTACACATGCTAAAAGAGGATGGAAAGAGGATCACAAAAATCGCAGGCAGAGCTTTCTAAGTGCATTATTTTCGAAGCTACAGTAAAAAAACCAAAGACTTGATTAATCGACGAAGAGCCTTGGTCGACCACTACTACTGAAACAATATTTTTTTTTTAAAGATGAGCTGTCGCTCATAGTCCTATCTTAAGGTACGCGTCGACAGCTTCAAGAAAATGTAAGATTATCATAGGTTTCGATCGGTGTTTCGAAAGTTACAGGCGATTATAGAAAATCGAGGAAACGGCTAGGAATACATACACCTTGCAATTTATTTCGGCAATAAATGGAAAGTGTTTCAGTCGACTTGTGCTTATAAGTGCTTAAAGAGGATGGAAAGAGGATCACAAAAATCGCAGGCAGAGCTTTCTAAGTGCATTATTTTCGAAGCTACAGTCAAAAAACCAAAGACTTGATTAATCGACGAAGAGCCTTGGTCGACCACTACTACTGAAACAATATTTTTTTTAAAGATGAGCTGTCGCTGATAGTCCTATCTTAAGGTACGCGTCCAGAGCTTCAAGAAAATGTATGATTATCATAGGTTTTGATCAGTGTTTCGAAAGTTACAGGCGATTAAAGAAAATCGAGGAAACGGTAAGGAATAAATACCCCTTGCAATTTATTTCGGCAAAAAATGGAAAGTGTTTCGGTCTACTTGTGCTTATACATGCTTCAAGAGGATGGAAAGAGGTACACAAAAATCGCAGGCAGAGCTTTCTAAGTGCATTATTTTCGAAGTTATAGCCAAAAAACCAAAGACTTGATTAATCGAGGAAGAGCCTTGGTCGATCAGTACAACTGAAACAATTTTTTATTAAAGAAGGGCTTTCGCTGACCATCCTAACTTGAGGTACGCGTCGAGAGCTTCAAGAAAATGTATGATTATCATAGGTTTCGATCGGTGTTTCGAAAGTTACAGGCGATTATAGAAAATCAAGGAAACGGTAAGGAATACATGCCCCGTGCAGTTTATTTCGGCAAAAAATGGAAAGTGTTTCGGTCGACTTGTGCTTACACATGCTAAAAGAGGATGGAAAGAGGATCACAAAAATCGCAGGCAGAGCTTTCTAAGTGCATTATTTTCGAAGCTACAGTCAAAAAACCAAAGACTTGATTAATCGACGAAGAGCCTTGGTCGACCACTACTACTGAAACAATATTTTTTTTTAAAGATGAGCTGTCGCTCATAGTCCTCTCTTAAGGTACGCGTCGACAGCTTCAAGAAAATGTAAGATTATCATAGGTTTCGATCGGTGTTTCGAAAGTTACAGGCGATTATAGAAAATCGAGGAAACGGCTAGGAATACATACCCCTTGCAATTTATTTCGGCAAAAAATGGACAGTGTTTCGGTCGACTTGTGCTTCTACATGCTTAAAGAGGATGGAAAGAGGATCACAAAAATCGCAGGCAGAGCCTCCTAAGTGCATTATTTTCGAAGATACAGCCAAAAAACCAAACGCTTGATTAATCGAGGAAGAGCCTTGGTCAACCAGTACAACTGACACAATTTTGTTTTAAAGATGGGCTTTCGCTGATCATCCTAACTTAAGGTACGCGTCGAGAGCTTCAAGAAAATGTATGATTATCATAAGTTTCGATCGGCGTTTCGAAAGTTACAGGCGATTATAGAAAATCGAGGAAACGGCAAGGAATACATACCCCTTGCAATTTATTTCGGCAAAAAATGGAAAGTGTTTCGGTCTACTTGTGCTTATACATGCTTCAAGAGGATGGAAAGAGGTACACAAAAATCGCAGGCAGAGCTTTCTAAGTGCATTATTTTCGAAGTTATAGCCAAAAAACCAAAGACTTGATTAATCGAGGAAGAGCCTTGGTCGATCAGTACAACTGAAACAATTTTTTATTAAAGAAGGGCTTTCGCTGACCATCCTAACTTGAGGTACGCGTCGAGAGCTTCAAGAAAATGTATGATTATCATAGGTTTCGATCGGTGTTTCGAAAGTTACAGGCGATTATAGAAAATCAAGGAAACGGTAAGGAATACATGCCCCGTGCAATTTATTTCGGCAAAAAATGGAAAGTGTTTCGGTCGACTTGTGCTTACACATGCTAAAAGAGGATGGAAAGAGGATCACAAAAATCGCAGGCAGAGCCTCCTAAGTGCATTATTTTCGAAGTTACAGCCAAAAAACCAAAGGCTTGATTAATCGAGGAAGAGCCTTGGTCGACCACTACAACTGAAACAATTTTTTTTTAAAGATGGGCTTTCGCTGATCATCCTAACATAAGGTACGCGTCGAGAGCTTCAAGAAAATGTATGATTATCATAGGTTTCGATCGGTGTTTCGAAAGTTACAGGCGATTAAAGAAAATCGAGGAAACGGTAAGGAATAAATACCCCTTGGAATTTATTTCGGCAAAAAATGGAAAGTGTTTCGGTCGACTTGTGCTTATACATGCTTAAAGAGGATGGAAAGAGGATCACAAAAATCGCAGGCAGAGCTTTCTAAGTGCATTATTTTCGAAGTTATAGCCAAAAAACCAATAACTTGATTAATCGAGGAAGAGCCTTGGTCGACCACTACAACTGAAACAATTTTTTTTTAAAGATGGGCTTTCGCTGATAGTCCTATCTCAAGGTACGCGTCGAGAGCTTCAAGAAAATGTATGATTATCATAGGTTTCGATCGGTGTTTCGAAAGTTACAGGCGATTATAGAAAATCAAGGAAACGGAAAGGAATACATGCCCCGTGCAATTTATTTCGGCAAAAAATGGAAAGTGTTTCGGTCGACTTGTGCTTACACATGCTAAAAGAGGATGGAAAGAGGATCACAAAAATCGCAAGGCAGAGCTTTCTAAGTGCATTATTTTCGAAGTTACCGCCAAAAAACCAAAGACTTGATTAATCGAGGAAGAGCCTTGGTCGACCACTACTACTAAAAATATATTTTTTTTTAAAGATGAGCTGTCGCTCATAGTCCTATCTTAAGGTACGCGTCGACAGCTTCAAGAAAATGTAAGATTATCATAGGTTTCGATCGGTGTTTCGAAAGTTACAGGCGATTATAGAAAATCGAGGAAACGGTAAGGAATACATACCCCTTGTAATTTATTTCGGCAAAAAATGGAAAGTGTTTCGGTCGACTTGTGCTTATACACGCTTAAAGAGCATGGAAAGAGGATCACAAAAATCGCAGGCAGAGCCTCCTAAGTGCATTATTTTCGAAGTTACAGCCAAAAAACCAAACGCTTGATTAATCGAGGAAGAGCCTTGGTCGACCAGTACAACTGAAACAATTTTTTTTTAAAGATGGGCTTTCGCTGACCATCCTAACTTGTGGTACGCGTCGAGAGCTTCAAGAAAATGTATGATTATCATAGGTTTCGATCGGTGTTTCGAAAGTTACAGGCGATTATAGAAAATCAAGGAAACGGTAAGGAATACATGCCCCGTGCAATTTATTTCGGCAAAAAATGGAAAGTGTTTCGGTCGACTTGTGCTTACACATGCTAAAAGAGGATGGAAAGAGGATCACAAAAATCGCAGGCAGAGCTTTCTAAGTGCATTATTTTCGAAGCTACAGTAAAAAAACCAAAGACTTGATTAATCGACGAAGAGCCTTGGTCGACCACTACTACTGAAACAATATTTTTTTTTTAAAGATGAGCTGTCGCTCATAGTCCTATCTTAAGGTACGCGTCGACAGCTTCAAGAAAATGTAAGATTATCATAGGTTTCGATCGGTGTTTCGAAAGTTACAGGCGATTATAGAAAATCGAGGAAACGGCTAGGAATACATACACCTTGCAATTTATTTCGGCAAAAAATGGAAAGTGTTTCTGTCGACTTGTGCTTATAAGTGCTTAAAGAGGATGGAAAGAGGATCACAAAAATCGCAGGCAGAGCTTTCTAAGTGCATTATTTTCGAAGCTACAGTCAAAAAACCAAAGACTTGATTAATCGACGAAGAGCCTTGGTCGACCACTACTACTGAAACAATATTTTTTTTAAAGATGAGCTGTCGCTGATAGTCCTATCTTAAGGTACGCGTCCAGAGCTTCAAGAAAATGTATGATTATCATAGGTTTTGATCAGTGTTTCGAAAGTTACAGGCGATTAAAGAAAATCGAGGAAACGGTAAGGAATAAATACCCCTTGCAATTTATTTCGGCAAAAAATGGAAAGTGTTTCGGTCTACTTGTGCTTATACATGCTTCAAGAGGATGGAAAGAGGTACACAAAAATCGCAGGCAGAGCTTTCTAAGTGCATTATTTTCGAAGTTATAGCCAAAAAACCAAAGACTTGATTAATCGAGGAAGAGCCTTGGTCGATCAGTACAACTGAAACAATTTTTTATTAAAGAAGGGCTTTCGCTGACCATCCTAACTTGAGGTACGCGTCGAGAGCTTCAAGAAAATGTATGATTATCATAGGTTTCGATCGGTGTTTCGAAAGTTACAGGCGATTATAGAAAATCAAGGAAACGGTAAGGAATACATGCCCCGTGCAGTTTATTTCGGCAAAAAATGGAAAGTGTTTCGGTCGACTTGTGCTTACACATGCTAAAAGAGGATGGAAAGAGGATCACAAAAATCGCAGGCAGAGCTTTCTAAGTGCATTATTTTCGAAGCTACAGTCAAAAAACCAAAGACTTGATTAATCGACGAAGAGCCTTGGTCGACCACTACTACTGAAACAATATTTTTTTTTAAAGATGAGCTGTCGCTCATAGTCCTCTCTTAAGGTACGCGTCGACAGCTTCAAGAAAATGTAAGATTATCATAGGTTTCGATCGGTGTTTCGAAAGTTACAGGCGATTATAGAAAATCGAGGAAACGGCTAGGAATACATACCCCTTGCAATTTATTTCGGCAAAAAATGGACAGTGTTTCAGTCGACTTGTGCTTATAAGTGCTTAAAGAGGATGGAAAGAGGATCACAAAAATCGCATGCAGAGCTTTCTAAGTGCATTATTTTCAAAGTTATAGCCAAAAAACCAAAGACTTGATTAATCGATGAAGAGCCTTGGTCGACCACTACTTCTGAAACAATATTTTTTTTAAAGATGAGCTGTCGCTGATAGTCCTATCTTAAGGTACGCGTCCAGAGCTTCAAGAAAATGTATGATTATCATAGGTTTTGATCAGTGGTTCGAAAGTTACAGGCGATTAAAGAAAATCGAGGAAACGGTAAGGAATAAATACCCCTTGCAATTTATTTCGGCAAAAAATGGAAAGTGTTTCGGTTGACTTGTGCTTACACATGCTAAAAGAGGATGGAAAGAGGATCACAAAAATCGCAGGCAGAGCTTTCTAAGTGCATTATTTTCGAAGTTACAGCCAAACAACCAAAGACTTGATTAATCGAGGAAGAGCCTTGGTCGACCACTACTACTGAAACAATATTTTTTTTTAAAGATGAGCTGTCGCTCATAGTCCTATCTTACGGTACGCGTCGACAGCTTCAAGAAAATGTACGATTATCATAGGTTTCGATGGGTGTTTCGAAAGTTACAGGCGATTAAAGAAAATCGAGGAAACGGTAAGGAATAAATACCCCTTGCAATTTATTTCGGCAAAAAATGGAAAGTGTTTCGGTTGACTTGTGCTTATAAATGCTTAAAGAGGATGGAAAGAGGATCACAAAAATCGCAGGCAGAGCTTTCTAAGTGCATTATTTTCAAAGTTATAGCCAAAAAACCAAAGACTTGATTAATCGAGGAAGAGCCTTGGTCGACCACTACTACTGAAACAATATTTTTTTTAAAGATGAGCTGTCGCTGATAGTCCTATCTTAAGGTACGCGTCCAGAGCTTCAAGAAAATGTATGATTACCATAGGTTTTGATCAGTGTTTCGAAAGTTACAGGCGATTAAAGAAAATCGAGGAAACGGTAAGGAATAAATACCCCTTGCAATTTATTTCGGCAAAAAATGGAAAGTGTTTCGGTCGACTTGTGCTTACACATGCTAAAAGAGGATGGAAAGAGGATCACAATAATCGCAGGCAGAGCCTCCTAAGTGCATTATTTTCGAAGTTACAGCCAAAAAACCAAACGCTTGATTAATCGAGGAAGAGCCTTGGTCGACCAGTACAACTGAAACAATTTTTTTTTAAAGATGGGCTTTCGCTGATCATCCTAACTTAAGGTACGCGTCGAGAGCTTCAAGAAAATGTATGATTTTCATAGGTTTCGATCGGCGTTTCGAAAGTTACAGGCGATTATAGAAAATCGAGGAAACGGCAAGGAATACATACCCCTTGCAATTTATTTCGGCAAAAAATGGAAAGTGTTTCGGTCGACTTGTGCTTATACATGCTTCAAGAGGATGGAAAGAGGTACACAAAAATCGCAGGCAGAGCTTTCTAAGTGCATTATTTTCGATGTTATAGCCAAAAAACCAAAGACTTGATTAATCGAGGAAGAGCCTTGGTCGACCACTACTACTGAAACAATATTTTTTTTAAAGATGAGCTGTCGCTGATAGTCCTATCTTAAGGTACGCGTCCAGAGCTTCAAGAAAATGTATGATTACCATAGGTTTTGATCAGTGTTTCGAAAGTTACAGGCGATTAAAGAAAATCGAGGAAACGGTAAGGAATAAATACCCCTTGCAATTTATTTCGGCAAAAAATGGAAAGTGTTTCGGTCGACTTGTGCTTCTACATGCTTAAAGAGGATGGAAAGAGGATCACAAAAATCGCAGGCAGAGCTTTCTAAGTGCATTATTTTCGAAGTTATAGCCAAAAAACCAATAACTTGATTAATCGAGGAAGAGCCTTGGTCGACCACTACAACTGAAACAATTTTTTTTAAAGATGGGCTTTCGCTGATAGTCCTATCTTAAGGTACGCGTCGAGAGCTTCAAGAAAATGTATGATTATGATAGGTTTGGATCGGTGTTTCGAAAGTTACAGGCGATTAAAGAAAATCGAGGAAACGGTAAGGAACAAATACCCCTTGCAATTTATTTCGGCAAAAAATGGAAAGTGTTTCGGTCGACTTGTGCTTATACATGCTTAAAGAGGATGGAAAGAGGATCACAAAAATCGCAGGCAGAGCCTCCTAAGTGCATTATTTTCGAAGTTACAGCCAAAAAACCAAAGGCTTGATTAATCGAGAAAGAGCCTTGGTCGATCAGTACAACTGAAACAATTTTTTATTAAAGAAGGGCTTTCGCTGATCATCCTAACTTGAGGTACGCATCGAGAGCTTCAAGAAAATGTATGATTATCATAGGTTTCGATCGGTGTTTCGAAAGTTACAGGCGATTATAGAAAATCAAGGAAACGGTAAGGAATACATGCCCCGTGCAATTTATTTCGGCAAAAAAAGGAAAGTGTTTCGGTCGACTTGTGCTTATACATGCTAAAAGAGGATGGAAAGAGGATCACAAAAATCGCAGGCAGAGCTTTCTAAGTGCATTATTTTCGAAGTTACAGCCAAACAACCAAAGACTTGATTAATCGAGGAAGAGCCTTGGTCGACCACTACTACTGAAACAATATTTTTTTTTAAAGATGAGCTGTCGCTCATAGTCCTATCTTACGGTACGCGTCGACAGCTTCAAGAAAATGTACGATTATCATAGGTTTCGATCGGTGTTTCGAAAGTTACAGGCGATTATAGAAAATCGAGGAAACGGTAAGGAATAAATACCCCTTGCAATTTATTTCGGCAAAAAATGGAAAGTGTTTCGGTCGACTTGTGCTTATACATGCTTAAAGAGGATGGAAAGAGGATCACAAAAATCGCAGGCAGAGCCTCCTAAGTGCATTATTTTCGAAGATACAGCCAAAAAACCAAACGCTTGATTAATCGAGGAAGAGCCTTGGTCAACCAGTACAACTGACACAATTTTGTTTTAAAGATGGGCTTTCGCTGATCATCCTAACTTAAGGTACGCGTCGAGAGCTTCAAGAAAATGTATGATTATCATAAGTTTCGATCGGCGTTTCGAAAGTTACAGGCGATTATAGAAAATCGAGGAAACGGCAAGGAATACATACCCCTTGCAATTTATTTCGGCAAAAAATGGAAAGTGTTTCGGTCTACTTGTGCTTATACATGCTTCAAGAGGATGGAAAGAGGTACACAAAAATCGCAGGCAGAGCTTTCTAAGTGCATTATTTTCGAAGTTATAGCCAAAAAACCAAAGACTTGATTAATCGAGGAAGAGCCTTGGTCGATCAGTACAACTGAAACAATTTTTTATTAAAGAAGGGCTTTCGCTGACCATCCTAACTTGAGGTACGCGTCGAGAGCTTCAAGAAAATGTATGATTATCATAGGTTTCGATCGGTGTTTCGAAAGTTACAGGCGATTATAGAAAATCAAGGAAACGGTAAGGAATACATGCCCCGTGCAATTTATTTCGGCAAAAAATGGAAAGTGTTTCGGTCGACTTGTGCTTACACATGCTAAAAGAGGATGGAAAGAGGATCACAAAAATCGCAGGCAGAGCCTCCTAAGTGCATTATTTTCGAAGTTACAGCCAAAAAACCAAACGCTTGATTAATCGAGGAAGAGCCTTGGTCGACCAGTACAACTGAAACAATTTTTTTTTAAAGATGGGCTTTCGCTGATCATCCTAACTTAAGGTACGCGTCGAGAGCTTCAAGAAAATGTATGATTTTCATAGGTTTCGATCGGCGTTTCGAAAGTTACAGGCGATTATAGAAAATCGAGGAAACGGCAAGGAATACATACCCCTTGCAATTTATTTCGGCAAAAAATGGAAAGTGTTTCGGTCGACTTGTGCTTATACATGCTTCAAGAGGATGGAAAGAGGTACACAAAAATCGCAGGCAGAGCTTTCTAAGTGCATTATTTTCGAAGTTATAGCCAAAAAACCAAAGACTTGATTAATCGAGGAAGAGCCTTGGTAGATCAGTACAACTGAAACAATTTTTTATTAAAGAAGGGCTTTCGCTGACCATCCTAACTTGTGGTACGCGTCGAGAGCTTCAAGAAAATGTATGATTATCATAGGTTTCGATCGGTGTTTCGAAAGTTACAGGCGATTATAGAAAATCAAGGAAACGGTAAGGAATACATGCCCCGTGCAATTTATTTCGGCAAAAAATGGAAAGTGTTTCGGTCGACTTGTGCTTACACATGCTAAAAGAGGATGGAAAGAGGATCACAAAAATCGCAGGCAGAGCTTTCTAAGTGCATTATTTTCGAAGTTACAGCCAAACAACCAAAGACTTGATTAATCGAGGAAGAGCCTTGGTCGACCACTACTACTGAAACAATATTTTTTTTGAAGATGAGCTGTCGCTCATAGTCCTATCTTACGGTACGCGTCGACAGCTTCAAGAAAATGTACGATTATCATAGGTTTCGATCGGTGTTTCGAAAGTTACAGGTGATTATAGAAAATCAGGGAAACGGAAAGGAATACATGCCCCGTGAAATTTATTTCGGCAAAAAATGGAAAGTGTTTCGGTCGACTTGTGCTTACACATGCTAAAAGAGGATGGAAAGAGGATCACAAAAATCGCAGGCAGAGCTTTCTAAGTGTATTATTTTCGAAGTTACCGCCAAAAATCCAAAGACTTGATTAATCGAGGAAGAGCCTTGGTCGACCACTACTACTAAAACAATATTTTTTTTTAAAGATGAGCTGTCGCTCATAGTCCTATCTTAAGGTACGCGTCGACAGCTTCAAGAAAATGTAAGATTATCATAGGTTTCGATCGGTGTTTCGAAAGTTACAGGCGATTATAGAAAATCGAGGAAACGGTAAGGAATACATACCCCTTGTAATTTATTTCGGCAAAAAATGGAAAGTGTTTCGGTCGACTTGTGCTTACACATGCTAAAAGAGGATGGAAAGAGGATCACAAAAATCGCAGGCAGAGCTTTCTAAGTGCATTATTTTCGAAGTTACCGCCAAAAAACCAAAGACTTGATTAATCGAGGAAGAGCCTTGGTCGACCACTACTACTAAAACAATATTTTTTTTTAAAGATGAGCTGTCGCTCATAGTCCTATCTTAAGGTACGCGTCGACAGCTTCAAGAAAATGTAAGATTATCATAGGTTTCGATCGGTGTTTCGAAAGTTACAGGCGATTATAGAAAATCGAGGAAACGGCTAGGAATACATACACCTTGCAATTTATTTCGGCAATAAATGGAAAGTGTTTCAGTCGACTTGTGCTTATAAGTGCTTAAAGAGGATGGAAAGAGGATCACAAAAATCGCAGGCAGAGCTTTCTAAGTGCATTATTTTCGAAGCTACAGTCAAAAAACCAAAGACTTGATTAATCGACGAAGAGCCTTGGTCGACCACTACTACTGAAACAATATTTTTTTTAAAGATGAGCTGTCGCTGATAGTCCTATCTTAAGGTACGCGTCCAGAGCTTCAAGAAAATGTATGATTATCATAGGTTTTGATCAGTGTTTCGAAAGTTACAGGCGATTAAAGAAAATCGAGGAAACGGTAAGGAATAAATACCCCTTGCAATTTATTTCGGCAAAAAATGGAAAGTGTTTCGGTCGACTTGTGCTCATACGTGCTTAAAGAGGATGGAAAGAGGATCACAAAAATCGCAGGCAGAGCTTTCTAAGTGCATTATTTTCGACGTTATAGCCAAAAAACCAATAACTTGATTAATCGAGGAAGAGCCTTGGTCGACCACTACTACTGAAACAATATTTTTTTTAAAGATGAGCTGTCGCTCATAGTCCTATCTTACGGTACGCGTCGACAGCTTCAAGAAAATGTACGATTATCATAGGTTTCGATGGGTGTTTCGAAAGTTACAGGCGATTAAAGAAAATCGAGGAAACGGTAAGGAATAAATACCCCTTGCAATTTATTTCGGCAAAAAATGGAAAGTGTTTCGGTCGACTTGTGCTTATACATGCTTAAAGAGGATGGAAAGAGGATCACAAAAATCGCAGGCAGAGCCTCCTAAGTGCATTATTTTCGAAGATACAGCCAAAAAACCAAACGCTTGATTAATCGAGGAAGAGCCTTGGTCAACCAGTACAACTGACACAATTTTGTTTTAAAGATGGGCTTTCGCTGATCATCCTAACTTAAGGTACGCGTCGAGAGCTTCAAGAAAATGTATGATTATCATAAGTTTCGATCGGCGTTTCGAAAGTTACAGGCGATTATAGAAAATCGAGGAAACGGCAAGGAATACATACCCCTTGCAATTTATTTCGGCAAAAAATGGAAAGTGTTTCGGTCTACTTGTGCTTATACATTCTTCAAGAGGATGGAAAGAGGTACACAAAAATCGCAGGCAGAGCTTTCTAAGTGCATTATTTTCGAAGTTATAGCCAAAAAACCAAAGACTTGATTAATCGAGGAAGAGCCTTGGTCGATCAGTACAACTGAAACAATTTTTTATTAAAGAAGGGCTTTCGCTGACCATCCTAACTTGAGGTACGCGTCGAGAGCTTCAAGAAAATGTATGATTATCATAGGTTTCGATCGGTGTTTCGAAAGTTACAGGCGATTATAGAAAATCAAGGAAACGGTAAGGAATACATGCCCCGTGCAATTTATTTCGGCAAAAAATGGAAAGTGTTTCGGTCGACTTGTGCTTACACATGCTAAAAGAGGATGGAAAGAGGATCACAAAAATCGCAGGCAGAGCTTTCTAAGTGCATTATTTTCGAAGCTACAGTCAAAAAACCAAAGACTTGATTAATCGACGAGGAGCCTTGGTCGACCACTACTACTGAAACAATATTTTTTTTTAAAGATGAGCTGTCGCTCATAGTCCTCTCTTAAGGTACGCGTCGACAGCTTCAAGAAAATGTAAGATTATCATAGGTTTCGATCGGTGTTTCGAAAGTTACAGGCGATTATAGAAAATCGAGGAAACGGCTAGGAATACATACCCCTTGCAATTTATTTCGGCAAAAAATGGACAGTGTTTCAGTCGACTTGTGCTTATAAGTGCTTAAAGAGGATGGAAAGAGGATCACAAAAATCGCATGCAGAGCTTTCTAAGTGCATTATTTTCAAAGTTATAGCCAAAAAACCAAAGACTTGATTAACCGAGGAAGAGCCTTGGTCGACCACTACTTCTGAAACAATATTTTTTTTAAAGATGAGCTGTCGCTGATAGTCCTATCTTAAGGTACGCGTCCAGAGCTTCAAGAAAATGTATGATTATCATAGGTTTTGATCAGTGTTTCGAAAGTTACAGGCGATTTAAGAAAATCGAGGAAACGGTAAGGAATAAATACCCCTTGCAATTTATTTCGGCAAAAAATGGAAAGTGTTTCGGTTGACTTATGCTTACACATGCTAAAAGAGGATGGAAAGAGGATCACAAAAATCGCAGGCAGAGCTTTCTAAGTGCATTATTTTCGAAGTTACCGCCAAAAAACCAAAGACTTGATTAATCGAGGAAGAGCCTTGGTCGACCACTACTACTAAAACAATATTTTTTTTTAAAGATGAGCTGTCGCTCATAGTCCTATCTTAAGGTACGCGTCGACAGCTTCAGGAAAATGTAAGATTATCATAGGTTTCGATCGGTGTTTCGAAAGTTACAGGCGATTATAGAAAATCGAGGAAACGGTAAGGAATACATACCCCTTGTAATTTATTTCGGCAAAAAATGGAAAGTGTTTCGGTCGACCTGTGCTTATACACGCTTAAAGAGCATGGAAAGAGGATCACAAAAATCGCAGGCAGAGCCTCCTAAGTGCATTATTTTCGAAGTTACAGCCAAAAAACCAAACGCTTGATTAATCGAGGAAGAGCCTTGGTCGACCAGTACAACTGAAACAATTTTTTTTTAAAGATGGGCTTTCGCTGATCATCCTAACTTAAGGTACGCGTCGAGAGCTTCAAGAAAATGTATGATTTTCATAGGTTTCGATCGGCGTTTCGAAAGTTACAGGCGATTATAGAAAATCGAGGAAACGGCAAGGAATACATACCCCTTGCAATTTATTTCGGCAAAAAATGGAAAGTGTTTCGGTCGGCTTGTGCTTATACATGCTTCAAGAGGATGGAAAGAGGTACACAAAAATCGCAGGCAGAGCTTTCTAAGTGCATTATTTTCGAAGTTATAGCCAAAAAACCAAAGACTTGATTAATCGAGGAAGAGCCTTGGTCGATCAGTACAACTGAAACAATTTTTTATTAAAGAAGGGCTTTCGCTGACCATCCTAACTTGTGGTACGCGTCGAGAGCTTCAAGAAAATGTATGATTATCATAGGTTTCGATCGGTGTTTCGAAAGTTACAGGCGATTATAGAAAATCAAGGAAACGGTAAGGAATACATGCCCCGTGCAATTTATTTCGGCAAAAAATGGAAAGTGTTTCGGTCGACTTGTGCTTACAGATGCTAAAAGAGGATGGAAAGAGGATCACAAAAATCGCAGGCAGAGCTTTCTAAGTGCATTATTTTCGAAGCTACAGTCAAAAAACCAAAGACTTGATTAATCGACGAAGGGCCTTGGTCGACCACTACTACTGAAACAATATTTTTTTTTAAAGATGAGCTGTCGCTCATAGTCCTATCTTAAGGTACGCGTCGACAGCTTCAAGAAAATGTAAGATTATCATAGGTTTCGATCGGTGTTTCGAAAGTTACAGGCGATTATAGAAAATCGAGGAAACGGCTAGGAATACATACACCTTGCAATTTATTTCGGCAAAAAATGGAAAGTGTTTCAGTCGACTTGTGCTTATAAGTGCTTAAAGTGGATGGAAAGAGGATCACAAAAATCGCAGGCAGAGCTTTCTAAGTGCATTATTTTCAAAGTTATAGCCAAAAAACCAAAGACTTGATTAATCGAGGAAGAGCCTTGGTCGACCACTACTACTGAAACAATATTTTTTTTAAAGATGAGCTGTCGCTGATAGTCCTATCTTAAGGTACGCGTCCAGAGCTTCAAGAAAATGTATGATTATAATAGGTTTTGATCAGTGTTTCGATAGTTACAGGCGATTAAAGAAAATCGAGGAAACGGTAAGGAATAAATACCCCTTGCAATTTATTTCGGCAAAAAATGGAAAGTGTTTCGGTCGACTTGTGCTTACACATGCTAAAAGAGGATGGAAAGAGGATCACAAAAATCGCAGTCAGAGCTTTCTAAGTGCATTATTTTCGAAGTTACAGCCAAACAACCAAAGACTTGATTAATCGAGGAAGAGCCTTGGTCGATCAGTACAACTGAAACAATTTTTTATTAAAGAAGGGCTTTCGCTGACCATCCTAACTTAAGGTACGCATCGAGAGCTTCAAGAAAATGTATGATTATCATAGGTTTCGATCGGTGTTTCGAAAGTTACAGGCGATTATAGAAAATCAAGGAAACGGTAAGGAATACATGCCCCGTGCAATTTATTTCGGCAAAAAAAGGAAAGTGTTTCGGTCGACTTGTGCTTATACATGCTAAAAGAGGATGGAAAGAGGATCACAAAAATCGCAGGCAGAGCTTTCTAAGTGCATTATTTTCGAAGTTACAGCCAAACAACCAAAGACTTGATTAATCGAGGAAGAGCCTTGGTCGACCACTACTACTGAAACAATATTTTTTTTTAAAGATGAGCTGTCGCTCATAGTCCTATCTTACGGTACGCGTCGACAGCTTCAAGAAAATGTACGATTATCATAGGTTTCGATCGGTGTTTCGAAAGTTACAGGCGATTATAGAAAATCGAGGAAACGGTAAGGAATAAATACCCCTTGCAATTTATTTCGGCAAAAAATGGAAAGTGTTTCGGTCGACTTGTGCTTATACATGCTTAAAGAGGATGGAAAGAGGATCACAAAAATCGAAGGCAGAGCCTCCTAAGTGCATTATTTTCGAAGTTACAGCCAAAAAACCAAAGGCTTGATTAATCGAGGAAGAGCCTTGGTCGACCACTACAACTGAAACAATTTTTTTTTAAAGATGGGCTTTCGCTGATCATCCTAACATAAGGTACGCGTCGAGAGCTTCAAGAAAATGTATGATTATCATAGGTTTCGATCGGTGTTTCGAAAGTTACAGGCGATTAAGGAAAATCGAAGAAACGGTAAGGAATAAATACCCCTTGCAATTTATTTCGGCAAAAAATGGAAAGTGTTTCGGTCGACTTATGCTTATACATGCTTAAAGAGGATGGAAAGAGGATCACAAAAATCGCAGGCAGAGCTTTCTAAGTGCATTATTTTCGAAGTTATAGCCGAAAAACCAATAACTTGATTAATCGAGGAAGAGCCTTGGTCGACCACTACAACTGAAACAATTTTTTTTTAAAGATGGGCTTTCGCTGATAGTCCTATCTCAAGGTACGCGTCGAGAGCTTCAAGAAAATGTATGATTATCATAGGTTTCGATCGGTGTTTCGAAAGTTACAGGCGATTATAGAAAATCAGGGAAACGGAAAGGAATACATGCCCCGTGCAATTTATTTCGGCAAAAAATGGAAAGTGTTTCGGTCGACTTGTGCTTACACATGCTAAAAGAGGATGGAAAGAGGATCACAAAAATCGCAGTCAGAGCTTTCTAAGTGCATTATTTTCGAAGTTACAGCCAAACAACCAAAGACTTGATTAATCGAGGAAGAGCCTTGGTCGATCAGTACAACTGAAACAATTTTTTATTAAAGAAGGGCTTTCGCTGACCATCCTAACTTGTGGTACGCGTCGAGAGCTTCAAGAAAATGTATGATTATCATAGGTTTCGATCGGTGTTTGGAAAGTTACAGGCGATTATAGAAAATCAAGGAAACGGTAAGGAATACATGCCCCGTGCAATTTATTTCGGCAAAAAATGGAAAGTGTTTCGGTCGACTTGTGCTTACACATGCTAAAAGAGGATGGAAAGAGGATCACAAAAATCGCAGGCAGAGCTTTCTAAGTGCATTATTTTCGAAGCTACAGTCAAAAAACCAAAGACTTGATTAATCGACGAAGAGCCTTGGTCGACCACTACTACTGAAACAATATTTTTTTTTAAAGATGAGCTGTCGCTCATAGTCCTATCTTAAGGTACGCGTCGACAGCTTCAAGAAAATGTAAGATTATCGTAGGTTTCGATCGGTGTTTCGAAAGTTACAGGCGATTATAGAAAATCGAGGAAACGGCTAGGAATACATACACCTTGCAATTTATTTCGGCAAAAAATGGAAAGTGTTTCAGTCGACTTGTGCTTATAAGTGCTTAAAGTGGATGGAAAGAGGATCACAAAAATCGCAGGCAGAGCTTTCTAAGTGCATTATTTTCAAAGTTATAGCCAAAAAACCAAAGACTTGATTAATCGAGGAAGAGCCTTGGTCGACCACTACTACTGAAACAATATTTTTTTTAAAGATGAGCTGTCGCTGATAGTCCTATCTTAAGGTACGCGTCCAGAGCTTCAAGAAAATGTATGATTATCATAGGTTTTGATCAGTGTTTCGAAAGTTACAGGCGATTAAAGAAAATCGAGGAAACGGTAAGGAATAAATACCCCTTGCAATTTATTTCGGCAAAAAATGGAAAGTGTTTCGGTCGACTTGTGCATACACATGCTAAAAGAGGATGGAAAGAGGATCACAAAAATCGCAGTCAGAGCTTTCTAAGTGCATTATTTTCGAAGTTACAGCCAAACAACCAAAGACTTGATTAATCGAGGAAGAGCCTTGGTGGACCACTACTACTGAAACAATATTTTTTTTTAAAGATGAGCTGTCGCTCATAGTCCTATCTTACGGTACGCGTCGACAGCTTCAAGAAAATGTACGATTATCATAGGTTTCGATGGGGGTTTCGAAAGTTACAGGCGATTAAAGAAAATCGAGGAAACGGTAAGGAATAAATACCCCTTGCAATTTATTTCGGCAAAAAATGGAAAGTGTTTCGGTCGACTTGTGCTTATACAGGCTTAAAAAGGATGGAAAGAGGATCACAAAAATCGCAGGCAGAGCCTCCTAAGTGCATTATTTTCGAAGATACAGCCAAAAAACCAAACGCTTGATTAATCGAGGAAGAGCCTTGGTCAACCAGTACAACTGACACAATTTTGTTTTAAAGATGGGCTTTCGCTGATCATCCTAACTTAAGGTACGCGTCGAGAGCTTCAAGAAAATGTATGATTATCATAAGTTTCGATCGGCGTTTCGAAAGTTACAGGCGATTATAGAAAATCGAGGAAACGGCAAGGAATACATACCCCTTGCAATTTATTTCGGCAAAAAATGGAAAGTGTTTCGGTCTACTTGTGCTTATACATGCTTCAAGAGGATGGAAAGAGGTACACAAAAATCGCAGGCAGAGCTTTCTAGGTGCATTATTTTCGAAGTTATAGCCAAAAAACCAAAGACTTGATTAATCGAGGAAGAGCCTTGGTCGATCAGTACAACTGAAACAATTTTTTATTAAAGAAGGGCTTTCGCTGACCATCCTAACTTGAGGTACGCGTCGAGAGCTTCAAGAAAATGTATGATTATCATAGGTTTCGATCGGTGTTTCGAAAGTTACAGGCGATTATAGAAAATCAAGGAAACGGTAAGGAATACATGCCCCGTGCAATTTATTTCGGCAAAAAATGGAAAGTGTTTCGGTCGACTTGTGCTTATACATGCTTCAAGAGGATGGAAAGAGGTACACAAAAATCGCAGGCAGAGCTTTCTAAGTGCATTATTTTCGAAGTTATAGCCAAAAAACCAAAGACTTGATTAATCGAGGAAGAGCCTTGGTCGATCAGTACATCTGAAACAATTTTTTATTAAAGAAGGGCTTTCGCTGACCATCCTAACTTGTGGTACGCGTCGAGAGCTTCAAGAAAATGTATGATTATCATAGGTTTCGATCGGTGTTTCGAAAGTTACAGGCGATTATAGAAAATCAAGGAAACGGTAAGGAATACATGCCCCGTGCAATTTATTTCGGCAAAAAATGGAAAGTGTTTCGGTCGACTTGTGCTTACACATGCTAAAAGAGGATGGAAAGAGGATCACAAAAATCGCAGGCAGAGCTTTCTAAGTGCATTATTTTCGAAGCTACAGTCAAAAAACCAAAGACTTGATTAATCGACGAAGAGCCTTGGTCGACCACTACTACTGAAACAATATTTTTTTTTAAAGATGAGCTGTCGCTCATAGTCCTATCTTAAGGTACGCGTCGAGAGCTTCAAGAAAATGTAAGATTATCATAGGTTTCGATCGGTGTTTCGAAAGTTACAGGCGATTATAGAAAATCGAGGAAACGGCTAGGAATACATACACCTTGCAATTTATTTCGGCAAAAAATGGAAAGTGTTTCAGTCGACTTGTGCTTATAAGTGCTTAAAGTGGATGGAAAGAGGATCACAAAAATCGCAGGCAGAGCTTTCTAAGTGCATTATTTTCAAAGTTATAGCCAAAAAACCAAAGACTTGATTAATCGAGGAAGAGCCTTGGTCGACCACTACTACTGAAACAATATTTTTTTTAAAGATGAGCTGTCGCTGATAGTCCTATCTTAAGGTACGCGTCCAGAGCTTCAAGAAAATGTTTGATTATCATAGGTTTTGATCAGTGTTTCGAAAGTTACAGGCGATTAAAGAAAATCGAGGAAACGGTAAGGAATAAATACCCCTTGCAATTTATTTCGGCAAAAAATGGAAAGTGTTGCGGTCGACTTGTGCTTACACATGCTAAAAGAGGATGGAAAGAGGATCACAAAAATCGCAGGCAGAGCTTTCTAAGTGCATTATTTTCGAAGTTACAGCCAAACAACCAAAGACTTGATTAATCGAGGAAGAGCCTTGGTCGACCACTACTACTGAAACAATATGTTTTTTTAAAGATGAGCTGTCGCTCATAGTCCTATCTTAAGGTCCGCGTCGACAGCTTCAAGAAAATGTAAGATTATCATAGGTTTCGATCGGCGTTTCGAAAGTTACAGGCGATTATAGAAAATCGAGGAAACGGCAAGGAATACATACCCCTTGCAATTTATTTCGGCAAAATATGGAAAGTGTTTCGATCGACTTGTGCTTATACACGCTTAAATAGCATCGAAAGAGGTACACAAAAATCGCAGGCAGAGCTTTCTAAGTGCATTATTTTCGAAGTTATAGCCAAAAAACCAAAGTCTTGATTAATCGAGGAAGAGCCTTGGTCGATCAGTACAACTGAAACAATTTTTTATTAAAGATGGGCTTTCGCTGATCATCCTAACTTGAGGTACGCGTCGAGAGCTTCAAGAAAATGTATGATTAGCATAGGTTTCGATCGGTATTTCGAAAGTTACAGGCGATTATAGAAAATCGAGGAAACGGTAAGGAATACATGCCCCGTGCAATTTATTTCGGCAAAAAATGGAAAGTGTTTCGGTCGACTTGTGCTTACACATGCTAAAAGAGGATGGAAAGAGGATCACAAAAATCGCAGGCAGAGCTTTCTAAGTGCATTATTTTCGAAGTTATAGCCAAAATACCAAAGACTTGATTAATCGAGGAAGAGCCTTGTTCAACCACTACTACTAAAACATTATTTTTTTTTAAAGATGGGCTTTCGCTGATAGTCCTATCTTAAGGTACGCGTCGAGAGCTTCCAGAAAATGTATGATTATCATAGGTTTCGATCGGTGTTTCGAAAGTTACAGGCGATTAAATAAAATCGAGGAAACGGTAAGGAATAAATACCCCTTGCAATTTATTTCGGCAAAAAATGGAAAGTGTTTCGGTCGACTTGTGCTTATACATGATTAAGAGGATGGAAAGAGGATCACAAAAATCGCAGGCAGAGCCTCCTAAGTGCATTATTTTCGAAGTTACAGCCAAAAAACCAAAGGCTTGATTAATCGAGGAAGAGCCTTGGTCGATCAGTACAACAGAAACAATTTTTTATGAAAGAAGGGCTTTCGCTGATCATCCTAACTTGAGGTACGCATCGAGAGCTTCAAGAAAATGTATGATTATCATAGGTTTCGATCGGTGTTTCGAAAGTTACAGGCGATTAAAGAAAATCAAGGAAACGGTAAGGAATACATGCCCCGTGCAATTTATTTCGGCAAAAAATGGAAAGTGTTTCGGTCGACTTGTCCTTACACATGCTAAAAGAGGATGGAAAGAGGATCACAAAAATCGCAGGCAGAGCTTTCTAAGTGCATTATTTTCGAAGTTACCGCCAAAAAACCAAAGACTTGATTAATCGAGGAAGAGCCTTGGTCGACCACTACTACTGAAACAATATTTTTTTTTAAAGATGAGCTGTCGCTCATAGTCCTATCTTAAGGTACGCGTCGACAGCTTCAAGAAAATGTAAGATTATCATAGGTTTTGATCGGTGTTTCGAAAGTTACAGGCGATTATAGAAAATTGAGGAAACGGTAAGGAATACATACCCTTTGTAATTTATTTCGGCAAAAAATGGAAAGTGTTTCGGTCGACTTGTGCTTATACACGCTTAAAGAGCATGGAAAGAGGATCACAAAAATCGCAGGCAGAGCCTCCTAAGTGCATTATTTTCGAAGTTACAGCCAAAAAACCAAACGCTTGATTAATCGAGGAAGAGCCTTGGTCGACCAGTACAACTGAAACATTTTTTTTTTAAAGATGGGCTTTCGCTGATCATCCTATCTTAAGGAACGCGTCGAGAGCTTCAAGAAAATGTATGATTAGCATAGGTTTCGATCGGTATTTCGAAAGTTACAGGCGATTATAGAAAATCGAGGAAACGGTAAGGAATACATGCCCCGTGCAATTTATTTCGGCAAAAAATGGAAAGTGTTTCGGTCGACTTGTCCTTACACATGCTAAAAGAGGATGGAAAGAGGATCACAAAAATTGCAGGCAGAGCTTTCTAAGTGCATTATTTTCGAAGTTATAGCCAAAAAACCAAAGACTTGATTAATCGAGGAAGAGCCTTGTTCAACCACTACTACTAAAACATTATTTTTTTTTAAAGATGGGCTTTCGCTGATAGTCCTATCTTAAGGTACGCGTCGAGAGCTTCCAGAAAATGTATGATTATCATAGGTTTCGATCGGTGTTTCGAAAGTTACAGGCGATTAAAGAAAATCAAGGAAACGGTAAGGAATACATGCCCCGTGCAATTTATTTCGGCAAAAAAAGGAAAGTGCTTCGGTCGACTTGTGCTTATACATGCTAAAAGAGGATGGAAAGAGGATCACAAAAATCGCAGGCAGAGCTTTCTAAGTGCATTATTTTCGAAGTTACAGCCAAACAACCAAAGACTTGATTAATCGAGGAAGAGCCTTGGTCGACCACTACTACTGAAACAATATTTTTTTTTAAAGATGAGCTGTCGCTGATAGTCCTATCTTAAGGTACGCGTCCAGAGCTTCAAGAAAATCTATGATTATCATAGGTTTCGATCGGTGTTTCGAAAGTTACAGGCGATTAAAGAAAATCGAGGAAGCGGTAAGAAATAAATACCCCTTGCAATTTATTTCGGCAAAATATGGAAAGTGTTTCGATCGACTTGTGCTTATACACGCTTAAATAGCATCGAAAGAGGTACACAAAAATCGCAGGCAGAGCTTTCTAAGTGCATTATTTTCGAAGTTATAGCCAAAAAACCAAAGACTTGATTAATCGAGGAAGAGCCTTGGTCGATCAGTACAACTGAAACAATTTTTTATTAAAGATGGGCTTTCGCTGATCATCCTAACTTGAGGTACGCGTCGAGAGCTTCAAGAAAATGTATGATTAGCATAGGTTTCGATCGGTATTTCGAAAGTTACAGGCGATTATAGAAAATCGAGGAAACGGTAAGGAATACATGCCCCGTGCAATTTATTTCGGCAAAAAATGGAAAGTGTTTCGGTCGACTTGTGCTTACACATGCTAAAAGAGGATGGAAAGAGGATCACAAAAATCGCAGGCAGAGCTTTCTAAGTGCATTATTTTCGAAGTTATAGCCAAAATACCAAAGACTTGATTAATCGAGGAAGAGCCTTGTTCAACCACTACTACTAAAACATTATTTTTTTTTAAAGATGGGCTTTCGCTGATAGTCCTATCTTAAGGTACGCGTCGAGAGCTTCCAGAAAATGTATGATTATCATAGGTTTCGATCGGTGTTTCGAAAGTTACAGGCGATTAAATAAAATCGAGGAAACGGTAAGGAATAAATACCCCTTGCAATTTATTTCGGCAAAAAATGGAAAGTGTTTCGGTCGACTTGTGCTTATACATGATTAAGAGGATGGAAAGAGGATCACAAAAATCGCAGGCAGAGCCTCCTAAGTGCATTATTTTCGAAGTTACAGCCAAAAAACCAAAGGCTTGATTAATCGAGGAAGAGCCTTGGTCGATCAGTACAACAGAAACAATTTTTTATGAAAGAAGGGCTTTCGCTGATCATCCTAACTTGAGGTACGCATCGAGAGCTTCAAGAAAATGTATGATTATCATAGGTTTCGATCGGTGTTTCGAAAGTTACAGGCGATTATAGAAAATCAAGGAAACGGTAAGGAATACATGCCCCGTGCAATTTATTTCGGCAAAAAATGGAAAGTGTTTCGGTCGACTTGTGCTTATACATGCTAAAAGAGGATGGAAAGAGGATCACAAAAATCGCAGGCAGAGCTTTCTAAGTGCATTATTTTCGAAGTTACCGCCAAAAAACCAAAGACTTGATTAATCGAGGAAGAGCCTTGGTCGACCACTACTACTGAAACAATATTTTTTTTTAAAGATGAGCTGTCGCTCATAGTCCTATCTTAAGGTACGCGTCGACAGCTTCAAGAAAATGTAAGATTATCATAGGTTTCGATCGGTGTTTCGAAAGTTACAGGCGATTATAGAAAATTGAGGAAACGGTAAGGAATACATACCCCTTGTAATTTATTTCGGCAAAAAATGGAAAGTGTTTCGGTCGACTTGTGCTTATACACGCTTAAAGAGCATGGAAAGAGGATCACAAAAATCGCAGGCAGAGCCTCCTAAGTGCATTATTTTCGAAGTTACAGCCAAAAAACCAAACGCTTGATTAATCGAGGAAGAGCCTTGGTCGACCAGTACAACTGAAACATTTTTTTTTTAAAGATGGGCTTTCGCTGATCATCCTATCTTAAGGAACGCGTCGAGAGCTTCAAGAAAATGTATGATTAGCATAGGTTTCGATCGGTATTTCGAAAGTTACAGGCGATTATAGAAAATCGAGGAAACGGTAAGGAATACATGCCCCGTGCAATTTATTTCGGCAAAAAATGGAAAGTGTTTCGGTCGACTTGTCCTTACACATGCTAAAAGAGGATGGAAAGAGGATCACAAAAATCGCAGGCAGAGCTTTCTAAGTGCATTATTTTCGATGTTATAGCCAAAAAACCAAAGACTTGATTAATCGAGGAAGAGCCTTGTTCAACCACTACTACTAAAACATTATTTTTTTTTAAAGATGGGCTTTCGCTGATAGTCCTATCTTAAGGTACGCGTCGAGAGCTTCCAGAAAATGTATGATTATCATAGGTTTCGATCGGTGTTTCGAAAGTTACAGGCGATTAAAGAAAAACAAGGAAACGGTAAGGAATACATGCCCCATCCAATTTATTTCGGCAAAAAAAGGAAAGTGTTTCGGTCGACTTGTGCTTATACATGCTAAAAGAGGATGGAAAGAGGATCACAAAAATCGCAGGCAGAGCTTTCTAAGTGCATTATTTTCGAAGTTACAGCCAAACAACCAAAGACTTGATTAATCGAGGAAGAGCCTTGGTCGACCACTACTACTGAAACAATATTTTTTTTTAAAGATGAGCTGTCGCTCATAGTCCTATCTTACGGTACGCGTCGACAGCTTCAAGAAAATGTACGATTACCATAGGTTTCGATCGGTATTTCGAAAGTTACAGGCGATTATAGAAAATCGAGGAAACGGCAAGGAATACATACCCCTTGCAATTTATTTCGGCAAAAAATGGAAAGTGTTTCAGTCGACTTGTGCTTATAAATGCTTAAAGAGGATGGAAAGAGGATCACAAAAATCGCAGGCAGAGCTTTCTAAGTGCATTATTATCAAAGTTATAGCCAAAAAACCAAAGACTTGATTAATCGAGGAAGAGCCTTGGTCGACCACTACCCACTGAAACAATATTTTTTTTAAAGATGAGCTGTCGCTGATAGTCCTATCTTAAGGTACGCGTCCAGAGCTTCAAGAAAATCTATGATTATCATAGGTTTCGATCGGTGTTTCGAAAGTTACAGGCAATTAAAGAAAATCGAGGAAGCGGTAAGAAATAAATACCCCTTGCAATTTATTTCGGCAAAATATGGAAAGTGTTTCGGTCGACTTGTGCTTATACACGCTTAAATAGCATCGAAAGAGGTACACAAAAATCGCAGGCAGAGCTTTCTAAGTGCATTATTTTCGAAGTTACAGCCGAAAAACCAAAGACTTGATTAATCGAGGAAGAGCCTTGGTCGACCACTACTACTGAAACAATATTTTTTTTTAAAGATGAGCTGTCGCTCATAGTCCTATCTTAAGGTACGCGTCGAGAGCTTCAAGAAAATGTAAATTATCATAGGTTTCGATCGGTGTTTCGAAAGTTACAGGCAATTATAGAAAATCGAGGAAACGGCTAGGAATACATACCCCTTGCAATTTATTTCGGCAAAAAATGGAAAGTGTTTCAGTCGACTTGTGCTTACAAGTGCTTAAAGGGGATAGAAAGAGGATCACAAAAATCGCAGGCACAGCTTTCTAAGTGCATTATTTTCAAAGTTATAGCCAAAAAACCAAAGACTTGATTAATCGAGGAAGAGCCTTGGTCGACCACTACTACTGAAACAATATTTTTTTTTAAAGATGAGCTGTCGCTCATAGTCCTATCTTAAGGTACGCGTCGAGAGCTTCAAGAAAATGTAAATTATCATAGGTTTCGATCGGTGTTTCGAAAGTTACAGGCAATTATAGAAAATCGAGGAAACGGCTAGGAATACATACCCCTTGCAATTTATTTCGGCAAAAAATGGAAAGTGTTTCAGTCGACTTGTGCTTACAAGTGCTTAAAGGGGATAGAAAGAGGATCACAAAAATCGCAGGCACAGCTTTCTAAGTGCATTATTTTCAAAGTTATAGCCAAAAAACCAAAGACTTGATTAATCGAGGAAGAGCCTTGGTCGACCACTACTACTGAAACAATATTTTTTTTTAAAGATGAGCTGTCGCTGATAGTCCTATCTCAAGGTACGCGTCGACAGCTTCAAGAAAATGTATGATTAGCATAGGTTTCGATCGGTGTTTCGAACGTTACAGGCGATTATAGAAAATCGAGGAAACGGTAAGGAATACATACCCCTTGCAATTTATTTCGGCAAAAAATGGACAGTTTTTCGATCAACTTGTGCTTATACGCGCTGGAAGAGGATGGAAAGGGCATCACAAAAATCGCAGGCAGAGCCTCCTAAGTGCATTATTTTCGAAGTTACAGCCAAAAAACCCAAGGCTTGATTAATCGAAGAAGAGCCTTGGTCGACCACAACAACTGAAACAATTTTTTTTAAGATGGGCTTTCGCTGATAGTCCTATCTTAAGGTACCCGTCGAGAGCTTCAAGAAAATGTATGATTATCATAGGTTTCGATCGGTGTTTCGAAAGTTACAGGCGATTATAGAAAATCGAGGAAACGGTAAGGAATTCATACCCATTGCAATTTATTTCGGCAAAAAATGGAAAGTATTTCGGTCGACTTGTGCTTATACATGCTTAAAGAGGATGGAAAGAGGATCCCAAAAATCGCAGGCAGAGCCTCCTAAGTGCATTATTTTCGAAGTTACAGCCAAAAAACCAAAGGCTTGATTAATCGAGGAAGAGCCTTGGTCGACCACTACTACTGAAACAATATTTTTTTTTAAAGACGAGCTGTCGCTCATAGTCCTATCTTAAGGTACGCATCGACAGCTTCAAGAAAATGTACGATTATCATAGGTTTCGATCGGTGTTTCGAAAGTTACAGGCGATTATAGAAAATCGAGGAAACAGCAAGGAATACATACCTCTTGCAATTTATTTCGGCAAAAAATGGAAAGTGTTTCAGCCGACTTGTGCTTATAAATGCTTAAAGAGGATGGAAAGAGGATCACAAAAATCGCAGGCAGAGCTTTCTAAGTGCATTATTATCAAAGTTATAGCCAAAAAACCAAAGACTTGATTAATCGAGGAAGAGCCTTGGTCGACCACTACTACTGAAACAATATGTTTTTTTAAAGATGAGCTGTCGCTCATAGTCCTATCTTAAGGTACGCGTCGACAGCTTCAAGAAAATGTAAGATTATCATAGGTTTCGATCGGCGTTTCGAAAGTTACAGGCGATTATAGAAAATCGAGGAAACGGCAAGGAATACATACCCCTTGCAATTTATTTCGGCAAAAAATGGAAAGTATTTCGGTCGACTTGTGCTTACACATGCTTAAGGAGGATGGAAAGAGGTACACAAAAATCGCAGGCAGAGCTTTCTAAGTGCATTATTTTCGAAGTTATAGCCAAAAAACCAAAGACTTGATTAATCGAGGAAGATCCTTGGTCGACCAGTACAACTGAAACAATTTTTTTTTAAAGATGGGCTTTCGCTGATCATCCTATCTTAAGGTACGCGTCGAGAGTTTCAAGAAAATGTATGATTAGCATAGGTTTCGATCGGTATTTCGAAAGTTACAGGCGATTATAGAAAATCGAGGAAACGGTAAGGAATACATGCCCCGTGCAATTTATTTCGGCAAAAAATGGAAAGTGTTTCGGTCGACTTGTGCTTACACATGCTAAAAGAGGATGGAAAGAGGATCACAAAAATCGCAGGCAGAGCTTTCTAAGTGCATTATTTTCGAAGTTATAGCCAAAATACCAAAGACTTGATTAATCGAGGAAGAGCCTTGTTCAACCACTACTACTAAAACATTATTTTTTTTTAAAGATGGGCTTTCGCTGATAGTCCTATCTTAAGGTACGCGTCGGGAGCTTCCAGAAAATGTATGATTATCATAGGTTTCGATCGGTGTTTCGAAAGTTACAGGCGATTAAAGAAAATCGAGGAAACGGTAAGGAATAAATACCCCTTGCAATTTATTTCGGCAAAAAATGGAAAGTGTTTCGGTCGACTTGTGCTTATACATGCTTAAAGAAGATGGAAAGAGGATCACAAAAATCGCAGGCAGAGCCTCCTAAGTGCATTATTTTCGAAGTTACAGCCAAAAAACCAAAGGCTTGATTAATCGAGGAAGAGCCTTGGTCGATCAGTACAACAGAAACAATTTTTTATTAAAGAAGGGCTTTCGCTGATCATCCTAACTTGAGGTACGCATCGAGAGCTTCAAGAAAATATATGATTATCATAGGTTTCGATCGGTGTTTCGAAAGTTACAGGCGATTAAAGAAAATCAAGGAAACGGTAAGGAATACATGCCCCGTGCAATTTATTTCGGCAAAAAATGGAAAGTGTTTCGGTCGACTTGTCCTTACACATGCTAAAAGAGGATGGAAAGAGGATCACAAAAATCGCAGGCAGAGCTTTCTAAGTGCATTATTTTCGAAGTTACCGCCAAAAAACCAAAGACTTGATTAATCGAGGAAGAGCCTTGGTCGACCACTACTACTGAAACAATATTTTTTTTTAAAGATGAGCTGTCGCTCATAGACCTATCTTAAGGTACGCGTCGACAGCTTCAAGAAAATGTAAGATTATCATAGGTTTCGATCGGTGTTTCGAAAGTTACAGGCGATTATAGAAAATTGAGGAAACGGTAAGGAATACATACCCCTTGTAATTTATTTCGGCAAAAAATGGAAAGTGTTTCGGTCGACTTGTGCTTATACACGCTTAAAGAGCATGGAAAGAGGATCACAAAAATCGCAGGCAGAGCCTCCTAAGTGCATTATTTTCGAAGTTACAGCCAAAAAACCAAACGCTTGATTAATCGAGGAAGAGGCTTGGTCGACCAGTACAACTGAAACATTTTTTTTTTAAAGATGGGCTTTCGCTGATCATCCTATCTTAAGGAACGCGTCGAGAGCTTCAAGAAAATGTATGATTAGCATAGGTTTCGATCGGTATTTCGAAAGTTACAGGCGATTATAGAAAATCGAGGAAACGGTAAGGAATACATGCCCCGTGCAATTTATTTCGGCAAAAAATGGAAAGTGTTTCGGTCGACTTGTCCTTACACATGCTAAAAGAGGATGGAAAGAGGATCACAAAAATCGCAGGCAGAGCTTTCTAAGTGCATTATTTTCGAAGTTATAGCCAAAAAACCAAAGACTTGATTAATCGAGGAAGAGCCTTGTTCAACCACTACTACTAAAACATTATTTTTTTTTAAAGATGGGCTTTCGCTGATAGTCCTATCTTAAGGTACGCGTCGAGAGCTTCCAGAAAATGTATGATTATCATAGGTTTCGATCGGTGTTTCGAAAGTTACAGGCGATTAAAGAAAATCAAGGAAACGGTAAGGAATACATGCCCCGTGCAATTTATTTCGGCAAAAAAAGGAAAGTGCTTCGGTCGACTTGTGCTTATACATGCTAAAAGAGGATGGAAAGAGGATCACAAAAATCGCAGGCAGAGCTTTCTAAGTGCATTATTTTCGAAGTTACAGCCAAACAACAAAAGACTTGATTAATCGAGGAAGAGCCTTGGTCGACCACTACTACTGAAACAATATTTTTTTTTAAAGATGAGCTGTCGCTGATAGTCCTATCTTAAGGTACGCGTCCAGAGCTTCAAGAAAATCTATGATTATCATAGGTTTCGATCGGTGTTTCGAAAGTTACAGGCGATTAAAGAAAATCGAGGAAGCGGTAAGAAATAAATACCCCTTGCAATTTATTTCGGCAAAATATGGAAAGTGTTTCGATCGACTTGTGCTTATACACGCTTAAATAGCATCGAAAGAGGTACACAAAAATCGCAGGCAGAGCTTTCTAAGTGCATTATTTTCGAAGTTATAGCCAAAAAACCAAAGACTTGATTAATCGAGGAAGAGCCTTGGTCGATCAGTACAACTGAAACAATTTTTTATTAAAGATGGGCTTTCGCTGATCATCCTAACTTGAGGTACGCGTCGAGAGCTTCAAGAAAATGTATGATTAGCATAGGTTTCGATCGGTATTTCGAAAGTTACAGGCGATTATAGAAAATCGAGGAAACGGTAAGGAATACATGCCCCGTGCAATTTATTTCGGCAAAAAATGGAAAGTGTTTCGGTCGACTTGTGCTTACACATGCTAAAAGAGGATGGAAAGAGGATCACAAAAATCGCAGGCAGAGCTTTCTAAGTGCATTATTTTCGAAGTTATAGCCAAAATACCAAAGACTTGATTAATCGAGGAAGAGCCTTGTTCAACCACTACTACTAAAACATTATTTTTTTTTAAAGATGGGCTTTCGCTGATAGTCCTATCTTAAGGTACGCGTCGAGAGCTTCCAGAAAATGTATGATTATCATAGGTTTCGATCGGTGTTTCGAAAGTTACAGGCGATTATAGAAAATCGAGGAAACGGTAAGGAATAAATACCCCTTGCAATTTATTTCGGCAAAAAATGGAAAGTGTTTCGGTCGACTTGTGCTTATACATGCTTAAAGAGGATGGAAAGAGGATCACAAAAATCGCAGGCAGAGCCTCCTAAGTGCATTATTTTCGAAGTTACAGCCAAAAAACCAAAGGCTTGATTAATCGAGGAAGAGCCTTGGTCGATCAGTACAACAGAAACAATTTTTTATTAAAGAAGGGCTTTCGCTGATCATCCTAACTTGAGGTACGCATCGAGAGCTTCAAGAAAATGTATGATTATCATAGGTTTCGATCGGTGTTTCGAAAGTTACAGGCGATTATAGAAAATCAAGGAAACGGTAAGGAATACATGCCCCGTGCAATTTATTTCGGCAAAAAATGGAAAGTGTTTCGGTCGACTTGTGCTTACACATGCTAAAAGAGGATGGAAAGAGGATCACAAAAATCGCAGGTAGAGCTTTCTAAGTGCATTATTTTCGAAGTTACCGCCAAAAAACCAAAGACTTGATTAATCGAGGAAGAGCCTTGGTCGACCACTACTACTGAAACAATATTTTTTTTTAAAGATGAGCTGTCGCTCATAGTCCTATCTTAAGGTACGCGTCGACAGCTTCAAGAAAATGTAAGATTACCATAGGTTTCGATCGGTGTTTCGAAAGTTACAGGCGATTATAGAAAATTGAGGAAACGGTAAGGAATACATACCCCTTGTAATTTATTTCGGCAAAAAATGGAAAGTGTTTCGGTCGACTTGTGCTTATACACGCTTAAAGAGCATGGAAAGAGGATCACAAAAATCGCAGGCAGAGCCTCCTAAGTGCATTATGTTCGAAGTTACAGCCAAAAAACCAAACGCTTGATTAATCGAGGAAGAGCCTTGGTCGACCAGTACAACTGAAACATTTTTTTTTTAAAGATGGGCTTTCGCTGATCATCCTATCTTAAGGAACGCGTCGAGAGCTTCAAGAAAATGTATGATTAGCATAGGTTTCGATCGGTATTTCGAAAGTTACAGGCGATTATAGAAAATCGAGGAAACGGTAAGGAATACATGCCCCGTGCAATTTATTTCGGCAAAAAATGGAAAGTGTTTCGGTCGACTTGTCCTTACACATGCTAAAAGAGGATGGAAAGAGGATCACAAAAATCGCAGGCAGAGCTTTCTAAGTGCATTATTTTCGATGTTATAGCCAAAAAACCAAAGACTTGATTAATCGAGGAAGAGCCTTGTTCAACCACTACTACTAAAACATTATTTTTTTTTAAAGATGGGCTTTCGCTGATAGTCCTATCTTAAGGTACGCGTCGAGAGCTTCCAGAAAATGTATGATTATCATAGGTTTCGATCGGTGTTTCGAAAGTTACAGGCGATTAAAGAAAATCAAGGAAACGGTAAGGAATACATACCCCTTGCAATTTATTTCGGCAAAAAATGGACAGTTTTTCGATCAACTTGTGCTTATACGCGCTGGAAGAGGATGGCAAGGGCATCACAAAAATCGCAGGCAGAGCCTCCTAAGTGCATTATTTTCGAAGTTACAGCCAAAAAAACCCAAGGCTTGATTAATCGAAGAAGAGCCTTGGTCGACCACAACAACTGAAACAATTTTTTTTTAAGATGGGCTTTCGCTGATAGTCCTATCTTAAGGTACCCGTCGAGAGCTTCAAGAAAATGTATGATTATCATAGGTTTCGATCGGTGTTTCGAAAGTTACAGGCGATTATAGAAAATCGAGGAAACGGTAAGGAATTCATACCCATTGCAATTTATTTCGGCAAAAAATGGAAAGTATTTCGGTCGACCTGTGCTTATACATGCTTAAAGAGGATGGAAAGAGGATCCCAAAAATCGCAGGCAGAGCCTCCTAAGTGCATTATTTTCGAAGTTACAGCCAAAAAACCAAAGGCTTGATTAATCGAGGAAGAGCCTTGGTCGACCACTACTACTGAAACAATATTTTTTTTTAAAGACGAGCTGTCGCTCATAGTCCTATCTTAAGGTATGCATCGACAGCTTCAAGAAAATGTATGATTATCATAGGATTCGATCGGTGTTTCGAAAGTTACAGGCGATCATAGAAAATCGAGGTATCGGCAAGGAATACATACCCCTTGCAATTTATTTCGGCAAAAAATGGAAAGTGTTTCAGTCGACTTGTGCTTATAAATGCTTGAAGAGGATGGAAAGAGGATCACAAAAATCGCAGGCAGAGCTTTCTAAGTGCATTATTTTCAAAGTTACAGCCAAAAAACCCAAGGCTTGATTAATCGAAGAAGAGCCTTGGTCGACCACAACAACTGAAACAATTTTTTTTAAGATGGGCTTTCGCTGATAGTCCTATCTTAAGGTACCCGTCGAGAGCTTCAAGAAAATGTATGATTATCATAGGTTTCGATCGGTGTTTCAAAAGTTACAGGCGATTATAGAAAATCGAGGAAACGGTAAGGAATTCATACCCATTGCAATTTATTTCGGCAAAAAATGGAAAGTGTTTCGGTCGACTTGTGCTTATACATGCTTAAAGAGGATGGACAGAGGATCCCAAAAATCGCCGGCAGAGCCTCCTAAGTGCATTATTTTCGAAGTTACAGCCAAAAAACCAAAGGCTTGATTAATCGAGGAAGAGCCTTGGTCGATCAGTACAACTGAAACAATTTTTTATTAAAGAAGGGCTTTCGCTGATCATCCTAACTTGAGGTACGCATCGAGAGCTTCAAGAAAATGTATGATTATCATAGGTTTCGATCCGTGTTTCGAAAGTTACAGGCGATTATAGAAAATCAAGGAAACGGTAAGGAATACATGCCCCGTGCAATTTATTTCGGCAAAAAATGGAAAGTGTTTCGGTCGACTTGTGCTTACACGTGCTAAAAGAGTATGGAAAGAGGATCACAAAAATCGCAGGCAGAGCTTTCTAAGTGCATTATTTTCGAAGTTACAGCCAAAAAACCAAAGACTTGATTAATCGAGGAAGAGCCTTGGTCGACCACTACTACTGAAACAATATTTTTTTTTAAAGATGAGCTGTCGCTCATAGTCCTATCTTAAGGTACGCGTCGACAGCTTCAAGAAAATGTAAGATTATCATAGGTTTCGATCGGTGTTTCGAAAGTTACAGGCGATTATAGAAAATCGAGGAAACGGCTAGGAATACATACCCCTTGCAATTTATTTCGGCAAAAAATGGAAAGTGTTTCAGTCGACTTGTGCTTATAGGTGCTTAAAGAGGATGGAAAGAGGATCACAAAAATCGCAGGCAGAGCTTTCTAAGTTCATTATTTTCAAAGTTATAAGCAAAAAACCAAAGACTTGATTAATCGAGGAAGAGCCTTGGTCGACCACTACAACTGAAACAATTTTTTTTTAAAGATGGGCTTTCGCTGATAGTCCTATCTTAAGGTACGCGTCGAGAGCTTCAAGAAAATGTATGATTATCATAGGTTTCGATCGGTTTTTCGAAAGTTACAGGCGATTATAGAAAATCAAGGAAACGGTAAGGAATACATACCCCTTGCAATTTATTTCGGCAAAAAATGGAAAGTGTTTCGGGCGACTTGTGCTTATACGCACTTAAAGAGCATGGAAAGAGGATCACAAAAATCGGGGGCAGAGCCTCCTAAGTGCATTATTTTCGAAGTTACAGCCAAAAAACTAAACGCTTGATTAATCGCGGAAGAGCCTTGGTCGACCAGTACAACTGAAACAATTTTTTTTTAAAGATGGGCTTTCGCTGATCATCCCAGCTTAAGGTGCGCGTCGAGAGCTTCAAGAAAATGTATGATTATCATAGGTTTCGATCGGTGTTTCGAAAGTTACAGGCGATTATAGAAAATCGAGGAAACGGCTAGGAATACATACCCCTTGCAATTTATTTCGGCAAAAAATGGAAAGTGTTTCAGTCGACTTGTGCTTATAAGTGCTTAAAGAGGATGGAAAGAGGATCACAAAAATCGCAGGCAGAGCTTTCTAAGTGCATTATTTTCAAAGTTATAGCCAAAAAACCAAAGACTTGATTAATCGAGGAAGAGCCTTGGTCGACCACTACTACTGAAACAATATTTTTTTTAAAGATGAGCTGTCGCTGATAGTCCTATCTTAAGGTACGCGTCCAGAGCTTCAAGAAAATGTATGATTATCATAGGTTTCGATCAGTGTTCCGAAAGTTACAGGCGATTAAAGAAAATCGAGGAAATGGTAAGGAATAAATACCCCTTGTAATTTATTTCGGCAAAAAATGGAAAGTGTTTCGGTCGACTTGTGCTTATACACGCTTAAAGAGCATGGAAAGTGGATCACAAAAATCGCAGGCAGAGCCTCCTAAGTGCATTATTTTCGAAGTTACAGCCAAAAAACCAAACGCTTGATTAATCGAGGAAGAGCCTTGGTCGACCAGTACAACTGAAACAATTTTTTATTAAAGAAGGGCTTTCGCTGACCATCCTAACTTGAGGTACGCGTCGAGAGCTTCAAGAAAATGTATGATTATCATAGGTTTCGATCGGTGTTTCGAAAGTTACAGGCGATTATAGAAAATCAAGGAAACGGTAAGGAATACATGCCCCGTGCAATTTATTTCGGCAAAAAATGGAAAGTGTTTCGGTCGACTTGTGCTTACACATGCTAAAAGTGGATGGAAAGAGGATCACAAAAATCGCAGGCAGAGCTTTCTAAGTGCATTATTTTTGAAGCTACAGTCAAAAAACCAAAGACTTGATTAATCGACGAAGAGCCTTGGTCGACCACTACTACTGAAACAATATTTTTTTTTAAAGATGAGCTGTCGCTCATAGTCCTATCTTAAGGTACGCGTCGACAGCTTCAAGAAAATGTAAGATTATCATAGGTTTCGATCGGTGTTTCGAAAGTTACAGGCGATTATAGAAAATCGAGGAAACGGCTAGGAATACATACCCCTTGCAATTTATTTCGGCAAAAAATGGAAAGTGTTTCAGTCGACTTGTGCTTATAAGTGCTTAAAGAGGATGGAAAGAGGATCACAAAAATCGCAGGCAGAGCTTTCTAAGTGCATTATTTTCAAAGTTATAGCCAAAAAACCAAAGACTTGATTAATCGAGGAAGAGCCTTGGTCGACCACTACTACTGAAACAATATTTTTTTTAAAGATGAGCTGTCGCTGATAGTCCTATCTTAAGGTACGCGTCCAGAGCTTCAAGAAAATGTATGATTATCATAGGTTTCGATCAGTGTTCCGAAAGTTACAGGCGATTAAAGAAAATCGAGGAAATGGTAAGGAATAAATACCCCTTGTAATTTATTTCGGCAAAAAATGGAAAGTGTTTCGGTCGACTTGTGCTTATACACGCTTAAAGAGCATGGAAAGTGGATCACAAAAATCGCAGGCAGAGCCTCCTAAGTGCATTATTTTCGAAGTTACAGCCAAAAAACCAAACGCTTGATTAATCGAGGAAGAGCCTTGGTCGACCAGTACAACTGAAACAATTTTTTATTAAAGACGGGCTTTCGCTGACCATCCTAACTTGAGGTACGCGTCGAGAGCTTCAAGAAAATGTATGATTATCATAGGTTTCGATCGGTGTTTCGAAAGTTACAGGCGATTATAGAAAATCAAGGAAACGGTAAGGAATACATGCCCCGTGCAATTTATTTCGGCAAAAAATGGAAAGTGTTTCGGTCGACTTGTGCTTACACATGCTAAAAGAGGATGGAAAGAGGATCACAAAAATCGCAGGCAGAGCTTTCTAAGTGCATTATTTTCGAAGCTACAGTCAAAAAACCAAAGACATGATTAATCGACGAAGAGCCTTGGTCGACCACTACTACTGAAACAATATTTTTTTTTAAAGATGAGCTGTCGCTCATAGTCCTATCTTAAGGTACGCGTCGACAGCTTCAAGAAAATGTAAAATTATCATAGGTTTCGATCAGTGTTTCGAACGTTACAGGCGATTAAAGAAAATCGAGGAAACGGTAAGGAATAAATACCCCTTGCAATTTATTTCGGCAAAAAATGGAAAGTGTTTCGGTCGACTTGTGCTTATACACGCTTAAAGAGGATGGAAAGAGGATCACAAAAATCGCAGGCAGGGCTTTCTAAGTGCATTATTTTCGAAGTTATAGCCAAAAAACCAATAACTTGATTAATCGAGGAAGAGCCTTGGTCGACCACTACAACTGAAACAATTTTTTTTTAAAGATGGGCTTTCGCTGATAGTCCTATCTTAAGGTACGCGTCGAGAGCTTCAAGAAAATGTATGATTATCATAGGTTTCGATCGGTGTTTCGAAAGTTACAGGCGATTACAGAAAATCAAGGAAACGGTAAGGAATACATGCCCCGTGCAATTTATTTCGGCAAAAAATGGAAAATGTTTCGGTCGACTTGTGCTTATAAATGCTTAAAGAGGATGGAAAGAGAATCACAAAAATCGCAGGCAGAGCTTTCTAAGTGCATTATTTTCAAAGTTATAGCCAAAAAACCAAAGACTTGATTAATCGAGGAAGAGCCTTGGTCGACCACTACTACTGAAACAATATTTTTTTTAAAGATGAGCTGTCGCTCATAGTCCTATCTTAAGGTACGCGTCGACAGCTTCAAGAAAATGTAAGATTATCATAGGTTTCGATCGGTGTTTCGAAAGTTACAGGCGATTATAGAAAATCGAGGAAACGGCAAGGAATACATACCCCTTGCAATTTATTTCGGCAAAATATGGAAAGTGTTTCAGTCGACTTGTGCTTATAAATGCTTAAAGAGGATGGAAAGAGGATCACAAAAATCGCAGGCAGAGCTTTCTAAGTGCATTATTTTCGAAGTTACAGCCAAAAAACCAAAGGCTTGATTAATCGAGGAAGAGCCTTGGTCGATCAGTACAACTGAAACAATTTTTTATTAAAGAAGGGCTTTCGCTGATAGTCCTATCTTAAGGTACGCGTCGAGAGCTTCAAGAAAATGTATGATTATCATAGGTTTCGATCGGTGTTTCAAAAGTTACAGGCGATTATAGAAAATCGAGGAAACGGTAAGGAATTCATACCCATTGCAATTTATTTCGGCAAAAAATGGAAAGTGTTTCGGTCGACTTGTGCTTATACGTGCTTAAAGAGGATGGACAGAGGATCCCAAAAATCGCCGGCAGAGCCTCCTAAGTGCATTATTTTCGAAGTTACAGCCAAAAAACCAAAGGCTTGATTAATCGAGGAAGAGCCTTGGTCGACCAGTACAACTGAAACAATTTTTTATTAAAGAAGGGCTTTCGCTGATCATCCTAACTTGAGGTACGCATCGAGAGCTTCAAGAAAATGTATGATTATCATAGGTTTCGATCGGTGTTTCGAAAGTTACAGGCGATTATAGAAAATCAAGGAAACGGTAAGGAATACATGCCCCGTGCAATTTATTTCGGCAAAAAATGGAAAGTGTTTCTGTCGACTTGTGCTTACACATGCTAAAAGAGTATGGAAAGAGGATCACAAAAATCGCAGGCAGAGCTTTCTAAGTGCATTATTTTCGAAGTTACAGCCAAAAAACCAAAGACTTGATTAATCGAGGAAGAGCCTTGGTCGACCACTACTACTGAAACAATATTTTTTTTTAAAGATGAGCTGTCGCTCATAGTCCTATCTTAAGGTACGCGTCGACAGCTTCAAGAAAATGTAAGATTATCATAGGTTTCGATCGGTGTTTCGAAAGTTACAGGCGATTATAGAAAATCGAGGAAACGGCTAGGAATACATACCCCTTGCAATTTATTTCGGCAAAAAATGGAAAGTGTTTCAGTCGACTTGTGCTTATAAGTGCTTAAAGAGGATGGAAAGAGGATCACAAAAATCGCAGGCAGAGCTTTCTAAGTGCATTATTTTCAAAGTTATAAGCAAAAAACCAAAGACTTGATTAATCGAGGAAGAGCCTTGGTCGACCACTACAACTGAAACAATTTTTTTTTAAAGATGGGCTTTCGCTGATAGTCCTATCTTAAGGTACGCGTCGAGAGCTTCAAGAAAATGTATGATTATCATAGGTTTCGATCGGTTTTTCGAAAGTTACAGGCGATTATAGAAAATCAAGGAAACGGTAAGGAATACATACCCCTTGCAATTTATTTCGGCAAAAAATGGAAAGTGTTTCGGGCGACCTGTGCTTATACGCACTTAAAGAGCATGGAAAGAGGATCACAAAAATCGGGGGCAGAGCCTCCTAAGTGCATTATTTTCGAAGTTACAGCCAAAAAACTAAACGCTTGATTAATCGAGGAAGAGCCTTGGTCGACCAGTACAACTGAAACAATTTTTTTTTAAAGATGGGCTTTCGCTGATCATCCCAGCTTAAGGTGCGCGTCGAGAGCTTCAAGAAAATGTATGATTATCATAGGTTTCGATCCGTGTTTCGAAAGTTACAGGCGATTATAGAAAATCAAGGAAACGGTAAGGAATACATGCCCCGTGCAATTTATTTCGGCAAAAAATGGAAAGTGTTTCGGTCAACTTGTGCTTACACATGCTAAAAGTGGATGGAAAGAGGATCACAAAAATCGCAGGCAGAGCTTTCTAAGTGCATCATTTTCGAAGTTACAGCCAAAAAACCAAACGCTTGATTAATCGAGGAAGAGCCTTGGTCGACCAGTACAACTGAAACAATTTTTTTTTAAAGATGAGCTGTCGCTCATAGTCCTATCTTAAGGTACGCGTCGACAGCTTCAAGAAAATGTAAGATTATCATAGGTTTCGATCAGTGTTTCGAACGTTACAGGCGATTAAAGAAAATCGAGGAAACGGTAAGGAATAAATACCCCTTGCAATTTATTTCGGCAAAAAATGGAAAGTGTTTTGGTCGACTTGTGCTTATACATGCTTAAAGAGGATGGAAACAGGATCACAAAAATCGCAGGCAGAGCTTTCTATGTGCATTATTTTCGAAGTTATAGCCAAAAAACCAATAACTTGATTAATCGAGGAAGAGCCTTGGTCGACCACTACAACTGAAACAATTTTTTTTTAAAGATGGGCTTTCGCTGATAGACCTATCTTAAGGTACGCGTCGAGAGCTTCAAGAAAATGTATGATTATCATAGGTTTCGATCGGTGTTTCGAAAGTTACAGGCGATTATAGAAAATCGAGGAAACGGTAAGGAATTCATACCCATTGCAATTTATTTCGGCAAAAAATGGAAAGTGTTTCGGTCGACTTGTGCTTATACATGCTTAAAGAGGATGGACAGAGGATCCCAAAAATCGCCGGCAGAGCCTCCTAAGTGCATTATTTTCGAAGTTACAGCCAAAAAACCAAAGGCTTGATTAATCGAGGAAGAGCCTTGGTCGATCAGTACAACTGAAACAATTTTTTATTAAAGAAGGGCTTTCGCTGATCATCCTAACTTGAGGTACGCATCGAGAGCTTCAAGAAAATGTATGATTATCATAGGTTTCGATCGGTGTTTCGAAAGTTACAGGCGATTATAGAAAATCAAGGAAACGGTAAGGAATACATGCCCCGTGCAATTTATTTCGGCAAAAAATGGAAAGTGTTTCGGTCGACTTGTGCTTACACATGCTAAAAGAGGATGGAAAGAGGATCACAAAAATCGCAGGCAGAGCTTTCTAAGTGCATTATTTTCGAAGTTACAGCCAAAAAACCAAAGACTTGATTAATCGAGGAAGAGCCTTGGTCGACCACTACTACTGAAACAATATTTTTTTTTAAAGATGAGCTGTCGCTCATAGTCCTATCTTAAGGTACGCGTCGACAGCTTCAAGATAATGTAAGATTATCATAGGTTTCGATCGGTGTTTCGAAAGTTACAGGCGATTATAGAAAATCGAGGAAACGGCTAGGAATACATACCCCTTGCAATTTATTTCGGCAAAAAATGGAAAGTGTTTCAGTCGACTTGTGCTTATAAGTGCTTAAAGAGGATGGAAAGAGGATCACAAAAATCGCAGGCAGAGCTTTCTAAGTGCATTATTTTCAAAGTTATAAGCAAAAAACCAAAGACTTGAGTAATCGAGGAAGAGCCTTGGTCGACCACTACAACTGAAACAATTTTTTTTTAAAGATGGGCTTTCGCTGATAGTCCTATCTTAAGGTACGCGTCGAGAGCTTCAAGAAAATGTATGATTATCATAGTTTTCGATCGGTTTTTCGAAAGTTACAGGCGATTATAGAAAATCAAGGAAACGGTAAGGAATACATACCCCTTGCAATTTATTTCGGCAAAAAATGGAAAGTGTTTCGGTCGAGTTGTGCTTATACGTGCTTAAAGAGCATGGAAAGAGGATCACAAAAATCGCAGGCAGAGCCTCCTAAGTGCATTATTTTCGAATTTACAGCCAAAAAACCAAACGCTTGATTAATCGAGGAAGAGCCTTGGTCGACCAGTACAACTGAAACAATTTTTTTTTAAAGATGGGCTTTCGCTGATCATCCTAACTTAAGGTACGCGTCGAGAGCTTCAAGAAAATGTATGATTATCATAGGTTTCGATCGGCGTTTCGAAAGTTACAGGCGATTATAGAAAATCGAGGAAACGGCAAGGAATACATACCCCTTGCAATTTATTTCGGCAAAAAATGGAAAGTGTTTCGGTCGACTTGTGCTTACACATGCTTAAAGAGGATGGAAAGAGGTACACAAAAATCGCAGGCAGAGCTTTCTAAGTGCATTACTTTCGAAGTTATAGCCAAAAAACCAAAGACTTGATTAATCGAGGAAGAGCCTTCGTCGACCAGTACAACTGAAACAATTTTTTTTTAAAGATGGGCTTTCGCTGATCATCCTAACATAAGGTACGCGTCGAGAGCTTCAAGAAAATGTATGATTAGCATAGGTTTCGATCGGTGTTTCGAAAGTTACAGGCGATTATAGAAAATCGAGGAAACGGTAATGAATACATGCCCCGTGCAATTTATTTCGGCAAAAAATGGAAAGTGTTTCGGTCGACTTGTGCTTACACATCCTAAAAGAGGATGGAAAGAGGATCACAAAAATCGCAGGCAGAGCTTTCTAAGTGCATTAATTTCGAAGTTATAGCCAAAAAACCAAAGACTTGATTAATCGAGGAAGAGCCTTGGTCGATCAGTACAACTGAAACAATTTTTTATTAAAGAAGGGCCTTCGCTGATCATCCTAACTTGAGGTACGCGTCGAGAGCTTCAAGAAAATGTATGATTATCATAGGTTTCGATCGGTGTTTCGAAAGTTAAAGGCGATTATAGAAAATCAAGGAAACGGTAAGGAATACATGCCCCGTGCAATTTATTTCGGCAAAAAATGGAAAGTATTTCGGTCGACTTGTGCTTACACATGCTAAAAGAGGATGGAAAGAGGATCACAAAAATCGCAGGCAGAGCTTTCTAAGTGCATTATCTTCGAAGTTACAGCCAAAAAACCAAAGACTTGTTTAATCGAGGAAGAGCCTTGGTCGACCACTACAACTGAAACAATATTTTTTTTTAAAGATGAGCTGTCGCTCATAGTCCTATCTTAAGGTACGCGTCGAGAGCTTCAAGAAAATGTAAGATTATCATAGGTTTCGATCGGTGTTTCGAAAGTTACAGGCGATTATAGAAAATCGAGGAAACGGCTAGGAATACATACCCCTTGCAATTTATTTCGGCAAAAAATGGAAAGTGTTTCCGTCGACTTGTGCTTATAAGTGCTTAAAGGGGATAGAAAGAGGATCACAAAAATCGCAGGCACAGCTTTCTAAGTGCATTATTTTCAAAGTTATAGCCAAAAAACCAAAGACTTCATTAAACGAGGAAGTGCCTTGGTCGACCAGTACAACTGAAACAATTTTTTTTTAAAGATGGGCTTTCGCTGATCATCCTAACTTAGGTACGCGTCGAGAGCTTCAAGAAAATGTATGATTATCATAGGTTTTGATCGGTGTTTCGAAAGTTACAAGCGATTATAGAAAATCAAGGAAACGGTAAGGAATACATACCCCTTGCAATTTATTTCGGCAAAAAATGGAAAGTGTTTCGGTGGACTTGTGCTTATACAGGCTTAAAGAGGATGTAAAGAGGATCACAAAAATCGCAGGCAGAGCCTCCTAAGTGCATTATTTTCGAAGTTACAGCCAAAAAACCAAAGACTTGATTAATCGAGGAAGAGACTTGGTCGACCACTACTACTGAAACAATATTTTTTTTTAAAGATGAGCTGTCGCTCATAGTTCTATCTTAAGGTACGCGTCGACAGCTTCAAGAAAATGTAAGATTATCATAGGTTTCGATCGGTGTTTCGAAAGTTACAGGCGATTATAGAAAATCGAGGAAACGGCAAGGAATACATACCCCTTGCAATTTATTTCGGCAAAAAATGGAAAGTGTTTCGGTCGACTTGTGCTTATACATGCTTAAAGAGGATGGAAAGAGGATCACAAAAATCGCAGGCAGAGCTTTCTAAGTGCATTATTTTCGTAGTTATAGCCAAAGAACCAAAGACTTGATTAATCGAGGAAGAGCCTTGGTCGACCAGTACAACTGAAACAACTTTTTTTTAAAGATGGGCTTTCGCTGATCATCCTAACTTAAGGTACGCGTCGAGAGCTTCAAGAAAATGTATGATTAGCATAGGTTTCGATCGGTGTTTCGAAAGTTACAGGCGATTATAGAAAATCGAGGAAACGGCAAGGAATACATACCCCTTGCAATTTATTTCGGCAAAAAATGGAAAGTGTTTCGGTCGACTTGTGCTTATACATGCTTAAAGAGGATGGAAAGAGGATCACAAAAATCACAGGCAGAGCCTCCTAAGTGCATTATTTTCGAAGTTACAGCCAAAAAACCAAAGGCTTGATTAATCGAGGAAGAGCCTTGGTCGATCAGTACAACTGAAACAATTTTTTATTAAAGAAGGGCTTTCGCTGATCATCCTAACTTGAGGTACGCATCGAGAGCTTCAAGAAAATGTATGATTATCATAGGTTTCGATCGGTGTTTCGAAAGTTACAGGCGATTATAGAAAATCAAGGAAACGGTAAGGAATACATGCTCCGTGCAATTTATTTCGGCAAAAAATGGAAAGTGTTTCGGTCGACTTGTGCTTATACATGCTAAAAGAGGATGGAAAGAGGATCACAAAAATCGCAGGCAGAGCTTTCTAAGTGCATTATTTTCGAAGTTACAGCCAAACAACCAAAGACTTGATTAATCGAGGAAGAGCCTTGGTCGACCACTACTACTGAAACAATATTTTTTTTTAAAGATGAGCTGTCGCTGATAGTCCTATCTTAAGGTACGCGTCCAGAGCTTCAAGAAAATCTATGATTATCATAGGTTTCGATCGGTGTTTCGAAAGTTACAGGCGATTAAAGAAAATCGAGGAAGCGGTAAGAAATAAATACCCCTTGCAATTTATTTCGGCAAAATATGGAAAGTGTTTCGATCGACTTGTGCTTATACACGCTTAAATAGCATCGAAAGAGGTACACAAAAATCGCAGGCAGAGCTTTCTAAGTGCATTATTTTCGAAGTTATAGCCAAAAAACCAAAGACTTGATTAATCGAGGAAGAGCCTTGGTCGATCAGTACAACTGAAACAATTTTTTATTAAAGATGGGCTTTCGCTGATCATCCTAACTTGAGGTACGCGTCGAGAGCTTCAAGAAAATGTATGATTAGCATAGGTTTCGATCGGTATTTCGAAAGTTACAGGCGATTATAGAAAATCGAGGAAACGGTAAGGAATACATGCCCCGTGCAATTTATTTCGGCAAAAAATGGAAAGTGTTTCGGTCGACTTGTGCTTACACATGCTAAAAGAGGATGGAAAGAGGATCACAAAAATCGCAGGCAGAGCTTTCTAAGTGCATTATTTTCGAAGTTATAGCCAAAATACCAAAGACTTGATTAATCGAGGAAGAGCCTTGTTCAACCACTACTACTAAAACATTATTTTTTTTAAAGATGGGCTTTCGCTGATAGTCCTATCTTAAGGTACGCGTCGAGAGCTTCCAGAAAATGTATGATTATCATAGGTTTCGATCGGTGTTTCGAAAGTTACAGGCGCTTAAATAAAATCGAGGAAACGGTAAGGAATAAATACCCCTTGCAATTTATTTCGGCAAAAAATGGAAAGTGTTTCGGTCGACTTGTGCTTATACATGCTTAAAGAGGATGGAAAGAGGATCACAAAAATCGCAGGCAGAGCCTCCTAAGTGCATTATTTTCGAAGTTACAGCCAAAAAACCAAAGGCTTGATTAATCGAGGAAGAGCCTTGGTCGATCAGTACAACAGAAACAATTTTTTATGAAAGAAGGGCTTTCGCTGATCATCCTAACTTGAGGTACGCATCGAGAGCTTCAAGAAAATGTATGATTATCATAGGTTTCGATCGGTGTTTCGAAAGTTACAGGCGATTATAGAAAATCAAGGAAACGGTAAGGAATACATGCCCCGTGCAATTTATTTCGGCAAAAAATGGAAAGTGTTTCGGTCGACTTGTGCTTACACATGCTAAAAGAGGATGGAAAGAGGATCACAAAAATCGCAGGCAGAGCTTTCTAAGTGCATTATTTTCGAAGTTACCGCCAAAAAACCAAAGACTTGATTAATCGAGGAAGAGCCTTGGTCGACCACTACTACTGAAACAATATTTTTTTTTAAAGATGAGCTGTCGCTCATAGTCCTATCTTAAGGTACGCGTCGACAGCTTCAAGAAAATGTAAGATTATCATAGGTTTCGATCGGTGTTTCGAAAGTTACAGGCGATTATAGAAAATTGAGGAAACGGTAAGGAATACATACCCCTTGTAATTTATTTCGGCAAAAAATGGAAAGTGTTTCGGTCGACTTGTGCTTATACACGCTTAAAGAGCATGGAAAGAGGATCACAAAAATCGCAGGCAGAGCCTCCTAAGTGCATTATTTTCGAAGTTACAGCCAAAAAACCAAACGCTTGATTAATCGAGGAAGAGCCTTGGTCGACCAGTACAACTGAAACATTTTTTTTTTAAAGATGGGCTTTTGCTGATCATCCTATCTTAAGGAACGCGTCGAGAGCTTCAAGAAAATGTATGATTAGCATAGGTTTCGATCGGTATTTCGAAAGTTACAGGCGATTATAGAAAATCGAGGAAACGGTAAGGAATACATGCCCCGTGCAATTTATTTCGGCAAAAAATGGAAAGTGTTTCGGTCGACTTGTCCTTACACATGCTAAAAGAGGATGGAAAGAGGATCACAAAAATCGCAGGCAGAGCTTTCTAAGTGCATTATTTTCGATGTTATAGCCAAAAAACCAAAGACTTGATTAATCGAGGAAGAGCCTTGTTCAACCACTACTACTAAAACATTATTTTTTTTTAAAGATGGGCTTTCGCTGATAGTCCTATCTTAAGGTACGCGTCGAGAGCTTCCAGAAAATGTATGATTATCATAGGTTTCGATCGGTGTTTCGAAAGTTACAGGCGATTAAAGAAAATCAAGGAAACGGTAAGGAATACATGCCCCATCCAATTTATTTCGGCAAAAAAAGGAAAGTGTTTCGGTCGACTTGTGCTTATACATGCTAAAAGAGGATGGAAAGAGGATCACAAAAATCGCAGGCAGAGCTTTCTAAGTGCATTATTTTCGAAGTTACAGCCAAACAACCAAAGACTTGATTAATCGAGGAAGAGCCTTGGTCGACCACTACTACTGAAACAATATTTTTTTTTAAAGATGAGCTGTCGCTCATAGTCCTATCTTACGGTACGCGTCGACAGCTTCAAGAAAATGTACGATTACCATAGGTTTCGATCGGTATTTCGAAAGTTACAGGCGATTATAGAAAATCGAGGAAACGGCAAGGAATACATACCCCTTGCAATTTATTTCGGCAAAAAATGGAAAGTGTTTCAGTCGACTTGTGCTTATAAATGCTTAAAGAGGATGGAAAGAGGATCACAAAAATCGCAGGCAGAGCTTTCTAAGTGCATTATTATCAAAGTTATAGCCAAAAAACCAAAGACTTGATTAATCGAGGAAGAGCCTTGGTCGACCACTACCCACTGAAACAATATTTTTTTTAAAGATGAGCTGTCGCTGATAGTCCTATCTTAAGGTACGCGTCCAGAGCTTCAAGAAAATCTATGATTATCATAGGTTTCGATCGGTGTTTCGAAAGTTACAGGCAATTAAAGAAAATCGAGGAAGCGGTAAGAAATAAATACCCCTTGCAATTTATTTCGGCAAAATATGGAAAGTGTTTCGGTCGACTTGTGCTTATACACGCTTAAATAGCATCGAAAGAGGTACACAAAAATCGCAGGCAGAGCTTTCTAAGTGCATTATTTTCGAAGTTACAGCCAAAAAACCAAAGACTTGATTAATCGAGGAAGAGCCTTGGTCGACCACTACTACTGAAACAATATTTTTTTTTAAAGATGAGCTGTCGCTCATAGTCCTATCTTAAGGTACGCGTCGAGAGCTTCAAGAAAATGTAAATTATCATAGGTTTCGATCGGTGTTTCGAAAGTTACAGGCAATTATAGAAAATCGAGGAAACGGCTAGGAATACATACCCCTTGCAATTTATTTCGGCAAAAAATGGAAAGTGTTTCAGTCGACTTGTGCTTACAAGTGCTTAAAGGGGATAGAAAGAGGATCACAAAAATCGCAGGCACAGCTTTCTAAGTGCATTATTTTCAAAGTTATAGCCAAAAAACCAAAGACTTGATTAATCGAGGAAGAGCCTTGGTCGACCACTACTACTGAAACAATATTTTTTTTTAAAGATGAGCTGTCGCTGATAGTCCTATCTCAAGGTACGCGTCGACAGCTTCAAGAAAATGTATGATTAGCATAGGTTTCGATCGGTGTTTCGAACGTTACAGGCGATTATAGAAAATCGAGGAAACGGTAAGGAATACATACCCCTTGCAATTTATTTCGGCAAAAAATGGACAGTTTTTCGATCAACTTGTGCTTATACGCGCTGGAAGAGGATGGAAAGGGCATCACAAAAATCGCAGGCAGAGCCTCCTAAGTGCATTATTTTCGAAGTTACAGCCAAAAAACCCAAGGCTTGATTAATCGAAGAAGAGCCTTGGTCGACCACAACAACTGAAACAATTTTTTTTAAGATGGGCTTTCGCTGATAGTCCTATCTTAAGGTACCCGTCGAGAGCTTCAAGAAAATGTATGATTATCATAGGTTTCGATCGGTGTTTCGAAAGTTACAGGCGATTATAGAAAATCGAGGAAACGGTAAGGAATTCATACCCATTGCAATTTATTTCGGCAAAAAATGGAAAGTATTTCGGTCGACTTGTGCTTATAGATGCTTAAAGAGGATGGAAAGAGGATCCCAAAAATCGCAGGCAGAGCCTCCTAAGTGCATTATTTTCGAAGTTACAGCCAAAAAACCAAAGGCTTGATTAATCGAGGAAGAGCCTTGGTCGACCACTACTACTGAAACAATATTTTTTTTTAAAGACGAGCTGTCGCTCATAGTCCTATCTTAAGGTACGCATCGACAGCTTCAAGAAAATGTACGATTATCATAGGTTTCGATCGGTGTTTCGAAAGTTACAGGCGATTATAGAAAATCGAGGAAACAGCAAGGAATACATACCTCTTGCAATTTATTTCGGCAAAAAATGGAAAGTGTTTCAGCCGACTTGTGCTTATAATTGCTTAAAGAGGATGGAAAGAGGATCACAAAAATCGCAGGCAGAGCTTTCTAAGTGCATTATTATCAAAGTTATAGCCAAAAAACCAAAGACTTGATTAATCGAGGAAGAGCCTTGGTCGACCACTACTACTGAAACAATATGTTTTTTTAAAGATGAGCTGTCGCTCATAGTCCTATCTTAAGGTACGCGTCGACAGCTTCAAGAAAATGTAAGATTATCATAGGTTTCGATCGGCGTTTCGAAAGTTACAGGCGATTATAGAAAATCGAGGAAACGGCAAGGAATACATACCCCTTGCAATTTATTTCGGCAAAAAATGGAAAGTATTTCGGTCGACTTGTGCTTACACATGCTTAAGGAGGATGGAAAGAGGTACACAAAAATCGCAGGCAGAGCTTTCTAAGTGCATTATTTTCGAAGTTATAGCCAAAAAACCAAAGACTTGATTAATCGAGGAAGATCCTTGGTCGACCAGTACAACTGAAACAATTTTTTTTTAAAGATGGGCTTTCGCTGATCATCCTATCTTAAGGTACGCGTCGAGAGTTTCAAGAAAATGTATGATTAGCATAGGTTTCGATCGGTATTTCGAAAGTTACAGGCGATTATAGAAAATCGAGGAAACGGTAAGGAATACATGCCCCGTGCAATTTATTTCGGCAAAAAATGGAAAGTGTTTCGGTCGACTTGTGCTTACACATGCTAAAAGAGGATGGAAAGAGGATCACAAAAATCGCAGGCAGAGCTTTCTAAGTGCATTATTTTCGAAGTTATAGCCAAAATACCAAAGACTTGATTAATCGAGGAAGAGCCTTGTTCAACCACTACTACTAAAACATTATTTTTTTTTAAAGATGGGCTTTCGCTGATAGTCCTATCTTAAGGTACGCGTCGGGAGCTTCCAGAAAATGTATGATTATCATAGGTTTCGATCGGTGTTTCGAAAGTTACAGGCGATTAAAGAAAATCGAGGAAACGGTAAGGAATAAATACCCCTTGCAATTTATTTCGGCAAAAAATGGAAAGTGTTTCGGTCGACTTGTGCTTATACATGCTTAAAGAGGATGGAAAGAGGATCACAAAAATCGAAGGCAGAGCCTCCTAAGTGCATTATTTTCGAAGTTACAGCCAAAAAACCAAAGGCTTGATTAATCGAGGAAGAGCCTTGGTCGATCAGTACAACAGAAACAATTTTTTATTAAAGAAGGGCTTTCGCTGATCATCCTAACTTGAGGTACGCATCGAGAGCTTCAAGAAAATGTATGATTATCATAGGTTTCGATCGGTGTTTCGAAAGTTACAGGCGATTAAAGAAAATCAAGGAAACGGTAAGGAATACATGCCCCGTGCAATTTATTTCGGCAAAAAATGGAAAGTGTTTCGGTCGACTTGTCCTTACACATGCTAAAAGAGGATGGAAAGAGGATCACAAAAATCGCAGGCAGAGCTTTCTAAGTGCATTATTTTCGAAGTTACCGCCAAAAAACCAAAGACTTGATTAATCGAGGAAGAGCCTTGGTCGACCACTACTACTGAAACAATATTTTTTTTAAAGATGAGCTGTCGCTCATAGTCCTATCTTAAGGTACGCGTCGACAGCTTCAAGAAAATGTAAGATTATCGTAGGTTTCGATCGGTGTTTCGAAAGTTACAGGCGATTATAGAAAATTGAGGAAACGGTAAGGAATACATACCCCTTGTAATTTATTTCGGCAAAAAATGGAAAGTGTTTCGGTCGACTTGTGCTTATACACGCTTAAAGAGCATGGAAAGAGGATCACAAAAATCGCAGGCAGAGCCTCCTAAGTGCATTATTTTCGAAGTTACAGCCAAAAAACCAAACGCTTGATTAATCGAGGAAGAGGCTTGGTCGACCAGTACAACTGAAACATTTTTTTTTTAAAGATGGGCTTTCGCTGATCATCCTATCTTAAGGAACGCGTCGAGAGCTTCAAGAAAATGTATGATTAGCATAGGTTTCGATCGGTATTTCGAAAGTTACAGGCGATTATAGAAAATCGAGGAAACGGTAAGGAATACATGCCCCGTGCAATTTATTTCGGCAAAAAATGGAAAGTGTTTCGGTCGACTTGTCCTTACACATGCTAAAAGAGGATGGAAAGAGGATCACAAAAATCGCAGGCAGAGCTTTCTAAGTGCATTATTTTCGAAGTTATAGCCAAAAAACCAAAGACTTGATTAATCGAGGAAGAGCCTTGTTCAACCACTACTACTAAAACATTATTTTTTTTTAAAGATGGGCTTTCGCTGATAGTCCTATCTTAAGGTACGCGTCCAGAGCTTCAAGAAAATCTATGATTATCATAGGTTTCGATCGGTGTTTCGAAAGTTACAGGCGATTAAAGAAAATCGAGGAAGCGGTAAGAAATAAATACCCCTTGCAATTTATTTCGGCAAAATATGGAAAGTGTTTCGATCGACTTGTGCTTATACACGCTTAAATAGCATCGAAAGAGGTACACAAAAATCGCAGGCAGAGCTTTCTAAGTGCATTATTTTCGAAGTTATAGCCAAAAAACCAAAGACTTGATTAATCGAGGAAGAGCCTTGGTCGATCAGTACAACTGAAACAATTTTTTATTAAAGATGGGCTTTCGCTGATCATCCTAACTTGAGGTACGCGTCGAGAGCTTCAAGAAAATGTATGATTAGCATAGGTTTCGATCGGTATTTCGAAAGTTACAGGCGATTATAGAAAATCGAGGAAACGGTAAGGAATACATGCCCCGTGCAATTTATTTCGGCAAAAAATGGAAAGTGTTTCGGTCGACTTGTGCTTACACATGCTAAAAGAGGATGGAAAGAGGATCACAAAAATCGCAGGCAGAGCTTTCTAAGTGCATTATTTTCGAAGTTATAGCCAAAATACCAAAGACTTGATTAATCGAGGAAGAGCCTTGTTCAACCACTACTACTAAAACATTATTTTTTTTTAAAGATGGGCTTTCGCTGATAGTCCTATCTTAAGGTACGCGTCGAGAGCTTCCAGAAAATGTATGATTATCATAGGTTTCGATCGGTGTTTCGAAAGTTACAGGCGATTATAGAAAATCGAGGAAACGGTAAGGAATAAATACCCCTTGCAATTTATTTCGGCAAAAAATGGAAAGTGTTTCGGTCGACTTGTGCTTATACATGCTTAAAGAGGATGGAAAGAGGATCACAAAAATCGCAGGCAGAGCCTCCTAAGTGCATTATTTTCGAAGTTACAGCCAAAAAACCAAAGGCTTGATTAATCGAGGAAGAGCCTTGGTCGATCAGTACAACAGAAACAATTTTTTATTAAAGAAGGGCTTTCGCTGATCATCCTAACTTGAGGTACGCATCGAGAGCTTCAAGAAAATGTATGATTATCATAGGTTTCGATCGGTGTTTCGAAAGTTACAGGCGATTATAGAAAATCAAGGAAACGGTAAGGAATACATGCCCCGTGCAATTTATTTCGGCAAAAAATGGAAAGTGTTTCGGTCGACTTGTGCTTACACATGCTAAAAGAGGATGGAAAGAGGATCACAAAAATCGCAGGCAGAGCTTTCTAAGTGCATTATTTTCAAAGTTACCGCCAAAAAAACAAAGACTTGATTAATCGAGGAAGAGCCTTGGTCGACCACTACTACTGAAACAATATTTTTTTTTAAAGATGAGCTGTCGCTCATAGTCCTATCTTAAGGTACGCGTCGACAGCTTCAAGAAAATGTAAGATTACCATAGGTTTCGATCGGTGTTTCGAAAGTTACAGGCGATTATAGAAAATTGAGGAAACGGTAAGGAATACATACCCCTTGTAATTTATTTCGGCAAAAAATGGAAAGTGTTTCGGTCGACTTGTGCTTATACACGCTTAAAGAGCATGGAAAGAGGATCACAAAATTCGCAGGCAGAGCCTCCTAAGTGCATTATGTTCGAAGTTACAGCCAAAAAACCAAACGCTTGATTAATCGAGGAAGAGCCTTGGTCGACCAGTACAACTGAAACATTTTTTTTTTAAAGATGGGCTTTCGCTGATCATCCTATCTTAAGGAACGCGTCGAGAGCTTCAAGAAAATGTATGATTAGCATAGGTTTCGATCGGTATTTCGAAAGTTACAGGCGATTATAGAAAATCGAGGAAACGGTAAGGAATACATGCCCCGTGCAATTTATTTCGGCAAAAAATGGAAAGTGTTTCGGTCGACTTGTCCTTACACATGCTAAAAGAGGATGGAAAGAGGATCACAAAAATCGCAGGCAGAGCTTTCTAAGTGCATTATTTTCGATGTTATAGCCAAAAAACCAAAGACTTGATTAATCGAGGAAGAGCCTTGTTCAACCACTACTACTAAAACATTATTTTTTTTTAAAGATGGGCTTTCGCTGATAGTCCTATCTTAAGGTACGCGTCGAGAGCTTCCAGAAAATGTATGATTATCATAGGTTTCGATCGGTGTTTCGAAAGTTACAGGCGATTAAAGAAAATCAAGGAAACGGTAAGGAATACATACCCCTTGCAATTTATTTCGGCAAAAAATGGACAGTTTTTCGATCAACTTGTGCTTATACGCGCTGGAAGAGGATGGCAAGGGCATCACAAACATCGCAGGCAGAGCCTCCTAAGTGCATTATTTTCGAAGTTACAGCCAAAAAACCCAAGGCTTGATTAATCGAAGAAGAGCCTTGGTCGACCACAACAACTGAAACAATTTTTTTTAAGATGGGCTTTCGCTGATAGTCCTATCTTAAGGTACCCGTCGAGAGCTTCAAGAAAATGTATGATTATCATAGGTTTCGATCGGTGTTTCGAAAGTTACAGGCGATTATAGAAAATCGAGGAAACGGTAAGGAATTCATACCCATTGCAATTTATTTCGGCAAAAAATGGAAAGTATTTCGGTCGACCTGTGCTTATACATGCTTAAAGAGGATGGAAAGAGGATCCCAAAAATCGCAGGCAGAGCCGCCTAAGTGCATTATTTTCGAAGTTACAGCCAAAAAACCAAAGGCTTGATTAATCGAGGAAGAGCCTTGGTCGACCACTACTACTGAAACAATATGTTTTTTTAAAGACGAGCTGTCGCTCATAGTCCTATCTTAAGGTATGCATCGACAGCTTCAAGAAAATGTATGATTATCATAGGATTCGATCGGTGTTTCGAAAGTTACAGGCGATCATAGAAAATCGAGGTATCGGCAAGGAATACATACCCCTTGCAATTTATTTCGGCAAAAAATGGAAAGTGTTTCAGTCGACTTGTGCTTATAAATGCTTGAAGAGGATGGAAAGAGGATCACAGAAATCGCAGGCAGAGCTTTCTAAGTGCATTATTTTCAAAGTTACAGCCAAAAAACCCAAGGCTTGATTAATCGAAGAAGAGCCTTGGTCGACCACAACAACTGAAACAATTTTTTTTAAGATGGGCTTTCGCTGATAGTCCTATCTTAAGGTACCCGTCGAGAGCTTCAAGAAAATGTATGATTATCATAGGTTTCGATCGGTGTTTCAAAAGTTACAGGCGATTATAGAAAATCGAGGAAACGGTAAGGAATTCATACCCATTGCAATTTATTTCGGCAAAAAATGGAAAGTGTTTCGGTCGACTTGTGCTTATACATGCTTAAAGAGGATGGACAGAGGATCCCAAAAATCGCCGGCAGAGCCTCCTAAGTGCATTATTTTCGAAGTTACAGCCAAAAAACCAAAGGCTTGATTAATCGAGGAAGAGCCTTGGTCGATCAGTACAACTGAAACAATTTTTTATTAAAGAAGGGCTTTCGCTGATCATCCTAACTTGAGGTACGCATCGAGAGCTTCAAGAAAATGTATGATTATCATAGGTTTCGATCGGTGTTTCGAAAGTTACAGGCGATTATAGAAAATCAAGGAAACGGTAAGGAATACATGCCCCGTGCAATTTATTTCGGCAAAAAATGGAAAGTGTTTCGGTCGACTTGTGCTTACACATGCTAAAAGAGTATGGAAAGAGGATCACAAAAATCGCAGGCAGAGCTTTCTAAGTGCATTATTTTCGAAGTTACAGCCAAAAAACCAAAGACTTGATTAATCGAGGAAGAGCCTTGGTCGACCACTACTACTGAAACAATATTTTTTTTTAAAGATGAGCTGTCGCTCATAGTCCTATCTTAAGGTACGCGTCGACAGCTTCAAGAAAATGTAAGATTATCATAGGTTTCGATCGGTGTTTCGAAAGTTACAGGCGATTATAGAAAATCGAGGAAACGGCTAGGAATACATACCCCTTGCAATTTATTTCGGCAAAAAATGGAAAGTGTTTCAGTCGACTTGTGCTTATAAGTGCTTAAAGAGGATGGAAAGAGGATCACAAAAATCGCAGGCAGAGCTTTCTAAGTGCATTATTTTCAAAGTTATAAGCAAAAAACCAAAGACTTGAGTAATCGAGGAAGAGCCTTGGTCGACCACTACAACTGAAACAATTTTTTTTTAAAGATGGGCTTTCGCTGATAGTCCTATCTTAAGGTACGCGTCGAGAGCTTCAAGAAAATGTATGATTATCATAGGTTTCGATCGGTTTTTCGAAAGTTACAGGCGATTATAGAAAATCAAGGAAACGGTAAGGAATACATACCCCTTGCAATTTATTTCGGCAAAAAATGGAAAGTGTTTCGGTCGAGTTGTGCTTATACGTGCTTAAAGAGCATGGAAAGAGGATCACAAAAATCGCAGGCAGAGCCTCCTAAGTGCATTATTTTCGAATTTACAGCCAAAAAACCAAACGCTTGATTAATCGAGGAAGAGCCTTGGTCGACCAGTACAACTGAAACAATTTTTTTTTAAAGATGGGCTTTCGCTGATCATCCTAACTTAAGGTACGCGTCGAGAGCTTCAAGAAAATGTATGATTATCATAGGTTTCGATCGGCGTTTCGAAAGTTACAGGCGATTATAGAAAATCGAGGAAACGGCAAGGAATACATACCCCTTGCAATTTATTTCGGCAAAAAATGGAAAGTGTTTCGGTCGACTTGTGCTTACACATGCTTAAAGAGGATGGAAAGAGGTACACAAAAATCGCAGGCAGAGCTTTCTAAGTGCATTACTTTCGAAGTTATAGCCAAAAAACCAAAGACTTGATTAATCGAGGAAGAGCCTTCGTCGACCAGTACAACTGAAACAATTTTTTTTTAAAGATGGGCTTTCGCTGATCATCCTAACATAAGGTACGCGTCGAGAGCTTCAAGAAAATGTATGATTAGCATAGGTTTCGATCTGTGTTTCGAAAGTTACAGGCGATTATAGAAAATCGAGGAAACGGTAATGAATACATGCCCCGTGCAATTTATTTCGGCAAAAAATGGAAAGTGTTTCGGTCGACTTGTGCTTACACATCCTAAAAGAGGATGGAAAGAGGATCACAAAAATCGCAGGCAGAGCTTTCTAAGTGCATTAATTTCGAAGTTATAGCCAAAAAACCAAAGACTTGATTAATCGAGGAAGAGCCTTGGTCGATCAGTACAACTGAAACAATTTTTTATTAAAGAAGGGCCTTCGCTGATCATCCTAACTTGAGGTACGCGTCGAGAGCTTCAAGAAAATGTATGATTATCATAGGTTTCGATCGGTGTTTCGAAAGTTAAAGGCGATTATAGAAAATCAAGGAAACGGTAAGGAATACATGCCCCGTGCAATTTATTTCGGCAAAAAATGGAAAGTGTTTCGGTCGACTTGTGCTTACACATGCTAAAAGAGGATGGAAAGAGGATCACAAAAATCGCAGGCAGATCTTTCTAAGTGCATTATCTTCGAAGTTACAGCCAAAAAACCAAAGACTTGTTTAATCGAGGAAGAGCCTTGGTCGACCACTACAACTGAAACAATATTTTTTTTTAAAGATGAGCTGTCGCTCATAGTCCTATCTTAAGGTACGCGTCGAGAGCTTCAAGAAAATGTAAGATTATCATAGGTTTCGATCGGTGTTTCGAAAGTTACAGGCGATTATAGAAAATCGAGGAAACGGCTAGGAATACATACCCCTTGCAATTTATTTCGGCAAAAAATGGAAAGTGTTTCCGTCGACTTGTGCTTATAAGTGCTTAAAGGGGATAGAAAGAGGATCACAAAAATCGCAGGCACAGCTTTCTAAGTGCATTATTTTCAAAGTTATAGCCAAAAAACCAAAGACTTCATTAAACGAGGAAGTGCCTTGGTCGACCAGTACAACTGAAACAATTTTTTTTTAAAGATGGGCTTTCGCTGATCATCCTAACTTAGGTACGCGTCGAGAGCTTCAAGAAAATGTATGATTATCATAGGTTTTGATCGGTGTTTCGAAAGTTACAAGCGATTATAGAAAATCAAGGAAACGGTAAGGAATACATACCCCTTGCAATTTATTTCGGCAAAAAATGGAAAGTGTTTCGGTGGACTTGTGCTTATACAGGCTTAAAGAGGATGTAAAGAGGATCACAAAAATCGCAGGCAGAGCCTCCTAAGTGCATTATTTTCGAAGTTACAGCCAAAAAACCAAAGACTTGATTAATCGAGGAAGAGACTTGGTCGACCACTACTACTGAAACAATATTTTTTTTTAAAGATGAGCTGTCGCTCATAGTTCTATCTTAAGGTACGCGTCGACAGCTTCAAGAAAATGTAAGATTATCATAGGTTTCGATCGGTGTTTCGAAAGTTACAGGCGATTATAGAAAATCGAGGAAACGGCAAGGAATACATACCCCTTGCAATTTATTTCGGCAAAAAATGGAAAGTGTTTCGGTCGACTTGTGCTTATACATGCTTAAAGAGGATGGAAAGAGGATCACAAAAATCGCAGGCAGAGCTTTCTAAGTGCATTATTTTCGTAGTTATAGCCAAAGAACCAAAGACTTGATTAATCGAGGAAGAGCCTTGGTCGACCAGTACAACTGAAACAACTTTTTTTTAAAGATGGGCTTTCGCTGATCATCCTAACTTAAGGTACGCGTCGAGAGCTTCAAGAAAATGTATGATTAGCATAGGTTTCGATCGGTGTTTCGAAAGTTACAGGCGATTATAGAAAATCGAGGAAACGGCAAGGAATACATACCCCTTGCAATTTATTTCGGCAAAAAATGGAAAGTGTTTCGGTCGACTTGTGCTTATACGTGCTTAAAGAGGATGGAAAGAGGATCACAAAAATCACAGGCAGAGCCTCCTAAGTGCATTATTTTCGAAGTTACAGCCAAAAAACCAAAGGCTTGATTAATCGAGGAAGAGCCTTGGTCGATCAGTACAACTGAAACAATTTTTTATTAAAGAAGGGCTTTCGCTGATCATCCTAACTTGAGGTACGCATCGAGAGCTTCAAGAAAATGTATGATTATCATAGGTTTCGATCGGTGTTTCGAAAGTTACAGGCGATTATAGAAAATCAAGGAAACGGTAAGGAATACATGCTCCGTGCAATTTATTTCGGCAAAAAATGGAAAGTGTTTCGGTCGACTTGTGCTTATACATGCTAAAAGAGGATGGAAAGAGGATCACAAAAATCGCAGGCAGAGCTTTCTAAGTGCATTATTTTCGAAGTTACAGCCAAACAACCAAAGACTTGATTAATCGAGGAAGAGCCTTGGTCGACCACTACTACTGAAACAATATTTTTTTTTAAAGATGAGCTGTCGCTGATAGTCCTATCTTAAGGTACGCGTCCAGAGCTTCAAGAAAATCTATGATTATCATAGGTTTCGATCGGTGTTTCGAAAGTTACAGGCGATTAAAGAAAATCGAGGAAGCGGTAAGAAATAAATACCCCTTGCAATTTATTTCGGCAAAATATGGAAAGTGTTTCGATCGACTTGTGCTTATACACGCTTAAATAGCATCGAAAGAGGTACACAAAAATCGCAGGCAGAGCTTTCTAAGTGCATTATTTTCGAAGTTATAGCCAAAAAACCAAAGACTTGATTAATCGAGGAAGAGCCTTGGTCGATCAGTACAACTGAAACAATTTTTTATTAAAGATGGGCTTTCGCTGATCATCCTAACTTGAGGTACGCGTCGAGAGCTTCAAGAAAATGTATGATTAGCATAGGTTTCGATCGGTATTTCGAAAGTTACAGGCGATTATAGAAAATCGAGGAAACGGTAAGGAATACATGCCCCGTGCAATTTATTTCGGCAAAAAATGGAAAGTGTTTCGGTCGACTTGTGCTTACACATGCTAAAAGAGGATGGAAAGAGGATCACAAAAATCGCAGGCAGAGCTTTCTAAGTGCATTATTTTCGAAGTTATAGCCAAAATACCAAAGACTTGATTAATCGAGGAAGAGCCTTGTTCAACCACTACTACTAAAACATTATTTTTTTTTAAAGATGGGCTTTCGCTGATAGTCCTATCTTAAGGTACGCGTCGAGAGCTTCCAGAAAATGTATGATTATCATAGGTTTCGATCGGTGTTTCGAAAGTTACAGGCGATTAAATAAAATCGAGGAAACGGTAAGGAATAAATACCCCTTGCAATTGATTTCGGCAAAAAATGGAAAGTGTTTCGGTCGACTTGTGCTTATACATGCTTAAAGAGGATGGAAAGAGGATCACAAAAATCGCAGGCAGAGCCTCCTAAGTGCATTATTTTCGAAGTTACAGCCAAAAAACCAAAGGCTTGATTAATCGAGGAAGAGCCTTGGTCGATCAGTACAACAGAAACAATTTTTTATGAAAGAAGGGCTTTCGCTGATCATCCTAACTTGAGGTACGCATCGAGAGCTTCAAGAAAATGTATGATTATCATAGGTTTCGATCGGTGTTTCGAAAGTTACAGGCGATTATAGAAAATCAAGGAAACGGTAAGGAATACATGCCCCGTGCAATTTATTTCGGCAAAAAATGGAAAGTGTTTCGGTCGACTTGTGCTTACACATGCTAAAAGAGGATGGAAAGAGGATCACAAAAATCGCAGGCAGAGCTTTCTAAGTGCATTATTTTCGAAGTTACCGCCAAAAAACCAAAGACTTGATTAATCGAGGAAGAGCCTTGGTCGACCACTACTACTGAAACAATATTTTTTTTTAAAGATGAGCTGTCGCTCATAGTCCTATCTTAAGGTACGCGTCGACAGCTTCAAGAAAATGTAAGATTATCATAGGTTTCGATCGGTGTTTCGAAAGTTACAGGCGATTATAGAAAATTGAGGAAACGGTAAGGAATACATACCCCTTGTAATTTATTTCGGCAAAAAATGGAAAGTGTTTCGGTCGACTTGTGCTTATACACGCTTAAAGAGCATGGAAAGAGGATCACAAAAATCGCAGGCAGAGCCTCCTAAGTGCATTATTTTCGAAGTTACAGCCAAAAAACCAAACGCTTGATTAATCGAGGAAGAGCCTTGGTCGACCAGTACAACTGAAACATTTTTTTTTTAAAGATGGGCTTTCGCTGATCATCCTATCTTAAGGAACGCGTCGAGAGCTTCAAGAAAATGTATGATTAGCATAGGTTTCGATCGGTATTTCGAAAGTTACAGGCGATTATAGAAAATCGAGGAAACGGTAAGGAATACATGCCCCGTGCAATTTATTTCGGCAAAAAATGGAAAGTGTTTCGGTCGACTTGTCCTTACACATGCTAAAAGAGGATGGAAAGAGGATCACAAAAATCGCAGGCAGAGCTTTCTAAGTGCATTATTTTCGATGTTATAGCCAAAAAACCAAAGACTTGATTAATCGAGGAAGAGCCTTGTTCAACCACTACTACTAAAACATTATTTTTTTTTAAAGATGGGCTTTCGCTGATAGTCCTATCTTACGGTACGCGTCGACAGCTTCAAGAAAATGTACGATTACCATAGGTTTCGATCGGTATTTCGAAAGTTACAGGCGATTATAGAAAATCGAGGAAACGGCAAGGAATACATACCCCTTGCAATTTATTTCGGCAAAAAATGGAAAGTGTTTCAGTCGACTTGTGCTTATAAATGCTTAAAGAGGATGGAAAGAGGATCACAAAAATCGCAGGCAGAGCTTTCTAAGTGCATTATTATCAAAGTTATAGCCAAAAAACCAAAGACTTGATTAATCGAGGAAGAGCCTTGGTCGACCACTACCCACTGAAACAATATTTTTTTTAAAGATGAGCTGTCGCTGATAGTCCTATCTTAAGGTACGCGTCCAGAGCTTCAAGAAAATCTATGATTATCATAGGTTTCGATCGGTGTTTCGAAAGTTACAGGCAATTAAAGAAAATCGAGGAAGCGGTAAGAAATAAATACCCCTTGCAATTTATTTCGGCAAAATATGGAAAGTGTTTCGGTCGACTTGTGCTTATACACGCTTAAATAGCATCGAAAGAGGTACACAAAAATCGCAGGCAGAGCTTTCTAAGTGCATTATTTTCGAAGTTACAGCCAAAAAACCAAAGACTTGATTAATCGAGGAAGAGCCTTGGTCGACCACTACTACTGAAACAATATTTTTTTTTAAAGATGAGCTGTCGCTCATAGTCCTATCTTAAGGTACGCGTCGAGAGCTTCAAGAAAATGTAAATTATCATAGGTTTCGATCGGTGTTTCGAAAGTTACAGGCAATTATAGAAAATCGAGGAAACGGCTAGGAATACATACCCCTTGCAATTTATTTCGGCAAAAAATGGAAAGTGTTTCGGTCGACTTGTGCTTACACATGCTTAAAGAGGATGGAAAGAGGTACACAAAAATCGCAGGCAGAGCTTTCTAAGTGCATTACTTTCGAAGTTATAGCCAAAAAACCAAAGACTTGATTAATCGAGGAAGAGCCTTCGTCGACCAGTACAACTGAAACAATTTTTTTTTAAAGATGGGCTTTCGCTGATCATCCTAACATAAGGTACGCGTCGAGAGCTTCAAGAAAATGTATGATTAGCATAGGTTTCGATCGGTGTTTCGAAAGTTACAGGCGATTATAGAAAATCGAGGAAACGGTAATGAATACATGCCCCGTGCAATTTATTTCGGCAAAAAATGGAAAGTGTTTCGGTCGACTTGTGCTTACACATCCTAAAAGAGGATGGAAAGAGGATCACAAAAATCGCAGGCAGAGCTTTCTAAGTGCATTAATTTCGAAGTTATAGCCAAAAAACCAAAGACTTGATTAATCGAGGAAGAGCCTTGGTCGATCAGTACAACTGAAACAATTTTTTATTAAAGAAGGGCCTTCGCTGATCATCCTAACTTGAGGTACGCGTCGAGAGCTTCAAGAAAATGTATGATTATCATAGGTTTCGATCGGTGTTTCGAAAGTTAAAGGCGATTATAGAAAATCAAGGAAACGGTAAGGAATACATGCCCCGTGCAATTTATTTCGGCAAAAAATGGAAAGTGTTTCGGTCGACTTGTGCTTACACATGCTAAAAGAGGATGGAAAGAGGATCACAAAAATCGCAGGCAGAGCTTTCTAAGTGCATTATCTTCGAAGTTACAGCCAAAAAACCAAAGACTTGTTTAATCGAGGAAGAGCCTTGGTCGACCACTACAACTGAAACAATATTTTTTTTTAAAGATGAGCTGTCGCTCATAGTCCTATCTTAAGGTACGCGTCGAGAGCTTCAAGAAAATGTAAGATTATCATAGGTTTCGATCGGTGTTTCGAAAGTTACAGGCGATTATAGAAAATCGAGGAAACGGCTAGGAATACATACCCCTTGCAATTTATTTCGGCAAAAAATGGAAAGTGTTTCCGTCGACTTGTGCTTATAAGTGCTTAAAGGGGATAGAAAGAGGATCACAAAAATCGCAGGCACAGCTTTCTAAGTGCATTATTTTCAAAGTTATAGCCAAAAAACCAAAGACTTCATTAAACGAGGAAGTGCCTTGGTCGACCAGTACAACTGAAACAATTTTTTTTTAAAGATGGGCTTTCGCTGATCATCCTAACTTAGGTACGCGTCGAGAGCTTCAAGAAAATGTATGATTATCATAGGTTTTGATCGGTGTTTCGAAAGTTACAAGCGATTATAGAAAATCAAGGAAACGGTAAGGAATACATACCCCTTGCAATTTATTTCGGCAAAAAATGGAAAGTGTTTCGGTGGACTTGTGCTTATACAGGCTTAAAGAGGATGTAAAGAGGATCACAAAAATCGCAGGCAGAGCCTCCTAAGTGCATTATTTTCGAAGTTACAGCCAAAAAACCAAAGACTTGATTAATCGAGGAAGAGACTTGGTCGACCACTACTACTGAAACAATATTTTTTTTTAAAGATGAGCTGTCGCTCATAGTTCTATCTTAAGGTACGCGTCGACAGCTTCAAGAAAATGTAAGATTATCATAGGTTTCGATCGGTGTTTCGAAAGTTACAGGCGATTATAGAAAATCGAGGAAACGGCAAGGAATACATACCCCTTGCAATTTATTTCGGCAAAAAATGGAAAGTGTTTCGGTCGACTTGTGCTTATACATGCTTAAAGAGGATGGAAAGAGGATCACAAAAATCGCAGGCAGAGCTTTCTAAGTGCATTATTTTCGTAGTTATAGCCAAAGAACCAAAGACTTGATTAATCGAGGAAGAGCCTTGGTCGACCAGTACAACTGAAACAACTTTTTTTTAAAGATGGGCTTTCGCTGATCATCCTAACTTAAGGTACGCGTCGAGAGCTTCAAGAAAATGTATGATTAGCATAGGTTTCGATCGGTGTTTCGAAAGTTACAGGCGATTATAGAAAATCGAGGAAACGGCAAGGAATACATACCCCTTGCAATTTATTTCGGCAAAAAATGGAAAGTGTTTCGGTCGACTTGTGCTTATACATGCTTAAAGAGGATGGAAAGAGGATCACAAAAATCACAGGCAGAGCCTCCTAAGTGCATTATTTTCGAAGTTACAGCCAAAAAACCAAAGGCTTGATTAATCGAGGAAGAGCCTTGGTCGATCAGTACAACTGAAACAATTTTTTATTAAAGAAGGGCTTTCGCTGATCATCCTAACTTGAGGTACGCATCGAGAGCTTCAAGAAAATGTATGATTATCATAGGTTTCGATCGGTGTTTCGAAAGTTACAGGCGATTATAGAAAATCAAGGAAACGGTAAGGAATACATGCTCCGTGCAATTTATTTCGGCAAAAAATGGAAAGTGTTTCGGTCGACTTGTGCTTATACATGCTAAAAGAGGATGGAAAGAGGATCACAAAAATCGCAGGCAGAGCTTTCTAAGTGCATTATTTTCGAAGTTACAGCCAAACAACCAAAGACTTGATTAATCGAGGAAGAGCCTTGGTCGACCACTACTACTGAAACAATATTTTTTTTTAAAGATGAGCTGTCGCTCATAGTCCTATCTTAAGGTACGCGTCCAGAGCTTCAAGAAAATCTATGATTATCATAGGTTTCGATCGGTGTTTCGAAAGTTACAGGCGATTAAAGAAAATCGAGGAAGCGGTAAGAAATAAATACCCCTTGAAATTTATTTCGGCAAAATATGGAAAGTGTTTCGATCGACTTGTGCTTATACACGCTTAAATAGCATCGAAAGTGGTACACAAAAATCGCAGGCAGAGCTTTCTAAGTGCATTATTTTCGAAGTTATAGCCAAAAAACCAAAGACTTGATTAATCGAGGAAGAGCCTTGGTCGATCAGTACAACTGAAACAATTTTTTATTAAAGATGGGCTTTCGCTGATCATCCTAACTTGAGGTACGCGTCGAGAGCTTCAAGAAAATGTATGATTAGCATAGGTTTCGATCGGTATTTCGAAAGTTACAGGCGATTATAGAAAATCGAGGAAACGGTAAGGAATACATGCCCCGTGCAATTTATTTCGGCAAAAAATGGAAAGTGTTTCGGTCGACTTGTGCTTACACATGCTAAAAGAGGATGGAAAGAGGATCACAAAAATCGCAGGCAGAGCTTTCTAAGTGCATTATTTTCGAAGTTATAGCCAAAATACCAAAGACTTGATTAATCGAGGAAGAGCCTTGTTCAACCACTACTACTAAAACATTATTTTTTTTTAAAGATGGGCTTTCGCTGATAGTCCTATCTTAAGGTACGCGTCGAGAGCTTCCAGAAAATGTATGATTATCATAGGTTTCGATCGGTGTTTCGAAAGTTACAGGCGATTAAATAAAATCGAGGAAACGGTAAGGAATAAATACCCCTTGCAATTTATTTCGGCAAAAAATGGAAAGTGTTTCGGTCGACTTGTGCTTATACATGCTTAAAGAGGATGGAAAGAGGATCACAAAAATCGCAGGCAGAGCCTCCTAAGTGCATTATTTTCGAAGTTACAGCCAAAAAACCAAAGGCTTGATTAATCGAGGAAGAGCCTTGGTCGATCAGTACAACAGAAACAATTTTTTATGAAAGAAGGGCTTTCGCTGATCATCCTAACTTGAGGTACGCATCGAGAGCTTCAAGAAAATGTATGATTATCATAGGTTTCGATCGGTGTTTCGAAAGTTACAGGCGATTATAGAAAATCAAGGAAACGGTAAGGAATACATGCCCCGTGCAATTTATTTCGGCAAAAAATGGAAAGTGTTTCGGTCGACTTGTGCTTACACATGCTAAAAGAGGATGGAAAGAGGATCACAAAAATCGCAGGCAGAGCTTTCTAAGTGCATTATTTTCGAAGTTACCGCCAAAAAACCAAAGACTTGATTAATCGAGGAAGAGCCTTGGTCGACCACTACTACTGAAACAATATTTTTTTTTAAAGATGAGCTGTCGCTCATAGTCCTATCTTAAGGTACGCGTCGACAGCTTCAAGAAAATGTAAGATTATCATAGGTTTCGATCGGTGTTTCGAAAGTTACAGGCGATTATAGAAAATTGAGGAAACGGTAAGGAATACATACCCCTTGTAATTTATTTCGGCAAAAAATGGAAAGTGTTTCGGTCGACTTGTGCTTATACACGCTTAAAGAGCATGGAAAGAGGATCACAAAAATCGCAGGCAGAGCCTCCTAAGTGCATTATTTTCGAAGTTACAGCCAAATAACCAAACGCTTGATTAATCGAGGAAGAGCCTTGGTCGACCAGTACAACTGAAACATTTTTTTTTTAAAGATGGGCTTTCGCTGATCATCCTATCTTAAGGAACGCGTCGAGAGCTTCAAGAAAATGTATGATTAGCATAGGTTTCGATCGGTATTTCGAAAGTTACAGGCGATTATAGAAAATCGAGGAAACGGTAAGGAATACATGCCCCGTGCAATTTATTTCGGCAAAAAATGGAAAGTGTTTCGGTCGACTTGTCCTTACACATGCTAAAAGAGGATGGAAAGAGGATCACAAAAATCGCAGGCAGAGCTTTCTAAGTGCATTATTTTCGATGTTATAGCCAAAAAACCAAAGACTTGATTAATCGAGGAAGAGCCTTGTTCAACCACTACTACTAAAACATTATTTTTTTTTAAAGATGGGCTGTCGCTGATAGTCCTATCTTAAGGTACGCGTCGACAGCTTCCAGAAAATGTATGATTATCATAGGTTTCGATCGGTGTTTCGAAAGTTACAGGCGATTAAAGAAAATCAAGGAAACGGTAAGGAATACATGCCCCATCCAATTTATTTCGGCAAAAAAAGGAAAGTGTTTCGGTCGACTTGTGCTTATACATGCTAAAAGAGGATGGAAAGAGGATCACAAAAATCGCAGGCAGAGCTTTCTAAGTGCATTATTTTCGAAGTTACAGCCAAACAACCAAAGACTTGATTAATCGAGGAAGAGCCTTGGTCGACCACTACTACTGAAACAATATTTTTTTTTAAAGATGAGCTGTCGCTCATAGTCCTATCTTACGGTACGCGTCGACAGCTTCAAGAAAATGTACGATTACCATAGGTTTCGATCGGTATTTCGAAAGTTACAGGCGATTATAGAAAATCGAGGAAACGGCAAGGAATACATACCCCTTGCAATTTATTTCGGCAAAAAATGGAAAGTGTTTCAGTCGACTTGTGCTTATAAATGCTTAAAGAGGATGGAAAGAGGATCACAAAAATCGCAGGCAGAGCTTTCTAAGTGCATTATTATCAAAGTTATAGCCAAAAAACCAAAGACTTGATTAATCGAGGAAGAGCCTTGGTCGACCACTACCCACTGAAACAATATTTTTTTTAAAGATGAGCTGTCGCTGATAGTCCTATCTTAAGGTACGCGTCCAGAGCTTCAAGAAAATCTATGATTATCATAGGTTTCGATCGGTGTTTCGAAAGTTACAGGCAATTAAAGAAAATCGAGGAAGCGGTAAGAAATAAATACCCCTTGCAATTTATTTCGGCAAAATATGGAAAGTGTTTCGGTCGACTTGTGCTTATACACGCTTAAATAGCATCGAAAGAGGTACACAAAAATCGCAGGCAGAGCTTTCTAAGTGCATTATTTTCGAAGTTACAGCCAAAAAACCAAAGACTTGATTAATCGAGGAAGAGCCTTGGTCGACCACTACTACTGAAACAATATTTTTTTTTAAAGATGAGCTGTCGCTCATAGTCCTATCTTAAGGTACGCGTCGAGAGCTTCAAGAAAATGTAAATTATCATAGGTTTCGATCGGTGTTTCGAAAGTTACAGGCAATTATAGAAAATCGAGGAAACGGCTAGGAATACATACCCCTTGCAATTTATTTCGGCAAAAAATGGAAAGTGTTTCAGTCGACTTGTGCTTACAAGTGCTTAAAGGGGATAGAAAGAGGATCACAAAAATCGCAGGCACAGCTTTCTAAGTGCATTATTTTCGAAGTCACAGCCAAAAAACCAAAGGCTTGATTAATCGAGGAAGAGCCTTGGTCGACCACTACTACTGAAACAATATTTTTTTTTAAAGATGAGCTGTCGCTGATAGTCCTATCTCAAGGTACGCGTCGACAGCTTCAAGAAAATGTATGATTAGCATAGGTTTCGATCGGTGTTTCGAACGTTACAGGCGATTATAGAAAATCGAGGAAACGGTAAGGAATACATACCCCTTGCAATTTATTTCGGCAAAAAATGGACAGTTTTTCGATCAACTTGTGCTTATACGCGCTGGAAGAGGATGGAAAGGGCATCACAAAAATCGCAGGCAGAGCCTCCTAAGTGCATTATTTTCGAAGTTACAGCCAAAAAACCCAAGGCTTGATTAATCGAAGAAGAGCCTTGGTCGACCACAACAACTGAAACAATTTTTTTTAAGATGGGCTTTCGCTGATAGTCCTATCTTAAGGTACCCGTCGAGAGCTTCAAGAAAATGTATGATTATCATAGGTTTCGATCGGTGTTTCGAAAGTTACAGGCGATTATAGAAAATCGAGGAAACGGTAAGGAATTCATACCCATTGCAATTTTTTTCGGCAAAAAATGGAAAGTATTTCGGTCGACTTGTGCTTATACATGCTTAAAGAGGATGGAAAGAGGATCCCAAAAATCGCAGGCAGAGCCTCCTAAGTGCATTATTTTCGAAGTTACAGCCAAAAAACCAAAGGCTTGATTAATCGAGGAAGAGCCTTGGTCGACCACTACTACTGAAACAATATTTTTTTTTAAAGACGAGCTGTCGCTCATAGTCCTATCTTAAGGTACGCATCGACAGCTTCAAGAAAATGTACGATTATCATAGGTTTCGATCGGTGTTTCGAAAGTTACAGGCGATTATAGAAAATCGAGGAAACAGCAAGGAATACATACCTCTTGCAATTTATTTCGGCAAAAAATGGAAAGTGTTTCAGCCGACTTGTGCTTATAAATGCTTAAAGAGGATGGAAAGAGGATCACAAAAATCGCAGGCAGAGCTTTCTAAGTGCATTATTATCAAAGTTATAGCCAAAAAAACCAAAGACTTGATTAATCGAGGAAGAGCCTTGGTCGACCACTACTACTGAAACAATATGTTTTTTTTAAAGATGAGCTGTCGCTCATAGTCCTATCTTAAGGTACGCGTCGACAGCTTCAAGAAAATGTAAGATTATCATAGGTTTCGATCGGCGTTTCGAAAGTTACAGGCGATTATAGAAAATCGAGGAAACGGCAAGGAATACATACCCCTTGCAATTTATTTCGGCAAAAAATGGAAAGTATTTCGGTCGACTTGTGCTTACACATGCTTAAAGAGGATGGAAAGAGGTACACAAAAATCGCAGGCAGAGCTTTCTAAGTGCATTATTTTCGAAGTTATAGCCAAAAAACCAAAGACTTGATTAATCGAGGAAGATCCTTGGTCGACCAGTACAACTGAAACAATTTTTTTTTAAAGATGGGCTTTCGCTGATCATCCTATCTTAAGGTACGCGTCGAGAGTTTCAAGAAAATGTATGATTAGCATAGGTTTCGATCGGTATTTCGAAAGTTACAGGCGATTATAGAAAATCGAGGAAACGGTAAGGAATACATGCCCCGTGCAATTTATTTCGGCAAAAAATGGAAAGTGTTTCGGTCGACTTGTGCTTACACATGCTAAAAGAGGATGGAAAGAGGATCACAAAAATCGCAGGCAGAGCTTTCTAAGTGCATTATTTTCGAAGTTATAGCCAAAATACCAAAGACTTGATTAATCGAGGAAGAGCCTTGTTCAACCACTACTACTAAAACATTATTTTTTTTTAAAGATGGGCTTTCGCTGATAGTCCTATCTTAAGGTACGCGTCGGGAGCTTCCAGAAAATGTATGATTATCATAGGTTTCGATCGGTGTTTCGAAAGTTACAGGCGATTAAAGAAAATCGAGGAAACGGTAAGGAATAAATACCCCTTGCAATTTATTTCGGCAAAAAATGGAAAGTGTTTCGGTCGACTTGTGCTTATACATGCTTAAAGAGGATGGAAAGAGGATCACAAAAATCGCAGGCAGAGCCTCCTAAGTGCATTATTTTCGAAGCTACAGCCAAAAAACCAAAGGCTTGATTAATCGAGGAAGAGCCTTGGTCGATCAGTACAACAGAAACAATTTTTTATTAAAGAAGGGCTTTCGCTGATCATCCTAACTTGAGGTACGCATCGAGAGCTTCAAGAAAATGTATGATTATCATAGGTTTCGATCGGTGTTTCGAAAGTTACAGGCGATTAAAGAAAATCAAGGAAACGGTAAGGAATACATGCCCCGTGCAATTTATTTCGGCAAAAAATGGAAAGTGTTTCGGTCGACTTGTCCTTACACATGCTAAAAGAGGATGAAAAGAGGATCACAAAAATCGCAGGCAGAGTTTCTAAGTGCATTATTTTCGAAGTTACCGCCAAAAAACCAAAGACTTGATTAATCGAGGAAGAGCCTTGGTCGACCACTACTACTGAAACAATATTTTTTTTTAAAGATGAGCTGTCGCTCATAGTCCTATCTTAAGGTACGCGTCGACAGCTTCAAGAAAATGTAAGATTATCATAGGTTTCGATCGGTGTTTCGAAAGTTACAGGCGATTATAGAAAATTGAGGAAACGGTAAGGAATACATACCCCTTGTAATTTATTTCGGCAAAAAATGGAAAGTGTTTCGGTCGACTTGTGCTTATACACGCTTAAAGAGCATGGAAAGAGGATCACAAAAATCGCAGGCAGAGCCTCCTAAGTGCATTATTTTCGAAGTTACAGCCAAAAAACCAAACGCTTGATTAATCGAGGAAGAGGCTTGGTCGACCAGTACAACTGAAACACTTTTTTTTTAAAGATGGGCTTTCGCTGATCATCCTATCTTAAGGAACGCGTCGAGAGCTTCAAGAAAATGTATGATTAGCATAGGTTTCGATCGGTATTTCGAAAGTTACAGGCGATTATAGAAAATCGAGGAAACGGTAAGGAATACATGCCCCGTGCAATTTATTTCGGCAAAAAATGGAAAGTGTTTCGGTCGACTTGTCCTTACACATGCTAAAAGAGGATGGAAAGAGGATCACAAAAATCGCAGGCAGAGCTTTCTAAGTGCATTATTTTCGAAGTTATAGCCAAAAAACCAAAGACTTGATTAATCGAGGAAGAGCCTTGGTCGACCAGTACAACTGAAACAATTTTTTTTTAAAGATGAGCTGTCGCTCATAGTCCTATCTTAAGGTACGCGTCGACAGCTTCAAGAAAATGTAAGATTATCATAGGTTTCGATCAGTGTTTCGAACGTTACAGGCGATTAAAGAAAATCGAGGAAACGGTAAGGAATAAATACCCCTTGCAATTTATTTCGGCAAAAAATGGAAAGTGTTTTGGTCGACTTGTGCTTATACATGCTTAAAGAGGATGGAAACAGGATCACAAAAATCGCAGGCAGAGCTTTCTATGTGCATTATTTTCGAAGTTATAGCCAAAAAACCAATAACTTGATTAATCGAGGAAGAGCCTTGGTCGACCACTACAACTGAAACAATTTTTTTTTAAAGATGGGCTTTCGCTGATAGACCTATCTTAAGGTACGCGTCGAGAGCTTCAAGAAAATGTATGATTATCATAGGTTTCGATCGGTGTTTCGAAAGTTACAGGCGATTATAGAAAATCGAGGAAACGGTAAGGAATTCATACCCATTGCAATTTATTTCGGCAAAAAATGGAAAGTGTTTCGGTCGACTTGTGCTTATACATGCTTAAAGAGGATGGACAGAGGATCCCAAAAATCGCCGGCAGAGCCTCCTAAGTGCATTATTTTCGAAGTTACAGCCAATAAACCAAAGGCTTGATTAATCGAGGAAGAGCCTTGGTCGATCAGTACAACTGAAACAATTTTTTATTAAAGAAGGGCTTTCGCTGATCATCCTAACTTGAGGTACGCATCGAGAGCTTCAAGAAAATGTATGATTATCATAGGTTTCGATCGGTGTTTCGAAAGTTACAGGCGATTATAGAAAATCAAAGAAACGGTAAGGAATACATGCCCCGTGCAATTTATTTCGGCAAAAAATGGAAAGTGTTTCGGTCGACTTGTGCTTACACATGCTAAAAGAGTATGGAAAGAGGATCACAAAAATCGCAGGCAGAGCTTTCTAAGTGCATTATTTTCGAAGTTACAGCCAAAAAACCAAAGACTTGATTAATCGAGGAAGAGCCTTGGTCGACCACTACTACTGAAACAATATTTTTTTTTAAAGATGAGCTGTCGCTCATAGTCCTATCTTAAGGTACGCGTCGACAGCTTCAAGATAATGTAAGATTATCATAGGTTTCGATCGGTGTTTCGAAAGTTACAGGCGATTATAGAAAATCGAGGAAACGGCTAGGAATACATACCCCTTGCAATTTATTTCGGCAAAAAATGGAAAGTGTTTCAGTCGACTTGTGCTTATAAGTGCTTAAAGAGGATGGAAAGAGGATCACAAAAATCGCAGGCAGAGCTTTCTAAGTGCATTATTTTCAAAGTTATAAGCAAAAAACCAAAGACTTGAGTGATCGAGGAAGAGCCTTGGTCGACCACTACAACTGAAACAATTTTTTTTTAAAGATGGGCTTTCGCTGATCATCCTAACATAAGGTACGCGTCGAGAGCTTCAAGAAAATGTATGATTAGCATAGGTTTCGATCGGTGTTTCGAAAGTTACAGGCGATTATAGAAAATCGAGGAAACGGTAATGAATACATGCCCCGTGCAATTTATTTCGGCAAAAAATGGAAAGTGTTTCGGTCGACTTGTGCTTACACATCCTAAAAGAGGATGGAAAGAGGATCACAAAAATCGCAGGCAGAGCTTTCTAAGTGCATTAATTTCGAAGTTATAGCCAAAAAACCAAAGACTTGATTAATCGAGGAAGAGCCTTGGTCGATCAGTACAACTGAAACAATTTTTTATTAAAGAAGGGCCTTCGCTGATCATCCTAACTTGAGGTACGCATCGAGAGCTTCAAGAAAATGTATGATTATCATAGGTTTCGATCGGTGTTTCGAAAGTTAAAGGCGATTATAGAAAATCAAGGAAACGGTAAGGAATACATGCCCCGTGCAATTTATTTCGGCAAAAAATGGAAAGTGTTTCGGTCGACTTGTGCTTACACATGCTAAAAGAGGATGGAAAGAGGATCACAAAAATCGCAGGCAGAGCTTTCTAAGTGCATTATCTTCGAAGTTACAGCCAAAAAACCAAAGACTTGTTTAATCGAGGAAGAGCCTTGGTCGACCACTACAACTGAAACAATATTTTTTTTTAAAGATGAGCTGTCGCTCATAGTCCTATCTTAAGGTACGCGTCGAGAGCTTCAAGAAAATGTAAGATTATCATAGGTTTCGATCGGTGTTTCGAAAGTTACAGGCGATTATAGAAAATCGAGGAAACGGCTAGGAATACATACCCCTTGCAATTTATTTCGGCAAAAAATGGAAAGTGTTTCCGTCGACTTGTGCTTATAAGTGCTTAAAGGGGATAGAAAGAGGATCACAAAAATCGCAGGCACAGCTTTCTAAGTGCATTATTTTCAAAGTTATAGCCAAAAAACCAAAGACTTCATTAAACGAGGAAGTGCCTTGGTCGACCAGTACAACTGAAACAATTTTTTTTTAAAGATGGGCTTTCGCTGATCATCCTAACTTAGGTACGCGTCGAGAGCTTCAAGAAAATGTATGATTATCATAGGTTTTGATCGGTGTTTCGAAAGTTACAAGCGATTATAGAAAATCAAGGAAACGGTAAGGAATACATACCCCTTGCAATTTATTTCGGCAAAAAATGGAAAGTGTTTCGGTGGACTTGTGCTTATACAGGCTTAAAGAGGATGTAAAGAGGATCACAAAAATCGCAGGCAGAGCCTCCTAAGTGCATTATTTTCGAAGTTACAGCCAAAAAACCAAAGACTTGATTAATCGAGGAAGAGACTTGGTCGACCACTACTACTGAAACAATATTTTTTTTAAAGATGAGCTGTCGCTCATAGTTCTATCTTAAGGTACGCGTCGACAGCTTCAAGAAAATGTAAGATTATCATAGGTTTCGATCGGTGTTTCGAAAGTTACAGGCGATTATAGAAAATCGAGGAAACGGCAAGGAATACATACCCCTTGCAATTTATTTCGGCAAAAAATGGAAAGTATTTCGGTCGACTTGTGCTTATACATGCTTAAAGAGGATGGAAAGAGGATCACAAAAATCGCAGGCAGAGCTTTCTAAGTGCATTATTTTCGTAGTTATAGCCAAAGAACCAAAGACTTGATTAATCGAGGAAGAGCCTTGGTCGACCAGTACAACTGAAACAACTTTTTTTCAAAGATGGGCTTTCGCTGATCATCCTAACTTAAGGTACGCGTCGAGAGCTTCAAGAAAATGTATGATTAGCATAGGTTTCGATCGGTGTTTCGAAAGTTACAGGCGATTATAGAAAATCGAGGAAACGGCAAGGAATACATACCCCTTGCAATTTATTTCGGCAAAAAATGGAAAGTGTTTCGGTCGACTTGTGCTTCTACATGCTTAAAGAGGATGGAAAGAGGATCACAAAAATCACAGGCAGAGCCTCCTAAGTGCATTATTTTCGAAGTTACAGCCAAAAAACCAAAGGCTTGATTAATCGAGGAAGAGCCTTGGTCGATCAGTGCAACTGAAACAATTTTTTATTAAAGAAGGGCTTTCGCTGATCATCCTAACTTGAGGTACGCATCGAGAGCTTCAAGAAAATGTATGATTATCATAGGTTTCGATCGGTGTTTCGAAAGTTACAGGCGATTATAGAAAATCAAGGAAACGGTAAGGAATACATGCTCCGTGCAATTTATTTCGGCAAAAAATGGAAAGTGTTTCGGTCGACTTGTGCTTATACATGCTTAAAGAGGATGGAAAGAGGATCACAAAAATCGCAGGCAGAGCCTCCTAAGTGCATTATTTTCGAAGTTACAGCCAAAAAACCAAAGGCTTGATTAATCGAGGAAGAGCCTTGTTCAACCACTACTACTAAAACATTATTTTTTTTTAAAGATGGGCTTTCGCTGGTAGTCCTATCTTAAGGTACGCGTCGAGAGTTCAAGAAAATGTATGATTATCATAGGTTTCGATCGGTGTTTCGAAAGTTACAGGCGATTAAAGAAAATCGATGAAACGGTAAGGAATAAATACCCCTTGCAATTTATTTCGGCAAAAAATGGAAAGTGTTTCGGTCGACTTGTTCTTATACATGCTTAAAGAGGATGGAAAGAGGATCACAAAAATCGCAGGCAGAGCCTCCTAAGTGCATTATTTTCGAAGTTACAGCCAAAAAACCAAAGGCTTGATTAATCGAGGAAGAGCCTTGGTCGACCACTACTACTGGAACAATATTTTTTTTAAAGATGAGCTGTCGCTGATAGTCCTGTCTTAAGGTACGCGTCCAGAGCTTCAAGAAAATGTATGATTATCATAGGTTTCGATCGGTGTTTCGAAAGTTACAGGCGATTAAAGAAAATCGAGGAAGCGGTAAGAAATAAATACCCCTTGCAATTTATTTCGGCAAAAAATGGAAAGTGTTTCGGTCGACTTGTGCTTATACATGCTTAAAGAGGATGGAAAGAGGATCACAAAAATCGCAGGCAGAGCCTCCTAAGTGCATTATTTTCGAAGTTACAGCCAAAAAACCAAAGGCTTGATTAATCGAGGAAGAGCCTTGTTCAACCACTACTACTAAAACATTATTTTTTTTAAAGATGGGCTTTCGCTGGTAGTCCTATCTTAAGGTACGCGTCGAGAGCTTCAAGAAAATGTATGATTATCATAGGTTTCGATCGGTGTTTCGAAAGTTACAGGCGATTAAAGAAAATCGATGAAACGGTAAGGAATAAATACCCCTTGCAATTTATTTCGGCAAAAAATGGAAAGTGTTTCGGTCGACTTGTGCTTATACATGCTTAAAGAGGATGGAAAGAGGATCACAAAAATCGCAGGCAGAGCCTCCTAAGTGCATTATTTTCGAAGTTACAGCCAAAAAACCAAAGGCTTGATTAATCGAGGAAGAGCCTTGGTCGACCACTACTACTGGAACAATATTTTTTTTAAAGATGAGCTGTCGCTGATAGTCCTGTCTTAAGGTACGCGTCCAAAGCTTCAAGAAAATGTATGATTATCATAGGTTTCGATCGGTGTTTCGAAAGTTACAGGCGATTAAAGAAAATCGAGGAAGCGGTAAGAAATAAATACCCCTTGCAATTTATTTCGGCAAAAAATGGAAAGTGTTTCGGTCGACTTGTGCTTATACATGCTTAAAGAGGATCGAAAGAGGTACACAAAAATCGCAGGGAGAGCTTTCTAAGTGCATTATTTTCGAAGTTATAGCCAAAAAACCAAAGACTTGATTAATCGAGGAAGAGCCTTGTTCAACCACTACTACTAAAACATTATTTTTTTTTAAAGATGGGCTTTCGCTGATAGTCCTATCTTAAGGTACGCGTCGAGAGCTTCAAGAAAATGTATGATTATCATAGGTTTCGATCGGTGTTTCGAAAGTTACAGGCGATTAAAGAAAATCGAGGAAATGGTAAGGAATAAATACCCCTTGTAATTTATTTCGGCAAAAAATGGAAAGTGTTTCGGTCGACTTGTGCTTATACACGCTTAAAGAGCATGGAAAGTGGATCACAAAAATCGCAGGCAGAGCCTCCTAAGTGCATTATTTTCGAAGTTACAGCCAAAAAACCAAACGCTTGATTAATCGAGGAAGAGCCTTGGTCGACCAGTACAACTGAAACAATTTTTTATTAAAGAAGGGCTTTCGCTGACCATCCTAACTTGAGGTACGCGTCGAGAGCTTCAAGAAAATGTATGATTATCATAGGTTTCGATCGGTGTTTCGAAAGTTACAGGCGATTATAGAAAATCAAGGAAACGGTAAGGAATACATGCCCCGTGCAATTTATTTCGGCAAAAAATGGAAAGTGTTTCGGTCGACTTGTGCTTACACATGCTAAAAGTGGATGGAAAGAGGATCACAAAAATCGCAGGCAGAGCTTTCTAAGTGCATTATTTTCGAAGCTACAGTCAAAAAACCAAAGACTTGATTAATCGACGAAGAGCCTTGGTCGACCACTACTACTGAAACAATATTTTTTTTTAAAGATGAGCTGTCGCTCATAGTCCTATCTTAAGGTACGCGTCGACAGCTTCAAGAAAATGTAAGATTATCATAGGTTTCGATCGGTGTTTCGAAAGTTACAGGCGATTATAGAAAATCGAGGAAACGGCTAGGAATACATACCCCTTGCAATTTATTTCGGCAAAAAATGGAAAGTGTTTCAGTCGACTTGTGCTTATAAGTGCTTAAAGAGGATGGAAAGAGGATCACAAAAATCGCAGGCAGAGCTTTCTAAGTGCATTATTTTCAAAGTTATAGCCAAAAAACCAAAGACTTGATTAATCGAGGAAGAGCCTTGGTCGACCACTACTACTGAAACAATATTTTTTTTAAAGATGAGCTGTCGCTGATAGTCCTATCTTAAGGTACGCGTCCAGAGCTTCAAGAAAATGTATGATTATCATAGGTTTCGATCAGTGTTCCGAAAGTTACAGGCGATTAAAGAAAATCGAGGAAATGGTAAGGAATAAATACCCCTTGCAATTTATTTCGGCAAAAAATGGAAAGTGTTTCGGTCGACTTGTGCTTATACACGCTTAAAGAGGATGGAAAGTGGATCACAAAAATCGCAGGCAGAGCCTCCTAAGTGCATTATTTTCGAAGTTACAGCCAAAAAACCAAACGCTTGATTAATCGAGGAAGAGCCTTGGTCGACCAGTACAACTGAAACAATTTTTTATTAAAGACGGGCTTTCGCTGACCATCCTAACTTGAGGTACGCGTCGAGAGCTTCAAGAAAATGTATGATTATCATAGGTTTCGATCGGTGTTTCGAAAGTTACAGGCGATTATAGAAAATCAAGGAAACGGTAAGGAATACATGCCCCGTGCAATTTATTTCGGCAAAAAATGGAAAGTGTTTCGGTCGACTTGTGCTTACACATGCTAAAAGAGGATGGAAAGAGGATCACAAAAATCGCAGGCAGAGCTTTCTAAGTGCATTATTTTCGAAGCTACAGTCAAAAAACCAAAGACATGATTAATCGACGAAGAGCCTTGGTCGACCACTACTACTGAAACAATATTTTTTTTTAAAGATGAGCTGTCGCTCATAGTCCTATCTTAAGGTACGCGTCGACAGCTTCAAGAAAATGTAAAATTATCATAGGTTTCGATCAGTGTTTCGAACGTTACAGGCGATTAAAGAAAATCGAGGAAACGGTAAGGAATAAATACCCCTTGCAATTTATTTCGGCAAAAAATGGAAAGTGTTTCGGTCGACTTGTGCTTATACACGCTTAAAGAGGATGGAAAGAGGATCACAAAAATCGCAGGCAGGGCTTTCTAAGTGCATTATTTTCGAAGTTATAGCCAAAAAACCAATAACTTGATTAATCGAGGAAGAGCCTTGGTCGACCACTACAACTGAAACAATTTTTTTTTAAAGATGGGCTTTCGCTGATAGTCCTATCTTAAGGTACGCGTCGAGAGCTTCAAGAAAATGTATGATTATCATAGGTTTCGATCGGTGTTTCGAAAGTTACAGGCGATTACAGAAAATCAAGGAAACGGTAAGGAATACATGCCCCGTGCAATTTATTTCGGCAAAAAATGGAAAATGTTTCGGTCGACTTGTGCTTATAAATGCTTAAAGAGGATGGAAAGAGAATCACAAAAATCGCAGGCAGAGCTTTCTAAGTGCATTATTTTCAAAGTTATAGCCAAAAAACCAAAGACTTGATTAATCGAGGAAGAGCCTTGGTCGACCACTACTACTGAAACAATATTTTTTTTAAAGATGAGCTGTCGCTCATAGTCCTATCTTAAGGTACGCGTCGACAGCTTCAAGAAAATGTAAGATTATCATAGGTTTCGATCGGTGTTTCGAAAGTTACAGGCGATTATAGAAAATCGAGGAAACGGCAAGGAATACATACCCCTTGCAATTTATTTCGGCAAAATATGGAAAGTGTTTCAGTCGACTTGTGCTTATAAATGCTTAAAGAGGATGGAAAGAGGATCACAAAAATCGCAGGCAGAGCTTTCTAAGTGCATTATTTTCGAAGTTACAGCCAAAAAACCAAAGGCTTGATTAATCGAGGAAGAGCCTTGGTCGATCAGTACAACTGAAACAATTTTTTATTAAAGAAGGGCTTTCGCTGATAGTCCTATCTTAAGGTACGCGTCGAGAGCTTCAAGAAAATGTATGATTATCATAGGTTTCGATCGGTGTTTCAAAAGTTACAGGCGATTATAGAAAATCGAGGAAACGGTAAGGAATTCATACCCATTGCAATTTATTTCGGCAAAAAATGGAAAGTGTTTCGGTCGACTTGTGCTTATACGTGCTTAAAGAGGATGGACAGAGGATCCCAAAAATCGCCGGCAGAGCCTCCTAAGTGCATTATTTTCGAAGTTACAGCCAAAAAACCAAAGGCTTGATTAATCGAGGAAGAGCCTTGGTCGACCAGTACAACTGAAACAATTTTTTATTAAAGAAGGGCTTTCGCTGATCATCCTAACTTGAGGTACGCATCGAGAGCTTCAAGAAAATGTATGATTATCATAGGTTTCGATCGGTGTTTCGAAAGTTACAGGCGATTATAGAAAATCAAGGAAACGGTAAGGAATACATGCCCCGTGCAATTTATTTCGGCAAAAAATGGAAAGTGTTTCGGTCGACTTGTGCTTACACATGCTAAAAGAGTATGGAAAGAGGATCACAAAAATCGCAGGCAGAGCTTTCTAAGTGCATTATTTTCGAAGTTACAGCCAAAAAACCAAAGACTTGATTAATCGAGGAAGAGCCTTGGTCGACCACTACTACTGAAACAATATTTTTTTTTAAAGATGAGCTGTCGCTCATAGTCCTATCTTAAGGTACGCGTCGACAGCTTCAAGAAAATGTAAGATTATCATAGGTTTCGATCGGTGTTTCGAAAGTTACAGGCGATTATAGAAAATCGAGGAAACGGCTAGGAATACATACCCCTTGCAATTTATTTCGGCAAAAAATGGAAAGTGTTTCAGTCGACTTGTGCTTATAAGTGCTTAAAGAGGATGGAAAGAGGATCACAAAAATCGCAGGCAGAGCTTTCTAAGTGCATTATTTTCAAAGTTATAAGCAAAAAACCAAAGACTTGATTAATCGAGGAAGAGCCTTGGTCGACCACTACAACTGAAACAATTTTTTTTTAAAGATGGGCTTTCGCTGATAGTCCTATCTTAAGGTACGCGTCGAGAGCTTCAAGAAAATGTATGATTATCATAGGTTTCGATCGGTTTTTCGAAAGTTACAGGCGATTATAGAAAATCAAGGAAACGGTAAGGAATACATACCCCTTGCAATTTATTTCGGCAAAAAATGGAAAGTGTTTCGGGCGACCTGTGCTTATACGCACTTAAAGAGCATGGAAAGAGGATCACAAAAATCGGGGGCAGAGCCTCCTAAGTGCATTATTTTCGAAGTTACAGCCAAAAAACTAAACGCTTGATTAATCGAGGAAGAGCCTTGGTCGACCAGTACAACTGAAACAATTTTTTTTTAAAGATGGGCTTTCGCTGATCATCCCAGCTTAAGGTGCGCGTCGAGAGCTTCAAGGAAATGTATGATTATCATAGGTTTCGATCCGTGTTTCGAAAGTTACAGGCGATTATAGAAAATCAAGGAAACGGTAAGGAATACATGCCCCGTGCAATTTATTTCGGCAAAAAATGGAAAGTGTTTCGGTCAACTTGTGCTTACACATGCTAAAAGTGGATGGAAAGAGGATCACAAAAATCGCAGGCAGAGCTTTCTAAGTGCATCATTTTCGAAGTTACAGCCAAAAAACCAAACGCTTGATTAATCGAGGAAGAGCCTTGGTCGACCAGTACAACTGAAACAATTTTTTTTTAAAGATGAGCTGTCGCTCATAGTCCTATCTTAAGGTACGCGTCGACAGCTTCAAGAAAATGTAAGATTATCATAGGTTTCGATCAGTGTTTCGAACGTTACAGGCGATTAAAGAAAATCGAGGAAACGGTAAGGAATAAATACCCCTTGCAATTTATTTCGGCAAAAAATGGAAAGTGTTTTGGTCGACTTGTGCTTATACATGCTTAAAGAGGATGGAAACAGGATCACAAAAATCGCAGGCAGAGCTTTCTATGTGCATTATTTTCGAAGTTATAGCCAAAAAACCAATAACTTGATTAATCGAGGAAGAGCCTTGGTCGACCACTACAACTGAAACAATTTTTTTTTAAAGATGGGCTTTCGCTGATAGACCTATCTTAAGGTACGCGTCGAGAGCTTCAAGAAAATGTATGATTATCATAGGTTTCGATCGGTGTTTCGAAAGTTACAGGCGATTATAGAAAATCGAGGAAACGGTAAGGAATTCATACCCATTGCAATTTATTTCGGCAAAAAATGGAAAGTGTTTCGGTCGACTTGTGCTTATACATCCTTAAAGAGGATGGACAGAGGATCCCAAAAATCGCCGGCAGAGCCTCCTAAGTGCATTATTTTCGAAGTTACAGCCAAAAAACCAAAGGCTTGATTAATCGAGGAAGAGCCTTGGTCGATCAGTACAACTGAAACAATTTTTTATTAAAGAAGGGCTTTCGCTGATCATCCTAACTTGAGGTACGCATCGAGAGCTTCAAGAAAATGTATGATTATCATAGGTTTCGATCGGTGTTTCGAAAGTTACAGGCGATTATAGAAAATCAAGGAAACGGTAAGGAATACATGCCCCGTGCAATTTATTTCGGCAAAAAATGGAAAGTGTTTCGGTCGACTTGTGCTTACACATGCTAAAAGAGTATGGAAAGAGGATCACAAAAATCGCAGGCAGAGCTTTCTAAGTGCATTATTTTCGAAGTTACAGCCAAAAAACCAAAGACTTGATTAATCGAGGAAGAGCCTTGGTCGACCACTACTACTGAAACAATATTTTTTTTTAAAGATGAGCTGTCGCTCATAGTCCTATCTTAAGGTACGCGTCGACAGCTTCAAGATAATGTAAGATTATCATAGGTTTCGATCGGTGTTTCGAAAGTTACAGGCGATTATAGAAAATCGAGGAAACGGCTAGGAATACATACCCCTTGCAATTTATTTCGGCAAAAAATGGAAAGTGTTTCGGTCGACTTGTGCTTACACATGCTTAAAGAGGATGGAAAGAGGTACACAAAAATCGCAGGCAGAGCTTTCTAAGTGCATTACTTTCGAAGTTATAGCCAAAAAACCAAAGACTTGATTAATCGAGGAAGAGCCTTCGTCGACCAGTACAACTGAAACAATTTTTTTTTAAAGATGGGCTTTCGCTGATCATCCTAACATAAGGTACGCGTCGAGAGCTTCAAGAAAATGTATGATTAGCATAGGTTTCGATCGGTGTTTCGAAAGTTACAGGCGATTATAGAAAATCGAGGAAACGGTAATGAATACATGCCCCGTGCAATTTATTTCGGCAAAAAATGGAAAGTGTTTCGGTCGACTTGTGCTTACACATCCTAAAAGAGGATGGAAAGAGGATCACAAAAATCGCAGGCAGAGCTTTCTAAGTGCATTAATTTCGAAGTTATAGCCAAAAAACCAAAGACTTGATTAATCGAGGAAGAGCCTTGGTCGATCAGTACAACTGAAACAATTTTTTATTAAAGAAGGGCCTTCGCTGATCATCCTAACTTGAGGTACGCATCGAGAGCTTCAAGAAAATGTATGATTATCATAGGTTTCGATCGGTGTTTCGAAAGTTAAAGGCGATTATAGAAAATCAAGGAAACGGTAAGGAATACATGCCCCGTGCAATTTATTTCGGCAAAAAATGGAAAGTGTTTCGGTCGACTTGTGCTTACACATGCTAAAAGAGGATGGAAAGAGGATCACAAAAATCGCAGGCAGAGCTTTCTAAGTGCATTATCTTCGAAGTTACAGCCAAAAAACCAAACGCTTGATTAATCGAGGAAGAGCCTTGGTCGACCAGTACAACTGAAACAATTTTTTTTTAAAGATGAGCTGTCGCTCATAGTCCTATCTTAAGGTACGCGTCGACAGCTTCAAGAAAATGTAAGATTATCATAGGTTTCGATCAGTGTTTCGAACGTTACAGGCGATTAAAGAAAATCGAGGAAACGGTAAGGAATAAATACCCCTTGCAATTTATTTCGGCAAAAAATGGAAAGTGTTTTGGTCGACTTGTGCTTATACATGCTTAAAGAGGATGGAAACAGGATCACAAAAATCGCAGGCAGAGCTTTCTATGTGCATTATTTTCGAAGTTATAGCCAAAAAACCAATAACTTGATTAATCGAGGAAGAGCCTTGGTCGACCACTACAACTGAAACAATTTTTTTTTAAAGATGGGCTTTCGCTGATAGACCTATCTTAAGGTACGCGTCGAGAGCTTCAAGAAAATGTATGATTATCATAGGTTTCGATCGGTGTTTCGAAAGTTACAGGCGATTATAGAAAATCGAGGAAACGGTAAGGAATTCATACCCATTGCAATTTATTTCGGCAAAAAATGGAAAGTGTTTCGGTCGACTTGTGCTTATACATCCTTAAAGAGGATGGACAGAGGATCCCAAAAATCGCCGGCAGAGCCTCCTAAGTGCATTATTTTCGAAGTTACAGCCAAAAAACCAAAGGCTTGATTAATCGAGGAAGAGCCTTGGTCGATCAGTACAACTGAAACAATTTTTTATTAAAGAAGGGCTTTCGCTGATCATCCTAACTTGAGGTACGCATCGAGAGCTTCAAGAAAATGTATGATTATCATAGGTTTCGATCGGTGTTTCGAAAGTTACAGGCGATTATAGAAAATCAAGGAAACGGTAAGGAATACATGCCCCGTGCAATTTATTTCGGCAAAAAATGGAAAGTGTTTCGGTCGACTTGTGCTTACACATGCTAAAAGAGTATGGAAAGAGGATCACAAAAATCGCAGGCAGAGCTTTCTAAGTGCATTATTTTCGAAGTTACAGCCAAAAAACCAAAGACTTGATTAATCGAGGAAGAGCCTTGGTCGACCACTACTACTGAAACAATATTTTTTTTTAAAGATGAGCTGTCGCTCATAGTCCTATCTTAAGGTACGCGTCGACAGCTTCAAGATAATGTAAGATTATCATAGGTTTCGATCGGTGTTTCGAAAGTTACAGGCGATTATAGAAAATCGAGGAAACGGCTAGGAATACATACCCCTTGCAATTTATTTCGGCAAAAAATGGAAAGTGTTTCGGTCGACTTGTGCTTACACATGCTTAAAGAGGATGGAAAGAGGTACACAAAAATCGCAGGCAGAGCTTTCTAAGTGCATTACTTTCGAAGTTATAGCCAAAAAAACCAAAGACTTGATTAATCGAGGAAGAGCCTTCGTCGACCAGTACAACTGAAACAATTTTTTTTTAAAGATGGGCTTTCGCTGATCATCCTAACATAAGGTACGCGTCGAGAGCTTCAAGAAAATGTATGATTAGCATAGGTTTCGATCGGTGGTTCGAAAGTTACAGGCGATTATAGAAAATCGAGGAAACGGTAATGAATACATGCCCCGTGCAATTTATTTCGGCAAAAAATGGAAAGTGTTTCGGTCGACTTGTGCTTACACATCCTAAAAGAGGATGGAAAGAGGATCACAAAAATCGCAGGCAGAGCTTTCTAAGTGCATTAATTTCGAAGTTATAGCCAAAAAACCAAAGACTTGATTAATCGAGGAAGAGCCTTGGTCGATCAGTACAACTGAAACAATTTTTTATTAAAGAAGGGCCTTCGCTGATCATCCTAACTTGAGGTACGCATCGAGAGCTTCAAGAAAATGTATGATTATCATAGGTTTCGATCGGTGTTTCGAAAGTTAAAGGCGATTATAGAAAATCAAGGAAACGGTAAGGAATACATGCCCCGTGCAATTTATTTCGGCAAAAAATGGAAAGTGTTTCGGTCGACTTGTGCTTACACATGCTAAAAGAGGATGGAAAGAGGATCACAAAAATCGCAGGCAGAGCTTTCTAAGTGCATTATCTTCGAAGTTACAGCCAAAAAACCAAAGACTTGTTTAATCGAGGAAGAGCCTTGGTCGACCACTACAACTGAAACAATATTTTTTTTTAAAGATGAGCTGTCGCTCATAGTCCTATCTTAAGGTACGCGTCGAGAGCTTCAAGAAAATGTAAGATTATCATAGGTTTCGATCGGTGTTTCGAAAGTTACAGGCGATTATAGAAAATCGAGGAAACGGCTAGGAATACATACCCCTTGCAATTTATTTCGGCAAAAAATGGAAAGTGTTTCCGTCGACTTGTGCTTATAAGTGCTTAAAGGGGATAGAAAGAGGATCACAAAAATCGCAGGCACAGCTTTCGAAGTGCATTATTTTCAAAGTTATAGCCAAAAAACCAAAGACTTCATTAAACGAGGAAGTGCCTTGGTCGACCAGTACAACTGAAACAATTTTTTTTTAAAGATGGGCTTTCGCTGATCATCCTAACTTAGGTACGCGTCGAGAGCTTCAAGAAAATGTATGATTATCATAGGTTTTGATCGGTGTTTCGAAAGTTACAAGCGATTATAGAAAATCAAGGAAACGGTAAGGAATACATACCCCTTGCAATTTATTTCGGCAAAAAATGGAAAGTGTTTCGGTGGACTTGTGCTTATACAGGCTTAAAGAGGATGTAAAGAGGATCACAAAAATCGCAGGCAGAGCCTCCTTAGTGCATTATTTTCGAAGTTACAGCCAAAAAACCAAAGACTTGATTAATCGAGGAAGAGACTTGGTCGACCACTACTACTGAAACAATATTTTTTTTTAAAGATGAGCTGTCGCTCATAGTTCTATCTTAAGGTACGCGTCGACAGCTTCAAGAAAATGTAAGATTATCATAGGTTTCGATCGGTGTTTCGAAAGTTACAGGCGATTATAGAAAATCGAGGAAACGGCAAGGAATACATACCCCTTGCAATTTATTTCGGCAAAAAATGGAAAGTGTTTCGGTCGACTTGTGCTTATACATGCTTAAAGAGGATGGAAAGAGGATCACAAAAATCGCAGGCAGAGCTTTCTAAGTGCATTATTTTCGTAGTTATAGCCAAAGAACCAAAGACTTGATTAATCGAGGAAGAGCCTTGGTCGACCAGTACAACTGAAACAACTTTTTTTCAAAGATGGGCTTTCGCTGATCATCCTAACTTAAGGTACGCGTCGAGAGCTTCAAGAAAATGTATGATTAGCATAGGTTTCGATCGGTGTTTCGAAAGTTACAGGCGATTATAGAAAATCGAGGAAACGGCAAGGAATACATACCCCTTGCAATTTATTTCGGCAAAAAATGGAAAGTGTTTCGGTCGACTTGTGCTTCTACATGCTTAAAGAGGATGGAAAGAGGATCACAAAAATCACAGGCAGAGCCTCCTAAGTGCATTATTTTCGAAGTTACAGCCAAAAAACCAAAGGCTTGATTAATCGAGGAAGAGCCTTGGTCGATCAGTACAACTGAAACAATTTTTTATTAAAGAAGGGCTTTCGCTGATCATCCTAACTTGAGGTACGCATCGAGAGCTTCAAGAAAATGTATGATTATCATAGGTTTCGATCGGTGTTTCGAAAGTTACAGGCGATTATAGAAAATCAAGGAAACGGTAAGGAATACATGCTCCGTGCAATTTATTTCGGCAAAAAATGGAAAGTGTTTCGGTCGACTTGTGCTTATACATGCTAAAAGAGGATGGAAAGAGGATCACAAAAATCGCAGGCAGAGCTTTCTAAGTGCATTATTTTCGAAGTTACAGCCAAACAACCAAAGACTTGATTAATCGAGGAAGAGCCTTGGTCGACCACTACTACTGAAACAATATTTTTTTTTAAAGATGAGCTGTCGCTCATAGTCCTATCTTACGGTACGCGTCGACAGCTTCAAGAATATGTAAGATTATCATAGGTTTCGATCGGTGTTTCGAAAGTTACAGGCGATTATAGAAAATCGAGGAAACGGCAAGGAATACATACCCCTTGCAATTTATTTCGGCAAAAAATGGAAAGTGTTTCGGTCGACTTGTGCTTATACATGCTTAAAGAGGATGGAAAGAGGATCACAAAAATCGCAGGCAGAGCCTCCTAAGTGCATTATTTTCGAAGTTACAGCCAAAAAACCAAAGGCTTGATTAATCGAGGAAGAGCCTTGTTCAACCACTACTACTACAACATTATTTTTTTTTAAAGATGGGCTTTCGCTGGTAGTCCTATCTTAAGGTACGCGTCGAGAGTTCAAGAAAATGTATGATTATCATAGGTTTCGATCGGTGTTTCGAAAGTTACAGGCGATTAAAGAAAATCGATGAAACGGTAAGGAATAAATACCCCTTGCAATTTATTTCGGCAAAAAATGGAAAGTGTTTCGGTCGACTTGTTCTTATACATGCTTAAAGAGGATGGAAAGAGGATCACAAAAATCGCAGGCAGAGCCTCCTAAGTGCATTATTTTCGAAGTTACAGCCAAAAAACCAAAGGCTTGATTAATCGAGGAAGAGCCTTGGTCGACCACTACTACTGGAACAATATTTTTTTTAAAGATGAGCTGTCGCTGATAGTCCTGTCTTAAGGTACGCGTCCAGAGCTTCAAGAAAATGTATGATTATCATAGGTTTCGATCGGTGTTTCGAAAGTTACAGGCGATTAAAGAAAATCGAGGAAGCGGTAAGAAATAAATACCCCTTGCAATTTATTTCGGCAAAAAATGGAAAGTGTTTCGGTCGACTTGTGCTTATACATGCTTAAAGAGGATGGAAAGAGGATCACAAAAATCGCAGGCAGAGCCTCCTAAGTGCATTATTTTCGAAGTTACAGACAAAAAACCAAAGGCTTGATTAATCGAGGAAGAGCCTTGTTCAACCACTACTACTAAAACATTATTTTTTTTTAAAGATGGGCTTTCGCTGGTAGTCCTATCTTAAGGTACGCGTCGAGAGCTTCAAGAAAATGTATGATTATCATAGGTTTCGATCGGTGTTTCGAAAGTTACAGGCGATTAAAGAAAATCGATGAAACGGTAAGGAATAAATACCCCTTGCAATTTATTTCGGCAAAAAATGGAAAGTGTTTCGGTCGACTTGTGCTTATACATGCTTAAAGAGGATGGAAAGAGGATCACAAAAATCGCAGGCAGAGCCTCCTAAGTGCATTATTTTCGAAGTTACAGCCAAAAAACCAAAGGCTTGATTAATCGAGGAAGAGCCTTGGTCGACCACTACTACTGGAACAATATTTTTTTTAAAGATGAGCTGTCGCTGATAGTCCTGTCTTAAGGTACGCGTCCAAAGCTTCAAGAAAATGTATGATTATCATAGGTTTCGATCGGTGTTTCGAAAGTTACAGGCGATTAAAGAAAATCGAGGAAGCGGTAAGAAATAAATACCCCTTGCAATTTATTTCGGCAAAATATGGAAAGTGTTTCGGTCGACTTGTGCTTATACATGCTTAAAGAGGATCGAAAGAGGTACACAAAAATCGCAGGCAGAGCTTTCTAAGTGCATTATTTTCGAAGTTACAGCCAAACAACCAAAGACTTGATTAATCGAGGAAGAGCCTTGGTCGATCAGTACAACTGAAACAATTTTTTATTAAAGAAGGGCTTTCGCTGATCATCCTAACTTGAGGTACGCATCGAGAACTTCAAGAAAATGTATGATTATCATAGGTTTCGATCTGTGTTTCGAAAGTTACAGGCGATTATAGAAAATCAAGGAAACGGTAAGGAACACATGCTCCGTGCAATTTATTTCGGCAAAAAATGGAAAGTGTTTCGGTCGACTTGTGCTTATACATGCTAAAAGAGGATGGAAAGAGGATCACAAAAATCGCAGGCAGAGCTTTCTAAGTGCATTATTTTCGAAGTTACAGCCAAACAACCAAAGGCTTGATTAATCGAGGAAGAGCCTTGGTCGACCACTACTACTGGAACAATATTTTTTTTAAAGATGAGCTGTCGCTCATAGTCCTGTCTTAAGGTACGCGTCCAGAGCTTCAAGAAAATGTATGATTATCATAGGTTTCGATCGGTGTTTCGAAAGTTACAGGCGATTAAAGAAAATCGAGGAAGCGGTAAGAAATAAATACCCCTTGCAATTTATTTCGGCAAAATATGGAAAGTGTTTCGGTCGACTTGTGCTTATACATGCTTAAAGAGGATCGAAAGAGGTACACAAAAATCGCAGGCAGAGCTTTCTAAGTGCATTATTTTCGAAGTTACAGCCAAACAACCAAAGACTTGATTAATCGAGGAAGAGCCTTGGTCTATCAGTACAACTGAAACAATTTTTTATTAAAGAAGGGCTTTCGCTGATCATCCTAACTTGAGGTACGCATCGAGAACTTCAAGAAAATGTATGATTATCATAGGTTTCGATCTGTGTTTCGAAAGTTACAGGCGATTATAGAAAATCAAGGAAACGGTAAGGAACACATGCTCCGTGCAATTTATTTCGGCAAAAAATGGAAAGTGTTTCGGTCGACTTGTGCTTATACATGCTAAAAGAGGATGGAAAGAGGATCACAAAAATCGCAGGCAGAGCTTTCTAAGTGCATTATTTTCGAAGTTACAGCCAAACAACCAAAGACTTGATTAATCGAGGAAGAGCCTTGGTCGACCACTACTACTGAAACAATATTTTTTTTTAAAGATGAGCTGTCGCTCATAGTCCTATCTTACGGTACGCGTCGACAGCTTCAAGGAAATGTAAGATTATCATAGGTTTCGATCGGTGTTTCGAAAGTTACAGGCGATTATAGAAAATCAAGGAAACGGTAAAGAATACATACCCCTTGCAATTTATTTCGGCAAAAAATGGAAAATGTTTCGGTCGACTTGTGCTTATACACGCTTAAAGAGCATGTTAAGAGGATCACAAAAATCGCAGGCAGAGCCTCCTAAGTGCATTATTTTCGAAGCTACAGTAAAAAAACCAAAGACTTGATTAATCGAGGAAGAGCCTTGGTCGACCACTACTACTGAAACAATATTTTTTTTTAAAGATGAGCTGTCGCTCATAGTCCTATCTTACGGTACGCGTCGACAGCTTCAAGAAAATGTAAGATTATCATAGGTTTCGATCGGTGTTTCGAAAGTTACAGGTGATTAAAGAAAATCGAGGAAGCGGTAAGAAATAAATACCCCTTGCAATTTATTTCGGCAAAAAATGGAAAGTGTTTCGGTCGACTTGTGCTTATACATGCTTAAAGAGGATCGAAAGAGGTACACAAAAATCGCAGGCAGAGCTTTCTAAGTGCATTATTTTCGAAGTTATAGCCAAAAAACCAAAGACTTGATTTTTCGAGGAAGAGCCTTGTTCAACCACTACTACTAAAACATTATTTTTTTTTAAAGATGGGCTTTCGCTGATAGTCCTATCTTAAGGTACGCGTCGAGAGCTTCAAGAAAATGTATGATTATCATAGGTTTCGATCGGTGTTTCGAAAGTTACAGGCGATTAAAGAAAATCGATGAAACGGTAAGGAATAAATACCCCTTGCAATTTATTTCGGCAAAAAATGGAAAATGTTTCGGTCGACTTGTGCTTATACATGCTTAAAGAGGATGGAAAGAGGATCACAAAAATCGCAGGCAGAGCCTCCTAAGTGCATTATTTTCGAAGTTACAGCCAAAAAACCAAAGGCTTGATTAATCGAGGAAGAGCCTTGGTCGATCAGTACAACTGAAACAATTTTTTATTAAAGAAGGGCTTTCGCTGATCATCCTAACTTGAGGTACGCATCGAGAGCTTCAAGAAAATGTATGATTATCATAGGTTTCGATCGGTGTTTCGAAAGTTACAGGCGATTATAAAAATCAAGGAAACGGTAAGGAATACATGCTCCGTGCAATTTATTTCGGCAAAAAATGGAAAGTGTTTCGGTCGACTTGTGCTTATACATGCTAAAAGAGGATGGAAAGAGGATCACAAAAATCGCAGGCAGAGCTTTCTAAGTGCATTATTTTCGAAGTTACAGCCAAACAACCAAAGACTTGATTAATCGAGGAAGAGCCTTGGTCGATCAGTACAACTGAAACAATTTTTTATTAAAGAAGGGCTTTCGCTGATCATCCTAACTTGAGGTACGCATCGAGAGCTTCAAGAAAATGTATGATTATCATAGGTTTCGATCGGTGTTTCGAAAGTTACAGGCGATTATAAAAATCAAGGAAACGGTAAGGAATACATGCTCCGTGCAATTTATTTCGGCAAAAAATGGAAAGTGTTTCGGTCGACTTGTGCTTATACATGCTAAAAGAGGATGGAAAGAGGATCACAAAAATCGCAGGCAGAGCTTTCTAAGTTCATTATTTTCGAAGTTACAGCCAAACAACCAAAGACTAGATTAATCGAGGAAGAGCCTTGGTCGACCACTACTACTGGAACAATATTTTTTTTAAAAATGAGCTGTCGCTGATAGTCCTGTCTTAAGGTACGCGTCCAGAGCTTCAAGAAAATGTATGATTATCATAGGTTTCGATCGGTGTTTCGAAAGTTTCAGGCGATTAAAGAAAATCGAGGAAGCGGTAAGAAATAAATACCCCTTGCAATTTATTTCGGCAAAAAATGGAAAGTGTTTCGGACGACTTGTGCTTATACATGCTTAAAGAGGATCGAAAGAGGTACACAAAAATCGCAGGGAGAGCTTTCTAAGTGTATTATTTTCGAAGTTATAGCCAAAAAACCAAAGACTTGATTAATCGAGGAAGAGCCTTGTTCAACCACTACTACTAAAACATTATTTTTTTTTAAAGATGGGCTTTCGCTGATAGTCCTATCTTAAGGTACGCGTCGAGAGCTTCAAGAAAATGTATGATTATCATAGGTTTCGATCGGTGTTTCGAAAGTTACAGGCGATTAAAGAAAATCGAGGAAACGGTAAGGAATAAATACCGCTTGCAATTTATTTCGGCAAAAAATGGAAAGTGTTTCGGTCGACTTGTGCTTATACATGCTTAAAGAGGATGGAAAGAGGATCACAAAAATCGCAGGCAGAGCCTCCTAAGTGCATTATTTTCGAAGTTACAGCCAAAAAACCAACGGCTTGATTAATCGAGGAAGAGCCTTGGTCGATCAGTACAACTGAAACAATTTTTTATTAAAGAAGGGCTTTCGCTGATCATCCTAACTTGAGGTACGCATCGAGAACTTCAAGAAAATGTATGATTATCATAGGTTTCGATCGGTGTTTCGAAAGTTACAGGCGATTATAGAAAATCAAGGAAACGGTAAGGAATACATGCCCCGTGCAATTCATTTCGCCAAAAAATGGAAAGTGTTTCGGTCGACTTGTGCTTACACATGCTAAAAGAGGATGGAAAGAGGATCACAAAAATCGCAGGCAGAGGTTTCTAAGTCCATTATTTTCGAAGTTACCGCCAAAAAACCAAAGACTTGATTAATCGAGGAAGAGCCTTGGTCGACCACAACTACTGAAACAATATTTTTTTTTAAAGATGAGCTGTCGCTCATAGTCCTATCTTAAGGTACGCGTCGACAGCTTCAAGAAAATGTAAGATTATCATAGGTTTCGATCGGTGTTTCGAAAGTTACAGGCGATTATAGAAAATTGAGGAAACGGTAAGGAATACATACCCCTTGTAATTTTTTTCGGCAAAAAATGGAAAGTGTTTCGGTCGACTTGTGCTTATGCACGCTTAAAAGCATGGAAAGAGAATCACAAAAATCGCAGGCAGAGCCTCCTAAGTGCATTATTTTCGAAGTTACAGCCAAAAACCAAACGCTTGATTAATCGAGGAAGAGCCTTGGTCGACCAGTACAACTGAAACATTTTTTTTTTAAAGATGGGCTTTCGCTGATCATCCTAACTTAAGGTACGCGTCGAGAGCTTCAAGAAAATGTATGATTATCATAGGTTTCGATCGGCGTTTCGAAAGTTACAGGCGATTATAGAAAATCGAGGAAACGGTAAGGAATACATGCCCCGTGCAATTTATTTCGGCAAAAAATGGAAAGTGTTTCGGTCGACTTGTGCTTACAGATGCTAAAAGAGGATGGAAAGAGGATCACAAAAATCGCAGGCAGAGCTTTCTAAGTGCATTATTTTCGAAGCTACAGCCAAACAACCAAAGACTTGATTAATCGAGGAAGAGCCTTGGTCGACCGCTACTACTGAAACAATATTTTTTTTTAAAGATGAGCTGTCGCTCATAGTCCTATCTTACGGTACGCGTCGACAGCTTCAAGAAAACGTACGATTATCATAGGTTTCGATCGGTGTTTCGAAAGTTACAGGCGATTATAGAAAATCAAGGAAACCGTAAGGAATACATACCCCTTGCAATTTATTTCGGCAAAAAATGGAAAGTGTTTCGGTCGACTTGTGCTTATACACGCTTAAAGAGGATGGAAAGAGGATCACAAAAATCGCAGGCAGAGCTTTCTAAGTGCATTATTTTCGAAGTTACAGCCAAACAACCAAAGACTTGATTAATCGAGGAAGAGCCTTGTTCAACCACAACTACTAAAACATTATTTTTTTTAAAGATGGGCTTTCGCTGATAGTCCTAGCTTAAGGTACGCGTCGAGGGCTTCAAGAAAATGTATGATTATCATAGGTTTCGATCGGTGTTTCGAAAGTTACAGGCGATTATAGAAAATCGGGGAAACGGTAAGGAATAAATACCCCTTGCAATTTATTTCGGCAAAAAATGGAAAGTGTTTCGGTCGACTTGTGCTTATACATGCTTAAAGCGGATGGAAAGAGGATCACAAAAATCACAGGCAGAGCCTCCTAAGTGCATTATTTTCGAAGTTACAGCCAAAAAACCAAAGGCTTGATTAATCGAGGAAGAGCCTTGGTCGATCAGTACAACTGAAACAATTTTTTATTAAAGAAGGGCTTTCGCTGATCATCCTAACTTGAGGTACGCATCGAGAGCTTCAAGAAAATGTATGATTATCATAGGTTTCAATCGGTGTTTCGAAAGTTACAGGCGATTATAGAAAATCAAGGAAACGGTAAGGAATACATGCTCCGTGCAATTTATTTCGGCAAAAAATGGAAAGTGTTTCGGTCGACTTGTGCTTAGACATGCTAAAAGAGGATGGAAAGGGGATCACAAAAATCGCAGGCAGAGCTTTCTAAGTGCATTATTTTCGAAGTTACAGCCAAACAACCAAAGACTTGATTAATCGAGGAAGAGCCTTGGTCGACCACTACTACTGAAACAATATTTTTTTTTAAAGATGAGCTGTCGCTCATAGTCCTATCTTACGGTACGCGTCGACAGCTTCAAGAAAATGTAAGATTATCATAGGTTTCGATCGGTGTTTCGAAAGTTACAGGCGATTATAGAAAATCGAGGAAACGGCAAGGAATACATACCCCTTGCAATTTATTTCGGCAAAAAATGGAAAGTGTTTCGGTCGACTTGTGCTTATACATGCTTAAAGAGGATGGAAAGAGGATCACAAAAATCGCAGGCAGAGCCTCCTAAGTGCATTGTTTTCGAAGTTACAGCCAAAAAACCAAAGGCTTGATTAATCGAGGAAGAGCCTTGTTCAACCACTACTACTAAAACATTATTTTTTTTTAAAGATGGGCTTTCGCTGATAGTCCTATCTTAAGGTACGCGTCGAGAGCTTCAAGAAAATGTATGATTATCATAGGTTTCGATCGGTGTTTCGAAAGTTACAGGCGATTAAAGAAAATCGATGAAACGGTAAGGAATAAATACCCCTTGCAATTTATTTCGGCAAAAATTGGAAAGTGTTTCGGTCGACTTGTGCTTATACATGCTTAAAGAGGATGGAAAGAGGATCACAAAAATCGCAGGCAGAGCCTCCTAAGTGCATTGTTTTCGAAGTTACAGCCAAAAAACCAAAGGCTTGATTAATCGAGGAAGAGCCTTGGTCGATCAGTACAACTGAAACAATTTTTGATTAAAGAAGGGCTTTCGCTGATCATCCTAACTTGAGGTACGCATCGAGAGCTTCAAGAAAATGTATGATTATCATAGGATTCGATCGGTGTTTCGAAAGTTACAGGCGATTATAAAAATCAAGGAAACGGTAAGGAATACATGCTCCGTGCAATTTATTTCGGCAAAAAATGGAAAGTGTTTCGGTCGACTTGTGCTTATACATGCTAAAAGAGGATGGAAAGAGGATCACAAAAATCGCAGGCAGAGCTTTCTAAGTGCATTATTTTCGAAGTTACAGCCAAACAACCAAAGACTTGATTAATCGAGGAAGAGCCTTGGTCGACCACTACTACTGGAACAATATTTTTTTTAATGATGAGCTGTCGCTGATAGTCCTGTCTTAAGGTACGCGTCCAGAGCTTCAAGAAAATGTATGATTATCATAGGTTTCGATCGGTGTTTCGAAAGTTACAGGCGATTATAGAAAATCGAGGAAACGGTAAGGAATACATGCTCCGTGCAATTTATTTCGGCAAAAAATGGAAAGTGTTTCGGTCGACTTGTGCTTATACATGCTAAAAGAGGATGGAAAGAGGATCACAAAAATCGCAGGCAGAGCTTTCTAAGTGCATTATTTTCGAAGTTACAGCCAAACAACCAAAGACTTGATTAATCGAGGAAGAGCCTTGGTCGACCACTACTACTGGAACAATATTTTTTTTAAAGATGAGCTGTCGCTGATAGTCCTGTCTTAAGGTACGCGTCCAGAGCTTCAAGAAAATGTATGATTATCATAGGTTTCGATCGGTGTTTCGAAAGTTACAGGCGATTAAAGAAAATCGAGGAAGCGGTAAGAAATAAATACCCCTTGCAATTTATTTCGGCAAAATATGGAAAGTGTTTCGGTCGACTTGTGCTTATACATGCTTAAAGAGGATCGAAAGAGGTACACAAAAATCGCAGGCAGAGCTTTCTAAGTGCATTATTTCCGAAGTTACAGCCAAAAAACCAGAGGCTTGATTAATCGAGGAAGAGCCTTGTTCAACCACCACTACTAAAACATTATTTTTTTTTAAAGATGGGCTTTCGCTGATAGTCCTATCTTAAGGTACGCGTCGAGAGCTTCAAGAAAATGTATGATTATCATAGGTTTCGATCGGTGTTTCGAAAGTTACAGGCGATTAAAGAAAATCGAGGAAACGGTAAGGAATAAATACCCCTTGCAATTTATTTCGGCAAAAAATGGAAAGTGTTTCGGTCGACTTGTGCTTATACATGCTTAAAGAGGATGGAAAGAGGATCACAAAAATCGCAGGCAGAGCCTCCTAAGTGCATTATTTTCGAAGTTACAGCCAAAAAACCAAAGGCTTGATTAATCGAGGAAGAGCCTTGGTCGATCAGTACAACTGAAACAATTTTTTTATTAAAGAAGGGCTTTCGCTGATCATCCTAACTTGAGGTACGCATCGAGAGCTTCAAGAAAATGTTTGATTATCATAGGTTTCGATCGGTGTTTCGAAAGTTACAGGCGATTATAGAATATCAAGGAAACGGTAAGGAATACATGCTCCGTGCAATTTATTTCGGCAAAAAATGGAAAGTGTTTCGGTCGACTTGTGCTTATACATGCTAAAAGAGGATGGAAAGAGGATCACAAAAATCGCAGGCAGAGCTTTCTAAGTGCATTATTTTCGAAGTTACAGCCAAACAACCAAAGACTTGATTAATCGAGGAAGAGCCTTGGTCGACCACTACTACTGAAACAATATTTTTTTTTAAAGATGAGCTGTCGCTCATAGTCCTATCTTACGGTACGCGTCGACAGCTTCAAGGAAATGTAAGATTATCATAGGTTTCGATCGGTGTTTCCAAAGTTACAGGCGATTATAGAAAATCGAGGAAACGGCAAGGAATACATACCCCTTACAATTTATTTCGGCAAAAAATGGAAAGTGTTTCGGTCGACTTGTGCTTATACATGCTAAAAGAGGATGGAAAGAGGACCACAAAAATCGCAGGCAGAGCTTTCTAAGTGCATTATTTTCGAAGTTACAGCCAAAAAACCCAAGACTTGATTAATCGAGGAAGAGCCTTGTTCAACCACTACTACTGAAACAATATTTTTTTTAAAGATGAGCTATCGCTGATAGTCCTATCTTAAGGTACGCGTCCAGAGCTTCAAGAAAATGTATGATTATCATAGGTTTCGATCGGTGTTTCAAAAGTTACAGACGATTAAAGAAAATCGAGGAAACGGTAAGGAATAAATACCCCTTGCAAATTATTTCGGCAAAAAATGGAAAGTGTTTCGGTCGACTTGTACTTATACATGCTTAAAGAGGATGGAAAGAGGATCACAAAAATCGCAGGCAGAGGTTTCTAAGTCCATTATTTTCGAAGTTACCGCCAAAAAACCAAAGACTTGATTAATCGAGGAAGAGCCTTGGTCGACCACAACTACTGAAACAATATTTTTTTTTAAAGATGAGCTGTCGCTCATAGTCCTATCTTAAGGTACGCGTCGACAGCTTCAAGAAAATGTAAGATTATCATAGGTTTCGATCGGTGTTTCGAAAGTTACAGGCGATTATAGAAAATTGAGGAAACGGTAAGGAATACATACCCCTTGTAATTTTTTTCGGCAAAAAATGGAAAGTGTTTCGGTCGACTTGTGCTTATGCACGCTTAAAGAGCATGGAAAGAGGATCACAAAAATCGCAGGCAGAGCCTCCTAAGTGCATTATTTTCGAAGTTACAGCCAAAAACCAAACGCTTGATTAATCGAGGAAGAGCCTTGGTCGACCAGTACAATTGAAACATTTTTTTTTTAAAGATGGGCTTTCGCTGATCATCCTAACTTAAGGTACGCGTCGAGAGCTTCAAGAAAATGTATGATTATCATAGGTTTCGATCGGCGTTTCGAAAGTTACAGGCGATTATAGAAAATCGAGGAAACGGTAAGGAATACATGCCCCGTGCAATTTATTTCGGCAAAAAATGGAAAGTGTTTCGGTCGACTTGTGCTTACACATGCTAAAAGAGGATGGAAAGAGGATCACAAAAATCGCAGGCAGAGCTTTCTAAGTGCATTATTTTCGAAGCTACAGCCAAACAACCAAAGACTTGATTAATCGAGGAAGAGCCTTGGTCGACCGCTACTACTGAAACAATATTTTTTTTTAAAGATGAGCTGTCGCTCATAGTCCTATCTTACGGTACGCGTCGACAGCTTCAAGAAAACGTACGATTATCATCGGTTTCGATCGGTGTTTCGAAAGTTACAGGCGATTATAGAAAATCAAGGAAACCGTAAGGAATACATACCCCTTGCAATTTATTTCGGCAAAAAATGGAAAGTGTTTCGGTCGACTTGTGCTTATACACGCTTAAAAAGGATGGAAAGAGGATCACAAAAATCGCAGGCAGAGCTTTCTAAGTGCATTATTTTCGAAGTTACAGCCAAACAACCAAAGACTTGATTAATCGAGGAAGAGCCTTGTTCAACCACAACTACTAAAACATTATTTTTTTTAAAGATGGGCTTTCGCTGATAGTCCTAGCTTAAGGTACGCGTCGAGGGCTTCAAGAAAATGTATGATTATCATAGGTTTCGATCGGTGTTTCGAAAGTTACAGGCGATTAAAGAAAATCGGGGAAACGGTAAGGAATAAATACCCCTTGCAATTTATTTCGGCAAAAAATGGAAAGTGTTTCGGTCGACTTGTGCTTATACATGCTTAAAGCGGATGGAAAGAGGATCACAAAAATCACAGGCAGAGCCTCCTAAGTGCATTATTTTCGAAGTTACAGCCAAAAAACCAAAGGCTTGATTAATCGAGGAAGAGCCTTGGTCGATCAGTACAACTGAAACAATTTTTTATTAAAGAAGGGCTTTCGCTGATCATCCTAACTTGAGGTACGCATCGAGAGCTTCAAGAAAATGTATGATTATCATAGGTTTCAATCGGTGTTTCGAAAGTTACAGGCGATTATAGAAAATCAAGGAAACGGTAAGGTATACATGCTCCGTGCAATTTATTTCGGCAAAAAATGGAAAGTGTTTCGGTCGACTTGTGCTTATACATGCTAAAAGTGGATGGAAAGGGGATCACAAAAATCGCAGGCAGAGCTTTCTAAGTGCATTATTTTCGAAGTTACAGCCAAACAACCAAAGACTTGATTAATCGAGGAAGAGCCTTGGTCGACCACTACTACTGAAACAATATTTTTTTTTAAAGATGAGCTGTCGCTCATAGTCCTATCTTACGGTACGCGTCGACAGCTTCAAGAAAATGTAAGATTATCATAGGTTTCGATCGGTGTTTCGAAAGTTACAGGCGATTATAGAAAATCGAGGAAACGGCAAGGAATACATACCCCTTGCAATTTATTTCGGCAAAAAATGGAAAGTGTTTCGGTCGACTTGTGCTTATACATGCTTAAAGAGGATGGAAAGAGGATCACAAAAATCGCAGGCAGAGCCTCCTAAGTGCATTATTTTCGAAGTTACAGCCAAAAAACCAAAGGCTTGATTAATCGAGGAAGAGCCTTGTTCAACCACTACTACTAAAACATTATTTTTTTTTAAAGATGGGCTTTCGCTGATAGTCCTATCTTAAGGTACGCGTCGAGAGCTTCAAGAAAATGTATGATTATCATAGGTTTCGATCGGTGTTTCGAAAGTTACAGGCGATTAAAGAAAATCGATGAAACGGTAAGGAATAAATACCCCTTGCAATTTATTTCGGCAAAAATTGGAAAGTGTTTCGGTCGACTTGTGCTTATACATGCTTAAAGAGGATGGAAAGAGGATCACAAAAATCGCAGGCAGAGCCTCCTAAGTGCATTGTTTTCGAAGTTACAGCCAAAAAACCAAAGGCTTGATTAATCGAGGAAGAGCCTTGGTCGATCAGTATAACTGAAACAATTTTTGATTAAAGAAGGGCTTTCGCTGATCATCCTAACTTGAGGTACGCATCGAGAGCTTCAAGAAAATGTATGATTATCATAGGTTTCGATCGGTGTTTCGAAAGTTACAGGCGATTATAAAAATCAAGGAAACGGTAAGGAATACATGCTCCGTGCAATTTATTTCGGCAAAAAATGGAAAGTGTTTCGGTCGACTTGTGCTTATACATGCTAAAAGAGGATGGAAAGAGGATCACAAAAATCGCAGGCAGAGCTTTCTAAGTGCATTATTTTCGAAGTTACAGCCAAACAACCAAAGACTTGATTAATCGAGGAAGAGCCTTGGTCGACCACTACTACTGGAACAATATTTTTTTTAATGATGAGCTGTCGCTGATAGTCCTGTCTTAAGGTACGCGTCCAGAGCTTCAAGAAAATGTATGATTATCATAGGTTTCGATCGGTGTTTCGAAAGTTACAGGCGATTAAAGAAAATCGAGGAAACGGTAAGGAATACATGCTCCGTGCAATTTATTTCGGCAAAAAATGGAAAGTGTTTCGGTCGACTTGTGCTTATACATGCTAAAAGAGGATGGAAAGAGGATCACAAAAATCGCAGGCAGAGCTTTCTAAGTGCATTATTTTCGAAGTTACAGCCAAACAACCAAAGACTTGATTAATCGAGGAAGAGCCTTGGTCGACCACTACTACTGGAACAATATTTTTTTTAAAGATGAGCTGTCGCTGATAGTCCTGTCTTAAGGTACGCGTCCAGAGCTTCAAGAAAATGTATGATTATCATAGGTTTCGATCGGTGTTTCGAAAGTTACAGGCGATTAAAGAAAATCGAGGAAGCGGTAAGAAATAAATACCCCTTGCAATTTATTTCGGCAAAATATGGAAAGTGTTTCGGTCGACTTGTGCTTATACATGCTTAAAGAGGATCGAAAGAGGTACACAAAAATCGCAGGCAGAGCATTCTAAGTGCATTATTTCCGAAGTTACAGCCAAAAAACCAGAGGCTTGATTAATCGAGGAAGAGCCTTGTTCAACCACCACTACTAAAACATTATTTTTTTTTAAAGATGGGCTTTCGCTGATAGTCCTATCTTAAGGTACGCGTCGAGAGCTTCAAGAAAATGTATGATTATCATAGGTTTCGATCGGTGTTTCGAAAGTTACAGGCGATTAAAGAAAATCGAGGAAACGGTAAGGAATAAATACCCCTTGCAATTTATTTCGGCAAAAAATGGAAAGTGTTTCTGTCGACTTGTGCTTATACATGCTTAAAGAGGATGGAAAGAGGATCACAAAAATCGCAGGCAGAGCCTCCTAAGTGCATTATTTTCGAAGTTACAGCCAAAAAACCAAAGGCTTGATTAATCGAGGAAGAGCCTTGGTCGATCAGTACAACTGAAACAATTTTTTATTAAAGAAGGGCTTTCGCTGATCATCCTAACTTGAGGTACGCATCGAGAGCTTCAAGAAAATGTATGATTATCATAGGTTTCGATCGGTGTTTCGAAAGTTACAGGCGATTATAGAATATCAAGGAAACGGTAAGGAATACATGCTCCGTGCAATTTATTTCGGCAAAAAATGGAAAGTGTTTCGGTCGACTTGTGCTTATACATGCTAAAAGAGGATGGAAAGAGGATCACAAAAATCGCAGGCAGAGCTTTCTAAGTGCATTATTTTCGAAGTTACAGCCAAACAACCAAAGGCTTGATTAATCGAGGAAGAGCCTTGGTCGATCAGTACAACTGAAACAATTTTTTATTAAAGAAGGGCTTTCGCTGATCATCCTAACTTGAGGTACGCATCGAGAGCTTCAAGAAAATGTATGATTATCATAGGTTTCGATCGGTGTTTCGAAAGTTACAGGCGATTATAGAATATCAAGGAAACGGTAAGGAATACATGCTCCGTGCAATTTATTTCGGCAAAAAATGGAAAGTGTTTCGGTCGACTTGTGCTTATACATGCTAAAAGAGGATGGAAAGAGGATCACAAAAATCGCAGGCAGAGCTTTCTAAGTGCATTATTTTCGAAGTTACAGCCAAACAACCAAAGACTTGATTAATCGAGGAAGAGCCTTGGTCGACCACTACTACTGAAACAATATTTTTTTTTAAAGATGAGCTGTCGCTCATAGTCCTATCTTACGGTACGCGTCGACAGCTTCAAGAAAATGTAAGATTATCACAGGTTTCGATCGGTGTTTCGAAAGTTACAGGCGATTATAGAAAATCGAGGAAACGGCAAGGAATACATACCCCTTGCAATTTATTTCGGCAAAAAATGGAAAGTGTTTCGGTCGACTTGTGCTTATACATGCTTAAAGAGGATGGAAAGAGGATCACAAAAATCGCAGGCAGAGCCTCCTAAGTGCATTATTTTCGAAGTTACAGCCAAAAAACCAAAGGCTTGATTAATCGAGGAAGAGCCTTGTTCAACCACTACTACTAAAACATTATTTTTTTTTAAAGATGGGCTTTCGCTGATAGTCCTATCTTAAGGTACGCGTCGAGAGCTTCAAGAAAATGTATGATTATCATAGGTTTCGATCGGTGTTTCGAAAGTTACAGGCGATTAAAGAAAATCGATGAAACGGTAAGGAATAAATACCCCTTGCAATTTATTTCGGCAAAAAATGGAAAGTGTTTAGGTCGACTTGTGCTTATACATGCTTAAAGAGGATGGAAAGAGGATTACAAAAATCGCAGGCAGAGCCCCCTAAGTGCATTATTTTCGAAGTTACAGCCAAAAAACCAAAGGCTTGATTAATCGAGGAAGAGCCTTGGTCGATCAGTACAACTGAAACAATTTTTTATTAAAGAAGGGCTTTCGCTGATCATCCTAACTTGAGGTACGCATCGAGAGCTTCAAGAAAATGTATGATTATCATAGGTTTCGATCGGTGTTTCGAAAGTTACAGGCGATTATAGAATATCAAGGAAACGGTAAGGAATACATGCTCCGTGCAATTTATTTCGGCAAAAAATGGAAAGTGTTTCGGTCGACTTGTGCTTATACACGCTAAAAGAGGATGGAAAGAGGATCACAAAAATCGCAGGCAGAGCTTTCTAAGTGCATTATTTTCGAAGTTACAGCCAAACAACCAAAGACTTGATTAATCGAGGAAGAGCCTTGGTCGACCACTACTACTGATACAATATTTTTTTTTAAAGATGAGCTGTCGCTCATAGTCCTATCTTACGGTACGCGTCGACAGCTTCAAGAAAATGTAAGATTATCATGGGTTTCGATCGGTGTTTCGAAAGTTACAGGCGATTATAGAAAATCGAGGAAACGGCAAGGAATACATACCCCTTGCAATTTATTTTGGCAAAAAATGGAAAGTGTTTCGGTCGACTTGTGCTTATACATGCTTAAAGAGGATGGAAAGAGGATCACAAAAATCGCAGGCAGAGCCTCCTAAGTGCATTATTTTCGAAGTTACAGCCAAAAAACCAAAGGCTTGATTAATCGAGGAAGAGCCTTGTTCAACCACTACTACTAAAACATTATTTTTTTTTAAAGATGGGCTTTCGCTGATAGTCCTATCTTAAGGTACGCGTCGAGAGCTTCAAGAAAATGTATGATTATCATAGGTTTCGATCGGTGTTTCGAAAGTTACAGGCGATTAAAGAAAATCGATGAAACGGTAAGGAATAAATACCCCTTGCAATTTATTTCGGCAAAAAATGGAAAGTGTTTAGGTCGACTTGTGCTTATACATGCTTAAAGAGGATGGAAAGAGGATCACAAAAATCGCAGGCAGAGCCTCCTAAGTGCATTATTTTCGAAGTTACAGCCAAAAAACCAAAGGCTTGATTAATCGAGGAAGAGCCTTGGTCGATCAGTACAACTGAAACAATTTTTTATTAAAGAAGGGCTTTCGCTGATCATCCTAACTTGAGGTACGCATCGAGAGCTTCAAGAAAATGTATGATTATCATAGGTTTCGATCGGTGTTTCGAAAGTTACAGGCGATTATAGAATATCAAGGAAACGGTAAGGAATACATGCTCCGTGCAATTTATTTCGGCAAAAAATGGAAAGTGTTTCGGTCGACTTGTGCTTATACATGCTAAAAGAGGATGGAAAGAGGATCACAAAAATCGCAGGCAGAGCTTTCTAAGTGTATTATTTTCGAAGTTATAGCCAAAAAACCAAGGACTTGATTAATCGAGGAAGAGCCTTGTTCAACCACTACTACTAAAACATTATTTTTTTTTAAAGATGGGCTTTCGCTGATAGTCGTATCTTAAGGTACGCGTCGAGAGCTTCAAGAAAATGTATGATTATCATAGGTTTCGATCGGTGTTTCGAAAGTTACAGGCGATTAAAGAAAATCGAGGAAACGGTAAGGAATAAATACCGCTTGCAATTTATTTCGGCAAAAAATGGAAAGTGTTTCGGTCGACTTGTGCTTATACATGCTTAAAGAGGATGGAAAGAGGATCACAAAAATCGCAGGCAGAGCCTCCTAAGTGCATTATTTTCGAAGTTACAGCCAAAAAACCAAAGGCTTGATTAATCGAGGAAGAGCCTTGGTCGATCAGTACAACTGAAACAATTTTTTATTAAAGAAGGGCTTTCGCTGATCATCCTAACTTGAGGTACGCATCGAGAACTTCAAGAAAATGTATGATTATCATAGGTTTCGATCGGTGTTTCGAAAGTTACAGGCGATTATAGAAAATCAAGGAAACGGTAAGGAATACATGCCCCGTGCAATTTATTTCGCCAAAAAATGGAAAGTGTTTCGGTCGACTTGTGCTTACACGTGCTAAAAGAGGATGGAAAGAGGATCACAAAAATCGCAGGCAGAGCTTTCTAAGTGCATTATTTTCGAAGTTACAGCCAAAAAACCAAAGACTTGATTAATCGAAGAAGAGCCTTGGTCGAACACTACTACTGAAACAATATTTTTTTTTAAAGATGAGCTGTCGCTCATAGTCCTATCTTAAGGTACGCGTCGACAGCTTCAAGAAAATGTAAGATTATCATAGGTTTCGATCGGTGTTTCGAAAGTTACAGGCGATTATAGAAAATCGAGGAAACGGCTAGGAATACATACCCCTTGCAATTTATTTCGGCAAAAAATGGAAAGTGTTTCAGTCGACTTGTGCTTATAAGTGCTTAAAGGGGATGGAAAGAGGACCACAAAAATCGCAGGCAGAGCTTTCTAAGTGCATTATTTTCGAAGTTACAGCCAAAAAACCCAAGACTTGATTAATCGAGGAAGAGCCTTGTTCAACCACTACTACTGAAACAATATTTTTTTTAAAGATGAGCTGTCGCTGATAGTCCTATCTTAAGGTACGCGTCCAGAGCTTCAAGAAAATGTATGATTATCATAGGTTTCGATCGGTGTTTCAAAAGTTACAGACGATTAAAGAAAATCGAGGAAACGGTAAGGAATAAATACCCCTTGCAAATTATTTCGGCAAAAAATGGAAAGTGTTTCGGTCGACTTGTGCTTATACACGCTTAAAGAGCATGGAAAGAGGATCACAAAAATCGCAGGCAGAGCCTCCTAAGTGCATTATTTTCGAAGTTACAGCCAAAAACCAAACGCTTGATTAATCGAGGAAGAGCCTTGGTCGACCAGTACAACTGAAACATTTTTTTTTTAAAGATGGGCTTTCGCTGATCATCCTAACTTAAGGTACGCGTCCAGAGCTTCAAGAAAATGTATGATTATCATAGGTTTCGATCGGTGTTTCGAAGGTTACAGGCGATTAAAGAAAATCGAGGAAACGGTAAGGAATAAATACCCGTTGCAATTTATTTCGGCAAAAAATGGAAAGTGTTTCGGTCGACTTGTGCTTACACATGCTAAAAGAGGATGGAAAGAGGATCACAAAAATCGCAGGCAGAGCTTTCTAAGTGCATTATTTTCGAAGTTATAGCCAAAAAACCAATAACTTGATTAATCGAGGAAGAGCCTTGGTCGACCACTACAACTGAAACAATTTTTTTTTAAAGATGGGCTTTCGCTGATCATCCTAACTTAAGGTACGCGTCGACAGCTTCAAGAAAATGTACGATTATCATAGGTTTCGATCGGTGTTTCGAAAGTTACAGGCGATTATAGAAAATCGAGGAAACGGCAAGGCATACATACCCCTTGCAATTTATTTCGGCAAAAAATGGAAAGTGTTTCAGTCGACTGGTGCTTATAAGTGCTTAAAGAGGATGGAAAGAGGATCACAAAAATCGCAGGCAGAGCTTTCTAAGTGCATTATTTTCGAAGTTACAGCCAAACAACCAAAGACTTGATTAATCGAGGAAGAGCCTTGTTCAACCACAACTACTAAAACATTATTTTTTTTAAAGATGGGCTTTCGCTGATAGTCCTAGCTTAAGGTACGCGTCGAGGGCTTCAAGAAAATGTATGATTATCATAGGTTTCGATCGGTGTTTCGAAAGTTACAGGCGATTAAAGAAAATCGGGGAAACGGTAAGGAATAAATACCCCTTGCAATTTATTTCGGCAAAAAATGGAAAGTGTTTCGGTCGACTTGTGCTTATACATGCTTAAAGCGGATGGAAAGAGGATCACAAAAATCACAGGCAGAGCCTCCTAAGTGCATTATTTTCGAAGTTACAGCCAAAAAACCAAAGGCTTGATTAATCGAGGAAGAGCCTTGGTCGATCAGTACAACTGAAACAATTTTTTATTAAAGAAGGGCTTTCGCTGATCATCCTAACTTGAGGTACGCATCGAGAGCTTCAAGAAAATGTATGATTATCATAGGTTTCAATCGGTGTTTCGAAAGTTACAGGCGATTATAGAAAATCAAGGAAACGGTAAGGAATACATGCTCCGTGCAATTTATTTCGGCAAAAAATGGAAAGTGTTTCGGTCGACTTGTGCTTATACATGCTAAAAGAGGATGGAAAGGGGATCACAAAAATCGCAGGCAGAGCTTTCTAAGTGCATTATTTTCGAAGTTACAGCCAAACAACCAAAGACTTGATTAATCGAGGAAGAGCCTTGGTCGACCACTACTACTGAAACAATATTTTTTTTTAAAGATGAGCTGTCGCTCATAGTCCTATCTTACGGTACGCGTCGACAGCTTCAAGAAAATGTAAGATTATCATAGGTTTCGATCGGTGTTTCGAAAGTTACAGGCGATTATAGAAAATCGAGGAAACGGCAAGGAATACATACCCCTTGCAATTTATTTCGGCAAAAAATGGAAAGTGTTTCGGTCGACTTGTGCTTATACATGCTTAAAGAGGATGGAAAGAGGATCACAAAAATCGCAGGCAGAGCCTCCTAAGTGCATTATTTTCGAAGTTACAGCCAAAAAACCAAAGGCTTGATTAATCGAGGAAGAGCCTTGTTCAACCACTACTACTAAACATTATTTTTTTTTAAAGATGGGCTTTCGCTGATAGTCCTATCTTAAGGTACGCGTCGAGAGCTTCAAGAAAATGTATGATTATCATAGGTTTCGATCGGTGTTTCGAAAGTTACAGGCGATTAAAGAAAATCGATGAAACGGTAAGGAATAAATACCCCTTGCAATTTATTTCGGCAAAAATTGGAAAGTGCTTCGGTCGACTTGTGCTTATACATGCTTAAAGAGGATGGAAAGAGGATCACAAAAATCGCAGGCAGAGCCTCCTAAGTGCATTGTTTTCGAAGTTACAGCCAAAAAACCAAAGGCTTGATTAATCGAGGAAGAGCCTTGGTCGATCAGTACAACTGAAACAATTTTTGATTAAAGAAGGGCTTTCGCTGATCATCCTAACTTGAGGTACGCATCGAGAGCTTCAAGAAAATGTATGATTATCATAGGTTTCGATCGGTGTTTCGAAAGTTACAGGCGATTATAAAAATCAAGGAAACGGTAAGGAATACATGCTCCGTGCAATTTATTTCGGCAAAAAATGGAAAGTGTTTCGGTCGACTTGTGCTTATACATGCTAAAAGAGGATGGAAAGAGGATCACAAAAATCGCAGGCAGAGCTTTCTAAGTGCATTATTTTCGAAGTTACAGCCAAACAACCAAAGACTTGATTAATCGAGGAAGAGCCTTGGTCGACCACTACTACTGGAACAATATTTTTTTTAAAGATGAGCTGTCGCTGATAGTCCTGTCTTAAGGTACGCGTCCAGAGCTTCAAGAAAATGTATGATTATCATAGGTTTCGATCGGTGTTTCGAAAGTTACAGGCGATTAAAGAAAATCGAGGAAGCGGTAAGAAATAAATACCCCTTGCAATTTATTTCGGCAAAATATGGAAAGTGTTTCGGTCGACTTGTGCTTATACATGCTTAAAGAGGATGGAAAGAGGATCACAAAAATCGCAGGCAGAGCCTCCTAAGTGCATTATTTTCGAAGTTACAGCCAAAAAACCAAAGGCTTGATTAATCGAGGAAGAGCCTTGTTCAACCACTACTACTAAAACATTATTTTTTTTTAAAGATGGGCTTTCGCTGATAGTCCTATCTTAAGGTACGCGTCGAGAGCTTCAAGAAAATGTATGATTATCATAGGTTTCGATCGGTGTTTCGAAAGTTACAGGCGATTAAAGAAAATAGATGAAACGGTAAGGAATAAATACCCCTTGCAATTTATTTCGGCAAAAATTGGAAAGTGCTTCGGTCGACTTGTGCTTATACATGCTTAAAGAGGATGGAAAGAGGATCACAAAAATCGCAGGCAGAGCCTCCTAAGTGCATTGTTTTCGAAGTTACAGCCAAAAAACCAAAGGCTTGATTAATCGAGGAAGAGCCTTGGTCGATCAGTACAACTGAAACAATTTTTGATTAAAGAAGGGCTTTCGCTGATCATCCTAACTTGAGGTACGCATCGAGAGCTTCAAGAAAATGTATGATTATCATAGGTTTCGATCGGTGTTTCGAAAGTTACAGGCGATTATAAAAATCAAGGAAACGGTAAGGAATACATGCTCCGTGCAATTTATTTCGGCAAAAAATGGAAAGTGTTTCGGTCGACTTGTGCTTATACATGCTAAAAGAGGATGGAAAGAGGATCACAAAAATCGCAGGCAGAGCTTTCTAAGTGCATTATTTTCGAAGTTACAGCCAAACAACCAAAGACTTGATTAATCGAGGAAGAGCCTTGGTCGACCACTACTACTGGAACAATATTTTTTTTAATGATGAGCTGTCGCTGATAGTCCTGTCTTAAGGTACGCGTCCAGAGCTTCAAGAAAATGTATGATTATCATAGGTTTCGATCGGTGTTTCGAAAGTTACAGGCGATTAAAGAAAATCGAGGAAACGGTAAGGAATACATGCTCCGTGCAATTTATTTCGGCAAAAAATGGAAAGTGTTTCGGTCGACTTGTGCTTATACATGCTAAAAGAGGATGGAAAGAGGATCACAAAAATCGCAGGCAGAGCATTCTAAGTGCATTATTTTCGAAGTTACAGCCAAACAACCAAAGACTTGATTAATCGAGGAAGAGCCTTGGTCGACCACTACTACTGGAACAATATTTTTTTTAAAGATGAGCTGTCGCTGATAGTCCTGTCTTAAGGTACGCGTCCAGAGCTTCAAGAAAATGTATGATTATCATAGGTTTCGATCGGTGTTTCGAAAGTTACAGGCGATTAAAGAAAATCGAGGAAGCGGTAAGAAATAAATACCCCTTGCAATTTATTTCGGCAAAATATGGAAAGTGTTTCGGTCGACTTGTGCTTATACATGCTTAAAGAGGATCGAAAGAGGTACACAAAAATCGCAGGCAGAGCTTTCTAAGTGCATTATTTCCGAAGTTACAGCCAAAAAACCAGAGGCTTGATTAATCGAGGAAGAGCCTTGTTCAACCACCACTACTAAAACATTATTTTTTTTTAAAGATGGGCTTTCGCTGATAGTCCTATCTTAAGGTACGCGTCGAGAGCTTCAAGAAAATGTATGATTATCATAGGTTTCGATCGGTGTTTCGAAAGTTACAGGCGATTAAAGAAAATCGAGGAAACGGTAAGGAATAAATACCCCTTGCAATTTATTTCGGCAAAAAATGGAAAGTGTTTCGGTCGACTTGTGCTTATACATGCTTAAAGAGGATGGAAAGAGGATCACAAAAATCGCAGGCAGAGCCTCCTAAGTGCATTATTTTCGAAGTTACAGCCAAAAAACCAAAGGCTTGATTAATCGAGGAAGAGCCTTGGTCGATCAGTACAACTGAAACAATTTTTTATTAAAGAAGTGCTTTCGCTGATCATCCTAACTTGAGGTACGCATCGAGAGCTTCAAGAAAATGTATGATTATCATAGGTTTCGATCGGTGTTTCGAAAGTTACAGGCGATTATAGAATATCAAGGAAACGGTAAGGAATACATGCTCCGTGCAATTTATTTCGGCAAAAAATGGAAAGTGTTTCGGTCGACTTGTGCTTATACATGCTAAAAGAGGATGGAAAGAGGATCACAAAAATCGCAGGCAGAGCTTTCTAAGTGCATTATTTTCGAAGTTACAGCCAAACAACCAAAGACTTGATTAATCGAGGAAGAGCCTTGGTCGACCACTACTACTGAAACAATATTTTTTTTTAAAGATGAGCTGTCGCTCATAGTCCTATCTTACGGTACGCGTCGACAGCTTCAAGGAAATGTAAGATTATCATAGGTTTCGATCGGTGTTTCCAAAGTTACAGGCGATTATAGAAAATCGAGGAAACGGCAAGGAATACATACCCCTTACAATTTATTTCGGCAAAAAATGGAAAGTGTTTCGGTCGACTTGTGCTTATACATGCTAAAAGAGGATGGAAAGAGGACCACAAAAATCGCAGGCAGAGCTTTCTAAGTGCATTATTTTCGAAGTTACAGCCAAAAAACCCAAGACTTGATTAATCGAGGAAGAGCCTTGTTCAACCACTACTACTGAAACAATATTTTTTTTAAAGATGAGCTATCGCTGATAGTCCTATCTTAAGGTACGCGTCCAGAGCTTCAAGAAAATGTATGATTATCATAGGTTTCGATCGGTGTTTCAAAAGTTACAGACGATTAAAGAAAATCGAGGAAACGGTAAGGAATAAATACCCCTTGCAAATTATTTCGGCAAAAAATGGAAAGTGTTTCGGTCGACTTGTACTTATACATGCTTAAAGAGGATGGAAAGAGGATCACAAAAATCGCAGGCAGAGGTTTCTAAGTCCATTATTTTCGAAGTTACCGCCAAAAAACCAAAGACTTGATTAATCGAGGAAGAGCCTTGGTCGACCACAACTACTGAAACAATATTTTTTTTTAAAGATGAGCTGTCGCTCATAGTCCTATCTTAAGGTACGCGTCGACAGCTTCAAGAAAATGTAAGATTATCATAGGTTTCGATCGGTGTTTCGAAAGTTACAGGCGATTATAGAAAATTGAGGAAACGGTAAGGAATACATACCCCTTGTAATTTTTTTCGGCAAAAAATGGAAAGTGTTTCGGTCGACTTGTGCTTATGCACGCTTAAAGAGCATGGAAAGAGGATCACAAAAATCGCAGGCAGAGCCTCCTAAGTGCATTATTTTCGAGGTTACAGCCAAAAACCAAACGCTTGATTAATCGAGGAAGAGCCTTGGTCGACCAGTACAACTGAAACATTTTTTTTTTAAAGATGGGCTTTCGCTGATCATCCTAACTTAAGGTACGCGTCGAGAGCTTCAAGAAAATGTATGATTATCATAGGTTTCGATCGGCGTTTCGAAAGTTACAGGCGATTATAGAAAATCGAGGAAACGGTAAGGAATACATGCCCCGTGCAATTTATTTCGGCAAAAAATGGAAAGTGTTTCGGTCGACTTGTGCTTACACATGCTAAAAGAGGATGGAAAGAGGATCACAAAAATCGCAGGCAGAGCTTTCTAAGTGCATTATTTTCGAAGCTACAGCCAAACAACCAAAGACTTGATTAATCGAGGAAGAGCCTTGGTCGACCGCTACTACTGAAACAATATTTTTTTTTAAAGATGAGCTGTCGCTCATAGTCCTATCTTACGGTACGCGTCCAGAGCTTCAAGAAAATGTATGATTATCATAGGTTTTGATCGGTGTTTCGAAGGTTACAGGCGATTAAAGAAAATCGAGGAAACGGTAAGGAATAAATACCCGTTGCAATTTATTTCGGCAAAAAATGGAAAGTGTTTCGGTCGACTTGTGCTTACACATGCTAAAAGAGGATGGAAAGAGGATCACAAAAATCGCAGGCAGAGCTTTCTAAGTGCATTATTTTCGAAGTTATAGCCAAAAAACCAATAACTTGATTAATCGAGGAAGAGCCTTGGTCGACCACTACAACTGAAACAATTTTTTTTTAAAGATGGGCTTTCGCTGATCATCCTAACTTAAGGTACGCGTCGACAGCTTCAAGAAAATGTACGATTATCATAGGTTTCGATCGGTGTTTCGAAAGTTACAGGCGATTATAGAAAATCGAGGAAACGGCAAGGCATACATACCCCTTGCAATTTATTTCGGCAAAAAATGGAAAGTGTTTCAGTCGACTGGTGCTTATAAGTGCTTAAAGAGGATGGAAAGAGGATCACAAAAATCGCAGGCAGAGCTTTCTAAGTGCATTATTTTCAAAGTTATAGCCAAAAAACCAAAGACTTGATTAATCGAGGAAGAGCCTTGGTCGACCACTACTACTGAAACAATATTTTTTTTAAAGATGAGCTGTCGCTGATAGTCCTATCTTAAGGTACGCGTCCAGAGCTTCAAGAAAATGTATGATTATCATAGGTTTCGATCGGTGTTTCGAAAGTTACAGGCGATTAAAGAAAATCGAGGAAGCGGTAAGAAATTAATACCCCTTGCAATTTATTTCGGCAAAATATGGAAAGTGTTTCGGTCGACTTGTGCTTACACATGCTTAAAGAGGATCGAAAGAGGTACACAAAAATCGCAGGCAGAGCTTTCTAAGTGCATTATTTTCGAAGTTATAGCCAAAAAACCAAAGACTTGATTAATCGAGGAAGAGCCTTGGTCGATCAGTACAACTGAAACAATTTTTTATTAAAGAAGGGCTTTCGCTGATCATCCTAACTTGAGGTACGCGTCGAGAGCTTCAAGAAAATGTATGATTATCATAGGTTTCGATCGGTGTTTCGAAAGTTACAGGCGATTATAGAAAATCGAGGAAACGGTAAGGAATACATGCCCCGTGCAATTTATTTCGGCAAAAAATGGAAAGTGTTTCGGTCGACTTGTGCTTATACACGCTTAAAGAGGATGGAAAGAGGATCACAAAAATCGCAGGCAGAGCTTTCTAAGTGCATTATTTTCGAAGTTACAGCCAAACAACCAAAGACTTGATTAATCGAGGAAGAGCCTTGTTCAACCACAACTACTAAAACATTATTTTTTTTAAAGATGGGCTTTCGCTGATAGTCCTAGCTTAAGGTACGCGTCGAGGGCTTCAAGAAAATGTATGATTATCATAGGTTTCGATCGGTGTTTCGAAAGTTACAGGCGATTAAAGAAAATCGGGGAAACGGTAAGGAATAAATACCCCTTGCAATTTATTTCGGCAAAAAATGGAAAGTGTTTCGGTCGACTTGTGCTTATACATGCTTAAAGCGGATGGAAAGAGGATCACAAAAATCACAGGCAGAGCCTCCTAAGTGCATTATTTTCGAAGTTACAGCCAAAAAACCAAAGGCTTGATTAATCGAGGAAGAGCCTTGGTCGATCAGTACAACTGAAACAATTTTTTATTAAAGAAGGGCTTTCGCTGATCATCCTAACTTGAGGTACGCATCGAGAGCTTCAAGAAAATGTATGATTATCATAGGTTTCAATCGGTGTTTCGAAAGTTACAGGCGATTATAGAAAATCAAGGAAACGGTAAGGAATACATGCTCCGTGCAATTTATTTCGGCAAAAAATGGAAAGTGTTTCGGTCGACTTGTGCTTACACATGCTAAAAGAGGATGGAAAGGGGATCACAAAAATCGCAGGCAGAGCTTTCTAAGTGCATTATTTTCGAAGTTACAGCCAAACAACCAAAGACTTGATTAATCGAGGAAGAGCCTTGGTCGACCACTACTACTGAAACAATATTTTTTTTTAAAGATGAGCTGTCGCTCATAGTCCTATCTTACGGTACGCGTCGACAGCTTCAAGAAAATGTAAGATTATCATAGGTTTCGATCGGTGTTTCGAAAGTTACAGGCGATTATAGAAAATCGAGGAAACGGCAAGGAATACATACCCCTTGCAATTTATTTCGGCAAAAAATGGAAAGTGTTTCGGTCGACTTGTGCTTATACATGCTTAAAGAGGATGGAAAGAGGATCACAAAAATCGCAGGCAGAGCCTCCTAAGTGCATTATTTTCGAAGTTACAGCCAAAAAACCAAAGGCTTGATTAATCGAGGAAGAGCCTTGTTCAACCACTACTACTAAAACATTATTTTTTTTTAAAGATGGGCTTTCGCTGATAGTCCTATCTTAAGGTACGCGTCGAGAGCTTCAAGAAAATGTATGATTATCATAGGTTTCGATCGGTGTTTCGAAAGTTACAGGCGATTAAAGAAAATCGATGAAACGGTAAGGAATAAATACCCCTTGCAATTTATTTCGGCAAAAATTGGAAAGTGCTTCGGTCGACTTGTGCTTATACATGCTTAAAGAGGATGGAAAGAGGATCACAAAAATCGCAGGCAGAGCCTCCTAAGTGCATTGTTTTCGAAGTTACAGCCAAAAAACCAAAGGCTTGATTAATCGAGGAAGAGCCTTGGTCGATCAGTACAACTGAAACAATTTTTGATTAAAGAAGGGCTTTCGCTGATCATCCTAACTTGAGGTACGCATCGAGAGCTTCAAGAAAATGTATGATTATCATAGGTTTCGATCGGTATTTCGAAAGTTACAGGCGATTATAGAAAATCGAGGAAACGGTAAGGAATACATGCCCCGTGCAATTTATTTCGGCAAAAAATGGAAAGTGTTTCGGTCGACTTGTGCTTATACATGCTAAAAGAGGATGGAAAGAGGATCACAAAAATCGCAGGCAGAGCTTTCTAAGTGCATTATTTTCGAAGTTACAGCCAAACAACCAAAGACTTGATTAATCGAGGAAGAGCCTTGGTCGACCACTACTACTGGAACAATATTTTTTTTAATGATGAGCTGTCGCTGATAGTCCTGTCTTAAGGTACGCGTCCAGAGCTTCAAGAAAATGTATGATTATCATAGGTTTCGATCGGTGTTTCGAAAGTTACAGGCGATTAAAGAAAATCGAGGAAACGGTAAGGAATACATGCTCCGTGCAATTTATTTCGGCAAAAAATGGAAAGTGTTTCGGTCGACTTGTGCTTATACATGCTAAAAGAGGATGGAAAGAGGATCACAAAAATCGCAGGCAGAGCTTTCTAAGTGCATTATTTTCGAAGTTACAGCCAAACAACCAAAGACTTGATTAATCGAGGAAGAGCCTTGGTCGACCACTACTACTGGAACAATATTTTTTTTAAAGATGAGCTGTCGCTGATAGTCCTGTCTTAAGGTACGCGTCCAGAGCTTCAAGAAAATGTATGATTATCATAGGTTTCGATCGGTGTTTCGAAAGTTACAGGCGATTAAAGAAAATCGAGGAAGCGGTAAGAAATAAATACCCCTTGCAATTTATTTCGGCAAAATATGGAAAGTGTTTCGGTCGACTTGTGCTTATACATGCTTAAAGAGGATCGAAAGAGGTACACAAAAATCGCAGGCAGAGCTTTCTAAGTGCATTATTTCCGAAGTTACAGCCAAACAACCAAAGACTTGATTAATCGAGGAAGAGCCTTGGTCGACCACTACTACTGAAACAATATTTTTTTTTAAAGATGAGCTGTCGCTCATAGTCCTATCTTACGGTACGCGTCGACAGCTTCAAGGAAATGTAAGATTATCATAGGTTTCGATCGGTGTTTCCAAAGTTACAGGCGATTATAGAAAATCGAGGAAACGGCAAGGAATACATACCCCTTACAATTTATTTCGGCAAAAAATGGAAAGTGTTTCGGTCGACTTGTGCTTATACATGCTAAAAGAGGATGGAAAGAGGACCACAAAAATCGCAGGCAGAGCTTTCTAAGTGCATTATTTTCGAAGTTACAGCCAAAAAACCCAAGACTTGATTAATCGAGGAAGAGCCTTGTTCAACCACTACTACTGAAACAATATTTTTTTTAAAGATGAGCTATCGCTGATAGTCCTATCTTAAGGTACGCGTCCAGAGCTTCAAGAAAATGTATGATTATCATAGGTTTCGATCGGTGTTTCAAAAGTTACAGACGATTAAAGAAAATCGAGGAAACGGTAAGGAATAAATACCCCTTGCAAATTATTTCGGCAAAAAATGGAAAGTGTTTCGGTCGACTTGTACTTATACATGCTTAAAGAGGATGGAAAGAGGATCACAAAAATCGCAGGCAGAGGTTTCTAAGTCCATTATTTTCGAAGTTACCGCCAAAAAACCAAAGACTTGATTAATCGAGGAAGAGCCTTGGTCGACCACAACTACTGAAACAATATTTTTTTTTAAAGATGAGCTGTCGCTCATAGTCCTATCTTAAGGTACGCGTCGACAGCTTCAAGAAAATGTAAGATTATCATAGGTTTCGATCGGTGTTTCGAAAGTTACAGGCGATTATAGAAAATTGAGGAAACGGTAAGGAATACATACCCCTTGTAATTTTTTTCGGCAAAAAATGGAAAGTGTTTCGGTCGACTTGTGCTTATGCACGCTTAAAGAGCATGGAAAGAGGATCACAAAAATCGCAGGCAGAGCCTCCTAAGTGCATTATTTTCGAAGTTACAGCCAAAAACCAAACGCTTGATTAATCGAGGAAGAGCCTTGGTCGACCAGTACAACTGAAACATTTTTTTTTTAAAGATGGGCTTTCGCTGATCATCCTAACTTAAGGTACGCGTCGAGAGCTTCAAGAAAATGTATGATTATCATAGGTTTCGATCGGCGTTTCGAAAGTTACAGGCGATTATAGAAAATCGAGGAAACGGTAAGGAATACATGCCCCGTGCAATTTATTTCGGCAAAAAATGGAAAGTGTTTCGGTCGACTTGTGCTTACACATGCTAAAAGAGGATGGAAAGAGGATCACAAAAATCGCAGGCAGAGCTTTCTAAGTGCATTATTTTCGAAGCTACAGCCAAACAACCAAAGACTTGATTAATCGAGGAAGAGCCTTGGTCGACCGCTACTACTGAAACAATATTTTTTTTTAAAGATGAGCTGTCGCTCATAGTCCTATCTTACGGTACGCGTCGACAGCTTCAAGAAAACGTACGATTATCATAGGTTTCGATCGGTGTTTCGAAAGTTACAGGCGATTATAGAAAATCAAGGAAACCGTAAGGAATACATACCCCTTGCAATTTATTTCGGCAAAAAATGGAAAGTGTTTCGGTCGACTTGTGCTTATACACGCTTAAAGAGGATGGAAAGAGGATCACAAAAATCGCAGGCAGAGCTTTCTAAGTGCATTATTTTCGAAGTTACAGCCAAACAACCAAAGACTTGATTAATAGAGGAAGAGCCTTGTTCAACCACAACTACTAAAACATTATTTTTTTTAAAGATGGGCTTTCGCTGATAGTCCTATCTTAAGGTACGCGTCGAGGGCTTCAAGAAAATGTATGATTATCATAGGTTTCGATCGGTGTTTCGAAAGTTACAGGCGATTAAAGAAAATCGGGGAAACGGTAAGGAATAAATACCCCTTGCAATTTATTTCGGCAAAAAATGGAAAGTGTTTCGGTCGACTTGTGCTTATACATGCTTAAAGCGGATGGAAAGAGGATCACAAAAATCACAGGCAGAGCCTCCTAAGTGCATTATTTTCGAAGTTACAGCCAAAAAACCAAAGGCTTGATTAATCGAGGAAGAGCCTTGGTCGATCAGTACAACTGAAACAATTTTTTATTAAAGAAGGGCTTTCGCTGATCATCCTAACTTGAGGTACGCATCGAGAGCTTCAAGAAAATGTATGATTATCATAGGTTTCGATCGGTGTTTCGAAAGTTACAGGCGATTATAGAAAATCAAGGAAACGGTAAGGAATACATGCTCCGTGCAATTTATTTCGGCAAAAAATGGAAAGTGTTTCGGTCGACTTGTGCTTATACATGCTAAAAGAGGATGGAAAGGGGATCACAAAAATCGCAGGCAGAGCTTTCTAAGTGCATTATTTTCGAAGTTACAGCCAAACAACCAAAGACTTGATTAATCGAGGAAGAGCCTTGGTCGACCACTACTACTGAAACAATATTTTTTTTTAAAGATGAGCTGTCGCTCATAGTCCTATCTTACGGTACGCGTCGACAGCTTCAAGAAAATGTAAGATTATCATAGGTTTCGATCGGTGTTTCGAAAGTTACAGGCGATTATAGAAAATCGAGGAAACGGCAAGGAATACATACCCCTTGCAATTTATTTCGGCAAAAAATGGAAAGTGTTTCGGTCGACTTGTGCTTCTACATGCTTAAAGAGGATGGAAAGAGGATCACAAAAATCGCAGGCAGAGCCTCCTAAGTGCATTATTTTCGAAGTTACAGCCAAAAAACCAAAGGCTTGATTAATCGAGGAAGAGCCTTGTTCAACCACTACTACTAAAACATTATTTTTTTTTAAAGATGGGCTTTCGCTGATAGTCCTATCTTAAGGTACGCGTCGAGAGCTTCAAGAAAATGTATGATTATCATAGGTTTCGATCGGTGTTTCGAAAGTTACAGGCGATTAAATAAAATCGATGAAACGGTAAGGAATAAATACCCCTTGCAATTTATTTCGGCAAAAATTGGAAAGTGTTTCGGTCGACTTGTGCTTATACATGCTTAAAGAGGATGGAAAGAGGATCACAAAAATCGCAGGCAGAGCCTCCTAAGTGCATTGTTTTCGAAGTTACAGCCAAAAAACCAAAGGCTTGATTAATCGAGGAAGAGCCTTGGTCGATCAGTACAACTGAAACAATTTTTGATCAAAGAAGGGCTTTCGCTGATCATCCTAACTTGAGGTACGCATCGAGAGCTTCAAGAAAATGTATGATTATCATAGGTTTCGATCGGTGTTTCGAAAGTTACAGGCGATTATAAAAATCAAGGAAACGGTAAGGAATACATGCTCCGTGCAATTTATTTCGGCAAAAAATGGAAAGTGTTTCGGTCGACTTGTGCTTATACATGCTAAAAGAGGATGGAAAGAGGATCACAAAAATCGCAGGCAGAGCTTTCTAAGTGCATTATTTTCGAAGTTACAGCCAAACAACCAAAGACTTGATTAATCGAGGAAGAGCCTTGGTCGACCACTACTACTGGAACAATATTTTTTTTAATGATGAGCTGTCGCTGATAGTCCTGTCTTAAGGTACGCGTCCAGAGCTTCAAGAAAATGTATGATTATCATAGGTTTCGATCGGTGTTTCGAAAGTTACAGGCGATTAAAGAAAATCGAGGAAACGGTAAGGAATACATGCTCCGTGCAATTTATTTCGGCAAAAAATGGAAAGTGTTTCGGTCGACTTGTGCTTATACATGCTAAAAGAGGATGGAAAGAGGATCACAAAAATCGCAGGCAGAGCTTTCTAAGTGCATTATTTTCGAAGTTACAGCCAAACAACCAAAGGCTTGATTAATCGAGGAAGAGCCTTGGTCGACCACTACTACTGGAACAATATTTTTTTTAAAGATGAGCTGTCGCTGATAGTCCTGTCTTAAGGTACGCGTCCAGAGCTTCAAGAAAATGTATGATTATCATAGGTTTCGATCGGTGTTTCGAAAGTTACAGGCGATTAAAGAAAATCGAGGAAGCGGTAAGAAATAAATACCCCTTGCAATTTATTTCGGCAAAATATGGAAAGTGTTTCGGTCGACTTGTGCTTATACATGCTTAAAGAGGATCGAAAGAGGTACACAAAAATCGCAGGCAGAGCTTTCTAAGTGCATTATTTCCGAAGTTACAGCCAAAAAACCAGAGGCTTGATTAATCGAGGAAGAGCCTTGTTCAACCACCACTACTAAAACATTATTTTTTTTTAAAGATGGGCTTTCGCTGATAGTCCTATCTTAAGGTACGCGTCGAGAGCTTCAAGAAAATGTATGATTATCATAGGTTTCGATCGGTGTTTCGAAAGTTACAGGCGATTAAAGAAAATCGAGGAAACGGTAAGGAATAAATACCCCTTGCAATTTATTTCGGCAAAAAATGGAAAGTGTTTCGGTCGACTTGTGCTTATACATGCTTAAAGAGGATGGAAAGAGGATCACAAAAATCGCAGGCAGAGCCTCCTAAGTGCATTATTTTCGAAGTTACAGCCAAAAAACCAAAGGCTTGATTAATCGAGGAAGAGCCTTGGTCGATCAGTACAACTGAAACAATTTTTTATTAAAGAAGGGCTTTCGCTGATCATCCTAACTTGAGGTACGCATCGAGAGCTTCAAGAAAATGTATGATTGTCATAGGTTTCGATCGGTGTTTCGAAAGTTACAGGCGATTATAGAATATCAAGGAAACGGTAAGGAATACATGCTCCGTGCAATTTATTTCGGCAAAAAATGGAAAGTGTTTCGGTCGACTTGTGCTTATACATGCTAAAAGAGGATGGAAAGAGGATCACAAAAATCGCAGGCAGAGCTTTCTAAGTGCATTATTTTCGAAGTTACAGCCAAACAACCAAAGACTTGATTAATCGAGGAAGAGCCTTGGTCGACCACTACTACTGAAACAATATTTTTTTTTAAAGATGAGCTGTCGCTCATAGTCCTATCTTACGGTACGCGTCGACAGCTTCAAGGAAATGTAAGATTATCATAGGTTTCGATCGGTGTTTCCAAAGTTACAGGCGATTATAGAAAATCGAGGAAACGGCAAGGAATACATACCCCTTACAATTTATTTCGGCAAAAAATGGAAAGTGTTTCGGTCGACTTGTGCTTATACGTGCTTAAAGAGGATGGAAAGAGGATCACAAAAATCGCAGGCAGAGCCCCCTAAGTGCATTATTTTCGAAGTTACAGCCAAAAAACCAAAGGCTTGATTAATCGAGGAAGAGCCTTGTTCAACCTCTACTACTAAAACATTATTTTTTTTTTTAAGATGGGCTTTCGCTGATAGTCCTATCTTAAGGTACGCGTCGAGAGCTTCAAGAAAATATATGTGTTCGAGATTTCGGTGGTTTATCTCGAGATAATTGCCGGGATGGTGTTAAGCCGGGGTTGAGACAAGTAAATTCACAATGATTAACAGTCGTTTATTCTCAGGTACATTTTTGAGAGTTTGATAGTCTATCGAGCGAGCACATTAGAGATTTGATCGTTGATCGCGCGTGTTTCGTTAGCGAGATTTCGAGATTGAGTTGTATATTTGAGAGTAAAGTCCACGAGATTATATTAATGCACAGAGGACTGTTTAAGAGATCGAGAAGCACGAAGTGAACCACGTTGCGCCGCAATGTAGCTGCCACATAATTATATTAATTATGTGGCATTTCTGTGCAATGAACTATCGTTCGAGATTGAAAAGGTAATTGGTAACTTACATAATCTCGTGGATCACACGTATGCAGGAAACACAATTACACTCGCTAACGAAACTCTTAGAAAACACGTGCGTTCGCAATTTGAATCGTACGTAAAGTGAAAGTGCCGGTCGCACGTGGGCTACCGGTAGCCGGCGAGATGCGTGACGTCACACCATGTGACTTCGGGCGCTCAGGAGCTGCTGCCGCCGAAGTCCTGTGGCCGGTGACCCAATTACTTCGGGAGATTCCCGAACATTCCGCCCGCGATCAGCAGGATGCTGATGATGTTGATTCAGGTTCTGAAACAGGCAAAAGAGCCAACTTTGCAGTTGGTCGAGTTAGTTGGGTCGTTGCCGTCTTAAGAGTGACAACTCGTGTCAGTCCATCTTGTCCTGGGTGTAGCTGGAGAACCCGGGCAAGCGGCCACTTGCAGGGTGGAAAACGCTCGTCTGTGATTAAGACGAGAGATCCGACCTTGATGAGATTGGATGGGTGGTGCCACTTCGAGATTGATTGCATGCGTTGCAAGTATTGCGTCGACCATTGTCTCCAAAATCGTTGTAACGATTGTTGAATTCGTTGCCACCGAGCTCGAGGAGGAAGATTCACATGCTCGACCGTTGGTTCAGGCAGTGTCGAGATTGGTCTTCCGATGAGAAAATGAGATGGTGTCAGTGCGCTAAAGTCTTCAGGATCGTCACTGAGAGGCTCCAGTGGTCGAGAGTTCAGCGTCGCTTCAATTTGAGTGAGTAACGTGGCATACTCCTCGTAAGTCAATAATGTTTCCTTTACTGTCCGTTGGAGGTGAAATTTCATCGACTTTACCACTGCTTCCCATTTTCCTCCCATGTGAGGGGCCGCTGGCGGGTTGAAAGACCAAGTTGTACAGTCGTTGACGAAGAGAGCAGATAATCGTTGGTTCTCTGCGGTGTTTTTCGAGAACATGGCCTTGAGAGTGCTGTCAGCTCCTACAAGGTTTGTCCCACAGTCTGAGTACAGAGTGTGTGGGATGCCTCTGCGAGCTGTAAATCGACGATAAGTGGCGATGAATCCATCGGTGGAGTAGTCGGTGACCAGGTCGAGATGCACTGCTGACGTCGCCAAGCACACGAATACGCATATCCACCCCTTTTGCGTTTTTGCTCCTCGCCCTTTCCATGTTGTCAAGGTGATGGGGCCGGCATAATCTATGCCGGTGTGCGAAAACGGTGGTGATGGTGTGACTCGTGCGAGAGGTAGTTGGCCCATCAGTTGATGGGCACGGATCCCCCTCTGTCGAGCACACACAACACACCTGAGCACGTGAGCCTTGATTGCAGCTCGTCCGCCGATGATCCAGTAGCGCTGCCTGGTATCAGATAAAGTTAATTGAGTACCTCCATGAAAAGTCTTTTTATGAGAAGCATCAATAATCAATTCGGTCAAACGAGAGTGGCGAGGTAGAATTGCTGGGTGCTTTGCTGTGTATTCGAGATGTGCATTTTCGAGACGGCCTCCAACACGTATCACTCCTTCGTGGTCGATGAAGGCGGTGAGACGGCTGAAGACGTGAGAGGGTGGAAGTGTGTCTCCTCCAGCGAGTGTCTTGAGCTCGAGATTGAAAAAAGCAGATTGAGTGGCTTTGATCCAGAATAGTCTGGCTTGTGTCACATCACCCACTGCTTTGTTTGTTGCTGGAGCTGGCTCAGATGCTCGTAGCCTCGAAATAAATCTGAAACAAGCTGCAGTAACATTGAGGAGTTTGGCGAGAGATGAGTATTTGTAGATAAGATCCCAGTGATACTCAGATTTTTGTGCTGTTAGCACATTCGAGATTCCAGGACGAGCTTCCAAGGCACTAGACGGGTCCGTCTCGGTTGTAGTTTTTGGCCATGCCTGGCTGGATTGAGAAAGCCATGGTGGTCCCGTCCACCATAGCTGGTGTTGTTCAAGCTGAGCTGTTGAGATGCCTCGAGATGCGCAGTCGGCTGGATTGGAGGTGCCAGGAACGTGTCGCCAATGCGCATGAGATGTTAGTTCCTGGATCTGCGTTACACGATTCCTGACGTAGTCCTTCCACCGGGCAGCTTGCGATTTGATCCATGTATGTGTCACTTGAGAATCCGTCCACAGGTAGACATTGGCAATGTCGAGCTTGAGATGTGCTTGAACGTATTGCATGAGCTTGGCAAGCATCAATGCAGCAGAGAGTTCGAGTCTCGGGACAGTAAGGCGTTTGAGAGGTGCGACCTTTGTCTTGGCGCACACGAGCGACGTCACTCTGAGATCTGTGGACGGCGAGATGACAGTAATGTAAATTACTGCTGCCATGGCAAGTTGAGATGCGTCAGAGAAGCCATGTAGTTCCACTGTCGAGCTGTTGTAGGTGTTGAGCCACCTTGGGATCGAGAGACTGGCCAGTCTTGTGAGATCTTCTCTGATCGCGTTCCATCGAGATGTGACTTGGGACGGCAGTGGATCGTCCCAATCGAGTTTGTACAGCCACAATTCCTGCAAAAGCATTTTAGCACGAATTATAACTGGAGACAAAAGTCCAAGCGGATCAAAAATCTGTGCGACTTCAGATAGAATGAGGCGTTTTGAGAGCTTGTAGTGGGTTGGTGCCTTGGTCGCAAACGTGAAATGATCGTTGATCGAGTTCCATCGTAGTCCGAGAATTTTGGTATTGCAGTCGTCGAGAGAGAGAGTTGTTTCTTGAGATGATGTGGTCGGTGAGACCGCCTGAAGCAGTGCTGCGTGGTTGGAGTGCCACTTGGCAAGTGGAAAACCGCCCGCGCTGCAGAGCTGCAATAGTTGTTGTGCGGTCTCAGTCAAATCTTCGCATGTATCGGCGCCGCCAAAAATGTCGTCGTGGTCGTCCAACAGGGGGTCAGCAAGAAAAGGACAGTGGATGCAGACGATCCGAGCAGAGAGCTTATCGACCCAAAGAAACCTCGAATAGACCTTAACAACACTCTAAAGTTGAAAGTATACGATTTTGTGATTGAAGCTTTCACAAAGCTAGAGGATTTGTCCAAAATAAAGGATGCAGGATTGAATATCAGCGTAGGGTGCCAGCTACACAACATCCTTTTTACCTGCTACACGATTTTACGACAGAGAGAGAACAAAACAGGAGGGAGTCTCGAACAACGGATTGGCCAAACCGAGTTCGTCATTACTAATCAGGGTGGCAAGACTGCTATAAAGAAGGATGAAGCCATCAAAATAGTAGAGGCTGCAGCAACAAAATGTGGAGTACCATTTAGAAAGATAGACATGAATGATAAGGATAATTGGTACGGGATAGCGGGCCCAGTATTGAACTTCTTAGCTGGATTCGATTTAAGGCTTAGTGAGCTCAGGCTTGGGCACCATGAGATGAGGATCCGGAAAGAGAGAGGAGAAATCACTTCGTTCAAGGTGTCACAATATGGCATGTTTGGTTGCCACCATGTGCTTCTGGAAGGTGTCTCTTTCCCTCCGGAAAAAAGAACAGCGATGGCACAGTCATTAGGACCTCTAACCATACTACTTAATTATATTAAGTCTGATGCCCGTTTTGGGAACAAGTGGGAGGTGGCTGCAAAGCGTGCCTTTGCGCACTTTCCAGATATTGATGCAATCCTAGCAGTAATTAAGGGGAAAAAGGCCGAGGAAATCAGGTCACTCATTCATGCTATGGGCGACTTGGCCTTGATCACCACAACCAGACAGGCCACCAGGATGTTTCCCCCTCCTGGAGCTTTTGTCAAAATTTTGAAAGACAATGCTACTATTAAGGAAAACTTCACCTTTTCTGGGAAAGGAGCATTCGCATTTTATAGAGCATTTTGCGCCCAAAAATGTCGTCGACGTATCTGGCGTGCTTGAGAGATGTCACTGCCAATGGATACTTGTCACCTTCATCCTCCACGAGTTGTAGTAGTGTCCGGACGGCGAGAAATGGCGCTGCCTTCTAAAGTAACACTGCACTCCATCTCTCTTCTGGTGTCGCCAAAGAGGAGAGTGTGACGTCCACACCCAGGACCGTTGACAGGATCTGTCGTAAGGCCTTTGATGAGCGCTGCTTCACCGGGGTCGTGGACTACCGCTTGCAGATCTGGGCCTGGGTCAGTGCCCTCTTGTTATGATAGCGCTGCTTCAGTCGATCCCTGTTGGGAAATTTTCTCATCGTTGCCACATGGCCGATTTGTATCCTGGCCTTAAACATTACATCGGTCGGCAGAACATTAGATCCTGGCAAGGTAGCCCTGGTGCGTCGCACCGTCTCCGCTGGAGGGGTCGCTGTCTGATCTGTCACCGTTGGTGTCGTCTGCTTCGGTGCGAGAGAGAGCGCTCGCGCTGCGGGCTTCCCTTTCTCCTTCTCCTTCTCCCTCTCCTTCGTCGTCAACGAAAGAGGGGGAGCCTCCTGCTTGTCCGCCATGTGCTACAAGGTGGGGTTGAGAGGTGGTGATCCGGTGTTGATAACAGCCCGAAAATGTCCACAATAAGGGTCAGGATAAAGTCACTTTCACTGACTCTAAACACAATACGCGAATGCGACGCAACCGTTTTGACCGGACTAACGACCGCATGACTCGAGTTCGAATATGGTACACGTATTATACACGATACCGATGAGATGATTTCTGGCTCAGAAATAAGTCTATGAGCGCAAAAGTTATGTAGCCTGAGAATTTAGTCACTGCACTTCACACAAAGTCTCACCCCTATCCGGCTCGAAGGACCAAATGTTCGAGATTTCGGTGGTTTATCTCGAGATAATTGCCGGGATGGTGTTAAGCCGGGGTTGAGACAAGTAAATTCACAATGATTAACAGTCGTTTATTCTCAGGTACATTTTTGAGAGTTTGATAGTCTATCGAGCGAGCACATTAGAGATTTGATCGTTGATCGCGCGTGTTTCGTTAGCGAGATTTCGAGATTGAGTTGTATATTTGAGAGTAAAGTCCACGAGATTATATTAATGCACAGAGGACTGTTTAAGAGATCGAGAAGCACGAAGTGAACCACGTTGCGCCGCAATGTAGCTGCCACATAATTATATTAATTATGTGGCATTTCTGTGCAATGAACTATCGTTCGAGATTGAAAAGGTAATTGGTAACTTACATAATCTCGTGGATCACACGTATGCAGGAAACACAATTACACTCGCTAACGAAACTCTTAGAAAACACGTGCGTTCGCAATTTGAATCGTACGTAAAGTGAAAGTGCCGGTCGCACGTGGGCTACCGGTAGCCGGCGAGATGCGTGACGTCACACCATGTGACTTCGGGCGCTCAGGAGCTGCTGCCGCCGAAGTCCTGTGGCCGGTGACCCAATTACTTCGGGAGATTCCCGAACAATATGATTATCATAGGTTTCGATCGGTGTTTCGAAAGTTACAGGCGATTAAAGAAAATCGAGGAAACGGTAAGGAATAAATACCCCTTGCAATTTATTTCGGCAAAAAATGGAAAGTGTTTCGGTCGACTTGTGCTTATACATGCTTAAAGAGGATGGAAAGAGGATCACAAAAATCGCAGGCAGAGCCTCCTAAGTGCATTATTTTCGAAGTTACAGCCAAAAAACCAAAGGCTTGATTAATCGAGGAAGAGCCTTGGTCGATCAGTACAACTGAAACAATTTTTTATTAAAGAAGGGCTTTCGCTGATCATCCTAACTTGAGGTACGCATCGAGAGCTTCAAGAAAATGTATGATTATCATAGGTTTCGATCGGTGTTTCGAAAGTTACAGGCGATTATAGAATATCAAGGAAACGGTAAGGAATACATGCTCCGTGCAATTTATTTCGGCAAAAAATGGAAAGTGTTTCGGTCGACTTGTGCTTATACATGCTTAAAGAGGATGGAAAGAGGATCACAAAAATCGCAGGCAGAGCCTCCTAAGTGCATTATTTTCGAAGTTACAGCCAAAAAACCAAAGGCTTGATTAATCGAGGAAGAGCCTTGGTCGATCAGTACAACTGAAACAATTTTTTATTAAAGAAGGGCTTTCGCTGATCATCCTAACTTGAGGTACGCATCGAGAGCTTCAAGAAAATGTATGATTATCATAGGTTTCGATCGGTGTTTCGAAAGTTACAGGCGATTATAGAATATCAAGGAAACGGTAAGGAATACATGCTCCGTGCAATTTATTTCGGCAAAAAATGGAAAGTGTTTCGGTCGACTTGTGCTTATACATGCTAAAAGAGGATGGAAAGAGGATCACAAAAATCGCAGGCAGAGCTTTCTAAGTGCATTATTTTCGAAGTTACAGCCAAACAACCAAAGACTTGATTAATCGAGGAAGAGCCTTGGTCGACCACTACTACTGAAACAATATTTTTTTTTAAAGATGAGCTGTCGCTCATAGTCCTATCTTACGGTACGCGTCGACAGCTTCAAGAAAATGTAAGATTATCACAGGTTTCGATCGGTGTTTCGAAAGTTACTGGCGATTATAGAAAATCGAGGAAACGGCAAGGAATACATACCCCTTGCAATTTATTTCGGCAAAAAATGGAAAGTGTTTCGGTCGACTTGTGCTTATACATGCTTAAAGAGGATGGAAAGAGGATCACAAAAATCGCAGGCAGAGCCTCCTAAGTGCATTATTTTCGAAGTTACAGCCAAAAAACCAAAGGCTTGATTAATCGAGGAAGAGCCTTGTTCAACCACTACTACTAAAACATTATTTTTTTTTAAAGATGGGCTTTCGCTGATAGTCCTATCTTAAGGTACGCGTCGAGAGCTTCAAGAAAATGTATGATTATCATAGGTTTCGATCGGTGTTTCGAAAGTTACAGGCGATTAAAGAAAATCGATGAAACGGTAAGGAATAAATACCCCTTGCAATTTATTTCGGCAAAAAATGGAAAGTGTTTAGGTCGACTTGTGCTTATACATGCTTAAAGAGGATGGAAAGAGGATCACAAAAATCGCAGGCAGAGCCCCCTAAGTGCATTATTTTCGAAGTTACAGCCAAAAAACCAAAGGCTTGATTAATCGAGGAAGAGCCTTGGTCGATCAGTACAACTGAAACAATTTTTTATTAAAGAAGGGCTTTCGCTGATCATCCTAACTTGAGGTACGCAACGAGAGCTTCAAGAAAATGTATGATTATCATAGGTTTCGATCGGTGTTTCGAAAGTTACAGGCGATTATAGAATATCAAGGAAACGGTAAGGAATACATGCTCCGTGCAATTTATTTCGGCAAAAAATGGAAAGTGTTTCGGTCGACTTGTGCTTATACATGCTAAAAGAGGATGGAAAGAGGATCACAAAAATCGCAGGCAGAGCTTTCTAAGTGCATTATTTTCGAAGTTACAGCCAAACAACCAAAGACTTGATTAATCGAGGAAGAGCCTTGGTCGACCACTACTACTGAAACAATATTTTTTTTTAAAGATGAGCTGTCGCTCATAGTCCTATCTTACGGTACGCGTCGACAGCTTCAAGAAAATGTAAGATTATCATGGGTTTCGATCGGTGTTTCGAAAGTTACAGGCGATTATAGAAAATCGAGGAAACGGCAAGGAATACATACCCCTTGCAATTTATTTTGGCAAAAAATGGAAAGTGTTTCGGTCGACTTGTGCTTATACATGCTTAAAGAGGATGGAAAGAGGATCACAAAAATCGCAGGCAGAGCCTCCTAAGTGCATTATTTTCGAAGTTACAGCCAAAAAACCAAAGGCTTGATTAATCGAGGAAGAGCCTTGTTCAACCACTACTACTAAAACATTATTTTTTTTTAAAGATGGGCTTTCGCTGATAGTCCTATCTTAAGGTACGCGTCGAGAGCTTCAAGAAAATGTATGATTATCATAGGTTTCGATCGGTGTTTCGAAAGTTACAGGCGATTAAAGAAAATCGATGAAACGGTAAGGAATAAATACCCCTTGCAATTTATTTCGGCAAAAAATGGAAAGTGTTTAGGTCGACTTGTGCTTATACATGCTTAAAGAGGATGGAAAGAGGATCACAAAAATCGCAGGCAGAGCCTCCTAAGTGCATTATTTTCGAAGTTACAGCCAAAAAACCAAAGGCTTGATTAATCGAGGAAGAGCCTTGGTCGATCAGTACAACTGAAACAATTTTTTATTAAAGAAGGGCTTTCGCTGATCATCCTAACTTGAGGTACGCATCGAGAGCTTCAAGAAAATGTATGATTATCATAGGTTTCGATCGGTGTTTCGAAAGTTACAGGCGATTATAGAATATCAAGGAAACGGTAAGGAATACATGCTCCGTGCAATTTATTTCGGCAAAAAATGGAAAGTGTTTCGGTCGACTTGTGCTTATACATGCTAAAAGAGGATGGAAAGAGGATCACAAAAATCGCAGGCAGAGCTTTCTAAGTGTATTATTTTCGAAGTTATAGCCAAAAAACCAAGGACTTGATTAATCGAGGAAGAGCCTTGTTCAACCACTACTACTAAAACATTATTTTTTTTTAAAGATGGGCTTTCGCTGATAGTCGTATCTTAAGGTACGCGTCGAGAGCTTCAAGAAAATGTATGATTATCATAGGTTTCGATCGGTGTTTCGAAAGTTACAGGCGATTAAAGAAAATCGAGGAAACGGTAAGGAATAAATACCGCTTGCAATTTATTTCGGCAAAAAATGGAAAGTGTTTCGGTCGACTTGTGCTTATACATGCTTAAAGAGGATGGAAAGAGGATCACAAAAATCGCAGGCAGAGCCTCCTAAGTGCATTATTTTCGAAGTTACAGCCAAAAAACCAAAGGCTTGATTAATCGAGGAAGAGCCTTGGTCGATCAGTACAACTGAAACAATTTTTTATTAAAGAAGGGCTTTCGCTGATCATCCTAACTTGAGGTACGCATCCAGAACTTCAAGACAATGTATGATTATCATAGGTTTCGATCGGTGTTTCGAAAGTTACAGGCGATTATAGAAAATCAAGGAAACGGTAAGGAATACATGCCCCGTGCAATTTATTTCGCCAAAAAATGGAAAGTGTTTCGGTCGACTTGTGCTTACACATGCTAAAAGAGGATGGAAAGAGGATCACAAAAATCGCAGGCAGAGCTTTCTAAGTGCATTATTTTCGAAGTTACAGCCAAAAAACCAAAGACTTGATTAATCGAAGAAGAGCCTTGGTCGAACACTACTACTGAAACAATATTTTTTTTTAAAGATGAGCTGTCGCTCATAGTCCTATCTTAAGGTACGCGTCGACAGCTTCAAGAAAATGTAAGATTATCATAGGTTTCGATCGGTGTTTCGAAAGTTACAGGCGATTATAGAAAATCGAGGAAACGGCTAGGAATACATACCCCTTGCAATTTATTTCGGCAAAAAATGGAAAGTGTTTCAGTCGACTTGTGCTTATAAGTGCTTAAAGGGGATGGAAAGAGGACCACAAAAATCGCAGGCAGAGCTTTCTAAGTGCATTATTTTCGAAGTTACAGCCAAAAAACCCAAGACTTGATTAATCGAGGAAGAGCCTTGTTCAACCACTACTACTGAAACAATATTTTTTTTAAAGATGAGCTGTCGCTGATAGTCCTATCTTAAGGTACGCGTCCAGAGCTTCAAGAAAATGTATGATTATCATAGGTTTCGATCGGTGTTTCAAAAGTTACAGACGATTAAAGAAAATCGAGGAAACGGTAAGGAATAAATACCCCTTGCAAATTATTTCGGCAAAAAATGGAAAGTGTTTCGGTCGACTTGTGCTTATACACGCTTAAAGAGCATGGAAAGAGGATCACAAAAATCGCAGGCAGAGCCTCCTAAGTGCATTATTTTCGAAGTTACAGCCAAAAACCAAACGCTTGATTAATCGAGGAAGAGCCTTGGTCGACCAGTACAACTGAAACATTTTTTTTTTAAAGATGGGCTTTCGCTGATCATCCTAACTTAAGGTACGCGTCCAGAGCTTCAAGAAAATGTATGATTATCATAGGTTTCGATCGGTGTTTCGAAGGTTACAGGCGATTAAAGAAAATCGAGGAAACGGTAAGGAATAAATACCCGTTGCAATTTATTTCGGCAAAAAATGGAAAGTGTTTCGGTCGACTTGTGCTTACACATGCTAAAAGAGGATGGAAAGAGGATCACAAAAATCGCAGGCAGAGCTTTCTAAGTGCATTATTTTCGAAGTTATAGCCAAAAAACCAATAACTTGATTAATCGAGGAAGAGCCTTGGTCGACCACTACAACTGAAACAATTTTTTTTTAAAGATGGGCTTTCGCTGATCATCCTAACTTAAGGTACGCGTCGACAGCTTCAAGAAAATGTACGATTATCATAGGTTTCGATCGGTGTTTCGAAAGTTACAGGCGATTATAGAAAATCGAGGAAACGGCAAGGCATACATACCCCTTGCAATTTATTTCGGCAAAAAATGGAAAGTGTTTCAGTCGACTGGTGCTTATAAGTGCTTAAAGAGGATGGAAAGAGGATCACAAAAATCGCAGGCAGAGCTTTCTAAGTGCATTATTTTCAAAGTTATAGCCAAAAAACCAAAGACTTGATTAATCGAGGAAGAGCCTTGGTCGACCACTACTACTGAAACAATATTTTTTTTAAAGATGAGCTGTCGCTGATAGTCCTATCTTAAGGTACGCGTCCAGAGCTTCAAGAAAATGTATGATTATCATAGGTTTCGATCGGTGTTTCGAAAGTTACAGGCGATTAAAGAAAATCGAGGAAGCGGTAAGAAATTAATACCCCTTGCAATTTATTTCGGCAAAATATGGAAAGTGTTTCGGTCGACTTGTGCTTACACATGCTTAAAGAGGATCGAAAGAGGTACACAAAAATCGCAGGCAGAGCTTTCTAAGTGCATTATTTTCGAAGTTATAGCCAAAAAACCAAAGACTTGATTAATCGAGGAAGAGCCTTGGTCGATCAGTACAACTGAAACAATTTTTTATTAAAGAAGGGCTTTCGCTGATCATCCTAACTTGAGGTACGCGTCGAGAGCTTCAAGAAAATGTATGATTATCATAGGTTTCGATCGGTGTTTCGAAAGTTACAGGCGATTATAGAAAATCGAGGTAACGGTAAGGAATACATGCCCCGTGCAATTTATTTCGGCAAAAAATGGAAAGTGTTTCGGTCGACTTGTGCTTACACATGCTAAAAGAGGATGGAAAGAGGTACACAAAAATCGCAGGCAGAGCTTTCTAAGTGCATTATTTTCGAAGTTATAGCCAAAAAACCAAAGACTTGATTAATCGAGGAAGAGCCTTGTTCAACCACTACTACTAAAACATTATTTTTTTTTAAAGATGGGCTTTCGCTGATAGTCCTATCTTAAGGTACGCGTCGAGAGCTTCAAGAAAATGTATGATTATCATAGGTTTCGATCGGTGTTTCGAAAGTTACAGGCGATTATAGAAAATCAAGGAAACGGTAAGGAATACATACCCCTTGCAATTTATTTCGGCAAAAAATGGAAAGTGTTTCGGTCGACTTGTGCTTATAGACGCTTAAAGAGCATGGAAAGAGGATCACAAAAATCGCAGGCAGAGCCTCCTAAGTGCATTATTTTCGAAGATACAGCCAAAAAACCAAACGCTTGATTAATCGAGGAAGAGCCTTGGTTGACCAGTACAAATGAAACAATTTTGTTTCAAAGATGGGCTTTCGCTGATCATCCTAACTTAAGGTACGCGTCGAGAGCTTCAAGAAAATGTATGATTATCATAGGTTTCGATCGGCGTTTCGAAAGTTACAGGCGATTATAGAAAATCGAGGAAACGGCAAGGAATACATACCCCTTGCAATTTATTTCGGCAAAAAATGGAAAGTGTTTCGGTCGACTTGTGCTTATACATGCTTCAAGAGGATGGAAAGAGGTACACAAAAATCGCAGGCAGAGCTTTCTAAGTGCATTATTTTCGAAGTTATAGCCAAAAAACCAAAGACTTGATTAATCGAGGAAGAGCCTTGGTCGATCAGTACAACTGAAACAATTTTGTTTTAAAGATGGGCTTTCGCTGATCATCCTAACTTAAGGTACGCGTCGAGAGCTTCAAGAAAATGTATGATTATCATAGGTTTCGATCGGCGTTTCGAAAGTTACAGGCGATTATAGAAAATCAAGGAAACGGTAAGGAATACATGCCCCGTGCAATTTATTTCGGCAAAAAATGGAAAGTGTTTCGGTCGACTTGTGCTTATACATGCTTAAAGAGGATGGAAAGAGGATCACAAAAATCGCAGGCAGAGCTTTCTAAGTGCATTATTTTCGAAGTTATAGCCAAAAAACCAATAACTTGATTAATCGAGGAAGAGCCTTGGTCGACCACTACAACTGAAACAAATTTTTTTTAAAGATGGGCTTTCGCTGATCATCCTAACTTAAGGTACGCGTCGACAGCTTCAAGAAAATGTACGATTATCGTAGGTTTCGATCGGTGTTTCGAAAGTTACAGGCGATTATAGAAAATCGAGGAAACGGCAAGGCATACATACCCCTTGCAATTTATTTCGGCAAAAAATGGAAAGTGTTTCGGTCGACTTGTGCTTACACATGCTAAAAGAGGATGGAAAGAGGATCACAAAAATCGCAGGCAGAGCTTTCTAAGTGCATTATTTTCGAAGTTACAGCCAAAAAACCAAAGACTTGATTAATCGAGGAAGAGCCTTGGTCGACCACTACTACTGAAACAATATTGTTTTTAAAGATGAGCTGTCGCTGATAGTCCTATCTTAAAGTACGCGTCCAGAGCTTCAAGAAAATGTATGATTATCATAGGTTTCGATCGGTGTTTCGAAAGATACAGGCGATTAAAGAAAATCGAGGAAACGGTAAAGAATTCATACCCATTGCAATTTATTTCGGCAAAAAATGGAAAGTGTTTCGGTCGACTTGTGCTTATACACGCTTAAAGAGCATGGAAAGAGGATCACAAAAATCGCAAGCAGAGCCTCCTAAGTGCATTATTTTCGAAGATACAGCCAAAAAACCAAACGCTTGATTAATCGAGGAAGAGCCTTGGTCGACCACTACTACTGAAACAATATTTTTTTTAAAGATGAGCTGTCGCTGATAGTCCTATCTTAAGGTACGCGTCCAGAGCTTCAAGAAAATGTATGATTATCATAGGTTTCGATCAGTGTTTCGAAAGTTACAGGCGATTGAAGAAAATCGAGGAAACGGTAAGGAATAAATACCCCTTGCAATTTATTTCGGCAAAAAATGGAAAGTGTTTCGGTCGACTTGTGCTTATACATGCTTAAAGTGGATGGAAAGAGGATCACAAAAATCGCGGGCAGAGCTTTCTAAGTGCATTATTTTCGAAGTTATAGCCAAAAAACCAATAACTTGATTAATCGAGGAAGAGCCTTGGTCGACCACTACAACTGAAACAATTTTTTTTTAAAGATGGGCTTTCGCTGATCATCCTAACTTAAGGTACGCGTCGAGAGCTTCAAGAAAATGTATGATTATCATAGGTTTCGATCGGCGTTTCGAAAGTTACAGGCGATTATAGAAAATCGAGGAAACGGCAAGGAATACATACCCCTTGCAATTTATTTCGGCAAGAAATGGAAAGTGTTTCGGTCGACTTGTGCTTACACATGCTTAAAGAGGATGGAAAGAGGTACACAAAAATCGCAGGCAGAGCTTTCTATGTGCATTATTTTCGAAGTTATAGCCAAAAAACCAAAGACTTGATTAATCGAGGAAGAGCCTTGGTCGACCAGTACAACTGAAACAATTTTTTTTTAAAGATGGGCTTTCGCTGATCATCCTAACATAAGGTACGCGTCGAGAGCTTCAAGAAAATGTATGATTATCATAGGTTTCGATCGGTGTTTCGAAAGTTACAAGCGATTATAGAAAATCAAGGAAATGGTAAGGAATACATACCCCTTGCAATTTATTTCGGCAAAAAATGGAAAGTGTTTCGGTCGAGTTGTGCTTATACATGCTTAAAGAGGATGGAAAGAGGATCACAAAAATCGCAGGCAGAGCCTCCTAAGTGCATTATTTTCAAAGTTATAGCCAAAAAACCAAAGACTTGATTAATCGAGGAAGAGCCTTGGTCGACCACTACTACTGAAACAATATTTTTTTTTAAAGATGAGCTGTCGCTGATAATCCTATCTCAAGGTACGCGTCGACAGCTTCAAGACAATGTATGATTAGCATAGGTTTCGATCGGTGTTTCGAAAGTTACAGGCGATTATAGAAAATCGAGGAAACCGTAAGGAACACATACCCCTTGCAATTTATTTCGGCAAAAAATGGACAGTTTTTCGATCAACTTGTGCTTATACACGCTGAAAGAGGATGGAAAGGGCATCACAAAAATCGCAGGCAGAGCCTCCTAAGTGCATTATTTTCGAAGTTACAGCCAAAAAACCCAAGGCTTGATTAATCGAAGAAGAGCCTTGGTCGACCACAACAACTGAAACAATTTTTTTTTAAGATGGGCTTTCGCTGATAGTCCTATCTTAGGGTACGCGTCGAGAGCTTCAAGAAAATGTATGATTATCATAGGTTTCGATGGGTGTTTCGAAAGTTACAGGCGATTATAGAAAATCAAGGAAACGGTAAGGAATACATGCCCCGTGCAATTTATTTCGGCAAAAAATGGAAAGTGTTTCGGTCGATTTGTGCTTATACATGCTAAAAGAGGATGGAAAGAGGATCACAAAAATCGTAGGCAGAGCTTTCTAAGAGCATTATTTTCGAAGTTACAGCCAAACAACCAAAGACTTGATTAATCGAGGAAGAGCCTTGGTCGACCACTACTACTGAAACAATATTTTTTTTTAAAGATGAGCTGTCGCTCATAGTCCTATCTTACGGTACGCGTCGACAGCTTCAAGAAAATGTACGATTATCATAGGTTTCGATCGGTGTTTCGAAAATTACAGGCGATTATAGAAAATCGAGGAAACGGCAAGGAATACATACCTCTCGCAATTTATTTCGGCAAAAAATGGAAAGTGTTTCAGTCGACTTGTGCTTATAAATGCTTAAAGAGGATGGAAAGAGGATCACAAAAATCGCAGGCAGAGCTTTTTAAGTGCATTATTTTCAAAGTTATAGCCAAAAAACCAAAGACTTGATTAATCGAGGAAGAGCCTTGGTCGACCACTACTACTGAAACAATATTTTTTTTAAAGATGAGCTGTCGCTGATAGTCCTATCTTAAGGTACGCGTCCAGAGCTTCAAGAAAATGTATGATTATCATAGGTTTCAATCGGTGTTTCGAAAGTTACAGGCGATTAAAGAAAATCGAGGAAGCGGTAAGAAATAAATACCCCTTGCAATTTATTTCGGCAAAATATGGAAAGTGTTTCGGTCGACTTGTGCTTATACATGCTTAAAGAGGATCGAAAGAGGTACACAAAAATCGGAGGCAGAGCTTTCTAAGTGCATTATTTTCGAAGTTATAGCCAAAAAACCAAAGACTTGATTAATCGAGGAAGAGCCTTGGTTGATCAGTACAACTGAAACAATTTTTTATTAAAGAAGGGATTTCGCTGATCATCCTAACTTGAGGTACGCGTCGAGAGCTTCAAGAAAATGTATGATTATCATAGGTTTCGATGGGTGTTTCGAAAGTTACAGGCGATTATAGAAAATCAAGGAAACGGTAAGGAATACATGCCCCGTGCAATTTATTTCGGCAAAAAATGGAAAGTGTTTCGGTCGATTTGTGCTTATACATGCTAAAAGAGGATGGAAAGAGGATCACAAAAATCGTAGGCAGAGCTTTCTAAGTGCATTATTTTCGAAGTTACAGCCAAACAACCAAAGACTTGATTAATCGAGGAAGAGCCTTGGTCGACCACTACTACTGAAACAATATTTTTTTTTAAAGATGAGCTGTCGCTCATAGTCCTATCTTACGGTACGCGTCGACAGCTGCAAGAAAATGTACGATTATCATAGGTTTCGATCGGTGTTTCGAAAATTACAGGCGATTATAGAAAATCGAGGAAACGGCAAGGAATACATACCTCTCGCAATTTATTTCGGCAAAAAATGGAAAGTGTTTCAGTCGACTTGTGCTTATAAATGCTTAAAGATGATGGAAAGAGGATCACAAAAATCGCAGGCAGAGCTTTTTAAGAGCATTATTTTCAAAGTTATAGCCAAAAAACCAAAGACTTGATTAATCGAGGAAGAGCCTTGGTCGACCACTACTACTGAAACAATATTTTTTTTAAAGATGAGCTGTCGCTGATAGTACTATCTTAAGGTACGCGTCCAGAGCTTCAAGAAAATGTATGATTATCATAGGTTTCGATCGGTGTTTCGAAAGTTACAGGCGATTAAAGAAAATCGAGGAAGCGGTAAGAAATAAATACCCCTTGCAATTTATTTCGGCAAAATATGGAAAGTGTTTCGGTCGACTTGTGCTTATACATGCTTAAAGAGGATCGAAAGATGTACACAAAAATCGGAGGCAGAGCTTTCTAAGTGCATTATTTTCGAAGTTATAGCCAAAAAACCAAAGACTTGATTAATCGAGGAAGAGCCTTGGTTGATCAGTACAACTGAAACAATTTTTTATTAAAGAAGGGCTTTCGCTGATCATCCTAACTTGAGGTACGCGTCGAGAGCTTCAAGAAAATGTATGATTATCATAGGTTTCGATCGGTGTTTCGAAAGTTACAGGCGATTAAAGAAAATCGAGGAAACGGTAAGGAATAAATACCCCTTGCAATTTATTTCGGCAAAAAATGGAAAGTGTTTCGGTCGACTAGTGCTTATACATGCTTAAAGAGGATGGAAAGAGGATCACAAAAATCGCAGGCAGAGCTTTCTAAGTGCATTATTTTCGAAGTTATAGCCAAAAAACCAAAGACTTGATTAATCGAGGAAGAGCCTTGGTCGATCAATACAACTGAAACAATTTTTTATTAAAGAAGGGCTTTCGCTGATCATCCTAACTTGAGGTACGCGCCAAAAGCTTCAAGAAAATTTATGATTATCATAGGTTTCGATCGGTGTTTCGAAAGTTACAGGCGATTATAGAAAATCAAGGAAACGGTAAGGAATACATGCCCCGTGCCATTTATTTCGGCAAAAAATGGAAAGTGTTTCGGTCGACTTCTGCTTACACATGCTAAAAGAGGATGGAAAGAGGATCACAAAAATCGCAGGCAGAGCTTTCTAAGTGCATTATTTTCGAAGTTACAGCCAAAAAACCAAAGACTTGATTAATCGAGGAAGAGCCTTGGTCGACCACTACTACTGAAACAATATTTTTTTTTAAAGATGAGCTGTCGCTCATAGTCCTATCATAAGGTACGCGTCGACAGCTTCAAGAAAATGTAAGATTATCATAGATTTCGATCGGTGTTTCGAAAGTTACATGCGATTATAGAAAATCAAGGAAACGGTAAGGAATACATACCCCTTGCAATTTATTTCGGCAAAAAATGGAAAGTGTTTCGGTCGACTTGTGCTTATACATGCTTAAAGAGGATGGAAAGAGGATCACAAAAATCGCAGGCAGAGCTTTCTAAGTGCATTATTTTCGAAGTTATAGCCAAAAAACCAATAACTTGATTAATCGAGGAAGAGCCTTGGTCGACCACTACAACTGAAACAATTTTTTTTTAAAGATGGGCTTTCGCTGATAGTCCTATCTTAAGGTACGCGTCGAGAGCTTCAAGAAAATGTATGATTATCATAGGTTTCGATCGGTGTTTCGAAAGTTACATGCGATTATAGAAAATCAAGGAAACGGTAAGGAATACATACCCCTTGCAATTTATTACGGCAAAAAATTGAAAGTATTTCGGGCGACTTGTGTTTATACGCACTTAAAGAGCATGGAAAGAGGATCACAAAAATCGCAGGCAGAGCCTCCTAAGTGCATTATTTTCGAAGTTACAGCAAAAAAACTAAACGCTTGATTAATCGAGGAAGAGCCTTGGTCGACCAGTACAACTGAAACAATTTTTTTTTAAAGATGGGCTTTCGCTGATCATCCCAACTTAAGGTGCGCGTCGAGAGCTTCAAGAAAATGTATGATTATCATAGGTTTCGATCGGTGTTTCGAAAGTTACAGACGATTAAAGAAAATCGAGGAAACGGCTAGGAATACATACCCCTTGCAATTTATTTCGGCAAAAAATGGAAAGTGTTTCAGTCGACTTGTGCTTATAAGTGCTTAAAGAGGATGGAAAGAGGATCACAAAAATCGCAGGCAGAGCTTTCTAGGTGCATTATTTTCAAAGTTATAGCCAAAAAACCAAAGACTTGATTAATCGAGGAAGAGCCTTGGTCGATCAGTACAACTGAAACAATTTTTTATTAAAGAAGGGCTTTCGCTGATCATCCTAACTTGAGGTACGCGTCCAGAGCTTCAAGAAAATGTATGATTATCATAGGTTTCGATCGGTGTTTCGAAAGTTACAGACGATTAAAGAAAATCGAGGAAACGGTAAGGAATAAATACCCCTTGCAATTTATTTCGGCAAAAAATGGAAAGTGTTTCGGGCGACTTGTGCTTATACATGCTTAAAGAGGATGGAAAGAGGATCACAAAAATCGCAGGCAGAGCTTTCTAAGTGCATTATTTTCGAAGTTACAGCCAAACAACCAAAGACTTGATTAATCGAGGAAGAGCCTTGGTCGACCACTACTACTGAAACAATATTTTTTTTTAAAGATGAGCTGTCGCTCATAGTCCTGTCTTACGGTACGCGTCGACAGCTTCAAGAAAATGTACGATTATCATAGGTTTCGATCGGTGTTTCGAAAATTACAGGCGATTATAGAAAATCGAGGAAACGGCAAGGAATACATACCTCTTGCAATTTATTTCGGCAAAAAATGGAAAGTGTTTCAGTCGACTTGTGCTTATAAATGCTTAAAGATTATGGAAAGAGGATCACAAAAATCGCAGGCAGAGCTTTTTAAGTGCATTATTTTCAAAGTTATAGCCAAAAAACCAAAGACTTGATTAATCGAGGAAGAGCCTTGGTCGACCACTACTACTGAAACAATATTTTTTTTAAAGATGAGCTGTCGCTGATAGTCCTATCTTAAGGTACGCGTCCAGAGCTTCAAGAAAATGTATGATTATCATAGGTTTCGATCGGTGTTTCGAAAGTTACAGGCGATTAAAGAAAATCGAGGAAGCGGTAAGAAATAAATACCCCTTGCAATTTATTTCGGCAAAAAATGGAAAGTGTTTCGGTCGACTTGTGCTTATACATGCTTAAAGAGGATGGAAAGAGGATCACAAAAATCGCAGGCAGAGCTTTCTAAGTGCATTATTTTCGAAGTTATAGCCAAAAAACCAAAGACTTGATTAATCGAGGAAGAGCCTTGGTCGATCAGTACAACTGAAACAATTTTTTATTAAAGAAGGGCTTTCGCTGATCATCCTAACTTGAGGTACGCGCCAAAAGCTTCAAGAAAATTTATGATTATCATAGGTTTCGATGGGTGTTTCGAAAGTTACAGGCGATTATAGAAAATCAAGGAAACGGTAAGGAATACATGCCCCGTGCAATTTATTTCGGCAAAAAATGGAAAGTGTTTCGGTCGATTTGTGCTTATACATGCTAAAAGAGGATGGAAAGAGGATCACAAAAATCGTAGGCAGAGCTTTCTAAGTGCATTATTTTCGAAGTTACAGCCAAACAACCAAAGACTTGATTAATCGAGGAAGAGCCTTGGTCGACCACTACTACTGAAACAATATTTTTTTTTAAAGATGAGCTGTCGCTCATAGTCCTATCTTACGGTACGCGTCGACAGCTGCAAGAAAATGTACGATTATCATAGGTTTCGATCGGTGTTTCGAAAATTACAGGCGATTATAGAAAATCGAGGAAACGGCAAGGAATACATACCTCTCGCAATTTATTTCGGCAAAAAATGGAAAGTGTTTCAGTCGACTTGTGCTTATAAATGCTTAAAGATGATGGAAAGAGGATCACAAAAATCGCAGGCAGAGCTTTTTAAGAGCATTATTTTCAAAGTTATAGCCAAAAAACCAAAGACTTGATTAATCGAGGAAGAGCCTTGGTCGACCACTACTACTGAAACAATATTTTTTTTAAAGATGAGCTGTCGCTGATAGTCCTATCTTAAGGTACGCGTCCAGAGCTTCAAGAAAATGTATGATTATCATAGGTTTCGATCGGTGTTTCGAAAGTTACAGGCGATTAAAGAAAATCGAGGAAGCGGTAAGAAATAAATACCCCTTGCAATTTATTTCGGCAAAATATGGAAAGTGTTTCGGTCGACTTGTGCTTATACATGCTTAAAGAGGATCGAAAGATGTACACAAAAATCGGAGGCAGAGCTTTCTAAGTGCATTATTTTCGAAGTTATAGCCAAAAAACCAAAGACTTGATTAATCGAGGAAGAGCCTTGGTTGATCAGTACAACTGAAACAATTTTTTATTAAAGAAGGGCTTTCGCTGATCATCCTAACTTGAGGTACGCGTCGAGAGCTTCAAGAAAATGTATGATTATCATAGGTTTCGATCGGTGTTTCGAAAGTTACAGGCGATTAAAGAAAATCGAGGAAACGGTAAGGAATAAATACCCCTTGCAATTTATTTCGGCAAAAAATGGAAAGTGTTTCGGTCGACTAGTGCTTATACATGCTTAAAGAGGATGGAAAGAGGATCACAAAAATCGCAGGCAGAGCTTTCTAAGTGCATTATTTTCGAAGTTATAGCCAAAAAACCAAAGACTTGATTAATCGAGGAAGAGCCTTGGTCGATCAATACAACTGAAACAATTTTTTATTAAAGAAGGGCTTTCGCTGATCATCCTAACTTGAGGTACGCGCCAAAAGCTTCAAGAAAATTTATGATTATCATAGGTTTCGATCGGTGTTTCGAAAGTTACAGGCGATTATAGAAAATCAAGGAAACGGTAAGGAATACATGCCCCGTGCAATTTATTTCGGCAAGAAATGGAAAGTGTTTCGGTCGACTTCTGCTTACACATGCTAAAAGAGGATGGAAAGAGGATCACAAAAATCGCAGGCAGAGCTTTCTAAGTGCATTATTTTCGAAGTTACAGCCAAAAAACCAAAGACTTGATTAATCGAGGAAGAGCCTTGGTCGACCACTACTACTGAAACAATATTTTTTTTTAAAGATGAGCTGTCGCTCATAGTCCTATCATAAGGTACGCGTCGACAGCTTCAAGAAAATGTAAGATTATCATAGATTTCGATCGGTGTTTCGAAAGTTACATGCGATTATAGAAAATCAAGGAAACGGTAAGGAATACATACCCCTTGCAATTTATTTCGGCAAAAAATGGAAAGTGTTTCGGTCGACTTGTGCTTATACATGCTTAAAGAGGATGGAAAGAGGATCACAAAAATCGCAGGCAGAGCTTTCTAAGTGCATTATTTTCGAAGTTATAGCCAAAAAACCAATAACTTGATTAATCGAGGAAGAGCCTTGGTCGACCACTACAACTGAAACAATTTTTTTTTAAAGATGGGCTTTCGCTGATAGTCCTATCTTAAGGTACGCGTCGAGAGCTTCAAGAAAATGTATGATTATCATAGGTTTCGATCGGTGTTTCGAAAGTTACATGCGATTATAGAAAATCAAGGAAACGGTAAGGAATACATACCCCTTGCAATTTATTACGGCAAAAAATTGAAAGTATTTCGGGCGACTTGTGTTTATACGCACTTAAAGAGCATGGAAAGAGGATCACAAAAATCGCAGGCAGAGCCTCCTAAGTGCATTATTTTCGAAGTTACAGCAAAAAAACTAAACGCTTGATTAATCGAGGAAGAGCCTTGGTCGACCAGTACAACTGAAACAATTTTTTTTTAAAGATGGGCTTTCGCTGATCATCCCAACTTAAGGTGCGCGTCGAGAGCTTCAAGAAAATGTATGATTATCATAGGTTTCGATCGGTGTTTCGAAAGTTACAGACGATTAAAGAAAATCGAGGAAACGGCTAGGAATACATACCCCTTGCAATTTATTTCGGCAAAAAATGGAAAGTGTTTCAGTCGACTTGTGCTTATAAGTGCTTAAAGAGGATGGAAAGAGGATCACAAAAATCGCAGGCAGAGCTTTCTAGGTGCATTATTTTCAAAGTTATAGCCAAAAAACCAAAGACTTGATTAATCGAGGAAGAGCCTTGGTCGATCAGTACAACTGAAACAATTTTTTATTAAAGAAGGGCTTTCGCTGATCATCCTAACTTGAGGTACGCGTCCAGAGCTTCAAGAAAATGTATGATTATCATAGGTTTCGATCGGTGTTTCGAAAGTTACAGACGATTAAAGAAAATCGAGGAAACGGTAAGGAATAAATACCCCTTGCAATTTATTTCGGCAAAAAATGGAAAGTGTTTCGGGCGACTTGTGCTTATACATGCTTAAAGAGGATGGAAAGAGGATCACAAAAATCGCAGGCAGAGCTTTCTAAGTGCATTATTTTCGAAGTTACAGCCAAACAACCAAAGACTTGATTAATCGAGGAAGAGCCTTGGTCGACCACTACTACTGAAACAATATTTTTTTTTAAAGATGAGCTGTCGCTCATAGTCCTATCTTACGGTACGCGTCGACAGCTTCAAGAAAATGTACGATTATCATAGGTTTCGATCGGTGTTTCGAAAATTACAGGCGATTATAGAAAATCGAGGAAACGGCAAGGAATACATACCTCTTGCAATTTATTTCGGCAAAAAATGGAAAGTGTTTCAGTCGACTTGTGCTTATAAATGCTTAAAGATGATGGAAAGAGGATCACAAAAATCGCAGGCAGAGCTTTTTAAGTGCATTATTTTCAAAGTTATAGCCAAAAAACCAAAGACTTGATTAATCGAGGAAGAGCCTTGGTCGACCACTACTACTGAAACAATATTTTTTTTAAAGATGAGCTGTCGCTGATAGTCCTATCTTAAGGTACGCGTCCAGAGCTTCAAGAAAATGTATGATTATCATAGGTTTCGATCGGTGTTTCGAAAGTTACAGGCGATTAAAGAAAATCGAGGAAGCGGTAAGAAATAAATACCCCTTGCAATTTATTTCGGCAAAAAATGGAAAGTGTTTCGGTCGACTTGTGCTTATACATGCTTAAAGAGGATGGAAAGAGGATCACAAAAATCGCAGGCAGAGCTTTCTAAGTCCATTATTTTCGAAGTTATAGCCAAAAAACCAAAGACTTGATTAATCGAGGAAGAGCCTTGGTCGATCAGTACAACTGAAACAATTTTTTATTAAAGAAGGGCTTTCGCTGATCATCCTAACTTGAGGTACGCGCCAAAAGCTTCAAGAAAATTTATGATTATCATAGGTTTCGATCGGTGTTTCGAAAGTTACAGGCGATTATAGAAAATCAAGGAAACGGTAAGGAATACATGCCCCGTGCAATTTATTTCGGCAAAAAATGGAAAGTGTTTCGGTCGACTTCTGCTTACACATGCTAAAAGAGGATGGAAAGAGGATCACAAAAATCGCAGGCAGAGCTTTCTAAGTGCATTATTTTCGAAGTTACAGCCAAAAAACCAAAGACTTGATTAATCGAGGAAGAGCCTTGGTCGACCACTACTACTGAAACAATATTTTTTTTTAAAGATGAGCTGTCGCTCATAGTCCTATCTTAAGGTACGCGTCGAGAGCTTCAAGAAAATGTATGATTATCATAGGTTTCGATCGGTGTTTCGAAAGTTACATGCGATTATAGAAAATCAAGGAAACAGTAAGGAATACATACCCCTTGCAATTTATTACGGCAAAAAATTGAAAGTATTTCGGGCGACTTGTGCTTATACGCACTTAAAGAGCATCGAAAGAGGATAACAAAAATCGCAGGCAGAGCTTTCTAAGTGCATTATTTTCGAAGTTATAGCCAAAAAACCAAAGACTTGATTAATCGAGGAAGAGCCTTGGTCGATCAGTACAACTGAAACAATTTTTTATTAAAGAAGGGCTTTCGCTGATCATCCTAACTTGAGGTACGCGTCCAGAGCTTCAAGAAAATGTATGATTATCATAGGTTTCGATCGGTGTTTCGAAAGTTACAGACGATTAAAGAAAATCGAGGAAACGGTAAGGAATAAATACCCCTTGCAATTTATTTCGGCAAAAAATGGAAAGTGTTTCGGGCGACTTGTGCTTATACATGCTTAAAGAGGATGGAAAGAGGATCACAAAAATCGCAGGCAGAGCTTTCTAAGTGCATTATTTTCGAAGTTATAGCCAAAAAACCAATAACTTGATTAATCGAGGAAGAGCCTTGGTCGACCACTACAACTGAAACAATTTTTTTTTAAAGATGGGCTTTCGCTGATAGTCCCATCTTAAGGTACGCGTCGAGAGCTTCAAGAAAATGTATGATTATCATAGGTTTCGATCGGTGTTTCGAAAGTTACATGCGATTATAGAAAATCAAGGAAACGGTAAGGAATACATACCCCTTGCAATTTATTTCGGCAAAAAATTGAAAGTATTTCGGGCGACTTGTGCTTATACGCACTTAAAGAGCATGGAAAGAGGATCACAAAAATCGCAGGCAGAGCCTCCTAAGTGCATTATTTTCGAAGTTACAGCCAAAAAACTAAACGCTTGATTAATCGAGGAAGAGCCTTGGTTGACCAGTACAACTGAAACAATTTTTTTTTAAAGATGGGCTTTCGCTGATCATCCCAACTTAAGGTGCGCGTCGAGAGCTTCAAGAAAATGTATGACTATCATAGGTTTTGATCGGTGTTTCGAAAGTTACAGGCGATTATAGAAAATCGAGGAAACGGCTAGGAATACATACCCCTTGCAATTTATTTCGGCAAAAAATGGAAAGTGTTTCAGTCGACTTGTGCTTATAAGTGCTTAAAGGGGATGGAAAGAGGATCACAAAAATCGCAGGCAGAGCTTTCTAAGTGCATTATTTTCAAAGTTATAGCCAAAAAACCAAAGACTTGATTAATCGAGGAAGAGCCTTGGTCGACCACTACTACTGAAACAATATTTTTTTTAAAGATGAGCTGTCGCTGATAGTCCTATCTTAAGGTACGCGTCCAGAGCTTCAAGAAAATGTATGATTATCATAGGTTTCGATCGGTGTTTCGAAAGTTACAGACGATTAAAGAAAATCGAGGAAACGGTAAGGAATAAATACCCCTTGCAATTTATTTCGGCAAAAAATGGAAAGTGTTTCGGTCGACTTGTTCTTTTACATGCTTAAAGAGGATGGAGAGAGGATCACAAAAATCGCAGGCAGAGCTTTCTAAGTCCATTATTTTCGAAGTTATAGCCAAAAAACCAATAACTTGATTAATCGAGGAAGAGCCTTGGTAGACCACTACAACTGAAACAATTTTTTTTTAAAGATGGGCTTTCGCTGATGGTCCTATCTTAAGGTACGCGTCGAGAGCTTCAAGAAAATGTATGATTATCATAGGTTTCGATCGGTGTTTCGAAAGTTACAGGCGATTATAGAAAATCAAGGAAACCGTAAGGAATACATACCCCTTGCAATTTATTTCGGCAAAAAATGGAAAGTGTTTCGGTCGACTTGTGCTTATACATGCTTAAAGAGGATGGAAAGAGGTACACAAAAATCGCAGGCAGAGCTTTCTAAGTGCATTATTTTCGAAGTTATAGCCAAAAAACCAAAGACTTGATTAATCGAGGAAGAGCCTTGGTCGATCAGTACAACTGAAACAATTTTTTATTAAAGAAGGGCTTTCGCTGATCATCCTAACTTGAGGTACGCGTCACAAGCTTCAAGAAAATGTATGATTATCATAGGTTTCGATCGGTGTTTCGAAAGTTACAGGCGATTATAGAAAATCGAGGAAACGGCTAGGAATACATACCCCTTGCAATTTATTTCGGCAAAAAATGGAAAGTGTTTCAGTCGACTTGTGCTTATAAGTGCTTAAAGGGGATGGAAAGAGGATCACAAAAATCGCAGGCAGAGCTTTCTAAGTGCAATATTTTCAAAGTTATAGCCAAAAAACCAAAGACTTGATTAATCGAGGAAGAGCCTTGGTCGACCACTACTACTGAAACAATATTTTTTTTAAAGATGAGCTGTCGCTGATAGTCCTATCTTAAGGTACGCGTCCAGAGCTTCAAGAAATTGTATGATTATCATAGGTTTCGATCGGTGTTTCGAAAGTTACAGACGATTAAAGAAAATCGAGGAAACGGTAAGGAATAAATACCCCTTGCAATTTATTTCGGCAAAAAATGGAAAGTGTTTCGGTCGACTTGTGCTTATACATGCTTAAAGAGGATGGAAAGAGGATCACAAAAATCGCAGGCAGAGCTTTCTAAGTCCATTATTTTCGAAGTTATAGCCAAAAAACCAATAACTTGATTAATCGAGGAAGAGCCTTGGTCGACCACTACAACTGAAACAATTTTTTTTTAAAGATGGGCTTTCGCTGATAGTCCTATCTTAAGGTACGCGTCGAGAGCTTCAAGAAAATGTTTGATTATCATAGGTTTCGATCGGTGTTTCGAAAGTTACAGGCGATTATAGAAAATCAAGGAAACGGTAAGGAATACATACCCCTTGCAATTTATTTCGGCAAAAAATGGAAAGTGTTTCGGTCGACTTGTGCTTTTACACGCTTAAACAGCATGGAAAGAGGATCACAAAAATCGCAGGCAGAGCCTCCTAAGTGCATTATTTTCGAAGATACAGCCAAAAAACCAAACGCTTGATTAATCGAGGAAGAGCCTTGGTTGACCAGTACAACTGAAACAATTTTTTTTTAAAGATGGGCTTTTGCTGATCATCTAACTTAAGGTACGCGTCGAGAGCTTCAAGAAAATGTATGATTATCATAGGTTTCGATCGGCGTTTCGAAAGTTACAGGCGATTATAGAAAATCGAGGAATCGGCAAGGAATACATACCCCTTGCAATTTATTTCGGCAAAAAATGGAAAGTGTTTCAGTCGACTTGTGCTCATATGTGCTTAAAGAGGATGGAAAGAGGATCACAAAAATCGCAGGCAGAGCTTTCTAAGTGCATTATTTTCAAAGTTATAGCCAAAAAACCAAAGACTTGATTAATCGAGGAAGAGCCTTGGTCGACCACTACTACTGAAACAATATTTTTTTTAAAGATGAGCTGTCGCTGATAGTCCTATCTTAAAGTACGCGTCCAGAGCTTCAAGAAAATGTATGATTATCATAGGTTTCGATCGGTGTTTCGAAGGTTACAGGCGATTAAAGAAAATCGAGGAAACGGTAAGGAATAAATACCCGTTGCAATTTATTTCGGCAAAAAATGGAAAGTGTTTCGGTCGACTTGTGCTTATACATGCTTAAAGAGGATGGAAAGAGGTACACAAAAATCGCAGGCAGAGCTTTCTAAGTGCATTATTTTCGAAGTTATAGCCAAAAAACCAAAGACTTGATTAATCGAGGAAGAGCCTTGGTCGATCAGTACAACTGAAACAATTTTTTATTAAAGAAGGGCTTTCGCTGATCATCCTAACTTGAGGTACGCGTCACAAGCTTCAAGAAAATGTATGATTATCATAGGTTTCGATCGGTGTTTCGAAAGTTACAGGCGATTATAGAAAATCAAGGAAACGGTAAGGAATACATGCCCCGTGCAATTTATTTCGGCAAAAAATGGAAAGTGTTTCAGTCGACTTGTGCTTATAAATGCTTAAAGAGGATGGAAAGAGGATCACAAAAATCGCAGGCAGAGCTTTCTAAGTGCATTATTTTCAAAGTTATAGCCAAAAAACCAAAGACTTGATTAATCGAGGAAGAGCCTTGGTCGACCACTACTACTGAAACAATATTTTTTTTAAGATGAGCTGTCGCTCATAGTCCTATCTTAAGGTACGCGTCGACAGCTTCAAGAAAATGTAAGATTATCATAGGTTTCGATCAGTGTTTCGAAAGTTACAGGCGATTATAGAAAATCAAGGAAACGGTAAGGAATACATACCCCTTGCAATTTATTTCGGCAAAAAATGGAAAGTGTTTCGGGCGACTTGTGCTTATACATGCTTAAAGAGGATGGAAAGAGGATCACAAAAATCGCAGGCAGAGCTTTCTAAGTGCATTATTTTCGACGTTATAGCCAAAAAACCAATAACTTGATTAATCGAGGAAGAGCCTTGGTCGACCACTACAACTGAAACCATTTTTTCTTAAAGATGGGCTTTCGCTGATAGTCCTATCTTAAGGTACGCGTCGAGAGCTTCAAGAAAATGTATGATTATCATAGGTTTCGATCGGTGTTTCGAAAGTTACATGCGATTATAGAAAATCAAGGAAACGGTAAGGAATACATACCCCTTGCAATTTATTTCGGCAAAAGATTGAAAGTGTTTCGGGCGACTTGTGCTTACAAGTTCTTAAAGGGGATGGAAAGAGGATCACAAAAATCGCAGGCAGAGCTTTCTAAGTGCATTATTTTCAAAGTTATAGCCAAAAAACCAAAGACTTGATTAATCGAGGAAGAGCCTTGGTCGACCACTACTACTGAAACAATATTTTTTTTTAAAGATGAGCTGTCGCTGATAGTCCTATCTCAAGGTACGCGTCGACAGCTTCAAGAAAATGTATGATTAGCATAGGTTTCGATCGGTGTTTCGAAAGTTACAGGCGATTATAGAAAATCGAGGAAACCGTAAGGAACACATACCCCTTGGAATTTATTTCGGCAAAAAATGGACAGTTTTTCGATCAACTTGTGCTTATAAACGCTGAAAGAGGATGGAAAGGGCATCACAAAAATCGCAGGCAGAGCCTCCTAAGTGCATTATTTTCGAAGTTACAGCCAAAAAACCCAAGGCTTGATTAATCGAAGAAGAGCCTTGGTCGACCACAACAACTGAAACAATTTTTTTTTAAGATGGGCTTTCGCTGATAGTCCTATCTTAAGGTACGCGTCGAGAGCTTCAAGAAAATGTATGATTATCATAGGTTTCGATCGGTGTATCGAAAGTTACAGGCGATTAAAGAAAATCGAGGAAGCGGTAAGAAATAAATACCCCTTGCAACTTATTTCGGCAAAATATGGAAAGTGTTTCGGTCGACTTGTGCTTATACATGCTTAAAGAGGATCGAAAGAGGTACACAAAAATCGGAGGCAGAGCTTTCTAAGTGCATTATTTTCGAAGTTATAGCCAAAAAACCAAAGACTTGATTAATCGAGGAAGAGCCTTGGTCGATCAGTACAACTGAAACAATTTTTTATTAAAGAAGGGCTTTCGCTGACCATCCTAACTTGAGGTACGCGTCGAGAGCTTCAAGAAAATGTATGATTATCATAGGTTTCGATCGGTGTTTCGAAAGTTACAGGCGATTATAGAAAATCAAGGAAACGGTAAGGAATACATGCCCCGTGCAATTTATTTCGGCAAAAAATGGAAAGTGTTTCGGTCGACTTGTGCTTACACATGCTAAAAGAGGATGGAAAGAGGATCACAAAAATCGCAGGCAGAGCTTTCTAAGTGCATTATTTTCGAAGCTACAGTCAAAAAACCAAAGACTTGATTAATCGACGAAGAGCCTTGGTCGACCACTACTACTGAAACAATATTTTTTTTTAAAGATGAGCTGTCGCTCATAGTCCTGTCTTAAGGTACGCGTCGAACAGCTTCGAGAAAATGTAAGATTATCATAGGTTTCGATCGGTGTTTCGAAAGTTACAGGCGATTATAGAAAATCGAGGAAACGGCTAGGAATACATACCCCTTGCAATTTATTTCGGCAAAAAATGGAAAGTGTTTCGGTCGACTTGTGCTTATACATGCTTAAAGAGGATGGAAAGAGGATCACAAAAATCGCAGGCAGAGCTTACTAAGTGCATTATTTTCGAAGTTATAGCCAAAAAACCAATAACTTGATTAATCGAAGAAGAGCCTTGGTCGACCACAACAACTGAAACAATTTTTTTTTAAGATGGGCTTTCGCTGATAGTCCTATCTTAAGGTACGCGTCGAGAGCTTCAAGAAAATGTATGATTATCATAGGTTTCGATCGGTGTATCGAAAGTTACAGGCGATTAAAGAAAATCGAGGAAACGGTAAGAAATAAATACCCCTTGCAATTTATTTCGGCAAAAAATGGAAAGTGTTTCGGTCGACTTGTGCTTATACATGCTTAAAGAGGATGGAAAGAGGATCACAAAAATCGCAGGCAGAGCCTCCTAAGTGCATTATTTTCGAAGTTACAGCCAAAAAACCAAAGGCTTGATTAATCGAGAAAGAGCCTTGGTCGATCAGTACAACTGAAACAATTTTTTATTAAAGAAGGGCTTTCGCTGATCATCCTAACTTGAGGTACGCATCGAGAGCTTCAAGAAAATGTATGATTATCATAGGTTTCGATCGGTGTTTCGAAAGTTACAGGCGATTATAGAAAATCAAGGAAACGGTAAGGAATACATGCCCCGTGCAATTTATTTCGGCAAAAAATGGAAAGTGTTTCGGTCGACTTGTGCTTACACATGCTAAAAGAGGATGGAAAGAGGATCACAAAAATCGCAGGCAGAGCTTTCTAAGTGCATTACTTTCGAAGTTACAGCCAAAAAACCAAAGACTTGATTAATCGAGGAAGAGCCTTGGTCGACCACTACTACTGAAACAATATTTTTTTTTAAAGATGAGCTGTCGCTCATAGTCCTATCTTAAGGTACGCGTCGACAGCTTCAAGAAAATGTAAGATTATCATAGGTTTCGATCGGTGTTTCGAAAGTTACAGGCGATTATAGAAAATCAAGGAAACGGTAAGGAATACATGCCCCGTGCAATTTATTTCGGCAAAAAATGGAAAGTGTTTCAGTCGACTTGTGCTTATAAGTGCTTAAAGAGGATGGAAAGAGGATCACAAAAATCGCAGGCAGAGCTTTCTAGGTGCATTATTTTCGAAGTTATAGCCAAAAAACCAATAACTTGATTAATCGAGGAAGAGCCTTGGTCGATCAGTACAACTGAACAATTTTTTATTAAAGAAGGGCTTTCGCTGATCATCCTAACTTGAGGTACGCGTCCAGAGCTTCAAGAAAATGTATGATTATCATAGGTTTCGATCGGTGTTTCGAAAGTTACAGACGATTAAAGAAAATCGAGGAAACGGTAAGGAATAAATACCCCTTGCAATTTATTTCGGCAAAAAATGGAAAGTGTTTCGGGCGACTTGTGCTTATACATGCTTAAAGAGGATGGAAAGAGGATCACAAAAATCGCAGGCAGAGCTTTCTAAGTGCATTATTTTCGAAGTTATAGCCAAAAAACCAATAACTTGATTAATCGAGGAAGAGCCTTGGTCGACCACTACAACTGAAACAATTTTTTTTTAAAGATGGGCTTTCGCTGATAGTCCCATCTTAAGGTACGCGTCGAGAGCTTCAAGAAAATGTATGATTATCATAGGTTTCGATCGGTGTTTCGAAAGTTACATGCGATTATAGAAAATCAAGGAAACGGTAAGGAATACATACCCCTTGCAATTTATTTCGGCAAAAAATTGAAAGTATTTCGGGCGACTTGTGCTTATACGCACTTAAAGAGCATGGAAAGAGGATCACAAAAATCGCAGGCAGAGCCTCCTAAGTGCATTATTTTCGAAGTTACAGCCAAAAAACTAAACGCTTGATTAATCGAGGAAGAGCCTTGGTCGACCAGTACAACTGAAACAATTTTTTTTTAAAGATGGGCTTTCGCTGATCATCCCAACTTAAGGTGCGCGTCGAGAGCTTCAAGAAAATGTATGACTATCATAGGTTTTGATCGGTGTTTCGAAAGTTACAGGCGATTATAGAAAATCGAGGAAACGGCTAGGAATACATACCCCTTGCAATTTATTTCGGCAAAAAATGGAAAGTGTTTCAGTCGACTTGTGCTTATAAGTGCTTAAGGGGGATGGAAAGAGGATCACAAAAATCGCAGGCAGAGCTTTCTAAGTGCATTATTTTCAAAGTTATAGCCAAAAAACCAAAGACTTGATTAATCGAGGAAGAGCCTTGGTCGACCACTACTACTGAAACAATATTTTTTTTAAAGATGAGCTGTCGCTGATAGTCCTATCTTAAGGTACGCGTCCAGAGCTTCAAGAAAATGTATGATTATCATAGGTTTCGATCGGTGTTTCGAAAGTTACAGACGATTAAAGAAAATCGAGGAAACGGTAAGGAATAAATACCCCTTGCAATTTATTTCGGCAAAAAATGGAAAGTGTTTCGGTCGACTTGTTCTTTTACATGCTTAAAGAGGATGGAGAGAGGATCACAAAAATCGCAGGCAGAGCTTTCTAAGTCCATTATTTTCGAAGTTATAGCCAAAAAACCAATAACTTGATTAATCGAGGAAGAGCCTTGGTAGACCACTACAACTGAAACAATTTTTTTTTAAAGATGGGCTTTCGCTGATGGTCCTATCTTAAGGTACGCGTCGAGAGCTTCAAGAAAATGTATGATTATCATAGGTTTCGATCGGTGTTTCGAAAGTTACAGGCGATTATAGAAAATCAAGGAAACCGTAAGGAATACATACCCCTTGCAATTTATTTCGGCAAAAAATGGAAAGTGTTTCGGTCGACTTGTGCTTATACATGCTTAAAGAGGATGGAAAGAGGTACACAAAAATCGCAGGCAGAGCTTTCTAAGTGCATTATTTTCGAAGTTATAGCCAAAAAACCAAAGACTTGATTAATCGAGGAAGAGCCTTGGTCGATCAGTACAACTGAAACAATTTTTTATTAAAGAAGGGCTTTCGCTGATCATCCTAACTTGAGGTACGCGTCACAAGCTTCAAGAAAATGTATGATTATCATAGGTTTCGATCGGTGTTTCGAAAGTTACAGGCGATTATAGAAAATCGAGGAAACGGCTAGGAATACATACCCCTTGCAATTTATTTCGGCAAAAAATGGAAAGTGTTTCAGTCGACTTGTGCTTATAAGTGCTTAAAGGGGATGGAAAGAGGATCACAAAAATCGCAGGCAGAGCTTTCTAAGTGCAATATTTTCAAAGTTATAGCCAAAAAACCAAAGACTTGATTAATCGAGGAAGAGCCTTGGTCGACCACTACTACTGAAACAATATTTTTTTTAAAGATGAGCTGTCGCTGATAGTCCTATCTTAAGGTACGCGTCCAGAGCTTCAAGAAATTGTATGATTATCATAGGTTTCGATCGGTGTATCGAAAGTTACAGACGATTAAAGAAAATCGAGGAAACGGTAAGGAATAAATACCCCTTGCAATTTATTTCGGCAAAAAATGGAAAGTGTTTCGGTCGACTTGTGCTTATACATGCTTAAAGAGGATGGAAAGAGGATCACAAAAATCGCAGGCAGAGCTTTCTAAGTCCATTATTTTCGAAGTTATAGCCAAAAAACCAATAACTTGATTAATCGAGGAAGAGCCTTGGTCGACCACTACAACTGAAACAATTTTTTTTTAAAGATGGGCTTTCGCTGATAGTCCTATCTTAAGGTACGCGTCGAGAGCTTCAAGAAAATGTTTGATTATCATAGGTTTCGATCGGTGTTTCGAAAGTTACAGGCGATTATAGAAAATCAAGGAAACGGTAAGGAATACATACCCCTTGCAATTTATTTCGGCAAAAAATGGAAAGTGTTTCGGTCGACTTGTGCTTTTACACGCTTAAACAGCATGGAAAGAGGATCACAAAAATCGCAGGCAGAGCCTCCTAAGTGCATTATTTTCGAAGATACAGCCAAAAAACCAAACGCTTGATTAATCGAGGAAGAGCCTTGGTTGACCAGTACAACTGAAACAATTTTTTTTTAAAGATGGGCTTTTGCTGATCATCTAACTTAAGGTACGCGTCGAGAGCTTCAAGAAAATGTATGATTATCATAGGTTTCGATCGGCGTTTCGAAAGTTACAGGCGATTATAGAAAATCGAGGAAACGGCAAGGAATACATACCCCTTGCAATTTATTTCGGCAAAAAATGGAAAGTGTTTCAGTCGACTTGTGCTCATATGTGCTTAAAGAGGATGGAAAGAGGATCACAAAAATCGCAGGCAGAGCTTTCTAAGTGCATTATTTTCAAAGTTATAGCCAAAAAACCAAAGACTTGATTAATCGAGGAAGAGCCTTGGTCGACCACTACTACTGAAACAATATTTTTTTTAAAGATGAGCTGTCGCTGATAGTCCTATCTTAAAGTACGCGTCCAGAGCTTCAAGAAAATGTATGATTATCATAGGTTTCGATCGGTGTTTCGAAGGTTACAGGCGATTAAAGAAAATCGAGGAAACGGTAAGGAATAAATACCCGTTGCAATTTATTTCGGCAAAAAATGGAAAGTGTTTCGGTCGACTTGTGCTTATACATGCTTAAAGAGGATGGAAAGAGGTACACAAAAATCGCAGGCAGAGCTTTCTAAGTGCATTATTTTCGAAGTTATAGCCAAAAAACCAAAGACTTGATTAATCGAGGAAGAGCCTTGGTCGATCAGTACAACTGAAACAATTTTTTATTAAAGAAGGGCTTTCGCTGATCATCCTAACTTGAGGTACGCGTCACAAGCTTCAAGAAAATGTATGATTATCATAGGTTTCGATCGGTGTTTCGAAAGTTACAGGCGATTATAGAAAATCAAGGAAACGGTAAGGAATACATGCCCCGTGCAATTTATTTCGGCAAAAAATGGAAAGTGTTTCAGTCGACTTGTGCTTATAAATGCTTAAAGAGGATGGAAAGAGGATCACAAAAATCGCAGGCAGAGCTTTCTAAGTGCATTATTTTCAAAGTTATAGCCAAAAAACCAAAGACTTGATTAATCGAGGAAGAGCCTTGGTCGACCACTACTACTGAAACAATATTTTTTTTAAAGATGAGCTGTCGCTCATAGTCCTATCTTAAGGTTCGCGTCGACAGCTTCAAGAAAATGTAAGATTATCATAGGTTTCGATCAGTGTTTCGAAAGTTACAGGCGATTATAGAAAATCAAGGAAACGGTAAGGAATACATACCCCTTGCAATTTATTTCGGCAAAAAATGGAAAGTGTTTCGGGCGACTTGTGCTTATACATGCTTAAAGAGGATGGAAAGAGGATCACAAAAATCGCAGGCAGAGCTTTCTAAGTGCATTATTTTCGACGTTATAGCCAAAAAACCAATAACTTGATTAATCGAGGAAGAGCCTTGGTCGACCACTACAACTGAAACCATTTTTTCTTAAAGATGGGCTTTTGCTGATAGTCCTATCTTAAGGTACGCGTCGAGAGCTTCAAGAAAATGTATGATTATCATAGGTTTCGATCGGTGTTTCGAAAGTTACATGCGATTATAGAAAATCAAGGAAACGGTAAGGAATACATACCCCTTGCAATTTATTTCGGCAAAAAATTGAAAGTGTTTCGGGCGACTTGTGCTTACAAGTTCTTAAAGGGGATGGAAAGAGGATCACAAAAATCGCAGGCAGAGCTTTCTAAGTGCATTATTTTCAAAGTTATAGCCAAAAAACCAAAGACTTGATTAATCGAGGAAGAGCCTTGGTCGACCACTACTACTGAAACAATATTTTTTTTTAAAGATGAGCTGTCGCTGATAGTCCTATCTCAAGGTGCGCGTCGACAGCTTCAAGAAAATGTATGATTAGCATAGGTTTCGATCGGTGTTTCGAAAGTTACAGGCGATTATAGAAAATCGAGGAAACCGTAAGGAACACATACCCCTTGGAATTTATTTCGGCAAAAAATGGACAGTTTTTCGATCAACTTGTGCTTATAAACGCTGAAAGAGGATGGAAAGGGCATCACAAAAATCGCAGGCAGAGCCTCCTAAGTGCATTATTTTCGAAGTTACAGCCAAAAAACCCAAGGCTTGATTAATCGAAGAAGAGCCTTGGTCGACCACAACAACTGAAACAATTTTTTTTTAAGATGGGCTTTCGCTGATAGTCCTATCTTAAGGTACGCGTCGAGAGCTTCAAGAAAATGTATGATTATCATAGGTTTCGATCGGTGTATCGAAAGTTACAGGCGATTAAAGAAAATCGAGGAAGCGGTAAGAAATAAATACCCCTTGCAACTTATTTCGGCAAAATATGGAAAGTGTTTCGGTCGACTTGTGCTTATACATGCTTAAAGAGGATCGAAAGAGGTACACAAAAATCGGAGGCAGAGCTTTCTAAGTGCATTATTTTCGAAGTTATAGCCAAAAAACCAAAGACTTGATTAATCGAGGAAGAGCCTTGGTCGATCAGTACAACTGAAACAATTTTTTATTAAAGAAGGGCTTTCGCTGACCATCCTAACTTGAGGTACGCGTCGAGAGCTTCAAGAAAATGTATGATTATCATAGGTTTCGATCGGTGTTTCGAAAGTTACAGGCGATTATAGAAAATCAAGGAAACGGTAAGGAATACATGCCCCGTGCAATTTATTTCGGCAAAAAAATGGAAAGTGTTTCGGTCGACTTGTGCTTACACATGCTAAAAGAGGATGGAAAGAGGATCACAAAAATCGCAGGCAGAGCTTTCTAAGTGCATTATTTTCGAAGTTATAGCCAAAAAAACCAAAGACTTGATTAATCGAGGAAGAGCCTTGGTCGATCAGTACAACTGAAACAATTTTTTATTAAAGATGGGCTTTCGCTGATCATCCTAACTTGAGGTACGCGTCGAGAGCTTCAAGAAAATGTATGATTAGCATAGGTTTCGATCGGTATTTCGAAAGTTACAGGCGATTATAGAAAATCGAGGAAACGGTAAGGAATACATACCCCTTGCAATTTATTTCGGCAAAAAATGGAAAGTATTTCGGTCGACTTGTGCTTATACATGCTTAAAGAGGATGGAAAGAGGATCACAAAAATCGCAGGGCAGAGCTTTCTAAGTGCATTATTTTCGAAGTTATAGCCAAAAAACCAATAACTTGATTAATCGAAGAAGAGCCTTGGTCGACCACAACAACTGAAACAATTTTTTTTTAAGATGGGCTTTCGCTGATAGTCCTATCTTAAGGTACGCGTCGAGAGCTTCAAGAAAATGTATGATTATCATAGGTTTCGATCGGTGTATCGAAAGTTACAGGCGATTAAAGAAAATCGAGTAAACGGTAAGGAATAAATACCCCTTGCAATTTATTTCGGCAAAAAATGGAAAGTGTTTCGGTCGACTTGTGCTTATACATGCTTAAAGAGGATGGAAAGAGGATCACAAAAATCGCAGGCAGAGCCTCCTAAGTGCATTATTTTCGAAGTTACAGCCAAAAAACCAAAGGCTTGATTAATCGAGAAAGAGCCTTGGTCGATCAGTACAACTGAAACAATTTTTTATTAAAGAAGGGCTTTCGCTGATCATCCTAACTTGAGGTACGCATCGAGAGCTTCAAGAAAATGTATGATTATCATAGGTTTCGATCGGTGTTTCGAAAGTTACAGGCGATTATAGAAAATCAAGGAAACGGAAAGGAATACATGCCCCGTGCAATTTATTTCGGCAAAAAAAGGAAAGTGTTTCGGTCGACTTGTGCTTATACATGCTAAAAGAGGATGGAAAGAGGATCACAAAAATCGCAGGCAGAGCTTTCTAAGTGCATTATTTTCGAAGTTACAGCCAAACAACCAAAGACTTGATTAATCGAGGAAGAGCCTTGGTCGACCGCTACTACTGAAACAATATTTTTTTTTTAAAGATGAGCTGTCGCTCATAGTCCTATCTTACGGTACGCGTCGACAGCTTCAAGAAAACGTACGATTATCATAGGTTTCGATCGGTGTTTCGAAAGTTACAGGCGATTATAGAAAATCGAGGAAACGGCTAGGAATACATACCCCTTGCAATTTATTTCGGCAAAAAATGGAAGTGTTTCAGTCGACGTGTGCTTATAAGTGCTTAAAGAGGATGGAAAGAGGATCACAAAAATCGCAGGCAGAGCTTTCTAAGTGCATTATTTTCAAAGTTATAGCCAAAAAACCAAAGACTTGATTAATCGAGGAAGAGCCTTGGTCGACCACTACTACTGAAACAATATTTTTTTTTAAAGATGAGCTGTCGCTGATAGTCCTATCTTAAGGTACGCGTCCAGAGCTTCAAGAAAATGTATGATTATCATAGGTTTCGATCAGTGTTTCGAAAGTTACAGGCGATTAAAGAAAATCGAGGAAACGGTAAGGAATAAATACCCCTTGCAATTTATTTCGGCAAAAAATGGAAAGTGTTTCGGTCGACTTGTGCTTATACATGCTTAAAGAGGATGGAAAGAGGATCACAAAAATCGCAGGCAGAGCTTTCTAAGTGCATTATTTTCGAAGTTATAGCCAAAAAAACCAAAGACTTGATTAATCGAGGAAGAGCCTTGGTCGATCAGTACAACTGAAACAATTTTTATTAAAGAAGGGCTTTCGCTGATCATCCTAACTTGAGGTACGCGCCAAAAGCTTCAAGAAAATGTATGATTATCATAGGTTTCGATCGGTGTTTCGAAAGTTACAGGCGATTATAGAAAATCAAGGAAACGGTAAGGAATACATACCCCTTGCAATTTATTTCGGCAAAAAATTGAAAGTGTTTCAGTCGACTTGTGCTTATAACTGCTTAAGGAGGATGGAAAGAGGATCACAAAAATCGCAGGCAGAGCTTTCTAAGTGCATTATTTTCAAAGTTATAGCCAAAAAACCAAAGACTTGATTAATCGAGGAAGAGCCTTGGTCGACCACTACTACTGAAACAATATTTTTTTTAAAGATGAGCTGTCGCTGATAGTCCTATCTTAAAGTACGCGTCCAGAGCTTCAAGAAAATGTATGATTATCATAGGTTTCGATCGGTGTTTCGAAGGTTACAGGCGATTAAAGAAAATCGAGGAAACGGTAAGGAATAAATACCCCTTGCAATTTATTTCGGCAAAAAATGGAAAGTGTTTCGGTCGACTTGTGCTTATACATGCTTAAAGAGGATGGAAAGAGGATCACAAAAATCGCAGGCAGAGCTTTCTAAGTGCATTATTTTCGAAGTTATAGCCAAAAAACCCAATAACTTGATTAATCGAGGAAGAGCCTTGGTCGACCACTACAACTGAAACAATTTTTTTTTAAAGCTTTCGCTGATAGTCCTATCTTAAGGTACGCGTCGAGAGCTTCAAGAAAATGTATGATTATCATAGGTTTCGATCGGTGTTTCGAAAGTTACATGCGATTATAGAAAATCAAGGAAACAGTAAGGAATACATACCCCTTGCAATTTATTACGGCAAAAAATTGAAAGTATTTCGGGCGACTTGTGCTTATACGCACTTAAGGAGCATGGAAAGAGGATAACAAAAATCGCAGGCAGAGCTTTCTAAGTGCATTATTTTCGAAGTTATAGCCAAAAAACCAAAGACTTGATTAATCGAGGAAGAGCCTTGGTCGATCAGTACAACTGAAACAATTTTTTATTAAAGAAGGGCTTTCGCTGATCATCCTAACTTGAGGTACGCGTCACAAGCTTCAAGAAAATGTATGATTATCATAGGTTTCGATCGGTGTTTCGAAAGTTACAGGCGATTATAGAAAATCAAGGAAACGGTAAGGAATACATGCCCCGTGCAATTTATTTCGGCAAAAAATGGAAAGTGTTTCAGTCGACTTGTGCTTATAAGTGCTTAAAGAGGATGGAAAGAGGATCACAAAAATCGCAGGCAGAGCTTTCTAGGTGCATTATTTTCAAAGTTATAGCCAAAAAACCAATAACTTGATTAATCGAGGAAGAGCCTTGGTCGATCAGTACAACTGAAACAATTTTTTATTAAAGAAGGGCTTTCGCTGATCATCCTAACTTGAGGTACGCGTCCAGAGCTTCAAGAAAATGTATGATTATCATAGGTTTCGATCGGTGTTTCGAAAGTTACAGACGATTAAAGAAAATCGAGGAAACGGTAAGGAATAAATACCCCTTGCAATTTATTTCGGCAAAAAATGGAAAGTGTTTCGGGCGACTTGTGCTTATACATGCTTAAAGAGGATGGAAAGAGGATCACAAAAATCGCAGGCAGAGCTTTCTAAGTGCATTATTTTCGAAGTTATAGCCAAAAAAACCAATAACTTGATTAATCGAGGAAGAGCCTTGGTCGACCACTACAACTGAAACAATTTTTTTTTAAAGATGGGCTTTCGCTGATAGTCCCATCTTAAGGTACGCGTCGAGAGCTTCAAGAAAATGTATGATTATCATAGGTTTCGATCGGTGTTTCGAAAGTTACATGCGATTATAGAAAATCAAGGAAACGGTAAGGAATACATACCCCTTGCAATTTATTTCGGCAAAAAATTGAAAGTATTTCGGGCGACTTGTGCTTATACGCACTTAAAGAGCATGGAAAGAGGATCACAAAAATCGCAGGCAGAGCCTCCTAAGTGCATTATTTTCGAAGTTACAGCCAAAAAACTAAACGCTTGATTAATCGAGGAAGAGCCTTGGTTGACCAGTACAACTGAAACAATTTTTTTTTAAAGATGGGCTTTCGCTGATCATCCCAACTTAAGGTGCGCGTCGAGAGCTTCAAGAAAATGTATGACTATCATAGGTTTTGATCGGTGTTTCGAAAGTTACAGGCGATTATAGAAAATCGAGGAAACGGCTAGGAATACATACCCCTTGCAATTTATTTCGGCAAAAAATGGAAAGTGTTTCAGTCGACTTGTGCTTATAAGTGCTTAAAGGGGATGGAAAGAGGATCACAAAAATCGCAGGCAGAGCTTTCTAAGTGCATTATTTTCAAAGTTATAGCCAAAAAACCAAAGACTTGATTAATCGAGGAAGAGCCTTGGTCGACCACTACTACTGAAACAATATTTTTTTTAAAGATGAGCTGTCGCTGATAGTCCTATCTTAAGGTACGCGTCCAGAGCTTCAAGAAAATGTATGATTATCATAGGTTTCGATCGGTGTTTCGAAAGTTACAGGATGATTAAAGAAAATCGAGGGAAACGGTAAGGAATAAATACCCCCTTGCAATTTATTTCGGCAAAAAATGGAAAGTGTTTCGGTCGACTTGTTCTTTTACATGCTTAAAGAGAATGGAGAGAGGATCACAAAAATCGCAGGCAGAGCTTTCTAAGTCCATTATTTTCGAAGTTATATAGCCAAAAAACCAATAACTTGATTAATCGAGGAAGAGCCTTGGTAGACCACTACAACTGAAACAATTTTTTTTTAAAGATGGGCTTTCGCTGATGGTCCTATCTTAAGGTACGCGTCGAGAGCTTCAAGAAAATGTATGATTATCATAGGTTTCGATCGGTGTTTCGAAAGTTACAGGCGATTATAGAAAATCAAGGAAACCGTAAGGAATACATACCCCTTGCAATTTATTTCGGCAAAAAATGGAAAGTGTTTCGGTCGACTTGTGCTTATACATGCTTAAAGAGGATGGAAAGAGGTACACAAAAATCGCAGGCAGAGCTTTCTAAGTGCATTATTTTCGAAGTTATAGCCAAAAAACCAAAGACTTGATTAATCGAGGAAGAGCCTTGGTCGATCAGTACAACTGAAACAATTTTTTATTAAAGAAGGGCTTTCGCTGATCATCCTAACTTGAGGTACGCGTCACAAGCTTCAAGAAAATGTATGATTATCATAGGTTTCGATCGGTGTTTCGAAAGTTACAGGCGATTATAGAAAATCGAGGAAACGGCTAGGAATACATACCCCTTGCAATTTATTTCGGCAAAAAATGGAAAGTGTTTCAGTCGACTTGTGCTTATAAGTGCTTAAAGGGGATGGAAAGAGGATCACAAAAATCGAAGGCAGAGCTTTCTAAGTGCAATATTTTCAAAGTTATAGCCAAAAAACCAAAGACTTGATTAATCGAGGAAGAGCCTTGGTCGACCACTACTACTGAAACAATATTTTTTTTAAAGATGAGCTGTCGCTGATAGTCCTATCTTAAGGTACGCGTCCAGAGCTTCAAGAAATTGTATGATTATCATAGGTTTCGATCGGTGTTTCGAAAGTTACAGACGATTAAAGAAAATCGAGGAAACGGTAAGGAATAAATACCCCTTGCAATTTATTTCGGCAAAAAATGGAAAGTGTTTCGGTCGACTTGTGCTTATACATGCTTAAAGAGGATGGAAAGAGGATCACAAAAATCGCAGGCAGAGCTTTCTAAGTCCATTATTTTCGAAGTTATAGCCAAAAAACCAATAACTTGATTAATCGAGGAAGAGCCTTGGTCGACCACTACAACTGAAACAATTTTTTTTTAAAGATGGGCTTTCGCTGATAGTCCTATCTTAAGGTACGCGTCGAGAGCTTCAAGAAAATGTTTGATTATCATAGGTTTCGATCGGTGTTTCGAAAGTTACAGGCGATTATAGAAAATCAAGGAAACGGTAAGGAATACATACCCCTTGCAATTTATTTCGGCAAAAAATGGAAAGTGTTTCGGTCGACTTGTGCTTTTACACGCTTAAACAGCATGGAAAGAGGATCACAAAAATCGCAGGCAGAGCCTCCTAAGTGCATTATTTTCGAAGATACAGCCAAAAAACCAAACGCTTGATTAATCGAGGAAGAGCCTTGGTTGACCAGTACAACTGAAACAATTTTTTTTTAAAGATGGGCTTTTGCTGATCATCTAACTTAAGGTACGCGTCGAGAGCTTCAAGAAAATGTATGATTATCATAGGTTTCGATCGGCGTTTCGAAAGTTACAGGCGATTATAGAAAATCGAGGAAACGGCAAGGAATACATACCCCTTGCAATTTATTTCGGCAAAAAATGGAAAGTGTTTCAGTCGACTTGTGCTCATATGTGCTTAAAGAGGATGGAAAGAGGATCACAAAAATCGCAGGCAGAGCTTTCTAAGTGCATTATTTTCAAAGTTATAGCCAAAAAACCAAAGACTTGATTAATCGAGGAAGAGCCTTGGTCGACCACTACTACTGAAACAATATTTTTTTTAAAGATGAGCTGTCGCTGATAGTCCTATCTTAAAGTACGCGTCCAGAGCTTCAAGAAAATGTATGATTATCATAGGTTTCGATCGGTGTTTCGAAGGTTACAGGCGATTAAAGAAAATCGAGGAAACGGTAAGGAATAAATACCCGTTGCAATTTATTTCGGCAAAAAATGGAAAGTGTTTCGGTCGACTTGTGCTTATACATGCTTAAAGAGGATGGAAAGAGGTACACAAAAATCGCAGGCAGAGCTTTCTAAGTGCATTATTTTCGAAGTTATAGCCAAAAAACCAAAGACTTGATTAATCGAGGAAGAGCCTTGGTCGATCAGTACAACTGAAACAATTTTTTATTAAAGAAGGGCTTTCGCTGATCATCCTAACTTGAGGTACGCGTCACAAGCTTCAAGAAAATGTATGATTATCATAGGTTTCGATCGGTGTTTCGAAAGTTACAGGCGATTATAGAAAATCAAGGAAACGGTAAGGAATACATGCCCCGTGCAATTTATTTCGGCAAAAAATGGAAAGTGTTTCAGTCGACTTGTGCTTATAAATGCTTAAAGAGGATGGAAAGAGGATCACAAAAATCGCAGGCAGAGCTTTCTAAGTGCATTATTTTCAAAGTTATAGCCAAAAAACCAAAGACTTGATTAATCGAGGAAGAGCCTTGGTCGACCACTACTACTGAAACAATATTTTTTTTAAAGATGAGCTGTCGCTCATAGTCCTATCTTAAGGTACGCGTCGACAGCTTCAAGAAAATGTAAGATTATCATAGGTTTCGATCAGTGTTTCGAAAGTTACAGGCGATTATAGAAAATCAAGGAAACGGTAAGGAATACATACCCCTTGCAATTTATTTCGGCAAAAAATGGAAAGTGTTTCGGGCGACTTGTGCTTATACATGCTTAAAGAGGATGGAAAGAGGATCACAAAAATCGCAGGCAGAGCTTTCTAAGTGCATTATTTTCGACGTTATAGCCAAAAAACCAATAACTTGATTAATCGAGGAAGAGCCTTGGTCGACCACTACAACTGAAACCATTTTTTCTTAAAGATGGGCTTTCGCTGATAGTCCTATCTTAAGGTACGCGTCGAGAGCTTCAAGAAAATGTATGATTATCATAGGTTTCGATCGGTGTTTCGAAAGTTACATGCGATTATAGAAAATCAAGGAAACGGTAAGGAATACATACCCCTTGCAATTTATTTCGGCAAAAAATTGAAAGTGTTTCGGGCGACTTGTGCTTACAAGTTCTTAAAGGGGATGGAAAGAGGATCACAAAAATCGCAGGCAGAGCTTTCTAAGTGCATTATTTTCAAAGTTATAGCCAAAAAACCAAAGACTTGATTAATCGAGGAAGAGCCTTGGTCGACCACTACTACTGAAACAATATTTTTTTTTAAAGATGAGCTGTCGCTGATAGTCCTATCTCAAGGTACGCGTCGACAGCTTCAAGAAAATGTATGATTAGCATAGGTTTCGATCGGTGTTTCGAAAGTTACAGGCGATTATAGAAAATCGAGGAAACCGTAAGGAACACATACCCCTTGGAATTTATTTCGGCAAAAAATGGACAGTTTTTCGATCAACTTGTGCTTATAAACGCTGAAAGAGGATGGAAAGAGCATCACAAAAATCGCAGGCAGAGCCTCCTAAGTGCATTATTTTCGAAGTTACAGCCAAAAAACCCAAGGCTTGATTAATCGAAGAAGAGCCTTGGTCGACCACAACAACTGAAACAATTTTTTTTTAAGATGGGCTTTCGCTGATAGTCCTATCTTAAGGTACGCGTCGAGAGCTTCAAGAAAATGTATGATTATCATAGGTTTCGATCGGTGTATCGAAAGTTACAGGCGATTAAAGAAAATCGAGGAAGCGGTAAGAAATAAATACCCCTTGCAACTTATTTCGGCAAAATATGGAAAGTGTTTCGGTCGACTTGTGCTTATACATGCTTAAAGAGGATCGAAAGAGGTACACAAAAATCGGAGGCAGAGCTTTCTAAGTGCATTATTTTCGAAGTTATAGCCAAAAAACCAAAGACTTGATTAATCGAGGAAGAGCCTTGGTCGATCAGTACAACTGAAACAATTTTTTATTAAAGAAGGGCTTTCGCTGACCATCCTAACTTGAGGTACGCGTCGAGAGCTTCAAGAAAATGTATGATTATCATAGGTTTCGATCGGTGTTTCGAAAGTTACAGGCGATTATAGAAAATCAAGGAAACGGTAAGGAATACATGCCCCGTGCAATTTATTTCGGCAAAAAATGGAAAGTGTTTCGGTCGACTTGTGCTTACACATGCTAAAAGAGGATGGAAAGAGGATCACAAAAATCGCAGGCAGAGCTTTCTAAGTGCATTATTTTCGAAGCTACAGTCAAAAAACCAAAGACTTGATTAATCGACGAAGAGCCTTGGTCGACCACTACTACTGAAACAATATTTTTTTTTAAAGATGAGCTGTCGCTCATAGTCCTGTCTTAAGGTACGCGTCGAACAGCTTCGAGAAAATGTAAGATTATCATAGGTTTCGATCGGTGTTTCGAAAGTTACAGGCGATTATAGAAAATCGAGGAAACGGCTAGGAATACATACCCCTTGCAATTTATTTCGGCAAAAAATGGAAAGTATTTCGGTCGACTTGTGCTTATACATGCTTAAAGAGGATGGAAAGAGGATCACAAAAATCGCAGGCAGAGCTTTCTAAGTGCATTATTTTCGAAGTTATAGCCAAAAAACCAATAACTTGATTAATCGAAGAAGAGCCTTGGTCGACCACAACAACTGAAACAATTTTTTTTTAAGATGGGCTTTCGCTGATAGTCCTATCTTAAGGTACGCGTCGAGAGCTTCAAGAAAATGTATGATTATCATAGGTTTCGATCGGTGTTTCGAAAGTTACAGGCGATTAAAGAAAATCGAGGAAACGGTAAGGAATAAATACCCCTTGCAATTTATTTCGGCAAAAAATGGAAAGTGTTTCGGTCGACTTGTGCTTATACATGCTTAAAGAGGATGGAAAGAGGATCACAAAAATCGCAGGCAGAGCCTCCTAAGTGCATTATTTTCGAAGTTACAGCCAAAAAACCAAAGGCTTGATTAATCGAGAAAGAGCCTTGGTCGATCAGTACAACTGAAACAATTTTTTATTAAAGAAGGGCTTTCGCTGATCATCCTAACTTGAGGTACGCATCGAGAGCTTCAAGAAAATGTATGATTATCATAGGTTTCGATCGGTGTTTCGAAAGTTACAGGCGATTATAGAAAATCAAGGAAACGGTAAGGAATACATGCCCCGTGCAATTTATTTCGGCAAAAAATGGAAAGTGTTTCGGTCGACTTGTGCTTACACATGCTAAAAGAGGATGGAAAGAGGATCACAAAAATCGCAGGCAGAGCTTTCTAAGTGCATTACTTTCGAAGTTACAGCCAAAAAACCAAAGACTTGATTAATCGAGGAAGAGCCTTGGTCGACCACTACTACTGAAACAATATTTTTTTTTAAAGATGAGCTGTCGCTCATAGTCCTATCTTAAGGTACGCGTCGACAGCTTCAAGAAAATGTAAGATTATCATAGGTTTCGATCGGTGTTTCGAAAGTTACAGGCGATTATAGAAAATCAAGGAAACGGTAAGGAATACATGCCCCGTGCAATTTATTTCGGCAAAAAATGGAAAGTGTTTCAGTCGACTTGTGCTTATAAGTGCTTAAAGAGGATGGAAAGAGGATCACAAAAATCGCAGGCAGAGCTTTCTAGGTGCATTATTTTCAAAGTTATAGCCAAAAAACCAATAACTTGATTAATCGAGGAAGAGCCTTGGTCGATCAGTACAACTGAAACAATTTTTTATTAAAGAAGGGCTTTCGCTGATCATCCTAACTTGAGGTACGCGTCCAGAGCTTCAAGAAAATGTATGATTATCATAGGTTTCGATCGGTGTTTCGAAAGTTACAGACGATTAAAGAAAATCGAGGAAACGGTAAGGAATAAATACCCCTTGCAATTTATTTCGGCAAAAAATGGAAAGTGTTTCGGGCGACTTGTGCTTATACATGCTTAAAGAGGATGGAAAGAGGATCACAAAAATCGCAGGCAGAGCTTTCTAAGTGCATTATTTTCGAAGTTATAGCCAAAAAACCAATAACTTGATTAATCGAGGAAGAGCCTTGGTCGACCACTACAACTGAAACAATTTTTTTTTAAAGATGGGCTTTCGCTGATAGTCCTATCTTAAGGTACGCGTCGAGAGCTTCAAGAAAATGTATGATTATCATAGGTTTCGATCGGTGTTTCGAAAGTTACATGCGATTATAGAAAATCAAGGAAACGGTAAGGAATACATACCCCTTGCAATTTATTTCGGCAAAAAATTGAAAGTATTTCGGGCGACTTGTGCTTATACGCACTTAAAGAGCATGGAAAGAGGATCACAAAAATCGCAGGCAGAGCCTCCTAAGTGCATTATTTTCGAAGTTACAGCCAAAAAACTAAACGCTTGATTAATCGAGGAAGAGCCTTGGTCGACCAGTACAACTGAAACAATTTTTTTTTAAAGATGGGCTTTCGCTGATCATCCCAACTTAAGGTGCGCGTCGAGAGCTTCAAGAAAATGTATGACTATCATAGGTTTTGATCGGTGTTTCGAAAGTTACAGGCGATTATAGAAAATCGAGGAAACGGCTAGGAATACATACCCCTTGCAATTTATTTCGGCAAAAAATGGAAAGTGTTTCAGTCGACTTGTGCTTATAAGTGCTTAAAGGGGATGGAAAGAGGATCACAAAAATCGCAGGCAGAGCTTTCTAAGTGCATTATTTTCAAAGTTATAGCCAAAAAACCAAAGACTTGATTAATCGAGGAAGAGCCTTGGTCGACCACTACTACTGAAACAATATTTTTTTTAAAGATGAGCTGTCGCTGATAGTCCTATCTTAAGGTACGCGTCCAGAGCTTCAAGAAAATGTATGATTATCATAGGTTTCGATCGGTGTTTCGAAAGTTACAGACGATTAAAGAAAATCGAGGAAACGGTAAGGAATAAATACCCCTTGCAATTTATTTCGGCAAAAAATGGAAAGTGTTTCGGTCGACTTGTTCTTTTACATGCTTAAAGAGGATGGAGAGAGGATCACAAAAATCGCAGGCAGAGCTTTCTAAGTCCATTATTTTCGAAGTTATAGCCAAAAAACCAATAACTTGATTAATCGAGGAAGAGCCTTGGTAGACCACTACAACTGAAACAATTTTTTTTTAAAGATGGGCTTTCGCTGATGGTCCTATCTTAAGGTACGCGTCGAGAGCTTCAAGAAAATGTATGATTATCATAGGTTTCGATCGGTGTTTCGAAAGTTACAGGCGATTATAGAAAATCAAGGAAACGGTAAGGAATACATACCCCTTGCAATTTATTTCGGCAAAAAATGGAAAGTGTTTCGGTCGACTTGTGCTTATACATGCTTAAAGAGGATGGAAAGAGGTACACAAAAATCGCAGGCAGAGCTTTCTAAGTGCATTATTTTCGAAGTTATAGCCAAAAAACCAAAGACTTGATTAATCGAGGAAGAGCCTTGGTCGACCAGTACAACTGAAACAATTTTTTATTAAAGAAGGGCTTTCGCTGATCATCCTAACTTGAGGTACGCGTCACAAGCTTCAAGAAAATGTATGATTATCATAGGTTTCGATCGGTGTTTCGAAAGTTACAGGCGATTATAGAAAATCGAGGAAACGGCTAGGAATACATACCCCTTGCAATTTATTTCGGCAAAAAATGGAAAGTGTTTCAGTCGACTTGTGCTTATAAGTGCTTAAAGGGGATGGAAAGAGGATCACAAAAATCGCAGGCAGAGCTTTCTAAGTGCAATATTTTCAAAGTTATAGCCAAAAAACCAAAGACTTGATTAATCGAGGAAGAGCCTTGGTCGACCACTACTACTGAAACAATATTTTTTTTAAAGATGAGCTGTCGCTGATAGTCCTATCTTAAGGTACGCGTCCAGAGCTTCAAGAAATTGTATGATTATCATAGGTTTCGATCGGTGTATCGAAAGTTACAGACGATTAAAGAAAATCGAGGAAACGGTAAGGAATAAATACCCCTTGCAATTTATTTCGGCAAAAAATGGAAAGTGTTTCGGTCGACTTGTGCTTATACATGCTTAAAGAGGATGGAAAGAGGATCACAAAAATCGCAGGCAGAGCTTTCTAAGTCCATTATTTTCGAAGTTATAGCCAAAAAACCAATAACTTGATTAATCGAGGAAGAGCCTTGGTCGACCACTACAACTGAAACAATTTTTTTTTAAAGATGGGCTTTCGCTGATAGTCCTATCTTAAGGTACGCGTCGAGAGCTTCAAGAAAATGTTTGATTATCATAGGTTTCGATCGGTGTTTCGAAAGTTACAGGCGATTATAGAAAATCAAGGAAACGGTAAGGAATACATACCCCTTGCAATTTATTTCGGCAAAAAATGGAAAGTGTTTCGGTCGACTTGTGCTTTTACACGCTTAAACAGCATGGAAAGAGGATCACAAAAATCGCAGGCAGAGCCTCCTAAGTGCATTATTTTCGAAGATACAGCCAAAAAACCAAACGCTTGATTAATCGAGGAAGAGCCTTGGTTGACCAGTACAACTGAAACAATTTTTTTTTAAAGATGGGCTTTTGCTGATCATCTAACTTAAGGTACGCGTCGAGAGCTTCAAGAAAATGTATGATTATCATAGGTTTCGATCGGCGTTTCGAAAGTTACAGGCGATTATAGAAAATCGAGGAAACGGCAAGGAATACATACCCCTTGCAATTTATTTCGGCAAAAAATGGAAAGTGTTTCAGTCGACTTGTGCTCATATGTGCTTAAAGAGGATGGAAAGAGGATCACAAAAATCGCAGGCAGAGCTTTCTAAGTGCATTATTTTCAAAGTTATAGCCAAAAAACCAAAGACTTGATTAATCGAGGAAGAGCCTTGGTCGACCACTACTACTGAAACAATATTTTTTTTAAAGATGAGCTGTCGCTCATAGTCCTATCTTAAGGTACGCGTCGACAGCTTCAAGAAAATGTAAGATTATCATAGGTTTCGATCAGTGTTTCGAAAGTTACAGGCGATTATAGAAAATCAAGGAAACGGTAAGGAATACATACCCCTTGCAATTTATTTCGGCAAAAAATGGAAAGTGTTTCGGGCGACTTGTGCTTATACATGCTTAAAGAGGATGGAAAGAGGATCACAAAAATCGCAGGCAGAGCTTTCTAAGTGCATTATTTTCGACGTTATAGCCAAAAAACCAATAACTTGATTAATCGAGGAAGAGCCTTGGTCGACCACTACAACTGAAACCATTTTTTCTTAAAGATGGGCTTTCGCTGATAGTCCTATCTTAAGGTACGCGTCGAGAGCTTCAAGAAAATGTATGATTATCATAGGTTTCGATCAGTGTTTCGAAAGTTACAGGCGATTATAGAAAATCAAGGAAACGGTAAGGAATACATACCCCTTGCAATTTATTTCGGCAAAAAATTGAAAGTGTTTCGGGCGACTTGTGCTTACAAGTTCTTAAAGGGGATGGAAAGAGGATCACAAAAATCGCAGGCAGAGCTTTCTAAGTGCATTATTTTCAAAGTTATAGCCAAAAAACCAAAGACTTGATTAATCGAGGAAGAGCCTTGGTCGACCACTACTACTGAAACAATATTTTTTTTAAAGATGAGCTGTCGCTCATAGTCCTATCTTAAGGTACGCGTCGACAGCTTCAAGAAAATGTATGATTATCATAGGTTTCGATCGGTGTTTCGAAGGTTACAGGCGATTAAAGAAAATCGAGGAAACGGTAAGGAATAAATACCCGTTGCAATTTATTTCGGCAAAAAATGGAAAGTGTTTCGGTCGACTTGTGCTTATACATGCTTAAAGAGGATGGAAAGAGGTACACAAAAATCGCAGGCAGAGCTTTCTAAGTGCATTATTTTCGAAGTTATAGCCAAAAAACCAAAGACTTGATTAATCGAGGAAGAGCCTTGGTCGATCAGTACAACTGAAACAATTTTTTATTAAAGAAGGGCTTTCGCTGATCATCCTAACTTGAGGTACGCGTCACAAGCTTCAAGAAAATGTATGATTATCATAGGTTTCGATCGGTGTTTCGAAAGTTACAGGCGATTATAGAAAATCAAGGAAACGGTAAGGAATACATGCCCCGTGCAATTTATTTCGGCAAAAAATGGAAAGTGTTTCAGTCGACTTGTGCTTATAAATGCTTAAAGAGGATGGAAAGAGGATCACAAAAATCGCAGGCAGAGCTTTCTAAGTGCATTATTTTCAAAGTTATAGCCAAAAAACCAAAGACTTGATTAATCGAGGAAGAGCCTTGGTCGACCACTACTACTGAAACAATATTTTTTTTAAAGATGAGCTGTCGCTCATAGTCCTATCTTAAGGTACGCGTCGACAGCTTCAAGAAAATGTAAGATTATCATAGGTTTCGATCAGTGTTTCGAAAGTTACAGGCGATTATAGAAAATCAAGGAAACGGTAAGGAATACATGCCCCGTGCAATTTATTTCGGCAAAAAATGGAAAGTGTTTCGGGCGACTTGTGCTTATACATGCTTAAAGAGGATGGAAAGAGGATCACAAAAATCGCAGGCAGAGCTTTCTAAGTGCATTATTTTCGACGTTATAGCCAAAAAACCAATAACTTGATTAATCGAGGAAGAGCCTTGGTCGACCACTACAACTGAAACCATTTTTTCTTAAAGATGGGCTTTCGCTGATAGTCCTATCTTAAGGTACGCGTCGAGAGCTTCAAGAAAATGTATGATTATCATAGGTTTCGATCGGTGTTTCGAAAGTTACATGCGATTATAGAAAATCAAGGAAACGGTAAGGAATACATACCCCTTGCAATTTATTTCGGCAAAAAATTGAAAGTGTTTCGGGCGACTTGTGCTTACAAGTTCTTAAAGGGGATGGAAAGAGGATCACAAAAATCGCAGGCAGAGCTTTCTAAGTGCATTATTTTCAAAGTTATAGCCAAAAAACCAAAGACTTGATTAATCGAGGAAGAGCCTTGGTCGACCACTACTACTGAAACAATATTTTTTTTTAAAGATGAGCTGTCGCTGATAGTCCTATCTCAAGGTGCGCGTCGACAGCTTCAAGAAAATGTATGATTAGCATAGGTTTCGATCGGTGTTTCGAAAGTTACAGGCGATTATAGAAAATCGAGGAAACCGTAAGGAACACATACCCCTTGGAATTTATTTCGGCAAAAAATGGACAGTTTTTCGATCAACTTGTGCTTATAAACGCTGAAAGAGGATGGAAAGGGCATCACAAAAATCGCAGGCAGAGCCTCCTAAGTGCATTATTTTCGAAGTTACAGCCAAAAAACCCAAGGCTTGATTAATCGAAGAAGAGCCTTGGTCGACCACAACAACTGAAACAATTTTTTTTTAAGATGGGCTTTCGCTGATAGTCCTATCTTAAGGTACGCGTCGAGAGCTTCAAGAAAATGTATGATTATCATAGGTTTCGATCGGTGTATCGAAAGTTACAGGCGATTAAAGAAAATCGAGGAAGCGGTAAGAAATAAATACCCCTTGCAACTTATTTCGGCAAAATATGGAAAGTGTTTCGGTCGACTTGTGCTTATACATGCTTAAAGAGGATCGAAAGAGGTACACAAAAATCGGAGGCAGAGCTTTCTAAGTGCATTATTTTCGAAGTTATAGCCAAAAAACCAAAGACTTGATTAATCGAGGAAGAGCCTTGGTCGATCAGTACAACTGAAACAATTTTTTATTAAAGAAGGGCTTTCGCTGACCATCCTAACTTGAGGTACGCGTCGAGAGCTTCAAGAAAATGTATGATTATCATAGGTTTCGATCGGTGTTTCGAAAGTTACAGGCGATTATAGAAAATCTAGGAATCGGTAAGGAATACATTCCCCGTGCAATTTATTTCGGCAAAAAATGGAAAGTGTTTCGGTCGACTTGTGCTTACACATGCTAAAAGAGGATGGAAAGAGGATCACAAAAATCGCAGGCAGAGCTTTCTAAGTGCATTATTTTCGAAGTTATAGCCAAAAAACCAAAGACTTGATTAATCGAGGAAGAGCCTTGGTCGATCAGTACAACTGAAACAATTTTTTATTAAAGATGGGCTTTCGCTGATCATCCTAACTTGAGGTACGCGTCGAGAGCTTCAAGAAAATGTATGATTAGCATAGGTTTCGATCGGTATTTCGAAAGTTACAGGCGATTATAGAAAATCGAGGAAACGGTAAGGAATACATACCCCTTGCAATTTATTTCGGCAAAAAATGGAAAGTATTTCGGTCGACTTGTGCTTATACATGCTTAAAGAGGATGGAAGGAGGATCACAAAAATCGCAGGCAGAGCTTTCTAAGTGCATTATTTTCGAAGTTATAGCCAAAAAACCAATAACTTGATTAATCGAAGAAGAGCCTTGGTCGACCACAACAACTGAAACAATTTTTTTTTAAGATGGGCTTTCGCTGATAGTCCTATCTTAAGGTACGCGTCGAGAGCTTCAAGAAAATGTATGATTATCATAGGTTTCGATCGGTGTATCGAAAGTTACAGGCGATTAAAGAAAATCGAGGAAACGGTAAGGAATAAATACCCCTTGCAATTTATTTCGGCAAAAAATGGAAAGTGTTTCGGTCGACTTGTGCTTATACATGCTTAAAGAGGATGGAAAGAGGATCACAAAAATCGCAGGCAGAGCCTCCTAAGTGCATTATTTTCGAAGTTACAGCCAAAAAACCAAAGGCTTGATTAATCGAGAAAGAGCCTTGGTCGATCAGTACAACTGAAACAATTTTTTATTAAAGAAGGGCTTTCGCTGATCATCCTAACTTGAGGTACGCATCGAGAGCTTCAAGAAAATGTATGATTATCATAGGTTTCGATCGGTGTTTCGAAAGTTACAGGCGATTATAGAAAATCAAGGAAACGGAAAGGAATGCATGCCCCGTGCAATTTATTTCGGCAAAAAAAGGAAAGTGTTTCGGTCGACTTGTGCTTATACATGCTAAAAGAGGATGGAAAGAGGATCACAAAAATCGCAGGCAGAGCTTTCTAAGTGCATTATTTTCGAAGTTACAGCCAAACAACCAAAGACTTGATTAATCGAGGAAGAGCCTTTGTCGACCACTACTACTGAAACAATATTTTTTTTTAAAGATGAGCTGTCGCTCATAGTCCTATCTTACGGTACGCGTCGACAGCTTCAAGAAAACGTACGATTATCATAGGTTTCGATCGGTGTTTCGAAAGTTACAGGCGATTATAGAAAATCGAGGAAACGGCTAGGAATACATACCCCTTGCAATTTATTTCGGCAAAAAATGGAAAGTGTTTCAGTCGACGTGTGCTTATAAGTGCTTAAAGAGGATGGAAAGAGGATCACAAAAATCGCAGGCAGAGCTTTCTAAGTGCATTATTTTCAAAGTTATAGCCAAAAAACCAAAGACTTGATTAATCGAGGAAGAGCCTTGGTCGACCACTACTACTGAAACAATATTTTTTTTAAAGATGAGCTGTCGCTGATAGTCCTATCTTAAGGTACGCGTCCAGAGCTTCAAGAAAATGTATGATTATCATAGGTTTCGATCAGTGTTTCGAAAGTTACAGGCGATTAAAGAAAATCGAGGAAACGGTAAGGAATAAATACCCCTTGCAATTTATTTCGGCAAAAAATGGAAAGTGTTTCGGTCGACTTGTGCTTATACATGCTTAAAGAGGATGGAAAGAGGATCACAAAAATCGCAGGCAGAGCTTTCTAAGTGCATTATTTTCGAAGTTATAGCCAAAAAACCAAAGACTTGATTAATCGAGGAAGAGCCTTGGTCGATCAGTACAACTGAAACAATTTTTTATTAAAGAAGGGCTTTCGCTGATCATCCTAACTTGAGGTACGCGCCAAAAGCTTCAAGAAAATGTATGATTATCATAGGTTTCGATCGGTGTTTCGAAAGTTACAGGCGATTATAGAAAATCGAGGAAACGGTAAGGAATACATACCCCTTGCAATTTATTTCGGCAAAAAATTGAAAGTGTTTCAGTCGACTTGTGCTTATAACTGCTTAAGGAGGATGGAAAGAGGATCACAAAAATCGCAGGCAGAGCTTTCTAAGTGCATTATTTTCAAAGTTATAGCCAAAAAACCAAAGACTTGATTAATCGAGGAAGAGCCTTGGTCGACCACTACTACTGAAACAATATTTTTTTTAAAGATGAGCTGTCGCTGATAGTCCTATCTTAAAGTACGCGTCCAGAGCTTCAAGAAAATGTATGATTATCATAGGTTTCGATCGGTGTTTCGAAGGTTACAGGCGATTAAAGAAAATCGAGGAAACGGTAAGGAATATATACCCCTTGCAATTTATTTCGGCAAAAAATGGAAAGTGTTTCGGTCGACTTGTGCTTATACATGCTTAAAGAGGATGGAAAGAGGATCACAAAAATCGCAGGCAGAGCTTTCTAAGTGCATTATTTTCGAAGTTATAGCCAAAAAACCAATAACTTGATTAATCGAGGAAGAGCCTTGGTCGACCACTACAACTGAAACAATTTTTTTTTAAAGATGGGCTTTCGCTGATAGTCCTATCTTAAGGTACGCGTCGAGAGCTTCAAGAAAATGTATGATTATCATAGGTTTCGATCGGTGTTTCGAAAGTTACATGCGATTATAGAAAATCAAGGAAACAGTAAGGAATACATACCCCTTGCAATTTATTACGGCAAAAAATTGAAAGTATTTCGGGCGACTTGTGCTTATACGCACTTAAGGAGCATGGAAAGAGGATAACAAAAATCGCAGGCAGAGCTTTCTAAGTGCATTATTTTCGAAGTTATAGCCAAAAAACCAAAGACTTGATTAATCGAGGAAGAGCCTTGGTCGATCAGTACAACTGAAACAATTTTTTATTAAAGAAGGGCTTTCGCTGATCATCCTAACTTGAGGTACGCGTCACAAGCTTCAAGAAAATGTATGATTATCATAGGTTTCGATCGGTGTTTCGAAAGTTACAGGCGATTATAGAAAATCAAGGAAACGGTAAGGAATACATGCCCCGTGCAATTTATTTCGGCAAAAAATGGAAAGTGTTTCAGTCGACTTGTGCTTATAAATGCTTAAAGAGGATGGAAAGAGGATCACAAAAATCGCAGGCAGAGCTTTCTAAGTGCATTATTTTCAAAGTTATAGCCAAAAAACCAAAGACTTGATTAATCGAGGAAGAGCCTTGGTCGACCACTACTACTGAAACAATATTTTTTTTAAAGATGAGCTGTCGCTCATAGTCCTATCTTAAGGTACGCGTCGACAGCTTCAAGAAAATGTAAGATTATCATAGGTTTCGATCAGTGTTTCGAAAGTTACAGGCGATTATAGAAAATCAAGGAAACGGTAAGGAATACATACCCCTTGCAATTTATTTCGGCAAAAAATGGAAAGTGTTTCGGGCGACTTGTGCTTATACATGCTTAAAGAGGATGGAAAGAGGATCACAAAAATCGCAGGCAGAGCTTTCTAAGTGCATTATTTTCGACGTTATAGCCAAAAAACCAATAACTTGATTAATCGAGGAAGAGCCTTGGTCGACCACTACAACTGAAACCATTTTTTCTTAAAGATGGGCTTTCGCTGATAGTCCTATCTTAAGGTACGCGTCGAGAGCTTCAAGAAAATGTATGATTATCATAGGTTTCGATCGGTGTTTCGAAAGTTACATGCGATTATAGAAAATCAAGGAAACGGTAAGGAATACATACCCCTTGCAATTTATTTCGGCAAAAAATTGAAAGTGTTTCGGGCGACTTGTGCTTACAAGTTCTTAAAGGGGATGGAAAGAGGATCACAAAAATCGCAGGCAGAGCTTTCTAAGTGCATTATTTTCAAAGTTATAGCCAAAAAACCAAAGACTTGATTAATCGAGGAAGAGCCTTGGTCGACCACTACTACTGAAACAATATTTTTTTTTAAAGATGAGCTGTCGCTGATAGTCCTATTTCAAGGTACGCGTCGACAGCTTCAAGAAAATGTATGATTAGCATAGGTTTCGATCGGTGTATCGAAAGTTACAGGCGATTAAAGAAAATCGAGGAAACGGTAAGGAATAAATACCCCTTGCAATTTATTTCGGCAAAAAATGGAAAGTGTTTCGGTCGACTTGTGCTTATACATGCTTAAAGAGGATGGAAAGAGGATCACAAAAATCGCAGGCAGAGCCTCCTAAGTGCATTATTTTCGAAGTTACAGCCAAAAAACCAAAGGCTTGATTAATCGAGAAAGAGCCTTGGTCGATCAGTACAACTGAAACAATTTTTTATTAAAGAAGGGCTTTCGCTGATCATCCTAACTTGAGGTACGCATCGAGAGCTTCAAGAAAATGTATGATTATCATAGGTTTCGATCGGTGTTTCGAAAGTTACAGGCGATTATAGAAAATCAAGGAAACGGAAAGGAATACATGCCCCGTGCAATTTATTTCGGCAAAAAAAGGAAAGTGTTTCGGTCGACTTGTGCTTATACATGCTAAAAGAGGATGGAAAGAGGATCACAAAAATCGCAGGCAGAGCTTTCTAAGTGCATTATTTTCGAAGTTACAGCCAAACAACCAAAGACTTGATTAATCGAGGAAGAGCCTTGGTCGACCGCTACTACTGAAACAATATTTTTTTTTAAAGATGAGCTGTCGCTCATAGTCCTATCTTACGGTACGCGTCGACAGCTTCAAGAAAACGTACGATTATCATAGGTTTCGATCGGTGTTTCGAAAGTTACAGGCGATTATAGAAAATCGAGGAAACGGCTAGGAATACATACCCCTTGCAATTTATTTCGGCAAAAAATGGAAAGTGTTTCAGTCGACGTGTGCTTATAAGTGCTTAAAGAGGATGGAAAGAGGATCACAAAAATCGCAGGCAGAGCTTTCTAAGTGCATTATTTTCAAAGTTATAGCCAAAAAACCAAAGACTTGATTAATCGAGGAAGAGCCTTGGTCGACCACTACTACTGAAACAATATTTTTTTTAAAGATGAGCTGTCGCTGATAGTCCTATCTTAAGGTACGCGTCCAGAGCTTCAAGAAAATGTATGATTATCATAGGTTTCGATCAGTGTTTCGAAAGTTACAGGCGATTAAAGAAAATCGAGGAAACGGTAAGGAATAAATACCCCTTGCAATTTATTTCGGCAAAAAATGGAAAGTATTTCGGTCGACTTGTGCTTATACATGCTTAAAGAGCATGGAAAGAGGATCACAAAAATCGCAGGCAGAGCTTTCTAAGTGCATTATTTTCGAAGTTATAGCCAAAAAACCAAAGACTTGATTAATCGAGGAAGAGCCTTGGTCGATCAGTACAACTGAAACAATTTTTTATTAAAGAAGGGCTTTCGCTGATCATCCTAACTTGAGGTACGCGCCAAAAGCTTCAAGAAAATGTATGATTATCATAGGTTTCGATCGGTGTTTCGAAAGTTACAGGCGATTATAGAAAATCAAGGAAACGGTAAGGAATACATACCCCTTGCAATTTATTTCGGCAAAAAATTGAAAGTGTTTCAGTCGACTTGTGCTTATAACTGCTTAAGGAGGATGGAAAGAGGATCACAAAAATCGCAGGCAGAGCTTTCTAAGTGCATTATTTTCAAAGTTATAGCCAAAAAACCAAAGACCTGATTAATCGAGGAAGAGCCTTGGTCGACCACTACTACTGAAACAATATTTTTTTTAAAGATGAGCTGTCGCTGATAGTCCTATCTTAAAGTACGCGTCCAGAGCTTCAAGAAAATGTATGATTATCATAGGTTTCGATCGGTGTTTCGAAGGTTACAGGCGATTAAAGAAAATCGAGGAAACGGTAAGGAATAAATACCCCTTGCAATTTATTTCGGCAAAAAATGGAAAGTGTTTCGGTCGACTTGTGCTTATACATGCTTAAAGAGGATGGAAAGAGGATCACAAAAATCGCAGGCAGAGCTTTCTAAGTGCATTATTTTCGAAGTTATAGCCAAAAAACCAATAACTTGATTAATCGAGGAAGAGCCTTGGTCGACCACTACAACTGAAACAATTTTTTTTTAAAGATGGGCTTTCGCTGATAGTCCTATCTTAAGGTACGCGTCGAGAGCTTCAAGAAAATGTATGATTATCATAGGTTTCGATCGGTGTTTCGAAAGTTACATGCGATTATAGAAAATCAAGGAAACAGTAAGGAATACATACCCCTTGCAATTTATTACGGCAAAAAATTGAAAGTATTTCGGGCGACTTGTGCTTATACGCACTTAAGGAGCATGGAAAGAGGATAACAAAAATCGCAGGCAGAGCTTTCTAAGTGCATTATTTTCGAAGTTATAGCCTGTTAAGGCATGACCTTGGGGAGACCACGCGGAGGCGAAGAGGCGCAGTTTCAACTAGTGATTTTTTATGGTTCATTAGAGAGTTTTATTCTTTCTCTGATTTCTCCTTTACGACGCGGAATTATAGTTCCCGTAATACATTTAATATTTCGAGGCATCGATTAATTTTCTTTCTTATGGTTTATGGCCCAGCTTTGTTCCTTTCCCAAACATTCGTTGCTGCGCAGCTTCGTGTACGTTGGAAGCTGCTTCCGAGAACCCGCGTCGCGTTCCTAGTACTTCCGCCGTTTCCCCGAACGCCTCGACCCCCCATGGTCTGCCAGGCGATCCCGTGACATCGCGTGATGTCCCGGAACCAATAACTTCCGATCGCCCGATCGCCCATGTGACCGCTCGCCAATCATCTCCCTAATATTATGCTAATTTAGCGCCCTCTTTTTGCGATGTATGGCGGACAGGTACGCGTTCCTGTGCCGCGCTTCCTCACTCTGTTCTCTGGTCTCTGCCGTGATCGTGCGTATCACGCGCCGTTGGTTTTCGTGTTGGTCGCGCGTACCAACAAGCATTTGAGTCAAGCATTATAATTATTATATCAACGTAACTCTTGTTTCCGTGTCTGTTCACGACACGTGTCTTTAATCTTGTGGTTTGTTCTAATACGCGTTCTGTGATTGTGACTTTGTAAACTTAAGTGTTAAATAAAGTGTGTTAATTGGACTTGACTCTATCACCGCCACGTGCACCGTACCGGCTATCCAGCCGTATCCTCCCCATCCTTCCTAAGCACGCAGTTCCTTTTCGGGAACGTCCCAGTCTCCCAGTTCGCGAGTCGCGTCCGCTTCGGTTCGTGAACATTAATTGGTCCTTCGAGCCGGATTGTGTGTTGAGTGAAGGAACTTGTGATCAGACTTAGTGCCGTGGTGCGAAATGGAGGAACTTCAATCACAGCAACGCATGTTAAGAGGGTCTATTGAGAAGGCTCTCATCAATTTCAAGAAGGCCGGTAAGGCAAATCTAACCCCGGCAAAGATTCGGTCTCGAATCGCCAGTCTCAACGCCGCATGGCAAAAGTTCCAAGATGGCCACATCCGGTTTGACGTCACATGTCCTGCCGACCGGAAGCCTACGCTTGAGTACTTCGCCGAGGATCATTTGGCCATCGTGGAAGAGACGTACAACAACGCCCTCGATACGATGAACGAGGTACTAGAGAGTGTGGAGCCCCCCACTCCAGCATCCCCACCTGAGCTGAACTCATCGATGGCCCGGAGCAGCACGACCCCCTCCATCGTTCCCCTGCCACCGGTCCGCATCGCGCCGTTTGACGGGACTCTGGAGGAGTGGGAGTCGTTCCGCGACCAGTTCAGCACCCTGGTCATTAACAACCCGGACTTGAGCGACTACACACGCATGCATTACCTGGTCTCCAGCGTAAGTTCTGCCGCTCACGATTGTATCAGGCATTTGTCGATCACCTCCGACAACTTCCATGTCGCCTGGGACACGCTTACGTCTCGTTTTGAAAATAAGCGCCGTTTGTTGAATAAGCTTGTTACCGACCTTTTCGCCGTTCCGTCCGTCTCGCGCGAAGATGCAAACGGATTGCAATTATTAGTAGACAAATCCACTAGTATAATCGCGGCGTTGAAAAAACTCGGAAGGAATGACACCGCTCTCTTGGACGACATTCTAACTCACATGACCGTACAAAAAACAGATCCTATCACGCGTAAGACTTGGGTTAACCGTACAAGCGATCGTGAAGACATTCCATCTTATAGAGACTTGCAGTCATTCATCTTATCACGCGTCTGCGCGATTCAGGAGCTTGCTTCTAATACGCCAAAGTCTGTGTCCCGGACCCCGGTGTCCCGCGTCCATGTCGCAACAACTTCGTCGTCCAAGAGAGCCGGTTGCCCTCTGTGTTCATTGCGTCATAACTTTCATGAATGTCCGCAATACCGTGATGCGTCCCCACAGCAACGTCGCGAGCTTGCGTACAAACATAGGCGGTGTTTTAATTGCTTGTACCCCCGACATCCTAACAATAAGTGTCCCAGCAAGTACGTTTGTCGCCAATGCCGTCAACTGCATCATGGTTCCCTCCACGATGCCTTTCAACCCGTTGCTTCGCAAAATCTCGCGCCCGACCTCCCTTCCGCGCGTTCCCCTCCCGACGAGAAGAGTGCCACATCACTCCAGGTATCGACCGGAGTCCGCAAGCGACGCGCATTAGTCTTAGGCACGGCTTACGTTTTGGCCGGCGCCCTCAGCGGCCGTACCGCAGTCATTCGCGCTCTTATTGACCCTGGTTCTGAGCTTACGTTTATGAGCGAGCACTTAGCTCAGCTGTTAAGAGCCGACCGAATTCGGCTGCCGACCCCGTTCCACGGAGTTGCTTGTACTCCGTCCGAGCCGGCACGTCACGCCGTCCACCTAGCTGTCGCGAACCGAAACCGTACCGGTCCGATCTTCTCCTCTGTTGCTTTAATTCTAAATCGTCCGACTGACTATTCACCTAAACGCATCCCAGCCGCGGCGCAACTTAGTCATTGCCACGATTTAACGTGGGCGGACGATGATCCGACTTCCACAAAGCGGATTGATTTAATTATCGGAGCCGATCTATATAATGACATTTTGTTAACCGGAGTTCGTAAAGGCAGTAAGGGCGATCCTGTCGCGCAGGAGACGATTTTTGGTTGGGTAATAACCGGGCCCCGCGAGCCTCCTGTCATCCCTGTTCCGGACGAATCGGAGTGGGATTTCATGCGCGACTCCCATCAGAGCGTTCTCGCGTATCATTGTTTCACTTCCCCCTCGTTGGACGAGGAGGTACGGAGATTCTGGGAGCTTGAGGAGCTGCCGGGCTCTCCAGTCATGGATCCCAAAGACGTCCAGTGCGAGGAGCATTTTCGGGACACCCACCAGCGTGATTCGTCGGGCCGTTACGTTGTTCGCCTCCCATTTAAAACCGGTCCTCCGATTGACATCGGGAATTCTCGCGCAATCGCTGAGAGGCTCGCGCGTAGCATTGTTCGGCGGTTATCCCGGGACTCCTCTCTCGATCATGAATACCGGAAGTTCATGAGCGATTATGAGCAACTCGGCCACATGCGCGCCGTTTCATGTTTAAACCCCCCTTCCAATTCTCCCATAGTCTACATCCCTCACCACCCCGTCCTCCGTTCGGATAGCACCACAAGCAAACTCAGAGTTGTGTTCAATGCGTCCTGTCGAACGTCAAACGGGATGTCGTTAAACGACCACCTTTTAACCGGTCCAAAGCTTCAGCAGGATCTTCCATCTGTCATAATCCGCTGGCGACGCTGGCAGTACGTTTATTCGGCGGACATTGCCAAAATGTACCGCCAGATACTGGTCGATCCTCGTGATCTCGATTACCAGCGTATTCTTTGGCTAGGTGATCACTCCGCTCTGCTGCAGGATTACCAACTCCTGACCGTTACGTATGGTATGGCCTGCGCGCCCTTTCTTGCGCTTCGTGTCCTCCACCAACTCGTGGAAGACGACGGCGACCAGTTCCCTCTTGCTCGTGACGTCCTTCGGCGAAACACCTATGTCGATGACGTTTTGTTCGGTGCTGCCGACATGGAGACCCTCCGCTCCATTCGACAGCAGTCAACCGCCTTGTTGCTAAAAGGCGGCTTCTCCTTACGGAAGTGGGCGAGCAACTCCCCTCTGTTGCTCACTGACGTTGACGCATCGGATCATGGCCTCGCTTGTGACAAGGTCCTGTCTACGGATGAACATCTTAAAATCTTAGGAGTTGTTTGGTCTCCTAATCGTGACGAGTTCACCTTTTCAGTTCTCCCCTTTGATCGCGAACCCGTGACAAAGCGATCCATTTTGTCGATAATCGCACGATTATACGACCCTCTTGGCTGGGTGACTCCCGTAATTATCAAAGCTAAAATCCTCATGCAGGATCTGTGGAGGAGTAAGGTCAGCTGGGATGACCCTGTCCCCCCCCCCTTGTTGCGTGAGTGGATGACGTTCGCCTCCCAGTTGGGAGAACTCAATTCCGTTAAGGTGCCTCGGTGGCTGCAAATGTCGCCGAGCTCCTCATCCGTGGAACTCCATGGCTTTGCCGACGCCTCCACCTCCGCTTATGCCGCAGCCGTATACGTGAGAGTTACTTCTGACGATCATAAGACTTCTGTGTCATTGATAGCAGGGAAGTCTAAAGTAGCTCCTCTCAACCCCGTCAGCATACCGCGGCTCGAATTGAACGCTGCCGTCCTTCTCACCCGTTTGGTATCTTTTGTAATCAGCTCCCTTGACCTCGAAGGAGCTTCTGTCACTTGCTGGTCGGACTCCACAGTCGCTCTTCACTGGATATCGCAACACCCATCGCGATGGAAGATGTTTGTGGCGAACCGTGTCGCGAAAATACGCGACAAGCTCCCCACCGCCGTGTGGCGGTACGTCCCGACCGACGCGAATCCCGCAGACATAGCCTCTCGCGGCTGTCTGCCCTCCGCTCTTCCTCACCACGCCCTGTGGTGGAATGGTCCACCGTGGTTGAGTCAAGAGAAAGATGATTGGCCATCCAACCCGCCAAGCCTCCCAGCCGATCCTCACCTCGAGGAAAAACCCCCTGCCGTCCTTCTTTGTTCGACGGTCACTCCCATGTGGGACCTTTCCGTGCGGTACTCCTCATGGGACCGTCTCATCCGCATCACCGCTCTTGTGATGCGCTTTGTTTATCGTTGTCTTCGTCGACAGGACTTAGTCAATGCTCCGGTCGGCAGTGTGCACATCACTGCCGAGGAATTCAAACGCTCAAGAGATTTCTGGTTGCAAAGTCTTCAAAAGGAAGTTTTTCCTGCAGAATTCAGTCTCCTTAGTGCTCAGAAGCCTCTCCCGCCACATCATTCTTGGCTGTCGCTTCGCCCATTCCTATCAAACGACAAGCTCATTAGGGTTGGTGGTCGTTTACGACACGCTCGTATACCTTTCGATTCCCGTCATCCCATCCTTCTTTCCGCTCATCCTCTTGTTGACCTCCTTGTCCGTCAAACCCATGAACGCGCGTTGCATGCCGGACCGCAGTTAACACTCAGTCTTCTTCGTCGGGAGTACTGGATTCTCCGGGCTCGCGGAATCGTTCGTCGCATCATACATCAATGCGTCCCGTGTACGCGTGAGCGAGCAGCTGTACCACAGCAGCTCATGGGTGACCTTCCGCGCGTTCGAATCACCCCTACCTTTCGAAGCTTCCTTCACGCCGGGGTTGATTACGCGGGTCCAGTGTGGATTCGCTCCACTCCTGGTCGCGGTGCGAAGTCTCGAAAATCGTATATCGCGCTATTTGTTTGTCTAGCTTCGAAAGCAATCCATCTGGAGGCGGTCAGCGACTGTTCTACCGACGCATTCAAGGGTGCTTTCGCTCGGTTCTGTGCGCGCCGCGGGCTCCCAGAATCCATGTACTCGGATAACGGGACGACCTTCGTCGGCGCCGATCGCGATCTGACCAGAGCGTTTCGGGTTGCTCTTCGCGATCCTTCATTCCTTAATTCTACCGCGTCGGATCATATCTCTTGGCATTTTATTCCTCCCTCCGCCCCCCATTTCGGCGGTCTTTGGGAGGCTGGCGTTCGTAGTGTCAAGACTCATTTATCTCGTGTTGTCGGTGATCGTGCGCTCACCTTTGAGGAGCTAAGTACGCTCCTATGCCGAATCGAGGCATGTTTAAATTCTCGCCCCTTGTACGCTCTGAGTGACACCCTCGACGAGTATGATTTCCTTACCCCGGGTCACTTCACGATCGGCGCCGCGATTGTCGTCCCTCCCGAGCCCTCCTTGCTCGATCTCAACGAACATCGTCTCTCGCGTTGGCAGCTCGTCCGCCAAATGTCCGAACGGTTCTGGCGCCTTTGGCAGTCGGACTATGTTAATGCCTTGCAACAGAGGACGAAGTGGCGGTCTGATCAACCCCCTGTTCAAGTTGGTCGTATGGTGCTTCTCCGCAACCCTAGTCTTCCGCCTGCTAAGTGGGAACTAGGTCGTGTTGTTCATGTCTACCCGGGTTCTGATAATGTCACTCGCGTCGTGTCCGTTAAGACCGCTCGCGCGGAGTACAAGCGCCCGATCGGCAAATTATGCCTCCTCCCGGTTTGGAATGCCTCAGGATGACGGGCACGAACAAGCACCACGTAGATTTCTGGCGATATTTCGATGTAAAAAAAAAAAAACCCTTTTATTTTAATGTCTGCGTGCGTTCTTGCGTCCTAGATTTAAGTACCTGCGTTTAGTTTAAGGCCCCGGCACATGTATTGCGTCCCTGATTTCTGTTACTGCGTCGCCCTCGACTTCGTCTTCGAGCTCGTTCACGACTGCGGTCGTGCCTGCACACTTTGCCTGCAATTGCACTGTTAGTCTTGGTCGGAGAATGCAGGTCTCTCAAAGACGCTGTCCACGCGTGATACGAGCCCGAGCCGCTGTACGGGCGAGATGCAAGCTTGATCGCGGTCCTGAACCGGGGTATGGTCGGCCTCCAAAGACGCGAACGCTCGTCCGGCCAGCGCCTCGATCCGAGAGACGCGCGCTCGCGCAGGTTAATTTAATTTTGTTTCTCAACCCTTTGATTTGTAATTCACGATCGGGACGGACGGATACGGGAAAAGGTCACTAATGTCTTATGACTCCGTTAGACTTAAGCCTCTTGTGTTTTGTTAAGCCGACTCGATGCACGTGATAATCGGACGATCATGACGCCTCTGTATAATTTGGTTAATCATATAATAAATAAACCTCCTAACCATGCCCACACGGTGGGCGGCAGCACTTTAATAAGTCTTTCGTCCGATTACCAATTACACTACAGCTGGTATAACGATAAGAATAACGGGCACGTTTCAACTTTAATATCATCTCGCGCACTCATTGTCAAGCTTCTCTGTACCATTGTATTTTGTGTAATCACGTCATCATTCCGACTACCATCGTCTTTCGCCATCTCGTCCTGGCCCCATCACGGTGGGCGGCGGCGCTAGTATAAGTCTTCCAACCGATCGATTATCTATATATATCTGTATGTTCCTGATCGCCCTCTCCTTAATATTTCGAAACCGTCGTTTCGAGGTGGGCGGTATGTTAAGGCATGACCTTGGGGAGACCACGCGGAGGCGAAGAGGCGCAGTTTCAACTAGTGATTTTTTATGGTTCATTAGAGAGTTTTATTCTTTCTCTGATTTCTCCTTTACGACGCGGAATTATAGTTCCCGTAATACATTTAATATTTCGAGGCATCGATTAATTTTCTTTCTTATGGTTTATGGCCCAGCTTTGTTCCTTTCCCAAACATTCGTTGCTGCGCAGCTTCGTGTACGTTGGAAGCTGCTTCCGAGAACCCGCGTCGCGTTCCTAGTACTTCCGCCGTTTCCCCGAACGCCTCGACCCCCCATGGTCTGCCAGGCGATCCCGTGACATCGCGTGATGTCCCGGAACCAATAGCTTCCGATCGCCCGATCGCCCATGTGACCGCTCGCCAATCATCTCCCTAATATTATGCTAATTTAGCGCCCTCTTTTTGCGATGTATGGCGGACAGGTACGCGTTCCTGTGCCGCGCTTCCTCACTCTGTTCTCTGGTCTCTGCCGTGATCGTGCGTATCACGCGCCGTTGGTTTTCGTGTTGGTCGCGCGTACCAACAAGCATTTGAGTCAAGCATTATAATTATTATATCAACGTAACTCTTGTTTCCGTGTCTGTTCACGACACGTGTCTTTAATCTTGTGGTTTGTTCTAATACGCGTTCTGTGATTGTGACTTTGTAAACTTAAGTGTTAAATAAAGTGTGTTAATTGGACTTGACTCTATCACCGCCACGTGCACCGTACCGGCTATCCAGCCGTATCCTCCCCATCCTTCCTAAGCACGCAGTTCCTTTTCGGGAACGTCCCAGTCTCCCAGTTCGCGAGTCGCGTCCGCTTCGGTTCGTGAACATAGCCAAAAAACCAAAGACTTGATTAATCGAGGAAGAGCCTTGGTCGATCAGTACAACTGAAACAATTTTTTATTAAAGAAGGGCTTTCGCTGATCATCCTAACTTGAGGTACGTGTCACAAGCTTCAAGAAAATGTATGATTATCATAGGTTTCGATCGGTGTTTCGAAAGTTACAGGCGATTATAGAAAATCAAGGAAACGGTAAGGAATACATGCCCCGTGCAATTTATTTCGGCAAAAAATGGAAAGTGTTTCGGTCGACTTGTGCTTACACATGCTAAAAGAGGATGGAAAGAGGATCACAAAAATCGCAGGCAGAGCTTTCTAAGTGCATTACTTTCGAAGTTACAGCCAAAAAACCAAAGACTTGATTAATCGAGGAAGAGCCTTGGTCGACCACTACTACTGAAACAATATTTTTTTTTAAAGATGAGCTGTCGCTCATAGTCCTATCTTAAGGTACGCGTCGACAGCTTCAAGAAAATGTAAGATTATCATAGGTTTCGATCGGTGTTTCGAAAGTTACAGGCGATTATAGAAAATCAAGGAAACGGTAAGGAATACATACCCCTTGCAATTTATTACGGCAAAAAATTGAAAGTATTTCGGGCGACTTGTGTTTATACGCACTTAAAGAGCATGGAAAGAGGATCACAAAAATCGCAGGCAGAGCCTCCTAAGTGCATTATTTTCGAAGTTACAGCAAAAAAACTAAACGCTTGATTAATCGAGGAAGAGCCTTGGTCGACCAGTACAACTGAAACAATTTTTTTTTAAAGATGGGCTTTCGCTGATCATCCCAACTTAAGGTGCGCGTCGAGAGCTTCAAGAAAATGTATGATTATCATAGGTTTCGATCGGTGTTTCGAAAGTTACAGACGATTAAAGAAAATCGAGGAAACGGCTAGGAATACATACCCCTTGCAATTTATTTCGGCAAAAAATGGAAAGTGTTTCAGTCGACTTGTGCTTATAAGTGCTTAAAGAGGATGGAAAGAGGATCACAAAAATCGCAGGCAGAGCTTTCTAGGTGCATTATTTTCAAAGTTATAGCCAAAAAACCAAAGACTTGATTAATCGAGGAAGAGCCTTGGTCGATCAGTACAACTGAAACAATTTTTTATTAAAGAAGGGCTTTCGCTGATCATCCTAACTTGAGGTACGCATCGAGAGCTTCAAGAAAATGTATGATTATCATAGGTTTCGATCGGTGTTTCGAAAGTTACAGGCGATTATAGAAAATCAAGGAAACGGAAAGGAATACATGCCCCGTGCAATTTATTTCGGCAAAAAAAGGAAAGTGTTTCGGTCGACTTGTGCTTATACATGCTAAAAGAGGATGGAAAGAGGATCACAAAAATCGCAGGCAGAGCTTTCTAAGTGCATTATTTTCGAAGTTACAGCCAAACAACCAAAGACTTGATTAATCGAGGAAGAGCCTTGGTCGACCGCTACTACTGAAACAATATTTTTTTTTAAAGATGAGCTGTCGCTCATAGTCCTATCTTACGGTACGCGTCGACAGCTTCAAGAAAACGTACGATTATCATAGGTTTCGATCGGTGTTTCGAAAGTTACAGGCGATTATAGAAAATCGAGGAAACGGCTAGGAATACATACCCCTTGCAATTTATTTCGGCAAAAAATGGAAAGTGTTTCAGTCGACGTGTGCTTATAAGTGCTTAAAGAGGATGGAAAGAGGATCACAAAAATCGCAGGCAGAGCTTTCTAAGTGCATTATTTTCAAAGTTATAGCCAAAAAACCAAAGACTTGATTAATCGAGGAAGAGCCTTGGTCGACCACTACTACTGAAACAATATTTTTTTTAAAGATGAGCTGTCGCTGATAGTCCTATCTTAAGGTACGCGTCCAGAGCTTCAAGAAAATGTATGATTATCATAGGTTTCGATCAGTGTTTCGAAAGTTACAGGCGATTAAAGAAAATCGAGGAAACGGTAAGGAATAAATACCCCTTGCAATTTATTTCGGCAAAAAATGGAAAGTATTTCGGTCGACTTGTGCTTATACATGCTTAAAGAGGATGGAAAGAGGATCACAAAAATCGCAGGCAGAGCTTTCTAAGTGCATTATTTTCGAAGTTATAGCCAAAAAACCAAAGACTTGATTAATCGAGGAAGAGCCTTGGTCGATCAGTACAACTGAAACAATTTTTTATTAAAGAAGGGCTTTCGCTGATCATCCTAACTTGAGGTACGCGCCAAAAGCTTCAAGAAAATGTATGATTATCATAGGTTTCGATCGGTGTTTCGAAAGTTACATGCGATTATAGAAAATCAAGGAAACAGTAAGGAATACATACCCCTTGCAATTTATTACGGCAAAAAATTGAAAGTATTTCGGGCGACTTGTGCTTATACGCACTTAAGGAGCATGGAAAGAGGATAACAAAAATCGCAGGCAGAGCTTTCTAAGTGCATTATTTTCGAAGTTATAGCCAAAAAACCAAAGACTTGATTAATCGAGGAAGAGCCTTGGTCGATCAGTACAACTGAAACAATTTTTTATTAAAGAAGGGCTTTCGCTGATCATCCTAACTTGAGGTACGCGTCACAAGCTTCAAGAAAATGTATGATTATCATAGGTTTCGATCGGTGTTTCGAAAGTTACAGGCGATTATAGAAAATCAAGGAAACGGTAAGGAATACATGCCCCGTGCAATTTATTTCGGCAAAAAATGGAAAGTGTTTCAGTCGACTTGTGCTTATAAATGCTTAAAGAGGATGGAAAGAGGATCACAAAAATCGCAGGCAGAGCTTTCTAAGTGCATTATTTTCAAAGTTATAGCCAAAAAACCAAAGACTTGATTAATCGAGGAAGAGCCTTGGTCGACCACTACTACTGAAACAATATTTTTTTTAAAGATGAGCTGTCGCTCATAGTCCTATCTTAAGGTACGCGTCGACAGCTTCAAGAAAATGTAAGATTATCATAGGTTTCGATCAGTGTTTCGAAAGTTACAGGCGATTATAGAAAATCGAGGAAACGGTAAGGAATACATACCCCTTGCAATTTATTTCGGCAAAAAATGGAAAGTGTTTCGGGCGACTTGTGCTTATACATGCTTAAAGAGGATGGAAAGAGGATCACAAAAATCGCAGGCAGAGCTTTCTAAGTGCATTATTTTCGACGTTATAGCCAAAAAACCAATAACTTGATTAATCGAGGAAGAGCCTTGGTCGACCACTACAACTGAAACCATTTTTTCTTAAAGATGGGCTTTCGCTGATAGTCCTATCTTAAGGTACGCGTCGAGAGCTTCAAGAAAATGTATGATTATCATAGGTTTCGATCGGTGTTTCGAAAGTTACATGCGATTATAGAAAATCAAGGAAACGGTAAGGAATACATACCCCTTGCAATTTATTTCGGCAAAAAATTGAAAGTGTTTCGGGCGACTTGTGCTTACAAGTTCTTAAAGGGGATGGAAAGAGGATCACAAAAATCGCAGGCAGAGCTTTCTAAGTGCATTATTTTCAAAGTTATAGCCAAAAAACCAAAGACTTGATTAATCGAGGAAGAGCCTTGGTCGACCACTACTACTGAAACAATATTTTTTTTTAAAGATGAGCTGTCGCTGATAGTCCTATCTCAAGGTACGCGTCGACAGCTTCAAGAAAATGTATGATTAGCATAGGTTTCGATCGGTGTATCGAAAGTTACAGGCGATTAAAGAAAATCGAGGAAACGGTAAGGAATAAATACCCCTTGCAATTTATTTCGGCAAAAAATGGAAAGTGTTTCGGTCGACTTGTGCTTATACATGCTTAAAGAGGATGGAAAGAGGATCACAAAAATCGCAGGCAGAGCCTCCTAAGTGCATTATTTTCGAAGTTACAGCCAAAAAACCAAAGGCTTGATTAATCGAGAAAGAGCCTTGGTCGATCAGTACAACTGAAACAATTTTTTATTAAAGAAGGGCTTTCGCTGATCATCCTAACTTGAGGTACGCATCGAGAGCTTCAAGAAAATGTATGATTATCATAGGTTTCGATCGGTGTTTCGAAAGTTACAGGCGATTATAGAAAATCAAGGAAACGGAAAGGAATACATGCCCCGTGCAATTTATTTCGGCAAAAAAAGGAAAGTGTTTCGGTCGACTTGTGCTTATACATGCTAAAAGAGGATGGAAAGAGGATCACAAAAATCGCAGGCAGAGCTTTCTAAGTGCATTATTTTCGAAGTTACAGCCAAACAACCAAAGACTTGATTAATCGAGGAAGAGCCTTGGTCGACCGCTACTACTGAAACAATATTTTTTTTTAAAGATGAGCTGTCGCTCATAGTCCTATCTTACGGTACGCGTCGACAGCTTCAAGAAAACGTACGATTATCATAGGTTTCGATCGGTGTTTCGAAAGTTACAGGCGATTATAGAAAATCGAGGAAACGGCTAGGAATACATACCCCTTGCAATTTATTTCGGCAAAAAATGGAAAGTGTTTCAGTCGACGTGTGCTTATAAGTGCTTAAAGAGGATGGAAAGAGGATCACAAAAATCGCAGGCAGAGCTTTCTAAGTGCATTATTTTCAAAGTTATAGCCAAAAAACCAAAGACTTGATTAATCGAGGAAGAGCCTTGGTCGACCACTACTACTGAAACAATATTTTTTTTAAAGATGAGCTGTCGCTGATAGTCCTATCTTAAGGTACGCGTCCAGAGCTTCAAGAAAATGTATGATTATCATAGGTTTCGATCAGTGTTTCGAAAGTTACAGGCGATTAAAGAAAATCGAGGAAACGGTAAGGAATAAATACCCCTTGCAATTTATTTCGGCAAAAAATGGAAAGTATTTCGGTCGACTTGTGCTTATACATGCTTAAAGAGGATGGAAAGAGGATCACAAAAATCGCAGGCAGAGCTTTCTAAGTGCATTATTTTCGAAGTTATAGCCAAAAAACCAAAGACTTGATTAATCGAGGAAGAGCCTTGGTCGATCAGTACAACTGAAACAATTTTTTATTAAAGAAGGGCTTTCGCTGATCATCCTAACTTGAGGTACGCGCCAAAAGCTTCAAGAAAATGTATGATTATCATAGGTTTCGATCGGTGTTTCGAAAGTTACAGGCGATTATAGAAAATCAAGGAAACGGTAAGGAATACATACCCCTTGCAATTTATTTCGGCAAAAAATTGAAAGTGTTTCAGTCGACTTGTGCTTATAACTGCTTAAGGAGGATGGAAAGAGGATCACAAAAATCGCAGGCAGAGCTTTCTAAGTGCATTATTTTCAAAGTTATAGCCAAAAAACCAAAGACCTGATTAATCGAGGAAGAGCCTTGGTCGACCACTACTACTGCAACAATATTTTTTTTAAAGATGAGCTGTCGCTGATAGTCCTATCTTAAAGTACGCGTCCAGAGCTTCAAGAAAATGTATGATTATCATAGGTTTCGATCGGTGTTTCGAAGGTTACAGGCGATTAAAGAAAATCGAGGAAACGGTAAGGAATAAATACCCCTTGCAATTTATTTCGGCAAAAAATGGAAAGTGTTTCGGTCGACTTGTGCTTATACATGCTTAAAGAGGATGGAAAGAGGATCACAAAAATCGCAGGCAGAGCTTTCTAAGTGCATTATTTTCGAAGTTATAGCCAAAAAACCAATAACTTGATTAATCGAGGAAGAGCCTTGGTCGACCACTACAACTGAAACAATTTTTTTTTAAAGATGGGCTTTCGCTGATAGTCCTATCTTAAGGTACGCGTCGAGAGCTTCAAGAAAATGTATGATTATCATAGGTTTCGATCGGTGTTTCGAAAGTTACATGCGATTATAGAAAATCAAGGAAACAGTAAGGAATACATACCCCTTGCAATTTATTACGGCAAAAAATTGAAAGTATTTCGGGCGACTTGTGCTTATACGCACTTAAGGAGCATGGAAAGAGGATAACAAAAATCGCAGGCAGAGCTTTCTAAGTGCATTATTTTCGAAGTTATAGCCAAAAAACCAAAGACTTGATTAATCGAGGAAGAGCCTTGGTCGATCAGTACAACTGAAACAATTTTTTATTAAAGAAGGGCTTTCGCTGATCATCCTAACTTGAGGTACGTGTCACAAGCTTCAAGAAAATGTATGATTATCATAGGTTTCGATCGGTGTTTCGAAAGTTACAGGCGATTATAGAAAATCAAGGAAACGGTAAGGAATACATGCCCCGTGCAATTTATTTCGGCAAAAAATGGAAAGTGTTTCGGTCGACTTGTGCTTACACATGCTAAAAGAGGATGGAAAGAGGATCACAAAAATCGCAGGCAGAGCTTTCTAAGTGCATTACTTTCGAAGTTACAGCCAAAAAACCAAAGACTTGATTAATCGAGGAAGAGCCTTGGTCGACCACTACTACTGAAACAATATTTTTTTTTAAAGATGAGCTGTCGCTCATAGTCCTATCTTAAGGTACGCGTCGACAGCTTCAAGAAAATGTAAGATTATCATAGGTTTCGATCGGTGTTTCGAAAGTTACAGGCGATTATAGAAAATCAAGGAAACGGTAAGGAATACATACCCCTTGCAATTTATTACGGCAAAAAATTGAAAGTATTTCGGGCGACTTGTGTTTATACGCACTTAAAGAGCATGGAAAGAGGATCACAAAAATCGCAGGCAGAGCCTCCTAAGTGCATTATTTTCGAAGTTACAGCAAAAAAACTAAACGCTTGATTAATCGAGGAAGAGCCTTGGTCGACCAGTACAACTGAAACAATTTTTTTTTAAAGATGGGCTTTCGCTGATCATCCCAACTTAAGGTGCGCGTCGAGAGCTTCAAGAAAATGTATGATTATCATAGGTTTCGATCGGTGTTTCGAAAGTTACAGACGATTAAAGAAAATCGAGGAAACGGCTAGGAATACATACCCCTTGCAATTTATTTCGGCAAAAAATGGAAAGTGTTTCAGTCGACTTGTGCTTATAAGTGCTTAAAGAGGATGGAAAGAGGATCACAAAAATCGCAGGCAGAGCTTTCTAGGTGCATTATTTTCAAAGTTATAGCCAAAAAACCAAAGACTTGATTAATCGAGGAAGAGCCTTGGTCGATCAGTACAACTGAAACAATTTTTTATTAAAGAAGGGCTTTCGCTGATCATCCTAACTTGAGGTACGCGTCCAGAGCTTCAAGAAAATGTATGATTATCATAGGTTTCGATCGGTGTTTCGAAAGTTACAGACGATTAAAGAAAATCGAGGAAACGGTAAGGAATAAATACCCCTTGCAATTTATTTCGGCAAAAAATGGAAAGTGTTTCGGGCGACTTGTGCTTATACATGCTTAAAGAGGATGGAAAGAGGATCACAAAAATCGCAGGCAGAGCTTTCTAAGTGCATTATTTTCGAAGTTACAGCCAAACAACCAAAGACTTGATTAATCGAGGAAGAGCCTTGGTCGACCACTACTACTGAAACAATATTTTTTTTTAAAGATGAGCTGTCGCTCATAGTCCTGTCTTACGGTACGCGTCGACAGCTTCAAGAAAATGTACGATTATCATAGGTTTCGATCGGTGTTTCGAAAATTACAGGCGATTACAGAAAATCGAGGAAACGGCAAGGAATACATACCTCTTGCAATTTATTTCGGCAAAAAATGGAAAGTGTTTCAGTCGACTTGTGCTTATAAATGCTTAAAGATGATGGAAAGAGGATCACAAAAATCGCAGGCAGAGCTTTTTAAGTGCATTATTTTCAAAGTTATAGCCAAAAAACCAAAGACTTGATTAATCGAGGAAGAGCCTTGGTCGACCACTACTACTGAAACAATATTTTTTTTAAAGATGAGCTGTCGCTGATAGTCCTATCTTAAGGTACGCGTCCAGAGCTTCAAGAAAATGTATGATTATCATAGGTTTCGATCGGTGTTTCGAAAGTTACAGGCGATTAAAGAAAATCGAGGAAGCGGTAAGAAATAAATACCCCTTGCAATTTATTTCGGCAAAAAATGGAAAGTGTTTCGGTCGACTTGTGCTTATACATGCTTAAAGAGGATGGAAAGAGGATCACAAAAATCGCAGGCAGAGCTTTCTAAGTGCATTATTTTCGAAGTTATAGCCAAAAAACCAAAGACTTGATTAATCGAGGAAGAGCCTTGGTCGATCAGTACAACTGAAACAATTTTTTATTAAAGAAGGGCTTTCGCTGATCATCCTAACTTGAGGTACGCGCCAAAAGCTTCAAGAAAATTTATGATTATCATAGGTTTCGATCGGTGTTTCGAAAGTTACAGGCGATTATAGAAAATCAAGGAAACGGTAAGGAATACATGCCCCGTGCAATTTATTTCGGCAAAAAATGGAAAGTGTTTCGGTCGACTTCTGCTTACACATGCTAAAAGAGGATGGAAAGAGGATCACAAAAATCGCAGGCAGAGCTTTCTAAGTGCATTATTTTCGAAGTTACAGCCAAAAAACCAAAGACTTGATTAATCGAGGAAGAGCCTTGGTCGACCACTACTACTGAAACAATATTTTTTTTTAAAGATGAGCTGTCGCTCATAGTCCTATCATAAGGTACGCGTCGACAGCTTCAAGAAAATGTAAGATTATCATAGATTTCGATCGGTGTTTCGAAAGTTACATGCGATTATAGAAAATCAAGGAAACGGTAAGGAATACATACCCCTTGCAATTTATTTCGGCAAAAAATGGAAAGTGTTTCGGTCGACTTGTGCTTATACATGCTTAAAGAGGATGGAAAGAGGATCACAAAAATCGCAGGCAGAGCTCTCTAAGTGCATTATTTTCGAAGTTATAGCCAAAAAACCAATAACTTGATTAATCGAGGAAGAGCCTTGGTCGACCACTACAACTGAAACAATTTTTTTTTAAAGATGGGCTTTCGCTGATAGTCCTATCTTAAGGTACGCGTCGAGAGCTTCAAGAAAATGTATGATTATCATAGGTTTCGATCGGTGTTTCGAAAGTTACATGCGATTATAGAAAATCAAGGAAACGGTAAGGAATACATACCCCTTGCAATTTATTACGGCAAAAAATTGAAAGTATTTCGGGCGACTTGTGTTTATACGCACTTAAAGAGCATGGAAAGAGGATCACAAAAATCGCAGGCAGAGCCTCCTAAGTGCATTATTTTCGAAGTTACAGCAAAAAAACTAAACGCTTGATTAATCGAGGAAGAGCCTTGGTCGACCAGTACAACTGAAACAATTTTTTTTTAAAGATGGGCTTTCGCTGATCATCCCAAATTAAGGTGCGCGTCGAGAGCTTCAAGAAAATGTATGATTATCATAGGTTTCGATCGGTGTTTCGAAAGTTACAGACGATTAAAGAAAATCGAGGAAACGGCTAGGAATACATACCCCTTGCAATTTATTTCGGCAAAAAATGGAAAGTGTTTCAGTCGACTTGTGCTTATAAATGCTTAAAGATGATGGAAAGAGGATCACAAAAATCGCAGGCAGAGCTTTTTAAGTGCATTATTTTCAATGTTATAGCCAAAAAACCAAAGACTTGATTAATCGAGGAAGAGCCTTGGTCGACCACTACTACTGAAACAATATTTTTTTTTAAAGATGAGCTGTCGCTCATAGTCATATCTTACGGTACGCGTCGACAGCTTCAAGAAAATGTACGATTATCATAGGTTTCGATCGGTGTTTCGAAAATTACAGGCGATTATAGAAAATCGAGGAAACGGCAAGGAATACATACCTCTTGCAATTTATTTCGGCAAAAAATGGAAAGTGTTTCAGTCGACTTGTGCTTATAAATGCTTAAAGATGATGGAAAGAGGATCACAAAAATCGCAGGCAGAGCTTTTTAAGTGCATTATTTTCAATGTTATAGCCAAAAAACCAAAGACTTGATTAATCGAGGAAGAGCCTTGGTCGACCACTACTACTGAAACAATATTTTTTTTAAAGATGAGCTGTCGCTGATAGTCCTATCTTAAGGTACGCGTCCAGAGCTTCAAGAAAATGTATGATTATCATAGGTTTCGATCGGTGTTTCGAAAGTTACAGGCGATTAAAGAAAATCGAGGAAGCGGTAAGAAATAAATACCCCTTGCAATTTATTTCGGCAAAAAATGGAAAGTGTTTCGGTCGACTTGTGCTTATACATGCTTAAAGAGGATGGAAAGAGGATCACAAAAATCGCAGGCAGAGCTTTCTAAGTGCATTATTTTCGAAGTTATAGCCAAAAAACCAAAGACTTGATTAATCGAGGAAGAGTTTTGGTCGATCAGTACAACTGAAACAATTTTTTATTAAAGAAGGGCTTTCGCTGATCATCCTAACTTGAGGTACGCGCCAAAAGCTTCAAGAAAATGTATGATTATCATAGGTTTCGATCGGTGTTTCGAAAGTTACAGGCGATTATAGAAAATCAAGGAAACGGTAAGGAATACATGCCCCTTGCAATTTATTTCGGCAAAAAATTGAAAGTGTTTCAGTCGACTTGTGCTTATAACTGCTTAAGGAGGATGGAAAGAGGATCACAAAAATCGCAGGCAGAGCTTTCTAAGTGCATTATTTTCAAAGTTATAGCCAAAAAACCAAAGACTTGATTAATCGAGGAAGAGCCTTGGTCGACCACTACTACTGAAACAATATTTTTTTTAAAGATGAGCTGTCGCTGATAGTCCTATCTTAAAGTACGCGTCCAGAGCTTCAAGAAAATGTATGATTATCATAGGTTTCGATCGGTGTTTCGAAGGTTACAGGCGATTAAAGAAAATCGAGGAAACGGTAAGGAATAAATACCCCTTGCAATTTATTTCGGCAAAAAATGGAAAGTGTTTCGGTCGACTTGTGCTTATACATGCTTAAAGAGGATGGAAAGAGGATCACAAAAATCGCAGGCAGAGCTTTCTAAGTGCATTATTTTCGAAGTTATAGCCAAAAAACCAATAACTTGATTAATCGAGGAAGAGCCTTGGTCGACCACTACAACTGAAACAATTTTTTTTTAAAGATGGGCTTTCGCTGATAGTCCTATCTTAAGGTACGCGTCGAGAGCTTCAAGAAAATGTATGATTATCATAGGTTTCGATCGGTGTTTCGAAAGTTACATGCGATTATAGAAAATCAAGGAAACAGTAAGGAATACATACCCCTTGCAATTTATTACGGCAAAAAATTGAAAGTATTTCGGGCGACTTGTGCTTATACGCACTTAAAGAGCATCGAAAGAGGATAACAAAAATCGCAGGCAGAGCTTTCTAAGTGCATTATTTTCGAAGTTATAGCCAAAAAACCAAAGACTTGATTAATCGAGGAAGAGCCTTGGTCGATCAGTACAACTGAAACAATTTTTTATTAAAGAAGGGCTTTCGCTGATCATCCTAACTTGAGGTACGTGTCACAAGCTTCAAGAAAATGTATGATTATCATAGGTTTCGATCGGTGTTTCGAAAGTTACAGGCGATTATAGAAAATCAAGGAAACGGTAAGGAATACATGCCCCGTGCAATTTATTTCGGCAAAAAATGGAAAGTGTTTCGGTCGACTTGTGCTTACACATGCTAAAAGAGGATGGAAAGAGGATCACAAAAATCGCAGGCAGAGCTTTCTAAGTGCATTACTTTCGAAGTTACAGCCAAAAAACCAAAGACTTGATTAATCGAGGAAGAGCCTTGGTCGACCACTACTACTGAAACAATATTTTTTTTTAAAGATGAGCTGTCGCTCATAGTCCTATCTTAAGGTACGCGTCGACAGCTTCAAGAAAATGTAAGATTATCATAGGTTTCGATCGGTGTTTCGAAAGTTACAGGCGATTATAGAAAATCAAGGAAACGGTAAGGAATACATGCCCCGTGCAATTTATTTCGGCAAAAAATGGAAAGTGTTTCAGTCGACTTGTGCTTATAAGTGCTTAAAGAGGATGGAAAGAGGATCACAAAAATCGCAGGCAGAGCTTTCTAGGTGCATTATTTTCAAAGTTATAGCCAAAAAACCAATAACTTGATTAATCGAGGAAGAGCCTTGGTCGATCAGTACAACTGAAACAATTTTTTATTAAAGAAGGGCTTTCGCTGATCATCCTAACTTGAGGTACGCGTCCAGAGCTTCAAGAAAATGTATGATTATCATAGGTTTCGATCGGTGTTTCGAAAGTTACAGACGATTAAAGAAAATCGAGGAAACGGTAAGGAATAAATACCCCTTGCAATTTATTTCGGCAAAAAATGGAAAGTGTTTCGGGCGACTTGTGCTTATACATGCTTAAAGAGGATGGAAAGAGGATCACAAAAATCGCAGGCAGAGCTTTCTAAGTGCATTATTTTCGAAGTTATAGCCAAAAAACCAATAACTTGATTAATCGAGGAAGAGCCTTGGTCGACCACTACAACTGAAACAATTTTTTTTTAAAGATGGGCTTTCGCTGATAGTCCCATCTTAAGGTACGCGTCGAGAGCTTCAAGAAAATGTATGATTATCATAGGTTTCGATCGGTGTTTCGAAAGTTACAGGCGATTATAGAAAATCAAGGAAACGGTAAGGAATACATACCCCTTGCAATTTATTTCGGCAAAAAATTGAAAGTATTTCGGGCGACTTGTGCTTATACGCACTTAAAGAGCATGGAAAGAGGATCACAAAAATCGCAGGCAGAGCCTCCTAAGTGCATTATTTTCGAAGTTACAGCCAAAAAACTAAACGCTTGATTAATCGAGGAAGAGCCTTGGTCGACCAGTACAACTGAAACAATTTTTTTTTAAAGATGGGCTTTCGCTGATCATCCCAACTTAAGGTGCGCGTCGAGAGCTTCAAGAAAATGTATGACTATCATAGGTTTTGATCGGTGTTTCGAAAGTTACAGGCGATTATAGAAAATCGAGGAAACGGCTAGGAATACATACCCCTTGCAATTTATTTCGGCAAAAAATGGAAAGTGTTTCAGTCGACTTGTGCTTATAAGTGCTTAAAGGGGATGGAAAGAGGATCACAAAAATCGCAGGCAGAGCTTTCTAAGTGCATTATTTTCAAAGTTATAGCCAAAAAACCAAAGACTTGATTAATCGAGGAAGAGCCTTGGTCGACCACTACTACTGAAACAATATTTTTTTTAAAGATGAGCTGTCGCTGATAGTCCTATCTTAAAGTACGCGTCCAGAGCTTCAAGAAAATGTATGATTATCATAGGTTTCGATCGGTGTTTCGAAGGTTACAGGCGATTAAAGAAAATCGAGGAAACGGTAAGGAATAAATACCCCTTGCAATTTATTTCGGCAAAAAATGGAAAGTGTTTCGGTCGACTTGTGCTTATACATGCTTAAAGAGGATGGAAAGAGGATCACAAAAATCGCAGGCAGAGCTTTCTAAGTGCATTATTTTCGAAGTTATAGCCAAAAAACCAATAACTTGATTAATCGAGGAAGAGCCTTGGTCGACCACTACAACTGAAACAATTTTTTTTTAAAGATGGGCTTTCGCTGATAGTCCTATCTTAAGGTACGCGTCGAGAGCTTCAAGAAAATGTATGATTATCATAGGTTTCGATCGGTGTTTCGAAAGTTACATGCGATTATAGAAAATCAAGGAAACAGTAAGGAATACATACCCCTTGCAATTTATTACGGCAAAAAATTGAAAGTATTTCGGGCGACTTGTGCTTATACGCACTTAAGGAGCATGGAAAGAGGATAACAAAAATCGCAGGCAGAGCTTTCTAAGTGCATTATTTTCGAAGTTATAGCCAAAAAACCAAAGACTTGATTAATCGAGGAAGAGCCTTGGTCGATCAGTACAACTGAAACAATTTTTTATTAAAGAAGGGCTTTCGCTGATCATCCTAACTTGAGGTACGTGTCACAAGCTTCAAGAAAATGTATGATTATCATAGGTTTCGATCGGTGTTTCGAAAGTTACAGGCGATTATAGAAAATCAAGGAAACGGTAAGGAATACATGCCCCGTGCAATTTATTTCGGCAAAAAATGGAAAGTGTTTCGGTCGACTTGTGCTTACACATGCTAAAAGAGGATGGAAAGAGGATCACAAAAATCGCAGGCAGAGCTTTCTAAGTGCATTACTTTCGAAGTTACAGCCAAAAAACCAAAGACTTGATTAATCGAGGAAGAGCCTTGGTCGACCACTACTACTGAAACAATATTTTTTTTTAAAGATGAGCTGTCGCTCATAGTCCTATCTTAAGGTACGCGTCGACAGCTTCAAGAAAATGTAAGATTATCATAGGTTTCGATCGGTGTTTCGAAAGTTACAGGCGATTATAGAAAATCAAGGAAACGGTAAGGAATACATACCCCTTGCAATTTATTACGGCAAAAAATTGAAAGTATTTCGGGCGACTTGTGTTTATACGCACTTAAAGAGCATGGAAAGAGGATCACAAAAATCGCAGGCAGAGCCTCCTAAGTGCATTATTTTCGAAGTTACAGCAAAAAAACTAAACGCTTGATTAATCGAGGAAGAGCCTTGGTCGACCAATACAACTGAAACAATTTTTTTTTAAAGATGGGCTTTCGCTGATCATCCCAACTTAAGGTGCGCGTCGAGAGCTTCAAGAAAATGTATGATTATCATAGGTTTCGATCGGTGTTTCGAAAGTTACAGACGATTAAAGAAAATCGAGGAAACGGCTAGGAATACATACCCCTTGCAATTTATCTCGGCAAAAAATGGAAAGTGTTTCAGTCGACTTGTGCTTATAAGTGCTTAAAGAGGATGGAAAGAGGATCACAAAAATCGCAGGCAGAGCTTTCTAGGTGCATTATTTTCAAAGTTATAGCCAAAAAACCAAAGACTTGATTAATCGAGGAAGAGCCTTGGTCGATCAGTACAACTGAAACAATTTTTTATTAAAGAAGGGCTTTCGCTGATCATCCTAACTTGAGGTACGCGTCCAGAGCTTCAAGAAAATGTATGATTATCATAGGTTTCGATCGGTGTTTCGAAAGTTACAGACGATTAAAGAAAATCGAGGAAACGGTAAGGAATAAATACCCCTTGCAATTTATTTCGGCAAAAAATGGAAAGTGTTTCGGGCGACTTGTGCTTATACATGCTTAAAGAGGATGGAAAGAGGATCACAAAAATCGCAGGCAGAGCTTTCTAAGTGCATTATTTTCGAAGTTACAGCCAAACAACCAAAGACTTGATTAATCGAGGAAGAGCCTTGGTCGACCACTACTACTGAAACAATATTTTTTTTTAAAGATGAGCTGTCGCTCATAGTCCTGTCTTACGGTACGCGTCGACAGCTTCAAGAAAATGTACGATTATCATAGGTTTCGATCGGTGTTTCGAAAATTACAGGCGATTATAGAAAATCGAGGAAACGGCAAGGAATACATACCTCTTGCAATTTATTTCGGCAAAAAATGGAAAGTGTTTCAGTCGACTTGTGCTTATAAATGCTTAAAGATGATGGAAAGAGGATCACAAAAATCGCAGGCAGAGCTTTTTAAGTGCATTATTTTCAAAGTTATAGCCAAAAAACCAAAGACTTGATTAATCGAGGAAGAGCCTTGGTCGACCACTACTACTGAAACAATATTTTTTTTAAAGATGAGCTGTCGCTGATAGTCCTATCTTAAGGTACGCGTCCAGAGCTTCAAGAAAATGTATGATTATCATAGGTTTCGATCGGTGTTTCGAAAGTTACAGGCGATTAAAGAAAATCGAGGAAGCGGTAAGAAATAAATACCCCTTGCAATTTATTTCGGCAAAAAATGGAAAGTGTTTCAGTCGACTTGTGCTTATACATGCTTAAAGAGGATGGAAAGAGGATCACAAAAATCGCAGGCAGAGCTTTCTAAGTCCATTATTTTCGAAGTTATAGCCAAAAAACCAAAGACTTGATTAATCGAGGAAGAGCCTTGGTCGATCAGTACAACTGAAACAATTTTTTATTAAAGAAGGGCTTTCGCTGATCATCCTAACTTGAGGTACGCGCCAAAAGCTTCAAGAAAATTTATGATTATCATAGGTTTCGATCGGTGTTTCGAAAGTTACAGGCGATTATAGAAAATCAAGGAAACGGTAAGGAATACATGCCCCGTGCAATTTATTTCGGCAAAAAATGGAAAGTGTTTCGGTCGACTTCTGCTTACACATGCTAAATGAGGATGGAAAGAGGATCACAAAAATCGCAGGCAGAGCTTTCTAAGTGCATTATTTTCGAAGTTACAGCCAAAAAACCAAAGACTTGATTAATCGAGGAAGAGCCTTGGTCGACCACTACTACTGAAACAATATTTTTTTTTAAAGATGAGCTGTCGCTCATAGTCCTATCATAAGGTACGCGTCGACAGCTTCAAGAAAATGTAAGATTATCATAGATTTCGATCGGTGTTTCGAAAGTTACATGCGATTATAGAAAATCAAGGAAACGGTAAGGAATACATACCCCTTGCAATTTATTTCGGCAAAAAATGGAAAGTGTTTCGGTCGACTTGTGCTTATACATGCTTAAAGAGGATGGAAAGAGGATCACAAAAATCGCAGGCAGAGCTTTCTAAGTGCATTATTTTCGAAGTTATAGCCAAAAAACCAATAACTTGATTAATCGAGGAAGAGCCTTGGTCGACCACTACAACTGAAACAATTTTTTTTTAAAGATGGGCTTTCGCTGATAGTCCTATCTTAAGGTACGCGTCGAGAGCTTCAAGAAAATGTATGATTATCATAGGTTTCGATCGGTGTTTCGAAAGTTACATGCGATTATAGAAAATCAAGGAAACGGTAAGGAATACATACCCCTTGCAATTTATTACGGCAAAAAATTGAAAGTATTTCGGGCGACTTGTGTTTATACGCACTTAAAGAGCATGGAAAGAGGATCACAAAAATCGCAGGCAGAGCCTCCTAAGTGCATTATTTTCGAAGTTACAGCAAAAAAACTAAACGCTTGATTAATCGAGGAAGAGCCTTGGTCGACCAGTACAACTGAAACAATTTTTTTTTAAAGATGGGCTTTCGCTGATCATCCCAAATTAAGGTGCGCGTCGAGAGCTTCAAGAAAATGTATGATTATCATAGGTTTCGATCGGTGTTTCGAAAGTTACAGACGATTAAAGAAAATCGAGGAAACGGCTAGGAATACATACCCCTTGCAATTTATTTCGGCAAAAAATGGAAAGTGTTTCAGTCGACTTGTGCTTATAAATGCTTAAAGAGGATGGAAAGAGGATCACAAAAATCGCAGGCAGAGCTTTCTAGGTGCATTATTTTCAAAGTTATAGCCAAAAAACCAAAGACTTGATTAATCGAGGAAGAGCCTTGGTCGATCAGTACAACTGAAACAATTTTTTATTAAAGAAGGGCTTTCGCTGATCATCCTAACTTGAGGTACGCGTCCAGAGCTTCAAGAAAATGTATGATTATCATAGGTTTCGATCGGTGTTTCGAAAGTTACAGACGATTAAAGAAAATCGAGGAAACGGTAAGGAATAAATACCCCTTGCAATTTATTTCGGCAAAAAATGGAAAGTGTTTCGGGCGACTTGTGCTTATACATGCTTAAAGAGGATGGAAAGAGGATCACAAAAATCGCAGGCAGAGCTTTCTAAGTGCATTATTTTCGAAGTTACAGCCAAACAACCAAAGACTTGATTAATCGAGGAAGAGCCTTGGTCGACCACTACTACTGAAACAATATTTTTTTTTAAAGATGAGCTGTCGCTCATAGTCATATCTTACGGTACGCGTCGACAGCTTCAAGAAAATGTACGATTATCATAGGTTTCGATCGGTGTTTCGAAAATTACAGGCGATTATAGAAAATCGAGGAAACGGCAAGGAATACATACCTCTTGCAATTTATTTCGGCAAAAAATGGAAAGTGTTTCAGTCGACTTGTGCTTATAAATGCTTAAAGATGATGGAAAGAGGATCACAAAAATCGCAGGCAGAGCTTTTTAAGTGCATTATTTTCAAAGTTATAGCCAAAAAACCAAAGACTTGATTAATCGAGGAAGAGCCTTGGTCGACCACTACTACTGAAACAATATTTTTTTTAAAGATGAGCTGTCGCTGATAGTCCTATCTTAAGGTACGCGTCCAGAGCTTCAAGAAAATGTATGATTATCATAGGTTTCGATCGGTGTTTCGAAAGTTACAGGCGATTAAAGAAAATCGAGGAAGCGGTAAGAAATAAATACCCCTTGCAATTTATTTCGGCAAAAAATGGAAAGTGTTTCGGTCGACTTGTGCTTATACATGCGTAAAGAGGATGGAAAGAGGATCACAAAAATCGCAGGCAGAGCTTTCTAAGTGCATTATTTTCGAAGTTATAGCCAAAAAACCAAAGACTTGATTAATCGAGGAAGAGTTTTGGTCGATCAGTACAACTGAAACAATTTTTTATTAAAGAAGGGCTTTCGCTGATCATCCTAACTTGAGGTACGCGCCAAAAGCTTCAAGAAAATGTATGATTATCATAGGTTTCGATCGGTGTTTCGAAAGTTACAGGCGATTATAGAAAATCAAGGAAACGGTAAGGAATACATACCCCTTGCAATTTATTTCGGCAAAAAATTGAAAGTGTTTCAGTCGACTTGTGCTTATAACTGCTTAAGGAGGATGGAAAGAGGATCACAAAAATCGCAGGCAGAGCTTTCTAAGTGCATTATTTTCAAAGTTATAGCCAAAAAACCAAAGACTTGATTAATCGAGGAAGAGCCTTGGTCGACCACTACTACTGAAACAATATTTTTTTTAAAGATGAGCTGTCGCTGATAGTCCTATCTTAAAGTACGCGTCCAGAGCTTCAAGAAAATGTATGATTATCATAGGTTTCGATCGGTGTTTCGAAGGTTACAGGCGATTAAAGAAAATCGAGGAAACGGTAAGGAATAAATACCCCTTGCAATTTATTTCGGCAAAAAATGGAAAGTGTTTCGGTCGACTTGTGCTTATACATGCTTAAAGAGGATGGAAAGAGGATCACAAAAATCGCAGGCAGAGCTTTCTAAGTGCATTATTTTCGAAGTTATAGCCAAAAAACCAATAACTTGATTAATCGAGGAAGAGCCTTGGTCGACCACTACAACTGAAACAATTTTTTTTTAAAGATGGGCTTTCGCTGATAGTCCTATCTTAAGGTACGCGTCGAGAGCTTCAAGAAAATGTATGATTATCATAGGTTTCGATCGGTGTTTCGAAAGTTACATGCGATTATAGAAAATCAAGGAAACAGTAAGGAATACATACCCCTTGCAATTTATTACGGCAAAAAATTGAAAGTATTTCGGGCGACTTGTGCTTATACGCACTTAAAGAGCATCGAAAGAGGATAACAAAAATCGCAGGCAGAGCTTTCTAAGTGCATTATTTTCGAAGTTATAGCCAAAAAACCAAAGACTTGATTAATCGAGGAAGAGCCTTGGTCGATCAGTACAACTGAAACAATTTTTTATTAAAGAAGGGCTTTCGCTGATCATCCTAACTTGAGGTACGTGTCACAAGCTTCAAGAAAATGTATGATTATCATAGGTTTCGATCGGTGTTTCGAAAGTTACAGGCGATTATAGAAAATCAAGGAAACGGTAAGGAATACATGCCCCGTGCAATTTATTTCGGCAAAAAATGGAAAGTGTTTCGGTCGACTTGTGCTTACACATGCTAAAAGAGGATGGAAAGAGGATCACAAAAATCGCAGGCAGAGCTTTCTAAGTGCATTACTTTCGAAGTTACAGCCAAAAAACCAAAGACTTGATTAATCGAGGAAGAGCCTTGGTCGACCACTACTACTGAAACAATATTTTTTTTTAAAGATGAGCTGTCGCTCATAGTCCTATCTTAAGGTACGCGTCGACAGCTTCAAGAAAATGTAAGATTATCATAGGTTTCGATCGGTGTTTCGAAAGTTACAGGCGATTATAGAATATCGAGGAAACGGTAAGGAATACATGCCCCGTGCAATTTATTTCGGCAAAAAATGGAAAGTGTTTCAGTCGACTTGTGCTTATAAGTGCTTAAAGAGGATGGAAAGAGGATCACAAAAATCGCAGGCAGAGCTTTCTAGGTGCATTATTTTCAAAGTTATAGCCAAAAAACCAATAACTTGATTACTCGAGGAAGAGCCTTGGTCGATCAGTACAACTGAAACAATTTTTTATTAAAGAAGGGCTTTCGCTGATCATCCTAACTTGAGGTACGCGTCCAGAGCTTCAAGAAAATGTATGATTATCATAGGTTTCGATCGGTGTTTCGAAAGTTACAGACGATTAAAGAAAATCGAGGAAACGGTAAGGAATAAATACCCCTTGCAATTTATTTCGGCAAAAAATGGAAAGTGTTTCGGGCGACTTGTGCTTATACATGCTTAAAGAGGATGGAAAGAGGATCACAAAAATCGCAGGCAGAGCTTTCTAAGTGCATTATTTTCGAAGTTATAGCCAAAAAACCAATAACTTGATTAATCGAGGAAGAGCCTTGGTCGACCACTACAACTGAAACAATTTTTTTTTAAAGATGGGCTTTCGCTGATAGTCCCATCTTAAGGTACGCGTCGAGAGCTTCAAGAAAATGTATGATTATCATAGGTTTCGATCGGTGTTTCGAAAGTTACATGCGATTATAGAAAATCAAGGAAACGGTAAGGAATACATACCCCTTGCAATTTATTTCGGCAAAAAATTGAAAGTATTTCGGGCGACTTGTGCTTATACGCACTTAAAGAGCATGGAAAGAGGATCACAAAAATCGCAGGCAGAGCCTCCTAAGTGCATTATTTTCGAAGTTACAGCCAAAAAACTAAACGCTTGATTAATCGAGGAAGAGCCTTGGTCGACCAGTACAACTGAAACAATTTTTTTTTAAAGATGGGCTTTCGCTGATCATCCCAACTTAAGGTGCGCGTCGAGAGCTTCAAGAAAATGTATGACTATCATAGGTTTTGATCGGTGTTTCGAAAGTTACAGGCGATTATAGAAAATCGAGGAAACGGCTAGGAATACATACCCCTTGCAATTTATTTCGGCAAAAAATGGAAAGTGTTTCAGTCGACTTGTGCTTATAAGTGCTTAAAGGGGATGGAAAGAGGATCACAAAAATCGCAGGCAGAGCTTTCTAAGTGCATTATTTTCAAAGTTATAGCCAAAAAACCAAAGACTTGATTAATCGAGGAAGAGCCTTGGTCGACCACTACTACTGAAACAATATTTTTTTTAAAGATGAGCTGTCGCTGATAGTCCTATCTTAAGGTACGCGTCCAGAGCTTCAAGAAAATGTATGATTATCATAGGTTTCGATCGGTGTTTCGAAAGTTACAGACGATTAAAGAAAATCGAGGAAACGGTAAGGAATAAATACCCCTTGCAATTTATTTCGGCAAAAAATGGAAAGTGTTTCGGTCGACTTGTTCTTTTACATGCTTAAAGAGGATGGAGAGAGGATCACAAAAATCGCAGGCAGAGCTTTCTAAGTCCATTATTTTCGAAGTTATAGCCAAAAAACCAATAACTTGATTAATCGAGGAAGAGCCTTGGTAGACCACTACAACTGAAACAATTTTTTTTTAAAGATGGGCTTTCGCTGATGGTCCTATCTTAAGGTACGCGTCGAGAGCTTCAAGAAAATGTATGATTATCATAGGTTTCGATCGGTGTTTCGAAAGTTACAGGCGATTATAGAAAATCAAGGAAACCGTAAGGAATACATACCCCTTGCAATTTATTTCGGCAAAAAATGGAAAGTGTTTCGGTCGACTTGTGCTTATACATGCTTAAAGAGGATGGAAAGAGGTACACAAAAATCGCAGGCAGAGCTTTCTAAGTGCATTATTTTCGAAGTTATAGCCAAAAAACCAAAGACTTGATTAATCGAGGAAGAGCCTTGGTCGATCAGTACAACTGAAACAATTTTTTATTAAAGAAGGGCTTTCGCTGATCATCCTAACTTGAGGTACGCGTCACAAGCTTCAAGAAAATGTATGATTATCATAGGTTTCGATCGGTGTTTCGAAAGTTACAGGCGATTATAGAAAATCGAGGAAACGGCTAGGAATACATACCCCTTGCAATTTATTTCGGCAAAAAATGGAAAGTGTTTCAGTCGACTTGTGCTTATAAGTGCTTAAAGGGGATGGAAAGAGGATCACAAAAATCGCAGGCAGAGCTTTCTAAGTGCAATATTTTCAAAGTTATAGCCAAAAAACCAAAGACTTGATTAATCGAGGAAGAGCCTTGGTCGACCACTACTACTGAAACAATATTTTTTTTAAAGATGAGCTGTCGCTGATAGTCCTATCTTAAGGTACGCGTCCAGAGCTTCAAGAAATTGTATGATTATCATAGGTTTCGATCGGTGTTTCGAAAGTTACAGACGATTAAAGAAAATCGAGGAAACGGTAAGGAATAAATACCCCTTGCAATTTATTTCGGCAAAAAATGGAAAGTGTTTCGGTCGACTTGTGCTTATACATGCTTAAAGAGGATGGAAAGAGGATCACAAAAATCGCAGGCAGAGCTTTCTAAGTCCATTATTTTCGAAGTTATAGCCAAAAAACCAATAACTTGATTAATCGAGGAAGAGCCTTGGTCGACCACTACAACTGAAACAATTTTTTTTTAAAGATGGGCTTTCGCTGATAGTCCTATCTTAAGGTACGCGTCGAGAGCTTCAAGAAAATGTTTGATTATCATAGGTTTCGATCGGTGTTTCGAAAGTTACAGGCGATTATAGAAAATCAAGGAAACGGTAAGGAATACATACCCCTTGCAATTTATTTCGGCAAAAAATGGAAAGTGTTTCGGTCGACTTGTGCTTTTACACGCTTAAACAGCATGGAAAGAGGATCACAAAAATCGCAGGCAGAGCCTCCTAAGTGCATTATTTTCGAAGATACAGCCAAAAAACCAAACGCTTGATTAATCGAGGAAGAGCCTTGGTTGACCAGTACAACTGAAACAATTTTTTTTTAAAGATGGGCTTTTGCTGATCATCTAACTTAAGGTACGCGTCGAGAGCTTCAAGAAAATGTATGATTATCATAGGTTTCGATCGGCGTTTCGAAAGTTACAGGCGATTATAGAAAATCGAGGAAACGGCAAGGAATACATACCCCTTGCAATTTATTTCGGCAAAAAATGGAAAGTGTTTCAGTCGACTTGTGCTCATATGTGCTTAAAGAGGATGGAAAGAGGATCACAAAAATCGCAGGCAGAGCTTTTTAAGTGCATTATTTTCAAAGTTATAGCCAAAAAACCAAAGACTTGATTAATCGAGGAAGAGCCGTGGTCGACCACTACTACTGAAACAATATTTTTTTTAAAGATGAGCTGTCGCTGATAGTCCTATCTTAAAGTACGCGTCCAGAGCTTCAAGAAAATGTATGATTATCATAGGTTTCGATCGGTGTTTCGAAGGTTACAGGCGATTAAAGAAAATCGAGGAAACGGTAAGGAATAAATACCCGTTGCAATTTATTTCGGCAAAAAATGGAAAGTGTTTCGGTCGACTTGTGCTTATACATGCTTAAAGAGGATGGAAAGAGGTACACAAAAATCGCAGGCAGAGCTTTCTAAGTGCATTATTTTCGAAGTTATAGCCAAAAAACCAAAGACTTGATTAATCGAGGAAGAGCCTTGGTCGATCAGTACAACTGAAACAATTTTTTATTAAAGAAGGGCTTTCGCTGATCATCCTAACTTGAGGTACGCGTCACAAGCTTCAAGAAAATGTATGATTATCATAGGTTTCGATCGGTGTTTCGAAAGTTACAGGCGATTATAGAAAATCAAGGAAACGGTAAGGAATACATGCCCCGTGCAATTTATTTCGGCAAAAAATGGAAAGTGTTTCAGTCGACTTGTGCTTATAAATGCTTAAAGAGGATGGAAAGAGGATCACAAAAATCGCAGGCAGAGCTTTCTAAGTGCATTATTTTCAAAGTTATCGCCAAAAAACCAAAGACTTGATTAATCGAGGAAGAGCCTTGGTCGACCACTACTACTGAAACAATATTTTTTTTAAAGATGAGCTGTCGCTCATAGTCCTATCTTAAGGTACGCGTCGACAGCTTCAAGAAAATGTAAGATTATCATAGGTTTCGATCAGTGTTTCGAAAGTTACAGGCGATTATAGAAAATCAAGGAAACGGTAAGGAATACATACCCCTTGCAATTTATTTCGGCAAAAAATGGAAAGTGTTTCGGGCGACTTGTGCTTATACATGCTTAAAGAGGATGGAAAGAGGATCACAAAAATCGCAGGCAGAGCTTTCTAAGTGCATTATTTTCGACGTTATAGCCAAAAAACCAATAACTTGATTAATCGAGGAAGAGCCTTGGTCGACCACTACAACTGAAACCATTTTTTCTTAAAGATGGGCTTTCGCTGATAGTCCTATCTTAAGGTACGCGTCGAGAGCTTCAAGAAAATGTATGATTATCATAGGTTTCGATCGGTGTTTCGAAAGTTACATGCGATTATAGAAAATCAAGGAAACGGTAAGGAATACATACCCCTTGCAATTTATTTCGGCAAAAAATTGAAAGTGTTTCGGGCGACTTGTGCTTACAAGTTCTTAAAGGGGATGGAAAGAGGATCACAAAAATCGCAGGCAGAGCTTTCTAAGTGCATTATTTTCAAAGTTATAGCCAAAAAACCAAAGACTTGATTAATCGAGGAAGAGCCTTGGTCGACCACTACTACTGAAACAATATTTTTTTTTAAAGATGAGCTGTCGCTGATAGTCCTATCTCAAGGTACGCGTCGACAGCTTCAAGAAAATGTATGATTAGCATAGGTTTCGATCGGTGTTTCGAAAGTTACAGGCGATTATAGAAAATCGAGGAAACCGTAAGGAACACATACCCCTTGGAATTTATTTCGGCAAAAAATGGACAGTTTTTCGATCAACTTGTGCTTATAAACGCTGAAAGAGGATGGAAAGGGCATCACAAAAATCGCAGGCAGAGCCTCCTAAGTGCATTATTTTCGAAGTTACAGCTAAAAAACCCAAGGCTTGATTAATCGAAGAAGAGCCTTGGTCGACCACAACAACTGAAACAATTTTTTTTTAAGATGGGCTTTCGCTGATAGTCCTATCTTAAGGTACGCGTCGAGAGCTTCAAGAAAATGTATGATTATCATAGGTTTCGATCGGTGTATCGAAAGTTACAGGCGATTAAAGAAAATCGAGGAAGCGGTAAGAAATAAATACCCCTTGCAACTTATTTCGGCAAAATATGGAAAGTGTTTCGGTCGACTTGTGCTTATACATGCTTAAAGAGGATCGAAAGAGGTACACAAAAATCGGAGGCAGAGCTTTCTAAGTGCATTATTTTCGAAGTTATAGCCAAAAAACCAAAGACTTGATTAATCGAGGAAGAGCCTTGGTCGATCAGTACAACTGAAACAATTTTTTATTAAAGAAGGGCTTTCGCTGACCATCCTAACTTGAGGTACGCGTCGAGAGCTTCAAGAAAATGTATGATTATCATAGGTTTCGATCGGTGTTTCGAAAGTTACAGGCGATTATAGAAAATCAAGGAAACGGTAAGGAATACATGCCCCGTGCAATTTATTTCGGCAAAAAATGGAAAGTGTTTCGGTCGACTTGTGCTTACACATGCTAAAAGAGGATGGAAAGAGGATCACAAAAATCGCAGGCAGAGCTTTCTAAGTGCATTATTTTCGAAGCTACAGTCAAAAAACCAAAGACTTGATTAATCGACGAAGAGCCTTGGTCGACCACTACTACTGAAACAATATTTTTTTTTAAAGATGAGCTGTCGCTCATAGTCCTGTCTTAAGGTACGCGTCGAACAGCTTCGAGAAAATGTAAGATTATCATAGGTTTCGATCGGTGTTTCGAAAGTTACAGGCGATTATAGAAAATCGAGGAAACGGCTAGGAATACATACCCCTTGCAATTTATTTCGGCAAAAAATGGAAAGTGTTTCGGTCGACTTGTGCTTATACATGCTTAAAGAGGATGGAAAGAGGATCACAAAAATCGCAGGCAGAGCTTTCTAAGTGCATTATTTTCGAAGTTATAGCCAAAAAACCAATAACTTGATTAATCGAAGAAGAGCCTTGGTCGACCACAACAACTGAAACAATTTTTTTTTAAGATGGGCTTTCGCTGATAGTCCTATCTTAAGGTACGCGTCGAGAGCTTCAAGAAAATGTATGATTATCATAGGTTTCGATCGGTGTATCGAAAGTTACAGGCGATTAAAGAAAATCGAGGAAACGGTAAGGAATAAATACCCCTTGCAATTTATTTCGGCAAAAAATGGAAAGTGTTTCGGTCGACTTGTGCTTATACATGCTTAAAGAGGATGGAAAGAGGATCACAAAAATCGCAGGCAGAGCCTCCTAAGTGCATTATTTTCGAAGTTACAGCCAAAAAACCAAAGGCTTGATTAATCGAGAAAGAGCCTTGGTCGATCAGTACAACTGAAACAATTTTTTATTAAAGAAGGGCTTTCGCTGATCATCCTAACTTGAGGTACGCATCGAGAGCTTCAAGAAAATGTATGATTATCATAGGTTTCGATCGGTGTTTCGAAAGTTACAGGCGATTATAGAAAATCAAGGAAACGGTAAGGAATACATGCCCCGTGCAATTTATTTCGGCAAAAAATGGAAAGTGTTTCGGTCGACTTGTGCTTACACATGCTAAAAGAGGATGGAAAGAGGATCACAAAAATCGCAGGCAGAGCTTTCTAAGTGCATTACTTTCGAAGTTACAGCCAAAAAACCAAAGACTTGATTAATCGAGGAAGAGCCTTGGTCGACCACTACTACTGAAACAATATTTTTTTTTAAAGATGAGCTGTCGCTCATAGTCCTATCTTAAGGTACGCGTCGACAGCTTCAAGAAAATGTAAGATTATCATAGGTTTCGATCGGTGTTTCGAAAGTTACAGGCGATTATAGAAAATCAAGGAAACGGTAAGGAATACATGCCCCGTGCAATTTATTTCGGCAAAAAATGGAAAGTGTTTCAGTCGACTTGTGCTTATAAGTGCTTAAAGAGGATGGAAAGAGGATCACAAAAATCGCAGGCAGAGCTTTCTAGGTGCATTATTTTCAAAGTTATAGCCAAAAAACCAATAACTTGATTAATCGAGGAAGAGCCTTGGTCGATCAGTACAACTGAAACAATTTTTTATTAAAGAAGGGCTTTCGCTGATCATCCTAACTTGAGGTACGCGTCCAGAGCTTCAAGAAAATGTATGATTATCATAGGTTTCGATCGGTGTTTCGAAAGTTACAGACGATTAAAGAAAATCGAGGAAACGGTAAGGAATAAATACCCCTTGCAATTTATTTCGGCAAAAAATGGAAAGTGTTTCGGGCGACTTGTGCTTATACATGCTTAAAGAGGATGGAAAGAGGATCACAAAAATCGCAGGCAGAGCTTTCTAAGTGCATTATTTTCGAAGTTATAGCCAAAAAACCAATAACTTGATTAATCGAGGAAGAGCCTTGGTCGACCACTACAACTGAAACAATTTTTTTTTAAAGATGGGCTTTCGCTGATAGTCCCATCTTAAGGTACGCGTCGAGAGCTTCAAGAAAATGTATGATTATCATAGGTTTCGATCGGTGTTTCGAAAGTTACATGCGATTATAGAAAATCAAGGAAACGGTAAGGAATACATACCCCTTGCAATTTATTTCGGCAAAAAATTGAAAGTATTTCGGGCGACTTGTGCTTATACGCACTTAAAGAGCATGGAAAGAGGATCACAAAAATCGCAGGCAGAGCCTCCTAAGTGCATTATTTCCGAAGTTACAGCCAAAAAACTAAACGCTTGATTAATCGAGGAAGAGCCTTGGTCGACCAGTACAACTGAAACAATTTTTTTTTAAAGATGGGCTTTCGCTGATCATCCCAACTTAAGGTGCGCGTCGAGAGCTTCAAGAAAATGTATGACTATCATAGGTTTTGATCGGTGTTTCGAAAGTTACAGGCGATTATAGAAAATCGAGGAAACGGCTAGGAATACATACCCCTTGCAATTTATTTCGGCAAAAAATGGAAAGTGTTTCAGTCGACTTGTGCTTATAAGTGCTTAAAGGGGATGGAAAGAGGATCACAAAAATCGCAGGCAGAGCTTTCTAAGTGCATTATTTTCAAAGTTATAGCCAAAAAACCAAAGACTTGATTAATCGAGGAAGAGCCTTGGTCGACCACTACTACTGAAACAATATTTTTTTTAAAGATGAGCTGTCGCTGATAGTCCTATCTTAAGGTACGCGTCCAGAGCTTCAAGAAAATGTATGATTATCATAGGTTTCGATCGGTGTTTCGAAAGTTACAGACGATTAAAGAAAATCGAGGAAACGGTAAGGAATAAATACCCCTTGCAATTTATTTCGGCAAAAAATGGAAAGTGTTTCGGTCGACTTGTTCTTTTACATGCTTAAAGAGGATGGAGAGAGGATCACAAAAATCGCAGGCAGAGCTTTCTAAGTCCATTATTTTCGAAGTTATAGCCAAAAAACCAATAACTTGATTAATCGAGGAAGAGCCTTGGTAGACCACTACAACTGAAACAATTTTTTTTTAAAGATGGGCTTTCGCTGATGGTCCTATCTTAAGGTACGCGTCGAGAGCTTCAAGAAAATGTATGATTATCATAGGTTTCGATCGGTGTTTCGAAAGTTACAGGCGATTATAGAAAATCAAGGAAACCGTAAGGAATACATACCCCTTGCAATTTATTTCGGCAAAAAATGGAAAGTGTTTCGGTCGACTTGTGCTTATACATGCTTAAAGAGGATGGAAAGAGGTACACAAAAATCGCAGGCAGAGCTTTCTAAGTGCATTATTTTCGAAGTTATAGCCAAAAAACCAAAGACTTGATTAATCGAGGAAGAGCCTTGGTCGATCAGTACAACTGAAACAATTTTTTATTAAAGAAGGGCTTTCGCTGATCATCCTAACTTGAGGTACGCGTCACAAGCTTCAAGAAAATGTATGATTATCATAGGTTTCGATCGGTGTTTCGAAAGTTACAGGCGATTATAGAAAATCGAGGAAACGGCTAGGAATACATACCCCTTGCAATTTATTTCGGCAAAAAATGGAAAGTGTTTCAGTCGACTTGTGCTTATAAGTGCTTAAAGGGGATGGAAAGAGGATCACAAAAATCGCAGGCAGAGCTTTCTAAGTGCAATATTTTCAAAGTTATAGCCAAAAAACCAAAGACTTGATTAATCGAGGAAGAGCCTTGGTCGACCACTACTACTGAAACAATATTTTTTTTAAAGATGAGCTGTCGCTGATAGTCCTATCTTAAGGTACGCGTCCAGAGCTTCAAGAAATTGTATGATTATCATAGGTTTCGATCGGTGTATCGAAAGTTACAGACGATTAAAGAAAATCGAGGAAACGGTAAGGAATAAATACCCCTTGCAATTTATTTCGGCAAAAAATGGAAAGTGTTTCGGTCGACTTGTGCTTATACATGCTTAAAGAGGATGGAAAGAGGATCACAAAAATCGCAGGCAGAGCTTTCTAAGTCCATTATTTTCGAAGTTATAGCCAAAAAACCAATAACTTGATTAATCGAGGAAGAGCCTTGGTCGACCACTACAACTGAAACAATTTTTTTTTAAAGATGGGCTTTCGCTGATAGTCCTATCTTAAGGTACGCGTCGAGAGCTTCAAGAAAATGTTTGATTATCATAGGTTTCGATCGGTGTTTCGAAAGTTACAGGCGATTATAGAAAATCAAGGAAACGGTAAGGAATACATACCCCTTGCAATTTATTTCGGCAAAAAATGGAAAGTGTTTCGGTCGACTTGTGCTTATACACGCTTAAACAGCATGGAAAGAGGATCACAAAAATCGCAGGCAGAGCCTCCTAAGTGCATTATTTTCGAAGATACAGCCAAAAAACCAAACGCTTGATTAATCGAGGAAGAGCCTTGGTTGACCAGTACAACTGAAACAATTTTTTTTTAAAGATGGGCTTTTGCTGATCATCTAACTTAAGGTACGCGTCGAGAGCTTCAAGAAAATGTATGATTATCATAGGTTTCGATCGGCGTTTCGAAAGTTACAGGCGATTATAGAAAATCGAGGAAACGGCAAGGAATACATACCCCTTGCAATTTATTTCGGCAAAAAATGGAAAGTGTTTCAGTCGACTTGTGCTCATATGTGCTTAAAGAGGATGGAAAGAGGATCACAAAAATCGCAGGCAGAGCTTTCTAAGTGCATTATTTTCAAAGTTATAGCCAAAAAACCAAAGACTTGATTAATCGAGGAAGAGCCTTGGTCGACCACTACTACTGAAACAATATTTTTTTTAAAGATGAGCTGTCGCTGATAGTCCTATCTTAAAGTACGCGTCCAGAGCTTCAAGAAAATGTATGATTATCATAGGTTTCGATCGGTGTTTCGAAGGTTACAGGCGATTAAAGAAAATCGAGGAAACGGTAAGGAATAAATACCCGTTGCAATTTATTTCGGCAAAAAATGGAAAGTGTTTCGGTCGACTTGTGCTTATACATGCTTAAAGAGGATGGAAAGAGGTACACAAAAATCGCAGGCAGAGCTTTCTAAGTGCATTATTTTCGAAGTTATAGCCAAAAAACCAAAGACTTGATTAATCGAGGAAGAGCCTTGGTCGATCAGTACAACTGAAACAATTTTTTATTAAAGGAGGGCTTTCGCTGATCATCCTAACTTGAGGTACGCGTCACAAGCTTCAAGAAAATGTATGATTATCATAGGTTTCGATCGGTGTTTCGAAAGTTACAGGCGATTATAGAAAATCAAGGAAACGGTAAGGAATACATGCCCCGTGCAATTTATTTCGGCAAAAAACGGAAAGTGTTTCAGTCGACTTGTGCTTATAAATGCTTAAAGAGGATGGAAAGAGGATCACAAAAATCGCAGGCAGAGCTTTCTAAGTGCATTATTTTCAAAGTTATAGCCAAAAAACCAAAGACTTGATTAATCGAGGAAGAGCCTTGGTCGACCACTACTACTGAAACAATATTTTTTTTAAAGATGAGCTGTCGCTCATAGTCCTATCTTAAGGTACGCGTCGACAGCTTCAAGAAAATGTAAGATTATCATAGGTTTCGATCAGTGTTTCGAAAGTTACAGGCGATTATAGAAAATCGAGGAAACGGTAAGGAATACATACCCCTTGCAATTTATTTCGGCAAAAAATGGAAAGTGTTTCGGGCGACTTGTGCTTATACATGCTTAAAGAGGATGGAAAGAGGATCACAAAAATCGCAGGCAGAGCTTTCTAAGTGCATTATTTTCGACGTTATAGCCAAAAAACCAATAACTTGATTAATCGAGGAAGAGCCTTGGTCGACCACTACAACTGAAACCATTTTTTCTTAAAGATGGGCTTTCGCTGATAGTCCTATCTTAAGGTACGCGTCGAGAGCTTCAAGAAAATGTATGATTATCATAGGTTTCGATCGGTGTTTCGAAAGTTACATGCGATTATAGAAAATCAAGGAAACGGTAAGGAATACATACCCCTTGCAATTTATTTCGGCAAAAAATTGAAAGTGTTTCGGGCGACTTGTGCTTACAAGTTCTTAAAGGGGATGGAAAGAGGATCACAAAAATCGCAGGCAGAGCTTTCTAAGTGCATTATTTTCAAAGTTATAGCCAAAAAACCAAAGACTTGATTAATCGAGGAAGAGCCTTGGTCGACCACTACTACTGAAACAATATTTTTTTTTAAAGATGAGCTGTCGCTGATAGTCCTATCTCAAGGTACGCGTCGACAGCTTCAAGAAAATGTATGATTAGCATAGGTTTCGATCGGTGTTTCGAAAGTTACAGGCGATTATAGAAAATCGAGGAAACCGTAAGGAACACATACCCCTTGGAATTTATTTCGGCAAAAAATGGACAGTTTTTCGATCAACTTGTGCTTATAAACGCTGAAAGAGGATGGAAAGGGCATCACAAAAATCGCAGGCAGAGCCTCCTAAGTGCATTATTTTCGAAGTTACAGCCAAAAAACCCAAGGCTTGATTAATCGAAGAAGAGCCTTGGTCGACCACAACAACTGAAACAATTTTTTTTTAAGATGGGCTTTCGCTGATAGTCCTATCTTAAGGTACGCGTCGAGAGCTTCAAGAAAATGTATGATTATCATAGGTTTCGATCGGTGTATCGAAAGTTACAGGCGATTAAAGAAAATCGAGGAAGCGGTAAGAAATAAATACCCCTTGCAACTTATTTCGGCAAAATATGGAAAGTGTTTCGGTCGACTTGTGCTTATACATGCTTAAAGAGGATCGAAAGAGGTACACAAAAATCGGAGGCAGAGCTTTCTAAGTGCATTATTTTCGAAGTTATAGCCAAAAAACCAAAGACTTGATTAATCGAGGAAGAGCCTTGGTCGATCAGTACAACTGAAACAATTTTTTATTAAAGAAGGGCTTTCGCTGACCATCCTAACTTGAGGTACGCGTCGAGAGCTTCAAGAAAATGTATGATTATCATAGGTTTCGATCGGTGTTTCGAAAGTTACAGGCGATTATAGAAAATCAAGGAAACGGTAAGGAATACATGCCCCGTGCAATTTATTTCGGCAAAAAATGGAAAGTGTTTCGGTCGACTTGTGCTTACACATGCTAAAAGAGGATGGAAAGAGGATCACAAAAATCGCAGGCAGAGCTTTCTAAGTGCATTATTTTCGAAGTTATAGCCAAAAAACCAAAGACTTGATTAATCGAGGAAGAGCCTTGGTCGATCAGTACAACTGAAACAATTTTTTATTAAAGATGGGCTTTCGCTGATCATCCTAACTTGAGGTACGCGTCGAGAGCTTCAAGAAAATGTATGATTAGCATAGGTTTCGATCGGTATTTCGAAAGTTACAGGCGATTATAGAAAATCGAGGAAACGGTAAGGAATACATACCCCTTGCAATTTATTTCGGCAAAAAATGGAAAGTATTTCGGTCGACTTGTGCTTATACATGCTTAAAGAGGATGGAAAGAGGATCACAAAAATCGCAGGCAGAGCTTTCTAAGTGCATTATTTTCGAAGTTATAGCCAAAAAACCAATAACTTGATTAATCGAAGAAGAGCCTTGGTCGACCACAACAACTGAAACAATTTTTTTTTAAGATGGGCTTTCGCTGATAGTCCTATCTTAAGGTACGCGTCGAGAGCTTCAAGAAAATGTATGATTATCATAGGTTTCGATCGGTGTATCGAAAGTTACAGGCGATTAAAGAAAATCGAGGAAACGGTAAGGAATAAATACCCCTTGCAATTTATTTCGGCAAAAAATGGAAAGTGTTTCGGTCGACTTGTGCTTATACATGCTTAAAGAGGATGGAAAGAGGATCACAAAAATCGCAGGCAGAGCCTCCTAAGTGCATTATTTTCGAAGTTACAGCCAAAAAACCAAAGGCTTGATTAATCGAGAAAGAGCCTTGGTCGATCAGTACAACTGAAACAATTTTTTATTAAAGAAGGGCTTTCGCTGATCATCCTAACTTGAGGTACGCATCGAGAGCTTCAAGAAAATGTATGATTATCATAGGTTTCGATCGGTGTTTCGAAAGTTACAGGCGATTATAGAAAATCAAGGAAACGGAAAGGAATACATGCCCCGTGCAATTTATTTCGGCAAAAAAAGGAAAGTGTTTCGGTCGACTTGTGCTTATACATGCTAAAAGAGGATGGAAAGAGGATCACAAAAATCGCAGGCAGAGCTTTCTAAGTGCATTATTTTCGAAGTTACAGCCAAACAACCAAAGACTTGATTAATCGAGGAAGAGCCTTGGTCGACCGCTACTACTGAAACAATATTTTTTTTTAAAGATGAGCTGTCGCTCATAGTCCTATCTTACGGTACGCGTCGACAGCTTCAAGAAAACGTACGATTATCATAGGTTTCGATCGGTGTTTCGAAAGTTACAGGCGATTATAGAAAATCGAGGAAACGGCTAGGAATACATACCCCTTGCAATTTATTTCGGCAAAAAATGGAAAGTGTTTCAGTCGACGTGTGCTTATAAGTGCTTAAAGAGGATGGAAAGAGGATCACAAAAATCGCAGGCAGAGCTTTCTAAGTGCATTATTTTCAAAGTTATAGCCAAAAAACCAAAGACTTGATTAATCGAGGAAGAGCCTTGGTCGACCACTACTACTGAAACAATATTTTTTTTAAAGATGAGCTGTCGCTGATAGTCCTATCTTAAGGTACGCGTCCAGAGCTTCAAGAAAATGTATGATTATCATAGGTTTCGATCAGTGTTTCGAAAGTTACAGGCGATTAAAGAAAATCGAGGAAACGGTAAGGAATAAATACCCCTTGCAATTTATTTCGGCAAAAAATGGAAAGTGTTTCGGTCGACTTGTGCTTATACATGCTTAAAGAGGATGGAAAGAGGATCACAAAAATCGCAGGCAGAGCTTTCTAAGTGCATTATTTTCGAAGTTATAGCCAAAAAACCAAAGACTTGATTAATCGAGGAAGAGCCTTGGTCGATCAGTACAACTGAAACAATTTTTTATTAAAGAAGGGCTTTCGCTGATCATCCTAACTTGAGGTACGCGCCAAAAGCTTCAAGAAAATGTATGATTATCATAGGTTTCGATCGGTGTTTCGAAAGTTACAGGCGATTATAGAAAATCAAGGAAACGGTAAGGAATACATACCCCTTGCAATTTATTTCGGCAAAAAATTGAAAGTGTTTCAGTCGACTTGTGCTTATAACTGCTTAAGGAGGATGGAAAGAGGATCACAAAAATCGCAGGCAGAGCTTTCTAAGTGCATTATTTTCAAAGTTATAGCCAAAAAACCAAAGACTTGATTAATCGAGGAAGAGCCTTGGTCGACCACTACTACTGAAACAATATTTTTTTTAAAGATGAGCTGTCGCTGATAGTCCTATCTTAAAGTACGCGTCCAGAGCTTCAAGAAAATGTATGATTATCATAGGTTTCGATCGGTGTTTCGAAGGTTACAGGCGATTAAAGAAAATCGAGGAAACGGTAAGGAATAAATACCCCTTGCAATTTATTTCGGCAAAAAATGGAAAGTGTTTCGGTCGACTTGTGCTTATACATGCTTAAAGAGGATGGAAAGAGGATCACAAAAATCGCAGGCAGAGCTTTCTAAGTGCATTATTTTCGAAGTTATAGCCAAAAAACCAATAACTTGATTAATCGAGGAAGAGCCTTGGTCGACCACTACAACTGAAACAATTTTTTTTTAAAGATGGGCTTTCGCTGATAGTCCTATCTTAAGGTACGCGTCGAGAGCTTCAAGAAAATGTATGATTATCATAGGTTTCGATCGGTGTTTCGAAAGTTACATGCGATTATAGAAAATCAAGGAAACAGTAAGGAATACATACCCCTTGCAATTTATTACGGCAAAAAATTGAAAGTATTTCGGGCGACTTGTGCTTATACGCACTTAAGGAGCATGGAAAGAGGATAACAAAAATCGCAGGCAGAGCTTTCTAAGTGCATTATTTTCGAAGTTATAGCCAAAAAACCAAAGACTTGATTAATCGAGGAAGAGCCTTGGTCGATCAGTACAACTGAAACAATTTTTTATTAAAGAAGGGCTTTCGCTGATCATCCTAACTTGAGGTACGCGTCACAAGCTTCAAGAAAATGTATGATTATCATAGGTTTCGATCGGTGTTTCGAAAGTTACAGGCGATTATAGAAAATCAAGGAAACGGTAAGGAATACATGCCCCGTGCAATTTATTTCGGCAAAAAATGGAAAGTGTTTCAGTCGACTTGTGCTTATAAATGCTTAAAGAGGATGGAAAGAGGATCACAAAAATCGCAGGCAGAGCTTTCTAAGTGCATTATTTTCAAAGTTATAGCCAAAAAACCAAAGACTTGATTAATCGAGGAAGAGCCTTGGTCGACCACTACTACTGAAACAATATTTTTTTTAAAGATGAGCTGTCGCTCATAGTCCTATCTTAAGGTACGCGTCGACAGCTTCAAGAAAATGTAAGATTATCATAGGTTTCGATCAGTGTTTCGAAAGTTACAGGCGATTATAGAAAATCAAGGAAACGGTAAGGAATACATACCCCTTGCAATTTATTTCGGCAAAAAATGGAAAGTGTTTCGGGCGACTTGTGCTTATACATGCTTAAAGAGGATGGAAAGAGGATCACAAAAATCGCAGGCAGAGCTTTCTAAGTGCATTATTTTCGACGTTATAGCCAAAAAACCAATAACTTGATTAATCGAGGAAGAGCCTTGGTCGACCACTACAACTGAAACCATTTTTTCTTAAAGATGGGCTTTCGCTGATAGTCCTATCTTAAGGTACGCGTCGAGAGCTTCAAGAAAATGTATGATTATCATAGGTTTCGATCGGTGTTTCGAAAGTTACATGCGATTATAGAAAATCAAGGAAACGGTAAGGAATACATACCCCTTGCAATTTATTTCGGCAAAAAATTGAAAGTGTTTCGGGCGACTTGTGCTTACAAGTTCTTAAAGGGGATGGAAAGAGGATCACAAAAATCGCAGGCAGAGCTTTCTAAGTGCATTATTTTCAAAGTTATAGCCAAAAAACCAAAGACTTGATTAATCGAGGAAGAGCCTTGGTCGACCACTACTACTGAAACAATATTTTTTTTTAAAGATGAGCTGTCGCTGATAGTCCTATCTCAAGGTACGCGTCGACAGCTTCAAGAAAATGTATGATTAGCATAGGTTTCGATCGGTGTATCGAAAGTTACAGGCGATTAAAGAAAATCGAGGAAACGGTAAGGAATAAATACCCCTTGCAATTTATTTCGGCAAAAAATGGAAAGTGTTTCGGTCGACTTGTGCTTATACATGCTTAAAGAGGATGGAAAGAGGATCACAAAAATCGCAGGCAGAGCCTCCTAAGTGCATTATTTTCGAAGTTACAGCCAAAAAACCAAAGGCTTGATTAATCGAGAAAGAGCCTTGGTCGATCAGTACAACTGAAACAATTTTTTATTAAAGAAGGGCTTTCGCTGATCATCCTAACTTGAGGTACGCATCGAGAGCTTCAAGAAAATGTATGATTATCATAGGTTTCGATCGGTGTTTCGAAAGTTACAGGCGATTATAGAAAATCAAGGAAACGGAAAGGAATACATGCCCCGTGCAATTTATTTCGGCAAAAAAAGGAAAGTGTTTCGGTCGACTTGTGCTTATACATGCTAAAAGAGGATGGAAAGAGGATCACAAAAATCGCAGGCAGAGCTTTCTAAGTGCATTATTTTCGAAGTTACAGCCAAACAACCAAAGACTTGATTAATCGAGGAAGAGCCTTGGTCGACCGCTACTACTGAAACAATATTTTTTTTTAAAGATGAGCTGTCGCTCATAGTCCTATCTTACGGTACGCGTCGACAGCTTCAAGAAAACGTACGATTATCATAGGTTTCGATCGGTGTTTCGAAAGTTACAGGCGATTATAGAAAATCGAGGAAACGGCTAGGAATACATACCCCTTGCAATTTATTTCGGCAAAAAATGGAAAGTGTTTCAGTCGACGTGTGCTTATAAGTGCTTAAAGAGGATGGAAAGAGGATCACAAAAATCGCAGGCAGAGCTTTCTAAGTGCATTATTTTCAAAGTTATAGCCAAAAAACCAAAGACTTGATTAATCGAGGAAGAGCCTTGGTCGACCACTACTACTGAAACAATATTTTTTTTAAAGATGAGCTGTCGCTGATAGTCCTATCTTAAGGTACGCGTCCAGAGCTTCAAGAAAATGTATGATTATCATAGGTTTCGATCAGTGTTTCGAAAGTTACAGGCGATTAAAGAAAATCGAGGAAACGGTAAGGAATAAATACCCCTTGCAATTTATTTCGGCAAAAAATGGAAAGTGTTTCGGTCGACTTGTGCTTATACATGCTTAAAGAGGATGGAAAGAGGATCACAAAAATCGCAGGCAGAGCTTTCTAAGTGCATTATTTTCGAAGTTATAGCCAAAAAACCAAAGACTTGATTAATCGAGGAAGAGCCTTGGTCGATCAGTACAACTGAAACAATTTTTTATTAAAGAAGGGCTTTCGCTGATCATCCTAACTTGAGGTACGCGCCAAAAGCTTCAAGAAAATGTATGATTATCATAGGTTTCGATCGGTGTTTCGAAAGTTACAGGCGATTATAGAAAATCAAGGAAACGGTAAGGAATACATACCCCTTGCAATTTATTTCGGCAAAAAATTGAAAGTGTTTCAGTCGACTTGTGCTTATAACTGCTTAAGGAGGATGGAAAGAGGATCACAAAAATCGCAGGCAGAGCTTTCTAAGTGCATTATTTTCAAAGTTATAGCCAAAAAACCAAAGACTTGATTAATCGAGGAAGAGCCTTGGTCGACCACTACTACTGAAACAATATTTTTTTTAAAGATGAGCTGTCGCTGATAGTCCTATCTTAAAGTACGCGTCCAGAGCTTCAAGAAAATGTATGATTATCATAGGTTTCGATCGGTGTTTCGAAAGTTACAGGCGATTAAAGAAAATCGAGGAAACGGTAAGGAATAAATACCCCTTGCAATTTATTTCGGCAAAAAATGGAAAGTGTTTCGGTCGACTTGTGCTTATACATGCTTAAAGAGGATGGAAAGAGGATCACAAAAATCGCAGGCAGAGCTTTCTAAGTGCATTATTTTCGAAGTTATAGCCAAAAAACCAATAACTTGATTAATCGAGGAAGAGCCTTGGTCGACCACTACAACTGAAACAATTTTTTTTTAAAGATGGGCTTTCGCTGATAGTCCTATCTTAAGGTACGCGTCGAGAGCTTCAAGAAAATGTATGATTATCATAGGTTTCGATCGGTGTTTCGAAAGTTACATGCGATTATAGAAAATCAAGGAAACAGTAAGGAATACATACCCCTTGCAATTTATTACGGCAAAAAATTGAAAGTATTTCGGGCGACTTGTGCTTATACGCACTTAAGGAGCATGGAAAGAGGATAACAAAAATCGCAGGCAGAGCTTTCTAAGTGCATTATTTTCGAAGTTATAGCCAAAAAACCAAAGACTTGATTAATCGAGGAAGAGCCTTGGTCGATCAGTACAACTGAAACAATTTTTTATTAAAGAAGGGCTTTCGCTGATCATCCTAACTTGAGGTACGCGTCACAAGCTTCAAGAAAATGTATGATTATCATAGGTTTCGATCGGTGTTTCGAAAGTTACAGGCGATTATAGAAAATCAAGGAAACGGTAAGGAATACATGCCCCGTGCAATTTATTTCGGCAAAAAATGGAAAGTGTTTCAGTCGACTTGTGCTTATAAATGCTTAAAGAGGATGGAAAGAGGATCACAAAAATCGCAGGCAGAGCTTTCTAAGTGCATTATTTTCAAAGTTATAGCCAAAAAACCAAAGACTTGATTAATCGAGGAAGAGCCTTGGTCGACCACTACTACTGAAACAATATTTTTTTTAAAGATGAGCTGTCGCTCATAGTCCTATCTTAAGGTACGCGTCGACAGCTTCAAGAAAATGTAAGATTATCATAGGTTTCGATCAGTGTTTCGAAAGTTACAGGCGATTATAGAAAATCAAGGAAACGGTAAGGAATACATACCCCTTGCAATTTATTTCGGCAAAAAATGGAAAGTGTTTCGGGCGACTTGTGCTTATACATGCTTAAAGAGGATGGAAAGAGGATCACAAAAATCGCAGGCAGAGCTTTCTAAGTGCATTATTTTCGACGTTATAGCCAAAAAACCAATAACTTGATTAATCGAGGAAGAGCCTTGGTCGACCACTACAACTGAAACCATTTTTTCTTAAAGATGGGCTTTTGCTGATAGTCCTATCTTAAGGTACGCGTCGAGAGCTTCAAGAAAATGTATGATTATCATAGGTTTCGATCGGTGTTTCGAAAGTTACATGCGATTATAGAAAATCAAGGAAACGGTAAGGAATACATACCCCTTGCAATTTATTTCGGCAAAAAATTGAAAGTGTTTCGGGCGACTTGTGCTTACAAGTTCTTAAAGGGGATGGAAAGAGGATCACAAAAATCGCAGGCAGAGCTTTCTAAGTGCATTATTTTCAAAGTTATAGCCAAAAAACCAAAGACTTGATTAATCGAGGAAGAGCCTTGGTCGACCACTACTACTGAAACAATATTTTTTTTTAAAGATGAGCTGTCGCTGATAGTCCTATCTCAAGGTACGCGTCGACAGCTTCAAGAAAATGTATGATTAGCATAGGTTTCGATCGGTGTATCGAAAGTTACAGGCGATTAAAGAAAATCGAGGAAACGGTAAGGAATAAATACCCCTTGCAATTTATTTCGGCAAAAAATGGAAAGTGTTTCGGTCGACTTGTGCTTATACATGCTTAAAGAGGATGGAAAGAGGATCACAAAAATCGCAGGCAGAGCCTCCTAAGTGCATTATTTTCGAAGTTACAGCCAAAAAACCAAAGGCTTGATTAATCGAGAAAGAGCCTTGGTCGATCAGTACAACTGAAACAATTTTTTATTAAAGAAGGGCTTTCGCTGATCATCCTAACTTGAGGTACGCATCGAGAGCTTCAAGAAAATGTATGATTATCATAGGTTTCGATCGGTGTTTCGAAAGTTACAGGCGATTATAGAAAATCAAGGAAACGGAAAGGAATACATGCCCCGTGCAATTTATTTCGGCAAAAAAAGGAAAGTGTTTCGGTCGACTTGTGCTTATACATGCTAAAAGAGGATGGAAAGAGGATCACAAAAATCGCAGGCAGAGCTTTCTAAGTGCATTATTTTCGAAGTTACAGCCAAACAACCAAAGACTTGATTAATCGAGGAAGAGCCTTGGTCGACCGCTACTACTGAAACAATATTTTTTTTTAAAGATGAGCTGTCGCTCATAGTCCTATCTTACGGTACGCGTCGACAGCTTCAAGAAAACGTACGATTATCATAGGTTTCGATCGGTGTTTCGAAAGTTACAGGCGATTATAGAAAATCGAGGAAACGGCTAGGAATACATACCCCTTGCAATTTATTTCGGCAAAAAATGGAAAGTGTTTCAGTCGACGTGTGCTTATAAGTGCTTAAAGAGGATGGAAAGAGGATCACAAAAATCGCAGGCAGAGCTTTCTAAGTGCATTATTTTCAAAGTTATAGCCAAAAAACCAAAGACTTGATTAATCGAGGAAGAGCCTTGGTCGACCACTACTACTGAAACAATATTTTTTTTAAAGATGAGCTGTCGCTGATAGTCCTATCTTAAGGTACGCGTCCAGAGCTTCAAGAAAATGTATGATTATCATAGGTTTCGATCAGTGTTTCGAAAGTTACAGGCGATTAAAGAAAATCGAGGAAACGGTAAGGAATAAATACCCCTTGCAATTTATTTCGGCAAAAAATGGAAAGTGTTTCGGTCGACTTGTGCTTATACATGCTTAAAGAGGATGGAAAGAGGATCACAAAAATCGCAGGCAGAGCTTTCTAAGTGCATTATTTTCGAAGTTATAGCCAAAAAACCAAAGACTTGATTAATCGAGGAAGAGCCTTGGTCGATCAGTACAACTGAAACAATTTTTTATTAAAGAAGGGCTTTCGCTGATCATCCTAACTTGAGGTACGCGCCAAAAGCTTCAAGAAAATGTATGATTTTCATAGGTTTCGATCGGTGTTTCGAAAGTTACAGGCGATTATAGAAAATCAAGGAAACGGTAAGGAATACATACCCCTTGCAATTTATTTCGGCAAAAAATTGAAAGTGTTTCAGTCGACTTGTGCTTATAACTGCTTAAGGAGGATGGAAAGAGGATCACAAAAATCGCAGGCAGAGCTTTCTAAGTGCATTATTTTCAAAGTTATAGCCAAAAAACCAAAGACTTGATTAATCGAGGAAGAGCCTTGGTCGACCACTACTACTGAAACAATATTTTTTTTAAAGATGAGCTGTCGCTGATAGTCCTATCTTAAAGTACGCGTCCAGAGCTTCAAGAAAATGTATGATTATCATAGGTTTCGATCGGTGTTTCGAAGGTTACAGGCGATTAAAGAAAATCGAGGAAACGGTAAGGAATAAATACCCCTTGCAATTTATTTCGGCAAAAAATGGAAAGTGTTTCGGTCGACTTGTGCTTATACATGCTTAAAGAGGATGGAAAGAGGATCACAAAAATCGCAGGCAGAGCTTTCTAAGTGCATTATTTTCGAAGTTATAGCCAAAAAACCAATAACTTGATTAATCGAGGAAGAGCCTTGGTCGACCACTACAACTGAAACAATTTTTTTTTAAAGATGGGCTTTCGCTGATAGTCCTATCTTAAGGTACGCGTCGAGAGCTTCAAGAAAATGTATGATTATCATAGGTTTCGATCGGTGTTTCGAAAGTTACATGCGATTATAGAAAATCAAGGAAACAGTAAGGAATACATACCCCTTGCAATTTATTACGGCAAAAAATTGAAAGTATTTCGGGCGACTTGTGCTTATACGCACTTAAGGAGCATGGAAAGAGGATAACAAAAATCGCAGGCAGAGCTTTCTAAGTGCATTATTTTCGAAGTTATAGCCAAAAAACCAAAGACTTGATTAATCGAGGAAGAGCCTTGGTCGATCAGTACAACTGAAACAATTTTTTATTAAAGAAGAGCTTTCGCTGATCATCCTAACTTGAGGTACGTGTCACAAGCTTCAAGAAAATGTATGATTATCATAGGTTTCGATCGGTGTTTCGAAAGTTACAGGCGATTATAGAAAATCAAGGAAACGGTAAGGAATACATGCCCCGTGCAATTTATTTCGGCAAAAAATGGAAAGTGTTTCGGTCGACTTGTGCTTACACATGCTAAAAGAGGATGGAAAGAGGATCACAAAAATCGCAGGCAGAGCTTTCTAAGTGCATTACTTTCGAAGTTACAGCCAAAAAACCAAAGACTTGATTAATCGAGGAAGAGCCTTGGTCGACCACTACTACTGAAACAATATTTTTTTTTAAAGATGAGCTGTCGCTCATAGTCCTATCTTAAGGTACGCGTCGACAGCTTCAAGAAAATGTAAGATTATCATAGGTTTCGATCGGTGTTTCGAAAGTTACAGGCGATTATAGAAAATCAAGGAAACGGTAAGGAATACATGCCCCGTGCAATTTATTTCGGCAAAAAATGGAAAGTGTTTCGGTCGACTTCTGCTTACACATGCTAAAAGAGGATGGAAAGAGGATCACAAAAATCGCAGGCAGAGCTTTCTAAGTGCATTATTTTCGAAGTTACAGCCAAAAAACCAAAGACTTGATTAATCGAGGAAGAGCCTTGGTCGACCACTACTACTGAAACAATATTTTTTTTTAAAGATGAGCTGTCGCTCATAGTCCTATCATAAGGTACGCGTCGACAGCTTCAAGAAAATGTAAGATTATCATAGATTTCGATCGGTGTTTCGAAAGTTACATGCGATTATAGAAAATCAAGGAAACGGTAAGGAATACATACCCCTTGCAATTTATTTCGGCAAAAAATGGAAAGTGTTTCGGTCGACTTGTGCTTATACATGCTTAAAGAGGATGGAAAGAGGATCACAAAAATCGCAGGCAGAGCTTTCTAAGTGCATTATTATCGAAGTTATAGCCAAAAAACCAATAACTTGATTAATCGAGGAAGAGCCTTGGTCGACCACTACAACTGAAACAATTTTTTTTTAAAGATGGGCTTTCGCTGATAGTCCTATCTTAAGGTACGCGTCGAGAGCTTCAAGAAAATGTATGATTATCATAGGTTTCGATCGGTGTTTCGAAAGTTACATGCGATTATAGAAAATCAAGGAAACGGTAAGGAATACATACCCCTTGCAATTTATTACGGCAAAAAATTGAAAGTATTTCGGGCGACTTGTGTTTATACGCACTTAAAGAGCATGGAAAGAGGATCACAAAAATCGCAGGCAGAGCCTCCTAAGTGCATTATTTTCGAAGTTACAGCAAAAAAACTAAACGCTTGATTAATCGAGGAAGAGCCTTGGTCGACCAGTACAACTGAAACAATATTTTTTTAAAGATGGGCTTTCGCTGATCATCCCAACTTAAGGTGCGCGTCGAGAGCTTCAAGAAAATGTATGATTATCATAGGTTTCGATCGGTGTTTCGAAAGTTACAGACGATTAAAGAAAATCGAGGAAACGGTAAGGAATAAATACCCCTTGCAATTTATTTCGGCAAAAAATGGAAAGTGTTTCGGGCGACTTGTGCTTATACATGCTTAAAGAGGATGGAAAGAGGATCACAAAAATCGCAGGCAGAGCTTTCTAAGTGCATTATTTTCAAAGTTATAGCCAAAAAACCAAAGACTTGATTAATCGAGGAAGAGCCTTGGTCGACCACTACTACTGAAACAATATTTTTTTTTAAAGATGAGCTGTCGCTGATAGTCCTATCTCAAGGTACGCGTCGACAGCTTCAAGAAAATGTATGATTAGCATAGGTTTCGATCGGTGTTTCGAAAGTTACAGGCGATTATAGAAAATCGAGGAAACCGTAAGGAACACATACCCCTTGCAATTTATTTCGGCAAAAAATGGACAGTTTTTCGATCAACTTGTGCTTATACACGCTGAAAGAGGATGGAAAGGGCATCACAAAAATCGCAGGCAGAGCCTCCTAAGTGCATTATTTTCGAAGTTACAGCCAAAAAACCCAAGGCTTGATTAATCGAAGAAGAGCCTTGGTCGACCACAACAACTGAAACAATTTTTTTTTAAGATGGGCTTTCGCTGATAGTCCCATCTTAAGGTACGCGTCGAGAGCTTCAAGAAAATGTATGATTATCATAGGTTTCGATCGGTGTTTCGAAAGTTACAGGCGATTAAAGAAAATCGAGGAAACGGTAAGGAATAAATACCCCTTGCAATTTATTTCGGCAAAAAATGGAAAGTGTTTCGGTCGACTTGTGCTTATACATGCTTAAAGAGGATGGAAAGAGGATCACAAAAATCGCAGGCAGAGCTTTCTAAGTGCATTATTTTCGAAGTTATAGCCAAAAAACCAAAGACTTGATTAATCGAGGAAGAGCCTTGGTCGACCACTACAACTGAAACAATTTTTTTTTAAAGATGGGCTTTCGCTGATAGTCCTATCTTAAGGTACGCGTCGAGAGCTTCAAGAAAATGTATGATTATCATAGGTTTCGATCGGTGTTTCGAAAGTTACATGCGATTATAGAAAATCAAGGAAACAGTAAGGAATACATACCCCTTGCAATTTATTACGGCAAAAAATTGAAAGTATTTCGGGCGACTTGTGCTTATACGCACTTAAAGAGCATGGAAAGAGGATAACAAAAATCGCAGGCAGAGCTTTCTAAGTGCATTATTTTCGAAGTTATAGCCAAAAAACCAAAGACTTGATTAATCGAGGAAGAGCCTTGGTCGATCAGTACAACTGAAACAATTTTTTATTAAAGAAGGGCTTTCGCTGATCATCCTAACTTGAGGTACGTGTCACAAGCTTCAAGAAAATGTATGATTATCATAGGTTTCGATCGGTGTTTCGAAAGTTACAGGCGATTATAGAAAATCAAGGAAACGGTAAGGAATACATGCCCCGTGCAATTTATTTCGGCAAAAAATGGAAAGTGTTTCGGTCGACTTGTGCTTACACGTGCTAAAAGAGGATGGAAAGAGGATCACAAAAATCGCAGGCAGAGCTTTCTAAGTGCATTACTTTCGAAGTTACAGCCAAAAAACCAAAGACTTGATTAATCGAGGAAGAGCCTTGGTCGACCACTACTACTGAAACAATATTTTTTTTTAAAGATGAGCTGTCGCTCATAGTCCTATCTTAAGGTACGCGTCGACAGCTTCAAGAAAATGTAAGATTATCATAGGTTTCGATCGGTGTTTCGAAAGTTACAGGCGATTATAGAAAATCAAGGAAACGGTAAGGAATACATGCCCCGTGCAATTTATTTCGGCAAAAAATGGAAAGTGTTTCAGTCGACTTGTGCTTATAAGTGCTTAAAGAGGATGGAAAGAGGATCACAAAAATCGCAGGCAGAGCTTTCTAGGTGCATTATTTTCAAAGTTATAGCCAAAAAACCAATAACTTGATTAATCGAGGAAGAGCCTTGGTCGATCAGTACAACTGAAACAATTTTTTATTAAAGAAGGGCTTTCGCTGATCATCCTAACTTGAGGTACGCGTCCAGAGCTTCAAGAAAATGTATGATTATCATAGGTTTCGATCGGTGTTTCGAAAGTTACAGACGATTAAAGAAAATCGAGGAAACGGTAAGGAATAAATACCCCTTGCAATTTATTTCGGCAAAAAATGGAAAGTGTTTCGGGCGACTTGTGCTTATACATGCTTAAAGAGGATGGAAAGAGGATCACAAAAATCGCAGCCAGAGCTTTCTAAGTGCATTATTTTCGAAGTTATAGCCAAAAAACCAATAACTTGATTAATCGAGGAAGAGCCTTGGTCGACCACTACAACTGAAACAATTTTTTTTTAAAGATGGGCTTTCGCTGATAGTCCCATCTTAAGGTACGCGTCGAGAGCTTCAAGAAAATGTATGATTATCATAGGTTTCGATCGGTGTTTCGAAAGTCACAGGCGATTATAGAAAATCAAGGAAACGGTAAGGAATACATACCCCTTGCAATTTATTTCGGCAAAAAATTGAAAGTATTTCGGGCGACTTGTGCTTATACGCACTTAAAGAGCATGGAAAGAGGATCACAAAAATCGCAGGCAGAGCCTCCTAAGTGCATTATTTTCGAAGTTACAGCCAAAAAACTAAACGCTTGATTAATCGAGGAAGAGCCTTGGTCGACCAGTACAACTGAAACAATTTTTTTTTAAAAATGGGCTTTCGCTGATCATCCCAACTTAAGGTGCGCGTCGAGAGCTTCAAGAAAATGTATGACTATCATAGGTTTCGATCGGTGTTTCGAAAGTTACAGGCGATTATAGAAAATCGAGGAAACGGCTAGGAATACATACCCCTTGCAATTTATTTCGGCAAAAAATGGAAAGTGTTTCAGTCGACTTGTGCTTATAAGTGCTTAAAGGGGATAGAAAGAGGATCACAAAAATCGCAGGCAGAGCTTTCTAAGTGCATTATTTTCAAAGTTATAGCCAAAAAACCAAAGACTTGATTAATCGAGGAAGAGCCTTGGTCGACCACTACTACTGAAACAATATTTTTTTTAAAGATGAGCTGTCGCTGATAGTCCTATCTTAAGGTACGCGTCCAGAGCTTCAAGAAAATGTATGATTATCATAGGTTTCGATCGGTGTTTCGAAAGTTACAGACGATTAAAGAAAATCGAGGAAACGGTAAGGAATAAATACCCCTTGCAATTTATTTCGGCAAAAAATGGAAAGTGTTTCGGTCGACTTGTGCTTATACATGCTTAAAGAGGATGGAAAGAGGATCACAAAAATCGCAGGCAGAGCTTTCTAAGTCCATTATTTTCGAAGTTATAGCCAAAAAACCAATAACTTGATTAATCGAGGAAGAGCCTTGGTCGACCACTACAACTGAAACAATTTTTTTTTAAAGATGGGCTTTCGCTGATAGTCCTATCTTAAGGTACGCGTCGAGAGCTTCAAGAAAATGTATGATTATCATAGGTTTCGATCGGTGTTTCGAAAGTTACAGGCGATTATAGAAAATCAAGGAAACGGTAAGGAATACATACCCCTTGCAATTTATTTCGGCAAAAAATGGAAAGTGTTTCGGTCGACTTGTGCTTTTACACGCTTAAACAGCATGGAAAGAGGATCACAAAAATCGCAGGCAGAGCCTCCTAAGTGCATTATTTTCGAAGATACAGCCAAAAAACCAAACGCTTGATTAATCGAGGAAGAGCCTTGGTTGACCAGTACAACTGAAACAATTTTTTTTTAAAGATGGGCTTTCGCTGATCATCTAACTTAAGGTACGCGTCGAGAGCTTCAAGAAAATGTATGATTATCATAGGTTTCGATCGGCGTTTCGAAAGTTACAGGCGATTATAGAAAATCGAGGAAACGGCAAGGAATACATACCCCTTGCAATTTATTTCGGCAAAAAATGGAAAGTGTTTCAGTCGACTTGTGCTCATATGTGCTTAAAGAGGATGGAAAGACGATCACAAAAATCGCAGGCAGAGCTTTCTAAGTGCATTATTTTCAAAGTTATAGCCAAAAAACCAAAGACTTGATTAATCGAGGAAGAGCCTTGGTCGACCACTACTACTGAAACAATATTTTTTTTAAAGATGAGCTGTCGCTGATAGTCCTATCTTAAAGTACGCGTCCAGAGCTTCAAGAAAATGTATGATTATCATAGGTTTCGATCGGTGTTTCGAAGGTTACAGGCGATTAAAGAAAATCGAGGAAACGGTAAGGAATAAATACCCGTTGCAATTTATTTCGGCAAAAAATGGAAAGTGTTTCGGTCGACTTGTGCTTATACATGCTTAAAGAGGATGGAAAGAGGTACACAAAAATCGCAGGCAGAGCTTTCTAAGTGCATTATTTTCGAAGTTATAGCCAAAAAACCAAAGACTTGATTAATCGAGGAAGAGCCTTGGTCGATCAGTACAACTGAAACAATTTTTTATTAAAGAAGGGCTTTCGCTGATCATCCTAACTTGAGGTACGCGTCACAAGCTTCAAGAAAATGTATGATTATCATAGGTTTCGATCGGTGTTTCGAAAGTTACAGGCGATTATAGAAAATCAAGGAAACGGAAAGGAATACATGCCCCGTGCAATTTATTTCGGCAAAAAAAGGAAAGTGTTTCGGTCGACTTGTGCTTATACATGCTAAAAGAGGATGGAAAGAGGATCACAAAAATCGCAGGCAGAGCTTTCTAAGTGCATTATTTTCGAAGTTACAGCCAAACAACCAAAGACTTGATTAATCGAGGAAGAGCCTTGGTCGACCGCTACTACTGAAACAATATTTTTTTTTAAAGATGAGCTGTCGCTCATAGTCCTATCTTACGGTACGCGTCGACAGCTTCAAGAAAACGTACGATTATCATAGGTTTCGATCGGTGTTTCGAAAGTTACAGGCGATTATAGAAAATCGAGGAAACGGCTAGGAATACATACCCCTTGCAATTTATTTCGGCAAAAAATGGAAAGTGTTTCAGTCGACGTGTGCTTATAAGTGCTTAAAGAGGATGGAAAGAGGATCACAAAAATCGCAGGCAGAGCTTTCTAAGTGCATTATTTCCAAAGTTATAGCCAAAAAACCAAAGACTTGATTAATCGAGGAAGAGCCTTGGTCGACCACTACTACTGAAACAATATTTTTTTTAAAGATGAGCTGTCGCTGATAGTCCTATCTTAAGGTACGCGTCCAGAGCTTCAAGAAAATGTATGATTATCATAGGTTTCGATCAGTGTTTCGAATGTTACAGGCGATTAAAGAAAATCGAGGAAACGGTAAGGAATAAATACCCCTTGCAATTTATTTCGGCAAAAAATGGAAAGTGTTTCGGTCGACTTGTGCTTATACATGCTTAAAGAGGATGGAAAGAGGATCACAAAAATCGCAGGCAGAGCCTCCTAAGTGCATTATTTTCGAAGTTACAGCCAAAAAACCAATGGCTTGATTAATCGAGAAAGAGCCTTGGTTGATCAGTACAACTGAAACAATTTTTTATTAAAGAAGGGCTTTCGCTGATCATCCTAACTTGAGGTACGCGTCGAGAGCTTCAAGAAAATGTATGATTATCATAGGTTTCGATCGGTGTTTCGAAAGTTACAGGCGATTATAGAAAATCAAGGAAACTGTAAGGAATACATGCCCCGTGCAATTTATTTCGGCATAAAATGGAAAGTGTTTCGGTCGACTTGTGCTTACACATGCTAAAAGAGGATGGAAAGAGGATCACAAAAATCGCAGGCAGAGCTTTCTAAGTGCATTATTTTCAAAGTTATAGCCAAAAAACCAAAGACTTGATTAATCGAGGAAGAGCCTTGGTCGACCACTACTACTGAAACAATATTTTTTTTTAAAGATGAGCTGTCGCTGATAGTCCTATCTCAAGGTACGCGTCGACAGCTTCAAGAAAATGTATGATTAGCATAGGTTTCGATCGGTGTTTCGAAAGTTACAGGCGATTATAGAAAATCGAGGAAACCGTAAGGAACACATACCCCTTGCAATTTATTTCGGCAAAAAATGGACAGTTTTTCGATCAACTTGTGCTTATACACGCTGAAAGAGGATGGAAAGGGCATCACAAAAATCGCAGGCAGAGCCTCCTAAGTGCATTATTTTCGAAGTTACAGCCAAAAAACCCAAGGCTTGATTAATCGAAGAAGAGCCTTGGTCGACCACAACAACTGAAACAATTTTTTTTTAAGATGGGCTTTCGCTGATAGTCCTATCTTAAGGTACGCGTCGAGAGCTTCCAGAAAATGTATGATTATCATAGGTTTCGATCGGTGTTTCGAAAGTTACAGGCGATTAAAGAAAATCGAGGAAACGGTAAGGAATAAATACCCCTTGCAATTTATTTCGGCAAAAAATGGAAAGTGTTTCGGTCGACTTGTGCTTATACATGCTTAAAGAGGATGGAAAGAGGATCACAAAAATCGCAGGCAGAGCTTTCTGAGTGCATTATTTTCGAAGTTATAGCCAAAAAACCAAAGACTTGATTAATCGAGGAAGAGCCTTGGTCGATCAGTACAACTGAAACAATTTTTTATTAAAGAAGGGCTTTCGCTGATCATCCTAACTTGAGGTACGCGCCAAAAGCTTCAAGAAAATGTATGATTATCATAGGTTTCGATCGGTGTTTCGAAAGTTACAGGCGATTATAGAAAATCAAGGAAACGGTAAGGAATACATACCCCTTGCAATTTATTTCGGCAAAAAATTGAAAGTGTTTCAGTCGACTTGTGCTTATAACTGCTTAAGGAGGATGGAAAGAGGATCACAAAAATCGCAGCCAGAGCTTTCTAAGTGCATTATTTTCAAAGTTATAGCCAAAAAACCAAAGACTTGATTAATCGAGGAAGAGCCTTGGTCGACCACTACTACTGAAACAATATTTTTTTTAAAGATGAGCTGTCGCTGATAGTCCTATCTTAAAGTACGCGTCCAGAGCTTCAAGAAAATGTATGATTATCATAGGTTTCGATCGGTGTTTCGAAGGTTACAGGCGATTAAAGAAAATCGAGGAAACGGTAAGGAATAAATACCCCTTGCAATTTATTTCGGCAAAAAATGGAAAGTGTTTCGGTCGACTTGTGCTTATACATGCTTAAAGAGGATGGAAAGAGGATCACAAAAATCGCAGGCAGAGCTTTCTAAGTGCATTATTTTCGAAGTTATAGCCAAAAAACCAATAACTTGATTAATCGAGGAAGAGCCTTGGTCGACCACTACAACTGAAACAATTTTTTTTTAAAGATGGGCTTTCGCTGATAGTCCTATCTTAAGGTACGCGTCGAGAGCTTCAAGAAAATGTATGATTATCATAGGTTTCGATCGGTGTTTCGAAAGTTACATGCGATTATAGAAAATCAAGGAAACAGTAAGGAATACATACCCCTTGCAATTTATTACGGCAAAAAATTGAAAGTATTTCGGGCGACTTGTGCTTATACGCACTTAAAGAGCATGGAAAGAGGATAACAAAAATCGCAGGCAGAGCTTTCTAAGTGCACTATTTTCGAAGTTATAGCCAAAAAACCAAAGACTTGATTAATCGAGGAAGAGCCTTGGTCGATCAGTACAACTGAAACAATTTTTTATTAAAGAAGGGCTTTCGCTGATCATCCTAACTTGAGGTACGTGTCACAAGCTTCAAGAAAATGTATGATTATCATAGGTTTCGATCGGTGTTTCGAAAGTTACAGGCGATTATAGAAAATCAAGGAAACGGTAAGGAATACATGCCCCGTGCAATTTATTTCGGCAAAAAATGGAAAGTGTTTCGGTCGACTTGTGCTTACACATGCTAAAAGAGGATGGAAAGAGGATCACAAAAATCGCAGGCAGAGCTTACTAAGTGCATTACTTTCGAAGTTACAGCCAAAAAACCAAAGACTTGATTAATCGAGGAAGAGCCTTGGTCGACCACTACTACTGAAACAATATTTTTTTTTAAAGATGAGCTGTCGCTCATAGTCCTATCTTAAGGTACGCGTCGACAGCTTCAAGAAAATGTAAGATTATCATAGGTTTCGATCGGTGTTTCGAAAGTTACAGGCGATTATAGAAAATCAAGGAAACGGTAAGGAATACATGCCCCGTGCAATTTATTTCGGCAAAAAATGGAAAGTGTTTCGGTCGACTTCTGCTTACACATGCTAAAAGAGGATGGAAAGAGGATCACAAAAATCGCAGGCAGAGCTTTCTAAGTGCATTATTTTCGAAGTTACAGCCAAAAAACCAAAGACTTGATTAATCGAGGAAGAGCCTTGGTCGACCACTACTACTGAAACAATATTTTTTTTTAAAGATGAGCTGTCGCTCATAGTCCTATCATAAGGTACGCGTCGACAGCTTCAAGAAAATGTAAGATTATCATAGATTTCGATCGGTGTTTCGAAAGTTACATGCGATTATAGAAAATCAAGGAAACGGTAAGGAATACATACCCCTTGCAATTTATTTCGGCAAAAAATGGAAAGTGTTTCGGTCGACTTGTGCTTATACATGCTTAAAGAGGATGGAAAGAGGATCACAAAAATCGCAGGCAGAGCTTTCTAAGTGCATTATTATCGAAGTTATAGCCAAAAAACCAATAACTTGATTAATCGAGGAAGAGCCTTGGTCGACCACTACAACTGAAACAATTTTTTTTTAAAGATGGGCTTTCGCTGATAGTCCTATCTTAAGGTACGCGTCGAGAGCTTCAAGAAAATGTATGATTATCATAGGTTTCGATCGCTGTTTCGAAAGTTACATGCGATTATAGAAAATCAAGGAAACGGTAAGGAATACATACCCCTTGCAATTTATTACGGCAAAAAATTGAAAGTATTTCGGGCGACTTGTGTTTATACGCACTTAAAGAGCATGGAAAGAGGATCACAAAAATCGCAGGCAGAGCCTCCTAAGTGCATTATTTTCGAAGTTAAAGCAAAAAAACTAAACGCTTGATTAATCGAGGAAGAGCCTTGGTCGACCAGTACAACTGAAACAATTTTTTTTTAAAGATGGGCTTTCGCTGATCATCCCAACTTAAGGTGCGCGTCGAGAGCTTCAAGAAAATGTATGATTATCATAGGTTTCGATCGGTGTTTCGAAAGTTACAGACGATTAAAGAAAATCGAGGAAACGGCTAGGAATACATACCCCTTGCAATTTATTTCGGCAAAAAATGGAAAGTGTTTCAGTCGACTTGTGCTTATAAGTGCTTAAAGAGGATGGAAAGAGGATCACAAAAATCACAGGCAGAGCTTTCTAGGTGCATTATTTTCAAAGTTACAGCCAAACAACCAAAGACTTGATTAATCGAGGAAGAGACTTGGTCGACCACTACTACTGAAACAATATTTTTTTTTAAAGATGAGCTGTCGCTCATAGTCCTATCTTAAGGTACGCGTCGACAGCTTCAAGAAAACGTACGATTATCATAGGTTTCGATCGGTGTTTCGAAAGTTGCAGGCGACTATAGAAAATCGAGGAAACGGCTAGGAATATATACCCCTTGCAATTTATTTCGGCAAAAAATGGAAAGTGTTTCGGTCGACTTGTGCTTATACATGCTTAAAGAGGATGGAAAGAGGATCACAAAAATCGCAGGCAGAGCTTTCTAAGTGCATTATTTTCGAAGTTATAGCCAAAAAACCAATAACTTGATTAATCGAGGAAGAGCCTTGGTCGACCACTACAACTGAAACAATTTTTTTTAAAGATGGGCTTTCGCTGATAGTCCTATCTTAAGATACGCGTCGAGAGCTTCAAGAAAATGTATGATTATCATAGGTTTCGATCGGTGTTTCGAAAGTTACAGGCGATTAAAGAAAATCGAGGAAACGGTAAGGAATAAATACCCCTTGCAATTTATTTCGGCAAAAAATGGAAAGTGTTTCGGTCGACTTGTGCTTATACATGCTTAAAGAGGATGGAAAGAGGATCACAAAAATCGCAGGCAGAGCCTCCTAAGAGCATTATTTTCGAAGTTACAGCCAAAAAACCAAAGGCTTGATTAATCGAGAAAGAGCCTTGGTCGATCAGTACAACTGAAACAATTTTTTATTAAAGAAGGGCTTTCGCTGATCATCCTAACTTGAGGTACGCATCGAGAGCTTCAAGAAAATGTATGATTATCATAGGTTTCGATCGGTGTTTCGAAAGTTACAGGCGATTATAGAAAATCAAGGAAACGGTAAGGAATACATGCCCCGTGCAATTTATTTCGGCAAAAAAAGGAAAGTGTTTCGGTCGACTTGTGCTTATACATGCTAAAAGAGGATGGAAAGAGGATCACAAAAATCGCAGGCAGAGATTTCTAAGTGCATTATTTTCGAAGTTACAGCCAAACAACCAAAGACTTGATTAATCGAGGAAGAGCCTTGGTCGACCACTACTACTGAAACAATATTTTTTTTTAAAGATGAGCTGTCGCTCATAGTCCTATCCTATCTTACGGTACGCGTCGACAGCTTCAAGAAAATGTACGATTATCATAGGTTTCGATCGGTGTTTCGAAAGTTACAGGCGATTATAGAAAATCGAGGAAACGGTAAGGAATAAATACCCCTTGCAATTTATTTCGGCAAAAAATGGAAAGTGTTTCGGTCGACTTGTGCTTATACATGCTTAAAGAGGAAGGAAAGAGGATCACAAAAATCGCAGGCAGAGCTTTCTAAGTTCATTATTTTCGAAGTTATAGCCAAAAAACCAATAACTTGATTAATCGAGGAAGAGCCTTGGTCGACCACTACAACTGAAACAATTTTTTTTTAAAGATGGGCTTTCGCTGATAGTCCTATCTCAAGGTACGCGTCGAGAGCTTCAAGAAAATGTATGATTATCATAGGTTTCGATCGGTGTTTCGAAAGTTACAGGCGATTATAGAAAATCGAGGAAACGGCAAGGAATACATACCCCTTGCAATTTATTTCGGCAAAAAATGGAAAGTGTTTCGGTCGACTTGTGCTTATACATGCTTCAAGAGGATGGAAAGAGGTACACAAAAATCGCAGGCAGAGCTTTCTAAGTGCATTATTTTCGAAGTTATAGCCAAAAAACCAAAGACTTGATTAATCGAGGAAGAGCCTTGGTCGATCAGTACAACTGAAACAATTTTTTATAAAAGAAGGGCTTTCGCTGATTATCCTAACTTGAGGTACGCGTCGAGAGCTTCAAGAAAATGTATGATTATCATAGGTTTCGATCGGTGTTTCGAAAGTTACAGGCGATTATAGAAAATCAAGGAAACGGTAAGGAATACATGCCCCGTGCAATTTATTTCGGCAAAAAAGGGAAAGTGTTTCGGTCGACTTGTGCTTATAAATGCTTAAAGCGGATGGAAAGAGGATCACAAAAATCGCAGGCAGAGCTTTCTAAGTGCATTATTTTCAAAGTTATAGCCAAAAAACCAAAGACTTGATTAATCGAGGAAGAGCCTTGGTCGACCACTACTACTGAAACAATATTTTTTTTAAAGATGAGCTGTCGCTCATAGTCCTATCTTAAGGTACGCGTCGACAGCTTCAAGAAAATGTAAGATTATCATAGGTTTCGATCGGTGTTTCGAAAGTTACAGGCGATTATAGAAAATCAAGGAAACGGTAAGGAATACATACCCCTTGCAATTTATTTCGGCAAAAAATGGAAAGTGTTTCGGTCGACTTGTGCTTACACATGCTTAAAGAGGATGGAAAGAGGTACACAAAAATCGCAGGCAGAGCTTTCTAAGTGCATTATTTTCAAAGTTATAGCCAAAAAACCAAAGACTTGATTAATCGAGGAAGAGCCTTGGTCGACCACTACTACTGAAACAATATTTTTTTTAAAGATGAGCTGTCGCTGATAGTCCTATCTTAAGGTACGCGTCCAGAGCTTCAAGAAAATGTATCATTATCATAGGTTTCGATCGGTGTTTCGAAAGTTACAGGCGATTATAGAAAATCAAGGAAACGGTAAGGAATACATACCCCTTGCAATTTATTTCGGCAAAAAATGGAAAGTGTTTCGGTCGACTTGTGCTTTTACACGCTTAAAGAGCATGGAAAGAGGATCACAAAAATCGCAGGCAGAGCCTCCTAAGTGCATTATTTTCGAAGATACAGCCAAAAAACCAAACGCTTGATTAATCGAGGAAGAGCCTTGGTTGACCAGTACAACTGAAACAATTTTTTTTTAAAGATGGGCTTTCGCTGATCATCCTAACTTAAGGTACGCGTCGAGAGCTTCAAGAAAATGTATGATTATCATAGGTTTCGATCGGTGTTTCGAAAGTTACAGGCGATTAAAGAAAATCGAGGAAGCGGTAAGAAATAAATACCCCTTGCAACTTATTTCGGCAAAATATGGAAAGTGTTTCGGTCGACTTGTGCTTATACATGCTTAAAGAGGATCGAAAGAGGTACACAAAAATCGGAGGCAGAGCTTTCTAAGTGCATTATTTTCGAAGTTATAGCCAAAAAACCAAAGACTTGATTAATCGAGGAAGAGCCTTGGTCGATCAGTACAACTGAAACAATTTTTTATTAAAGAAGGGCTTTCGCTGACCATCCTAACTTGAGGTACGCGTCGAGAGCTTCAAGAAAATGTATGATTATCATAGGTTTCGATCGGTGTTTCGAAAGTTACAGGCGATTATAGAAAATCAAGGAAACGGTAAGGAATGCATGCCCCGTGCAATTTATTTCGGCAAAAAATGGAAAGTGTTTCGGTCGACTTGTGCTTACACATGCTAAAAGAGGATGGAAAGAGGATCACAAAAATCGCAGGCAGAGCTTTCTAAGTGCATTATTTTCGAAGCTACAGTCAAAAAACCAAAGACTTGATTAATCGACGAAGAGCCTTGGTCGACCACTACTACTGAAACAATATTTTTTTTTAAAGATAAGCTGTCGCTCATAGTCCTGTCTTAAGGTACGCGTCGAACAGCTTCAAGAAAATGTAAGATTATCATAGGTTTCGATCGGTGTTTCGAAAGTTACAGGCGATTATAGAAAATCGAGGAAACGGCTAGGAATACATACCCCTTGCAATTTATTTCGGCAAAAAATGGAAAGTGTTTCAGTCGACTTGTGCTTATAAGTGCTTAAAGAGGATGGAAAGAGGATCACAAAAATCGCAGGCAGAGCTTTCTAAGTGCATTATTTTCAAAGTTATAGCCAAAAAACCAAAGGCTTGATTAATCGAGAAAGAGCCTTAGTCGATCAGTACAACTGAAACAATTTTTTATTAAAGAAGGGCTTTCGCTGATCATCCTAACTTGAGGTACGCATCGAGAGCTTCAAGAAAATGTATGATTATCATAGGTTTCGATCGGTGTTTCGAAAGTTACAGGCGATTATAGAAAATCAAGGAAACGGTAAGGAATACATGCCCCGTGCAATTTATTTCGGCAAAAAAAGGAAAGTGTTTCGGTCGACTTGTGCTTATACATGCTAAAAGAGGATGGAAAGAGGATCACAAAAATCGCAGGCAGAGCTTTCTAAGTGCATTATTTTCGAAGTTACAGCCAAACAACCAAAGACTTGATTAATCGAGGAAGAGCCTTGGTCGACCACTACTACTGAAACAATATTTTTTTTAAAGATGAGCTGTCGCTGATAGTCCTATCTTAAGGTACGCGTCCAGAGCTTCAAGAAAATGTATGATTATCATAGGTTTCGATCAGTGTTTCGAAAGTTACAGGCGATTAAAGAAAATCGAGGAAACGGTAAGGAATAAATACCCCTTGCAATTTATTTCGGCAAAAAATGGAAAGTGTTTCGGTCGACTTGTGCTTATACATGCTTAAAGAGGATGGAAAGAGGATCACAAAAATCGCAGGCAGAGCTTTCTAAGTGCATTATTTTCGAAGTTATAGCCAAAAAACCAATAACTTGATTAATCGAGGAAGAGCCTTGGTCGACCACTACAACTGAAACAATTTTTTTTTAAAGATGGGCTTTCGCTGATAGTCCTATCTTAAGGTACGCGTCGAGAGCTTCAAGAAAATGTATGATTATCATAGGTTTCGATCGGTGTTTCGAAAGTTACATGCGATTATAGAAAATCAAGGAAACAGTAAGGAATACATACCCCTTGCAATTTATTACGGCAAAAAATTGAAAGTATTTCGGGCGACTTGTGCTTATACGCACTTAAGGAGCATGGAAAGAGGATAACAAAAATCGCAGGCAGAGCTTTCTAAGTGCATTATTTTCGAAGTTATAGCCAAAAAACCAAAGACTTGATTAATCGAGGAAGAGCCTTGGTCGATCAGTACAACTGAAACAATTTTTTATTAAAGAAGGGCTTTCGCTGATCATCCTAACTTGAGGTACGTGTCACAAGCTTCAAGAAAATGTATGATTATCATAGGTTTCGATCGGTGTTTCGAAAGTTACAGGCGATTATAGAAAATCAAGGAAACGGTAAGGAATACATGCCCCGTGCAATTTATTTCGGCAAAAAATGGAAAGTGTTTCGGTCGACTTGTGCTTACACATGCTAAAAGAGGATGGAAAGAGGATCACAAAAATCGCAGGCAGAGCTTTCTAAGTGCATTACTTTCGAAGTTACAGCCAAAAAACCAAAGACTTGATTAATCGAGGAAGAGCCTTGGTCGACCACTACTACTGAAACAATATTTTTTTTTAAAGATGAGCTGTCGCTCATAGTCCTATCTTAAGGTACGCGTCGACAGCTTCAAGAAAATGTAAGATTATCATAGGTTTCGATCGGTGTTTCGAAAGTTACAGGCGATTATAGAAAATCAAGGAAACGGTAAGGAATACATGCCCCGTGCAATTTATTTCGGCAAAAAATGGAAAGTGTTTCGGTCGACTTCTGCTTACACATGCTAAAAGAGGATGGAAAGAGGATCACAAAAATCGCAGGCAGAGCTTTCTAAGTGCATTATTTTCGAAGTTACAGCCAAAAAACCAAAGACTTGATTAATCGAGGAAGAGCCTTGGTCGACCACTACTACTGAAACAATATTTTTTTTTAAAGATGAGCTGTCGCTCATAGTCCTATCATAAGGTACGCGTCGACAGCTTCAAGAAAATGTAAGATTATCATAGATTTCGATCGGTGTTTCGAAAGTTACATGCGATTATAGAAAATCAAGGAAACGGTAAGGAATACATACCCCTTGCAATTTATTTCGGCAAAAAATGGAAAGTGTTTCGGTCGACTTGTGCTTATACATGCTTAAAGAGGATGGAAAGAGGATCACAAAAATCGCAGGCAGAGCTTTCTAAGTGCATTATTATCGAAGTTATAGCCAAAAAACCAATAACTTGATTAATCGAGGAAGAGCCTTGGTCGACCACTACAACTGAAACAATTTTTTTTTAAAGATGGGCTTTCGCTGATAGTCCTATCTTAAGGTACGCGTCGAGAGCTTCAAGAAAATGTATGATTATCATAGGTTTCGATCGGTGTTTCGAAAGTTACATGCGATTATAGAAAATCAAGGAAACGGTAAGGAATACATACCCCTTGCAATTTATTACGGCAAAAAATTGAAAGTATTTCGGGCGACTTGTGTTTATACGCACTTAAAGAGCATGGAAAGAGGATCACAAAAATCGCAGGCAGAGCCTCCTAAGTGCATTATTTTCGAAGTTACAGCAAAAAAACTAAACGCTTGATTAATCGAGGAAGAGCCTTGGTCGACCAGTACAACTGAAACAATTTTTTTTTAAAGATGGGCTTTCGCTGATCATCCCAACTTAAGGTGCGCGTCGAGAGCTTCAAGAAAATGTATGATTATCATAGGTTTCGATCGGTGTTTCGAAAGTTACAGACGATTAAAGAAAATCGAGGAAACGGTAAGGAATAAATACCCCTTGCAATTTATTTCGGCAAAAAATGGAAAGTGTTTCGGGCGACTTGTGCTTATACATGCTTAAAGAGGATGGAAAGAGGATCACAAAAATCGCAGGCAGAGCTTTCTAAGTGCATTATTTTCAAAGTTATAGCCAAAAAACCAAAGACTTGATTAATCGAGGAAGAGCCTTGGTCGACCACTACTACTGAAACAATATTTTTTTTTAAAGATGAGCTGTCGCTGATAGTCCTATCTCAAGGTACGCGTCGACAGCTTCAAGAAAATGTATGATTAGCATAGGTTTCGATCGGTGTTTCGAAAGTTACAGGCGATTATAGAAAATCGAGGAAACCGTAAGGAACACATACCCCTTGCAATTTATTTCGGCAAAAAATGGACAGTTTTTCGATCAACTTGTGCTTATACACGCTGAAAGAGGATGGAAAGGGCATCACAAAAATCGCAGGCAGAGCCTCCTAAGTGCATTATTTTCGAAGTTACAGCCAAAAAACCCAAGGCTTGATTAATCAAAGAAGAGCCTTGGTCGACCACAACAACTGAAACAATTTTTTTTTAAGATGGGCTTTCGCTGATAGTCCTATCTTAAGGTACGCGTCGAGAGCTTCAAGAAAATGTATGATTATCATAGGTTTCGATCGGTGTTTCGAAAGTTACAGGCGATTAAAGAAAATCGAGGAAACGGTAAGGAATAAATACCCCTTGCAATTTATTTCGGCAAAAAATGGAAAGTGTTTCGGTCGACTTGTGCTTATACATGCTTAAAGAGGATGGAAAGAGGATCACAAAAATCGCAGGCAGAGCTTTCTAAGTGCATTATTTTCGAAGTTATAGCCAAAAAACCAAAGACTTGATTAATCGAGGAAGAGCCTTGGTCGATCAGTACAACTGAAACAATTTTTTATTAAAGAAGGGCTTTCGCTGATCATCCTAACTTGAGGTACGCGCCAAAAGCTTCAAGAAAATGTATGATTATCATAGGTTTCGATAGGTGTTTCGAAAGTTACAGGCGATTATAGAAAATCAAGGAAACGGTAAGGAATACATACCCCTTGCAATTTATTTCGGCAAAAAATTGAAAGTGTTTCAGTCGACTTGTGCTTATAACTGCTTAAGGAGGATGGAAAGAGGATCACAAAAATCGCAGGCAGAGCTTTCTAAGTGCATTATTTTCAAAGTTATAGCCAAAAAACCAAAGACTTGATTAATCGAGGAAGAGCCTTGGTCGACCACTACTACTGAAACAATATTTTTTTTAAAGATGAGCTGTCGCTGATAGTCCTATCTTAAAGTACGCGTCCAGAGCTTCAAGAAAATGTATGATTATCATAGGTTTCGATCGGTGTTTCGAAGGTTACAGGCGATTAAAGAAAATCGAGGAAACGGTAAGGAATAAATACCCCTTGCAATTTATTTCGGCAAAAAATGGAAAGTGTTTCGGTCGACTTGTGCTTATACATGCTTAAAGAGGATGGAAAGAGGATCACAAAAATCGCAGGCAGAGCTTTCTAAGTGCATTATTTTCGAAGTTATAGCCAAAAAACCAATAACTTGATTAATCGAGGAAGAGCCTTGGTCGACCACTACAACTGAAACAATTTTTTTTTAAAGATGGGCTTTCGCTGATAGTCCTATCTTAAGGTACGCGTCGAGAGCTTCAAGAAAATGTATGATTATCATAGGTTTCGATCGGTGTTTCGAAAGTTACATGCGATTATAGAAAATCAAGGAAACAGTAAGGAATACATACCCCTTGCAATTTATTACGGCAAAAAATTGAAAGTATTTCGGGCGACTTGTGCTTATACGCACTTAAAGAGCATGGAAAGAGGATAACAAAAATCGCAGGCAGAGCTTTCTAAGTGCATTATTTTCGAAGTTATAGCCAAAAAACCAAAGACTTGATTAATCGAGGAAGAGCCTTGGTCGATCAGTACAACTGAAACAATTTTTTATTAAAGAGGGGCTTTCGCTGATCATCCTAACTTGAGGTACGTGTCACAAGCTTCAAGAAAATGTATGATTATCATAGGTTTCGATCGGTGTTTCGAAAGTTACAGGCGATTATAGAAAATCAAGGAAACGGTAAGGAATACATGCCCCGTGCAATTTATTTCGGCAAAAAATGGAAAGTGTTTCGGTCGACTTGTGCTTACACATGCTAAAAGAGGATGGAAAGAGGATCACAAAAATCGCAGGCAGAGCTTTCTAAGTGCATTACTTTCGAAGTTACAGCCAAAAAACCAAAGACTTGATTAATCGAGGAAGAGCCTTGGTCGACCACTACTACTGAAACAATATTTTTTTTTAAAGATGAGCTGTCGCTCATAGTCCTATCTTAAGGTACGCGTCGACAGCTTCAAGAAAATGTAAGATTATCATAGGTTTCGATCGGTGTTTCGAAAGTTACAGGCGATTATAGAAAATCAAGGAAACGGTAAGGAATACATGCCCCGTGCAATTTATTTCGGCAAAAAATGGAAAGTGTTTCGGTCGACTTCTGCTTACACATGCTAAAAGAGGATGGAAAGAGGATCACAAAAATCGCAGGCAGAGCTTTCTAAGTGCATTATTTTCGAAGTTACAGCCAAAAAACCAAAGACTTGATTAATCGAGGAAGAGCCTTGGTCGACCACTACTACTGAAACAATATTTTTTTTTAAAGATGAGCTGTCGCTCATAGTCCTATCATAAGGTACGCGTCGACAGCTTCAAGAAAATGTAAGATTATCATAGATTTCGATCGGTGTTTCGAAAGTTACATGCGATTATAGAAAATCAAGGAAACGGTAAGGAATACATACCCCTTGCAATTTATTTCGGCAAAAAATGGAAAGTGTTTCGGTCGACTTGTGCTTATACATGCTTAAAGAGGATGGAAAGAGGATCACAAAAATCGCAGGCAGAGCTTTCTAAGTGCATTATTATCGAAGTTATAGCCAAAAAACCAATAACTTGATTAATCGAGGAAGAGCCTTGGTCGACCACTACAACTGAAACAATTTTTTTTTAAAGATGGGCTTTCGCTGATCATCCTAACTTGAGGTACGCGCCAAAAGCTTCAAGAAAATGTATGATTATCATAGGTTTCGATAGGTGTTTCGAAAGTTACAGGCGATTATAGAAAATCAAGGAAACGGTAAGGAATACATACCCCTTGCAATTTATTTCGGCAAAAAATTGAAAGTGTTTCAGTCGACTTGTGCTTATAACTGCTTAAGGAGGATGGAAAGAGGATCACAAAAATCGCAGGCAGAGCTTTCTAAGTGCATTATTTTCAAAGTTATAGCCAAAAAACCAAAGACTTGATTAATCGAGGAAGAGCCTTGGTCGACCACTACTACTGAAACAATATTTTTTTTAAAGATGAGCTGTCGCTGATAGTCCTATCTTAAAGTACGCGTCCAGAGCTTCAAGAAAATGTATGATTATCATAGGTTTCGATCGGTGTTTCGAAAGTTACAGGCGACTATAGAAAATCGAGGAAACGGCTAGGAATATATACCCCTTGCAATTTATTTCGGCAAAAAATGGAAAGTGTTTCGGTCGACTTGTGCTTATACATGCTTAAAGAGGATGGAAAGAGGATCACAAAAATCGCAGGCAGAGCTTTCTAAGTGCATTATTTTCGAAGTTATAGCCAAAAAACCAATAACTTGATTAATCGAGGAAGAGCCTTGGTCGACCACTACAACTGAAACAATTTTTTTTAAAGATGGGCTTTCGCTGATAGTCCTATCTTAAGATACGCGTCGAGAGCTTCAAGAAAATGTATGATTATCATAGGTTTCGATCGGTGTTTCGAAAGTTACAGGCGATTAAAGAAAATCGAGGAAACGGTAAGGAATAAATACCCCTTGCAATTTATTTCGGCAAAAAATGGAAAGTGTTTCGGTCGACTTGTGCTTATACATGCTTAAAGAGGATGGAAAGAGGATCACAAAAATCGCAGGCAGAGCCTCCTAAGAGCATTATTTTCGAAGTTACAGCCAAAAAACCAAAGGCTTGATTAATCGAGAAAGAGCCTTGGTCGATCAGTACAACTGAAACAATTTTTTATTAAAGAAGGGCTTTCGCTGATCATCCTAACTTGAGGTACGCATCGAGAGCTTCAAGAAAATGTATGATTATCATAGGTTTCGATCGGTGTTTCGAAAGTTACAGGCGATTATAGAAAATCTAGGAAACGGTAAGGAATACATGCCCCGTGCAATTTATTTCGGCAAAAAAAGGAAAGTGTTTCGGTCGACTTGTGCTTATACATGCTAAAAGAGGATGGAAAGAGGATCACAAAAATCGCAGGCAGAGATTTCTAAGTGCATTATTTTCGAAGTTACAGCCAAACAACCAAAGACTTGATTAATCGAGGAAGAGCCTTGGTCGACCACTACTACTGAAACAATATTTTTTTTTAAAGATGAGCTGTCGCTCATAGTCCTATCTTACGGTACGCGTCGACAGCTTCAAGAAAATGTACGATTATCATAGGTTTCGATCGGTGTTTCGAAAGTTACAGGCGATTATAGAAAATCGAGGAAACGGTAAGGAATAAATACCCCTTGCAATTTATTTCGGCAAAAAATGGAAAGTGTTTCGGTCGACTTGTGCTTATACATGCTTAAAGAGGAAGGAAAGAGGATCACAAAAATCGCAGGCAGAGCTTTCTAAGTTCATTATTTTCGAAGTTATAGCCAAAAAACCAATAACTTGATTAATCGAGGAAGAGCCTTGGTCGACCACTACAACTGAAACAATTTTTTTTTAAAGATGGGCTTTCGCTGATAGTCCTATCTTAAGGTACGCGTCGAGAGCTTCAAGAAAATGTATGATTATCATAGGTTTCGATCGGTGTTTCGAAAGTTACAGGCGATTATAGAAAATCGAGGAAACGGCAAGGAATACATACCCCTTGCAATTTATTTCGGCAAAAAATGGAAAGTGTTTCGGTCGACTTGTGCTTATACATGCTTCAAGAGGATGGAAAGAGGTACACAAAAATCGCAGGCAGAGCTTTCTAAGTGCATTATTTTCGAAGTTATAGCCAAAAAACCAAAGACTTGATTAATCGAGGAAGAGCCTTGGTCGATCAGTACAACTGAAACAATTTTTTATTAAAGAAGGGCTTTCGCTGATCATCCTAACTTGAGGTACGCGTCGAGAGCTTCAAGAAAATGTATGATTATCATAGGTTTCGATCGGTGTTTCGAAAGTTACAGGCGATTATAGAAAATCAAGGAAACGGTAAGGAATACATGCCCCGTGCAATTTATTTCGGCAAAAAAGGGAAAGTGTTTCGGTCGACTTGTGCTTATAAATGCTTAAAGAGGATGGAAAGAGGATCACAAAAATCGCAGGCAGAGCTTTCTAAGTGCATTATTTTCAAAGTTATAGCCAAAAAACCAAAGACTTGATTAATCGAGGAAGAGCCTTGGTCGACCACTACTACTGAAACAATATTTTTTTTAAAGATGAGCTGTCGCTCATAGTCCTATCTTAAGGTACGCGTCGACAGCTTCAAGAAAATGTAAGATTATCATAGGTTTCGATCGGTGTTTCGAAAGTTACAGGCGATTATAGAAAATCAAGGAAACGGTAAGGAATACATACCCCTTGCAATTTATTTCGGCAAAAAATGGAAAGTGTTTCGGTCGACTTGTGCTTACACATGCTTAAAGAGGATGGAAAGAGGTACACAAAAATCGCAGGCAGAGCTTTCTAAGTGCATTATTTTCAAAGTTATAGCCAAAAAACCAAAGACTTGATTAATCGAGGAAGAGCCTTGGTCGACCACTACTACTGAAACAATATTTTTTTTAAAGATGAGCTGTCGCTGATAGTCCTATCTTAAGGTACGCGTCCAGAGCTTCAAGAAAATGTATCATTATCATAGGTTTCGATCGGTGTTTCGAAAGTTACAGGCGATTATAGAAAATCAAGGAAACGGTAAGGAATACATACCCCTTGCAATTTATTTCGGCAAAAAATGGAAAGTGTTTCGGTCGACTTGTGCTTTTACACGCTTAAAGAGCATGGAAAGAGGATCACAAAAATCGCAGGCAGAGCCTCCTAAGTGCATTATTTTCGAAGATACAGCCAAAAAACCAAACGCTTGATTAATCGAGGAAGAGCCTTGGTTGACCAGTACAACTGAAACAATTTTTTTTTAAAGATGGGCTTTCGCTGATCATCCTAACTTAAGGTACGCGTCGAGAGCTTCAAGAAAATGTATGATTATCATAGGTTTCGATCGGTGTTTCGAAAGTTACAGGCGATTAAAGAAAATCGAGGAAGCGGTAAGAAATAAATACCCCTTGCAACTTATTTCGGCAAAATATGGAAAGTGTTTCGGTCGACTTGTGCTTATACATGCTTAAAGAGGATCGAAAGAGGTACACAAAAATCGGAGGCAGAGCTTTCTAAGTGCATTATTTTCGAAGTTATAGCCAAAAAACCAAAGACTTGATTAATCGAGGAAGAGCCTTGGTCGATCAGTACAACTGAAACAATTTTTTATTAAAGAAGGGCTTTCGCTGACCATCCTAACTTGAGGTACGCGTCGAGAGCTTCAAGAAAATGTATGATTATCATAGGTTTCGATCGGTGTTTCGAAAGTTACAGGCGATTATAGAAAATCAAGGAAACGGTAAGGAATACATACCCCTTGCAATTTATTTCGGCAAAAAATGGAAAGTGTTTCGGTCGACTTGTGCTTATACATGCTTCAAGAGGATGGAAAGAGGTACACAAAAATCGCAGGCAGAGCTTTCTAAGTGCATTATTTTCGAAGTTATAGCCAAAAAACCAAAGACTTGATTAATCGAGGAAGAGCCTTGGTCGATCAGTACAACTGAAACAATTTTTTATTAAAGAAGGGCTTTCGCTGATTATCCTAACTTGAGGTACGCGTCGAGAGCTTCAAGAAAATGTATGATTATCATAGGTTTCGATCGGTGTTTCGAAAGTTACAGGCGATTATAGAAAATCAAGGAAACGGTAAGGAATACATGCCCCGTGCAATTTATTTCGGCAAAAAAGGGAAAGTGTTTCGGTCGACTTGTGCTTATAAATGCTTAAAGAGGATGGAAAGAGGATCACAAAAATCGCAGGCAGAGCTTTCTAAGTGCATTATTTTCAAAGTTATAGCCAAAAAACCAAAGACTTGATTAATCGAGGAAGAGCCTTGGTCGACCACTACTACTGAAACAATATTTTTTTTAAAGATGAGCTGTCGCTCATAGTCCTATCTTAAGGTACGCGTCGACAGCTTCAAGAAAATGTAAGATTATCATAGGTTTCGATCGGTGTTTCGAAAGTTACAGGCGATTATAGAAAATCAAGGAAACGGTAAGGAATACATACCCCTTGCAATTTATTTCGGCAAAAAATGGAAAGTGTTTCGGTCGACTTGTGCTTACACATGCTTAAAGAGGATGGAAAGAGGTACACAAAAATCGCAGGCAGAGCTTTCTAAGTGCATTATTTTCAAAGTTATAGCCAAAAAACCAAAGACTTGATTAATCGAGGAAGAGCCTTGGTCGACCACTACTACTGAAACAATATTTTTTTTAAAGATGAGCTGTCGCTGATAGTCCTATCTTAAGGTACGCGTCCAGAGCTTCAAGAAAATGTATCATTATCATAGGTTTCGATCGGTGTTTCGAAAGTTACAGGCGATTATAGAAAATCAAGGAAACGGTAAGGAATACATACCCCTTGCAATTTATTTCGGCAAAAAATGGAAAGTGTTTCGGTCGACTTGTGCTTTTACACGCTTAAAGAGCATGGAAAGAGGATCACAAAAATCGCAGGCAGAGCCTCCTAAGTGCATTATTTTCGAAGATACAGCCAAAAAACCAAACGCTTGATTAATCGAGGAAGAGCCTTGGTTGACCAGTACAACTGAAACAATTTTTTTTTAAAGATGGGCTTTCGCTGATCATCCTAACTTAAGGTACGCGTCGAGAGCTTCAAGAAAATGTATGATTATCATAGGTTTCGATCGGTGTTTCGAAAGTTACAGGCGATTAAAGAAAATCGAGGAAGCGGTAAGAAATAAATACCCCTTGCAACTTATTTCGGCAAAATATGGAAAGTGTTTCGGTCGACTTGTGCTTATACATGCTTAAAGAGGATCGAAAGAGGTACACAAAAATCGGAGGCAGAGCTTTCTAAGTGCATTATTTTCGAAGTTATAGCCAAAAAACCAAAGACTTGATTAATCGAGGAAGAGCCTTGGTCGATCAGTACAACTGAAACAATTTTTTATTAAAGAAGGGCTTTCGCTGACCATCCTAACTTGAGGTACGCGTCGAGAGCTTCAAGAAAATGTATGATTATCATAGGTTTCGATCGGTGTTTCGAAAGTTACAGGCGATTATAGAAAATCAAGGAAACGGTAAGGAATGCATGCCCCGTGCCATTTATTTCGGCAAAAAATGGAAAGTGTTTCGGTCGACTTGTGCTTACACATGCTAAAAGAGGATGGAAAGAGGATCACAAAAATCGCAGGCAGAGCTTTCTAAGTGCATTATTTTCGAAGCTACAGTCAAAAAACCAAAGACTTGATTAATCGACGAAGAGCCTTGGTCGACCACTACTACTGAAACAATATTTTTTTTTAAAGATAAGCTGTCGCTCATAGTCCTGTCTTAAGGTACGCGTCGAACAGCTTCAAGAAAATGTAAGATTATCATAGGTTTCGATCGGTGTTTCGAAAGTTACAGGCGATTATAGAAAATCGAGGAAACGGCTAGGAATACATACCCCTTGCAATTTATTTCGGCAAAAAATGGAAAGTGTTTCAGTCGACTTGTGCTTATAAGTGCTTAAAGAGGATGGAAAGAGGATCACAAAAATCGCAGGCAGAGCTTTCTAAGTGCATTATTTTCAAAGTTATAGCCAAAAAACCAAAGGCTTGATTAATCGAGAAAGAGCCTTAGTCGATCAGTACAACTGAAACAATTTTTTATTAAAGAAGGGCTTTCGCTGATCATCCTAACTTGAGGTACGCATCGAGAGCTTCAAGAAAATGTATGATTATCATAGGTTTCGATCGGTGTTTCGAAAGTTACAGGCGATTATAGAAAATCAAGGAAACGGTAAGGAATACATGCCCCGTGCAATTTATTTCGGCAAAAAAAGGAAAGTGTTTCGGTCGACTTGTGCTTATACATGCTAAAAGAGGATGGAAAGAGGATCACAAAAATCGCAGGCAGAGCTTTCTAAGTGCATTATTTTCGAAGTTACAGCCAAACAACCAAAGACTTGATTAATCGAGGAAGAGCCTTGGTCGACCACTACTACTGAAACAATATTTTTTTTAAAGATGAGCTGTCGCTGATAGTCCTATCTTAAGGTACGCGTCCAGAGCTTCAAGAAAATGTATGATTATCATAGGTTTCGATCGGTGTATCGAAAGTTACAGGCGATTAAAGAAAATCGAGGAAACGGTAAGGAATAAATACCCCTTGCAATTTATTTCGGCAAAAAATGGAAAGTGTTTCGGTCGACTTGTGCTTATACATGCTTAAAGAGGATGGAAAGAGGATCACAAAAATCGCAGGCAGAGCCTCCTAAGTGCATTATTTTCGAAGTTACAGCCAAAAAACCAAAGGCTTGATTAATCGAGAAAGAGCCTTGGTCGATCAGTACAACTGAAACAATTTTTTATTAAAGAAGGGCTTTCGCTGATCATCCTAACTTGAGGTACGCATCGAGAGCTTCAAGAAAATGTATGATTATCATAGGTTTCGATCGGTGTTTCGAAAGTTACAGGCGATTATAGAAAATCAAGGAAACGGTAAGGAATACATGCCCCGTGCAATTTATTTCGGCAAAAAATGGAAAGTGTTTCGGTCGACTTGTGCTTACACATGCTAAAAGAGGATGGAAAGAGGATCACAAAAATCGCAGGCAGAGCTTTCTAAGTGCATTACTTTCGAAGTTACAGCCAAAAAACCAAAGACTTGATTAATCGAGGAAGAGCCTTGGTCGACCACTACTACTGAAACAATATTTTTTTTTAAAGATGAGCTGTCGCTCATAGTCCTATCTTAAGGTACGCGTCGACAGCTTCAAGAAAATGTAAGATTATCATAGGTTTCGATCGGTGTTTCGAAAGTTACAGGCGATTATAGAAAATCAAGGAAACGGTAAGGAATACATGCCCCGTGCAATTTATTTCGGCAAAAAATGGAAAGTGTTTCAGTCGACTTGTGCTTATAAGTGCTTAAAGAGGATGGAAAGAGGATCACAAAAATCGCAGGCAGAGCTTTCTAGGTGCATTATTTTCAAAGTTATAGCCAAAAAACCAATAACTTGATTAATCGAGGAAGAGCCTTGGTCGATCAGTACAACTGAAACAATTTTTTATTAAAGAAGGGCTTTCGCTGATCATCCTAACTTGAGGTACGCGTCCAGAGCTTCAAGAAAATGTATGATTATCATAGGTTTCGATCGGTGTTTCGAAAGTTACAGACGATTAAAGAAAATCGAGGAAACGGTAAGGAATAAATACCCCTTGCAATTTATTTCGGCAAAAAATGGAAAGTGTTTCGGGCGACTTGTGCTTATACATGCTTAAAGAGGATGGAAAGAGGATCACAAAAATCGCAGGCAGAGCTTTCTAAGTGCATTATTTTCAAAGTTATAGCCAAAAAACCAAAGACTTGATTAATCGAGGAAGAGCCTTGGTCGACCACTACTACTGAAACAATATTTTTTTTAAAGATGAGCTGTCGCTGATAGTCCTATCTTAAGGTACGCGTCCAGAGCTTAAAGAAAATGTATGATTATCATAGGTTTCGATCGGTGTTTCGAAAGTTACAGACGATTAAAGAAAATCGAGGAAACGGTAAGGAATAAATACCCCTTGCAATTTATTTCGGCAAAAAATGGAAAGTGTTTCGGTCGACTTGTTCTTTTACATGCTTAAAGAGGATGGAGAGAGGATCACAAAAATCGCAGGCAGAGCTTTCTAAGTCCATTATTTTCGAAGTTATAGCCAAAAAACCAATAACTTGATTAATCGAGGAAGAGCCTTGGTAGACCACTACAACTGAAACAATTTTTTTTTAAAGATGGGCTTTCGCTGATGGTCCTATCTTAAGGTACGCGTCGAGAGCTTCAAGAAAATGTATGATTATCATAGGTTTCGATCGGTGTTTCGAAAGTTACAGGCGATTATAGAAAATCAAGGAAACCGTAAGGAATACATACCCCTTGCAATTTATTTCGGCAAAAAATGGAAAGTGTTTCGGTCGACTTGTGCTTATACATGCTTAAAGAGGATGGAAAGAGGTACACAAAAATCGCAGGCAGAGCTTTCTAAGTGCATTATTTTCGAAGTTATAGCCAAAAAACCAAAGACTTGATTAATCGAGGAAGAGCCTTGGTCGATCAGTACAACTGAAACAATTTTTTATTAAAGAAGGGCTTTCGCTGATCATCCTAACTTGAGGTACGCGTCACAAGCTTCAAGAAAATGTATGATTATCATAGGTTTCGATCGGTGTTTCGAAAGTTACAGGCGATTATAGAAAATCGAGGAAACGGCTAGGAATACATACCCCTTGCAATTTATTTCGGCAAAAAATGGAAAGTGTTTCAGTCGACTTGTGCTCATATGTGCTTAAAGAGGATGGAAAGAGGATCACAAAAATCGCAGGCAGAGCTTTCTAAGTGCATTATTTTCAAAGTTATAGCCAAAAAACCAAAGACTTGATTAATCGAGGAAGAGCCTTGGTCGACCACTACTACTGAAACAATATTTTTTTTAAAGATGAGCTGTCGCTGATAGTCCTATCTTAAAGTACGCGTCCAGAGCTTCAAGAAAATGTATGATTATCATAGGTTTCGATCGGTGTTTCGAAGGTTACAGGCGATTAAAGAAAATCGAGGAAACGGTAAGGAATAAATACCCGTTGCAATTTATTTCGGCAAAAAATGGAAAGTGTTTCGGTCGACTTGTGCTTATACATGCTTAAAGAGGTTGGAAAGAGGTACACAAAAATCGCAGGCAGAGCTTTCTAAGTGCATTATTTTCGAAGTTATAGCCAAAAAACCAAAGACTTGATTAATCGAGGAAGAGCCTTGGTCGATCAGTACAACTGAAACAATTTTTTATTAAAGGAGGGCTTTCGCTGATCATCCTAACTTGAGGTACGCGTCACAAGCTTCAAGAAAATGTATGATTATCATAGGTTTCGATCGGTGTTTCGAAAGTTACAGGCGATTATAGAAAATCAAGGAAACGGTAAGGAATACATGCCCCGTGCAATTTATTTCGGCAAAAAATGGAAAGTGTTTCAGTCGACTTGTGCTTATAAATGCTTAAAGAGGATGGAAAGAGGATCACAAAAATCGCAGGCAGAGCTTTCTAAGTGCATTATTTTCAAAGTTATAGCCAAAAAACCAAAGACTTGATTAATCGAGGAAGAGCCTTGGTCGACCACTACTACTGAAACAATATTTTTTTTAAAGATGAGCTGTCGCTCATAGTCCTATCTTAAGGTACGCGTCGACAGCTTCAAGAAAATGTAAGATTATCATAGGTTTCGATCAGTGTTTCGAAAGTTACAGGCGATTATAGAAAATCAAGGAAACGGTAAGGAATACATACCCCTTGCAATTTATTTCGGCAAAAAATGGAAAGTGTTTCGGGCGACTTGTGCTTATACATGCTTAAAGAGGATGGAAAGAGGATCACAAAAATCGCAGGCAGAGCTTTCTAAGTGCATTATTTTCGACGTTATAGCCAAAAAACCAATAACTTGATTAATCGAGGAAGAGCCTTGGTCGACCACTACAACTGAAACAATTTTTTCTTAAAGATGGGCTTTCGCTGATAGTCCTATCTTAAGGTACGCGTCGAGAGCTTCAAGAAAATGTATGATTATCATAGGTTTCGATCGGTGTTTCGAAAGTTACATGCGATTATAGAAAATCAAGGAAACGGTAAGGAATACATACCCCTTGCAATTTATTTCGGCAAAAAATTGAAAGTGTTTCGGGCGACTTGTGCTTACAAGTTCTTAAAGGGGATGGAAAGAGGATCACAAAAATCGCAGGCAGAGCTTTCTAAGTGCATTATTTTCAAAGTTATAGCCAAAAAACCAAAGACTTGATTAATCGAGGAAGAGCCTTGGTCGACCACTACTACTGAAACAATATTTTTGTTTAAAGATGAGCTGTCGCTGATAGTCCTATCTCAAGGTACGCGTCGACAGCTTCAAGAAAATGTATGATTAGCATAGGTTTCGATCGGTGTTTCGAAAGTTACAGGCGATTATAGAAAATCGAGGAAACCGTAAGGAACACATACCCCTTGGAATTTATTTCGGCAAAAAATGGACAGTTTTTCGATCAACTTGTGCTTATAAACGCTGAAAGAGGATGGAAAGGGCATCACAAAAATCGCAGGCAGAGCCTCCTAAGTGCATTATTTTCGAAGTTACAGCCAAAAAACCCAAGGCTTGATTAATCGAAGAAGAGCCTGGTCGACCACAACAACTGAAACAATTTTTTTTTAAGATGGGCTTTCGCTGATAGTCCTATCTTAAGGTACGCGTCGAGAGCTTCAAGAAAATGTATGATTATCATAGGTTTCGATCGGTGTATCGAAAGTTACAGGCGATTAAAGAAAATCGAGGAAGCGGTAAGAAATAAATACCCCTTGCAACTTATTTCGGCAAAATATGGAAAGTGTTTCGGTCGACTTGTGCTTATACATGCTTAAAGAGGATCGAAAGAGGTACACAAAAATCGGAGGCAGAGCTTTCTAAGTGCATTATTTTCGAAGTTATAGCCAAAAAACCAAAGACTTGATTAATCGAGGAAGAGCCTTGGTCGATCAGTACAACTGAAACAATTTTTTATTAAAGAAGGGCTTTCGCTGAACATCCTAACTTGAGGTACGCGTCGAGAGCTTCAAGAAAATGTATGATTATCATAGGTTTCGATCGGTGTTTCGAAAGTTACAGGCGATTATAGAAAATCAAGGAAACGGTAAGGAATACATGCCCCGTGCAATTTATTTCGGCAAAAAATGGAAAGTGTTTCGGTCGACTTGTGCTTACACATGCTAAAAGAGGATGGAAAGAGGATCACAAAAATCGCAGGCAGAGCTTTCTAAGTGCATTATTTTCGAAGTTATAGCCAAAAAACCAAAGACTTGATTAATCGAGGAAGAGCCTTGGTCGATCAGTACAACTGAAACAATTTTTTATTAAAGATGGGCTTTCGCTGATCATCCTAACTTAAGGTACGCGTCGAGAGCTTCAAGAAAATGTATGATTAGCATAGGTTTCGATCGGTGTTTCGAAAGTTACAGGCGATTATAGAAAATCGAGGAAACGGTAAGGAATACATACCCCTTGCAATTTATTTCGGCAAAAAATGGAAAGTATTTCGGTCGACTTGTGCTTATACATGCTTAAAGAGGATGGAAAGAGGATCACAAAAATCGCAGGCAGAGCTTTCTAAGTGCATTATTTTCGAAGTTATAGCCAAAAAACCAATAACTTGATTAATCGAAGAAGAGCCTTGGTCGACCACAACAACTGAAACAATTTTTTTTTAAGATGGGCTTTCGCTGATAGTCCTATCTTAAGGTACGCGTCGAGAGCTTCAAGAAAATGTATGATTATCATAGGTTTCGATCGGTGTATCGAAAGTTACAGGCGATTAAAGAAAATCGAGGAAACGGTAAGGAATAAATACCCCTTGCAATTTATTTCGGCAAAAAATGGAAAGTGTTTCGGTCGACTTGTGCTTATACATGCTTAAAGAGGATGGAAAGAGGATCACAAAAATCGCAGGCAGAGCCTCCTAAGTGCATTATTTTCGAAGTTACAGCCAAAAAACCAAAGGCTTGATTAATCGAGAAAGAGCCTTGGTCGATCAGTACAACTGAAACAATTTTTTATTAAAGAAGGGCTTTCGCTGATCATCCTAACTTGAGGTACGCATCGAGAGCTTCAAGAAAATGTATGATTATCATAGGTTTCGATCGGTGTTTCGAAAGTTACAGGCGATTATAGAAAATCAAGGAAACGGAAAGGAATACATGCCCCGTGCAATTTATTTCGGCAAAAAAAGGAAAGTGTTTCGGTCGACTTGTGCTTATACATGCTAAAAGAGGATGGAAAGAGGATCACAAAAATCGCAGGCAGAGCTTTCTAAGTGCATTATTTTCGAAGTTACAGCCAAACAACCAAAGACTTGATTAATCGAGGAAGAGCCTTGGTCGACCGCTACTACTGAAACAATATTTTTTTTTAAAGATGAGCTGTCGCTCATAGTCCTATCTTACGGTACGCGTCGACAGCTTCAAGAAAACGTACGATTATCATAGGTTTCGATCGGTGTTTCGAAAGTTACAGGCGATTATAGAAAATCGAGGAAACGGCTAGGAATACATACCCCTTGCAATTTATTTCGGCAAAAAATGGAAAGTGTTTCAGTCGACGTGTGCTTATAAGTGCTTAAAGAGGATGGAAAGAGGATCACAAAAATCGCAGGCAGAGCTTTCTAAGTGCATTATTTTCAAAGTTATAGCCAAAAAACCAAAGACTTGATTAATCGAGGAAGAGCCTTGGTCGACCACTACTACTGAAACAATATTTTTTTTAAAGATGAGCTGTCGCTGATAGTCCTATCTTAAGGTACGCGTCCAGAGCTTCAAGAAAATGTATGATTATCATAGGTTTCGATCAGTGTTTCGAAAGTTACAGGCGATTAAAGAAAATCGAGGAAACGGTAAGGAATAAATACCCCTTGCAATTTATTTCGGCAAAAAATGGAAAGTGTTTCGGTCGACTTGTGCTTATACATGCTTAAAGAGGATGGAAAGAGGATCACAAAAATCGCAGGCAGAGCTTTCTAAGTGCATTATTTTCTAAGTTATAGCCAAAAAACCAAAGACTTGATTAATCGAGGAAGAGCCTTGGTCGATCAGTACAACTGAAACAATTTTTTATTAAAGAAGGGCTTTCGCTGATCATCCTAACTTGAGGTACGCGCCAAAAGCTTCAAGAAAATGTATGATTATCATAGGTTTCGATCGGTGTTTCGAAAGTTACAGGCGATTATAGAAAATCAAGGAAACGGTAAGGAATACATACCCCTTGCAATTTATTTCGGCAAAAAATTGAAAGTGTTTCAGTCGACTTGTGCTTATAACTGCTTAAGGAGGATGGAAAGAGGATCACAAAAATCGCAGGCAGAGCTTTCTAAGTGCATTATTTTCAAAGTTATAGCCAAAAAACCAAAGACTTGATTAATCGAGGAAGAGCCTTGGTCGACCACTACTACTGAAACAATATTTTTTTTAAAGATGAGCTGTCGCTGATAGTCCTATCTTAAAGTACGCGTCCAGAGCTTCAAGAAAATGTATGATTATCATAGGTTTCGATCGGTGTTTCGAAGGTTACAGGCGATTAAAGAAAATCGAGGAAACGGTAAGGAATAAATACCCCTTGCAATTTATTTCGGCAAAAAATGGAAAGTGTTTCGGTCGACTTGTGCTTATACATGCTTAAAGAGGATGGAAAGAGGATCACAAAAATCGCAGGCAGAGCTTTCTAAGTGCATTATTTTCGAAGTTATAGCCAAAAAACCAATAACTTGATTAATCGAGGAAGAGCCTTGGTCGACCACTACAACTGAAACAATTTTTTTTTAAAGATGGGCTTTCGCTGATAGTCCTATCTTAAGGTACGCGTCGAGAGCTTCAAGAAAATGTATGATTATCATAGGTTTCGATCGGTGTTTCGAAAGTTACATGCGATTATAGAAAATCAAGGAAACAGTAAGGAATACATACCCCTTGCAATTTATTACGGCAAAAAATTGAAAGTATTTCGGGCGACTTGTGCTTATACGCACTTAAGGAGCATGGAAAGAGGATAACAAAAATCGCAGGCAGAGCTTTCTAAGTGCATTATTTTCGAAGTTATAGCCAAAAAACCAAAGACTTGATTAATCGAGGAAGAGCCTTGGTCGATCAGTACAACTGAAACAATTTTTTATTAAAGAAGGGCTTTCGCTGATCATCCTAACTTGAGGTACGCGTCACAAGCTTCACGAAAATGTATGATTATCATAGGTTTCGATCGGTGTTTCGAAAGTTACAGGCGATTATAGAAAATCAAGGAAACGGTAAGGAATACATGCCCCGTGCAATTTATTTCGGCAAAAAATGGAAAGTGTTTCAGTCGACTTGTGCTTATAAATGCTTAAAGAGGATGGAAAGAGGATCACAAAAATCGCAGGCAGAGCTTTCTAAGTGCATTATTTTCAAAGTTATAGCCAAAAAACCAAAGACTTGATTAATCGAGGAAGAGCCTTGGTCGACCACTACTACTGAAACAATATTTTTTTTAAAGATGAGCTGTCGCTCATAGTCCTATCTTAAGGTACGCGTCGACAGCTTCAAGAAAATGTAAGATTATCATAGGTTTCGATCAGTGTTTCGAAAGTTACAGGCGATTATAGAAAATCAAGGAAACGGTAAGGAATACATACCCCTTGCAATTTATTTCGGCAAAAAATGGAAAGTGTTTCGGGCGACTTGTGCTTATACATGCTTAAAGTGGATGGAAAGAGGATCACAAAAATCGCAGGCAGAGCTTTCTAAGTGCATTATTTTCGACGTTATAGCCAAAAAACCAATAACTTGATTAATCGAGGAAGAGCCTTGGTCGACCACTACAACTGAAACAATTTTTTCTTAAAGATGGGCTTTCGCTGATAGTCCTATCTTAAGGTACGCGTCGAGAGCTTCAAGAAAATGTATGATTATCATAGGTTTCGATCGGTGTTTCGAAAGTTACATGCGATTATAGAAAATCAAGGAAACGGTAAGGAATACATACCCCTTGCAATTTATTTCGGCAAAAAATTGAAAGTGTTTCGGGCGACTTGTGCTTACAAGTTCTTAAAGGGGATGGAAAGAGGATCACAAAAATCGCAGGCAGAGCTTTCTAAGTGCATTATTTTCAAAGTTATAGCCAAAAAACCAAAGACTTGATTAATCGAGGAAGAGCCTTGGTCGACCACTACTACTGAAACAATATTTTTTTTTAAAGATGAGCTGTCGCTGATAGTCCTATCTCAAGGTACGCGTCGACAGCTTCAAGAAAATGTATGATTAGCATAGGTTTCGATCGGTGTATCGAAAGTTACAGGCGATTAAAGAAAATCGAGGAAACGGTAAGGAATAAATACCCCTTGCAATTTATTTCGGCAAAAAATGGAAAGTGTTTCGGTCGACTTGTGCTTATACATGCTTAAAGAGGATGGAAAGAGGATCACAAAAATCGCAGGCAGAGCCTCCTAAGTGCATTATTTTCGAAGTTACAGCCAAAAAACCAAAGGCTTGATTAATCGAGAAAGAGCCTTGGTCGATCAGTACAACTGAAACAATTTTTTATTAAAGAAGGGCTTTCGCTGATCATCCTACCTTGAGGTACGCGTCCAGAGCTTCAAGAAAATGTATGATTATCATAGGTTTCGATCGGTGTTTCGAAAGTTACAGGCGATTATAGAAAATCAAGGAAACGGAAAGGAATACATGCCCCGTGCAATTTATTTCGGCAAAAAAAGGAAAGTGTTTCGGTCGACTTGTGCTTATACATGCTAAAAGAGGATGGAAAGAGGATCACAAAAATCGCAGGCAGAGCTTTCTAAGTGCATTATTTTCGAAGTTACAGCCAAACAACCAAAGACTTGATTAATCGAGGAAGAGCCTTGGTCGACCGCTACTACTGAAACAATATTTTTTTTTAAAGATGAGCTGTCGCTCATAGTCCTATCTTACGGTACGCGTCGACAGCTTCAAGAAAACGTACGATTATCATAGGTTTCGATCGGTGTTTCGAAAGTTACAGGCGATTATAGAAAATCGAGGAAACGGCTAGGAATACATACCCCTTGCAATTTATTTCGGCAAAAAATGGAAAGTGTTTCAGTCGACGTGTGCTTATAAGTGCTTAAAGAGGATGGAAAGAGGATCACAAAAATCGCAGGCAGAGCTTTCTAAGTGCATTATTTTCAAAGTTATAGCCAAAAAACCAAAGACTTGATTAATCGAGGAAGAGCCTTGGTCGACCACTACTACTGAAACAATATTTTTTTTAAAGATGAGCTGTCGCTGATAGTCCTATCTTAAGGTACGCGTCCAGAGCTTCAAGAAAATGTATGATTATCATAGGTTTCGATCAGTGTTTCGAAAGTTACAGGCGATTAAAGAAAATCGAGGAAACGGTAAGGAATAAATACCCCTTGCAATTTATTTCGGCAAAAAATGGAAAGTGTTTCGGTCGACTTGTGCTTATACATGCTTAAAGAGGATGGAAAGAGGATCACAAAAATCGCAGGCAGAGCTTTCTAAGTGCATTATTTTCGAAGTTATAGCCAAAAAACCAAAGACTTGATTAATCGAGGAAGAGCCTTGGTCGATCAGTACAACTGAAACAATTTTTTATTAAAGAAGGGCTTTCGCTGATCATCCTAACTTGAGGTACGCGCCAAAAGCTTCAAGAAAATGTATGATTTTCATAGGTTTCGATCGGTGTTTCGAAAGTTACAGGCGATTATAGAAAATCAAGGAAACGGTAAGGAATACATACCCCTTGCAATTTATTTCGGCAAAAAATTGAAAGTGTTTCAGTCGACTTGTGCTTATAACTGCTTAAGGAGGATGGAAAGAGGATCACAAAAATCGCAGGCAGAGCTTTCTAAGTGCATTATTTTCAAAGTTATAGCCAAAAAACCAAAGACTTGATTAATCGAGGAAGAGCCTTGGTCGACCACTACTACTGAAACAATATTTTTTTTAAAGATGAGCTGTCGCTGATAGTCCTATCTTAAAGTACGCGTCCAGAGCTTCAAGAAAATGTATGATTATCATAGGTTTCGATCGGTGTTTCGAAGGTTACAGGCGATTAAAGAAAATCGAGGAAACGGTAAGGAATAAATACCCCTTGCAATTTATTTCGGCAAAAAATGGAAAGTGTTTCGGTCGACTTGTGCTTATACATGCTTAAAGAGGATGGAAAGAGGATCACAAAAATCGCAGGCAGAGCTTTCTAAGTGCATTATTTTCGAAGTTATAGCCAAAAAACCAATAACTTGATTAATCGAGGAAGAGCCTTGGTCGACCACTACAACTGAAACAATTTTTTTTTAAAGATGGGCTTTCGCTGATAGTCCTATCTTAAGGTACGCGTCGAGAGCTTCAAGAAAATGTATGATTATCATAGGTTTCGATCGGTGTTTCGAAAGTTACATGCGATTATAGAAAATCAAGGAAACAGTAAGGAATACATACCCCTTGCAATTTATTACGGCAAAAAATTGAAAGTATTTCGGGCGACTTGTGCTTATACGCACTTAAGGAGCATGGAAAGAGGATAACAAAAATCGCAGGCAGAGCTTTCTAAGTGCATTATTTTCGAAGTTATAGCCAAAAAACCAAAGACTTGATTAATCGAGGAAGAGCCTTGGTCGATCAGTACAACTGAAACAATTTTTTATTAAAGAAGAGCTTTCGCTGATCATCCTAACTTGAGGTACGTGTCACAAGCTTCAAGAATATGTATGATTATCATAGGTTTCGATCGGTGTTTCGAAAGTTACAGGCGATTATAGAAAATCAAGGAAACGGTAAGGAATACATGCCCCGTGCAATTTATTTCGGCAAAAAATGGAAAGTGTTTCGGTCGACTTGTGCTTACACATGCTAAAAGAGGATGGAAAGAGGATCACAAAAATCGCAGGCAGAGCTTTCTAAGTGCATTACTTTCGAAGTTACAGCCAAAAAACCAAAGACTTGATTAATCGAGGAAGAGCCTTGGTCGACCACTACTACTGAAACAATATTTTTTTTTAAAGATGAGCTGTCGCTCATAGTCCTATCTTAAGGTACGCGTCGACAGCTTCAAGAAAATGTAAGATTATCATAGGTTTCGATCGGTGTTTCGAAAGTTACAGGCGATTATAGAAAATCAAGGAAACGGTAAGGAATACATGCCCCGTGCAATTTATTTCGGCAAAAAATGGAAAGTGTTTCGGTCGACTTCTGCTTACACATGCTAAAAGAGGATGGAAAGAGGATCACAAAAATCGCAGGCAGAGCTTTCTAAGTGCATTATTTTCGAAGTTACAGCCAAAAAACCAAAGACTTGATTAATCGAGGAAGAGCCTTGGTCGACCACTACTACTGAAACAATATTTTTTTTTAAAGATGAGCTGTCGCTCATAGTCCTATCATAAGGTACGCGTCGACAGCTTCAAGAAAATGTAAGATTATCATAGATTTCGATCGGTGTTTCGAAAGTTACATGCGATTATAGAAAATCAAGGAAACGGTAAGGAATACATACCCCTTGCAATTTATTTCGGCAAAAAATGGAAAGTGTTTCGGTCGACTTGTGCTTATACATGCTTAAAGAGGATGGAAAGAGGATCACAAAAATCGCAGGCAGAGCTTTCTAAGTGCATTATTATCGAAGTTATAGCCAAAAAACCAATAACTTGATTAATCGAGGAAGAGCCTTGGTCGACCACTACAACTGAAACAATTTTTTTTTAAAGATGGGCTTTCGCTGATAGTCCTATCTTAAGGTACGCGTCGAGAGCTTCAAGAAAATGTATGATTATCATAGGTTTCGATCGGTGTTTCGAAAGTTACATGCGATTATAGAAAATCAAGGAAACGGTAAGGAATACATACCCCTTGCAATTTATTACGGCAAAAAATTGAAAGTATTTCGGGCGACTTGTGTTTATACGCACTTAAAGAGCATGGAAAGAGGATCACAAAAATCGCAGGCAGAGCCTCCTAAGTGCATTATTTTCGAAGTTACAGCAAAAAAACTAAACGCTTGATTAATCGAGGAAGAGCCTTGGTCGACCAGTATAACTGAAACAATTTTTTTTTAAAGATGGGCTTTCGCTGATCATCCCAACTTAAGGTGCGCGTCGAGAGCTTCAAGAAAATGTATGATTATCATAGGTTTCGATCGGTGTTTCGAAAGTTACAGGCGATTATAGAAAATCAAGGAAACGGTAAGGAATACATACCCCTTGCAATTTATTTCGGCAAAAAATGGAAAGTGTTTCGGTCGACTTGTGCTTATACATGCTTCAAGAGGATGGAAAGAGGTACACAAAAATCGCAGGCAGAGCTTTCTAAGTGCATTATTTTCGAAGTTATAGCCAAAAAACCAAAGACTTGATTAATCGAGGAAGAGCCTTGGTCGATCAGTACAACTGAAACAATTTTTTATTAAAGAAGGGCTTTCGCTGATTATCCTAACTTGAGGTACGCGTCGAGAGCTTCAAGAAAATGTATGATTATCATAGGTTTCGATCGGTGTTTCGAAAGTTACAGGCGATTATAGAAAATCAAGGAAACGGTAAGGAATACATGCCCCGTGCAATTTATTTCGGCAAAAAAGGGAAAGTGTTTCGGTCGACTTGTGCTTATAAATGCTTAAAGAGGATGGAAAGAGGATCACAAAAATCGCAGGCAGAGCTTTCTAAGTGCATTATTTTCAAAGTTATAGCCAAAAAACCAAAGACTTGATTAATCGAGGAAGAGCCTTGGTCGACCACTACTACTGAAACAATATTTTTTTTAAAGATGAGCTGTCGCTCATAGTCCTATCTTAAGGTACGCGTCGACAGCTTCAAGAAAATGTAAGATTATCATAGGTTTCGATCGGTGTTTCGAAAGTTACAGGCGATTATAGAAAATCAAGGAAACGGTAAGGAATACATACCCCTTGCAATTTATTTCGGCAAAAAATGGAAAGTGTTTCGGTCGACTTGTGCTTACACATGCTTAAAGAGGATGGAAAGAGGTACACAAAAATCGCAGGCAGAGCTTTCTAAGTGCATTATTTTCAAAGTTATAGCCAAAAAACCAAAGACTTGATTAATCGAGGAAGAGCCTTGGTCGACCACTACTACTGAAACAATATTTTTTTTAAAGATGAGCTGTCGCTGATAGTCCTATCTTAAGGTACGCGTCCAGAGCTTCAAGAAAATGTATCATTATCATAGGTTTCGATCGGTGTTTCGAAAGTTACAGGCGATTATAGAAAATCAAGGAAACGGTAAGGAATACATACCCCTTGCAATTTATTTCGGCAAAAAATGGAAAGTGTTTCGGTCGACTTGTGCTTTTACACGCTTAAAGAGCATGGAAAGAGGATCACAAAAATCGCAGGCAGAGCCTCCTAAGTGCATTATTTTCGAAGATACAGCCAAAAAACCAAACGCTTGATTAATCGAGGAAGAGCCTTGGTTGACCAGTACAACTGAAACAATTTTTTTTTAAAGATGGGCTTTCGCTGATCATCCTAACTTAAGGTACGCGTCGAGAGCTTCAAGAAAATGTATGATTATCATAGGTTTCGATCGGTGTTTCGAAAGTTACAGGCGATTAAAGAAAATCGAGGAAGCGGTAAGAAATAAATACCCCTTGCAACTTATTTCGGCAAAATATGGAAAGTGTTTCGGTCGACTTGTGCTTATACATGCTTAAAGAGGATCGAAAGAGGTACACAAAAATCGGAGGCAGAGCTTTCTAAGTGCATTATTTTCGAAGTTATAGCCAAAAAACCAAAGACTTGATTAATCGAGGAAGAGCCTTGGTCGATCAGTACAACTGAAACAATTTTTTATTAAAGAAGGGCTTTCGCTGACCATCCTAACTTGAGGTACGCGTCGAGAGCTTCAAGAAAATGTATGATTATCATAGGTTTCGATCGGTGTTTCGAAAGTTACAGGCGATTATAGAAAATCAAGGAAACGGTAAGGAATGCATGCCCCGTGCCATTTATTTCGGCAAAAAATGGAAAGTGTTTCGGTCGACTTGTGCTTACACATGCTAAAAGAGGATGGAAAGAGGATCACAAAAATCGCAGGCAGAGCTTTCTAAGTGCATTATTTTCGAAGCTACAGTCAAAAAACCAAAGACTTGATTAATCGACGAAGAGCCTTGGTCGACCACTACTACTGAAACAATATTTTTTTTTAAAGATAAGCTGTCGCTCATAGTCCTGTCTTAAGGTACGCGTCGAACAGCTTCAAGAAAATGTAAGATTATCATAGGTTTCGATCGGTGTTTCGAAAGTTACAGGCGATTATAGAAAATCGAGGAAACGGCTAGGAATACATACCCCTTGCAATTTATTTCGGCAAAAAATGGAAAGTGTTTCAGTCGACTTGTGCTTATAAGTGCTTAAAGAGGATGGAAAGAGGATCACAAAAATCGCAGGCAGAGCTTTCTAAGTGCATTATTTTCAAAGTTATAGCCAAAAAACCAAAGGCTTGATTAATCGAGAAAGAGCCTTAGTCGATCAGTACAACTGAAACAATTTTTTATTAAAGAAGGGCTTTCGCTGATCATCCTAACTTGAGGTACGCATCGAGAGCTTCAAGAAAATGTATGATTATCATAGGTTTCGATCGGTGTTTCGAAAGTTACAGGCGATTATAGAAAATCAAGGAAACGGTAAGGAATACATGCCCCGTGCAATTTATTTCGGCAAAAAAAGGAAAGTGTTTCGGTCGACTTGTGCTTATACATGCTAAAAGAGGATGGAAAGAGGATCACAAAAATCGCAGGCAGAGCTTTCTAAGTGCATTATTTTCGAAGTTACAGCCAAAAAACCAAAGACTTGATTAATCGAGGAAGAGCCTTGGTCGACCACTACTACTGAAACAATATTTTTTTTAAAGATGAGCTGTCGCTGATAGTCCTATCTTAAGGTACGCGTCCAGAGCTTCAAGAAAATGTATGATTATCATAGGTTTCGATCAGTGTTTCGAAAGTTACAGGCGATTAAAGAAAATCGAGGAAACGGTAAGGAATAAATACCCCTTGCAATTTATTTCGGCAAAAAATGGAAAGTGTTTCGGTCGACTTGTGCTTATACATGCTTAAAGAGGATGGAAAGAGGATCACAAAAATCGCAGGCAGAGCTTTCTAAGTGCATTATTTTCGAAGTTATAGCCAAAAAACCAATAACTTGATTAATCGAGGAAGAGCCTTGGTCGACCACTACAACTGAAACAATTTTTTTTAAAGATGGGCTTTCGCTGATAGTCCTATCTTAAGGTACGCGTCGAGAGCTTCAAGAAAATGTATGATTATCATAGGTTTCGATCGGTGTTTCGAAAGTTACAGGCGATTAAAGAAAATCGAGGAAACGGTAAGGAATAAATACCCCTTGCAATTTATTTCGGCAAAAAATGGAAAGTGTTTCGGTCGACTTGTGCTTATACATGCTTAAAGAGGATGGAAAGAGGATCACAAAAATCGCAGGCAGAGCCTCCTAAGTGCATTATTTTCGAAGTTACAGCCAAAAAACCAAAGGCTTGATTAATCGAGAAAGAGCCTTGGTCGATCAGTACAACTGAAACAATTTTTTATTAAAGAAGGGCTTTCGCTGATCATCCTAACTTGAGGTACGCATCGAGAGCTTCAAGAAAATGTATGATTATCATAGGTTTCGATCGGTGTTTCGAAAGTTACAGGCGATTATAGAAAATCAAGGAAACGGTAAGGAATACATGCCCCGTGCAATTTATTTCGGCAAAAAAAGGAAAGTGTTTCGGTCGACTTGTGCTTATACATGCTAAAAGAGGATGGAAAGAGGATCACAAAAATCGCAGGCAGAGCTTTCTAAGTGCATTATTTTCGAAGTTACAGCCAAACAACCAAAGACTTGATTAATCGAGGAAGAGCCTTGGTCGACCACTACTACTGAAATAATATTTTTTTTTAAAGATGAGCTGTCGCTCATAGTCCTATCTTACGGTACGCGTCGACAGCTTCAAGAAAATGTACGATTATCATAGGTTTCGATCGGTGTTTCGAAAGTTACAGGCGATTATAGAAAATCGAGGAAACGGTAAGGAATAAATACCCCTTGCAATTTATTTCGGCAAAAAATGGAAAGTGTTTCGGTCGACTTGTGCTTATACATGCTTAAAGAGGATGGAAAGAGGATCACAAAAATCGCAGGCAGAGCCTCCTAAGTGCATTATTTTCGAAGTTATAGCCAAAAAACCAATAACTTGATTATTCGAGGAAGAGCCTTGGTCGACCACTACAACTGAAACAATTTTTTTTAAAGATGGGCTTTCGCTGATAGTCCTATCTTAAGGTACGCGTCGAGAGCTTCAAGAAAATGTATGATTATCATAGGTTTCGATCGGTGTTTCGAAAGTTACAGGCGATTAAAGAAAATCGAGGAAACGGTAAGGAATACATGCCCCGTGCAATTTATTTCGGCAAAAAAAGGAAAGTGTTTCGGTCGACTTGTGCTTATACATGCTAAAAGAGGATGGAAAGCGGATCACAAAAATCGCAGGCAGAGCTTTCTAAGTGCATTATTTTCGAAGTTACAGCCAAACAACCAAAGACTTGATTAATCGAGGAAGAGCCTTGGTCGACCACTACTACTGAAACAATATTTTTTTTTAAAGATGAGCTGTCGCTCATAGTCCTATCTTAAGGTACGCGTCGAGAGCTTCAAGAAAATGTATGATTATCATAGGTTTCGATCGGTGTTTCGAAAGTTACCGGCGATTAAAGAAAATCGAGGAAACGGTAAGGAATAAATACCCCTTGCAATTTATTTCGGCAAAAAATGGAAAGTGTTTCGGTCGACTTGTGCTTATACATGCTTAAAGAGGATGGAAAGAGGATCACAAAAATCGCAGGCAGAGCCTCCTAAGTGCATTATTTTCGAAGTTACAGCCAAAAAACCAAAGGCTTGATTAATCGAGAAAGAGCCTTGGTCGATCAGTACAACTGAAACAATTTTTTATTAAAGAAGGGCTTTCGCTGATCATCCTAACTTGAGGTACGCATCGAGAGCTTCAAGAAAATGTATGATTATCATAGGTTTCGATCGGTGTTTCGAAAGTTACAGGCGATTAAAGAAAATCGAGGAAACGGTAAGGAATACATGCCCCGTGCAATTTATTTCGGCAAAAAAAGGAAAGTGTTTCGGTCGACTTGTGCTTATACATGCTAAAAGACGATGGAAAGAGGATCACAAAAATCGCAGGCAGAGCTTTCTAAGTGCATTATTTTCGAAGTTACAGCCAAACAACCAAAGACTTGATTAATCGAGGAAGAGCCTTGGTCGACCACTACTACTGAAACAATATTTTTTTTTAAAGATGAGCTGTCGCTCATAGTCCTATCTTACGGTACGGGTCGACAGCTTCAAGAAAATGTACGATTATCATAGGTTTCGATCGGTGTTTCGAAAGTTACAGGCGATTATAGAAAATCGAGGAAACGGTAAGGAATAAATACCCCTTGCAATTTATTTCGGCAAAAAATGGAAAGTGTTTCGGTCGACTTGTGCTTATACATGCTTAAAGAGGATGGAAAGAGGATCACAAAAATCGCAGGCAGAGCCTCCTAAGTGCATTATTTTCGAAGTTATAGCCAAAAAACCAATAACTTGATTATTCGAGGAAGAGCCTTGGTCGACCACTACAACTGAAACAATTTTTTTTAAAGATGGGCTTTCGCTGATAGTCCTATCTTAAGGTACGCGTCGAGAGCTTCAAGAAAATGTATGATTATCATAGGTTTCGATCGGTGTTTCGAAAGTTACAGGCGATTAAAGAAAATCGAGGAAACGGTAAGGAATACATGCCCCGTGCAATTTATTTCGGCAAAAAAAGGAAAGTGTTTCGGTCGACTTGTGCTTATACATGCTAAAAGAGGATGGAAAGCGGATCACAAAAATCGCAGGCAGAGCTTTCTAAGTGCATTATTTTCGAAGTTACAGCCAAACAACCAAAGACTTGATTAATCGAGGAAGAGCCTTGGTCGACCACTACTACTGAAACAATATTTTTTTTTAAAGATGAGCTGTCGCTCATAGTCCTATCTTACAGTACGCGTCGAACAGCTTCGAGAAAATGTAAGATTATCATAGGTTTCGATCGGTGTTTCGAAAGTTACAGGCGATTATAGAAAATCGAGGAAACGGCTAGGAATACATACCCCTTGCAATTTATTTCGGCAAAAAATGGAAAGTGTTTCGGTCGACTTGTGCTTATACATGCTTAAAGAGGATGGAAAGAGGATCACAAAAATCGCAGGCAGAGCTTTCTAAGTGCATTATTTTCGAAGTTATAGCCAAAAAACCAATAACTTGATTAATCGAGGAAGAGCCTTGGTCGACCACTACAACTGAAACAATTTTTTTTAAAGATGGGCTTTCGCTGATAGTCCTATCTTAAGGTACGCGTCGAGAGCTTCAAGAAAATGTATGATTATCATAGGTTTCGATCGGTGTTTCGAAAGTTACAGGCGATAAAAGAAAATCGAGGAAACGGTAAGGAATAAATACCCCTTGCAATTTATTTCGGCAAAAAATGGAAAGTGTTTCGGTCGACTTGTGCTTATACATGCTTAAAGAAGATGGAAAGAGGATCACAAAAATCGCAGGCAGAGCCTCCTAAGTGCATTATTTTCGAAGTTACAGCCAAAAAACCAAAGGCTTGATTAATCGAGAAAGAGCCTTGGTCGACCACTACTACTGAAACAATATTTTTTTTTAAAGATGAGCTGTCGCTCATAGTCCTATCTTACGGTACGCGTCGACAGCTTCAAGAAAACGTACGATTATCATAGGTTTCGATCGGTGTTTCCAGAGTTACAGGCGATTATAGAAAATCGAGGAAACGGTAAGGAATAAATACCCCTTGCAATTTATTTCGGCAAAAAATGGAAAGTGTTTCGGTCGACTTGTGCTTATACATGCTTAAAGAGGATGGAAAGAGGATCACAAAAATCGCAGGCAGAGCTTTCTAAGTGCATTATTTTCAAAGTTATAGCCAAAAAACCAAAGACTTGATTAATCGAGGAAGAGCCTTGGTCGACCACTACTACTGAAACAATATTTTTTTTTAAAGATGAGCTGTCGCTGATAGTCCTATCTCAAGGTACGCGTCGACAGCTTCAAGAAAATGTATGATTAGCATAGGTTTCGATCGGTGTTTCGAAAGTTACAGGCGATTATAGAAAATCGAGGAAACCGTAAGGAACACATACCCCTTGGAATTTATTTCGGCAAAAAATGGACAGTTTTTCGATCAACTTGTGCTTATAAACGCTGAAAGAGGATGGAAAGGGCATCACAAAAATCGCAGGCAGAGCCTCCTAAGTGCATTATTTTCGAAGTTACAGCCAAAAAACCAATAACTTGATTATTCGAGGAAGAGCCTTGGTCGACCACTACAACTGAAACAATTTTTTTTAAAGATGGGCTTTCGCTGATAGTCCTATCTTAAGGTACGCGTCGAGAGCTTCAAGAAAATGTATGATTATCATAGGTTTCGATCGGTGTTTCGAAAGTTACAGGCGATTAAAGAAAATCGAGGAAGCGGTAAGAAATAAATACCCCTTGCAATTTATTTCGGCAAAAAAAGGAAAGTGTTTCGGTCGACTTGTGCTTATACATGCTAAAAGAGGATGGAAAGCGGATCACAAAAATCGCAGGCAGAGCTTTCTAAGTGCATTATTTTCGAAGTTACAGTCAAAAAACCAAAGACTTGATTAATCGACGAAGAGCCTTGGTCGACCACTACTACTGAAACAATATTTTTTTTTAAAGATGAGCTGTCGCTCATAGTCCTATCTTACAGTACGCGTCGACAGCTTCAAGAAAATGTACGATTATCATAGGTTTCGATCGGTGTTTCGAAAGTTACAGGCGATTATAGAAAATCGAGGAAACGGTAAGGAATAAATACCCCTTGCAATTTATTTCGGCAAAAAATGGAAAGTGTTTCGGTCGACTTGTGCTTATACATGCTTAAAGAAGATGGAAAGAGGATCACAAAAATCGCAGGCAGAGCCTCCTAAGTGCATTATTTTCGAAGTTACAGCCAAAAAACCAAAGGCTTGATTAATCGAGAAAGAGCCTTGGTCGACCACTACTACTGAAACAATATTTTTTTTTAAAGATGAGCTGTCGCTCATAGTCCTATCTTACGGTACGCGTCGACAGCTTCAAGAAAACGTACGATTATCATAGGTTTCGATCGGTGTTTCCAGAGTTACAGGCGATTATAGAAAATCGAGGAAACGGTAAGGAATAAATACCCCTTGCAATTTATTTCGGCAAAAAATGGAAAGTGTTTCGGTCGACTTGTGCTTATACATGCTTAAAGAGGATGGAAAGAGGATCACAAAAATCGCAGGCAGAGCTTTCTAAGTGCATTATTTTCAAAGTTATAGCCAAAAAACCAAAGACTTGATTAATCGAGGAAGAGCCTTGGTCGACCACTACTACTGAAACAATATTTTTTTTTAAAGATGAGCTGTCGCTGATAGTCCTATCTCAAGGTACGCGTCGACAGCTTCAAGAAAATGTATGATTAGCATAGGTTTCGATCGGTGTTTCGAAAGTTACAGGCGATTATAGAAAATCGAGGAAACCGTAAGGAACACATACCCCTTGGAATTTATTTCGGCAAAAAATGGACAGTTTTTCGATCAACTTGTGCTTATAAACGCTGAAAGAGGATGGAAAGGGCATCACAAAAATCGCAGGCAGAGCCTCCTAAGTGCATTATTTTCGAAGTTACAGCCAAAAAACCAATAACTTGATTATTCGAGGAAGAGCCTTGGTCGACCACTACAACTGAAACAATTTTTTTTAAAGATGGGCTTTCGCTGATAGTCCTATCTTAAGGTACGCGTCGAGAGCTTCAAGAAAATGTATGATTATCATAGGTTTCGATCGGTGTTTCGAAAGTTACAGGCGATTAAAGAAAATCGAGGAAGCGGTAAGAAATAAATACCCCTTGCAATTTATTTCGGCAAAAAAAGGAAAGTGTTTCGGTCGACTTGTGCTTATACATGCTAAAAGAGGATGGAAAGCGGATCACAAAAATCGCAGGCAGAGCTTTCTAAGTGCATTATTTTCGAAGTTACAGTCAAAAAACCAAAGACTTGATTAATCGACGAAGAGCCTTGGTCGACCACTACTACTGAAACAATATTTTTTTTTAAAGATGAGCTGTCGCTCATAGTCCTATCTTACAGTACGCGTCGACAGCTTCAAGAAAATGTACGATTATCATAGGTTTCGATCGGTGTTTCGAAAGTTACAGGCGATTATAGAAAATCGAGGAAACGGTAAGGAATAAATACCCCTTGCAATTTATTTCGGCAAAAAATGGAAAGTGTTTCGGTCGACTTGTGCTTATACATGCTTAAAGAGGATGGAAAGAGGATCACAAAAATCGCAGGCAGAGCCTCCTAAGTGCATTATTTTCGAAGTTACAGCCAAAAAACCAAAGGCTTGATTAATCGAGGAAGAGCCTTGGTCGACCACTACAACTGAAACAATTTTTTTTTAAAGATGGGCTTTCGCTGATCATCCTAACATAAGGTACGCGTCGAGAGCTTCAAGAAAATGTATGATTATCATAGGTTTCGATCGGTGTTTCGAAAGTTACAGGCGATTAAAGAAAATCGAGGAAACGGTAAGGAATAAATACCCCTTGCAATTTATTTCGGCAAAAAATGGAAAGTGTTTCGGTCGACTTGTGCTTATACATGCTTAAAGAGGATGGAAAGAGGATCACAAAAATCGCAGGCAGAGCTTTCTAAGTTCATTATTTTCGAAGTTATAGCCAAAAAACCAATAACTTGATTAATCGAGGAAGAGCCTTGGTCGACCACTACAACTGAAACAATTTTTTTTTAAAGATGGGCTTTCGCTGATAGTCCTATCTCAAGTTACGCTTCGAGAGCTTCAAGAAAATGTATGATTGTCATACGTTTCGATCGGTGTTTCGAAAGTTACAGGCGATTATAGAAAATCAAGGAAACGGTAAGGAATACATACCCCTTGCAATTTATTTCGGCAAAAAATGGAAAATGTTTCGGTCGACTTGTGCTTATACACGCTTAAAGAGCATGTTAAGAGGATCACAAAAATCGCAGGCAGAGCCTCCTAAGTGCATTATTTTCGAAGCTACAGTAAAAAAACCAAAGACTTGATTAATCGACGAAGAGCCTTGGTCGACCACTACTACTGAAACAATATTTTTCTTTAAAGATGAGCTGTCGCTCATAGTCCTATCTTAAGGTGCGCGTCGACAGCTTCAAGAAAATGTAAGATTATCATAGGTTTCGATCGGTGTTTCCAGAGTTACAGGCGATTATAGAAAATCGAGGAAACGGTAAGGAATAAATACCCCTTGCAATTTATTTCGGCAAAAAATGGAAAGTGTTTCGGTCGACTTGTGCTTATACATGCTTAAAGAGGATGGAAAGAGGATCACAAAAATCGCAGGCAGAGCTTTCTAAGTGCATTATTTTCAAAGTTATAGCCAAAAAACCAAAGACTTGATTAATCGAGGAAGAGCCTTGGTCGACCACTACTACTGAAACAATATTTTTTTTTAAAGATGAGCTGTCGCTGATAGTCCTATCTCAAGGTACGCGTCGACAGCTTCAAGAAAATGTATGATTAGCATAGGTTTCGATCGGTGTTTCGAAAGTTACAGGCGATTATAGAAAATCGAGGAAACCGTAAGGAACACATACCCCTTGGAATTTATTTCGGCAAAAAATGGACAGTTTTTCGATCAACTTGTGCTTATAAACGCTGAAAGAGGATGGAAAGGGCATCACAAAAATCGCAGGCAGAGCCTCCTAAGTGCATTATTTTCGAAGTTACAGCCAAAAAACCCAAGGCTTGATTAATCGAAGAAGAGCCTTGGTCGACCACAACAACTGAAACAATTTTTTTTAAGATGGGCTTTCGCTGATAGTCCTATCTTAAGGTACGCGTCGAGAGCTTCAAGAAAATGTATGATTATCATAGGTTTCGATCGGTGTATCGAAAGTTACAGGCGATTAAAGAAAATCGAGGAAGCGGTAAGAAATAAATACCCCTTGCAACTTATTTCGGCAAAGTATGGAAAGTGTTTCGGTCGACTTGTGCTTATACATGCTTAAAGAGGATCGAAAGAGGTACACAAAAATCGGAGGCAGAGCTTTCTAAGTGCATTATTTTCGAAGCTACAGTCAAAAAACCAAAGACTTGATTAATCGACGAAGAGCCTTGGTCGACCACTACTACTGAAACAATATTTTTTTTTAAAGATGAGCTGTCGCTCATAGTCCTGTCTTAAGGTACGCGTCGAACAGCTTCGAGAAAATGTAAGATTATCATAGGTTTCGATCGGTGTTTCGAAAGTTACAGGCGATTATAGAAAATCGAGGAAACGGCTAGGAATACATACCCCTTGCAATTTATTTCGGCAAAAAATGGAAAGTGTTTCGGTCGACTTGTGCTTATACATGCTTAAAGAGGATGGAAAGAGGATCACAAAAATCGCAGGCAGAGCTTTCTAAGTGCATTATTTTCGAAGTTATAGCCAAAAAACCAATAACTTGATTAATCGAGGAAGAGCCTTGGTCGACCACTACAACTGAAACAATTTTTTTTAAAGATGGGCTTTCGCTGATAGTCCTATCTTAAGGTACGCGTCGAGAGCTTCAAGAAAATGTATGATTATCATAGGTTTCGATCGGTGTTTCGAAAGTTACAGGCGATAAAAGAAAATCGAGGAAACGGTAAGGAATAAATACCCCTTGCAATTTATTTCGGCAAAAAATGGAAAGTGTTTCGGTCGACTTGTGCTTATACATGCTTAAAGAAGATGGAAAGAGGATCACAAAAATCGCAGGCAGAGCCTCCTAAGTGCATTATTTTCGAAGTTACAGCCAAAAAACCAAAGGCTTGATTAATCGAGAAAGAGCCTTGGTCGACCACTACTACTGAAACAATATTTTTTTTTAAAGATGAGCTGTCGCTCATAGTCCTATCTTACGGTACGCGTCGACAGCTTCAAGAAAACGTACGATTATCATAGGTTTCGATCGGTGTTTCGAAAGTTACAGGCGACTATAGAAAATCGAGGAAACGGCTAGGAATACATACCCCTTGCAATTTATTTCGGCAAAAAATGGAAAGTGTTTCAGTCGACTTGTGCTTATAAGTGCTTAAAGAGGATGGAAAGAGGATCACAAAAATCGCAGGCAGAGCTTTCTAAGTGCATTATTTTCAAAGTTATAGCCAAAAAACCAAAGACTTGATTAATCGAGGAAGAGCCTTGGTCGACCACTACTACTGAAACAATATTTTTTTTAAAGATGAGCTGTCGCTGATAGTCCTATCTTAAGGTACGCGTCCAGAGCTTCAAGAAAATGTATGATTATCATAGGTTTCGATCAGTGTTTCGAAAGTTACAGGCGATTAAAGAAAATCGAGGAAACGGTAAGGAATAAATACCCCTTGCAATTTATTTCGGCAAAAAATGGAAAGTGTTTCGGTCGACTTGTGCTTATACATGCTTAAAGAGGATGGAAAGGGGATCACAAAAATCGCAGGCAGAGCTTTCTAAGTGCATTATTTTCGAAGTTATAGCCAAAAAACCAATAACTTGATTAATCGAGGAAGAGCCTTGGTCGACCACTACAACTGAAACAATTTTTTTTAAAGATGGGCTTTCGCTGATAGTCCTATCTTAAGATACGCGTCGAGAGCTTCAAGAAAATGTATGATTATCATAGGTTTCGATCGGTGTTTCGAAAGTTACAGGCGATTAAAGAAAATCGAGGAAACGGTAAGGAATAAATACCCCTTGCAATTTATTTCGGCAAAAAATGGAAAGTGTTTCGGTCGACTTGTGCTTATACATGCTTAAAGAGGATGGAAAGAGGATCACAAAAATCGCAGGCAGAGCCTCCTAAGTGCATTATTTTCGAAGTTACAGCCAAAAAACCAAAGGCTTGATTAATCGAGAAAGAGCCTTGGTCGATCAGTACAACTGAAACAATTTTTTATTAAAGAAGGGCTTTCGCTGATCATCCTAACTTGAGGTACGCATCGAGAGCTTCAAGAAAATGTATGATTATCATAGGTTTCGATCGGTGTTTCGAAAGTTACAGGCGATTATAGAAAATCAAGGAAACGGTAAGGAATACATGCCCCGTGCAATTTATTTCGGCAAAAAAAGGAAAGTGTTTCGGTCGACTTGTGCTTATACATGCTTAAAGAGGATGGAAAGAGGATCACAAAAATCGCAGGCAGAGCTTTCTAAGTTCATTATTTTCGAAGTTACAGCCAAACAACCAAAGACTTGATTAATCGAGGAAGAGCCTTGGTCGACCACTACTACTGAAACAATATTTTTTTTTAAAGATGAGCTGTCGCTCATAGTCCTATCTTACGGTACGCGTCGACAGCTTCAAGAAAATGTACGATTATCATAGGTTTCGATCGGTGTTTCGAAAGTTACAGGCGATTATAGAAAATCGAGGAAACGGTAAGGAATAAATACCCCTTGCAATTTATTTCGGCAAAAAATGGAAAGTGTTTCGGTCGACTTGTGCTTATACATGCTTAAAGAGGAAGGAAAGAGGATCACAAAAATCGCAGGCAGAGCTTTCTAAGTTCATTATTTTCGAAGTTATAGCCAAAAAACCAATAACTTGATTAATCGAGGAAGAGCCTTGGTCGACCACTACAACTGAAACAATTTTTTTTTAAAGATGGGCTTTCGCTGATAGTCCTATCTCAAGGTACGCGTCGAGAGCTTCAAGAAAATGTATGATTATCATAGGTTTCGATCGGTGTTTCGAAAGTTACAGGCGATTATAGAAAATCGAGGAAACGGCAAGGAATACATACCCCTTGCAATTTATTTCGGCAAAAAATGGAAAGTGTTTCGGTCGACTTGTGCTTATACATGCTTCAAGAGGATGGAAAGAGGTACACAAAAATCGCAGGCAGAGCTTTCTAGGTGCATTATTTTCGAAGTTATAGCCAAAAAACCAAAGACTTGATTAATCGAGGAAGAGCCTTGGTCGATCAGTACAACTGAAACAATTTTTTATTAAAGAAGGGCTTTCGCTGATTATCCTAACTTGAGGTACGCGTCGAGAGCTTCAAGAAAATGTATGATTATCATAGGTTTCGATCGGTGTTTCGAAAGTTACAGGCGATTATAGAAAATCAAGGAAACGGTAAGGAATACATGCCCCGTGCAATTTATTTCGGCAAAAAAGGGAAAGTGTTTCGGTCGACTTGTGCTTATAAATGCTTAAAGAGGATGGAAAGAGGATCACAAAAATCGCAGGCAGAGCTTTCTAAGTGCATTATTTTCAAAGTTATAGCCAAAAAACCAAAGACTTGATTAATCGAGGAAGAGCCTTGGTCGACCACTACTACTGAAACAATATTTTTTTTAAAGATGAGCTGTCGCTCATAGTCCTATCTTAAGGTACGCGTCGACAGCTTCAAGAAAATGTAAGATTATCATAGGTTTCGATCGGTGTTTCGAAAGTTACAGGCGATTATAGAAAATCAAGGAAACGGTAAGGAATACATACCCCTTGCAGTTTATTTCGGCAAAAAATGGAAAGTGTTTCGGTCGACTTGTGCTTACACATGCTTAAAGAGGATGGAAAGAGGTACACAAAAATCGCAGGCAGAGCTTTCTAAGTGCATTATTTTCAAAGTTATAGCCAAAAAACCAAAGACTTGATTAATCGAGGAAGAGCCTTGGTCGACCACTACTACTGAAACAATATTTTTTTTAAAGATGAGCTGTCGCTGATAGTCCTATCTTAAGGTACGCGTCCAGAGCTTCAAGAAAATGTATCATTATCATAGGTTTCGATCGGTGTTTCGAAAGTTACAGGCGATTATAGAAAATCAAGGAAACGGTAAGGAATACATACCCCTTGCAATTTATTTCGGCAAAAAATGGAAAGTGTTTCGGTCGACTTGTGCTTTTACACGCTTAAAGAGCATGGAAAGAGGATCACAAAAATCGCAGGCAGAGCCTCCTAAGTGCATTATTTTCGAAGATACAGCCAAAAAACCAAACGCTTGATTAATCGAGGAAGAGCCTTGGTTGACCTGTACAACTGAAACAATTTTTTTTTAAAGATGGGCTTTCGCTGATCATCCTAACTTAAGGTACGCGTCGAGAGCTTCAAGAAAATGTATGATTATCATAGGTTTCGATCGGGGTTTCGAAAGTTACAGGCGATTAAAGAAAATCGAGGAAGCGGTAAGAAATAAATACCCCTTGCAACTTATTTCGGCAAAATATGGAAAGTGTTTCGGTCGACTTGTGCGTATACATGCTTAAAGAGGATCGAAAGAGGTACACAAAAATCGGAGGCAGAGCTTTCTAAGTGCATTATTTTCGAAGTTATAGCCAAAAAACCAAAGACTTGATTAATCGAGGAAGAGCCTTGGTCGATCAGTACAACTGAAACAATTTTTTATTAAAGAAGGGCTTTCGCTGACCATCCTAACTTGAGGTACGCGTCGAGAGCTTCAAGAAAATGTATGATTATCATAGGTTTCGATCGGTGTTTCGAAAGTTACAGGCGATTATAGAAAATCAAGGAAACGGTAAGGAATGCATGCCCCGTGCAATTTATTTCGGCAAAAAATGGAAAGTGTTTCGGTCGACTTGTGCTTACACATGCTAAAAGAGGATGGAAAGAGGATCACAAAAATCGCAGGCAGAGCTTTCTAAGTGCATTATTTTGGAAGCTACAGTCAAAAAACCAAAGACTTGATTAATCGACGAAGAGCCTTGGTCGACCACTACTACTGAAACAATATTTTTTTTTAAAGATAAGCTGTCGCTCATAGTCCTGTCTTAAGGTACGCGTCGAACAGCTTCAAGAAAATGTAAGATTATCATAGGTTTCGATCGGTGTTTCGAAAGTTACAGGCGATTATAGAAAATCGAGGAAACAGCTAGGAATACATACCCCTTGCAATTTATTTCGGAAAAAAATGGAAAGTGTTTCAGTCGACTTGTGCTTATAAGTGCTTAAAGAGGATGGAAAGAGGATCACAAAAATCGCAGGCAGAGCTTTCTAAGTGCATTATTTTCAAAGTTATAGCCAAAAAACCAAAGGCTTGATTAATCGAGAAAGAGCCTTGGTCGATCAGTACAACTGAAACAATTTTTTATTAAAGAAGGGCTTTCGCTGATCATCCTAACTTGAGGTACGCATCGAGAGCTTCAAGAAAATGTATGATTATCATAGGTTTCGATCGGTGTTTCGAAAGTTACAGGCGATTATAGAAAATCAAGGAAACGGTAAGGAATACATGCCCCGTGCAATTTATTTCGGCAAAAAAAGGAAAGTGTTTCGGTCGACTTGTGCTTATACATGCTAAAAGAGGATGGAAAGAGGATCACAAAAATCGCAGGCAGAGCTTTCTAAGTGCATTATTTTCGAAGTTACAGCCAAACAACCAAAGACTTGATTAATCGAGGAAGAGCCTTGGTCGACCACTACTACTGAAACAATATTTTTTTTAAAGATGAGCTGTCGCTGATAGTCCTATCTTAAGGTACGCGTCCAGAGCTTCAAGAAAATGTATGATTATCATAGGTTTCGATCAGTGTTTCGAAAGTTACAGGCGATTAAAGAAAATCGAGGAAACGGTAAGGAATAAATACCCCTTGCAATTTATTTCGGCAAAAAATGGAAAGTGTTTCGGTCGACTTGTGCTTATACATGCTTAAAGAGGATGGAAAGAGGATCACAAAAATCGCAGGCAGAGCCTCCTAAGTGCATTATTTTCGAAGTTATAGCCAAAAAACCAATAACTTGATTATTCGAGGAAGAGCCTTGGTCGACCACTACAACTGAAACAATTTTTTTTAAAGATGGGCTTTCGCTGATAGTCCTATCTTAAGGTACGCGTCGAGAGCTTCAAGAAAATGTATGATTATCATAGGTTTCGATCGGTGTTTCGAAAGTTACAGGCGATTAAAGAAAATCGAGGAAACGGTAAGGAATACATGCCCCGTGCAATTTATTTCGGCAAAAAAAGGAAAGTGTTTCGGTCGACTTGTGCTTATACATGCTAAAAGAGGATGGAAAGCGGATCACAAAAATCGCAGGCAGAGCTTTCTAAGTGCATTATTTTCGAAGTTACAGCCAAACAACCAAAGACTTGATTAATCGAGGAAGAGCCTTGGTCGACCACTACTACTGAAACAATATTTTTTTTTAAAGATGAGCTGTCGCTCATAGTCCTATCTTACGGTACGCGTCGACAGCTTCAAGAAAATGTACGGTTATCATAGGTTTCGATCGGTGTTTCGAAAGTTACAGGCGATTATAGAAAATCGAGGAAACGGTAAGGAATAAATACCCCTTGCAATTTATTTCGGCAAAAAATGGAAAGTGTTTCGGTCGACTTGTGCTTATACATGCTTAAAGAGGATGGAAAGAGGATCACAAAAATCGCAGGCAGAGCCTCCTAAGTGCATTATTTTCGAAGTTACAGCCAAAAAACCAAAGGCTTGATTAATCGAGGAAGAGCCTTGGTCGACCACTACAACTGAAACAATTTTTTTTTAAAGATGGGCTTTCGCTGATCATCCTAACTTGAGGTACGCGTCGAGAGCTTCAAGAAAATGTATGATTATCATAGGTTTCGATCGGTGTTTCGAAAGTTACAGGCGATTATAGAAAATCAAGGAAACGGTAAGGAATACATGCCCCGTGCAATTTATTTCGGCAAAAAATGGAAAGTGTTTCGGTCGACTTGTGCTTACACATGCTAAAAGAGGATGGAAAGAGGATCACAAAAATCGCAGGCAGAGCTTTCTAAGTGCATTATTTTCGAAGCTACAGTCAAAAAACCAAAGACTTGATTAATCGACGAAGAGCCTTGGTCGACCACTACTACTGAAACAATATTTTTTTTTAAAGATGAGCTGTCGCTCATAGTCCTGTCTTAAGGTACGCGTCGAACAGCTTCAAGAAAATGTAAGATTATCATAGGTTTCGATCGGTGTTTCGAAAGTTACAGGCGATTATAGAAAATCGAGGAAACGGCTAGGAATACATACCCCTTGCAATTTATTTCGGCAAAAAATGGAAAGTGTTTCAGTCGACTTGTGCTTATAAGTGCTTAAAGAGGATGGAAAGAGGATCACAAAAATCGCAGGCAGAGCTTTCTAAGTGCATTATTTTCAAAGTTATAGCCAAAAAACCAAAGACTTGATTAATCGAGGAAGAGCCTTGGTCGACCACTACTACTGAAACAATATTTTTTTTAAAGATGAGCTGTCGCTGATAGTCCTATCTTAAGGTACGCGTCCAGAGCTTCAAGAAAATGTATGATTATCATAGGTTTCGATCAGTGTTTCGAAAGTTACAGGCGATTAAAGAAAATCGAGGAAACGGTAAGGAATAAATACCCCTTGCAATTTATTTCGGCAAAAAATGGAAAGTGTTTCGGTCGACTTGTGCTTATACATGCTTAAAGAGGATGGAAAGAGGATCACAAAAATCGCAGGCAGAGCTTTCTAAGTGCATTATTTTCGAAGTTATAGCCAAAAAACCAATAACTTGATTAATCGAGGAAGAGCCTTGGTCGACCACTACAACTGAAACAATTTTTTTTAAAGATGGGCTTTCGCTGATAGTCCTATCTTAAGGTACGCGTCGAGAGCTTCAAGAAAATGTATGATTATCATAGGTTTCGATCGGTGTTTCGAAAGTTACAGGCGATTAAAGAAAATCGAGGAAACGGTAAGGAATAAATACCCCTTGCAATTTATTTCGGCAAAAAATGGAAAGTGTTTCGGTCGACTTGTGCTTATACATGCTAAAAGAGGATGGAAAGAGGATCACAAAAATCGCAGGCAGAGCTTTCTAAGTGCATTATTTTCGAAGTTACAGCCAAACAACCAAAGACCTGATTAATCGAGGAAGAGCCTTGGTCGACCACTACTACTGAAACAATATTTTTTTTTAAAGATGAGCTGTCGCTCATAGTCCTATCTTACGGTACGCGTCGACAGCTTCAAGAAAATGTACGATTATCATAGGTTTCGATCGGTGTTTCGAAAGTTACAGGCGATTATAGAAAATCGAGGAAACGGTAAGGAATAAATACCCCTTGCAATTTATTTCGGCAAAAAATGGAAAGTGTTTCGGTCGACTTGTGCTTATACATGCTTAAAGAGGATGGAAAGAGGATCACAAAAATCGCAGGCAGAGCCTCCTAAGTGCATTATTTTCGAAGTTACAGCCAAAAAACCAAAGGCTTGATTAATCGAGGAAGAGCCTTGGTCGACCACTACAACTGAAACAATTTTTTTTTAAAGATGGGCTTTCGCTGATCATCCTAACATAAGGTACGCGTCGAGAGCTTCAAGAAAATGTATGATTATCATAGGTTTCGATCGGTGTTTCGAAAGTTACAGGCGATTAAAGAAAATCGAGGAAACGGTAAGGAATAAATACCCCTTGCAATTTATTTCGGCAAAAAATGGAAAGTGTTTCGGTCGACTTGTGCTTATACATGCTTAAAGAGGATGGAAAGAGGATCACAAAAATCGCAGGCAGAGCTTTCTAAGTGCATTATTTTCGAAGTTATAGCGAAAAAACCAATAACTTGATTAATCGAGGAAGAGCCTTGGTCGACCACTACAACTGAAACAATTTTTTTTTAAAGATGGGCTTTCGCTGATAGTCCTATCTCAAGGTACGCGTCGCGAGCTTCAAGAAAATGTATGATTATCATAGGTTTCGATCGGTGTTTCGAAAGTTACAGGCGATTATAGAAAATCAAGGAAACGGAAAGGAATACATGCCCCGTGCAATTTATTTCGGCAAAAAATGGAAAGTGTTTCGGTCGACTTGTGCTTACACATGCTAAAAGAGGATGGAAAGAGGATCACAAAAATCGCAGGCAGAGCTTTCTAAGTGCATTATTTTCGAAGTTACCGCCAAAAAACCAAAGACTTGATTAATCGAGGAAGAGCCTTGGTCGACCACTACTACTAAAACAATATTTTTTTTAAAGATGAGCTGTCGCTCATAGTCCTATCTTAAGGTACGCGTCGACAGCTTCAAGAAAATGAAAGATTATCATAGGTTTCGATCGGTGTTTCGAAAGTTACAGGCGATTATAGAAAATCGAGGAAACGGTAAGGAATACATACCCCTTGTAATTTATTTCGGCAAAAAATGGAAAGTGTTTCGGTCGACTTGTGCTTATACACGCTTAAAGAGCATGGAAAGAGGATCACAAAAATCGCAGGCAGAGCCTCCTAAGTGCATTATTTTCGAAGTTACAGCCAAAAAACCAAACGCTTGATTAATCGAGGAAGCGCCTTGGTCGACCAGTACAACTGAAACAATTTTTTTTTAAAGATGGGCTTTCGCTGATCATCCTAACTTAAGGTACGCGTCGAGAGCTTCAAGAAAATGTATGATTTTCATAGGTTTCGATCGGCGTTTCGAAAGTTACAGGCGATTATAGAAAATCGAGGAAACGGCAAGGAATACATACCCCTTGCAATTTATTTCGGCAAAAAATGGAAAGTGTTTCGGTCGACTTGTGCTTACACATGCTTAAAGAGGATGGAAAGAGGTACCCAAAAATCGCAGGCAGAGCTTTCTAAGTGCATTATTTTCGTAGTTATAGCCACAAAACCAAAGACTTGATTAATCGAGGAAGAGCCTTGGTCGATCAGTACAACTGAAACAATTTTTTATTAAAGAAGGGCTTTCGCTGACCATCCTAACTTGAGGTACGCGTCGAGAGCTTCAAGAAAATGTATGATTATCATAGGTTTCGATCGGTGTTTCGAAAGTTACAGGCGATTATAGAAAATCAAGGAAACGGTAAGGAATACATGCCCCGTGCAATTTATTTCGGCAAAAAATGGAAAGTGTTTCGGTCGACTTGTGCTTACACATGCTAAAAGAGGATGGAAAGAGGATCACAAAAATCGCAGGCAGAGCTTTCTAAGTGCATTATTTTCGAAGCTACAGTCAAAAAACCAAAGACTTGATTAATCGACGAAGAGCCTTGGTCGACCACTACTACTGAAACAATATTTTTTTTTAAAGATGAGCTGTCGCTCATAGTCCTGTCTTAAGGTACGCGTCGACAGCTTCAAGAAAATGTAAGATTATCATAGGTTTCGATCGGTGTTTCGAAAGTTACAGGCGATTATAGAAAATCGAGGAAACGGCTAGGAATACATACCCCTTGCAATTTATTTCGGCAAAAAATGGAAAGTGTTTCAGTCGACTTGTGCTTATAAGTGCTTAAAGAGGATGGAAAGAGGATCATAAAAATCGCAGGCAGAGCTTTCTAAGTGCATTATTTTCGAAGTTATAGCCAAAAAACCAATAACTTGATTAATCGAGGAAGAGCCTTGGTCGACCACTACAACTGAAACAATTTTTTTTTAAAGATGGGCTTTCGCTGATAGTCCTATCTTAAGGTACGCGTCGAGAGCTTCAAGAATATGTATGATTATCATAGGTTTCGATCGGTGTTTCGAAAGTTACAGGCCATTAAAGAAAATCGAGGAAACGGTAAGGAATAAATACCCCTTGCAATTTATTTCGGCAAAAAATGGAAAGTGTTTCGGTCGACTTGTGCTTATACATGCTTAAAGAGGATGGAAAGAGGATCACAAAAATCGCAGGCAGAGCCACCTAAGTGCATTATTTTCGAAGTTACAGCCAAAAAACCAAAGGCTTGATTAATCGAGAAAGAGCCTTGGTCGATCAGTACAACTAAAACAATTTTTTATTAAAGAAGGGCTTTCGCTGATCATCCTAACTTGAGGTACGCATCGAGAGCTTCAAGAAAATGTATGATTATCATAGGTTTCGATCGGTGTTTCGAAAGTTACAGGCGATTATAGAAAATCAAGGAAACGGTAAGGAATACATGCCCCGTGCAATTTATTTCGGCAAAAAAAGGAAAGTGTTTCGGTCGACTTGTGCTTATACATGCTAAAAGACGATGGAAAGAGGATCACAAAAATCGCAGGCAGAGCTTTCTAAGTGCATTATTTTCGAAGTTACAGCCAAACAACCAAAGACTTGATTAATCGAGGAAGAGCCTTGGTCGACCACTACTACTGAAACAATATTTTTTTTTAAAGATGAGCTGTCGCTCATAGTCCTATCTTACGGTACGCGTCGACAGCTTCAAGAAAATGTACGATTATCATAGGTTTCGATCGGTGTTTCGAAAGTTACAGGCGATTATAGAAAATCGAGGAAACGGCAAGGAATACATACCCCTTGCAATTTATTTCGGCAAAAAATGGAAAGTGTTTCAGCCGACTTGTGCTTACAAATGCTTAAAGAGGATGGAAAGAGGATCACAAAAATCGCAGGCAGAGCTTTCTAAGTGCATTATTATCAAAGTTATAGCCAAAAAACCAAAGACTTGATTAATCGAGGAAGAGCCTTGGTCGACCACTACAACTGAAACAATTTTTTTTTAAAGATGGGCTTTCGCTGATAGTCCTATCTTAAGGTACGCGTCGAGAGCTTCAAGAAAATGTATGATTATCATAGGTTTCGATCGGTGTTTCGAAAGTTACAGGCGATTATAGAAAATCAAGGAAACGGTAAGGAATACATGCCCCGTGCAATTTACTTCGGCAAAAAATGGAAAGTGTTTCGGTCGACTTGTGCTTACACATGCTAAAAGAGGATGGAAAGAGGATCACAAAAATCGCAGGCAGAGCTTTCTAAGTGCATTATTTTCGAAGTTACCGCCAAAAAACCAAAGACTTGATTAATCGAGGAAGAGCCTTGGTCGACCACTACTACTGAAACAATATTTTTTTTTAAAGATGAGCTGTCGCTCATAGTCCTATCTTAAGGTACGCGTCGACAGCTTCAAGAAAATGTAAGATTATCATAGGTTTCGATCGGCGTTTCGAAAGTTACAGGCGATTATAGAAAATCGAGGAAACGGCAAGGAATACATACCCCTTGCAATTTATTTCGGCAAAAAATGGAAAGTGTTTCGGTCGACTTGTGCTTACACATGCTTAAGGAGGATGGAAAGAGGTACACAAAAATCGCAGGCAGAGCTTTCTAAGTGCATTATTTTCGAAGTTATAGCCAAAAAACCAAAGACTTGATTAATCGAGGAAGAGCCTTGGTCGACCAGTACAACTGAAACAATTTTTTTTTAAAGATGGGCTTTCGCTGATCATCCTAACATAAGGTACGCGTCGAGAGCTTCAAGAAAATGTATGATTATCATAGGTTTCGATCGGTGTTTCGAAAGTTACAAGCGATTATAGAAAATCAAGGAAACGGTAAGGAATACATACCCCTTGCAATTTATTTCGGCAAAAAATGGAAAGTGTTTCGGTCGACTTGTGCTTATACATGCTTAAACAGGATGGAAGTAGTATCACAAAAATCGCAGGCAGAGCCTCCTAAGTGCATTATTTTCGAAGTTACAGCCAAAAAACCAAAGGCTTGATTAATCGAGGAAGATCCTTGGTCGACCAGTACAACTGAAACAATTTTTTTTTAAAGATGGGCTTTCGCTGATCATCCTATCTTAAGGTACGCGTCGAGAGTTTCAAGAAAATGTATGATTAGCATAGGTTTCGATCGGTATTTCGAAAGTTACAGGCGATTATAGAAAATCGAGGAAACGGTAAGGAATACATGCCCCGTGCAATTTATTTCGGCAAAAAATGGAAAGTGTTTCGGTCGACTTGTGCTTACACGTGCTAAAAGAGGATGGAAAGAGGATCACAAAAATCGCAGGCAGAGCTTTCTAAGTGCATTATTTTCGAAGTTATAGCCAAAAAACCAAAGACTTGATTAATCGAGGAAGAGCCTTGTTCAACCACTACTACTAAAACATTATTTTTTTTTAAAGATGGGCTTTCGCTGATAGTCCTATCTTAAGGTACGCGTCGAGAGCTTCCAGAAAATGTATGATTATCATAGGTTTCGATCGGTGTTTCGAAAGTTACAGGCGATTATAGAAAATCAAGGAAACGGAAAGGAATACATGCCCCGTGCAATTTATTTCGGCAAAAAATGGAAAGTGTTTCGGTCGACTTGTGCTTACACATGCTAAAAGAGGATGGAAAGAGGATCACAAAAATCGCAGGCAGAGCTTTCTAAGTGCATTATTTTCGAAGTTACCGCCAAAAAACCAAAGACTTGATTAATCGAGGAAGAGCCTTGGTCGACCACTACTACTAAAACAATATTTTTTTTTAAAGATGAGCTGTCGCTCATAGTCCTATCTTAAGGTACGCGTCGACAGCTTCAAGAAAATGTAAGATTATCATAGGTTTCGATCGGTGTTTCGAAAGTTACAGGCGATTATAGAAAATCGAGGAAACGGCTAGGAATACATACACCTTGCAATTTATTTCGGCAAAAAATGGAAAGTGTTTCAGTCGACTTGTGCTTATAAGTGCTTAAAGAGGATGGAAAGAGGATCACAAAAATCGCAGGAAGAGCTTTCTAAGTGCATTATTTTCAAAGTTATAGCCAAAAAACCAAAGACTTGATTAATCGAGGAAGAGCCTTGGTCGACCACTACTACTGAAACAATATTTTTTTTAAAGATGAGCTGTCGCTGATAGTCCTATCTTAAGGTACGCGTCCAGAGCTTCAAGAAAATGTATGATTATCATAGGTTTTGATCAGTGTTTCGAAAGTTACAGGCGATTAAAGAAAATCGAGGAAACGGTAAGGAATAAATACCCCTTGCAAATTATTTCGGCAAAAAATGGAAAGTGTTTCGGTCGACTTGTGCTTATACGTACTTAAAGAGGATGGAAAGAGGATCACAAAAATCGCAGGCAGAGCTTTCTAAGTGTATTATTTTCGATGTTATAGCCAAAAAACCAATAACTTGATTAATCGAGGAAGAGCCTTGGTCGACCACTACTACTGAAACAATATTTTTTTTAAAGATGAGCTGTCGCTGATAGTCCTATCTTAAGGTACGCGTCCAGAGCTTCAAGAAAATGTATGATTATCATAGGTTTTGATCAGTGTTTCGAAAGTTACAGGCGATTAAAGAAAATCGAGGAAACGGTAAGGAATAAATACGCCTTGCAATTTATTTCGGCAAAAAATGGAAAGTGTTTCGGTCGACTTGTGCTTACACATGCTAAAAGAGGATGGAAAGAGGATCACAAAAATCGCAGGCAGAGTTTTCTAAGTGCATTATTTTCGAAGTTACAGCCAAACAACCAAAGACTTGATTAATCGAGGAAGAGCCTTGGTCGACCACTACTACTGAAACAATATTTTTTTTTAAAGATGAGCTGTCGCTCATAGTCCTATCTTACGGTACGCGTCGACAGCTTCAAGAAAATGTACGATAATCATAGGTTTCGATGGGTGTTTCGAAAGTTACAGGCGATTAAAGAAAATCGAGGAAACGGTAAGGAATAAATACCCCTTGCAATTTATTTCGGCAAAAAATGGAAAGTGTTTCGGTCGACTTGTGCTTATACATGCTTAAAGAGGATGGAAAGAGGATCACAAAAATCGCAGGCAGAGCCTCCTAAGTGCATTATTTTCGAAGATACAGCCAAAAAACCAAACGTTTGATTAATCGAGGAAGAGCCTTGGTCGACCAGTACAACTGACACAATTTTGTTTTAAAGATGGGCTTTCGCTGATCATCCTAACTTAAGGTACGCGTCGAGAGCTTCAAGAAAATGTATGATTATCATAAGTTTCGATCGGCGTTTCGAAAGTTACAGGCGATTATAGAAAATCGAGGAAACGGCAAGGAATACATACCCCTTGCAATTTATTTCGGCAAAAAATGGAAAGTGTTTCGGTCTACTTGTGCTTATACATGCTTCAAGAGGATGGAAAGAGGTACACAAAAATCGCAGGCAGAGCTTTCTAAGTGCATTATTTTCGTAGTTATAGCCAAAAAACCAAAGACTTGATTAATCGAGGAAGAGCCTTGGTCGATCAGTACAACTGAAACAATTTTTTATTAAAGAAGGGCTTTCGCTGACCATCCTAACTTGAGGTACGCGTCGAGAGCTTCAAGAAAATGTATGATTATCATAGGTTTCGATCGGTGTTTCGAAAGTTACAGGCGATTATAGAAAATCAAGGAAACGGTAAGGAATACATGCCCCGTGCAATTTATTTCGGCAAAAAATGGAAAGTGTTTCGGTCGACTTGTGCTTACACATGCTAAAAGAGGATGGAAAGAGGATCACAAAAATCGCAGGCAGAGCTTTCTAAGTGCATTATTTTCGAAGCTACAGTCAAAAAACCAAAGACTTGATTAATCGACGAAGAGCCTTGGTCGACCACTACTACTGAAACAATATTTTTTTTTAAAGATGAGCTGTCGCACATAGTCCTCTCTTAAGGTACGCGTCGACAGCTTCAAGAAAATGTAAGATTATCATAGGTTTCGATCGGTGTTTCGAAAGTTACAGGCGATTATAGAAAATCGAGGAAACGGCTAGGAATACATACCCCTTGCAATTTATTTCGGCAAAAAATGGAAAGTGTTTCAGTCGACTTGTGCTTATAAGTGCTTAAAGGGGATGGAAAGAGGATCACAAAAATCGCAGGCAGAGCTTTCTAAGTGCATTATTTTCAAAGTTATAGCCAAAAAACCAAAGACTTGATTAATCGAGGAAGAGCCTTGGTCGACCACTACAACTGAAACAATATTTTTTTTTAAAGATGAGCTGTCGCTGATAGTCCTATCTCAAGGTACGCGTCGACAGCTTCAAGATAATGTATGATTAGCATAGGTTTCGATCGGTGTTTCGAAAGTTATAGGCGATTATAGAAAATCGAGGAAACCGTAAGAAACACATACCCCTTGCAATTTATTTCGGCACAAAATGGACAGTTTTTCGATCAACTTGTGCTTATACACGCTGAAAGAGGATGGAAAGGGCATCACAAAAATCGCAGGCAGACCCTCCTAAGTGCATTATTTTCGAAGTTACAGCCAAAAAACCCAAGGCTTGATTAATCGAAGAAGAGCCTTGGTCGACCACAACAACTGAAACAATTTTTTTTTAAGATGGGCTTTCGCTGATAGTCCTATCTTAAGGTACGCGTCGAGAGCTTCAAGAAAATGTATGATTATCATAGGTTTCGATGGGTGTTTCGAAAGTTACAGGCGATTATAGAAAATCAAGGAAACGGTAAGGAATACATGCCCCGTGCAATTTATTTCGGCACAAAATGGAAAGTGTTTCGGTCGATTTGTGCTTATACATGCTAAAAGAGGATGGAAAGAGGATCACAAAAATCGTAGGCAGAGCTTTCTAAGTGCATTATTTTCGAAGTTACAGCCAAACAACCAAAGACTTGATTAATCGAGGAAGAGCCTTGGTCGACCACTACTACTGAAACAATATTTTTTTTTAAAGATGAGCTGTCGCTCATAGTCCTATCTTACGGTACGCGTCGACAGCTTCAAGAAAATGTACGATTATCATAGGTTTCGATCGGTGTTTCGAAAATTACAGGCGATTATAGAAAATCGAGGAAACGGCAAGGAATACATACCTCTCGCAATTTATTTCGGCAAAAAATGGAAAGTGTTTCAGTCGACTTGTGCTTATAAATGCTTAAAGAGGATGGAAAGAGGATCACAAAAATCGCAGGCAGAGCTTTTTAAGTGCATTATTTTCAAAGTTATAGCCAAAAAACCAAAGACTTGATTAATCGAGGAAGAGCCTTGGTCGACCACTACTACTGAAACAATATTTTTTTTAAAGATGAGCTGTCGCTGATAGTCCTATCTTAAGGTACGCGTCCAGAGCTTCAAGAAAATGTATGATTATCATAGGTTTCAATCGGTGTTTCGAAAGTTACAGGCGATTATAGAAAATCGAGGAAACGGCAAGGAATACATACCCCTTGCAATTTATTTCGGCAAAAAATGGAAAGTGTTTCGGTCGACTTGTGCTTACACATGCTAAAAGAGGATGGAAAGAGGATCACAAAAATCGTAGGCAGAGCTTTCTAAGTGCATTATTTTCGAAGTTACAGCCAAACAACCAAAGACTTGATTAATCGAGGAAGAGCCTTGGTCGACCACTACTACTGAAACAATATTTTTTTTTAAAGATGAGCTGTCGCTCATAGTCCTATCTTACGGTACGCGTCGACAGCTTCAAGAAAATGTACGATTATCATAGGTTTCGATCGGTGTTTCGAAAGTTACAGGCGATTATAGAAAATCGAGGAAACGGTAAGGAATAAATACCCCTTGCAATTTATTTCGGCAAAAAATGGAAAGTGTTTCGGTCGACTTGTGCTTATACATGCTTAAAGAGGATGGAAAGAGGATCACAAAAATCGCAGGCAGAGCCTCCTAAGTGCATTATTTTCGAAGTTACAGCCAAAAAACCAAAGGCTTGATTAATCGAGGAAGAGCCTTGGTCGACCACTACAACTGAAACAATTTTTTTTTAAAGATGGGCTTTCGCTGATCATCCTAACATAAGGTACGCGTCGTGAGCTTCAAGAAAATGTATGATTATCATAGGTTTCGATCGGTGTTTCGAAAGTTACAGGCGATTAAAGAAAATCGAGGAAACGGTAAGGAATAAATACCCCTTGCAATTTATTTCGGCAAAAAATGGAAAGTGTTTCGGTCGACTTGTGCTTATACATGCTTAAAGAGGATGGAAAGAGGATCACAAAAATCGCAGGCAGAGCTTTCTAAGTGCATTATTTTCGAAGTTATAGCGAAAAAACCAATAACTTGATTAATCGAGGAAGAGCCTTGGTCGACCACTACAACTGAAACAATTTTTTTTTAAAGATGGGCTTTCGCTGATAGTCCTATCTCAAGGTACGCGTCGCGAGCTTCAAGAAAATGTATGATTATCATAGGTTTCGATCGGTGTTTCGAAAGTTACAGGCGATTATAGAAAATCAAGGAAACGGAAAGGAATACATGCCCCGTGCAATTTATTTCGGCAAAAAATGGAAAGTGTTTCGGTCGACTTGTGCTTACACATGCTAAAAGAGGATGGAAAGAGGATCACAAAAATCGCAGGCAGAGCTTTCTAAGTGCATTATTTTCGAAGTTACCGCCAAAAAACCAAAGACTTGATTAATCGAGGAAGAGCCTTGGTCGACCACTACTACTAAAACAATATTTTTTTTTAAAGATGAGCTGTCGCTCATAGTCCTATCTTAAGGTACGCGTCGACAGCTTCAAGAAAATGAAAGATTATCATAGGTTTCGATCGGTGTTTCGAAAGTTACAGGCGATTATAGAAAATCGAGGAAACGGTAAGGAATACATACCCCTTGTAATTTATTTCGGCAAAAAATGGAAAGTGTTTCGGTCGACTTGTGCTTATACACGCTTAAAGAGCATGGAAAGAGGATCACAAAAATCGCAGGCAGAGCCTCCTAAGTGCATTATTTTCGAAGTTACAGCCAAAAAACCAAACGCTTGATTAATCGAGGAAGCGCCTTGGTCGACCAGTACAACTGAAACAATTTTTTTTTAAAGATGGGCTTTCGCTGATCATCCTAACTTAAGGTACGCGTCGAGAGCTTCAAGAAAATGTATGATTTTCATAGGTTTCGATCGGCGTTTCGAAAGTTACAGGCGATTATAGAAAATCGAGGAAACGGCAAGGAATACATACCCCTTGCAATTTATTTCGGCAAAAAATGGAAAGTGTTTCGGTCGACTTGTGCTTACACATGCTTAAAGAGGATGGAAAGAGGATCACAAAAATCGCAGGCAGAGCTTTCTAAGTGCATTATTTTCGAAGTTACAGCCCAACAACCAAAGACTTGATTAATCGAGGAAGAGCCTTGGTCGACCACTACTACTGAAACAATTTTTTTTTAAAGATGAGCTGTCGCTCATAGTCCTATCTTACGGTACGCGTCGACAGCTTCAAGAAAATGTACGATTATCATAGGTTTCGATCGGTGTTTCGAAAGTTACAGGCGATTAAAGAAAATCGAGGAAACGGTAAGGAATAAATACCCCTTGCAATTTATTTCGGCAAAAAATGGAAAGTGTTTCGGTCGACTTGTGCTTATACATGCTTAAAGAGGATGGAAAGAGGATCACAAAAATCGCAGGCAGAGCTTTCTAAGTGCATTATTTTCGAAGTTATAGCGAAAAAACCAATAACTTGATTAATCGAGGAAGAGCCTTGGTCGACCACTACAACTGAAACAATTTTTTTTTAAAGATGGGCTTTCGCTGATAGTCCTATCTCAAGGTACGCGTCGAGAGCTTCAAGAAAATGTATGATTATCATAGGTTTCGATCGGTGTTTCGAAAGTTACAGGCGATTATAGAAAATCAAGGAAACGGTAAGGAATACATGCCCCGTGCAATTTATTTCGGCAAAAAATGGAAAGTGTTTCGGTCGACTTGTGCTTACACATGCTAAAAGAGGATGGAAAGAGGATCACAAAAATCGCAGGCAGAGCTTTCTAAGTGCATTATTTTCGAAGCAACAGTCAAAAAACCAAAGACTTGATTAATCGACGAAGAGCCTTGGTCGACCTCTACTACTGAAACAACATTTTTTTTTAAAGATGAGCTGTCGCTCATAGTCCTATCTTAAGGTACGCGTCGACAGCTTCAAGAAAATGTAAGATTATCATAGGTTTCGATCGGTGTTTCGAAAGTTACAGGCGATTATAGAAAATCGAGGAAACGGCTAGGAATACATACACCTTGCAATTTATTTCGGCAAAAAATGGAAAGTGTTTCAGTCGACTTGTGCTTATACATGCTTAAAGAGGATGGAAAGAGGATCACAAAAATCGCAGGCAGAGCCTCCTAAGTGCATTATTTTCGAAGATACAGCCAAAAAACCAAACGCTTGATTAATCGAGGAAGAGCCTTGGTCGACCACTACTACTGAAACAATAATTTTTTTAAAGATGAGCTGTCGCTGATAGTCCTATCTTAAGGTACGCGTCCAGAGCTTCAAGAAAATGTATGATTATCATAGGTTTTGATCAGTGTTTCGAAAGTTACAGGCGATTAAAGAAAATCGATGAAACGGTAAGGAATAAATACCCCTTGCAATTTATTTCGGCAAAAAATGGAAAGTGTTTCGGTCGACTTGTGCTTATACGTGCTTAAAGAGGATGGAAAGAGGATCACAAAAATCGCAGGCAGAGCTTTCTAAGTGCATTATTTTCGAAGTTATAGCCAAAAAACCAATAACTTGATTAATCGAGGAAGAGCCTTGGTCGACCACTACTACTGAAACAATATTTTTTTTAAAGATGAGCTGTCGCTGATAGTCCTATCTTAAGGTACGCGTCCAGAGCTTCAAGAAAATGTATGATTATCATAGGTTTTGATCAGTGTTTCGAAAGTTACAGGCGATTAAAGAAAATCGAGGAAACGGTAAGGAATAAGTACCCCTTGCAATTTATTTCGGCAAAAAATGGAAAGTGTTTCGGTCGACTTGTGCTTATACATGCTTAAAGAGGATGGAAAGAGGATCACAAAAATCGCAGGCAGAGCCTCCTAAGTGCATTATTTTCGAAGATACAGCCAAAAAACCAAACGCTTGATTAATCGAGGAAGAGCCTTGGTCGACCACTACTACTGAAACAATAATTTTTTTAAAGATGAGCTGTCGCTGATAGTCCTATCTTAAGGTACGCGTCCAGAGCTTCAAGAAAATGTATGATTATCATAGGTTTTGATCAGTGTTTCGAAAGTTACAGGCGATTAAAGAAAATCGATGAAACGGTAAGGAATAAATACCCCTTGCAATTTATTTCGGCAAAAAATGGAAAGTGTTTCGGTCGACTTGTGCTTATACGTGCTTAAAGAGGATGGAAAGAGGATCACAAAAATCGCAGGCAGAGCTTTCTAAGTGCATTATTTTCGAAGTTATAGCCAAAAAACCAATAACTTGATTAATCGAGGAAGAGCCTTGGTCGACCACTACTACTGAAACAATATTTTTTTTAAAGATGAGCTGTCGCTGATAGTCCTATCTTAAGGTACGCGTCCAGAGCTTCAAGAAAATGTATGATTATCATAGGTTTTGATCAGTGTTTCGAAAGTTACAGGCGATTAAAGAAAATCGAGGAAACGGTAAGGAATAAGTACCCCTTGCAATTTATTTCGGCAAAAAATGGAAAGTGTTTCGGTCGACTTGTGCTTATACATGCTTAAAGAGGATGGAAAGAGGATCACAAAAATCGCAGGCAGAGCCTCCTAAGTGCATTATTTTCGAAGATACAGCCAAAAAACCAAACGCTTGATTAATCGAGGAAGAGCCTTGGTCGACCAGTACAACTGACACAATTTTGTTTTAAAGATGGGCTTTCGCTGATCATCCTAACTTAAGGTACGCGTCGAGAGCTTCAAGAAAATGTATGATTATCATAAGTTTCGATCGGCGTTTCGAAAGTTACAGGCGATTATAGAAAATCGAGGAAACGGCAAGGAATACATACCCCTTGCAATTTATTTCGGCAAAAAATGGAAAGTGTTTCGGTCTACTTGTGCTTATACATGCTTCAAGAGGATGGAAAGAGGTACCCAAAAATCGCAGGCAGAGCTTTCTAAGTGCATTATTTTCGTAGTTATAGCCACAAAACCAAAGACTTGATTAATCGAGGAAGAGCCTTGGTCGATCAGTACAACTGAAACAATTTTTTATTAAAGAAGGGCTTTCGCTGACCATCCTAACTTGAGGTACGCGTCGAGAGCTTCAAGAAAATGTATGATTATCATAGGTTTCGATCGGTGTTTCGAAAGTTACAGGCGATTATAGAAAATCAAGGAAACGGTAAGGAATACATGCCCCGTGCAATTTATTTCGGCAAAAAATGGAAAGTGTTTCGGTCGACTTGTGCTTACACATGCTAAAAGAGGATGGAAAGAGGATCACAAAAATCGCAGGCAGAGCTTTCTAAGTGCATTATTTTCGAAGCTACAGTCAAAAAACCAAAGACTTGATTAATCGACGAAGAGCCTTGGTCGACCACTACTACTGAAACAATATTTTTTTTTAAAGATGAGCTGTCGCTCATAGTCCTGTCTTAAGGTACGCGTCGACAGCTTCAAGAAAATGTAAGATTATCATAGGTTTCGATCGGTGTTTCGAAAGTTACAGGCGATTATAGAAAATCGAGGAAACGGCTAGGAATACATACCCCTTGCAATTTATTTCGGCAAAAAATGGAAAGTGTTTCAGTCGACTTGTGCTTATAAGTGCTTAAAGAGGATGGAAAGAGGATCACAAAAATCGCAGGCAGAGCTTTCTAAGTGCATTATTTTCGAAGTTATAGCCAAAAAACCAATAACTTGATTAATCGAGGAAGAGCCTTGGTCGACCACTACAACTGAAACAATTTTTTTTTAAAGATGGGCTTTCGCTGATAGTCCTATCTTAAGGTACGCGTCGAGAGCTTCAAGAATATGTATGATTATCATAGGTTTCGATCGGTGTTTCGAAAGTTACAGGCCATTAAAGAAAATCGAGGAAACGGTAAGGAATAAATACCCCTTGCAATTTATTTCGGCAAAAAATGGAAAGTGTTTCGGTCGACTTGTGCTTATACATGCTTAAAGAGGATGGAAAGAGGATCACAAAAATCGCAGGCAGAGCCTCCTAAGTGCATTATTTTCGAAGTTACAGCCAAAAAACCAAAGGCTTGATTAATCGAGAAAGAGCCTTGGTCGATCAGTACAACTAAAACAATTTTTTATTAAAGAAGGGCTTTCGCTGATCATCCTAACTTGAGGTACGCATCGAGAGCTTCAAGAAAATGTATGATTATCATAGGTTTCGATCGGTGTTTCGAAAGTTACAGGCGATTATAGAAAATCAAGGAAACGGTAAGGAATACATGCCCCGTGCAATTTATTTCGGCAAAAAAAGGAAAGTGTTTCGGTCGACTTGTGCTTATACATGCTAAAAGACGATGGAAAGAGGATCACAAAAATCGCAGGCAGAGCTTTCTAAGTGCATTATTTTCGAAGTTACAGCCAAACAACCAAAGACTTGATTAATCGAGGAAGAGCCTTGGTCGACCACTACTACTGAAACAATATTTTTTTTTAAAGATGAGCTGTCGCTCATAGTCCTATCTTACGGTACGCGTCGACAGCTTCAAGAAAATGTACGATTATCATAGGTTTCGATCGGTGTTTCGAAAGTTACAGGCGATTATAGAAAATCGAGGAAACGGCAAGGAATACATACCCCTTGCAATTTATTTCGGCAAAAAATGGAAAGTGTTTCAGCCGACTTGTGCTTATAAATGCTTAAAGAGGATGGAAAGAGGATCACAAAAATCGCAGGCAGAGCTTTCTAAGTGCATTATTATCAAAGTTATAGCCAAAAAACCAAAGACTTGATTAATCGAGGAAGAGCCTTGGTCGACCACTACAACTGAAACAATTTTTTTTTAAAGATGGGCTTTCGCTGATAGTCCTATCTTAAGGTACGCGTCGAGAGCTTCAAGAAAATGTATGATTATCATAGGTTTCGATCGGTGTTTCGAAAGTTACAGGCGATTATAGAAAATCAAGGAAACGGTAAGGAATACATGCCCCGTGCAATTTACTTCGGCAAAAAATGGAAAGTGTTTCGGTCGACTTGTGCTTACACATGCTAAAAGAGGATGGAAAGAGGATCACAAAAATCGCAGGCAGAGCTTTCTAAGTGCATTATTTTCGAAGTTACCGCCAAAAAACCAAAGACTTGATTAATCGAGGAAGAGCCTTGGTCGACCACTACTACTGAAACAATATTTTTTTTTAAAGATGAGCTGTCGCTCATAGTCCTATCTTAAGGTACGCGTCGACAGCTTCAAGAAAATGTAAGATTATCATAGGTTTCGATCGGCGTTTCGAAAGTTACAGGCGATTATAGAAAATCGAGGAAACGGCAAGGAATACATACCCCTTGCAATTTATTTCGGCAAAAAATGGAAAGTGTTTCGGTCGACTTGTGCTTACACATGCTTAAGGAGGATGGAAAGAGGTACACAAAAATCGCAGGCAGAGCTTTCTAAGTGCATTATTTTCGAAGTTATAGCCAAAAAACCAAAGACTTGATTAATCGAGGAAGAGCCTTGGTCGACCAGTACAACTGAAACAATTTTTTTTTAAAGATGGGCTTTCGCTGATCATCCTAACATAAGGTACGCGTCGAGAGCTTCAAGAAAATGTATGATTATCATAGGTTTCGATCGGTGTTTCGAAAGTTACAAGCGATTATAGAAAATCAAGGAAACGGTAAGGAATACATACCCCTTGCAATTTATTTCGGCAAAAAATGGAAAGTGTTTCGGTCGACTTGTGCTTATACATGCTTAAACAGGATGGAAGTAGTATCACAAAAATCGCAGGCAGAGCCTCCTAAGTGCATTATTTTCGAAGTTACAGCCAAAAAACCAAAGGCTTGATTAATCGAGGAAGATCCTTGGTCGACCAGTACAACTGAAACAATTTTTTTTTAAAGATGGGCTTTCGCTGATCATCCTATCTTAAGGTACGCGTCGAGAGTTTCAAGAAAATGTATGATTAGCATAGGTTTCGATCGGTATTTCGAAAGTTACAGGCGATTATAGAAAATCGAGGAAACGGTAAGGAATACATGCCCCGTGCAATTTATTTCGGCAAAAAATGGAAAGTGTTTCGGTCGACTTGTGCTTACACGTGCTAAAAGAGGATGGAAAGAGGATCACAAAAATCGCAGGCAGAGCTTTCTAAGTGCATTATTTTCGAAGTTATAGCCAAAAAACCAAAGACTTGATTAATCGAGGAAGAGCCTTGTTCAACCACTACTACTAAAACATTATTTTTTTTTAAAGATGGGCTTTCGCTGATAGTCCTATCTTAAGGTACGCGTCGAGAGCTTCCAGAAAATGTATGATTATCATAGGTTTCGATCGGTGTTTCGAAAGTTACAGGCGATTATAGAAAATCAAGGAAACGGAAAGGAATACATGCCCCGTGCAATTTATTTCGGCAAAAAATGGAAAGTGTTTCGGTCGACTTGTGCTTACACATGCTAAAAGAGGATGGAAAGAGGATCACAAAAATCGCAGGCAGAGCTTTCTAAGTGCATTATTTTCGAAGTTACCGCCAAAAAACCAAAGACTTGATTAATCGAGGAAGAGCCTTGGTCGACCACTACTACTAAAACAATATTTTTTTTTAAAGATGAGCTGTCGCTCATAGTCCTATCTTAAGGTACGCGTCGACAGCTTCAAGAAAATGTAAGATTATCATAGGTTTCGATCGGTGTTTCGAAAGTTACAGGCGATTATAGAAAATCGAGGAAACGGCTAGGAATACATACACCTTGCAATTTATTTCGGCAAAAAATGGAAAGTGTTTCAGTCGACTTGTGCTTATAAGTGCTTAAAGAGGATGGAAAGAGGATCACAAAAATCGCAGGAAGAGCTTTCTAAGTGCATTATTTTCAAAGTTATAGCCAAAAAACCAAAGACTTGATTAATCGAGGAAGAGCCTTGGTCGACCACTACTACTGAAACAATATTTTTTTTAAAGATGAGCTGTCGCTGATAGTCCTATCTTAAGGTACGCGTCCAGAGCTTCAAGAAAATGTATGATTATCATAGGTTTTGATCAGTGTTTCGAAAGTTACAGGCGATTAAAGAAAATCGAGGAAACGGTAAGGAATAAATACCCCTTGCAAATTATTTCGGCAAAAAATGGAAAGTGTTTCGGTCGACTTGTGCTTATACGTACTTAAAGAGGATGGAAAGAGGATCACAAAAATCGCAGGCAGAGCTTTCTAAGTGTATTATTTTCGATGTTATAGCCAAAAAACCAATAACTTGATTAATCGAGGAAGAGCCTTGGTCGACCACTACTACTGAAACAATATTTTTTTTAAAGATGAGCTGTCGCTGATAGTCCTATCTTAAGGTACGCGTCCAGAGCTTCAAGAAAATGTATGATTATCATAGGTTTTGATCAGTGTTTCGAAAGTTACAGGCGATTAAAGAAAATCGAGGAAACGGTAAGGAATAAATACGCCTTGCAATTTATTTCGGCAAAAAATGGAAAGTGTTTCGGTCGACTTGTGCTTACACATGCTAAAAGAGGATGGAAAGAGGATCACAAAAATCGCAGGCAGAGTTTTCTAAGTGCATTATTTTCGAAGTTACAGCCAAACAACCAAAGACTTGATTAATCGAGGAAGAGCCTTGGTCGACCACTACTACTGAAACAATATTTTTTTTTAAAGATGAGCTGTCGCTCATAGTCCTATCTTACGGTACGCGTCGACAGCTTCAAGAAAATGTACGATTATCATAGGTTTCGATGGGTGTTTCGAAAGTTACAGGCGATTAAAGAAAATCGAGGAAACGGTAAGGAATAAATACCCCTTGCAATTTATTTCGGCAAAAAATGGAAAGTGTTTCGGTCGACTTGTGCTTATACATGCTTAAAGAGGATGGAAAGAGGATCACAAAAATCGCAGGCAGAGCCTCCTAAGTGCATTATTTTCGAAGATACAGCCAAAAAACCAAACGTTTGATTAATCGAGGAAGAGCCTTGGTCGACCAGTACAACTGACACAATTTTGTTTTAAAGATGGGCTTTCGCTGATCATCCTAACTTAAGGTACGCGTCGAGAGCTTCAAGAAAATGTATGATTATCATAAGTTTCGATCGGCGTTTCGAAAGTTACAGGCGATTATAGAAAATCGAGGAAACGGCAAGGAATACATACCCCTTGCAATTTATTTCGGCAAAAAATGGAAAGTGTTTCGGTCTACTTGTGCTTATACATGCTTCAAGAGGATGGAAAGAGGTACACAAAAATCGCAGGCAGAGCTTTCTAAGTGCATTATTTTCGTAGTTATAGCCAAAAAACCAAAGACTTGATTAATCGAGGAAGAGCCTTGGTCGATCAGTACAACTGAAACAATTTTTTATTAAAGAAGGGCTTTCGCTGACCATCCTAACTTGAGGTACGCGTCGAGAGCTTCAAGAAAATGTATGATTATCATAGGTTTCGATCGGTGTTTCGAAAGTTACAGGCGATTATAGAAAATCAAGGAAACGGTAAGGAATACATGCCCCGTGCAATTTATTTCGGCAAAAAATGGAAAGTGTTTCGGTCGACTTGTGCTTACACATGCTAAAAGAGGATGGAAAGAGGATCACAAAAATCGCAGGCAGAGCTTTCTAAGTGCATTATTTTCGAAGCTACAGTCAAAAAACCAAAGACTTGATTAATCGACGAAGAGCCTTGGTCGACCACTACTACTGAAACAATATTTTTTTTTAAAGATGAGCTGTCGCACATAGTCCTCTCTTAAGGTACGCGTCGACAGCTTCAAGAATATGTAAGATTATCATAGGTTTCGATCGGTGTTTCGAAAGTTACAGGCGATTATAGAAAATCGAGGAAACGGCTAGGAATACATACCCCTTGCAATTTATTTCGGCAAAAAATGGAAAGTGTTTCAGTCGACTTGTGCTTATAAGTGCTTAAAGGGGATGGAAAGAGGATCACAAAAATCGCAGGCAGAGCTTTCTAAGTGCATTATTTTCAAAGTTATAGCCAAAAAACCAAAGACTTGATTAATCGAGGAAGAGCCTTGGTCGACCACTACAACTGAAACAATATTTTTTTTTAAAGATGAGCTGTCGCTGATAGTCCTATCTCAAGGTACGCGTCGACAGCTTCAAGATAATGTATGATTAGCATAGGTTTCGATCGGTGTTTCGAAAGTTATAGGCGATTATAGAAAATCGAGGAAACCGTAAGGAACACATACCCCTTGCAATTTATTTCGGCAAAAAATGGACAGTTTTTCGATCAACTTGTGCTTATACACGCTGAAAGAGGATGGAAAGGGCATCACAAAAATCGCAGGCAGACCCTCCTAAGTGCATTATTTTCGAAGTTACAGCCAAAAAACCCAAGGCTTGATTAATCGAAGAAGAGCCTTGGTCGACCACAACAACTGAAACAATTTTTTTTTAAGATGGGCTTTCGCTGATAGTCCTATCTTAAGGTACGCGTCGAGAGCTTCAAGAAAATGTATGATTATCATAGGTTTCGATGGGTGTTTCGAAAGTTACAGGCGATTATAGAAAATCAAGGAAACGGTAAGGAATACATGCCCCGTGCAATTTATTTCGGCACAAAATGGAAAGTGTTTCGGTCGATTTGTGCTTATACATGCTAAAAGAGGATGGAAAGAGGATCACAAAAATCGTAGGCAGAGCTTTCTAAGTGCATTATTTTCGAAGTTACAGCCAAACAACCAAAGACTTGATTAATCGAGGAAGAGCCTTGGTCGACCACTACTACTGAAACAATATTTTTTTTTAAAGATGAGCTGTCGCTCATAGTCCTATCTTACGGTACGCGTCGACAGCTTCAAGAAAATGTACGATTATCATAGGTTTCGATCGGTGTTTCGAAAATTACAGGCGATTATAGAAAATCGAGGAAACGGCAAGGAATACATACCTCTCGCAATTTATTTCGGCAAAAAATGGAAAGTGTTTCAGTCGACTTGTGCTTATAAATGCTTAAAGAGGATGGAAAGAGGATCACAAAAATCGCAGGCAGAGCTTTTTAAGTGCATTATTTTCAAAGTTATAGCCAAAAAACCAAAGACTTGATTAATCGAGGAAGAGCCTTGGTCGACCACTACTACTGAAACAATATTTTTTTTAAAGATGAGCTGTCGCTGATAGTCCTATCTTAAGGTACGCGTCCAGAGCTTCAAGAAAATGTATGATTATCATAGGTTTCAATCGGTGTTTCGAAAGTTACAGGCGATTATAGAAAATCGAGGAAACGGCAAGGAATACATACCCCTTGCAATTTATTTCGGCAAAAAATGGAAAGTGTTTCGGTCGACTTGTGCTTACACATGCTAAAAGAGGATGGAAAGAGGATCACAAAAATCGCAGGCAGAGTTTTCTAAGTGCATTATTTTCGAAGTTACAGCCAAACAACCAAAGACTTGATTAATCGAGGAAGAGCCTTGGTCGACCACTACTACTGAAACAATATTTTTTTTTAAAGATGAGCTGTCGCTCATAGTCCTATCTTACGGTACGCGTCGACAGCTTCAAGAAAATGTACGATTATCATAGGTTTCGATGGGTGTTTCGAAAGTTACAGGCGATTAAAGAAAATCGAGGAAACGGTAAGGAATAAATACCCCTTGCAATTTATTTCGGCAAAAAATGGAAAGTGTTTCGGTCGACTTGTGCTTATACATGCTTAAAGAGGATGGAAAGAGGATCACAAAAATCGCAGGCAGAGCCTCCTAAGTGCATTATTTTCGAAGATACAGCCAAAAAACCAAACGTTTGATTAATCGAGGAAGAGCCTTGGTCGACCAGTACAACTGACACAATTTTGTTTTAAAGATGGGCTTTCGCTGATCATCCTAACTTAAGGTACGCGTCGAGAGCTTCAAGAAAATGTATGATTATCATAAGTTTCGATCGGCGTTTCGAAAGTTACAGGCGATTATAGAAAATCGAGGAAACGGCAAGGAATACATACCCCTTGCAATTTATTTCGGCAAAAAATGGAAAGTGTTTCGGTCTACTTGTGCTTATACATGCTTCAAGAGGATGGAAAGAGGATCACAAAAATCGCAGGCAGAGCTTTTTAAGTGCATTATTTTCAAAGTTATAGCCAAAAAACCAAAGACTTGATTAATCGAGGAAGAGCCTTGGTCGACCACTACTACTGAAACAATATTTTTTTTAAAGATGAGCTGTCGCTGATAGTCCTATCTTAAGGTACGCGTCCAGAGCTTCAAGAAAATGTATGATTATCATAGGTTTCAATCGGTGTTTCGAAAGTTACAGGCGATTATAGAAAATCGAGGAAACGGCAAGGAATACATACCCCTTGCAATTTATTTCGGCAAAAAATGGAAAGTGTTTCGGTCGACTTGTGCTTATACATGCTTAAAGAGGATCTAAAGAGGTACACAAAAATCGCAGGCAGAGCTTTCTAAGTGCATTATTTTCGTAGTTATAGCCAAAAAACCAAAGACTTGATTAATCGAGGAAGAGCCTTGGTCGATCAGTACAACTCAAACAATTTTTTATTAAAGAAGGGCTTTCGCTGACCATCCTAACTTGAGGTACGCGTCGAGAGCTTCAAGAAAATGTATGATTATCATAGGTTTCGATCGGTGTTTCGAAAGTTACAGGCGATTATAGAAAATCAAGGAAACGGTAAGGAATACATGCCCCGTGCAATTTATTTCGGCAAAAAATGGAAAGTGTTTCGGTCGACTTGTGCTTACACATGCTAAAAGAGGATGGAAAGAGGATCACAAAAATCGCAGGCAGAGCTTTCTAAGTGCATTATTTTCGAAGCTACAGTCAAAAAACCAAAGACTTGATTAATCGACGAAGAGCCTTGGTCGACCACTACTACTGAAACAATATTTTTTTTTAAAGATGAGCTGTCGCACATAGTCCTCTCTTAAGGTACGCGTCGACAGCTTCAAGAAAATGTACGATTATCATAGGTTTCGATCGGTGTTTCGAAAGTTACAGGCGATTATAGAAAATCGAGGAAACGGCTAGGAATACATACCCCTTGCAATTTATTTCGGCAAAAAATGGAAAGTGTTTCAGTCGACTTGTGCTTATAAGTGCTTAAAGGGGATGGAAAGAGGATCACAAAAATCGCAGGCAGAGCTTTCTAAGTGCATTATTTTCAAAGTTATAGCCAAAAAACCAAAGACTTGATTAATCGAGGAAGAGCCTTGGTCGACCACTACTACTGAAACAATATTTTTTTTTAAAGATGAGCTGTCGCTGATAGTCCTATCTCAAGGTACGCGTCGACAGCTTCAAGATAATGTATGATTAGCATAGGTTTCGATCGGTGTTTCGAAAGTTACAGGCGATTATAGAAAATCGAGGAAACCGTAAGGAACACATACCCCTTGCAATTTATTTCGGCAAAAAATGGACAGTTTTTCGATCAACTTGTGCTTATACACGCTGAAAGAGGATGGAAAGGGCATCACAAAAATCGCAGGCAGACCCTCCTAAGTGCATTATTTTCGAAGTTACAGCCAAAAAACCCAAGGCTTGATTAATCGAAGAAGAGCCTTGGTCGACCACAACAACTGAAACAATTTTTTTTTAAGATGGGCTTTCGCTGATAGTCCTATCTTAAGGTACGCGTCGAGAGCTTCAAGAAAATGTATGATTATCATAGGTTTCGATGGGTGTTTCGAAAGTTACAGGCGATTATAGAAAATCAAGGAAACGGTAAGGAATACATGCCCCGTGCAATTTATTTCGGCAAAAAATGGAAAGTGTTTCGGTCGATTTGTGCTTATACATGCTAAAAGAGGATGGAAAGAGGATCACAAAAATCGTAGGCAAAGCTTTCTAAGTGCATTATTTTCGAAGTTACAGCCAAACAACCAAAGACTTGATTAATCGAGGAAGAGCCTTGGTCGACCACTACTACTGAAACAATATTTTTTTTTAAAGATGAGCTGTCGCTCATAGTCCTATCTTACGGTACGCGTCGACAGCTTCAAGAAAATGTACGATTATCATAGGTTTCGATCGGTGTTTCGAAAATTACAGGCGATTATAGAAAATCGAGGAAACGGCAAGGAATACATACCTCTCGCAATTTATTTCGGCAAAAAATGGAAAGTGTTTCAGTCGACTTGTGCTTATAAATGCTTAAAGAGGATGGAAAGAGGATCACAAAAATCGCAGGCAGAGCTTTTTAAGTGCATTATTTTCAAAGTTATAGCCAAAAAACCAAAGACTTGATTAATCGAGGAAGAGCCTTGGTTGATCAGTACAACTGAAACAATTTTTTATTAAAGAAGGGCTTTCGCTGATCATCCTAACTTGAGGTACGCGTCGAGAGCTTCAAGAAAATGTATGATTATCATAGGTTTCGATCGGTGTTTCGAAAGTTACAGGCGATTATAGAAAATCAAGGAAACTGTAAGGAATACATGCCCCGTGCAATTTATTTCGGCAAAAAATGGAAAGTGTTTCGGTCGACTTGTGCTTACACATGCTAAAAGAGGATGGAAAGAGGATCACAAAAATCGCAGGCAGAGCTTTCTAAGTGCATTATTTTCGAAGTTACAGCCAAAAAACCAAAGACTTGATTAATCGAGGAAGAGCCTTGGTCGATCAGTACAACTGAAACAATTTTTTATTAAAGAAGGGCTTTCGCTGATCATCCTAACTTGAGGTACGCGTCCAGAGCTTCAAGAAAATGTATGATTATCATAGGTTTCGATCGGTGTTTCGAAAGTTACAGACGATTAAAGAAAATCGAGGAAACGGTAAGGAATAAATACCCCTTGCAATTTATTTCGGCAAAAAATGGAAAGTGTTTCGGGCGACTTGTGCTTATACATGCTTAAAGAGGATGGAAAGAGGATCACAAAAATCGCAGGCAGAGCTTTCTAAGTGCATTATTTTCGAAGTTACAGCCAAAAAACCAAAGACTTGATTAATCGAGGAAGAGCCTTGGTCGATCAGTACAACTGAAACAATTTTTTATTAAAGAAGGGCTTTCGCTGATCATCCTAACTTGAGGTACGCGCCAAAAGCTTCAAGAAAATGTATGATTATCATAGGTTTCGATCGGTGTTTCGAAAGTTACAGGCGATTATAGAAAATCAAGGAAACGGTAAGGAATACATACCACTTGCAATTTATTTCGGCAAAAAATTGAAAGTGTTTCAGTCGACTTGTGCTTATAAGTGCTTAAAGGGGATGGAAAGAGGATCACAAAAATCGCAGGCAGAGCTTTCTAAGTGCATTATTTTAAAAGTTATAGCCAAAAAACCAAAGACTTGATTAATCGAGGAAGAGCCTTGGTCGACCACTACTACTGAAACAATATTTTTTTTAAAGATGAGCTGTCGCTGATAGTCCTATCTTAAAGTACGCGTCCAGAGCTTCAAGAAAATGTATGATTATCATAGGTTTCGATCGGTGTTTCGAAGGTTACAGGCGATTAAAGAAAATCGAGGAAACGGTAAGGAATAAATACCCCTTGCAATTTATTTCGGCAAAAAATGGAAAGTGTTTCGGTCGACTTGTGCTTATACATGCTTAAAGAGGATGGAAAGAGGATCACAAAAATCGCAGGCAGAGCTTTCTAAGTGCATTATTTTCGAAGTTATAGCCAAAAAACCAATAACTTGATTAATCGAGGAAGAGCCTTGGTCGACCACTACAACTGAAACAATTTTTTTTTAAAGATGGGCTTTCGCTGATAGTCCTATCTTAAGGTACGCGTCGAGAGCTTCAAGAAAATGTATGATTATCATAGGTTTCGATCGGTGTTTCGAAAGTTACATACGATTATAGAAAATCAAGGAAACAGTAAGGAATACATACCCCTTGCAATTTATTACGGCAAAAAATTGAAAGTATTTCGGGCGACTTGTGCTTATACGCACTTAAAGAGCATGGAAAGAGGATAACAAAAATCGCAGGCAGAGCTTTCTAAGTGCATTATTTTCGAAGTTATAGCCAAAAAACCAAAGACTTGATTAATCGAGGAAGAGCCTTGGTCGACCACTACTACTGAAACAATATTTTTTTTTAAAGATGAGCTGTCGCTCATAGTCCTATCTTAAGGTACGCGTCGACAGCTTCAAGAAAATGTAAGATTATCATAGGTTTCGATCGGTGTTTCGAAAGTTACAGGCGATTATAGAAAATCGAGGAAACGGCTAGGAATACATACCCCTTGCAATTTATTTCGGCAAAAAATGGAAAGTGTTTCAGTCGACTTGTGCTTATAAGTGCTTAAAGAGGATGGAAAGAGGATCACAAAAATCGCAGGCAGAGCTTTCTAGGTGCATTATTTTCAAAGTTATAGCCAAAAAACCAATAACTTGATTAATCGAGGAAGAGCCTTGGTCGATCAGTACAACTGAAACAATTTTTTTTTAAAGATGGGCTTTCGCTGATCATCCCAACTTAAGGTGCGCGTCGAGAGCTTCAAGAAAATGTATGACTATCATAGGTTTCGATCGGTGTTTCGAAAGTTACAGGCGATTATAGAAAATCGAGGAAACGGCTAGGAATACATACCCCTTGCAATTTATTTCGGCAAAAAATGGAAAGTGTTTCAGTCGACTTGTGCTTATAAGTGCTTAAAGGGGATGGAAAGAGGATCACAAAAATCGCAGGCAGAGCTTTCTAAGTGCATTATTTTCAAAGTTATAGCCAAAAAACCAAAGACTTGATTAATCGAGGAAGAGCCTTGGTCGACCACTACTACTGAAACAATATTTTTTTTAAAGATGAACTGTCGCTGATAGTCCTATCTTAAGGTACGCGTCCAGAGCTTCAGGAAAATGTATGATTATCATAGGTTTCGATCGGTGTTTCGAAAGTTACAGACGATTAAAGAAAATCGAGGAAACGGTAAGGAATAAATACCCCTTGCAATTTATTTCGGCAAAAAATGGAAAGTGTTTCGGTCGACTTGTGCTTATACATGCTTAAAGAGGATGGAGACAGGATCACAAAAATCGCAGGCAGAGCTTTCTAAGTGCATTGTTTTCGAAGTTATAGCCAAAAAACCAATAACTTGATTAATCGAGGAAGAGCCTTGGTAGACCACTACAACTGAAACAATTTTTTTTTAAAGATGGGCTTTCGCTGATAGTCCTATCTTAAGGTACGCGTCGAGAGCTTCAAGAAAATGTATGATTATCATAGGTTTCGATCGGTGTTTCGAAAGTTACAGGCGATTATAGAAAATCAAGGAAACCGTAAGGAATACATACCCCTTGCAATTTATTTCGGCAAAAAATGGAAAGTGTTTCGGTCGACTTGTGCTTTTACACGCTTAAAGAGCATGGAAAGAGGATCACAAAAATCGCAGGCAGAGCCTCCTAAGTGCATTATTTTCGAAGATACAGCCAAAAAACCAAACGGTTGATTAATCGAGGAAGAGCCTTGGTTGACCAGTACAACTAAAACAATTTTTTTTTAAAGATGGGCTTTCGCTGATCATCTAACTTAAGGTACGCGTCGAGAGCTTCAAGAAAATGTATGATTATCATAGGTTTCGATCGGTGTTTCGAAAGTTACAGACGATTAAAGAAAATCGAGGAAACGGTAAGGAATAAATACCCCTTGCAATTTATTTCGGCAAAAAATGGAAAGTGTTTCGGTCGACTTGTGCTTATACATGCTTAAAGAGGATGGAAAGAGGATCACAAAAATCGCAGGCAGAGCTTTCTAAGTCCATTATTTTCGAAGTTATAGCCAAAAAACCAATAACTTGATTAATCGAGGAAGAGCCTTGGTCGACCACTACAACTGAAACAATTTTTTTTTAAAGATGGGCTTTCGCTGATAGTCCTATCTTAAGGTACGCGTCGAGAGCTTCAAGAAAATGTATGATTATCATAGGTTTCGATCGGTGTTTCGAAAGTTACAGGCGATTATAGAAAATCAAGGAAACGGTAAGGAATACATACCCCTTGCAATTTATTTCGGCAAAAAATGGAAAGTGTTTCGGTCGACTTGTGCTTTTACACGCTTAAAGAGCATGGAAAGAGGATCACAAAAATCGCAGGCAGAGCCTCTTAAGTGCATTATTTTCGAAGATACAGCCAAAAAACCAAACGCTTGATTAATCGAGGAAGAGCCTTGGTTGACCAGTACAACTGAAACAATTTTTTTTTAAAGATGGGCTTTCGCTGATCATCTAACTTAAGGTACGCGTCGAGAGCTTCAAGAAAATGTATGATTATCATAGGTTTCGATCGGCGTTTCGAAAGTTACAGGCGATTATAGAAAATCGAGGAAACGGCAAGGAATACATACCCCTTGCAATTTATTTCGGCAAAAAATGGAAAGTGTTTCGGTCGACTTGTGCTTATACATGCTTAAAGAGGATGGAAAGAGGTACACAAAAATCGCAGGCAGAGCTTTCTAAGTGCATTATTTTCGAAGTTATAGCCAAAAAACCAAAGACTTGATTAATCGAGGAAGAGCCTTGGTCGATCAGTACAACTGAAACAATTTTTTATTAAAGAAGGGCTTTCGCTGATCATCCTAACTTGAGGTACGCGTCACAAGCTTCAAGAAAATGTATGATTATCATAGGTTTCGATCGGTGTTTCGAAAGTTACAGACGATTAAAGAAAATCGAGGAAACGGTAAGGAATAAATACCCCTTGCAATTTATTTCGGCAAAAAATGGAAAGTGTTTCGGGCGACTTGTGCTTATACATGCTTAAAGAGGATGGAAAGAGGATCACAAAAATCGCAGGCAGAGCTTTCTAAGTGCATTATTTTCGAAGTTATAGCCAAAAAAACCAATAACTTGATTAATCGAGGAAGAGCCTTGGTCGACCACTACAACTGAAACAATTTTTTTTTAAAGATGGGCTTTCGCTGATAGTCCCATCTTAAGGTACGCGTCGAGAGCTTCAAGAAAATGTATGATTATCATAGGTTTCGATCGGTGTTTCGAAAGTTACATGCGATTATAGAAAATCAAGGAAACGGTAAGAAATACATACCCCTTGCAATTTATTTCGGCAAAAAATTGAAAGTATTTCGGGCGACTTGTGCTTATACGCACTTAAAGAGCATGGAAAGAGGATCACAAAAATCGCAGGCAGAACCTCCTAAGTGCATTATTTTCGAAGATACAGCCAAAAAACCAAACGGTTGATTAATCGAGGAAGAGCCTTGGTTGACCAGTACAACTAAAACAATTTTTTTTTAAAGATGGGCTTTCGCTGATCATCTAACTTAAGGTACGCGTCGAGAGCTTCAAGAAAATGTATGATTATCATAGGTTTCGATCGGTGTTTCGAAAGTTACAGACGATTAAAGATAATCGAGGAAACGGTAAGGAATAAATACCCCTTGCAATTTATTTCGGCAAAAAATGGAAAGTGTTTCGGTCGACTTGTGCTTATACATGCTTAAAGAGGATGGAAAGAGGATCACAAAAATCGCAGGCAGAGCTTTCTAAGTCCATTATTTTCGAAGTTATAGCCAAAAAACCAATAACTTGATTGATCGAGGAAGAGCCTTGGTCGACCACTACAACTGAAACAATTTTTTTTTAAAGATGGGCTTTCGCTGATAGTCCTATCTTAAGGTACGCGTCGAGAGCTTCAAGAAAATGTATGATTATCATAGGTTTCGATCGGTGTTTCGAAAGTTACAGGCGATTATAGAAAATCAAGGAAACGGTAAGGAATACATACCCCTTGCAATTTATTTCGGCAAAAAATGGAAAGTGTTTCGGTCGACTTGTGCTTTTACACGCTTAAAGAGCATGGAAAGAGGATCACAAAAATCGCAGGCAGAGCCTCTTAAGTGCATTATTTTCGAAGATACAGCCAAAAAACCAAACGCTTGATTAATCGAGGAAGAGCCTTCGTTGACCAGTACAACTGAAACAATTTTTTTTTAAAGATGGGCTTTCGCTGATCATCTAACTTAAGGTACGCGTCGAGAGCTTCAAGAAAATGTATGATTATCATAGGTTTCGATCGGCGTTTCGAAAGTTACAGGCGATTATAGAAAATCGAGGAAACGGCAAGGAATACATACCCCTTGCAATTTATTTCCGCAAAAAATGGAAAGTGTTTCGGTCGACTTGTGCTTATACATGCTTAAAGAGGATGGAAAGAGGTACACAAAAATCGCAGGCAGAGCTTTCTAAGTGCATTATTTTCGAAGTTATAGCCAAAAAACCAAAGACTTGATTAATCGAGGAAGAGCCTTGGTGGATCAGTACAACTGAAACAATTTTTTATTAAAGAAGGGCTTTCGCTGATCATCCTAACTTGAGGTACGCGTCACAAGCTTCAAGAAAATGTATGATTATCATAGGTTTCGATCGGTGTTTCGAAAGTTACAGGCGATTATAGAAAATCAAGGAAACGGTAAGGAATACATGCCCCGTGCAATTTAATTCGGCAAAAAATGGAAAATGTTTCGGTCGACTTGTGCTTACACATGCTAAAAGAGGATGGAAAGAGGATCACCAAAATCGCAGGCAGAGCTTTCTAAGTGCATTACTTTCGAAGTTACAGCCAAAAAACCAAAGACTTGATTAATCGAGGAAGAGCCTTGGTCGACCACTACTACTGAAACAATATTTTTTTTTAAAGATGAGCGACAGCTCATAGTCCTATCTTAAGGTACGCGTCGACAGCTTCAAGAAAATGTAAGATTATCATAGGTTTCGATCGGTGTTTCGAAAGTTACAGGCGATTATAGAAAATCGAGGAAACGGCTAGGAATACATACCCCTTGCAATTTATTTCGGCAAAAAATGGAAAGTGTTTCAGTCGACTTGTGCTTATAAGTGCTTAAAGAGGATGGAAAGAGGATCACAAAAATCGCAGGCAGAGCTTTCTAAGTGCATTATTTTCAAAGTTATAGCCAAAAAACCAAAGACTTGATTAATCGAGGAAGAGCCTTGGTCGATCAGTACAACTGAAACAATTTTTTATTAAAGATGAGCTGTCGCTGATAGTCCTATCTTAAGGTACGCGTCCAGAGCTTCAAGAAAATGTATGATTATCATAGGTTTCGATCGGTGTTTCGAAAGTTACAGACGATTAAAGAAAATCGAGGAAACGGTAAGGAATAAATACCCCTTGCAATTTATTTCGGCAAAAAATGGAAAGTGTTTCGGTCGACTTGTGCTTATACATGCTTAAAGAGGATGGAAAGAGGATCACAAAAATCGCAGGCAGAGCTTTCTAAGTCCATTATTTTCGAAGTTATAGCCAAAAAACCAATAACTTGATTAATCGAGGAAGAGCCTTGGTCGACCACTACAACTGAAACAATTTTTTTTTAAAGATGGGCTTTCGCTGATAGTCCTATCTTAAGGTACGCGTCGAGAGCTTCAAGAAAATGTATGATTATCATAGGTTTCGATCGGTGTTTCGAAAGTTACAGGCGATTATAGAAAATCAAGGAAACGGTAAGGAATACATACCCCTTGCAATTTATTTCGGCAAAAAATGGAAAGTGTTTCGGTCGACTTGTGCTTTTACACGCTTAAACAGCATGGAAAGAGGATCACAAAAATCGCAGGCAGAGCCTCCTAAGTGCATTATTTTCGAAGATACAGCCAAAAAACCAAACGCTTGATTAATCGAGGAAGAGCCTTGGTTGACCAGTACAACTGAAACAATTTTTTTTTAAAGATGGGCTTTCGCTGATCATCTAACTTAAGGTACGCGTCGAGAGCTTCAAGAAAATGTATGATTATCATAGGTTTCGATCGGCGTTTCGAAAGTTACAGGCGATTATAGAAAATCGAGGAAACGGCAAGGAATACATACCCCTTGCAATTTATTTCGGCAAAAAATGGAAAGTGTTTCAGTCGACTTGTGCTCATATGTGCTTAAAGAGGATGGAAAGAGGATCACAAAAATCGCAGGCAGAGCTTTCTAAGTGCATTATTTTCAAGGTTATAGCCAAAAAACCAAAGACTTGATTAATCGAGGAAGAGCCTTGGTCGACCACTACTACTGAAACAATATTTTTTTTAAAGATGAGCTGTCGCTGATAGTCCTATCTTAAAGTACGCGTCCAGAGCTTCAAGAAAATGTATGATTATCATAGGTTTCGATCGGTGTTTCGAAGGTTACAGGCGATTAAAGAAAATCGAGGAAACGGTAAGGAATAAATACCCGTTGCAATTTATTTCGGCAAAAAATGGAAAGTGTTTCGGTCGACTTGTGCTTATACATGCTTAAAGAGGATGGAAAGAGGTACACAAAAATCGCAGGCAGAGCTTTCTAAGTGCATTATTTTCGAAGTTATAGCCAAAAAACCAAAGACTTGATTAATCGAGGAAGAGCCTTGGTCGATCAGTACAACTGAAACAATTTTTTATTAAAGAAGGGCTTTCGCTGATCATCCTAACTTGAGGTACGCGTCACAAGCTTCAAGAAAATGTATGATTATCATAGGTTTCGATCGTTGTTTCGAAAGTTACAGGCGATTATAGAAAATCAAGGAAACGGTAAGGAATACATGCCCCGTGCAATTTATTTCGGCAAAAAATGGAAAGTGTTACAGTCGACTTGTGCTTATAAATGCTTAAAGAGGATGGAAAGAGGATCACAAAAATCGCAGGCAGAGCTTTCTAAGTGCATTATTTTCAAAGTTATAGCCAAAAAACCAAAGACTTGATTAATCGAGGAAGAGCCTTGGTCGACCACTACTACTGAAACAATATTTTTTTTAAAGATGAGCTGTCGCTCATAGTCCTATCTTAAGGTACGCGTCGACAGCTTCAAGAAAATGTAAGATTATCATAGGTTTCGATCGGTGTTTCGAAAGTTACAGGCGATTATAGAAAATCAAGGAAACGGTAAGGAATACATACCCCTTGCAATTTATTTCGGCAAAAAATGGAAAGTGTTTCGGGCGACTTGTGCTTATACATGCTTAAAGAGGATGGAAAGAGGATCACAAAAATCGCAGGCAGAGCTTTCTAAGTGCATTATTTTCGAAGTTATAGCCAAAAAACCAATAACTTGATTAATCGAGGAAGAGCCTTGGTCGACCACTACAACTGAAACAATTTTTTCTTAAAGATGGGCTTTCGCTGATAGTCCTATCTTAAGGTACGCGTCGAGAGCTTCAAGAAAATGTATGATTATCATAGGTTTCGATCGGTGTTTCGAAAGTTACATGAGATTATAGAAAATCAAGGAAACGGTAAGGAATACATACCCCTTGCAATTTATTTCGGCAAAAAATTGAAAGTGTTTCGGGCGACTTGTGCTTACAAGTTCTTAAAGGGGATGGAAAGAGGATCACAAAAATCGCAGGCAGAGCTTTCTAAGTGCATTATTTTCAAAGTTATAGCCAAAAAACCAAAGACTTGATTAATCGAGGAAGAGCCTTGGTCGACCACTACTACTGAAACAATATTTTTTTTTAAAGATGAGCTGTCGCTGATAGTCCTATCTCAAGGTACGCGTCGACAGCTTCAAGAAAATGTATGATTAGCATAGGTTTCGATCGGTGTTTCGAAAGTTACAGGCGATTATAGAAAATCGAGGAAACCGTAAGGAACACATACCCCTTGGAATTTATTTCGGCAAAAAATGGACAGTTTTTCGATCAACTTGTGCTTATAAACGCTGAAAGAGGATGGAAAGGGCATCACAAAAATCGCAGGCAGAGCCTCCTAAGTGCATTATTTTCGAAGTTACAGCCAAAAAACCCAAGGCTTGATTAATCGAAGAAGAGCCTTGGTCGACCACAACAACTGAAACAATTTTTTTTTAAGATGGGCTTTCGCTGATAGTCCTATCTTAAGGTACGCGTCGAGAGCTTCAAGAAAATGTATGATTATCATAGGTTTCGATCGGTGTATCGAAAGTTACAGGCGATTAAAGAAAATCGAGGAAGCGGTAAGAAATAAATACCCCTTGCAACTTATTTCGGCAAAATATGGAAAGTGTTTCGGTCGACTTGTGCTTATACATGCTTAAAGAGGATCGAAAGAGGTACACAAAAATCGGAGGCAGAGCTTTCTAAGTGCATTATTTTCGAAGTTATAGCCAAAAAACCAAAGACTTGATTAATCGAGGAAGAGCCTTGGTCGATCAGTACAACTGAAACAATTTTTTATTAAAGAAGGGCTTTCGCTGATCATCCTAACTTGAGGTACGCATCGAGAGCTTCAAGAAAATGTATGATTATCATAGGTTTCGATCGGTGTTTCGAAAGTTACAGGCGATTATAGAAAATCAAGGAAACGGAAAGGAATACATGCCCCGTGCAATTTATTTCGGCAAAAAAAGGAAAGTGTTTCGGTCGACTTGTGCTTATACATGCTAAAAGAGGATGGAAAGAGGATCACAAAAATCGAAGGCAGAGCTTTCTAAGTGCATTATTTTCGAAGTTACAGCCAAACAACCAAAGACTTGATTAATCGAGGAAGAGCCTTGGTCGACCGCTACTACTGAAACAATATTTTTTTTTAAAGATGAGCTGTCGCTCATAGTCCTATCTTACGGTACGCGTCGACAGCTTCAAGAAAACGTACGATTATCATAGGTTTCGATCGGTGTTTCGAAAGTTACAGGCGATTATAGAAAATCGAGGAAACGGCTAGGAATACATACCCCTTGCAATTTATTTCGGCAAAAAATGGAAAGTATTTCAGTCGACTTGTGCTTATAAGTGCTTAAAGAGGATGGAAAGAGGATCACAAAAATCGCAGGCAGAGCTTTCTAAGTGCATTATTTTCAAAGTTATAGCCAAAAAACCAAAGACTTGATTAATCGAGGAAGAGCCTTGGTCGACCACTACTACTGAAACAATATTTTTTTTAAAGATGTGCTGTCGCTGATAGTCCTATCTTAAGGTACGCGTCCAGAGCTTCAAGAAAATGTATGATTATCATAGGTTTCGATCAGTGTTTCGAAAGTTACAGGCGATTAAAGAAAATCGAGGAAACGGTAAGGAATAAATACCCCTTGCAATTTATTTCGGCAAAAAATGGAAAGTGTTTCGGTCGACTTGTTCTTATACATGCTTAAAGAGGATGGAAAGAGGATCACAAAAATCGCAGGCAGAGCTTTCTAAGTGCATTATTTTCGAAGTTATAGCCAAAAAACCAATAACTTGATTAATCGAGGAAGAGCCTTGGTCGACCACTACAACTGAAACAATTTTTTTTAAAGATGGGCTTTCGCTGATAGTCCTATCTTAAGATACGCGTCGAGAGCTTCAAGAAAATGTATGATTATCATAGGTTTCGATCGGTGTTTCGAAAGTTACAGGCGATTAAAGAAAATCGAGGAAACGGTAAGGAATAAATACCCCTTGCAATTTATTTCGGCAAAAAATGGAAAGTGTTTCGGTCGACTTGTGCTTATACATGCTAAAAGAGGATGGAAAGAGGATCACAAAAATCGCAGGCAGAGCCTCCTAAGTGCATTATTTTCGAAGTTACAGCCAAACAACCAAAGACTTGATTAATCGAGGAAGAGCCTTGGTCGACCACTACTACTGAAACAATATTTTTTTTTAAAGATGAGCTGTCGCTCATAGTCCTATCTTACGGTACGCGTCGACAGCTTCAAGAAAATGTACGATTATCATAGGTTTCGATCGGTGTTTCGAAAGTTACAGGCGATTATGGAAAATCGAGGAAACGGTAAGGAATAAATACCCCTTGCAATTTATTTCGGCAAAAAATGGAAAGTGTTTCGGTCGACTTGTGCTTATACATGCTTAAAGAGGATGGAAAGAGGATCACAAAAATCGCAGGCAGAGCTTTCTAAGTTCATTATTTTCGAAGTTATAGCCAAAACACCAATAACTTGATTAATCGAGGAAGAGCCTTGGTCGACCACTACAACTGAAACAATTTTTTTTTAAAGATGGGCTGTCGCTGATAGTCCTATCTCAAGGTACGCGTCGAGAGCTTCAAGAAAATGTATGATTATCATAGGTTTCGATCGGTGTTTCGAAAGTTACAGGCGATTATAGAAAATCGAGGAAACGGCAAGGAATACATACCCCTTGCAATTTATTTCGGCAAAAAATGGAAAGTGTTTCGGTCGACTTGTGCTTATACATGCTTCAAGAGGATGGAAAGAGGTACACAAAAATCGCAGGCAGAGCTTTCTAAGTGCATTATTTTCGAAGTTATAGCCAAAAAACCAAAGACTTGATTAATCGAGGAAGAGCCTTGGTCGATCAGTACAACTGAAACAATTTTTTATTAAAGAAGGGCTTTCGCTGATTATCCTAACTTGAGGTACGCGTCGAGAGCTTCAAGAAAATGTATGATTATCATAGGTTTCGATCGGTGTTTCGAAAGTTACAGGCGATTATAGAAAATCAAGGAATCGGTAAGGAATACATGCCCCGTGCAATTTATTTCGGCAAAAAAGGGAAAGTGTTTCGGTCGACTTGTGCTTACACATGCTTAAAGAGGATGGAAAGAGGTACACAAAAATCGCAGGCAGAGCTTTCTAAGTGCATTATTTTCAAAGTTATAGCCAAAAAACCAAAGACTTGATTAATCGAGGAAGAGCCTTGGTCGACCACTACTACTGAAACAATATTTTTTTTAAAGATGAGCTGTCGCTGATAGTCCTATCTTAAGGTACGCGTCCAGAGCTTCAAGAAAATGTATCATTATCATAGGTTTCGATCGGTGTTTCGAAAGTTACAGGCGATTATAGAAAATCAAGGAAACGGTAAGGAATACATACCCCTTGCAATTTATTTCGGCAAAAAATGGAAAGTGTTTCGGTCGACTTGTGCTTTTACACGCTTAAAGAGCATGGAAAGAGGATCACAAAAATCGCAGGCAGAGCTTTCTAAGTGCATTATTTTCGAAGTTATAGCCAAAAAACCAAAGACTTGATTAATCGAGGAAGAGCCTTGGTCGATCAGTACAACTGAAACAATTTTTTATTAAAGAAGGGCTTTCGCTGATTATCCTAACTTGAGGTACGCGTCGAGAGCTTCAAGAAAATGTATGATTATCATAGGTTTCGATCGGTGTTTCGAAAGTTACAGGCGATTATAGAAAATCAAGGAATCGGTAAGGAATACATGCCCCGTGCAATTTATTTCGGCAAAAAAGGGAAAGTGTTTCGGTCGACTTGTGCTTATAAATGCTAAAAGAGGATGGAAAGAGGATCAGAAAAATCGCAGGCAGAGCTTTCTAAGTGCATTATTTTCGAAGCTACAGTCAAAAAACCAAAGACTTGATTAATCGACGAAGAGCCTTGGTCGACCACTACTACTGAAACAATATTTTTTTTTAAAGATGAGCTGTCGCTCATAGTCCTGTCTTAAGGTACGCGTCGAACAGCTTCAAGAAAATGTAAGATTATCATAGGTTTCGATCGGTGTTTCGAAAGTTACAGGCGATTATAGAAAATCGAGGAAACGGCTAGGAATACATACCCCTTGCAATTTATTTCGGCAAAAAATGGAAAGTGTTTCAGTCGACTTGTGCTTATAAGTGCTTAAAGAGGATGGAAAGAGGATCACAAAAATCGCAGACAGAGCTTTCTAAGTGCATTATTTTCAACGTTATAGCAAAAAAACCAAAGACTTGATTAATCGAGGAAGAGCCTTGGTCGACCACTACTACTGAAACAATATTTTTTTTAAAGATGAGCTGTCGCTGATAGTCCTATCTTAAGGTACGCGTCCAGAGCTTCAAGAAAATGTATGATTATCATAGGTTTCGATCAGTGTTTCGAAAGTTACAGGCGATTAAAGAAAATCGAGGAAACGGTAAGGAATAAATACCCCTTGCAATTTATTTCGGCAAAAAATGGAAAGTGTTTCGGTCGACTTGTGCTTATACATGCTTAAAGAGGATGGAAAGAGGATCACAAAAATCGCAGGCAGAGCTTTCTAAGTGCATTATTTTCGAAGTTATAGCCAAAAAACCAATAACTTGATTAATCGAGGAAGAGCCTTGGTCGACCACTACAACTGAAACAATTTTTTTTAAAGATGGGCTTTCGCTGATAGTCCTATCTTAAGATACGCGTCGAGAGCTTCAAGAAAATGTATGATTATCATAGGTTTCGATCGGTGTTTCGAAAGTTACAGGCGATTAAAGAAAATCGAGGAAACGGTAAGGAATAAATACCCCTTGCAATTTATTTCGGCAAAAAATGGAAAGTGTTTCGGTCGACTTGTGCTTATACATGCTTAAAGAGGATGGAAAGAGGATCACAAAAATCGCAGGCAGAGCCTCCTAAGTGCATTATTTTCGAAGTTACAGCCAAAAAACCAAAGGCTTGATTAATCGAGAAAGAGCCTTGGTCGATCAGTACAACTGAAACAATTTTTTATTAAAGAAGGGCTTTCGCTGATCATCCTAACTTGAGGTACGCATCGAGAGCTTCAAGAAAATGTATGATTATCATAGGTTTCGATCGGTGTTTCGAAAGTTACAGGCGATTATAGAAAATCAAGGAAACGGTAAGGAATACATGCCCCGTGCAATTTATTTCGGCAAAAAAAGGAAAGTGTTTCGGTCGACTTGTGCTTATACATGCTAAAAGAGGATGGAAAGAGGATCACAAAAATCGCAGGCAGAGATTTCTAAGTGCATTATTTTCGAAGTTACAGCCAAACAACCAAAGACTTGATTAATCGAGGAAGAGCCTTGGTCGACCACTACTACTGAAACAATATTTTTTTTTAAAGATGAGCTGTCGCTCATAGTCCTATCTTACGGTACGCGTCGACAGCTTCAAGAAAATGTACGATTATCATAGGTTTCGATCGGTGTTTCGAAAGTTACAGGCGATTATAGAAAATCGAGGAAACGGTAAGGAATAAATACCCCTTGCAATTTATTTCGGCAAAAAATGGAAAGTGTTTCGGTCGACTTGTGCTTATACATGCTTAAAGAGGATGGAAAGGGGATCACAAAAATCGCAGGCAGAGCTTTCTAAGTTCATTATTTTCGAAGTTATAGCCAAAAAACCAATAACTTGATTAATCGAGGAAGAGCCTTGGTCGACCACTACAACTGAAACAATTTTTTTTTAAAGATGGGCTTTCGCTGATAGTCCTATCTCAAGGTACGCGTCGAGAGCTTCAAGAAAATGTATGATTATCATAGGTTTCGATCGGTGTTTCGAAAGTTACAGGCGATTATAGAAAATCGAGGAAACGGCAAGGAATACATACCCCTTGCAATTTATTTCGGCAAAAAATGGAAAGTGTTTCGGTCGACTTGTGCTTAAACATGCTTCAAGAGGATGGAAAGAGGTACACAAAAATCGCAGGCAGAGCTTTCTAAGTGCATTATTTTCGAAGTTATAGCCAAAAAACCAAAGACTTGATTAATCGAGGAAGAGCCTTGGTCGATCAGTACAACTGAAACAATTTTTTATTAAAGAAGGGCTTTCGCTGATTATCCTAACTTGAGGTACGCGTCGAGAGCTTCAAGAAAATGTACGATTATCATAGGTTTCGATCGGTGTTTCGAAAGTTACAGGCGATTATAGAAAATCAAGGAAACGGTAAGGAATACATGCCCCGTGCAATTTATTTCGGCAAAAAAGGGAAAGTGTTTCGGTCGACTTGTGCTTATAAATGCTTAAAGAGGATGGAAAGAGGATCACAAAAATCGCAGGCAGAGCTTTCTAAGTGCATTATTTTCAAAGTTATAGCCAAAAAACCAAAGACTTGATTAATCGAGGAAGAGCCTTGGTCGACCACTACTACTGAAACAATATTTTTTTTAAAGATGAGCTGTCGCTCATAGTCCTATCTTAAGGTACGCGTCGACAGCTTCAAGAAAATGTAAGATTATCATAGGTTTCGATCGGTGTTTCGAAAGTTACAGGCGATTATAGAAAATCGAGGAAACGGCTAGGAATACATACCCCTTGCAATTTATTTCAGCAAAAAATGGAAAGTGTTTCAGTCGACTTGTGCTTATAAGTGCTTAAAGAGGATGGAAAGAGGATCACAAAAATCGCAGGCAGAGCTTTCTAAGTGCATTATTTTCAAAGTTATAGCCAAAAAACCAAAGACTTGATTAATCGAGGAAGAGCCTTGGTCGACCACTACTACTGAAACAATATTTTTTTTAAAGATGAGCTGTCGCTGATAGTCCTATCTTAAGGTACGCGTCCAGAGCTTCAAGAAAATGTATGATTATCATAGGTTTCGATCAGTGTTTCGAAAGTTACAGGCGATTAAAGAAAATCGAGGAAACGGTAAGGAATAAATACCCCTTGCAATTTATTTCGGCAAAAAATGGAAAGTGTTTCGGTCGACTTGTGCTTATACATGCTTAAAGAGGATGGAAAGAGGATCACAAAAATCGCAGGCAGAGCTTTCTAAGTGCATTATTTTCGAAGTTATAGCCAAAAAACCAATAACTTGATTAATCGAGGAAGAGCCTTGGTCGACCACTACAACTGAAACAATTTTTTTTAAAGATGGGCTTTCGCTGATAGTCCTATCTTAAGATACGCGTCGAGAGCTTCAAGAAAATGTATGATTATCATAGGTTTCGATCGGTGTTTCGAAAGTTACAGGCGATTAAAGAAAATCGAGGAAACGGTAAGGAATAAATACCCCTTGCAATTTATTTCGGCAAAAAATGGAAAGTGTTTCGGTCGACTTGTGCTTATACATGCTTAAAGAGGATGGAAAGAGGATCACAAAAATCGCAGGCAGAGCCTCCTAAGTGCATTATTTTCGAAGTTACAGCCAAAAAACCAAAGGCTTGATAAATCGAGAAAGAGCCTTGGTCGATCAGTACAACTGAAACAATTTTTTATTAAAGAAGGGCTTTCGCTGATCATCCTAACTTGAGGTACGCATCGAGAGCTTCAAGAAAATGTATGATTATCATAGGTTTCGATCGGTGTTTCGAAAGTTACAGGCGATTATAGAAAATCAAGGAAACGGTAAGGAATACATGCCCCGTGCAATTTATTTCGGCAAAAAAAGGAAAGTGTTTCGGTCGACTTGTGCTTATACATGCTAAAAGAGGATGGAAAGAGGATCACAAAAATCGCAGGCAGAGATTTCTAAGTGCATTATTTTCGAAGTTACAGCCAAACAACCAAAGACTTGATTAATCGAGGAAGAGCCTTGGTCGACCACTACTACTGAAACAATATTTTTTTTTAAAGATGAGCTGTCGCTCATAGTCCTATCTTACGGTACGCGTCGACAGCTTCAAGAAAATGTACGATTATCATAGGTTTCGATCGGTGTTTCGAAAGTTACAGGCGATTATAGAAAATCGAGGAAACGGTAAGGAATAAATACCCCTTGCAATTTATTTCGGCAAAAAATGGAAAGTGTTTCGGTCGACTTGTGCTTATACATGCTTAAAGAGGATGGAAAGAGGATCACAAAAATCGCAGGCAGAGCTTTCTAAGTTCATTATTTTCGAAGTTATAGCCAAAAAACCAATAACTTGATTAATCGAGGAAGAGCCTTGGTCGACCACTACTACTGAAACAATATTTTTTTTAAAGATGAGCTGTCGCTGATAGTCCTATCTTAAAGTACGCGTCCAGAGCTTCAAGAAAATGTATGATTATCATAGGTTTCGATCGGTGTTTCGAAGGTTACAGGCGATTAAAGAAAATCGAGGAAACGGTAAGGAATAAATACCCGTTGCAATTTATTTCGGCAAAAAATGGAAAGTGTTTCGGTCGACTTGTGCTTATACATGCTTAAAGAGGATGGAAAGAGGTACACAAAAATCGCAGGCAGAGCTTTCTAAGTGCATTATTTTCGAAGTTATAGCCAAAAAACCAAAGACTTGATTAATCGAGGAAGAGCCTTGGTCGATCAGTACAACTGAAACAATTTTTTATTAAAGAAGGGCTTTCGCTGATCATCCTAACTTGAGGTACGCGTCACAAGCTTCAAGAAAATGTATGATTATCATAGGTTTCGATCGTTGTTTCGAAAGTTACAGGCGATTATAGAAAATCAAGGAAACGGCAAGGAATACATACCCCGTGCAATTTATTTCGGCAAAAAATGGAAAGTGTTTCAGTCGACTTGTGCTTATAAATGCTTAAAGAGGATGGAAAGAGGATCACAAAAATCGCAGGCAGAGCTTTCTAAGTGCATTATTTTCAAAGTTATAGCCAAAAAACCAAAGACTTGATTAATCGAGGAAGAGCCTTGGTCGACCACTACTACTGAAACAATATTTTTTTTAAAGATGAGCTGTCGCTCATAGTCCTATCTTAAGGTACGCGTCGACAGCTTCAAGAAAATGTAAGATTATCATAGGTTTCGATCGGTGTTTCGAAAGTTACAGGCGATTATAGAAAATCAAGGAAACGGTAAGGAATACATACCCCTTGCAATTTATTTCGGCAAAAAATGGAAAGTGTTTCGGGCGACTTGTGCTTATACATGCTTAAAGAGGATGGAAAGAGGATCACAAAAATCGCAGGCAGAGCTTTCTAAGTGCATTATTTTCGAAGTTATAGCCAAAAAACCAATAACTTGATTAATCGAGGAAGAGCCTTGGTCGACCACTACAACTGAAACAATTTTTTCTTAAAGATGGGCTTTCGCTGATAGTCCTATCTTAAGGTACGCGTCGAGAGCTTCAAGAAAATGTATGATTATCATAGGTTTCGATCGGTGTTTCGAAAGTTACATGAGATTATAGAAAATCAAGGAAACGGTAAGGAATACATACCCCTTGCAATTTATTTCGGCAAAAAATTGAAAGTGTTTCGGGCGACTTGTGCTTACAAGTTCTTAAAGGGGATGGAAAGAGGATCACAAAAATCGCAGGCAGAGCTTTCTAAGTGCATTATTTTCAAAGTTATAGCCAAAAAACCAAAGACTTGATTAATCGAGGAAGAGCCTTGGTCGACCACTACTACTGAAACAATATTTTTTTTTAAAGATGAGCTGTCGCTGATAGTCCTATCTCAAGGTACGCGTCGACAGCTTCAAGAAAATGTATGATTAGCATAGGTTTCGATCGGTGTTTCGAAAGTTACAGGCGATTATAGAAAATCGAGGAAACCGTAAGGAACACATACCCCTTGGAATTTATTTCGGCAAAAAATGGACAGTTTTTCGATCAACTTGTGCTTATAAACGCTGAAAGAGGATGGAAAGGGCATCACAAAAATCGCAGGCAGAGCCTTCTAAGTGCATTATTTTCGAAGTTACAGCCAAAAAACCCAAGGCTTGATTAATCGAAGAAGAGCCTGGTCGACCACAACAACTGAAACAATTTTTTTTTAAGATGGGCTTTCGCTGATAGTCCTATCTTAAGGTACGCGTCGAGAGCTTCAAGAAAATGTATGATTATCATAGGTTTCGATCGGTGTATCGAAAGTTACAGGCGATTAAAGAAAATCGAGGAAGCGGTAAGAAATAAATACCCCTTGCAACTTATTTCGGCAAAATATGGAAAGTGTTTCGGTCGACTTGTGCTTATACATGCTTAAAGAGGATCGAAAGAGGTACACAAAAATCGGAGGCAGAGCTTTCTAAGTGCATTATTTTCGAAGTTATAGCCAAAAAACCAAAGACTTGATTAATCGAGGAAGAGCCTTGGTCGATCAGTACAACTGAAACAATTTTTTATTAAAGAAGGGCTTTCGCTGATCATCCTAACTTGAGGTACGCATCGAGAGCTTCAAGAAAATGTATGATTATCATAGGTTTCGATCGGTGTTTCGAAAGTTACAGGCGATTATAGAAAATCAAGGAAACGGAAAGGAATACATGCCCCGTGCAATTTATTTCGGCAAAAAAAGGAAAGTGTTTCGGTCGACTTGTGCTTATACATGCTAAAAGAGGATGGAAAGAGGATCACAAAAATCGAAGGCAGAGCTTTCTAAGTGCATTATTTTCGAAGTTACAGCCAAACAACCAAAGACTTGATTAATCGAGGAAGAGCCTTGGTCGACCGCTACTACTGAAACAATATTTTTTTTTAAAGATGAGCTGTCGCTCATAGTCCTATCTTACGGTACGCGTCGACAGCTTCAAGAAAACGTACGATTATCATAGGTTTCGATCGGTGTTTCGAAAGTTACAGGCGATTATAGAAAATCGAGGAAACGGCTAGGAATACATACCCCTTGCAATTTATTTCGGCAAAAAATGGAAAGTATTTCAGTCGACTTGTGCTTATAAGTGCTTAAAGAGGATGGAAAGAGGATCACAAAAATCGCAGGCAGAGCTTTCTAAGTGCATTATTTTCAAAGTTATAGCCAAAAAACCAAAGACTTGATTAATCGAGGAAGAGCCTTGGTCGACCACTACTACTGAAACAATATTTTTTTTAAAGATGTGCTGTCGCTGATAGTCCTATCTTAAGGTACGCGTCCAGAGCTTCAAGAAAATGTATGATTATCATAGGTTTCGATCGGTGTTTCGAAAGTTACAGGCGATTAAAGAAAATCGAGGAAACGGTAAGGAATAAATACCCCTTGCAATTTATTTCGGCAAAAAATGGAAAGTGTTTCGGTCGACTTGTTCTTATACATGCTTAAAGAGGATGGAAAGAGGATCACAAAAATCGCAGGCAGAGCTTTCTAAGTGCATTATTTTCGAAGTTATAGCCAAAAAACCAATAACTTGATTAATCGAGGAAGAGCCTTGGTCGACCACTACAACTGAAACAATTTTTTTTAAAGATGGGCTTTCGCTGATAGTCCTATCTTAAGATACGCGTCGAGAGCTTCAAGAAAATGTATGATTATCATAGGTTTCGATCGGTGTTTCGAAAGTTACAGGCGATTAAAGAAAATCGAGGAAACGGTAAGGAATAAATACCCCTTGCAATTTATTTCGGCAAAAAATGGAAAGTGTTTCGGTCGACTTGTGCTTATACATGCTTAAAGAGGATGGAAAGAGGATCACAAAAATCGCAGGCAGAGCCTCCTAAGTGCATTATTTTCGAAGTTACAGCCAAACAACCAAAGACTTGATTAATCGAGGAAGAGCCTTGGTCGACCACTACTACTGAAACAATATTTTTTTTTAAAGATGAGCTGTCGCTCATAGTCCTATCTTACGGTACGCGTCGACAGCTTCAAGAAAATGTACGATTATCATAGGTTTCGATCGGTGTTTCGAAAGTTACAGGCGATTATGGAAAATCGAGGAAACGGTAAGGAATAAATACCCCTTGCAATTTATTTCGGCAAAAAATGGAAAGTGTTTCGGTCGACTTGTGCTTATACATGCTTAAAGAGGATGGAAAGAGGATCACAAAAATCGCAGGCAGAGCTTTCTAAGTTCATTATTTTCGAAGTTATAGCCAAAACACCAATAACTTGATTAATCGAGGAAGAGCCTTGGTCGACCACTACAACTGAAACAATTTTTTTTTAAAGATGGGCTTTCGCTGATAGTCCTATCTCAAGGTACGCGTCGAGAGCTTCAAGAAAATGTATGATTATCATAGGTTTCGATCGGTGTTTCGAAAGTTACAGGCGATTATAGAAAATCGAGGAAACGGCAAGGAATACATACCCCTTGCAATTTATTTCGGCAAAAAATGGAAAGTGTTTCGGTCGACTTGTGCTTATACATGCTTCAAGAGGATGGAAAGAGGTACACAAAAATCGCAGGCAGAGCTTTCTAAGTGCATTATTTTCGAAGTTATAGCCAAAAAACCAAAGACTTGATTAATCGAGGAAGAGCCTTGGTCGATCAGTACAACTGAAACAATTTTTTATTAAAGAAGGGCTTTCGCTGATTATCCTAACTTGAGGTACGCGTCGAGAGCTTCAAGAAAATGTATGATTATCATAGGTTTCGATCGGTGTTTCGAAAGTTACAGGCGATTATAGAAAATCAAGGAAACGGTAAGGAATACATGCCCCGTGCAATTTATTTCGGCAAAAAAGGGAAAGTGTTTCGGTCGACTTGTGCTTACACATGCTTAAAGAGGATGGAAAGAGGTACACAAAAATCGCAGGCAGAGCTTTCTAAGTGCATTATTTTCAAAGTTATAGCCAAAAAACCAAAGACTTGATTAATCGAGGAAGAGCCTTGGTCGACCACTACTACTGAAACAATATTTTTTTTAAAGATGAGCTGTCGCTGATAGTCCTATCTTAAGGTACGCGTCCAGAGCTTCAAGAAAATGTATCATTATCATAGGTTTCGATCGGTGTTTCGAAAGTTACAGGCGATTATAGAAAATCAAGGAAACGGTAAGGAATACATACCCCTTGCAATTTATTTCGGCAAAAAATGGAAAGTGTTTCGGTCGACTTGTGCTTTTACACGCTTAAAGAGCATGGAAAGAGGATCACAAAAATCGCAGGCAGAGCTTTCTAAGTGCATTATTTTCGAAGAGATACAGCCAAAAAACCAAACGCTTGATTAATCGAGGAAGAGCCTTGGTTGACCAGTACAACTGAAACAATTTTTTTTTAAAGATGGGCTTTCGCTGATCATCCTAACTTAAGGTACGCGTCGAGAGCTTCAAGAAAATGTATGATTATCATAGGTTTCGATCGGTGTTTCGAAAGTTACAGGCGATTATAGAAAATCAAGGAAACGGTAAGGAATGCATGCCCCGTGCAATTTATTTCGGCAAAAAATGGAAAGTGTTTCGGTCGACTTGTGCTTACACATGCTAAAAGAGGATGGAAAGAGGATCACAAAAATCGCAGGCAGAGCTTTCTAAGTGCATTATTTTCGAAGCTACAGTCAAAAAACCAAAGACTTGATTAATCGACGAAGAGCCTTGGTCGACCACTACTACTGAAACAATATTTTTTTTTAAAGATGAGCTGTCGCTCATAGTCCTGTCTTAAGGTACGCGTCGAACAGCTTCAAGAAAATGTAAGATTATCATAGGTTTCGATCGGTGTTTCGAAAGTTACAGGCGATTATAGAAAATCGAGGAAACGGCTAGGAATACATACCCCTTGCAATTTATTTCGGCAAAAAATGGAAAGTGTTTCAGTCGACTTGTGCTTATAAGTGCTTAAAGAGGATGGAAAGAGGATCACAAAAATCGCAGGCAGAGCTTTCTAAGTGCATTATTTTCAAAGTTATAGCCAAAAAACCAAAGACTTGATTAATCGAGGAAGAGCCTTGGTCGACCACTACTACTGAAACAATATTTTTTTTAAAGATGAGCTGTCGCTGATAGTCCTATCTTAAGGTACGCGTCGAGAGCTTCAAGAAAATGTATGATTATCATAGGTTTCGATCGGTGTTTCGAAAGTTACAGGCGATTAAAGAAAATCGAGGAAACGGTAAGGAATAAATACCCCTTGCAACTTATTTCGGCAAAATATGGAAAGTGTTTCGGTCGACTTGTGCTTATACATGCTTAAAGAGGATCGAAAGAGGTACACAAAAATCGGAGGCAGAGCTTTCTAAGTGCATTATTTTCGAAGTAATAGCCAAAAAACCAAAGACTTGATTAATCGAGGAAGAGCCTTGGTCGATCAGTACAACTGAAACAATTTTTTATTAAAGAAGGGCTTTCGCTGACCATCCTAACTTGAGGTACGCGTCGAGAGCTTCAAGAAAATGTATGATTATCATAGGTTTCGATCGGTGTTTCGAAAGTTACAGGCGATTATAGAAAATCAAGGAAACGGTAAGGAATACATGCCCCGTGCAATTTATTTCGGCAAAAAATGGAAAGTGTTTCGGTCGACTTGTGCTTACACATGCTAAAAGAGGATGGAAAGAGGATCACAAAAATCGCAGGCAGAGCTTTCTAAGTGCATTATTTTCGAAGCTACAGTCAAAAAACCAAAGACTTGATTAATCGACGAAGAGCCTTGGTCGACCACTACTACTGAAACAATATTTTTTTTTAAAGATGAGCTGTCGCTCATAGTCCTGTCTTAAGGTACGCGTCGAACAGCTTCAAGAAAATGTAAGATTATCATAGGTTTCGATCGGTGTTTCGAAAGTTACAGGCGATTATAGAAAATCGAGGAAACGGCTAGGAATACATACCCCTTGCAATTTATTTCGGCAAAAAATGGAAAGTGTTTCAGTCGACTTGTGCTTATAAGTGCTTAAAGAGGATGGAAAGAGGATCACAAAAATCGCAGGCAGAGCTTTCTAAGTGCATTATTTTCAAAGTTATAGCCAAAAAACCAAAGACTTGATTAATCGAGGAAGAGCCTTGGTCGACCACTACTACTGAAACAATATTTTTTTTAAAGATGAGCTGTCGCTGATAGTCCTATCTTAAGGTACGCGTCCAGAGCTTCAAGAAAATGTATGATTATCATAGGTTTCGATCAGTGTTTCGAAAGTTACAGGCGATTAAAGAAAATCGAGGAAACGGTAAGGAATAAATACCCCTTGCAATTTAATTCGGCAAAAAATGGAAAGTGTTTCGGTCGACTTGTGCTTATACATGCTTAAAGAGGATGGAAAGAGGATCTCAAAAATCGCAGGCAGAGCTTTCTAAGTGCATTATTTTCGAAGTTATAGCCAAAAAACCAATAACTTGATTAATCGAGGAAGAGCCTTGGTCGACAACTACAACTGAAACAATTTTTTTTAAAGATGGGCTTTCGCTGATAGTCCTATCTTAAGGTACGCGTCGAGAGCTTCAAGAAAATGTATGATTATCATAGGTTTCGATCGGTGTTTCGAAAGTTACAGGCGATTAAAGAAAATCGAGGAAACGGTAAGGAATAAATACCCCTTGCAACTTATTTCGGCAAAATATGGAAAGTGTTTCGGTCGACTTGTGCTTATACATGCTTAAAGAGGATCGAAAGAGGTACACAAAAATCGGAGGCAGAGCTTTCTAAGTGCATTATTTTCGAAGTAATAGCCAAAAAACCAAAGACTTGATTAATCGAGGAAGAGCCTTGGTCGATCAGTACAACTGAAACAATTTTTTATTAAAGAAGGGCTTTCGCTGACCATCCTAACTTGAGGTACGCGTCGAGAGCTTCAAGAAAATGTATGATTATCATAGGTTTCGATCGGTGTTTCGAAAGTTACAGGCGATTATAGAAAATCAAGGAAACGGTAAGGAATACATGCCCCGTGCAATTTATTTCGGCAAAAAATGGAAAGTGTTTCGGTCGACTTGTGCTTACACATGCTAAAAGAGGATGGAAAGAGGATCACAAAAATCGCAGGCAGAGCTTTCTAAGTGCATTATTTTCGAAGCTACAGTCAAAAAACCAAAGACTTGATTAATCGACGAAGAGCCTTGGTCGACCACTACTACTGAAACAATATTTTTTTTTAAAGATGAGCTGTCGCTCATAGTCCTGTCTTAAGGTACGCGTCGAACAGCTTCAAGAAAATGTAAGATTATCATAGGTTTCGATCGGTGTTTCGAAAGTTACAGGCGATTATAGAAAATCGAGGAAACGGCTAGGAATACATACCCCTTGCAATTTATTTCGGCAAAAAATGGAAAGTGTTTCAGTCGACTTGTGCTTATAAGTGCTTAAAGAGGATGGAAAGAGGATCACAAAAATCGCAGGCAGAGCTTTCTAAGTGCATTATTTTCAAAGTTATAGCCAAAAAACCAAAGACTTGATTAATCGAGGAAGAGCCTTGGTCGACCACTACTACTGAAACAATATTTTTTTTAAAGATGAGCTGTCGCTGATAGTCCTATCTTAAGGTACGCGTCCAGAGCTTCAAGAAAATGTATGATTATCATAGGTTTCGATCAGTGTTTCGAAAGTTACAGGCGATTAAAGAAAATCGAGGAAACGGTAAGGAATAAATACCCCTTGCAATTTAATTCGGCAAAAAATGGAAAGTGTTTCGGTCGACTTGTGCTTATACATGCTTAAAGAGGATGGAAAGAGCATCTCAAAAATCGCAGGCAGAGCTTTCTAAGTGCATTATTTTCGAAGTTATAGCCAAAAAACCAATAACTTGATTAATCGAGGAAGAGCCTTGGTCGACCACTACAACTGAAACAATTTTTTTTAAAGATGGGCTTTCGCTGATAGTCCTATCTTAAGGTACGCGTCGAGAGCTTCAAGAAAATGTATGATTATCATAGGTTTCGATCGGTGTTTCGAAAGTTACAGGCGATTAAAAAAAATCGAGGAAACGGTAAGGAATAAATACCCCTTGCAATTTATTTCGGCAAAAAATGGAAAGTGTTTCGGTCGACTTGTGCTTATACATGCTTAAAGAGGATGGAAAGAGGATCACAAAAATCGCAGGCAGAGCCTCCTAAGTGCATTATTTTCGAAGTTACAGCCAAAAAACCAAAGGCTTGATTAATCGAGAAAGAGCCTTGGTCGATCAGTACAACTGAAACAATTTTTTATTAAAGAAGGGCTTTCGCTGATCATCCTAACTTGAGGTACGCATCGAGAGCTTCAAGAAAATGTATGATTATCATAGGTTTCGATCAATGTTTCGAAAGTTACAGGCGATTATAGAAAATCAAGGAAACGGTAAGGAATACATGCCCCGTGCAATTTATTTCGGCAAAAAAAGGAAAGTGTTTCGGTCGACTTGTGCTTATACATGCTAAAAGAGGATGGAAAGAGGATCACAAAAATCGCAGGCAGAGCTTTCTAAGTGCATTATTTTCGAAGCTACAGTCAAAAAACCAAAGACTTGATTAATCGACGAAGAGCCTTGGTCGACCACTACTACTAAAACAATATTTTTTTTTAAAGATGAGCTGTCGCTCATAGTCCTATCTTAAGGTACGCGTCGACAGCTTCAAGAAAATGTAAGATTATCATAGGTTTCGATCGGTGTTTCGAAAGTTACAGGCGATTATAGAAAATCGAGGAAACGGTAAGGAATACATACCCCTTGTAATTTATTTCGGCAAAAAATGGAAAGTGTTTCGGTCGACTTGTGCTTATACACGCTTAAAGAGCATGGAAAGAGGATCACAAAAATCGCAGGCAGAGCCTCCTAAGTGCATTATTTTCGAAGTTACAGCCAAAAAACCAAACGCTTGATTAATCGAGGAAGCGCCTTGGTCGACCAGTACAACTGAAACAATTTTTTTTTAAAGATGGGCTTTCGCTGATCATCCTAACTTAAGGTACGCGTCGAGAGCTTCAAGAAAATGTATGATTTTCATAGGTTTCGATCGGCGTTTCGAAAGTTACAGGCGATTATAGAAAATCGAGGAAACGGCAAGGAATACATACCCCTTGCAACTTATTTCGGCAAAAAATGGAAAGTGTTTCGGTCGACTTGTGCTTACACATGCTTAAAGAGGATGGAAAGAGGATCACAAAAATCGCAGGCAGAGCTTTCTAAGTGCATTATTTTCGAAGTTACAGCCAAACAACCAAAGACTTGATTAATCGAGGAAGAGCCTTGGTCGACCACTACTACTGAAACAATATTTTTTTTTAAAGATGAGCTGTCGCTCATAGTCCTATCTTACGGTACGCGTCGACAGCTTCAAGAAAATGTACGATTATCATAGGTTTCGATCGGTGTTTCGAAAGTTACAGGCGATTATAGAAAATCAAGGAAACGGTAAGGAATACATGCCCCGTGCAATTTATTTCGGCAAAAAATGGAAAGTGTTTCGGTCGACTTGTGCTTACACATGCTAAAAGAGGATGGAAAGAGGATCACAAAAATCGCAGGCAGAGCTTTCTAAGTGCATTATTTTCGAAGCTACAGTCAAAAAACCAAAGACTTGATTAATCGACGAAGAGCCTTGGTCGACCACTACTACTAAAACAATATTTTTTTTTAAAGATGAGCTGTCGCTCATAGTCCTATCTTAAGGTACGCGTCGACAGCTTCAAGAAAATGTAAGATTATCATAGGTTTCGATCGGTGTTTCGAAAGTTACAGGCGATTATAGAAAATCGAGGAAACGGTAAGGAATACATACCCCTTGTAATTTATTTCGGCAAAAAATGGAAAGTGTTTCGGTCGACTTGTGCTTATACACGCTTAAAGAGCATGGAAAGAGGATCACAAAAATCGCAGGCAGAGCCTCCTAAGTGCATTATTTTCGAAGTTACAGCCAAAAAACCAAACGCTTGATTAATCGAGGAAGCGCCTTGGTCGACCAGTACAACTGAAACAATTTTTTTTTAAAGATGGGCTTTCGCTGATCATCCTAACTTAAGGTACGCGTCGAGAGCTTCAAGAAAATGTATGATTTTCATAGGTTTCGATCGGCGTTTCGAAAGTTACAGGCGATTATAGAAAATCGAGGAAACGGCAAGGAATACATACCCCTTGCAATTTATTTCGGCAAAAAATGGAAAGTGTTTCGGTCGACTTGTGCTTACACATGCTTAAAGAGGATGGAAAGAGGATCACAAAAATCGCAGGCAGAGCTTTCTAAGTGCATTATTTTCGAAGTTACAGCCAAACAACCAAAGACTTGATTAATCGAGGAAGAGCCTTGGTCGACCACTACTACTGAAACAATATTTTTTTTTAAAGATGAGCTGTCGCTCATAGTCCTATCTTACGGTACGCGTCGACAGCTTCAAGAAAATGTACGATTATCATAGGTTTCGATCGGTGTTTCGAAAGTTACAGGCGATTATAGAAAATCGAGGAAACGGTAAGGAATAAATACCCCTTGCAATTTATTTCGGCAAAAAATGGAAAGTGTTTCGGTCGACTTGTGCTTATACATGCTTAAAGAGGATGGAAAGAGGATCACAAAAATCGCAGGCAGAGCCTCCTAAGTGCATTATTTTCGAAGTTACAGCCAAAAAACCAAAGGCTTGATTAATCGAGGAAGAGCCTTGGTTGACCACTACAACTGAAACAATTTTTTTTTAAAGATGGGCTTTCGCTGATCATCCTAACATAAGGTACGCGTCGAGAGCTTCAAGAAAATGTATGATTATCATAGGTTTCGATCGGTGTTTCGAAAGTTACAGGCGATTAAATAAAATCGAGGAAACGGTAAGGAATAAATACCCCTTGCAATTTATTTCGGCAAAAAATGGAAAGTGTTTCGGTCGACTTGTGCTTATACATGCTTAAAGAGGATGGAAAGAGGATCACAAAAATCGCAGGCAGAGCTTTCTAAGTGCATTATTTTCGAAGTTATAGCGAAAAAACCAATAACTTGATTAATCGAGGAAGAGCCTTGGTCGACCACTACAACTGAAACAATTTTTTTTTAAAGATGGGCTTTCGCTGATAGTCCTATCTCAAGGTACGCGTCGAGAGCTTCAAGAAAATGTATGATTATCATAGGTTTCGATCGGTGTTTCGAAAGTTACAGGCGATTATAGAAAATCAAGGAAACGGAAAGGAATACATGCCCCGTGCAATTTATTTCGGCAAAAAATGGAAAGTGTTTCGGTCGACTTGTGCTTACACATGCTAAAAGAGGATGGAAAGAGGATCACAAAAATCGCAGGCAGAGCTTTCTAAGTGCATTATTTTCGAAGTTACCGCCAAAAAACCAAAGACTTGATTAATCGAGGAAGAGCCTTGGTCGACCACTACTACTAAAACAATATTTTTTTTTAAAGATGAGCTGTCGCTCATAGTCCTATCTTAAGGTACGCGTCGACAGCTTCAAGAAAATGTAAGATTATCATAGGTTTCGATCGGTGTTTCGAAAGTTACAGGCGATTATAGAAAATCGAGGAAACGGTAAGGAATACATACCCCTTGTAATTTATTTCGGCAAAAAATGGAAAGTGTTTCGGTCGACTTGTGCTTATACACGCTTAAAGAGCATGGAAAGAGGATCACAAAAATCGCAGGCAGAGCCTCCTAAGTGCATTATTTTCGAAGTTACAGCCAAAAAACCAAACGCTTGATTAATCGAGGAAGCGCCTTGGTCGACCAGTACAACTAAAACAATTTTTTTTTAAAGATGGGCTTTCGCTGATCATCCTAACTTAAGGTACGCGTCGAGAGCTTCAAGAAAATGTATGATTATCATAGGTTTCGATCGGCGTTTCGAAAGTTACAGGCGATTATAGAAAATCGAGGAAACGGCAAGGAATACATACCCCTTGCAATTTATTTCGGCAAAAAATGGAAAGTGTTTCGGTCGACTTGTGCTTACACATGCTTAAAGAGGATGGAAAGAGGTACACCAAAATCGCAGGTAGAGCTTTCTAAGTGCATTATTTTCGAAGTTATAGCCAAAAAACCAAAGACTTGATTAATCGAGGAAGAGCCTTGGTCGACCAGTACAACTGAAACAATTTTTTTTTAAAGATGGGCTTTCGCTGATCATCCTAACATAAGGTACGCGTCGAGAGCTTCAAGAAAATGTATGATTATCATAGGTTTCGATCGGTGTTTCGAAAGTTACAACCGATTATAGAAAATCAAGGAAACGGTAAGGAATACATACCCCTTGCAATTTATTTTGGCAAAAAATGGAAAGTGTTTCGGTCGACTTGTGCTTATACATGCTTAAAGAGGATGGAAAGAGGATCACAAAAAATCGCAGGCAGAGCCTCCTAAGTGCATTATTTTCGAAGTTACAGCCAAAAAACCAAAGGCTTGATTAATCGAGGAAGATCCTTGGTCGACCAGTACAACTGAAACAATTTTTTTTTAAAGATGGGCTTTCGCTGATCATCCTATCTTAAGGTACGCGTCGAGAGTTTCAAGAAAATGTATGATTAGCATAGGTTTCGATCGGTATTTCGAAAGTTACAGGCGATTATAGAAAATCGAGGAAACGGTAAGGAATACATGCCCCGTGCAATTTATTTCGGCAAAAAATGGAAAGTGTTTCGGTCGACTTGTGCTTACACATGCTAAAAGAGGATGGAAAGAGGATCACAAAAATCGCAGGCAGAGCTTTCTAAGTGCATTATTTTCGAAGTTATAGCCAAAAAACCAATAACTTGATTAATCGAGGAAGAGCCTTGGTCGACCACTACTACTGAAACAATATTTTTTTTAAAGATGAGCTGTCGCTCATAGTCCTATCTTAAGGTACGCGTCGACAGCTTCAAGAAAATGTAAGATTATCATAGGTTTCGATCGGTGTTTCGAAAGTTACAGGCGATTATAGAAAATCGAGGAAACGGCTAGGAATACATACACCTTGCAATTTATTTCGGCAAAAAATGGAAAGTGTTTCAGTCGACTTGTGCTTATAAGTGCTTAAAGAGGATGGAAAGAGGATCACAAAAATCGCAGGAAGAGCTTTCTAAGTGCATTATTTTCAAAGTTATAGCCAAAAAACCAAAGACTTGATTAATCGAGGAAGAGCCTTGGTCGACCACTACTACTGAAACAATATTTTTTTTTAAAGATGAGCTGTCGCTGATAGTCCTATCTTAAGGTACGCGTCCAGAGCTTCAAGAAAATGTATGATTATCATAGGTTTCGATCGGTGTTTCGAAAGTTACAAGCGATTATACAAAATCAAGGAAACGGTAAGGAATACATACCCCTTGCAATTTATTTCGGCAAAAAATGGAAAGTGTTTCGGTCGACTTGTGCTTATACATGCTTCAAGAGGATGGAATGAGGTACACAAAAACCGCAGGCAGAGCTTTCTAAGTGCATTATTTTCGAAGTTATAGCCAAAAAACCAAAGACTTGATTAATCGAGGAAGAGCCTTGGTCGATCAGTACAACTGAAACAATTTTTTATTAAAGAAGGGCTTTCGCTGACCATCCTAACTTGTGGTACGCGTCGAGAGCTTCAAGAAAATGTATGATTATCATAGGTTTCGATCGGTGTTTCGAAAGTTACAGGCGATTATAGAAAATCAAGGAAACGGTAAGGAATACATGCCCCGTGCAATTTATTTCGGCAAAAAATGGAAAGTGTTTCGGTCGACTTGTGCTTACACATGCTAAAAGAGGATGGAAAGAGGATCACAAAAATCGCAGGCAGAGCTTTCTAAGTGCATTATTTTCGAAGCTACAGTCAAAAAACCAAAGACTTGATTAATCGACGAAGAGCCTTGGTCGACCACTACTACTGAAACAATATTTTTTTTTAAAGATGAGCTGTCGCTCATAGTCCTGTCTTAAGGTACGCGTCGACAGCTTCAAGAAAATGTAAGATTATCATAGGTTTCGATCGGTGTTTCGAAAGTTACAGGCGATTATAGAAAATCGAGGAAACGGCTAGGAATACATACCACTTGCAATTTATTTCGGCAAAAAATGGAAAGTGTTTCAGTCGACTTGTGCTTATAAGTGCTTAAAGCGGATGGAAAGAGGATCACAAAAATCGCAGGCAGAGCTTTCTAAGTGCATTATTTTCGAAGTTATAGCCAAAAAACCAATAACTTGATTAATCGAGGAAGAGCCTTGGTCGACCACTACAACTGAAACAATTTTTTTTTAAAGATGGGCTTTCGCTGATAGTCCTATCTTAAGGTACGCGTCGAGAGCTTCAAGAATATGTATGATTATCATAGGTTTCGATCGGTGTTTCGAAAGTTACAGGCGATTAAAGAAAATCGAGGAAACGGTAAGGAATAAATACCCCTTGCAATTTATTTCGGCAAAAAATGGAAAGTGTTTCGGTCGACTTGTGCTTATACATGCTTAAAGAGGATGGAAAGAGGATCACAAAAATCGCAGGCAGAGCCTCCTAAGTGCATTATTTTCGAAGTTACAGCCAAAAACCAAAGGCTTGATTAATCGAGAAAGAGCCTTGGTCGATCAGTACAACTGAAACAATTTTTTATTAAAGAAGGGCTTTCGCTGATCATCCTAACTTGAGGTACGCATCGAGAGCTTCAAGAAAATGTATGATTATCATAGGTTTCGATCGGTGTTTCGAAAGTTACACACGATTATAGAAAATCAAGGAAACGGTAAGGAATACATGCCCCGTGCAATTTATTTCGGCAAAAAAAGGAAAGTGTTTCGGTCGACTTGTGCTTATACATGCTAAAAGAGGATGGAAAGAGGATCACAAAAATCGCAGGCAGAGCTTTCTAAGTGCATTATTTTCGAAGTTACAGCCAAACAACCAAAGACTTGATTAATCGAGGAAGAGCCTTGGTCGACCACTACTACTGAAACAATATTTTTTTTTAAAGATGAGCTGTCGCTCATAGTCCTATCTTACGGTACGCGTCGACAGCTTCAAGAAAATGTACGATTATCATAGGTTTCGATCGGTGTTTCGAAAGTTACAGGCGATTATAGAAAATCGAGGAAACGGCAAGGAATACATACCCCTTGCAATTTATTTCGGCAAAAAATGGAAAGTGTTTCAGCCAACTTGTGCTTATAATGCTTAAAGAGGATAGAAAGAGGATCACAAAAATCGCAGGCAGAGCTTTCTAAGTGCATTATTATCAAAGTTATAGCCAAAAAACCAAAGACTTGATTAATCGAGGAAGAGCCTTGGCCGACCACTACAACTGAAACAATTTTTTTTTAAAGATGGGCTTTCGCTGATAGTCCTATCTTAAGGTACGCGTCGAGAGCTTCAAGAAAATGTATGATTATCATATGTTTCGATCAGTGTTTCGAAAGTTACAGGCGATTAAAGAAAATCGAGGAAACGGTAAGGAATAAATACCCCTTGCAATTTATTTCGGCAAAAAATGGAAAGTGTTTCGGTCGACTTGTGCTTATACATGCTTAAAGTGGATGGAAAGAGGATCACAAAAATCGCAGGCAGAGCTTTCTAAGTGCATTATTTTCGAAGTTATAGCCAAAAAACCAATAACTTGATTAATCGAGGAAGAGCCTTGGTCGACCACTACAACTGAAACAATTTTTTTTTAAAGATGGGCTTTCGCTGATCATCCTAACTTAAGGTACGCGTCGAGAGCTTCAAGAAAATGTATGATTATCATAGGTTTCGATCGGCGTTTCGAAAGTTACAGGCGATTATAGAAAATCGAGGAAACGGCAAGGAATACATACCCCTTGCAATTTATTTCGGCAAAAAATGGAAAGTGTTTCGGTCGACTTGTGCTTACACATGCTTAAAGAGGATGGAAAGAGGATCACAAAAATCGCAGGCAGAGCTTTCTAAGTGCATTATTTTCGAAGTTACAGCCAAACAACCAAAGACTTGATTAATCGAGGAAGAGCCTTGGTCGACCACTACTACTGAAACAATATTTTTTTTTAAAGATGAGCTGTCGCTCATAGTCCTATCTTACGGTACGCGTCGACAGCTTCAAGAAAATGTACGATTATCATAGGTTTCGATCGGTGTTTCGAAAGTTACAGGCGATTATAGAAAATCGAGGAAACGGTAAGGAATAAATACCCCTTGCAATTTATTTCGGCAAAAAATGGAAAGTGTTTCGGTCGACTTGTGCTTATACATGCTTAAAGAGGATGGAAAGAGGATCACAAAAATCGCAGGCAGAGCCTCCTAAGTGCATTATTTTCGAAGTTACAGCCAAAAAACCAAAGGCTTGATTAATCGAGGAAGAGCCTTGGTTTACCACTACAACTGAAACAATTTTTTTTTAAAGATGGGCTTTCGCTGATCATCCTAACATAAGGTACGCGTCGAGAGCTTCAAGAAAATGTATGATTATCATAGGTTTCGATCGGTGTTTCGAAAGTTACAGGCGATTAAATAAAATCGAGGAAACGGTAAGGAATAAATACCCCTTGCAATTTATTTCGGCAAAAAATGGAAAGTGTTTCGGTCGACTTGTGCTTATACATGCTTAAAGAGGATGGAAAGAGGATCACAAAAATCGCAGGCAGAGCTTTCTAAGTGCATTATTTTCGAAGTTATAGCGAAAAAACCAATAACTTGATTAATCGAGGAAGAGCCTTGGTCGACCACTACAACTGAAACAATTTTTTTTTAAAGATGGGCTTTCGCTGATAGTCCTATCTCAAGGTACGCGTCGAGAGCTTCAAGAAAATGTATGATTATCATAGGTTTCGATCGGTGTTTCGAAAGTTACAGGCGATTATAGAAAATCAAGGAAACGGAAAGGAATACATGCCCCGTGCAATTTATTTCGGCAAAAAATGGAAAGTGTTTCGGTCGACTTGTGCTTACACATGCTAAAAGAGGATGGAAAGAGGATCACAAAAATCGCAGGCAGAGCTTTCTAAGTGCATTATTTTCGAAGTTACCGCCAAAAAACCAAAGACTTGATTAATCGAGGAAGAGCCTTGGTCGACCACTACTACTAAAACAATATTTTTTTTTAAAGATGAGCTGTCGCTCATAGTCCTATCTTAAGGTACGCGTCGACAGCTTCAAGAAAATGTAAGATTATCATAGGTTTCGATCGGTGTTTCGAAAGTTACAGGCGATTATAGAAAATCGAGGAAACGGTAAGGAATACATACCCCTTGTAATTTATTTCGGCAAAAAATGGAAAGTGTTTCGGTCGACTTGTGCTTATACACGCTTAAAGAGCATGGAAAGAGGATCACAAAAATCGCAGGCAGAGCCTCCTAAGTGCATTATTTTCGAAGTTACAGCCAAAAAACCAAACGCTTGATTAATCGAGGAAGCGCCTTGGTCGACCAGTACAACTGAAACAATTTTTTTTTAAAGATGGGCTTTCGCTGATCATCCTAACTTAAGGTACGCGTCGAGAGCTTCAAGAAAATGTATGATTATCATAGGTTTCGATCGGCGTTTCGAAAGTTACAGGCGATTATAGAAAATCGAGGAAACGGCAAGGAATACATACCCCTTGCAATTTATTTCGGCAAAAAATGGAAAGTGTTTCGGTCGACTTGTGCTTACACATGCTTAAAGAGGATGGAAAGAGGTACACCAAAATCGCAGGTAGAGCTTTCTAAGTGCATTATTTTCGAAGTTATAGCCAAAAAACCAAAGACTTGATTAATCGAGGAAGAGCCTTGGTCGACCAGTACAACTGAAACAATTTTTTTTTAAAGATGGGCTTTCGCTGATCATCCTAACATAAGGTACGCGTCGAGAGCTTCAAGAAAATGTATGATTATCATAGGTTTCGATCGGTGTTTCGAAAGTTACAACCGATTATAGAAAATCTAGGAAACGGTAAGGAATACATACCCCTTGCAATTTATTTTGGCAAAAAATGGAAAGTGTTTCGGTCGACTTGTGCTTATACATGCTTAAAGAGGATGGAAATAGGATCACAAAAATCGCAGGCAGAGCCTCCTAAGTGCATTATTTTCGAAGTTACAGCCAAAAAACCAAAGGCTTGATTAATCGAGGAAGATCCTTGGTCGACTAGTACAACTGAAACAATTTTTTTTTAAAGATGGGCTTTCGCTGATCATCCTATCTTAAGGTACGCGTCGAGAGTTTCAAGAAAATGTATGATTAGCATAGGTTTCGATCGGTATTTCGAAAGTTACAGGCGATTATAGAAAATCGAGGAAACGGTAAGGAATACATGCCCCGTGCAATTTATTTCGGCAAAAAATGGAAAGTGTTTCGGTCGACTTGTGCTTACACATGCTAAAAGAGGATGGAAAGAGGATCACAAAAATCGCAGGCAGAGCTTTCTAAGTGCATTATTTTCGAAGTTATAGCCAAAAAACCAATAACTTGATTAATCGAGGAAGAGCCTTGGTCGACCACTACTACTGAAACAATATTTTTTTTAAAGATGAGCTGTCGCTCATAGTCCTATCTTAAGGTACGCGTCGACAGCTTCAAGAAAATGTAAGATTATCATAGGTTTCGATCGGTGTTTCGAAAGTTACAGGCGATTATAGAAAATCGAGGAAACGGCTAGGAATACATACCACTTGCAATTTATTTCGGCAAAAAATGGAAAGTGTTTCAGTCGACTTGTGCTTATAAGTGCTTAAAGCGGATGGAAAGAGGATCACAAAAATCGCAGGCAGAGCTTTCTAAGTGCATTATTTTCGAAGTTATAGCCAAAAAACCAATAACTTGATTAATCGAGGAAGAGCCTTGGTCGACCACTACAACTGAAACAATTTTTTTTTAAAGATGGGCTTTCGCTGATAGTCCTATCTTAAGGTACGCGTCGAGAGCTTCAAGAATATGTATGATTATCATAGGTTTCGATCGGTGTTTCGAAAGTTACAGGCGATTAAAGAAAATCGAGGAAACGGTAAGGAATAAATACCCCTTGCAATTTATTTCGGCAAAAAATGGAAAGTGTTTCGGTCGACTTGTGCTTATACATGCTTAAAGAGGATGGAAAGAGGATCACAAAAATCGCAGGCAGAGCCTCCTAAGTGCATTATTTTCGAAGTTACAGCCAAAAAACCAAAGGCTTGATTAATCGAGAAAGAGCCTTGGTCGATCAGTACAACTGAAACAATTTTTTATTAAAGAAGGGCTTTCGCTGATCATCCTAACTTGAGGTACGCATCGAGAGCTTCAAGAAAATGTATGATTATCATAGGTTTCGATCGGTGTTTCGAAAGTTACACACGATTATAGAAAATCAAGGAAACGGTAAGGAATACATGCCCCGTGCAATTTATTTCGGCAAAAAAAGGAAAGTGTTTCGGTCGACTTGTGCTTATACATGCTAAAAGAGGATGTAAAGAGGATCACAAAAATCGCAGGCAGAGCTTTCTAAGTGCATTATTTTCGAAGTTACAGCCAAACAACCAAAGACTTGATTAATCGAGGAAGAGCCTTGGTCGACCACTACTACTGAAACAATATTTTTTTTTAAAGATGAGCTGTCGCTCATAGTCCTATCTTACGGTACGCGTCGACAGCTTCAAGAAAATGTACGATTATCATAGGTTTCGATCGGTGTTTCGAAAGTTACAGGCGATTATAGAAAATCGAGGAAACGGCAAGGAATACATACCCCTTGCAATTTATTTCGGCAAAAAATGGAAAGTGTTTCAGCCGACTTGTGCTTATAAATGCTTAAAGAGGATAGAAAGAGGATCACAAAAATCGCAGGCAGAGCTTTCTAAGTGCATTATTATCAAAGTTATAGCCAAAAAACCAAAGACTTGATTAATCGAGGAAGAGCCTTGGTCGACCACTACAACTGAAACAATTTTTTTTTAAAGATGGGCTTTCGCTGATAGTCCTATCTTAAGGTACGCGTCGAGAGCTTCAAGAAAATGTATGATTATCATATGTTTCGATCAGTGTTTCGAAAGTTACAGGCGATTAAAGAAAATCGAGGAAACGGTAAGGAATAAATACCCCTTGCAATTTATTTCGGCAAAAAATGGAAAGTGTTTCGGTCGACTTGTGCTTATACATGCTTAAAGTGGATGGAAAGAGGATCACAAAAATCGCAGGCAGAGCTTTCTAAGTGCATTATTTTCGAAGTTATAGCCAAAAAACCAATAACTTGATTAATCGAGGAAGAGCCTTGGTCGACCACTACAACTGAAACAATTTTTTTTTAAAGATGGGCTTTCGCTGATCATCCTAACTTAAGGTACGCGTCGAGAGCTTCAAGAAAATGTATGATTATCATAGGTTTCGATCGGCGTTTCGAAAGTTACAGGCGATTATAGAAAATCGAGGAAACGGCAAGGAATACATACCCCTTGCAATTTATTTCGGCAAAAAATGGAAAGTGTTTCGGTCGACTTGTGCTTACACATGCTTAAAGAGGATGGAAAGAGGTACACCAAAATCGCAGGCAGAGCTTTCTAAGTGCATTATTTTCGAAGTTATAGCCAAAAAACCAAAGACTTGATTAATCGAGGAAGAGCCTTGGTCGACCAGTACAACTGAAACAATTTTTTTTTAAAGATGGGCTTTCGCTGATCATCCTAACATAAGGTACGCGTCGAGAGCTTCAAGAAAATGTATGATTATCATAGGTTTCGATCGGTGTTTCGAAAGTTACAACCGATTATAGAAAATCAAGGAAACGGTAAGGAATACATACCCCTTGCAATTTATTTTGGCAAAAAATGGAAAGTGTTTCGGTCGACTTGTGCTTATACATGCTTAAAGAGGATGGAAATAGGATCACAAAAATCGCAGGCAGAGCCTCCTAAGTGCATTATTTTCGAAGTTACAGCCAAAAAACCAAAGGCTTGATTAATCGAGGAAGATCCTTGGTCGACCAGTACAACTGAAACAATTTTATTTTAAAGATGGGCTTTCGCTGATCATCCTATCTTAAGGTACGCGTCGAGAGTTTCAAGAAAATGTATGATTAGCATAGGTTTCGATCGGTATTTCGAAAGTTACAGGCGATTATAGAAAATCGAGGAAACGGTAAGGAATACATGCCCCGTGCAATTTATTTCGGCAAAAAATGGAAAGTGTTTCGGTCGACTTGTGCTTACACATGCTAAAAGAGGATGGAAAGAGGATCACAAAAATCGCAGGCAGAGCTTTCTAAGTGCATTATTTTCGAAGTTATAGCCAAAAAACCAATAACTTGATTAATCGAGGAAGAGCCTTGGTCGACCACTACTACTGAAACAATATTTTTTTTAAAGATGAGCTGTCGCTCATAGTCCTATCTTAAGGTACGCGTCGACAGCTTCAAGAAAATGTAAGATTATCATAGGTTTCGATCGGTGTTTCGAAAGTTACAGGCGATTATAGAAAATCGAGGAAACGGCTAGGAATACATACACCTTGCAATTTATTTCGGCAAAAAATGGAAAGTGTTTCAGTCGACTTGTGCTTATAAGTGCTTAAAGAGGATGGAAAGAGGATCACAAAAATCGCAGGAAGAGCTTTCTAAGTGCATTATTTTCAAAGTTATAGCCAAAAAACCAAAGACTTGATTAATCGAGGAAGAGCCTTGGTCGACCACTACTACTGAAACAATATTTTTTTTAAAGATGAGCTGTCGCTGATAGTCCTATCTTAAGGTACGCGTCCAGAGCTTCAAGAAAATGTATGATTATCATAGGTTTTGATCAGTGTTTAGAAAGTTACAGGCGATTAAAGAAAATCGAGGAAACGGCAAGGAATACATACCCCTTGCAATTTATTTCGGCAAAAAATGGAAAGTGTTTCGGTCGACTTGTACTTACACATGCTTAAAGAGGATGGAAAGAGGTACACAAAAATCGCAGGCAGAGCTTTCTAAGTGCATTATTTTCGAAGTTATAGCCAAAAAACCAAAGACTTGATTAATCGAGGAAGAGCCTTGGTCGACCAGTACAACTGAAACAATTTTTTTTTAAAGATGGGCTTTCGCTGATCATCCTAACATAAGGTACGCGTCGAGAGCTTCAAGAAAATGTATGATTATCATAGGTTTCGATCGGTGTTTCGAAAGTTACAAGCGATTATACAAAATCAAGGAAACGGTAAGGAATACATACCCCTTGCAATTTATTTCGGCAAAAAATGGAAAGTGTTTCGGTCGACTTGTGCTTATACATGCTTCAAGAGGATGGAAAGAGGTACACAAAAACCGCAGGCAGAGCTTTCTAAGTGCATTATTTTCGAAGTTATAGCCAAAAAACCAAAGACTTGATTAATCGAGGAAGAGCCTTGGTCGATCAGTACAACTGAAACAATTTTTTATTAAAGAAGGGCTTTCGCTGGCCATCCTAACTTGTGGTACGCGTCGAGAGCTTCAAGAAAATGTATGATTATCATAGGTTTCGATCGGTGTTTCGAAAGTTACAGGCGATTATAGAAAATCAAGGAAACGGTAAGGAATACATGCCCCGTGCAATTTATTTCGGCAAAAAATGGAAAGTGTTTCGGTCGACTTGTGCTTACACATGCTAAAAGAGGATGGAAAGAGGATCACAAAAATCGCAGGCAGAGCTTTCTAAGTGCATTATTTTCGAAGTTATAGCCAAAAAACCAATAACTTGATTAATCGAGGAAGAGCCTTGGTCGACCACTACAACTGAAACAATTTTTTTTTAAAGATGGGCTTTCGCTGATAGTCCTATCTTAAGGTACGCGTCGAGAGCTTCAAGAATATGTATGATTATCATAGGTTTCGATCGGTGTTTCGAAAGTTACAGGCGATTAAAGAAAATCGAGGAAACGGTAAGGAATAAATACCCCTTGCAATTTATTTCGGCAAAAAATGGAAAGTGTTTCGGTCGACTTGTGCTTATACATGCTTAAAGAGGATGGAAAGAGGATCACAAAAATCGCAGGCAGAGCCTCCTAAGTGCATTATTTTCGAAGTTACAGCCAAAAAACCAAAGGCTTGATTAATCGAGAAAGAGCCTTGGTCGATCAGTACAACTGAAACAATTTTTTATTAAAGAAGGGCTTTCGCTGATCATCCTAACTTGAGGTACGCATCGAGAGCTTCAAGAAAATGTATGATTATCATAGGTTTCGATCGGTGTTTCGAAAGTTACACACGATTATAGAAAATCAAGGAAACGGTAAGGAATACATGCCCCGTGCAATTTATTTCGGCAAAAAAAGGAAAGTGTTTCGGTCGACTTGTGCTTATACATGCTAAAAGAGGATGGAAAGAGGATCACAAAAATCGCAGGCAGAGCTTTCTAAGTGCATTATTTTCGAAGTTACAGCCAAACAACCAAAGACTTGATTAATCGAGGAAGAGCCTTGGTCGACCACTACTACTGAAACAATATTTTTTTTTAAAGATGAGCTGTCGCTCATAGTCCTATCTTACGGTACGCGTCGACAGCTTCAAGAAAATGTACGATTATCATAGGTTTCGATCGGTGTTTCGAAAGTTACAGGCGATTATAGAAAATCGAGGAAACGGCAAGGAATACATACCCCTTGCAATTTATTTCGGCAAAAAATGGAAAGTGTTTCAGCCGACTTGTGCTTATAAATGCTTAAAGAGGATAGAAAGAGGATCACAAAAATCGCAGGCAGAGCTTTCTAAGTGCATTATTATCAAAGTTATAGCCAAAAAACCAAAGACTTGATTAATCGAGGAAGAGCCTTGGTCGACCACTACAACTGAAACAATTTTTTTTTAAAGATGGGCTTTCGCTGATAGTCCTATCTTAAGGTACGCGTCGAGAGCTTCAAGAAAATGTATGATTATCATATGTTTCGATCAGTGTTTCGAAAGTTACAGGCGATTAAAGAAAATCGAGGAAACGGTAAGGAATAAATACCCCTTGCAATTTATTTCGGCAAAAAATGGAAAGTGTTTCGGTCGACTTGTGCTTATACATGCTTAAAGTGGATGGAAAGAGGATCACAAAAATCGCAGGCAGAGCTTTCTAAGTGCATTATTTTCGAAGTTATAGCCAAAAAACCAATAACTTGATTAATCGAGGAAGAGCCTTGGTCGACCACTACAACTGAAACAATTTTTTTTTAAAGATGGGCTTTCGCTGATCATCCTAACTTAAGGTACGCGTCGAGAGCTTCAAGAAAATGTATGATTATCATAGGTTTCGATCGGCGTTTCGAAAGTTACAGGCGATTATAGAAAATCGAGGAAACGGCAAGGAATACATACCCCTTGCAATTTATTTCGGCAAAAAATGGAAAGTGTTTCGGTCGACTTGTGCTTACACATGCTTAAAGAGGATGGAAAGAGGTACACCAAAATCGCAGGCAGAGCTTTCTAAGTGCATTATTTTCGAAGTTATAGCCAAAAAACCAAAGACTTGATTAATCGAGGAAGAGCCTTGGTCGACCAGTACAACTGAAACAATTTTTTTTTAAAGATGGGCTTTCGCTGATCATCCTAACATAAGGTACGCGTCGAGAGCTTCAAGAAAATGTATGATTATCATAGGTTTCGATCGGTGTTTCGAAAGTTACAACCGATTATAGAAAATCAAGGAAACGGTAAGGAATACATACCCCTTGCAATTTATTTTGGCAAAAAATGGAAAGTGTTTCGGTCGACTTGTGCTTATACATGCTTAAAGAGGATGGAAATAGGATCACAAAAATCGCAGGCAGAGCCTCCTAAGTGCATTATTTTCGAAGTTACAGCCAAAAAACCAAAGGCTTGATTAATCGAGGAAGATCCTTGGTCGACCAGTACAACTGAAACAATTTTTTTTTAAAGATGGGCTTTCGCTGATCATCCTATCTTAAGGTACGCGTCGAGAGTTTCAAGAAAATGTATGATTAGCATAGGTTTCGATCGGTATTTCGAAAGTTACAGGCGATTATAGAAAATCGAGGAAACGGTAAGGAATACATGCCCCGTGCAATTTATTTCGGCAAAAAATGGAAAGTGTTTCGGTCGACTTGTGCTTACACATGCTAAAAGAGGATGGAAAGAGGATCACAAAAATCGCAGGCAGAGCTTTCTAAGTGCATTATTTTCGAAGTTATAGCCAAAAAACCAATAACTTGATTAATCGAGGAAGAGCCTTGGTCGACCACTACTACTGAAACAATATTTTTTTTAAAGATGAGCTGTCGCTCATAGTCCTATCTTAAGGTACGCGTCGACAGCTTCAAGAAAATGTAAGATTATCATAGGTTTCGATCGGTGTTTCGAAAGTTACAGGCGATTATAGAAAATCGAGGAAACGGCTAGGAATACATACACCTTGCAATTTATTTCGGCAAAAAATGGAAAGTGTTTCAGTCGACTTGTGCTTATAAGTGCTTAAAGAGGATGGAAAGAGGATCACAAAAATCGCAGGAAGAGCTTTCTAAGTGCATTATTTTCAAAGTTATAGCCAAAAAACCAAAGACTTGATTAATCGAGGAAGAGCCTTGGTCGACCACTACTACTGAAACAATATTTTTTTTAAAGATGAGCTGTCGCTGATAGTCCTATCTTAAGGTACGCGTCCAGAGCTTCAAGAAAATGTATGATTATCATAGGTTTTGATCAGTGTTTCGAAAGTTACAGGCGATTAAAGAAAATCGAGGAAACGGCAAGGAATACATACCCCTTGCAATTTATTTCGGCAAAAAATGGAAAGTGTTTCGGTCGACTTGTGCTTACACATGCTTAAAGAGGATGGAAAGAGGTACACAAAAATCGCAGGCAGAGCTTTCTAAGTGCATTATTTTCGAAGTTATAGCCAAAAAACCAAAGACTTGATTAATCGAGGAAGAGCCTTGGTCGACCAGTACAACTGAAACAATTTTTTTTTAAAGATGGGCTTTCGCTGATCATCCTAACATAAGGTACGCGTCGAGAGCTTCAAGAAAATGTATGATTATCATAGGTTTCGATCGGTGTTTCGAAAGTTACAAGCGATTATACAAAATCAAGGAAACGGTAAGGAATACATACCCCTTGCAATTTATTTCGGCAAAAAATGGAAAGTGTTTCGGTCGACTTGTGCTTATACATGCTTCAAGAGGATGGAAAGAGGTACACAAAAACCGCAGGCAGAGCTTTCTAAGTGCATTATTTTCGAAGTTATAGCCAAAAAACCAAAGACTTGATTAATCGAGGAAGAGCCTTGGTCGATCAGTACAACTGAAACAATTTTTTATTAAAGAAGGGCTTTCGCTGGCCATCCTAACTTGTGGTACGCGTCGAGAGCTTCAAGAAAATGTATGATTATCATAGGTTTCGATCGGTGTTTCGAAAGTTACAGGCGATTATAGAAAATCAAGGAAACGGTAAGGAATACATGCCCCGTGCAATTTATTTCGGCAAAAAATGGAAAGTGTTTCGGTCGACTTGTGCTTACACATGCTAAAAGAGGATGGAAAGAGGATCACAAAAATCGCAGGCAGAGCTTTCTAAGTGCATTATTTTCGAAGCTACAGTCAAAAAACCAAAGACTTGATTAATCGACGAAGAGCCTTGGTCGACCTCTACTACTGAAACAACATTTTTTTTTAAAGATGAGCTGTCGCTCATAGTCCTATCTTAAGGTACGCGTCGACAGCTTCAAGAAAATGTAAGATTATCATAGGTTTCGATCGGTGTTTCGAAAGTTACAGGCGATTATAGAAAATCGAGGAAACGGCTAGGAATACATACACCTTGCAATTTATTTCGGCAAAAAATGGAAAGTGTTTCAGTCGACTTGTGCTTATAAGTGCTTAAAGAGGATGGAAAGAGGATCACAAAAATCGCAGGCAGAGCTTTCTAAGTGCATTATTTTTAAAGTTATAGCCAAAAAACCAAAGACTTGATTAATCGAGGAAGAGCCTTGGTCGACCACTACTACTGAAACAATATTTTTTTTAAAGATGAGCTGTCGCTGATAGTCCTATCTTAAGGTACGCGTCCAGAGCTTCAAGAAAATGTATGATTATCATAGGTTTTGATCAGTGTTTCGAAAGTTACAGGCGATTAAAGAAAATCGATGAAACGGTAAGGAATAAATACCCCTTGCAATTTATTTCGGCAAAAAATGGAAAGTGTTTCGGTCGACTTGTGTTTATACGTGCTTAAAGAGGATGGAAAGAGGATCACAAAAATCGCAGGCAGAGCTTTCTAACTGCATTATTTTCGAAGTTATAGCCAAAAAACCAATAACTTGATTAATCGAGGAAGAGCCTTGGTCGACCACTACTACTGAAACAATATTTTTTTTAAAGATGAGCTGTCGCTGATAGTCCTATCTTAAGGTACGCGTCCAGAGCTTCAAGAAAATGTATGATTATCATAGGTTTTGATCAGTGTTTCGAAAGTTACAGGCGATTAAAGAAAATCGAGGAAACGGTTAGGAATAAATACCCCTTGCAATTTATTTCGGCAAAAAATGGAAAGTGTTTCGGTCGACTTGTGCTTACACATGCTAAAAGAGGATGGAAAGAGGATCACAAAAATCGCAGGCAGAGCTTTCTAAGTGCATTATTTTCGAAGCTACAGTCAAAAAACCAAAGACTTGATTAATCGACGAAGAGCCTTGGTCGACCTCTACTACTAAAACAACATTTTTTTTTAAAGATGAGCTGTCGCTCATAGTCCTATCTTAAGGTACGCGTCGACAGCTTCAAGAAAATGTAAGATTATCATAGGTTTCGATCGGTGTTTCGAAAGTTACAGGCGATTATAGAAAATCGAGGAAACGGCTAGGAATACATACACCTTGCAATTTATTTCGGCAAAAAATGGAAAGTGTTTCAGTCGACTTGTGCTTATAAGTGCTTAAAGAGGATGGAAAGAGGATCACAAAAATCGCAGGCAGAGCTTTCTAAGTGCATTATTTTTAAAGTTATAGCCAAAAAACCAAAGACTTGATTAATCGAGGAAGAGCCTTGGTCGACCACTACTACTGAAACAATATTTTTTTTAAAGATGAGCTGTCGCTGATAGTCCTATCTTAAGGTACGCGTCCAGAGCTTCAAGAAAATGTATGATTATCATAGGTTTTGATCAGTGTTTCGAAAGTTACAGGCGATTAAAGAAAATCGATGAAACGGTAAGGAATAAATACCCCTTGCAATTTATTTCGGCAAAAAATGGAAAGTGTTTCGGTCGACTTGTGTTTATACGTGCTTAAAGAGGATGGAAAGAGGATCACAAAAATCGCAGGCAGAGCCTCCTAAGTGCATTATTTTCGAAGTTACAGCCAAAAAACCAAAGGCTTGATTAATCGAGAAAGAGCCTTGGTCGATCAGTACAACTGAAACAATTTTTTATTAAAGAAGGGCTTTCGCTGATCATCCTAACTTGAGGTACGCATCGAGAGCTTCAAGAAAATGTATGATTATCATAGGTTTCGATCGGTGTTTCGAAAGTTACACACGATTATAGAAAATCAAGGAAACGGTAAGGAATACATGCCCCGTGCAATTTATTTCGGCAAAAAAAGGAAAGTGTTTCGGTCGACTTGTGCTTATACATGCTAAAAGAGGATGGAAAGAGGATCACAAAAATCGCAGGCAGAGCTTTCTAAGTGCATTATTTTCGAAGTTACAGCCAAACAACCAAAGACTTGATTAATCGAGGAAGAGCCTTGGTCGACCACTACTACTGAAACAATATTTTTTTTTAAAGATGAGCTGTCGCTCATAGTCCTATCTTACGGTACGCGTCGACAGCTTCAAGAAAATGTACGATTATCATAGGTTTCGATCGGTGTTTCGAAAGTTACAGGCGATTATAGAAAATCGAGGAAACGGCAAGGAATACATACCCCTTGCAATTTATTTCGGCAAAAAATGGAAAGTGTTTCAGCCGACTTGTGCTTATAAATGCTTAAAGAGGATAGAAAGAGGATCACAAAAATCGCAGGCAGAGCTTTCTAAGTGCATTATTTTCAAAGTTATAGCCAAAAAACCAAAGACTTGATTAATCGAGGAAGAGCCTTGGTCGACCACTACAACTGAAACAATTTTTTTTTAAAGATGGGCTTTCGCTGATAGTCCTATCTTAAGGTACGCGTCGAGAGCTTCAAGAAAATGTATGATTATCATAGGTTTCGATCAGTGTTTCGAAAGTTACAGGCGATTAAAGAAAATCGAGGAAACGGTAAGGAATAAATACCCCTTGCAATTTATTTCGGCAAAAAATGGAAAGTGTTTCGGTCGACTTGTGCTTATACATGCTTAAAGTGGATGGAAAGAGGATCACAAAAATCGCAGGCAGAGCTTTCTAAGTGCATTATTTTCGAAGTTATAGCCAAAAAACCAATAACTTGATTAATCGAGGAAGAGCCTTGGTCGACCACTACAACTGAAACAATTTTTTTTTAAAGATGGGCTTTCGCTGATCATCCTAACTTAAGGTACGCGTCGAGAGCTTCAAGAAAATGTATGATTATCATAGGTTTCGATCGGCGTTTCGAAAGTTACAGGCGATTATAGAAAATCGAGGAAACGGCAAGGAATACATACCCCTTGCAATTTATTTCGGCAAAAAATGGAAAGTGTTTCGGTCGACTTGTGCTTACACATGCTTAAAGAGGATGGAAAGAGGTACACCAAAATCGCAGGCAGAGCTTTCTAAGTGCATTATTTTCGAAGTTATAGCCAAAAAACCAAAGACTTGATTAATCGAGGAAGAGCCTTGGTCGACCAGTACAACTGAAACAATTTTTTTTTAAAGATGGGCTTTCGCTGATCATCCTAACATAAGGTACGCGTCGAGAGCTTCAAGAAAATGTATGATTATCATAGGTTTCGATCGGTGTTTCGAAAGTTACAACCGATTATAGAAAATCAAGGAAACGGTAAGGAATACATACCCCTTGCAATTTATTTTGGCAAAAAATGGAAAGTGTTTCGGTCGACTTGTGCTTATACATGCTTAAAGAGGATGGAAATAGGATCACAAAAATCGCAGGCAGAGCCTCCTAAGTGCATTATTTTCGAAGTTACAGCCAAAAAACCAAAGGCTTGATTAATCGAGGAAGATCCTTGGTCGACCAGTACAACTGAAACAATTTTTTTTTAAAGATGGGCTTTCGCTGATCATCCTATCTTAAGGTACGCGTCGAGAGTTTCAAGAAAATGTATGATTAGCATAGGTTTCGATCGGTATTTCGAAAGTTACAGGCGATTATAGAAAATCGAGGAAACGGTAAGGAATACATGCCCCGTGCAATTTATTTCGGCAAAAAATGGAAAGTGTTTCGGTCGACTTGTGCTTACACATGCTAAAAGAGGATGGAAAGAGGATCACAAAAATCGCAGGCAGAGCTTTCTAAGTGCATTATTTTCGAAGTTATAGCCAAAAAACCAATAACTTGATTAATCGAGGAAGAGCCTTGGTCGACCACTACTACTGAAACAATATTTTTTTTAAAGATGAGCTGTCGCTCATAGTCCTATCTTAAGGTACGCGTCGACAGCTTCAAGAAAATGTAAGATTATCATAGGTTTCGATCGGTGTTTCGAAAGTTACAGGCGATTATAGAAAATCGAGGAAACGGCTAGGAATACATACACCTTGCAATTTATTTCGGCAAAAAATGGAAAGTGTTTCAGTCGACTTGTGCTTATAAGTGCTTAAAGAGGATGGAAAGAGGATCACAAAAATCGCAGGAAGAGCTTTCTAAGTGCATTATTTTCAAAGTTATAGCCAAAAAACCAAAGACTTGATTAATCGAGGAAGAGCCTTGGTCGACCACTACTACTGAAACAATATTTTTTTTAAAGATGAGCTGTCGCTGATAGTCCTATCTTAAGGTACGCGTCCAGAGCTTCAAGAAAATGTATGATTATCATAGGTTTTGATCAGTGTTTAGAAAGTTACAGGCGATTAAAGAAAATCGAGGAAACGGCAAGGAATACATACCCCTTGCAATTTATTTCGGCAAAAAATGGAAAGTGTTTCGGTCGACTTGTGCTTACACATGCTTAAAGAGGATGGAAAGAGGTACACAAAAATCGCAGGCAGAGCTTTCTAAGTGCATTATTTTCGAAGTTATAGCCAAAAAACCAAAGACTTGATTAATCGAGGAAGAGCCTTGGTCGACCAGTACAACTGAAACAATTTTTTTTTAAAGATGGGCTTTCGCTGATCATCCTAACATAAGGTACGCGTCGAGAGCTTCAAGAAAATGTATGATTATCATAGGTTTCGATCGGTGTTTCGAAAGTTACAAGCGATTATACAAAATCAAGGAAACGGTAAGGAATACATACCCCTTGCAATTTATTTCGGCAAAAAATGGAAAGTGTTTCGGTCGACTTGTGCTTATACATGCTTCAAGAGGATGGAAAGAGGTACACAAAAACCGCAGGCAGAGCTTTCTAAGTGCATTATTTTCGAAGTTATAGCCAAAAAACCAAAGACTTGATTAATCGAGGAAGAGCCTTGGTCGATCAGTACAACTGAAACAATTTTTTATTAAAGAAGGGCTTTCGCTGGCCATCCTAACTTGTGGTACGCGTCGAGAGCTTCAAGAAAATGTATGATTATCATAGGTTTCGATCGGTGTTTCGAAAGTTACAGGCGATTATAGAAAATCAAGGAAACGGTAAGGAATACATGCCCCGTGCAATTTATTTCGGCAAAAAATGGAAAGTGTTTCGGTCGACTTGTGCTTACACATGCTAAAAGAGGATGGAAAGAGGATCACAAAAATCGCAGGCAGAGCTTTCTAAGTGCATTATTTTCGAAGCTACAGTCAAAAAACCAAAGACTTGATTAATCGACGAAGAGCCTTGGTCGACCTCTACTACTGAAACAACATTTTTTTTTAAAGATGAGCTGTCGCTCATAGTCCTATCTTAAGGTACGCGTCGACAGCTTCAAGAAAATGTAAGATTATCATAGGTTTCGATCGGTGTTTCGAAAGTTACAGGCGATTATAGAAAATCGAGGAAACGGCTAGGAATACATACACCTTGCAATTTATTTCGGCAAAAAATGGAAAGTGTTTCAGTCGACTTGTGCTTATAAATGCTTAAAGAGGATGGAAAGAGGATCACAAAAATCGCAGGCAGAGCTTTCTAAGTGCATTATTTTTAAAGTTATAGCCAAAAAACCAAAGACTTGATTAATCGAGGAAGAGCCTTGGTCGACCACTACTACTGAAACAATATTTTTTTTAAAGATGAGCTGTCGCTGATAGTCCTATCTTAAGGTACGCGTCCAGAGCTTCAAGAAAATGTATGATTATCATAGGTTTTGATCAGTGTTTCGAAAGTTACAGGCGATTAAAGAAAATCGATGAAACGGTAAGGAATAAATACCCCTTGCAATTTATTTCGGCAAAAAATGGAAAGTGTTTCGGTCGACTTGTGTTTATACGTGCTTAAAGAGGATGGAAAGAGGATCACAAAAATCGCAGGCAGAGCTTTCTAACTGCATTATTTTCGAAGTTATAGCCAAAAAACCAATAACTTGATTAATCGAGGAAGAGCCTTGGTCGACCACTACTACTGAAACAATATTTTTTTTAAAGATGAGCTGTCGCTGATAGTCCTATCTTAAGGTACGCGTCCAGAGCTTCAAGAAAATGTATGATTATCATAGGTTTTGATCAGTGTTTCGAAAGTTACAGGCGATTAAAGAAAATCGAGGAAACGGTTAGGAATAAATACCCCTTGCAATTTATTTCGGCAAAAAATGGAAAGTGTTTCGGTCGACTTGTGCTTACACATGCTAAAAGAGGATGGAAAGAGGATCACAAAAATCGCAGGCAGAGCTTTCTAAGTGCATTATTTTCGAAGCTACAGTCAAAAAACCAAAGACTTGATTAATCGACGAAGAGCCTTGGTCGACCTCTACTACTAAAACAACATTTTTTTTTAAAGATGAGCTGTCGCTCATAGTCCTATCTTAAGGTACGCGTCGACAGCTTCAAGAAAATGTAAGATTATCATAGGTTTCGATCGGTGTTTCGAAAGTTACAGGCGATTATAGAAAATCGAGGAAACGGCTAGGAATACATACACCTTGCAATTTATTTCGGCAAAAAATGGAAAGTGTTTCAGTCGACTTGTGCTTATACGTGCTTAAAGAGGATGGAAAGAGGATCACAAAAATCGCAGGCAGAGCTTTCTAAGTGCATTATTTTTAAAGTTATAGCCAAAAAACCAAAGACTTGATTAATCGAGGAAGAGCCTTGGTCGACCACTACTACTGAAACAATATTTTTTTTAAAGATGAGCTGTCGCTGATAGTCCTATCTTAAGGTACGCGTCCAGAGCTTCAAGAAAATGTATGATTATCATAGGTTTTGATCAGTGTTTCGAAAGTTACAGGCGATTAAAGAAAATCGATGAAACGGTAAGGAATAAATACCCCTTGCAATTTATTTCGGCAAAAAATGGAAAGTGTTTCGGTCGACTTGTGCTTATACGTGCTTAAAGAGGATGGAAAGAGGATCACAAAAATCGCAGGCAGAGCTTTCTAACTGCATTATTTTCGAAGTTATAGCCAAAAAACCAATAACTTGATTAATCGAGGAAGAGCCTTGGTCGACCACTACTACTGAAACAATATTTTTTTTAAAGATGAGCTGTCGCTGATAGTCCTATCTTAAGGTACGCGTCCAGAGCTTCAAGAAAATGTATGATTATCATAGGTTTTGATCAGTGTTTCGAAAGTTACAGGCGATTAAAGAAAATCGAGGAAACGGTTAGGAATAAATACCCCTTGCAATTTATTTCGGCAAAAAATGGAAAGTGTTTCGGTCGACTTGTGCTTACACATGCTAAAAGAAGATGGAAATAGGATCACAAAAATCGCAGGCAGAGCTTTCTAAGTGCATTATTTTCGAAGTTACAGCCAAACAACCAAAGACTTGATTAATCGAGGAAGAGCCTTGGTCGACCACTACTACTGAAACAATATTTTTTTTTAAAGATGAGCTGTCGCTCATAGTCCTATCTTACGGTACGCGTCGACAGCTTCAAGAAAATGTACGATTATCATAGGTTTCGATGGGTGTTTCGAAAGTTACAGGCGATTAAAGAAAATCGAGGAAACGGTAAGGAATAAATACCCCTTGCAATTTATTTCGGCAAAAAATGGAAAGTGTTTCGGTCGACTTGTGCTTATACATGCTTAAAGAGGATGGAAAGAGGATCACAAAAATCGCAGGCAGAGCCTCCTAAGTGCATTATTTTCGAAGATACAGCCGAAAAACCAAACGCTTGATTAATCGAGGAAGAGCCTTGGTCGACCAGTACAACTGACACAATTTTGTTTTAAAGATGGGCTTTCGCTGATCATCCTCACTTAAGGTACGCGTCGAGAGCTTCAAGAAAATGTATGATTATCATAAGTTTCGATCGGCGTTTCGAAAGTTACAGGCGATTATAGAAAATCGAGGAAACGGCAAGGAATACATACCCCTTGCAATTTATTTCGGCAAAAAATGGAAAGTGTTTCGGTCTACTTGTGCTTATACATGCTTCAAGAGGATGGAAAGAGGTACCCAAAAATCGCAGGCAGAGCTTTCTAAGTGCATTATTTTCAAAGTTATAGCCAAAAAACCAAAGACTTGATTAATCGAGGAAGAGCCTTGGTCGACCACTACTACTGAAACAATATTTTTTTTTAAAGATGAGCTGTCGCTCATTGTCCTATCTTACGGTACGCGTCGACAGCTTCAAGAAAATGTACGATTATCATAGGTTTCGATCGGTGTTTCGAAAGTTACAGGCGATTAAAGAAAATCGAGGAAACGGTAAGGAATAAGTACCCCTTGCAATTTATTTCGGCAAAAAATGGAAAGTGTTTCGGTCGACTTGTGCTTATACATGCTTAAAGAGGATGGAAATAGGATCACAAAAATCGCAGGCAGAGCCTCCTAAGTGCATTATTTTCGAAGATACAGCCAAAAAACCAAACGCTTGATTAATCGAGGAAGAGCCTTGGTCGACCAGTACAACTGACACAATTTTGTTTTAAAGATGGGCTTTCGCTGATCATCCTAACTTAAGGTACGCGTCGAGAGCTTCAAGAAAATGTATGATTATCATAAGTTTCGATCGGCGTTTCGAAAGTTACAGGCGATTATAGAAAATCGAGGAAACGGCAAGGAATACATACCCCTTGCAATTTATTTCGGCAAAAAATGGAAAGTGTTTCGGTCTACTTGTGCTTATACATGCTTCAAGAGGATGGAAAGAGGTACCCAAAAATCGCAGGCAGAGCTTTCTAAGTGCATTATTTTCGTAGTTATAGCCACAAAACCAAAGACTTGATTAATCGAGGAAGAGCCTTGGTCGATCAGTACAACTGAAACAATTTTTTATTAATGAAGGGCTTTCGCTGACCATCCTAACTTGAGGTACGCGTCGAGAGCTTCAAGAAAATGTATGATTATCATAGGTTTCGATCGGTGTTTCGAAAGTTACAGGCGATTATAGAAAATCAAGGAAACGGTAAGGAATACATGCCCCGTGCAATTTATTTCGGCAAAAAATGGAAAGTGTTTCGGTCGACTTGTGCTTACACATGCTAAAAGAGGATGGAAAGAGGATCACAAAAATCGCAGGCAGAGCTTTCTAAGTGCATTATTTTCGAAGCTACAGTCAAAAAACCAAAGACTTGATTAATCGACGAAGAGCCTTGGTCGACCACTACTACTGAAACAATATTTTTTTTTAAAGATGAGCTGTCGCTCATAGTCCTGTCTTAAGGTACGCGTCGACAGCTTCAAGAAAATGTAAGATTATCATAGGTTTCGATCGGTGTTTCGAAAGTTACAGGCGATTATAGAAAATCGAGGAAACGGCTAGGAATACATACCACTTGCAATTTATTTCGGCAAAAAATGGAAAGTGTTTCAGTCGACTTGTGCTTATAAGTGCTTAAAGAGGATGGAAAGAGGATCACAAAAATCGCAGGCAGAGCTTTCTAAGTGCATTATTTTCGAAGTTATAGCCAAAAAACCAATAACTTGATTAATCGAGGAAGAGCCTTGGTCGACCACTACAACTGAAACAATTTTTTTTTAAAGATGGGCTTTCGCTGATAGTCCTATCTTAAGGTACGCGTCGAGAGCTTCAAGAATATGTTTGATTATCATAGGTTTCAATCGGTGTTTCGAAAGTTACAGGCGATTAAAGAAAATCGAGGAAACGGTAAGGAATAAATACCCCTTGCAATTTATTTCGGCAAAAAATGGAAAGTGTTTCGGTCGACTTGTGCTTATACATGCTTAAAGAGGATGGAAAGAGGATCACAAAAATCGCAGGCAGAGCCTCCTAAGTGCATTATTTTCGAAGTTACAGCCAAAAAACCAAAGGCTTGATTAATCGAGAAAGAGCCTTGGTCGATCAGTACAACTGAAACAATTTTTTATTAAAGAAGGGCTTTCGCTGATCATCCTAACTTGAGGTACGCATCGAGAGCTTCAAGAAAATGTATGATTATCATAGGTTTCGATCGGTGTTTCGAAAGTTACACACGATTATAGAAAATCAAGGAAACGGTAAGGAATACGTGCCCCGTGCAATTTATTTCGGCAAAAAAAGGAAAGTGTTTTGGTCGACTTGTGCTTATACATGCTAAAAGAGGATGGAAAGAGGATCACAAAAATCGCAGGCAGAGCTTTCTAAGTGCATTATTTTCGAAGTTACAGCCAAACAACCAAAGACTTGATTAATCGAGGAAGAGCCTTGGTCGACCACTACTACTGAAACAATATTTTTTTTTAAAGATGAGCTGTCGCTCATAGTCCTATCTTACGGTACGCGTCGACAGCTTCAAGAAAATGTACGATTATCATAGGTTTCGATCGGTGTTTCGAAAGTTACAGGCGATTATAGAAAATCGAGGAAACGGCAAGGAATACATACCCCTTGCAATTTATTTCGGCAAAAAATGGAAAGTGTTTCAGCCGACTTGTGCTTATAAATGCTTAAAGAGGATGGAAAGAGGATCACAAAAATCGCAGGCAGAGCTTTCTAAGTGCATTATTATCAAAGTTATAGCCAAAAAACCAAAGACTTGATTAATCGAGGAAGAGCCTTGGTCGACCACTACAACTGAAACAATTTTTTTTTAAAGATGGGCTTTCGCTGATAGTCCTATCTTAAGGTACGCGTCGAGAGCTTCAAGAAAATGTATGATTATCATATGTTTCGATCAGTGTTTCGAAAGTTACAGGCGATTAAAGAAAATCGAGGAAACGGTAAGGAATAAATACCCCTTGCAATTTATTTCGGCAAAAAATGGAAAGTGTTTCGGTCGACTTGTGCTTATACATGCTTAAAGTGGATGGAAAGAGGATCACAAAAATCGCAGGCAGAGCTTTCTAAGTGCATTATTTTCGAAGTTATAGCCAAAAAACCAATAACTTGATTAATCGAGGAAGAGCCTTGGTCGACCACTACAACTGAAACAATTTTTTTTTAAAGATGGGCTTTCGCTGATCATCCTAACTTAAGGTACGCGTCGAGAGCTTCAAGAAAATGTATGATTATCATAGGTTTCGATCGGCGTTTCGAAAGTTACAGGCGATTATAGAAAATCGAGGAAACGGCAAGGAATACATACCCCTTGCAATTTATTTCGGCAAAAAATGGAAAGTGTTTCGGTCGACTTGTGCTTACACATGCTTAAAGAGGATGGAAAGAGGTACACCAAAATCGCAGGCAGAGCTTTCTAAGTGCATTATTTTCGAAGTTATAGCCAAAAAACCAAAGACTTGATTAATCGAGGAAGAGCCTTGGTCGACCAGTACAACTGAAACAATTTTTTTTTAAAGATGGGCTTTCGCTGATCATCCTAACATAAGGTACGCGTCGAGAGCTTCAAGAAAATGTATGATTATCATAGGTTTCGATCGGTGTTTCGAAAGATACAACCGATTATAGAAAATCAAGGAAACGGTAAGGAATACATACCCCTTGCAATTTATTTTGGCAAAAAATGGAAAGTGTTTCGGTCGACTTGTGCTTATACATGCTTAAAGAGGATGGAAATAGGATCACAAAAATCGCAGGCAGAGCCTCCTAAGTGCATTATTTTCGAAGTTACAGCCAAAAAACCAAAGGCTTGATTAATCGAGGAAGATCCTTGGTCGACCAGTACAACTGAAACAATTTTTTTTTAAAGATGGGCTTTCGCTGATCATCCTATCTTAAGGTACGCGTCGAGAGTTTCAAGAAAATGTATGATTAGCATAGGTTTCGATCGGTATTTCGAAAGTTACAGGCGATTATAGAAAATCGAGGAAACGGTAAGGAATACATGCCCCGTGCAATTTATTTCGGCAAAAAATGGAAAGTGTTTCGGTCGACTTGTGCTTACACATGCTAAAAGAGGATGGAAAGAGGATCACAAAAATCGCAGGCAGAGCTTTCTAAGTGCATTATTTTCGAAGTTATAGCCAAAAAACCAATAACTTGGTTAATCGAGGAAGAGCCTTGGTCGACCACTACTACTGAAACAATATTTTTTTTAAAGATGAGCTGTCGCTGATAGTCCTATCTTAAGGTACGCGTCCAGAGCTTCAAGAAAATGTATGATTATCATAGGTTTTGATCAGTGTTTCGAAAGTTACAGGCGATTAAAGAAAATCGAGGAAACGGTAAGGAATAAATACGCCTTGCAATTTATTTCGGCAAAAAATGGAAAGTGTTTCGGTCGACTTGTGCTTACACATGCTAAAAGAGGATGGAAAGAGGATCACAAAAATCGCAGGCAGAGCTTTCTAAGTGCATTATTTTCGAAGTTACAGCCAAACAACCAAAGACTTGATTAATCGAGGAAGAGCCTTGGTCGACCACTACTACTGAAACAATATTTTTTTTTAAAGATGAGCTGTCGCTCATAGTCCTATCTTACGGTACGCGTCGACAGCTTCAAGAAAATGTACGATTATCATAGGTTTCGATGGGTGTTTCGAAAGTTACAGGCGATTAAAGAAAATCGAGGAAACGGTAAGGAATAAATACCCCTTGCAATTTATTTCGGCAAAAAATGGAAAGTGTTTCGGTCGACTTGTGCTTATACATGCTTAAAGAGGATGGAAAGAGGATCACAAAAATCGCAGGCAGAGCCTCCTAAGTGCATTATTTTCGAAGATACAGCCAAAAAACCAAACGCTTGATTAATCGAGGAAGAGCCTTGGTCGACCAGTACAACTGACACAATTTTGTTTTAAAGATGGGCTTTCGCTGATCATCCTAACTTAAGGTACGCGTCGAGAGCTTCAAGAAATTGTATGATTATCATAAGTTTCGATCGGCGTTTCGAAAGTTACAGGCGATTATAGAAAATCGAGGAAACGGCAAGGAATACATACCCCTTGCAATTTATTTCGGCAAAAAATGGAAAGTGTTTCGGTCTACTTGTGCTTATACATGCTTCAAGAGGATGGAAAGAGGTACACAAAAATCGCAGGCAGAGCTTTCTAAGTGCATTATTTTCGTAGTTATAGCCAAAAAACCAAAGACTTGATTAATCGAGGAAGAGCCTTGGTCGATCAGTACAACTGAAACAATTTTTTATTAAAGAAGGGCTTTCGCTGACCATCCTAACTTGAGGTACGCGTCGAGAGCTTCAAGAAAATGTATGATTATCATAGGTTTCGATCGGTGTTTCGAAAGTTACAGGCGATTATAGAAAATCGAGGAAACGGCAAGGAATACATACCCCTTGCAATTTATTTCGGCAAAAAATGGAAAGTGTTTCGGTCTACTTGTGCTTATACATGCTTCAAGAGGATGGAAAGAGGTACACAAAAATCGCAGGCAGAGCTTTCTAAGTGCATTATTTTCGAAGCTGCAGTCAAAAAACCAAAGACTTGATTAATCGACGAAGAGCCTTGGTCGACCACTACTACTGAAACAATATTTTTTTTTAAAGATGAGCTGTCGCTCATAGTCCTCTCTTAAGGTACGCGTCGACAGCTTCAAGAAAATGTAAGATTATCATAGGTTTCGATCGGTGTTTCGAAAGTTACAGGCGATTATAGAAAATCGAGGAAACGGCTAGGAATACATACCCCTTGCAATTTATTTCGGCAAAAAATGGAAAGTGTTTCAGTCGACTTGTGCTTATAAGTGCTTAAAGAGGATGGAAAGAGGATCACAAAAATCGCAGGCAGAGCTTTCTAAGTGCATTATTTTCAAAGTTATAGCCAAAAAACCAAAGACTTGATTAATCGAGGAAGAGCCTTGGTCGACCACTACTACTGAAACAATATTTTTTTTAAAGATGAGCTGTCGCTGATAGTCCTATCTTAAGGTACGCGTCCAGAGCTTCAAGAAAATGTATGATTATCATAGGTTTCGATGGGTGTTTCGAAAGTTACAGGTGATTATAGAAAATCGAGGAAACGGCTAGGAATACATACCCCTTGCAATTTATTGCGGCAAAAAATGGAAAGTGTTTCAGTCGACTTGTGCTTATAAGTGCTTAAAGAGGATGGAAAGAGGATCACAAAAATCGCAGGCAGAGCTTTCTAAGTGCATTATTTTCAAAGTTATAGCCAAAAAACCAAAGACTTGATTAATCGAGGAAGAGCCTTGGTCGACCACTACTACTGAAACAATATTTTTTTTAAAGATGAGCTGTCGCTGATAGTCCTATCTTAAGGTACGCGTCCAGAGCTTCAAGAAAATGTATGATTATCATAGGTTTTGATAAGTGTTTCGAAAGTTACAGGCGATTAAAGAAAATCGAGGAAACGGTAAGGAATAAATACCCCTTGCAATTTATTTCGGCAAAAAATGGAAAGTGTTTCGGTCGACTTGTGCTTCTACATGCTTAAAGAGGATGGAAAGAGGATCACAAAAATCGCAGGCAGAGCCTCCTAAGTGCATTATTTTCGAAGTTACAGCCAAAAAACCAAAGGCTTGATTAATCGAGAAAGAGCCTTGGTCGACCACTACTACTGAAACAATATTTTTTTTTAAAGATGAGCTGTCGCTCATAGTCCTATCTTACGGTACGCGTCGACAGCTTCAAGAAAATGTACGATTATCATAGGTTTCGATGGGTGTTTCGAAAGTTACAGGCGATTATAGAAAATCGAGGAAACGGCTAGGAATACATACCCCTTGCAATTTATTTCGGCAAAAAATGGAAAGTGTTTCAGTCGACTCGTGCTTATAAGTGCTTAAAGAGGATGGAAAGAGGATCACAAAAATCGCAGGCAGAGCTTTCTAAGTGCATTATTTTCAAAGTTATAGCCAAAAAACCAAAGACTTGATTAATCCAGGAAGAGCCTTGGGCGACCACTACTACTGAAACAATATTTTTTTTAAAGATGAGCTGTCGCTGATAGTCCTATCTTAAGGTACGCGTCCAGAGCTTCAAGAAAATGTATGATTATCATAGGTTTTGATCAGTGTTTCGAAAGTTACAGACGATTAAAGAAAATCGAGGAAACGGTAAGGAATAAATACCCCTTGCAATTTATTTCGGCAAAAAATGGGAAGTGTTTCGGTCGACTTGTGCTTCTACATGCTTAAAGAGGATGGAAAGAGGATCACAAAAATCGCAGGCAGAGCCTCCTAAGTGCATTATTTTCGAAGTTACAGCCAAAAAACCAAAGGCTTGATTAATCGAGACAGAGCCTTGGTCGATCAGTACAACTGAAACAATTTTTTATTAAAGAAGGGCTTTCGCTGATCATCCTAACTTGAGGTACGCATCGAGAGCTTCAAGAAAATGTATGATTATCATAGGTTTCGATCGGTGTTTCGAAAGTTACAGGCGATTATAGAAAATCAAGGAAACGGTAAGGAATACATGCCCCGTGCAATTTATTTCGGCAAAAAAAGGAAAGTGTTTCGGTCGACTTGTGCTTATACATGCTAAAAGAGGATGGAAAGAGGATCACAAAAATCGCAGGCAGAGCTTTCTAAGTGCATTATTTTCGAAGTTACAGCCAAACAACCAAAGACTTGATTAATCGAGGAAGAGCCTTGGTCGACCACTAGTACTGAAACAATATTTTTTTTTAAAGATGAGCTGTCGCTCATTGTCCTATCTTACGGTACGCGTCGACAGCTTCAAGAAAATGTACGATTATCATAGGTTTCGATCGGTGTTTCGAAAGTTACAGGCGATTAAAGAAAATCGAGGAAACGGTAAGGAATAAATACCCCTTGCAATTTATTACGGCAAAAAATGGAAAGTGTTTCGGTCGACTTGTGCTTATACATGCTTAAAGAGGATGGAAAGAGGTACACAAAAATCGCTGGCAGACCTTTCTAAGTGCATTATTTTCGAAGTTATAGCCAAAAAACCAAAGACTTGATTAATCGAGGAAGAGCCTTGGTCGATCAGTACAACTGAAACAATTTTTTATTAAAGAAGGGCTTTCGCTGACCATCCTAACTTGAGGTACGCGTCGAGAGCTTCAAGAAAATGTATGATTATCATAGGTTTCGATCGGTGTTTCGAAAGTTACAGGCGATTATAGAAAATCAAGGAAACGGTAAGGAATACATGCCCCGTGCAATTTATTTCGGCAAAAAATGGAAAGTGTTTCGGTCGACTTGTGCTTACACATGCTAAAAGAGGATGGAAAGAGGATCACAAAAATCGCAGGCAGAGCTTTCTAAGTGCATTATTTTCGAAGCTACAGTCAAAAAACCAAAGACTTGATTAATCGACGAAGAGCCTTGGTCGACCACTACTACTGAAACAATATTTTTTTTTAAAGATGGGCTGTCGCTCATAGTCCTGTCTTAAGGTACGCGTCGACAGCTTCAAGAAAATGTAAGATTATCATAGGTTTCGATCGGTGTTTCTAAAGTTACAGGCGATTATAGAAAATCGAGGAAACGGCTAGGAATACATACCCCTTGCAATTTATTGCGGCAAAAAATGGAAAGTGTTTCAGTCGACTTGTGCTTATAAGTGCTTAAAGAGGATGGAAAGAGGATCACAAAAATCGCAGGCAGAGCTTTCTAAGTGCATTATTTTCAAAGTTATAGCCAAAAAACCAAAGACTTGATTAATCGAGGAAGAGCCTTGGTCGACCACTACTACTGAAACAATATTTTTTTTAAAGATGAGCTGTCGCTGATAGTCCTATCTTAAGGTACGCGTCCAGAGCTTCAAGAAAATGTATGATTATCATAGGTTTTGATCAGTGTTTCGAAAGTTACAGGCGATTAAAGAAAATCGAGGAAACGGTAAGGAATAAATGCCCCTTGCAATTTATTTCGGCAAAAAATGGAAAGTGTTTCGGTCGACTTGTGCTTATACATGCTTAAAGAGAATGGAAAAAGGATCACAAAAATCGCAGGCAGAGCCTCCTAAGTGCATTATTTTCGAAGTTACAGCCAAAAAACCAAAGGCTTGATTAATCGAGGAAGAGCCTTGGTCGATCAGTAAAACAGAAACAATTTTTTATTAAAGAAGGGCTTTCGCTGATCATCCTAACTTGAGGTACGCATCGAGAGCTTCAAGAAAATGTATGATTATCATAGGTTTCGATCGGTGTTTCGAAAGTTACAGGCGATTATAGAAAATCAAGGAAACGGTAAGGAATACATACCCCTTGCAATTTATTTCGGCAAAAAATGGAAAGTGTTTCGGTCGACTTGTGCTTACACATGCTTAAGGAGGATGGAAAGAGGTACACAAAAATCGCAGGCAGAGCTTTCAAATTGCATTATTTTCGAAGTAATAGCCAAAAAACCAAAGACTTGATTAATCGAGGAAGAGCCTTGGTCGACCAGTACAACTGAAACAATTTTTTTTTAAAGATGGGCTTTCGCTGATCATCCTAACATAAGGTACGCGTCGAGAGCTTCAAGAAAATGTATGATTATCATAGGTTTCGATCGGTGTTTCGAAAGTTACAAGCGATTATAGAAAATCAAGGAAACGGTAAGGAATACATGCCCCGTGCAATTTATTTCGGCAAAAAATGGAAAGTGTTTCGGTCGACTTGTGCTTATAAATGCTTAAAGAGGATGGAAAGAGGATCACAAAAATCGCAGGCAGAGCTTTCTAAGTGCATTATTATCAAAGTTAGAGCCAAAAAACCAAAGACTTGATTAATCGAGGAAGAACCTTGGTCGACCACTACTACTGAAACAATATTTTTTTTAAAGATCAGCTGTCGCTGATAGTCCTATCTTAAGGTACGCGTCCAGAGCTTCAAGAAAATCTATGATTATCATAGGTTTCGATCGGTGTTTCGAAAGTTACAGGCGATTATAGAAAATCAAGGAAACGGTAAGGAATACATGCCCCGTGCAATTTATTTCGGCAAAAAATGGAAAGTGTTTCGGTCGACTTGTGCTTACACATGCTAAAAGAGGATGGAAAGAGGATCACAAAAATCGCAGGCAGAGCTTTCTAAGTGCATTATTTTCGAAGTTACAGCCAAAAAACCAAAGACTTGATTAATCGAGGAAGAGACTTGGTCGACCACTACTACTGAAACAATATTTTTTTTTAAAGATGAGCTGTCGCTCATAGTTCTATCTTAAGGTACGCGTCGACAGCTTCAAGAAAATGTAAGATTATCATAGGTTTCGATCGGTGTTTCGAAAGTTACAGGCGATTATAGAAAATTGAGGAAACGGTAAGGAATACATACCCCTTGTAATTTATTTCGGCAAAAAATGGAAAGTGTTTCGGTCGACTTGTGCTTATACACGCTTAAAGAGCATGGAAAGAGGATCACAAAAATCGCAGGCAGAGCCTCCTAAGTGCATTATTTTCGAAGTTACAGCCAAAAAACCAAACGCTTGATTAATCGAGGAAGAGCCTTGGTCGACCAGTACAACTGAAACATTTTTTTTTTAAAGATGGGCTTTCGCTGATCATCCTAACTTAAGGTACGCATCGAGAGCTTCAAGAAAATGTATGATTATCATAGGTTTCGATCGGCGTTTCGAAAGTTACAAGCGATTATAGAAAATCAAGGAAACGGTAATGAATACATACCTCTTGCAATTTATTTCGGCAAAAAATGGAAAGTGTTTCGGTCGACTTGTGCTTATACATGCTTAAAGAGGATGGAAATAGGATCACAAAAATCGCAGGCAGAGCCTCCTAAGTGCATTATTTTCGAAGTTACAGCCAAAAAACCAAAGGCTTGATTAATCGAGGAAGATCCTTGGTCGACCAGTACAACTGAAACAATTTTTTTTTAAAGATGGGCTTTCGCTGATCATCCTATCTTAAGGTACGCGTCGAGAGCTTCAAGAAAATGTATGATTAGCATAGGTTTCGATCGGTGTTTCGAAAGTTACAGGCGATTATAGAAAATCGAGGAAGCGGTAAGAAATAAATACCCCTTGCAATTTATTTCGGCAAAAAATGGAAAGTGTTTCGGTCGACTTGTGCTTATACATGCTTAAAGAGGATGGAAAGAGGATCACAAAAATCGCAGGCAGAGCCTCCTAAGTGCATTATTTTCGAAGTTACAGCCAAAAAACCAAAGGCTTGATTAATCGAGGAAGAGCCTTGGTCGATCAGTACAACTGAAACAATTTTTTATTAAAGAAGGGCTTTCGCTGATCATCCTAACTTGAGGTACGCATCGAGAACTTCAAGAAAATGTATGATTATCATAGGTTTCGATCGGTGTTTCGAAAGTTACAGGCGATTATAGAAAATCAAGGAAACGGTAAGGAATACATGCCCCGTGCAATTTATTTCGCCAAAAAATGGAAAGTGTTTCGGTCGACTTGTGCTTACACATGCTAAAAGAGGATGGAAAGAGGATCACAAAAATCGCAGGCAGAGCTTTCTAAGTGCATTATTTTCGAAGTTACAGCCAAAAAACCAAAGACTTGATTAATCGAAGAAGAGCCTTGGTCGACCACTACTACTGAAACAATATTTTTTTTTAAAGATGAGCTGTCGCTCATAGTCCTATCTTAAGGTACGCGTCGACAGCTTCAAGAAAATGTAAGATTATCATAGGTTTCGATCGGTGTTTCGAAAGTTACAGGCGATTATAGAAAATCGAGGAAACGGTAAGGAATACATACCCCTTGTAATTTATTTCGGCAAAAAATGGAAAGTGTTTCGGTCGACTTGTGCTTATACACGCTTAAAGAGCATGGAAAGAGGATCACAAAAATCGCAGGCAGAGCCTCCTAAGTGCATTATTTTCGAAGTTACAGCCAAAAAACCAAACGCTTGATTAATCGAGGAAGCGCCTTGGTCGACCAGTACAACTGAAACCATTTTTTTTTAAAGATGGGCTTTCGCTGATCATCCTAACTTAAGGTACGCGTCGAGAGCTTCAAGAAAATGTATGATTTTCATAGGATTCGATCGGCGTTTCGAAAGTTACAGGCGATTATAGAAAATCGAGGAAACGGCAAGGAATACATACCCCTTGCAATTTATTTCGGCAAAAAATGGAAAGTGTTTCGGTCGACTTGTGCTTACACATGCTTAAAGAGGATGGAAAGAGGATCACAAAAATCGCAGGCAGAGCTTTCTAAGTGCATTATTTTCGAAGTTACAGCCAAACAACCAAAGACTTGATTAATCGAGGAAGAACCTTGGTCGACCACTACTACTGAAACAATATTTTTTTTTAAAGATGAGCTGTCGCTCATAGTCCTATCTTACGGTACGCGTCGACAGCTTCAAGAAAATGTACGATTATCATAGGTTTCGATCGGTGTTTCGAAAGTTACAGGCGATTATAGAAAATCGAGGAAACGGTAAGGAATAAATACCCCTTGCAATTTATTTCGGCAAAAAATGGAAAGTGTTTCGGTCGACTTGTGCTTATACATGCTTAAAGAGGATGGAAAGAGGATCACAAAAATCGCAGGCAGAGCCTCCTAAGTGCATTATTTTCGAAGTTACAGCCAAAAAACCAAAGGCTTGATTAATCGAGGAAGAGCCTTGGTTGACCACTACAACTGAAACAATTTTTTTTTAAAGATGGGCTTTCGCTGATCATCCTAACATAAGGTACGCGTCGAGAGCTTCAAGAAAATGTATGATTATCATAGGTTTCGATCGGTGTTTCGAAAGTTACAGGCGATTAAAGAAAATCGAGGAAACGGTAAGGAATAAATACCCCTTGCAATTTATTTCGGCAAAAAATGGAAAGTGTTTCGGTCGACTTGTGCTTATACATGCTTAAAGAGGATGGAAAGAGGATCACAAAAATCGCAGGCAGAGCTTTCTAAGTGCATTATTTTCGAAGTTATAGCGAAAAAACCAATAACTTGATTAATCGAGGAAGAGCCTTGGTCGACCACTACAACTGAAACAATTTTTTTTTAAAGATGGGCTTTCGCTGATAGTCCTATCTCAAGGTACGCGTCGAGAGCTTCAAGAAAATGTATGATTATCATAGGTTTCGATCGGTGTTTCGAAAGTTACAGGCGATTATAGAAAATCAAGGAAACGGATAGGAATACATGCCCCGTGCAATTTATTTCGGCAAAAAATGGAAAGTGTTTCGGTCGACTTGTGCTTACACATGCTAAAAGAGGATGGAAAGAGGATCACAAAAATCGCAGGCAGAGCTTTCTAAGTGCATTATTTTCGAAGTTACCGCCAAAAAACCAAAGACTTGATTAATCGAGGAAGATCCTTGGTCGACCACTACTACTAAAACAATATTTTTTTTTAAAGATGAGCTGTCGCTCATAGTCCTATCTTAAGGTACGCGTCGACAGCTTCAAGAAAATGTATGATTATCATAGGTTTCGATCGGTGTTTCGAAAGTTACAGGCGATTATAGAAAATCGAGGAAACGGTAAGGAATACATACCCCTTGTAATTTATTTCGGCAAAAAATGGAAAGTGTTTCGGTCGACTTGTGCTTATACACGCTTAAAGAGCATGGAAAGAGGATCACAAAAATCGCAGGCAGAGCCTCCTAAGTGCATTATTTTCGAAGTTACAGCCAAAAAACCAAACGCTTGATTAATCGAGGAAGCGCCTTGGTCGACCAGTACAACTGAAACAATTTTTTTTTAAAGATGGGCTTTCGCTGATCATCCTAACTTAAGGTACGCGTCGAGAACTTCAAGAAAATGTATGATTTTCATAGGTTTCGATCGGCGTTTCGAAAGTTACAGGCGATTATAGAAAATCGAGGAAACGGCAAGGAATACATACCCCTTGCAATTTATTTCGGCAAAAAATGGAAAGTGTTTCGGTCGACTTGTGCTTACACATGCTTAAAGAGGATGGAAAGAGGTACACAAAAATCGCAGGCAGAGCTTTCTAAGTGCATTATTTTCGAAGTTATAGCCAAAAAACCAAAGACTTGATTAATCGAGGAAGAGCCTTGGTCGACCACTACAACTGAAACAATTTTTTTTTAAAGATGGGCTTTCGCTGATCATCCTAACATAAGGTACGCGTCGAGAGCTTCAAGAAAATGTATGATTATCATAGGTTTCGATCGGTGTTTCGAAAGTTACAAGCGATTATACAAAATCAAGGAAACGGTAAGGAATACATACCCCTTGCAATTTATTTCGGCAAAAAATGGAAAGTGTTTCGGTCGACTTGTGCTTATACATGCTTCAAGAGGATGGAAAGAGGTACACAAAAATCGCAGGCAGAGCTTTCTAAGTGCATTATTTTCGAAGTTATAGCCAAAAAACCAAAGACTTGATTAATCGAGGAAGAGCCTTGGTCGATCAGTACAACTGAAACAATTTTTTATTAAAGAAGGGCTTTCGCTGACCATCCTAACTTGTGGTACGCGTCGAGAGCTTCAAGAAAATGTATGATTATCATAGGTTTCGATCGGTGTTTCGAAAGTTACAGGCGATTATAGAAAATCAAGGAAACGGTAAGGAATACATGCCCCGTGCAATTTATTTCGGCAAAAAATGGAAAGTGTTTCGGTCGACTTGTGCTTACACATGCTAAAAGAGGATGGAAAGAGGATCACAAAAATCGCAGGCAGAGCTTCCTAAGTTCATTATTTTCGAAGCTACAGTCAAAAAACCAAAGACTTGATTAATCGACGAAGAGCCTTGGTCGACCTCTACTACTGAAACAACATTTTTTTTTAAAGATGAGCTGTCGCTCATAGTCCTATCTTAAGGTACGCGTCGACAGCTTCAAGAAAATGTAAGATTATCATAGGTTTCGATCGGTGTTTCGAAAGTTACAGGCGATTATAGAAAATCGAGGAAACGGCTAGGAATACATACACCTTGCAATTTATTTCGGCAAAAAATGGAAAGTGTTTCAGTCGACTTGTGCTTATAAGTGCTTAAAGAGGATGGAAAGAGGATCACAAAAATCGCAGGCAGAGCTTTCTAAGTGCATTATTTTCGAAGTTACCGCCAAAAAACCAAAGACTTGATTAATCGAGGAAGAGCCTTGGTCGACCACTACTACTAAAACAATATTTTTTTTTAAAGATGAGCTGTCGCTCATAGTCCTATCTTAAGGTACGCGTCGACAGCTTCAAGAAAATGTAAGATTATCATAGGTTTCGATCGGTGTTTCGAAAGTTACAGGCGATTATAGAAAATCGAGGAAACGGTAAGGAATACATACCCCTTGTAATTTATTTCGGCAAAAAATGGAAAGTGTTTCGGTCGACTTGTGCTTATACACGCTTAAAGAGCATGGAAAGAGGATCACAAAAATCGCAGGCAGAGCCTCCTAAGTGCATTATTTTCGAAGTTACAGCCAAAAAACCAAACGCTTGATTAATCGAGGAAGCGCCTTGGTCGACCAGTACAACTGAAACCATTTTTTTTTAAAGATGGGCTTTCGCTGATCATCCTAACTTAAGGTACGCGTCGAGAGCTTCAAGAAAATGTATGATTTTCATAGGATTCGATCGGCGTTTCGAAAGTTACAGGCGATTATAGAAAATCGAGGAAACGGCAAGGAATACATACCCCTTGCAATTTATTTCGGCAAAAAATGGAAAGTGTTTCGGTCGACTTGTGCTTACACACGCTTAAAGAGGATGGAAAGAGGATCACAAAAATCGCAGGCAGAGCTTTCTAAGTGCATTATTTTCGAAGTTACAGCCAAACAACCAAAGACTTGATTAATCGAGGAAGAGCCTTGGTCGACCACTACTACTGAAACAATATTTTTTTTTAAAGATGAGCTGTCGCTCATAGTCCTATCTTACGGTACGCGTCGACAGCTTCAAGAAAATGGACGATTATCATAGGTTTCGATCGGTGTTTCGAAAGTTACAGGCGATTATAGAAAATCGAGGAAACGGTAAGGAATAAATACCCCTTGCAATTTATTTCGGCAAAAAATGGAAAGTGTTTCGGTCGACTTGTGCTTATACATGCTTAAAGAGGATGGAAAGAGGATCACAAAAATCGCAGGCAGAGCCTCCTAAGTGCATTATTTTCGAAGTTACAGCCAAAAAACCAAAGGCTTGATTAATCGAGGAAGAGCCTTGGTTGACCACTACAACTGAAACAATTTTTTTTTAAAGATGGGCTTTCGCTGATCATCCTAACATAAGGTACGCGTCGAGAGCTTCAAGAAAATGTATGATTATCATAGGTTTCGATCGGTGTTTCGAAAGTTACAGGCGATTAAAGAAAATCGAGGAAACGGTAAGGAATAAATACCCCTTGCAATTTATTTCGGCAAAAAATGGAAAGTGTTTCGGTCGACTTGTGCTTATACATGCTTAAAGAGGATGGAAAGAGGATCACAAAAATCGCAGGCAGAGCTTTCTAAGTGCATTATTTTCGAAGTTATAGCGAAAAAACCAATAACTTGATTAATCGAGGAAGAGCCTTGGTCGACCAGTACAACTGAAACAATTTTTTTTTAAAGATGGGCTTTCGCTGATCATCCTAACATAAGGTACGCGTCGAGAGCTTCAAGAAAATGTATGATTATCATAGGTTTCGATCGGTGTTTCGAAAGTTACAAGCGATTATACAAAATCAAGGAAACGGTAAGGAATACATACCCCTTGCAATTTATTTCGGCAAAAAATGGAAAGTGTTTCGGTCGACTTGTGCTTATACATGCTTCAAGAGGATGGAAAGAGGTACACAAAAATCGCAGGCAGAGCTTTCTAAGTGCATTATTTTCGAAGTTATAGCCAAAAAACCAAAGACTTGATTAATCGAGGAAGAGCCTTGGTCGATCAGTACAACTGAAACAATTTTTTATTAAAGAAGGGCTTTCGCTGACCATCCTAACTTGTGGTACGCGTCGAGAGCTTCAAGAAAATGTATGATTATCATAGGTTTCGATCGGTGTTTCGAAAGTTACAGGCGATTATAGAAAATCAAGGAAACGGTAAGGAATACATGCCCCATGCAATTTATTTCGGCAAAAAATGGAAAGTGTTTCGGTCGACTTGTGCTTACACATGCTAAAAGAGGATGGAAAGAGGATCACAAAAATCGCAGGCAGAGCTTTCTAAGTTCATTATTTTCGAAGCTACAGTCAAAAAACCAAAGACTTGATTAATCGACGAAGAGCCTTGGTCGACCTCTACTACTGAAACAACATTTTTTTTTAAAGATGAGCTGTCGCTCATAGTCCTATCTTAAGGTACGCGTCGACAGCTTCAAGAAAATGTAAGATTATCATAGGTTTCGATCGGTGTTTCGAAAGTTACAGGCGATTATAGAAAATCGAGGAAACGGCTAGGAATACATACACCTTGCAATTTATTTCGGCAAAAAATGGAAAGTGTTTCAGTCAACTTGTGCTTATAAGTGCTTAAAGAGGATGGAAAGAGGATCACAAAAATCGCAGGCAGAGCTTTCTAAGTGCATTATTTTTAAAGTTATAGCCAAAAAACCAAAGACTTGATTAATCGAGGAAGAGCCTTGGTCGACCACTACTACTGAAACAATATTTTTTTTAAAGATGAGCTGTCGCTGATAGTCCTATCTTAAGGTACGCGTCCAGAGCTTCAAGAAAATGTATGATTATCATAGGTTTCGATCAGTGTTTCGAAAGTTACAGGCGATTAAAGAAAATCGAGGAAACGGTAAGGAATAAATACCCCTTGCAATTTATTTCGGCAAAAAATGGAAAGTGTTTCGGTCGACTTGTGCTTATACATGCTTAAAGAGGATGGAAAGAGGATCACAAAAATCGCAGGCAGAGCCTCCTAAGTGCATTATTTTCGAAGTTACAGCCAAACAACCAAAGACTTGATTAATCGAGGAAGAGCCTTGGTTGACCACTACAACTGAAACAATTTTTTTTTAAAGATGGGCTTTCGCTGATCATCCTAACATAAGGTACGCGTCGAGAGCTTCAAGAAAATGTATGATTATCATAGGTTTCGATCGGTGTTTCGAAAGTTACAGGCGATTAAAGAAAATCGAGGAAACGGTAAGGAATAAATACCCCTTGCAATTTATTTCGGCAAAAAATGGAAAGTGTTTCGGTCGACTTGTGCTTATACATGCTTAAAGAGGATGGAAAGAGGATCACAAAAATCGCAGGCAGAGCTTTCTAAGTGCATTATTTTCGAAGTTATAGCGAAAAAACCAATAACTTGATTAATCGAGGAAGAGCCTTGGTCGACCACTACAACTGAAACAATTTTTTTTTAAAGATGGGCTTTCGCTGATAGTCCTATCTCAAGGTACGCGTCGAGAGCTTCAAGAAAATGTATGATTATCATAGGTTTCGATCGGTGTTTCGAAAGTTACAGGCGATTATAGAAAATCAAGGAAACGGAAAGGAATACATGCCCCGTGCAATTTATTTCGGCAAAAAATGGAAAGTGTTTCGGTCGACTTGTGCTTACACATGCTAAAAGAGGATGGAAAGAGGATCACAAAAATCGCAGGCAGAGCTTTCTAAGTGCATTATTTTCGAAGTTACCGCCCAAAAACCAAAGACTTGATTAATCGAGGAAGAGCCTTGGTCGACCACTACTACTAAAACAATATTTTTTTTTAAAGATGAGCTGTCGCTCATAGTCCTATCTTAAGGTACGCGTCGACAGCTTCAAGAAAATGTAAGATTATCATAGGTTTCGATCGGTGTTTCGAAAGTTACAGGCGATTATAGAAAATCGAGGAAACGGTAAGGAATACATACCCCTTGTAATTTATTTCGGCAAAAAATGGAAAGTGTTTCGGTCGACTTGTGCTTATACACGCTTAAAGAGCATGGAAAGAGGATCACAAAAATCGCAGGCAGAGCCTCCTAAGTGCATTATTTTCGAAGTTACAGCCAAAAAACCAAACGCTTGATTAATCGAGGAAGCGCCTTGGTCGACCAGTACAACTGAAACAATTTTTTTTTAAAGATGGGCTTTCGCTGATCATCCTAACTTAAGGTACGCGTCGAGAACTTCAAGAAAATGTATGATTTTCATAGGTTTCGATCGGCGTTTCGAAAGTTACAGGCGATTATAGAAAATCGAGGAAACGGCAAGGAATACATACCCCTTGCAATTTATTTCGGCAAAAAATGGAAAGTGTTTCGGTCGACTTGTGCTTACACATGCTTAAAGAGGATGGAAAGAGGTACACAAAAATCGCAGGCAGAGCTTTCTAAGTGCATTATTTTCGAAGTTATAGACAAAAAACCAAAGACTTGATTAATCGAGGAAGAGCCTTGGTCGACCAGTACAACTGAAACAATTTTTTTTTAAAGATGGGCTTTCGCTGATCATCCTAACATAAGGTACGCGTCGAGAGCTTCAAGAAAATGTATGATTATCATAGGTTTCGATCGGTGTTTCGAAAGTTACAAGCGATTATACAAAATCAAGGAAACGGTAAGGAATACATACCCCTTGCAATTTATTTCGGCAAAAAATGGAAAGTGTTTCGGTCGACTTGTGCTTATACATGCTTCAAGAGGATGGAAAGAGGTACACAAAAATCGCAGGCAGAGCTTTCTAAGTGCATTATTTTCGAAGTTATAGCCAAAAAACCAAAGACTTGATTAATCGAGGAAGAGCCTTGGTCGATCAGTACAACTGAAACAATTTTTTATTAAAGAAGGGCTTTCGCTGACCATCCTAACTTGTGGTACGCGTCGAGAGCTTCAAGAAAATGTATGATTATCATAGGTTTCGATCGGTGTTTCGAAAGTTACAGGCGATAATAGAAAATCAAGGAAACGGTAAGGAATACATGCCCCGTGCAATTTATTTCGGCAAAAAATGGAAAGTGTTTCGGTCGACTTGTGCTTACACATGCTAAAAGAGGATGGAAAGAGGATCACAAAAATCGCAGGCAGAGCTTTCTAAGTTCATTATTTTCGAAGCTACAGTCAAAAAACCAAAGACTTGATTAATCGACGAAGAGCCTTGGTCGACCTCTACTACTGAAACAACATTTTTTTTTAAAGATGAGCTGTCGCTCATAGTCCTATCTTAAGGTACGCGTCGACAGCTTCAAGAAAATGTAAGATTATCATAGGTTTCGATCGGTGTTTCGAAAGTTACAGGCGATTATAGAAAATCGAGGAAACGGCTAGGAATACATACACCTTGCAATTTATTTCGGCAAAAAATGGAAAGTGTTTCAGTCGACTTGTGCTTATAAGTGCTTAAAGAGGATGGAAAGAGGATCACAAAAATCGCAGGCAGAGCTTTCTAAGTGCATTATTTTTAAAGTTATAGCCAAAAAACCAAAGACTTGATTAATCGAGGAAGAGCCTTGGTCGACCACTACTACTGAAACAATATTTTTTTTAAAGATGAGCTGTCGCTGATAGTCCTATCTTAAGGTACGCGTCCAGAGCTTCAAGAAAATGTATGATTATCATAGGTTTTGATCAGTGTTTCGAAAGTTACAGGCGATTAAAGAAAATCGAGGAAACGGTAAGGAATAAATACCCCTTGCAATTTATTTCGGCAAAAAATGGAAAGTGTTTCGGTCGACTTGTGCTTATACATGCTTAAAGAGGATGGAAAGAGGATCACAAAAATCGCAGGCAGAGCCTCCTAAGTGCATTATTTTCGAAGTTACAGCCAAAAAACCAAAGGCTTGATTAATCGAGGAAGAGCCTTGGTTGACCACTACAACTGAAACAATTTTTTTTTAAAGATGGGCTTTCGCTGATCATCCTAACATAAGGTACGCGTCGAGAGCTTCAAGAAAATGTATGATTATCATAGGTTTCGATCGGTGTTTCGAAAGTTACAGGCGATTAAAGAAAATCGAGGAAACGGTAAGGAATAAATACCCCTTGCAATTTATTTCGGCAAAAAATGGAAAGTGTTTCGGTCGACTTGTGCTTATACATGCTTAAAGAGGATGGAAAGAGGATCACAAAAATCGCAGGCAGAGCTTTCTAAGTGCATTATTTTCGAAGTTATAGCGAAAAAACCAATAACTTGATTAATCGAGGAAGAGCCTTGGTCGACCACTACAACTGAAACAATTTTTTTTTAAAGATGGGCTTTCGCTGATAGTCCTATCTCAAGGTACGCGTCGAGAGCTTCAAGAAAATGTATGATTATCATAGGTTTCGATCGGTGTTTCGAAAGTTACAGGCGATTATAGAAAATCAAGGAAACGGAAAGGAATACATGCCCCGTGCAATTTATTTCGGCAAAAAATGGAAAGTGTTTCGGTCGACTTGTGCTTACACATGCTAAAAGAGGATGGAAAGAGGATCACAAAAATCGCAGGCAGAGCTTTCTAAGTGCATTATTTTCGAAGTTACCGCCCAAAAACCAAAGACTTGATTAATCGAGGAAGAGCCTTGGTCGACCACTACTACTAAAACAATATTTTTTTTTAAAGATGAGCTGTCGCTCATAGTCCTATCTTAAGGTACGCGTCGACAGCTTCAAGAAAATGTAAGATTATCATAGGTTTCGATCGGTGTTTCGAAAGTTACAGGCGATTATAGAAAATCGAGGAAACGGTAAGGAATACATACCCCTTGTAATTTATTTCGGCAAAAAATGGAAAGTGTTTCGGTCGACTTGTGCTTATACACGCTTAAAGAGCATGGAAAGAGGATCACAAAAATCGCAGGCAGAGCCTCCTAAGTGCATTATTTTCGAAGTTACAGCCAAAAAACCAAACGCTTGATTAATCGAGGAAGCGCCTTGGTCGACCAGTACAACTGAAACAATTTTTTTTTAAAGATGGGCTTTCGCTGATCATCCTAACTTAAGGTACGCGTCGAGAACTTCAAGAAAATGTATGATTTTCATAGGTTTCGATCGGCGTTTCGAAAGTTACAGGCGATTATAGAAAATCGAGGAAACGGCAAGGAATACATACCCCTTGCAATTTATTTCGGCAAAAAATGGAAAGTGTTTCGGTCGACTTGTGCTTACACATGCTTAAAGAGGATGGAAAGAGGTACACAAAAATCGCAGGCAGAGCTTTCTAAGTGCATTATTTTCGAAGTTATAGCCAAAAAACCAAAGACTTGATTAATCGAGGAAGAGCCTTGGTCGACCAGTACAACTGAAACAATTTTTTTTTAAAGATGGGCTTTCGCTGATCATCCTAACATAAGGTACGCGTCGAGAGCTTCAAGAAAATGTATGATTATCATAGGTTTCGATCGGTGTTTCGAAAGTTACAAGCGATTATACAAAATCAAGGAAACGGTAAGGAATACATACCCCTTGCAATTTATTTCGGCAAAAAATGGAAAGTGTTTCGGTCGACTTGTGCTTAAACATGCTTCAAGAGGATGGAAAGAGGTACACAAAAATCGCAGGCAGAGCTTTCTAAGTGCATTATTTTCGAAGTTATAGCCAAAAAACCAAAGACTTGATTAATCGAGGAAGAGCCTTGGTCGATCAGTACAACTGAAACAATTTTTTATTAAAGAAGGGCTTTCGCTGACCATCCTAACTTGTGGTACGCGTCGAGAGCTTCAAGAAAATGTATGATTATCATAGGTTTCGATCGGTGTTTCGAAAGTTACAGGCGATTATAGAAAATCAAGGAAACGGTAAGGAATACATGCCCCGTGCAATTTATTTCGGCAAAAAATGGAAAGTGTTTCGGTCGACTTGTGCTTACACATGCTAAAAGAGGATGGAAAGAGGATCACAAAAATCGCAGGCAGAGCTTCCTAAGTTCATTATTTTCGAAGCTACAGTCAAAAAACCAAAGACTTGATTAATCGACGAAGAGCCTTGGTCGACCTCTACTACTGAAACAACATTTTTTTTTAAAGATGAGCTGTCGCTCATAGTCCTATCTTAAGGTACGCGTCGACAGCTTCAAGAAAATGTAAGATTATCATAGGTTTCGATCGGTGTTTCGAATGTTACAGGCGATTATAGAAAATCGAGGAAACGGCTAGGAATACATACACCTTGCAATTTATTTCGGCAAAAAATGGAAAGTGTTTCAGTCGACTTGTGCTTATAAGTGCTTAAAGAGGATGGAAAGAGGATCACAAAAATCGCAGGCAGAGCTTTCTAAGTGCATTATTTTCGAAGTTACCGCCAAAAAACCAAAGACTTGATTAATCGAGGAAGAGCCTTGGTCGACCACTACTACTAAAACAATATTTTTTTTTAAAGATGAGCTGTCGCTCATAGTCCTATCTTAAGGTACGCGTCGACAGCTTCAAGAAAATGTAAGATTATCATAGGTTTCGATCGGTGTTTCGAAAGTTACAGGCGATTATAGAAAATCGAGGAAACGGTAAGGAATACATACCCCTTGTAATTTATTTCGGCAAAAAATGGAAAGTGTTTCGGTCGACTTGTGCTTATACACGCTTAAAGAGCATGGAAAGAGGATCACAAAAATCGCAGGCAGAGCCTCCTAAGTGCATTATTTTCGAAGTTACAGCCAAAAAACCAAACGCTTGATTAATCGAGGAAGCGCCTTGGTCGACCAGTACAACTGAAACCATTTTTTTTTAAAGATGGGCTTTCGCTGATCATCCTAACTTAAGGTACGCGTCGAGAGCTTCAAGAAAATGTATGATTTTCATAGGATTCGATCGGCGTTTCGAAAGTTACAGGCGATTATAGAAAATCGAGGAAACGGCAAGGAATACATACCCCTTGCAATTTATTTCGGCAAAAAATGGAAAGTGTTTCGGTCGACTTGTGCTTACACATGCTTAAAGAGGATGGAAAGAGGATCACAAAAATCGCAGGCAGAGCTTTCTAAGTGCATTATTTTCGAAGTTACAGCCAAACAACCAAAGACTTGATTAATCGAGGAAGAGCCTTGGTCGACCACTACTACTGAAACAATATTTTTTTTTAAAGATGAGCTGTCGCTCATAGTCCTATCTTACGGTACGCGTCGACAGCTTCAAGAAAATGGACGATTATCATAGGTTTCGATCGGTGTTTCGAAAGTTACAGGCGATTATAGAAAATCGAGGAAACGGTAAGGAATAAATACCCCTTGCAATTTATTTCGGCAAAAAATGGAAAGTGTTTCGGTCGACTTGTGCTTATACATGCTTAAAGAGGATGGAAAGAGGATCACAAAAATCGCAGGCAGAGCCTCCTAAGTGCATTATTTTCGAAGTTACAGCCAAAAAACCAAAGGCTTGATTAATCGAGGAAGAGCCTTGGTTGACCACTACAACTGAAACAATTTTTTTTTAAAGATGGGCTTTCGCTGATCATCCTAACATAAGGTACGCGACGAGAGCTTCAAGAAAATGTATGATTATCATAGGTTTCGATCGGTGTTTCGAAAGTTACAGGCGATTAAAGAAAATCGAGGAAACGGTAAGGAATAAATACCCCTTGCAATTTATTTCGGCAAAAAATGGAAAGTGTTTCGGTCGACTTGTGCTTATACATGCTTAAAGAGGATGGAAAGAGGATCACAAAAATCGCAGGCAGAGCTTTCTAAGTGCATTATTTTCGAAGTTATAGCGAAAAAACCAATAACTTGATTAATCGAGGAAGAGCCTTGGTCGACCAGTACAACTGAAACAATTTTTTTTTAAAGATGGGCTTTCGCTGATCATCCTAACATAAGGTACGCGTCGAGAGCTTCAAGAAAATGTATGATTATCATAGGTTTCGATCGGTGTTTCGAAAGTTACAAGCGATTATACAAAATCAAGGAAACGGTAAGGAATACATACCCCTTGCAATTTATTTCGGCAAAAAATGGAAAGTGTTTCGGTCGACTTGTGCTTATACATGCTTCAAGAGGATGGAAAGAGGTACACAAAAATCGCAGGCAGAGCTTTCTAAGTGCATTATTTTCGAAGTTATAGCCAAAAAACCAAAGACTTGATTAATCGAGGAAGAGCCTTGGTCGATCAGTACAACTGAAACAATTTTTTATTAAAGAAGGGCTTTCGCTGACCATCCTAACTTGTGGTACGCGTCGAGAGCTTCAAGAAAATGTATGATTATCATAGGTTTCGATCGGTGTTTCGAAAGTTACAGGCGATTATAGAAAATCAAGGAAACGGTAAGGAATACATGCCCCATGCAATTTATTTCGGCAAAAAATGGAAAGTGTTTCGGTCGACTTGTGCTTACACATGCTAAAAGAGGATGGAAAGAGGATCACAAAAATCGCAGGCAGAGCTTTCTAAGTTCATTATTTTCGAAGCTACAGACAAAAAACCAAAGACTTGATTAATCGACGAAGAGCCTTGGTCGACCTCTACTACTGAAACAACATTTTTTTTTAAAGATGAGCTGTCGCTCATAGTCCTATCTTAAGGTACGCGTCGACAGCTTCAAGAAAATGTAAGATTATCATAGGTTTCGATCGGTGTTTCGAAAGTTACAGGCGATTATAGAAAATCGAGGAAACGGCTAGGAATACATACACCTTGCAATTTATTTCGGCAAAAAATGGAAAGTGTTTCAGTCGACTTGTGCTTATAAGTGCTTAAAGAGGATGGAAAGAGGATCACAAAAATCGCAGGCAGAGCTTTCTAAGTGCATTATTTTCGAAGTTACCGCCAAAAAACCAAAGACTTGATTAATCGAGGAAGAGCCTTGGTCGACCACTACTACTAAAACAATATTTTTTTTTAAAGATGAGCTGTCGCTCATAGTCCTATCTTAAGGTACGCGTCGACAGCTTCAAGAAAATGTAAGATTATCATAGGTTTCGATCGGTGTTTCGAAAGTTACAGGCGATTATAGAAAATCGAGGAAACGGTAAGGAATACATACCCCTTGTAATTTATTTCGGCAAAAAATGGAAAGTGTTTCGGTCGACTTGTGCTTATACACGCTTAAAGAGCATGGAAAGAGGATCACAAAAATCGCAGGCAGAGCCTCCTAAGTGCATTATTTTCGAAGTTACAGCCAAAAAACCAAACGCTTGATTAATCGAGGAAGCGCCTTGGTCGACCAGTACAACTGAAACCATTTTTTTTTAAAGATGGGCTTTCGCTGATCATCCTAACTTAAGGTACGCGTCGAGAGCTTCAAGAAAATGTAAGATTATCATAGGTTTCGATCGGTGTTTCGAAAGTTACAGGCGATTATAGAAAATCGAGGAAACGGTAAGGAATACATACCCCTTGTAATTTATTTCGGCAAAAAATGGAAAGTGTTTCAGTCGACTTGTGCTTATACACGCTTAAAGAGCATGGAAAGAGGATCACAAAAATCGCAGGCAGAGCCTCCTAAGTGCATTATTTTCGAAGTTACAGCCAAAAAACCAAACGCTTGATTAATCGAGGAAGCGCCTTGGTCGACCAGTACAACTGAAACAATTTTTTTTTAAAGATGGGCTTTCGCTGATCATCCTAACTTAAGGTACGCGTCGAGAACTTCAAGAAAATGTATGATTTTCATAGGTTTCGATCGGCGTTTCGAAAGTTACAGGCGATTATAGAAAATCGAGGAAACGGCAAGGAATACATACCCCTTGCAATTTATTTCGGCAAAAAATGGAAAGTGTTTCGGTCGACTTGTGCTTACACATGCTTAAAGAGGATGGAAAGAGGTACACAAAAATCGCAGGCAGAGCTTTCTAAGTGCATTATTTTCGAAGTTATAGCCAAAAAACCAAAGACTTGATTAATCGAGGAAGAGCCTTGGTCGACCAGTACAACTGAAACAATTTTTTTTTAAAGATGGGCTTTCGCTGATCATCCTAACATAAGGTACGCGTCGAGAGCTTCAAGAAAATGTATGATTATCATAGGTTTCGATCGGTGTTTCGAAAGTTACAAGCGATTATACAAAATCAAGGAAACGGTAAGGAATACATACCCCTTGCAATTTATTTCGGCAAAAAATGGAAAGTGTTTCGGTCGACTTGTGCTTATACATGCTTCAAGAGGATGGAAAGAGGTACACAAAAATCGCAGGCAGAGCTTTCTAAGTGCATTATTTTCGAAGTTATAGCCAAAAAACCAAAGACTTGATTAATCGAGGAAGAGCCTTGGTCGATCAGTACAACTGAAACAATTTTTTATTAAAGAAGGGCTTTCGCTGACCATCCTAACTTGTGGTACGCGTCGAGAGCTTCAAGAAAATGTATGATTATCATAGGTTTCGATCGGTGTTTCGAAAGTTACAGGCGATTATAGAAAATCAAGGAAACGGTAAGGAATACATGCCCCGTGCAATTTATTTCGGCAAAAAATGGAAAGTGTTTCGGTCGACTTGTGCTTACACATGCTAAAAGAGGATGGAAAGAGGATCACAAAAATCGCAGGCAGAGCTTTCTAAGTTCATTATTTTCGAAGCTACAGTCAAAAAACCAAAGACTTGATTAATCGACGAAGAGCCTTGGTCGACCTCTACTACTGAAACAACATTTTTTTTTAAAGATGAGCTGTCGCTCATAGTCCTATCTTAAGGTACGCGTCGACAGCTTCAAGAAAATGTAAGATTATCATAGGTTTCGATCGGTGTTTCGAAAGTTACAGGCGATTATAGAAAATCGAGGAAACGGCTAGGAATACATACACCTTGCAATTTATTTCGGCAAAAAATGGAAAGTGTTTCAGTCAACTTGTGCTTATAAGTGCTTAAAGAGGATGGAAAGAGGATCACAAAAATCGCAGGCAGAGCTTTCTAAGTGCATTATTTTTAAAGTTATAGCCAAAAAACCAAAGACTTGATTAATCGAGGAAGAGCCTTGGTCGACCACTACTACTGAAACAATATTTTTTTTAAAGATGAGCTGTCGCTGATAGTCCTATCTTAAGGTACGCGTCCAGAGCTTCAAGAAAATGTATGATTATCATAGGTTTTGATCAGTGTTTCGAAAGTTACAGGCGATTAAAGAAAATCGAGGAAACGGTAAGGAATAAATACCCCTTGCAATTTATTTCGGCAAAAAATGGAAAGTGTTTCGGTCGACTTGTGCTTATACATGCTTAAAGAGGATGGAAAGAGGATCACAAAAATCGCAGGCAGAGCCTCCTAAGTGCATTATTTTCGAAGTTACAGCCAAACAACCAAAGACTTGATTAATCGAGGAAGAGCCTTGGTTGACCACTACAACTGAAACAATTTTTTTTTAAAGATGGGCTTTCGCTGATCATCCTAACATAAGGTACGCGTCGAGAGCTTCAAGAAAATGTATGATTATCATAGGTTTCGATCGGTGTTTCGAAAGTTACAGGCGATTAAAGAAAATCGAGGAAACGGTAAGGAATAAATACCCCTTGCAATTTATTTCGGCAAAAAATGGAAAGTGTTTCGGTCGACTTGTGCTTATACATGCTTAAAGAGGATGGAAAGAGGATCACAAAAATCGCAGGCAGAGCTTTCTAAGTGCATTATTTTCGAAGTTATAGCGAAAAAACCAATAACTTGATTAATCGAGGAAGAGCCTTGGTCGACCACTACAACTGAAACAATTTTTTTTTAAAGATGGGCTTTCGCTGATAGTCCTATCTCAAGGTACGCGTCGAGAGCTTCAAGAAAATGTATGATTATCATAGGTTTCGATCGGTGTTTCGAAAGTTACAGGCGATTATAGAAAATCAAGGAAACGGAAAGGAATACATGCCCCGTGCAATTTATTTCGGCAAAAAATGGAAAGTGTTTCGGTCGACTTGTGCTTACACATGCTAAAAGAGGATGGAAAGAGGATCACAAAAATCGCAGGCAGAGCTTTCTAAGTGCATTATTTTCGAAGTTACCGCCCAAAAACCAAAGACTTGATTAATCGAGGAAGAGCCTTGGTCGACCACTACTACTAAAACAATATTTTTTTTTAAAGATGAGCTGTCGCTCATAGTCCTATCTTAAGGTACGCGTCGACAGCTTCAAGAAAATGTAAGATTATCATAGGTTTCGATCGGTGTTTCGAAAGTTACAGGCGATTATAGAAAATCGAGGAAACGGTAAGGAATACATACCCCTTGTAATTTATTTCGGCAAAAAATGGAAAGTGTTTCGGTCGACTTGTGCTTATACACGCTTAAAGAGCATGGAAAGAGGATCACAAAAATCGCAGGCAGAGCCTCCTAAGTGCATTATTTTCGAAGTTACAGCCAAAAAACCAAACGCTTGATTAATCGAGGAAGCGCCTTGGTCGACCAGTACAACTGAAACAATTTTTTTTTAAAGATGGGCTTTCGCTGATCATCCTAACTTAAGGTACGCGTCGAGAACTTCAAGAAAATGTATGATTTTCATAGGTTTCGATCGGCGTTTCGAAAGTTACAGGCGATTATAGAAAATCGAGGAAACGGCAAGGAATACATACCCCTTGCAATTTATTTCGGCAAAAAATGGAAAGTGTTTCGGTCGACTTGTGCTTACACATGCTTAAAGAGGATGGAAAGAGGTACACAAAAATCGCAGGCAGAGCTTTCTAAGTGCATTATTTTCGAAGTTATAGCCAAAAAACCAAAGACTTGATTAATCGAGGAAGAGCCTTGGTCGACCAGTACAACTGAAACAATTTTTTTTTAAAGATGGGCTTTCGCTGATCATCCTAACATAAGGTACGCGTCGAGAGCTTCAAGAAAATGTATGATTATCATAGGTTTCGATCGGTGTTTCGAAAGTTACAAGCGATTATACAAAATCAAGGAAACGGTAAGGAATACATACCCCTTGCAATTTATTTCGGCAAAAAATGGAAAGTGTTTCGGTCGACTTGTGCTTATACATGCTTCAAGAGGATGGAAAGAGGTACACAAAAATCGCAGGCAGAGCTTTCTAAGTGCATTATTTTCGAAGTTATAGCCAAAAAACCAAAGACTTGATTAATCGAGGAAGAGCCTTGGTCGATCAGTACAACTGAAACAATTTTTTTTTAAAGATGGGCTTTCGCTGACCATCCTAACTTGTGGTACGCGTCGAGAGCTTCAAGAAAATGTATGATTATCATAGGTTTCGATCGGTGTTTCGAAAGTTACAGGCGATTATAGAAAATCAAGGAAACGGTAAGGAATACATGCCCCGTGCAATTTATTTCGGCAAAAAATGGAAAGTGTTTCGGTCGACTTGTGCTTACACATGCTAAAAGAGGATGGAAAGAGGATCACAAAAATCGCAGGCAGAGCTTTCTAAGTTCATTATTTTCGAAGCTACAGTCAAAAAACCAAAGACTTGATTAATCGACGAAGAGCCTTGGTCGACCTCTACTACTGAAACAACATTTTTTTTTAAAGATGAGCTGTCGCTCATAGTCCTATCTTAAGGTACGCGTCGACAGCTTCAAGAAAATGTAAGATTATCATAGGTTTCGATCGGTGTTTCGAAAGTTACAGGCGATTATAGAAAATCGAGGAAACGGCTAGGAATACATACACCTTGCAATTTATTTCGGCAAAAAATGGAAAGTGTTTCAGTCGACTTGTGCTTATAAGTGCTTAAAGAGGATGGAAAGAGGATCACAAAAATCGCAGGCAGAGCTTTCTAAGTGCATTATTTTTAAAGTTATAGCCAAAAAACCAAAGACTTGATTAATCGAGGAAGAGCCTTGGTCGACCACTACTACTGAAACAATATTTTTTTTAAAGATGAGCTGTCGCTGATAGTCCTATCTTAAGGTACGCGTCCAGAGCTTCAAGAAAATGTATGATTATCATAGGTTTTGATCAGTGTTTCGAAAGTTACAGGCGATTAAAGAAAATCGAGGAAACGGTAAGGAATAAATACCCCTTGCAATTTATTTCGGCAAAAAATGGAAAGTGTTTCGGTCGACTTGTGCTTATACATGCTTAAAGAGGATGGAAAGAGGATCACAAAAATCGCAGGCAGAGCCTCCTAAGTGCATTATTTTCGAAGTTACAGCCAAAAAACCAAAGGCTTGATTAATCGAGGAAGAGCCTTGGTTGACCACTACAACTGAAACAATTTTTTTTTAAAGATGGGCTTTCGCTGATCATCCTAACATAAGGTACGCGTCGAGAGCTTCAAGAAAATGTATGATTATCATAGGTTTCGATCGGTGTTTCGAAAGTTAAAGGCGATTAAAGAAAATCGAGGAAACGGTAAGGAATAAATACCCCTTGCAATTTATTTCGGCAAAAAATGGAAAGTGTTTCGGTCGACTTGTGCTTATACATGCTTAAAGAGGATGGAAAGAGGATCACAAAAATCGCAGGCAGAGCTTTCTAAGTGCATTATTTTCGAAGTTATAGCGAAAAAACCAATAACTTGATTAATCGAGGAAGAGCCTTGGTCGACCACTACAACTGAAACAATTTTTTTTTAAAGATGGGCTTTCGCTGATAGTCCTATCTCAAGGTACGCGTCGAGAGCTTCAAGAAAATGTATGATTATCATAGGTTTCGATCGGTGTTTCGAAAGTTACAGGCGATTATAGAAAATCAAGGAAACGGAAAGGAATACATGCCCCGTGCAATTTATTTCGGCAAAAAATGGAAAGTGTTTCGGTCGACTTGTGCTTACACATGCTAAAAGAGGATGGAAAGAGGATCACAAAAATCGCAGGCAGAGCTTTCTAAGTGCATTATTTTCGAAGTTACCGCCCAAAAACCAAAGACTTGATTAATCGAGGAAGAGCCTTGGTCGACCACTACTACTAAAACAATATTTTTTTTTAAAGATGAGCTGTCGCTCATAGTCCTATCTTAAGGTACGCGTCGACAGCTTCAAGAAAATGTAAGATTATCATAGGTTTCGATCGGTGTTTCGAAAGTTACAGGCGATTATAGAAAATCGAGGAAACGGTAAGGAATACATACCCCTTGTAATTTATTTCGGCAAAAAATGGAAAGTGTTTCGGTCGACTTGTGCTTATACACGCTTAAAGAGCATGGAAAGAGGATCACAAAAATCGCAGGCAGAGCCTCCTAAGTGCATTATTTTCGAAGTTACAGCCAAAAAACCAAACGCTTGATTAATCGAGGAAGCGCCTTGGTCGACCAGTACAACTGAAACAATTTTTTTTTAAAGATGGGCTTTCGCTGATCATCCTAACTTAAGGTACGCGTCGAGAACTTCAAGAAAATGTATGATTTTCATAGGTTTCGATCGGCGTTTCGAAAGTTACAGGCGATTATAGAAAATCGAGGAAACGGCAAGGAATACATACCCCTTGCAATTTATTTCGGCAAAAAATGGAAAGTGTTTCGGTCGACTTGTGCTTACACATGCTTAAAGAGGATGGAAAGAGGTACACAAAAATCGCAGGCAGAGCTTTCTAAGTGCATTATTTTCGAAGTTATAGCCAAAAAACCAAAGACTTGATTAATCGAGGAAGAGCCTTGGTCGATCAGTACAACTGAAACAATTTTTTATTAAAGAAGGGCTTTCGCTGACCATCCTAACTTGTGGTACGCGTCGAGAGCTTCAAGAAAATGTATGATTATCATAGGTTTCGATCGGTGTTTCGAAAGTTACAGGCGATTATAGAAAATCAAGGAAACGGTAAGGAATACATGCCCCGTGCAATTTATTTCGGCAAAAAATGGAAAGTGTTTCGGTCGACTTGTGCTTACACATGCTTCAAGAGGATGGAAAGAGGATCACAAAAATCGCAGGCAGAGCTTTCTAAGTTCATTATTTTCGAAGTTATAGCCAAAAAACCAAAGACTTGATTAATCGAGGAAGAGCCTTGGTCGATCAGTACAACTGAAACAATTTTTTATTAAAGAAGGGCTTTCGCTGACCATCCTAACTTGTGGTACGCGTCGAGAGCTTCAAGAAAATGTATGATTATCATAGGTTTCGATCGGTGTTTCGAAAGTTACAGGCGATTATAGAAAATCAAGGAAACGGTAAGGAATACATGCCCCGTGCAATTTATTTCGGCAAAAAATGGAAAGTGTTTCGGTCGACTTGTGCTTACACATGCTAAAAGAGGATGGAAAGAGGATCACAAAAATCGCAGGCAGAGCTTTCTAAGTTCATTATTTTCGAAGCTACAGTCAAAAAACCAAAGACTTGATTAATCGACGAAGAGCCTTGGTCGACCTCTACTACTGAAACAACATTTTTTTTTAAAGATGAGCTGTCGCTCATAGTCCTATCTTAAGGTACGCGTCGACAGCTTCAAGAAAATGTAAGATTATCATAGGTTTCGATCGGTGTTTCGAAAGTTACAGGCGATTATAGAAAATCGAGGAAACGGCTAGGAATACATACACCTTGCAATTTATTTCGGCAAAAAATGGAAAGTGTTTCAGTCGACTTGTGCTTATAATTGCTTAAAGAGGATGGAAAGAGGATCACAAAAATCGCAGGCAGAGCTTTCTAAGTGCATTATTTTTAAAGTTATAGCCAAAAAACCAAAGACTTGGTTAATCGAGGAAGAGCCTTGGTCGACCACTACTACTGAAACAATATTTTTTTTAAAGATGAGCTGTCGCTGATAGTCCTATCTTAAGGTACGCGTCCAGAGCTTCAAGAAAATGTATGATTATCATAGGTTTTGATCAGTGTTTCGAAAGTTACAGGCGATTAAAGAAAATCGATGAAACGGTAAGGAATAAATACCCCTTGCAATTTATTTCGGCAAAAAATGGAAAGTGTTTCGGTCGACTTGTGCTTATACGTGCTTAAAGAGGATGGAAAGAGGATCACAAAAATCGCAGGCAGAGCTTTCTAAGTGCATTATTTTCGAAGTTATAGCCAAAAAACCAATAACTTGATTAATCGAGGAAGAGCCTTGGTCGACCACTACTACTGAAACAATATTTTTTTTAAAGATGAGCTGTCGCTGATAGTCCAATCTTAAGGTACGCGTCCAGAGCTTCAAGAAAATGTATGATTATCATAGGTTTTGATCAGTGTTTCGAAAGTTACAGGCGATTAAAGAAAATCGAGGAAACGGTAAGGAATAAATACCCCTTGCAATTTATTTCGGCAAAAAATGGAAAGTGTTTCGGTCGACTTGTGCTTACACATGCTAAAAGAGGATGGAAATAGGATCACAAAAATCGCAGGCAGAGCTTTCTAAGTGCATTATTTTCGAAGTTACAGCCAAACAACCAAAGATTTGATTAATCGAGGAAGAGCCTTGGTCGACCAGTTCAACTGAAACAATTTTTTTTTAAAGATGGGCTTTCGCTGATCATCCTAACATAAGGTACGCGTCGAGAGCTTCAAGAAAATGTATGATTATCATAGGTTTCGATCGGTGTTTCGAAAGTTACAAGCGATTATAGAAAATCAAGGAAACGGTAAGGAATACATACCCCTTGCATTTTATTTCGGCAAAAAATGGAAAGTGTTTCGGTCGACTTGTGCTTATACATGCTTAAAGAGGATGGAAGTAGTATCACAAAAATCGCAGGCAGAGCCTCCTAAGTGCATTATTTTCGAAGTTACAGCCAAAAAACCAAAGGCTTGATTAATCGAGGAAGATCCTTGGTCGACCAGTACAACTGAAACAATTTTTTTTTAAAGATGGGCTTTCGCTGATCATCCTATCTTAAGGTACGCGTCGAGAGTTTCAAGAAAATGTATGATTAGCATAGGTTTCGATCGGTATTTCGAAAGTTACAGGCGATTATAGAAAATCGAGGAAACGGTAAGGAATACATGCCCCGTGCAATTTATTTCGGCAAAAAATGGAAAGTGTTTCGGTCGACTTGTGCTTACACATGCTAAAAGAGGATGGAAAGAGGATCACAAAAATCGCAGGCAGAGCTTTCTAAGTGCATTATTTTCGAAGTTATAGCCAAAAAACCAAAGACTTGATTAATCGAGGAAGAGCCTTGTTCAACCATTACTACTAAAACATTATTTTTTTTTAAAGATGGGCTTTCGCTGATAGTCCTATCTTAAGGTACGCGTCGAGAGCTTCCAGAAAATGTATGATTATCATAGGTTTCGATCGGTGTTTCGAAAGTTACAGGCGATTATAGAAAATCAAGGAAACGGAAAGGAATACATGCCCCGTGCAATTTATTTCGGCAAAAAATGGAAAGTGTTTCGGTCGACTTGTGCTTACACATGCTAAAAGAGGATGGAAAGAGGATCACAAAAATCGCAGGCAGAGCTTTCTAAGTGCATTATTTTCGAAGTTACCGCCAAAAAACCAAAGACTTGATTAATCGAGGAAGATCCTTGGTCGACCACTACTACTAAAACAATATTTTTTTTTAAAGATGAGCTGTCGCTCATAGTCCTATCTTAAGGTACGTGTCGACAGCTTCAACAAAATGTAAGATTATCATAGGTTTCGATCGGTGTTTCGAAAGTTACAGGCGATTATAGAAAATCGAGGAAACGGTAAAGAATACATACCCCTTGTAATTTATTTCGGCAAAAAATGGAAAGTGTTTCGGTCGACTTGTGCTTATACACGCTTAAAGAGCATGGAAAGAGGATCACAAAAATCGCAGGCAGAGCCTCCTAAGTGCATTATTTTCGAAGTTACAGCCAAAAAACCAAACGCTTGATTAATCGAGGAAGCGCCTTGGTCGACCAGTACAACTGAAACAATTTTTTTTTAAAGATGGGCTTTCGCTGATCATCCTAACTTAAGGTACGCGTCGAGAGCTTCAAGAAAATGTACGATTATCGTAGGTTTCGATCGGTGTTTCGAAAGTTACAGGCGATTATAGAAAATCGAGGAAACGGCAAGGCATACATACCCCTTGCAATTTATTTCGGCAAAAAATGGAAAGTGTTTCGGTCGACTTGTGCTTACACATGCTTAAAGAGGATGGAAAGAGGTACACAAAAATCGCAGGCAGAGCTTTCTAAGTGCATTATTTTCGAAGTTATAGCCAAAAAACCAAAGACTTGATTAATCGAGGAAGAGCCTTGGTCGATCAGTACAACTGAAACAATTTTTTATTAAAGAAGGGCTTTCGCTGACCATCCTAACTTGTGGTACGCGTCGAGATCTTCAAGAAAATGTATGATTATCATAGGTTTCGATCGGTGTTTCGAAAGTTACAGGCGATTATAGAAAATCAAGGAAACGGTAAGGAATACATGCCCCGTGCAATTTATTTCGGCAAAAAATGGAAAGTGTTTCGGTCGACTTGTGCTTACACAGGCTAAAAGAGGATGGAAAGAGGATCACAAAAATCGCAGGCAGAGCTTTCTAAGTGCATTATTTTCGAAGTTATAGCCAAAAAACCAATAACTTGATTAATCGAGGAAGAGCCTTGGTCGACCACTACTACTGAAACAATATTTTTTTTTTAAAGATGAGCTGTCGCTCATAGTCCTATCTTAAGGTACGCGTCGACAGCTTCAAGAAAATGTAAGATTATCATAGGTTTCGATCGGTGTTTCGAAAGTTACAGGCGATTATAGAAAATCGAGGAAACGGCTAGGAATACATACACCTTGCAATTTATTTCGGCAAAAAATGGAAAGTGTTTCAGTCGACTTGTGCTTATAAGTGCTTAAAGAGGATGGAAAGAGGATCACAAAAATCGCAGGAAGAGCTTTCTATGTGCATTATTTTCAAAGTTATAGCCAAAAAACCAAAGACTTGATTAATCGAGGAAGAGCCTTGGTCGACCACTACTACTGAAACAATATTTTTTTTAAAGATGAGCTGTCGCTGATAGTCCTATCTTAAGGTACGCGTCCAGAGCTTCAAGAAAATGTATGATTATCATAGGTTTTGATCAGTGTTTCGAAAGTTACAGGCGATTAAAGAAAATCGAGGAAACGGTAAGGAATAAATACCCCTTGCAAATTATTTCGGCAAAAAATGGAAAGTGTTTTGGTCGACTTGTGCTTATACGTGCTTAAAGAGGATGGAAAGAGGATCACAAAAATCGCAGGCAGAGCTTTCTAAGTGCATTATTTTCGAAGTTATAGCCAAAAAACCAATAACTTGATTAATCGAGGAAGAGCCTTGGTCGACCACTACTACTGAAACAATATTTTTTTTAAAGATGAGCTGTCGCTGATAGTCCTATCTTAAGGTACGCGTCCAGAGCTTCAAGAAAATGTATGATTATCATAGGTTTTGATCAGTGTTTTGAAAGTTACAGGCGATTAAAGAAAATCGAGGAAACGGTAAGGAATAAATACGCCTTGCAATTTATTTCGGCAAAAAATGGAAAGTGTTTCGGTCGACTTGTGCTTACACATGCTAAAAGAGGATGGAAAGAGGATCACAAAAATCGCAGGCAGAGCTTTCTAAGTGCATTATTTTCGAAGTTACAGCCAAACAACCAAAGACTTGATTAATCGAGGAAGAGCCTTGGTCGACCACTACTACTGAAACAATATTTTTTTTTAAAGATGAGCTGTCGCTCATAGTCCTATCTTACGGTACGCGTCGACAGCTTCAAGAAAATGTACGATTATCATAGGTTTCGATGGGTGTTTCGAAAGTTACAGGCGATTAAAGAAAATCGAGGAAACGGTAAGGAATAAATACCCCTTGCAATTTATTTCGGCAAAAAATGGAAAGTGTTTCGGTCGACTTGTGCTTATACATGCTTAAAGAGGATGGAAAGAGGATCACAAAAATCGCAGGCAGAGCCTCCTAAGTGCATTATTTTCGAAGATACAGCCAAAAAACCAAACGCTTGATTAATCGAGGAAGAGCCTTGGTCGACCAGTACAACTGACACAATTTTGTTTTAAAGATGGGCTTTCGCTGATCATCCTAACTTAAGGTACGCGTCGAGAGCTTCAAGAAAATGTATGATTATCATAAGTTTCGATCGGCGTTTCGAAAGTTACAGGCGATTATAGAAAATCGAGGAAACGGCAAGGAATACATACCCCTTGCAATTTATTTCGGCAAAAAATGGAAAGTGTTTCGGTCTACTTGTGCTTATACATGCTTCAAGAGGATGGAAAGAGGTACACAAAAATCGCAGGCAGAGCTTTCTAAGTGCATTATTTTCGTAGTTATAGCCAAAAAACCAAAGACTTGATTAATCGAGGAAGAGCCTTGGTCGATCAGTACAACTGAAACAATTTTTTATTAAAGAAGGGCTTTCGCTGACCATCCTAACTTGAGGTACGCGTCGAGAGCTTCAAGAAAATGTATGATTATCATAGGTTTCGATCGGTGTTTCGAAAGTTACAGGCGATTATAGAAAATCAAGGAAACGGTAAGGAATACATGCCCCGTGCAATTTATTTCGGCAAAAAATGGAAAGTGTTTCGGTCGACTTGTGCTTACACATGCTAAAAGAGGATGGAAAGAGGATCACAAAAATCGCAGGCAGAGCTTTCTAAGTGCATTATTTTCGAAGCTACAGTCAAAAAACCAAAGACTTGATTAATCGACGAAGAGCCTTGGTCGACCACTACTACTGAAACAATATTTTTTTTTAAAGATGAGCTGTCGCTCATAGTCCTCTCTTAAGGTACGCGTCGACAGCTTCAAGAAAATGTAAGATTATCATAGGTTTCGATGGGTGTTTCGAAAGTTACAGGCGATTATAGAAAATCGAGGAAACGGCTAGGAATACATACCCCTTGCAATTTATTTCGGCAAAAAATGGAAAGTGTTTCAGTCGACTTGTGCTTATAAGTGCTTAAAGAGGATGGAAAGAGGATCACAAAAATCGCAGGCAGAGCTTTCTAAGTGCATTATTTTCAAAGTTATAGCCAAAAAACCAAAGACTTGATTAATCGAGGAAGAGCCTTGGTCGACCACTACTACTGAAACAATATTTTTTTTAAAGATGAGCTGTCGCTGATAGTCCTATCTTAAGGTACGCGTCCAGAGCTTCAAGAAAATGTATGATTATCATAGGTTTTGATCAGTGTTTCGAAAGTTACAGGCGATTAAAGAAAATCGAGGAAACGGTAAGGAATAAATACCCCTTGCAATTTATTTCGGCAAAAAATGGAAAGTGTTTCGGTCGACTTGTGCTTCTACATGCTTAAAGAGGATGGAAAAAGGATCACAAAAATCGCAGGCAGAGCCTCCTAAGTGCATTATTTTCGAAGTTACAGCCAAAAAACCAAAGGCTTGATTAATCGAGAAAGAGCCTTGGTCGATCAGTACAACTGAAACAATTTTTTATTAAAGAAGGGCTTTCGCTGACCATCCTAACTTGAGGTACGCGTCGAGAGCTTCAAGAAAATGTATGATTATCATAGGTTTCGATCGGTGTTTCGAAAGTTACAGGCGATTATAGAAAATCAAGGAAACGGTAAGGAATACATGCCCCGTGCAATTTATTTCGGCAAAAAATGGAAAGTGTTTCGGTCGACTTGTGCTTACACATGCTAAAAGAGGATGGAAAGAGGATCACAAAAATCGCAGGCAGAGCTTTCTAAGTGCATTATTTTCAAAGTTATAGCCAAAAAACCAAAGACTTGATTAATCGAGGAAGAGCCTTGGTCGACCAGTACAACTGAAACATTTTTTTTTTAAAGATGGGCTTTCGCTGATCATCCTAACTTAAGGTACGCATCGAGAGCTTCAAGAAAATGTATGATTATCATAGGTTTCGATCGGCGTTTCGAAAGTTACAGGCGATTATAGAAAATCGAGGAAACGGCAAGGAATACATACCCCTTGCAATTTATTTCGGCAAAATATGGAAAGTGTTTCGGTCGACTTGTGCTTATACATGCTTAAAGAGGATCGAAAGAGGTACACAAAAATCGGAGGCAGAGCTTTCAAAGTGCATTATTTTCGAAGTTATAGCCAAAAAACCAAAGACTTGATTAATCGAGGAAGAGCCTTGGTCGATCAGTACAACTGAAACATTTTTTTTTTAAAGATGGGCTTTCGCTGATCATCCTAACTTAAGGTACGCGTCGAGAGCTTCAAGAAAATGTATGATTATCATAGGTTTCGATCGGCGTTTCGAAAGTTACAGGCGATTATATAAAATCGAGGAAACGGCAAGGAATACATACCCCTTGCAATTTATTTCGGCAAAAAATGGAAAGTGTTTCGGTCGACTTGTGTTTACACATGCTTAAGGAGGATGGAAAGAGGTACACAAAAATCGCAGGCAGAGCTTTCTAAGTGCATTATTTTCGAAGTTATAGCCAAAAAACCAAAGACTTGATTAATCGAGGAAGAGCCTTGGTCGACCAGTACAACTGAAACAATTTTTTTTTAAAGATGGGCTTTCGCTGATCATCCTAACATAAGGTACGCGTCGAGAGCTTCAAGAAAATGTATGATTATCATAGGTTTCGATAGGTGTTTCGAAAGTTACAAGCGATTATAGAAAATCAAGGAAACGGTAAGGAATACATACCTCTTGCAATTTATTTCGGCAAAAAATGGAAAGTGTTTCGGTCGACTTGTGCTTATACATGCTTAAAGAGGATGGAAATAGGATCACAAAAATCGCAGGCAGAGCCTCCTAAGTGCATTATTTTCGAAGTTACAGCCAAAAAACCAAAGGCTTGATTAATCGAGGAAGATCCTTGGTCGACCAGTACAACTGAAACAATTTTTTTTTAAAGATGGGCTTTCGCTGATCATCCTATCTTAAGGTACGCGTCGAGAGCTTCAAGAAAATGTATGATTAGCATAAGTTTCGATCGGTGTTTCGAAAGTTACAGGCGATTATAGAAAATCGAGGAAGCGGTAAGAAATAAATACCCCTTGCAATTTATTTCGGCAAAAAATGGAAAGTGTTTCGGTCGGCTTGTGCTTACACATGCTTAAAGAGGATCGAAAGAGGTACACAAAAATCGCAGGGAGAGCTTTCTAAGTGTATTATTTTCGAAGTTATAGCCAAAAAACCAAAGACTTGATTAATCGAGGAAGAGCCTTGTTCAACCTCTACTACTAAAACATTATTTTTTTTTAAAGATGGGCTTTCGCTGATAGTCCTATCTTAAGGTACGCGTCGAGAGCTTCAAGAAAATGTATGATTATCATAGGTTTCGATCGGTGTTTCGAAAGTTACAGGCGATTAAAGAAAATCGAGGAAACGATAAGGAATAAATACCCCTTCCAATTTATTTCGGCAAAAAATGGAAAGTGTTTCGGTCGACTTGTGCTTATACATGCTTAAAGAGGATGGAAAGAGGATCACAAAAATCGCAGGCAGAGCCTCCTAAGTGCATTATTTTCGAAGTTACAGCCAAAAAACCAAAGGCTTGATTAATCGAGGAAGAGCCTTGGTTGACCACTACAACTGAAACAATTTTTTTTTAAAGATGGGCTTTCGCTGATCATCCTAACATAAGGTACGCGTCGAGAGCTTCAAGAAAATGTATGATTATCATAGGTTTCGATCGGTGTTTCGAAAGTTACAGGCGATTAAAGAAAATCGAGGAAACGGTAAGGAATAAATACCCCTTGCAATTTATTTCGGCAAAAAATGGAAAGTGTTTCGGTCGACTTGTGCTTATACATGCTTAAAGAGGATGGAAAGAGGATCACAAAAATCGCAGGCAGAGCTTTCTAAGTGCATTATTTTCGAAGTTATAGCGAAAAAACCAATAACTTGATTAATCGAGGAAGAGCCTTGGTCGACCACTACAACTGAAACAATTTTTTTTTAAAGATGGGCTTTCGCTGATAGTCCTATCTCAAGGTACGCGTCGAGAGCTTCAAGAAAATGTATGATTATCATAGGTTTCGATCGGTGTTTCGAAAGTTACAGGCGATTATAGAAAATCAAGGAAACGGAAAGGAATACATGCCCCGTGCAATTTATTTCGGCAAAAAATGGAAAGTGTTTCGGTCGACTTGTGCTTACACATGCTAAAAGAGGATGGAAAGAGGATCACAAAAATCGCAGGCAGAGCTTTCTAAGTGCATTATTTTCGAAGTTACCGCCAAAAAACCAAAGACTTGATTAATCGAGGAAGAGCCTTGGTCGACCACTACTACTAAAACAATATTTTTTTTTAAAGATGAGCTGTCGCTCATAGTCCTATCTTAAGGTACGCGTCGACAGCTTCAAGAAAATGTAAGATTATCATAGGTTTCGATCGGTGTTTCGAAAGTTACAGGCGATTATAGAAAATCGAGGAAAAGGTAAGGAATACATACCCCTTGTAATTTATTTCGGCAAAAAATGGAAAGTGTTTCGGTCGACTTGTGCTTATACACGCTTAAAGAGCATGGAAAGAGGATCACAAAAATCGCAGGCAGAGCCTCCTAAGTGCATTATTTTCGAAGTTACAGCCAAAAAACCAAACGCTTGATTAATCGAGGAAGCGCCTTGGTCGACCAGTACAACTGAAACAATTTTTTTTTAAAGATGGGCTTTCGCTGATCATCCTAACTTAAGGTACGCGTCGAGAACTTCAAGAAAATGTATGATTTTCATAGGTTTCGATCGGCGTTTCGAAAGTTACAGGCGATTATAGAAAATCGAGGAAACGGCAAGGAATACATACCCCTTGCAATTTATTTCGGCAAAAAATGGAAAGTGTTTCGGTCGACTTGTGCTTACACATGCTTAAAGAGGATGGAAAGAGGTACACAAAAATCGCAGGCAGAGCTTTCTAAGTGCATTATTTTCGAAGTTATAGCCAAAAAACCAAAGACTTGATTAATCGAGGAAGAGCCTTGGTCGACCAGTACAACTGAAACAATTTTTTTTTAAAGATGGGCTTTCGCTGATCATCCTAACATAAGGTACGCGTCGAGAGCTTCAAGAAAATGTATGATTATCATAGGTTTCGATCGGTGTTTCGAAAGTTACAAGCGATTATACAAAATCAAGGAAACGGTAAGGAATACATACCCCTTGCAATTTATTTCGGCAAAAAATGGAAAGTGTTTCGGTCGACTTGTGCTTATACATGCTTCAAGAGGATGGAAAGAGGATCACAAAAATCGCAGGCAGAGCTTTCTAAGTTCATTATTTTCGAAGCTACAGTCAAAAAACCAAAGACTTGATTAATCGACGAAGAGCCTTGGTCGACCTCTACTACTGAAACAACATTTTTTTTTAAAGATGAGCTGTCGCTCATAGTCCTATCTTAAGGTACGCGTCGACAGCTTCAAGAAAATGTAAGATTATCATAGGTTTCGATCGGTGTTTCGAAAGTTACAGGCGATTATAGAAAATCGAGGAAACGGCTAGGAATACATACACCTTGCAATTTATTTCGGCAAAAAATGGAAAGTGTTTCAGTCGACTTGTGCTTATAAGTGCTTAAAGAGGATGGAAAGAGGATCACAAAAATCGCAGGCAGAGCTTTCTAAGTGCATTATTTTCGAAGTTACCGCCAAAAAACCAAAGACTTGATTAATCGAGGAAGAGCCTTGGTCGACCACTACTACTAAAACAATATTTTTTTTTAAAGATGAGCTGTCGCTCATAGTCCTATCTTAAGGTACGCGTCGACAGCTTCAAGAAAATGTAAGATTATCATAGGTTTCGATCGGTGTTTCGAAAGTTACAGGCGATTATAGAAAATCGAGGAAACGGTAAGGAATACATACCCCTTGTAATTTATTTCGGCAAAAAATGGAAAGTGTTTCGGTCGACTTGTGCTTATACACGCTTAAAGAGCATGGAAAGAGGATCACAAAAATCGCAGGCAGAGCCTCCTAAGTGCATTATTTTCGAAGTTACAGCCAAAAAACCAAACGCTTGATTAATCGAGGAAGCGCCTTGGTCGACCAGTACAACTGAAACCATTTTTTTTTAAAGATGGGCTTTCGCTGATCATCCTAACTTAAGGTACGCGTCGAGAGCTTCAAGAAAATGTATGATTTTCATAGGATTCGATCGGCGTTTCGAAAGTTACAGGCGATTATAGAAAATCGAGGAAACGGCAAGGAATACATACCCCTTGCAATTTATTTCGGCAAAAAATGGAAAGTGTTTCGGTCGACTTGTGCTTACACATGCTTAAAGAGGATGGAAAGAGGATCACAAAAATCGCAGGCAGAGCTTTCTAAGTGCATTATTTTCGAAGTTACAGCCAAACAACCAAAGACTTGAATAATCGAGGAAGAGCCTTGGTCGACCACTACTACTGAAACAATATTTTTTTTTAAAGATGAGCTGTCGCTCATAGTCCTATCTTACGGTACGCGTCGACAGCTTCAAGAAAATGTACGATTATCATAGGTTTCGATCGGTGTTTCGAAAGTTACAGGCGATTAAAGAAAATCGAGGAAACGGTAAGGAATAAATACCCCTTGCAATTTATTTCGGCAAAAAATGGAAAGTGTTTCGGTCGACTTGTGCTTATACATGCTTAAAGAGGATGGAAAGAGGATCACAAAAATCGCAGGCAGAGCTTTCTAAGTGCATTATTTTCGAAGTTATAGCGAAAAAACCAATAACTTGATTAATCGAGGAAGAGCCTTGGTCGACCACTACAACTGAAACAATTTTTTTTTAAAGATGGGCTTTCGCTGATAGTCCTATCTCAAGGTACGCGTCGAGAGCTTCAAGAAAATGTATGATTATCATAGGTTTCGATCGGTGTTTCGAAAGTTACAGGCGATTATAGAAAATCAAGGAAACGGAAAGGAATACATGCCCCGTGCAATTTATTTCGGCAAAAAATGGAAAGTGTTTCGGTCGACTTGTGCTTACACATGCTAAAAGAGGATGGAAAGAGGATCACAAAAATCGCAGGCAGAGCTTTCTAAGTGCATTATTTTCGAAGTTACCGCCAAAAAACCAAAGACTTGATTAATCGAGGAAGAGCCTTGGTCGACCACTACTACTAAAACAATATTTTTTTTTAAAGATGAGCTGTCGCTCATAGTCCTATCTTAAGGTACGCGTCGACAGCTTCAAGAAAATGTAAGATTATCATAGGTTTCGATCGGTGTTTCGAAAGTTACAGGCGATTATAGAAAATCGAGGAAACGGTAAGGAATACATACCCCTTGTAATTTATTTCGGCAAAAAATGGAAAGTGTTTCGGTCGACTTGTGCTTATACACGCTTAAAGAGCATGGAAAGAGGATCACAAAAATCGCAGGCAGAGCCTCCTAAGTGCATTATTTTCGAAGTTACAGCCAAAAAACCAAACGCTTGATTAATCGAGGAAGCGCCTTGGTCGACCAGTACAACTGAAACAATTTTTTTTTAAAGATGGGCTTTCGCTGATCATCCTAACTTAAGGTACGCGTCGAGAACTTCAAGAAAATGTATGATTTTCATAGGTTTCGATCGGCGTTTCGAAAGTTACAGGCGATTATAGAAAATCGAGGAAACGGCAAGGAATACATACCCCTTGCAATTTATTTCGGCAAAAAATGGAAAGTGTTTCGGTCGACTTGTGCTTACACATGCTTAAAGAGGATGGAAAGAGGTACACAAAAATCGCAGGCAGAGCTTTCTAAGTGCATTATTTTCGAAGTTATAGCCAAAAAACCAAAGACTTGATTAATCGAGGAAGAGCCTTGGTCGACCAGTACAACTGAAACAATTTTTTTTTAAAGATGGGCTTTCGCTGATCATCCTAACATAAGGTACGCGTCGAGAGCTTCAAGAAAATGTATGATTATCATAGGTTTCGATCGGTGTTTCGAAAGTTACAAGCGATTATACAAAATCAAGGAAACGGTAAGGAATACATACCCCTTGCAATTTATTTCGGCAAAAAATGGAAAGTGTTTCGGTCGACTTGTGCTTATACATGCTTCAAGAGGATGGAAAGAGGTACACAAAAATCGCAGGCAGAGCTTTCTAAGTGCATTATTTTCGAAGTTATAGCCAAAAAACCAAAGACTTGATTAATCGAGGAAGAGCCTTGGTCGATCAGTACAACTGAAACAATTTTTTATTAAAGAAGGGCTTTCGCTGACCATCCTAACTTGTGGTACGCGTCGAGAGCTTCAAGAAAATGTATGATTATCATAGGTTTCGATCGGTGTTTCGAAAGTTACAGGCGATTATAGAAAATCAAGGAAACGGTAAGGAATACATGCCCCGTGCAATTTATTTCGGCAAAAAATGAAAGTGTTTCGGTCGACTTGTGCTTACACATGCTAAAAGAGGATGGAAAGAGGATCACAAAAATCGCAGGCAGAGCTTTCTAAGTTCATTATTTTCGAAGCTACAGTCAAAAAACCAAAGACTTGATTAATCGACGAAGAGCCTTGGTCGACCTCTACTACTGAAACAACATTTTTTTTTAAAGATGAGCTGTCGCTCATAGTCCTATCTTAAGGTACGCGTCGACAGCTTCAAGAAAATGTAAGATTATCATAGGTTTCGATCGGTGTTTCGAAAGTTACAGGCGATTATAGAAAATCGAGGAAACGGCTAGGAATACATACACCTTGCAATTTATTTCGGCAAAAAATGGAAAGTGTTTCAGTCGACTTGTGCTTATAAGTGCGTAAAGAGGATGGAAAGAGGATCACAAAAATCGCAGGCAGAGCTTTCTAAGTGCATTATTTTTAAAGTTATAGCCAAACAACCAAAGACTTGATTAATCGAGGAAGAGCCTTGGTCGACCACTACTACTGAAACAATATTTTTTTTTAAAGATGAGCTGTCGCTCATAGTCCTATCTTACGGTACGCGTCGACAGCTTCAAGAAAATGTACGATTATCATAGGTTTCGATGGGTGTTTCGAAAGTTACAGGCGATTAAAGAAAATCGAGGAAACGGTAAGGAATAAATACCCCTTGCAATTTATTTCGGCAAAAAATGGAAAGTGTTTCGGTCGACTTGTGCTTATACATGCTTAAAGAGGATGGAAAGAGGATCACAAAAATCGCAGGCAGAGCCTCCTAAGTGCATTATTTTCGAAGATACAGCCAAAAAACCAAACGCTTGATTAATCGAGGAAGAGCCTTGGTCGACCAGTACAACTGACACAATTTTGTTTTAAAGATGGGCTTTCGCTGATCATCCTAACTTAAGGTACGCGTCGAGAGCTTCAAGAAAATGTATGATTATCATAAGTTTCGATCGGCGTTTCGAAAGTTACAGGCGATTATAGAAAATCGAGGAAACGGCAAGGAATACATACCTCTTGCAATTTATTTCGGCAAAAAATGGAAAGTGTTTCGGTCTACTTGTGCTTATACATGCCTCAAGAGGATGGAAAGAGGTACCCAAAAATCGCAGGCAGAGCTTTCTAAGTGCATTATTTTCGTAGTTATAGCCACAAAACCAAAGACTTGATTAATCGAGGAAGAGCCTTGGTCGATCAGTACAACTGAAACAATTTTTTATTAAAGAAGGGCTTTCGCTGACCATCCTAACTTGAGGTACGCGTCGAGAGCTTCAAGAAAATGTATGATTATCATAGGTTTCGATCGGTGTTTCGAAAGTTACAGGCGATTATAGAAAATCAAGGAAACGGTAAGGAATACATGCCCCGTGCAATTTATTTCGGCAAAAAATGGAAAGTGTTTCGGTCGACTTGTGCTTACACATGCTAAAAGAGGATGGAAAGAGGATCACAAAAATCGCAGGCAGAGCTTTCTAAGTGCATTATTTTCAAAGTTATAGCCAAAAAACCAAAGACTTGATTAATCGAGGAAGAGCCTTGGTCGACCACTACTACTGAAACAATATTTTTTTTTAAAGATGAGCTGTCGCTCATTGTCCTATCTTACGGTACGCGTCGACAGCTTCAAGAAAATGTACGATTATCATAGGTTTCGATCGGTGTTTCGAAAGTTACAGGCGATTAAAGAAAATCGAGGAAACGGTAAGGAATAAGTACCCCTTGCAATTTATTTCGGCAAAAAATGGAAAGTGTTTCGGTCGACTTGTGCTTATACATGTTTAAAGAGGATGGAAAGAGGATCACAAAAATCGCAGCCAGAGCCTCCTAAGTGCATTATTTTCGAAGATACAGCCAAAAAACCAAACGCTTGATTAATCGAGGAAGAGCCTTGGTCGACCAGTACAACTGACACAATTTTGTTTTAAAGATGGGCTTTCGCTGATCATCCTAACTTAAGGTACGCGTCGAGAGCTTCAAGAAAATGTATGATTATCATAAGTTTCGATCGGCGTTTCGAAAGTTACAGGCGATTATAGAAAATCGAGGAAACGGCAAGGAATACATACCCCTTGCAATTTATTTCGGCAAAAAATGGAAAGTGTTTCGGTCTACTTGTGCTTATACATGCTTCAAGAGGATGGAAAGAGGTCCCCAAAAATCGCAGGCAGAGCTTTCTAAGTGCATTATTTTCGTAGTTATAGCCACAAAACCAAAGACTTGATTAATCGAGGAAGAGCCTTGGTCGATCAGTACAACTGAAACAATTTTTTATTAAAGAAGGGCTTTCGCTGATAGTCCTATCTTAAGGTACGCGTCGAGAGCTTCAAGAATATGTATGATTATCATAGGTTTCGATCGGTGTTTCGAAAGTTACAGGCGATTAAAGAAAATCGAGGAAACGGTAAGGAATAAATACCCCTTGCAATTTATTTCGGCAAAAAATGGAAAGTGTTTCGGTCGACTTGTGCTTATACATGCTTAAAGAGGATGGAAAGAGGATCACAAAAATCGCAGGCAGAGCCTCCTAAGTGCATTATTTTCGAAGTTACAGCCAAAAAACCAAAGGCTTGATTAATCGAGAAAGAGCCTTGGTCGATCAGTACAACTGAAACAATTTTTTATTAAAGAAGGGCTTTCGCTGATCATCCTAACTTGAGGTACGCATCGAGAGCTTCAAGAAAATGTATGATTATCATAGGTTTCGATCGGTGTTTCGAAAGTTACAGGCGATTATAGAAAATCAAGGAAACGGTAAGGAATACATGCCCCTTGCAATTTATTTCGGCAAAAAAAGGAAAGTGTTTCGGTCGACTTGTGCTTATACATGCTAAAAGAGGATGGAAAGAGGATCACAAAAATCGCAGGCAGAGCTTTCTAAGTGCATTATTTTCGAAGTTACAGCCAAACAACCAAAGACTTGATTAATCGAGGAAGAGCCTTGGTCGACCACTACTACTGAAACAATATTTTTTTTTAAAGATGAGCTGTCGCTCATAGTCCTATCTTACGGTACGCGTCGACAGCTTCAAGAAAATGTACGATTATCATAGGTTTCGATCGGTGTTTCGAAAGTTACAGGCGATTATAGAAAATCGAGGAAACGGCAAGGAATACATACCCCTTGCAATTTATTTCGGCAAAAAATGGAAAGTGTTTCAGCCGACTTGTGCTTATAAATGCTTAAAGAGGATGGAAAGAGGATCACAAAAATCGCAGGCAGAGCTTTCTAAGTGCATTATTATCAAAGTTATAGCCAAAAAACCAAAGACTTGATTAATCGAGGAAGAGCCTTGGTCGACCACTACAACTGAAACAATTTTTTTTTAAAGATGGGCTTTCGCTGATCATCCTAACATAAGGTACGCGTCGAGAGCTTCAAGAAAATGTATGATTATCATAGGTTTCGATCGGTGTTTCGAAAGTTACAAGCGATTATAGAAAATCAAGGAAACGGTAAGGAATACATACCCCTTGCATTTTATTTCGGCAAAAAATGGAAAGTGTTTCGGTCGACTTGTGCTTATACATGCTTAAAGAGGATGGAAGTAGTATCACAAAAATCGCAGGCAGAGCCTCCTAAGTGCATTATTTTCGAAGTTACAGCCAAAAAACCAAAGGCTTGATTAATCGAGGAAGATCCTTGGTCGACCAGTACAACTGAAACAATTTTTTTTTAAAGATGGGCTTTCGCTGATCATCCTATCTTAAGGTACGCGTCGAGAGTTTCAAGAAAATGTATGATTAGCATAGGTTTCGATCGGTATTTCGAAAGTTACAGGCGATTATAGAAAATCGAGGAAACGGTAAGGAATACATGCCCCGTGCAATTTATTTCGGCAAAAAATGGAAAGTGTTTCGGTCGACTTGTGCTTACACATGCTAAAAGAGGATGGAAAGAGGATCACAAAAATCGCAGGCAGAGCTTTCTAAGTGCATTATTTTCGAAGTTATAGCCAAAAAACCAAAGACTTGATTAATCGAGGAAGAGCCTTGTTCAACCATTACTACTAAAACATTATTTTTTTTTAAAGATGGGCTTTCGCTGATAGTCCTATCTTAAGGTACGCGCCGAGAGCTTCCAGAAAATGTATGATTATCATAGGTTTCGATCGGTGTTTCGAAAGTTACAGGCGATTATAGAAAATCAAGGAAACGGAAAGGAATACATGCCCCGTGCAATTTATTTCGGCAAAAAATGGAAAGTGTTTCGGTCGACTTGTGCTTACACATGCTAAAAGAGGATGGAAAGAGGATCACAAAAATCGCAGGCAGAGCTTTCTAAGTGCATTATTTTCGAAGTTACCGCCAAAAAACCAAAGACTTGATTAATCGAGGAAGATCCTTGGTCGACCACTACTACTAAAACAATATTTTTTTTTAAAGATGAGCTGTCGCTCATAGTCCTATCTTAAGGTACGCGTCGACAGCTTCAAGAAAATGTAAGATTATCATAGGTTTCGATCGGTGTTTCGAAAGTTACAGGCGATTATAGAAAATCGAGGAAACGGTAAAGAATACATACCCCTTGTAATTTATTTCGGCAAAAAATGGAAAGTGTTTCGGTCGACTTGTGCTTATACACGCTTAAAGAGCATGGAAAGAGGATCACAAAAATCGCAGGCAGAGCCTCCTAAGTGCATTATTTTCGAAGTTACAGCCAAAAAACCAAACGCTTGATTAATCGAGGAAGCGCCTTGGTCGACCAGTACAACTGAAACAATTTTTTTTTAAAGATGGGCTTTCGCTGATCATCCTAACTTAAGGTACGCGTCGAGAGCTTCAAGAAAATGTACGATTATCGTAGGTTTCGATCGGTGTTTCGAAAGTTACAGGCGATTATAGAAAATCGAGGAAACGGCAAGGCATACATACCCCTTGCAATTTATTTCGGCAAAAAATGGAAAGTGTTTCGGTCGACTTGTGCTTACACATGCTTAAAGAGGATTGAAAGAGGTACACAAAAATCGCAGGCAGAGCTTTCTAAGTGCATTATTTTCGAAGTTATAGCCAAAAAACCAAAGACTTGATTAATCGAGGAAGAGCCTTGGTCGATCAGTACAACTGAAACAATTTTTTATTAAAGAAGGGCTTTCGCTGACCATCCTAACTTGTGGTACGCGTCGAGATCTTCAAGAAAATGTATGATTATCATAGGTTTCGATCGGTGTTTCGAAAGTTACAGGCGATTATAGAAAATCAAGGAAACGGTAAGGAATACATGCCCCGTGCAATTTATTTCGGCAAAAAATGGAAAGTGTTTCGGTCGACTTGTGCTTACACAGGCTAAAAGAGGATGGAAAGAGGATCACAAAAATCGCAGGCAGAGCTTTCTAAGTGCATTATTTTCGAAGTTATATCCAAAAAACCAATAACTTGATTAATCGAGGAAGAGCCTTGGTCGACCACTACTACTGAAACAATATTTTTTTTTAAAGATGAGCTGTCGCTCATAGTCCTATCTTAAGGTACGCGTCGACAGCTTCAAGAAAATGTAAGATTATCATAGGTTTCGATCGGTGTTTCGAAAGTTACAGGCGATTATAGAAAATCGAGGAAACGGCTAGGAATACATACACCTTGCAATTTATTTCGGCAAAAAATGGAAAGTGTTTCAGTCGACTTGTGCTTATAAGTGCTTAAAGAGGATGGAAAGAGGATCACAAAAATCGCAGGAACAGCTTTCTATGTGCATTATTTTCAAAGTTATAGCCAAAAAACCAAAGACTTGATTAATCGAGGAAGAGCCTTGGTCGACCACTACTACTGAAACAATATTTTTTTTAAAGATGAGCTGTCGCTGATAGTCCTATCTTAAGGTACGCGTCCAGAGCTTCAAGAAAATGTATGATTATCATAGGTTTTGATCAGTGTTTCGAAAGTTACAGGCGATTAAAGAAAATCGAGGAAACGGTAAGGAATAAATACCCCTTGCAAATTATTTCGGCAAAAAATGGAAAGTGTTTCGGTCGACTTGTGCTTATACGTGCTTAAAGAGGATGGAAAGAGGATCACAAAAATCGCAGGCAGAGCTTTCTAAGTGCATTATTTTCGAAGTTATAGCCAAAAAACCAATAACTTGATTAATCGAGGAAGAGCCTTGGTCGACCACTACTACTGAAACAATATTTTTTTTAAAGATGAGCTGTCGCTGATAGTCCTATCTTAAGGTACGCGTCCAGAGCTTCAAGAAAATGTATGATTATCATAGGTTTTGATCAGTGTTTCGAAAGTTACAGGCGATTAAAGAAAATCGAGGAAACGGTAAGGAATAAATACGCCTTGCAATTTATTTCGGCAAAAAATGGAAAGTGTTTCGGTCGACTTGTGCTTACACATGCTAAAAGAGGATGGAAAGAGGATCACAAAAATCGCAGGCAGAGCTTTCTAAGTGCATTATTTTCGAAGTTACAGCCAAACAACCAAAGACTTGATTAATCGAGGAAGAGCCTTGGTCGACCACTACTACTGAAACAATATTTTTTTTTAAAGATGAGCTGTCGCTCATAGTCCTATCTTACGGTACGCGTCGACAGCTTCAAGAAAATGTACGATTATCATAGGTTTCGATGGGTGTTTCGAAAGTTACAGGCGATTAAAGAAAATCGAGGAAACGGTAAGGAATAAATACCCCTTGCAATTTATTTCGGCAAAAAATGGAAAGTGTTTCGGTCGACTTGTGCTTATACATGCTTAAAGAGGATGGAAAGAGGATCACAAAAATCGCAGGCAGAGCCTCCTAAGTGCATTATTTTCGAAGATACAGCCAAAAAACCAAACGCTTGATTAATCGAGGAAGAGCCTTGGTCGACCAGTACAACTGACACAATTTTGTTTTAAAGAAGGGCTTTCGCTGATCATCCTAACTTGAGGTACGCATCGAGAACTTCAAGAAAATGTATGATTATCATAGGTTTCGATCGGTGTTTCGAAAGTTACAGGCGATTATAGAAAATCAAGGAAACGGTAAGGAATACATGCCCCGTGCAATTTATTTCGCCAAAAAATGGAAAGTGTTTCGGTCGACTTGTGCTTACACATGCTAAAAGAGGATGGAAAGAGGATCACAAAAATCGCAGGCAGAGCTTTCTAAGTGCATTATTTTCGAAGTTACAGCCAAAAAACCAAAGACTTGATTAATCGAAGAAGAGCCTTGGTCGACCACTACTACTGAAACAATATTTTTTTTTAAAGATGAGCTGTCGCTCATAGTCCTATCTTAAGGTACGCGTCGACAGCTTCAAGAAAATGTAAGATTATCATAGGTTTCGATCGGTGTTTCGAAAGTTACAGGCGATTATAGAAAATCGAGGAAACGGCTAGGAATACATACCCCTTGCAATTTATTTCGGCAAAAAATGGAAAGTGTTTCAGTCGACTTGTGCTTATAAGTGCTTAAAGGGGATGGAAAGAGGATCACAAAAATCGCAGGCAGAGCTTTCTAAGTGCATTATTTTCAAAGTTATAGCCAAAAAACCAAAGACTTGATTAATCGAGGAAGAGCCTTGGTCGACCACTACTACTGAAACAATATTTTTGTTTAAAGATGAGCTGTCGCTGATAGTCCTATCTCAAGGTACGCGTCGACAGCTTCAGGAAAATGTATGATTATCATAGGTCTCGATCGGTGTTTCGAAAGTTACAGGCGATTAAAGAAAATCGAGGAAACGGTAAGGAATTCATACCCATTGCAATTTATTTCGGCAAAAAATGGAAAGTGTTTCGGTCGACTTGTGCTTATACAGGCTTCAAGAGGATGGAAAGAGGACCACAAAAATCGCAGGCAGAGCTTTCTAAGTGCATTATTTTCGAAGTTACAGCCAAAAAACCCAAGACTTGATTAATCGAGGAAGAGCCTTGTTCAACCACTACTACTGAAACAATATTTTTTTTAAAGATGAGCTGTCGCTGATAGTCCTATCTTAAGGTACGCGTCCAGTGCTTCAAGAAAATGTATGATTATCATAGGTTTCGATCGGTGTTTCAAAAGTTACAGACGATTAAAGAAAATCGAGGAAACGGTAAGGAATAAATACCCCTTGCAAATTACTTCGGCAAAAAATGGAAAGTGTTTCGGTCGACTTGTGCTTATACATGCTTAAAGAGGATGGAAATAGGATCACAAAAATCGCAGGCAGAGCCTCCTAAGTGCATTATTTTCGAAGTTACAGCCAAAAAACCAAAGGCTTGATTAATCGAGGAAGATCCTTGGTCGACCAGTACAACTGAAACAATTTTTTTTTAAAGATGGGCTTTCGCTGATAGTCCTATCTTAAGGTACGCGTCGAGAGCTTCAAGAAAATGTATGATTATCATAGGTTTCGATCGGTGTTTCGAAGGTTACAGGCGATTAAAGAAAATCGAGGAAACGGTAAGGAATAAATACCCCTTGCAATTTATTTCGGCAAAAAATGGAAAGTGTTTCGATCAACTTGTGCTTATACACGCTGAAAGAGGATGGAAAGGGCATCACAAAAATCGCAGGCAGAGCCTCCTAAGTGCATTATTTTCGAAGTTACAGCCAAAAAACCCAAGGCTTGATTAATCGAAGAAGAGCCTTGGTCGACCACAACAACTGAAACAATTTTTTTTTAAGATGGGCTTTCGCTGATAGTCCTATCTTAAGGTACGCGTCGAGAGCTTCAAGAAAATGTATGATTATCATAGGTTTCGATCGGTGTTTCGAAAGTTACAGGCGATTAAAGAAAATCGAGGAAACGGTAAGGAATTCATACCCATTGCAATTTATTTCGGCAAAAAATGGAAAGTGTTTCGGTCGACTTGTGCTTATACACGCTTGAAGAGCATGGAAAGAGGATCACAAAAATCGCAAGCAGAGCCTCCTAAGTGCATTATTTTCGAAGATACAGCCAAAAAACCAAACGCTTGATTAATCGAGGAAGAGCCTTGGTCGACCAGTACAACTGAAACAATTTTGTTTTAAAGATGAGCTTTCGCTGATCATCCTAACTTAAGGTACGCGTCAAGAGCTTCAAGAAAATGTATGATTATCATAGGTTTCGATCGGCGTTTCGAAAGTTACAGGCGATTATAGAAAATCGAGGAAACGGCAAGGAATACATACCCCTTGCAATTTATTTCGGCAAAAAATGGAAAGTGTTTCGGTCGACTTGTGCTTACACATGCTTAAAGAGGATGGAAAGAGGTACACAAAAATCGCAGGCAGAGCTTTCTAAGTGCATTATTTTCGAAGTTATAGCCAAAAAACCAAAGACTTGATTAATCGAGGAAGAGCCTTGGTCGACCAGTACAACTGAAACAATTTTTTTTTAAAGATGGGCTTTCGCTGATCATCCTAACATAAGGTACGCGTCGAGAGCTTCAAGAAAATGTATGATTATCATAGGTTTCGATCGGTGTTTCGAAAGTTACAACCGATTATAGAAAATCAAGGAAACGGTAAGGAATACATACCCCTTGCAATTTATTTTGGCAAAAAATGGAAAGTGTTTCGGTCGACTTGTGCTTATACATGCTTAAAGAGGATGGAAATAGGATCACAAAAATCGCAGGCAGAGCCTCCTAAGTGCATTATTTTCGAAGTTACAGCCAAAAAACCAAAGGCTTGATTAATCGAGGAAGATCCTTGGTCGACCACTACAACTGAAACAATTTTTTTTTAAAGATGGGCTTTCGCTGATAGTCCTATCTTAAGGTACGCGTCGAGAGCTTCAAGAAAATGTATGATTATCATAGGTTTCGATCGGTGTTTCGAAAGTTACAGGCGATTATAGAAAATCGAGGAAACGGTAAGGAATACATGCTCCGTGCAATTTATTTCGGCAAAAAATGGAAAGTGTTTCGGTCGACTTGTGCTTATACATGCTAAAAGAGGATGGAAAGAGGATCACAAAAATCAAAGGCAGAGCTTTCTAAGTGGATTATTTTCGAAGTTACAGCCAAACAACCAAAGACTTGATTAATCGAGGAAGAGCCTTGGTCGACCACTACTACTGAAACAATATTTTTTTTTAACGATGAGCTGTCGATCATAGTCCTATCTTACGGTACGCGTCGACAGCTTCAAGAAAATGTAAGATTATCATAGGTTTCGATCGGTGTTTCGAAAGTTACAGGCGATTATAGAAAATCGTGAAAACGGCAAGGAATACATACCCCTTGCAATTTATTTCGGCAAAAAATGGAAAGTGTTTCAGTCGACTTGTGCTTATAAATGCTTAAAGAGGATGGAAAGAGGATCACAAAAATCGCAGGCAGAGCTTTCTAAGTGCATTATTTTCAAAGTTATAGCCAAAAAACCAAAGACTTGATTAATCGAGGAAGAGCCTTGGTCGACCACTACTACTGAAACAATATTTTTTTTAAAGATGAGCTGTCGCTGATAGTCCTGTCTTAAGGTACGCGTCCAGAGCTTCAAGAAAATGTATGATTATCATAGGTTTCGATCGGTGTTTCGAAAGTTACAGGCGATTAAAGAAAATCAAGGAAGCGGTAAGAAATAAATACCCCTTGCAATTTATTTCGGCAAAAAATGGAAAGTGTTTCGGTCGACTTGTGCTTATACATGCTTAAAGTGGATGGAAAGAGGATCACAAAAATCGCAGGCAGAGCTTTCTAAGTGCATTATTTTCGAAGTTATAGCCAAAAAACCAATAACTTGATTAATCGAGGAAGAGCCTTGGTCGACCACTATAACTGAAACAATTTTTTTTTAAAGATGGGCTTTCGCTGATCATCCTAACTTAAGGTACGCGTCGAGAGCTTCAAGAAAATGTATGATTATCATAGGTTTCGATCGGCGTTTCGAAAGTTACAGGCGATTATAGAAAATCGAGGAAACGGCAAGGAATACATACCCCTTGCAATTTATTTCGGCAAAAAATGGAAAGTGTTTCGGTCGACTTGTGCTTACACATGCTTAAAGAGGATGGAAAGAGGTACACAAAAATCGCAGGCAGAGCTTTCTAAGTGCATTATTTTCGAAGTTATAGCCAAAAAACCAAAGACTTGATTAATCGAGGAAGAGCCTTGGTCGACCAGTACAACTGAAACAATTTTTTTTTAAAGATGGGCTTTCGCTGATCATCCTAACATAAGGTACGCGTCGAGAGCTTCAAGAAAATGTATGATTATCATAGGTTTCGATCGGTGTTTCGAAAGTTACAACCGATTATAGAAAATCAAGGAAACGGTAAGGAATACATACCCCTTGCAATTTATTTTGGCAAAAAATGGAAAGTGTTTCGGTCGACTTGTGCTTATACATGCTTAAAGAGGATGGAAATAGGATCACAAAAATCGCAGGCAGAGCCTCCTAAGTGCATTATTTTCGAAGTTACAGCCAAAAAACCAAAGGCTTGATTAATCGAGGAAGATCCTTGGTCGACCACTACAACTGAAACAATTTTTTTTTAAAGATGGGCTTTCGCTGATAGTCCTATCTTAAGGTACGCGTCGAGAGCTTCAAGAAAATGTATGATTATCATAGGTTTCGATCGGTGTTTCGAAAGTTACAGGCGATTATAGAAAATCGAGGAAACGGTAAGGAATACATGCTCCGTGCAATTTATTTCGGCAAAAAATGGAAAGTGTTTCGGTCGACTTGTGCTTATACATGCTAAAAGAGGATGGAAAGAGGATCACAAAAATCGAAGGCAGAGCTTTCTAAGTGGATTATTTTCGAAGTTACAGCCAAACAACCAAAGACTTGATTAATCGAGGAAGAGCCTTGGTCGACCACTACTACTGAAACAATATTTTTTTTTAACGATGAGCTGTCGATCATAGTCCTATCTTACGGTACGCGTCGACAGCTTCAAGAAAATGTAAGATTATCATACGTTTCGATCGGTGTTTCGAAAGTTACAGGCGATTATAGAAAATCGTGAAAACGGCAAGGAATACATACCCCTTGCAATTTATTTCGGCAAAAAATGGAAAGTGTTTCAGTCGACTTGTGTTTATAAATGCTTAAAGAGGATGGAAAGAGGATCACAAAAATCGCCGGCAGAGCTTTCTAAGTGCATTATTTTCAAAGTTATAGCCAAAAAACCAAAGACTTGATTAATCGAGGAAGAGCCTTGGTCGACCACTACTACTGAAACAATATTTTTTTTAAAGATGAGCTGTCGCTGATAGTCCTGTCTTAAGGTACGCGTCCAGAGCTTCAAGAAAATGTATGATTATCATAGGTTTCGATCGGTGTTTCGAAAGTTACAGGCGATTAAAGAAAATCAAGGAAGCGGTAAGAAATAAATACCCCTTGCAATTTATTTCGGCAAAAAATGGAAAGTGTTTCGGTCGACTTGTGCTTATACATGCTTAAAGTGGATGGAAAGAGGATCACAAAAATCGCAGGCAGAGCTTTCTAAGTGCATTATTTTCGAAGTTATAGCCAAAAAACCAATAACTTGATTAATCGAGGAAGAGCTTTGGTCGACCACTACAACTGAAACAATATTTTTTTTTAAAGATGAGCTGTCGCTCATAGTCCTATCTTAAGGTACGCGTCGACAGCTTCAAGAAAATGTAAGATTATCATAGGTTTCGATCGGTGTTTCGAAAGTTACAGGCGATTATAGAAAATCGAGGAAACGGCTAGGAATACATACCCCTTGCAATTTATTTCGGCAAAAAATGGAAAGTGTTTCAGTCGACTTGTGCTTATAAGTGCTTAAAGGGGATGGAAAGAGGATCACAAAAATCGCAGGCAGAGCTTTCTAAGTGCATTATTTTCAAAGTTATAGCCAAAAAACCAAAGACTTGATTAATCGAGGAAGAGCCTTGTTCAACCACTACTACTGAAACAATATTTTTTTTAAAGATGAGCTGTCGCTGATAGTCCTATCTTAAGGTACGCGTCCAGAGCTTCAAGAAAATGTATGATTATCATAGGTTTCGATCGGTGTTTCAAAAGTTACAGACGATTAAAGAAAATCGAGGAAACGGTAAGGAATAAATACCCCTTGCAAATTACTTCGGCAAAAAATGGAAAGTGTTTCGGTCGACTTGTGCTTATACATGCTTAAAGAGGATGGAAATAGGATCACAAAAATCGCAGGCAGAGCCTCCTAAGTGCATTATTTTCGAAGTTACAGCCAAAAAACCAAAGGCTTGATTAATCGAGGAAGATCCTTGGTCGACCAGTACGACTGAAACAATTTTTTTTTAAAGATGGGCTTTCGCTGATAGTCCTATCTTAAGGTACGCGTCGAGAGCTTCAAGAAAATGTATGATTATCATAGGTTTCGATCGGTGTTTCGAAGGTTACAGGCGATTAAAGAAAATCGAGGAAACGGTAAGGAATAAATACCCCTTGCAATTTATTTCGGCAAAAAATGGAAAGTGTTTCGATCAACTTGTGCTTATACACGCTGAAAGAGGATGGAAAGGGCATCACAAAAATCGCAGGCAGAGCCTCCTAAGTGCATTATTTTCGAAGTTACAGCCAAAAAACCCAAGGCTTGATTAATCGAAGAAGAGCCTTGGTCGACCACAACAACTGAAACAATTTTTTTTTAAGATGGGCTTTCGCTGATAGTCCTATCTTAAGGTACGCGTCGAGAGATTCAAGAAAATGTATGATTATCATAGGTTTCGATCGGTGTTTCGAAAGTTACAGGCGATTAAAGAAAATCGAGGAAACGGTAAGGAATTCATACCCATTGCAATTTATTTCGGCAAAAAATGGAAAGTGTTTCGGTCGACTTGTGCTTATACACGCTTAAAGAGCATGGAAAGAGGATCACAAAAATCGCAAGCAGAGCCTCCTAAGTGCATTATTTTCGAAGATACAGCCAAAAAACCAAACGCTTGATTAATCGAGGAAGAGCCTTGGTCGACCAGTACAACTGAAACAATTTTGTTTTAAAGATGAGCTTTCGCTGATCATCCTAACTTAAGGTACGCGTCGAGAGCTTCAAGAAAATGTATGATTATCATAAGTTTCGATCGGCGTTTCGAAAGTTACAGGCGATTATAGAAAATCGAGGAAACGGCAAGGAATACATACCCCTTTCAATTTATTTCGGCAAAAAATGGAAAGTGTTTCGGTCGACTTGTGCTTATACATGCTTCAAGAGGATGGAAAGAGGTACACAAAAATCGCAGGCAGAGCTTGCTAAGTGCATTATTTTCGAAGTTATAGCCAAAAAGCAAAGACTTGATTAATCGAGGAAGAGCCTTGGTCGACCACTACTACTGAAACAATATTTTTTTTAAAGATGAGCTGTCGCTGATAGTAATATCTTAAGGTACGCGTCCAGAGCTTCAAGAAAATGTATGATTATCATAGGTTTCGATCAGTGTTTCGAAAGTTACAGGCGATTAAAGAAAATCGAGGAAACGGTAAGGAATAAATACCCCTTGCAATTTATTTCGGCAAAAAATGGAAAGTGTTTCGGTCGACTTGTGCTTATACATGCTTAAAGTGGATGGAAAGAGGATCACAAAAATCGCAGGCAGAGCTTTCTAAGTGCATTATTTTCGAAGTTATAGCCAAAAAACCAATAACTTGATTAATCGAGGAAGAGCCTTGGTCGACCACTACAACTGAAACAATTTTTTTTTAAAGATGGGCTTTCGCTGATCATCCTAACTTAAGGTACGCGTCGAGAGCTTCAAGAAAATGTATGATTATCATAGGTTTCGATCGGCATTTCGAAAGTTACAGGCGATTATAGAAAATCGAGGAAACGGCAAGGAATACATACCCCTTGCAATTTATTTCGGCAAAAAATGGAAAGTGTTTCGGTCGACTTGTGCTTACACATGCTTAAAGAGGATGGAAAGAGGTACACAAAAATCGCAGGCAGAGCTTTCTAAGTGCATTATTTTCGAAGTTATAGCCAAAAAACCAAAGACTTGATTAATCGAGGAAGAGCCTTTGTCGACCAGTACAATTGAAATAATTTTTTTTTAAAGATGGGCTTTCGCTGTTCATCCTAACATAAGGTACGCGTCAAGAGCTTCAAGAAAATGTATGATTATCATAGGTTTCGATCGGTGTTTCGAAAGTTACAACCGATTATAGAAAATCAAGGAAACGGTAAGGAATACATACCCCTTGCAATTTATTTTGGCAAAAAATGGAAAGTGTTTCGGTCGACTTGTGCTTATACATGCTTAAAGAGGATGGAAATAGGATCACAAAAATCGCAGGCAGAGCCTCCTAAGTGCATTATTTTCGAAGTTACAGCCAAAAAACCAAAGGCTTGATTAATCGAGGAAGATCCTTGGTCGACCACTACAACTGAAACAATTTTTTTTAAAGATGGGCTTTCGCTGATAGTCCTATCTTAAGGTACGCGTCGAGAGCTTCAAGAAAATGTATGATTATCATAGGTTTCGATCGGTGTTTCGAAAGTTACAGGCGATTATAGAAAATCGAGGAAACGGTAAGGAATACATGCTCCGTGCAATTTATTTCGGCAAAAAATGGAAAGTGTTTCGGTCGACTTGTGCTTATACATGCTAAAAGAGGATGGAAAGAGGATCACAAAAATCGAAGGCAGAGCTTTCTAAGTGGATTATTTTCGAAGTTACAGCCAAACAACCAAAGACTTGATTAATCGAGGAAGAGCCTTGGTCGACCACTACTACTGAAACAATATTTTTTTTTAACGATGAGCTGTCGATCATAGTCCTATCTTACGGTACGCGTCGACAGCTTCAAGAAAATGTAAGATTATCATAGGTTTCGATCGGTGTTTCGAAAGTTACAGGCGATTATAGAAAATCGTGAAAACGGCAAGGAATACATACCCCTTGCAATTTATTTCGGCAAAAAATGGAAAGTGTTTCAGTCGACTTTTGCTTATAAATGCTTAAAGAGGATGGAAAGAGGATCACAAAAATCGCAGGCAGAGCTTTCTAAGTGCATTATTTTCAAAGTTATAGCCAAAAAACCAAAGACTTGATTAATCGAGGAAGAGCCTTGGTCGACCACTACTACTGAAACAATATTTTTTTTAAAGATGAGCTGTCGCTGATAGTCCTGTCTTAAGGTACGCGTCCAGAGCTTCAAGAAAATGTATGATTATCATAGGTTTCGATCGGTGTTTCGAAAGTTACAGGCGATTAAAGAAAATCAAGGAAGCGGTAAGAAATAAATACCCCTTGCAATTTATTTCGGCAAAAAATGGAAAGTGTTTCGGTCGACTTGTGCTTATACATGCTTAAAGTGGATGGAAAGAGGATCACAAAAATCGCAGGCAGAGCTTTCTAAGTGCATTATTTTCGAAGTTATAGCCAAAAAACCAATAACTTGATTAATCGAGGAAGAGCCTTGGTCGACCACTATAACTGAAACAATTTTTTTTTAAAGATGGGCTTCCGCTGATCATCCTAACTTAAGGTACGCGTCGAGAGCTTCAAGAAAATGTATGATTATCATAGGTTTCGATCGGCGTTTCGAAAGTTACAGGCGATTATAGAAAATCGAGGAAACGGCAAGGAATACATACCCCTTGCAATTTATTTCGGCAAAAAATGGAAAGTGTTTCGGTCGACTTGTGCTTACACATGCTTAAAGAGGATGGAAAGAGGTACACAAAAATCGCAGGCAGAGCTTTCTAAGTGCATTATTTTCGAAGTTATAGCCAAAAAACCAAAGACTTGATTAATCGAGGAAGAGCCTTGGTCGACCAGTACAACTGAAACAATTTTTTTTTAAAGATGGGCTTTCGCTGATCATCCTAACATAAGGTACGCGTCGAGAGCTTCAAGAAAATGTATGATTATCATAGGTTTCGATCGGTGTTTCGAAAGTTACAACCGATTATAGAAAATCAAGGAAACGGTAAGGAATACATACCCCTTGCAATTTATTTTGGCAAAAAATGGAAAGTGTTTCGGTCGACTTGTGCTTATACATGCTTAAAGAGGATGGAAATAGGATCACAAAAATCGCAGGCAGAGCCTCCTAAGTGCATTATTTTCGAAGTTACAGCCAAAAAACCAAAGGCTTGATTAATCGAGGAAGATCCTTGGTCGACCACTACAACTGAAACAATTTTTTTTTAAAGATGGGCTTTCGCTGATAGTCCTATCTTAAGGTACGCGTCGAGAGCTTCAAGAAAATGTATGATTATCATAGGTTTCGATCGGTGTTTCGAAAGTTACAGGCGATTATAGAAAATCGAGGAAACGGTAAGGAATACATGCTCCGTGCAATTTATTTCGGCAAAAAATGGAAAGTGTTTCGGTCGACTTGTGCTTATACATGCTAAAAGAGGATGGAAAGAGGATCACAAAAATCGAAGGCAGAGCTTTCTAAGTGGATTATTTTCGAAGTTACAGCCAAACAACCAAAGACTTGATTAATCGAGGAAGAGCCTTGGTCGACCACTACTACTGAAACAATATTTTTTTTTAACGATGAGCTGTCGATCATAGTCCTATCTTACGGTACGCGTCGACAGCTTCAAGAAAATGTAAGATTATCATAGGTTTCGATCGGTGTTTCGAAAGTTACAGGCGATTATAGAAAATCGTGAAAACGGCAAGGAATACATACCCCTTGCAATTTATTTCGGCAAAAAATGGAATGTGTTTCAGTCGACTTGTGCTTATAAATGCTTAAAGAGGATGGAAAGAGGATCACAAAAATCGCAGGCAGAGCTTTCTAAGTGCATTATTTTCAAAGTTATAGCCAAAAAACCAAAGACTTGATTAATCGAGGAAGAGCCTTGGTCGACCACTACTACTGAAACAATATTTTTTTTAAAGATGAGCTGTCGCTGATAGTCCTGCCTTAAGGTACGCGTCCAGAGCTTCAAGAAAATGTATGATTATCATAGGTTTCGATCGGTGTTTCGAAAGTTACAGGCGATTAAAGAAAATCAAGGAAGCGGTAAGAAATAAGTACCGCATGCAATTTATTTCGGCAAAAAATGGAAAGTGTTTCGGTCGACTTGTGCTTATACATGCTTAAAGAGGATCGAAAGAGGATCACAAAAATCGCAGGCAGAGCTTTCTAAGTGCATTATTTTCGAAGTTATAGCCAAAAAACCAAAGACTTGATTAATCGAGGAAGAGCCTTGTTCAACCACTACTACTAAAACATTATTTTTTTTTAAAGATGGGCTATCGCTGATAGTCCTATCTTAAGGTACGCGTCGAGAGCTTCAAGAAAATGTATGATTATCATAGGTTTCGATCGGTGTTTCGAAAGTTACAGGCGATTATAGAAAATCGAGGAAACGGTAAGGAATACATGCTCCGTGCAATTTATTTCGGCAAAAAATGGAAAGTGTTTCGGTCGACTTGTGCTTATACATGCTTAAAGAGGATGGAAAGAGGATCACAAAAATCGCCGGCAGAGCTTTCTAAGTGCGTTATTTTCAAAGTTATAGCCAAAAAACCAAAGACTTGATTAATCGAGGAAGAGCCTTGGTCGACCACTACTACTGAAACAATATTTTTTTTAAAGATGAGCTGTCGCTGATAGTCCTGTCTTAAGGTACGCGTCCAGAGCTTCAAGAAAATGTATGATTATCATAGGTTTCGATCGGTGTTTCGAAAGTTACAGGCGATTAAAGAAAATCAAGGAAGCGGTAAGAAATAAATACCCCTTGCAATTTATTTCGGCAAAAAATGGAAAGTGTTTCGGTCGACTTGTGCTTATACATGCTTAAAGTGGATGGAAAGAGGATCACAAAAATCGCAGGCAGAGCTTTCTAAGTGCATTATTTTCGAAGTTATAGCCAAAAAACCAATAACTTGATTAATCGAGGAAGAGCCTTGGTCGACCACTACAACTGAAACAATTTTTTTTTAAAGATGGGCTTTCGCTGATCATCCTAACTTAAGGTACGCGTCGAGAGCTTCAAGAAAATGTATGATTATCATAGGTTTCGTTCGGCGTTTCGAAAGTTACAGGCGATTATAGAAAATCGAGGAAACGGCAAGGAATACATACCCCTTGCAATTTATTTCGGCAAAAAATGGAAAGTGTTTCGGTCGACTTGTGCTTACACATGCTTAAAGCGGATGGAAAGAGGTACACAAAAATCGCAGGCAGAGCTTTCTAAGTGCATTATTTTCGAAGTTATAGCCAAAAAACCAAAGACTTGATTAATCGAGGAAGAGCCTTGGTCGACCAGTACAACTGAAACAATTTTTTTTTAAAGATGGGCTTTCGCTGATCATCCTAACATAAGGTACGCGTCGAGAGCTTCAAGAAAATGTATGATTATCATAGGTTTCGATCGGTGTTTCGAAAGTTACAACCTATTATAGAAAATCAAGGAAACGGTAAGGAATACATACCCCTTGCAATTTATTTTGGCAAAAAATGGAAAGTGTTTCGGTCGACTTGTGCTTATACATGCTTAAAGAGGATGGAAATAGGATCACAAAAATCGCAGGCAGAGCCTCCTAAGTGCATTATTTTCGAAGTTACAGCCAAAAAACCAAAGGCTTGATTAATCGAGGAAGATCCTTGGTCGACCACTACAACTGAAACAATTTTTTTTTAAAGATGGGCTTTCGCTGATAGTCCTATCTTAAGGTACGCGTCGAGAGCTTCAAGAAAATGTATGATTATCATAGGTTTCGATCGGTGTTTCGAAAGTTACAGGCGATTATAGAAAATCGAGGAAACGGTAAGGAATACATGCTCCGTGCAATTTATTTCGGCAAAAAATGGAAAGTGTTTCGGTCGACTTGTGCTTATACATGCTAAAAGAGGATGGAAAGAGGATCACAAAAATCGCAGGCAGAGCTTTCTAAGTGCATTATTTTCAAAGTTATAGCCAAAAAACCAAAGACTTGATTAATCGAGGAAGAGCCTTGGTCGACCACTACTACTGAAACAATATTTTTTTTAAAGATGAGCTGTCGCTGATAGTCCTGTCTTAAGGTACGCGTCCAGAGCTTCAAGAAAATGTATGATTATCATAGGTTTCGATCGGTGTTTCGAAAGTTACAGGCGATTAAAGAAAATCAAGGAAGCGGTAAGAAATAAGTACCCCATGCAATTTATTTCGGCAAAAAATGGAAAGTGTTTCGGTCGACTTGTGCTTATACATGCTTAAAGAGGATCGAAAGAGGATCACAAAAATCGCAGGCAGAGCTTTCTAAGTGCATTATTTTCGAAGTTATAGCCAAAAAACCAAAGACTTGATTAATCGAGGAAGAGCCTTGTTCAACCACTACTACTAAAACATTATTTTTTTTTAAAGATGGGCTATCGCTGATAGTCCTATCTTAAGGTACGCGTCGAGAGCTTCAAGAAAATGTATGATTATCATAGGTTTCGATCGGTGTTTCGAAAGTTACAGGCGATTATAGAAAATCGAGGAAACGGTAAGGAATACATGCTCCGTGCAATTTATTTCGGCAAAAAATGGAAAGTGTTTCGGTCGACTTGTGCTTATACATGCTAAAAGAGGGTGGAAAGAGGATCACAAAAATCGAAGGCAGAGCTTTCTAAGTGGATTATTTTCGAAGTTACAGCCAAACAACCAAAGACTTGATTAATCGAGGAAGAGCCTTGGTCGACCACTACTACTGAAACAATATTTTTTTTTTAACGATGAGCTGTCGATCATAGTCCTATCTTACGGTACGCGTCGACAGCTTCAAGAAAATGAAAGATTATCATAGGTTTCGATCGGTGTTTCGAAAGTTACAGGCGATTATAGAAAATCGTGAAAACGGCAAGGAATACATACCCCTTGCAATTTATTTTGGCAAAAAATGGAAAGTGTTTCGGTCGACTTGTGCTTATACATGCTTAAAGAGGATGGAAATAGGATCACAAAAATCGCAGGCAGAGCCTCCTAAGTGCATTATTTTCGAAGTTACAGCCAAAAAACCAAAGGCTTGATTAATCGAGGAAGATCCTTGGTCGACCACTACACTGAAACAATTTTTTTTTAAAGATGGGCTTTCGCTGATAGTCCTATCTTAAGGTACGCGTCGAGAGCTTCAAGAAAATGTATGATTATCATAGGTTTCGATCGGTGTTTCGAAAGTTACAGGCGATTATAGAAAATCGAGGAAACGGTAAGGAATAAATACCCCATGCAATTTATTTCGGCAAAAAATGGAAAGTGTTTCGGTCGACTTGTGCTTATACATGCTTAAAGAGGATCGAAAGAGGTACACAAAAATCGCAGGCAGAGCTTTCTAAGTGCATTATTTTCGAAGTTATAGCCAAAAAACCAAAGACTTGATTAATCGAGGAAGAGCCTTGTTCAACCACTACTACTAAAACATTATTTTTTTTTAAAGGTGGGCTTTCGCTGATAGTCCTATCTTAAGGTACGCGTCGAGAGCTTCAAGAAAATGTATGATTATCATAGGTTTCGATCGGTGTTTCGAAAGTTACAGGCGATTAAAAAAAATCGAGGAAACGGTAAGGAATCAATACCCCTTGCAATTTATTTCGGCAAAAAATGGAAAGTGTTTCGGTCGAGTTGTGCTTATACATGCTTAAGGAGGATGGAAAGAGGATCACAAAAATCGCAGGCAGAGCCTCCTAAGTGCATTATTTTCGAAGTTACAGCCAAAAAACCAAAGGCTTGATTAATCGAGGAAGAGCCTTGGTCGATCAGTACAACTGAAACAATTTTTTATTAAAGAAGGGCTTTCGCTGATCATCTTAACTTGAGGTACGCATCGAGAGCTTCAAGAAAATGTATGATTATCATAGGGTTCGATCGGTGTTTCGAAAGTTACAGGCTATTATAGAAAATCGAGGTAACGGCAAGGAATACATACCCCTCGCAATTTATTTCGGCAAAAAATGGAAAGTGTTTCGGTCGACTTGTGCTTATAAGTGCTTAAAGAGGATGGAAAGAGGATCACAAAAATCGCAGGCAGAGCTTTCTAAGTGCATTATTTTCAAAGTTATAGCCAAAAAACCAATAACTTGATTAATCGAGGAAGAGCCTTGGTCGACCACTACTACTGAAACAATATTTTTTTTTAAAGATGAGCTGTCGCTCATAGTCCTATCTTACGGTACGCGTCGACAGCTTCAAGAAAATGTAAGATTATCATAGGTTTCGATCGGTGTTTCGAAAGTTACAGGCGATTATAGAAAATCGAGGAAACGGCTAGGAATACATACCCCTTGCAATTTATTTCGGCAAAAAATGGAAAGTGTTTCAGTCGACTTGTGCTTATAAGTGCTTAAAGGGGATGAAAAGAGGATCACAATAATCGCAGGCAGAGCTTTCTAAGTGCATTATTTTCAAAGTTATAGCCAAAAAACCAAAGACTTGATTAATCGAGGAAGAGCCTTGGTCGACCACTACTACTGAAACAATATTTTTTTTTAAAGATGAGCTGTCGCTGATAGTCCTATCTCAAGGTACGCGTCGACAGCTTCAAGAAAATGTATGATTAGCATAGGTTTCGATCGGTGTTTCGAAAGTTACAGGCGATTATAGAAAATCGAGGAAACCGTAAGGAACACATACCCCTTGCAATTTATTTCGGCAAAAAATGGACAGTTTTTCGATCAATTTGTGCTTATACACGCTGAAAGAGGATGGAAAGGGCATCACAAAAATCGCAGGCAGAGCCTCCTAAGTGCATTATTTTCGAAGTTACAGCCAAAAAACCCAAGGCTTGATTAATCGAAGAAGAGCCTTGGTCGACCACAACAACTGAAACAATTTTTTTTTAAGATGGGCTTTCGCTGATAGTCCTATCTTAAGGTACGCGTCGAGAGCTTCAAGAAAATGTATGATTATCATAGGTTTCGATGGGTGTTTCGAAAGTTACAGGCGATTATAGAAAATCAAGGAAACGGTAAGGAATACATGCCCCGTGCAATTTATTTCGGCAAAAAATGGAAAGTGTTTCGGTCGACTTGTGCTTATACATGCTAAAAGAGGATGGAAAGAGGATCACAAAAATCGCAGGCAGAGCTTTCTAAGTGCATTATTTTCGAAGTTACAGCCAAACAACCAAAGACTTGATTAATCGAGGAAGAGCCTTGGTCGACCACTACTACTGAAACAATATTTTTTTTTAAAGATGAGCTGTCGCTCATAGTCCTATCTTACGGTACGCGTCGACAGCTTCAAGAAAATGTACGATTATCATAGGTTTCGATCGGTGTTTCGAAAATTACAGGCGATTATAGAAAATCGAGGAAACGGCAAGGAATACATACCCCTCGCAATTTATTTCGGCAAAAAATGGAAAGTGTTTCAGTCGACTTGTGCTTATAAATGCTTAAAGAGGATGGAAAGAGGATCACAAAAATCGCAGGCAGAGCCTTTTAAGTGCATTATTTTCAAAGTTATAGCCAAAAAACCAAAGACTTGATTAATCGAGGAAGAGCCTTGGTCGACCACTACTACTGAAACAATATTTTTTTTAAAGATGAGCTGTCGCTCATAGTCCTATCTTAAGGTACGCGTCGAGAGCTTCAAGAAAATGCATGATTATCATAGGTTTCGATCGGTGTTTCGAAAGTTACAGGCGATTAAAGAAAATCGAGGAAACGGTAAGGAATAAATACCCCTTGCAATTTATTTCGGCAAAAAATGGAAAGTGTTTCGGTCGACTTGTGCTTATACATGCTTAAAGAGGATGGAAAGAGGATCACAAAAATCGCAGGCAGAGCTTTCTAAGTGCATTATTTTCGAAGTTATAGCCAAAAAACCAAAGACTTGATTAATCGAGGAAGAGCCTTGGTCGATCAGTACAACTGAAACAATTTTTTATTAAAGAAGGGCTTTCGCTGATCATCCTAACTTGAGGTACGCGCCAAAAGCTTCAAGAAAATGTATGATTATCATAGGTTTCGATCGGTGTTTCGAAAGTTACAGGCGATTATAGAAAATCAAGGAAACGGTAAGGAATACATGCCCCGTGCAATTTATTTCGGCAAAAAATGGAAAGTGTTTCGGTCGACTTCTGCTTACACATGCTAAAAGAGGATGGAAAGAGGATCACAAAAATCGCAGGCAGAGCTATCTAAGTGCATTACTTTCGAAGTTATAGCCAAAAAACCAATAACTTGATTAATCGAGAAAGAGCCTTGGTCGACCACTACAACTGAAACAATTTTTTTTTAAAGATGGGCTTTCGCTGATAGTCCTATCTTAAGGTACGCGTCGAGAGCTTCAAGAAAATATATGATTATCATAGGTTTCGATCGGTGTTTCGAAAGTTACATGCGATTATAGAAAATCAAGGAAACGGTAAGGAATACATACCCCTTGCAATTTATTTCGGCAAAAAATTGAAAGTATTTCGGGCGAATTGTGCTTATACGCACTTAAAGAGCATGGAAAGAGGATCACAAAAATCGCAGGCAGAGCTTTCTGAGTGCATTATTTTCGAAGTTATAGCCAAAAAACCAAAGATTTGATTAATCGAGGAAGAGCCTTGGTCGATCAGTACAACTGAAACAATTTTTTATTAAAGAAGGGCTTTCGCTGATCATCCTAACTTGAGGTACGTGTCACAAGCTTCAAGAAAATGTATGATTATCATAGGTTTCGATCGGTGTTTCGAAAGTTACAGGCGATTATAGAAAATCAAGGAAACGGTAAGGAATACATGCCCCGTTCAATTTATTTCGGCAAAAAATGGAAAGTGTTTCGGTCGACTTGTGCTTACACATGCTAAAAGAGGATGGAAAGAGGATCACAAAAATCGCAGGCAGAGCTTTCTAAGTGCATTACTTTCGAAGTTACAGCCAAGAAACCAAAGACTTGATTAATCGAGGAAGAGCCTTGGTCGACCACTACTACTGAAACAATATTTTTTTTTAAAGATGAGCTGTCGCTCATAGTCCTATCTTAAGGTACGCGTCGACAGCTTCAAGAAAATGTAAGATTATCATAGGTTTCGATCGGTGTTTCGAAAGTTACAGGCGATTATAGAAAATCGAGGAAACGGCTAGGAATACATACCCCTTGCAATTTATTTCGGCAAAAAATGGAAAGTGTTTCAGTCGACTTGTGCTTATAAGTGCTTAAAGAGGATGGAAAGAGGATCACAAAAATCGCAGGCAGAGCTTTCTAGGTGCATTATTTTCAAAGTTATAGCCAAAAAACCAAAGACTTGATTAATCGAGGAAGAGCCTTGGTCGATCAGTACAACTGAAACAATTTTTTATTAAAGAAGGGCTTTCGCTGATCATCCTAACTTGAGGTACGCGTCCAGAGCTTCAAGAAAATGTATGATTATCATAGGTTTCGATCGGTGTTTCGAAAGTTACAGCCGATTAAAGAAAATCGAGGAAACGGTAAGGAATAAATACCCCTTGCAATTTATTTCGGCAAAAAATGGAAAGTGTTTCGGGCGACTTGTGCTTATACATGCTTAAGCCGCCACGGGCCAGAAAGGTACGTCCTGCTGGTATGGGCCTGACGACCCCAGCGTACCCGAGTTGGAAGACGATATTAGCGCATCGTCTTCACACAAACCGTAGCTTAATCAGCTCTGGCAGTGACCGGTATGTGCGCCATATCGGTAGCTGGAGTTGTGTAGGCGGTGATCCGGAGGAAGCGACGGATCGCGAGGTCGCTTCGCCTCTATAAAAAGGACAGTTGTGCGGAAGACTATAAACCGCCGCCACGGTGCCAGAAAGGTACGCCCTGCTGGTATGGGAACTGACGATCCCGGCGTACCGGAGTTGGAAGCCGATATTAGCGCATCGCCTTCACTAAAACCGAAGCCTGACCAGCTGCGACGATGAACGATCTGTGCGCCATTTCGAGAGTTGCAGCTGCAATGGGCGGTGGTCTGATGGATACATCGACCGCGAGGCTGCTTCGCCTCTATAATAAAAGTACAGTTCTGCGGAAGACTATAAACCGCCGCCACGGGCCAGAAAGGTACGTCCTGCTGGTATGGGCCTGACGACCCTAGCGTACCCGAGTTGGAAGACGATATTAGCGCATCGTCTTCACACAAACCGTAGCTTAATCAGCTCTGGCAGTGACCGGTGTGTGCGCCACATCGGTAGCTGGAGCTGTGTAGGCGGTGATCCGGAGGAAGCGACGGATCGCGAGGTCGCTTCGCCTCTATAAAAAGGACAGTTGTGCGGAAGACTATAAACCGCCGCCACGGTGCCAGAAGGGTACGCCCTGCTGGTATGGGAACTGACGACCCCGGCGTACCGGAGTTGGAAGTCGATATTAGCGCATCGACTTCACTAAAACCGAAGCCTGACCAGCTGTGACGATGAACGAAATGTGCGCCATTTCGCGAGTCGCAGCTGCAATGAGCGGTGGTCTGGTGGATGCATCGACCGCGAGGCTGCTGCCTCTATAAACTGAAAAGTTTTGCGGAGACTATAAGCCGCCTCGCAAAGTAATGCCGCGTAGTGTCCGCGTGCACTGCCGGCATTGCGGAGGGAGAGCTTGGGAGTCCGATCGGATTGCAAGACGATGCTTCGCATTATCGCGCAAGATGTGAGGACGGGCCCAGCCGTCGGAGAAGTCGGAGGCTGTGTGCGGGTTTCTAAAAGATGTCCCATCCTCCTTAACCACAGACCTGTCTCAAGGAGGAGACGGTGCCTGCGGACCACGGCTGGCTGTGCGGTGGCGACTCTAGCCTGACCGCCTTGTGCGGGAAGGTTACTCGGATTCCGTATCGGCTGGGTGGCGAGCTTGTATCCGTTGGCGCTCCACACTATCGTCGGGAGGGAGTATAATCGGGGGAGGGGTGACGCGATGAGGCCTTCTTCGGCCACTTGCTCGCGACTTCTTCGACCAGTCTATCTTCCAAAGGTAACTCCGTGCCTCTCTGACGGAATCTTTCTCTCTTCTACTCTGGCAGGTCGGCCTGGAAACGTCCATGACCTCTCTCCGGAGAGCATGTTCGGGAGAAGGGATCCGCAGACCAAAACCGGAGGACTTACAGGTGTCCTTCCCATCCATTGGCAATAGAGTCACTCCTAATTCCTTCGGCAGTAGTTTACTCTCTCTTTGGCGAAGATGTACCGGCATCGACGCAACGGGGGGAGGGTTAGCTTTGAACATGGGTAAAACTCAATCGGGAGGGGGGCAAGATCCGGATGTAGCCGGCTCTAGGGCGGGGAATAGTATTGTTAGGGGGTTGAACTAGGGCACACAGCTGATGATGACCAACCGACGGTCCAGGTTAAAGGGCGGGGGTGAGGGGGGTAGCGGGCTGGTACCGCAGCCCCGGAGGGAGTGCCGCTACGTCAAAAACTCCAATTTAGCTGTGGGCAAGGCGGGCCCTAAAAGGGCTAGGTAGGGAACCAAACGGCACATTCCCATCGTCCGGGGCAAACCCTCTAGTAAGTGTAAGCGCGACGATGCCCGGGCTTTTGAGTCGATAGCGCACCGAACGAGCGGTCATACATGCATTAGGCAACCTCCCGTCACACCGCAGCCCCGAAGGGAAGTATCTCCTCCTGCCTTAGCGGAGCTAGTTCCGCGAGTAGGAGAAGGTAGTGGTGGCGAAGCAGAAGGGATGATTGGTCCGAGTTGCCGACGAGGGGCCGTCGCTGCCGTGGCGAAGGGGCATAGGCCGTCAGCCCTGGGAGGAATACCCGATCAAGCCTATCGGGGTTTATACTACTACTACTACTACTACTACTATACATGCTTAAAGAGGATGGAAAGAGGATCACAAAAATCGCAGGCAGAGCTTTCTAAGTGCATTATTTTCGAAGTTATAGCCAAAAAACCAATAACTTGATTAATCGAGGAAGAGCCTTGGTCGACCACTACAACTGAAACAATTTTTTTTTAAAGATGGGCTTTTGGCTGATAGTCCTATCTTAAGGTACGCGTCGAGAGCTTCAAGAAAATGTATGATTATCATAGGTTTCGATCGGTGTTTCGAAAGTTACATGCGATTATAGAAAATCAAGGAAACGGTAAGGAATACATACCCCTTGCAATTTATTTCGGCAAAAAATTGAAAGTATTTCGGGCGACTTGTGCTTATACGCACTTAAAGAGCATGGAAAGAGGATCACAAAAATCGCAGGCAGAGCCTCCTAAGTGCATTATTTTCGAAGTTACAGCAAAAAAACTAAACGCTTGATTAATCGAGGAAGAGCCTTGGTCGACCAGTACAACTGAAACAATTTTTTTTAAAGATGGGCTTTCGCTGATCATCCCAACTTAGGGTGCGCGTCGAGAGCTTCAAGAAAATGTATGATTATCATAGGTTTCGATCGGTGATTCGAAAGTTACAGGCGATTATAGAAAATCGAGGAAACGGCTAGGAATACATACCCCTTGCAATTTATTTCGGCAAAAAATGGAAAGTGTTTCAGTCGACTTGTGCTTATAAGTGCTTAAAGGGGATGGAAAGAGGATCACAAGAATCGCAGGCAGAGCTTTCTAAGTGCATTATTTTCAAAGTTATAGCCAAAAAACCAAAGACTTGATTAATCGAGGAAGAGCCTTGGTCGACCACTACTACTGAAACAATATTTTTTTTAAAGATGAGCTGTCGCTGATAGTCCTATCTTAAGGTACGCGTCCAGAGCTTCAAGAAAATGTATGATTATCATAGGTTTCGATCGGTGTTTCGAAAGTTACAGACGATTAAAGAAAATCGAGGAAACGGTAAGGAATAAATACCCCTTGCAATTTATTTCGGCAAAAAATGGAAAGTGTTTCGGTCGACTTGTGCTTATACATGCTTAAAGAGGATGGAAAGAGGATCACAAAAATCGCAGGCAGAGCTTTCTAAGTGCATTATTTTCGAAGTTATAGCCAAAAAACCAATAACTTGATTAATCGAGGAAGAGCTTTGGTCGACCACTACAACTAAAACAATTTTTTTTTAAAGATGGGCTTTCGATGATAGTCCTATCTTAAGGTACGCGTCGAGAGCTTCAAGAAAATGTATGATTATCATAGGTTTCGATCGGTGTTTCGAAAGTTACATGCGATTATAGAAAATCAAGGAAACGGTAAGGAATACATACCCCTTGCAATTTATTTCGGCAAAAAATTGAAAGTATTTCGGGCGACTTGTGCTTATACGCACTTAAAGAGCATGGAAAGAGGATCACAAAAATCGCAGGCAGAGCCTCCTAAGTGCATTATTTTCGAAGTTACAGCAAAAAAACTAAACGCTTGATTAATCGAGGAAGAGCCTTGGTCGACCAGTACAACTGAAACAATTTTTTTTTAAAGATGGGCTTTCGCTGATCATCCCAACTTAAGGTGCGCGTCGAGAGCTTCAAGAAAATGTATGATTATCATAGGTTTCGATCGGTGTTTCGAAAGTTACAGGCGATTATAGAAAATCGAGGAAACGGCTAGGAATACATACCCCTTGCAATTTATTTCGGCAAAAAATGGAAAGTGTTTCAGTCGACTTGTGCTTATAGGTGCTTAAAGGGGATGGAAAGAGGATCACAAGAATCGCAGGCAGAGCTTTCTAAGTGCATTATTTTCAAAGTTATAGCCAAAAAACCAAAGACTTGATTAATCGAGGAAGAGCCTTGGTCGACCACTACTACTGAAACAATATTTTTTTTAAAGATGAGCTGTCGCTGATAGTCCTATCTTAAGGTACGCGTCCAGAGCTTCAAGAAAATGTATGATTATCATAGGTTTCGATCGGTGTTTCGAAAGTTACAGACGATTAAAGAAAATCGAGGAAACGGTAAGGAATAAATACCCCTTGCAATTTATTTCGGCAAAAAATGGAAAGTGTTTCGGTCGACTTGTGCTTATACATGCTTAAAGAGGATGGAAAGAGGATCACAAAAATCGCAGGCAGAGCTTTCTAAGTGCATTATTTTCGAAGTTATAGCCAAAAAACCAAAGACTTGATTAATCGAGGAAGAGCCTTGGTCGACCACTACTACTGAAACAATATTTTTTTTTAAAGATGAGCTGTCGCTGATAGTCCTATCTCAAGGTACGCGTCGACAGCTTCAAGAAAATGTATGATTAGCATAGGTTTCGATCGGTGTTTCGAAAGTTACAGGCGATTAAAGAAAATCGAGGAAACGGTAAGGAATAAATACCCCTTGCAATTTATTTCGGCAAAAAATGGAAAGTGTTTCGGTCGACTTGTGCTTTTACACGCTTAAAGAGCATGGAAAGAGGATCACAAAAATCGCAGGCAGAGCCTCCTAAGTGCATTATTTTCGAAGATACAGCCAAAAAACCAAACGCTTGATTAATCGAGGAAGAGCCTTGGTTGACCAGTACAACTGAAACAATTCTTTTTTTAAAGATGGGCTTTCGCTGATCATCTAACTTAAGGTACGCGTCGAGAGCTTCAAGAAAATGTATGATTATCATAGGTTTCGATCGGCGTTTCGAAAGTTACAGGCGATTATAGAAAATCGAGGAAACGGCAAGGAATACATACCCCGTGCAATTTATTTCGGCAAAAAATGGAAAGTGTTTCGGTCGACTTGTGCTTACACATGCTAAAAGAGGATGGAAAGAGGATCACAAAAATCGCAGGCAGAGCTTTCTAAGTGCATTACTATCGAAGTTACAGCCAAAAAACCAAAGACTTGATTAATCGAGGAAGATCCTTGGTCGACCACTACTACTGAAACAATATTTTTTTTTAAAGATGAGCTGTCGCTCATAGTCCTATCTTAAGGTACGCGTCGACAGCTTCAAGAAAATGTGAGATTATCATAGGTTTCGATCGGTGTTTTGAAAGTTACAGGCGATTATAGAAAATCGAGGAAACGGCTAGGAATACATACCCCTTGCAATTTATTTCGGCAAAAAATGGAAAGTGTTTCAGTCGACTTGTGCTTATAAGTGCTTAAAGAGGATGGAAAGAGGATCACAAAAATCGCAGGCAGAGCTTTCTAGGTGCATTATTTTCAAAGTTATAGCCAAAAAACCAAAGACTTGATTAATCGAGGAAGAGCCTTGGTCGATCAGTACAACTGAAACAATTTTTTATTAAAGAAGGGCTTTCGCTGATCATCCTAACTTGAGATACGCGTCCAGAGCTTCAAGAAAATGTATGATTATCATAGGTTTCGATCGGTGTTTCGAAAGTTACAGACGATTAAAGAAAATCGAGGAAACGGTAAGGAATAAATACCCCTTGCAATTTATTTCGGCAAAAAATGGAAAGTGTTTCGGGCGACTTGTGCTTATACATGCTTAAAGAGGATGGAAAGAGGATCACAAAAATCGCAGGCAGAGCTTTCTAAGTGCATTATTTTCGAAGTTATAGCCAAAAAACCAATAACTTGATTAATCGAAGAAGAGCCTTGGTCGACCACTACAACTGAAACAATTTTTTTTTAAAGATGGGCTTTCGCTGATAGTCCTATCTTAAGGTACGCGTCGAAGGCTTCTAGAAAATGTATGATTATCATAGGTTTCGATCGGTGTTTCGAAAGTTACATGCGATTATAGAAAATCAAGGAAACGGTAAGGAATACATACCCCTTGCAATTTATTTCGGCAAAAAATTGAAAGTGTTTCGGGCGACTTGTGCTTATACGCACTTAAAGAGCATGGAAAGAGGATCACAAAAATCGCAGGCAGGGCCTCCTAAGTGCATTATTTTCGAAGTTACAGCCAAAAAACTAAACGCTTGATTAATCGAGGAAGAGCCTTGGTCGACCAGTACAACTGAAACAATTTTTTTTTAAAGATGGGCTTTCGCTGATCATCCCAACTTAAGGTGCGCGTCGAGAGCTTCAAGAAAATGTATGATTATCATAGGTTTCGATCAGTGTTTCGAAAGTTACAGGCGATTATAGAAAATCGAGGAAACGGCTAGGAATACATACCCCTTGTAATTTATTTCGGCAAAAAATGGAAAGTGTTTCAGTCGACTTGTGCTTATAAGTGCTTAAAGGGGATGGAAAGAGGATCACAAAAATCGCAGGCAGAGCTTTCTAAGTGCATTATTTTCAGAGTTATAGCCAAAAAACCAAAGACTTGATTAATCGAGGAAGAGCCTTGGTCTACCACTACTACTGAAACAATATTTTTTTTAAAGATGAGCTGTCGCTGATAGTCCTATCTTAAGGTACGCGTCCAGAGCTTAAAGAAAATGTATGATTATCATAGGTTTCGATCGGTGTTTCGAAAGATACAGACGATTAAAGAAAATCGAGGAAACGGTAAGGAATAAATACCCCTTGCAATTTATTTCGGCAAAAAATGGAAAGTGTTTCGGGCGACTTGTGCTTATACATGCTTAAAGAGGATGGAAAGAGGTACACAAAAATCGCAGGCAGAGCTTTCTAAGTGCATTATTTTCGAAGTTATAGCCAAAAAACCAAAGACTTGATTAATCGAGGAAGAGCCTTGGTCGATCAGTACAACTGAAACAATTTTTTATTAAAGAAGGGCTTTCGCTGATCATCCTAACTTGAGGTACGCGTCACAAGCTTCAAGAAAATGTATGATTATCATAGGTTTCGATCGGTGTTTCGAAAGTTACAGGCGATTATAGAAAATCAAGGAAACGGTAAGGAATACATGCCCCGTGCAATTTATTTCGGCAAAAAATGGAAAGTGTTTCGGTCGACTTGTGCTTACACATGCTAAAAGAGGATGGAAAGAGGATCACAAAAATCGCAGGCAGAGCTTTCTAAGTGCATTACTTTCGAAGTTACAGCCAAAAAACCAAAGACTTGATTAATCGAGGAAGAGCCTTGGTCGACCACTACTACTGAAACAATATTTTTTTTTAAAGATGAGCTGTCGCTCATAGTCCTATCTTAAGGTACGCGTCGACAGCTTCAAGAAAATGTAAGATTATCATAGGTTTCGATCGGTGTTTCGAAAGTTACAGGCGATTATAGAAAATCGAGGAAACGGCTAGGAATACATACCCCTTGCAATTTATTTCGGCAAAAAATGGAAAGTGTTTCAGTCGACTTGTGCTTATAAGTGCTTAAAGAGGATGGAAAGAGGATCACAAAAATCGCAGGCAGAGCTTTCTAGGTGCATTATTTTCAAAGTTATAGCCAAAAAACCAAAGACTTGATTACTCGAGGAAGAGCCTTGGTCGATCAGTACAACTGAAACAATTTTTTATTAAAGAAGGGCTTTCGCTGATCATCTTAACTTGAGATACGCGTCCAGAGCTTCAAGAAAATGTATGATTATCATAGGTTTCGATCGGTGTTTCGAAAGTTACAGACGATTAAAGAAAATCGAGGAAACGGTAAGGAATAAATACCCCTTGCAATTTATTTCGGCAAAAAATGGAAAGTGTTTCGGGCGACTAGTGCTTATACATGCTTAAAGAGGATGGAAAGAGGATCACAAAAATCGCAGGCAGAGCTTTCTAAGTGCATTATTTTCGAAGTTATAGCCAAAAAACCAATAACTTGATTAATCGAAGAAGAGCCTTGGGCGACCACTACAACTGAAACAATTTTTTTTTAAAGATGGGCTTTCGCTGATCATCCCAACTTAAGGTGCGCGTCGAGAGCTTCAAGAAAATGTATGATTATCATAGGTTTCGATCGGTGTTTCGAAAGTTACAGGCGATTATAGAAAATCGAGGAAACGGCTAGGAATACATACCCCTTGCAATTTATTTCGGCAAAAAATGGAAAGTGTTTCAGTCGACTTGTGCTTATAGGTGCTTAAAGGGGATGGAAAGAGGATCACAAGAATCGCAGGCAGAGCTTTCTAAGTGCATTATTTTCAAAGTTATAGCCAAAAAACCAAAGACTTGATTAATCGAGGAAGAGCCTTGGTCGACCACTACTACTGAAACAATATTTTTTTTAAAGATGAGCTGTCGCTGATAGTCCTATCTTAAGGTACGCGTCCAGAGCTTCAAGAAAATGTATGATTATCATAGGTTTCGATCGGTGTTTCGAAAGTTACAGACGATTAAAGAAAATCGAGGAAACGGTAAGGAATAAATACCCCTTGCAATTTATTTCGGCAAAAAATGGAAAGTGTTTCGGTCGACTTGTGCTTATACATGCTTAAAGAGGATGGAAAGAGGATCACAAAAATCGCAGGCAGAGCTTTCTAAGTGCATTATTTTCGAAGTTATAGCCAAAAAACCAATAACTTGATTAATCGAGGAAGAGCTTTGGTCGACCACTACAACTGAAACAATTTTTTTTTAAAGATGGGCTTTCGCTGATAGTCCTATCTTAAGGTACGCGTCGAGAGCTTCAAGAAAATGTATGATTATCATAGGTTTCGATCGGTGTTTCGAAAGTTACAGGCGATTATAGAAAATCGAGGAAACGGCTAGGAATACATACCCCTTGCAATTTATTTCGGCAAAAAATGGAAAGTGTTTCAGTCGACTTGTGCTTACAAGTTCTTAAAGGGGATGGAAAGAGGATCACAAAAATCGCAGGCAGAGCTTTCTAAGTGCATTATTTTCAAAGTTATAGCCAAAAAACCAAAGACTTGATTAATCGAGGAAGAGCCTTGGTCGACCACTACTACTGAAACAATATTTTTTTTAAAGATGAGCTGTCGCTGATAGTCCTATCTTAAGGTACGCGTCCAGAGCTTCAAGAAAATGTATGATTATCATAGGTTTCGATCGGTGTTTCGAAAGTTACAGACGATTAAAGAAAATCGAGGAAACGGTAAGGAATAAATACCCCTTGCAATTTATTTCGGCAAAAAATGGAAAGTGTTTCGGTCGACTTGTGCTTATACATGCTTAAAGAGGATGGAAAGAGGATCACAAAAATCGCAGGCAGAGCTTTCTAAGTGCATTATTTTCGAAGTTATAGCCAAAAAACCAAAGACTTGATTAATCGAGGAAGAGCCTTGGTCGACCACTACTACTGAAACAATATTTTTTTTTAAAGATGAGCTGTCGCTGATAGTCCTGTCTCAAGGTACGCGTCGACAGCTTCAAGAAAATGTATGATTAGCATAGGTTTCGATCGGTGTTTCGAAAGTTACAGGCGATTAAAGAAAATCGAGGAAACGGTAAGGAATAAATACCCCTTGCAATTTATTTCGGCAAAAAATGGAAAGTGTTTCGGTCGACTTGTGCTTTTACACGCTTAAAGAGCATGGAAAGAGGATCACAAAAATCGCAGGCAGAGCCTCCTAAGTGCATTATTTTCGAAGATACAGCCAAAAAACCAAACGCTTGATTAATCGAGGAAGAGCCTTGGTTGACCAGTACAACTGAAACAATTCTTTTTTTAAAGATGGGCTTTCGCTGATCATCTAACTTAAGGTACGCGTCGAGAGCTTCAAGAAAATGTATGATTATCATAGGTTTCGATCGGCGTTTCGAAAGTTACAGGCGATTATAGAAAATCGAGGAAACGGCAAGGAATACATACCCCGTGCAATTTATTTCGGCAAAAAATGGAAAGTGTTTCGGTCGACTTGTGCTTACACATGCTAAAAGAGGATGGAAAGAGGATCACAAAAATCGCAGGCAGAGCTTTCTAAGTGCATTACTATCGAAGTTACAGCCAAAAAACCAAAGACTTGATTAATCGAGGAAGATCCTTGGTCGACCACTACTACTGAAACAATATTTTTTTTTAAAGATGAGCTGTCGCTCATAGTCCTATCTTAAGGTACGCGTCGACAGCTTCAAGAAAATGTGAGATTATCATAGGTTTCGATCGGTGTTTCGAAAGTTACAGGCGATTATAGAAAATCGAGGAAACGGCTAGGAATACATACCCCTTGCAATTTATTTCGGCAAAAAATGGAAAGTGTTTCAGTCGACTTGTGCTTATAAGTGCTTAAAGAGGATGGAAAGAGGATCACAAAAATCGCAGGCAGAGCTTTCTAGGTGCATTATTTTCAAAGTTATAGCCAAAAAACCAAAGACTTGATTAATCGAGGAAGAGCCTTGGTCGATCAGTACAACTGAAACAATTTTTTATTAAAGAAGGGCTTTCGCTGATCATCCTAACTTGAGATACGCGTCCAGAGCTTCAAGAAAATGTATGATTATCATAGGTTTCGATCGGTGTTTCGAAAGTTACAGACGATTAAAGAAAATCGAGGAAACGGTAAGGAATAAATACCCCTTGCAATTTATTTCGGCAAAAAATGGAAAGTGTTTCGGGCGACTTGTGCTTATACATGCTTAAAGAGGATGGAAAGAGGATCACAAAAATCGCAGGCAGAGCTTTCTAAGTGCATTATTTTCGAAGTTATAGCCAAAAAACCAATAACTTGATTAATCGAAGAAGAGCCTTGGTCGACCACTACAACTGAAACAATTTTTTTTTAAAGATGGGCTTTCGCTGATAGTCCTATCTTAAGGTACGCGTCGAAGGCTTCTAGAAAATGTATGATTATCATAGGTTTCGATCGGTGTTTCGAAAGTTACATGCGATTATAGAAAATCAAGGAAACGGTAAGGAATACATACCCCTTGCAATTTATTTCGGCAAAAAATTGAAAGTGTTTCGGGCGACTTGTGCTTATACGCACTTAAAGAGCATGGAAAGAGGATCACAAAAATCGCAGGCAGGGCCTCCTAAGTGCATTATTTTCGAAGTTACAGCCAAAAAACTAAACGCTTGATTAATCGAGGAAGAGCCTTGGTCGACCAGTACAACTGAAACAATTTTTTTTTAAAGTTGGGCTTTCGCTGATCATCCCAACTTAAGGTGCGCGTCGAGAGCTTCAAGAAAATGTATGATTATCATAGGTTTCGATCAGTGTTTCGAAAGTTACAGGCGATTATAGAAAATCGAGGAAACGGCTAGGAATACATACCCCTTGTAATTTATTTCGGCAAAAAATGGAAAGTGTTTCAGTCGACTTGTGCTTATAAGTGCTTAAAGGGGATGGAAAGAGGATCACAAAAATCGCAGGCAGAGCTTTCTAAGTGCATTATTTTCAGAGTTATAGCCAAAAAACCAAAGACTTGATTAATCGAGGAAGAGCCTTGGTCTACCACTACTACTGAAACAATATTTTTTTTAAAGATGAGCTGTCGCTGATAGTCCTATCTTAAGGTACGCGTCCAGAGCTTAAAGAAAATGTATGATTATCATAGGTTTCGATCGGTGTTTCGAAAGATACAGACGATTAAAGAAAATCGAGGAAACGGTAAGGAATAAATACCCCTTGCAATTTATTTCGGCAAAAAATGGAAAGTGTTTCGGGCGACTTGTGCTTATACATGCTTAAAGAGGATGGAAAGAGGTACACAAAAATCGCAGGCAGAGCTTTCTAAGTGCATTATTTTCGAAGTTATAGCCAAAAAACCAAAGACTTGATTAATCGAGGAAGAGCCTTGGTCGATCAGTACAACTGAAACAATTTTTTATTAAAGAAGGGCTTTCGCTGATCATCCTAACTTGAGGTACGCGTCACAAGCTTCAAGAAAATGTATGATTATCATAGGTTTCGATCGGTGTTTCGAAAGTTACAGGCGATTATAGAAAATCAAGGAAACGGTAAGGAATACATGCCCCGTGCAATTTATTTCGGCAAAAAATGGAAAGTGTTTCGGTCGACTTGTGCTTACACATGCTAAAAGAGGATGGAAAGAGGATCACAAAAATCGCAGGCAGAGCTTTCTAAGTGCATTACTTTCGAAGTTACAGCCAAAAAACCAAAGACTTGATTAATCGAGGAAGAGCCTTGGTCGACCACTACTACTGAAACAATATTTTTTTTTAAAGATGAGCTGTCGCTCATAGTCCTATCTTAAGGTACGCGTCGACAGCTTCAAGAAAATGTAAGATTATCATAGGTTTCGATCGGTGTTTCGAAAGTTACAGGCGATTATAGAAAATCGAGGAAACGGCTAGGAATACATACCCCTTGCAATTTATTTCGGCAAAAAATGGAAAGTGTTTCAGTCGACTTGTGCTTATAAGTGCTTAAAGAGGATGGAAAGAGGATCACAAAAATCGCAGGCAGAGCTTTCTAGGTGCATTATTTTCAAAGTTATAGCCAAAAAACCAAAGACTTGATTACTCGAGGAAGAGCCTTGGTCGATCAGTACAACTGAAACAATTTTTTATTAAAGAAGGGCTTTCGCTGATCATCTTAACTTGAGATACGCGTCCAGAGCTTCAAGAAAATGTATGATTATCATAGGTTTCGATCGGTGTTTCGAAAGTTACAGACGATTAAAGAAAATCGAGGAAACGGTAAGGAATAAATACCCCTTGCAATTTATTTCGGCAAAAAATGGAAAGTGTTTCGGGCGACTTGTGCTTATACATGCTTAAAGAGGATGGAAAGAGGATCACAAAAATCGCAGGCAGAGCTTTCTAAGTGCATTATTTTCGAAGTTATAGCCAAAAAACCAATAACTTGATTAATCGAAGAAGAGCCTTGGTCGACCACTACAACTGAAACAATTTTTTTTTAAAGATGGGCTTTCGCTGATCATCCCAACTTAAGGTGCGCGTCGAGAGCTTCAAGAAAATGTATGATTATCATAGGTTTCGATCGGTGTTTCGAAAGTTACAGGCGATTATAGAAAATCGAGGAAACGGCTAGGAATACATACCCCTTGCAATTTATTTCGGCAAAAAATGGAAAGTGTTTCAGTCGACTTGTGCTTATAGGTGCTTAAAGGGGATGGAAAGAGGATCACAAGAATCGCAGGCAGAGCTTTCTAAGTGCATTATTTTCAAAGTTATAGCCAAAAAACCAAAGACTTGATTAACCGAGGAAGAGCCTTGGTCGACCACTACTACTGAAACAATATTTTTTTTAAAGATGAGCTGTCGCTGATAGTCCTATCTTAAGGTACGCGTCCAGAGCTTCAAGAAAATGTATGATTATCATAGGTTTCGATCGGTGTTTCGAAAGTTACAGACGATTAAAGAAAATCGAGGAAACGGTAAGGAATAAATACCCCTTGCAATTTATTTCGGCAAAAAATGGAAAGTGTTTCGGTCGACTTGTGCTTATACATGCTTAAAGAGGATGGAAAGAGGATCACAAAAATCGCAGGCAGAGCTTTCTAAGTGCATTATTTTCGAAGTTATAGCCAAAAAACCAATAACTTGATTAATCGAGGAAGAGCTTTGGTCGACCACTACAACTGAAACAATTTTTTTTTAAAGATGGGCTTTCGCTGATAGTCCTATCTTAAGGTACGCGTCGAGAGCTTCAAGAAAATGTATGATTATCATAGGTTTCGATCGGTGTTTCGAAAGTTACAGGCGATTATAGAAAATCGAGGAAACGGCTAGGAATACATACCCCTTGCAATTTATTTCGGCAAAAAATGGAAAGTGTTTCAGTCGACTTGTGCTTACAAGTTCTTAAAGGGGATGGAAAGAGGATCACAAAAATCGCAGGCAGAGCTTTCTAAGTGCATTATTTTCAAAGTTATAGCCAAAAAACCAAAGACTTGATTAATCGAGGAAGAGCCTTGGTCGACCACTACTACTGAAACAATATTTTTTTTTAAAGATGAGCTGTCGCTGATAGTCCTATCTCAAGGTACGCGTCGACAGCTTCAAGAAAATGTATGATTAGCATAGGTTTCGATCGGTGTTTCGAAAGTTACAGGCGATTAAAGAAAATCGAGGAAACGGTAAGGAATAAATACCCCTTGCAATTTATTTCGGCAAAAAATGGAAAGTGTTTCGGTCGACTTGTGCTTTTACACGCTTAAAGAGCATGGAAAGAGGATCACAAAAATCGCAGGCAGAGCCTCCTAAGTGCATTATTTTCGAAGATACAGCCAAAAAACCAAACGCTTGATTAATCGAGGAAGAGCCTTGGTTGACCAGTACAACTGAAACAATTCTTTTTTTAAAGATGGGCTTTCGCTGATCATCTAACTTAAGGTACGCGTCGAGAGCTTCAAGAAAATGTATGATTATCATAGGTTTCGATCGGCGTTTCGAAAGTTACAGGCGATTATAGAAAATCGAGGAAACGGCAAGGAATACATACCCCGTGCAATTTATTTCGGCAAAAAATGGAAAGTGTTTCGGTCGACTTGTGCTTACACATGCTAAAAGAGGATGGAAAGAGGATCACAAAAATCGCAGGCAGAGCTTTCTAAGTGCATTACTTTCGAAGTTACAGCCAAAAAACCAAAGACTTGATTAATCGAGGAAGATCCTTGGTCGACCACTACTACTGAAACAATATTTTTTTTTAAAGATGAGCTGTCGCTCATAGTCCTATCTTAAGGTACGCGTCGACAGCTTCAAGAAAATGTGAGATTATCATAGGTTTCGATCGGTGTTTCGAAAGTTACAGGCGATTATAGAAAATCGAGGAAACGGCTAGGAATACATACCCCTTGCAATTTATTTCGGCAAAAAATGGAAAGTGTTTCAGTCGACTTGTGCTTATAAGTGCTTAAAGAGGATGGAAAGAGGATCACAAAAATCGCAGGCAGAGCTTTCTAGGTGCATTATTTTCAAAGTTATAGCCAAAAAACCAAAGACTTGATTAATCGAGGAAGAGCCTTGGTCGATCAGTACAACTGAAACAATTTTTTATTAAAGAAGGGCTTTCGCTGATCATCCTAACTTGAGATACGCGTCCAGAGCTTCAAGAAAATGTATGATTATCATCGGTTTCGATCGGTGTTTCGAAAGTTACAGACGATTAAAGAAAATCGAGGAAACGGTAAGGAATAAATACCCCTTGCAATTTATTTCGGCAAAAAATGGAAAGTGTTTCGGGCGACTTGTGCTTATACATGCTTAAAGAGGATGGAAAGAGGATCACAAAAATCGCAGGCAGAGCTTTCTAAGTGCATTATTTTCGAAGTTATAGCCAAAAAACCAATAACTTGATTAATCGAAGAAGAGCCTTGGTCGACCACTACAACTGAAACAATTTTTTTTTAAAGATGGGCTTTCGCTGATAGTCCTATCTTAAGGTACGCGTCGAAGGCTTCTAGAAAATGTATGATTATCATAGGTTTCGATCGGTGTTTCGAAAGTTACATGCGATTATAGAAAATCAAGGAAACGGTAAGGAATACATACCCCTTGCAATTTATTTCGGCAAAAAATTGAAAGTGTTTCGGGCGACTTGTGCTTATACGCACTTAAAGAGCATGGAAAGAGGATCACAAAAATCGCAGGCAGAGCCTCCTAAGTGCATTATTTTCGAAGTTACAGCCAAAAAACTAAACGCTTGATTAATCGAGGAAGAGCCTTGGTCGACCAGTACAACTGAAACAATTTTTTTTTAAAGATGGGCTTTCGCTGATCATCCCAACTTAAGGTGCGCGTCGAGAGCTTCAAGAAAATGTATGATTATCATAGGTTTCGATCAGTGTTTCGAAAGTTACAGGCGATTATAGAAAATCGAGGAAACGGCTAGGAATACATACCCCTTGTAATTTATTTCGGCAAAAAATGGAAAGTGTTTCAGTCGACTTGTGCTTATAAGTGCTTAAAGGGGATGGAAAGAGGATCACAAAAATCGCAGGCAGAGCTTTCTAAGTGCATTATTTTCAGAGTTATAGCCAAAAAACCAAAGACTTGATTAATCGAGGAAGAGCCTTGGTCTACCACTACTACTGAAACAATATTTTTTTTAAAGATGAGCTGTCGCTGATAGTCCTATCTTAAGGTACGCGTCCAGAGCTTAAAGAAAATGTATGATTATCATAGGTTTCGATCGGTGTTTCGAAAGATACAGACGATTAAAGAAAATCGAGGAAACGGTAAGGAATAAATACCCCTTGCAATTTATTTCGGCAAAAAATGGAAAGTGTTTCGGGCGACTTGTGCTTATACATGCTTAAAGAGGATGGAAAGAGGTACACAAAAATCGCAGGCAGAGCTTTCTAAGTGCATTATTTTCGAAGTTATAGCCAAAAAACCAAAGACTTGATTAATCGAGGAAGAGCCTTAGTCGATCAGTACAACTGAAACAATTTTTTATTAAAGAAGGGCTTTCGCTGATCATCCTAACTTGAGGTACGCGTCACAAGCTTCAAGAAAATGTATGATTATCATAGGTTTCGATCGGTGTTTCGAAAGTTACAGGCGATTATAGAAAATCAAAGAAACGGTAAGGAATACATGCCCCGTGCAATTTATTTCGGCAAAAAATGGAAAGTGTTTCGGTCGACTTGTGCTTACACATGCTAAAAGAGGATGGAAAGAGGATCACAAAAATCGCAGGCAGAGCTTTCTAAGTGCATTACTTTCGAAGTTACAGCCAAAAAACCAAAGACTTGATTAATCGAGGAAGAGCCTTGGTCGACCACTACTACTGAAACAATATTTTTTTTTAAAGATGAGCTGTCGCTCATAGTCCTATCTTAAGGTACGCGTCGACAGCTTCAAGAAAATGTAAGATTATCATAGGTTTCGATCGGTGTTTCGAAAGTTACAGGCGATTATAGAAAATCGAGGAAACGGCTAGGAATACATACCCCTTGCAATTTATTTCGGCAAAAAATGGAAAGTGTTTCAGTCGACTTGTGCTTATAAGTGCTTAAAGAGGATGGAAAGAGGATCACAAAAATCGCAGGCAGAGCTTTCTAGGTGCATTATTTTCAAAGTTATAGCCAAAAAACCAAAGACTTGATTACTCGAGGAAGAGCCTTGGTCGATCAGTACAACTGAAACAATTTTTTATTAAAGAAGGGCTTTCGCTGATCATCCTAACTTGAGATACGCGTCCAGAGCTTCAAGAAAATGTATGATTATCATAGGTTTCGATCGGTGTTTCGAAAGTTACAGACGATTAAAGAAAATCGAGGAAACGGTAAGGAATAAATACCCCTTGCAATTTATTTCGGCAAAAAATGGAAAGTGTTTCGGGCGACTTGTGCTTATACATGCTTAAAGAGGATGGAAAGAGGATCACAAAAATCGCAGGCAGAGCTTTCTAAGTGCATTATTTTCGAAGTTATAGCCAAAAAACCAATAACTTGATTAATCGAAGAAGAGCCTTGGTCGACCACTACAACTGAAACAATTTTTTTTTAAAGATGGGCTTTCGCTGATAGTCCTATCTTAAGGTACGCGTCGAAGGCTTCTAGAAAATGTATGATTATCATAGGTTTCGATCGGTGTTTCGAAAGTTACATGCGATTATAGAAAATCAAGGAAACGGTAAGGAATACATACCCCTTGCAATTTATTTCGGCAAAAAATTGAAAGTGTTTCGGGCGACTTGTGCTTATACGCACTTAAAGAGCATGGAAAGAGGATCACAAAAATCGCAGGCAGAGCCTCCTAAGTGCATTATTTTCGAAGTTACAGCCAAAAAACTAAACGCTTGATTAATCGAGGAAGAGCCTTGGTCGACCAGTACAACTGAAACAATTTTTTTTTAAAGATGGGCTTTCGCTGATCATCCCAACTTAAGGTGCGCGTCGAGAGCTTCAAGAAAATGTATGATTATCATAGGTTTCGATCAGTGTTTCGAAAGTTACAGGCGATTATAGAAAATCGAGGAAACGGCTAGGAATACATACCCCTTGTAATTTATTTCGGCAAAAAATGGAAAGTGTTTCAGTCGACTTGTGCTTATAAGTGCTTAAAGGGGATGGAAAGAGGATCACAAAAATCGCAGGCAGAGCTTTCTAAGTGCATTATTTTCAGAGTTATAGCCAAAAAACCAAAGACTTGATTAATCGAGGAAGAGCCTTGGTCGACCACTACTACTGAAACAATATTTTTTTTAAAGATGAGCTGTCGCTGATAGTCCTATCTTAAGGTACGCGTCCAGAGCTTAAAGAAAATGTATGATTATCATAGGTTTCGATCGGTGTTTCGAAAGATACAGACGATTAAAGAAAATCGAGGAAACGGTAAGGAATAAATACCCCTTGCAATTTATTTCGGCAAAAAATGGAAAGTGTTTCGGGCGACTTGTGCTTATACATGCTTAAAGAGGATGGAAAGAGGATCACAAAAATCGCAGGCAGAGCTTTCTAAGTGCATTATTTTCGAAGTTATAGCCAAAAAACCAAAGACTTGATTAATCGAGGAAGAGCCTTGGTCGACCACTACTACTGAAACAATATTTTTTTTAAAGATGAGCTGTCGCTGATAGTCCTATCTTAAAGTACGCGTCCAGAGCTTCAAGAAAATGTATGATTATCATAGGTTTCGATCGGCGTTTCCAAAGTTACAGGCGATTATATAAAATCGAGGAAACGGCAAGGAATACATACCCCTTGCAATTTATTTCGGCAAAAAATGGAAAGTGTTTCGGTCGACTTGTGCTTATACATGCTTAAAGAGGATGGAAAGAGGTACACAAAAATCGCAGGCAGAGCTTTCTAAGTGCATTATTTTCGAAGTTATAGCCAAAAAACCAAAGACTTGATTAATCGAGGAAGAGCCTTGGTCGATCAGTACAACTGAAACAATTTTTTATTAAAGAAGGGCTTTCGCTGATCATCCTAACTTGAGGTACGCGTCACAAGCTTCAAGAAAATGTATGATTATCATAGGTTTCGATCGGCGTTTCGAAAGTTACAGGCGATTATAGAAAATCGAGGAAACGGCAAGGAATACATACCCCGTGCAATTTATTTCGGCAAAAAATGGAAAGTGTTTCGGTCGACTTGTGCTTACACATGCTAAAAGAGGATGGAAAGAGGATCACAAAAATCGCAGGCAGAGCTTTCTAAGTGCATTACTTTCGAAGTTACAGCCAAAAAACCAAAGACTTGATTAATCGAGGAAGATCCTTGGTCGACCACTACTACTGAAACAATATTTTTTTTTAAAGATGAGCTGTCGCTCATAGTCCTATCTTAAGGTACGCGTCGACAGCTTCAAGAAAATGTGAGATTATCATAGGTTTCGATCGGTGTTTCGAAAGTTACAGGCGATTATAGAAAATCGAGGAAACGGCTAGGAATACATACCCCTTGCAATTTATTTCGGCAAAAAATGGAAAGTGTTTCAGTCGACTTGTGCTTATAAGTGCTTAAAGAGGATGGAAAGAGGATCACAAAAATCGCAGGCAGAGCTTTCTAGGTGCATTATTTTCAAAGTTATAGCCAAAAAACCAAAGACTTGATTAATCGAGGAAGAGCCTTGGTCGATCAGTACAACTGAAACAATTTTTTATTAAAGAAGGGCTTTCGCTGATCATCCTAACTTGAGATACGCGTCCAGAGCTTCAAGAAAATGTATGATTATCATAGGTTTCGATCGGTGTTTCGAAAGTTACAGACGATTAAAGAAAATCGAGGAAACGGTAAGGAATAAATACCCCTTGCAATTTATTTCGGCAAAAAATGGAAAGTGTTTCGGGCGACTTGTGCTTATACATGCTTAAAGAGGATGGAAAGAGGATCACAAAAATCGCAGGCAGAGCTTTCTAAGTGCATTATTTTCGAAGTTATAGCCAAAAAACCAATAACTTGATTAATCGAAGAAGAGCCTTGGTCGACCACTACAACTGAAACAATTTTTTTTTAAAGATGGGCTTTCGCTGATAGTCCTATCTTAAGGTACGCGTCGAAGGCTTCTAGAAAATGTATGATTATCATAGGTTTCGATCGGTGTTTCGAAAGTTACATGCGATTATAGAAAATCAAGGAAACGGTAAGGAATACATACCCCTTGCAATTTATTTCGGCAAAAAATTGAAAGTGTTTCGGGCGACTTGTGCTTATACGCACTTAAAGAGCATGGAAAGAGGATCACAAAAATCGCAGGCAGAGCCTCCTAAGTGCATTATTTTCGAAGTTACAGCCAAAAAACTAAACGCTTGATTAATCGAGGAAGAGCCTTGGTCGACCAGTACAACTGAAACAATTTTTTTTTAAAGATGGGCTTTCGCTGATCATCCCAACTTAAGGTGCGCGTCGAGAGCTTCAAGAAAATGTATGATTATCATAGGTTTCGATCAGTGTTTCGAAAGTTACAGGCGATTATAGAAAATCGAGGAAACGTCTAGGAATACATACCCCTTGTAATTTATTTCGGCAAAAAATGGAAAGTGTTTCAGTCGACTTGTGCTTATAAGTGCTTAAAGGGGATGGAAAGAGGATCACAAAAATCGCAGGCAGAGCTTTCTAAGTGCATTATTTTCAGAGTTATAGCCAAAAAACCAAAGACTTGATTAATCGAGGAAGAGCCTTGGTCTACCACTACTACTGAAACAATATTTTTTTTAAAGATGAGCTGTCGCTGATAGTCCTATCTTAAGGTACGCGTCCAGAGCTTAAAGAAAATGTATGATTATCATAGGTTTCGATCGGTGTTTCGAAAGATACAGACGATTAAAGAAAATCGAGGAAACGGTAAGGAATAAATACCCCTTGCAATTTATTTCGGCAAAAAATGGAAAGTGTTTCGGGCGACTTGTGCTTATACATGCTTAAAGAGGATGGAAAGAGGTACACAAAAATCGCAGGCAGAGCTTTCTAAGTGCATTATTTTCGAAGTTATAGCCAAAAAACCAAAGACTTGATTAATCGAGGAAGAGCCTTGGTCGATCAGTACAACTGAAACAATTTTTTATTAAAGAAGGGCTTTCGCTGATCATCCTAACTTGAGGTACGCGTCACAAGCTTCAAGAAAATGTATGATTATCATAGGTTTCGATCGGTGTTTCGAAAGTTACAGGCGATTATAGAAAATCAAGGAAACGGTAAGGAATACATGCCCCGTGCAATTTATTTCGGCAAAAAATGGAAAGTGTTTCGGTCGACTTGTGCTTACACATGCTAAAAGAGGATGGAAAGAGGATCACAAAAATCGCAGGCAGAGCTTTCTAAGTGCATTACTTTCGAAGTTACAGCCAAAAAACCAAAGACTTGATTAATCGAGGAAGAGCCTTGGTCGACCACTACTACTGAAACAATATTTTTTTTTAAAGATGAGCTGTTGCTCATAGTCCTATCTTAAGGTACGCGTCGACAGCTTCAAGAAAATGTAAGATTATCATAGGTTTCGATCGGTGTTTCGAAAGTTACAGGCGATTATAGAAAATCGAGGAAACGGCTAGGAATACATACCCCTTGCAATTTATTTCGGCAAAAAATGGAAAGTGTTTCAGTCGACTTGTGCTTATAAGTGCTTAAAGAGGATGGAAAGAGGATCACAAAAATCGCAGGCAGAGCTTTCTAGGTGCATTATTTTCAAAGTTATAGCCAAAAAACCAAAGACTTGATTACTCGAGGAAGAGCCTTGGTCGATCAGTACAACTGAAACAATTTTTTATTAAAGAAGGGCTTTCGCTGATCATCCTAACTTGAGATACGCGTCCAGAGCTTCAAGAAAATGTATGATTATCATAGGTTTCGATCGGTGTTTCGAAAGTTACAGACGATTAAAGAAAATCGAGGAAACGGTAAGGAATAAATACCCCTTGCAATTTATTTCGGCAAAAAATGGAAAGTGTTTCGGGCGACTTGTGCTTATACATGCTTAAAGAGGATGGAAAGAGGATCACAAAAATCGCAGGCAGAGCTTTCTAAGTGCATTATTTTCGAAGTTATAGCCAAAAAACCAATAACTTGATTAATCGAAGAAGAGCCTTGGTCGACCACTACAACTGAAACAATTTTTTTTTAAAGATGGGCTTTCGCTGATAGTCCTATCTTAAGGTACGCGTCGAAGGCTTCTAGAAAATGTATGATTATCATAGGTTTCGATCGGTGTTTCGAAAGTTACATGCGATTATAGAAAATCAAGGAAACGGTAAGGAATACATACCCCTTGCAATTTATTTCGGCAAAAAATTGAAAGTGTTTCGGGCGACTTGTGCTTATACGCACTTAAAGAGCATGGAAAGAGGATCACAAAAATCGCAGGCAGAGCCTCCTAAGTGCATTATTTTCGAAGTTACAGCCAAAAAACTAAACGCTTGATTAATCGAGGAAGAGCCTTGGTCGACCAGTACAACTGAAACAATTTTTTTTAAAGATGGGCTTTCGCTGATCATCCCAACTTAAGGTGCGCGTCGAGAGCTTCAAGAAAATGTATGATTATCATAGGTTTCGATCAGTGTTTCGAAAGTTACAGGCGATTATAGAAAATCGAGGAAACGGCTAGGAATACATACCCCTTGTAATTTATTTCGGCAAAAAATGGAAAGTGTTTCAGTCGACTTGTGCTTATAAGTGCTTAAAGGGGATGGAAAGAGGATCACAAAAATCGCAGGCAGAGCTTTCTAAGTGCATTATTTTCAGAGTTATAGCCAAAAAACCAAAGACTTGATTAATCGAGGAAGAGCCTTGGTCGACCACTACTACTGAAACAATATTTTTTTTAAAGATGAGCTGTCGCTGATAGTCCTATCTTAAGGTACGCGTCCAGAGCTTAAAGAAAATGTATGATTATCATAGGTTTCGATCGGTGTTTCGAAAGATACAGACGATTAAAGAAAATCGAGGAAACGGTAAGGAATAAATACCCCTTGCAATTTATTTCGGCAAAAAATGGAAAGTGTTTCGGGCGACTTGTGCTTATACATGCTTAAAGAGGATGGAAAGAGGATCACAAAAATCGCAGGCAGAGCTTTCTAAGTGCATTATTTTCGAAGTTATAGCCAAAAAACCAAAGACTTGATTAATCGAGGAAGAGCCTTGGTCGACCACTACTACTGAAACAATATTTTTTTTAAAGATGAGCTGTCGCTGATAGTCCTATCTTAAAGTACGCGTCCAGAGCTTCAAGAAAATGTATGATTATCATAGGTTTCGATCGGCGTTTCGAAAGTTACAGGCGATTATAGAAAATCAAGGAAACGGTAAGGAATACATGCCCCGTGCAATTTATTTCGGCAAAAAATGGAAAGTGTTTCGGTCGACTTGTGCTTACACATGCTAAAAGAGGATGGAAAGAGGATCACAAAAATCGCAGGCAGAGCTTTCTAAGTGCATTACTTTCGAAGTTACAGCCAAAAAACCAAAGACTTGATTAATCGAGGAAGAGCCTTGGTCGACCACTACTACTGAAACAATATTTTTTATTAAAGATGAGCTGTCGCTCATAGTCCTATCTTAACGTACGCGTCGACAGCTTCAAGAAAATGTAAGATTATCATAGGTTTCGATCGGTGTTTCGAAAGTTACAGGCGATTATAGAAAATCGAGGAAACGGCTAGGAATACATACCCCTTGCAATTTATTTCGGCAAAAAATGGAAAGTGTTTCAGTCGACTTGTGCTTATAAGTGCTTAAAGAGGATGGAAAGAGGATCACAAAAATCGCAGGCAGAGCTTTCTAGGTGCATTATTTTCAAAGTTATAGCCAAAAAACCAAAGACTTGATTACTCGAGGAAGAGCCTTGGTCGATCAGTACAACTGAAACAATTTTTTATTAAAGAAGGGCTTTCGCTGATCATCCTAACTTGAGGTACGCGTCACAAGCTTCAAGAAAATGTATGATTATCATAGGTTTCGATCGGTGTTTCAAAAGTTACAGGCGATTATAGAAAATCAAGGAAACGGTAAGGAATACATGCCCCGTGCAATTTATTTCGGCAAAAAATGGAAAGTGTTTCGGGCGACTTGTTCTTATACACGCTTAAAGAGGATGGAAAGAGGATCACAAAAATCGCAGGCAGAGCTTTCTAAGTGCATTATTTTCGAAGTTATAGCCAAAAAACCAATAACTTGATTAATCGAGGAAGAGCCTTGGTCGACCACTACAACGGAAACAATTTTTTTTTAAAGATGGGCTTTCGCTGATAGTCCTATCTTAAGGTACGCGTCGAGAGCTTCAAGAAAATGTATGATTATCATAGGTTTCGATCGGTGTTTCGAAAGTTACAGGCGATTATAGAAAATCAAGGAAACTGTAAGGAATACATACCCCTTGCAATTTATTTCGGCAAAAAATGGAAAGTGTTTCGGTCGACTTGTGCTTTTACACGCTTAAAGAGCATGGAAAGAGGATCACAAAAATCGCAGGCAGAGCCTCCTAAGTGCATTATTTTCGAAGATACAGCCAAAAAACCAAACGCTTGATTAATCGAGGAAGAGCCTTGGTTGACCAGTACAACTGAAACAATTTTTTTTTAAAGATGGGCTTTCGCTGATCATCTAACTTAAGGTACGCGTCGAGAGCTTCAAGAAAATGTATGATTATCATAGGTTTCGATCGGTGTTTCGAAAGTTACAGGCGATTATAGAAAATCAAGGAAACTGTAAGGAATACATACCCCTTGCAATTTATTTCGGCAAAAAATGGAAAGTGTTTCGGTCGACTTGTGCTTTTACACGCTTAAAGAGCATGGAAAGAGGATCACAAAAATCGCAGGCAGAGCCTCCTAAGTGCATTATTTTCGAAGATACAGCCAAAAAACCAAACGCTTGATTAATCGAGGAAGAGCCTTGGTTGACCAGTACAACTGAAACAATTTTTTTTTAAAGATGGGCTTTCGCTGATCATCTAACTTAAGGTACGCGTCGAGAGCTTCAAGAAAATGTATGATTATCATAGGTTTCGATCGGCGTTTCGAAAGTTACAGGCGATTATAGAAAATCGAGGAAACGGCAAGGAATACATACCCCTTGCAATTTATTTCGGCAAAAAATGGAAAGTGTTTCGGTCGACTTGTGCTTATACATGCTTAAAGAGGATGGAAAGAGGTACACAAAAATCGCAGGCAGAGCTTTCTAAGTGCATTATTTTCGAAGTTATAGCCAAAAAACCAAAGACTTGATTAATCGAGGAAGAGCCTTGGTCGACCACTACTACTGAAACAATATTCTTTTTTAAAGATGAGCTGTCGCTCATAGTCCTATCTTAAGGTACGCGTCGACAGCTTCAAGAAAATGTAAGATTATCATAGGTTTCGATCGGTGTTTCGAAAGTTACAGGCGATTATAGAAAATCGAGGAAACGGCTAGGAATACATACCCCTTGCAATTTATTTCGGCAAAAAATGGAAAGTGTTTCAGTCGACTTGTGCTCATATGTGCTTAAAGAGGATGGAAAGAGGATCACAAAAATCGCAGGCAGAGCTTTCTAAGTGCATTATTTTCAAAGTTATAGCCAAAAAACCAAAAACTTGATTAATCGAGGAATAGCCTTGGTCGACCACTACTACTGAAACAATATTTTTTTTAAAGATGAGCTGTCGCTGATAGTCCTATCTTAAAGTACGCGTCCAGAGCTTCAAGAAAATGTATGATTATCATAGGTTTCGATCGGTGTTTCGAAGGTTACAGGCGATTAAAGAAAATCGAGGAAACGGTAAGGAATAAATACCCGTTGCAATTTTTTTCGGCAAAAAATGGAAAGTGTTTCGGTCGACTTGTGCTTATACATGCTTAAAGAGGATGGAAAGAGGTACACAAAAATCGCAGGCAGAGCTTTCTAAGTGCATTATTTTCGAAGTTATAGCCAAAAAACCAAAGACTTGATTAATCGAGGAAGAGCCTTGGTCGATCAGTACAACTGAAACAATTTTTTATTAAAGAAGGGCTTTCGCTGATCATCCTAACTTGAGGTACGCGTCACAAGCTTCAAGAAAATGTATGATTATCATAGGTTTCGATCGGTGTTTCGAAAGTTACAGGCGACTATAGAAAATCAAGGAAACGGTAAGGAATACATGCCCCGTGCAATTTATTTCGGCAAAAAATGGAAAGTGTTTCGGTCGACTTGTGCTTACACATGCTAAAAGAGGATGGAAAGAGGATCACAAAAATCGCAGGCAGAGCTTTCTAAGTGCATTTCTTTCGAAGTTACAGCCAAAAAACCAAAAACTTGATTAATCAAGGAAGAGCCTTGGTCGACCACTACTACTGAAACAATATTTTTTTTTAAAGATGAGCTGTCGCTCATAGTCCTATGTTAAGGTACGCGTCGACAGCTTCAAGAAAATGTAAGATTATCATAGGTTTCAATCGGTGTTTCGAAAGTTACAGGCGATTATAGAAAATCGAGGAAACGGCTAGGAATACATACCCCTTGCAATTTATTTCGGCAAAAAATGGAAAGTGTTTCAGTCGACTTGTGCTTATAAGTGCTTAAAGAGGATGGAAAGAGGATCACAAAAATCGCAGGCAGAGCTTTCTAGGTGCATTATTTTCAAAGTTATAGCCAAAAAACCAAAGACTTGATTACTCGAGGAAGAGCCTTGGCCGATCAGTACAACTGAAACAATTTTTTATTAAAGAAGGGCTTTCGCTGATCATCCTAACTTAAGGTACGCGTCACAAGCTTCAAGAAAATGTATGATTATCATAGGTTTCGATCGGTGTTTCGAAAGTTACAGGCGATTATAGAAAATCAAGGAAACGGTAAGGAATACATGCCCCGTGCAATTTATTTCGGCAAAAAATGGAAAGTGTTTCGGGCGACTTGTGCTTATACACGCTTAAAGAGGATGGAAAGAGGATCACAAAAATCGCAGGCAGAGCTTTCTAAGTGCATTATTTTCGAAGTTATAGCCAAAAAACCAATAACTTGATTAATCGAGGAAGAGCCTTGGTCGACCACTACAACTGAAACAATTTTTTTTTAAAGATGGGCTTTCGCTGATAGTCCTATCATAAGGTACGCGTCGAGAGCTTCAAGAAAATGTATGATTATCATAGGTTTCGATCGCTGTTTCGAAAGTTACATGCGATTATAGAAAATCAGGGAAACGGTAAGGAATACATACCCCTTGCAATTTATTTCGGCAAAAAATTGAAAGTGTTTCGGGCGACTTGTGCTTATACGCACTTAAAGAGCATGGAAAGAGGATCACAAAAATCGCAGGCAGAGCCTCCTAAGTGCATTATTTTCGAAGTTACAGCCAAAAAACTAAACGCTTGATTAATCGAGGAAGAGCCTTGGTCGACCAGTACAACTGAAACAATTTTTTTTTAAAGATGGGCTTTCGCTGATCATCCCAACTTAAGGTGCGCGTCGAGAGCTTCAAGAAAATGTATGATTATCATAGGTTTCGATCGGTGTTTCGAAAGTTACAGGCGATTATAGAAAATCGAGGAAACGGCTAGGAATACATACCCCTTGCAATTTATTTCGGCAAAAAATGGAAAGTGTTTCAGTCGACTTGTGCTTATAAGTGCTTAAAGGGGATGGAAAGAGGATCACAAAAATCGCAGGCAGAGCTTTCTAAGTGCATTATTTTCGAAGTTATAGCCAAAAAACCAATAACTTGATTAATCGAGGAAGAGCCTTGGTCGACCACTACAACTGAAACAATTTTTTTTTAAAGATGGGCTTTCGCTGATAGTCCTATCTTAAGGTACGCGTCGAGAGCTTCAAGAAAATGTATGATTATCATAGGTTTCGATCGGTGTTTCGAAAGTTACATGCGATTATAGAAAATCAGGGAAACGGTAAGGAATACATACCCCTTGCAATTTATTTCGGCAAAAAATTGAAAGTGTTTCGGGCGACTTGTGCTTATACGCACTTAAAGAGCATGGAAAGAGGATCACAAAAATCGCAGGCAGAGCCTCCTAAGTGCATTATTTTCGAAGTTACAGCCAAAAAACTAAACGCTTGATTAATCGAGGAAGAGCCTTGGTCGACCAGTACAACTGAAACAATTTTTTTTTAAAGATGGGCTTTCGCTGATCATCCCAACTTAAGGTGCGCGTCGAGAGCTTCAAGAAAATGTATGATTATCATAGGTTTTGGATCGGTGTTTCGAAAGTTACAGGCGATTATAGAAAATCGAGGAAACGGCTAGGAATACATACCTCTTGCAATTTATTTCGGCAAAAAATGGAAAGTGTTTCAGTCGACTTGTGCTTACAAGTGCTTAAAGGGGATGGAAAGAGGATCACAAAAATCGCAGGCAGAGCTTTCTAAGTCCATTATTTTCGAAGTTATAGCCAAAAAACCAATAACTTGATTAATCGAGGAAGAGCCTTGGTCGACCACTACAACTGAAACAATTTTTTTTTAAAGATGGGCTTTCGCTGATAGTCCTATCTTAAGGTACGCGTCGAGAGCTTCAAGAAAATGTATGATTATCATAGGTTTCGATCGGTGTTTCGAAAGTTACAGGCGATTATAGAAAATCAAGGAAACTGTAAGGAATACATACCCCTTGCAATTTATTTCGGCAAAAAATGGAAAGTGTTTCGGTCGACTTGTGCTTTTACACGCTTAAAGAGCATGGAAAGAGGATCACAAAAATCGCAGGCAGAGCCTCCTAAGTGCATTATTTTCGAAGATACAGCCAAAAAACCAAACGCTTGATTAATCGAGGAAGAGCCTTGGTTGACCAGTACAACTGAAACAATTTTTTTTAAAGATGGGCTTTCGCTGATCATCTAACTTAAGGTACGCGTCGAGAGCTTCAAGAAAATGTATGATTATCATAGGTTTCGATCGGCGTTTCGAAAGTTACAGGCGATTATAGAAAATCGAGGAAACGGCAAGGAATACATACCCCTTGCAATTTATTTCGGCAAAAAATGGAAAGTGTTCCGGTCGACTTGTGCTTATACATGCTTAAAGAGGATGGAAAGAGGTACACAAAAATCGCAGGCAGAGCTTTCTAAGTGCATTATTTTCGAAGTTATAGCCAAAAAACCAAAGACTTGATTAATCGAGGAAGGGCCTTGGTCGACCACTACTACTGAAACAATATTTTTTTTTAAAGATGAGCTGTCGCTCATAGTCCTATCTTAAGGTACGCGTCGACAGCTTCAAGAAAATGTAAGATTATCATAGGTTTCGATCGGTGTTTCGAAAGTTACAGGCGATTATAGAAAATCGAGGAAACGGCTAGGAATACATACCCCTTGCAATTTATTTCGGCAAAAAATGGAAAGTGTTTCAGTCGACTTGTGCTCATATGTGCTTAAAGAGGATGGAAAGAGGATCACAAAAATCGCAGGCAGAGCTTTCTAAGTGCATTATTTTCAAAGTTATAGCCAAAAAACCAAAAACTTGATTAATCGAGGAATAGCCTTGGTCGACCACTACTACTGAAACAATATTTTTTTTAAAGATGAGCTGTCGCTGATAGTCCTATCTTAAAGTACGCGTCCAGAGCTTCAAGAAAATGTATGATTATCATAGGTTTCGATCGGTGTTTCGAAGGTTACAGGCGATTAAAGAAAATCGAGGAAACGGTAAGGAATAAATACCCGTTGCAATTTTTTTCGGCAAAAAATGGAAAGTGTTTCGGTCGACTTGTGCTTATACATGCTTAAAGAGGATGGAAAGAGGTACACAAAAATCGCAGGCAGAGCTTTCTAAGTGCATTATTTTCGAAGTTATAGCCAAAAAACCAAAGACTTGATTAATCGAGGAAGAGCCTTGGTCGATCAGTACAACTGAAACAATTTTTTATTAAAGAAGGGCTTTCGCTGATCATCCTAACTTGAGGTACGCGTCACAAGCTTCAAGAAAATGTATGATTATCATAGGTTTCGATCGGTGTTTCGAAAGTTACAGGCGATTATAGAAAATCAAGGAAACGGTAAGGAATACATGCCCCTTGCAATTTATTTCGGCAAAAAATGGAAAGTGTTTCGGTCGACTTGTGCTTACACATGCTAAAAGAGGATGGAAAGAGGATCACAAAAATCGCAGGCAGAGCTTTCTAAGTGCATTATTTTCGAAGTTAGAGCCAAAAAACCAATAACTTGATTAATCGAGGAAGAGCCTTGGTCGACCACTACAACTGAAACAATTTTTTTTTAAAGATGGGCTTTCGCTGATAGTCCTATCTTAAGGTACGCGTCGAGAGCTTCAAGAAAATGTATGATTATCATAGGTTTCGATCGGTGTTTCGAAAGTTACATGCGATTATAGAAAATCAAGGAAACGGTAAGGAATACATACCCCTTGCAATTTATTTCGGCAAAAAATTGAAAGTGTTTCGGGCGACTTGTGCTTATACGCACTTAAAGAGCATGGAAAGAGGATCACAAAAATCGCAGGCAGAGCCTCCTAAGTGCATTATTTTCGAAGTTACAGCCAAAAAACTAAACGCTTGATTAATCGAGGAAGAGCCTTGGTCGACCAGTACAACTGAAACAATATTTTTTTAAAGATGGGCTTTCGCTGATCATCCCAACTTAAGGTGCGCGTCGAGAGCTTCAAGAAAATGTATGATTATCATAGGTTTCGATCGGTGTTTCGAAAGTTACAGGCGATTATAGAAAATCGAGGAAACGGCTAGGAATACATACCCCTTGCAATTTATTTCGGCAATAAATGGAAAGTGTTTCAGTCGACTTGTGCTTATAAGTGCTTAAAGGGGATGGAAAGAGGATCACAAAAATCGCAGGCAGAGCTTTCTAAGTGCATTATTTTCAAAGTTATAGCCAAAAAACCAAAGACTTGATTAATCGAGGAAGAGCCTTGGTCGACCACTACTACTGAAACAATATTTTTTTTAAAGATGAGCTGTCGCTGATAGTCCTATCTTAAGGTACGCGTCCAGAGCTTCAAGAAAATGTATGATTATCATAGGTTTGGATCGGTGTTTCGAAAGTTACAGACGATTAAAGAAAATCGAGGAAACGGTAAGGAATAAATACCCCTTGCAATTTATTTCGGCAAAAAATGGAAAGTGTTTCGGTCGACTTGTGCTTATACATGCTTAAAGGGGATGGAAAGAGGATCACAAAAATCGCAGGCAGAGCTTTCTAAGTCCATTATTTTCGAAGTTATAGCCAAAAAACCAATAACTTGATTAATCGAGGAAGAGCCTTGGTTGACCAGTACAACTGAAACAATTTTTCTTTAAAGATGGGCTTTCGCTGATCATCCTAACTTAAGGTACGCGTCGAGAGCTTCAAGAAAATGTATGATTATCATAGGTTTCGATCGGCGTTTCGAAAGTTACAGGCGATTATAGAAAATCGAGGAAACGGCAAGGAATACATACCCCTTGCAATTTATTTCGGCAAAAAATGGAAAGTGTTTCAGTCGACTTGTGCTCATATGTGCTTAAAGAGGATGGAAAGAGGATCACAAAAATCGCAGGCAGAGCTTTCTAAGTGCATTATTTTCAAAGTTATAGCCAAAAAACCAAAGACTTGATTAATCGAGGAAGAGCCTTGGTCGACCACTACTACTGAAACAATATTTTTTTTAAAGATGAGCTGTCGCTGATAGTCCTATCTTAAAGTACGCGTCCAGAGCTTCAAGAAAATGTATGATTATCATAGGTTTCGATCGGCGTTTCGAAAGTTACAGGCGATTATAGAAAATCGAGGAAACGGCTAGGAATACATACCCCTTGCAATTTATTTCGGCAAAAAATGGAAAGTGTTTCAGTCGACTTGTGCTCATATGTGCTTAAAGAGGATGGAAAGAGGATCACAAAAATCGCAGGCAGAGCTTTCTAAGTGCATTATTTTCAAAGTTATAGCCAAAAAACCAAAAACTTGATTAATCGAGGAATAGCCTTGGTCGACCACTACTACTGAAACAATATTTTTTTTAAAGATGAGCTGTCGCTGATAGTCCTATCTTAAAGTACGCGTCCAGAGCTTCAAGAAAATGTATGATTATCATAGGTTTCGATCGGTGTTTCGAAGGTTACAGGCGATTAAAGAAAATCGAGGAAACGGTAAGGAATAAATACCCGTTGCAATTTTTTTCGGCAAAAAATGGAAAGTGTTTCGGTCGACTTGTGCTTATACATGCTTAAAGAGGATGGAAAGAGGTACACAAAAATCGCAGGCAGAGCTTTCTAAGTGCATTATTTTCGAAGTTATAGCCAAAAAACCAAAGACTTGATTAATCGAGGAAGAGCCTTGGTCGATCAGTACAACTGAAACAATTTTTTATTAAAGAAGGGCTTTCGCTGATCATCCTAACTTGAGGTACGCGTCACAAGCTTCAAGAAAATGTATGATTATCATAGGTTTCGATCGGTGTTTCGAAAGTTACAGGCGATTATAGAAAATCAAGGAAACGGTAAGGAATACATGCCCCGTGCAATTTATTTCGGCAAAAAATGGAAAGTGTTTCGGTCGACTTGTGCTTACACATGCTAAAAGAGGATGGAAAGAGGATCACAAAAATCGCAGGCAGAGCTTTCTAAGTGCATTTCTTTCGAAGTTACAGCCAAAAAACCAAAGACTTGATTAATCAAGGAAGAGCCTTGGTCGACCACTACTACTGAAACAATATTTTTTTTTAAAGATGAGCTGTCGCTCATAGCCCTATCTTAAGGTACGCGTCGACAGCTTCAAGAAAATGTAAGATTATCATAGGTTTCAATCGGTGTTTCGAAAGTTACAGGCGATTATAGAAAATCGAGGAAACGGCTAGGAATACATACCCCTTGCAATTTATTTCGGCAAAAAATTGAAAGTGTTTCGGGCGACTTGTGCTTATACGCACTTAAAGAGCATGGAAAGAGGATCACAAAAATCGCAGGCAGAGCCTCCTAAGTGCATTATTTTCGAAGTTACAGCCAAAAAACTAAACGCTTGATTAATCGAGGAAGAGCCTTGGTCGACCAGTACAACTGAAACAATTTTTTTTTAAAGATGGGCTTTCGCTGATCATCCCAACTTAAGGTGCGCGTCGAGAGCTTCAAGAAAATGTATGATTATCATAGGTTTCGATCGGTGTTTCGAAAGTTACAGGCGATTATAGAAAATCGAGGAAACGGCTAGGAATACATACCCCTTGCAATTTATTTCGGCAATAAATGGAAAGTGTTTCAGTCGACTTGTGCTTATAAGTGCTTAAAGGGGATGGAAAGAGGATCACAAAAATCGCAGGCAGAGCTTTCTAAGTGCATTATTTTCAAAGTTATAGCCAAAAAACCAAAGACTTGATTAATCGAGGAAGAGCCTTGGTCGACCACTACTACTGAAACAATATTTTTTTTAAAGATGAGCTGTCGCTGATAGTCCTATCTTAAGGTACGCGTCCAGAGCTTCAAGAAAATGTATGATTATCATAGGTTTCGATCGGTGTTTCGAAAGTTACAGACGATTAAAGAAAATCGAGGAAACGGTAAGGAATAAATACCCCTTGCAATTTATTTCGGCAAAAAATGGAAAGTGTTTCGGTCGACTTGTGCTTATACATGCTTAAAGGGGATGGAAAGAGGATCACAAAAATCGCAGGCAGAGCTTTCTAAGTCCATTATTTTCGAAGTTATAGCCAAAAAACCAATAACTTGATTAATCGAGGAAGAGCCTTGGTCGACCACTACAACTGAAACAATTTTTTTTTAAAGATGGGCTTTCGCTGATAGTCCTATCTTAAGGTACGCGTCGAGAGCTTCAAGAAAATGTATGATTATCATAGGTTTCGATCGGTGTTTCGAAAGTTACAGGCGATTATAGAAAATCAAGGAAACTGTAAGGAATACATACCCCTTGCAATTTATTTCGGCAAAAAATGGAAAGTGTTTCGGTCGACTTGTGCTTTTACACGCTTAAAGAGCATGGAAAGAGGATCACAAAAATCGCAGGCAGAGCCTCCTAAGTGCATTATTTTCGAAGATACAGCCAAAAAACCAAACGCTTGATTAATCGAGGAAGAGCCTTGGTTGACCAGTACAACTGAAACAATTTTTTTTTAAAGATGGGCTTTCGCTGATCATCTAACTTAAGGTACGCGTCGAGAGCTTCAAGAAAATGTATGATTATCATAGGTTTCGATCGGCGTTTCGAAAGTTACAGGCGATTATAGAAAATCGAGGAAACGGCAAGGAATACATACCCCTTGCAATTTATTTCGGCAAAAAATGGAAAGTGTTTCGGTCGACTTGTGCTTATACATGCTTAAAGAGGATGGAAAGAGGTACACAAAAATCGCAGGCAGAGCTTTCTAAGTGCATTATTTTCGAAGTTATAGCCAAAAAACCAAAGACTTGATTAATCGAGGAAGGGCCTTGGTCGACCACTACTACTGAAACAATATTTTTTTTTAAAGATGAGCTGTCGCTCATAGTCCTATCTTAAGGTACGCGTCGACAGCTTCAAGAAAATGTAAGATTATCATAGGTTTCGATCGGTGTTTCGAAAGTTACAGGCGATTATAGAAAATCGAGGAAACGGCTAGGAATACATACCCCTTGCAATTTATTTCGGCAAAAAATGGAAAGTGTTTCAGTCGACTTGTGCTCATATGTGCTTAAAGAGGATGGAAAGAGGATCACAAAAATCGCAGGCAGAGCTTTCTAAGTGCATTATTTTCAAAGTTATAGCCAAAAAACCAAAAACTTGATTAATCGAGGAATAGCCTTGGTCGACCACTACTACTGAAACGATGTTTTTTTTAAAGATGAGCTGTCGCTGATAGTCCTATCTTAAAGTACGCGTCCAGAGCTTCAAGAAAATGTATGATTATCATAGGTTTCGATCGGTGTTTTGAAGGTTACAGGCGATTAAAGAAAATCGAGGAAACGGTAAGGAATAAATACCCGTTGCACTTTTTTTCGGCAAAAAATGGAAAGTGTTTCGGTCGACTTGTGCGTATACATGCTTAAAGAGGATGGAAAGAGGTACACAAAAATCGCAGGCAGAGCTTTCTAAGTGCATTATTTTCGAAGTTATAGCCAAAAAACCAAAGACTTGATTAATCGAGGAAGAGCCTTGGTCGATCAGTACAACTGAAACAATTTTTTATTAAAGAAGGGCTTTCGCTGATCATCCTAACTTGAGGTACGCGTCACAAGCTTCAAGAAAATGTATGATTATCATAGGTTTCGATCGGTGTTTCGAAAGTTACAGGCGATTATAGAAAATCAAGGAAACGGTAAGGAATACATGCCCCGTGCAATTTATTTCGGCAAAAAATGGAAAGTGTTTCGGTCGACTTGTGCTTACACATGCTAAAAGAGGATGGAATGAGGATCACAAAAATCGCAGGCAGAGCTTTCTAAGTGCATTACTTTCGAAGTTACAGCCAAAAAACCAAAGACTTGATTAATCGAGGAAGATCCTTGGTCGACCACTACTACTGAAACAATATTTTTTTTTAAAGATGAGCTGTCGCTCATAGTCCTATCTTAAGGTACGCTTCGACAGCTTCAAGAAAATGTAAGATTATCATAGGTTTCGATCGGTGTTTCGAAAGTTACAGGCGATTATAGAAAATCGAGGAAACGGCTAGGAATACATACCCCTTGCAATTTATTTCGGCAAAAAATGGAAAGTGTTTCGGTCGACTTGTGCTTACACATGCTAAAAGAGGATGGAAAGAGGATCACAAAAATCGCAGGCAGAGCTTTCTAAGTGCATTATTTTCGAAGTTAGAGTCAAAAAACCAATAACTTGATTAATCGAGGAAGAGCCTTGGTCGACCACTACAACTGAAACAATTTTTTTTTAAAGATGGGCTTTCGCTGATAGTCCTATCTTAAGGTACGCGTCGAGAGCTTCAAGAAAATGTATGATTATCATAGGTTTCGATCGGTGTTTCGAAAGTTACATGCGATTATAGAAAATCAAGGAAACGGTAAGGAATAAATACCCGTTGCAATTTTTTTCGGCAAAAAATGGAAAGTGTTTCGGTCGACTTGTGCTTACAAGTTCTTAAAGGGGATGGAAAGAGGATCACAAAAATCGCAGGCAGAGCTTTCTAAGTGCATTATTTTCAAAGTTATAGCCAAAAAACCAAAGACTTGATTAATCGAGGAAGAGCCTTGGTCGACCACTACTACTGAAACAATATTTTTTTTTAAAGATGAGCTGTCGCTGATAGTCCTATCTCAAGGTACGCGTCGACAGCTTCAAGAAAATGTATGATTAGCATAGGTTTCGATCGGTGTTTCGAAAGTTACAGGCGATTATAGAAAATCGAGGAAACCGTAAGGAACACATACCCCTTGCAATTTATTTCGGCAAAAAATGGACAGTTTTTCGATCAACTTGTGCTTATACACGCTGAAAGAGGATGGAAAGGGCATCACAAAAATCGCAGGCAGAGCCTCCTAAGTGCATTATTTTCGAAGTTACAGCCAAAAAACCCAAGACTTGATTAATCGAGGAAGAGCCTTGTTCAACCACTACTACTAAAACATTATTTTTTTTTAAAGTTGGGCTTTCGCTGATAATCCTATCTTGAGGTACGGGTCGAGAGCTTCAAGAAAATGTATGATTATCATAGGTTTCGATCGGTGTTTCGAAAGTTACAGGCGATTAAAGAAAATCGAGGAAACGGTAAGGAATAAATACCCCTTGCAATTTATTTCGGCAAAAAATGGAAAGTGTTTCGGGCGACTTGTGCTTATACGCACTTAAAGAGCATGGAAAGAGGATCACAAAAATCGCAGGCAGAGCCTCCTAAGTGCATTATTTTCGAAGTTACAGCCAAAAAACTAAACGCTTGATTAATCGAGGAAGAGCCTTGGTCGACCAGTACAACTGAAACAATTTTTTTTTAAAGATGGGCTTTCGCTGATCATCCCAACTTAAGGTGCGCGTCGAGAGCTTCAAGAAAATGTATGATTATCATAGGTTTCGATCGGTGTTTCGAAAGTTACAGGCGATTATAGAAAATCGAGGAAACGGCTAGGAATACATACCCCTTGCAATTTATTTCGGCAAAAAATGGAAAGTGTTTCAGTCGACTTGTGCTTATAAGTGCTTAAAGGGGATGGAAAGAGGATCACAAAAATCGCAAGCAGAGCTTTCTAAGTGCATTATTTTCAAAGTTATAGCCAAAAAACCAAAGACTTGATTAATCGAGGAAGAGCCTTGGTTGACCACTACTACTGAAACGATGTTTTTTTTAAAGATGAGCTGTCGCTGATAGTCCTATCTTAAAGTACGCGTCCAGAGCTTCAAGAAAATGTATGATTATCATAGGTTTCGATCGGTGTTTTGAAGGTTACAGGCGATTAAAGAAAATCGAGGAAACGGTAAGGAATAAATACCCGTTGCACTTTTTTTCGGCAAAAAATGGAAAGTGTTTCGGTCGACTTGTGCTTATACATGCTTAAAGAGGATGGAAAGAGGTACACAAAAATCGCAGGCAGAGCTTTCTAAGTGCATTATTTTCGAAGTTATAGCCAAAAAACCAAAGACTTGATTAATCGAGGAAGAGCCTTGGTCGATCAGTACAACTGAAACAATTTTTTATTAAAGAAGGGCTTTCGCTGATCATCCTAACTTGAGGTACGCGTCACAAGCTTCAAGAAAATGTATGATTATCATAGGTTTCGATCGGTGTTTCGAAAGTTACAGGCGATTATAGAAAATCAAGGAAACGGTAAGGAATACATGCCCCGTGCAATTTATTTCGGCAAAAAATGGAAAGTGTTTCGGTCGACTTGTGCTTACACATGCTAAAAGAGGATGGAATGAGGATCACAAAAATCGCAGGCAGAGCTTTCTAAGTGCATTACTTTCGAAGTTACAGCCAAAAAACCAAAGACTTGATTAATCGAGGAAGATCCTTGGTCGACCACTACTACTGAAACAATATTTTTTTTTTAAGATGAGCTGTCGCTCATAGTCCTATCTTAAGGTACGCTTCGACAGCTTCAAGAAAATGTAAGATTATCATAGGTTTCGATCGGTGTTTCGAAAGTTACAGGCGATTATAGAAAATCGAGGAAACGGCTAGGAATACATACCCCTTGCAATTTATTTCGGCAAAAAATGGAAAGTGTTTCGGTCGACTTGTGCTTACACATGCTAAAAGAGGATGGAAAGAGGATCACAAAAATCGCAGGCAGAGCTTTCTAAGTGCATTATTTTCGAAGTTAGAGTCAAAAAACCAATAACTTGATTAATCGAGGAAGAGCCTTGGTCGACCACTACAACTGAAACAATTTTTTTTTAAAGATGGGCTTTCGCTGATAGTCCTATCTTAAGGTACGCGTCGAGAGCTTCAAGAAAATGTATGATTATCATAGGTTTCGATCGGTGTTTCGAAAGTTACATGCGATTATAGAAAATCAAGGAAACGGTAAGGAATAAATACCCGTTGTAATTTTTTTCGGCAAAAAATGGAAAGTGTTTCGGTCGACTTGTGCTTATACATGCTTAAAGAGGATGGAAAGAGGTACACAAAAATCGCAGGCAGAGCTTTCTAAGTGCATTATTTTCGAAGTTATAGCCAAAAAACCAATAACTTGAATAATCGAGGAAGAGCTTTGGTCGACCACTACAACTGAAACAATTTTTTTTTAAAGATGGGCTTTCGCTGATAGTCCTATCTTAAGGTACGCGTCGAGAGCTTCAAGAAAATGTATGATTATCATAGGTTTCGATCGGTGTTTCGAAAGTTACAGGCGATTATAGAAAATCGAGGAAACGGCTAGGAATACATACCCCTTGCAATTTATTTCGGCAAAAAATGGAAAGTGTTTCAGTCGACTTGTGCTTACAAGTTCTTAAAGGGGATGGAAAGAGGATCACAAAAATCGCAGGCAGAGCTTTCTAAGTGCATTATTTTCAAAGTTATAGCCAAAAAACCAAAGACTTGATTAATCGAGGAAGAGCCTTGGTCGACCACTACTACTGAAACAATATTTTTTTTTAAAGATGAGCTGTCGCTGATAGTCCTATCTCAAGGTACGCGTCGACAGCTTCAAGAAAATGTATGATTAGCATAGGCTTCGATCGGTGTTTCGAAAGTTACAGGCGATTATAGAAAATCGAGGAAACCGTAAGGAACACATACCCCTTGCAATTTATTTCGGCAAAAAATGGACAGTTTTTCGATCAACTTGTGCTTATACACGCTGAAAGAGGATGGAAAGGGCATCACAAAAATCGCAGGCAGAGCCTCCTAAGTGCATTATTTTCGAAGTTACAGCCAAAAAACCCAAGACTTGATTAATCGAGGAAGAGCCTTGTTCAACCACTACTACTAAAACATTATTTTTTTTTAAAGTTGGGCTTTCGCTGATAATCCTATCTTGAGGTACGGGTCGAGAGCTTCAAGAAAATGTATGATTATCATAGGTTTCGATCGGTGTTTCGAAAGTTACAGGCGATTAAAGAAAATCGAGGAAACGGTAAGGAATAAATACCCCTTGCAATTTATTTCGGCAAAAAATGGAAAGTGTTTCGGTCGACTTGTGCTTTTACACGCTTAAAGAGCATGGAAAGAGGATCACAAAAATCGCAGGCAGAGCCTCCTAAGTGCATTATTTTCGTAGATACAGCCAAAAAACCAAACGCTTGATTAATCGAGGAAGAGCCTTGGTTGACCAGTACAACTGAAACAATTCTTTTTTTAAAGATGGGCTTTCGCTGATCATCTAACTTAAGGTACGCGTCGAGAGCTTCAAGAAAATGTATGATTATCATAGGTTTCGATCGGTGTTTCGAAAGATACAGACGATTAAAGAAAATCGAGGAAACGGCAAGGAATAAATACCCCTTGCAATTTATTTCGGCAAAAAATGGAAAGTGTTTCAGTCGACTTGTGCTTATAAGTGCTTAAAGAGGATGGAAAGAGGATCACAAAAATCGCAGGCAGAGCTTTCTAGGTGCATTATTTTCAAAGTTATAGCCAAAAAACCAAAGACTTGATTAATCGAGGAAGAGCCTTGGTCGATCAGTACAACTGAAACAATTTTTTATTAAAGAAGGGCTTTCGCTGATCATCCTAACTTGAGATACGCGTCCAGAGCTTCAAGAAAATGTATGATTATCATAGGTTTCGATCGGTGTTTCGAAAGTTACAGACGATTAAAGAAAATCGAGGAAACGGTAAGGAATAAATACCCCTTGCAATTTATTTCGGCAAAAAATGGAAAGTGTTTCGGGCGACTTGTGCTTATACATGCTTAAAGAAGATGGAAAGAGGATCACAAAAATCGCAGGCAGAGCTTTCTAAGTGCATTATTTTCGAAGTTATAGCCAAAAAACCAATAACTTGATTAATCGAAGAAGAGCCTTGGTCGACCACTACAACTGAAACAATTTTTTTTTAAAGATGGGCTTTCGCTGATAGTCCTATCTTAAGGTACGCGTCGAGAGCTTCTAGAAAATGTATGATTATCATAGGTTTCGATCGGTGTTTCGAAAGTTACATGCGATTATAGAAAATCAAGGAAACGGTAAGGAATACATACCCCTTGCAATTTATTTCGGCAAAAAATTGAAAGTGTTTCGGGCGACTTGTGCTTATACGCACTTAAAGAGCATGGAAAGAGGATCACAAAAATCGCAGGCAGAGCCTCCTAAGTGCATTATTTTCGAAGTTACAGCCAAAAAACTAAACGCTTGATTAATCGAGGAAGAGCCTTGGTCGACCAGTACAACTGAAACAATTTTTTTTTAAAGATGGGCTTTCGCTGATCATCCCAACTTAAGGTGCGCGTCGAGAGCTTCAAGAAAATGTATGATTATCATAGGTTTCGATCAGTGTTTCGAAAGTTACAGGCGATTATAGAAAATCGAGGAAACGGCTAGGAATACATACCCCTTGCAATTTATTTCGGCAAAAAATGGAAAGTGTTTCAGTCGACTTGTGCTTATAAGTGCTTAAAGGGGATGGAAAGAGGATCACAAAAATCGCAGGCAGAGCTTTCTAAGTGCATTATTTTCAAAGTTATAGCCAAAAAACCAAAGACTTGATTAATCGAGGAAGAGCCTTGGTCGACCACTACTACTGAAACAATATTTTTTTTAAAGATGAGCTGTCGCTGATAGTCCTATCTTAAGGTACGCGTCCAGAGCTTAAAGAAAATGTATGATTATCATAGGTTTCGATCGGTGTTTCGAAAGATACAGACGATTAAAGAAAATCGAGGAAACGGCAAGGAATAAATACCCCTTGCAATTTATTTCGGCAAAAAATGGAAAGTGTTTCGGGCGACTTGTGCTTATACATGCATAAAGAGGATGGAAAGAGGATCACAAAAATCGCAGGCAGAGCTTTCTAAGTGCATTATTTTCGAAGTTATAGCCAAAAAACCAAAGACTTGATTAATCGAGGAAGAGCCTTGGTCGATCAGTACAACTGAAACAATTTTTTATTAAAGAAGGGCTTTCGCTGATCATCCTAACTTGAGGTACGCGTCACAAGCTTCAAGAAAATGTATGATTATCATAGGTTTCGATCGGTGTTTCGAAAGTTACAGGCGATTATAGAAAATCAAGGAAACGGTAAGGAATACATGCCCCGTGCAATTTATTTCGGCAAAAAATGGAAAGTGTTTCGGTCGACTTGAGCTTACACATGCTAAAAGAGGATGGAATGAGGATCACAAAAATCGCAGGCAGAGCTTTCTAAGTGCATTACTTTCGAAGTTACAGCCAAAAAACCAAAGACTTGATTAATCGAGGAAGATCCTTGGTCGACCACTACTACTGAAACAATATTTATTTTTAAAGATGAGCTGTCGCTCATAGTCCTATCTTAAGGTACGCGTCGACAGCTTCAAGAAAATGTAAGATTATCATAGGTTTCGATCGGTGTTTCGAAAGTTACAGGCGATTATAGAAAATCGAGGAAACGGCTAGGAATACATACCCCTTGCAATTTATTTCGGCAAAAAATGGAAAGTGTTTCGGTCGACTTGTGCTTACACATGCTAAAAGAGGATGGAAAGAGGATCACAAAAATCGCAGGCAGAGCTTTCTAAGTGCATTATTTTCGAAGTTAGAGTCAAAAAACCAATAACTTGATTAATCGAGGAAGAGCCTTGGTCGACCACTACAACTGAAACAATTTTTTTTTAAAGATGGGCTTTCGCTGATATTCCTATCTTAAGGTACGCGTCGAGAGCTTCAAGAAAATGTATGATTATCATAGGTTTCGATCGGTGTTTCGAAAGTTACATGCGATTATAGAAAATCAAGGAAACGGTAAGGAATAAATACCCGTTGCAATTTTTTTCGGCAAAAAATGGAAAGTGTTTCGGTCGACTTGTGCTTATACATGCTTAAAGAGGATGGAAAGAGGTACACAAAAATCGCAGGCAGAGCTTTCTAAGTGCATTATTTTCGAAGTTATAGCCAAAAAACCAATAACTTGAATAATCGAGGAAGAGCTTTGGTCGACCACTACAACTGAAACAATTTTTTTTTAAAGATGGGCTTTCGCTGATAGTCCTATCTTAAGGTACGCGTCGAGAGCTTCAAGAAAATGTATGATTATCATAGGTTTCGATCGGTGTTTCGAAAGTTACAGGCGATTATAGAAAATCGAGGAAACGGCTAGGAATACATACCCCTTGCAATTTATTTCGTCAAAAAATGGAAAGTGTTTCAGTCGACTTGTGCTTACAAGTTCTTAAAGGGGATGGAAAGAGGATCACAAAAATCGCAGGCAGAGCTTTCTAAGTGCATTATTTTCAAAGTTATAGCCAAAAAACCAAAGACTTGATTAATCGAGGAAGAGCCTTGGTCGACCACTACTACTGAAACAATATTTTTTTTTAAAGATGAGCTGTCGCTGATAGTCCTATCTCAAGCTACGCGTCGACAGCTTCAAGAAAATGTATGATTAGCATAGGTTTCGATCGGTGTTTCGAAAGTTACAGGCGATTATAGAAAATCGAGGAAACCGTAAGGAACACATACCCCTTGCAATTTATTTCGGCAAAAAATGGACAGTTTTTCGATCAACTTGTGCTTATACACGCTGAAAGAGGATGGAAAGGGCATCACAAAAATCGCAGGCAGAGCCTCCTAAGTGCATTATTTTCGAAGTTACAGCCAAAAAACCCAAGACTTGATTAATCGAGGAAGAGCCTTGTTCAACCACTACTACTAAAACATTATTTTTTTTTAAAGTTGGGCTTTCGCTGATAATCCTATCTTGAGGTACGGGTCGAGAGCTTCAAGAAAATGTATGATTATCATAGGTTTCGATCGGTGTTTCGAAAGTTACAGGCGATTAAAGAAAATCGAGGAAACGGTAAGGAATAAATACCCCTTGCAATTTATTTCGGCAAAAAATGGAAAGTGTTTCGGTCGACTTGTGCTTTTACACGCTTAAAGAGCATGGAAAGAGGATCACAAAAATCGCAGGCAGAGCCTCCTAAGTGCATTATTTTCGTAGATACAGCCAAAAAACCAAACGCTTGATTAATCGAGGAAGAGCCTTGGTTGACCAGTACAACTGAAACAATTCTTTTTTTAAAGATGGGCTTTCGCTGATCATCTAACTTAAGGTACGCGTCGAGAGCTTCAAGAAAATGTATGATTATCATAGGTTTCGATCGGCGTTTCGAAAGTTACAGGCGATTATAGAAAATCGGGGAAACGGCAAGGAATACATACCCCGTGCAATTTATTTCGGCAAAAAATGGAAAGTGTTTCGGTCGACTTGTGCTTACACATGCTAAAAGAGGATGGAAAGAGGATCACAAAAATCGCAGGCAGAGCTTTCTAAGTGCATTACTTTCGAAGTTACAGCCAAAAAACCAAAGACTTGATTAATCGAGGAAGATCCTTGGTCGACCACTACTACTGAAACAATATTTTTTTTTAAAGATGAGCTGTCGCTCATAGTCCTATCTTAAGGTACGCGTCGACAGCTTCAAGAAAATGTAAGATTATCATAGGTTTCGATCGGTGTTTCGAAAGTTACAGGCGATTATAGAAAATCAAGGAAACGGTAAGGAATACATGCCCCGTGCAATTTATTTCGGCAAAAAATGGAAAGTGTTTCGGTCGACTTGAGCTTACACATGCTAAAAGAGGATGGAATGAGGATCACAAAAATCGCAGGCAGAGCTTTCTAAGTGCATTACTTTCGAAGTTACAGCCAAAAAACCAAAGACTTGATTAATCGAGGAAGATCCTTGGTCGACCACTACTACTGAAACAATATTTTTTTTTAAAGATGAGCTGTCGCTCATAGTCCTATCTTAAGGTACGCGTCGACAGCTTCAAGAAAATGTAAGATTATCATAGGTTTCGATCGGTGTTTCGAAAGTTACAGGCGATTATAGAAAATCGAGGAAACGGCTAGGAATACATACCCCTTGCAATTTATTTCGGCAAAAAATGGAAAGTGTTTCGGTCGACTTGTGCTTACACATGCTAAAAGAGGATGGAAAGAGGATCACAAAAATCGCAGGCAGAGCTTTCTAAGTGCATTATTTTCGAAGTTAGAGTCAAAAAACCAATAACTTGATTAATCGAGGAAGAGCCTTGGTCGACCACTACAACTGAAACAATTTTTTTTTAAAGATGGGCTTTCGCTGATATTCCTATCTTAAGGTACGCGTCGAGAGCTTCAAGAAAATGTATGATTATCATAGGTTTCGATCGGTGTTTCGAAAGTTACATGCGATTATAGAAAATCAAGGAAACGGTAAGGAATAAATACCCGTTGCAATTTTTTTCGGCAAAAAATGGAAAGTGTTTCGGTCGACTTGTGCTTATACATGCTTAAAGAGGATGGAAAGAGGTACACAAAAATCGCAGGCAGAGCTTTCTAAGTGCATTATTTTCGAAGTTATAGCCAAAAAACCAATAACTTGAATAATCGAGGAAGAGCTTTGGTCGACCACTACAACTGAAACAATTTTTTTTTAAAGATGGGCTTTCGCTGATAGTCCTATCTTAAGGTACGCGTCGAGAGCTTCAAGAAAATGTATGATTATCATAGGTTTCGATCGGTGTTTCGAAAGTTACAGGCGATTATAGAAAATCGAGGAAACGGCTAGGAATACATACCCCTTGCAATTTATTTCGGCAAAAAATGGAAAGTGTTTCAGTCGACTTGTGCTTACAAGTTCTTAAAGGGGATGGAAAGAGGATCACAAAAATCGCAGGCAGAGCTTTCTAAGTGCATTATTTTCAAAGTTATAGCCAAAAAACCAAAGACTTGATTAATCGAGGAAGAGCCTTGGTCGACCACTACTACTGAAACAATATTTTTTTTTAAAGATGAGCTGTCGCTGATAGTCCTATCTCAAGCTACGCGTCGACAGCTTCAAGAAAATGTATGATTAGCATAGGTTTCGATCGGTGTTTCGAAAGTTACAGGCGATTATAGAAAATCGAGGAAACCGTAAGGAACACATACCCCTTGCAATTTATTTCGGCAAAAAATGGACAGTTTTTCGATCAACTTGTGCTTATACACGCTGAAAGAGGATGGAAAGGGCATCACAAAAATCGCAGGCAGAGCCTCCTAAGTGCATTATTTTCGAAGTTACAGCCAAAAAACCCAAGACTTGATTAATCGAGGAAGAGCCTTGTTCAACCACTACTACTAAAACATTATTTTTTTTTAAAGTTGGGCTTTCGCTGATAATCCTATCTTGAGGTACGGGTCGAGAGCTTCAAGAAAATGTATGATTATCATAGGTTTCGATCGGTGTTTCGAAAGTTACAGGCGATTAAAGAAAATCGAGGAAACGGTAAGGAATAAATACCCCTTGCAATTTATTTCGGCAAAAAATGGAAAGTGTTTCGGTCGACTTGTGCTTTTACACGCTTAAAGAGCATGGAAAGAGGATCACAAAAATCGCAGGCAGAGCCTCCTAAGTGCATTATTTTCGTAGATACAGCCAAAAAACCAAACGCTTGATTAATCGAGGAAGAGCCTTGGTTGACCAGTACAACTGAAACAATTCTTTTTTTAAAGATGGGCTTTCGCTGATCATCTAACTTAAGGTACGCGTCGAGAGCTTCAAGAAAATGTATGATTATCATAGGTTTCGATCGGCGTTTCGAAAGTTACAGGCGATTATAGAAAATCGAGGAAACGGCAAGGAATACATACCCCGTGCAATTTATTTCGGCAAAAAATGGAAAGTGTTTCGGTCGACTTGTGCTTACACATGCTAAAAGAGGATGGAAAGAGGATCACAAAAATCGCAGGCAGAGCTTTCTAAGTGCATTACTTTCGAAGTTACAGCCAAAAAACCAAAGACTTGATTAATCGAGGAAGATCCTTGGTCGACCACTACTACTGAAACAATATTTTTTTTTAAAGATGAGCTGTCGCTCATAGTCCTATCTTAAGGTACGCGTCGACAGCTTCAAGAAAATGTAAGATTATCATAGGTTTCGATCGGTGTTTCGAAAGTTACAGGCGATTATAGAAAATCGAGGAAACGGCTAGGAATACATACCCCTTGCAATTTATTTCGGCAAAAAATGGAAAGTGTTTCAGTCGACTTGTGCTTATAAGTGCTTAAAGAGGATGGAAAGAGGATCACAAAAATCGCAGGCAGAGCTTTCTAGGTGCATTATTTTCAAAGTTATAGCCAAAAAACCAAAGACTTGATTAATCGAGGAAGAGCCTTGGTCGATCAGTACAACTGAAACAATTTTTTATTAAAGAAGGGCTTTCGCTGATCATCCTAACTTGAGATACGCGTCCAGAGCTTCAAGAAAATGTATGATTATCATAGGTTTCGATCGGTGTTTCGAAAGTTACAGACGATTAAAGAAAATCGAGGAAACGGTAAGGAATAAATACCCCTTGCAATTTATTTCGGCAAAAAATGGAAAGTGTTTCGGGCGACTTGTGCTTATACATGCTTAAAGAGGATGGAAAGAGGATCACAAAAATCGCAGGCAGAGCTTTCTAAGTGCATTATTTTCGAAGTTATAGCCAAAAAACCAATAACTTGATTAATCGAAGAAGAGCCTTGGTCGACCACTACAACTGAAACAATTTTTTTTTAAAGATGGGCTTTCGCTGATAGTCCTATCTTAAGGTACGCGTCGAGAGCTTCTAGAAAATGTATGATTATCATAGGTTTCGATCGGTGTTTCGAAAGTTACATGCGATTATAGAAAATCAAGGAAACGGTAAGGAATACATACCCCTTGCAATTTATTTCGGCAAAAAATTGAAAGTGTTTCGGGCGACTTGTGCTTATACGCACTTAAAGAGCATGGAAAGAGGATCACAAAAATCGCAGGCAGAGCCTCCTAAGTGCATTATTTTCGAAGTTACAGCCAAAAAACTAAACGCTTGATTAATCGAGGAAGAGCCTTGGTCGACCAGTACAACTGAAACAATTTTTTTTTAAAGATGGGCTTTCGCTGATCATCCCAACTTAAGGTGCGCGTCGAGAGCTTCAAGAAAATGTATGATTATCATAGGTTTCGATCAGTGTTTCGAAAGTTACAGGCGATTATAGAAAATCGAGGAAACGGCTAGGAATACATACCCCTTGCAATTTATTTCGGCAAAAAATGGAAAGTGTTTCAGTCGACTTGTGCTTATAAGTGCTTAAAGGGGATGGAAAGAGGATCACAAAAATCGCAGGCAGAGCTTTCTAAGTGCATTATTTTCAAAGTTATAGCCAAAAAACCAAAGACTTGATTAATCGAGGAAGAGCCTTGGTCGACCACTACTACTGAAACAATATTTTTTTTAAAGATGAGCTGTCGCTGATAGTCCTATCTTAAGGTACGCGTCCAGAGCTTAAAGAAAATGTATGATTATCATAGGTTTCGATCGGTGTTTCGAAAGATACAGACGATTAAAGAAAATCGAGGAAACGGCAAGGAATAAATACCCCTTGCAATTTATTTCGGCAAAAAATGGAAAGTGTTTCGGGCGACTTGTGCTTATACATGCTTAAAGAGGATGGAAAGAGGATCACAAAAATCGCAGGCAGAGCTTTCTAAGTGCATTATTTTCGATGTTATAGCCAAAAAACCAAAGACTTGATTAATCGAGGAAGAGCCTTGGTCGACCACTACTACTGAAACAATATTTTTTTTAAAGATGAGCTGTCGCTGATAGTCCTATCTTAAAGTACGCGTCCAGAGCTTCAAGAAAATGTATGATTATCATAGGTTTCGATCGGCGTTTCGAAAGTTACAGGCGATTATAGAAAATCGAGGAAACGGCAAGGAATACATACCCCTTGCAATTTATTTCGGCAAAAAATGGAAAGTGTTTCGGTCGACTTGTGCTTATACATGCTTAAAGAGGATGGAAAGAGGTACACAAAAATCGCAGGCAGAGCTTTCGAAGTGCATTATTTTCGAAGTTATAGCCAAAAAACCAAAGACTTGATTAATCGAGGAAGAGCCTTGGTCGATCAGTACAACTGAAACAATTTTTTATTAAAGAAGGGCTTTCGCTGATCATCCTAACTTGAGGTACGCGTCACAAGCTTCAAGAAAATGTATGATTATCATAGGTTTCGATCGGTGTTTCGAAAGTTACAGGCGATTATAGAAAATCAAGGAAACGGTAAGGAATACATGCCCCGTGCAATTTATTTCGGCAAAAAATGGAAAGTGTTTCGGTCGACTTGTGCTTATACATGCTTAAAGAGGATGGAAAGAGGATCACAAAAATCGCAGGCAGAGCTTTCTAAGTCCATTATTTTCGAAGTTATAGCCAAAAAACCAATAACTTGATTAATCGAGGAAGAGCCTTGGTCGACCACTACAACTGAAACAATTTTTTTTTAAAGATGGGCTTTCGCTGATAGTCCTATCTTAAGGTACGCGTCGAGAGCTTCAAGAAAATGTATGATTATCATAGGTTTCGATCGGTGTTTCGAAAGTTACAGGCGATTATAGAAAATCAAGGAAACTTTAAGGAATACATACCCCTTGCAATTTATTTCGGCAAAAAATGGAAAGTGTTTCGGTCGACTTGTGCTTTTACACGCTTAAAGAGCATGGAAAGAGGATCACAAAAATCGCAGGCAGAGCCTCCTAAGTGCATTATTTTCGAAGATACAGCCAAAAAACCAAACGCTTGATTAATCGAGGAAGAGCCTTGGTTGACCAGTACAACTGAAACAATTTTTTTTTAAAGATGGGCTTTCGCTGATCATCTAACTTAAGGTACGCGTCGAGAGCTTCAAGAAAATGTATGATTATCATAGGTTTCGATCGGCGTATTGAAAGTTACAGGCGATTATAGAAAATCGAGGAAACGGCAAGGAATACATACCCCTTGCAATTTATTTCGGCAAAAAATGGAAAGTGTTTCGGTCGACTTGTGCTTATACATGCTTAAAGAGGATGGAAAGAGGTACACAAAAATCGCAGGCAGAGCTTTCTAAGTGCATTATTTTCGAAGTTATAGCCAAAAAACCAAAGACTTGATTAATCGAGGAATAGCCTTGGTCGACCACTACTACTGAAACAATATTTTTTTTAAAGATGAGCTGTCGCTGATAGTCCTATCTTAAAGTACGCGTCCAGAGCTTCAAGAAAATGTATGATTATCATAGGTTTCGATCGGTGTTTCGAAGGTTACAGGCGATTAAAGAAAATCGAGGAAACGGTAAGGAATAAATACCCGTTGCAATTTTTTTCGGCAAAAAATGGAAAGTGTTTCGGTCGACTTGTGCTTATACATGCTTAAAGAGGATGGAAAGAGGTACACAAAAATCGCAGGCAGAGCTTTCTAAGAGCATTATTTTCGAAGTTATAGCCAAAAAACCAAAGACTTGATTAATCGAGGAAGAGCCTTGGTCGATCAGTACAACTGAAACAATTTTTTATTAAAGAAGGGCTTTCGCTGATCATCCTAACTTGAGGTACGCGTCACAAGCTTCAAGAAAATGTATGATTATCATAGGTTTCGATCGGTGTTTCGAAAGTTACAGGCGATTATAGAAAATCAAGGAAACGGTAAGGAATACATGCCCCGTGCAATTTATTTCGGCAAAAAATGGAAAGTGTTTCGGTCGACTTGTGCTTACACATGCTAAAAGAGGATGGAAAGAGGATCACAAAAATCGCAGGCAGAGCTTTCTAAGTGCATTACTTTCGAAGTTACAGCCAAAAAACCAAAGACTTGATTAATCAAGGAAGAGCCTTGGTCGACCACTACTACTGAAACAATATTTTTTTTTAAAGATGAGCTGTCGCTCATAGTCCTATCTTAAGGTACGCGTCGACAGCTTCAAGAAAATGTAAGATTATCATAGGTTTCGATCGGTGTTTCGAAAGTTACAGGCGATTATAGAAAATCGAGGAAACGGCTAGGAATACATACCCCTTGCAATTTATTTCGGCAAAAAATGGAAAGTGTTTCAGTCGACTTGTGCTTACAAGTGCTTAAAGAGGATGGAAAGAGGATCACAAAAATCGCAGGCAGAGCTTTCTAGGTGCATTATTTTCAAAGTTATAGCCAAAAAACCAAAGACTTGATTACTCGAGGAAGAGCCTTGGTCGATCAGTACAACTGAAACAATTTTTTATTAAAGAAGGGCTTTCGCTGATCATCCTAACTTAAGGTACGCGTCACAAGCTTCAAGAAAATGTATGATTATCATAGGTTTCGATCGGTGTTTCGAAAGTTACAGGCGATTATAGAAAATCAAGGAAACGGTAAGGAATACATGCCCCGTGCAATTTATTTCGGCAAAAAATGGAAAGTGTTTCGGGCGACTTGTGCTTATACACGCTTAAAGAGGATGGAAAGAGGATCACAAAAATCGCAGGCAGAGCTTTCTAAGTGCATTATTTTCGAAGTTACAGCCAAAAAACCAATAACTTGATTAATCGAGGAAGAGCCTTGGTCGACCACTACAACTGAAACAATTTTTTTTAAAGATGGGCTTTCGCTGATAGTCCTATCTTAAGGTACGCGTCGAGAGCTTCAAGAAAATGTATGATTATCATAGGTTTCGATCGGTGTTTCGAAAGTTACATGCGATTATAGAAAATCAGGGAAACGGTAAGGAATACATACCCCTTGCAATTTATTTCGGCAAAAAATTGAAAGTGTTTCGGGCGACTTGTGCTTATACGCACTTAAAGAGCATGGAAAGAGGATCACAAAAATCGCAGGCAGAGCCTCCTAAGTGCATTATTTTCGAAGTTACAGCCAAAAAACTAAACGCTTGATTAATCGAGGAAGAGCCTTGGTCGACCAGTACAACTGAAACAATTTTTTTTTAAAGATGGGCTTTCGCTGATCATCCCAACTTAAGGTGCGCGTCGAGAGCTTCAAGAAAATGTATGATTATCATAGGTTTCGATCGGTGTTTCGAAAGTTACAGGCGATTATAGAAAATCGAGGAAACGGCTAGGAATACATACCCCTTGCAATTTATTTCGGCAAAAAATGGAAAGTGTTTCAGTCGACTTGTGCTTATAAGGGCTTAAAGGGGATGGAAAGAGGATCACAAAAATCGCAGGCAGAGCTTTCTAAGTGCATTATTTTCAAAGTTATAGCCAAAAAACCAAAGACTTGATTAATCGAGGAAGAGCCTTGGTCGACCACTACTACTGAAACAATATTTTTTTTAAAGATGAGCTGTCGCTGATAGTCCTATCTTAAGGTACGCGTCCAGAGCTTCAAGAAAATGTATGATTATCATAGGTTTCGATCGGTGTTTCGAAAGTTTCAGACGATTAAAGAAAATCGAGGAAACGGTAAGGAATAAATACCCCTTGCAATTTATTTCGGCAAAAAATGGAAAGTGTTTCGGTCGACTTGTGCTTATACATGCTTAAAGAGGATGGAAAGAGGATCACAAAAATCGCAGGCAGAGCTTTCTAAGTCCATTATTTTCGAAGTTATAGCCAAAAAACCAATAACTTGATTAATCGAGGAAGAGCCTTGGTCGACCACTACAACTGAAACAATTTTTTTTTAAAGATGGGCTTTCGCTGATAGTCCTATCTTAAGGTACGCGTCGAGAGCTTCAAGAAAATGTATGATTATCATAGGTTTCGATCGGTGTTTCGAAAGTTACAGGCGATTATAGAAAATCAAGGAAACTGTAAGGAATACATACCCCTTGCAATTTATTTCGGCAAAAAATGGAAAGTGTTTCGGTCGACTTGTGCTTTTACACGCTTAAAGAGCATGGAAAGAGGATCACAAAAATCGCAGGCAGAGCCTCCTAAGTGCATTATTTTCGAAGATACAGCCAAAAAACCAAACGCTTGATTAATCGAGGAAGAGCCTTGGTTGACCAGTACAACTGAAACAATTTTTTTTTAAAGATGGGCTTTCGCTGATCATCTAACTTAAGGTACGCGTCGAGAGCTTCAAGAAAATGTATGATTATCATAGGTTTCGATCGGCGTTTCGAAAGTTACAGGCGATTATAGAAAATCGAGGAAACGGCAAGGAATACATACCCCTTGCAATTTATTTCGGCAAAAAATGGAAAGTGTTTCGGTCGACTTGTGCTTATACATGCTTAAAGAGGATGGAAAGAGGTACACAAAAATCGCAGGCAGAGCTTTCTAAGTGCATTATTTTCGAAGTTATAGCCAAAAAACCAAAGAGTTGATTAATCGAGGAATAGCCTTGGTCGACCACTACTACTGAAACAATATTTTTTTTAAAGATGAGCTGTCGCTGATAGTCCTATCTTAAAGTACGCGTCCAGAGCTTCAAGAAAATGTATGATTATCATAGGTTTCGATCGGTGTTTCGAAGGTTACAGGCGATTAAAGAAAATCGAGGAAACGGTAAGGAATAAATACCCCTTGCAATTTATTTCGGCAAAAAATGGAAAGTGTTTCGGGCGACTTGTGCTTATACATGCTTAAAGAGGATGGAAAGAGGATCACAAAAATCGCAGGCAGAGCTTTCTAAGTGCATTATTTTCGATGTTATAGCCAAAAAACCAAAGACTTGATTAATCGAGGAAGAGCCTTGGTCGACCACTACTACTGAAACAATATTTTTTTTAAAGATGAGCTGTCGCTGATAGTCCTATCTTAAAGTACGCGTCCAGAGCTTCAAGAAAATGTATGATTATCATAGGTTTCGATCGGCGTTTCGAAAGTTACAGGCGATTATAGAAAATCGAGGAAACGGCAAGGAATACATACCCCTTGCAATTTATTTCGGCAAAAAATGGAAAGTGTTTCGGTCGACTTGTGCTTATACATGCTTAAAGAGGATGGAAAGAGGTACACAAAAATCGCAGGCAGAGCTTTCGAAGTGCATTATTTTCGAAGTTATAGCCAAAAAACCAAAGACTTGATTAATCGAGGAAGAGCCTTGGTCGATCAGTACAACTGAAACAATTTTTTATTAAAGAAGGGCTTTCGCTGATCATCCTAACTTGAGGTACGCGTCACAAGCTTCAAGAAAATGTATGATTATCATAGGTTTCGATCGGTGTTTCGAAAGTTACAGGCGATTATAGAAAATCAAGGAAACGGTAAGGAATACATGCCCCGTGCAATTTATTTCGGCAAAAAATGGAAAGTGTTTCGGTCGACTTGTGCTTATACATGCTTAAAGAGGATGGAAAGAGGATCACAAAAATCGCAGGCAGAGCTTTCTAAGTCCATTATTTTCGAAGTTATAGCCAAAAAACCAATAACTTGATTAATCGAGGAAGAGCCTTGGTCGACCACTACAACTGAAACAATTTTTTTTTAAAGATGGGCTTTCGCTGATAGTCCTATCTTAAGGTACGCGTCGAGAGCTTCAAGAAAATGTATGATTATCATAGGTTTCGATCGGTGTTTCGAAAGTTACAGGCGATTATAGAAAATCAAGGAAACTGTAAGGAATACATACCCCTTGCAATTTATTTCGGCAAAAAATGGAAAGTGTTTCGGTCGACTTGTGCTTTTACACGCTTAAAGAGCATGGAAAGAGGATCACAAAAATCGCAGGCAGAGCCTCCTAAGTGCATTATTTTCGAAGATACAGCCAAAAAACCAAACGCTTGATTAATCGAGGAAGAGCCTTGGTTGACCAGTACAACTGAAACAATTTTTTTTTAAAGATGGGCTTTCGCTGATCATCTAACTTAAGGTACGCGTCGAGAGCTTCAAGAAAATGTATGATTATCATAGGTTTCGATCGGCGTTTTGAAAGTTACAGGCGATTATAGAAAATCGAGGAAACGGCAAGGAATACATACCCCTTGCAATTTATTTCGGCAAAAAATGGAAAGTGTTTCGGTCGACTTGTGCTTATACATGCTTAAAGAGGATGGAAAGAGGTACACAAAAATCGCAGGCAGAGCTTTCTAAGTGCATTATTTTCGAAGTTATAGCCAAAAAACCAAAGACTTGATTAATCGAGGAATAGCCTTGGTCGACCACTACTACTGAAACAATATTTTTTTTAAAGATGAGCTGTCGCTGATAGTCCTATCTTAAAGTACGCGTCCAGAGCTTCAAGAAAATGTATGATTATCATAGGTTTCGATCGGTGTTTCGAAGGTTACAGGCGATTAAAGAAAATCGAGGAAACGGTAAGGAATAAATACCCGTTGCAATTTTTTTCGGCAAAAAATGGAAAGTGTTTCGGTCGACTTGTGCTTATACATGCTTAAAGAGGATGGAAAGAGGTACACAAAAATCGCAGGCAGAGCTTTCTAAGAGCATTATTTTCGATGTTATAGCCAAAAAACCAAAGACTTGATTAATCGAGGAAGAGCCTTGGTCGATCAGTACAACTGAAACAATTTTTTATTAAAGAAGGGCTTTCGCTGATCATCCTAACTTGAGGTACGCGTCACAAGCTTCAAGAAAATGTATGATTATCATAGGTTTCGATCGGTGTTTCGAAAGTTACAGGCGATTATAGAAAATCAAGGAAACGGTAAGGAATACATGCCCCGTGCAATTTATTTCGGCAAAAAATGGAAAGTGTTTCGGTCGACTTGTGCTTACACATGCTAAAAGAGGATGGAAAGAGGATCACAAAAATCGCAGGCAGAGCTTTCTAAGTGCATTACTTTCGAAGTTACAGCCAAAAAACCAAAGACTTGATTAATCAAGGAAGAGCCTTGGTCGACCACTACTACTGAAACAATATTTTTTTTTAAAGATGAGCTGTCGCTCATAGTCCTATCTTAAGGTACGCGTCGACAGCTTCAAGAAAATGTAAGATTATCATAGGTTTCGATCGGTGTTTCGAAAGTTACAGGCGATTATAGAAAATCGAGGAAACGGCTAGGAATACATACCCCTTGCAATTTATTTCGGCAAAAAATGGAAAGTGTTTCAGTCGACTTGTGCTTACAAGTGCTTAAAGAGGATGGAAAGAGGATCACAAAAATCGCAGGCAGAGCTTTCTAGGTGCATTATTTTCAAAGTTATAGCCAAAAAACCAAAGACTTGATTACTCGAGGAAGAGCCTTGGTCGATCAGTACAACTGAAACAATTTTTTATTAAAGAAGGGCTTTCGCTGATCATCCTAACTTAAGGTACGCGTCACAAGCTTCAAGAAAATGTATGATTATCATAGGTTTCGATCGGTGTTTCGAAAGTTACAGGCGATTATAGAAAATCAAGGAAACGGTAAGGAATACATGCCCCGTGCAATTTATTTCGGCAAAAAATGGAAAGTGTTTCGGGCGACTTGTGCTTATACACGCTTAAAGAGGATGGAAAGAGGATCACAAAAATCGCAGGCAGAGCTTTCTAAGTGCATTATTTTCGATGTTATAGCCAAAAAACCAAAGACTTGATTAATCGAGGAAGAGCCTTGGTCGACCACTACTACTGAAACAATATTTTTTTTAAAGATGAGCTGTCGCTGATAGTCCTATCTTAAAGTACGCGTCCAGAGCTTCAAGAAAATGTATGATTATCATAGGTTTCGATCGGCGTTTCGAAAGTTACAGGCGATTATAGAAAATCGAGGAAACGGCAAGGAATACATACCCCTTGCAATTTATTTCGGCAAAAAATGGAAAGTGTTTCGGTCGACTTGTGCTTATACATGCTTAAAGAGGATGGAAAGAGGTACACAAAAATCGCAGGCAGAGCTTTCGAAGTGCATTATTTTCGAAGTTATAGCCAAAAAACCAAAGACTTGATTAATCGAGGAAGAGCCTTGGTCGATCAGTACAACTGAAACAATTTTTTATTAAAGAAGGGCTTTCGCTGATCATCCTAACTTGAGGTACGCGTCACAAGCTTCAAGAAAATGTATGATTATCATAGGTTTCGATCGGTGTTTCGAAAGTTACAGGCGATTATAGAAAATCAAGGAAACGGTAAGGAATACATGCCCCGTGCAATTTATTTCGGCAAAAAATGGAAAGTGTTTCGGTCGACTTGTGCTTATACATGCTTAAAGAGGATGGAAAGAGGATCACAAAAATCGCAGGCAGAGCTTTCTAAGTCCATTATTTTCGAAGTTATAGCCAAAAAACCAATAACTTGATTAATCGAGGAAGAGCCTTGGTCGACCACTACAACTGAAACAATTTTTTTTTAAAGATGGGCTTTCGCTGATAGTCCTATCTTAAGGTACGCGTCGAGAGCTTCAAGAAAATGTATGATTATCATAGGTTTCGATCGGTGTTTCGAAAGTTACAGGCGATTATAGAAAATCAAGGAAACTGTAAGGAATACATACCCCTTGCAATTTATTTCGGCAAAAAATGGAAAGTGTTTCGGTCGACTTGTGCTTTTACACGCTTAAAGAGCATGGAAAGAGGATCACAAAAATCGCAGGCAGAGCCTCCTAAGTGCAATATTTTCGAAGATACAGCCAAAAAACCAAACGCTTGATTAATCGAGGAAGAGCCTTGGTTGACCAGTACAACTGAAACAATTTTTTTTTAAAGATGGGCTTTCGCTGATCATCTAACTTAAGGTACGCGTCGAGAGCTTCAAGAAAATGTATGATTATCATAGGTTTCGATCGGCGTTTTGAAAGTTACAGGCGATTATAGAAAATCGAGGAAACGGCAAGGAATACATACCCCTTGCAATTTATTTCGGCAAAAAATGGAAAGTGTTTCGGTCGACTTGTGCTTATACATGCTTAAAGAGGATGGAAAGAGGTACACAAAAATCGCAGGCAGAGCTTTCTAAGTGCATTATTTTCGAAGTTATAGCCAAAAAACCAAAGACTTGATTAATCGAGGAATAGCCTTGGTCGACCACTACTACTGAAACAATATTTTTTTTAAAGATGAGCTGTCGCTGATAGTCCTATCTTAAAGTACGCGTCCAGAGCTTCAAGAAAATGTATGATTATCATAGGTTTCGATCGGTGTTTCGAAGGTTACAGGCGATTAAAGAAAATCGAGGAAACGGTAAGGAATAAATACCCGTTGCAATTTTTTTCGGCAAAAAATGGAAAGTGTTTCGGTCGACTTGTGCTTATACATGCTTAAAGAGGATGGAAAGAGGTACACAAAAATCGCAGGCAGAGCTTTCTAAGAGCATTATTTTCGATGTTATAGCCAAAAAACCAAAGACTTGATTAATCGAGGAAGAGCCTTGGTCGATCAGTACAACTGAAACAATTTTTTATTAAAGAAGGGCTTTCGCTGATCATCCTAACTTGAGGTACGCGTCACAAGCTTCAAGAAAATGTATGATTATCATAGGTTTCGATCGGTGTTTCGAAAGTTACAGGCGATTATAGAAAATCAAGGAAACGGTAAGGAATACATGCCCCGTGCAATTTATTTCGGCAAAAAATGGAAAGTGTTTCGGTCGACTTGTGCTTACACATGCTAAAAGAGGATGGAAAGAGGATCACAAAAATCGCAGGCAGAGCTTTCTAAGTGCATTACTTTCGAAGTTACAGCCAAAAAACCAAAGACTTGATTAATCAAGGAAGAGCCTTGGTCGACCACTACTACTGAAACAATATTTTTTTTTAAAGATGAGCTGTCGCTCATAGTCCTATCTTAAGGTACGCGTCGACAGCTTCAAGAAAATGTAAGATTATCATAGGTTTCGATCGGTGTTTCGAAAGTTACAGGCGATTATAGAAAATCGAGGAAACGGCTAGGAATACATACCCCTTGCAATTTATTTCGGCAAAAAATGGAAAGTGTTTCAGTCGACTTGTGCTTACAAGTGCTTAAAGAGGATGGAAAGAGGATCACAAAAATCGCAGGCAGAGCTTTCTAGGTGCATTATTTTCAAAGTTATAGCCAAAAAACCAAAGACTTGATTACTCGAGGAAGAGCCTTGGTCGATCAGTACAACTGAAACAATTTTTTATTAAAGAAGGGCTTTCGCTGATCATCCTAACTTAAGGTACGCGTCACAAGCTTCAAGAAAATGTATGATTATCATAGGTTTCGATCGGTGTTTCGAAAGTTACAGGCGATTATAGAAAATCAAGGAAACGGTAAGGAATACATGCCCCGTGCAATTTATTTCGGCAAAAAATGGAAAGTGTTTCGGGCGACTTGTGCTTATACACGCTTAAAGAGGATGGAAAGAGGATCACAAAAATCGCAGGCAGAGCTTTCTAAGTGCATTATTTTCGAAGTTATAGCCAAAAAACCAATAACTTGATTAATCGAGGAAGAGCCTTGGTCGACCACTACAACTGAAACAATTTTTTTTAAAGATGGGCTTTCGCTGATAGTCCTATCTTAAGGTACGCGTCGAGAGCTTCAAGAAAATGTATGATTATCATAGGTTTCGATCGGTGTTTCGAAAGTTACATGCGATTATAGAAAATCAGGGAAACGGTAAGGAATACATACCCCTCGCAATTTATTTCGGCAAAAAATTGAAAGTGTTTCGGGCGACTTGTGCTTATACGCACTTAAAGAGCATGGAAAGAGGATCACAAAAATCGCAGGCAGAGCCTCCTAAGTGCATTATTTTCGAAGTTACAGCCAAAAAACTAAACGCTTGATTAATCGAGGAAGAGCCTTGGTCGACCAGTACAACTGAAACAATTTTTTTTTAAAGATGGGCTTTCGCTGATCATCCCAACTTAAGGTGCGCGTCGAGAGCTTCAAGAAAATGTATGATTATCATAGGTTTCGATCGGTGTTTCGAAAGTTACAGGCGATTATAGAAAATCGAGGAAACGGCTAGGAATACATACCCCTTGCAATTTATTTCGGCAAAAAATGGAAAGTGTTTCAGTCGACTTGTGCTTATAAGGGCTTAAAGGGGATGGAAAGAGGATCACAAAAATCGCAGGCAGAGCTTTCAAAGTGCATTATTTTCAAAGTTATAGCCAAAAAACCAAAGACTTGATTAATCGAGGAAGAGCCTTGGTCGACCACTACTACTGAAACAATATTTTTTTTAAAGATGAGCTGTCGCTGATAGTCCTATCTTAAGGTACGCGTCCAGAGCTTCAAGAAAATGTATGATTATCATAGGTTTCGATCGGTGTTTCGAAAGTTTCAGACGATTAAAGAAAATCGAGGAAACGGTAAGGAATAAATACCCCTTGCAATTTATTTCGGCAAAAAATGGAAAGTGTTTCGGTCGACTTGTGCTTATACATGCTTAAAGAGGATGGAAAGAGGATCACAAAAATCGCAGGCAGAGCTTTCTAAGTCCATTATTTTCGAAGTTATAGCCAAAAAACCAATAACTTGATTAATCGAGGAAGAGCCTTGGTCGACCACTACAACTGAAACAATTTTTTTTTAAAGATGGGCTTTCGCTGATAGTCCTATCTTAAGGTACGCGTCGAGAGCTTCAAGAAAATGTATGATTATCATAGGTTTCGATCGGTGTTTCGAAAGTTACAGGCGATTATAGAAAATCAAGGAAACTGTAAGGAATACATACCCCTTGCAATTTATTTCGGCAAAAAATGGAAAGTGTTTCGGTCGACTTGTGCTTTTACACGCTTAAAGAGCATGGAAAGAGGATCACAAAAATCGCAGGCAGAGCCTCCTAAGTGCATTATTTTCGAAGATACAGCCAAAAAACCAAACGCTTGATTAATCGAGGAAGAGCCTTGGTTGACCAGTACAACTGAAACAATTTTTTTTTAAAGATGGGCTTTCGCTGATCATCTAACTTAAGGTACGCGTCGAGAGCTTCAAGAAAATGTATGATTATCATAGGTTTCGATCGGCGTTTCGAAAGTTACAGGCGATTATAGAAAATCGAGGAAACGGCAAGGAATACATACCCCTTGCAATTTATTTCGGCAAAAAATGGAAAGTGTTTCGGTCGACTTGTGCTTATACATGCTTAAAGAGGATGGAAAGAGGTACACAAAAATCGCAGGCAGAGCTTTCTAAGTGCATTATTTTCGAAGTTATAGCCAAAAAACCAAAGACTTGATTAATCGAGGAAGGGCCTTGGTCGACCACTACTACTGAAACAATATTTTTTTTTAAAGATGAGCTGTCGCTCATAGTCCTATCTTAAGGTACGCGTCGACAGCTTCAAGAAAATGTAAGATTATCATAGGTTTCGATCGGTGTTTCGAAAGTTACAGCCGATTATAGAAAATCGAGGAAACGGCTAGGAATACATACCCCTTGCAATTTATTTCGGCAAAAAATGGAAAGTGTTTCAGTCGACTTGTGCTCATATGTGCTTAAAGAGGATGGAAAGAGGATCACAAAAATCGCAGGCAGAGCTTTCTAAGTGCATTATTTTCAAAGTTATAGCCAAAAAACCAAAAACTTGATTAATCGAGGAATAGCCTTGGTCGACCACTACTACTGAAACAATATTTTTTTTAAAGATGAGCTGTCGCTGATAGTCCTATCTTAAAGTACGCGTCCAGAGCTTCAAGAAAATGTATGATTATCATAGGTTTCGATCGGTGTTTCGAAGGTTACAGGCGATTAAAGAAAATCGAGGAAACGGTAAGGAATAAATACCCGTTGCAATTTTTTTCGGCAAAAAATGGAAAGTGTTTCGGTCGACTTGTGCTTATACATGCTTAAAGAGGACGGAAAGAGGTACACAAAAATCGCAGGCAGAGCTTTCTAAGTGCATTATTTTCGAAGTTGTAGCCAAAAAACCAAAGACTTGATTAATCGAGGAAGAGCCTTGGTCGATCAGTACAACTGAAACAATTTTTTATTAAAGAAGGGCTTTCGCTGATCATCCTAACTTGAGGTACGCGTCACAAGCTTCAAGAAAATGTATGATTATCATAGGTTTCGATCGGTGTTTCGAAAGTTACAGGCGATTATAGAAAATCAAGGAAACGGTAAGGAATACATGCCCCGTGCAATTTATTTCCGCAAAAAATGGAAAGTGTTTCGGTCGACTTGTGCTTACACATTCTAAAAGAGGATGGAAAGAGGATCACAAAAATCGCAGGCAGAGCTTTCTAAGTGCATTACTTTCGAAGTTACAGCCAAAAAACCAAAGACTTGATTAATCGAGGAAGAGCCTTGGTCGACCACTACTACTGAAACAATATTTTTTTTTAAAGATGAGCTGTCGCTCATAGTCCTATCTTAAGGTACGCGTCGACAGCTTCAAGAAAATGTAAGATTATCATAGGTTTCGATCGGTGTTTCGAAAGTTACAGGCGATTATAGAAAATCGAGGAAACGGCTAGGAATACATACCCCTTGCAATTTATTTCGGCAAAAAATGGAAAGTGTTTCGGTCGACTTGTGCTTACACATGCTAAAAGAGGATGGAAAGAGGAGCACAAAAATCGCAGGCAGAGCTTTCTAAGTGCATTATTTTCGAAGTTAGAGCCAAAAAACCAATAACTTGATTAATCGAGGAAGAGCCTTGGTCGACCACTACAACTGAAACAATTTTTTTTTAAAGATGGGCTTTCGCTGATAGTCCTATCTTAAGGTACGCATCGAGAGCTTCAAGAAAATGTATGATTATCATAGGTTTCGATCGGTGTTTCGAAAGTTACATGCGATTATAGAAAATCAAGGAAACGGTAAGGAATACATACCCCTTGCAATTTATTTCGGCAAAAGTTGAAAGTGTTTCGGGCGACTTGTGCTTATACGCACTTAAAGAGCATGGAAAGAGGATCACAAAAATCGCAGGCAGAGCCTCCTAAGTGCATTATTTTCGAAGTTACAGCCAAAAAACTAAACGCTTGATTAATCGAGGAAGAGCCTTGGTCGACCAGTACAACTGAAACAATATTTTTTTAAAGATGGGCTTTCGCTGATCATCCCAACTTAAGGTGCGCGTCGAGAGCTTCAAGAAAATGTATGATTATCATAGGTTTCGATCGGTGTTTCGAAAGTTACAGGCGATTATAGAAAATCGAGGAAACAGCTAGGAATACATACCCCTTGCAATTTATTTCGGCAATAAATGGAAAGTGTTTCAGTCGACTTGTGCTTATAAGTGCTTAAAGGGGATGGAAAGAGGATCACAAAAATCGCAGGCAGAGCTTTCTAAGTGCATTATTTTCAAAGTTATAGCCAAAAAACCAAAGACTTGATTAATCGAGGAAGAGCCTTGGTCGACCACTACTACTGAAACAATATTTTTTTTAAAGATGAGCTGTCGCTGATAGTCCTATCTTAAGGTACGCGTCCAGAGCTTCAAGAAAATGTATGATTATCATAGGTTTCGATCGGTGTTTCGAAAGTTACAGACGATTAAAGAAAATCGAGGAAACGGTAAGGAATAAATACCCCTTGCAATTTATTTCGGCAAAAAATGGAAAGTGTTTCGGTCGACTTGTGCTTATACATGCTTAAAGAGGATGGAAAGAGGATCACAAAAATCGCAGGCAGAGCTTTCTAAGTCCATTATTTTCGAAGTTATAGCCAAAAAACCAATAACTTGATTAATCGAGGAAGAGCCTTGGTTGACCAGTACAACTGAAACAATTTTTTTTTAAAGATGGGCTTTCGCTGATCATCCTAACATAAGGTACGCGTCGAGAGCTTCAAGAAAATGTATGATTATCATAGGTTTCGATCGGCGTTTCGAAAGTTACAGGCGATTATAGAAAATCGAGGAAACGGCAAGGAATACATACCCCTTGCAATTTATTTCGGCAAAAAATGGAAAGTGTTTCAGTCGACTTGTGCTCATATGTGCTTAAAGAGGATGGAAAGAGGATCACAAAAATCGCAGGCAGAGCTTTCTAAGTGCATTATTTTCAAAGTTATAGCCAAAAAACCAAAGACTTGATTAATCGAGGAAGAGCCTTGGTCGACCACTACTACTGAAACAATATTTTTTTTAAAGATGAGCTGTCGCTGATAGTCCTATCTTAAAGTACGCGTCCAGAGCTTCAAGAAAATGTATGATTATCATAGGTTTCGATCGGCGTTTCGAAAGTTACAGGCGATTATAGAAAATCGAGGAAACGGCAAGGAATACATACCCCTTGCAATTTATTTCGGCAAAAAATGGAAAGTGTTTCGGTCGACTTGTGCTTATACATGCTTAAAGAGGATGGAAAGAGGTACACAAAAATCGCAGGCAGAGCTTTCTAAGTGCATTATTTTCGAAGTTATAGCCAAAAAACCAAAGACTTGATTAATCGAGGAAGAGCCTTGGTCGACCTCTACTACTGAAACAATATTTTTTTTTAAAGATGAGCTGTCGCTCATAGTCCTATCTTAAGGTACGCGTCGACAGCTTCAAGAAAATGTAAGATTATCATAGGTTTCGATCGGTGTTTCGAAAGTTACAGGCGATTATAGAAAATCGAGGAAACGGCTAGGAATACATACCCCTTGCAATTTATTTCGGCAAAAAATGGAAAGTGTTTCAGTCGACTTGTGCTCATATGTGCTTAAAGAGGATGGAAAAGGATCACAAAAATCGCAGGCAGAGCTTTCTAAGTGTATTATTTTCAAAGTTATAGCCAAAAAACCAAAAACTTGATTAATCGAGGAATAGCCTTGGTCGACCACTACTACTGAAACAATATTTTTTTTAAAGATGAGCTGTCGCTGATAGTCCTATCTTAAAGTACGCGTCCAGAGCTTCAAGAAAATGTATGATTATCATAGGTTTCGATCGGTGTTTCGAAGGTTACAGGCGATTAAAGAAAATCGAGGAAACGGTAAGGAATAAATACCCGTTGCAATTTTTTTCGGCAAAAAATGGAAAGTGTTTCGGTCGACTTGTGCTTATACATGCTTAAAGAGGATGGAAAGAGGTACACAAAAATCGCAGGCAGAGCTTTCTAAGTGCATTATTTTCGAAGTTATAGCCAAAAAACCAAAGACTTGATTAATCGAGGAAGAGCCTTGGTCGATCAGTACAACTGAAACAATTTTTTATTAAAGAAGGGCTTTCGCTGATCATCCTAACTTGAGGTACGCGTCACAAGCTTCAAGAAAATGTATGATTATCATAGGTTTCGATCGGTGTTTCGAAAGTTACAGGCGATTATAGAAAATCGAGGAAACGGTAAGGAATAAATACCCCTTGCAATTTATTTCGGCAAAAAATGGAAAGTGTTTCGGTCGACTTGTGCTTATACATGCTTAAAGAGGATGGAAAGAGGATCACAAAAATCGCAGGCAGAGCTTTCTAAGTCCATTATTTTCGAAGTTATAGCCAAAAAACCAATAACTTGATTAATCGAGGAAGAGCCTTGGTCGACCACTACAACTGAAACAATTTTTTTTTAAAGATGGGCTTTCGCTGATAGTCCTATCTTAAGGTACGCGTCGAGAGCTTCAAGAAAATGTATGATTATCATAGGTTTCGATCGGTGTTTCGAAAGTTACAGGCGATTATAGAAAATCTAGGAAACTGTAAGGAATACATACCCCTTGCAATTTATTTCGGCAAAAAATGGAAAGTGTTTCGGTCGACTTGTGCTTTTACACGCTTAAAGAGCATGGAAAGAGGATCACAAAAATCGCAGGCAGAGCCTCCTAAGTGCATTATTTTCGAAGATACAGCCAAAAAACCAAACGCTTGATTAATCGAGGAAGAGCCTTGGTTGACCAGTACAACTGAAACAATTTTTTTTTAAAGATGGGCTTTCGCTGATCATCTAACTTAAGGTACGCGTCGAGAGCTTCAAGAAAATGTATGATTATCATAGGTTTCGATCGGCGTTTCGAAAGTTACAGGCGATTATAGAAAATCGAGGAAACGGTAAGGAATAAATACCCGTTGCAATTTTTTTCGGCAAAAAATGGAAAGTGTTTCGGTCGACTTGTGCTTATACATGCTTAAAGAGGATGGAAAGAGGTACACAAAAATCGCAGGCAGAGCTTTCTAAGTGCATTATTTTCGAAGTTATAGCCAAAAAACCAAAGACTTGATTAATCGAGGAAGAGCCTTGGTCGATCAGTACAACTGAAACAATTTTTTATTAAAGAAAGGCTTTCGCTGATCATCCTAACTTGAGGTACGCGTCACAAGCTTCAAGAAAATGTATGATTATCATAGGTTTCGATCGGTGTTTCGAAAGTTACAGGCGATTATAGAAAATCAAGGAAACGGTAAGGAATACATGCCCCGTGCAATTTATTTCGGCAAAAAATGGAAAGTGTTTCGGTCGACTTGAGCTTACACATGCTAAAAGAGGATGGAATGAGGATCACAAAAATCGCAGGCAGAGCTTTCTAAGTGCATTACTTTCGAAGTTACAGCCAAAAAACCAAAGACTTGATTAATCGAGGAAGATCCTTGGTCGACCACTGCTACTGAAACAATATTTTTTTTTAAAGATGAGCTGTCGCTCATAGTCCTATCTTAAGGTACGCGTCGACAGCTTCAAGAAAATGTAAGATTATCATAGGTTTCGATCGGTGTTTCGAAAGTTACAGGCGATTATAGAAAATCGAGGAAACGGCTAGGAATACATACCCCTTGCAATTTATTTCGGCAAAAAATGGAAAGTGTTTCGGTCGACTTGTGCTTACACATGCTAAAAGAGGATGGAAAGAGGATCACAAAAATCGCAGGCAGAGCTTTCTAAGTGCATTATTTTCGAAGTTAGAGCCAAAAAACCAATAACTTGATTAATCGAGGAAGAGCCTTGGTCGACCACTACAACTGAAACAATTTTTTTTTAAAGATGGGCTTTCGCTGATAGTCCTATCTTAAGGTACGCGTCGAGAGCTTCAAGAAAATGTATGATTATCATAGGTTTCGATCGGTGTTTCGAAAGTTACATGCGATTATAGAAAATCAAGGAAACGGTAAGGAATACATACCCCTTGCAATTTATTTCGGCAAAAAATTGAAAGTGTTTCGGGCGACTTGTGCTTATACGCACTTAAAGAGCATGGAAAGAGGATCACAAAAATCGCAGGCAGAGCCTCCTAAGTGCATTATTTTCGAAGTTACAGCCAAAAAACCAAACGCTTGATTAATCGAGGAAGAGCCTTGGTCGACCAGTACAACTGAAACAATATTTTTTTAAAGATGGGCTTTCGCTGATCATCCCAACATAAGGTGCGCGTCGAGAGCTTCAAGAAAATGTATGATTATCATAGGTTTCGATCGGTGTTTCGAAAGTTACAGGCGATTATAGAAAATCGAGGAAACGGCTAGGAATACATACCCCTTGCAATTTATTTCGGCAAAAAATGGAAAGTGTTTCAGTCGACTTGTGCTTATAAGTGCTTAAAGGGGATGGAAAGAGGATCACAAAAATCGCAGGCAGAGCTTTCTAAGTGCATTATTTTCAAAGTTATAGCCAAAAAACCAAAGACTTGATTAATCGAGGAAGAGCCTTGGTCGACCACTACTACTGAAACAATATTTTTTTTAAAGATGAGCTGTCGCTGATAGTCCTATCTTAAGGTACGCGTCCAGAGCTTCAAGAAAATGTATGATTATCATAGGTTTCGATCGGTGTTTCGAAAGTTACAGACGATTAAAGAAAATCGAGGAAACGGTAAGGAATAAATACCCCTTGCAATTTATTTCGGCAAAAAATGGAAAGTGTTTCGGTCGACTTGTGCTTATACATGCTTAAAGAGGATGGAAAGAGGATCACAAAAATCGCAGGCAGAGCTTTCTAAGTCCATTATTTTCGAAGTTATAGCCAAAAAACCAATAACTTGATTAATCGAGGAAGAGCCTTGGTTGACCAGTACAACTGAAACAATTTTTTTTTAAAGATGGGCTTTCGCTGATCATCCTAACTTAAGGTACGCGTCGAGAGCTTCAAGAAAATGTATGATTATCATAGGTTTCGATCGGCGTTTCGAAAGTTACAGGCGATTATAGAAAATCGAGGAAACGGCAAGGAATACATACCCCTTGCAATTTATTTCGGCAAAAAATGGAAAGTGTTTCAGTCGACTTGTGCTCATATGTGCTTAAAGAGGATGGAAAGAGGATCACAAAAATCGCAGGCAGAGCTTTCTAAGTGCATTATTTTCAAAGTTATAGCCAAAAAACCAAAGACTTGATTAATCGAGGAAGAGCCTTGGTCGACCACTACTACTGAAACAATATTTTTTTTAAAGATGAGCTGTCGCTGATAGTCCTATCTTAAAGTACGCGTCCAGAGCTTCAAGAAAATGTATGATTATCATAGGTTTCGATCGGCGTTTCGAAAGTTACAGGCGATTATAGAAAATCGAGGAAACGGCAAGGAATACATACCCCTTGCAATTTATTTCGGCAAAAAATGGAAAGTGTTTCGGTCGACTTGTGCTTATACATGCTTAAAGAGGATGGAAAGAGGTACACAAAAATCGCAGGCAGAGCTTTCTAAGTGCATTATTTTCGAAGTTATAGCCAAAAAACCAAAGACTTGATTAATCGAGGAAGAGCCTTGGTCGATCAGTACAACTGAAACAATTTTTTATTAAAGAAAGGCTTTCGCTGATCATCCTAACTTGAGGTACGCGTCACAAGCTTCAAGAAAATGTATGATTATCATAGGTTTCGATCGGTGTTTCGAAAGTTACAGGCGATTATAGAAAATCAAGGAAACGGTAAGGAATACATGCCCCGTGCAATTTATTTCGGCAAAAAATGGAAAGTGTTTCGGTCGACTTGTGCTTACACATGCTAAAAGAGGATGGAATGAGGATCACAAAAATCGCAGGCAGAGCTTTCTAAGTGCATTACTTTCGAAGTTACAGCCAAAAAACCAAAGACTTGATTAATCGAGGAAGATCCTTGGTCGACCACTGCTACTGAAACAATATTTTTTTTTAAAGATGAGCTGTCGCTCATAGTCCTATCTTAAGGTACGCGTCGACAGCTTCAAGAAAATGTAAGATTATCATAGGTTTCGATCGGTGTTTCGAAAGTTACAGGCGATTATAGAAAATCGAGGAAACGGCTAGGAATACATACCCCTTGCAATTTATTTCGGCAAAAAATGGAAAGTGTTTCGGTCGACTTGTGCTTACACATGCTAAAAGAGGATGGAAAGAGGATCACAAAAATCGCAGGCAGAGCTTTCTAAGTGCATTATTTTCGAAGTTAGAGCCAAAAAACCAATAACTTGATTAATCGAGGAAGAGCCTTGGTCGACCAATACAACTGAAACAATTTTTTTTTAAAGATGGGCTTTCGCTGATAGTCCTATCTTAAGGTACGCGTCGAGAGCTTCAAGAAAATGTATGATTATCATAGGTTTCGATCGGTGTTTCGAAAGTTACATGCGATTATAGAAAATCAAGGAAACGGTAAGGAATACATACCCCTTGCAATTTATTTCGGCAAAAAATTGAAAGTGTTTCGGGCGACTTGTGCTTATACGCACTTAAAGAGCATGGAAAGAGGATCACAAAAATCGCAGGCAGAGCCTCCTAAGTGCATTATTTTCGAAGTTACAGCCAAAAAACTAAACGCTTGATTAATCGAGGAAGAGCCTTGGTCGACCAGTACAACTGAAACAATATTTTTTTAAAGATGGGCTTTCGCTGATCATCCCAACATAAGGTGCGCGTCGAGAGCTTCAAGAAAATGTATTATTATCATAGGTTTCGATCGGTGTTTCGAAAGTTACAGGCGATTATAGAAAATCGAGGAAACGGCTAGGAATACATACCCCTTGCAATTTATTTCGGCAAAAAATGGAAAGTGTTTCAGTCGACTTGTGCCTATAAGTGCTTAAAGGGGATGGAAAGAGGATCACAAAAATCGCAGGCAGAGCTTTCTAAGTGCATTATTTTCAAAGTTATAGCCAAAAAACCAAAGACTTGATTAATCGAGGAAGAGCCTTGGTCGACCACTACTACTGAAACAATATTTTTTTTAAAGATGAGCTGTCGCTGATAGTCCTATCTTAAGGTACGCGTCCAGAGCTTCAAGAAAATGTATGATTATCATAGGTTTCGATCGGTGTTTCGAAAGTTACAGACGATTAAAGAAAATCGAGGAAACGGTAAGGAATAAATACCCCTTGCAATTTATTTCGGCAAAAAATGGAAAGTGTTTCGGTCGACTTGTGCTTATACATGCTTAAAGAGGATGGAAAGAGGATCACAAAAATCGCAGGCAGAGCTTTCTAAGTCCATTATTTTCGAAGTTATAGCCAAAAAACCAATAACTTGATTAATCGAGGAAGAGCCTTGGTTGACCAGTACAACTGAAACAATTTTTTTTTAAAGATGGGCTTTCGCTGATCATCCTAACTTAAGGTACGCGTCGAGAGCTTCAAGAAAATGTATGATTATCATAGGTTTCGATCGGCGTTTCGAAAGTTACAGGCGATTATAGAAAATCGAGGAAACGGCAAGGAATACATACCCCTTGCAATTTATTTCGGCAAAAAATGGAAAGTGTTTCAGTCGACTTGTGCTCATATGTGCTTAAAGAGGATGGAAAGAGGATCACAAAAATCGCAGGCAGAGCTTTCTAAGTGCATTATTTTCAAAGTTATAGCCAAAAAACCAAAGACTTGATTAATCGAGGAAGAGCCTTGGTCGACCACTACTACTGAAACAATATTTTTTTTAAAGATGAGCTGTCGCTGATAGTCCTATCTTAAAGTACGCGTCCAGAGCTTCAAGAAAATGTATGATTATCATAGGTTTCGATCGGCGTTTCGAAAGTTACAGGCGATTATAGAAAATCGAGGAAACGGCAAGGAATACATACCCCTTGCAATTTATTTCGGCAAAAAATGGAAAGTGTTTCGGTCGACTTGTGCTTATACATGCTTAAAGAGGATGGAAAGAGGTACACAAAAATCGCAGGCAGAGCTTTCTAAGTGCATTATTTTCGAAGTTATAGCCAAAAAACCAAAGACTTGATTAATCGAGGAAGAGCCTTGGTCGACCACTACTACTGAAACAATATTTTTTTTTAAAGATGAGCTGTCGCTCATAGTCCTATCTTAAGGTACGCGTCGACAGCTTCAAGAAAATGTAAGATTATCATAGGTTTCGATCGGTGTTTCGAAAGTTACAGGCGATTATAGAAAATCGAGGAAACGGCTAGGAATACATACCCCTTGCAATTTATTTCGGCAAAAAATGGAAAGTGTTTCAGTCGACTTGTGCTTATAAGTGCTTAAAGAGGATGGAAAGAGGATCACAAAAATCGCAGGCAGAGCTTTCTAGGTGCATTATTTTTAAAGTTATAGCCAAAAAACCAAAGACTTGATTACTCGAGGAAGAGCCTTGGTCGATCAGTACAACTGAAACAATTTTTTATTAAAGAAGGGCTTTCGCTGATCATCCTAACTTGAGGTACGCGTCACAAGCTTCAAGAAAATGTATGATTATCATAGGTTTCGATCGGTGTTTCGAAAGTTACAGGCGATTATAGAAAATCAAGGAAACGGTAAGGAATACATGCCCCGTGCAATTTATTTCGGCAAAAAATGGAAAGTGTTTCGGGCGACTTGTGCTTATACACGCTTAAAGAGGATGGAAAGAGGATCACAAAAATCGCAGGCAGAGCTTTCTAAGTGCATTATTTTCGAAGTTATAGCCAAAAAACCAATAACTTGATTAATCGAGGAAGAGCCTTGGTCGACCACTACAACTGAAACAATTTTTTTTTAAAGATGGGCTTTCGCTGATAGTCCTATCTTAAGGTACGCGTCCAGAGCTTCAAGAAAATGTATGATTATCATAGGTTTCGATCGGTGTTTTGAAGGTTACAGGCGATTAAAGAAAATCGAGGAAACGGTAAGGAATAAATACCCGTTGCACTTTTTTTCGGCAAAAAATGGAAAGTGTTTCGGTCGACTTGTGCTTATACATGCTTAAAGAGGATGGAAAGAGGTACACAAAAATCGCAGGCAGAGCTTTCTAAGTGCATTATTTTCGAAGTTATAGCCAAAAAACCAAAGACTTGATTAATCGAGGAAGAGCCTTGGTCGATCAGTACAACTGAAACAATTTTTTATTAAAGAAGGGCTTTCGCTGATCATCCTAACTTGAGGTACGCGTCACAAGCTTCAAGAAAATGTATGATTATCATAGGTTTCGATCGGTGTTTCGAAAGTTACAGGCGATTATAGAAAATCAAGGAAACGGTAAGGAATACATGCCCCGTGCAATTTATTTCGGCAAAAAATGGAAAGTGTTTCGGTCGACTTGAGCTTACACATGCTAAAAGAGGATGGAATGAGGATCACAAAAATCGCAGGCAGAGCTTTCTAAGTGCATTACTTTCGAAGTTACAGCCAAAAAACCAAAGACTTGATTAATCGAGGAAGATCCTTGGTCGACCACTACTACTGAAACAATATTTTTTTTTAAAGATGAGCTGTCGCTCATAGTCCTATCTTAAGGTACGCGTCGACAGCTTCAAGAAAATGTAAGATTATCATAGGTTTCGATCGGTGTTTCGAAAGTTACAGGCGATTATAGAAAATCGAGGAAACGGCTAGGAATACATACCCCTTGCAATTTATTTCGGCAAAAAATGGAAAGTGTTTCGGTCGACTTGTGCTTACACATGCTAAAAGAGGATGGAAAGAGGATCACAAAAATCGCAGGCAGAGCTTTCTAAGTGCATTATTTTCGAAGTTAGAGTCAAAAAACCAATAACTTGATTAATCGAGGAAGAGCCTTGGTCGACCACTACAACTGAAACAATTTTTTTTTAAAGATGGGCTTTCGCTGATATTCCTATCTTAAGGTACGCGTCGAGAGCTTCAAGAAAATGTATGATTATCATAGGTTTCGATCGGTGTTTCGAAAGTTACAGGCGATTATAGAAAATCAAGGAAACGGTAAGGAATAAATACCCGTTGCAATTTTTTTCGGCAAAAAATGGAAAGTGTTTCGGTCGACTTGTGCTTATACATGCTTAAAGAGGATGGAAAGAGGTACACAAAAATCGCAGGCAGAGCTTTCTAAGTGCATTATTTTCGAAGTTATAGCCAAAAAACCAATAACTTGAATAATCGAGGAAGAGCTTTGGTCGACCACTACAACTGAAACAATTTTTTTTTAAAGATGGGCTTTCGCTGATAGTCCTATCTTAAGGTACGCGTCGAGAGCTTCAAGAAAATGTATGATTATCATAGGTTTCGATCGGTGTTTCGAAAGTTACAGGCGATTATAGAAAATCGAGGAAACGGTAAGGAATACATACCCCTTGCAATTTATTTCGTCAAAAAATGGAAAGTGTTTCAGTCGACTTGTGCTTACAAGTTCTTAAAGGGGATGGAAAGAGGATCACAAAAATCGCAGGCAGAGCTTTCTAAGTGCATTATTTTCAAAGTTATAGCCAAAAAACCAAAGACTTGATTAATCGAGGAAGAGCCTTGGTCGACCACTACTACTGAAACAATATTTTTTTTTAAAGATGAGCTGTCGCTGATAGTCCTATCTCAAGGTACGCGTCGACAGCTTCAAGAAAATGTATGATTAGCATAGGTTTCGATCGGTGTTTCGAAAGTTACAGGCGATTATAGAAAATCGAGGAAACCGTAAGGAACACATACCCCTTGCAATTTATTTCGGCAAAAAATGGACAGTTTTTCGATCAACTTGTGCTTATACACGCTGAAAGAGGATGGAAAGGGCATCACAAAAATCGCAGGCAGAGCCTCCTAAGTGCATTATTTTCGAAGTTACAGCCAAAAAACCCAAGACTTGATTAATCGAGGAAGAGCCTTGTTCAACCACTACTACTAAAACATTATTTTTTTTTAAAGTTGGGCTTTCGCTGATAATCCTATCTTGAGGTACGGGTCGAGAGCTTCAAGAAAATGTATGATTATCATAGGTTTCGATCGGTGTTTCGAAAGTTACAGGCGATTAAAGAAAATCGAGGAAACGGTAAGGAATAAATACCCCTTGCAATTTATTTCGGCAAAAAATGGAAAGTGTTTCGGTCGACTTGTGCTTTTACACGCTTAAAGAGCATGGAAAGAGGATCACAAAAATCGCAGGCAGAGCCTCCTAAGTGCATTATTTTCGTAGATACAGCCAAAAAACCAAACGCTTGATTAATCGAGGAAGAGCCTTGGTTGACCAGTACAACTGAAACAATTCTTTTTTTAAAGATGGGCTTTCGCTGATCATCTAACTTAAGGTACGCGTCGAGAGCTTCAAGAAAATGTATGATTATCATAGGTTTCGATCGGCGTTTCGAAAGTTACAGGCGATTATAGAAAATCGAGGAAACGGCAAGGAATACATACCCCGTGCAATTTATTTCGGCAAAAAATGGAAAGTGTTTCGGTCGACTTGTGCTTACACATGCTAAAAGAGGATGGAAAGAGGATCACAAAAATCGCAGGCAGAGCTTTCTAAGTGCATTACTTTCGAAGTTACAGCCAAAAAACCAAAGACTTGATTAATCGAGGAAGATCCTTGGTCGACCACTACTACTGAAACAATATTTTTTTTTAAAGATGAGCTGTCGCTCATAGTCCTATCTTAAGGTACGCGTCGACAGCTTCAAGAAAATGTAAGATTATCATAGGTTTCGATCGGTGTTTCGAAAGTTACAGGCGATTATAGAAAATCGAGGAAACGGCTAGGAATACATACCCCTTGCAATTTATTTCGGCAAAAAATGGAAAGTGTTTCAGTCGACTTGTGCTTATAAGTGCTTAAAGAGGATGGAAAGAGGATCACAAAAATCGCAGGCAGAGCTTTCTAGGTGCATTATTTTCAAAGTTATAGCCAAAAAACCAAAGACTTGATTAATCGAGGAAGAGCCTTGGTCGATCAGTACAACTGAAACAATTTTTTATTAAAGAAGGGCTTTCGCTGATCATCCTAACTTGAGATACGCGTCCAGAGCTTCAAGAAAATGTATGATTATCATAGGTTTCGATCGGTGTTTCGAAAGTTACAGACGATTAAAGAAAATCGAGGAAACGGTAAGGAATAAATACCCCTTGCAATTTATTTCGGCAAAAAATGGAAAGTGTTTCGGGCGACTTGTGCTTATACATGCTTAAAGAGGATGGAAAGAGGATCACAAAAATCGCAGGCAGAGCTTTCTAAGTGCATTATTTTCGAAGTTATAGCCAAAAAACCAATAACTTGATTAATCGAAGAAGAGCCTTGGTCGACCACTACAACTGAAACAATTTTTTTTTAAAGATGGGCTTTCGCTGATAGTCCTATCTTAAGGTACGCGTCGAGAGCTTCTAGAAAATGTATGATTATCATAGGTTTCGATCGGTGTTTCGAAAGTTACATGCGATTATAGAAAATCAAGGAAACGGTAAGGAATACATACCCCTTGCAATTTATTTCGGCAAAAAATTGAAAGTGTTTCGGGCGACTTGTGCTTATACGCACTTAAAGAGCATGGAAAGAGGATCACAAAAATCGCAGGCAGAGCCTCCTAAGTGCATTATTTTCGAAGTTACAGCCAAAAAACTAAACGCTTGATTAATCGAGGAAGAGCCTTGGTCGACCAGTACAACTGAAACAATTTTTTTTTAAAGATGGGCTTTCGCTGATCATCCCAACTTAAGGTGCGCGTCGAGAGCTTCAAGAAAATGTATGATTATCATAGGTTTCGATCAGTGTTTCGAAAGTTACAGGCGATTATAGAAAATCGAGGAAACGGCTAGGAATACATACCCCTTGCAATTTATTTCGGCAAAAAATGGAAAGTGTTTCAGTCGACTTGTGCTTATAAGTGCTTAAAGGGGATGGAAAGAGGATCACAAAAATCGCAGGCAGAGCTTTCTAAGTGCATTATTTTCAAAGTTATAGCCAAAAAACCAAAGACTTGATTAATCGAGGAAGAGCCTTGGTCGACCACTACTACTGAAACAATATTTTTTTTAAAGATGAGCTGTCGCTGATAGTCCTATCTTAAGGTACGCGTCCAGAGCTTAAAGAAAATGTATGATTATCATAGGTTTCGATCGGTGTTTCGAAAGATACAGACGATTAAAGAAAATCGAGGAAACGGCAAGGAATAAATACCCCTTGCAATTTATTTCGGCAAAAAATGGAAAGTGTTTCGGGCGACTTGTGCTTATACATGCTTAAAGAGGATGGAAAGAGGATCTCAAAAATCGCAGGCAGAGCTTTCTAAGTGCATTATTTTCGATGTTATAGCCAAAAAACCAAAGACTTGATTAATCGAGGAAGAGCCTTGGTCGACCACTACTACTGAAACAATATTTTTTTTAAAGATGAGCTGTCGCTGATAGTCCTATCTTAAAGTACGCGTCCAGAGCTTCAAGAAAATGTATGATTATCATAGGTTTCGATCGGCGTTTCGAAAGTTACAGGCGATTATAGAAAATCGAGGAAACGGCAAGGAATACATACCCCTTGCAATTTATTTCGGCAAAAAATGGAAAGTGTTTCGGTCGACTTGTGCTTATACATGCTTAAAGAGGATGGAAAGAGGTACACAAAAATCGCAGGCAGAGCTTTCGAAGTGCATTATTTTCGAAGTTATAGCCAAAAAACCAAAGACTTGATTAATCGAGGAAGAGCCTTGGTCGATCAGTACAACTGAAACAATTTTTTATTAAAGAAGGGCTTTCGCTGATCATCCTAACTTGAGGTACGCGTCACAAGCTTCAAGAAAATGTATGATTATCATAGGTTTCGATCGGTGTTTCGAAAGTTACAGGCGATTATAGAAAATCAAGGAAACGGTAAGGAATACATGCCCCGTGCAATTTATTTCGGCAAAAAATGGAAAGTGTTTCGGTCGACTTGTGCTTATACATGCTTAAAGAGGATGGAAAGAGGATCACAAAAATCGCAGGCAGAGCTTTCTAAGTCCATTATTTTCGAAGTTATAGCCAAAAAACCAATAACTTGATTAATCGAGGAAGAGCCTTGGTCGACCACTACAACTGAAACAATTTTTTTTTAAAGATGGGCTTTCGCTGATAGTCCTATCTTAAGGTACGCGTCGAGAGCTTCAAGAAAATGTATGATTATCATAGGTTTCGATCGGTGTTTCGAAAGTTACAGGCGATTATAGAAAATCAAGGAAACTGTAAGGAATACATACCCCTTGCAATTTATTTCGGCAAAAAATGGAAAGTGTTTCGGTCGACTTGTGCTTTTACACGCTTAAAGAGCATGGAAAGAGGATCACAAAAATCGCAGGCAGAGCCTCCTAAGTGCATTATTTTCGAAGATACAGCCAAAAAACCAAACGCTTGATTAATCGAGGAAGAGCCTTGGTTGACCAGTACAACTGAAACAATTTTTTTTTAAAGATGGGCTTTCGCTGATCATCTAACTTAAGGTACGCGTCGAGAGCTTCAAGAAAATGTATGATTATCATAGGTTTCGATCGGCGTTTTGAAAGTTACAGGCGATTATAGAAAATCGAGGAAACGGCAAGGAATACATACCCCTTGCAATTTATTTCGGCAAAAAATGGAAAGTGTTTCGGTCGACTTGTGCTTATACATGCTTAAAGAGGATGGAAAGAGGTACACAAAAATCGCAGGCAGAGCTTTCTAAGTGCATTATTTTCGAAGTTATAGCCAAAAAACCAAAGACTTGATTAATCGAGGAATAGCCTTGGTCGACCACTACTACTGAAACAATATTTTTTTTAAAGATGAGCTGTCGCTGATAGTCCTATCTTAAAGTACGCGTCCAGAGCTTCAAGAAAATGTATGATTATCATAGGTTTCGATCGGTGTTTCGAAGGTTACAGGCGATTAAAGAAAATCGAGGAAACGGTAAGGAATAAATACCCGTTGCAATTTTTTTCGGCAAAAAATGGAAAGTGTTTCGGTCGACTTGTGCTTATACATGCTTAAAGAGGATGGAAAGAGGTACACAAAAATCGCAGGCAGAGCTTTCTAAGAGCATTATTTTCGAAGTTATAGCCAAAAAACCAAAGACTTGATTAATCGAGGAAGAGCCTTGGTCGATCAGTACAACTGAAACAATTTTTTATTAAAGAAGGGCTTTCGCTGATCATCCTAACTTGAGGTACGCGTCACAAGCTTCAAGAAAATGTATGATTATCATAGGTTTCGATCGGTGTTTCGAAAGTTACAGGCGATTATAGAAAATCAAGGAAACGGTAAGGAATACATGCCCCGTGCAATTTATTTCGGCAAAAAATGGAAAGTGTTTCGGTCGACTTGTGCTTACACATGCTAAAAGAGGATGGAAAGAGGATCACAAAAATCGCAGGCAGAGCTTTCTAAGTGCATTACTTTCGAAGTTACAGCCAAAAAACCAAAGACTTGATTAATCAAGGAAGAGCCTTGGTCGACCACTACTACTGAAACAATATTTTTTTTTAAAGATGAGCTGTCGCTCATAGTCCTATCTTAAGGTACGCGTCGACAGCTTCAAGAAAATGTAAGATTATCATAGGTTTCGATCGGTGTTTCGAAAGTTACAGGCGATTATAGAAAATCGAGGAAACGGCTAGGAATACATACCCCTTGCAATTTATTTCGGCAAAAAATGGAAAGTGTTTCAGTCGACTTGTGCTTACAAGTGCTTAAAGAGGATGGAAAGAGGATCACAAAAATCGCAGGCAGAGCTTTCTAGATGCATTATTTTCAAAGTTATAGCCAAAAAACCAAAGACTTGATTACTCGAGGAAGAGCCTTGGTCGATCAGTACAACTGAAACAATTTTTTATTAAAGAAGGGCTTTCGCTGATCATCCTAACTTAAGGTACGCGTCACAAGCTTCAAGAAAATGTATGATTATCATAGGTTTCGATCGGTGTTTCGAAAGTTACAGGCGATTATAGAAAATCAAGGAAACGGTAAGGAATACATGCCCCGTGCAATTTATTTCGGCAAAAAATGGAAAGTGTTTCGGGCGACTTGTGCTTATACACGCTTAAAGAGGATGGAAAGAGGATCACAAAAATCGCAGGCAGAGCTTTCTAAGTGCATTATTTTCGAAGTTACAGCCAAAAAACCAATAACTTGATTAATCGAGGAAGAGCCTTGGTCGACCACTACAACTGAAACAATTTTTTTTAAAGATGGGCTTTCGCTGATAGTCCTATCTTAAGGTACGCGTCGAGAGCTTCAAGAAAATGTATGATTATCATAGGTTTCGATCGGTGTTTCGAAAGTTACATGCGATTATAGAAAATCAGGGAAACGGTAAGGAATACATACCCCTTGCAATTTATTTCGGCAAAAAATTGAAAGTGTTTCGGGCGACTTGTGCTTATACGCACTTAAAGAGCATGGAAAGAGGATCACAAAAATCGCAGGCAGAGCCTCCTAAGTGCATTATTTTCGAAGTTACAGCCAAAAAACTAAACGCTTGATTAATCGAGGAAGAGCCTTGGTCGACCAGTACAACTGAAACAATTTTTTTTTAAAGATGGGCTTTCGCTGATCATCCCAACTTAAGGTGCGCGTCGAGAGCTTCAAGAAAATGTATGATTATCATAGGTTTCGATCGGTGTTTCGAAAGTTACAGGCGATTATAGAAAATCGAGGAAACGGCTAGGAATACATACCCCTTGCAATTTATTTCGGCAAAAAATGGAAAGTGTTTCAGTCGACTTGTGCTTATAAGGGCTTAAAGGGGATGGAAAGAGGATCACAAAAATCGCAGGTAGAGCTTTCTAAGTGCATTATTTTCAAAGTTATAGCCAAAAAACCAAAGACTTGATTAATCGAGGAAGAGCCTTGGTCGACCACTACTACTGAAACAATATTTTTTTTAAAGATGAGCTGTCGCTGATAGTCCTATCTTAAGGTACGCGTCCAGAGCTTCAAGAAAATGTATGATTATCATAGGTTTCGATCGGTGTTTCGAAAGTTTCAGACGATTAAAGAAAATCGAGGAAACGGTAAGGAATAAATACCCCTTGCAATTTATTTCGGCAAAAAATGGAAAGTGTTTCGGTCGACTTGTGCTTATACATGCTTAAAGAGGATGGAAAGAGGATCACAAAAATCGCAGGCAGAGCTTTCTAAGTCCATTATTTTCGAAGTTATAGCCAAAAAACCAATAACTTGATTAATCGAGGAAGAGCCTTGGTCGACCACTACAACTGAAACAATTTTTTTTTAAAGATGGGCTTTCGCTGATAGTCCTATCTTAAGGTACGCGTCGAGAGCTTCAAGAAAATGTATGATTATCATAGGTTTCGATCGGTGTTTCGAAAGTTACAGGCGATTATAGAAAATCAAGGAAACTGTAAGGAATACATACCCCTTGCAATTTATTTCGGCAAAAAATGGAAAGTGTTTCGGTCGACTTGTGCTTTTACACGCTTAAAGAGCATGGAAAGAGGATCACAAAAATCGCAGGCAGAGCCTCCTAAGTGCATTATTTTCGAAGATACAGCCAAAAAACCAAACGCTTGATTAATCGAGGAAGAGCCTTGGTTGACCAGTACAACTGAAACAATTTTTTTTTAAAGATGGGCTTTCGCTGATCATCTAACTTAAGGTACGCGTCGAGAGCTTCAAGAAAATGTATGATTATCATAGGTTTCGATCGGCGTTTCGAAAGTTACAGGCGATTATAGAAAATCGAGGAAACGGCAAGGAATACATACCCCTTGCAATTTATTTCGGCAAAAAATGGAAAGTGTTTCGGTCGACTTGTGCTTATACATGCTTAAAGAGGATGGAAAGAGGTACACAAAAATCGCAGGCAGAGCTTTCTAAGTGCATTATTTTCGAAGTTATAGCCAAAAAACCAAAGACTTGATTAATCGAGGAATAGCCTTGGTCGACCACTACTACTGAAACAATATTTTTTTTAAAGATGAGCTGTCGCTGATAGTCCTATCTTAAAGTACGCGTCCAGAGCTTCAAGAAAATGTATGATTATCATAGGTTTCGATCGGTGTTTCGAAGGTTACAGGCGATTAAAGAAAATCGAGGAAACGGTAAGGAATAAATACCCCTTGCAATTTATTTCGGCAAAAAATGGAAAGTGTTTCGGGCGACTTGTGCTTATACATGCTTAAAGAGGATGGAAAGAGGATCACAAAAATCGCAGGCAGAGCTTTCTAAGTGCATTAGTTTCGATGTTATAGCCAAAAAACCAAAGACTTGATTAATCGAGGAAGAGCCTTGGTCGACCACTACTACTGAAACAATATTTTTTTTAAAGATGAGCTGTCGCTGATAGTCCTATCTTAAAGTACGCGTCCAGAGCTTCAAGAAAATGTATGATTATCATAGGTTTCGATCGGCGTTTCGAAAGTTACAGGCGATTATAGAAAATCGAGGAAACGGCAAGGAATACATACCCCTTGCAATTTATTTCGGCAAAAAATGGAAAGTGTTTCGGTCGACTTGTGCTTATACATGCTTAAAGAGGATGGAAAGAGGTACACAAAAATCGCAGGCAGAGCTTTCGAAGTGCATTATTTTCGAAGTTATAGCCAAAAAACCAAAGACTTGATTAATCGAGGAAGAGCCTTGGTCGATCAGTACAACTGAAACAATTTTTTATTAAAGAAGGGCTTTCGCTGATCATCCTAACTTGAGGTACGCGTCACAAGCTTCAAGAAAATGTATGATTATCATAGGTTTCGATCGGTGTTTCGAAAGTTACAGGCGATTATAGAAAATCAAGGAAACGGTAAGGAATACATGCCCCGTGCAATTTATTTCGGCAAAAAATGGAAAGTGTTTCGGTCGACTTGTGCTTATACATGCTTAAAGAGGATGGAAAGAGGATCACAAAAATCGCAGGCAGAGCTTTCTAAGTCCATTATTTTCGAAGTTATAGCCAAAAAACCAATAACTTGATTAATCGAGGAAGAGCCTTGGTCGACCACTACAACTGAAACAATTTTTTTTTAAAGATGGGCTTTCGCTGATAGTCCTATCTTAAGGTACGCGACGAGAGCTTCAAGAAAATGTATGATTATCATAGGTTTCGATCGGTGTTTCGAAAGTTACAGGCGATTATAGAAAATCAAGGAAACTGTAAGGAATACATATATATGTCTTTATTTGCGTCCCTTTCAGGTTTGCAACTTATACACATTTACAACAAAAACAACAAAAACAACAAACAACAAACAACAACAAAAACAACAATCATCTCCAACGCCGTCTCACTCTCCTCAGGCTCTCCTTGGGCTTCCGCATCCCCTCTGCCTGCATTTCTTCCTTTGCTTCCCTCCTTCTCGCCATTCGCCCCCTTCCCTCACCCCGTCCCCTAAACCCCTCTCTCCCCCGGCCCTCTCCTCTCTTCTCTCACCTCCCCCCAACACTCCCCTCTCCCTCCCGCCACTCCCTCTTCTCTTCCTCCCACCTCCACCATGTCCCCTCTATCTTGATCCTTCCATCTCCCATCCACACCCTCTTCCCCTTCCTCCTTTCCTCCCACGCCTTTTCCACTACCCTCCACCTCATCCTCCTTTCTTCCCATGTACGATCCTCCTCTATCCTTACTCCTCTCCCCCTCACTTTCCATCTCCTTGCCATCATTTTTTCCTTACCCGCCACACTCTTCATCCTTACTACCACCATACCCCTATCATCTTCCCCTTCCCTTCCTCTCCTTCTCAGTTCCCTGACTTCCTCCACCTCCCCTTCCACCCCCAGTTCCCCCATCAATTCTCGTAATTCCTCCCTCCTCTTCTCCGCTCCTCTCCTCAGCCCCTTCACAATCATGTTCCTCCTTCTTCCTTCTCTCTCCTTCTGCTCCTTCCATATTTCTATCTTCCTCAACCTCTCGGCCATCTCCTGTTCCAACCTCTTCTCTCCATTCCTCTCCCCTTTCTCCAGCTTTCCTTTCCTTTCCTCACCTCGCTCTGTCTTCTTCTCCCTCCTCCCTTCTCCTTTCTTCTCCTCTGACTCCAGCTTCCCATTTCCTTGTTCACCTCGCTCAGTCCTCTCCTCCCTCCTCCGTTCTCCTTTCTTCTCCTTCTCTGTCTCCACCTTCCGTTTTCCTTCTTTGCCTTGCTCCGTCCTCTCCTCCAACCTCCCTTCTCCTTTCCTCTCCTCTGTCTCCAGCTTCCCTTTTCCTTCTTGAACTCCCTCTGTCCTCTCCTCCATTCTCTCTTCTCCTGTCTTCTCCTCTGACTCTAGCTTTCTCGCTCTCCCTTCAATTCTCCTTAACCTCTCCTCCATCCTCTCTCTCTCTTTCCTCTCTCTCTCCAGTATTCCTCTCAACTCCCTGATCTCCTGGTCAAATCTTCCTACCATCTTCATTATCCCCTTCATCCACTCCCCCAACGTCTCCAAAACAACCGTCTTCCCCATCAGCTCCATCTGCCTGTCTATCTCCCTGTCCATCCTCATCCACACAAACCTCAAAATCGTCTCTGCCATTTCTCCATACTTTTCCTTCACCTCCTCAGCCATTTCCGCTTCCTCTTCCTTCTCCCCTCCATCTCTTCCTCTCTCTCCCTCGTCCTCTCCTTGTGACCTCTTATCCCTTTTCTCTGCTTTTCCTGCTTCAGCCTCCTCTCCTCTCCCACACTTTCCCCCTTCGTCTTCCTTCCTTCTCCATAACTCCTGCACTTTTCCCTCCTTTCCCTTTTTTGTCCTCCCCATCTCCTACACTCTCTTCGCCTTAACCTGCCTTCTTCTCTCTTCCTTACCGACTCTCTCACCGCTCTTTCTCTTCCCTCCAGATGTCGCTTCCTCCGTTCCCTCTCTTGCTCAACTCCACGCTTCCTCCTAACCTCGCTTTCCGCTTCTCACTTCTCACATCTCCCACGTCTCCTCCTCTTCCTCCCCCGTTCCGCCCACGCTTCCACCGCACCCTCTCCTTATCCTCTACTCTCCACCTCTCTCTTTCGCCCTCCCTATTCACTAAACCCCTCTTTTCATCTCCTTTCCCTCGCACACTTGTCACACCCGTCCACACTGTCTGGCCCCGGAAGCGGCACCCTGTAAGGAATACATACCCCTTGCAATTTATTTCGGCAAAAAATGGAAAGTGTTTCGGTCGACTTGTGCTTTTACACGCTTAAAGAGCATGGAAAGAGGATCACAAAAATCGCAGGCAGAGCCTCCTAAGTGCATTATTTTCGAAGATATAGCCAAAAAACCAAACGCTTGATTAATCGAGGAAGAGCCTTGGTTGACCAGTACAACTGAAACAATTTTTTTTTAAAGATGGGCTTTCGCTGATCATCTAACTTAAGGTACGCGTCGAGAGCTTCAAGAAAATGTATGATTATCATAGGTTTCGATCGGTGTTTCGAAAGTTACAGACGATTATAGAAAATCGAGGAAACGGCAAGGAATACATACCCCTTGCAATTTATTTCGGCAAAAAATGGAAAGTGTTTCAGTCGACTTGTGCTCATATGTGCTTAAAGAGGATGGAAAGAGGATCACAAAAATCGCAGGCAGAGCTTTCTAAGTGCATTATTTTCAAAGTTATAGCCAAAAAACCAAAGACTTGATTAATCGAGGAAGAGCCTTGGTCGACCACTACTACTGAAACAATATTTTTTTTAAAGATGAGCTGTCGCTGATAGTCCTATCTTAAAGTACGCGTCCAGAGCTTCAAGAAAATGTATGATTATCATAGGTTTCGATCGGCGTTTCGAAAGTTACAGGCGATTATAGAAAATCGAGGAAACGGCAAGGAATACATACCCCTTGCAATTTATTTCGGCAAAAAATGGAAAGTGTTTCGGTCGACTTGTGCTTATACATGCTTAAAGAGGATGGAAAGAGGTACACAAAAATCGCAGGCAGAGCTTTCTAAGTGCATTATTTTCGAAGTTATAGCCAAAAAACCAAAGACTTGATTAATCGAGGAAGAGCCTTGGTCGACCTCTACTACTGAAACAATATTTTTTTTTAAAGATGAGCTGTCGCTCATAGTCCTATCTTAAGGTACGCGTCGACAGCTTCAAGAAAATGTAAGATTATCATAGGTTTCGATCGGTGTTTCGAAAGTTACAGGCGATTATAGAAAATCGAGGAAACGGCTAGGAATACATACCCCTTGCAATTTATTTCGGCAAAAAATGGAAAGTGTTTCAGTCGACTTGTGCTCATATGTGCTTAAAGAGGATGGAAAAGGATCACAAAAATCGCAGGCAGAGCTTTCTAAGTGTATTATTTTCAAAGTTATAGCCAAAAAACCAAAAACTTGATTAATCGAGGAATAGCCTTGGTCGACCACTACTACTGAAACAATATTTTTTTTAAAGATGAGCTGTCGCTGATAGTCCTATCTTAAAGTACGCGTCCAGAGCTTCAAGAAAATGTATGATTATCATAGGTTTCGATCGGTGTTTCGAAGGTTACAGGCGATTAAAGAAAATCGAGGAAACGGTAAGGAATAAATACCCGTTGCAATTTTTTTCGGCAAAAAATGGAAAGTGTTTCGGTCGACTTGTGCTTATACATGCTTAAAGAGGATGGAAAGAGGTACACAAAAATCGCAGGCAGAGCTTTCTAAGTGCATTATTTTCGAAGTTATAGCCAAAAAACCAAAGACTTGATTAATCGAGGAAGAGCCTTGGTCGATCAGTACAACTGAAACAATTTTTTATTAAAGAAGGGCTTTCGCTGATCATCCTAACTTGATGTACGCGTCACAAGCTTCAAGAAAATGTATGATTATCATAGGTTTCGATCGGTGTTTCGAAAGTTACAGGCGATTATAGAAAATCGAGGAAACGGCTAGGAATACATACCCCTTGCAATTTATTTCGGCAAAAAATGGAAAGTGTTTCAGTCGACTTGTGCTTATAAGTGCTTAAAGGGGATGGAAAGAGGATCACAAAAATCGCAGGCAGAGCTTTCTAAGTGCATTATTTTCAAAGTTATAGCCAAAAAACCAAAGACTTGATTAATCGAGGAAGAGCCTTGGTCGACCACTACTACTGAAACAATATTTTTTTTAAAGATGAGCTGTCGCTGATAGTCCTATCTTAAGGTACGCGTCCAGAGCTTCAAGAAAATGTATGATTATCATAGGTTTCGATCGGTGTTTCGAAAGTTTCAGACGATTAAAGAAAATCGAGGAAACGGTAAGGAATAAATACCCCTTGCAATTTATTTCGGCAAAAAATGGAAAGTGTTTCGGTCGACTTGTGCTTATACATGCTTAAAGAGGATGGAAAGAGGATCACAAAAATCGCAGGCAGAGCTTTCTAAGTCCATTATTTTCGAAGTTATAGCCAAAAAACCAATAACTTGATTAATCGAGGAAGAGCCTTGGTCGACCACTACAACTGAAACAATTTTTTTTTAAAGATGGGCTTTCGCTGATAGTCCTATCTTAAGGTACGCGTCGAGAGCTTCAAGAAAATGTATGATTATCATAGGTTTCGATCGGTGTTTCGAAAGTTACAGGCGATTATAGAAAATCAAGGAAACTGTAAGGAATACATACCCCTTGCAATTTATTTCGGCAAAAAATGGAAAGTGTTTCGGTCGACTTGTGCTTTTACACGCTTAAAGAGCATGGAAAGAGGATCACAAAAATCGCAGGCAGAGCCTCCTAAGTGCATTATTTTCGAAGATACAGCCAAAAAACCAAACGCTTGATTAATCGAGGAAGAGCCTTGGTTGACCAGTACAACTGAAACAATTTTTTTTTAAAGATGGGCTTTCGCTGATCATCTAACTTAAGGTACGCGTCGAGAGCTTCAAGAAAATGTATGATTATCATAGGTTTCGATCGGCGTTTCGAAAGTTACAGGCGATTATAGAAAATCGAGGAAACGGCAAGGAATACATACCCCTTGCAATTTATTTCGGCAAAAAATGGAAAGTGTTTCGGTCGACTTGTGCTTATACATGCTTAAAGAGGATGGAAAGAGGTACACAAAAATCGCAGGCAGAGCTTTCTAAGTGCATTATTTTCGAAGTTATAGCCAAAAAACCAAAGACCTGATTAATCGAGGAATAGCCTTGGTCGACCACTACTACTGAAACAATATTTTTTTTAAAGATGAGCTGTCGCTGATAGTCCTATCTTAAAGTACGCGTCCAGAGCTTCAAGAAAATGTATGATTATCATAGGTTTCGATCGGTGTTTCGAAGGTTACAGGCGATTAAAGAAAATCGAGGAAACGGTAAGGAATAAATACCCCTTGCAATTTATTTCGGCAAAAAATGGAAAGTGTTTCGGGCGACTTGTGCTTATACATGCTTAAAGAGGATGGAAAGAGGATCACAAAAATCGCAGGCAGAGCTTTCTAAGTGCATTATTTTCGATGTTATAGCCAAAAAACCAAAGACTTGATTAATCGAGGAAGAGCCTTGGTCGACCACTACTACTGAAACAATATTTTTTTTAAAGATGAGCTGTCGCTGATAGTCCTATCTTAAAGTACGCGTCCAGAGCTTCAAGAAAATGTATGATTATCATAGGTTTCGATCGGCGTTTCGAAAGTTACAGGCGATTATAGAAAATCGAGGAAACGGCAAGGAATACATACCCCTTGCAATTTATTTCGGCAAAAAATGGAAAGTGTTTCGGTCGACTTGTGCTTATACATGCTTAAAGAGGATGGAAAGAGGTACACAAAAATCGCAGGCAGAGCTTTCGAAGTGCATTATTTTCGAAGTTATAGCCAAAAAACCAAAGACTTGATTAATCGAGGAAGAGCCTTGGTCGATCAGTACAACTGAAACAATTTTTTATTAAAGAAGGGCTTTCGCTGATCATCCTAACTTGAGGTACGCGTCACAAGCTTCAAGAAAATGTATGATTATCATAGGTTTCGATCGGTGTTTCGAAAGTTACAGGCGATTATAGAAAATCAAGGAAACGGTAAGGAATACATGCCCCGTGCAATTTATTTCGGCAAAAAATGGAAAGTGTTTCGGTCGACTTGTGCTTATACATGCTTAAAGAGGATGGAAAGAGGATCACAAAAATCGCAGGCAGAGCTTTCTAAGTCCATTATTTTCGAAGTTATAGCCAAAAAACCAATAACTTGATTAATCGAGGAAGAGCCTTGGTCGACCACTACAACTGAAACAATTTTTTTTTAAAGATGGGCTTTCGCTGATAGTCCTATCTTAAGGTACGCGTCGAGAGCTTCAAGAAAATGTATGATTATCATAGGTTTCGATCGGTGTTTCGAAAGTTACAGGCGATTATAGAAAATCAAGGAAACTGTAAGGAATACATACCCCTTGCAATTTATTTCGGCAAAAAATGGAAAGTGTTTCGGTCGACTTGTGCTTTTACACGCTTAAAGAGCATGGAAAGAGGATCACAAAAATCGCAGGCAGAGCCTCCTAAGTGCATTATTTTCGAAGATATAGCCAAAAAACCAAACGCTTGATTAATCGAGGAAGAGCCTTGGTTGACCAGTACAACTGAAACAATTTTTTTTTAAAGATGGGCTTTCGCTGATCATCTAACTTAAGGTACGCGTCGAGAGCTTCAAGAAAATGTATGATTATCATAGGTTTCGATCGGCGTTTTGAAAGTTACAGGCGATTATAGAAAATCGAGGAAACGGCAAGGAATACATACCCCTTGCAATTTATTTCGGCAAAAAATGGAAAGTGTTTCGGTCGACTTGTGCTTATACATGCTTAAAGAGGATGGAAAGAGGTACACAAAAATCGCAGGCAGAGCTTTCTAAGTGCATTATTTTCGAAGTTATAGCCAAAAAACCAAAGACTTGATTAATCGAGGAATAGCCTTGGTCGACCACTACTACTGAAACAATATTTTTTTTAAAGATGAGCTGTCGCTGATAGTCCTATCTTAAAGTACGCGTCCAGAGCTTCAAGAAAATGTATGATTATCATAGGTTTCGATCGGTGTTTCGAAGGTTACAGGCGATTAAAGAAAATCGAGGAAACGGTAAGGAATAAATACCCGTTGCAATTTTTTTCGGCAAAAAATGGAAAGTGTTTCGGTCGACTTGTGCTTATACATGCTTAAAGAGGATGGAAAGAGGTACACAAAAATCGCAGGCAGAGCTTTCTAAGAGCATTATTTTCGAAGTTATAGCCAAAAAACCAAAGACTTGATTAATCGAGGAAGAGCCTTGGTCGATCAGTACAACTGAAACAATTTTTTATTAAAGAAGGGCTTTCGCTGATCATCCTAACTTGAGGTACGCGTCACAAGCTTCAAGAAAATGTATGATTATCATAGGTTTCGATCGGTGTTTCGAAAGTTACAGGCGATTATAGAAAATCAAGGAAACGGTAAGGAATACATGCCCCGTGCAATTTATTTCGGCAAAAAATGGAAAGTGTTTCGGTCGACTTGTGCTTACACATGCTAAAAGAGGATGGAAAGAGGATCACAAAAATCGCAGGCAGAGCTTTCTAAGTGCATTACTTTCGAAGTTACAGCCAAAAAACCAAAGACTTGATTAATCAAGGAAGAGCCTTGGTCGACCACTACTACTGAAACAATATTTTTTTTTAAAAATGAGCTGTCGCTCATAGTCCTATCTTAAGGTACGCGTCGACAGCTTCAAGAAAATGTAAGATTATCATAGGTTTCGATCGGTGTTTCGAAAGTTACAGGCGATTATAGAAAATCGAGGAAACGGCTAGGAATACATACCCCTTGCAATTTATTTCGGCAAAAAATGGAAAGTGTTTCAGTCGACTTGTGCTTACAAGTGCTTAAAGAGGATGGAAAGAGGATCACAAAAATCGCAGGCAGAGCTTTCTAGGTGCATTATTTTCAAAGTTATAGCCAAAAAACCAAAGACTTGATTACTCGAGGAAGAGCCTTGGTCGATCAGTACAACTGAAACAATTTTTTATTAAAGAAGGGCTTTCGCTGATCATCCTAACTTAAGGTACGCGTCACAAGCTTCAAGAAAATGTATGATTATCATAGGTTTCGATCGGTGTTTCGAAAGTTACAGGCGATTATAGAAAATCAAGGAAACGGTAAGGAATACATGCCCCGTGCAATTTATTTCGGCAAAAAATGGAAAGTGTTTCGGGCGACTTGTGCTTATACACGCTCAAAGAGGATGGAAAGAGGATCACAAAAATCGCAGGCAGAGCTTTCTAAGTGCATTATTTTCGAAGTTATAGCCAAAAAACCAATAACTTGATTAATCGAGGAAGAGCCTTGGTCGACCACTACAACTGAAACAATTTTTTTTAAAGATGGGCTTTCGCTGATAGTCCTATCTTAAGGTACGCGTCGAGAGCTTCAAGAAAATGTATGATTATCATAGGTTTCGATCGGTGTTTCGAAAGTTACAGGCGATTATAGAAAATCGAGGAAACGGCTAGGAATACATACCCCTTGCAATTTATTTCGGCAAAAAATGGAAAGTGTTTCAGTCGACTTGTGCTTATAAGGGCTTAAAGGGGATGGAAAGAGGATCACAAAAATCGCAGGCAGAGCTTTCTAAGTGCATTATTTTCAAAGTTATAGCCAAAAAACCAAAGACTTGATTAATCGAGGAAGAGCCTTGGTCGACCACTACTACTGAAACAATATTTTTTTTAAAGATGAGCTGTCGCTGATAGTCCTATCTTAAGGTACGCGTCCAGAGCTTCAAGAAAATGTATGATTATCATAGGTTTCGATCGGTGTTTCGAAAGTTTCAGACGATTAAAGAAAATCGAGGAAACGGTAAGGAATAAATACCCCTTGCAATTTATTTCGGCAAAAAATGGAAAGTGTTTCGGTCGACTTGTGCTTATACATGCTTAAAGAGGATGGAAAGAGGATCACAAAAATCGCAGGCAGAGCTTTCTAAGTCCATTATTTTCGAAGTTATAGCCAAAAAACCAATAACTTGATTAATCGAGGAAGAGCCTTGGTCGACCACTACAACTGAAACAATTTTTTTTTAAAGATGGGCTTTCGCTGATAGTCCTATCTTAAGGTACGCGTCGAGAGCTTCAAGAAAATGTATGATTATCATAGGTTTCGATCGGTGTTTCGAAAGTTACAGGCGATTATAGAAAATCAAGGAAACTGTAAGGAATACATACCCCTTGCAATTTATTTCGGCAAAAAATGGAAAGTGTTTCGGTCGACTTGTGCTTTTACACGCTTAAAGAGCATGGAAAGAGGATCACAAAAATCGCAGGCAGAGCCTCCTAAGTGCATTATTTTCGAAGATACAGCCAAAAAACCAAACGCTTGATTAATCGAGGAAGAGCCTTGGTTGACCAGTACAACTGAAACAATTTTTTTTTAAAGATGGGCTTTCGCTGATCATCTAACTTAAGGTACGCGTCGAGAGCTTCAAGAAAATGTATGATTATCATAGGTTTCGATCGGCGTTTCGAAAGTTACAGGCGATTATAGAAAATCGAGGAAACGGCAAGGAATACATACCCCTTGCAATTTATTTCGGCAAAAAATGGAAAGTGTTTCGGTCGACTTGTGCTTATACATCCTTAAAGAGGATGGAAAGAGGTACACAAAAATCGCAGGCAGAGCTTTCTAAGTGCATTATTTTCGAAGTTATAGCCAAAAAACCAAAGACTTGATTAATCGAGGAAGGGCCTTGGTCGACCACTACTACTGAAACAATATTTTTTTTTAAAGATGAGCTGTCGCTCATAGTCCTATCTTAAGGTACGCGTCGACAGCTTCAAGAAAATGTAAGATTATCATAGGTTTCGATCGGTGTTTCGAAAGTTACAGGCGATTATAGAAAATCGAGGAAACGGCTAGGAATACATACCCCTTGCAATTTATTTCGGCAAAAAATGGAAAGTGTTTCAGTCGACTTGTGCTCATATGTGCTTAAAGAGGATGGAAAGAGGATCACAAAAATCGCAGGCAGAGCTTTCTAAGTGCATTATTTTCAAAGTTATAGCCAAAAAACCAAAAACTTGATTAATCGAGGAATAGCCTTGGTCGACCACTACTACTGAAACAATATTTTTTTTAAAGATGAGCTGTCGCTGATAGTCCTATCTTAAAGTACGCGTCCAGAGCTTCAAGAAAATGTATGATTATCATAGGTTTCGATCGGTGTTTCGAAGGTTACAGGCGATTAAAGAAAATCGAGGAAACGGTAAGGAATAAATACCCGTTGCAATTTTTTTCGGCAAAAAATGGAAAGTGTTTCGGTCGACTTGTGCTTATACATGCTTAAAGAGGACGGAAAGAGGTACACAAAAATCGCAGGCAGAGCTTTCTAAGTGCATTATTTTCGAAGTTGTAGCCAAAAAACCAAAGACTTGATTAATCGAGGAAGAGCCTTGGTCGATCAGTACAACTGAAACAATTTTTTATTAAAGAAGGGCTTTCGCTGATCATCCTAACTTGAGGTACGCGTCACAAGCTTCAAGAAAATGTATGATTATCATAGGTTTCGATCGGTGTTTCGAAAGTTACAGGCGATTATAGAAAATCAAGGAAACGGTAAGGAATACATGCCCCGTGCAATTTACTTCCGCAAAAAATGGAAAGTGTTTCGGTCGACTTGTGCTTACACATGCTAAAAGAGGATGGAAAGAGGATCACAAAAATCGCAGGCAGAGCTTTCTAAGTGCATTACTTTCGAAGTTACAGCCAAAAAACCAAAGACTTGATTAATCGAGGAAGAGCCTTGGTCGACCACTACTACTGAAACAATATTTTTTTTTAAAGATGAGCTGTCGCTCATAGTCCTATCTTAAGGTACGCGTCGACAGCTTCAAGAAAATGTAAGATTATCATAGGTTTCGATCGGTGTTTCGAAAGTTACAGGCGATTATAGAAAATCGAGGAAACGGCTAGGAATACATACCCCTTGCAATTTATTTCGGCAATAAATGGAAAGTGTTTCAGTCGACTTGTGCTTATAAGTGCTTAAAGGGGATGGAAAGAGGATCACAAAAATCGCAGGCAGAGCTTTCTAAGTGCATTATTTTCAAAGTTATAGCCAAAAAACCAAAGACTTGATTAATCGAGGAAGAGCCTTGGTCGACCACTACTACTGAAACAATATTTTTTTTAAAGATGAGCTGTCGCTGATAGTCCTATCTTAAGGTACGCGTCCAGAGCTTCAAGAAAATGTATGATTATCATAGGTTTCGATCGGTGTTTCGAAAGTTACAGACGATTAAAGAAAATCGAGGAAACGGTAAGGAATAAATACCCCTTGCAATTTATTTCGGCAAAAAATGGAAAGTGTTTCGGTCGACTTGTGCTTATACATGCTTAAAGAGGATGGAAAGAGGATCACAAAAATCGCAGGCAGAGCTTTCTAAGTCCATTATTTTCGAAGTTATAGCCAAAAAACCAATAACTTGATTAATCGAGGAAGAGCCTTGGTTGACCAGTACAACTGAAACAATTTTTTTTTAAAGATGGGCTTTCGCTGATCATCCTAACATAAGGTACGCGTCGAGAGCTTCAAGAAAATGTATGATTATCATAGGTTTCGATCGGCGTTTCGAAAGTTACAGGCGATTATAGAAAATCGAGGAAACGGCAAGGAATACATACCCCTTGCAATTTATTTCGGCAAAAAATGGAAAGTGTTTCAGTCGACTTGTGCTCATATGTGCTTAAAGAGGATGGAAAGAGGATCACAAAAATCGCAGGCAGAGCTTTCTAAGTGCATTATTTTCAAAGTTATAGCCAAAAAACCAAAGACTTGATTAATCGAGGAAGAGCCTTGGTCGACCACTACTACTGAAACAATATTTTTTTTAAAGATGAGCTGTCGCTGATAGTCCTATCTTAAAGTACGCGTCCAGAGCTTCAAGAAAATGTATGATTATCATAGGTTTCGATCGGCGTTTCGAAAGTTACAGGCGATTATAGAAAATCGAGGAAACGGCAAGGAATACATACCCCTTGCAATTTATTTCGGCAAAAAATGGAAAGTGTTTCGGTCGACTTGTGCTTATACATGCTTAAAGAGGATGGAAAGAGGTACACAAAAATCGCAGGCAGAGCTTTCTAAGTGCATTATTTTCGAAGTTATAGCCAAAAAACCAAAGACTTGATTAATCGAGGAAGAGCCTTGGTCGACCTCTACTACTGAAACAATATTTTTTTTTAAAGATGAGCTGTCGCTCATAGTCCTATCTTAAGGTACGCGTCGACAGCTTCAAGAAAATGTAAGATTATCATAGGTTTCGATCGGTGTTTCGAAAGTTACAGGCGATTATAGAAAATCGAGGAAACGGCTAGGAATACATACCCCTTGCAATTTATTTCGGCAAAAAATGGAAAGTGTTTCAGTCGACTTGTGCTCATATGTGCTTAAAGAGGATGGAAAAGGATCACAAAAATCGCAGGCAGAGCTTTCTAAGTGTATTATTTTCAAAGTTATAGCCAAAAAACCAAAAACTTGATTAATCGAGGAATAGCCTTGGTCGACCACTACTACTGAAACAATATTTTTTTTAAAGATGAGCTGTCGCTGATAGTCCTATCTTAAAGTACGCGTCCAGAGCTTCAAGAAAATGTATGATTATCATAGGTTTCGATCGGTGTTTCGAAGGTTACAGGCGATTAAAGAAAATCGAGGAAACGGTAAGGAATAAATACCCGTTGCAATTTTTTTCGGCAAAAAATGGAAAGTGTTTCGGTCGACTTGTGCTTATACATGCTTAAAGAGGATGGAAAGAGGTACACAAAAATCGCAGGCAGAGCTTTCTAAGTGCATTATTTTCGAAGTTATAGCCAAAAAACCAAAGACTTGATTAATCGAGGAAGAGCCTTGGTCGATCAGTACAACTGAAACAATTTTTTATTAAAGAAGGGCTTTCGCTGATCATCCTAACTTGAGGTACGCGTCACAAGCTTCAAGAAAATGTATGATTATCATAGGTTTCGATCGGCGTTTCGAAAGTTACAGGCGATTATAGAAAATCGAGGAAACGGTAAGGAATAAATACCCCTTGCAATTTATTTCGGCAAAAAATGGAAAGTGTTTCGGTCGACTTGTGCTTATACATGCTTAAAGAGGATGGAAAGAGGATCACAAAAATCGCAGGCAGAGCTTTCTAAGTCCATTATTTTCGAAGTTATAGCCAAAAAACCAATAACTTGATTAATCGAGGAAGAGCCTTGGTTGACCAGTACAACTGAAACAATTTTTTTTTAAAGATGGGCTTTCGCTGATCATCTAACTTAAGGTACGCGTCGAGAGCTTCAAGAAAATGTATGATTATCATAGGTTTCGATCGGCGTTTCGAAAGTTACAGGCGATTATAGAAAATCGAGGAAACGGTAAGGAATAAATACCCGTTGCAATTTTTTTCGGCAAAAAATGGAAAGTGTTTCGGTCGACTTGTGCTTATACATGGTTAAAGAGGATGGAAAGAGGTACACAAAAATCGCAGGCAGAGCTTTCTAAGTGCATTATTTTCGAAGTTATAGCCAAAAAACCAAAGACTTGATTAATCGAGAAAGAGCCTTGGTCGATCAGTACAACTGAAACAATTTTTTATTAAAGAAGGGCTTTCGCTGATCATCCTAACTTGAGGTACGCGTCACAAGCTTCAAGAAAATGTATGATTATCATAGGTTTCGATCGGTGTTTCGAAAGTTACAGGCGATTATAGAAAATCAAGGAAACGGTAAGGAATACATGCCCCGTGCAATTTATTTCCGCAAAAAATGGAAAGTGTTTCAGTCGACTTGTGCTCATATGTGCTTAAAGAGGATGGAAAGAGGATCACAAAAATCGCAGGCAGAGCTTTCTAAGTGCATTATTTTCAAAGTTATAGCCAAAAAACCAAAGACTTGATTAATCGAGGAAGAGCCTTGGTCGACCACTACTACTGAAACAATATTTTTTTTAAAGATGAGCTGTCGCTGATAGTCCTATCTTAAAGTACGCGTCCAGAGCTTCAAGAAAATGTATGATTATCATAGGTTTCGATCGGCGTTTCGAAAGTTACAGGCGATTATAGAAAATCGAGGAAACGGCAAGGAATACATACCCCTTGCAATTTATTTCGGCAAAAAATGGAAAGTGTTTCGGTCGACTTGTGCTTATACATGCTTAAAGAGGATGGAAAGAGGTACACAAAAATCGCAGGCAGAGCTTTCTAAGTGCATTATTTTCGAAGTTATAGCTAAAAAACCAAAGACTTGATTAATCGAGGAAGAGCCTTGGTCGACCTCTACTACTGAAACAATATTTTTTTTTAAAGATGAGCTGTCGCTCATAGTCCTATCTTAAGGTACGCGTCGACAGCTTCAAGAAAATGTAAGATTATCATAGGTTTCGATCGGTGTTTCGAAAGTTACAGGCGATTATAGAAAATCGAGGAAACGGCTAGGAATACATACCCCTTGCAATTTATTTCGGCAAAAAATGGAAAGTGTTTCAGTCGACTTGTGCTCATATGTGCTTAAAGAGGATGGAAAGAGGATCACAAAAATCGCAGGCAGAGCTTTCTAAGTGCATTATTTTCGAAGTTATAGCCAAAAAACCAAAGACTTGATTAATCGAGGAAGAGCCTTGGTCGATCAGTACAACTGAAACAATTTTTTATTAAAGAAGGGCTTTCGCTGATCATCCTAACTTGAGGTACGCGTCACAAGCTTCAAGAAAATGTATGATTATCATAGGTTTCGATCGGTGTTTCGAAAGTTACAGGCGATTATAGAAAATCAAGGAAACGGTAAGGAATACATGCCCCGTGCAATTTATTTCGGCAAAAAATGGAAAGTGTTTCGGTCGACTTGTGCTTACACATGCTAAAAGAGGATGGAATGAGGATCACAAAAATCGCAGGCAGAGCTTTCTAAGTGCATTATTTTCGAAGTTATAGCCAAAAAACCAAAGACTTGATTAATCGAGGAAGAGCCTTGGTCGACCTCTACTACTGAAACAATATTTTTTTTTAAAGATGAGCTGTCGCTCATAGTCCTATCTTAAGGTACGCGTCGACAGCTTCAAGAAAATGTAAGATTATCATAGGTTTCGATCGGTGTTTCGAAAGTTACAGGCGATTATAGAAAATCGAGGAAACGGCTAGGAATACATACCCCTTGCAATTTATTTCGGCAAAAAATGGAAAGTGTTTCAGTCGACTTGTGCTTATAAGTGCTTAAAGAGGATGGAAAGAGGATCACAAAAATCGCAGGCAGAGCTTTCTAGGTGCATTATTTTCAAAGTTATAGCCAAAAAACCAAAGACTTGATTACTCGAGGAAGAGCCTTGGTCGATCAGTACAACTGAAACAATTTTTTATTAAAGAAGGGCTTTCGCTGATCATCCTAACTTAAGGTACGCGTCACAAGCTTCAAGAAAATGTATGATTATCATAGGTTTCGATCGGTGTTTCGAAAGTTACAGGCGATTATAGAAAATCAAGGAAACGGTAAGGAATACATGCCCCGTGCAATTTATTTCGGCAAAAAATTGAAAGTGTTTCGGGCGACTTGTGCTTATACACGCTTAAAGAGGATGGAAAGAGGATCACAAAAATCGCAGGCAGAGCTTTCTAAGTGCATTATTTTCGAAGTTATAGCCAATAAACCAATAACTTGATTAATCGAGGAAGAGCCTTGGTCGACCACTACAACTGAAACAATTTTTTTTTAAAGATGGGCTTTCGCTGATAGTCCTATCTTAAGGTACGCGTCGAGAGATTCAAGAAAATGTATGATTATCATAGGTTTCGATCGGTGTTTCGAAAGTTACATGCGATTATAGAAAATCAGGGAAACGGTAAGGAATACATACCCCTTGCAATTTATTTCGGCAAAAAATTGAAAGTGTTTCGGGCGACTTGTGCTTATACGCACTTAAAGAGCATGGAAAGAGGATCACAAAAATCGCAGGCAGAGCCTCCTAAGTGCATTATTTTCGAAGTTACAGCCAAAAAACTAAACGCTTGATTAATCGAGGAAGAGCCTTGGTCGACCAGTACAACTGAAACAATTTTTTTTTAAAGATGGGCTTTCGCTTATCATCCCAACTTAAGGTGCGCGTCGAGAGCTTCAAGAAAATGTATGATTATCATAGGTTTCGATCGGTGTTTCGAAAGTTACAGGCGATTATAGAAAATCGAGGAAACGGCTAGGAATACATACCCCTTGCAATTTATTTCGGCAAAAAATGGAAAGTGTTTCAGTCGACTTGTGCTTATAAGTGCTTAAAGGGGATGGAAAGAGGATCACAAAAATCGCAGGCAGAGCTTTCTAAGTGCATTATTTTCAAAGTTATAGCCAAAAAACCAAAGACTTGATTAATCGAGGAAGAGCCTTGGTCGACCACTACTACTGAAACAATATTTTTTTTAAAGATGAGCTGTCGCTGATAGTCCTATCTTAAGGTACGCGTCCAGAGCTTCAAGAAAATGTATGATTATCATAGGTTTCGATCGGTGTTTCGAAAGTTACAGACGATTAAATAAAATCGAGGAAACGGTAAGGAATAAATACCCCTTGCAATTTATTTCGGCAAAAAATGGAAAGTGTTTCGGTCGACTTGTGCTTATACATGCTTAAAGAGGATGGAAAGAGGATCACAAAAATCGCAGGCAGAGCTTTCTAAGTCCATTATTTTCGAAGTTATAGCCAAAAAACCAATAACTTGATTAATCGAGGAAGAGCCTTGGTCGACCACTACAACTGAAACAATTTTTTTTTAAAGATGGGCTTTCGCTGATAGTCCTATCTTAAGGTACGCGTCGAGAGCTTCAAGAAAATGTATGATTATCATAGGTTTCGATCGGTGTTTCGAAAGTTACAGGCGATTATAGAAAATCTAGGAAACTGTAAGGAATACATACCCCTTGCAATTTATTTCGGCAAAAAATGGAAAGTGTTTCGGTCGACTTGTGCTTTTACACGCTTAAAGAGCATGGAAAGAGGATCACAAAAATCGCAGGCAGAGCCTCCTAAGTGCATTATTTTCGAAGATACAGCCAAAAAACCAAACGCTTGATTAATCGAGGAAGAGCCTTGGTTGACCAGTACAACTGAAACAATTTTTTTTTAAAGATGGGCTTTCGCTGATCATCTAACTTAAGGTACGCGTCGAGAGCTTCAAGAAAATGTATGATTATCATAGGTTTCGATCGGCGTTTCGAAAGTTACAGGCGATTATAGAAAATCGAGGAAACGGTAAGGAATAAATACCCGTTGCAATTTTTTTCGGCAAAAAATGGAAAGTGTTTCGGTCGACTTGTGCTTATACATGCTTAAAGAGGATGGAAAGAGGTACACAAAAATCGCAGGCAGAGCTTTCTAAGTGCATTATTTTCGAAGTTATAGCCAAAAAACCAAAGACTTGATTAATCGAGGAAGAGCCTTGGTCGATCAGTACAACTGAAACAATTTTTTATTAAAGAAGGGCTTTCGCTGATCATCCTAACTTGAGGTACGCGTCACAAGCTTCAAGAAAATGTATGATTATCATAGGTTTCGATCGGTGTTTCGAAAGTTACAGGCGATTATAGAAAATCAAGGAAACGGTAAGGAATACATGCCCCGTGCAATTTATTTCGGCAAAAAATGGAAAGTGTTTCGGTCGACTTGTGCTTACACATGCTAAAAGAGGATGGAATGAGGATCACAAAAATCGCAGGCAGAGCTTTCTAAGTGCATTACTTTCGAAGTTACAGCCAAAAAACCAAAGACTTGATTAATCGAGGAAGATCCTTGGTCGACCACTGCTACTGAAACAATATTTTTTTTTAAAGATGAGCTGTCGCTCATAGTCCTATCTTAAGGTACGCGTCGACAGCTTCAAGAAAATGTAAGATTATCATAGGTTTCGATCGGTGTTTCGAAAGTTACAGGCGATTATAGAAAATCGAGGAAACGGCTAGGAATACATACCCCTTGCAATTTATTTCGGCAAAAAATGGAAAGTGTTTCGGTCGACTTGTGCTTACACATGCTAAAAGAGGATGGAAAGAGGATCACAAAAATCGCAGGCAGAGCTTTCTAAGTGCATTATTTTCGAAGTTAGAGCCAAAAAACCAATAACTTGATTAATCGAGGAAGAGCCTTGGTCGACCACTACAACTGAAACAATTTTTTTTTAAAGATGGGCTTTCGCTGATAGTCCTATCTTAAGGTACGCGTCGAGAGCTTCAAGAAAATGTATGATTATCATAGGTTTCGATCGGTGTTTCGAAAGTTACATGCGATTATAGAAAATCAAGGAAACGGTAAGGAATACATACCCCTTGCAATTTATTTCGGCAAAAAATTGAAAGTGTTTCGGGCCACTTGTGCTTATACGCACTTAAAGAGCATGGAAAGAGGATCACAAAAATCGCAGGCAGAGCCTCCTAAGTGCATTATTTTCGAAGTTACAGCCAAAAAACTAAACGCTTGATTAATCGAGGAAGAGCCTTGGTCGACCAGTACAACTGAAACAATATTTTTTTAAAGATGGGCTTTCGCTGATCATCCCAACATAAGGTGCGCGTCGAGAGCTTCAAGAAAATGTATGATTATCATAGGTTTCGATCGGTGTTTCGAAAGTTACAGGCGATTATAGAAAATCGAGGAAACGGCTAGGAATACATACCCCTTGCAATTTATTTCGGCAAAAAATGGAAAGTGTTTCAGTCGACTTGTGCTTATAAGTGCTTAAAGGGGATGGAAAGAGGATCACAAAAATCGCAGGCAGAGCTTTCTAAGTGCATTATTTTCAAAGTTATAGCCAAAAAACCAAAGACTTGATTAATCGAGGAAGAGCCTTGGTCGACCACTACTACTGAAACAATATTTTTTTTAAAGATGAGCTGTCGCTGATAGTCCTATCTTAAGGTACGCGTCCAGAGCTTCAAGAAAATGTATGATTATCATAGGTTTCGATCGGTGTTTCGAAAGTTACAGACGATTAAAGAAAATCGAGGAAACGGTAAGGAATAAATACCCCTTGCAATTTATTTCGGCAAAAAATGGAAAGTGTTTCGGTCGACTTGTGCTTATACATGCTTAAAGAGGATGGAAAGAGGATCACAAAAATCGCAGGCAGAGCTTTCTAAGTCCATTATTTTCGAAGTTATAGCCAAAAAACCAATAACTTGATTAATCGAGGAAGAGCCTTGGTTGACCAGTACAACTGAAACAATTTTTTTTTAAAGATGGGCTTTCGCTGATCATCCTAACTTAAGGTACGCGTCGAGAGCTTCAAGAAAATGTATGATTATCATAGGTTTCGATCGGCGTTTCGAAAGTTACAGGCGATTATAGAAAATCGAGGAAACGGCAAGGAATACATACCCCTTGCAATTTATTTCGGCAAAAAATGGAAAGTGTTTCAGTCGACTTGTGCTCATATGTGCTTAAAGAGGATGGAAAGAGGATCACAAAAATCGCAGGCAGAGCTTTCTAAGTGCATTATTTTCAAAGTTATAGCCAAAAAACCAAAGACTTGATTAATCGAGGAAGAGCCTTGGTCGACCACTACTACTGAAACAATATTTTTTTTAAAGATGAGCTGTCGCTGATAGTCCTATCTTAAAGTACGCTTCCAGAGCTTCAAGAAAATGTATGATTATCATAGGTTTCGATCGGCGTTTCGAAAGTTACAGGCGATTATAGAAAATCGAGGAAACGGCAAGGAATACATACCCCTTGCAATTTATTTCGGCAAAAAATGGAAAGTGTTTCGGTCGACTTGTGCTTATACATGCTTAAAGAGGATGGAAAGAGGTACACAAAAATCGCAGGCAGAGCTTTCTAAGTGCATTATTTTCGAAGTTATAGCCAAAAAACCAAAGACTTGATTAATCGAGGAAGAGCCTTGGTCGACCACTACTACTGAAACAATATTTTTTTTTAAAGATGAGCTGTCGCTCATAGTCCTATCTTAAGGTACGCGTCGACAGCTTCAAGAAAATGTAAGATTATCATAGGTTTCGATCGGTGTTTCGAAAGTTACAGGCGATTATAGAAAATCGAGGAAACGGCTAGGAATACATACCCCTTGCAATTTATTTCGGCAAAAAATGGAAAGTGTTTCAGTCGACTTGTGCTTATAAGTGCTTAAAGAGGATGGAAAGAGGATCACAAAAATCGCAGGCAGAGCTTTCTAGGTGCATTATTTTCAAAGTTATAGCCAAAAAACCAAAGACTTGATTACTCGAGGAAGAGCCTTGGTCGATCAGTACAACTGAAACAATTTTTTATTAAAGAAGGGCTTTCGCTGATCATCCTAACTTGAGGTACGCGTCACAAGCTTCAAGAAAATGTATGATTATCATAGGTTTCGATCGGTGTTTCGAAAGTTACAGGCGATTATAGAAAATCAAGGAAACGGTAAGGAATACATGCCCCGTGCAATTTATTTCGGCAAAAAATGGAAAGTGTTTCGGGCGACTTGTGCTTATACACGCTTAAAGAGGATGGAAAGAGGATCACAAAAATCGCAGGCAGAGCTTTCTAAGTGCATTATTTTCGAAGTTATAGCCAAAAAACCAATAACTTGATTAATCGAGGAAGAGCCTTGGTCGACCACTACAACTGAAACAATTTTTTTTTAAAGATGGACTTTCGCTGATAGTCCTATCTTAAGGTACGCGTCGAGAGCTTCAAGAAAATGTATGATTATCATAGGTTTCGATCGGTGTTTCGAAAGTTACATGCGATTATAGAAAATCAGGGAAACGGTAAGGAATACATACCCCTTGCAATTTATTTCGGCAAAAAATTGAAAGTGTTTCGGGCGACTTGTGCTTATACGCACTTAAAGAGCATGGAAAGAGGATCACAAAAATCGCAGGCAGAGCCTCCTAAGTGCATTATTTTCGAAGTTACAGCCAAAAAACTAAACGCTTGATTAATCGAGGAAGAGCCTTGGTCGACCAGTACAACTGAAACAATTTTTTTTTAAAGATGGGCTTTCGCTGATCATCCCAACTTAAGGTGCGCGTCGAGAGCTTCAAGAAAATGTATGATTATCATAGGTTTTGGATCGGTGTTTCGAAAGTTACAGGCGATTATAGAAAATCGAGGAAACGGCTAGGAATACATACCTCTTGCAATTTATTTCGGCAAAAAATGGAAAGTGTTTCAGTCGACTTGTGCTCACATGTGCTTAAAGAGGATGGAAAGAGGATCACAAACATCGCAGGCAGACCTTTCTAAGTGCATTATTTTCAAAGTTATAGCCAAAAAACCAAAAACTTGATTAATCGAGGAATAGCCTTGGTCGACCACTACTACTGAAACAATATTTTTTTTAAAGATGAGCTGTCGCTGATAGTCCTATCTTAAAGTACTCGTCCAGAGCTTCAAGAAAATGTATGATTATCATAGGTTTCGATCGGTGTTTCGAAGGTTACAGGCGATTAAAGAAAATCGAGGAAACGGTAAGGAATAAATACCCGTTGCAATTTTTTTCGGCAAAAAATGGAAAGTGTTTCGGTCGACTTGTGCTTATACATGCTTAAAGAGGATGGAAAGAGGTACACAAAAATCGCAGGCAGAGCTTTCTAAGTGCATTATTTTCGAAGATATAGCCAAAAAACCAAAGACTTGATTAATCGAGGAAGAGCCTTGGTCGATCAGTACAACTGAAACAATTTTTTATTAAAGAAGGGCTTTCGCTGATCATCCTAACTTGAGGTACGCGTCACAAGCTTCAAGAAAATGTATGATTATCATAGGTTTCGATCGGTGTTTCGAAAGTTACAGGCGATTATAGAAAATCAAGGAAACGGTAAGGAATACATGCCCCGTGCAATTTATTTCGGCAAAAAATGGAAAGTGTTTCGGTCGACTTGTGCTTACACATGCTAAAAGAGGATGGAAAGAGGATCACAAAAATCGCAGGCAGAGCTTTCTAAGTGCATTACTTTCGAAGTTACAGCCAAAAAACCAAAGACTTGATTAATCGAGGAAGAGCCTTGGTCGACCACTACTACTGAAACAATATTTTTTTTTAAAGATGAGCTGTCGCTCATAGTCCTATCTTAAGGTACGCGTCGACAGCTTCAAGAAAATGTAAGATTATCATAGGTTTCGATCGGTGTTTCGAAAGTTACAGGCGATTATAGAAAATCGAGGAAACGGCTAGGAATACATACCCCTTGCAATTTATTTCGGCAAAAAATGGAAAGTGTTTCAGTCGACTTGTGCTCATATGTGCTTAAAGAGGATGGAAAGAGGATCACAAAAATCGCAGGCAGAGCTTTCTAAGTGCATTATTTTCGAAGTTATAGCCAAAAAACCAAAGACTTGATTAATCGAGGAAGAGCCTTGGTCGATCAGTACAACTGAAACAATTTTTTATTAAAGAAGGGCTTTCGCTGATCATCCTAACTTGAGGTACGCGTCACAAGCTTCAAGAAAATGTATGATTATCATAGGTTTCGATCGGTGTTTCGAAAGTTACAGGCGATTATAGAAAATCAAGGAAACGGTAAGGAATACATGCCCCGTGCAATTTATTTCGGCAAAAAATGGAAAGTGTTTCGGTCGACTTGTGCTTACACATGCTAAAAGAGGATGGAATGAGGATCACAAAAATCGCAGGCAGAGCTTTCTAAGTGCATTATTTTCGAAGTTATAGCCAAAAAACCAAAGACTTGATTAATCGAGGAAGAGCCTTGGTCGACCTCTACTACTGAAACAATATTTTTTTTTAAAGATGAGCTGTCGCTCATAGTCCTATCTTAAGGTACGCGTCGACAGCTTCAAGAAAATGTAAGATTATCATAGGTTTCGATCGGTGTTTCGAAAGTTACAGGCGATTATAGAAAATCGAGGAAACGGCTAGGAATACATACCCCTTGCAATTTATTTCGGCAAAAAATGGAAAGTGTTTCAGTCGACTTGTGCTCATATGTGCTTAAAGAGGATGGAAAGAGGATCACAAAAATCGCAGGCAGAGCTTTCTAAGTGCATTATTTTCAAAGTTATAGCCAAAAAACCAAAAACTTGATTAATCGAGGAATAGCCTTGGTCGACCACTACTACTGAAACAATATTTTTTTTAAAGATGAGCTGTCGCTGATAGTCCTATCTTAAAGTACGCGTCCAGAGCTTCAAGAAAATGTATGATTATCATAGGTTTCGATCGGTGTTTCGAAGTTTACAGGCGATTAAAGAAAATCGAGGAAACGGTAAGGAATAAATACCCGTTGCAATTTTTTTCGGCAAAAAATGGAAAGTGTTTCGGTCGACTTGTGCTTATACATGCTTAAAGAGGATGGAAAGAGGTACACAAAAATCGCAGGCAGAGCTTTCTAAGTGCATTATTTTCGAAGTTATAGCCAAAAAACCAAAGACTTGATTAATCGAGGAAGAGCCTTGGTCGATCAGTACAACTGAAACAATTTTTTATTAAAGAAGGGCTTTCGCTGATCATCCTAACTTGAGGTACGCGTCACAATCTTCAAGAAAATGTATGATTATCATAGGTTTCGATCGGTGTTTCGAAAGTTACAGGCGATTATAGAAAATCAAGGAAACGGTAAGGAATACATGCCCCGTGCAATTTATTTCGGCAAAAAATGGAAAGTGTTTCGGTCGACTTGTGCTTACACATGCTAAAAGAGGATGGAAAGAGGATCACAAAAATCGCAGGCAGAGCTTTCTAAGTGCATTACTTTCGAAGTTACAGCCAAAAAACCAAAGACTTGATTAATCGAGGAAGAGCCTTGGTCGACCACTACTACTGAAACAATATTTTTTTTTAAAGATGAGCTGTCGCTCATAGTCCTATCTTAAGGTACGCGTCGACAGCTTCAAGAAAATGTAAGATTATCATAGGTTTCGATCGGTGTTTCGAAAGTTACAGGCGATTATAGAAAATCGAGGAAACGGCTAGGAATACATACCCCTTGCAATTTATTTCGGCAAATAATGGAAAGTGTTTCAGTCGACTTGTGCTTATAAGTGCTTAAAGAGGATGGAAAGAGGATCACAAAAATCGCAGGCAGAGCTTTCTAGGTGCATTATTTTCAAAGTTATAGCCAAAAAACCAAAGACTTGATTACTCGAGGAAGAGCCTTGGTCGATCAGTACAACTGAAACAATTTTTTATTAAAGAAGGGCTTTCGCTGATCATCCTAACTTAAGGTACGCGTCACAAGCTTCAAGAAAATGTATGATTATCATAGGTTTCGATCGGTGTTTCGAAAGTTACAGGCGATTATAGAAAATCAAGGAAACGGTAAGGAATACATGCCCCGTGCAATTTATTTCGGCAAAAAATGGAAAGTGTTTCGGGCGACTTGTGCTTATACACGCTTAAAGAGGATGGAAAGAGGATCACAAAAATCGCAGGCAGAGCTTTCTAAGTGCATTATTTTCGAAGTTATAGCCAATAAACCAATAACTTGATTAATCGAGGAAGAGCCTTGGTCGACCACTACAACTGAAACAATTTTTTTTTAAAGATGGGCTTTCGCTGATAGTCCTATCTTAAGGTACGCGTCGAGAGATTCAAGAAAATGTATGATTATCATAGGTTTCGATCGGTGTTTCGAAAGTTACATGCGATTATAGAAAATCAGGGAAACGGTAAGGAATACATACCCCTTGCAATTTATTTCGGCAAAAAATTGAAAGTGTTTCGGGCGACTTGTGCTTATACGCACTTAAAGAGCATGGAAAGAGGATCACAAAAATCGCAGGCAGAGCCTCCTAAGTGCATTATTTTCGAAGTTACAGCCAAAAAAACTAAACGCTTGATTAATCGAGGAAGAGCCTTGGTCGACCAGTACAACTGAAACAATTTTTTTTTAAAGATGGGCTTTCGCTTATCATCCCAACTTAAGGTGCGCGTCGAGAGCTTCAAGAAAATGTATGATTATCATAGGTTTCGATCGGTGTTTCGAAAGTTACAGGCGATTATAGAAAATCGAGGAAACGGCTAGGAATACATACCCCTTGCAATTTATTTCGGCAAAAAATGGAAATCTTTCAGTCGACTTGTGCTTATAAGTGCTTAAAGGGGATGGAAAGAGGATCACAAAAATCGCAGGCAGAGCTTTCTAAGTGCATTATTTTCAAAGTTATAGCCAAAAAACCAAAGACTTGATTAATCGAGGAAGAGCCTTGGTTGACCAGTACAACTGAAACAATTTTTTTTTAAAGATGGGCTTTCGCTGATCATCTAACTTAAGGTACGCGTCGAGAGCTTCAAGAAAATGTATGATTATCATAGGTTTCGATCGGTGTTTCGAAAGTTACAGGCGATTATAGAAAATCGAGGAAACGGTAAGGAATAAATACCCGTTGCAATTTTTTTCGGCAAAAAATGGAAAGTGTTTCGGTCGACTTGTGCTTATACATGCTTAAAGAGGATGGAAAGAGGTACACAAAAATCGCAGGCAGAGCTTTCTAAGTGCATTATTTTCGAAGTTATAGCCAAAAAACCAAAGACTTGATTAATCGAGGAAGAGCCTTGGTCGATCAGTACAACTGAAACAATTTTTTATTAAAGAAGGGCTTTCGCTGATCATCCTAACTTGAGGTACGCGTCACAAGCTTCAAGAAAATGTATGATTATCATAGGTTTCGATCGGTGTTTCGAAAGTTACAGGCGATTATAGAAAAATCAAGGAAACGGTAAGGAATACATGCCCCGTGCAATTTATTTCGGCAAAAAATGGAAAGTGTTTCGGTCGACTTGTGCTTACACATGCTAAAAGAGGATGGAAAGAGGATCACAAAAATCGCAGGCAGAGCTTTCTAAGTGCATTACTTTCGAAGTTACAGCCAAAAAACCAAAGACTTGATTAATCGAGGAAGAGCCTTGGTCGACCACTACTACTGAAACAATATTTTTTTTTAAAGATGAGCTGTCGCTCATAGTCCTATCTTAAGGTACGCGTCGACAGCTTCAAGAAAATGTAAGATTATCATAGGTTTCGATCGGTGTTTCGAAAGTTACAGGCGATTATAGAAAATCGAGGGAAACGGCTAGGAATACATACCCCTTGCAATTTATTTCGGCAAATAATGGAAAGTGTTTCAGTCGACTTGTGCTTATAAGTGCTTAAAGAGGATGGAAAGAGGATCACAAAAATCGCAGGCAGAGCTTTCTAGGTGCATTATTTTCAAAGTTATAGCCAAAAAACCAAAGACTTGATTACTCGAGGAAGAGCCTTGGTCGATCAGTACAACTGAAACAATTTTTTATTAAAGAAGGGCTTTCGCTGATCATCCTAACTTAAGGTACGCGTCACAAGCTTCAAGAAAATGTATGATTATCATAGGTTTCGATCGGTGTTTCGAAAGTTACAGGCGATTATAGAAAATCAAGGAAACGGTAAGGAATACATGCCCCGTGCAATTTATTTCGGCAAAAAATGGAAAGTGTTTCGGGCGACTTGTGCTTATACACGCTTAAAGAGGATGGAAAGAGGATCACAAAAATCGCAGGCAGAGCTTTCTAAGTGCATTATTTTCGAAGTTATAGCCAATAAACCAATAACTTGATTAATCGAGGAAGAGCCTTGGTCGACCACTACAACTGAAACAATTTTTTTTTAAAGATGGGCTTTCGCTGATAGTCCTATCTTAAGGTACGCGTCGAGAGATTCAAGAAAATGTATGATTATCATAGGTTTCGATCGGTGTTTCGAAAGTTACATGCGATTATAGAAAATCAGGGAAACGGTAAGGAATACATACCCCTTGCAATTTATTTCGGCAAAAAATTGAAAGTGTTTCGGGCGACTTGTGCTTATACGCACTTAAAGAGCATGGAAAGAGGATCACAAAAATCGCAGGCAGAGCCTCCTAAGTGCATTATTTTCGAAGTTACAGCCAAAAAACTAAACGCTTGATTAATCGAGGAAGAGCCTTGGTCGACCAGTACAACTGAAACAATTTTTTTTGAAGATGGGCTTTCGCTTATCATCCCAACTTAAGGTGCGCGTCGAGAGCTTCAAGAAAATGTATGATTATCATAGGTTTCGATCGGTGTTTCGAAAGTTACAGGCGATTATAGAAAATCGAGGAAACGGCTAGGAATACATACCCCTTGCAATTTATTTCGGCAAAAAATGGAAAGTGTTTCAGTCGACTTGTGCTTATAAGTGCTTAAAGGGGATGGAAAGAGGATCACAAAAATCGCAGGCAGAGCTTTCTAAGTGCATTATTTTCAAAGTTATAGCCAAAAAACCAAAGACTTGATTAATCGAGGAAGAGCCTTGGTTGACCAGTACAACTGAAACAATTTTTTTTTAAAGATGGGCTTTCGCTGATCATCTAACTTAAGGTACGCGTCGAGAGCTTCAAGAAAATGTATGATTATCATAGGTTTCGATCGGCGTTTCGAAAGTTACAGGCGATTATAGAAAATCGAGGAAACGGTAAGGAATAAATACCCGTTGCAATTTTTTTCGGCAAAAAATGGAAAGTGTTTCGGTCGACTTGTGCTTATACATGCTTAAAGAGGATGGAAAGAGGTACACAAAAATCGCAGGCAGAGCTTTCTAAGTGCATTATTTTCGAAGTTATAGCCAAAAAACCAAAGACTTGATTAATCGAGGAAGAGCCTTGGTCGATCAGTACAACTGAAACAATTTTTTATTAAAGAAGGGCTTTCGCTGATCATCCTAACTTGAGGTACGCGTCACAAGCTTCAAGAAAATGTATGATTATCATAGGTTTCGATCGGTGTTTCGAAAGTTACAGGCGATTATAGAAAATCAAGGAAACGGTAAGGAATACATGCCCCGTGCAATTTATTTCGGCAAAAAATGGAAAGTGTTTCGGTCGACTTGTGCTTACACATGCTAAAAGAGGATGGAATGAGGATCACAAAAATCGCAGGCAGAGCTTTCTAAGTGCATTACTTTCGAAGTTACAGCCAAAAAACCAAAGACTTGATTAATCGAGGAAGATCCTTGGTCGACCACTACTACTGAAACAATATTTTTTTTTAAAGATGAGCTGTCGCTCATAGTCCTATCTTAAGGTACGCGTCGACAGCTTCAAGAAAATGTAAGATTATCATAGGTTTCGATCGGTGTTTCGAAAGTTACAGGCGATTATAGAAAATCGAGGAAACGGCTAGGAATACATACCCCTTGCAATTTATTTCGGCAAAAAATGGAAAGTGTTTCGGTCGACTTGTGCTTACACATGCTAAAAGAGTATGGAAAGAGGATCACAAAAATCGCAGGCAGAGCTTTCTAAGTGCATTATTTTCGAAGTTAGAGCCAAAAAACCAATAACTTGATTAATCGAGGAAGAGCCTTGGTCGACCACTACAACTGAAACAATTTTTTTTTAAAGATGGGCTTTCGCTGATAGTCCTATCTTAAGGTACGCGTCCAGAGCTTCAAGAAAATGTATGATTATCATAGGTTTCGATCGGTGTTTCGAAAGTTACATGCGATTATAGAAAATCAAGGAAACGGTAAGGAATACATACCCCTTGCAATTTATTTCGGCAAAAAATTGAAAGTGTTTCGGGCGACTTGTGCTTATACGCACTTAAAGAGCATGGAAAGAGGATCACAAAAATCGCAGGCAGAGCCTCCTAAGTGCATTATTTTCGAAGTTACAGCCAAAAAACTAAACGCTTGATTAATCGAGGAAGAGCCTTGGTCGACCAGTACAACTGAAACAATATTTTTTTAAAGATGGGCTTTCGCTGATCATCCCAACATAAGGTGCGCGTCGAGAGCTTCAAGAAAATGTATGATTATCATAGGTTTCGATCGGTGTTTCGAAAGTTACAGGCGATTATAGAAAATCGAGGAAACGGCTAGGAATACATACCCCTTGGAATTTATTTCGGCAAAAAATGGAAAGTGTTTCAGTCGACTTGTGCTTATAAGTGCTTAAAGGGGATGGAAAGAGGATCACAAAAATCGCAGGCAGAGCTTTCTAAGTGCATTATTTTCAAAGTTATAGCCAAAAAACCAAAGACTTGATTAATCGAGGAAGAGCCTTGGTCGACCACTACTACTGAAACAATATTTTTTTTAAAGATGAGCTGTCGCTGATAGTCCTATCTTAAGGTACGCGTCCAGAGCTTCAAGAAAATGTATGATTATCATAGGTTTCGATCGGTGTTTCGAAAGTTATAGACGATTAAAGAAAATCGAGGAAACGGTAAGGAATAAATACCCCTTGCAATTTATTTCGGCAAAAAATGGAAAGTGTTTCGGTCGACTTGTGCTTATACATGCTTAAAGAGGATGGAAAGAGGATCACAAAAATCGCAGGCAGAGCTTTCTAAGTCCATTATTTTCGAAGTTATAGCCAAAAAACCAATAACTTGATTAATCGAGGAAGAGCCTTGGTTGACCAGTACAACTGCAACAATTTTTTTTTAAAGATGGGCTTTCGCTGATCATCCCAACTTAAGGTGCGCGTCGAGAGCTTCAAGAAAATGTATGATTATCATAGGTTTTGGATCGGTGTTTCGAAAGTTACAGGCGATTATAGAAAATCGAGGAAACGGCTAGGAATACATACCTCTTGCAATTTATTTCGGCAAAAAATGGAAAGTGTTTCAGTCGACTTGTGCTTATAAGTGCTTAAAGGGGATGGAAAGAGGATCACAAAAATAGCAGGCAGAGCTTTCTAAGTGCATTATTTTCAAAGTTATAGCCAAAAAACCAAAGACTTGATTAATCGAGGAAGAGCCTTGGTCGACCACTACTACTGAAACAATATTTTTTTTAAAGATGAGCTGTCGCTGATAGTCCTATCTTAAGGTACGCGTCCAGAGCTTCAAGAAAATGTATGATTATCATAGGTTTCGATCGGTGTTTCGAAAGTTACAGACGATTAAAGAAAATCGAGGAAACGGTAAGGAATAAATACCCCTTGCAATTTATTTCGGCAAAAAATGGAAAGTGTTTCGGTCGACTTGTGCTTATACATGCTTAAAGAGGATGGAAAGAGGATCACAAAAATCGCAGGCAGAGCTTTCTAAGTCCATTATTTTCGAAGTTATAGCCAAAAAACCAATAACTTGATTAATCGAGGAAGAGCCTTGGTCGACCACTACAACTGAAACAATTTTTTTTTAAAGATGGGCTTTCGCTGATAGTCCTATCTTAAGGTACGCGTCGAGAGCTTCAAGAAAATGTATGATTATCATAGGTTTCGATCGGTGTTTCGAAAGTTACAGGCGATTATAGAAAATCAAGGAAACTGTAAGGAATACATACCCCTTGCAATTTATTTCGGCAAAAAATGGAAAGTGTTTCGGTCGACTTGTGCTTTTACACGCTTAAAGAGCATGGAAAGAGGATCACAAAAATCGCAGGCAGAGCCTCCTAAGTGCATTATTTTCGAAGATACAGCCAAAAAACCAAACGCTTGATTAATCGAGGAAGAGCCTTGGTTGACCAGTACAACTGAAACAATTTTTTTTTTAAGATGGGCTATCGCTGATCATCTAACTTAAGGTACGCGTCGAGAGCTTCAAGAAAATGTATGATTATCATAGGTTCGATCGGCGTTTCGAAAGTTACAGGCGATTATAGAAAATCGAGGAAACGCAAGGAATACATACCCCTTGCAATTTATTTCGGCAAAAAATGGAAAGTGTTTCGGTCGACTTGTGCTTATACATGCTTAAAGAGGATGGAAAGAGGTACACAAAAATCGCAGGCAGAGCTTTCTAAGTGCATTATTTTCGAAGTTATAGCCAAAAAACCAAAGACTTGATTAATCGAGGAAGAGCCTTGGTCGACCACTACTACTGAAACAATATTTTTTTTTAAAGATGAGCTGTCGCTCATAGTCCTATCTTAAGGTACGCGTCGACAGCTTCAAGAAAATGTAAGATTATCATAGGTTTCGATCGGTGTTTCGAAAGTTACAGGCGATTATAGAAAATCGAGGAAACGGCTAGGAATACATACCCCTTGCAATTTATATCGGCAAAAAATGGAAAGTGTTTCAGTCGACTTGTGCTCATATGTGCTTAAAGAGGATGGAAAGAGGATCACAAAAATCGCAGGCAGAGCTTTCTAAGTGCATTATTTTCAAAGTTACAGCCAAAAAACCCAAGACTTGATTAATCGAGGAAGAGCCTTGTTCAACCACTACTACTAAAACATTATTTTTTTTTAAAGTTGGGCTTTCGCTGATAATCCTATCTTGAGGTACGGGTCGAGAGCTTCAAGAAAATGTATGATTATCATAGGTTTCGATCGGTGTTTCGAAGGTTACAGGCGATTAAAGAAAATCGAGGAAACGGTAAGGAATAAATACCCGTTGCAATTTTTTTCGGCAAAAAATGGAAAGTGTTTCGGTCGACTTGTGCTTATACATGCTTAAAGAGGATGGAAAGAGGTACACAAAAATCGCAGGCAGAGCTTTCTAAGTGCATTATTTTCGAAGATATAGCCAAAAAACCAAAGACTTGATTAATCGAGGAAGAGCCTTGATCGATCAGTACAACTGAAACAATTTTTTATTAAAGAAGGGCTTTCGCTGATCATCCTAACTTGAGGTACGCGTCACAAGCTTCAAGAAAATGTATGATTATCATAGGTTTCGATCGGTGTTTCGAAAGTTACAGGCGATTATAGAAAATCAAGGAAACGGTAAGGAATACATGCCCCGTGCAATTTATTTCGGCAAAAAATGGAAAGTGTTTCGGTCGACTTGTGCTTACACATGCTAAAAGAGGATGGAAAGAGGATCACAAAAATCGCAGGCAGAGCTTTCTAAGTGCATTACTTTCGAAGTTACAGCCAAAAAACCAAAGACTTGATTAATCGAGGAAGAGCCTTGGTCGACCACTACTACTGAAACAATATTTTTTTTTAAAGATGAGCTGTCGCTCATAGTCCTATCTTAAGGTACGCGTCGACAGCTTCAAGAAAATGTAAGATTATCATAGGTTTCGATCGGTGTTTCGAAAGTTACAGGCGATTATAGAAAATCAAGGAAACGGTAAGGAATACATGCCCCGTGCAATTTATTTCGGCAAAAAATGGAAAGTGTTTCGGTCGACTTGTGCTTATACATGCTTAAAGAGGATGGAAAGAGGTACACAAAAATCGCAGGCAGAGCTTTCTAAGTGCATTATTTTCGAAGTTATAGCCAAAAAACCAAAGACTTGATTAATCGAGGAAGAGCCTTGGTCGATCAGTACAACTGAAACAATTTTTTATTAAAGAAGGGCTTTCGCTGATCATCCTAACTTGAGGTACGCGTCACAAGCTTCAAGAAAATGTATGATTATCATAGGTTTCGATCGGTGTTTCGAAAGTTACAGGCGATTATAGAAAATCAAGGAAACGGTAAGGAATACATGCCCCGTGCAATTTATTTCCGCAAAAAATGGAAAGTGTTTCAGTCGACTTGTGCTCATATGTGCTTAAAGAGGATGGAAAGAGGATCACAAAAATCGCAGGCAGAGCTTTCTAAGTGCATTATTTTCAAAGTTATAGCCAAAAAACCAAAGACTTGATTAATCGAGGAAGAGCCTTGGTCGACCACTACTACTGAAACAATATTTTTATTAAAGATGAGCTGTCGCTGATAGTCCTATCTTAAAGTACGCGTCCAGAGCTTCAAGAAAATGTATGATTATCATAGGTTTCGATCGGCGTTTCGAAAGTTACAGGCGATTATAGAAAATCGAGGAAACGGCAAGGAATACATACCCCTTGCAATTTATTTCGGCAAAAAATGGAAAGTGTTTCGGTCGACTTGTGCTTATACATGCTTAAAGAGGATGGAAAGAGGTACACAAAAATCGCAGGCAGAGCTTTCTAAGTGCATTATTTTCGAAGTTATAGCCAAAAAACCAAAGACTTGATTAATCGAGGAAGAGCCTTGGTCGACCTCTACTACTGAAACAATATTTTTTTTTAAAGATGAGCTGTCGCTCATAGTCCTATCTTAAGGTACGCGTCGACAGCTTCAAGAAAATGTAAGATTATCATAGGTTTCGATCGGTGTTTCGAAAGTTACAGGCGATTATAGAAAATCGAGGAAACGGCTAGGAATACATACCCCTTGCAATTTATTTCGGCAAAAAATGGAAAGTGTTTCAGTCGACTTGTGCTCATATGTGCTTAAAGAGGATGGAAAGAGGATCACAAAAATCGCAGGCAGAGCTTTCTAAGTGCATTATTTTCAAAGTTATAGCCAAAAAACCAAAAACTTGATTAATCGAGGAATAGCCTTGGTCGACCACTACTACTGAAACAATATTTTTTTTAAAGATGAGCTGTCGCTGATAGTCCTATCTTAAAGTACGCGTCCAGAGCTTCAAGAAAATGTATGATTATCATAGGTTTCGATCGGTGTTTCGAAGGTTACAGGCGATTAAAGAAAATCGAGGAAACGGTAAGGAATAAATACCCGTTGCAATTTTTTTCGGCAAAAAATGGAAAGTGTTTCGGTCGACTTGTGCTTATACATGCTTAAAGAGGATGGAAAGAGGTACACAAAAATCGCAGGCAGAACTTTCTAAGTGCATTATTTTCGAAGATATAGCCAAAAAACCAAAGACTTGATTAATCGAGGAAGAGCCTTGGTCGATCAGTACAACTGAAACAATTTTTTATTAAAGAAGGACTTTCGCTGATCATCCTAACTTGAGGTACGCGTCACAAGCTTCAAGAAAATGTATGATTATCATAGGTTTCGATCGGTGTTTCGAAAGTTACAGGCGATTATAGAAAATCAAGGAAACGGTAAGGAATACATGCCCCGTGCAATTTATTTCGGCAAAAAATGGAAAGTGTTTCGGTCGACTTGTGCTTACACATGCTAAAAGAGGATGGAAAGAGGATCACAAAAATCGCAGGCAGAGCTTTCTAAGTGCATTACTTTCGAAGTTACAGCCAAAAAACCAAAGACTTGATTAATCGAGGAAGAGCCTTGGTCGACCACTACTATTGAAACAATATTTTTTTTTAAAGATGAGCTGTCGCTCATAGTCCTATCTTAAGGTACGCGTCGACAGCTTCAAGAAAATGTAAGATTATCATAGGTTTCGATCGGTGTTTCGAAAGTTACAGGCGATTATAGAAAATCAAGGAAACGGTAAGGAATACATGCCCCGTGCAATTTATTTCGGCAAAAAATGGAAAGTGTTTCGGTCGACTTGTGCTTATACATGCTTAAAGAGGATGGAAAGAGGTACACAACAATCGCAGGCAGAGCTTTCTAAGTGCATTATTTTCGAAGTTATAGCCAAAAAACCAAAGACTTGATTAATCGAGGAAGAGCCTTGGTCGATCAGTACAACTGAAACAATTTTTTATTAAAGAAGGGCTTTCGCTGATCATCCTAACTTGAGGTACGCGTCACAAGCTTCAAGAAAATGTATGATTATCATAGGTTTCGATCGGTGTTTCGAAAGTTACAGGCGATTATAGAAAATCAAGGAAACGGTAAGGAATACATGCCCCGTGCAATTTATTTCCGCAAAAAATGGAAAGTGTTTCAGTCGACTTGTGCTCATATGTGCTTAAAGAGGATGGAAAGAGGATCACAAAAATCGCAGGCAGAGCTTTCTAAGTGCATTATTTTCAAAGTTATAGCCAAAAAACCAAAGACTTGATTAATCGAGGAAGAGCCTTGGTCGACCACTACTACTGAAACAATATTTTTTTTAAAGATGAGCTGTCGCTGATAGTCCTATCTTAAAGTACGCGTCCAGAGCTTCAAGAAAATGTATGATTATCATAGTTTTCGATCGGCGTTTCGAAAGTTACAGGCGATTATAGAAAATCGAGGAAACGGCAAGGAATACATACCCCTTGCAATTTATTTCGGCAAAAAATGAAAGTGTTTCGGTCGACTTGTGCTTATACATGCTTAAAGAGGATGGAAAGAGGTACACAAAAATCGCAGGCAGAGCTTTCTAAGTGCATTATTTTCGAAGTTATAGCCAAAAAACCAAAGACTTGATTAATCGAGGAAGAGCCTTGGTCGACCTCTACTACTGAAACAATATTTTTTTTTAAAGATGAGCTGTCGCTCATAGTCCTATCTTAAGGTACGCGTCGACAGCTTCAAGAAAATGTAAGATTATCATAGGTTTCGATCGGTGTTTCGAAAGTTACAGGCGATTATAGAAAATCGAGGAAACGGCTAGGAATACATACCCCTTGCAATTTATTTCGGCAAAAAATGGAAAGTGTTTCAGTCGACTTGTGCTCATATGTGCTTAAAGAGGATGGAAAGAGGATCACAAAAATCGCAGGCAGAGCTTTCTAAGTGCATTATTTTCAAAGTTATAGCCAAAAAACCAAAAACTTGATTAATCGAGGAATAGCCTTGGTCGACCACTACTACTGAAACAATATTTTTTTTAAAGATGAGCTGTCGCTGATAGTCCTATCTTAAAGTACGCGTCCAGAGCTTCAAGAAAATGTATGATTATCATAGGTTTCGATCGGTGTTTCGAAGGTTACAGGCGATTAAAGAAAATCGAGGAAACGGTAAGGAATAAATACCCGTTGCAATTTTTTTCGGCAAAAAATGGAAAGTGTTTCGGTCGACTTGTGCTTATACATGCTTAAAGAGGATGGAAAGAGGTACACAAAAATCGCAGGCAGAGCTTTCTAAGTGCATTATTTTCGAAGTTATAGCCAAAAAACCAAAGACTTGATTTATCGAGGAAGAGCCTTGGTCGATCAGTACAACTGAAACAATTTTTTATTAAAGAAGGGCTTTCGCTGATCATCCTAACTTGAGGTACGCGTCACAAGCTTCAAGAAAATGTATGATTATCATAGGTTTCGATCGGTGTTTCGAAAGTTACAGGCGATTATAGAAAATCAAGGAAACGGTAAGGAATACATGCCCCGTGCAATTTATTTCGGCAAAAAATGGAAAGTGTTTCGGTCGACTTGTGCATACACATGCTAAAAGAGGATGGAAAGAGGATCACAAAAATCGCAGGCAGAGCTTTCTAAGTGCATTACTTTCGAAGTTACAGCCAAAAAACCAAAGACTTGATTAATCGAGGAAGAGCCTTGGTCGACCACTACTACTGAAACAATATTTTTTTTTAAAGATGAGCTGTCGCTCATAGTCCTATCTTAAGGTACGCGTCGACAGCTTCAAGAAAATGTAAGATTATCATAGGTTTCGATCGGTGTTTCGAAAGTTACAGGCGATTATATAAAATCGAGGAAACGGCTAGGAATACATACCCCTTGCAATTTATTTCGGCAAAAAATGGAAAGTGTTTCAGTCGACTTGTGCTTATAAGTGCTTAAAGAGGATGGAAAGAGGATCACAAAAATCGCAGGCAGAGCTTTCTAGGTGCATTATTTTCAAAGTTATAGCCAAAAAACCAAAGACTTGATTACTCGAGGAAGAGCCTTGGTCGATCAGTACAACTGAAACAATTTTTTATTAAAGAAGGGCTTTCGCTGATCATCCTAACTTAAGGTACGCGTCACAAGCTTCAAGAAAATGTATGATTATCATAGGTTTCGATCGGTGTTTCGAAAGTTACAGGCGATTATAGAAAATCAAGGAAACGGTAAGGAATACATGCCCCGTGCAATTTATTTCGGCAAAAAATGGAAAGTGTTTCGGGCGACTTGTGCTTATACACGCTTAAAGAGGATGGAAAGAGGATCACAAAAATCGCAGGCAGAGCTTTCTAAGTGCATTATTTTCGAAGTTATAGCCAATAAACCAATAACTTGATTAATCGAGGAAGAGCCTTGGTCGACCACTACAACTGAAACAATTTTTTTTTAAAGATGGGCTTTCGCTGATAGTCCTATCTTAAGGTACGCGTCGAGAGCTTCAAGAAAATGTATGATTATCATAGGTTTCGATCGGTGTTTCGAAAGTTACATGCGATTATAGAAAATCAGGGAAACGGTAAGGAATACATACCCCTTGCAATTTATTTCGGCAAAAAATTGAAAGTGTTTCGGGCGACTTGTGCTTATACGCACTTAAAGAGCATGGAAAGAGGATCACAAAAATCGCAGGCAGAGCCTCCTAAGTGCATTATTTTCGAAGTTACAGCCAAAAAACTAAACGCTTGATTAATCGAGGAAGAGCCTTGATCGACCAGTACAACTGAAACAATTTTTTTTTAAAGATGGGCTTTCGCTGATCATCCCAACTTAAGGTGCGCGTCGAGAGCTTCAAGAAAATGTATGATTATCATAGGTTTCGATCGGTGTTTCGAAAGTTACAGGCGATTATAGAAAATCGAGGAAACGGCTAGGAATACATACCCCTTGCAATTTATTTCGGCAAAAAATGGAAAGTGTTTCAGTCGGCTTGTGCTTATAAGTGCTTAAAGGGGATGGAAAGAGGATCACAAAAATCGCAGGCAGAGCTTTCTAAGTGCATTATTTTCAAAGTTATAGCCAAAAAACCAAAGACTTGATTAATCGAGGAAGAGCCTTGGTCGACCACTACTACTGAAACAATATTTTTTTTAAAGATGAGCTGTCGCTGATAGTCCTATCTTAAAGTACGCGTCCAGAGCTTCAAGAAAATGTATGATTATCATAGGTTTCGATCGGCGTTTCGAAAGTTACAGGCGATTATAGAAAATCGAGGAAACGGCAAGGAATACATACCCCTTGCAATTTATTTCGGCAAAAAATGGAAAGTGTTTCGGTCGACTTGTGCTTATACATGCTTAAAGAGGATGGAAAGAGGTACACAAAAATCGCAGGCAGAGCTTTCTAAGTGCATTATTTTCGAAGTTATAGCCAAAAAACCAAAGACTTGATTAATCGAGGAAGAGCCTTGGTCGACCTCTACTACTGAAACAATATTTTTTTTTAAAGATGAGCTGTCGCTCATAGTCCTATCTTAAGGTACGCGTCGACAGCTTCAAGAAAATGTAAGATTATCATAGGTTTCGATCGGTGTTTCGAAAGTTACAGGCGATTATAGAAAATCGAGGAAACGGCTAGGAATACATACCCCTTGCAATTTATTTCGGCAAAAAATGGAAAGTGTTTCAGTCGACTTGTGCTCATATGTGCTTAAAGAGGATGGAAAGAGGATCACAAAAATCGCAGGCAGAGCTTTCTAAGTGCATTATTTTCAAAGTTATAGCCAAAAAACCAAAAACTTGATTAATCGAGGAATAGCCTTGGTCGACCACTACTACTGAAACAATATTTTTTTTAAAGATGAGCTGTCGCTGATAGTCCTATCTTAAAGTACGCGTCCAGAGCTTCAAGAAAATGTATGATTATCATAGGTTTCGATCGGTGTTTCGAAGGTTACAGGCGATTAAAGAAAATCGAGGAAACGGTAAGGAATAAATACCCGTTGCAATTTTTTTCGGCAAAAAATGGAAAGTGTTTCGGTCGACTTGTGCTTATACATGCTTAAAGAGGATGGAAAGAGGTACACAAAAATCGCAGGCAGAGCTTTCTAAGTGCATTATTTTCGAAGTTATAGCCAAAAAACCAAAGACTTGATTTATCGAGGAAGAGCCTTGGTCGATCAGTACAACTGAAACAATTTTTTATTAAAGAAGGGCTTTCGCTGATCATCCTAACTTGAGGTACGCGTCACAAGCTTCAAGAAAATGTATGATTATCATAGGTTTCGATCGGTGTTTCGAAAGTTACAGGCGATTATAGAAAATCAAGGAAACGGTAAGGAATACATGCCCCGTGCAATTTATTTCGGCAAAAAATGGAAAGTGTTTCGGTCGACTTGTGCATACACATGCTAAAAGAGGATGGAAAGAGGATCACAAAAATCGCAGGCAGAGCTTTCTAAGTGCATTACTTTCGAAGTTACAGCCAAAAAACCAAAGACTTGATTAATCGAGGAAGAGCCTTGGTCGACCACTACTACTGAAACAATATTTTTTTTTAAAGATGAGCTGTCGCTCATAGTCCTATCTTAAGGTACGCGTCGACAGCTTCAAGAAAATGTAAGATTATCATAGGTTTCGATCGGTGTTTCGAAAGTTACAGGCGATTATATAAAATCGAGGAAACGGCTAGGAATACATACCCCTTGCAATTTATTTCGGCAAAAAATGGAAAGTGTTTCAGTCGACTTGTGCTTATAAGTGCTTAAAGAGGATGGAAAGAGGATCACAAAAATCGCAGGCAGAGCTTTCTAGGTGCATTATTTTCAAAGTTATAGCCAAAAAACCAAAGACTTGATTACTCGAGGAAGAGCCTTGGTCGATCAGTACAACTGAAACAATTTTTTATTAAAGAAGGGCTTTCGCTGATCATCCTAACTTAAGGTACGCGTCACAAGCTTCAAGAAAATGTATGATTATCATAGGTTTCGATCGGTGTTTCGAAAGTTACAGGCGATTATAGAAAATCAAGGAAACGGTAAGGAATACATGCCCCGTGCAATTTATTTCGGCAAAAAATGGAAAGTGTTTCGGGCGACTTGTGCTTATACACACTTAAAGAGGATGGAAAGAGGATCACAAAAATCGCAGGCAGAGCTTTCTAAGTGCATTATTTTCGAAGTTATAGCCAATAAACCAATAACTTGATTAATCGAGGAAGAGCCTTGGTCGACCACTACAACTGAAACAATTTTTTTTTAAAGATGGGCTTTCGCTGATAGTCCTATCTTAAGGTACGCGTCGAGAGCTTCAAGAAAATGTATGATTATCATAGGTTTCGATCGGTGTTTCGAAAGTTACATGCGATTATAGAAAATCAGGGAAACGGTAAGGAATACATACCCCTTGCAATTTATTTCGGCAAAAAATTGAAAGTGTTTCGGGCGACTTGTGCTTATACGCACTTAAAGAGCATGGAAAGAGGATCACAAAAATCGCAGGCAGAGCCTCCTAAGTGCATTATTTTCGAAGTTACAGCCAAAAAACTAAACGCTTGATTAATCGAGGAAGAGCCTTGATCGACCAGTACAACTGAAACAATTTTTTTTTAAAGATGGGCTTTCGCTGATCATCCCTACTTAAGGTGCGCGTCGAGAGCTTCAAGAAAATGTATGATTATCATAGGTTTCGATCGGTGTTTCGAAAGTTACAGGCGATTATAGAAAATCGAGGAAACGGCTAGGAATACATACCCCTTGCAATTTATTTCGGCAAAAAATGGAAAGTGTTTCAGTCGACTTGTGCTTATAAGTGCTTAAAGGGGATGGAAAGAGGATCACAAAAATCGCAGGCAGAGCTTTCTAAGTGCATTATTTTCAAAGTTATAGCCAAAAAACCAAAGACTTGATTAATCGAGGAAGAGCCTTGGTCGACCACTACTACTGAAACAATATTTTTTTTAAAGATGAGCTGTCGCTGATAGTCCTATCTTAAGGTACGCGTCCAGAGCTTCAAGAAAATGTATGATTATCATAGGTTTCGATCGGTGTTTCGAAAGTTACAGACGATTAAAGAAAATCGAGGAAACGGTAAGGAATAAATACCCCTTGCAATTTATTTCGGCAAAAAATGGAAAGTGTTTCGGTCGACTTGTGCTTATACATGCTTAAAGAGGATGGAAAGAGGATCACAAAAATCGCAGGCAGAGCTTTCTAAGTCCATTATTTTCGAAGTTATAGCCAAAAAACCAATAACTTGATTAATCGAGGAAGAGCCTTGGTCGACCACTACAACTGAAACAATTTTTTTTTAAAGATGGGCTTTCGCTGATAGTCCTATCTTAAGGTACGCGTCGAGAGCTTCAAGAAAATGTATGATTATCATAGGTTTCGATCGGTGTTTCGAAAGTTACAGGCGATTATAGAAAATCAAGGAAACTGTAAGGAATACATACCCCTTGCAATTTATTTCGGCAAAAAATGGAAAGTGTTTCGGTCGACTTGTGCTTTTACACGCTTAAAGAGCATGGAAAGAGGATCACAAAAATCGCAGGGAGAGCCTCCTAAGTGCATTATTTTCGAAGATACAGCCAAAAAACCAAACGCTTGATTAATCGAGGAAGAGCCTTGGTTGACCAGTACAACTGAAACAATTTTTTTTTAAAGATGGGCTTTCGCTGATCATCTAACTTAAGGTACGCGTCGAGAGCTTCAAGAAAATGTATGATTATCATAGGTTTCGATCGGCGTTTCGAAAGTTACAGGCGATTATAGAAAATCGAGGAAACGGTAAGGAATAAATACCCGTTGCAATTTTTTTCGGCAAAAAATGGAAAGTGTTTCGGTCGACTTGTGCTTATACATGCTTAAAGAGGATGGAAAGAGGTACACAAAAATCGCAGGCAGAGCTTTCTAAGTGCATTATTTTCGAAGTTATAGCCAAAAAACCAAAGACTTGATTAATCGAGGAAGAGCCTTGGTCGATCAGTACAACTGAAACAATTTTTTATTAAAGAAGGGCTTTCGCTGATCATCCTAACTTGAGGTACGCGTCACAAGCTTCAAGAAAATGTATGATTATCATAGGTTTCGATCGGTGTTTCGAAAGTTACAGGCGATTATAGAAAATCAAGGAAACGGTAAGGAATACATGCCCCGTGCAATTTATTTCGGCAAAAAATGGAAAGTGTTTCGGTCGACTTGTGCTTACACATGCTAAAAGAGGATGGAATGAGGATCACAAAAATCGCAGGCAGAGCTTTCTAAGTGCATTACTTTCGAAGTTACAGCCAAAAAACCAAAGACTTGATTAATCGAGGAAGATCCTTGGTCGACCACTACTACTGAAACAATATTTTTTTTTAAAGATGAGCTGTCGCTCATAGTCCTATCTTAAGGTACGCGTCGACAGCTTCAAGAAAATGTAAGATTATCATAGGTTTCGATCGGTGTTTCGAAAGTTACAGGCGATTATAGAAAATCGAGGAAACGGCTAGGAATACATACCCCTTGCAATTTATTTCGGCAAAAAATGGAAAGTGTTTCGGTCGACTTGTGCTTACACATGCTAAAAGAGGATGGAAAGAGGATCACAAAAATCGCAGGCAGAGCTTTCTAAGTGCATTATTTTCGAAGTTAGAGCCAAAAAACCAATAACTTGATTAATCGAGGAAGAGCCTTGGTCGACCACTACAACTGAAACAATTTTTTTTTAAAGATGGGCTTTCGCTGATAGTCCTATCTTAAGGTACGCGTCGAGAGCTTCAAGAAAATGTATGATTATCATAGGTTTCGATCGGTGTTTCGAAAGTTACATGCGATTATAGAAAATCAAGGAAACGGTAAGGAATACATACCCCTTGCAATTTATTTCGGCAAAAAATTGAAAGTGTTTCGGGCGACTTGTGCTTATACGCACTTAAAGAGCATGGAAAGAGGATCACAAAAATCGCAGGCAGAGCCTCCTAAGTGCATTATTTTCGAAGTTACAGCCAAAAAACTAAACGCTTGATTAATCGAGGAAGAGCCTTGGTCGACCAGTACAACTGAAACAATATTTTTTTAAAGATGGGCTTTCGCTGATCATCCCAACTTAAGGTGCGCGTCGAGAGCTTCAAGAAAATGTATGATTATCATAGGTTTCGATCGGTGTTTCGAAAGTTACAGGCGATTATAGAAAATCGAGGAAACGGCTAGGAATACATACCCCTTGCAATTTATTTCGGCAAAAAATGGAAAGTGTTTCAGTCGACTTGTGCTTATAAGTGCTTAAAGGGGATGGAAAGAGGATCACAAAAATCGCAGGCAGAGCTTTCTAAGTGCATTATTTTCAAAGTTATAGCCAAAAAACCAAAGACTTGATTAATCGAGGAAGAGCCTTGGTCGACCACTACTACTGAAACAATATTTTTTTTAAAGATGAGCTGTCGCTGATAGTCCTATCTTAAGGTACGCGTCCAGAGCTTCAAGAAAATGTATGATTATCATAGGTTTCGATCGGTGTTTCGAAAGTTACAGACGATTAAAGAAAATCGAGGAAACGGTAAGGAATAAATACCCTTTGCAATTTATTTCGGCAAAAAATGGAAAGTGTTTCGGTCGACTTGTGCTTATACATGCTTAAAGAGGATGGAAAGAGGATCACAAAAATCGCAGGCAGAGCTTTCTAAGTCCATTATTTTCCAAGTTATAGCCAAAAAACCAATAACTTGATTAATCGAGGAAGAGCCTTGGTTGACCAGTACAACTGAAACAATTTTTTTTTAAAGATGGGCTTTCGCTGATCATCCTAACTTAAGGTACGCGTCGAGAGCTTCAAGAAAATGTATGATTATCATAGGTTTCGATCGGCGTTTCGAAAGTTACAGGCGATTATAGAAAATCGAGGAAACGGCAAGGAATACATACCCCTTGCAATTTATTTCGGCAAAAAATGGAAAGTGTTTCAGTCGACTTGTGCTCATATGTGCTTAAAGAGGATGGAAAGAGGATCACAATAATCGCAGGCAGAGCTTTCTATGTGCATTATTTTCAAAGTTATAGCCAAAAAACCAAAGACTTGATTAATCGAGGAAGAGCCTTGGTCGACCACTACTACTGAAACAATATTTTTTTTAAAGATGAGCTGTCGCTGATAGTCCTATCTTAAAGTACGCGTCCAGAGCTTCAAGAAAATGTATGATTATCATAGGTTTCGATCGGCGTTTCGAAAGTTACAGGCGATTATAGAAAATCGAGGAAACGGCAAGGAATACATACCCCTTGCAATTTATTTCGGCAAAAAATGGAAAGTGTTTCGGTCGACTTGTGCTTATACATGCTTAAAGAGGATGGAAAGAGGTACACAAAAATCGCAGGCAGAGCTTTCTAAGTGCATTATTTTCGAAGTTATAGCCAGAAAACCAAAGACTTGATTAATCGAGGAAGAGCCTTGGTCGACCACTACTACTGAAACAATATTTTTTTTTAAAGATGAGCTGTCGCTCATAGTCCTATCTTAAGGTACGCGTCGACAGCTTCAAGAAAATGTAAGATTATCATAGGTTTCGATCGGTGTTTCGAAAGTTACAGGCGATTATAGAAAATCGAGGAAACGGCTAGGAATACATACCCCTTGCAATTTATTTCGGCAAAAAATGGAAAGTGTTTCAGTCGACTTGTGCTTATAAGGGCTTAAAGAGGATGGAAAGAGGATCACAAAAATCGCAGGCAGAGCTTTCTAGGTGCATTATTTTCAAAGTTATAGCCAAAAAACCAAAGACTTGATTACTCGAGGAAGAGCCTTGGTCGATCAGTACAACTGAAACAATTTTTTATTAAAGAAGGGCTTTCGCTGATCATCCTAACTTGAGGTACGCGTCACAAGCTTCAAGAAAATGTATGATTATCATAGGTTTCGATCGGTGTTTCGAAAGTTACAGGCGATTATAGAAAATCAAGGAAACGGTAAGGAATACATGCCCCGTGCAATTTATTTCGGCAAAAAATGGAAAGTGTTTCGGGCGACTTGTGCTTATACACGCTTAAAGAGGATGGAAAGAGGATCACAAAAATCGCTGGCAGAGCTTTCTAAGTGCATTATTTTCGAAGTTATAGCCAAAAAAACAATAACTTGATTAATCGAGGAAGAGCCTTGGTCGACCACTACAACTGAAACAATTTTTTTTTAAAGATGGGCTTTCGCTGATAGTCCTATCTTAAGGTACGCGTCGAGAGCTTCAAGAAAATGTATGATTATCATAGGTTTCGATCGGTGTTTCGAAAGTTACATGCGATTATAGAAAATCAGGGAAACGGTAAGGAATACATACCCCTTGCAATTTATTTCGGCAAAAAATTGAAAGTGTTTCGGGCGACTTGTGCTTATACGCACTTAAAGAGCATGGAAAGAGGATCACAAAAATCGCAGGCAGAGCCTCCTAAGTGCATTATTTTCGAAGTTACAGCCAAAAAACTAAACGCTTGATTAATCGAGGAAGAGCCTTGGTCGACCAGTACAACTGAAACAATTTTTTTTTAAAGATGGGCTTTCGCTGATCATCCCAACTTAAGGTGCGCGTCGAGAGCTTCAAGAAAATGTATGATTATCATAGGTTTTGGATCGGTGTTTCGAAAGTTACAGGCGATTATAGAAAATCGAGGAAACGGCTAGGAATACATACCTCTTGCAATTTATTTCGGCAAAAAATGGAAAGTGTTTCAGTCGACTTGTGCTTATAAGTGCTTAAAGGGGATGGAAAGAGGATCACAAAAATCGCAGGCAGAGCTTTCTAAGTGCATTATTTTCAAAGTTATAGCCAAAAAACCAAAGACTTGATTAATCGAGGAAGAGCCTTGGTCGACCACTACTACTGAAACAATATTTTTTTTAAAGATGAGCTGTCGCTGATAGTCCTATCTTAAGGTACGCGTCCAGAGCTTCAAGAAAATGTATGATTATCATAGGTTTCGATCGGTGTTTCGAAAGTTACAGACGATTAAAGAAAATCAAGGAAACGGTAAGGAATAAATACCCCTTGCAATTTATTTCGGCAAAAAATGGAAAGTGTTTCGGTCGACTTGTGCTTATACATGCTTAAAGAGGATGGAAAGAGGATCACAAAAATCGCAGGCAGAGCTTTCTAAGTCCATTATTTTCGAAGTTATAGCCAAAAAACCAATAACTTGATTAATCGAGGAAGAGCCTTGGTCGACCACTACAACTGAAACAATTTTTTTTTAAAGATGGGCTTTCGCTGATAGTCCTATCTTAAGGTACGCGTCGAGAGCTTCAAGAAAATGTATGATTATCATAGGTTTCGATCGGTGTTTCGAAAGTTACAGGCGATTATAGAAAATCAAGGAAACTGTAAGGAATACATACCCCTTGCAATTTATTTCGGCAAAAAATGGAAAGTGTTTCGGTTGACTTGTGCTTTTACACGCTTAAAGAGCATGGAAAGAGGATCACAAAAATCGCAGGCAGAGCCTCCTAAGTGCATTATTTTCGAAGATACAGCCAAAAAACCAAACGCTTGATTAATCGAGGAAGAGCCTTGGTCGACCACTACTACTGAAACAATATTTTTTTTTAAAGATGAGCTGTCGCTCATAGTCCTATCTTAAGGTACGCGTCGACAGCTTCAAGAAAATGTAAGATTATCATAGGTTTCGATCGGTGTTTCGAAAGTTACAGGCGATTATAGAAAATCGAGGAAACGGCTAGGAATACATACCCCTTGCAATTTATTTCGGCAAAAAATGGAAAGTGTTTCAGTCGACTTGTGCTCATATATGCTTAAAGAGGATGGAAAGAGGATCACAAAAATCGCAGGCAGAGCTTTCTAAGTGCATTAGTTTCAAAGTTATAGCCAAAAAACCAAAAACTTGATTAATCGAGGAATAGCCTTGGTCGACCACTACTACTGAAACAATATTTTTTTTAAAGATGAGCTGTCGCTGATAGTCCTATCTTAAAGTACGCGTCCAGAGCTTCAAGAAAATGTATGATTATCATAGGTTTCGATCGGTGTTTCGAAGGTTACAGGCGAATAAAGAAAATCGAGGAAACGGTAAGGAATAAATACCCGTTGCAATTTTTTTCGGCAAAAAATGGAAAGTGTTTCGGTCGACTTGTGCTTATACATGCTTAAAGAGGATGGAAAGAGGTACACAAAAATCGCAGGCAGAGCTTTCTAAGTGCATTATTTTCGAAGATATAGCCAAAAAACCAAAGACTTGATTAATCGAGGAAGAGCCTTGGTCGATCAGTACAACTGAAACAATTTTTTATTAAAGAAGGGCTTTCGCTGATCATCCTAACTTGAGGTACGCGTCACAAGCTTCAAGAAAATGTATGATTATCATAGGTTTCGATCGGTGTTTCGAAAGTTACAGGCGATTATAGAAAATCAAGGAAACGGTAAGGAATACATGCCCCGTGCAATTTATTTCGGCAAAAAATGGAAAGTGTTTCGGTCGACTTGTGCTTACACATGCTAAAAGAGGATGGAAAGAGGATCACAAAAATCGCAGGCAGAGCTTTCTAAGTGCATTACTTTCGAAGTTACAGCCAAAAAACCAAAGACTTGATTAATCGAGGAAGAGCCTTGGTCGACCACTACTACTGAAACAATATTTTTTTTTAAAGATGAGCTGTCGCTCATAGTCCTATCTTAAGGTACGCGTCGACAGCTTCAAGAAAATGTAAGATTATCATAGGTTTCGATCGGTGTTTCGAAAGTTACAGGCGATTATAGAAAATCGAGGAAACGGCTAGGAATACATACCCCTTGCAATTTATTTCGGCAAAAAATGGAAAGTGTTTCAGTCGACTTGTGCTTATAAGTGCTTAAAGAGGATGGAAAGAGGATCACAAAAATCGCAGGCAGAGCTTTCTAGGTGCATTATTTTCAAAGTTATAGCCAAAAAACCAAAGACTTGATTAATCGAGGAAGAGCCTTGGTCGACCACTACAACTGAAACAATTTTTTTTTAAAGATGGGCTTTCGCTGATAGTCCTATCTTAAGGTACGCGTCGAGAGCTTCAAGAAAATGTATGATTATCATAGGTTTCGATCGGTGTTTCGAAAGTTACATGCGATTATAGAAAATCAAGGAAACGGTAAGGAATACATAACCCTTGCAATTTATTTCGGCAAAAAATTGAAAGTGTTTCGGGCGACTTGTGCTTATACGCACTTAAAGAACATGGAAAGAGGATCACAAAAATCGCAGGCAGAGCCTCCTAAGTGCATTATTTTCGAAGTTACAGCCAAAAAACTAAACGCTTGATTAATCGAGGAAGAGCCTTGGTCGACCAGTACAACTGAAACAATATTTTATTAAAGATGGACTTTCGCTGATCATCCCAACTTAAGGTGCGCGTCGAGAGCTTCAAGAAAATGTATGATTATCATAGGTTTCGATCGGTGTTTCGAAAGTTACAGGCGATTATAGAAAATCGAGGAAACGGCTAGGAATACATACCCCTTGCAATTTATTTCGGCAAAAAATGGAAAGTGTTTCAGTCGACTTGTGCTTATAAGTGCTTAAAGGGGATGGAAAGAGGATCACAAAAATCGCAGGCAGAGCTTTCTAAGTGCATTATTTTCAAAGTTATAGCCAAAAAACCAAAGACTTGATTAATCGAGGAAGAGCCTTGGTCGACCACTACTACTGAAACAATATTTTTTTTAAAGATGAGCTGTCGCTGATAGTCCTATCTTAAGGTACGCGTCCAGAGCTTCAAGAAAATGTATGATTATCATAGGTTTCGATCGGTGTTTCGAAAGTTACAGACGATTAAAGAAAATCGAGGAAACGGTAAGGAATAAATACCCTTTGCAATTTATTTCGGCAAAAAATGGAAAGTGTTTCGGTCGACTTGTGCTTATACATGCTTAAAGAGGATGGAAAGAGGATCACAAAAATCGCAGGCAGAGCTTTCTAAGTCCATTATTTTCCAAGTTATAGCCAAAAAACCAATAACTTGATTAATCGAGGAAGAGCCTTGGTTGACCAGTACAACTGAAACAATTTTTTTTTAAAGATGGGCTTTCGCTGATCATCCTAACTTAAGGTACGCGTCGAGAGCTTCAAGAAAATGTATGATTATCATAGGTTTCGATCGGCGTTTCGAAAGTTACAGGCGATTATAGAAAATCGAGGAAACGGCAAGGAATACATACCCCTTGCAATTTATTTCGGCAAAAAATGGAAAGTGTTTCAGTCGACTTGTGCTCATATGTGCTTAAAGAGGATGGAAAGAGGATCACAAAAATCGCAGGCAGAGCTTTCTATGTGCATTATTTTCAAAGTTATAGCCAAAAAACCAAAGACTTGATTAATCGAGGAAGAGCCTTGGTCGACCACTACTACTGAAACAATATTTTTTTTAAAGATGAGCTGTCGCTGATAGTCCTATCTTAAAGTACGCGTCCAGAGCTTCAAGAAAATGTATGATTATCATAGGTTTCGATCGGCGTTTCGAAAGTTACAGGCGATTATAGAAAATCGAGGAAACGGCAAGGAATACATACCCCTTGCAATTTATTTCGGCAAAAAATGGAAAGTGTTTCGGTCGACTTGTGCTTATACATGCTTAAAGAGGATGGAAAGAGGTACACAAAAATCGCAGGCAGAGCTTTCTAAGTGCATTATTTTCGAAGTTATAGCCAGAAAACCAAAGACTTGATTAATCGAGGAAGAGCCTTGGTCGACCACTACTACTGAAACAATATTTTTTTTTAAAGATGAGCTGTCGCTCATAGTCCTATCTTAAGGTACGCGTCGACAGCTTCAAGAAAATGTAAGATTATCATAGGTTTCGATCGGTGTTTCGAAAGTTACAGGCGATTATAGAAAATCGAGGAAACGGCTAGGAATACATACCCCTTGCAATTTATTTCGACAAAAAATGGAAAGTGTTTCAGTCGACTTGTGCTTATAAGGGCTTAAAGAGGATGGAAAGAGGATCACAAAAATCGCAGGCAGAGCTTTCTAGGTGCATTATTTTCAAAGTTATAGCCAAAAAACCAAAGACTTGATTACTCGAGGAAGAGCCTTGGTCGATCAGTACAACTGAAACAATTTTTTATTAAAGAAGGGCTTTCGCTGATGATCCTAACTTGAGGTACGCGTCACAAGCTTCAAGAAAATGTATGATTATCATAGGTTTCGATCGGTGTTTCGAAAGTTACAGGCGATTATAGAAAATCAAGGAAACGGTAAGGAATACATGCCCCGTGCAATTTATTTCGGCAAAAAATGGAAAGTGTTTCGGGCGACTTGTGCTTATACACGCTTAAAGAGGATGGAAAGAGGATCACAAAAATCGCAGGCAGAGCTTTCTAAGTGCATTATTTTCGAAGTTATAGCCAAAAAAACAATAACTTGATTAATCGAGGAAGAGCCTTGGTCGACCACTACAACTGAAACAATTTTTTTTTAAAGATGGGCTTTCGCTGATAGTCCTATCTTAAGGTACGCGTCGAGAGCTTCAAGAAAATGTATGATTATCATAGGTTTCGATCGGTGTTTCGAAAGTTACAGACGATTAAAGAAAATCGAGGAAACGGTAAGGAATAAATACCCCTTGCAATTTATTTCGGCAAAAAATTGAAAGTGTTTCGGGCGACTTGTGCTTATACGCACTTAAAGAGCATGGAAAGAGGATCACAAAAATCGCAGGCAGAGCCTCCTAAGTGCATTATTTTCGAAGTTACAGCCAAAAAACTAAACGCTTGATTAATCGAGGAAGAGCCTTGGTCGACCAGTACAACTGAAACAATATTTTTTTAAAGATGGACTTTCGCTGATCATCCCAACTTAAGGTGCGCGTCGAGAGCTTCAAGAAAATGTATGATTATCATAGGTTTCGATCGGTGTTTCGAAAGTTACAGGCGATTATAGAAAATCGAGGAAACGGCTAGGAATACATACCCCTTGCAATTTATTTCGGCAAAAAATGGAAAGTGTTTCAGTCGACTTGTGGTTATAAGTGCTTAAAGGGGATGGAAAGAGGATCACAAAAATCGCAGGCAGAGCTTTCTAAGTGCATTATTTTCAAAGTTATAGCCAAAAAACCAAAGACTTGATTAATCGAGGAAGAGCCTTGGTCGACCACTACTACTGAAACAATATTTTTTTTAAAGATGAGCTGTCGCTGATAGTCCTATCTTAAGGTACGCGTCCAGAGCTTCAAGAAAATGTATGATTATCATAGGTTTCGATCGGTGTTTCGAAAGTTACAGACGATTAAAGAAAATCGAGGAAACGGTAAGGAATAAATACCCTTTGCAATTTATTTCGGCAAAAAATGGAAAGTGTTTCGGTCGACTTGTGCTTATACATGCTTAAAGAGGATGGAAAGAGGATCACAAAAATCGCAGGCAGAGCTTTCTAAGTCCATTATTTTCCAAGTTATAGCCAAAAAACCAATAACTTGATTAATCGAGGAAGAGCCTTGGTTGACCAGTACAACTGAAACAATTTTTTTTTAAAGATGGGCTTTCGCTGATCATCCTAACTTAAGGTACGCGTCGAGAGCTTCAAGAAAATGTATGATTATCATAGGTTTCGATCGGCGTTTCGAAAGTTACAGGCGATTATAGAAAATCGAGGAAACGGCAAGGAATACATACCCCTTGCAATTTATTTCGGCAAAAAATGGAAAGTGTTTCAGTCGACTTGTGCTCATATGTGCTTAAAGAGGATGGAAAGAGGATCACAAAAATCGCAGGCAGAGCTTTCTATGTGCATTATTTTCAAAGTTATAGCCAAAAAACCAAAGACTTGATTAATCGAGGAAGAGCCTTGGTCGACCACTACTACTGAAACAATATTTTTTTTAAAGATGAGCTGTCGCTGATAGTCCTATCTTAAAGTACGCGTCCAGAGCTTCAAGAAAATGTATGATTATCATAGGTTTCGATCGGCGTTTCGAAAGTTACAGGCGATTATAGAAAATCGAGGAAACGGCAAGGAATACATACCCCTTGCAATTTATTTCGGCAAAAAATGGAAAGTGTTTCGGTCGACTTGTGCTTATACATGCTTAAAGAGGATGGAAAAAGGTACACAAAAATCGCAGGCAGAGCTTTCTAAGTGCATTATTTTCGAAGTTATAGCCAGAAAACCAAAGACTTGATTAATCGAGGAAGAGCCTTGGTCGACCACTACTACTGAAACAATATTTTTTTTTAAAGATGAGCTGTCGCTCATAGTCCTATCTTAAGGTACGCGTCGACAGCTTCAAGAAAATGTCAGATTATCATAGGTTTCGATCGGTGTTTCGAAAGTTACAGGCGATTATAGAAAATCGAGGAAACGGCTAGGAATACATACCCCTTGCAATTTATTTCGGCAAAAAATGGAAAGTGTTTCAGTCGACTTGTGCTTATAAGGGCTTAAAGAGGATGGAAAGAGGATCACAAAAATCGCAGGCAGAGCTTTCTAGGTGCATTATTTTCAAAGTTATAGCCAAAAAACCAAAGACTTGATTACTCGAGGAAGAGCCTTGGTCGATCAGTACAACTGAAACAATTTTTTATTAAAGAAGGGCTTTCGCTGATCATCCTAACTTGAGGTACGCGTCACAAGCTTCAAGAAAATGTATGATTATCATAGGTTTCGATCGGTGTTTCGAAAGTTACAGGCGATTATAGAAAATCAAGGAAACGGTAAGGAATACATGCCCCGTGCAATTTATTTCGGCAAAAAATGGAAAGTGTTTCGGGCGACTTGTGCTTATACACGCTTAAAGAGGATGGAAAGAGGATCACAAAAATCGCAGGCAGAGCTTTCTAAGTGCATTATTTTCAAAGTTATAGCCAAAAAACCAAAGACTTGATTAATCGAGGAAGAGCCTTGGTCGACCACTACTACTGAAACAATATTTTTTTTAAAGATGAGCTGTCGCTGATAGTCCTATCTTAAGGTACGCGTCCAGAGCTTCAAGAAAATGTATGATTATCATAGGTTTCGATCGGTGTTTCGAAAGTTACAGACGATTAAAGAAAATCGAGGAAACGGTAAGGAATAAATACCCTTTGCAATTTATTTCGGCAAAAAATGGAAAGTGTTTCGGTCGACTTGTGCTTATACATGCTTAAAGAGGATGGAAAGAGGATCACAAAAATCGCAGGCAGAGCTTTCTAAGTCCATTATTTTCCAAGTTATAGCCAAAAAACCAATAACTTGATTAATCGAGGAAGAGCCTTGGTTGACCAGTACAACTGAAACAATTTTTTTTTAAAGATGGGCTTTCGCTGATCATCCTAACTTAAGGTACGCGTCGAGAGCTTCAAGAAAATGTATGATTATCATAGGTTTCGATCGGCGTTTCGAAAGTTACAGGCGATTATAGAAAATCGAGGAAACGGCAAGGAATGCATACCCCTTGCAATTTATTTCTTCAAAAAATGGAAAGTGTTTCAGTCGACTTGTGCTCATATGTGCTTAAAGAGGATGGAAAGAGGATCACAAAAATCGCAGGCAGAGCTTTCTATGTGCATTATTTTCAAAGTTATAGCCAAAAAACCAAAGACTTGATTAATCGAGGAAGAGCCTTGGTCGACCACTACTACTGAAACAATATTTTTTTTAAAGATGAGCTGTCGCTGATAGTCCTATCTTAAAGTACGCGTCCAGAGCTTCAAGAAAATGTATGATTATCATAGGTTTCGATCGGCGTTTCGAAAGTTACAGGCGATTATAGAAAATCGAGGAAACGGCAAGGAATACATACCCCTTGCAATTTATTTCGGCAAAAAATGGAAAGTGTTTCGGTCGACTTGTGCTTATACATGCTTAAAGAGGATGGAAAGAGGATCACAAAAATCGCAGGCAGAGCTTTCTAAGTGCATTATTTTCGAAGTTATAGCCAAAAAACCAATAACTTGATTAATCGAGGAAGAGCTTTGGTCGACCACTACAACTGAAACAATTTTTTTTTAAAGATGGGCTTTCGCTGATAGTCCTATCTTAAGGTACGCGTCGAGAGCTTCAAGAAAATGTATGATTATCATAGGTTTCGATCGGTGTTTCGAAAGTTACAGGCGATTATAGAAAATCAAGGAAACGGCTAGGAATACATACCCCTTGCAATTTATTTCGGCAAAAAATGGAAAGTGTTTCAGTCGACTTGTGCTTATAAGGGCTTAAAGAGGATGGAAAGAGGATCACAAAAATCGCAGGCAGAGCTTTCTAGGTGCATTATTTTCAAAGTTATAGCCAAAAAACCAAAGACTTGATTACTCGAGGAAGAGCCTTGGTCGATCAGTACAACTGAAACAATTTTTTATTAAAGAAGGGCTTTCGCTGATCATCCTAACTTGAGGTACGCGTCACAAGCTTCAAGAAAATGTATGATTATCATAGGTTTCGATCGGTGTTTCGAAAGTTACAGACGATTAAAGAAAATCGAGGAAACGGTAAGGAATAAATACCCCTTGCAATTTATTTCGGCAAAAAATGGAAAGTGTTTCGGTCGACTTGTGCTTATACATGCTTAAAGAGGATGGAAAGAGGATCACAAAAATCGCAGGCAGAGCTTTCTAAGTCCATTATTTTCGAAGTTATAGCCAAAAAACCAATAACTTGATTAATCGAGGAAGAGACTTGGTCGACCACTACAACTGAAACAATTTTTTTTTAAAGATGGGCTTTCGCTGATAGTCCTATCTTAAGGTACGCGTCAAGAGCTTCAAGAAAATGTATGATTATCATAGGTTTCGATCGGTGTTTCGAAAGTTACAGGCGATTATAGAAAATCAAGGAAACTGTAAGGAATACATACCCCTTGCAATTTATTTCGGCAAAAAATGGAAAGTGTTTCGGTCGACTTGTGCTTTTACACGCTTAAAGAGCATGGAAAGAGGATCACAAAAATCGCAGGCAGAGCCTCCTAAGTGCATTATTTTCGAAGATACAGCCAAAAAACCAAACGCTTGATTAATCGAGGAAGAGCCTTGGTCGACCACTACTACTGAAACAATATTTTTTTTTAAAGATGAGCTGTCGCTCATAGTCCTATCTTAAGGTACGCGTCGACAGCTTCAAGAAAATGTAAGATTATCATAGGTTTCGATCGGTGTTTCGAAAGTTACAGGCGATTATAGAAAATCGAGGAAACGGCTAGGAATACATACCCCTTGCAATTTATTTCGGCAAAAAATGGAAAGTGTTTCAGTCGACTTGTGCTCATATGTGCTTAAAGAGGATGGAAAGAGGATCACAAAAATCGCAGGCAGAGCTTTCTAAGTGCATTATTTTCAAAGTTATAGCCAAAAAACCAAAAACTTGATTAATCGAGGAATAGCCTTGGTCGACCACTACTACTGAAACAATATTTTTTTTAAAGATGAGCTGTCGCTCATAGTCCTATCTTAAAGTACGCGTCCAGAGCTTCAAGAAAATGTATGATTATCATAGGTTTCGATCGGTGTTTCGAAGGTTACAGGCGATTAAAGAAAATCGAGGAAACGGTAAGGAATAAATACCCGTTGCAATTTTTTTCGGCAAAAAATGGAAAGTGTTTCGGTCGACTTGTGCTTATACATGCTTAAAGAGGATGGAAAGAGGTACACAAAAATCGCAGGCAGAGCTTTCTAAGTGCATTATTTTCGAAGATATAGCCAAAAAACCAAAGACTTGATTAATCGAGGAAGAGCCTTGGTCGATCAGTACAACTGAAACAATTTTTTATTAAAGAAGGGCTTTCGCTGATCATCCTAACTTGAGGTACGCGTCACAAGCTTCAAGAAAATGTATGATTATCATAGGTTTCGATCGGTGTTTCGAAAGTTACAGGCGATTATAGAAAATCAAGGAAACGGTAAGGAATACATGCCCCGTGCAATTTATTTCGGCAAAAAATGGAAAGTGTTTCGGTCGACTTGTGCTTACACATGCTAAAAGAGGATGGAAAGAGGATCACAAAAATCGCAGGCAGAGCTTTCTAAGTGCATTACTTTCGAAGTTACAGCCAAAAAACCAAAGACTTGATTAATCGAGGAAGAGCCTTGGTCGACCACTACTACTGAAACAATATTTTTTTTTAAAGATGAGCTGTCGCTCATAGTCCTATCTTAAGGTACGCGTCGACAGCTTCAAGAAAATGTAAGATTATCATAGGTTTCGATCGGTGTTTCGAAAGTTACAGGCGATTATAGAAAATCGAGGAAACGGCTAGGAATACATACCCCTTGCAATTTATTTCGGCAAAAAATGGAAAGTGTTTCAGTCGACTTGTGCTTATAAGTGCTTAAAGAGGATGGAAAGAGGATCACAAAAATCGCAGGCAGAGCTTTCTAGGTGCATTATTTTCAAAGTTATAGCCAAAAAACCAAAGACTTGATTACTCGAGGAAGAGCCTTGGTCGATCAGTACAACTGAAACAATTTTTTATTAAAGAAGGGCTTTCGCTGATCATCCTAACTTGAGGTACGCGTCACAAGCTTCAAGAAAATGTATGATTATCATAGGTTTCGATCGGTGTTTCGAAAGTTACAGGCGATTATAGAAAATCAAGGAAACGGTAAGGAATACATGCCCCGTGCAATTTATTTCGGCAAAAAATGGAAAGTGTTTCGGGCGACTTGTGCTTATAAGTGCTTAAAGGGGATGGAAAGAGGATCACAAAAATCGCAGGCAGAGCTTTCTAAGTGCATTATTTTCAAAGTTATAGCCAAAAAACCAAAGACTTGATTAATCGAGGAAGAGCCTTGGTCGACCACTACTACTGAAACAATATTTTTTTTAAAGATGAGCTGTCGCTGATAGTCCTATCTTAAGGTACGCGTCCAGAGCTTCAAGAAAATGTATGATTATCATAGGTTTCGATCGGTGTTTCGAAAGTTACAGACGATTAAAGAAAATCGAGGAAACGGTAAGGAATAAATACCCCTTGCAATTTATTTCGGCAAAAAATGGAAAGTGTTTCGGTCGACTTGTGCTTATACATGCTTAAAGAGGATGGAAAGAGGATCACAAAAATCGCAGGCAGAGCTTTCTAAGTCCATTATTTTCGAAGTTATAGCCAAAAAACCAATAACTTGATTAATCGAGGAAGAGCCTTGGTTGACCAGTACAACTGAAACAATTTTTTTTTAAAGATGGGCTTTCGCTGATCATCCTAACTTAAGGTACGCGTCGAGAGCTTCAAGAAAATGTATGATTATCATAGGTTTCGATCGGCGTTTCGAAAGTTACAGGCGATTATAGAAAATCGAGGAAACGGCAAGGAATACATACCCCTTGCAATTTATTTCGGCAAAAAATGGAAAGTGTTTCAGTCGACTTGTGCTCATATGTGCTTAAAGAGGATGGAAAGAGGATCACAAAAATCGCAGGCAGAGCTTTCTAAGTGCATTATTTTCAAAGTTATAGCCAAAAAACCAAAGACTTGATTAATCGAGGAAGAGCCTTGGTCGACCACTACTACTGAAACAATATTTTTTTTAAAGATGAGCTGTCGCTGATAGTCCTATCTTAAAGTACGCGTCCAGAGCTTCAAGAAAATGTATGATTATCATAGGTTTCGATCGGTGTTTCGAAGGTTACAGGCGATTAAAGAAAATCGAGGAAACGGTAAGGAATAAATACCCGATGCAATTTTTTTCGGCAAAAAATGGAAAGTGTTTCGGTCGACTTGTGCTTATACATGCTTAAAGAGGATGGAAAGAGGTACACAAAAATCGCAGGCAGAGCTTTCTAAGTGCATTATTTTCGAAGTTATAGCCAAAAAACCAAAGACTTGATTAATCGAGGAAGAGCCTTGGTCGACCACTACTACTGAAACAATATTTCTTTTTAAAGATGAGCTGTCGCTCATAGTCCTATCTTAAGGTACGCGTCGACAGCTTCAAGAAAATGTAAGATTATCATAGGTTTCGATCGGTGTTTCGAAAGTTACAGGCGATTATAGAAAATCAAGGAAACGGTAAGGAATACATGCCCCGTGCAATTTATTTCGGCAAAAAAGGGAAAGTGTTTCGGTCGACTTGTGCTTATAAATGCTTAAAGAGGATGGAAAGAGGATCACAAAAATCGCAGGCAGAGCTTTCTAAGTGCATTATTTTCAAAGTTATAGCCAAAAAACCAATAACTTGATTAATCGAGGAAGAGCCTTGGTCGACCACTACAACTGAAACAATTTTTTTTTAAAGATGGGCTTTCGCTGATAGTCCTATCTTAAGGTACGCGTCGAGAGCTTCAAGAAAATGTATGATTATCATAGGTTTCGATCGGCGTTTCGAAAGTTACAGGCGATTATAGAAAATCGAGGAAACGGCAAGGAATACATACCCCTTGCAATTTATTTCGGCAAAAAATGGAAAGTGTTTCGGTCGACTTGTGCTTATACATGCTTAAAGAGGATGGAAAGAGGTACACAAAAATCGCAGGCAGAGCTTTCTAAGTGCATTATTTTCGAAGTTATAGCCAAAAAACCAAAGACTTGATTAATCGAGGAAGAGCCTTGGTCGACCTCTACTACTGAAACAATATTTTTTTTTAAAGATGAGCTGTCGCTCATAGTCCTATCTTAAGGTACGCGTCGACAGCTTCAAGAAAATGTAAGATTATCATAGGTTTCGATCGGTGTTTCGAAAGTTACAGGCGATTATAGAAAATCGAGGAAACGGCTAGGAATACATACCCCTTGCAATTTATTTCGGCAAAAAATGGAAAGTGTTTCAGTCGACTTGTGCTCATATGTGCTTAAAGAGGATGGAAAGAGGATCACAAAAATCGCAGGCAGAGCTTTCTAAGTGCATTATTTTCAAAGTTATAGCCAAAAAACCAAAAACTTGATTAATCGAGGAATAGCCTTGGTCGACCACTACTACTGAAACAATATTTTTTTTAAAGATGAGCTGTCGCTGATAGTCCAATCTTAAAGTACGCGTCCAGAGCTTCAAGAAAATGTATGATTATCATAGGTTTCGATCGGTGTTTCGAAGGTTACAGGCGATTAAAGAAAATCGAGGAAACGGTAAGGAATAAATACCCGTTGCAATTTTTTTCGGCAAAAAATGGAAAGTGTTTCGGTCGACTTGTGCTTATACATGCTTAAAGAGGATGGAAAGAGGTACACAAAAATCGCAGGCAGAGCTTTCTAAGTGCATTATTTTCGAAGTTATAGCCAAAAAACCAAAGACTTGATTTATCGAGGAAGAGCCTTGGTCGATCAGTACAACTGAAACAATTTTTTATTAAAGAAGGGCTTTCGCTGATCATCCTAACTTGAGGTACGCGTCACAAGCTTCAAGAAAATGTATGATTATCATAGGTTTCGATCGGTGTTTCGAAAGTTACAGGCGATTATAGAAAATCAAGGAAACGGTAAGGAATACATGCCCCGTGCAATTTATTTCGGCAAAAAATGGAAAGTGTTTCGGTCGACTTGTGCATACACATGCTAAAAGAGGATGGAAAGAGGATCACAAAAATCGCAGGCAGAGCTTTCTAAGTGCATTACTTTCGAAGTTACAGCCAAAAAACCAAAGACTTGATTAATCGAGGAAGAGCCTTGGTCGACCACTACTACTGAAACAATATTTTTTTTTAAAGATGAGCTGTCGCTCATAGTCCTATCTTAAGGTACGCGTCGACAGCTTCAAGAAAATGTAAGATTATCATAGGTTTCGATCGGTGTTTCGAAAGTTACAGGCGATTATATAAAATCGAGGAAACGGCTAGGAATACATACCCCTTGCAATTTATTTCGGCAAAAAATGGAAAGTGTTTCAGTCGACTTGTGCTTATAAGTGCTTAAAGAGGATGGAAAGAGGATCACAAAAATCGCAGGCAGAGCTTTCTAGGTGCATTATTTTCAAAGTTATAGCCAAAAAACCAAAGACTTGATTACTCGAGGAAGAGCCTTGGTCGATCAGTACAACTGAAACAATTTTTTATTAAAGAAGGGCTTTCGCTGATCATCCTAACTTAAGGTACGCGTCACAAGCTTCAAGAAAATGTATGATTATCATAGGTTTCGATCGGTGTTTCGAAAGTTACAGGCGATTATAGAAAATCAAGGAAACGGTAAGGAATACATGCCCCTTGCAATTTATTTCGGCAAAAAATTGAAAGTGTTTCGGGCGACTTGTGCTTATACGCACTTAAAGAGCATGGAAAGAGGATCACAAAAATCGCAGGCAGAGCCTCCTAAGTGCATTATTTTCGAAGTTACAGCCAAAAAACTAAACGCTTGATTAATCGAGGAAGAGCCTTGATCGACCAGTACAACTGAAACAATTTTTTTTTAAAGATGGGCTTTCGCTGATCATCCCTACTTAAGGTGCGCGTCGAGAGCTTCAAGAAAATGTATGATTATCATAGGTTTCGATCGGTGTTTCGAAAGTTACAGGCGATTATAGAAAATCGAGGAAACGGCTAGGAATACATACCCCTTGCAATTTATTTCGGCAAAAAATGGAAAGTGTTTCAGTCGACTTGTGCTTATAAGTGCTTAAAGGGGATGGAAAGAGGATCACAAAAATCGCAGGCAGAGCTTTCTAAGTGCATTATTTTCAAAGTTATAGCCAAAAAACCAAAGACTTGATTAATCGAGGAAGAGCCTTGGTCGACCACTACTACTGAAACAATATTTTTTTTAAAGATGAGCTGTCGCTGATAGTCCTATCTTAAGGTACGCGTCCAGAGCTTCAAGAAAATGTATGATTATCATAGGTTTCGATCGGTGTTTCGAAAG